>OX596354.1:5000000-10000000 GCA_951394395.1 Colostygia pectinataria
ATGGCAGTCTAGATTACTTGTAATAAATTACAGACGTCTAGCTTAGCCTTAGCTTGTACATAAAAATGTCTTATTGAGCTAGTAAAATGTATTGAACTTTCAGGGTGTCTTTATTTTTTGTTATATTTTTTAATAAGATTTTAACTCGTCGGGTTATAATTACTCGTATGGTTTTACTTTCAATGTGAGACGACACAATTCTATGGTAAAGTACTATCTAGTTTTACTAGTAACGGATTTCTATAGGACCAAGTTTATTAGAAAGTTTTTAAATTGAATTTATCTCAAGTGAATGAGGCTTACACCCATATTCTAAGACGATTCCTCAAAAATTCCTTGACTCGACTCAACCTCACTCAAATAAATCCGTATTCTTAGTTGCAAAAATTCTCCTCCACTTACTTTTTCTTTCTTTTTTACTTTCCACTCGAAAGTTTTCCATAACGGAGATGAGAAAATGATTGTCAAACTCAAGGTACGCCTAAACCTACCTTGAGTCGAGTGGAGGAAGATTCGAGGAAACTTCTTAGAATATGGGTGTTATTATCTAAGATAGGAGGCAGCCGGAAGCGGCACAATCAAGCGGCATTTGAGTGATTTCATAATAGAATTATTGTGACGACCGATGTGGCGCAGCGGGCGCAGGTCCGCCTGCGACGCGGAGGTTGCGGGTTCGATTCCCGCCTCGGGTCAAATATTTGTACGATCTACAAATATTTGTTCCGAGTATTCTGGGTATTTTTTATATATAATAAAAACTATCTATCTATGTATTGTATTGTATTAAGTATATATCAGTCATCTAGTACCCATAATACAGCTCTGTTTAACAGCAGCTTACTTTGGGGCTAGATGATGCTGTGTGGATTGTCCAGCATTATTTATTTATTAATTTATTGTGTGTTTCATTTCAGTCGCAATGGGCATGGGAGGAGCAATGGACAGCTGCGGCAGGTGTATGAAGTTCACGCTAATATGTGTCAATTGTGTGACACTGGTAAGTACCTACCTATTTAGGTACCTACCTACTAATATGTATGAGCCATAATGATAACACACCGGGATGTCATGGCGACGTCGGTCGGTCGCCGGCTAGGTATAGTTCTCTCCATTGCGCATCGAAACGGCTAACTTCACGGAAGCCTAGATCCGCTGAGAGAACTATACCTATATATCCAAACAGTTTCGTTGGTCTGGCGACGACGCCAATCTTTTCATACTTTTCAATAGATAAGAACTGTTTGGATACGTAGCGCCCTGGCGACGTTGCATGGCATCTATACACAGAAAATATATTATAACGTGTGTTATGTTATGTCTGTAAAAGACAGTGAGTAACTTGGTATTTTCTAACGGAATCGCTTTTTCTTAAAAATCGTAAAAAGAATGGCTCGTATTTCAGTTGGCCGGTGCAGTAGCACTGGGCGTGGGGCTGTGGGTGTGGATGTCACGTTCCTTCTCGAGCACACTGCTAGGCAACAACATGTTCATCGCGTCGGTGGGCGTGGTGATCGCCATGGGGGCATTCATCATGATACTGTCCTTTCTGGGCTGCTGCGGGGCTGCTAAGGAGGTCAAGTGTATGCTGCTTACGGTAAGCATCCAACATGACTCACAAATATATGAAAATCTTTGAAATCAGACCGTTTTGTCCCGTTTCTTTGTAAGTATAGGTACCTACAACATTTTCGTCTCGTCCAAAACTTGTTGGACCTCAGACACTAATTTGTCTGAAGGATGGACCAAAAAAAAGAGTCATTCTATAGTGGTTAGAAATCATCGTACAATATTATAAATGCGAAAGGCTGTGTGGGTGTGTGGGTGTGTGTGTGTTTGAATGTTTGAAGACACATTAGCTAACATAGGTTTAAAATACGATTTATGAATAAGGCCTTTACTCACTCTTCTACTCTATAGCTGAGTAGGTATGTAATTACCTCAGCTGTCAGGCAACAATAATACCCGTTATAGCATATTTTTGTCTTTCCAGTACTACATCCTTGTATTCATAATATTCGTCGCAATACTAGTCGGCGGTATCCTCCAGTTCGTGTTCAGGGAGAAGATTGTCGGCACCCTGAACCGTGAACTGTACGCTGCCATCCCCTACTACGGCGTGAAGCATGAATACACGAAGTCCTGGGACGAGACACAAACTTACTTGCAATGCTGCGGCGTCAGGAGCTATAAGGACTGGAATGACAACGTGCCGGATAGTTGCTGCAAAGAGGCTATTCCTGGGAAGGTAACAGATGTATATTATATAGGACGTCCATTTCGTTGAGTGGGTACCTCTGTGTGTGTGTGTGTGTGTGTGTGTGGTACTTTTGTCAGTCAGTTCAACCAAATAACGATGCTGGTTCATTTTCGCAAAACTATATCACTGCTTGCGTTATTCATAAAAAAAACTGTCTTTTCAGCGGCTTGTTAAGTAATATTTTTATCATTTAAAAAAAAAACGTATGATAGATTTGAAATACATATTAGCTAACAGAGGTTTAAAATACGCTATGGATTCTAGGACCTTACGGAACCTCAATGTCTCACTGATAAGATAAGAAAACAACCGCAGAGAATTATTAGTTGCTGGCTTACTGTTATTTTAATGCTTTTGTAATTTGCAGCGAATAGATTGTAGGTCGTCTCCGAACCCGACCACCATGCACATGGACGGTTGCTTCGACAAGGTGGTAGACTTCTTGCAAGAAAACGCTACGTACGTCGGCGTGGTGGCTATTGTCGTTGCTCTGATACTGGTGAGACACCTTCACTATGACTATGAGTTGGCCACTGACGAACCTTGTTGGTTCATACGAACCTGTAATTTCTAAATTATACTCTTCGAACCAGAATACAGCATTGCAAGTATTATTGCTTAGCGTCAGAAATAGTAAAATATGGTTGCAATCAGATTTCCTACCAAACTCTCTTATAGCTATTCATAATCAGCAAACTCTCTTATAGCTATTCATACAAAATACGCCAGTTTTTTATTGAAACCCCATGAAATCGATTGCAACCGAATTACATAATCCACTCTCTGGTGGTGTAGTGGCAGGTACACCATGCTCGATCGATAGTTCAAGCCTAGGTTCGGAAGTGCAATAATTGTTTTTTTTATTTTAAAAAGTCCGTCTTAAACGGTGAAGAAAAACATCGTGAGAAACCAGCTTACGCAGAAGATTACTATAAAACTTAAAGCTTTTACTCTCGCTTAAGCATAGGTAGATTAGGTCAGTGTCCCAGCAGTAGGAAAAGCTGATCATGATGATCGAGAAACGAGATCGAGTTATTTCTTGAAGAGTTCGAACAACACTATTAATTTATTTTCAGATATTGGCGCTAATCCTATCATGCGGGTTATTCGTGAAAATTGATTGACTTTAGATATTATTTTAGTGTAACAAATTAATTGATTTGACTATTTGTGAATAGTGATTCCCTAATTGGTTCGAAACTCTACGTGTATTTTGATTTTTTAATTGTTTTTCAATAAAACGTGAAAAAAAGCTGCGTTTTCTTATTCGCTTTTTCCATGCAACTCTAATATAAAGTTTTCCAACATCTTGAAAAAAACGTAAATGTGCCTAATAATGCACTTTCCTATATAAGCCTATAAAGCTTTTCCATAATAATAAAAATCTACAAGCAAAAGTATTTTAAAGTTTAAAAAGTATAAAATATAAAAAAAAACCGTCATTTGTTCTCTCTCACAACGTGAAAATATATAAAAACAAAGTGGGTATATATAACACAGGTTTTAGGCAGTTGTCTCACCGCGGGCGACAGGCGATACACGATAAACTATTTGAAGCAAAATCGCTTACTGGCTTTTGTTTACGTGTGTTTGTTTACTGGCGAAATCTCGCTAATCGCCGCGGTGAGACAGCTGCCTTACATAGACAATACATAGAAAGAACAATCACTTCTTCTCTCTCCTGCGAGGTGGGAACTTGATGGTGTTAGGGTTGCCTTCTCTGTACACCCCTGCGCGGGTGAACCACCCGCAGGCGCGGATCACGCAGTCAGATGTGGTGGTGCCGAGAGGAAGTCCTAGAGCGCTGATACGCTCTAGTGCCTGCGCCGGACCACCTACTATCTACAAAAAACTATTCAATTTTAAGTAAGTTGCCTTCTATAATGTTTTTACACACACTTATGATGTAGATGTACTCTATGAGATGTCTCTGATGTTGAAGCATTTTCTAAGCTTAGCCTTGGTTAACTTCATTAGAAAAAGATGACATAAAAACAATTTTAGTTTAGTTTAGAAAATGCTACAGCAAAATTGAAAACAATCCCTAGAAAAAGTTACTGTGATATAAATCATTTTTATCCCATTCTACCATAGGATAAAAAGGTTAAACCAAATTAGAATTCAGCTTGTTTTTAATCGAATTTATAACCAGCACTAATGTTGCCTGAACTTACCCTGCCAAACACGACGTGTTTCCCATCGAACTGCGTAAGCGGCTTAAAGATGATATTGAATTGTCCGCACACTTCGTTATCAGAAGTCACAACCATCGATAAAACACCTGGCATAAACAAAATTATAATTTTTTTAAGAACACTAATAGCCATCCATTTTAGTAACAATCTATCAGTCAATTAATGATTCATCAGATGTCCTTGAGTTCTCTAAACAACACGCGACTGTCATTGAACTGCTGCTGCTGCCGCTACGTATTGCTACGCTCTGGTTGGGATACGCACTCCGCGACTGTCATCAGGTTGCTATGCTACGTAGCCGCTACGTATTGCTACGCTGATTGCGAGACACTCCGCGTCCGCGCCTGTTATCGAATTGCAATTGGCAACGTGGCTGCTATGCATTGCTATGAGGACAAAAATTAATTATCAGAGAGACGACGACCCCAGAGTTACCATAAAAGCTGTCGCTAGATACACGTTTAGGGGACTAGATCAGTAAACAGCTCTATGATGCTCTTGCCGATCTTCAAACCTCCAATGACCCATATTTCCATTGAAAAAATCCTATAGCTACCTACCGGTCTGACAAAATACAAAGTTATACAAATATTTAAAAACTGTCTGGCATGAGCTAAAAAAAAGACTCGAAAAAGGGGAGGCACAAAAATATATCAAAGGTTTAGTAAATGCAATTTAAAAAAGAATTATTAGAAAATTAGAATCGTAGAACGTTTTGAAAAAAATGGAAGCATTAGAAAATAAGAATCATTGAACTGGTATAAAGCATTGATGTAAATGTCACCAACCAGGAACAGAATGTTTAAGGGAATAGCTCTCAGCGCCCATGGGTTCAGTCTCCCCCTCAGGCAGGTAGCACCCGAAGCCGTTGTCCTTGGTCACGTCACCGCAGCGGCAGTACAGGTCTGGAACCACCCTGCACAGTTCAACGAGTAGGGAAACTGTTGAGTCACTGGCCTACTCTCAAGCGAGAGCGATTGGGCCATACACCACGTAAACCGAATGCGGTTTGGTAATGGCATGTGTTTCGAATTTTTGGTTTTTGAACATGCCATGATTTCCTCACGATGTTTTTCTTTCCCGATTATGAGCAATCAATAATCCCAGTAGGGCCCAGGCATTTGTAGGTCACGGTCGTGCACCAATGAACTTTTCTATTTGAAAAATAGTTACCTACTTAGTTTTTTGAAAGAATAACAAAAAATTACCTAAATATTCTGGCGCCGGTATACGCATGTCCGTTCGCGTCTCCGCGGACAAGGGTCAGGAACAGCTGGCACGTTTTGGGGACCAGATCAGTAAACAGCTCTATGGTGATCTTGCCGATCTTCGAACCACCAATGACCCATATTTCCATCGAAACCCTAAAAAAATGGTTTTTTTTTGATTGCCTTAACTTACTGATGTGTGAAATTGGTAACTTTATCACATAGGATGCAAAAGTAAAGCGGAAAATTCGTACTTGGTTCGCTGAACGCTAGGAGGTTTATCAAAGGCAGGGTCGCGAATATCACGATCAATTTTCTCAGTCTTAAATAATATAAAAGGCAATCTGAAATTATAAAAAACGCATAAAAATAATCACTCGTAAAAGCACTATTTGCTATCAGATCGAAGTTATATATGGTTATAATTATATGTAATTTGCCAATTTGACATTACAATTACCTTATTCCTAGAAAAGTTATACCCGAAGTTTTTATAACTAACACATTTTTACACTTGTTTTCGAAGGTTCTCTACCAAAAGAATAAATAAAATTGCTTTAGTCCAGAAAATTAAGTGTTATTACGGAACTTACGAAGCTCCCAGAATCAACTTATGTTTTGTGTCTTGCCACAGATCGTCCAGTTCCTTTGTCAGCAGCTGTTCCGATCTCTGTAAGTTGATATAAAACATTTATTAATAAAAACAATCAATCAAATTGCCATGCGATGCGAAAACCATGCAGGTTTATGGAAACTACTCAAAAGCTTATTATAAAAATAACTAAATTTTCGCGTCAGCTTATTAGAAATAAAAACGAACAAGTGCTGACGACTTGCGTCCTGAGAGTTCCGTGGTGATACCGTGGTCCATGTTGGTGTTCCCCTATAAATTTTTAGATTAGTAATACATTAAATTAAATTACGCTTAAAACTACCATCACTCGTAAAAACATAATGTACCAACAAAAAAACTAAATGCACGTTACGCTAACTCACCATTTGGATGGGAGACCGCCAGTGGCAATATAAACTGTTCAACTGAGCGCTCCCGTGTTTCGGAGGGCACGTTAAGCAGTCAGTCCCGGCTTTTTTAAAGTTGACAGAAGCATTCGGGTGGCCTAAAAACTCTGTCACCAGATTTGGCTACTGGCTCATACGAATTTACATATTTTTACTTAGCTCGTATGCACATATTTACTAGCTGGAAGTAGAACCTAAGTGAAAGTTAGTAGTTAAAGATTTTTTATTTCTCCAAGAACAGAGTTCACTTTCGTGGGAAAGTGTGCGTTTCGTGTCCTAATACTACTCATAGGTTAAAAGATACAAACGGCAATCAGCAATCTCGAGTAGAAGTAAAGATTGGCTCTGCGTATTTCATTGAGCTGGCGTTGCCTCTGCTGGCATAGCAGCCGGTTGTATACGTTGGTGGGCTCGGGTCGCATCCAACAATCCACATAACCCTGGAATAATGTTCATTAATTTTATTATTATTAACATTAATCAGTTTTTATTTTAGTAACGCGTATTTTTTTTTTGATAGTCAAATGTTGGTTGTGCGGACTTACACAAGATTTTCGTGCTAACTACGAACTTTAATAAGTTTGGGGTTGTCTGTGAGAGTTCTACATAAAAAAAAAACCAAGTGAGTTCGTTCGCCAATGCGCAGGTTCGAGAAGGTATTCAAGTATTCGAGTCTCGCTTGTTTCGTAATCTCGGACTGTACTTTTTTAAACTGAGTTTTTCATAATCTACCAAAATGTATACCCCAGTTCTTTGTATAAGGTTGATTCTCTTCAAGAGTTCTTTGTTCACGTTCATGTTCTCCTCGAGTTGTCGCGCGTAGTAGTCGAGTCGGCGCGGCTTCAGGTACAGCTCTGGAAACAGCTCCGGGGGGTAATCGTCCACTTTGGCTTTGGCCATTTGCAACTGTAATTAGAATATATACGAGGCTTTCGTGACTGACTGGCAGAACAACGCACAGCGTAAACCATAAGTACGTAGTACTAATATCTGTTCTGTGCCATAAGTCCTAGAAACATGAATGTAGGGTACATTTCTCTTATGGAGTAGGGTTGCTAACTAAGAAAAAAATCCTAAAATTAAACTCTACAGGACGCAGCAGATAAATGAAGTTTGCATCGACGCAAAAAACTCAACGCGGACAAATTCGCGGGGCGTTCCACTTCATAGTTTTAAATACTTTCAAAGATAAACTACAGTGAGATTGGTAGATCTTGGCTGAATGATGAAAGGATTAAAAGGAAAGCAAGAAATAATCAATGCATAACGCGACATGGAAGAGGTCGCTCCACCTTGATGAAGACTCGGTGCCTCTTCACCAATATAGGTACCGTGAAAACACCCATTTATAAAATGAATGAGCAAAGAAAATGTAGGTTCTGAAAATGAAGTTACCAAAATTTTATGGGTACCTAAATACTTATAAAATAAACTTGCCTCCTTTTGGTGATTGCACCAGCACGCGTAGAATTCTTTGGATAGTAAAGGAAATCTTGGAGGCTGAAACAGCAAATAATGTAGTACTCTCTCTCGTATGTTTTATGTATGATTTAGTATTTAGTGACTGACTCTGGTATGTTTTGCTATGTTGAAATCAAGTGGTAAATCATTTTCTATGTCTAAATCATCTGATATTTATGCCCTGAAAGTTGATTAAGCAATCTTTTAAAACATACATTTTATTTTTAATTTAAAAACAGCATATTTTGAATCATATTTGGGAAGGGTCTTACGAGTTTGAACTCCCTGGGTTTGCGGACGCGCGGCGGTCGCGGCCTCTCGGGCTCCGGCGGCGGCGTGCGGAGCGCCGGGTTTTCCAGTATCTCTTGACATTCACGTTCCCGAAGCGGATGCATGATTCAGAAGCACTCAGAGCTACTTAGTGAAATTTTAAAGGTACTTAGGAAAACTAACCATGAGAAAACTCAATTACTTTAACTTTCTTTTTTAATTTTGATTTTTAACAAATTTTTACTCATTCCGAAGGATTTAACGATTTCCAGAATTCCAAATATTTACGGCAGAATGAAATGTCTGTCATATTTTCTTTACAACATGTGACACTGTGTGACAGAACTTAGATAGATGTTCTGTAGACAGACAGGACCCATAGAGAAGTGGTTAAAGGTCAAAGCATAGGTGGCCTAGTGGTAGTGACCTCTGACCTCGATCCTGAGGTCGTGGGGGTGAATCTGGTCGTGCACCAATGGATTTTTCTATTTGAAAAAATATGTGCGCAATGCCAGTGCTCTCATAGGTGAAGGAAAACATCGTGAGGAAACCGGCATGTCCAAAAACTAAAAATTCAAAAGATATGTGCCATCCACCAATCCGCATTAGGTCCGCGTGATGTATTAAGACCCAATTACTTTCGCTTAAGAGTAGGCCAGTGTCCCAGCAGTGGGAACATTAGAATGCTGTCACGAAGCACGATACACCCTGACGACGCAGTGAGAGAGCAAGCGCGCGTTGATATCTTTTATAAGCCTTTTACTGACGCTACGGCGTAGCAGCGTAGGCGCGTAGCATCTTGAGAGCCCATTATACTGTTTTTTGAGCGTAAACGATAAAGCAACTGGACCTTGACTGTAGGAGATTTTTATTGTACGGAATTAAGTACTTTTTATACCAAAATCCTAAAGTTGTTAGAGCATAATGGAGGCCTTCGGGCGGCCTATTAACTCCGTCACTAGACTTGGCCGCTGACTCATACGGGCTTACTTTTTAGTGTAGGGTATACAGCACACGCACTGGCAAGTGCGTACCGGTGCGCAAGCTTGTAATGATTTGTTTACCGCTACGATTGCGTGACGTAATCTCTGCGACGTTGTTGCGATCAAAGTCAAAACGAATCACGCACGACACACAGGTACACCTACGTAAGTAAAACAGTAACAACCGATACATTGTACAAAAAAAAAAAAAAAAAAAAAGAGAAACAAAATAAGTATTACGTGATAAACCATTTATTTAAATACAAAATATCATTTTGGTCTCACCATGCAAAAGTACAATCGGGTATTGGCATGGCCTTTCCGATAACTTCATAGGAAGAGAGGCTGCTCTGCAGAAGCGAGTAGGAGATAGTCACAACATGCGTGTCCTTGTTGAAGGTGGTTGCAGGAGTAGTCAGAATGTTGTGCACTTTGACTCGAACGTATGAGAGGTCCATGCAGGGTGGTACCTGAAAATATCTTGAATTAAGTCGAGAGCTGATGCTTTTGCATAGACTCAAAACTCAACTCTAGGCTTTGATAAAAAAGGTCTGAAAAGAGCTTAAAATAAAAAAAATCAAAGCCGATAAATATGGTTGGATTAATATAAGTAATTTAAAAGAGTTGAACATGCACAGGTAGGTAGGATGTGTAAGTGACAGATACTAGAGAACTGGAATAACACGGTAGGTGAATGCTTATATTGACTTTGATTTCTTTGGATTTATCCCAAATCTGTAGAACGCCGGCATCTGAAAACACTTGTTGGAGTCCTGTGATGTGCTCTCCGAACTCCCACATACGAGAAGCAGTAAGTGCAGTAACAACTTGCAGTGTCACTAGCAAAATAAACGAATACAGAAACAATCTCAACATTGTGCAGTAGTACTTAGTTATTGCACACAAATAAATAGGTAAGAAAAACTATGTGCCATTTCCTAGCTTATTTCATTTTTTATACAGCCAGTCAATTTTATTTCTAATTTTATTTTAAGTCGCAAATGAGTACAACAAATAATTTATATTGAATGTCGATGAATGTTGGAGATAATTGATACAAGAGCGCCAAACACGGTGTCTAATTATACTGTTTTAAGCTGTGCACTACTTACTCGTTTTTTTTTTCGTTAGATCGTTCTTTTTAGGCTGGTCTCACACATTCTGAATGGCTCTCTGGATTCATAATCTGAAATTCATAATCTTATATCCGGCACCTTGCCTCTCACATATCTTAAAAATTCAGATTGATCAGTAGTTTTGTGATACCCGGCACATACAAATGTCTTTAAAGAAGAGGAATTTATACTAATTGCATTGCTTTTGGCTCTACATAACAATAAAAGACATGCAAACGCACTGCAATCTGATTCCAGTATGTGTGTGCCGCTTTAAAGTACCAAAATAATGATTTTCTTCAAAAGGGAATTATTCTATTTAGGTATCTATTATCTAATTTTATTGTGAGATTTTACAGAATAGTTTATAAGAATTACCCTTCAAAGGGAATTTTGGGTTTTTTTTTGTGTCAAAATTTCCTTAGACTGAGCTTGAAGTTTCGAACAGGATTTTGACACTAACCCGAGCATACTGGAATACCATAATTCCAGGCTAGCCGAGATAATGTCTTGCAAAATCACTTTTTTAATGTATCCAAGAGTCTATCTTTGTAGGTCCACCGCAGTGCCAGATATTCTGACTCCAAGCAGTAGATGTAGTTTTACAGTGTTAAGTACTGAATTTAGTCAAAAGGGACATACATAATAACTATGTATCCAGATGACGAGCGCAGTTCAGTGCCACAAAGAACATTAAAGTTGTGTGTGACACTGTAGTTATGCAAACGATTTGACAGTCTCCTCACTTGCTGAACAAATATATCTGAAAATCTCGTAAAAATATAAGGTCATTCATTATCAACCTGACAAACTTAAGGGGTAGGTTCCACCCATAAAAAAAAATACTATTAATTTTTTTTTTCCAAACTTTTTTTTTATATTTAAAAAAAAATTAGAAATCGAAAAGGCAGCGCTCGGCACGTGTCAGTGACCCGCGCGTCAATGAACCGCGGGTCAATAACCCGCGCGACCTTGATCTGCGCGTGTCCTTGACCCGCTACGGGGCGCGCTTGAATATTTCATTATTACGTCGCTTAACTTGATTCCCAACAATGATAAATAATAATTGAGCGGAAAAACGTAATCGATTTTTTTTTGTTTACTTGGGATTTTTAAGACAAAATATACATCAAAAAAATACATATATAGGTACATATATTTTTTTTTTATGTGTGGAACCTACCTTTTATGTGTTGATAATGAATGACCCTGTATATATAAAGAATAAAAACTCATATAAACTCACCTTGACTTGGATTTGTTTGGTCTTCTCAAATATATGAATAAGGCCGCTATCTGAAAAAACTTGTGTGCTTCTTGGGTTGTCTTGTCCGAATTCCCACAAGTTAGTTGCTGTTGCAAAGTGCAGGGTCAGTAGCATCCCCGCAAAAGAGTAGAAGAATAATTTCGTCATTGTTTAGTGTATAAGTACTTATGGATGCAATAATAACTGCAGTAACAAATTGAATAGTGAGAAGTACCTATAATATGATCGTTGTTTCCACTATTTATATACCTACGGTTAATCAATTTTGTATCATGTGAATAGCAAATGAGTATTATTATTAATGCTGAAGAAAATTGGCTACAGTTGCTGTAAAGTATAGAAACACGTTATTACACGTTACTTTATTACTGACTAGTTTTAGGGCATTTAATCATTAAAATCATTAATGATCAATCTTGCACAACAGCCATATTTTCGTAATAGACCGTCTACAGCTTATTATAAGATCGTATGAGTTAGTTATTTATTTATGGTTTTTCGTTTAGTTAGTTTAGTTTATAATTACCTACTCAACAAAAAAACAATGATCTTACATTTGTTGTTACATTTATGTACAGTTCATTTGTTACATTTATGTACATACAAAATATAATATAAATACTTTATACAAACCTTATTTCTCACATACCAGACCCAACTTCTTGGACTAAGTTATGTTTTACGACGTATTTCATACACATTTTATTCATGTCATCCAAGTCATCCATTTCTGTGTCTATTTGTCGTTTTCTTAGTAAAATTATTGAATAAATAAAAAAGTAAAATTACTAAAAATCGTGATGAGAAGTAGCGGTTGTGTTTTGTTTGTATGTGCTGGGTTGATGCTTGTAAGTTTAAATTAATATTTATTTAGACCAGGTACTGTTAAAACTTAGTTGAGTCTATTTTGAGCCAGATTTTCGGCAATTAGGGCTTACCGCCAAAGTACCGGACTCTATTCCCAATCCATTGTAATTGGCGTGTAAGTTAGAGGCTCACGTTTTCTATTGCTTTAGAACCTAGTTTGTGATGTTATTTTACCGTTTTTATACGTATATCACTCGTACCTTATCGTAGTGATACAACTGCTAAGATCCAGATTTTTACCCAATGCCATTCAAAAAGAGATGAGAAACGCCATTGGGGTTGGTCACTGACTTACTTACATACAGGGTGGTGGCGGCATACTCGGCGGTTCAACGGCATGGAGTCTCGTGAGAATGTCGTACTACTTCTGGACATCAGACCTAGGGGTCGAGCTCGGAGCCAGCGTGCTCTTCATGGCGGGCTCATTGCTGTGCTTGCCGACCTGTTGGCTGGCGACTATTGTGCCCTACCACGTCAAGTCAGTCTCCCTGTTTGGAACGGTAAGGTTACTGGTTTTTTCACACTACCCGTGGCGAAACCCATACGCCTGTAACGAGATGCCTGGCTCATACGTTCTCGAAAACAATGTTATACCAATTATAGTTTTGACAAGTTGTTATTTTGTCGGTGGATTTAGCAAAAAATTATGTCTGAAAGATCCTCAATTTGTTTGGGAACTAAAATGTCTCTAAGTCCGTAAAACTTTAAAAATTTCAACCGTGTCGTAGAATTGATGAAAACAGTACATTTGTTGGATCGTTTAGCTGATGGCTCTGGTGATGGCGTCGATGCTGATGCTGTCCATGGGCCTGTCGTCTATCTCGGGGCTGACGCGCACGGTGCGCGAACCGGGCGCGCTCAACGCCAGCATGCAGCGCGCTATGACGTATGTTGGGTTTGACTCCGCCGTGCGGAACTCCTTCTCTTCTATGCAGATAGAGGTAATGTCTACACACCTTCAACATGAGCATCGAAGATACCAATTTTGTCAACGGATGATAAACAATGGCCAATCGACAATTCTAACAAAACTTTTCTTTTATTATGCGTCTTCGGTGATCAGATCATGCTAGGTAGACAGCACGCACTAAGATGAAGCGCAAAACGCTCGTGACGTAGCTGGCTAAGTTGTTCTTAACAGATCAACGAAGTTGCACTGTTCGCGTAGTTATTATTTGGATGGGTGGCCAGTGGCAATTTCAACTGAGCGCTCCGTGCTTCGGAGGGCACGGTCCCGGCTTTTTCAAAGTTGTTAGGCCATGACAGAGGCCTTCAGGCGGCCTAGAAACTCTGTCACCAGAGTAGGCCACTGACTCATACGAACATACTTACTTTTTACTAAGATGAAAATCGTAATGAGTCTCTTCGTTTTTGAACTTGATCCAAAAATTTTACAACTTAATTTAAAAAGTGTAATTAATTATAGCAATTTAGGTACCTACAAGTGATATGTTTCTTTCTAATAGCATTAATTAAACTTGATTTCAGCTGAAATGTTGCGGCGTTCACTCTTACACCGATTGGTACCAGTATCGTCGTAGTCTACCACCAGCTTGCTGCGGAAGGGTATGGAACGGAAAGGTAAGTCAAATAAATTTTTATATTTTAATCTGAAGAAATTCACTGCTAAATTTAGCGGTGAGTGCCTTCTTGTGTTTTAGGCCTCCTGGAAAGTGCCACTTCGCCGGCGAATGGTCATAAGAGTTCTTTATACACAGCCGCGTTTTCCGTTCTCTTTATTCTCCAAGGATTTATCATTTTCCTTCATCGGAATAGAAAATTGAAACGAAAGACTCAGTTTTGTGATAATAGAAAAATGTAAAAAAAAACCCATACCCAGATGAGAAAGACGAGATATCAACGGCAGAGCTCTTTTAGACTTAATTTGTTAAATTCCCTCACAAGAGCTAATAAAGGTTTTATTTTTTTAAGCGAAACGACCAATGCAATGTTCCGTTGTACACAACTGGCTGCCTACGTCCGGCTCTAACTGAACTACGCAACTTCGCCACAGCACTTTCGGTGCTAGCTTCCGCTGTCATCCTTGTTTTGGTGAGCTTTGCATGTTATACTTATTTATGTGCTTAAATTTAAACATAACTTAAAATTTGCTGTCTCTGTTTGTTTGCTATGTATAGTCAAAACGTGTTGTTTTGACGTGTTGTCTTGAAATGTTGTTTCTAACAAAGCTAAATAAAATCAATAAAAGATAAAACACGCCTTGTTTCTGGACGCAATGTATCGCACCTTTAGGTATTAATCCATGGTACAGACTCAATATGTAGATGATCCGGCGAAGTTGGAAACCTCGATCTTAGGATCAAGATGTAGTAGTGCTCCTACTCAACAGGTCACTTACACAAGTTTTTAGTATTATATATTAGTTATATTTACAGGCTGTGGCGTTGTTCGCGGGTGCGTATATTTACGTGGCGAGCGTGATGGAACGCGGTGAAGCCGACATAAAGCCGCAACCGCTCCGCATCGGCCGCCTGCCGCACTCGCAGAGTGCAATGCCGCCAGTCTTCACTCTCGCCTCGCCGCTACCGCTTACGCCGCCCCAGGTGTAACACATCTGTTTTTTGTTCGTATATTCATAACGTTATTAAAAAAACAACATCTAGCAAGGGTTAAAGTTGATAGCACAGCGCATGATAGATTTTATGACAAAGGCTGTGTTTGCGCCTAGGCACATGCATTGCAACATACGCGCCCCCAAGTACTTTTTGATGTTGCTAATAATAACGTTATAATTTTCGTAGGTCTGTACGTCAAGACATCAAATGGCTTCAATATATTTTTTTATTAAATCGGTATTCAAATTTTAAAGTTCGCATTAATTTTGTTTTAGAACTGTTTTTATCAATGCCGATTTGTATGTTTAGGTTTTATAACTAAACATACAAAACTGGTTTATACTAATGTTTTGTTTGTAAAGAAAAGTTTTCATGACCCTTGACAGCATATTTCATTTTAACAATGTGATCATATTTAAATAATTAAAGAAATTGTTAGTGTAAGTATTTTAAATATATAATTTATTTTAATCAAACCAATCACGATTGTTTTTGATTCTATATTATATTTAGGTACCTACTACTTAGGTAAAGTGTATCTATAAACCTAATGGCCTTGATTACACAGTCATTTCTAAACTGAAGATATGACAAAAATCTCTTAAAATAATTGGAGATAAGGTGAGGGCAGGTTGAGAGCACCGGTGGTCTAGTGGTAGTGACCCCGCCTTCCGATCCTAAGGTCGTGGGTTCAAACCCGGTCGTGCACCAATGGATTTTTCTGTTCGAAAAATTTATGTGCGCTATGCCAGTGCTCTCATACGGTGAAGGAAAGCATCGTGAGGAAACCGGCATGTCCAAGAACTAAAAATTCGAAAGACATGTGCCATCCACCAATCCGCATTGGGTCCGCGTGGTGGATTAAGACCCAATCACTCTCGCCTGAGAGTAGGCCAGTGTCCCAGTAGTGGGAACATTAGAAGGCTGTCATGATGAAGGTGAGGGACAATTCAAACAATAACATGAAGTTAAATCTTTTTTAATAGTAATTTTTTGAACACAATACATACAACATGCAAGCATTAAAATGCTTTATGAAATTAAGAAACAATCATAAAATTCTTTCTATATTTGGTACCTATTTTTGGTTATTTTCAAATTATACAGAAAACGATCTATATTTAAAGACAAACATAAACTATAATAATATATTATGAAAAATTTCGTACAACAGGGCGGCATCGCGCGGACCGGCCGCGGCGCCGACGCTACTCTACTCATGTACAGGACTATAACTAGAATTAAAATATTACGTTATAATATTATAATCGATGAAGCCGCCGAGTGCCGCGGCTCGCGCCCGCGCCCGCCCCCAACAATATACACATCACCTCTATCCTAACTTATATTCACAACAATAGCTAACTAGTACCGTTACCAATCTAATGTTAATATTTGAAGCGTTCGGCGGATTGTTAAATTTAGAATTCAAGGAGTATCAAGATAGTAGCGGCGCGCGGTGTAGGCGCTGCCGCCGGACCGCGGCCGCAGCGGGGCTTCCAATACGCTTGCAAGGTTCGCGGGTCGTGTCGCACCTCTACTTATCATTAGTAATACCTACACTCTCAACTCGGACATCAGTCTACGGCTGCAACCTCGCATCGAGCCGGAAGTGAGGTGCTCCAATCTCATGGGACACCAGTGTGCGTCTATTACCGATGGATGAGGAACAAATTTATAAAACGCCTAGCGCTATCACATCTACGAATGTCGCATGAATTCAGAGCACTAGGAGACAAAAGCGCCCGACGCCCGATCCGCTCGCCGCTTCGCGTGCAGATTACAGGAACGCGGCAAGGCAACCTAGCTACGGAACAACGCTAAGACGGCGACGCGGCTACTTAAAACGGAGCTATAATAATTCGATACAGTCGCCGTCGGTTCATCTCGCGCGGATCGCGGATCGCGGGGCGGCCTCGGGCGCCGTGCGGGCGGACGCGACGCCGCTCGCTAAGTTAAGGCCGTCGAGCGCGTCGCGCGTCCGCCTCAATTGGTTAACATTAGAACTATCTAGAATAAATAATGGTTGTTTGCGGAGTGGTCAGGGCGGCTCTAGCGCCGCGCGCCGCGGTGCTTGCGGTGCGCCGCGCGGCCCCGCCCCCACCACAGCGCCAGCAGCGCCAGCGCCGCCGCCGCCGCCGCGTCGCGCCGCGCTCTGCACAACACAACAAGCCAGCCTCGTCACTCGCGCGCACACCAACGCAACGCAACACAGACACAGCTCAATGTGTGCAACACGTTGCCCGACCATTTTTGCCAGCTACTTGATTAGTCATAATATTTTAAGGCGGATCTAATGTGATTTTAAGAGCTAAGTTTACTATTTACAGCTAAATATTACTTGGAAATGTATTTATTGAGACTAGATTGATTTGTTTAAGCACTTAATCTAACAAGGGTCTTATGAAAAATAAATCATAAATGAACGTAATGCTTTATCTCAAAGCTGACCAATTTAGGTCAAATATACGTTTTCAAGCATTTCATGGACTTCACTGAATGGCTGAGAACAATTTCACCACTAAAAACGATGAGTGAGAAATTATAACACATGCAACATAAACGATATCTTAGGTTATGACTGCATTCAATTCGATCAAAATAATGAAAACTGTATGTAAAATGCTTTTTAAGCATGCGGTTTAAAACGATTGAATTGAAAACATGAGCGTCAAAATAAACACGTGTTAATATAGCAATGTATGAATGAATAAGAAGAGTGGGGATGGTTACCGATGCACACAACACGCGAGATTGCTCACCAAAGTAGCACACTGCCCGCCCTGCAACAAGCGGAAAAGGCGCTCACACATGGACCTTCTAAGCGTAATGGTTAAATCAGCAAGCTTTTATTCAAATGCTAAAATTAAACACAAAATGTTTTTGTTTGCCGATCTGTCTCGATTAGTGTTTGATGTTGGTGCCCAACATGGGGCAAAGTGGCGCCCAATGCGGGGCTCGTTAGTTCAGATTCGTTAATCCTAAAGAACAGTCAGATTAGTGACAATAATGAACGTAAACAAACTCGATCGACAACGACTTGCGTGACCGTTGGTCGCAAAACATGCACAAGGTGGTTTTGTGCATGTTTGTTATGAAGGCAGGGTGCAAGCAAAGCGGCAACTTATCGGCGCGTACGTACCATGCAGGCGGGGCAGTGCGGCGGCGCGCAGCCGGCCAGCTCGAGCCGGTGCGGCGCGCGCGCCTCCCCGCCCCCTGCGCCCCCCGCGCCCCCCGTCACCCCCGCCTCCGCGCCGCAGCATTCGCCTGCCTCCTCGCACTCCGGCTCCCAGCAGTCTACTTCACCTAGCTAAAAACAATAAATAATCAGACAGTCAGCGAGCTGGTATTTTGGAGACCGTTCCTCTAGCTCCTATTCAGTTCTCCTACTGGTAGGAGCACGAGGACCAATATGTTCATGCAATTAGTACATCTAAGTACAGGAAAAAAAATTTGAAGTGTGGAGGTCTGTGTTAAAGCACTATATTTTGGTTAGGGGTTATAAGTTACCTATTAACAAATAGGATTACAATAAAACCTGCAATTTGCTGTGGCAGTTATCTTCAGCCCGATGACGAAGAGTGGAGAAAAATGACCATTAGCTTTTTATCAAAATATATCAGTACATTTATAGATAGAGAAACACTTGTACGGAACACCAAGAAATAGAAAGATGTAAAAATATTTGACACAAGATTTATTAAAATTGAGGAGACGTTGATGAATTGCGTGTTTTGTAGTGGACTGACTCGCGGCACCCGGTTTCCACGCTATAATAAATAAATAAATAAAAATAAAACAAGTATCCATATTTTTCACAACTTAACTAGGTAATATTAAAGTAATTGTATTGGACAAAAGCACACTCAGCGGCAAGTGTAAGTTGCCAGAACTGAGTGCACCCCTGTCCAATGGCGTAGTGCAGCAGCCGTCCAACCGGTCGGCCACCACGGACAGGAGGGTGTTGCGGCTGGCACGCACGCGGCTCAGTGCGGCGCCGCAGCGGGCGCGTACCACAGCTGGGAAGCTGTCTACGCCCGCATCGGCAAACATACCCGACGCACTGCACCACGCTATAGCACGATTGCAAAACTGTACGGTACGTAGACCGTACAGCTCTAGTAATCTACTCACAAGGCACTCGCAGATCTGGCACTGGTAGAGCCAGCGCTCTCCGCTGCGGAATGTGACGTGGTGCATCTCCTGGTGGCGGCAGTGGTAGCGCGCCTCGCAGTGCGGGCAGCACGACGCGGGTGCGACAGACGCACTGCTCGCTGTACTCTGTAGCTGGGGACAGACGCGGTTGTCACAATCAACAAAGCCTCGAATTACACAGTTTTCAGTAACTGGGAACAGACGTGATTCTGCCATCAAGAGGGCTGGGGCCTTCTTGCTGATGTTTAGGAACAACAGACTTTTTTGCTTTGTTGAAGATGTTATCGAAACGACTCGAAAGATATATCCACTAGATTCCACTTTCTCCGTAATCTATTATCATTTAGCAAATGGAAATAATAACTTGCGCTGATTCATAAATTACAGTCATGTCAGCGGCTGGCTAAAGACATTGATGGATTTGAAAGATATATCAGCGAACAGAGGTATATAGTTTGTTTAAGAATAAAGCTCGTAATGTTTCTCCTTTGAAACAAATTGCCATTGGTAGCGATCACCCATCCGAGGCTGAGTGTTTATGTGAGAAATTTTGACGCGAACATTCCACTCATAGGACATATTGACAGCTGAAAGAAAATGAGTGTCCTTCGAAGTAAAACTACTTGTGATCACCCATCTAAATAATGATTTCGCGAAACGTTGTAATACTTTGAGTCAGCTACGCCACGAGAGCTCCGAGTGTAAGAAACTGTCTTCACGCGAACATTTCACTCATAGAACATGCATGCATGGGCTAGAGGAGAGCTTACTGGGAAGGTCTTACCGATGTGGTTTGGTTGTCGTGCGAGTCGCAGGAGCAGAGCGCGCGGTCGCAGGAGGCGACGCCAGCCTCGCACGCGCATGCGCGACAGCCGCCCGCCTCCGTCCACCGCGCGCCGTCCGCCATCACCCTGCCTTGCCATTCACAACCTGCAATTGGATCAGCTTATTATGCAGGTGAAATGATTAAGGCAGCTTTTTTTATTAAGGGTTTATTTTTTTGACAGGAATACATGATGTGTTTATGAATCCATAGGTTCCCGAACTAGTAAAAATGTGTTTCAGGAACCCCTTTGGCCTTTGCTCTTATGCTTGCTATGCTAATCAGGGGGTTACTCTTGTAGACAAAAGAAATATATCGTGGCAGCTTTCGTGGTTCAGCGACGACCGTGATTGCTCTGAACTTAGTTATCACCGTTTTCCTGTATGCCGCAGAGTCATGGACCAACAAAGCTGCTGATAGGCAACGAATAGATGCTTTTGAGATGTGGTGTTGGCGTCGCTTATTGCGAATACCTTGGACAGCGCGTCGCACAAACGTGTCCATACTGGAAGAGCTTAATATCAAAAGCTCCCAAAGACTTTCCGCAGTATGTCTAAACCGAATTTTACAATACTTTGGCCATATTGCACGCAGAAGCTCCGACAATCTGGAGCGCCTAATGGTGACGGGTAAAGTGGAAGGAAAAAGGCCACGAGGAAGAAGCCCTAAAAGATGGACCGACCAAGTATCAGAACACCTAGAGATACCAGTTAGTGCGGCTCTCCATCAGGCAGCAGACAGAAACCGATGGAAACAAATAGTGAACAAACTGCACCAAAGGAGTCACGATCTTCAGCAATGAAGGAACGACGCAGGAGGAGGAGTTATCACCGACATAAGTTGAACTACGATATTTGCCACGGTTATCGTTTGTAGCTTTTAAAAGTAGACCCTTCAGGCCTTCATATATCTTCCAATATATGAAATTTTGATAAATATTTTTAATTCATCGGCGGTAGCTTCACGATTGTTGCCACTTATTCCTACATTTGCGGTAATTTCTCGCAATTAAAAAAAAAAATATATCAAAATTACTTAGTTTTTTATTTGAACAAAAGAAGGTAAACAAGATCTCACGAATGAATAAAGCCTGTGGAGTACTTACTTAATTCACAGTTTTCAGTATCACATTCACATCTAAAGCTTCCATCGGTGTTGACGCACCGCGCACTAGGGTGGCACGTGTGACAACTTTCCACGCACTCGTCCACATCTGTATAAACGAAACGAACGAGTTGGCTTGAGAACATGTTATATTGATGTGATCCGGCTCGAAGAACCAAAATTTAAAAAATATACCATTGTATAGAGAAGCGAGTCTGCTGATATAAACACAGATTTCTCTGCAATCGATTTAGATAAGTATATTGATATAACTGCAGGTCTATGAGCATCAGGCTTCAGTAATCTATACAGGCCAGTTAGCTGTCCAGTCATTTACCAGATCAGCAATCTGATTGCAGTTTGTTTATTTTGTAGAGACCCTGCAACCTTAAATCATAATCATCCCTTCCTTCTAATGTTCCCATTGCTGGGATTCAGGCCTACTCTCGAGCGAGTGATTGGGTCTTAATCCACCAAGCGGACCCAATGCCCAAAGCAAAATCATGCAAATCGTGAAATTAAATAATTAATTTTTACGAAAAAAACAAAAACCGACTTCAACCTAAAGTTAAAACTGTGTTTAGTTTATAAATTTATAACTAGGTGGCGCGACTAAATTGGTACCATTTGTAGATCGCGCTATCGTTGCGTTTTGACTTTCGCCGTATGTATTTTAGTAGAGTTTAGAGTTTACAGGATTACCTACCTATAATTGGTACGGTTATATACAACGTTGTTATTGATTTACTTCTAAAATTAAAATGGGACCTATTCTAAAGTTTTTTTGTTTCATAGGTTTGGTGATAACCTATGAAACAAAAAAAAAACCATTATAATACCAAATTCATAATATGCTATGCGGAAATGCGGAGAAATCGTATAACAAACATAATAATAAAGAGTATAATTTTAATATAGTTTATTTACATTTAACTAAAGTATGTAGGTACCATTTTGTTCGATAACTTTTTGCCTTCTTGTAGGTAGGGACATGAACCCATTGCTCTAGAAATTTTGGGGCTTCTGATCAAAATACCGCGACAAGTGGTTTTGGCAGTCCTCTCGTGATGTTAACCTGATACTGCCTTAAGAATTCTGAAGACCCGAAACAGGTGGAAATCTGAAGGTGCAAGGTCAGGACTATACGGCGGATGCATTAACACCTCCAAGCCAAACTCTCTTAATTTTTGCTGAGTGGCTAAAGATGTGTGAGGTCTAGCGTTATCATGATGAAAAACCTTCTGTTGAATAATTTCAACCGCTTTCTCTCAACTTCTTGCTTTAATCTCATCAGTTGTTTGCAGTAGAGTTCAGAATCGATGGTCCTGCCTGGTGGTAACAGCTCCTAATGAATAATGCCCTTCCAATCCCACCACACACACAGCATCACCTTGTTGCGAGGTAACCCGGGTTTCGCCACAGTCTGTGAAGCCTGACCGGCCTTTGACCACGACCTTTTTCGCACGTTCTTGTCGTACGTGACCCACTTTTCATCACCAGTTATTAGCTTCTTCAAAAATGGTTCGGTTTCATTACGTCGTAATAAAGAATCACTAATGAGTACACGGTTCATTAGGTTTCTTTCAGAGAGCTCGTGAGGTAGGTACCCAAATATCGAGCTTTTTTGTGTACCCAGTTTTTTTCAAATGTGCCAAAACTGTTTTGTGGTCAATTCAGCTACGTCGTAGTAGTTACGACGTAGCTGAAGAACTGGGAATTGACCACAAAATGAATGCCGATCTTGCTCTACTTTTCAAAAATCCATTTTATCCGTAATAGGGCGACCAGAGCGACGTGCATCTTTGATATCAAAATTTCCGGATTGAAAACGCTTTATGCTACTCTCACAGACATTGCATTAGGTCCATAAACATCGCAAATTATTTTCGCGGCTTGCGTTGTATTTTTACCTTTTTTGTAGTAAAATTTAAAAATGTATCGAATTTCTTCATTAGATTCACTCATCTTGACAGTACAAAACACAAATAAAATTCACTCATTTTCCTAATTTGAATTTGGAATTATGTTCTTTACAATTTAAACTTTTAATGATACCATAACCAGCCAAAACCAGCCAGATACAAATAGTATAGCCACAGAGATTTTATTACAAGTTCATACATCCCATAATGCGAATATACTTTTTCCCCAACCTAATACAAAAACATACAGTCGAATTGATAACCTCCTTCTTTGAAGTCGGTTGAAAAATAAAAAAACACGGTAGAAAATTAGTCTCTCATTTTATCTACCACCTAAATACACCTAAAAATAAATAAAATATATGAAACGGCGGGCGTGGTACCTTCGCAGTGGTCAGTGTGCGGGTGCGGGCGGTACCCCTGCGCGCACACGCAGTAGTAGGAGCCGGGCGTGTTGACGCAGAGCGCGGGCGGGGTGCAGGCGCGGGGCGCGGCGCGCGAGCACTCGTCCGCGTCGCGCTCGCAGCGCGCGCCCCAGAACCCACGCGAGCACTCGCACCGCTCCGGAGACCCGCACTGCCCCCCGTTCAAACACCCCCCCGTGCATATCGCTGCGGACAACGGACGTTATGTTTAAGTATGTTATTTGTTGAAAAAAAAATTTTCAAAACAAGCTTTTTATCAGGTGATAGATTAGATATAATTAATTTTAAATATTTTTATACATGGAACATCAACGGTCTTTCTCCAAATGTAGAGAACGCTCAGATGATGATGACAGAAAATAAAATAGACATCCTTCTGATCTCCGAAGCACACTGCACGAATAACAGTAATATAAAAATTAAGTGCCATAACGTGTATCACACCAACCACCCTGATGGAACGGGCCACGCCGGAACGGCCATCATCATCCGAAGCAACATAAAACACCATCTGTTACCAGAGTTTAAAACCACCTACATTTAAGCCACCACCATCTGTGTTAAAGATAAATGTGGCTACTTTAATTTATCATCAATATATTGCCCACCCAAACCCAACATAAGTGAAAAAAAGTTCTCTGACTTCTTTTCTACCTTAGGACCGCGATTCATAGTCGGAGGTGACTGGAATGCCAAACACACGCACTGGTGGGGTTCCCGGCTAATAACACCGAGGGGAAGACAGCTTAAGAACTCAGTCGATGACAACCACCTACTAGAAAGAAAGAAGAAAGAAAGAAAGAAAAAACATTTATTCTGGACACAAACACAACAAACAGCGCTCAATGAATACACATTTATAATATACTTAACAATTATGTACCGAAAGACAGTAATAAGCAAGCCAAAAAATAAAAATAAAAAATTACAGTGAATAGGGGCATAAGATGATAGATAGGCCTGTTGTTAGGGGTTTCCAAATTAGTCCGCGCTGAGTGTGATGTGAGCCAGAAATGGTTCCATTTCAGCTCTAATGCCGCTCCATGTAGATGTAGCGGCGCTGGTTTTCAAATGGAACTGTCTAACCTCACGATCGTGATGTGTACAAATAGTTACAAAGAGAAGGTAAATTAAATGTAGTATGTACAAGCAGATAGATACGCACAATACGATAACTAACAGTGTCAACTAAGGATTGTCCGGCATCTACCTGAAAGCGGAACCTTGTTTTGACTCGTCCTCAGACCATACCCCCGTGATTTTGACCGTGAGCACCACAGTAATAGAAAACACCTGTCAAGAAGCACTTTATAACAAATATACTGACTGGGAATCCTTTAGACAGTATATAGAAGACAACGCAAATCTTAAGGTTCCGCTCAAGACTCCAGAAGATGTAGAAGAATACACTAGACACATAACGTCACAAATACAGAAATCCTGTTGGCTGAATACGCCTCTAGATAAAACTAAAAACAATACTGAAAAATTGCCGCTCCAAATCAAATTCAAAATCCAGGAAAAGCACGCAGAGTCTGGCACACCAGCAGAAATAGTGCAGACAAAGCCGCTTTCAATAAAGCCATTGTTGAGCTGAAGGCGATGATAAACCAATCCAACAACGAGATACTTAACAAGAAAATATCGTTTCTAACTGCAACTGGCTCTACTGACTACTCTCTGTGGAAGTTCATGAAGTCATACGATAGACCCCAAATACCAAATATGCCGTTGAAGTCCAACCATGGATGGGTTAGAACTAGTGAGGAAAAAGCACAAATGTTTGCTCAACACCTTTCCCAGGTTTTCACTCCAAATCCATCAAGCGATGATAACACTGAAAAAGCCTGCTGGAGCAGCCATTCCAGCTAGATCCTCCACTAAAACCCGTATCTCTCAAAGAAATAGCGCGATGCATTAAAAATCTTAAAGAAAAAAAAATCTCCTGGATATGATTTGATAACCAAAGAAATTCTGAAAGAACTGCCATAAAAAGGAATAGTTGCCATAACAATGCTATTTAATGCTATAATTAGGGTACAATACGGGATGTATATTACAGTGGAAAGTATCCCAAATTATAATGATCCATAAACCAGGCAAACCCGAACACGAAGTGTACTACAGACCAATAAGCTTACTCCCGTTATTATCAAAGCTGTTCGAAAGGGGGATTCTCTTACAACGAATTCTACCAGAATTAAAAGAAAATGAAATCACCAATTTGGCTTCAGAGAGCAACACTCCACAGTGGAACAAGTACATAGAGTATATGACACAATCAGAACATCTCTGGAAAACAAGCAGTAATGCTCATCAGTCTTTCTAGACATACAGCAAGCCTTTGATATAGTATGGCACAAGGGACTGCTGTTCAAAATCAAGAAAAATATGTCACACAACTATTATCCTCTGTTAAAGTCATATCTGGCAGAACGGATATCCAGGTTAAGGAAAATGGGGCAACATCCAAATTCTATGAATTGAAAGCTGAGGAACTCCAGCTCTGTGCTTGGACCCATCCTGTATTCACTCTACACAGCAGACTTGCCAGAGATAGAAGAAGTAATCACCGCTACCTTTGCCGATGACACTGCAATAATGGCCAGAAACAATGACCCTCAAGTAGCTTCCGAAGCACTCCAAAAAGGTCTAAACAAAATAGCAGAATGGATGGACAAATGGAGAATCAAAGTTAGTGCTACAAAATCAGTGCAAATAACGTTTACCCTAAGAAAAGGAAACTGTCCACCAGTTAAACTTGGTGAAAATTACTTACCCCACACAGACACAGTAAAATACCTTGGAATACACCTAAACAGAAGAATGACCTGGCAAGCTCACATAAAAAAAAAGAGAGAGCATGTCAACCTAAAATTTAGAAATCTCTCTTGGATACTGGGAAGGAACTCAATACTATCCATAGATAATAAACTCCTAATATACAAATCTATATTGAAGCTAATCTGGATGTATGGAATACAACTCTGGGGATGTGCCAGCAACTCCAACATAGCCATAATACAGCGAGCTCAGAATATGATGCTTAAAACAATTGCGAACTTACCATGGTTCATAACTAACAACGAAGTACATGACCACCTACAAATGAGCACAGTTAAGGAGGAAATACAGAAAACTGCTGCTAACTACAAAGCTAACTACGCTTAACACGCCACCCAAACCAGCTGGCATCTCAGCTAACACAACCAGGCTACCACAAACGGCTCAAACGACATGACGTCCAAACGCTAGACCTGCGGCACTAGCTGAATATAAAGGAATTGTGCACCAAGAGTGGAGCACAGGCCACAAGACACCACATCCCACAACACATATGCTTATAGTCGCAAGACTGATTGCAGATTAACCCAGATAAAAAAAATTAAAAAAAATTATACTCTTATATTATCGTTATTATTCTCAGCAAGTCCCTTCATTTAATACTCTTAAGTATAAAGGAAATCCCATTGTAGAAAAGCATAAAAAACTTAGTTCGCCATCTTTAGAATCAATTAATTATTAATTAGAGTGACATCACTTCATATTTCAAGTTATTCTCGGCAAGGCAATGGATGGTGTTCATTTGATAACCATATTGTAGGAGTGCATTAACAATGACCGCTGGCTGAAACCCTTTTATCGTAGCCCGCAAGCTTCTACCGACTTCTTTGACGACCGATGTGGCGGAGCGGGCGCAGGTCCGCCTGCGACGCAGAGGTTGTGGGTTCGATTCCCGCCTCGGGACAAATTTTTGTACGATCTACAAATATTTGTTCCGGGTGGTCTGGGTATTTTCTATATATAATTAAAAAAAAAATCTATCTGTGTATTGTATTGTATTAAGTATATATCAGTCATCTAGTACCCATAATACAGCTCTGTTTAACAGCAGCTTACCTTGGGGCTAGATGATGCTGTGTGGATTGTCCAGCATTATTTATATTTATTTATTTCTAAAGGAAAAAACTTGGCATTTTTTGGTTGAAAAAAAATTATATATTATCATGACAGCCTTCTAATGTTACCACTGCTGAGAAACTGGCCTAGGTACTCTCGAGCAAGAGTGATTGTGTATTAATTTACCACGCGGACACAATGCGGATTGGTGGATAAAAAATAGTACTTATAAACAAAATTAAAATAAAGAGTTGAAAATAAAAAGTTGATACTACAGTGGTTAGATATAATTTTAAATTATTAACGGCTATTTAACACTTCATTTTCTCATTTATGCTGACGGTAGTATTTACCGAGCAACCGTCAACGCGGTCGCGGCCGGTGCTCATGAAGAAGAGCTTCTAAATAGCTTCGAAACATGAGGATAAATGACAAAATTAGGTGGTAAACAGCCGTTAATAATAAAAAAAATCGAATGGAAAATTAGAACAACATGTTTTTTTACCATCACCACCAAACACCCTCTCGCAGTAAAAGCTTGTGTGCGTCACTTACGCGTGCAGGTGTATCCGTCGCCGTGGTATCCGTCCCGGCACCGGCACGTGTACGAGCCGGGCGTGTTGCTGCACTCCGCGTCCGCGTGGCAGCCGTGACTCTCGCCCACGCACTCGTCCACCTGGAACAAGCACATAAGTAAGTAAGTTCGTATGAGTGGCCAACTCTGGTGATAGAGTTTCTAGGCCGCCCGAAGGCCTCTGTCATTGCCTAACAACTTTGAAAAAGCCGGGACCGACTGCTAAACGTGCCCTCCGAAACATGGGAGCGCTCAGTTCAAATTGCCACTGGCGGTCACCCATTAGCCAGTTCTGTCACGAGCGCTCCAACAAGCACATTACTTGTATTGACGACCGATGTGGCGCGGCGGGTGAAGGTCCGGCTGCGACATACGGAGGTTGCGGGTTCGATTCCCGCCTCGGAACAAATGTTTGTTCCGGGTGTTCTGGGTATTTTCTATGTATAATATTTTTTTTTTATCTATGTAATTGTATTGTATTAATTATCTCTACATATTTAAGAATCAAAGTCGCTACCCGTGGTCTGTCCTTCTGTACGCTTAGATCTCTTAATTTACATGTGGTTTTCGTCAATAGATTATTAATGCCAGGGCTCAGGGGCGAAGGAAAACAGGCATGTCCAAGGACTATTAATTAATATGAGATGTGTCATCCACCAATCTGAATTTGGTCAGCGTGGTAATCACTCTCGACCATGTCCCAGCAGTGGAATCATTAGAAAGCTGTCTGTGTTATTACATTTATACAAGCTGTCGCCCGCAACTTCGTTCGTGTTGAACTCGGAAACCGTTCTTTTTTTTCGTGATAAAAAGTAGCCTATGTTCTATTCCCGGTCATTATCAATTTATGTTTTAAATTTTAGTCAAATCGGTTCTGTAGTTGTCGATTTATAGAGTAACTATTGAGAGTAATCATTATAATTAATTAAGAGTTTAGTGTCCTAAAACAGAACTAGATGGCGCTAATAAATCGGTACGGAAGTTAGATCGCGCTATCGTTGCGTTTTGAGACATGAAGCCTTAAAATGCAATTATGTACTGGGCTTCTTGATGAGTAATACAAACAAATGAATTGAATTTAATTGATATCATTATTTTATTACTACCTTGCCAACCATCGTGACTGTGACGTTCGTTTAGGTCCTTCTACCCTAGTTATTATAATCTTTGCTTCTACCATTTAAACATCAAACATCCAAACTTTCACATTTATAAAATTAGTGTGGTTACCTCCACACAGTTGAATTTATCTCTCCTGGTGTATCCGTGCAGACACTGGCATACGTAGCCTCCCACCACGTTCACGCAGCGGGTGTTGGAGTGGCAGTGGTGTCCGTTCACATCCCCGGCTTCTTGGCACTCATCTACGTCTAAAATTTAGAAATGTTTTATTAGATACTTACTCAATATTTAGAGACTATCTGTTCTTGCGTAGGGTATGTACGCCCTATGAAATGTACGCGGTATAACGAAAAAAACACAAATGTCTGGTGAGCACGCAAGACCTAGATAGCAACCATTTAATTTATAGAAAATTTAACTCAATCTTAGTTTTCGTCCCCCTATACTATATACCCCTAGGTACTTATCTCCATAACCTATGAGTTACACAAGAACTCGTCGGACAACAGGATTGGCCTCCATTACTATGTAGTATACACATTATCAGCTTGTCTAACTTTTCGAACTTACTCAGAGCTATAAATGTATGTGTTATAACCTCGACAATTTTCCAACTTTAACAGTTTCATTTTATTAGGAACTTACTTCGATTTACAAACGTATTATGTTTAACAATAAGTATGTTCGAGGTACCGACAACTGAGACCGTCACCGTGGAAGCCGATTTATACATATCCAACTTCAGTTTCCCTTTTCGTAAAATCGTAGGAACTTACTCAGAGCTACAAACGTTCTACTACTAACCTCGGCAAGTGAGACCGTCACCGTGGAAGCCCTGGTTGCATTTGCAGGTGTATTTAGTGTTGAGGTTCATGCAGGTCGCGTTCTCATCGCACGAGTGACCCATGCTGCAGTAGTCCACACCTAGTAAACAATATTAAATATATTCCCCTCACAAAAATTCTAATGGATGACGGGGAAGACAGAGAGAACAGCAAAACTGTCTGCACAAGAAAGTTTATTGGATGACGGGAAAGACAGAAAGAACAGCAAAACTGTCTGCACAGGTTTATTCCTACATAATCATTAAGAATTAATAGATTTATTTCTATAATTTCAATACATTCGTGGATTGAACAGACAAAAATAACCATAGACAGTTTGTGTCTGGATTTCACTGCATAAGCTTCGGTGTGTGCACAGAAGTGCCGCGTTTGTAAACCATAAACCACCTTAGTCATAAAATAAAGTCATTTTAACTGCTCGCTAAATATTGTCTTTCCTTGTCATACTTATGTCAATAAACAAAGACGATGATACATTTCAAACACACATTAGCCAACTGAGGTTATGGGCCCATCGCATTTTTTTAGTACTAAACCATTAATTTATGGAATAACAAGTTATTTTTTGCGTTCGAAACTTCTGAGCACAATAGAACAGTTTTTCCAAATCAGTCATCATTCCTATTGTGTACCTGGGCAGAACTTGCAACACTCTCCAGGTACTGTGAACTGGTCGGATGGGTCGCACGGCAGCGGCGGACACACGACCTTCGGGTCCACTCGGATGCACACCATGTTCCCGTCGTGGCACACGCACTCGGAGCATTCCTTCGGCGCCGACCGCTCGCCGTGCTCGTATAAATTGCCTTGCAGGAGACATTGCTCTGAAAAGAAAGTAAATAAATAAATAAATGCTGGACAAACCCACACAGCATCATCTAGCTAGCCCTAAAGCAGAGCTTGTGTTATGGGTCCAGATGACTGATTATAATACGATACATAGATAGATATTTTTAAAGAAGTAGTAGAGCTCTTTGTAATAGAGCTCGTCCGAGGAAGCATTACCACCATACCTACCAAGCAGTAATGCACGCATTGCTGTGTTCCGGTTCGAAGAGTATGGTTTCCGGTGAAGTTAAAGGCATATAAGACTTTAGATCTACGTTTTAGGGTGGCAACGCGCATCTCTGATGTTACAAGCGTGCATATACCATCAAGTGGGCCGTACACTTGGTTGCCACTATAGTGATCTAACAAAACAAATATCAAAGAACATGTTCAAAGGATAAATGGTTCAAGCAGGTGTTGTGAATGAAAAAAACTTACTCAAGCATTTGGGACAGCAATCCCCTGGATGTAATACCGGGTTTTTACACTCTGCTCTGTCGCACTCGACTGGCCTGCACGTTATCTCGCCGTGCTAAAACGAAACAAGTACATTATACTAACGCACTTTAATAACATCAATGATAAGCTGGAGTTGTATCTTCTTTAAAGTTGTGGCTTTTTTATACGATATGATACTGTGATTTTCACCTCCTCCTGAATTTAGAACACCCAGGTTACAATCTAAGCACTGTGACCAAAGATAAAGATACAAATACAATATACAAATTCAAGAACCTCTACGTAAATCTGGAATAAGAGAGTAGTGTGGTTGATTCTCACCACGCAGGAGCAGCGATTGCAGTCCCGTTGCCATGAAGCGCCATCAGCGTGCACGGTGCCGTTAGAGAAGCACGACTTCTGACAGTCGCACTGCTCTAACCGCGCCAGTCTAGCTTCTGCACCCACTAGCTATGTAAACAGAAAGAGAACGTTTGCCTTTTTAACATTGAATAACAATAATAATCATCCTAGCCAGTTTCGGCTACAGGGACATGACTTTGCTGACTTAAATATCTATATCTATGGGCTTGGGTGTTTAAATAACTTTTTAGCTCTAAAGGGTTAATTGATAGATTCAGGCGTTACTCTAAAGGGTTGACCACATAAGGTGCCATTGACAAAATTATAATTTATAAACTTTTCAGCATTGAATACTTGGCATACGTGACAGCATAGCCAACATACCTTGAGTGATAGATCATGGATATGTGTGGTAAGCTCTTGTACGGTGGCCTGCAGTAAAGAGAACTGCCCGCAAGTCGGGCACTCTGAATCTAATCCAGGACATTGTGCCAGGTAGCCGTGCGGTCCACTCACTAGTCTCACGTCTTGTATTGTGCCCTGAAAAAGACAACATTAAGTCATTTGATTTTTAAATTTTTGTCAACGTAATTCATCACTGGGAAATCAAAGAAATATTATTATTATTATCTTATTTTAGTTTATAGCTAAACGTCTGATAAGACGTTGTTTTACTTGTAGTAATCTAACTTAAGTAAGTAGGGCGTTGCTTGTAAAGGTACGTACTTTGTACTGTGTACTTTGGTAGGACGTACTTACTTTGAATAAAGAGTGTTTGCTGTTCCTCTGTCCGAGCCAGAGCGAGAGCATGGGCACGGTCGCGTTGCGGTCGGGCGGCGGGATGAGGCGGCGGTACAGCGGGTGGCAGTCCACCAGCAGCGTGGCCTGCGCGCCCGACACGGCCAGCGCCAGGCGGTGCCAGGCGCCGTCAGCGAGGCGGAAGGGGAAGGTCTCCACGCGCGCCGCGCTGCCGCCCGCCGCCACGTAGTGCAGCCGCACCTCGTCGCGCCGCCCGCTCGACTGCACCTCCAGGTACCTGCGCACCGCCCACTGATGCACTACACGTGTCGCGCGAACGCGACCCCACTGTTCCGAGGTACACAAACAAAGCAAGCAACAAAGAACATTCGAACGGCAAGGCGGGACCGGCCGCGAGCGGACCTCGGCTCGCTCTACATCTCAATATCGCTCGGCCATCTTGGGGGACCATGTACCTCGGAACGGACCGCGCTCGTTGTGGGCTCGCCGGGCGACCGATGGAGCACCCGATAAAAAAAGCGCGATGTGCGGCGTCGACTTTAGAGAGAGAGGTCGTCGGACGCCGGCCGACTCCGCGCGGGATCCGGGAGCCGACCGGGGTGGGACGAAGTCTCTCTGGACAGGGCGCGAGACGGTGAGGGATCCCATGTCGCTTGGAATGCAAGTGCGGAGCGGTCCAGCGCGGGCGCAGAGGCGCGGTGTCCCCTGAGCGCGGGCTCGCAGCCAATCGCGGGACGACATTACAACATCGAGTGAGAGAACATCGAGAGACGAGGCGTGGAGGGGCTCGGACAATACAGAACACAACACGTCAAGACACAGATCACAAGACGCACTGAGGAGGAGGCGCGGGCGCATGCAAGCCGTTCCGCCCACGCAATAGATAACACATCCATGCATAGATAACAGTGAGCCCGAACGGTCAACGAATGGATCGAGGAGGACATTCCGAGGCACATGACATTCCAAGATACATGATACTCCCCTATGCGCGCGCTCACATCGGCTTATTAGGCATGATGCGGACGCGCGCTGCGATGTTGAGATCTAGAACTCACCGTGGGGCATGCTCCCGCGCCGCTCGTTGGTCGCTCGATGCCCTCTCTCTGATAAGCCGACAGCTCCCGAAGCTCGTCTCACCGATTCATATTCAGTTCTACTCAGAGTACATTTCATCAATAAAATGAACATCAAAATAACTTGTATAGTGCGTAGGTATAGTTGAGGTTTTCGTAGTCATTCTACGCGAGGCACCTATATTTTTACCCGACAGCGGCAAGATCAAGATTTGAGATTTTTTACAGTTTTTATTTGAATAAACTCTTATGAAGTAATAAAAAAAAGAGCTGCATTTGATTATGACAAATTACATTTTTAAACCGCTACAGCGCGTAGCCCGACTGCTACGAGACTGTTAGTGCTACGGTGCCGCGTACAGCTTTGTAGCACCAATTAGAGTGACTAAATGTAATTTACCTTTTGCGCTTCATATACCTAATAATGATTTTGTTTTTTGTTGGCAACGTTTCGAAGTGCCGGTTCTGTTTGAATTTTTACAAGAAACCTACTGGTAACCATGATTGCGTGCATACCTGTTGTACCCATGTGAAAATGAAATGATAGTGCCGGAGTTAGCTGGCTCCTGGCGCAATGTCGCCAGCATTGTAAACTCCGGCGAGCGCCGCAGCAGCTCAGCTGCGCGCTCAAACGCATCGCCCTCTACTTGAAGTGAACGAGAATCGCCTGAAATACAAAATTTCTGAATTTAATAAGCCCACAACAGTCACGCAAAGCTGGCAAGCACAACGGAGCCAAAAAAAAGTCACAAAATAAGTCACGTCTCAACCGTAAAAGGGCAGAAATATATTTAATTTAGTGGAATTAGTAAAGGCTCCGGTCCGCTCGCCACCAGCTGGGGTGGTGACAATTGCATAATAAAGTACAAGCTAATGAGCATTTTTCCATACCAATCCACTAATAATGAACTTTATTTTATAATGCAACAGGGCCCTTAGTCTTGAACTGACTAAAAACCTCTGCGTCGTGAATATCAAAAACTATAATATGCCCAAACGACACTCAGACTCAATCTAGAAAGAGTCCAACTAAATTTTTATTAAAAATCAAAAAATTTACTTTTGATTTTGGTCACGCAAATAATATTGTAAGTAATAATAATTAAATTATGATAATTACTTTCGAGGCTAACAGTATTTTTTTCCAATTAAAATTTTTAAGGTAGGAACAATAAATTTTGATCATAATCATATCTTTTATCAATGCCTACAGTAGCGAGGCTCGGAGACCTTGGCCCATGCCAACCACACCAGCAACTGGCAAGTTGCCAGCTAAACTTCTGTTATCTTGAATGCCTACATTTTGAGCACCAATTACAATTTTACTGTAGTAGATACTACAAATAAAATTAAAATTACTTTTCTGATAAGTAAAACTAAAATTACAAAAAATAGTTGCACAAGAAATCCAAAAATCTTTTTTTATTGTTTACGATTGTTTTGGCTAAAGCTGGATTACACAAGGAAACGTTTACTTGCGAATTACTGCGATTCACTCGGAGAATAGCGCCTTCGAGTTTGGTCGTCCGTCACATGCAAGTAAATTTTTATTTTTATTTTTATTTCTTAGGAAAACCAACAGCGGATAAAACTTTATATACTATCTTATGACAAAACAGGAAGCTAATAATAGGTTTTCACGTTTAGAATACTTATAGCGAAAGAACAAAGTAAGAGCTACTCGCCTAAACAATCGTAATATTTTGTGGAAGACAGCTTAAAAAGGATTATTTATGTAGCGCTTAACTGACTGACTTCGATAACTTTTACTGTGTGTGGTGCGACACACTCTTGGCCAATTTATTGTTACAAGTTGGCACATATTTTAGAGATTTGTAGTTCATCTCGGTTTCAATTCACCCAAGCGGATTATGTATCTGCAATGCGGTGAACTTGTGTAGATACATACTACTAAATGCTAGGTGGTTTAGTTAACATTTACAGCCTGCCTAGCCTCCACCCCTTTCTCAATGCTTAGCTTGAGTGAAGATCAAATTGAGCACATTTATTATATTTATTTATTTATATTCCCAAAAGTATTACTTAGGTTGTAAGGATTTATATTTCTACCATTGTATGATGCTGTGTAGATTGTCCAGCATTATTTATTGTAGATGTTATTGATCATACAAAACTGAACACATGACATATTGCACGTAAATGATCCGACACAATTCAAATTAAACGAGTGAGTAATAAAGTGTGCAATACCTAGTCAGATTTAAATCACTGAGGGTTGAACAGGGATGACGAAATAATATCTCACATGAATGTCACATCCTCCCCTGTGGCGAGGGTAAATTGCGTGGAAAGGGACCGGGAACCAAGAGGATGTGACCACGCGACACGAAACAAAATATTTGAGTGTAATTATTTCAAGCGAAAGGTTCAAAGTGATTTGTCGTCGCCGAAACACATTTAAACCGTCGGGAAAAATAAACTCCGGTATGATAAATTACTGTTGTGCAATAAACAACGTTGATCAAACAGTATGATAGATGGACGTACTTACCAATATTGAAAGAATAGGTACAATTTACGTTTTTTATTTTTTCGTGATGGGAAAATTACAGAGTTGGGCAGTCGGGGGATGGCGCTATCGGATCACGTGACTGAATTGTCACGAAAATGAAAAGTACCTACCCATATTGACGACGCAAGGGTCGATGGACTGTAAATTTCGCAGGAATGGGGTTGGCATTCTCCTACTAATATTATAAATGTGAAAGACTGTGTGTATGTTTGCTACCCGGCATATTCAAAGTTGATAGGCTATGACAGAGGCCTTCAGGCGGACTAGAAACTCTGTCACCAGAGTTGGCCACTAACTCATACAAACTTATTTATTTTTACCACGTATCTCCGTGGCGACTTTACCGATTGTTATAAATTCCAGAATTACACATGGGCTAAGTAGCCCGAAAAAATGTACTGTTCGATCCCGAAAAAATGTACTGTTCCTGAGGGAAAGCATAAAAACTGAAAAACGCGGGTGAAGCCGCGCGGGTCTGCTCGTTTCGTATTATTTTAAAATTCAGAATAACTAACACTTGAAATAATAAAGAGTTCCATGACTCTATCTCAAAGACGAATGCTCTACGAGTACGTGGGTGTAGAAGACCTAAGTACATACTCAAACGCCACTTGTTATTCTACGCGATTAGAAAAACAATAAGAGAAAGTGAGTTTCTCGGTAATCTTTTTTAATATACTTATACATAAGCTCTGTGTTTGTGAAGGAAACTATGTATATTAGAAAAAAAAAGACACAAGCAAACTATTTTGTACTATACTGAATAATTGGTTATGAAGTAGTTCACACAAAGTGCAACGAACGTCTTCGTCTTTCTATGTATTTTTAAACAAAATCTGCATTGCAACAAACTTGGAAGAATATTGACCTAGCTGCTTAGCACACCGAGTTTCCACGAACGATAAATAATTCATGGTTACCTTTCCCTGCTTATCTCCCATTGCCAAAATGTAATAAGTGTTTTCGCTGGTAAAGGTACGATATTAAAAAATCAACCAGCTTTACCTGACCTATCAGAGTTTTTGGTGTTTGTTTTCCACAGCCATGATGGTTCGCTCACAATTTAAATATCAGATATAAGTAGGTACTATTTTAGATACCTACTACATAGTTAACCAAGGACTTTCCACACTTTAATACATTAGAAGTGTTCTTCTTGTATAAAGTTGTTGATAAGAATGTTGATTTTACGTTCCACAGGCTAGGCCAACCCTAAGCTATTCTTCAACCTATTTAAATCAACGAATATTGTTTTTGATCTCAGTTTAAAATTTATGCTAGTTTCAAGTTTGCAATATGTTTATGGTGCTTTTATAGCATTTGAATTTATGATTTGCACGGAACCCTGCGTTTATTTTGGTTTAATTAAATCACCCTCGCGAATATCAATTCAGTGAAGTATAAATATTTGCTAGGCTTTGTGCAAACATTATATTGTGCGAGTCCCCAATATGGATTTATTTTATTGGCAATCGTTTATCACTTGTGTACACATGACCGACTTTCTTTATTGCTACAGTTAAAAACATAATTTAGAGCTTAGAAAGCTTAGTGTAAGAAACTTTTTGAAGTACCTAATGTAAAATTTCCTCATACTATGCATACCTACAAGTATATAATTTTTTATATTGCTTAGGTCGATCCCTTGTCTAGGAGCCTTGAAAGGGGTCTAAATTGTCAGCTGAGCTTTAGTCACACGTAGCGCTTCAACGAGCAAATCACTGAATCCCAATCAAGCGAGTGAGCTTTATAAAACGTTATCGTCATGCCGTTATTTGAAGTCAATCTAGGGTATTGTGATTTTTTTTCTCTCTGTAAAGTTAGATAAAAATGCGAATATTAGACTAGCAGCTCTCCGAACCGAAACAAGACCTCGCAAGCACAAACTTTTAAAGTGAGCAATTAATTGCATTTTGAGGAGCTATTCTGCTCATCACGCTAAATATCCTCATCAGATCTAAACCATTTGTGAGACCAGCTCAAAGTTTCAAATAAAACAAAAACCATTCAAATCGGATTTCATGAGGCGGAGATATATCCAGTAGCCCCCATTTTGCCCCTTTTTGAAGAAAGTACACCCCAATCAAAAATTCATATGATACTGAATGAGAATAAAGTCAGAGAATCTGTATACCAGATCGGTTGGAAAATGCAACCTGTAGACAAAAATAGCCGGACAGACTGACTGACGGACAAAAGCGTTTTTTGGCCAATATCGAAAGTAAGACGCTTCGCTCGCTCAGTAAGTTAAAATCTTATTTGCTACTTGCTACGCGTGTCGCCGCGTCTCATATCATGAAATCATGACGTAGTGCTTTACTTCCTCTAGTGTATCATATACATATACAGGATCTGTCTTGCGTAATATCCGCGTGCGGACTGCGTCATTGCCTGCCTTTGATAAGGTGTACGCTCAGATAAAAAAAAGTCATACACTTTTTATGATATAGTAGCATACTCACGCCGATCAAATTTTCTTGCGGGGGCTAAATCCCCAATACGAGAATAGGACCTCAATACGTGGTTAAATTCATCAGTGCACGAGCGGTAAATCTATTTGGTACTTATTTATATCAATTCAATAATAGCTTAGCCGTGTGGAAATCTACAAATATTAATAGTCACACCATCTTGTTGATCTAGCATCGTTTATTTACTGATCAAACATACATGCATGTCATGTCAACCACAGAGGCATTATTGATGCGCCACTTATGTCCTTGGCAGTGACAAGCTTGGCAAGGCTTTACAAACACGACACACCAAGCGTGTTAATAATTCTGCATGTGTCTGTCGCAGGCAAACGAGGGCCTCATGAACCAACACTTATGATGAATGTTTCAATGATACATGTCGCAAAGTAGGTACTCTATTTAAATAATACACCTTTGGGAAAATATTGCCTTGTTTATTTCGTGTGTATTGTTAACGTATACTGCAGGACAAGGTATTTTAACTGTTTATAAGTTGTTTTTTTTTTGTCAAAAATATTTAATACAAGCACTCGTATTAAGATATTTTACAATTACGGCTATAAAATATAAGTTTCTGATAAATGGTTAAGCGACTACATTTATTTTATTTCACGACTGGAGTTTATGTCATTGATATAAGAAAGCCAACTCTGGACCGCCTAAAGGCCTCCGTCACGTCCTCACGTTACACCAGGTTTCAGGGTGGTCATCCACCGTAGTAGAACGGAGTCGAGTCAACCAATAGGATAGTGTTAAAGTTGCACAAAAATTATGTGATAGAGGACAGGAGTCAATTAGTGACTCGCCTACGCACTGATATGCTTTGCTTCAGTGGATGATTGCCCTAAACGTTGCCTTTGACGTTTGACACTTGCAGGGATGTGAACGGGACAATATGTCCCCTGAGCCAACTTCCCCAAAAATTAGGGTTGACACCCTCCGACAATATGAACGTGAATGCGAGCGCAATTTGACTAATGGCTAGGATTACGTTACGAGTAAGTGAAACGCGACAAATGTTCATGTTAATAGGGTCATCACATGTATACAATTGTCTTCCACAAAAATCATTTTTTTATTTTATTATCTTGAAGAGCGTTTTAAACTTAAGTCATTGGAAAAAACAAAGTTGGTAAATATTCAACTGTTTTATGTTGTTGCTATTTCAATATATTGTATAGCAAACACAGATAGTCAATTGAGACAACCCTAACAGATTTGTGGTCAGGAAAACAAAGAGGCGAGCTAAATCACTCCGCGGCGAGGGATCGCGGACGCTTGCTAGTGGATTAATGTTCCGTGCCGATAACAAGCTCACCCTATACGCGTCGCCACTTGGGATTACTTGATTGTTATTGACTTCATTTTTTTAATTATCATTTGCTAAAACATATTCAAACAAAGGCGATAAAAATTTGGTTTGTTTAAAGAAAACTAGTACTTTTCTGTAATTATATATTCGTAGAGGTGCCTGATAAAATCGTTGTAATGTTAGCTGGGCTGTTGGGACGTGTGTTTTTTCTGTTTTTACTTTTTACTTAAAACATACCAAAACACCTTTTATTGCTCACTGATTTCACTTTTAATTTATAGTTTTTTTTTTTGATGTTTGTCGATTTTAAAAGCCAACGACGATCTCTCAAACAGTTGATACGATCTAATATTTTTAAACGTCGTCGTTCAGCAGTAGTACCTAGGCAGTGGATAGTTTAAGTTTTAAGATAAAAGTTTAACAATTAGTTACACTAGAGGATCCAGTAAACATTTTATTTATTTATTATCTCTAAAAAACATACTGATGGTACCTCTGGGGGCACGTCACGCGCACGTGCCTATTGTGTTCTTCCCTTTTTTGACATTTGCAATTTGGCAAAAAAGACGAGAAAGATGAACTTGCGGTGATTTACAGGAAACCCGCTCATTGAATAGACAAGGGTGCAGAGTAAATGGCGGGGGATATTTCTTTTGTTATTAAACCGTCTCAAAAGTTGGCTTTGATTCATGAAATACGGAATAAAAAAGGTAGGGTATGGCATCACTGTTATATGTTGCGCAATATTTAAATGATTTTATAAAAATTCAACAAACTTCAATCAAAGACTTGTAGATAACAAAGTCCTTGGCTTTAATTCAACAAAAGTTTATAGGTAGCTCATTGAACTAGCAATATAATCGAGGCTAATTAAATTCACAAAGCCCTGTAATCCTATCCGACTGGTCGGAATTGGCTCAAGCGCGCAAATTGTTAGTAATCCCCAAGTGTCGCTGCGAGAGGCATTCGAACATCCTATTACCAGCGATAGACACATTAACCCACACAAATTAGGAGATATCGAACAGCTGGGTACATTTTCGGGATTAATCCGTAATCCAATGACCATGCAATGGTTGGTGACCATAATGGTGCAAGGAATCTGCCTATTTAAGTGATTCATATCTATAGAAAAAGCGCTCGAGTGTACCCCAGCTGCCACAGCTGTAGTTGACGGGGGTATGCAGTCCACGAGGTTGTCATTTGACTAGTGCCTATCCTTCGTGCTTCGCAGGGCACGTAAAATTGTCTTTTTCAGCTATAACATTCGTTACCTACGTTAGACTGTCTCTATATAAGTACTTAAATAGTTTTTTATTGTAGCTGTTTCGATTTCTAATGGGGTTTGTTGTCAGAGACATCCAAATTATTTATTTCGGATCAATTTCGATTTAATTCGAATAATGTCAAAGTCGCTCAAATAATACACGATTCATGCACCCAACAGCAAACAAAGATATTATTACGAAGGAAATGATGCAATTTCAATTACAGCATTAACGAGCATTGAGCAACTGACGGTTCGTCGTGGATTATTATTGCCTTAGAAAACAGTAATCACGTTTAAAAGCCACCCTCTGATAGATAAGTGACACGTACGGCGAGTGACTTACGAAGTGCATTAAAATGTAAAGAGGCGCGCCTCCATAAGGCTATGTCTTCACATAGGTAGAGCGGATTATTGAATAATTGCAAAAAATAACATTGTTTTTGTGCTCAATATCATAAGAGAGATTTCTTGCGTCAGAGCGCAGTAAATGCATATGTATCGAGTTTTCTGAAACAAATATCAACGCGCCACAAAACTCGAAAACCGCAATAAAATATAACTTGAAGTTGACAAGTCAAGAATCTAGAAAAAAAAAAACGTTTAATAACCAATTTTTATTAGAGTATGTCACACTATTCTAAAATACGTCGTTATAGATAATAGAGCTTTGTGTGATTATAAGTTAAATTTTATAGTTAACTTCAGTATTTATTTTTAGCCCAGTAAAAGAAACATGTTTCAGGTTTTCAGTTTCATGAGCTTAGGATTTTATATTTTTCTCGACCTGTCTATGCCTCGACTAGTTTGAACTACAAACATTGGTTTACGTCTTAGAGTAAATTTTCTTTTGTTTATATAAACGTACTCTAACTGCCGGTAATGTACCAATTAAATTATCGAGGCGATTATGTACGCCATTACTGGCCCAACGCTTGTCGCGTCTCTTGACGCCCTGCTTGTAAGAAGCCAAGGCCTGTCGCTAATGGACGAGCCGACTGCGGATTCAAAGCGAACCTAAAATGCACTGCATTTCCGCAACTCACACCCATTAGCGTGAATTGATACCCGTTCGTATTCAGAAAAGTTTATCGATTTGAGGCAACTTTATATGCACTTTGAATAAATTGGCTGTAATAGCGGCAGTACATTTTTTAAAAGGGTTCTGTTTGTTTTACTTTAGGAGTCTAAAACGAAGCAGTGCATTCACAATTTACCAAATGTATATTATTGCAACCCAGGGTGCGTTGAAGCAAAATATATTATGACAAGCTCCATGGGCGTGCGTCTTTTTACATAAAAATTTACCGCTGTTACTGATTATGGTTATTATATTCCTTTAGTAAGTATTCTATATCTAAAATTATCTTATTGCAATAGGCTAATAATTCTGAACATCGTTTTTTTAAATACTGGCACAATTTATTTTAAAATTAAAAAGTGTATAAATTTCTCGCAGTTATAACTTGTCATAAAATAAAAACCGATATTTGTATTATTATTTTTAACTTTAGTCAAAAAGATTGCTTTAGTGCAATGTGATTTATCAAACCTCAAATCTTATTCTTCTTTACCTGTCAACGTGTACGCTATCCGCTGTGATTGCATTCCTGGAGAGAGAGAGACGCCTGTCCGCGACGTGTTGTGCAGGGACAACGCGCCCAGCAGGTCTAGCTCGGTGGCTGAAACAAACAACATTAATATTTATACAATAGTCAATAACTTTTCCTCGAAAAATGATATAAAAAGACAGACTCTGCCTTGCCTGACCCCTAAAGTCTTATTAAGCCTCAAAGTCAACCTTATTCATCAAAATTATAAGAATCAATTCGAATAATCCAGTAACACTGACTAATTTGTTGATTAAGGTACGCTAGAATTTCGTCAAACAAACACACGAAAATAGTAAAAAAAAAAACAAACAAAATCACGTTTTTTCTCTTTTATTTTCCAAAAGATACAGGAGACGTCGTAGCATGGCGCAGGTAGTGGGGATTCTGAAACTTTGATTCATAGTATTCAGCCATAGGATACTTTGGTAGAAAGTCTGCAAATAAACCTAAGAAAAGAAACATGTAAGGCTCAGCTTCATGAAGTTTATAAGTCGTAGACATCGCTGCTACGAATATCACATACTCGTATTCCGTAGGCGTGCTACGCCATCCATTATTTTCTTGCGTAATTTATTTGTAAAACACGTATCATTGTAAATGGCTTAGTCTTTATCATTTTATATGTTGTTTTTTACTACAAAAGAATGTACCGTGACATCGTAAAAATACTTTGTAAAGTGACCTATTAGCAGCAAGACAGATGTTGATTTATGGATCCATTATTTCAAGTTAGGGAAGATTTCGAAACTCATTAGGCTGAATTATCTCCGAAACTTATAAACCATCTTCAATTGCAGTTGAGTTGATGAATTGTTGATTTGTTTGAACACATTGTACCTACATAATTTTAATTTTTAATTTTATTAATTTTATTTACTTACTTATATAATGGATTTTATCTTATTCGTTAAAAAAATTGTAAATTAATGTATAAACGGATAAGTAAGTATATGTATAATTATTTTAGGCATGCATCAAATTTTAAATGTTTTTGTAAATATTTTTTTCTTTGTTTTATATGTACCTCATTGCTTAATTTTATTATTATTTTGTATTGTTATCATTATTCTCTTTTCTTTTAATTTTCATTACTCGCTCGAATTTAGTTTTTTATTATTGCATGCAGTCTGTCGTTTTTAAGTACAGTAGCACTAAGATTTAGCCCTAATAACTTGTATCAGTTAATTATTATGAGTGTATATTTGTGTTGATGGCACTTAAATAAATAAATAAATAAGTCCGGACTTTCCGCTTCAATTACGCTGTAACCAGCATATTATTGTTTTTGTATGCGATGAATATTTATGAGCTAATAAACTGTGACTGCCCTACATTTCGTCAATCAATGCGATGCCGATGTAAGGGCCTCTAAAAGCTGCCTTGAAAAATAATTGTGTATTGATTAAATCTATACTATTTGTAGAAATAAAATGTGGAACACGATACACAATTCTAGCTTTATTAAGGAAAATAAACTGTACCTATCAGTTGATATCTATAGAAAACCTACCTAATCGAAGGACAAGCTTTCTTAAATATCACGATGTTCCAATCAAGAACCTTGAAATCAAGGTACAAGAATAAATATTCTCTAGTAAAAAAAACTATGAATTACTTATTAAACAATACCACTTCAATGTTCAAGATCCTCTACCACAGACATTATATAGTAAGTACAAGTCTGACACAAATCTAAAGTTCAAACCCACCTGGGAGCTTATTTAAATAATAGCTTCCCAAGGTTTTCCAGCTACATCCGACAGCAACATCCATCAGCTGTAACCCGGTCACGAACCCGGGCACAGTACAAACAGCAGTTAGTAGAACTTGGCGCGGCTCGATACGTAGTCAGATAACTAGGCTACGGGGTACAGCCGTACAGCTAAATTCAGTTACGTAAGCCAAATTTGAATTTTATATGTACTTTATACTCGTATTTTACGATTTCAGTAGCAGTATAAAGAATTAGGAAACCATTTTGGTAATAAGACGTTGACAATCTTATGTGAACGTGAATATTCCTATAATATTCACGTTATGCTATAGCTATAGCACGTTACATAGTTATAATGTCATACTAGCTGAATCGCGCGGTTTCACTCGCGTTATTTTTCTCACTGTTTAATTAATTTTTAACATGAACTCACAGAATATTTTAAGAGCATTTTTGCCAAATTGGTCTAGCTATTCTTGAGTTATAGCGAGACTAATGGACAGCAGTTCATTTTTATGTACTTCTAAGAAGAAGATCACAGAACCTTACCGTTTTAAACTGTGCGTTGTTCGTCAGTCACTAACGCAATAATTTATGTTATCATACGACACAATGTGGAAGTTGTGTAACTGATTTGCATGCCTTGTGCAAGTAAAGCTACAGTCAGTGTAATGCCCAAATAGTGTCTAGTAGTGAGTCTTTTGAATAAAAAAGCAAATGTAACTAAAAAAGGCTAAAAAAGACGAAAAAAACAAGAAAACAAAGTTATTATTCCAACATTACACATTTTTAGGATTTTTTTTGTTTTTTATTCAAATGTAGCCTGCATTCTTTTTTTAATTCGAAATGAGGCTTTATCAAAGAGTTATAAAAAAGGCTTCATTCGTTTATTCATCAATCCTATTAATTCTTCTAAATTATAATTCTAAGTGGGGAAATAATATCTGCACTGATGTCTCGCTTTGGGTTGTATTGTGCATTGTCCCCCTGCTAACCTGACCCCAGCCAGTTCAACTCCTTAATATAACGGCGAAGGACTTTAGACTGATGGCAGCACTGTTCCAATATCATCGATGGTGTTATAGATGATGATGATAATGATGATTACGCAACAAAATTTTATATTATCTAACGTTATTATTGATTGTATTGCAAAAAAATTGCCGTCTGTTTTAAATACAAACAAAACAAAGAGCACAACTTATTTACCTATGGAAATAAGATTTGCGTGGAATAAACCAATTTTTAGAATGAACCACAAAAAAGTCTTGAAGTGTGATGAGATTTTACACGTCCGCCTCGGGAGACCCTCAAAGTCTTGACTTCAATTAAAAACCGTCAGATTGTGTCAAGAGCTCTCGTGTCGTGGGGAGGACAAGCTCCAATTTACGACGCCTATGCCTCACAAATTCGTGACACAGCCTCCTTTATGGCCACATAGAACGTTTAGACCGATAGTTTCATTCAGAGTTCGGAAGTAAAATATGTAAGCAGGCCTTTTTTATAAACATACTTTTAACCTCTGTTAGCTAATGTGCTTTCAATCTATCATCGTCTTTTTTCATTGATTTATGAATGCAAGGAAAAACAATACTGAGCAAGCCACTAAAATTACAGTTATTTTATGAATAAAATTTACTCATAGTAAGTATACATGAAATTAACACGAATGCAAGTGATACATACTGTTTTCCAAAAAAGTAGAGCCCCCAACGTGTGGCTCTACTTTTGCTGCTGTTTGCATAAATTCTGAAGGAAATAAAATGCACCAAGTATGCAATATCATCAGAGAAAATACCCAGAGGCTCGCGAACAGTGTGATTCACGTTAAGAAATATGAAACTGTCACTGATACAATGTCGACCCTATTTCGAGACAGGTCGAGAAAATAAGACCGTTGTCGCCGCCAGGGAGGCGAGGCGGCCGACGACGACGCCAACACGTCTCTAGCATCCCGTCACCCCGTACTAAATAAAAGCTCCAGATTGCCTCGTCAACTGTGTTGCATTAAACGTTCTTGGGGGACATTAACGTGACAAAGTTCTCAGACTCTGGCATTTATTCTCACTTTATCTCACTTATCCGGGTTTTATACGAATTTGGGAATAAAATTTTGTTATGAGATATTCATAATTTTGCGATTAAATACCAATATTTTTTTGTTGTCCAGATGACCGATAGGTCACATAATTTATGTCCAAAAGACAATTTTATTGGTTCCCATATGGGATTATAGAGAATAGAGAATAGAGAATAAAATTAGCCACAAGACATCAAAATATTAGGACACAAAATGTTTACAATTTCAACCACCATGATTACATTTTATTTTCGGACGTCCTCTAATAGTGTCTGTCTACCTACTACTAATACTGGGTTTGTTTCCAGTCACTACGAGCACATTCATTATTTGAAAATAAAGTAAGAGAGTGTATTCAATACGTAGTGGCGATTATTGTAGCCTTTCCGACCAGCAGGTTTTAATGTCTCTTATATTTACAGCTTGGCTATAAACCGTATTTGCCACGCGATCGTAAACACTTCCTATTCGGCTTTTAGTGTTTCTTGCTAGATCCTTCGTTGATATGTTTTACCTTTTTTATAGCTAGACTTTAGGTTAAGTCTACAAACCAGATTATCAAAAATTATCAATTATCAATTTTTATTTAGCCAATATATATTAAATTCACTCCGGAAATGTAGAGATCATTCTACGAACCTACTTATTTACACGAGTGTATCTAGGGTATATAGATTAGTTAGAACCAATTTAAGATCTTATTTTGCATTATTTCTACCTTGTACTAAAACAAAAGTTGCTGGTTTATATTTCATAGTTTATGACACGGAAATTGAAGTTAGAACACACATTAGTACTTCTGCACAATAAACTTTTGTTTTATCAGTTAGCAAGACTACCTATACCTATCTAATATAATATTATGTAATCTACTTTAAAATTAACTTGGATAATGATAAAAAGTGTCCCGGACACTATAGTGTATAGTTGGTCCCGGTATACCGGGAACCAAAAACGACAAGTCGAAAATAATGGCTTTTTCTTTTTCGCCTGTAGAACTGTAAAGACTAGGCGAAACTATAATATTTCGACAGAGGCAGTGGTTTATTAAGTGTTTACAGAATATAGATCAATTATTGGGTAGGCTAGGCAGTCACTGTCTTTAGGGTTAAGCCCCACCTCAGAAATATGTTCCTCTCTTTATATATATAACAGGAAAAAATATTGCCAATTCGCCTAGTTTCTGTGCAATTGCATCCTTTCACGTCATATGCGACACATGCTTCTGCGACTTGCTGATGCATGCTTACGTTGTAGTCAAACTCTTAGCTTTCGTGGAACTGTCCAGTATGCAGACGGCAACGATTATAAACTCATTTATTGTGTTAGGTGTTTCATTGTTCTGTAACACGAACCACCGCCTGTATCGGGAAAACGTTTGATGAAGTGGCAATTCTTTGAAACTGAAAAGGAATGTTGATGGAACTTTATTATGTATACTTGCTAAATGCATAAAGTATCTATAGATTCTCGAAGATCGATCATTTGGTTCCAATTTATTTTTATTTGTGTAAATTTAAGGTTATGGCTCCGAAGACAGCCAAAACATATCTCCATGTTGACGATTTATTTAATAAAAAATAAATGTCTACTTATTTGAAAAACGCAAGAGCTTTACTCTAATAGATACTGTAGGAAACGTTTGTCGATAAGTGAAACTTAATTCACTGTGAAATGGAAAATCTAAAGGCTTTCAAGGCTAAGTTTCTGGCGAGGACGGAAAACTTGCAAAACCCTCTTTAGCTCTTTAGTACTTCACAGAAATTCGCAAATGTTTGCGCACCAGAGTGAAGGTTTATGTTATTCGAAACCAGACGCCCCGTGAAATTGATCGCGTTGCCTACTCAATCGGAACGCAATACAGGGTGTAACAATTAATTGAAGTCCCTGAGTGGAACCTGAGACGGCACGCGTGCCTGCTCAATGCTCAAACTCAGTCGAATGGTCAATTTGACCATCTGGTGGTTTGTAATGACGGCAATATGTGTTTACCTCCAAACTTTTGCTCAGGAATACTGTTAATATTACACCTTTATTGAGTACAATAATCTCTCGGTATGGTTTTTTTTTATAATTTAAAACTAAGCATAATTTTATATTAATTTATATACTATTTTTGGACTTTAAGTTTATCAGCTCTATGGTAAGAAAATAATAATTACTGAGGCCAATGTGATGTTCACTGCAAGGGAACCAATACAAACCAAATCGTTTACTAAATTGTGGCACTGAGTGCTGAGTAGGTTAGGTACGAGTATAAGAAGGGGCACTTTAGGTCACCCTTCGTGGTCACACTTAACATATGTTGCACGCGTGCCGGTTAGTGTTGTGCCTTTCCGTATCCATTTGAAACTGTAGAAATAATTATTTTTTGTTTAATATTTACACCGAGAGTCGTGGGTGCGTTTTTCAGCTCACGAAAGATTCGCTACATATAAGATGAAAAAATAATAATATGAAAAACGACCCACATCGATGGTTTGATACCTGCTTAGTTCACAAGGAACACTAAAAGATCACCTAGTCCGATCGTCTGTCCCTGTCTGTTCATCACTGTATCTAAATCAAAAAACTTACAACTGAAAATAACTGAAAACTGAAACTGGAATATTACGTGTTCCGTAACCTCTGATTTTCGCAGTTCTTGGACTTCACTGGTTTTTTCGAACCTGCGTGTCGTTGTTATGGTAGGCATAACATGCCAGTCTAGCTAGGGCTGGTTAGTAAAGTACATACCACTGACGATGACGTGTCCAAACTAAATAAAGATACAATTTTTAAGCTCTGAAGTTCATAACCTTGGCATTCTCATTCGCAGTTAACAATTCAAACAATTATGTAGGCAGCCTTTACTCTGTTCTAAGCCCGTACCTATACCAACGCAGAGCAGTATATTCACTTACTTCACGTTATTTAAATTTACATTAGGTACTCGGAAAGTCTTACAAGAAGAAAAATCACAGTGCGTACAGTAAATTCTTTAAAAATCAAGAAAAGTGTATAAATCCAACAACCTATAATTTGGCTTCTGTAAATAAATGAAATAAACCTAGTTAAATAAATCTAGTTGGAAAAAGTTTATGATTCTGACTGTACCTTTATGAAGGTATCTAAAATTGTTTGATAAATTACCACGATCGATGTTGCAAAACAACGTCGCGTGTTTAAGTTTCCCGTCAGCAAAATATATACATCGTACGATGTTTGACTCACTATTGATGGATCGTTCGATGGTGACATTTTTAATGTCGACATAATCAGCAATTTTAGAGTTACCACGCCCGGAGTTTCTTCGGTCATTTTGCCGGTACGACATGTTCCTCCCATTTTAATTGTTTTTCTCGAGTTATTTTGAGTTTTATTGTGTAAATTTGGTGGCAGTTTAACCAATACAACTCGTAGTCTTGGCACAAGTGTAAGTGATTGAAATGGAAGGGTGATGTTGGTTTGTAATTTGGTCGAAGATTCTCCTAGAAAATTTTGAAAGGATGCCATCATTTCTTTCAAAATGTTGTTCGTCAAATTCAAAATTCGAACTTGTTCGTCTTTGATGTATACGTCGACAATACTTGACACTGGCAATATTGTCTAAACAGACAGACTGCCATTAAAAAAATACACAAAAATAAAAAAGAGTTACCACACCCACAATTTGATCACGATCACATGGAGTAATATTCTTACAAACATAAACCATCAGTTGGACTTGGTCTGCCCTTGGTCGAATTTTAATTACAAAAAGAAAATTAAGTAAGTACTCATGTATAATTTCTCTGCTTTCCAGAAGCCTGTATATAAGTATATAAGTTCGTATAAGTCAGTGGTCAACTTTGGTGATGGAGTTAAAAGGTTTTTATTTATACAATAGTAAAATATATTTACTGTCACAAAGAGTGATTAAAACAAAGTATGCAAAGTAAATCCGCACATCGCTAAGTACCTAGTAAAGTTTTAAAATAGCGAAAGATTATTTCAGTCAGAGTGCATTATGCATTTAAGATTTTTGAATATGAGGTCGGTTAATAAGCCACCGGCAGCAGCACCGCCACAGAAGCAATACTAGTATATTTTAGAGGAAGTTTCACTCCTAAAATAATAATGTCGGTAGGCCTGATCAGGGAGATTTTGGAATGAAGTACGTGCGCTTTTTCTATTCTGCCTCAAGAACTATTGACCTATTGACAAAACAAAAGAACTTATATCCACCCTGTGATAGCTCTAGAAAACTAGACGATTAGCAGCACCCACAGCACCATTACCCACGAAGTTTTCTAGCGAGTAGATTAATTTGCACCTGATCATGGACCTTCATTTTAAAGTAATAAAAATAATTTTACTAAAATAATAATTGTAAGTGACATAGGTCTGGTACCGGCACCGGCTGACGGGGGTGGCGACCGGTGTGCGGTACGAACCACGACAGGTGGTGGACACGCGCCGCTGGTCACCACTCACCCGCCTCCGCTCTAGTGCCATATCTTACTGACAAAATTAGCTTTTATTCTAAGCTTTTTTAAACTGACTTTGTTATTTCGGAATTTTATTTATTAATCTAATTTTTTAATTACAGAAAACATTGACAATATATTAAGCAAATACACAACCCGGTGCCTTGGGCAGCCGAATAAAAAATGCACAAGATCTGCAACGAGGAAATTAACACAATTTAGATATAACAATAAGGCTGTTGATACATTTGTAAGAAAATATGTTGAAAACGAAATTCTGTCACTTCAAAATAACGTTTATTAGAAACTAGACGGTTACTCTGTGAGTTTTATGTATTTTTATAAACTAATGTGGATGTATGTACCTACCTACCTATTATACAATGCAATGGCCTATCAATGTATGGATAAGCTCGTAACAGACCTCACCTTATTGTATGGTCCATAAATACTACTGCAATAATTCTAACATCCTATTTGTAATTCTGATATCGCGTTATCCTTCAAATATCCTTTACCTTACATTTGCAAATAATATCCGGTGGATAAACCCATGTTATAAATATGAAACGACGTTTATTTATCGGCAAGTAAAATAAGTAGTTACTTATGTGCATAATATAAGTTAGGGTAAGTACTGTTAGCTTAATCTCATGAGTAAGTGGTCAAAACTACGAGCGAATAAAATAGGCCGCTCAAAAGCCTTTGTCGATTAGAACGACTGTTATGTTACAAGAGCTTTATTAGTAAAACATTACAAAAACATCCATAAAAAAATTACAAGAGCAGATGGATATATAAAATATATACATATGTAGATAGATATGAAATATAACAAATGCAAGGAATTTTACCGTAGACCACATACATACAATCGAGCAAGTTATAGAAAAGTATGAAGAGTATAATAGACCACTATACGTGGGATTGGTTGATTACACCAAGGCGTTCGACTCGATCCATCACCAAAGCATCTGGGATACTCTTTTGGCTCTAAAAATTCCAACAAATTACATAAATATAATAAAAGATATTTACGGCAAAAGTAAAAGCAAAATTAAACTCGATAAAACCGGCGAAACTATAAAAATATGTAGAGGAGTCAGACAAGGAGACCCACTTTCTCCTAGCCTATTTATTGCTGTACTACAAAAGATAATGTCAGACCTAGACTGGAACCAAACAGGGATATATATTGATAATAAACCCTTCAACCACTTAAGGTTCGCTGATGACATCATTCTTATATCAGAAACTTCTAAACAACTAGAAAAAATTTTAAATAACCTTCATAAAGTGAGCAGTAACATTGGTCTAGAAATGAACACCTCAAAAACAAAATTACTTACAAACAGCATAAAGAAAAAGATAACTGTAGACGAAAAAGAAATAGATTTTGTGGATAATTATATATATTTAGGAAAACAACTGTCATTCAACAAAAAAAGAAACATTGAAGAAATTAAGAGAAGAATAAATCTTACCTGGAATAAATTTTGGAGTTACAAAGAAATAATGAAATCAAAATTACCAACACAATTAAAAACTAAAGTGATGAATTCATGTTTATTACCCTGTCTCACTTACGCTTGCCAAACATGGATATTTAATAATACGGCGAAAAATCTTATACAAGTTTGTCAAAGAGCGATGGAGAGAAGTCTATTAAACATTAAGCTTAAACATAAACAAAAGAATACATTATTAAGGAGGAAAACCAAAGTAATAGACGCTCTTCAGCACGCACAAGCCTTGAAATGGAGATGGGCAGGCCATTTGGTACGCGCAGAAGATGACAAATGGACCCGAAAAACTACCCTATGGAAGGGCCCAATTGGCAAGAGGAAAAGAGATAGACCACAGGAAAGATGGCAGGACGAGATAGCCGAGATGGCAGCCAAATCATGGACAAAGGAAGCAAAAGACAGGAAAAAATGGAAACTTTTGGAGGAGGCCTATACCCGCCGAGGGGTCCTTAGTTAAGATTTAAAATAATATGTTAACCTAACCACCTTCAACTATAACCTTAATGAAGGAATAATAAAGGCTTTTTTATTTTTTATTTTTTATTTTATTATTTATTAAGGAATTTTAAATTCCTTGGGTACATGTCAAAAATACCAAATGGTTATTACGATGAAAAGGTTTGTCTTAGGTATTTCATTTTCGTAATGCATTTATTCGACCTTCGAAACCTATATAGCACAGAACATATAATAGTACTACGCTTGTGTAGTCTTAGGTTTGGGTTTGGGTATGTCTTTGACATTTTGAACTTGACAGTGGGCCCACACGGCTAGCTAGAGACAAGCCTAATCTGAGCAAACAGCACGAGAGATAAGAGGTATCATCGTACCATACCGCGCACGTGTGTACGGACACTATTGTGCTAAGGCGCCTGCTTTATCTTGTTTCCTGCAACTTACACGATTCCATTGACTAATATTCCAAATCACATAGCGACAGGCGACACAGAAAGCGAAACAGCGGCTACGCGACGCAACCTAATTTAAAAGTTGTGAGGGAAAACCAACACAACTTGGGAGCTTATATGGAGTTAAAAAGGGCATATAAAGAGGGTTTCAAACCTTTTCTTTTAAATCACATTATATCATCTTACATCTTTTTAACCCGGTCGTGCACCAATGGATTTTTCTGTTCGAAAAATTTTTGTGCGCAATGCCAGTGCTCTCATACGGTGAAGGAAAACATCGTGAGGAAACCGGCATGTCCAAGAACTAAAAATTCGAAAGACATGTGCCATCCACCAATCTGCATTGGGTCCGCGTGGTGGATTAAGACCTAATCACTCTCGCCTGAGAGTAGGCCAGTGTCCCAGCAGTGGGAACATTAGAAGGCTGTCATGATGATGATGACATCTTTTTAAACACACACATTGAGTGTAAATGTACCACATTTCCCAAGAAAATAAAAACTAAAAATGTTTCAGAAAAATATAAAACAGGGATAATGTTGCCATAGGCGCCTGCGAGTCGTAACCATCCGCGCCTAAACGACTACATTTAAATAAATTCAAAGAACCCCAAGCGCACATTAAATCATGAGACGGCATTATTAGCCTATGCAATTTATTGGCCGTCAAATAAAATGATTGTAAGCTGTATTGAACAAACATGCGATACACGCTGGTTGAATCGCGGTGACGAAGGGTGATGCAACTTGCCTCGGTCATGTGTTGGTAACCCCTGCCGGCACACACAGATATTTATAAAATAAAAAATTTGCAAATGTTAGTCTTAATGAAACCCAAAATACAACAATACCATAACTATTAGAAAGAAAGCGGAAATGGTGTCAAATCATCGCTATCGATCAATAGGTAAAAAATACATTATTACACGAGGCATAAAACTTTTTTAGTGGTTATATCAAAAAACTAAACCTGTACCTGTACTTTTTTATTTTTACTACTACTTGTACTTTAATTTGGAAAAATATTAAAGGTAATAAGTTATCTACTCAATTTCGTTCCCAAAGTGGTTTTTGCATATTAATAATATAAAAAAAACGACTAAACGTAGACTCTTTAGGGAATGGGGAAACCCGGCCTTGAGCCCACCCGGGAGTAAATTACTCTAATTTGGCAGCCCGTTAAATGATTCAATTTCAGTAAACGAGCACGTAATTCGCTATTTAACCCCAAAAAACCATTTTCGATATTACTCGATATGTTTTACTAGGTCTATAGGATATTATTGTTTTCCTTGATATTCCTCAACTATGAAAATACCAACTCGAAATAAAACCTAAGGATAAAGTTATTGTTTTTGCGATGTCACGTGCGTAAGAGTTTTATTGGGTTATATATAAAACACCAAAAACTAGCCAGCAACTCTCTACCGCCTTCTCATGTCTGCATCCCATGAACATTATCCTTATGCTCCACAGTGCCAGCATAACAAAAAGAATACCATAGCAGACAAATATAATACTATCTATAGCAACTTCGCAGTTTCGATAGAAACAACGCCTAATTTATTCTGTCAAATTGCGGGTTATATTATAACAGGGAAGGAGCCCGTGCAAGGTTGAGGCGAGACGACCTAATTGAGGCCTGTACGCGTGAATATTTTATTCCCCACATATCCTCCACAAGCCACGATTGCATGCGTTACCTTAACACATTTTCACCCTTATTACGTATGAATAAGACCATTTTTAATAATTGCTTATAGCACAAGGGGATAGAAACCGGCTAGCGGCTGGTCGATATTGTACTTTTGGTAACACGTGCACTCGTCGCTGGGCAACGTGAAGTACCTACCTAACCACGTGTGCCTGCCAACAGAATAAATGAAAATTACAGTCCTGATGGCTAGATTTCGATAACTATTATATTAGCCAATCCCCGGGAAAAACTAAACTTAAAATAATGTAATTTGTTAGCTGTGTGTTATGTTACTAACTATTACAATGTGATTTAGAAATAATGCTATATTCAAAGGTGTAATATAGGTAATTTATTTGTGATTTACCATTGAGCTTTATTTTATCGTAAAAAACCCTTGTGATCTTTGCTGTTCTCTAATTATTTATTATTTTAATTTCTTTCTATGTGTTTTTATAAGCAATACACAATAAATAATAGGACCGACCGCAAGCAACCGAGCTAAGCTATTTTCTGCCTACTCTCACAACTTTTTATTTTTATATATCAAGTAAGAACCAATTTCATGAGCTTCAACTTTTTTTATGGCCGTGTATCGAGGTCATGGCAGATTTAGCGGAAGCGCCGCAGTGCGCCCACTGCGACACCTGCAATATCTGCACTTTATCTCGAACAATACTACTTACATCTGATAGCTAGACTTGATTATTGAGACAAATGTTTGAATAGCATAATCCACCAAAACATTTATTTATCAGAATATATAATAGTAAAAATATATAAAAGGCTTTCGTGAATGACTGACAGATCAACGCACAGCCAAAACATCAAGTCCTAGAAACATGAGAAGGGTACATTGCTCTATGGTGTAGAGGTGCACTAAGAACGGAATTCCTGAAATTCAAGTCCTAGACTCTAGGCTCTAGGCGTCCTCTAGGACCTAGAGGACGCAACGGTAAGATGAAGTTTGTATAAAAAACTCAACGCGGACGAAGTCGCGCGGTGTACCATGAGTTTATTTCATTTATTTTTTTTTAAAAGCTCTTTGTAACTCAGTTGAGTTACCCCAAAGAAATAAACCATATCGGAGAACTGATCCTACATAACTGTGATAAACTACCAACGCTGTTTTTATTGACGTGACTTTGCGAATAGTCCTCATAAAAAGTATTGTGTAAGTCGCACACATCTTTAATTATATTATATTTAATTAAATATTTTCATAAAAATATTTCATATTGGCTCTTATAATTTCAAACACACTATAATTAGTATGGTGTCAGGTAGGCTAGAACTATTTTAGGTACACACGGCTTAGCTAATTGGTATGGAAAACTCTAGATGTTTTATACTGCCTACCACAAATGATACGTGAAAGACTATCCGTGGTTTTGATTATTATTTAAATTAGTAAGGGTGAGTTGCACCATCTAACGTTAACGTCAAACTGTTCAATCGTCGTCATCAATTTGACGTTAACGTTAGATGGTGCAATTCACCCTAAATATGGCATCGCATAGAGTACAGTTTGAGATTGTAAATGTGCATCTGGTTCTATTATAAAAACATTTATTCCATTATACAAATAAACTCTTAGATACCTAGGCACAGAATAAATAAGCTATAGTCCATTCCAGACTGGAATAACTTATAATATTTATGCAAATTGAGTTTATGTCGATCGATGACTATCATTGCCAGGACACCTGTCCAACGATCAAAGTGTAACAATAATATTATTGCCTCCTATCGCATTGTGTTAGGTAGGTACATGTAAAATTTTGATTTTCTTTTCGTTTTTTACTTTTATAACTTTGAAAATCTTGTCTGATCTATACTAAAATAAAAAGTATTTATATTATATATGAGTGAGTGAGCACCGGTAGTCTAGTGGTAGTGACCCAGCCTTCCGATCCTAGGTTGTGGGTTCAAGCCCGGTCGTGCACCAATGGATGTTTCTGCTCTCATACGGTGAAGGAAAACTTCAGAAACTAGAAGTCTGCCAAAGAGCAATGGAAAGAACTTTGCTCAACAAAAAGAGAATTGATAAAATTAAAAACATTTTAAGAGTAGTAGAGTTCTCTGTGATAGAGCTCGTCCGGGGAAGGACTACCACCATACCTATTTCTGCTGCCAAGCAGTAATGCTCGCATTGCTGTGTTCCGATGTGAAGGGTATGGTTTCCGGTGAAATTACTGGCATATGAGGCTTTCTATCTTAGCCTCAAGGTGGCAACCCGCGAGTGATACCTCTGGTATTGCAAGCGTCCATAGGCTGCGGTAACCGCTTGCTATCTTGTGGGCCGTACGCTTGGTTGCCACTTCAGTTGTATAAAAAAAAAACCGGAAACGCACCAAAGTAAAAGATGTAACCGTTACGGTGAAAACACTGAAATGGCGATGGATAGGGTATACAATTCGAGGAAAGGAGAAATGGAGTAAAACAATTATGAATTGGTACCCAACATACATGAAAAGAAATAGAGGAAGGCAATACAGGAGATGGGAAGATGAAGTTAAAATAACAGGTATAACTTGGACCAGAACAGCAAGAGAAAGAGAGGAATGGAGGAAGTTGGGGGAAGCCTTTGCCGATAAAGGCAAACAGACATAGTTGTCTATGTCAACTTATCTTAGTTAAATAGTTAACATAGTTTAAGTTAAATATAAACTCTGAGTCTGAATAAAAGGCTTTATTATTATTATTATTTATTTTAGTTAGATACAGCTGTCAAAGTTCGCATTCCATAATGTAGTTTATAAGTAGTCGCGTGTCTCTAACAGTAAAGTTAACAAGCGTGTCAATCATATGTTTCAACATAGGAATTACCGTAAAACTACGTAACGAAACACCCAACGTTTCTCAGGGACCATTAATAAACCGTAAGACACAACACCACTAAAATATTAATGGGAAAAACTTCCACTGAGCTCCATTTTCCCGAAAGCACGCATGTTTTTATTTTCATGTGCCATTGTAGGTATGTACATTACCTGCCTGGGTAGTCTTCGTATCTTTTGAATAATTTACTACCCTCAAATGAAATAAAGATATCGAATGACGTTGTTGGAAAACGATAATAGATTGTGCTGATGCTGCTACCAGTAGGTACTTGCAACGCACGTTACGCTACTTTACTTTACTTTATCGTAAGCTTGGAAAACGTTTCTATGTAACATGTTAATAATGCACTTAATAAATTCATAGAATTAATCTTATCTGTACCTACTATTCGTATATTAACTGTGAGCTTTCACAAAGTTAAGACTAAATTCCGAGAGTCCCTCATCAGGGCGAGTGGCGAGGCGCACTTCATTCTTTGCAACTCACTTTCTTCTCAACGTCGCGATATGTATAATATATGATATAATTTTTTAAATTCACTTTTTCTCAGAAACTATAAATATTTTTACTTTTTTTAATGCAGAATATGTTTTTTATCAAAATCGATCGCGTAACTCCTAACTTGACTTTTCAATAACTTTCACGGTTTCAGATTTTCCCTCAGCGACCCTGAAAAAAAAACTCAACCTGTATAGTGTTAACTTATAATATATTGTTCAACTTAGCAACTAGGATGGGTCATATCACACCACCTCTGAAAATAGCATAAAATGCGGGTGTAAACTTTGTATGAGAAAATTAAATGTGTGTCGGCTTCAAACTTTAGTAGCTAGGGTAGGGTCGGGCCCTTTGGAAAGGGTGAAAAGGGGGTATGTTTCTACATAGAAATTTAGGTGGGTAGGCATCTAGACAAGTAGACCTTAGTAAGCGTGGACTAATTTTTATAAAAATAATAAAGTTTTATATGTAGGTACATGCCTAACTAAGTAATTAAAAATATTTAATTTTTGTAAAGCAAAGTTAGAAAACTACTTTTTTTTAATCTGAGAAGTTTTTTTACAGCTCAATCTTGCCCCAATCTAAGCAAAGCTTGCAATAATGTAATGAGAGCAGAGCTAATACCAACTTTTTTTATGAACTAACTTATTTTATGCTTTATAAAAAACTACTCGTACGACTTTGTTTCAGTTAAACTCCGCGTCGTCGATAGACCCACCAGCCTACCACCACCGTAGCCATAAGGGTTGCCGGCACGCGACTGCTTTATTTTATTATTTCCACCACCGAACGATGAACTTCTTAGATTTTACTTTTTATGCAATGGACTGCTTGCATGTGTTGTGGTCGTGAACATGAAAATCACTCTTCTCTAGATTTATTTTATAATATTTTTATGATACAAACCATTATGGTTTACAAACCAAACTTTATAATATTTCAACAGTGGACATTGACAAATTAACGTACCATACCATAACGATAAGTACTGTAAAACTTTTCTGTGTAACTTAGAACACTAATTGTTTTACGGTTATTAAATAAATTATTTTAATTAGCAATATGGGCCTTACTTGTCCTAGGTACTGTTTAATACAGGTACAGAAAATGAATTTCGATCAGCTAAAAGTTTTGTAGTTCGCTAACTAGAGACCAAGGTAGAGTCGAGTCAATATATCGATAGCCTCACAGTTATTGTATTTGTATTTATTCTGGTCGGAACTAGACATTCCCACGCGAGCCCAATTCTAGGAAAATGTTTGACTGGAAATAATATAGCTTCACTTGTCATAAGTACTATATCTTATACGGCATAATATTTTTGTAGTGTGTTTGATTGCTCTTGTAAAGTAGCAGTTTTACATTAGACCTGTATTTGGTGGAGCCGTCGAGTTATCACTTCATAAATTAAAAAAAAAAAAAGAATTTGCATAAATTACTGAATTTTTCTCTTGTTTCGAAGCGGGTGGCCGGCCCTCATAACCATAAGTGCCATGCACTGTGAAACGTATTCCGATTACAACGCGTCGGCCGGCGTCGTGGTCTGAAGGAACGATTCTACCATGCCTCTTGTTCATAAAATAACCACATACTAGGTACATTAATAACTATGCATGCACTCTTAATATTCTTATTGAATGCTTACATTAACAAAACGTTGTTTAACATTTGTAAGTCACCTGTTTCAACTATTTCCAGTCAAGTACAACACCGTTATCAGACTATGGATTATTCTCTCTAAACAGATTTAATAGATAAGATATCCGTACAAATATCGCCGCATGCTTAGGAGTCATGATAATACAATTACCTTATAATAAGCTACTTTCTGTGATTAATTTTACTAACTGGAGTAGTTCTAAGTTACTCACGTATTGCTATTTCACGATTCAATTAAATTATTAGACAAAAACAGCGAACTTGTAAAAATATTCATAACTAATATTAATAACTTAATACATTAAACATACAAAGTTAGCTTCAATAAAAGCCTCTGAATCTTGGATTCTATAACAACTGTTATGTTTGAACATAGCTAATTTCCACATCTCCCGGAGTGATTTTAGAACGAAACTTTTCATATTTTGACCTATACAAACGAACCTTGTTTAATTGTTGACATATTTATAAACTTTAAACAAATACCTATATTTATTAGTTGGTTATTTAGTTATGTACTCCCTATCTTCGCAAAGATATTTACTACATCTTCCGTTTCATCTCTACGCTACTAAACCGATGTATGTAACCTATCGAATAAATAAATTATTATTTACATATTTGGTAAACTCTTTTTATATTCTGATGAGCCATGAACACAATATTCTACTAAATTCAAGTGAAAGACAGGCGATAAAAATTCAATAAGCCTCTATGAGTTACGAAGCTTACGTAAGGCGGGCGGAGAACAAAAAGCTATCTTCTATCGAAATGATTTTGTTTGAGCAAAAGTAATGCTCGAGTAAGAATAAGAAATGTGATATAGGAAACATGTTTTTTTATAAATTGCTTGGATTTCTTATCGGAATATAATGCTATGATTAATGATTTTGTTTGTAGCATTTTTTTAACATTCATATGCTCTACTTCGATAAATTTCGCTGGTCGCTGACACAAGTTGTTATGCGGGGTTACAAAAGCCATGTCGCAGAGATTAGTATCTAGTTTATACTGCAAAGTTTTTCTATGTAGGTGTTTATGTTATAAAACATTTACTAAAACTTGTATTGGATTAGTAACGCGTTGAAGTCTTTTGTATGGGCTTTTCGTCATAATTGACATCGGAACCAACAACAATGCAGTTTGATAATATTAAGTAATGGTTTAACATATAAAATCAGAGTTCTATTCGTAAAGAAGACCCTAGATTTTGATGCTGACTGATGGTCATATTTTTAGAAGTACCTGAATGTAACCCGGTACCCACGCAGATATCGCGCAGGCAGGTGGTATGTTATGCATACCTGCTTTGTAGTCCTCGTTGCCTCGGACCGCAGGCAGTAGCGATTATGATAAATATTTACGCAAATGTGTCACTCCGGTCGGCCTATTACGTAATGCGTTGGTTTATTTAGCGCCTAGTCTAGCCCGAACCAAGGACAAGCCCTTCTCAGCGGACCAGGTGCCGGTCGGAGACGAGCGCGGCCGACAGCGTGCCGTAGTACCAACCCTCTACCAACTCTACGTTAAACCTCGCACTGCCTTCATACCTAATAATCAACAAACACTATGCTAAAAATAATAATTACACCCATACTAAAGATAAGCGCGATCCAACACTAAACGATTAAGAAACTAACAAATTAAACACAACTGAAAGTAGTAAAACGACCACGAGGAAAAGATCGATTAAAATAATACAATTAAAACAAACATCAACCCTCGACGTCATTACGCTCCAGCACCTAGCGAGGGGTCGAGGATAAAGAACACACGCACCGCCGTCATATTTCTTTAAATTCTACGAAAACGTGAAAAGTTAGGCTTCAGGGTTGTAGATAAGCCGCGGTGCGATCAGCTGTTTGGCGGAGTTCGCGGGAACGCGTCACGAGTTTTGGGATGTGGTACTTACCGGCTGCGATGGTCAGCCACCACCAGCTCCAGCATGCGGCCACGAGCGCCCGAGCGCCGGCCATTTCTAGAGGCAGCGCATGACACGCGCGCTCTCGCCGGCCGCCCCGGCGGACTGCCGCCCGCTCGATCGATGCCGGCTCGCGCCTCTCGGACACGCACCCTCCCGAGTCCCGGCACCGCCCCCTGCCCCCGCCCCGCCGAGCCCCTGCCACAATTTTCCGAGTTTCCTCGGCGAGCGCGCGCGCTGCCCTCTTTTCCTACGATCGCTGACCGCCCCTAATTGATTGGGCCCGTTCGTTTGGCGAACAAGTTTTAGGTCAGTTACGCCGCAGTCTCAAACATCTACAACCAGTTAAAGTCTTACGTACATGAGCACTGACTATAAACTACATCCGCACACACCCTACTGCTATAAGCTATAATCTGATACCTTAATAACTAAATCTAAGCCTTATCTTAGAGGCTGTAAATATTACACACAGTACAGACTATGAGCACCATATACTTATCTACAACCTCACTTAGGTTATCCAACCGGCTAAACGTTGTGGCCGATATATCGCTACGGAAAAGATCAACCACGATTCACTCAACTCTAGCGGTTGGGTATGCAACGCACACTAATAAAAAACATATCGCGGAGCCCCGAGCGAGTAGTTAGGGCGAGGCAAAGCCGTTATAGTGTTGATCCTATTCGTACGTGTCAACATTAAAAGTTTCTCACAAAATGTCAACCACTGGTACGTACTATCTGCTTTAACAAGCAGCAAGATTTCTGTTCTTCCGATTTTATTTCCGCCTACCAAGCTGAATCGCTGAATAAGCGCGTTTTAGTTAGGAATAGGTAGGTAATTATTCGCAGAAAATTAAATTCATAACTAGAGGGGTTCATCTTGGTACTTTCCCGCTCCTTTGTGTAATCCTTGCACAGCAATTAATACAAGGCGTTAGTTTTTTTGCTGTTGTAGCACTACCTACCTACAATAAAAAAAAAGACTACCCACAAAATTGGCTTAGAGGAAAAAGTCCATAAAAATTATTTGAGAGTGCTCCATGCTTGACTTGATAGGTAGATAGCTAAATAAATTGTATCAACTAAGAATTAGGTACGGTTAAGTGACCCGGTTGTGGCCATTACTTTGAGGACACGATTTTTTTTTTAAATCATTTAAAATTATATACCTACTTACTTACATAATTAGTTCTTGCATTCTTCTTCTTCCTAAAGTGCCTCTCCATTACTAAAGGTTGACAGTCATCCTTTTAAAATTTTCCTTGTCTTTAGACAACTGTTTAGACTAGCTCTAGCTAGTCTAAACAGTTGTTCCACTTTCACAATTCCTGTCCACTGTCTGATGTTACGAATTTTTTTTTATACCACTAAAGTAGCAACCAAGCGTACGGTCCACTTGATGGTCAGCGGTTACCTTAGCCTATGTACGCATGCAACATCATAGATATCACTTGCGTGTTAAGACCCTGAGACGTTAGATGGAAAGTCTCACGTGCCTGTAATTTCACAGGAAACCATACCCTTCGAACCGGAACACAGCAATGCTCGCATTGCTGCTTGGCGGCAGTAATAGGTATAGTTACCCATCAGCTTGCCCATCATAATAAGCTGGAGCAGGTGATAACGCTCATGCCGTAACACATGTCCTAAGTAGGCAACTTTTTCTAGTTCTTGCATAGCAAAACTTAAAAACAAAAAACCATCCCTTATAAAAATAATTAAAATCAAAAACTAGGTAAAATCATTTTGTGCCATTTTTTTGATGACCAGAACTGGCACACTAGCCAGTTCTGGTCATCAAAAAAAAACATGGTACCAAAAAAAACCAGAGTTTATTAGCAAACCCGAATAGAGAATTCTGAAACTCAAAAAAAATAAAATCTTCGTAGTTTCTTTGTCGCCTTTATGTAAACAAACAAAAGAAAGAAATGGCGGCGTTTCTTTCAAAATTTCATATGATTAGTTACTTAATTAAACTTGTGATAAGTAAACAAGTCTATATTGGAGAGACTGCCACCTTTATGCAATGAAAATTGTATTAGCGTATAGGTATCACAACGAATCTCGGCCGTAGTGAAATTAGCCGTTTCGATGCGCAATAGAGCTTTTTCAAACTAAATTGTCTTTGCGCATCACAAACGGCTAACTTCACGGAAGCCTAGATCCGCTGTGCGAACTATACATAAAGTCTGGTTTTTAATTCAAGTCCAAAAAGGTAAACAAACAAATGTCATTGTCAAATGTCAATTTTGTGTATCTCAGAAAAGCAATATCTTTGGATCGTTATTACTTGTGCCTGCGTAGAATCAGACCTACTACCTGTCTACCAACAAAGATCAACAGAAACAACACAGGGCCCTTCTATTTAGCGACTTCCTTGGTGGCGACTCATTTCATCAACCTAACGAAACTTCTTTAGCGCTTAATCATCACCATGGATAACGGAAGAAAGAAAAATGACAAGAACTGTTACTTGGCTCGGAACTAATAACTTGATATAAAAAGATATTTTAATTTATGATTTTTCTCTGTAAATGTTTTTATCTGCATCTCAATAAATAGCTTACAAAGTCTAAATCTATCTCTACCTATACCAACCCCATAGAACAAACTGGACAAAACGTGAACAGGACAAGAAAACACACCAAGAAACCTTCCGACAAGCACTTTCGATAAACGAATGAAAATGAACCAAATGTGTAATAGCACTGCAAAACCTTACCGTACCCCAGAATGTGACAAGTACCATAAAATATTTTCCCAAAAAAAATATTGTTTTTCTAAGTATTTGCATAACAAATATGATTATCTGAACAAAACTATGCCTAAATCATCTATTTTAATTAGTTTTACAAGTCTTGGCAAAATAAAAAAATCTTACTTATTTTATTTTCTATGGTATTATTTTATTATTTTATTATTATGGACAACAAACCAACATGGTATCACCATTGTTTACCTTTTTGGACTTGAATTAAAAACCAGATTAGAGTAGGTACCCTACCTACTTGTCTTATTAGTTTCCATGATAATAACACATGGGAGGATCGCTGTCGTTTTTAGCAAGATAGCCAAAGAAAAAAAAAATCTATGCGCAGATGCGCAGTGGTCAGATGACTTTGATTGAATTTGTTGAGTGCCATTAACATGTCTGTTGTCACTGTCAGTGTCAAGAGAAGTGAAGGCGAGTTTGTTTTGTTTTGTTGTTTGTCTTTTTTTGTTTTGTTTGGTTTATTTCATTTACTTTTCAAACCAAAACATTGCAGTGCATGCCGACATTTTTGATGAAATACTATGTAATATGCCAGATATGGCGTACTATTACTCATACTATGCCTAGGAATAGTTTGACATGCTGCACTGATCTAGGGGTTTGGAATACTTCCAGGTTTTAATATTTATTATAATCCAGCTTAATGAAATCAAAACGAGGCTATTACGATGTTTTTATTCGTACCTGCGCCAAATACCCATCCAGCACAGCCGTAAGACATTACGACAATGGGATATACAAGAATTACACTTATTCTGAGCTGTATGGTGTTTGTGAATACCTAACCCAAAACCTGCTGCAACTAAAGTGTAACAAGGGTACAATTGGACTAATTTCTGAAAGAAACATCGTAATTCCATGTGTTATTGCAGCGTAAGTACTTACTGAATTACCTTTGTTATAAAAGCCTATGTAAATTTGTATGAGAATTGGTAAATATAATATTTGTCTTTTCAGGGCACACAAATGCTGTACAACTTTCATGTTTATTGATCCATCTCAAGACATACAGGCAGTATCCAATGCAATATCATTTACTATAATAGTTACCATCAACACTAAAGATAATAATATAACCTCAGAACTCTTTGGTAAAAAACCAGACAAAACTGTTACAGTATTTAACTTTGTAATTAGTTTTTATTGTTGTGGTGGGTCTGGCAAACAAGGCAATAAACATGTTAACCAACACTCATTCATAGCCACAACTTCTGGCAGCACTGGTGATCCCAAACATATACAAGTCCCGATTCAATGTATCCAACCAAATATTGATGACCTCACCAAACTATTCAACATCACCCACCAGGATAACATTTATTTCTCTACTCCTCTAACATTTGATCCATCTATGGTGGAAATACTTCTTGCCTGTCTAAATGGAGCCTCACTACTTATTGCACCAGAAAAGGCTGATGTCTTGTTTCCAATAAACCAAGAAAATTCAATAACTGTTTGGCAGACAACACCCTCAAAGTTCTTTCAATTTTCAAATGCTGACATCAAGAATAAAATTTTGGGTCCAAGTTCTACTCTCAGGGTATTAGCTCTTGGGGGTGAGCCCTTAAATGGAGTGAAGAGATTGAGAGAATTAAAAGACAGAGTTAACAAAACTAAGATATTTACATTGTATGGAGTGACTGAGATGTCTTGCTGGGCCTGTGCTGCAGAACTAGACTTGCACAACACACTTACAGACCGGGAAGTGCCTTTGGGAAACTGCCTCTCTGAAACTGAAGTAGTGATAGAACCAATTAAGGAAAATAACAGTTCTGGAAAAATTATATTAGGTGAGATACAGGTACTTTGTTGCCTAACTGTACATGTTAATACTTTCATCCCATCTAGCTTCTAACCCAAATACCTAAATAATTAAAAAATCAAATAACGTACTATACTTACTAATACCATTTCATTTCATTTCAGTTAGTCAAACAAGACAATGTTTAATACTAAATAAATCAAAAGGATTTGAAGAACAAAATTCCCTAAAATTTGTTGACACTGGAGATTTTGGTGAAATAAGAAATGGAACTGTATACTACAGAGGCCGCAAAGATGATGTCATAAAAAGATTTGGTCATAAAGTTAGTTTGCAACTAATTGAATCTACTGTCATGCAGTGCCCAAGAGTGAAAACATGCTCAAGTGTTTGGCTACCAAAACCTTTACTGCTAGTTGTATATTTCTCATCAGAAACTCTCAACAGTCAAGAGCTATCAGACTTCCTTAAATGCAAACTTGATGACAAACATTGGCCAGACAAAGTTGTAAGAGTAGACAATATGCCCATCAACTCGCATGGTAAAATATCGAAAGTACTGATTGCTAGGATGTTTGAAAAAAGCCAAACAACACCTCAAAATATGGACACACTAAAAAATTACTTTTTAAAGGAACTCAAAGTATCAATGTGCAGAAATTTCACCTATGAACAAATAAAAGATAAAGATTTTTTCTCAATTGGAGGTACATCATTCCTCGCTGTATCAATTTGCAATAAACATTCATTAACAACCCCTCAGTTTGGTAAGTTTATATTGCCATACCTGATGTCACAGCGTCACACCATTGGAGAAATAATGCTGATGGCCCAAAAAGAAATATGCATAGAAGATCACAAGCCTAAAAAACGCATGAAAAGATGTAGATCTATCGCTGAGAGTTTTAATGATTGTACATCCAAAAAGACTAATAATGAACATAATGTATCATGCAACCCTGTGGAATTCGTAGTGGTATGGACATTTGATACAGGAAAATGTGTTGATGCTTCACCCACACTGTTTCAAACAGGGTTGTAAGTATTTACTAAATCTATGAACACAATATCACTGGGTGTTCCTGACCCAAAAACCTATAATTTGCTTCTAAATGGACACAATAAGCTACCCCAGTCTCCATCTAAAGCAAGTTATTTTTCCATTTCAGCAATCTTTATGTCATTGTGGGCAGCCACTCTGGCAAAGTCGTTGTCATGGATGCCATAGGAGGCTTATTGCAAGGCTCGATAATTATGAAGTCTCGCGTTGAAGCTTCGGTTATGTGCTACCGGGACCAGATAATGTATCCCCGCGGCGTAGTCGGGGCCTACAACGGAACCGTTGTATGCTTCACTTTAGATGACTGCAAGGAATGCTGGCGGATAAATATTGGGTCAATGATCAAGAGCAAAGCAGCCTGCTGCAAAAGAGTGGTTTACGTCGCCTCATACGATGGAAAAATTCGATGTATCGATATAGCGGTATGTAGGATTCATCCATTTGGTAGGTAGGTAATTTCGTAGTAGGTAAAATATTATACCTGTTAAAGGTACTCGACCCCATACTCTAGTTCTAGTAGTACCTAGTAGAAGCTATTGAGTGTGATTTGAGACCATTATTGGAAATCTTCCTTGCATACATTTTTCCTCTAGCACCATCCACAGACTTCCTGCGACCGCTTTAATGTCATCGGTCCATTGAGTGGGGGGCCGTCCTACACTTCGTTTTCTAGTTCGTGGTCGCCATTCGAGAACCTTTATTCCCCAGCGGTTATCGGTTCTGCGAGCTATATAATGGCCTGCCCACTGCCACTTCAACTTTCTTTTTTAAGAGCTATATGTCGGTGACCTTGGTTCTTCTACGGATTTCTTCATTACGGATTCGATCGCGTAATGAGACTCCTAGCATAGCTAGAGAGCTATGGAGGGCCATAGCTCGTTGAGCTACTTTGAGCTCGTGAATAAGACCAATAGTTAGCGACCACAAAAAAAAAAAAAAAAAAACGCTGCCATTATATTTAGGTAGGTACAAATTGATTAAATGTGCTTTCAGACGGGTGCCATCAAAGACACAATTAATGTAGTTGACCAAGCAATATCAGCCGACCTAGTGGTCGCCAAGGACGAGTACATTCTCTTAGGGTCTCTATCAGGGATTTGTGCGAGTATTCACGCTGCTACCAATACGGTGGCTTGGCGCGGCACGCTGAGCAGTCCGGTATTCGCCAGCCCCGTGCTGTATGACGGCGATAAGTACGTGGTATTCGCTGAAGTGAACGGCGAAATACATTGCAGGACTGTTGAAAAGGGCATCAAGGCAAGTGTTGTTTTTATGAATAGACTGTCAGCAAAAAAGTGGTCTATCACTTTTGACAAAAAAGTTTCTATGAAATCCTATGACATTCAAATTAATCTCCTCAACCTCAAGGTGGTAGACAAATTTTTTTGCTGACTGTACCTACTCGTAGATCTTGTTGAGGTTTTAAATGTCTTGCCTTGCCTCATCACTAGCATGAAAATCATTTCTAATCACTATGATGAAGCGCTCGTGGCATAGCGTTCCGTTCAAACACAGTTAGGCACTGTTCCGCGTTGTCATCATTTGGATGGGTGACAGCCAGTGGAAATTTCAACTGAGTTTCTGTCAGACACATACGCGGGGTTCTGCTAGTGTTTAGTAATCGTCAGAGATATCAGCAAACATTGTTTATTATATAGAAAAAAAACTAACGTAAATAAAAAAATAATTTAAGTATACCACAGACCAGATATTAGTTGGTAAAATACTACTATTAAAATTTCAGATATGGAAGTACCAAGGCGCCAAAGGGAATATATTTTCATCGCTCTACATAAAAGAAGTCGATAAATTAAAGTGGCAAATGGTATTTGGGTGCCATGACAATAAAGTTTACAGCATCTACGTTAAGAATTTTCAACCCAGCTTGCATTGGAAAGCTGCGCTGACTTCGCCTGTTTACTCAACGCCTTGCAGCTTGAACGATAGATTCATCTTAGCTGCCTCAAATAATGGAAAGCTTTGTGTCATCGAGTCAGATAGTGGTGTGTCTATAGCAGAATACTCATTGCCAAATGAAACATTTTCGTCACCAGCAGTGTATGGTGACTACATATTCATAGGATGCCGAGATGATCATGTTTATTCACTAAAGTATTGTTTGAACCTATAATAAAAGAAAACACTAAGTTTAATAATTGGAGCAAACTGTTATCTATTTTTAAATTAAGTCTAAGTTTTATTTCCAATATACTTTTAACATAAGCAGTAGCACAGCTTATTTTTTCAGAAATAATGTGTTTAGTATAGTGCCTACCTACTTTAATGTGGTTATTCTGTCCACTACCACTACTACTACAACTACCAATTTTTGGAGTGGATAATAAAAGTAACTGGACCATTTATGAAACAGTGACTTAATTAAACAACATTTTATTTAATACACTGTAACTTTATTTTCATGATCTTACACAGAATATTAGGTATAATGAGCATTCATTAATTTGGACAAAGTATGATATAGGTTATAAGATCAAAGAAATAACCAGATAATGAAATGGAATGCATTACAAATCCTTTTCCCATACAAAATCATTCCCTCTTGTGCAGATCATCTTATATCTTTGTATACTTATAAAATAATAAAAGCAACCTTAGAATGAATGAACCTTTTACATAACAATATTAAATAAAATATGTATAAACTTGCCTAAATAATTTAAGGGCATTTGCATATTATAATATTCTCTACTAGGCTTCCAAATATTGACCGTAAACCCTAATGATTTCTATTTCATTCTTGACAGAAGTCTCTTTACAATCATCAAAATTAACAAGCAGTGACAGTAAATATTAGAGCTTTGTTACTGCTCTTCTTCACCAAGTTCCACCTTCACCTTAGAGAAGTCAAAGTCTTCATCAGTGCCCCTTTTGTAAATCTTAAGCACATCAAGGCAGGTTGTCTCGAAATGAGAAGTAGCATCGTATGATTCAGAAATAAAAATCTGACTCTGGCTTCCATCATCAACTGGTTCATAATAGTCTGAGACATGCACAAACTTTTGCTTAACAGGCCCCAAAAGTTCTAAGCCGGGCTTTATCTCAGACTCGGGGTCATTGGTTTCTACAGTAGTTGAAACCATTGCAATGAACCAGCCCTTGGCTGCAACCTGGTGGGTGTAAGACACCAGGGACACATAAATGTCAGAGTTCCTGCCTACTTGCTTCTGGGGGATGATGATCTGGGTAGACAGGGCATCCTTAGTATTAGCAATAGGATGATCTAACAAGCATATACAGCGAATCACTCTAGCCTTCTTTCGCACACGGTCTGGAACATAGCTAGGGTCGCAGTACACCTGCTTGCATTTAGCAACTTCATTTCCGGAACGGACTCCCACAACTTTACCACCTTCTCCCAGTACAATTTCATCAATTGGCTTATCCAACATGTAGGTCCCTCCATAAATGGCAGAAAGTCGAGCAAACCCTTGAGGCAGCTCTCCTAAGCCATACATGGGATACAAGTATGGTGACTTCCCATATCGGGCCAGTGAGTCGGAATAAAGTTTTATGCGGCGAATAGTTTGAATGGCTGGTTGTTGAAGGTAATTGTCATCAAGGTAAAGAGCTAAAGCATGGCCTGTAAAATCTTGAGTGTTCTTGTCGAGCCCAAATTTATCATAAAGAGACTGCATGTTAGCTGTATTGGCATCCAAATCCTTCCAAGTTTTCGAATCTTCTTCTTGAAAGTCTTGAACATAGATCAAGAAATTACGGAAACGCCTCTTTTCAAACATCCCCATAAGGTCGGACGCCAGTGCCTCCTTTTGATCAACGGGTACTTTCGAAATCTTTCCTCCTTTGTACACATAACTACCTTCGATGGACTTGAATTCCAAATAGCGGGTAACGCCCGTGTGGATGAGCAGCTTTACTAGCAGACCATTCGCCATCAGGAACTTTGGAATTAAGTCTACATTCCAGTCGCGGCCTCGGCCGTATGTCTCGTCGGGCGCTGGAGCATTGAACTTTGCGAACAATTCTTCTAACGGGGTTATTGAAGCAGATTCACCACCATAGTACTTGTTACGATCAATGTGCAGCACTTTTTTTCCGGAGACGGAGAGCATTCCACTTAATATACATTCTTTCAATCCGGTGCCCAGCACAATAGCGTCGTATTCTTCATCCATGGTGAAGACCTCAAATAAGAGAAAACAACAATAATTACACTACGATTATAGAAATCACCGGAGTTTTGTGTCAAAATGTCGACTCGGAAAGGAATTCTGATTTCCGTCGACGATGGATGACGTCGACCGCAATTTACTCTGTGGTCGACCGACCGAAAAACGGAACGCGGAACGACGAGCGAATGGTACCTGAGTGAACGAACCTCAGAATAATGACAAGAACTTTCATATGAAACTAGCATGACTGAGACCGTCTTCTTGAGAACAAAATGAATTTTAGAGCTGAAGTTATTTCAACACCTATTTTTGGCAGACTAGTTAATCGTCCCGGCTTCGCACGGGTGGACATAATTATAGGCTGTATTCTAAAATGTAGCATTGTAATGGTGAAATATTTTTGAAATCGGCCCATAGTTTTTGAGTTTATTACAAACAAAAATACAATAAATCTTCTCTCTTTATATATAGTATAGATGAAAGTCTGTTAATTAATTCAAGTCGAAAAAGGTAAACAAACAACTAAATAATACGATCCCCACTTTTTTTCTCCCAATGGGCAGGCTAGAACCATACCGCCTTTTCTTACGTATAGGTTTTCAGTACGATCCGCTAGATTAGATGTCATGCGATGCATCTGATACTTACGCTTACAATGTGAAACTGTAGACGCTTGCCTTACGAAAATGCTATTATCTAAGTATTTACGTGAGATATAGGAAAATATGCACCTACGAGTGAAACTGCGGGGCGCTAAGTTATATAGTTTATAGTATAAATATACACTAAATGATATTATTAATGGTAAAAATCACAATTTTTTTTTTATTATGTAACGTAAAAATTCCTTGAGTACAACTAAATATTGGTAGGTTGCCGTTGCTGACACTGACAATTCGGAAGGATATGGCAACTTGCCATATCCTTCTTACTTGTCAGTGTCTCTCGATTAGGATGTTAGTGTCAATTATACGCCAGCGCGTCACCTTTTGCTTTGCTTGCTGTCAAAATAAAATTATTTTGTCAGTCAGCAAACCAACACGCGACTATTTGGACTGTTCGCCTTGCATTTATTCTCAATCATAATTTTCGAGTTATTGTGATAGCAACTGTTGCGCCGTGTCGTGGCGGCTAAGACTCCTCGTACCTCGTCATAATCATTTGACTGTGTTACTATAAACTCATGTGTGTCTCCTTTGCTTACCGTTTTTAAAAACCTGCTGTGGTTATTTAAAACATTGTATTTTAAAGAGACTTTTAGCCATATGTCTCGATTATTATGGCACAAACTCCCATTAACAACTACAAACTCGAGTGAAACAGTGACACGAATAACGTAGTCATAAATGAAAGGGAAAAGCGGATCGCTCACTGTTCAAATGTATAAAAATGTCAGCAGAAGGAAGCGGAGAGACTCCACCGACCGTCCCGTGTTTACCAGGGGCGCCGGAGCAGACGTACCTGTTTCCCAAAGGGAAAGGTCACTCGAGGTCAATAAGTCATGGAGGAACGCCTATGCTGGCGGCAAACGCGGCGGCAGCTCGGCCGCCTCTCAAGTCAGCTTTACGAGGGCACCAGCGTGCGCTGTCGCACGGCCAGATCGGCGAGGGAGGGCCGCGTGTGGGCTCTGGCGGCTCGGGACACAGTCGCACCGGCAGCCGCACAGACTTTATCCTGCCCCCAGGGCACCGAGAGCCTACGCCCGCTGCTACGCTGCCGAGGCATAGCTCGGTGCGCGTACACCACTCGCGGCAGGCCTCTCGCTCCGACTCTATTTACACGATCCGGCGCATGTCCGTCGTGGGCCCATGGAGGCGAGCTGCCTTTTGGCTCATGAGGCGTCAACAGCCCGCAGTCGATAATCGCCACCTTATAGTTATACCAAACCATTTAGTGCCTGAAAAAACTCCCCCTAAAGACCACCCTAATGGACACCGAAGTGATAATAAAATCAGGACTACGAAGTACACTTTACTCTCATTTTTACCCAAAAACTTGTTTGAACAGTTTCATCGCATTGCAAATGTTTATTTCATATTCATCGTGTTATTGAACTGGGTACCAGCAATCAGTGCATTCGGTAAAGAAGTGGCAATGCTGCCAGTGTTATTTGTGCTTGGAGTGACTGCTATCAAAGATCTGTTTGAAGATCGAAGAAGACATCTATCTGATAAAAGGATAAACAACTCATTCTGTCGTGTGTATAAAAAGTGAGTACCTACTTTAAAATTTTACATTGCACTATACGGTTAATAGATTTACAGTCATTTGTTGGACAGTAGTACCTACTTTGATTGTTAGTTTTGGAGCTGTTCTGTGTGATAATAGGTGCTTTATATTTTGCTTAGTAATCAGGCACCTACTTTCACACAAACCGCTTAAAACTTAACCCTTAAAATGTAACACCACAAAGTCTATAGAAGGCATTTTCATGTATTAGGTACACATTATGGAAATATACTCTAATAGCATTGATTCACTTAATACTTGAGGAAGGTGTATTTACACATTTATCAAGTACTAGCTGTTGCCTGCGACTTCAATATGCATTTGTAAGTCCCTACATAGTCATTTTTTAAATGTAGTTTTTAGCTGGCTGGCTAACTGGGCTGTATTGTCTTGTCCTACTGGTTCCATTTTTCTACTGGTACTCTTTTTCTCATTGGTGAATAATATTAATACTAAGTTTCTAACAAATCGCATAGTTACATAGTTCCCATATACAAATTTTAACACCCCCAAACCCAGTGTAGTTTGGGGAAATATTAATTTAGTATGGCCGTAAGGAATAGTAAGTTTTAAACAAATCACATGACGCGTTACAACGTTGAAACACTCTCAACACCCTATTTAAGGGGTAGTTTTGAAAATATTTTAATACCAACTTTTATTAAATTTATTGAAAAATCTTAATGCCAAGTTTCAAGACTTTCAAGTTTGTAAGTACCTACCAGGGATACGATTTTTCATACAAACATTTTTACTTCTTTTCACCCCCTTAGGGGTTGAATTTCGAAAAATCCCTTAGTACAACCCTATGCACCAAGACAAATATACCCTAAAATTTTAAGTCTCTACGACCAGCGGTTTAGGCTGTGCGTTGTTGTTATCTTATTTCAAAACCGGTTTCGAACCTTGGTTTCGAATGTGGCCGAAGCAGTCATTCATCAGTCAATCAGGACAAAGGTTCTTATCTTAGATTATAATATTGTATTGATTTGCTAAAATACTAACTTATAAAACTGTATTTTTTTTTTAAATAGTTGTTTGATTTGGTAATGCAGGATACAAACAAATATATAACTTGGTCCTAAATACCATAACTTGAGTCCTAGTTCTGAAACTACTAAGTGATTTATATCACAGAAATTACTTTGATTAATGATCAATTTAGCCACCTGTAAACAACCAGCCTTTCATTTGCTATAGAACCGTTGACTCATACTTTCTCATTTATTATTTAAGGTGTGGTCTATGAATTTCTTATGTGTGGCTCAATAGTGAAAAGAGGAGTGCCTACTACATAATTACTGTGTTTTTCTTTTGCCATGTTATATCAACATCTATGATATGGCTTAATATTTGATATCCAGAATATCTTATCCGATAATTAACAGAAAGTAAACAAATACATTTACCTATCTTGTTATGTCTCATAATTCATGCTACAGTAATAATGAGTATACTCATGTATGTGAGTAGCATGAATGAATAATAAAATAACAATCACACAAAATAAACCAAGTAACCTTCCAAATAAATGCCAGCCTTGTTTAAGCCTAATTCTAATTTAATAAATACAAATCACATTTTTATACTATAATGATGGAAAACATCTATAGTTAGTGATAGACGAAGTGCCTCCTACCGTACAAAACCGCTTTTACTTATTTTATCTGATAATTTGTTTACTAATTCATGTCGGTAGTTTAAACTAAGTACACTCAACTCCTCAACTAGGTACCTAGACTTACCTTAATGTTACTAAATTCCTCGATTTTTAGCAAAGAAGTACCTAGCTGTCTCTTCTAACCAGTAAGTTAGTATTTTGGTACTATTAGATAGTGTCAGAGAATGACGATAGTGCCAAGGCAGACCAAGGCCATGGACATACATCACTAAGCAGGTAGGTACATCTATTTACCTATCTAACTACCCCCACGACCGTGCTTGGCCACTAAGCCGCTTGTAATTGACGATAATTGATAAATGAGGTAGGTTTAGTGTATTGTACTTGCATTATACCTACCTAGGCGCTTTGAAGTTGTGATTATTGGATCAACTTTACTTACTTATTATGTTAAAATCTTAAATACCAAGCTCTTTGAATAAGCAAGGTAAAGTGGCAGTGGGCAAGCCAAAGAATGTCTAGTTCAATGAGTATAAAAAGTGCTATTCTACTGGGGCTATTCAAATATTTTTAAAACTACCGTAAAACCGGGTGTTACAGTTTGTAATGGTATAGTATGGGAACTTTGTAGTGCGTCGTGCGATTTGTTTGAAATTTAGTATTAATATTTTCCATGGCAAGCTATAAAATTACTAATCTTTTTTTCCCCAAACTACCCGTAACACCGCGTGTGGGGATGTCAAAGTTTGTATTAGATAGAACTTCGTAACGCGTCTTCTGCCCCCCGATTGCGTAACTCGGTTTCAATGCAATCCGATTTCAATCAGCGAGCTGTCAATAAGCTGTCACATTCATACAAAGACGTCAGTTTGTGAAATCGATTGCAAGTATTGCAACCGATTTACGCAATCGGGGGCTGATTTATTTGAAATTTACTATTTATATTTTTTCATGGCAAGTAATAAACGTACCCAAAACTACCCTAACACCGGGTGTAGGGGGTGTTACAGTTTGTAACGCGTCGTGTGGTTTGTTTGAATTACGGCAAGTAATACAAGTATTATTAAATTAATAAAAGGTACCAGTGGGAAAAAGGTCAAGCGGAAAAATGGTACCTATTAGTGGGAAAATGATACAGCCAGCCAGCCAGCTAAACACAGCAAAAAAAAAAAAACCTGGTACCTAGGTACCTATGTAGGTAACTTACTAATGCGTACGTACGAAGTCACGGGCAACAGCTAGTGTAGATATACTATACCTACATATTTTTATATAAAAGGTGCATATTATCTTGTCCATTAATTAAAACATAGGTAATTATGTGGAACTGAGATAACCTAGATCCTAGATGATCCATATAGATGTACCTACTTGTAAGCTAACCTGCGTACTGACGACGTACTGAGCCTAGGGTTGCCCTATTCCATCGATCGCTCTCGCATACTTGCTCATGTATGATGATAAGCCTAGCGATCTAAACTAACTAAAATATTAAAATTTGTTCGCTTACATTTCAAATCTTCCCAAAGACAAATGAGTACATATTTATAGCTGCGTGGTATTATACCGTATACGTTAGCACAGAACACCGTAAGCTAATACTCAACTAATTAGGTACAGCGCGGTACTGCTTTTTGGCATCAGAATAAGAACGGGTCTTGGTTATAAGTTGTATTCATTTGACTTTAATAAGTAATAGGGGTTAGACTATTAGAAATTGATTATTCCTATTAGTAATGACGTGCCCTATAAATATTGAGTAAGTAAGTTCGTGAGTCAGTGGTTTATTCAGTCAGTTAAAATATTGAATAAGGCGTTAGAATGCTCGAAAAGTTGGAACAGCTCCGAGAAGTAGGTCAAGGCTTATTATCAACGCCAGTACCTATAGTAATATACAGATATATTCCATGTAGCTGGTCATCTCATAATTAAGTAGGTAAACTCATTTTATACGATTTTAATAAACTTTATGAATATACAGTAATTATGGGGATTTTATAAAAATAAATAAATAATAAATAATGCTGGACAATCCACACAGCATCATCTAGCCCCAAGGTAAGCTGCTGCATTGTTATACAGAGCTGTATTATGGGTACTAGATGACTGATATATACTTAATACAATACAATACATAGATAGATATTTTTTATTATATAAAGAAAATACCCCGAACACCCGGAACAAATATTTGTAGATCGTACAAACATTTGACCCGGGGCGGGAATGAAACCCGCAAGGCATTCCCGCCATAGGGTATTTCATTCCTCCGCGTCGCAGGCGGACCTGCGCCCGCTACGCCACATCGGTTGTCAAAGACCTAATTGTGTATTATTCGTATTATTTTAATTCCTTTAATCGCATTATATTCTGCAGGAAAATCACATACAAAGGTCACAAAAGAGATAAAGGGCTAGTCTATTTATGACTTGCCTCTTCCTACAAAATATAAAAAAATATTAGCTGACATTTTTACGGAACCAGATAATAACTGATAGAATACATTTCATACCAATAATGTATTTACAATTTATATCTAAAAGGTATAAGGTACTTGCATATTATGCTGGTCCCTCACTTGGCTTATTTGATCAAGTTTGCGCTATTTTGTCAATTGAAGTCAACTCTGTGAAAGTATTAGACCAGTTTATTTTGTATTGACGAAATAACAAACGTTGGATGGAGCAAATACGCCAAGTGAAGTACCGGCGCGGCGGCGGCGGCCTTACATAGAAACACCAAGACTCTAAACAAATATTTGCAAATCATGCAAACATTTGTCTCGCAGCGGTGTTCGAACCCGCTACATCTGGCCCCTCAAGACGGCAATCGACTTCTAAGTTTCATCATTAGCCTCTTTCATTCAGTGAAACACTAAATAAGATAGGTACAGTATGAGTTCAGGTAAACTAATTAGTCTAATTACGCAATTTAGGTACCTCGTTTGTTTAAAGATGGGCACCTGACCAAATACTTCAAGATTGCACAAAGTCTTACCTGTGAATATTGCCTCATAGTGTTTTGCAAGAATTAATACAATATTAGCGTAGTACGTTCATTACCTACCTAACTGATGTCACTGTAACCTTCTAACCATCGCAGTTGTTCGTAATAGCTATTAGCTAAGTAAAATATCGAAAAGCTCTTTGTTTGCTTAAGAATCCTATCCATGATAGCCCGTGAAGATCGAACACGATTGTGGCTCGTGTGTTGGAGATATTTTAACGAAAATAAAAACATATTAAAGCTTCATCCCTTAAAATTTAAGTAAGTAGGACAAATATTAATAAACTCAAGACACAACTGATTAAAAAAATAATTAGTAACGCACATTTTCGTAAAATGAGCATTTTCAGTCAACTTTCGATCATGATATCTATGAAACAACAAGGTCTAACATATTTCCAAAAATGTAATTCAAATAATCATAGTTTTAAAATTTAAGTAAGTAGGTAAAAAACATCACCTTAGTTCAATATTTTTGAAAAAAAAAAGGTCTAAAAACGCGTACTTTTCCCAATTTTACGCTCGTTGTTTCTTCGAAATTAGAAAGTTTATAATAAAAATATACCTACTACATTAAAGTTTTGATATTTATTTACAAAATAAAATTTAAAAAATGGTCTAAAAGTTTTAACTTATTTTTATACGATTTTTTAAAGAATCCTCCGAATCCACTTTATAGCTTGATGCAAAACGCGGCTGCTCTCACTACGCGCTAAGCGCTCATGGAGGGAGGACGTATCGCTGTTTGTCGCGCGAGTTGTTACGTATAATCAAAGGGAGCTTATACAAATTATAAAGCGATCGTGTGGTTTTGATCCGTGATAGTTAAATCTCTAAGTAAGTACCTATGATATAATAATGTAAGTAGTAAACCACACTGGTTCTAGAGAACTAGTGATACGAGTAAGTAGCTTAGAATGTTAGTAGTAGTACATAGTAGTAATACATAGTATTATTAGTAGTAAACTTTTATGACATTATTAAAATTACCTTCTTCGTGGTAGGTACATAATCTAGCACTAAGTAGTAGGTAAAATTTCTACCTAGATACAGATACCTACCTACGTACCTACTTAGTAGCTAAATCGTGGGTATCAGAAACTCTAGTACCAACCTACCATGGTAATACAAGACCCAGACAGAAGAAGCAATTACGTGTCAAGTAAAAGTATTTATTTCATTTCAAGTTCCTAGGTGTTTGCAGGACACGTAAACATTTTTACCACTGCAGAATTCGAACCCGCACTTCTTGCATCTCAGCTCAGTTCAGCTGCTCAGCTGAATACTTGCCAGCCACGCCACCAAGATCGTCAAAGTACCTAGGCTCTGTGACCTAGATCAGGTACTAGGTAAATTGTTTTACGTAAGCTTACAAAGGGCACGGATGTCCCTACGTATATGGGTACCTATACCATAGGTACTTACACAATCTAGCTACCTACTAAGTAGGTAGACACTAGACCTAAACTAAACTTACCAGACCTATTTTGACGATCTCGGTGACGTGGCTGGCGAGTGTCCAGTTGAGACGCATGAAGTGCGGGTTCGATTCTTGCAGTGGTTATTATGTTTGCGTGTTCTGCAAATAGATACCTAGGAATTTGAAATGAAATAAGTAGGTACCTACTTTTCTATTTGCGATACAATTGCATTTATCGATTTACTAACTAGAATCTAGTTAGGAGAGCTGGTACCAACTTTATATAAGTACAGGTAGGTGTATCTGTAGGTAGGTATGCAAAATAATGAACCTACCGTAACTATACAAGTACCGATAGGTATGATGAATAACACGTTATTCGAATGTTAGTTTTTAGACATAGGTACTGTACCTACTGGTTTCCTCACGATGTTTTTCTTCACCGTGTGAGATAGATCATTGAGAAGCGATTCTAAGTTTTTATCTATATATGGTTTTTATCTTTTTATGGTAAGTAGGTAAAGATAGACAATTAAATTCAATGTCATTCCAGCACCGCTGGACTTAGGTTGTCTTTCAAATTTGGACTCTATTGTCACAGGTTATGGTATGTTATTATTTGCACTTACCGAGCTCGCTAACTCTTGATAAAATCAAAACTTTGAATTGCCTCTTTGACTTGATGGCATTGCGCACATTATTATTACGAATAAAAAAATCCATTGGTGTGCGACCAACCGTCTTCAAACCCACGACCTTATGGTCGTCGGTCGGTTCGAAGCGCAGCGCAACTCTGTGGCGCAAGCCAGAAAAAAGCGACCGGCGCGCATCGGGCGGGCGCGCCGCACCACTTCATACAAAATATAGGAGAGGGAGAGGGACGTGGTGCAAAACAGATAGAAGAATAATGTGCGCTGGCCGATGGCGGGGCGCGCCCCCGCGCGCCCGCGCGTCTTCTATCTGGCCTGCGCCTTGATCACAAGACAGGGTCACTCACTACCACTAGAACACCAGTGCTCCGGCCAAATTCTATGTAAAAAAATGTAAACATAGAAACGACCACGGAATGACAAACTCGGGTCAAACCCGTTTTTTTTTCACTAGCTGGGGTCTCTTTCCCGTAAATCATGTAGGTAGGTATTTATTTATTATTATATACTTACTAGTAGGTACCTACCTACCTATTTAATTATTATTAGACTTACCTACCAAAGTAACTACTTATGTAAGTATCACCTTCCCTATGTACTTACCTAGGTACTAATAAAATTATTGACAGGATAGATGAAGCAGTTGTATAAGTAGATAGCCTCAATTTCTTTTGAATCTAATAGAAAACAGAATCCTTTATGGTAAAATGCGAAAGTTTGTGAGTTAGTGAGAGTGTATGTTTGTCTGCGCTTACTCCGTAACGGCTGAACGGATTTGGCTGATACTTGAAATACACATAGTTTATGTCTTGGAATAATACATAGGTTATGGTATGGTATGTTTTGTTTTATGATGGTGTATGGTATGGTAGAATGAATGAGAACACTTACTTAGTTAGTTTAAAAAAAACATAAGCACGACGGTATGGTACGGTATGATCTAGTATCATAGACGTGTAGGTAACAAAATGTCCCCATAAACCCGAAAGGGGGATATCCCGCCGAAGCACGTATAATACACGTCGTCCTCGTGTATACTTTGACGTGTGCAAAAGTTGAATAGGTACATCATAAATTCGTAATTCATTCATTACCTTACAAAAATTAATGTAACATTATTAATTAACTTGGAGTTTACACAGATAATTTATTTATTATTAATTTATGAATGAAAAATCGACGTCGTCAAAAGTCGTTGAAAAAACATTGTTCACCAAGACCTGTGGAATAGCCTCTTTTTTTTCGAGTTTATAGTGACATTATGATACACCGTGTATGAAGTGAATACCTACTCTCGAACGCCCTTTGTGAGTAAAATCTAAACGGTTTAAGAGTAGTAGAGTTCTCTGTGATAGAGCTCGTCCGGGGAAGGACTACCACCATACTATTTCTGCCGCCAAGCAGTAATGCTCGCATTGCTGTGTTCCGGTGTGAAGGGTATGGTTTCCGGTGAAATTACTGGCACATGAGGCGTTCTTAGCCTCAAGGTGGCAACCCGCAAGTGATACCTCTCTGGTATTGCAAGCGTCCATAGGCTGCGGTAACCGCTTACCATCTTGTGGGCCGTACGCTTGGTTGCCACAACAGTTGTATAAAAAAAAAAAACGGCTATAGATATGGAAAAATGTTGTCGTTTAGATTTTACCCTCAGCGGGCGGTTGAAAGTACTCACTCTGTAGATAGTAAAGCAATAAAAGCAAAAAAAGTATAGCATAGTAGTGCATCAAGTAGTAACATACCTATAGCATAAAATATTAATATACATAAGTACTTCTTTCAATAAAGTACAAAGCAGTTGGTATAATGGATATAAATGAAAATGTAATAATATAATGGATATAGATGAAAATAATTGTCATTTTCTTTGTGAAATTATGTAATTACGTAAATAATAACATATTTATGTTTGTAACTTTCAGATTATTGAGTGCCCAATGCACTTAAAAGCTGTAGTGACCTCCGATCACTTCCAAATTTTCGGAATTTCAGATATTGTACCTAACATTTCTGTAGAATTATAGGTAAAATTATAAAACGAATGTTCCTTTATAAAATGCTACTTGTATTACAGACTCTTGGCCCCTGATACTGTGAACTCTATAGCCACAGAAAATGTGCGCATATTGACAAATGAAAACGTCGATAGATTGATTATTCATGAGAACAATGATGGAATGGTTTATGAGAACGACAGTGGATTTATTCACCATAACAATATTGGATTAGTTCAGGAGAAAGATGATGAAATGATCGATGACACGGATGATTATGACACAGTTATTTCGGATGAAGTAATAATAAATTGCATAATACAAGTTGATAGTTATCTGTAATCAGTATATTAAAATCCACTAAGCAAAGGTTTTTTTCGTGTCCTCGATAATATTTTCCAACGTTTAGGTTTCTTCAAGAAACCAACATAATATTGCGTTTTAATAAATACGTTTAATAAATTTTCTGTTTATATAAATAGTCTGCGACACAGATGAGGGGTTATTTGATTTTTTGTTTTAGTGTAACCTTATGAAAGTACAGTCAAACTGTTCTTGTTTATTTATTTTTGCAAGAAAAAAATTCATAATTATTATGAGGTTACCTACTTATTAGAAAAAGAAAATACTCAAGATACAAAATACACAGCGTGTAAAAAAACGACTAGAGATAATTATAAAGTTGTGATCTTATTTTGTTGTACTATGTGTATGAAACTAGAAAAAAACGAAAAGGACGTAAACAAGACAACATTATTTTTTGCGTTTTTTTCCGCTAAATATTTTCAGAATCATGGTCTGATCTTTCACACCTGATTAATCACGGTAGAAGTCTTTTTACACCCTGTATAAGTACATGGTGTAACCTAATGTCCCTCTATGCCCGAAAAGGGGGTATTCACAGGTCTTGCCAAAATTTGGCAAGATCTGTGGAATACTCTGACAGCTTTTGATCTGGACAGCTTTTCACTCTATACAAAGCACAAGTCCGGTCAGGTATGGAGTATTGCTGCCACCTATGGGATGGTTCAGCTCAACACCAGCTGCCTTAGACTCGATTGAGCGAAGGGCTTTGAGACTTGTGGGTGAGCAACAAGTTGCGGAGACTAAGTTCCAGAGTCTCGAGCACCGCCGCAAAGTTGCGTGCCTATCTATCTTCTACAGATTGCATTTCGGCGAATGTGCCCAGGAACTGCATGATCTTATCCCACCATCTCCTTTTCATCAAAGGAGTAGCAGACGTACGGCGCAGTACTACCCGTACCTTGTCAGCATACCACCCATTCGCACCAAGCGTTACAGCTCAACATTTATTATGCGAACTGCCAAGGTGTGGAATACTCTGCCGTTTTCTGTTTTTCCTGACAATTACAATCCGGGCCTCTTCAAGGCTAGAGTGAATAGGTGTCTCATAGACCTTCGTACTCCACCGTCGGCCACATCATCGCTTTCCACCAGGCGAGATCGTGGTCAAACGAAGGTCTATTCTCGATAAAAATAAAAAAAAAATACCCCCAATGTTATTTCAATTACTTTTTTTTATACAACTTAAGTGGCAACCATGCGTACGGCCCACAAGATGGTAAGCGGTTACCGCAGCCTATGGACGCTTGTGATACCAGAAGTATCACTCGCGGGTTGCCACCTTGAAGCTAAGATCGAACGCCTCATGTGCCAGTAATTTCACCGGAAACCATACCCTTCACACCGGAACACAGCAATGGGAGCATTACTGCTTGGCTTCAGAAATAGGTATGGTGGTAGTCCTTCCCCGGACGAGCTCTATCACAAAGAACTCTAATACTCTTTTATGCACTATGACTTTTGAAATTTTAAAGTTTTTCATCGTACTGTATGCGTAGGTAAATGAAATGAATACTTACTTACTAATTGGACTTTTTAAATACGATATACTAATTCAACTTTTGCACCGTCAAAGTGTTCACGTGCATGGGTGGAATACCCCCCTTTCGGGATTATAGGTACATTATGTTACACGTTTTAAATAATTAGATATCATACATCATCATACCAGATTAATTAAATTAATTAAGAGTAGTAGAGTTCTCTGTGATAGAGCTCGTCCGGGGAAGGACTACCACCATACCTATTTCTGCCGCAAAGCAGTAATGCTCGCATTGCTGTGTTCCGGTGTGAAGGGTATGGTTTCCGGTGAAATTACTGGCACATGAAGCTTTCGATCTATGCCTCAAGGTGGCAACCCGCGAGTGATACCTCTGGTATTGCAAGCGTCCATAGGCTGCGGTAACCGCTTACCATCTTGTGGGCCGTACGCTTGGTTGCCACTTCAGTTGTATAAAAAAAAAAAAAAAATATTACTAGCATCCGTTCGCGTACCTACCTGGTTTATGTGTTCTTCCAAATCATAAATTATGGCATGTGTATTGTAAAACATTAGTAGGTACTTAGATAATAATCAGTACGATTTTGTTTTTATCAAGCGCATCATAAAATAGGTAGGTAGGTAATGAAAAACACTAACTCAAATATTTCATGACCATGACTAAAACTGCACTCTCTCAAGAATTGGACTACCAGCGATTCCAAGCTCTATCACAGTTCCCCGAAAGTTTATATTGCTCCGCTCGCATGGTACGGCGGCTATAGCACTCGCGCTTTTCAACCGCACTTAATTACTATGCTGCCGCCCTGGCAGGCAGTTGTATACGCTTCAAACTATTTATCTCGTCTCGTCTCGTCGAGATAAATAGTTTTAGGTAACTACCTAGGTACTTACTGTTAGTGTGATTTCAAATTAGCCGCAAAGTGCCGCGCGGGCACTTTCATCAAGTCACCCTTATTTGTACCTCTAACCACAGAACAGGTATTAGTACTCTCCAACCCCAGCCCTGCCTGTATGGTAGCCGCGCTACACGCGCTAATACAATCAAAAGTAGGTAGGTATCATGTGCTTGTAATTTCACCGGAAACCATACCCATCGAACAACTAGAGCACAGACGCGAGCATTACTGCTTGGCAGCAGAAATAGGTACTACAGGGTATTACCTACCTACCTACCTACCATGTAATGGTTCCTGTTTGAGGACAAAACTGAGAGTAGGTAGGTATAACGTTGAAAAGAGCGTGTGGTCCCCAGTCATAATAATAGGTAAGTAGGTACCTAACCTAGCTAGAGTAGGTACCTAGGTTTTAATAAAAAAAAGTAAGTAGGTAGGTACTTACATATATATTTAATATGTATACCTACCTACCTATTTTTATTCACGTCATTATCTGTTCAACAAGTAGAGTTAGGTAGGAACATAAGAGTATGCAGTAGACACCTATTTTTAAACATAATCACCCAGTCGACATGACAAAGGATCAAATGTATTTGTCCTTTACTTAGTTGTGTAAGTTACTAACGCACACAACGGTGAGCCGCGCACACGTAGAGCCTCGCGTCGCGCGCCCGTAAATACCTAAACTTGACAGCGCTGGATCTTGGAACGGACTCTTAATTATTAAATAACTTGTCTAAGATACATCTAGCACATGACGCCTAAATGTGCTATTCTGAATCACATGTTCTGGCAACTCATATAATATTGTTTGTTTTCGCACACATAAAGTTTGCAAAGTTTACCTAGGTACATAATAGACAGTATTATGTGGTATTAGTACCTAATTTATCAATTAGGTTCTCATAACGTTCCCTAATTTATAAAAAATAGAATACATTCCAAGCAGTTATTATTATTAAATTCCTGATACTTCGCCCGATATTTATGAAATATCGAGAATCAATAAAACTCATAAATATGTAAGTATCCCGTTTTAAGTAAAAATTACTTACCATGATAGTTTTAAAATGCTATTATTGATCAACACCTTCTTTATTTTTAGATTCAGAGATGATTTTCTTCTTCTTCTTTTAATTTGTGGCAGAGATGATTTATTAAAGATATTTTTCTCTTGGAATCGAGAGCTTTTCTAGTCATATTGACTTCATTGTAATGCACAACATGCCTCGCACGCTATTTGACAGGTTATTCACTAGACAACTATGAAAATTCTTCTTCTTTTGTTTTATGGCGACCGATGTGGCGCAGCGGGCGCAGGTCCGCCTGCGACGCAGAGGTTGCGGGTTCGATTCCCGCCTCGGAACAAATGTTTGTACGATCTACAAATATTTGTTCCGGGTGTTCTGGGTATTTTCTATATATAATAAAAAAATATCTATATAAGTATTGTATTGTATTAAATATATATGTACATATGTACAGTCATCTAGTATCCATAATACAGCTCTGTTTAACAGCAGCTTACCTTGGGGCTAGATGATGCTGTGTGGATCGTCCAGCATTATTTATTTATTTATTTATTTATTTATGGCCTCTGTGGCTAGTTTGCCACAATTTTGCCAGTGTCAAGTGTATTAGTTTTATTGTCGCATAGCAACGTAAACTAACGAAATTTGGAAAGAAACGATGACTTTTCTTTCAAAATTATCCTGGAAAGTCTTTGACTAAATTACCAACCAACATTACCCCTCCATTTCAATTACTTACACTTGTGCTAAGTAAACAAGTTAAATTGTATATACTGCCACCAAATTTATGCAATAAAACTTAAAATAACACGAGAAAAATAATTAAAATGGGAAGACCCATGTCGTTTTGACAAGATAGCCAAAGACCCTCTCCTGGGGATGAATACTTATGCGTGACGTCTAGAGAGAGAGTTATGGCGGATTGCCATTTGCCATGTTTAAAGAGCGCTCGTGGCGTAGCTAAATAAAGTTAAGCACTGTTCCGCGTAGCCATCATTTGAATGGCTGACCGCCAGTGGCAATTTCAACTGAGCGCTCACGTGCTTCGGAAGGCACGTTAAGTAGTCGGTTCCAGCATTTTCAAAGTTGTTAGGCCATGACAAATGCCTTCGGGCGGCATAGCAACTTTGTCACCAGAGTTGGCCACTGACTCATACGAACTTACTTACTTTATAGGCTTTATCAACCCCAGGCCCCAGATGAACGGTATACCATCCGTCCATATATAGTCAGTCAGTAGAAAGATTAAAACATCTACACGTGCGCTGTGTGCTGTGTTTGTGTTTTACTGTGTGGAAAATACCTTACGTCATGTCGTATTCCCTCGTCTTACGTAGAGCATGCGTCAGTGTCTTAAGTAATTTTTATTGAGTTTGCTATTTTAAAGCGATTTTACGGATTATTCCCAAAAGGCAAACTGCTTGTTGCCTTGCTCTTGGTAAAAAAATAAAATAAATACCTATACCTAACTCGAGCTATGATAAACTCATTGGTACCAAGTTTCATCCTAGCATTTTAACTTAATTAAGTGAGGATGGTACACAAAAAATAGTTTTAGTAATTTATCCCAGAGCCAACCTTATTTTATAATGTTTGTTAGGGAAACTATGAATAACTAAATTATGTTATTTACATACTTTTCAATTATCTGAAACACAATATTTCCGAGCTTTTTACCTATTTAAGTACTTACCTGTTTCGTTTTCAGTTATGTAGGTAGAGGTACTAGATATAACTTTAGTAGGTAGGTTGCTTGATAGGCATTTAAGTAATTACGTAAGTAAAGGTACTGATACTGACTTACTCTACAAATAGTATTTAGCTAATTGATAAAGGCCTAGTTTTTTTATTAAAAAAACCAAAACATAAAGAAAGACAACGAAATACAATATTATGCCTAAAAGAAGCCACACCAGAGAACTAAATACTACTAATTGCGTGCTTCGCATCGGCCTTGGCAGTGTGACCTTAGTGGCCAGTAAACTAAGGACGTTGCCATCAACCAACAAACCAGGTTTGATTTACTCACTAAATTAATTTGGTATTCATTTCGTAGTATTAAATTAACAGTCTGTCTCTCTATCTGGGGTTGGTCCTTTATTCTCGATAAGTTCAGTTGAGTGCAGAGGGGGGTCGGCTATTTTCATCCAGGTCTGTTCCCTTCTGTCTGGTCAAGGTTAGCCCAATTGCGTGATCTTTTATTATCTGTGCGTGTCGGCAGAGAGAGAATGGGTGCCCTTCGTTTCCACTCAATCGCTCTACGAATTCTACGATTGCTCATCTTCAAGCGCATCGTTGCGTTGATGTGCATTAATTTAACCCTCTATCTATGCAAATAAGATGGACCTATATTTTTTTTAACGGTCTGATGCGTGTCGTGTCGAGTGTAAAGCCAGGGCAAGTCCCTAGTTTGAGAACTGCGTGTTCTTAATACATAAAAGTACATAATTTACATTCTGATTTTATGTAAAATAATAACTTTTAGTAACATTTCACGTGCTCACAATCATACAATGTTGCGTAAAAATATTTCACAGCTCTTGTTTTGCAAAATCAGTGCGATATTTTTTGTTAAGCAACTTAGTTTATTGAAGACAATCAAATGTAATAGCGTCAATTGACACCAATTGAAATCAATGTAAGGAATAATCGGGCGCAAAAATAAGAATAACGTCACTGTCTTCAAACATTATTAATTGACCTCTAGTCAATAATAACAATTATTCATCACATCATTCAATCTACACATTATAATAAAATCGTAAAGATGCGGAGTCTGGACATTTATTATGTTAAAGTAGCGCTACCACCTAAACACCGAGAGCACCGGTAGTCTAGTGGTAATGACCCCGCCTTCCGATCCTAAGGTCGTGGGTTCAAACCCGGTCGTCATCATCATCATCATATCAGCCGATAGACGTCCACTGCTGGACATAGGCCTCCCCCAAAGAGCGCCATGACGACCGATTTTGGGCCTTCACCATCCACCGACTTCCTGCGACCGCTTTAATGTCATCGGTCCATCGAGTGGGGGGCCGTCGGTGACCTTGGTTCTTCTACGGATTTCCTCATTGCGGATTCGATCGCGTAGTGAAACTCCCAGCATAGCTCTTTCCATAGCTCGTTGGGCGACTTTGAGCTTTTGAACGAGACCTATAGTTAGCGACCACGTTTCAGTGCCATAAGTCATCACTGGCAACACGCACTGATTATAGACTTTCGTCTTGAGGCTCTGCGGTATCTGTGACGAGAAAATATGCCGTAACTTCCCGAACGCTGCCCATCCGAGTTGGATTCGTCGGCTGACCTCTTTATCGAAGTTGGACCTACCTAGCTGAATCACCTGTCCTAAATAGACGTAGTGGTCAACAACGTCGATGATATCGTTCCCAACATGTACCGGCACGGGTGCAACATGAGCGTTTGACATGATATTTGTCTTGCCCATGTTCATTTTGAGACCCACCTGTTGAGAGACGGTATTGAGGTTTCTGAGCATAGTGCCAAGGTCTTCCAGCGACTCCGCCATGATGACTATATCATCGGCAAATCGAAGGTGAGTGATGTGTTCGCCATTGATGTTGATGCCATACCCGTTCCAGTGCAGAAGCTTAAAAACATCTTCCAATGCAGAGGTGAACAGTTTCGGAGAAATAACGTCTCCCTGTCTCACCCCCTTTTGCAATTGAATAGAGTTCGTGTTCTGATCCTGAAGACGGATAGACATGGTGGCCTTACTATACAGATTCTTCAACACTTCGATATACCTATAATCAATTTGGCATCGCTGCAAAGACCGCAACACTGCCCAGGTTTCGACAGAATCAAAGGCTTTTTCGTAATCCACATACGCTAGACACAGCGGCCGATTATACTCTTCGGTCTTCTGTATAATCTGCCGTAGCGTATGGATGTGGTCTATAGTACTAAAGCCTTTTCGGAACCCGGCTTGTTCGGGAGGCTGGAAGTCGTCAAACCTACGAGCGAGACGATTGGTTACTACTCTAGAAAACAGCTTATAAACGTGGCTCAGAAGCGAAATGGGTCTATAATTCTTCAATAGGGTGTTGTCACCTTTCTTAAAGAACAGTACCACCAAGCTTCTGTTCCACGCCTCTGGCGTTGTACCTTCAAGGATAACGGAATTGAAGAGCTTTTGAAGGACCCTAAGTACCGGTGTTCCACCCGCTTTCAAAAGCTGTCGTTATTCCGTCCTCCCCTGGTGCCTTGTTGTTCTTAAGCTGTTTTAATGCAGTCCGAATCTCGTACAGGCTGACGTCCGGGATGTCTTCGGTGTAGTGTCGAGTCAAACGGGCTCTGGCATCGCTAGACGTGCTAGAAGCAGGGTTTTGCGATGAGGTATACAATTGTCCATAGAACTTCTCGAGCTCTCTTAAAATCTCTGGCTTTGACGAAACGATACTGCCACTGTCGGTCTTCAGTTTTGTCAACTGACTCTGCCCAATAGACAAATCTCTTGCAAACACTTTGGAGCCTTTATTACGCTCTATTGCGTCTTTAATACAATTAGTATTAAAAAGACGCAAATCGTGTCGCATGGACTTGGAGATCTGTCTGTTGAGCACGCCGTATTTCGACCCCGGTAATTAAGGAACCCGGTCGTGCACCAATGGATTTTTCTGTTCAAAAATTTATGTGCGCAATGCCAGTGCTCTCATACGGTGAAGGAAAACATCGTGAGGAAACCGGCATTTCCAAGAACTAAAAATTCGCAAGACATGTGCCATCCACCAATCCGCATTGGGTCCGCGTGGTGGATTAAGACCCAATCACTCTCGCCTGAGAGTAGGCCAGTGTCCCAGCAGTGGGAACATTAGAAGGCTGTCATGATGATGACTACCTAAACAAACTGTTTTTAAAATTTTTGTCTGTTTATTTTTTTTGGCATGCTGGGCCCGGCCCTGGGACCTACATTTATTAGCATGCGTAGCCCTGCGAAGCACAGAAGCACTTGGATTCAAATGACATTGGCAGCAGTTATCCTCGTCGCTATGCTTTAGCCAATAGCTGTACCCAAGGAAGGCTGTACCACAAGCGCCTGGGTTGATAGACTTAGAAAGGCATAAACATGATGGGTTTTGTAAAAAGTTATTCTAGCTATAACGACCGGAAAGCGATCGCCACGCGATCTCGGACGAAGTCGCGTATAAAAATTATACTTACGGTAATTATAAAATATTTAAATGCGCGCCAAAAAAAACAAAAATGATGGCTTCGCATCGATAAATCATCATCACATCAATCTGTTTCTGATCCGTGATACATTATATAGATAATTAGGTATGCTAGAGTTTACTAATAAGTAAATCATTGTAAGTACCTATATGTGTCAAATAAAAGATCTAGGTACTAAAAAATACAAGTTTTATTATCAAGCTTGTACTGAAAAAATAACGGCTTATCTATTGTTACCACAGAATAGACTCGCTATATCCGCGCGGTTTCACTTACTTAACGTTGGTAAGTTAGATGAATCGCAAAGCTTTTACGCAATTTTTTTTCAACAAAATATCTTCTGCCTATTTTTAAATCCACTTGTAAATACAAGTACTTTAAATACTTAAAATAAAATAATCTAATTAAGTATTTAAAGTCCTTGATGGATCATAAACTAATAGACTGTCCAAAACTAATGGCTGTGGTCACTGTAGTATTTACTGCCCAATCGTGTTGATAGCTATTGGATAAGCACTAGCTATAGGTAATAGTATCACAGGCTCGCCAACAGACGATTGTTCTAGCGCGACTGTCTTCTCTACTCTCGCCCGTGGCTCTCTTATTCCTGCCTAAACCGCCGCGCCGCGCCGCCCGCCGGCTTAGCACACTTGCGTACCCGAGATTGTGCTGTAGGTATTTTAATGTATAGGTCTCACAACGGATCTCGGCCGTAGTGAAATTAGCCGTTTCGATGCGCAATGGAGCTTTTTCAAACTAAATTGTCTTTGCGCATCACAAACGGCTAACTTCACGGAAGCCTAGATCCGCTGTGCGAACTATAATACAAACGCTACAGTCACACAGTTCTGCTTGCTTAGCATCACCGTCATGATAATGACGATCCAGAAAGCTGCTTTTATCAAAAGTTTTCTTGAAAAAGAATAATCTTTCATAAAAGAAGAAACCTGTTTCCCTGTTTCCCTAGGAGCATTAGAATTCTTTAACTAAAATATGTCTATTACTAGTAAAACATGGTATTGAGAGATTATGTTCATTGCAAAAAGCTGTTTATGCAACGTATTCTCTCGAGCATTTCTCCTTCATAACGGAACATAGCGTTATGTTTTAGATTAGATTGTAGAGTAGGTAGAGTACGCTCAGTTGTAATTACGACACTCGCTTATTATCTAGGTTACTATAATATTAGGTATGTAAATTATTTTAAAGCAGGCCTTCATTATAGGCATGTCTAAGGTCTACACAGATCTCATTCCATATTTTAGAGCTAAAGAACAGAGTAACGGTTTAGTTAAGAATAGCCGAATACATTTGCGTCTACTGTTTTTGGGTTACGTACGTTTTACTGACTTTCAATGTTTAGTCACTTTTATATTGTCTTTTCTTTTACATGGTTAGTAGAATTTGCCGTTATTACCATGTCATTTGTTATGACCAACCAAGTAATAAAATGTATGAAAATATTCCTAATAACTTAATTAATTGGTCTATTACCAGTCTGGCTAGAATGAACAACGTAGACAACAGTTATTCCTACGTAGAGAAAACGGATTTACGGATTTTACTTTAAAAAAAATATTACGTTCTTTGAATGAAGCACTCACTATTATTAGAGCAGGCGCTTTGTTCTAATATAATTATACTTTAAAAGTGGCTTGTCCATCACAATTTTGTAGTTTTTTGGTCGCGCGTTGGTTGCCTTGATAGAACGTAACTTAAACCTTTCCCATTATGGTAATACGTGGTAATACAAAGTAATTAGCGAAGAACGGTGGGTGGAAACAATTAACGCTTCAGTTAGTATACAGTAATTAGCGGTGCTACAAACGTCTTTACAGCCATATGAGTATTGAGGAAATATCAGAGCTTGCAAAACAAGTAAATGGCACGGCTATTAGTGGCCACATCTCCATCGGGACAATATCTCACGACCGTGCAATAAAACATGTTCAATGTCTTTATGTTTATGTAGTGTCTGAAAAGCAGTAGGTACGCAAAAGCTTTTTAGAGTTCCAGTATGTATTTCTGTTTTTCACGTATCAAAAACTATGGAGTAAATTTTGATCAGACTTTCACTGTATGTTATCCATCGCATCATTCGCATCCCTAATCCTGAGAAGTGAAAAGTGGATTCAATGTATGTCTAAGAAAATTTAATGTAATGCATATATCGACCTACTATATTACCTAGTGCCCGTAAAGAGGTTAACGATGTGGTGCAGCGAGCGACTCGACTCTACTTGCTAACTGAGACAAAGGTGCGGATATGATTCCCGCAGGGTACAATCTAGGTCTGTATAGGTATGAGGATGATAGTTGCGACAAGATAAGACTAGGACCTACTCTTAATTTCTGAGAGTTTTAGTGAAAGGTCAAGCAGGACCTTCCTGCTTGACCTACCTTTGTTGACTACTAGATGTTTATTTATTTATTTCAATGCATATGCATTATTTTCTCTGCCAGGAAACAGAAATTACTGACCTATGTTTATTTAGACAATATACTTAATTTTACTCTTGCTTCTTGGTACCTATTGCGTGTGAGTCTGACCTTAGTCATATGAAATGCTCTACTTTTCCGTGAGTAGACGGAATATCAATCTAATTGAATACCTGATTGAATTCGTTGGTAGCGTCAACAAAGTTAAATATTCATGCAAAACGACCGAGTGAACGGCAATCACGATGCACGGTCAATGTCGAATCGACATCGATGGAGGTGGCGTGTTTCACTTTCAACCATGAACGATGGTCGCTGCTATGCAAAATTTATAAATAACTTGCTAAAACAAAGTCGTGCCATTATGGTTCTTATTAATCTGATTCTGAACCAGAAAAATCTGCTTTTATCCTTACAAGCTACTATCTTAATTGGGTTTTTTTATGCTTATTGAATAATTTTACAAGTTTCTTCAATATTTTTTACATGAATTAGCAGCATGGAATTGCTAAATAATTTGTTTAAGTAAGAACTAAGTGCCGTGTACGTACACGATTACCTTTTATTATTATTATTTAATTATCTCTTATTGTCGTTGTAGGACACTTTATTTACCGTCCGCGCTTTCGTGTTGTTTATTTTATCAAGTGGTCTGGTACCATTATTAGCAATTTACAATGTTGACGAGGCCTTTTACCCCTTCCTTTAATGACATGGGTCAAACAGATAAAGTTGTCCGTTTTGTATGTCGAAGCTTTGTTAATAAATCGACTTATTAGTTGCCTTTTACCTAATCTGCCTTGACTGGTGATTCGGTTCTACAAAACTCTTCGTTTTGTTCAATATTGCTAAAATACGCGTGGTGTATAAAGTCAACATTGGCTACACTCCAATTTCGGAAGAAAGCCGCTCCATCTTTATGTAGATAGATGGATAATAACTTACAATGAAAAGAATTCGGATTTCTGATACAGGTGGTGTCTTGGTACTTATTCATTGCAAATGCAAGACGCCACCGACCTTTAATTAGCTCTACCTTCTACGTCAGAAACGTATATACCAATTCCAAACCTAATATGAAACAATCCGATTTTGCTTCAATTTCTTCTTTTGTCATCACAGTATTATTGTATTCACCACAATGCACCATTCCTGTTGCAAGAACGTTCTAATTTGTTGGCAGAAATAATTGCTATTTCGTGGCAATAATTGAAATTGCTGTTCCAACGTCCAAGCCTTGATCTTGATTTTATGTATCGATTACAGGCAAAAAGAAAACCATAACTAATCGGTATTGATTTTCAATTGATGCGATCGAAGTCACCTAGCTTCTCCTTTGTGAACAAAGTTCCAACTGTTGTAAAATGCTCTTTTTCTTTCAAGTTTGGAGTTTAGTGTTACGTGATGTAAAATCTAGCCTGGTCTCTTAGTTAACCTTGTCTCTGTTCCATTGTAAGTAGGAACTAGTTCCAAGTCCCTGAGGCACCTGAAGGTCACACATCCGGTTTGGAGAGCACTACAATACCTACGTCTCTAGAGACAGGGTAACTGCATTTTTTGCTCACGACTCGGTGGGTACGGTACAGTACAGACAGTTACGGCTCTGTTCAAGGCGACTCGACGCACCTATCACTTCCTACTCAATTCTTTATTTATTAAGATAGATTAGTAGATGTCCTTAGCTTGAAATGAACTTGTGCTATCTATGGCTATTTTGTGCCGATATTAAACTTAGCATTGAGTGGTTAAGTGGGTGTTATTGGGTCGACGAGGACGTTTGTTGATGAGAGTGAGACCATTAGAATATTATGAACGTATAACATCACAGAAATCGGAATAAGGCACTACGATTTCTGTGTATAACATTTATGTAATCGTAATGTAATATAATACCTATGCCCGTGACTGAAGCACCCACACAACTTCCAGTCTCTTAAATTTTCGAATAGGCTCAGTCAGATAGAAATGATTGACGGTATGTATTATTTTGCTAGACATTGTTTTCTGTAAACAATGCCTCTTGCTCCATTGATATGTCATCAAACGTAAACTCGTACTTTCAATTGTTGCTATTGTTATTGTTCGCAACAATGTCTCACTTTCTATTTTAAGCATCTTTATTATAAGTTGGTTGGTTGACTTGACATACAACCAAAAATTATTTTGCTTTCTCTGAATACTTGCAGTAACAAACATGTTTTACTATACTCGTGAGACGTAATTATTTTTTTTGATTTTTTTTAACTAGATCAATGTCAATAATGTCAATACCCAGCATTGCGATTTTGCAAAGATACCGGCGATTTGACTTATCAAAAATATGACAGTGTTACCATTATACTAACCAATTTATCAATTCTCTATCCCTCTAATTAAAGTTTTAAATAAATACTTACTGGTCTGATTTTTATTGCAATAATGTTTAATGAATCCAGTCCGTTTAGTTTGCACAGTCAATGCACCCTGCTAATATTTTTCTTTGATAAAAAAGTATTCGAGAAAATGTATAGATAATAGTGACTTTATGGTATTTATAAATTGTAGTTTCAATGCCACCGTTTATTATAATGATGCGTAAATAAGTATGTCTGATGCGTATTGATTTATACAGGCCTTGCAAGTAATTTCTTAGTTTTCATTGCCAAAAGACTAATTCAAGCTCATTTAAGGCTTGTTGACCAATGGTATTGACTATCATCATTTATTTTGAGTAATCTGTTGCTTAGTCATTTCATATAAGACTTCGAGTATCTCTCGGGGCGTCCCGTACAACTCAACATTCAGTGGATAAAAGAAAGCGAATAGGTAACGGTTAAGACTCGACATTCATCGCATGTAGGTAATAGGTTATTGTATGTTGAGAGTGGCTGGCACCTATAACGTAACTAGTGTGTAGGCACAGAATATATATTAGTACTACGTGTAGGTACTGTAAAATGAATGACAGATTAAAATGTTGAATCAAGTTTACATTTAGGGATGTCCCCGATTTAACTCTTACTTTATTTGATTACTTAGTCACATTCAGAAACTTTCTTTAACCTTACGAATGACAAAATAGGCTTGCAATAACCATTTACTTGGATCAAATTGCTCACTTTGGGAATCTTCACCTTAGTATGTACTATTGAAAGCCAATTTCAGCAAATAATAGCCTATTGAGAATCTACCTAATACGTTTTTTGTAATAATATGAAAGCGTTCGAGTCCCACTCGTAAAAACACTCAAAAACCCTGGATTACGGTTTTTAGATCATTTATTTAATGTTGAAAATTTAACTTTTGACTTTATTCAAAAACTCAAATTCGGCACTTTAGATCAAAACTTTTGTAACTTGCACTAATGCTATTAAGTTGATTATTTTTTGCATGATTGTACAATGTATTGGGAATAAGTGATGTTACAAAAAAAAATGATTGTACAATTTATTGCGAACAAGTAATGTCACAAAAAAAAATTGGGAAAAACCCCCAAAGATTTTATTGTCAGTTTCAAACGTTCCGAACAAACACTCTTAAAAAAAAAGCTAAAAAAACCATAACTCGAAAATCCTACTAAATAAATAAATAATGCTGGACAATCCAAACACAAATATTTGCAGATAGTACTAACATTTGTTCCAAGGCGGGAATCGAACCCGCTACTTCTGCGTCGCAGGCGGACCTTCGCCTGCCGCGCTACACCGGTCGTCAACTAAAAATCTTGGGTTTTTTTCGGATAGTATCATATTTTATCCCAGCTAATGTAGTGAGATAGTTAGGGTTCACTAATGGTTGCCAGTGCTACTGAAGAGCTTCCTTTTTCAAATCTTAGCTGGTTTATATTTTAATAATATTTAAAAGAATAGTACCTTTTATATACAGATCCGCGTCGACCAGACGGCTTATTTTACAAGAAATTACAGGCTTCTGTGTCTGTATTTTTTCATAGTTTCATACAGAAACTTTTAGAGAGGTATTTTCCAGAAGAATGTGTTGATAAAATAAAGATACCTTTCAATAATTTGTAAAGTTCGCCTGCATGTATCTATATATAGTACTAGCGGCTCGTCCCGGCTTCGCACGGGTGCAATAAAAACTTAAGCACCCGTGCTATGCCGGGGCGGGTCGCTAGTCATTCATAGGGTAGGGGCCGACCGCAAGTTTTAGCCGCGCGGCTACCTATTTCATAGTAAGTTCATGTGCCCCTCTCTGGCCACGGCGCGCGCGCGGGTGCGCATAGTATTTTGTTTAGATTGACATTTTTATAATTCGTCATAACTTTGAATGGAATGTCTGATTTCAATAATTCAAACAGTTATCTACAGGTATTGAAACAGTCTTGAATATGAAATGATTTATTTGGATAAGAAATAATATAAAGGTATGGAATACACGGTCTGATTTTGGTCGGCATTTCTATCAACTTTTGAAATGTAAAAAAGTAGTTATAGTTTCATAATTACGATAGTTGGACATATGGTACCACTGACTTTTTTGTAGATATCAATATGTTATTTAATATTGTAGAACATTTTTTGTTCTATCATCAATAGTTTCCGCAGCGTATGCGATGAAAGACATTTTATGGCAATTTTTTTACACCTTGGGTTACAATATTGAAGTTTTAGTAGGGATCCCTATTATTTTCTTAAACAAAATATAGCCTATGTTACTCAGGGATAATGTAGCATTCTAATGGTGAAAGAATTTTGAAATCGAACCAGTAGTTTTTGAGTTTATTCTCAACAAACAAAAATACAAATCTTTTCTCTTTATAATATTAGTATAGAAGTATAGATAAAACTGTTTTTAAAATAATAAAATAATTCAAATTATTAGGTACCAGAACTATCCGGGAAGTTAATCTACGTATGCTGTGCTGATAGATAACACTGAGAATTATTGTCTGATCCGAATTAACGATGTGATCGTTAAAAACCTGGTAAAAACAATTAAAACTGATATCCATCCATTCACACTAGTGTGGTGTGTGTGAGTTGATATCAGTTTTCACTAAAACCTACTCGATAATTATGCCGGCACTGCCGCTTTCAAGATATTGTTTGTAGATAAAGTTTTGTACTTACAAGTTTACGTTTACGATTTTGATCTTCTAAATGCAGAAAGACAAGTTTCCTAAAAATCAGTATTCAACTAATTTTTAAATACCTTTCTTTGTTGATTCACTTTTGTAAATAGTGTTTGTTTATGTCAGCTATTCTATAATTTGGGAGGTAATTTGTAAACTGCTAAAAATAAATAGGTAAGTAGAAGCAGTACTAGTAGCATGGAATAGTAGGCAGAAACACCTGTATTTATCCACTGATTATTTAATAATATGCGTAATAGGAACATACTGAATTCCTAATCGGAAAGTTGTATGTAGGTATGTATACCAGGAACGTAAACCGGTTCCAATTTTCCTCTGGAATAACCAAAAGGGTATACCATTTATCAATTCTAAGAATGAACAATAATTATTATAAGTTCTTGGGACTTGACTTGCGCTATAATAGTTTATTAAGGTCACTTCCTCCAACTTACATTATATTACACCTGTGACATGTATTACCCTCATAATTATGATGCAATAAATTATACTGCATACTGAAACTGAATACTTAGACTCAAACTTAACTATAAAGTTCTAATAAATACTTCATACTTCTGTGGTACTCTCTGAAACTGAAATTTGGTATGTAAGCTGTAGTATTTATTAGTACATACACAAACTACAAATTGAAAAATCTAAAACTTGGATCTTTTACCCCAACCCCTTAAATTAGGAGATCGAAGTTTTTATGAGACTTCCGCTTATTTTGATGCTAGAGGTCTGAAAATTGATATAAGGATTTCTTGAACTACAAATTATATTATGAATATACACAGAAAAGGTGAACGTAATTTAAAAATGATGGCTTATGCAGTTCTTACAATAATATTTTTTTGCAAAAAAATAAAACCGACTTCAAAGTCTTCAAACTGAAAACGACTCATCGCTCGTTACATAAAATTATGTTGCATGGCAGCCTTCTCACAAATAATGAGGCCAATGAATTTGTTACAATGTTCAGCATTGCATTTCCATAAACGAAACAGCATCTTGTGTAAATCCTAATTTAACCTAGAATACTCTTCGTAGTTTTTGTTAGGTTCTTGCTTGTGGTAAAGTTCAGCTTTAGCAGACTTTAATTTGTTACCAAAGTCCTTAATGTTATTGGTAGATTTATGGTGCATCACACGTACGGTTTGCATGTCACAAACAACTGCCTTATTGTTCAATATAAACATTCTTGTACAATATACTTTATTGCTTTGATTGCTCTACAAGCATTACGCCTTGCCTTTCTGTCTAGTGTTTAGTTACTGATATATATACATGCCAAACTATTCGTACACTGCATTTGAATATAAGCATGCACTGCTCTACAAAAATCTGCTCTGTCCTTAACATTGATCCAATGATGACTCTAGGTCTCTCCCTATTCTATAAAATCCTTCAGTCAGGGCCATCGTACTTTAATCTGACGTTGCTGACTTACTCAGGGCGAACAAAGAACTAGTGAAACGGCGAACGGCGTCTACTGTGCCACATTTTCGGTTCCGCAAGACGTATAATGTCCGGCAATCTTCTAAATTATACTATCGTTGCTTTACTGACATGACAATCAAAGCGCAAAACGGTAAGTCATCTTTGATAGTCCGTAGAGACGTGATTTTTTGAAGTTGCGTTCCTTTTAATGTACAGGTGCTCTGTAAAGAATCTCCGAAATTCAACTTTTAGAGAACGCGACGTAACGAGAAAAAACAAAAAAAACAGCGTTCCACTCACAGAAATCGGAATTTATTCCGATTTCTGTGGTTCCACTAGTTTGAGCGGCTGCAGTTTGATTCTGTAAACAAATCACCAGAGCCAGTATCCGACTGAGCTGGCCTCCTGGCCTTCACATTGACGAAGCAAACGCTGCTGATGTAAGTTGACACACTTCTTCATGGCGGAATTAGCCGCGCACGCCTCACTTTTTCCAACTTCATCGTCTCTCGTGAGGAGAAAGTGACCTCCGGCCTAACTTGATACTTGACATAAAGTCAACGCTCATATTTTAAACTAGCTGTTGCCCGCGACTTCGTTCGCGTGGAACTCGGGAACCGTACTTTTTTCCGGGATAAAAAGTAACCTAAGATGTTCTATTCCCAGTCATTATCTATCTTACTATTTAGAAACATGTTGAAATAAAGTTATTTGTACACCAATATCAATGTTAGTTAGTACGACGGTACATTATTCACTCTGTATCTTTCACGCATGATTATTATACCTGTACCTAGGTTAGTTAGTTTAGTCCGTATTCGTTAACTAAAAGTTAGTTGATCAATACTGGTGTTTACACAATAAACTATTAGATATCATGATTTGTGAGTTGCTCACAACATTCATAACTTATTATATGTTTTGTAATCATTGTTTATCAGTAATCATTTCCTACACGAAAAACTTTTAGTGTAAAAATTACTAACTTACATTATGGGTATTATAGTTAAGTTCTTGAATATTAATTAAGTACTTATTGTTTTTTGTAAAGTAATTCTAGAGAAATTTTCTTAATGGTTCATGGTTCTTTGTAACCAGATTGTTGTTTTTACTAAAACACAGTCTGATTAAATTATTAAATTTGTAACAACGTGAATTTAATATTGAAATTCATCTTCGCTAAGTATAAATAATATAATACTATACTATAATAACTGCGATGTGATTTATCCTTCTTAATCGGTCGTTAAATAGGTCTAGGTTCCACAGAGTCTTAATTGTTCACCGTTGTAAGACTCTTCAGCATGAGCTTGTCTTGGTTAGTACCACCACTGCAGTGCCAGATATTTTCTCTCTGATACTAAGTATGGTCACAGTTCTGTGAGACATTCAGATTTTATAGTTCGATTTTTTTGTTTCGTGAAAGTTATTCAGATTCATGAGCTGAATCACCTTTCGGGTTTATTACATGTTCTGGGACATCTTGAATAGCTTGTATATTCAATGTATATAATTCTTATTTCTTTGTTCTATACTTCAGAACAAAGTAAATAACAAATAGGTAAGCCAAGACACAGTAATATGTGGCCAAGACCACCAACCATACATGAAGCTTATGTATTTCTTACGTTTTAAAGCATTTTTCAATCAATATCCATATTAGTCATAGATTTCGTTGATAATATCTGACTAATTACTAGCGTTGGTCGCTTTATGTACATTCATCATTGTCAATTACAGAACACACTCCTAATAATACGTTTTGTAAATGCATACTATCTAATTGCCTTAGTTAGGCGTTTACGATTACCATTTACAAAGACACGGTTCGTATTAATGATTAAGATAAGCCTTTAAAAAAGTTTCCCTTTTCTCTAACCTTAATTGAGTTGTGTAATAAAATACCTAACTTCTCTGTTATGTAAGAACAATTTACGTAACTAGGTACATAAATTCAAGTTTTACTATTATTTATATATTGGTCACGAAGGAATTAAAAAATAAGTGGTATTAGTCAGTTTTTTGCCACACTAACTATAGTAAAATAACACGTGGAGTTCGATTTCAAACAATCGTATTCTTTCATTTTTTTATTACCATTGCAGTCAGTTGAATTATGGAGGCACTTAGAGCATCCGTCGTTATGCTCTATAAATCATTGTATTAATACATTCATTAGATGTGGTTTAAAATAACACCACAACTGTTATAAACAGAATAGCAATAAAATATCGAAGGCATCAACCATTCTTCTATCTCTGTTCAATAGATCAGCAGAGCGATACGTGCGAATGAAATGGCGAGACGTGCGCGTCGGCGATCTAGTCCACCTGTCGAACAACGAAGCCGTGCCTGCGGATATGGTGCTGCTGCATTCCTCAAACCCCCTGGGGATCTGTTATCTGGACACTTGCAACCTGGACGGAGAAACGAATTTAAAGCAGAGGATCGTTGCGCCAGGATTCAAGGATAAGGTATTATCTTCTATTTAAGTAGGTAATTACCTAAAGTAGGTAGATATGAACATAGGCCAAGAAAATTAAAAATAAAAATTTAGTAAAGTTTGATATTGGATGTACTATTCTGATGAAATGAAAAACATTTACTCGAAATGACAACCTATAATCTATCAAAAAAACGTATTATCCTAAAAAGATAATACGGTTTTTTGGTAGGGATCTACCAAAAAAACCTAGCTCACTACTTTGAACTACCATGCGACGAAATGTGAGCGGAGATGAATGTGAGTGAATTTATTTCTGAACTGAGAACCTAATGCAGACACTTCAATGGCCAGTATAGTGTAACCAACTGCACTAGGCATAATATTATGCTAATAATGAAATACCTATAAATCTAAAGAATTTCAGAATAAATATTTTACCTACACCTACAATATTTTTCGCATCTGGCTTAGTATATAGTCGCACATAATAGTGTTTAAACAGTTGTATCAGTATCAGTATTTCATTTGCGTAGGTAGGTAAATGAACGTGATTGTTATAGTTCATCAAGGCTCTAATTTATGACTCGCAGATTATGGACGTAAAGCCATCATGTCCAGTAAAACAATGTCGGAGCAACAAAAACCATGACTAAACTATTATCTGTGCTCGTTAGCCATGATACCGACACTCAAATACATTACCTACAGTTTGTATTGTCCAGAGCGTGGGAAACTTTCTCTGTTTCACCTGCTTCTTTTTTAAAATCAGGTTTTCTTTTTCCACAGCAATTAGAATTCAACCCACTCAAGTTCAGAAGTACTGTAGAAGTAGAACGACCGTCGACTAAAATATACCGATTCACTGGAACGATTTCACATCCTAACGGGGCGCGCGTGCCTCTCAACTCAGAGCACCTACTCCTTAGGGAATGTACGATCAAAAACACAGACTACGTTGAAGGCATCGTCGTGTACGCCGGACACGAGACCAAAGCGATGCTCAACAACGGCGGACCTAGATATAAGTGCTCTAGTTTAGAAAAGAAGATGAACACAGATGTGATATGGTGTGTCTTAGTACTCCTATTCTTATGTTGCACCGGCGCCGTCGGCTGCAAAATTTGGTTTGACCAATACCTAGTCGGGCCTCTCATAAACAAACCACCATTCCTCCCCAATGCAAGCAGACCCGCGTACGAAGGGTTACTCATATTTTGGACTTACATAATCGCCCTACAAGTCATGATTCCGGTCTCGTTGTACGTCACAATAGAAATGACAAAGCTGATACAAGTGTACCACATACACCAAGATGTGGAGATGTATGACCCGGAAACGAACATTCGAACAGAGTGTCGTGCTTTGAATATTACTGAGGAGTTGGGTCAGATTAGTTACTTATTCAGCGACAAAACGGGGACACTGACGGAAAACAAGATGGTGTTCAGACGGTGTACTGTCAACGGAGTGGATTACGATCACCCTCCTGGCCCTCCGGCTGAACCCTTGCCCGAACTACCGCCGATCGTCACTCCTGTCACCAAAGTTTCGCCAAACAGACGACTTCTCCAACACATAACCGACAGCAACGACGCAAGCCACACTCAGAAGGTAACTATAACAGTATAGTTTTATACATTAGCGTTATGTAATGTTTATAAAATTTGATTGTTAATCTGTAATTTCCATCGTCAGGTCCGCGAGTTTCTACTGATGTTAGCGGTTTGCAACACCGTGGTCGTGAGTCAGCCGCACGTGGACAATATGCAACTCAGCGTTTCCAATTCTGGCATAGAACAATTCTCGAACGAAAAACCTTCACGCTCCAACGGCACTTTGCGATCTAGCGATAAGTGAGCGTTTGTATTTTACTAGCTAGTAATCGCGGCTCGAAAATAATATAATGCAATCACACATCTCCGTTCTGACTTCGTGAAACGTTGCTAAATCTGCCTAATGGTTTATCTCACTTTTTTACCGAGGGTCTACTTTAGAAAGCGACAAACTATAATCACAGAACAGATATTAGTACTACTATAATCATGACATATATTGTTGTTCAATTTTGTTTCTGTCGGTGACTATGTTCAGTTCAGAGCATTCAAAACTAACTAAAAAATCAAAACTGTCAATAATAGCTTTTGTCTGCAAGAGTAGATCATCTGATATCGCTCTAGATCGCTGAATATCTATAAACTTAATATACCTCTAAGTTTTTTAAATTTGTATTCAATACACAGACCGGTGTTTAAACTGGTCCGTGATTCAATCTGATAAATTATGTTATTGTGCTCGAAATATAAAGTTACATTAAAATAATGAATACAGTAGAATTATCCAGGGTATTTTCACAATCAGACACTCAGATATTCGGTTCTTTAATATAGATAATTAATTGCAATTGCTGTAACATCATTATTGTGGTGACTGTGATGAGGTTGAAAGCTGAGATTTGAAGGTCGTCAGCCGCGCAAGGACTTGCGCGATAACAGCTAGACATGTGCGTGCGAAAAATCTGATTCATCATTCTTCGCGGTGTGAAAAAAATACATTCTCACACCATTCAGAATAGTTGCAGTGTTTATTTATTGAAACTTTTTTTAGTATTTTCTAGGTTATTGTAAGATCTGATACGTGCCTGCTGTTGTTGGCATTGCTTAAAGTAATAATTTAGTAAGGGTATGGTTACCGATGAATTTACAAGCACATGAGACTTTTCATCCATATCTCTGGTATAGTAGTACAGTACTAGTAGTACTGTGCATTGCGAGCGTTCATAGGCTACGGTTACTAGTTATCATTATGTAGTTAATGTTTTTTGCAACCGAGTAGTATTTTCAATGAGCTCACAACTTGCAATTGAAGGGCAATTCACGTATTTTATCATCTTCGTTCAACTTAATCACAGAACAATATAATGTCATACCCATTAAATTTGTTATTTTACGAGATCAACACATGATGCCAGTCGTGAGATTTATACATGTATTTGATGACAGGTATTCACGACTGACTGAGTCAAGATCTACGACCCCATCTCCACCGCCGTCTACGATGTCGCCGCTGAGAATAAAACTGCCAAAACTGCCTTTCGGGAGTAGTACCAGCAGCGAACCGAGCACTTCTACTGAACAGCAGGTAAGCTATCAGATAGAACAGCTAAAAACGCCAAAAGGTTCACTTTAAGATCAGTAATTATCGTGAGCCTGCTGAAGTTCCACTACACGAGTGAGTGTGATAGAGCTGTAGAGTTCTAGGTGATAGAGCTTGTCCGGGGAGGAATTCCACCATACCTATTTCTGCCACCAAGAAGTAATGCCTACATTGCTGTGTTCTGGCTCGAAAGGCCGGCGAAATTATTGGCAGATGAGATTTTATATACCTACGTCTCAGGAAGAAACGCGCAAGTGATACGTCGTTATTGCAAGCGTCTCTAAACTACGGTAACCGCTAACCAGCATGTGGGCCGTATGCTTGTTTGTCATCTAAGTGCATGATATTAAAAAAAACCACCACCTTGAACAAACTGAAACAAATGTGAGAACGGTGACTCTATCGAGTTTATGGTTGTCAGAAGAGATGACTTTATAATTCTTTTGATCTTTTATAATCATTATTATCGTATTAAGAGCTTAAGCGTATCAGTTTCAAGGTACTTTTGATTGGCTGCTAGGTTTCCAGGATGTTTTATGAAGCTTGATTGTAAAGGTGCAAACTGTAACTGCTAACTCTGACAAACAAAAACCATTTATTACACACCTAATGAAGCGTAGTCATAATAATATAGTTTATCTATCAGTATAGATAAGAGGCGGTTTTGTAAATACCTATACAATTACAATTTGGTGTTATGTGGTTGGTTTAATTAAAGAAGGTTTTTTCTTTTTTTATTCGTATATTATTAGAACACAGTAGTCAAAGATCGTGAAGTAGAGAAGAAAGGGAGAGAGATCTTTGCCTTGCAGTGGGAGGCTATAAGCTAAAATAAATAATAATATAGTATATCTAAATTGATGCGTCAGAGATAGCAGTTTGTATACTTACCAGGAAAAATCATGACGATGTGCCGATAACTGTAAAGTACAGTACTTACCCGGTTTATTATTAGAGATATCATAAATTGAACAAATGATCGCGTGGTCGTCATTAAAATTCATTGAAATGATAAGTTTTATTTGTGAATATTTGCAAAACTTAAAATCGTTAGCTATTTTAACTTTTGTTTTAAAGTTATCAGACTCATTTTGAACTGAACTATTATTATAGAAGTGAATCGCGCAATATTATTGTGTGGTTCTCCAATTCATTTTATGCTTGTATAAAATGATTTGATTGAAAATCAGTTTATGACATAAATACCAATTAATATTCAACTTTTTATCTTATTGCCTTCGTAATGATCAACCTTTTGACCGCCATAGTATATTTTATGAAACTATGTTATTTAATTTAAGCACACAATGCATTTTGTCGTATTGGCCGGCTATCGACGACAATGTCATTCGATAGGTAATAACACAGTAATCGTAATTATTTTATACTATTGTTTTATGTAAGTTTTATACTGTCATAAAAACCCTGATATAATGTTACGGTATTATCGCGCTTATGTAGATTGTTGCTATAGGCAAGTCGTATCGATGCTGCTCAGAATTCATACCCAGTTAAAGACACTCGGGCTAGGCATAAGATGGGAGTATTAATTAACCACATAGTAAGATAACCACATAGTAACCCCATGATCACATAACTCTGTTAGTCTGTTAGTTGTCTAACTGTCATAAGACAATTTGAGATGGAGATCAATGGAGATTGGTCGCTAACAGAGTTACGTGATCAACCCGCGGGTCTACTAGCTGATGACGATTATCACCAGCTAGATAATAAAGATCACCAGCACATAAAGCTGACAAAAGTTTTTTTGGTAGTTATATTTCTACTAGATGTTGCGACTGTTGCGAGCGACCTCGTTCACATGGAACTCGAAAACCCATACTATTTCCGGGATAAAAAGTATGTAGTTTTATCCATCTGTTTAAATTTCAGCCAAATTTGGTTTAGTGGTTGTCGTGTTATACATAGAGGAACAAACATCCATTTATAGCAACATTCAAACTATAACATTTGTAGTATTAGTGTGATTTTAGACATAACTGCATTAAAATTTTCAGTGGGCCCGCTTCGAAGCCGAGAGTCCTGACGAACTGGCGCTGGCGGAAGCCGCGCTGGCCTACGGCTACGAGCTCCGCAACCGCTCGCCCGACGAAGTAGAGATGGGCATTCGCGGCGAAGTCTCCAAGATCAAAGTACTGCGGGTGCAACACTTCGATAGCAATAGAAAGTGCATGTCAGTTGCTCTACGGACGCCCACTGGACAGGTGAGAACGAACACTTGACTTAATTACTGCTCCAAACATGATAACTAGATTTCGTAGTAAGGTTCCTTGCCTCGCGGGGGAGCATCGAAGACAAGTCAATAGAAGAGCAGACATAAATGTCATCATTACGGCAAGTTTTACCTTAATGAATTCATTTTGATTAAATATCTATGTCTACGGCATGCGACACGCTAGCTCGATAATTAGTTAAGCATTTAATCAGTAAGCGAACTGATTCTGCCGATGGATCGGCTCGCCTGCCAACTTATAGGCTTCGTTTATCGGTAGCAGTCTTTTTACACCTGTATTGTACTCTGTAGAACATATCTCTCGAGAATACTTATTTCGGTTCACGCCCGCAGCACTTATAATCGACATAGTAATTAACCTTCAGTCATTTCCTGAAGTCATTTCACGCATTATTTCCTGTGTATACTGACTACAAGGCTCGTTCAATTCACGAAGTGTTTACTCCAAATTTGCCAGCAATGAATCAGTGACTTTTAATGCCTTGTAAAGGTAGACCACTTTTACTAAGTGGTGCTTACTTGTTTGTCTTTCATCGAGCCAATCGAGCGAAAGTTACTTCATGGTCGCGCCAGAATAAATGATCTGTCTGAATAATGTTATTCAAAGCATTATTATCTCTAAGCTGTTCATCTAGTCCAACGCAAAGCATTCAGTGAGATTACTCATAAGTCTGTGTGATTTGAACCTTGAGCGTTGGACGAACGGATAGGATAAGATTATTATGTTTAGAAAGGTCAGTCAGTAAAATGATGGCCTATCTCGTATGTACATATCTTAGGTATATATACGATACGATACATACGACGTACACACATAGGCCTACGTCGATCATACCATAATCGATAAAAGTAAACATCATTACAAAAACAACTTCACATTATTTAATCTTTCATTCATACTTGGCGCTCTCAAACTCTTGAAGGTTTAAAACTTACAAGCCGTTAGGGCTAAATATTCAACTTGATATATGAAAGACACTCAAATAGCTAGTCCAATCCTGGTACCTATACCTTTTATTCACAAATCATCATCATTCATTATCATCATTATCAACCAATCTGATCTATTTAATTGTAATTTGTCATTGGTTTTGTACTTCAAAAGGTTATGACAGCACAGTTCCTTAGATACTGTATACACTGTATATTTCCTTGTCAATATCCTTCTTGGCTACTGCATCTCAGCCTAGTCACTAACCAGGAGTGACTAAAAAAGGTCCAGTTACACAACAAACGAGTCAGATCGATTTAGATGCAATCTGTCACAGGTCGTGTTGTACGTGAAAGGCGCTGACAGCACGGTCCTTGGCGCGCTAACACCCATGCGTGCCGGCTCGGCCGAGTCGGCCGCTTACGAGAGGACCCGCTCGCTGCTGAGCGAGTACTCGCGCGCGGGTCTGCGCACGCTGGTGATGGCCAAGCGGCACATGCAGCCCGCGCTGTGGGAGGAATGGCTCGCGTCACACGCTCGAGCCTCGGAAATCGGAGAAGGTATTTATTTGTCACGCGATTTGTAAGTCGTGCTGTTTGAATTGCCTGCAATTGCTGGCGGAAATGTACCATTAGATTATAAATGCGAAAGTTTGTAGAGATGTTTGTTTGGACGTTTTTTTACGCTGAACCGATTTGGTTACTTATTTGCATATCATGCAAACATTTGTCCCGTAGCGGGGATCGAACTAGCAACCTCTCGCTTCTCAACTAGGCATGGAGGGCTCTTCCACCGCGCCATCGATAAATAGTCAATATCACTCTTTATTGAAAGACGTAAATCCCGGCAAGACATTTTATTCAACAACATTGTTTCATTATGTCACATTAGTCATGATGTCACATTATTGTTGCGTTATCTTAGAAAAAGGTTTTCCTGTTTATGACAACCCAATTAATAATGTTTTGAGCTAGTTTTAATCGAGGATAACCACATGTAGATCATTTATATGTCTGTTATAATACAATATATTGTTAAAAGAGTAGTAGAGTTCTCTGTGATAGAGCTCGTCCGGGGAAGGACTACCACCATACCTATTTCTGCCGCCAAGCAGTAATGCTCGCATTGCTGTGTTCCGGTGCGAAGGGTATGGTTTCCGGTGAAATTACTGTCACATGAGGCTTTCGATCTTAGCCTCATGGTGGCAACCCGCGAGTGATACCTTTGGTATTGCAAGCGTCCATAGGCTGCGGTAACCGCTTACCATCTTGTGGGTCGTACGCTTGGTTGCCACTTCAGTTGTATAAAAATACATTTTTTTTTATTAACTTAAGTTGTTCATAGGTTAGTTTACCTTATACTTTTATTATAAATTGTCTGTTTTTACCGTAAACCCGTCTTTTTCAAAGTTATTAGGCCATGATGGAGGCCTTCAGGCGGCCTATTCACTCCCATATCAGAGTCCGCCACTGACTCATACGAACTTGCTTAAGGGTCTGCCTTTGTTATTGTAACGTCAATGCAAAGAAATCACCAATCACCACCTTAGCTACATTATAAGTCTTTACAAACGGTCATACAGACCCAGGGTTTTCACAATGCATGCCTAAGCAGTGTTACCTACGTTTTGTTTTTAAGTTTGCTGTACGTGTAGATAATATTATGTTGTCGTTAGCTTGTGCACTGACCTAATAGTAAGGTCGTTGACATAACGCAGGGTACTAAGAAAAATTACAGCGTATTGACTACGATTAAACATTGCGTAACCAAAAAACCTGTATTACGAAATCTACAAAAAAATATAAACACATAACTGTTTCCTCTCAGTGGTGTCATAGCATTGGTATCGTATTCTATTAGGAAAAACTTCCTAATACTTACATCAAAGTTTAGCAAATTATTTAGTTTTTTCTGTAAATGAATTTATAATTATTTTCAGAAAATATTTCATTTCAGCAGTGTCTACGATAAACATATGTTTGCATAGTCTGCAAATGCATAATATTTTGCATATTTTTCCAAATCCTGCAAATATTTGGTCCTGATCTGGATAGGTACCACACTACCACGGCTCTACTAGTTTCTACTACCCACGATGTAGTGAACTATGTAAGTCAGGACCTTATAATGTGTCTAATAGCTGCCGCTCGCAGCTTCGCTTCGCTGTTGCGACTGACTTACATCCATATTTTTTTTTCATTTTATCTGGGTATACCAATAATTTATTATTATCATTTTTAATATGATCTTTATGCTCTTTACCATAACTATTATCTTGTTCAGGTCGCGAAAAGCGTATCCGCGAGTCGCTAGCGCGGCTCGAGAGCGCGCTCACACTTGTTGGCGCGACGGGCGTCGAGGACCGCTTACAAGAAGGCGTGCCGCACACCGTCCGCGCACTACTAGACGCCGGCATCGTGGTTTGGGTGCTGACGGGCGACAAGCCGGAGACCGCTATCAATATCGCCTACTCCGCTGCACTGTTCTCGCAAAACGATAGGCTGCTGCATCTTATGTCGCGCGACAAGGTAATTGACGACATTGAACGTGTTTCACATAAATTAAGTCGCGACAGACGTAAAGGATCGCTTACAAAAGGGTGTACCGCACACCGTCCGCACGCTACTAGACGCCGGCATCGTGGTGTGGGTGCTGACTGAAAATGATAGGCTGTTGCGTTTTATATCGCGTGATAAGGTAATTGATCGATGACATTGAATTGATGAAAAACTCGGTCGCGAGATCGACGTTCCACTAATCTAAATATATTTTAATCCTTACGTTACTGACTGACTGACAAATAAATAAGTCCTAAAGCGTAAGTCCTAGAGACGTAAGTTATAAATAATGGTGCACTGAGTAAGGAATTCCTGAAATTCAACCACTAGAGGACGCAGTAAGAAGGTGAAATTTTTTTAAAAAGTCGGCGCTAACAAAATCGCAGAGCGTTCGTTTTAACCAAAAGATATGCCCGAGTTTTAACTTTCCTAACGTATATTAGATGCGTCGCGTTCGCGTACCGTCGTTATTCTTCTTCTTTTAATTTGTGGCGTCTGTGGCCGGGTTTGCCACAATTTTGCCAATGTCAATGTCGACAGGGTTGAAACAGTAAGACAATGGAGGATCTGAGACTTATGATGGTCGGTATAAAAGAGGGAGACCATAATTTTGTAACAAGGTTTGTTATTACATCCTGAATAAAATAGGACAACACAGACAACACTAATGTGTATTATACACATAAGTCTAATAAATGTAATAAATATTATTGATAAGTATGTAGGTACATGTTACCGTCGTTATTTCAGACATGCCTAACAATTTTGTTAACAAATGTAAATTTTGCCAGTGCCAAGTAAGTACCTGGCTGGCACTGCCAAAGTTGTCAGGTAGCATAAATGAAAGAAAAACAACTTTACCTATGTATTGATGTCATGAGCACGCAGAGTCTACGATCAAGAAGTGCCTGGAAGGTGGACCTTGCCCTCGTACAAAATTATTACAAAAAATGACAATTAGGGCAGTGCCAAGTAATTACCTGGCTGGCACTGACAAAATTGTCAGATGCTATAAAAAAAAAACTAAACTGTATCTAATTAATATCAGGAGCACGCGGAGTCAACGATCAAGAGCTACCTAGAAGGCGGTCTGGCGGAGGGCGGCGGGCCCGGGTCCCGCGCGCTGGTGGTGGACGGGCGCACGCTCACCTACATCCTGGACCGGCGCTCGGGGCTGGTGGCGCCCTTCCTCTCGCTCGCGCGCCGCTGCTCCTCCGTGCTCTGCTGCCGCGCCACGCCGCTGCAGAAGGCCTATATCGTCAAGGTATTTATGTTTCATTTAGTAGATAGTTGTTTTATGAGGAGTTAAGTTTTTATTTCTTTTCTTATTCTCTTGTCGCCTAGTTTAAGTTTAGTTTTCCTAACAACTTTGTAAATATTATCGATTAGACGGTGTGGTCACTCAGCGACAAAGCCATTTTTCCTTCAATAAATAAAAAACAAGGTTAGTATTTATAACGGCCAGCGCTCTAGGCAGTTGTTAAGTTAGCCACATGTCCTTATGTGTCCATCTTGCCCCAGCACCGGCTCATTAAGAGATATATTAAACGAGCTGACCGTGCGATTTCACCCGCGGCTTTGCAGTTTTTATGCTATCCCACAGGAACAGTACATTTTTCCGGGATAAAAAGTAGCCTTTGTGTTATTCCAGAACTTAAGCCATATACATTCTAAATTTCATCACAATCAGGAAAGTCATCACGGAGATACGTGGTAACAAACATTCACACACACAGACTTTTGCATTTATAATATTAGTAGGATTAGTAGGAAGTAGGATAGGATAGGATAGCTCTGATAGCCATATCACACTGGCAGGTTTTGCGGGGTGGAAGGTGGAGTGGGGCGGGTGCGCTATTCGCGGCGAGCTCGCTGATGCGCGCCCGTGGCGACTTCGCGGCGCGTTCGTTCCGAACTCGTTACGCTCTTACCTCGCTTTGAACTCGCTTGCAAATCGCCAGTGTGATAAGGCTGTGACAGTTTGTATGTGGCCACATACTGGTCAAAGTGGCTCTAACTTAAACTCAAAGTTGTAATGACGGTCGATTTTTGAGTGAATTATCACCATGACGTCATTACAGCGAGGTGCCTAGTTTACTTCTGCGTGTTGTACTAATAAGTTTTAAATTATTCTCGCAGGCAGTGAAAGAAGAGTTGGGCGTCACGACATTGGCAATAGGTGATGGCGCTAATGACGTGTCGATGATACAAACTGCTGACGTCGGTATAGGTACGTAAAAGTTTATATTATTACAAAATGTTTACAGTTATATTCTAATTATATTCTAGCTATAGTAATATTCTAAAGAGAAGATTTGTATTTTTGTTTGTTACGAATAAACTCAAAAGCTCTCTTTCGCCATTAGAATGCTGCATTATTCCTGAGCAACATAGGCTATATTTATTACTAGCGACACCCGCCCTGACTTCGCATTTGCACCCGTGCGAAGCTGGGGCAGATCGGCTAGTAATAAATATAAGAAATAAACACAACTAATAAACGTCATATTAATTCCTCTTCTTAAATCCCGAACAATCTCGGCCCTGAATGTTGATTGTTTAGTACACAGTAAAACGTCACGCGATATGGTATTTAGACAAACCACTACGCTTAATCAATCTTCGATCGGGTCGCGCCCACTTTGTACGGAAACTTGGAACCAAATCAATTGATGGGGAAATGATTGTGGTGTTTCGGTGTTTGTACTATTTGGTTCCAGTAATTGGTGTGTGATTAAAATCTAAAATCTAGTTAGATTTACAATCTTTATGACTTAATTAGTGGAACGTCGAACTACTTTGTTCGCGCTGACTATTTTATACAAACTTTAAAAGGATCACCCTGAAATTTGGCTCTTTTTTAAATGAGATGCATCAGTTTGTACTATTTTATTATGCAACCAAATATCGCCGTCTCGCGACTTATAACTGCTCGTCAGTCACCAGTGAGCAGGGTTAGATTTAAGTATGTTGAAAACGATAACACGTAATAAAACTATCGTGAACTATACTAACACCATGCCTGTTTCTGCCGCCAAGCAGTAATGCACGCATTGCTGTGTTCCGGTGCGAAGGGTATGGTTTTCGGTTAAATTACAGGCACATGAGACTCGATCTACGTCTTAAGGTGGCAACACGCAAGTGATATCTCTGATGTTGCAAGCGTATATAAGCTACCGTAACCGCTTACCATCAAGTGGGCCGTAGGCATGGTTGCTAGGAGCACTTTTTGTTATGTATTTTTAAAATCCGAGCATAGCGGGAATCGTGCATAGCGGAAATAACCCGCCACTTCAGTGGGTATAAAAAAAAATTGCGCATCGAAACGGTTAACTTCACGACAGCCGAGATTCCCCAGCAGTATTATAACTATACTAGCTGTCGCCTGCGACTTCGTTCGCGTGGAAGTCGTGAATAAAAAGTAGCCTATGTTCTATTCCCGGACATTATCTATCTCTGTTTTTAATTTCAGCCAAATCGGTCCAGTGGTTGTCGAGTTATAGAGGAACAAACATCCAAACATCTAAACATATGTGTGCAGGTTAAAGTGTGATTGGTATGATAGTGTGATTAGGGTGTTGTGATAGTGTGATGTTTGTTTTCAGGTCTGTCTGGGCAGGAGGGGAGGCAAGCTGTGATGGCGTCTGACTTCGCCTTGTCGCGGTTCAAGTTCATCGAGCGGTTGCTGTTGGTGCACGGCCACTGGTGCTACGATCGTCTCGCCAGGATGATACTGTACTTCTTTCTCAAAAATGCCGTCAGTATTATACCCTAGCTACTAGCTGTTGCCCGCGATTTCGTTCGCGTGGATAAAAAGTAAGGAAATAAGCCTATGTCTTATTCCCGGTCATTATCTATGTATATTTTAAATTTCAGCGAAATTGGTTCAGTGGTTCGTTCACAAACATCCAAACATCCTCATGTGGTAATGGCTTAAAAACTTTGAAAAAGCTGGCCGACTGCTTAACGTGCCCTCCGAAGCACGGAAGCGCTTAGTTAAAATAATTAGTCAAGTTATAAGCGTGTGTTGGTCAATAAGTTAGATGTTATTTATGAAATTAAGCGCACATTGAGTAACCGAGATAATTTTTCTTTCCAGACATTTGTGTTCCTAATCTTCTGGTACCAGTTGTACTGCGGATTCTCTGCCATGGTCATGGTGGATCAGATCCACCTCATGGCGTACAATCTCATATTCACTGCGCTGCCCCCTACTATAATCGGTAAGTGTGTTTATGTACTGCTTTTGGTGTCAGCCGATACACGTAACGCTGTCTTTAATCGAAAAACCTTCAGCATTATTATTTCAAGCAAAGAACACAACCTCTCTAGGTTCTGCGTTATAAGTGTGTGCGTCATCTCATAAACCACTCTATGTATTTATGAAACCGCATTAAAAACCGTTGCGTAGTTTAAAAGAAAAGATCTAAGCGTACATACATACCTACAGAAAGAGACGGCGGGAAGCAACTATACGTATACTGCAACAAGATATTTATAAAGATAAATACTTTTGGTTGGAGAGATTTGGGGGATATTTTTGCCCAGCAGTGGGACGAAATAGGTTAAAAAAAAAACTTGCCCTTATTCATAACAACAACAGTAACAATCATTTTAGCAGCTTGCTAAGTATTATCTTTCCTTCTTATTCTTATTCTTATTTCCATAAACAAAGACGATTTCAGATTTGAAAGCCACATTATCTAACAAAGGTTTTTTTTTAAACTTTCGCGATCAGAACTCATTACGCGATAAAATCCCGTAAATATTATAAAAAACTATAACAAAGGTTTGTAGTAAGTTTATGAATAAATCCCTTTGTGGCTAAGTGATTGTAAAATTTGTAATTCCACAGGCGCATACGACCGTGTAGCCCCCGCCTCGCTCCTAACAGAGCGCGCCGGGCTCTACAGCGCGAGCCGGCGCGGGCTGGCGTACCGCGCGCACTCCTACTGGCTGGTGCTACTCGAGTCTCTGTACATCAGCGTCGTGGTGTTCTACTGCAACGCACTCGCCTACTGGGACACCACGGTCGATATCTGGGAGTTTGGAGTCTCCACCATGACATGCTGTCTCACTGTCATGCTGCTTTACGTCGCTATTGAGACGAGGAGCTGGGTACGTCTCACTATAACTATTCCACCACAACACTGATGTACAAGTCTGCACATCAGTGTGGTGGTTTTCTACTGCAACACACTCACCTACTGGGACACCACGGTCGATATCTGGGAGTTTGGAGTATCCACCATGACATGCTGTCTCACTGTCATGCTACTTTACGTCGCTATTGAGACGAGAAGCTGGGTAAGTCTCACTATAACTGTTCTAGCGATCTTCTAGCGTCTTTCAGCCATTCCTAGTATTCAAGGTTTTTTATTCTCTTGTCATCTGTGTGGTACAGTAAAGTGTTTTCTATCTAACTATTTATATTGGCTAGTCGTGACGTCACTTCTGTAGAGCTGTGCAAATTTTAAAGTATCGAAAGGTTCTCTCGTTGTTATTGGTGGAATGCAGTAAACGGGTACCAATTGAAATATTGACATGCGTGTTATAATTATTTTACATGCAGCTTTTTCATATGAAACTTGTAAGTGGGTGTGGGATAGAAGAGTGTTATAGCGGTGTGTACGGCACATTAAAACGTTTGCATAAACACGACTGAATTTCATGTGTGAAGCACTACGCACGAATTGTTTTAACTTTTTTTCAGAATGCATTTAAGGTGATCTGCAGACGTAATCGTAACATCTTAAGTTGCCCTGCCTAAAGAAACACAAACAAATAGTTAATAATGTGGTGATGTTTTATAATAAGGACCAGTAATAAGGTCCACAGATACGAAATTTATCGCCATCAGCTTAGTACTGGCATATCAATAGCTTAGCCACAGATAACATACTTAGCATAGACCGGTTACATTTCAAGCAACGCTTTTAAATGTTTATAAGCAAGGGGTTAATTCTAGAGTTAATATTTTAGTATACGCCTGTATACTGAAATGACATTAAATATCTGATATCCTCATAACTGATCGTAACATCAGCGTCATTTGCTAGATTTCAGTATAATATGTATATAGAAATGTCAACAAGCCCTTTATAAATTTCATAATACATGTAGGTACGTTACCCCCTTACTTATAAATTTTATAGCTTATATCAAAATTATGTTATTATATAACCTTATTAGGTTACAATCGATTTTACTAAGTTTCAGTCAAAAACGGATGCTGGATCGCCTGGAATCGGCGTAAACTCGACTAGCTTTATTAAAGACGTTTCAAAGTGATCTAAAAAATTGAGTTTGACTAAAAGTTAGATTTTGAATTTGAATTTGACGTAAGTATCTTGTATTAATTAGGTTGCTGATTGAAATCGGATTGCAACTGAGTTACTAACATCCCCTCAGATTAGTTATTTGTTTTTATAGTGTTCACTACCACACCGTAGTACTAATATCTGTTCTGTGACCACACTAAGGGAAGTTTATAGTATACCAAAAAAAATTCGGACTACAACCTATAACCTTCCGCTTGAAAAAAAAACCCCTCGGACATAAAAGTACTGTAATCTAATAACAGGTAATTGTTTCCAGACGGTGATCCACCTGGTGGCGCTGACCGGCTCGATGGCGTCGTTCTTCGTGCTCACGCTGGTGTACCAGTCCGTGTGCGTGTCCTGCCTCAACCTGCCGTCGACGTACCACGTGATGCACCACGCGCTCACACACCACGTCTACTGGCTCGTGCTACTCCTCACTACGGTGCTCTCGCTCGCACCTAGGTAACCCTCTACTATACTAATGTATCTCTCTCTCACTCTCAATACTATTGTGGCCTTATTTTACATTGGGAAATGCCCCCTCAGTTAGGGGAGAACAAAGGGGGAATGTCAGGCTCTCCGTCCGCTACTAATGAGACATTAGCAACTGACGGTATACCGACTAAAAACCTACCGAATCTTCTGCGCTCACCTTAGTGCCAATGCATCGTCGAACCACTCATCACCAGATGATGTGTGATTCGTGTATACTTGCGAATAACTACGATTTATTCGGAGAATAGTGCCTATTGAAGTATGGTCGAATTCACCCTAAAATATATAAAATGTCAACAATGATGATATCGATTGCAACGACCGATGTGGCGCGGCGGGTGAAGGTCCGCCTGCGACGCAGGAGGTTGCGGGTTAGATTCCCGCCTTGGAACAAATGTTTGTACGATCTGCAAATATTTGTATATACTAAGTTCAGTTGTATATTAGTCATCTAGTACACATAACACAAGCTCTGCTTAGCTTGGGGCTAGATTCTGTGAATTATCCAGCATTAAAGAAACTGAATTTCATAAAACATATAAGTGGCGGTGTTGAGAGCGCCGGTGGTCTAGTGGTAGTGACCCCGCCTTCCGATCCTAAGGTCGTGGGTTCAAACCCGGTAGTACACCAATGCATTTTTCTGTTCGAAAAATGTATGCGCGCAATGCCAGTGCTCTCATACGGTAAAACATGTGCCATCCACCAACCCGCATTGGGTCCGCGACACAATCACTGTTGCCCGAGAGTAGGCCAGCGTTCCAATGGGAAGATCAGAAGGCTGTCATGATAAATAAATAAATAAATAAATAATGCTGGACAATCCACACAGCATCATCTAGCCCCAGGTAAGCTGCTGTTAAACAGAGCTGTGTTATGGGTAACTAGATGACTGATATATATTTAATACAATTACAATACATAGATAGATATTTTTTTATTATATATAGTAATACCCAGAACACCCGGAACAAATATTTGTAGGTCGTACAAACATTTGTCCCGAGGCGGGAATCGAACCCGCAACCTCTGCGTCGCAGGCGGACCTGCGCCCGCTGCGCCACATCGGTCGTCAAATGATGAAGTGGCGGTGTGTGTTAACAAGTTGTTCCGCGCAGGCTGGCGTACCACGCGGTGCGCAACTCGACGCGGCCGGGCACGCTGCGGCGCGCCGTGGCCGCGCGGCGTCGCTCGCGGCTGCCCTACGCCGCGCACTACCGCACCGACCGCGCCGCCGCGCACGTCTACAGGTCAGCTTCACAAACACTTACCCCTTTATTTTTAAACTAGCTGACCCGCCCTGGTGCTATAGAACTTTTGCTTGAATTACTCTATCTATTGATGAAAACCGCATTAAAATGCATAGTTTAAAAGATCTAAGCGTACCTACATACATACAAAGGGACAGACGCTAGACGGCGGGGAGCGACTTTATTTTATACTATGTAAAGAAACTATAGTTGTTGGTAAGTATTGGCAAGACAATACTTAGCAAGCTGCATCAACCGATGCAGCTTGCTAAGTATTGTCTTGCCTTGTCATTGTAATGTCAATAAACAAAGACGGTGACAAATTTGCCACAGACGCCACAAATTAAGAGAAGAAGAAGCTAAACTTGACACTGGCAAAATTGTGGCAAATAAGCCACAGAGTCCATAATCGAAGAAGAAGAACATTAGCTAACAGAGGTTTATAGTTTGAATATGAATATAGCCCTTGCAGTCCTTCTACCATAACTATTAATAACCCCAAGATAAGAAATGTTTTAAAGAACTTAAACTTGTCGTTAAAAAAATAACTGAGTCGTAGCAACACAACGCGAAAATTATAAGGGTAATTACGTTTTAACTGGGTTAATTTGCCTTTTTTTTCTATAGAAAAATCTCTGTGTCTAGCGAAAAACTAGAGACTAACTTTTACTCGACTTCTAACTTTCTTTCTAGAGAAATATCTTTATCAGATGATACCTCGTAGTAGGACTCTTTAGCAAGAGTCCGTCTTGGTGGGTACCACCGCAGTGCCAGATATTCTACCTCCAAGCAGTAGTGTGCAAGCTGCACTGTTTAGGTTTGAAGGGCACTGTAGCAAGTGAAATTACTGGGCGAAAAAGACTTAACAACAATGTTTCGGGGTGATAAGCGCAGTGCAGTGCCACGCAAAGTGGCACTGCATCTGTATTGTCAGGCGTGGTGCTTAACATCAGGTGGTCGCCTTGATTGTCTTGTCACTTTCTGATATAAAAAAAACTCTTTAACTTTACCCTAGATTATCGATATCTTACTTGTATATCGGTAATCCAGGCCTATGCCACAACTGCTCATCATTAAAACTGAAACATTTAAACTGAGGTTTGATAACCCTGAGATGGGGTAAGAAGCGCGCACCGGTGCCTTTCGTCACCGATACAATATCGTTACTTTATAATATGCACACATCTGATAAACCATTCAAAACTTTATGAGCAGTTGAATTAGAAGTTCAATAAATGGAGCAAAAAAAGTGGTCACAGAATCAGTTGTTTTAAAATTATAAGTATCTAAAGTAAAGTAAATTGTAAGTAGTTTATCTCTTGTATATAAAAATTAGAAGTCCATCTCAGCTTCGCGCGGTTGCAATGAAACCGCATCCGTGCGAAGCCGGGGTGGGTCGCTAGTAATATATTTCTCAGAGATAATGTAGCATTCTAATGGTGAAAGAGTTTTTGAAATCGGATTAGTTTTTTTTTTAGTTAATTAGTAACATACAAAAATTCAAATCTTTCCTCTTCATAATATTAGTATAGATTAATTGCTGTGCGTTAGTCTCGGTAATAGTTGACAAAGGCTAGACCGATTTGGCTGGTTTTGGTCTTGACATATTTGTAGGAGCCCAGGGAAGGTTTAAAGGGTGAGACAATTTAGAAAACAACGAGATTTTCTTATAAAAATATGAGTAATTTGTGTTGTTCCAGGCCGACAGACGAGGACGGCCTACAGCGGACCCAGTCTGACGTGACGGCGATCACTTGACGGAGCACACTGGCCGCTCTCGCTCTACTATGGTGCTCCCGGGTGAACCCATCACCAACGTTTACCTCGACCCGTTTACATTTACCTAGGCTGTGATCCGTTAGAACTAATCTTATAGTTATATATCGCTTTTATACAGCGGGACCAATCGCCGAATGGATTGTGGTCAGATTGTGATGGGCAAGCTTTAAATTCTCCTTCGATTCAATTTGGGAACAATTGATATATTGTCTTTTTATTAGTTACGTTCATCATTCCACACGCTTTTGCTAAATATTGCAGTGACTTTGATAGATGCGTTGTACCGATTTGTGATACTGGTGCCTCCTTCAATAACGATATTAATTCATTAAACAAGTTATTTATCAAACACTTGAAGTAAACATTATTAGTTTTTTTAGAGTATTAACTATAAAGATTTCGTTTCATTTATAAAAGGTCTAACTAATATTTATATGATATTTTATATCAAGGTCTGACCTTAATATAAAATATAATAAGTACTACTCCGCTAAACTTTCTCATAATGAGATTAAAAATACAGAACGAGATGCTGCAAATCAAAATTCACGTTAAGCGTAAACCTGCTAGCATCATACACACTCCACAAGTTTCGCTACTCCACGAGGCATCCTCAGAAGAAAATTAACTAGCTTCTAGGTATTTTCATGGCATCTATACGGAAACATGTCTTTTCTTGGCTTTCTTTTGTATGCCAATATCACCTACAATATTATGTGTACTTTTACATTGCCCATGATTATGCCAACCGTTTGAAATTAAAATAATTATAACTACGAATTCTGTCTAGTCGTTACAAAGTGCGCCCACCACACGAAGTGTTCTGAAAGATCTGCCGACTGTACTGCTATTCGTTACTTATTTGTACTTATCAGTATTGTGTATAAATGTGCTTTGAGCATGAACTTCAAACAGGTTATGATAGTTGTATATCAAGTGTATGTTATGTATGAGTCTAAAGTGCCTTTTTATTACAAAATGGTTTTAGTTTATTATATTTTAAGTATTCTCTACATAATTCATCAGAAAATAATAGTGTCATTATAAAGTCTGTTTTATCTATCTGGGATAAATTACATGCATCCAAAACAAAATAATAACTGAATGGTTTTCATGACAACATATTTTAATTCACACTTTTTTTATTGATGATTTATAAAATGGAAATAGTAATATGAAAAATATTCTTAATGTACTTTCATTTATTTAAGTACCCGAATTTTTTAAATTTTAATCTGTCCCACGTCTGATATTGTAATAATATAAATAGTTTCAGTTATGTAATATTGAGTATGAGTCAGATGTGGACTGACAATATCTGTATCAACATAATTACGAGTAAATTATAGTACCAAATAGATAGTATTTTTGTAGGTTTGTGATGTTAATTGGCTTCCGTTAACTACATTATAGCGAGAACCTTTTGCCTTGCCCTAAACTGCCCAATTTCAGGGTGACTCGCAGCGTACAGAGAAATACATATTTAGCAAATTAGTAAGACACAAACAAGGTGCGATTCCATTCATGCTTATCTGCAAACATTGTTAAAAAAACTTAGAACTAATAATAACTGTGGGCTTTTTTTAATGTTTTATTTCTGTCGTAGCTATCATGCTTCGTTCATTGTTCTCACATAAAATCTTAACAATGTGTTGAGATTGTGCCTTGCATCCAGCATGTGTATTTCTCGTACGCCAGAAGTCTTATGATTCCTAAAAAAATCACTATTTTTACTATGTACTGTTTCTAGTTTGTAAATAAAGACGAATAATATATTTCTATATGAAAGAAAGTAATTGTTACATGTACAGTAGGCTATTTTTTTATGAAAATATCTTTGTGTAAATAACTGTTTATTCTAAGACTGTTGTTGATTTTAGAGCTTTTAATTCGTTTCAAAGTAATTGTGTTAAAACCTGAGAGAGAACTGATGAGTCGTGTATTTTCCAGTCATCTGTAACACGCTGAAATTCTTTGGATTTCTAATGTTTCTAATATATTTTTACATTGTGTCTTGCCATAACGAAAAGTTGTCTATTAACATTTTTAGTACGTTTTTAGTTTCTCGTAGCTTTGTTGCAGTGCGTTAGTTAGTTAAAAATAACTATAGTTCATTGCGTTATAATTATAAAAAAATATTGCGTTTAGCCTGACACCCTAAGTACCTATTTAGAACAATATAAAAATGTCTGTTTGTATTTTGAACCACAGGACATACGTATTATGCCGTTGTCCAAAAATACTAACGAAATTAGCATTTAATTTAGATCTTTGCTAGAAACCTATTATAATCAAGCCAATTGTGTGGGGCCATCTTACATGTTAATTACTGCAAGTCCTATTGACGTTAATAAATATTAAACATATGTATTTTAATCCTGAGAATTGAAATACTTAGTTAAAATTTTGGATGAAATGTCTTACTACAGATCTACCTTTATAACGTAACTAAAGTATTAATTGCATGTTCTTAGATGGCAATGCGGTGTTGCTTCTCCATAGTCCTTCGAAAGAAAATTGGTTAAATAGCGCAAAAAATGATTGCAATGATTTTTGCGTTGTTTTGTGTATTGTTTGAGTTTACCAAGTTAAAAACCACTGACAAACATTTCATTAAATATTCAAAGTTTAATAAACTTACTGAATTATGCATTTATATCATGTGATACTGTACTGTCTATTAAAAAAAAATATTAGTGTTCTTGAATATTGAAGAGAGAGGCAAACACAGCAATGACTAGAAAATACATTCGTATTTATGTGTTGTTTAAAAATAATAACAAAATATTTAATTTCATTATATACGTGTTTTATTTAGCCATATTAATAATCATAATAGGTACCATACACCCCTCAGTACAAAATAATCAACAATAACGAATTACTAAGTTATAATAAGGGCAGATGTGACTAGACTATTGCCATTTGAGATTTCATGTTCTAGGCTATGTATTCTAGTTCTAGGTAAAGTAAATGTACGATGTTTTGAAAACGAGTACAATGAAGTAAGTAATATTAAAAAAATATTTAAATACAAGTTTAGTAAAAAAGATAACTGTTTCAGTCCATCACGCTTGTCAAGTTGCTTAGCGCAATGGTGTGAGGGTCTTTTATTCTAGCTGATGCCATGCCATGCCACTGATGCACGATAATAAATGGATTTCGTGCGCCTCATGAAGCTGAAGGCTTTATGTCTAGCAGTGGGCGTCTAATTACTGACTTATGATAATCATGACTACTGTCTATTTATATTATGCAGATATGACGACTTGGTAAATGTAATTAAATTACATATGCATAATAACAAAATACTAAATTTAATTAAACTAAGAGATGGAAACCTTTTTTTAAATATATCCGTTTCGTGCGTAACCCGTCACATACTAATTGCTTTCGCCCATAATAATATTATGTAGGCAACTTTTACATAGGCCAATAAGTACAAAATAATATTTAAAAAATACTTGCAGGTATATTTAATATACAACAAAGTTAAATTAAACCATACAATATTGTACTTCCTACCAGATCAATAAACTTAGATAAAATCTTCAACAAAAAATAAATAATCTAAATCACAGTAATTTCAATATGGCATTAGGAATATCCATCGTCGGATCATTGACTAACACTATGTCGAATTTGTTTAAATATTTATCCAAGTTTCCCTCCGCGTTTCGACCTAGATAGCCAATTTTAATGACAATGTCGCAATGTTCCATTCCCTCGGCCATGCCGGCGTCGCCGATGTTGTCGCCCATTAAAAGTACGTTGCTGCGCTGTTTCACCATCTCGTAGTATTCCGTGTTCTTGATGGCCGCTTCGTTCTTGTTGTAAGTGTGTATCACTTCGCCCTTTATTCCTACTATCTTGTCATCTTCATCCATCGCCAAGAAGTTTGACACAACCTTGAGAGAAATACAATGTGTGAGTCAGTAGCCAACTTTGGTGACGGGAGTTTATTGACTACACAAAGGCCTCCGACTTAACAACTGTTACAGATGGGACTCGGGACCAACAATTTATGCTTGTTAAGACATTTTGTATACGTCACTACGATATTTTGTTTGATAAGTCCGAGGTAGTCCCATATAAATTTTATCGAAATCGGTTCAGTACTTTTTTAATAAATCATAAACGTGTCAATATCTAAACGCCTCCTATCACCACAAATCTGCCAAAACATTTTTTTTAAATCGGTTTTTGTTTTTTTTTTTCAAAAAAAAAAATTTTTTTTTTTTACAGTTTAGTAGGTAGTTTACATGATACAAAGGTGATCGCTCTATTTCTTTCTTGCTCGTTAGCGGAATACCTATTTAATGTCATTGATTATGTATGATTCTTTTATCTAATAAGTTGGTTCACAAAAGGTCATCTAAACTTGATGATCCATTTACATAATAAGATCATTTAGGTATTGATAAGTAATCATGATTAGTCAACTGCTAGAGCCCATGGTGGATATAAGGTGGATAAAAGCAGCCAATTTTCGCTCACACAATAATAGATTCAATATTTCAATTAATTTCTATCAATCTAGCATAACTATGTTCAGGCATCTATTAGGTTCTTTAAGAACAGCCTTACTTAATAAAAAAGATAATCACCTTGACATTAGGTAGTAAGTAGTTAGAAGCTGTAAGAGCAGCTACAACTGATTCGCCGAGCCCAGCAGAGAACACTAGCACAGGCACTTTGTTCTTCTCACACCATGATATCAATTCTTGTACTCCCTCCCTGTTAGGCAGAAAATTTGATATTGAACCATGGATTAACCTTATAAATAATATATAAAAAAATAAAAAATGCTGAGCAATTCGCACAGCATCATCTAGCCCCAAGCTAAGCAGAGCTTGTAGACTGATATACTTAATACAATACAATACAATACATAGATAGATATTTTTTATATTACATAGAAAACACCCAGAACACCCGAAACATATTTGCAAACATTTGTTCCAAAGCGGGAATCGTTGGGAGGTCGTCAAAGAAATGAGAGAGCTGTCTTAGTCCAACATGCAAACCCAATTTTATACTTTAATTATTTATATTTTTTTGCGATATACTATGTAAATTTTTGGATTGGATAGGGTGGCAACCGAAAAGTGATACATCTGGTATTACAAGCGTCCATAGGCTGTGGTAACCGCTGACATGGGCCGTAAACATAGTTGCCACTTTATTTGTATAAAAAAAATGGTGAATGTTTAGTTTAGAAACCCACAACCTCGAGATGGCAATTAGTATTTACTCAAAGTCAGATATTATAAAATGCTTACCTGAAACTTTCTGACATTTTGTGTGCCACCTCCATTAACTCATTTCTTGGGAATGTGATTCCTCTGTGAAAAGAAGTTTATGAGGTTATGAATACATATTATATGTACTTTTTATTTGTATTACGAATAATCTTTATAAAAATAATGCCTTACTTGAGCAGGTCATGTGCAGCCACATACCAGTCAACCATGTGCTTGATCTTGTCTTGAGTCTTCATGACAGGGTCACATTCAATTGGCTTATAAATACCTGAAAGCCTATTGTCTTCATCTTTGTAATGTTGAGGGACCGATGGGCATTCTCTGAACATACCTGAAAAAAAAAACCACCAAAATGAAATGCCACATCCATACATAAATGTAGGTAGGTACACTGTATACCTATAGTTGGGATACTGAAATGTCTTGTGTTGTAGGTATTTTAATTATCAGTGTACCATGTTTTATCAAAAATAAACTTACCAAAGCTGGTAAGAACAGTGTCTCCATTAGTCAAAGTATGTCTTGTAAGAGTATGATCAAAATCTGTTACTATCTGTAAATTGTTGTGCCCATCTTTAATTAGTTTGTTCACTTTCTCTAAGAGCTCCTTCTCATTTCTAAGGTGGACGGTTCTTTTCTTCAACTCAGGAATGTCCTGGAGGCAGGCTAGCAGTTTCATACTTATCTGAAAATATTTACATTAGGTACAAAGCATGCAGGTTTATATAAAATGAAAGATTTTCGCAGTTATAACTCTAAATTAGATTAAAATTATATTTCGGTACTATTTTTTATTCAGGGTTTAAAAATTACATTAAGTTCATTCAAGTCAGCAATAGAAAAAGTTGATGGGGTCTGCCACTTATTTTTCAGGAAATATAATAATTACCTGAAGATTCTATGAAGATTTATTACAACACAACTTTTTGGAATAGTATTTTCTTCCAGATTAGCGATACAAATAAACTATTGCGTATTGTATTATAAAGCCAACCGGAACTATTGTTGAGTTTCTCAGAAGATTAAATTAATTTGCGAATTTTGCGAAAATATGTTATACCGACCGACCGACAGCAGTTCAACATCTTCTTCATAAAATGGCGTCTGTCATGTCAAGCAGCTGTCCATTTATTTAGACAATTTTGCCAGTTGGTGTCAAGTCCTGTCAATGTAGACTTCTTTCTTCGTCTTTCATCTTATAATAACTTAGATAAATTCATAAATCTTCTCTTCTTCTTCGGGTGCGGATGCATCGGGCCACACTGTTTTACACACGGGTCACCTTGGTGGGAGGCTAGTGGACCGTAAGGATAGTTATGTTCCTTGCTAGTGGAGCCCATCCATGGTTAGTGTTTGCGACTTTTGGTGCACGACCGGATTCGAACCCACGACCTTAGGATCGGAAGGCGAGGTCACTACCACTAGACCACCAATGCTCCAATAAAACTTAATCATCTTAATTAGGTAGGTAATCTACTTGATTTTGGTGACCTGCGCAACTTCCTCGGAATGGAAAAGGAAACAATAAATGAGTTTAACGCCCTTAGTACACCTACGCGTTCCTATGCGGCTGCGAGTCTTTGCGAAATAATTGCGGTAGCGAAACATCTGCGGAACGTTAGTACACTGCAGTTCTTTCGCAAGGAAATCCCTATCTATCCCCGTCTTTTCTTGAATTTTCCTCCATGCCACCTCTTTTTTGTATGCATTTTTGTAATCAACATGCCCAACTAAATATAACACGGGATAATTTCGAATCAAATTCAATAATATTTCAATATTTTCGGCTTCCATTGTGCGAAATTCTGTCCTCACCGATAGAACGCGTGGTGACGCCTTGCGATGCGAAACTCCACTAGCGAAACTGCTGCGTCTGTGTAACGGCCATTTCGCAGTTACTTGCGAAACAATACCGACAAGGACGCAACTATTTCATCTAGCTATATAGTAGAGCGAGACATAACACATGCGAATATTACGTTGCCATACAACTTACAGTATTTTCGTCATTTCGCTGCCGCATGCGATTGCGTAGGTGAAGGCGTCAGTACACCTAGTATGGGGATTTCCTTGCGAAAGAACTGCAGTGTACTAACGTTCCGCAGATGTTTCGCTACCGCAATTATTTCGCAAAGACTCGCAGTCGCATACGAACGCGTAGGTGTAATATGGGCGTGAAGGCGTAAGGAAACAATAGAAATGGCAAGGCCATTCATAACACGGGATATGGTGCGCACGCAACGGTTGCCGCTGCGCAACTGCCCTTGCGTGGTTGACAAGCTGTGAAATACGTGTTACAACGGCGGTGGCGGCATCCGCATGTGGTTTACAACGCGCCGCGTCCGTCCACAGAGGTTGTGGAAGGTCAAACGAATTTTTGTGTTTCAAATGTTCACACTGTTGGTTGTAAACCAGCCGGTGGAGACCGATGTGGAGAGCTTCTTTACAACAGTGTGGCTTGGCTTTAAGCTGGACATTGATCTGGGTCACCCCAGTTTGCTGACTTGTTATGTACCTATAATTATTCCTTTTTATTTTTACCCACAAGCAATGTACAGCGTAACTTACGGCGCGACGATTGAAGGTCCGCCTGCGGGTTCGATTCCCGCCGCCTTGGGATAAATGTTTATATGATCTGCATTATTCCGAGTGTTCTGGGTATTTTCTATGTAGGTATAATAAAAAATATCTATCTGTGTATTGTATTGTATAACAGTCATCTAGTACCCATAGCTTGCACAGCTTAGCTTGGGCTTGGAGCTAGATGATGCTGTGTGGATTGTCTAGCATTATTATTTATTATCGACTGGTTCTGTCTGGCTGGTTCCTGTGGTTATTATTCTGAGGAATCTTCACGATTAAGTATACTTATTTAATCTGTTTTGTCAATGGTGTAGGTTAGGTACTCGACAAACTGGTTCGCTATCCAAGTAAAATAAAAACACATTTTACTGAAAATATTCAATGATGTAAATTATATTTATAAACATTTTTTTCTTAATTTTTCCAATGCTGGTTAGGTACTTATACATACTTTTATAATTTTATAACATGGATAGAATAAATAAGTAGGTAAATAATTTACAACATTTATGCAAGCTTATTTTGACAATGCAACAAAACGTTCACAGGATTTATTTTTGATAACTTAAATCTTAGGGACCGTGCGGTAGTTATAACATTTTAACTTCGTTGCAATGTCAAAAAACCTGTCAATAAGCTGTCATATTCAAACAATTTGATTTTATAAAATCACATTTGAAAACACATTATCAGAAAAATTACATGGCTTTCTAAATTCAGGAAAAGCAAAGCTTATTATTTAAACAAAAGTTATACTTAATTTATAATATTTATTATGTTTGTGATAGTAATCAACCTAGGAAATTATTCGGTGCTAAGGCAGCACAACATATTCTTACATTTGTTTCAAATTATTTCAATGTAGGTGGCCTACCTACATAAATGCTAAATACATAATGGTGTCGATTCAGCTGTAACATTTCTAAACTACACTAACTAAAATTGTTGCCGTCCATTTCTAATGAATTAAAATACAAAGGACCGCGATACTTTTACTTAGCTAAGTTTAGAAAATGCTACAACAGAATCGACACAAAGAACCGTGTAAAATCTTGCTCATTGTTAAATTACAAATTAATGACTACTATTATCACTTAAAAAAAGAACATACAGGTGTACATGTATTAAATAAAACAGACAAGTGCGCGCTAGAATCGCACTCTAAAGCTTCCGTATCTACTTGATGATCATCCTGGTGATCATCCATACGTCATCAGAATTTGGAGTCTGCGTTAGAACTAAACATTTTAAGTTGAAGTTGACATTAGTTTCTAGCTGTACCTAGTTAAAGATGCCTTCAATATAAGATCCCGAAAATGCTGCACTAATCTTTACCAAGCAAACACCAGCTTTTATAAAGAACCATGTCCATACAATTGTAAGTCATTGTCATATCTTTGTAATGCCTAAAGAACCTTGATATTTTTACGGCATCATAGGCTCACACACACAGACTTTTTTATGGTTTTAACTTCATGTTGATATATTCAGCCGATTCTGAGAACAGGGCTTTCGACAGACAGACAGATAGACAGACAGACAGACAGACAGACAGACAGACAGAAAGAAAGACAGACAGATGGAAGGACTACAAAGTGATCATAATAAGGGTTTAAATTTTTCCTTTCCAGCTATGGAACCCTAAAAATGTAGATTCTTAGGTACTTAATCAAACATTTTAAAATGTTTTTGAAATAAATGTGATGTATGTAGGAGACAATGTAGTGTAAAAAATTAAAATAGTAGTATGTCATGCATATTGAAACTAAAAACATAATCATTCCAGTAAGTTCTAATTACAACTTTTCCAAGGCTGATCCTTGAAAACAGCTAGGCCACAGACCTATAATAATAGTTCTGCAAGCTAGGCTAATAATTAACGATATAAATGAATTTACATATAATAATGGACAAGAAAACACAATAATTAATAACAGATAGAATTGATCACTAGTTTTTTTCACATTTGCTTGAATAAAAATTTTGGAATTATTTTATTTTGTTATGTAGTGATAAGATGAAGTGTTTTATCTTAGAAAAGTATTGTAAAGTAAAAATAAGTACTCAGTGATTAACTCCCATCAAGGTCAAGTCATAGTATGTCTATTTAATTGGTCTACATTGAAGAAAATAATTCTGATTGGTGTGCCAATTGCAGCTATTTTACAAGCTTTTTTGTAAATATTTTACCGTGGGTACCAAATGTCCATCACCCGTTTTTTTCCTTTATTTTGCTGATAATCAATCGTCGCTGATCCTACGTTTTTTAGAAGACTTCTTCTTTTCCATTGCTTCCATTCTCATGTCTTCCAAATCTTCCATTATACCTAAAATTTAAAGTTAAATAAAATAAGTGACTACATTATAATACTACAAAATATAAATAAAATATCGCGCGACGTCTAGCTGCGACGTGTTAAATTTTGGAATCTCCGTAGTTCCGTTAGTATCGCGATATGAAATGAAAAATTCTCGTTGCACTTAGCAGAAGATGATGAGGGTATTTTAGTTGATCAGTCCGAAGTCTATTCGAAAACGGCTTAACTAGTATCAATATTAAAATACTAGTCCGAAGTCTATTCGAAAACGGCTTAACTAGTATCAATATTAAAATACTACGAAGGAAATAAGGACCCTAGATTATAACAGTGTTCAAACCAACAATTAAACATAGCAGAACAGATGGACTTACCTATCTTTTTGCTCAAAAACTCCTCCCGCTGTTGTCGTGCAAAACTTGACTCCATGTTTGGATCGTCATCGTCATCCACGTCTCGGTACCTAAAATAAGATAATTTTAACTAACAACTTAAGTAAAACTTATGTCAAAATAACCTTCATATTAAAACCCATTATATTTACATAAACATTATATTCAGAGATTGATTAATATTATAAAATTATAATGCTGCATACTTAAACGAAAATATAAATATTAACATTAACAAACCTAGATTTGTCATAACCAAATATTTCCTTGATGTGTTTAGAATAATCCATGTCCACTTCACCATCGTCGATAAAGTCGTCCATCTCTGAATCGTAGTCAGACTCCGAATTCACAACACGACCTGAAATGACATATTACTATGTATAGGTATTATACTTGTTTTATCATCGTTATCATCATCCATCACTTGTTTTATACCAAAATAATGTATGTGCTTTACTCTGAATATACTTACGATTTGGCTTCTTTTTGTCGTCTGGATGAAGTTTTCGTTTTACACCAGGTGGTAGGTCCCGCGCTCCATTTCTATTTGATTCTGGACCTCCTTTCTTCAAAGAATTGACATGCTTGTCAAAATCAAACGAATTAGAAACTTTAGGTTTGCTGGGCCCAGCTTGTGGCTTCCCAGTCATTCTATCATCAGGTCTTTTTGAAGGCACTTTATTTTCCGGTAACCGTTTACCATTCACTGGTTTCCCGTCAACATACGGAGCTCTCGCTCTAGCAGCTGCTTCTTTGTCTCTCACGGCACTCTTTAACTGTTGGTCCCTATTTACTTTTGGCACCGCTTTTTCATGTAAGTTATGGTCATTAGTAAGTCTATCAGAATTTTTACTGCCTAGTTTCTTATCATTCGAATTTTTATCTATCCTATATGTGTTCTGGCTCTTTAAATCTATATTTCGCTGTACAGTCTCACTGGAACTTTGTTTTTTATCTACAAATCTTTCTGACCTTCCATTTTCTAGCTTCGATTTAGTCTTTTCCAGCCTTTCTCTATCTTTGTTAAGTCTTTCAATATCTCTTTCAATGCGTTCTCTCTCAGCTTTTAATCGATCTAACTTGTCCCTATCTGTCTTGTCTCTGTCTAACTTCTCTTTCTCTAACCTGTTCCTTTCTTTATCTATCTTTTCTCTTTCTTGCCTAGCCCTATCCTTTTCTCTTTGCAGTTTTTCAGCTTTATCTCTGTCTGAAGGTCTGGGGCTGTTATTTCTTTCGGCCGAGTTATTATTTAATTTCGGGATGCGACCAAAGCCACTGGGCTCTGTTTTTCTTTCCCTCTCTACTGGCTTATCGTCTTTTTGGGCTTGAGCTAAAAAATAATTACAAGTTTACATAATTACTAATTTATTGTGATACTGCCAATAAGTAAGCAATTAGTCAATTCAACTGTAAGCAAAGCCTGAATATAACAAGTTACTTACATTTCCTGTTGCCTGATTTCTCAGCATCTAATCTCTCTTGCCTGCGCTGGCGCCGAGCTACTTCCTCTTCATATTCTTGCTTCTGCCGCTTTGTCATCAGTCGTTCTCCATCTTTAGGTTTATCTTCTGCTTTTTTCTTTTCTACTTCTAGAGGTTCACTCTTCTTCTGTTCAGCCAATTTCAGTAGCTGATTGAAGTCAATTGGTGGCGGCATCGGCTTTCGGATCTTGGCCTTATCAGACCTTTGCTTTTCATCTCTCTTTTCTTTTTCAGGGTCATATCTGGATGGAGGGCTCTCATCTCGACCTAAATCATATAGATAGATAAATAAATTGATGAATATGCCATTTACGAACTTTGAATTAATTGTCAGCCAGTATGTACTGTGAAACTTATTCTACACTTATTATTATATCTTATTTCCTGCAGCACTACTTGGCAGCACCAGAACACGGTCAGTACAACTAAAATCTTTACAGCCTTGGGCCAGTTAAGGCTGGGAATCCGGGCGTGTCGCCACCAGTCTTGATTAGATGCGTGAAGCATGTATAGGTAGATACATCAATGTAACACAATCTAGTCCACTTTTTTTTTACAAAGTTTATTTTGAATAGTAAGAAAATAGCTTAATACATAAACGTCACTTAAACCTCTTTGTGTGTGAAAAAGGTTTTTTTTTATGAATAATACTCTCTTGAAGAATAGCCCAACATGATCATAGTTAGTGCTACTACAACCATTAATCAATAATTACACTAGTATTAGTAGTAGATTGGACCAATTAAATTAACTTTACTATGCTATATAAATTTTTTTAGAAGTTGGTTAATAAACTGGTGGTAGGTAGTAGGTACTTTTTCTATGGCATTTTTGAAGATTACCATCTATAAATATATATTAGCGGCCATTTTGACAAAGCACCACCTAGCCCAAAACTAAGCAAAGTTTGCACTAAAACCAGATAATTCATGGAATAGTTAATTACATAGATATATCTAGACCAGGAACAAATGTTTATAGAATGCAAATGTTTGTCCGGGGATTAAACTCACCTCTCTCACCCGGATATCAACCTCTATCAATCCACCCCCTAGGGATGTGAAAGTAGGCTAATAAGACAAGATAGATCAGTTCATACCATAAGCACTCTTTTCTTCAACACCTTCCTTAGTTCTGCGCCTCCTTTTATGTGGAACTGGTTCATCTTCATGTTGAAGGGCCTGTTTTACTCTCTCTCTGGTGCCATTCAAGTCTTTCTTTACTGAAGTGTCTGAAAAAATATATTAATGCTGTAACAGTAAAAAGGTGCATCATAAAGCTATAGGTTCAAAACCTAAGACTGCATTGTGTTTTGACAATGTCAGCTCCATTGTACTATCTCGTTTTGTTAACTTCACCTTACTAATTCTCTTACCAGGCTAGTAGCCATAGCCATATAAGGACTAGTAGAGCATGCTAACTGCTCAAGCTAATATCTATAAAATTGTTAATTTGTTTTTAACTTTACACATACTACTTATGGGAAATTTTGGGTCATCTGGTATCTTGCTGTATTTTTGCATCATCTTAGCGTAAATGGCTGCTGCTTCCTGAGACTCATAACCATAATCATCTTGGTCTGGCTGGTCAGGCCCATTCAATGTAACTGCTGTATTGTCCCGATCATATGCATCATCTATCACGGACTTGTTAGCAGACTTGAATACTTTCAAAGACTTTTTTATCTTATTCATAAGCTTAGGATCCCGCATCGCCAGGAGCTCGTCGCGTTTTCGGTGAGCATCCAATTTTTTTTGTTTTTCCTCTTCATCTTTCTTGGCCAAAAACTTTTGAATGTTTGCAGATAGCTTATCCCTCTGTTTTTGTTCTTTTTTAGGCGGATCAAATCGGGCCTTGTAGTACGAACTCTCCTGAAACATTCGAAAGTCAACAAAATCAAAATGTAGGTATTACATTTAGCATGTTTGAATTTGTGCGCTTTAAACATGTGCGACTATGTTATTTAACGAGCTTGATAAATTACTGCACAAAGCAAATAACATGGAGAAAACTACGAATGAGAACTCACAGATGACTTGTGTTGTTGATTTCGTTGAGCAGCCAAAAGGGTCTCGCGAAACTCCATTTTTCAGGTTTTATGGTGGAATAAAGGCTGAAACCACTAAATCCGGAATATCATGGCAAGATTTTCACAAATTAATTACGATATTTCACAAAATACGTGTCAGAAATCGCTTCGATACACGACCCCACCATTTTCTGGAAACTTACTGAGATTATTTAATGATGTACCGAGGCGAAGTAACACAGTCTTGAGTCCTTTTTACAAAAAAGTCCTTCGAACTGCTGAACATGACTAATTGCTGTTTTTGCGGCTCGCTACGCTACGCTCGCTGATATATTTATCTACACAATTACCTTCAAATACATTATAATGCGAGCCAGGTGAGTGCAAGGAACATAACTAGGTGAGTGCACCGACATAGTTTTTCTATGTTTCTCAGCTCAACAAGATCAATCCCCAGAATTTTTCGCTTGAACTTTCGTTGAACGGTCTGCACAGTATTGCTAAAATAAATTGGGTTAAAAGTTCATAAAAGTTTAAAATATTTTATGTTTCGCAATTCAACAAATTCGATACCTACGCAGAATTTTTCGCGGCTCGCTGCGCTCGCTATTGAACACAAGATCTGTACAAAATTGCTTTCTAAATAGGTTTACAACTTATAAAAAAGTTAAAATATTTAGGGTGTGTAACGTAATTATTATAGATACTTATGCACCTCCCTGAAACGAATCCTGGTGCCGCCCATTGGGAGAGAACCTCGTCCTCCTCGTCACGCACATTGCGTTCAGATATAGTTCGCTCGCACAGCGGATCTAGGCTTCCGTGAAGTTAGCCGTTTGTGATGCGCAAAGACAATTTAGTTTTAAAAAGCTCCATTGCGCATCGAAACGGCTAATTTCACGACGGCTGAGATCCGTTGTGAAAACTATACATAAATAGATACATGCAGGCGAACTTCACAAATTGTTGCGCTAGATCTTGGAACGGCCTCCTACGCTACAGCTTATTGCATGCTAGCTATGAACTAGGTACCTAGGTACCTACCATAGGGTAATAATTGATCAATATCAATCAGTGCTAGGAACCCACCTATGCCTAACACATTGCTGACCTAAATTTCTTTTGGACACAAGGCAAAATAAATACTTTATTAAATACACCTATAATAAAAAAATATATAAATAATTGTTACAGAAAAGGTTACTACGCGGAACAGTGCTTAACTTCGTTGATCTGCTATGTATAACAGTTAACAGCAGTCGAGGTAGTCACAATTTTTTTCGTCCTAGCGCATTTTTAAATATACAGAACGAAAAAATAAGCAAGACTGCATTGAAAAGTAATTTTCACCAAAATCGTAATTACACCTTATGTTCTGGAGAACATCGATTTAATTTCTTTAATTAAATGGACATCACTAGATAAAACACTTGTCTCTTGTCAAGTTGTCTCAGTTGTCAGACTACGCCATAGAATGTCTTATAGTTAATCACTCAGATTATTGTTAATATGTGTAATATGTTATTCATTCAGGTTCATTCATTCCAGTTATGGAACCCACACATTGACACTGACATTGTCAGAATTGTGACAAATAAACCATAGACAAACTCCGTTTCTTTACTTTTCTATCTATGGTTTATTTGAACCAATGACATATGACATTGACTGCATTGACATGACACGATGACAGTCAGAATAATTCATTCTTTTGAATTCTTTCGTAAATCTTGACGGAAGACGAAAATATGGTTCGTGCAAATTATTTCAATATTTATCCAAAATAATCGTAACAATCTATGCAAAAATGTGCAAAAGTTGCTAAGTACTTTGCAACGGAAGTTTTCTAGGGGTGTTTGTGTAATATATTTTCTGGAACTTCAACTCTTCGCCTGTTGTATTCATGTGTTGTTGTTTTCCTGCAGGCCACATCTAAGAAGAAGACTAGGAAGTTGAGAGGACACGTGAGCCATGGCCATGGTCGTATTGGTAAGTTATTGCTCGTTGCTAATCCATAAAATAGCCATTTGATGCCATCAGTAACAATTCTAACCTCTGTGTGAACTATGTAAATAAGCGATTTGCGGAGTGTTCTCTCGCCCGGCTTATTTCATTTTTATTTTCTTAGCACTACAGCCGTCTAGATCCAATCCAAAGTGTTTAATGTTAAAAGATCAAAATGTATCGATAGAGAAAAATATTTAAGAAGCATTCTTAATGCTGTCTTGCATTTTGTTTCCAGGTAAGCACCGTAAGCATCCTGGTGGTCGCGGTAATGCCGGTGGAGAGCACCACCATAGAATCAACATGGACAAGTACCATCCTGGGTACTTTGGAAAGGTAAATAATATTACTTTATATAATTAGGTGTACTTACTTAAATGACTGACAATATTTCCAAATCTCTAAATTCAACATTGTCTATTTAATTCAACCTACACCATCACTTTATTTACAAATAAACACCATTAGGTAAAATAAATCTGTAATTATGTTCATGTTTCAGCTTGGTATGAGAAACTACCATCAAAGGAGAAACAAGGAGTTCTGTCCCGTCTTGAACTTGGACAAGCTATGGACCCTGGTGTCTGAGCAGTCCAGGCTCAAGTATGCTAATGCTACTGATGGCAAAGTCCCTGTTATCAATATTGTCAAGGCTGTAAGTAAATTATTCCTTTGAGCTTTCTGTTATGCTTGCCTGCCAATATTTGGTACCGGTATTAGGAGCCAGGAGCAATGAATCTAATTAAATGCCTAGAAATAAGGCTTAGTTAAAAATCACCCAAATGCATTGTTAATTATAATCCAAATAATCAAAGAAACTATTGAAACTAAATAATTAATGCTGGACAATCCACACAGCATCATCTAGCCCCAAGGTAAGCTGCTGTTAAACAGAGCTGTGTTATGGGTACTAGATTGCTGATATATACTTATTACAATACAATACATAGATATTTTTTATTATAATTATATAGAAACCCAGAACACCTGGAACAAATATTTGTAGATCGTACAAACATTTAACTCATTTGACATATTGAAACTAGCAATCAATATTTAAAAGTTTTAGCACTCCCGGGTGCCAAATTGTAATAAAAAGCCATTTTATTTTATTTTCAGGGTTACTACAAGTTATTAGGCAAAGGCAAACTACCCAAGCAACCTGTCATAGTGAAAGCTAAGTTCTTCTCAAAAACAGCTGAGGAGAAGATCAAGGCTGCTGGTGGAGTGTGTGTCTTGTCTGCGTAATTTAAGAGTAAAATATAAACATTAAAAATCATACTGGTTTTTGATTTTATTTTCAAAAACATGCTGCTACCTATCTACTAGGTTTATTTATCAACATACACCACAGCATTGAAATATTACTATTCAATATGGGCTGCAGTGTTATTTATAGGTGCATATTTTTTAAAAGAAAGCTAAGAGATGATATTAATTTTATAAAGTAAAAACACTTGAAATTCTCAAATATTTTAATATTTAGATTTCTCTTGGCTACTCTAATATCTATCTCGAAAAGATGTGGGTTTCTCTCGTAAAGAAATACGTCAATCTCAAGGCCATAACAAAATTACACTACTAAATCTTTTGCTTTACGGAAATCTGACATCCTAATTTCTGGATGTGAGGACCCAAACAAATGCTCATATCTTTTGAACTAGAGAACTACAAATTGAAAGAGTAGTGTTTTCGGGAACTACAAAATAATATTACTAAAAGATGGCATACAATCCAGTTTTATTCATCACAGGTCCCAGGGTTCTGATATCAATCATTATTTTTCTCTGACAAAGGAAAGATGAATGATTGTTTTGTAACTCTTTTAATTTCTATAAAATATACGCCTATCAAAGGATTACTATGCTAAAGCTAACATATTTTTATCAAACAGAACAGAACACATTTTAAATTGGGCAGGTTATTTACAACCTGACTGGTGTGAGGCATCCCCAACCAAGTGAACTGTAAAGATATAGGTATTGGTAGCTGTAAGAGCTAAAGCAGAAAGTATGATGTTTCATTTTATCATAAAAGAGGTCCAAAGATAGGAAGCCAAAGCTGTATTATTTTAAGTACCTACATATGTAATTATTTTTTATATTGTAATAATTCATAAATTAATTGTATAGTAATCATAAATTTTAAATTGGAGATCAGTAGCATGTAAAAATAAAAAGATTATACATGAGAAAATATTACAAACTACACATCAAATTAATAGAAGTTTCCTATTTAATGATTAACTTATTATAATAATCATGACTTGAGTTTTCTGCGAATGATTGCTAGTTAAGCTGCAAGGTTAGTTACGTCCATGAGCGTATATTGTAACATGTGCTGGTCTTATATCAGTGTAAGGTTCTTGCTGGGTTTGGGTCTGTACAGAGTCTGAAGGGCGAGACTGCTTTGCCTTCTTTCGTGCTGCATCACTTTCAGCATAATACATGCCAAGCCTAGTCTTGATTGCTGCTAAGGCAGCTCCATTGATCTCATCATGGAAAATATTTGTGTAACGCCATTGCTTCACAGCTGGACCTCTTTTGCGTTCTTTCTTAATTTTTTCTTCTATCTTTTCAGACTCTACTTCAATCAACTCTGAGTTGTATCTTGTATTATCAATAGCTATCATGGTGTTTTGCGTTTCTGGTTTGGCTTGCAAAACAATGTAGGCAGTGGTGGGTTGTGCAGGCCTTGGTGCAGTTTGCAAGAGTATACCCATGCTTTGACCACTGTTAGGGGTTTGATAAAAATTTGTTGTACCAGCGGGCAATGTGGTTTGGTATTGATTTTGGAAATAATTTTCCGCAATATTCACCAGCTGGCCACTGCCAGGGTAGCTAACAGGAGCAAATGTTTCTTGTGGTGGGGGTTCATGTGACTCAGGTTCATTGGGTGGAACTAAATCTGTGCTCCTTTTAGATTTAGGCATTGTTGCTAATATATTATCAGGATCATAGGTCTTGATGTAGTCTTTCCACATTTTAGAGATATTTATTTCCAAGCCAGCTATTTTGTCTAGCCTTATGAAGTCCTTCAGGCGGTGAGTGTGCACAATAGAATAAATGTGGTTTTTTATTTGCTCCACAACTCCTACAGGCAGGCGTACCTCCCCAGACCTTCGATGGCTGTTTTTTCCTCGATTGTCACTGGGAAACATAACACCATCATCCATTTTTTTGCATAGCACTCTGACCTTTCTCTCAGTTATTGCATGGATATTTTTAAAAGCGGTTTGACATACTTGAGTCTCCCTTCCTTTGACTCTAATGAAGTACTCAAATGTACATGTTCGCCGGCTACTTGATTTAACTCTTTTTCTTTTCACATCCACCTGTCTCATTAATCCAAATAAATATGCATTTTGTTCATCATGAGTTTTCATGGAATAGAAACCTTGAAAAGTTTTCAGTCTGATTTCTTCAGGCACCTTTTGAAAGCATCTGCGTCTGCAGTTGCAATCTGAGCCAGGTTGTTTTGGAGGGACCACTTTTCCATTTGCATTTATGTATTCCAGTCCTGCAATACGTAGACGCTTCTGTTTCTGCTTGTGCCATTCTGAAATAACAACGAATGAACCTATATTTTTAGGTTTATCTCATAAGAATAACATCACAAACGGCTACCTTCACGGAAGCCTAGATCCGCTGAGAGAACTATACCTATTTATTTTCCCGCATATTATAATATAGGACCAAATACAACACCTACACAATGATGTTCATCATGTATACACACACGTATCAACAAATATGCACGAGTGTTGAACATTGTCTAGTGAACTTCTCATTCATTTGTTTTATATATGCAAAATGAATCTACATTTCGTCAATGTAAATAAACAAACAAGTGAGGCCGTCGGTCGACTCTGTTGAAATCTTGACAACAAAAAAGTAATAAGGTAGTAAGAGGCAATTATTAGCGAAGACTTCGGTGGCGCATCTTCAATTATGGTACAACGCTGTTATTGCATGTGTTCCAACTTTGTAAAGAGAATACCCAGTCAGAAATCTAAACCAACCTTCTGGATTTCTTGTTCTTCTTTTCACAACTTTTCCATTTTTGTTGAGCTTCACTTTACGTTCACTGCTTGAGACATCCGCCATTTTAGTACGGAGCTACATTTTATTCCACAAGCTTAGAACCAAACCATCGTAACTACCGTATCGCCAAAACGAGCAATATCCAGCCAAACTAAATGGCGACGTTTTTACTTTTTTAAACGTGTGTAGGATTTTTTTTTTTTTTTTTTTTTAATTTGTTTTGGCTTGGATGCTTGTCCTTACGCCAAGTCCTATTTACATTTTCTGTCACAGTCACTTTTCAATTTGCTGTCACTTCACTTTCAACTTTTTATTTGAGTTTGTTTTGTTCGTTTTTCTTTTCATTGCATTTTCACAGCAAGAACTTTTATGTTTATATTTTTTCCACAGTGCTGATTACATATTTGTATAAAGATTCAAACACTTCACTATTGGATAATAAGTCTTGGAGATGGCGGGGAACATCTGGAGTTATTTCAACTAACTCTGAGGTCATGAGGAGTCTTTGCACTAAGAAATGTTGGCAGTCCAGGATTATGTGTTGAAGGTCTGCATTATCAAAACCACAATGTGCACACTCTCTAGAGTTTACTATTTTCATCCTTTCCAAATGAGCAGGAGTAAGGCAATGTCCAAATCTCATTCTATTGATTATTGTAATAAATTTCCTTTCATCAATATTCTTATGTTTGTTGTACCAAGGCTTTACTGGTAATTCCTTTTGAATATTGTAATACCACTGTCCTTTAATTTTGCTTGTTTCCTTCCAATATTCTTTCCACAAAACCCTCTTCTGTTCATTGAATAAGACATAATAGTCTGTGAAGGGTACTCTTAATATATCTGAATGATCTACATCTGGCTCTGAATTTGCTGCTCTGTCCACTATTTCATTTCCTTCTATATCCTGATGAGATGGAACCCATTTAAATTCTACTATCTTACATGTACTAGCTATCTTAGATAACATGGATTTTAGCATAAATACTATATAATTTTGCTTGTATGAGAAATTTGGCATTTGCAAACTAATTAAAACACTTAAGCTATCAGAAATAATTATAAACTGATTATGTGATTCTACATTAATAATGTGCACTAAAGCATTATATACAGCATATGCTTCTGCAGAAAATATACTACAATTGGAATCAATTTTAAATGTTCTAGTGACACCCAACTGTGGGTCATAATATGCACTTCTGACACCTGTCTGTGATTTAGATCCATCTGTGAATATTTTATAAGTGTTCTGTTTTTCCTCCATTTGTTCTCTGAACATAAACTTATCCTCTATTTTACGTGAATCTATTATAACCTTGCTAAATGTTAGAGCATCATATGAACATGTATACACTGTCCATATATCAGATTTATACATATTTACTGCCTTTTCATTGACTTTACTCATTATTGTGGTTATTACAGGAAGTCTGTTCGACAAAACATCTGAAGGCTTCACAGATGTATCCTGAATTGAGCTGTTCAAAACTTCAGGTAAACATAAATTATCTAGTACAAATGAATTACTCTGTGATAAAGTTTTTAAAGAAAACCTCTGAGCTAAAATAAGCCTACGAATGACAAGAGGCTCAATACAAGTCTCTGCCTCCATTGCATTTATGGGAGTGGTTCTCATGGCACCACTAATCAGTCTTAGAGCAATGTTTTGTAAAACATCAAGTTTCTTCAAAAAAGTTGGACTGGCATTCATGTATGCTAAACAACTGTATTCAAAATGACTCCTTACAATACTCTTATAAATCATATTCAAAGTCTTTGGATCAGAACCCCAAAACACACCTGTAATACATCTCATAATATTAATGCCTTTAATGGCATTCTTACAAATGTAGTTTATATGTTTGTCAAATTTTAACTTATCATCTATTATTACACCTAAGAATTTTTGATCCCTTACTTGGGGAATAATTACATTATTATACACAATATTTACAGTCTCATCACTACCAAAAACCAAGACTGAACTTTTTTGACAGTTTATATTAAGCTTTAAAACATTTGTATAATATTCATTCAATTGATGTAAAGCTTGGTTAATGATAGACTGGGCAGCAGTTACTTCTTTATGTACTTTATACACAATTATATCATCTGCAAATTGTAGCACTTTTACATCACATTTAACATATTTACAAATTTGTGATGTATACAGGTTGTAAAGCAATGGGGACAGAGAGGAACCCTGCATCAAACCTCTTGAAACATTATTTGGTCCATGTAGAATGTTATTAAACTTAACATACATAGTCCTATGCCAATAAAATTTAAAAAACCACTTCAATAATTTTCCAGGAATACCCATCTCATGCAAGACCCTAATGAGTTGCTTCAAATCTACATTATCATATGCACCCTGGACATCAAGAAATGCACATACAGCTGATGAGTGTGATAGCAAACATTTTTTTAAATCGGCTGTTAAGAGAACAAAGCTGTCTGTGGAACTCTTTCCTTTACGGAAACCAAACTGAAAATCAGGTAATACTTTATTTCTTTCCACAAAATAATCTAGTCTTACTTTAATCATTTGTTCAAATAATTTACCAATGCAAGAAGCTAAAGAAATAGGTCTATAAGAATTATGGTTGTTAGGTTCTTTATTAGGTTTTAGTATAGGAATGACACATTGTGTTTTCCATGACTCAGGAACTAACTGCTTTTGCCATAACCCATTAAAAATATTAAGCAAATGCAATCTGTTAGTAGAATGTAATTTTTTAAGCATGATGTAAGGAATTTCATCTAACCCTGGAGTAGTATTCTTTCTTGATTCTAAAGCAATACATAATTCATCATATGTAAAAGGTCTTAAAAGCATCTCTGCTTCACAACTAGTACCCTCAGATAAAAATAAAGAATCTACGTTAATATTACAACTATTGTCTGGGGTATCACTAAGTTTTGCTATGAAGTCTTGAATCCACTCATCATTTCTGTATATATTTCTCTTTACATGAATACGTTTAAACTTACGAATATGATTCCAAATTTTCGATATTGGTGTATATCTATTCAGCGAAGCACAAAGAACTCTCCAGCTATTTTTCCTAGCCTCTTTCAGAACAAGCTTTTTGATTGCATTTAACTTCTTGTATTCAATATATGATTCAATTGTATATTGTAATCTGTAATTTAACAAAGCTTCTTTTGCATTTTTTACAGCCTCATCACAGTCATCATTCCACCAAGGAGCAGGTGCCCTCATAAAATGTGTAGCTGAATTACCTTTATAAACTGGAATACATTCTATTCTCAAGGTATTTAACATTTCACAAAAGTTGTTGTAGGATTGTAAAGGATTATCCACTTCTACTTGAAAACTATCAGATAATTCTTTGGATAGAAGAAAATATTTAGACCAATCAGCTTTATGAAATAAAAACTTTTCTATGTTTTCATTGATTTTATACATAAAAGGAGATATGTTTATATCTACAAAAGTAGGATAGTGATCACTACCCAAAGAATCATCTCCAACATACCACTCACAGAGTGGAGCAATGACTGGACTGGCGCAGGAAACATCAATTGCTGATGCAGCCCTGGTAGGCCGCTGAACAGTTGTAAGACTGCCAGTATTCAAAATGCATAAGTCTTGTTCATCAAAAAGCTCATAAAGTGCATTACCTCTTGCATTAGAAATAGCACAGCCAAAAGCTACATGATGGCCATTAAAATCTCCAGAAATGAGACATGGCTTAGGCAAACTATTGATGATTGATTTTAATTTACTTACACGCATTCTACTTGTTCTAGGTGGACAATAAAAGCAAGCAATTGCTATGGGGCCAGCTATGGTATCAACAGAAATAGCCAGTGATTGGATATCCTCATAAAAAGGAGGATTTATAATGTTATATTTAAGACTATTTTTAATTATTATGGCCACACCTCCATGTTCATTTTTGGCATTTCTGTTAAAACAATTATATCCAGCAAAATTAAGAGGAGGGCTAGTGGTTTTTAAAAATGTTTCGTTTAATAAGCAAATATCTATGTTATTTTCTATTATAAGTGTCTTTAAAAGTGGTTTTTTATTATTAATGCTTTGAATATTGTGTTGTACTATTTTTAAATTGTGTTTTACTGTTTGCTTTATTGTGAGGGTTTCAAGTTTTTTAATAAGATTTCCCTGATTTTAGTGGAAGTTAACGGAATGTTATCCGTTGAATTTCCAAGAATGACTAGGGTTTTTACCATTGCGTTTAAAATATTTTCATCAATGACGAAAGCAGAGCTCTGCTTTTTGATATTATTTTGAGAGGTTTCTGGGGCTTTTGTTTGCCTTGCTGGAATGGGTGGACATTGCTGAGATTGATGTTGTTTTTGTGTCTGTTGTGGCCAAGGACTTTGTTGTGGCTTTTGCTGATTAGGAAGAGCTGGGAAGCTCTTTGTGTAGGACTCTTTAATAACATTGGCATAAGATTGTATTTTTAATTTTTGTGTCTCAATGCGTTGCATCTTTATTGGGCATTGTTTGGAAATTGCTAAATGAGCACCTCCACAATTACTGCATTTTATATTATCTTCATTAGTGCAGTCTTTGTATTGGTGCTCACCTGAGCACACCGAGCAGACCTGTTTATTTTTACACACCTTTGCTGTATGGTTGAATCGCATGCAACGATAGCACTGCATTACCTGAGGCACGTATGTATTTACTGGCATTCTCCAATGGTCTAAATAGACACATTGCGGGAGAGTGTCAGTAACAAATGTAACAGTTACAGTTTTCAGGGGTTCCATCTTACCTTCTACTTTCTTCATAAAACGGCGCACAGCCACGATTTCGTTTTCGCCAGAAAGTTTGCGGAAAAGTTCTTCATTGGACAGTTCTGTTGAAACGTGTTGTATCACTCCTATTTTTTCTACAAAATGCGTTGGAATAAAGGCCTTTATACCGATTTTCTCAAGACTATGCTCGTGAGAGAGCAGGTCATTAGCGTCCGTTGCTTGCTTAAAAACTATTTTCAGTTTTTGGGCACTAGCCCGACTCATCTCATATTGTCCCTTTAGATATTTCGTTATTAATTTTTGAACGGATATTGGATCTCTATTGCCGAGTTGCTCCTCCGTAGTACTCTCCAGGAATATTGCGAACTCTGAGTGGCTTGATTTATCAGGATATATCCTTTTATAATGTGGTTTAATAAAAGGATTGTACTTATCTTGTTCTTGACCAAGACTGGGGGCAGAAGAAATTTTTCTCTTCTTACGGTCCCACTTTACCTCCTCAAAATCCTTATCTCCATCGCTTTCGGAAGCCATCCCTCCGTTTTAGTTGCTCCAATCTCTTTAAAACTTTATATTATTTAAAATAAAATATTTTATATTTCAAATAGGCGCGCTTTCAGTTCCCGCCAAACCGGAAGTCCACGTGTGTAGGACATTTTGTTGCTATCGTCAGGTTGCTTGACTGACTGTCAAGCAAAGCATTTGTGGTCAAGCAAGATATATGAATGAAGGTGTGGGAAAGGCAAATCGAAAAGTTACTGCTTTATCAGGATTTAGCAAAGGGTTTGTTTGATGTTTGCATTAGGTACGTTACGTGCTTAGGTGCGTGGTCTATGTCTAAATCAATACTTATATACCTTTTTTTTGTTATATGTAAGCATCGAGTATGCATACTCGATGTATGCATACTAGATGTATGTAAGTATGGTAGGACATAAACTAAATACCTAGGTACTTCGGGGCAGTAGGGTAAAAGCACCAGTTATTGGCCCTGCACCTTGGTCAATTTAAATTGCTATAGTTTCTGTACGCGTCATACAAATGCTGTGTTCTGCAGCAAAACGTCAGATAGAGTTAAAATTTTGCATTGTTCTGATTGACCAAAAACGAACTATAAAAGTAGTTTTTGCGGAGTAAGGTTCCACTTTTTGCATTACTTGGAAGAAGGCCATTTTCGCCAAATTTAACAGAATATAAATTGTATTCGTAGGTGACTGGCGGTGATGTGCATGTATGGTCAGTAACTTAAAACTTAGTTTTTTTCGTTTCTGTTATTGGCTATACCATAATTTAATGTTTTAAAGTAAAAAAATAATAAAATACATTTAAATTAAAATAAAATAACTTAAATAGTAACGAAATATGGATCAACTACAGAGATATGAGGTATGAGACAAGTTTCATTCGAATTGTAGTCAAACGCAATCCTTACAGTTTTCACAACAAAACCCATTACAACATTATGATTTTTTTTAATCGAAATTATTCGAAAGGTGGTACAAATCGGCACAAATAATAAAGCTAAATATGTAAACTATTCTCTAGAATGAAGGGAGATATTGTACTTAGCATCAGTAGCTTTTAGGAAGTGTTTGAGTATGAAGTAGCCAATAACTAATGCCAGCCAATAACTCATTCATTTACCCCTATATTTTGTCTCAAAAATTCCAAATAATAAAAAAAAATCGATTACGTTTTTCTGCTCAATTTTTATTTAATATAGTTGGGAATCGAGATATGCGGCGTAATAATGAAAAATTCGAGTGTACGCGCCCCGTAGCGGGTCTATGACACGCGCAGTTCAAGGACGCGCGGGTTATTGAACCGCGGTTCATTGACGCGCGGGTCACTGACACGTGCCGAGCGCTGCCTGTTCAATTTTTAACAAGGATAACTAATTATTATTAAGCAGAATTACGATTAATAAGAATTTTCAAAAATTACAAAAAAGTTTTAAAAAAAAGTTAATGTATTTTTTTTATGTATGGAACCTATCCCTTAGGCGCAACACACACATAACGCGGGCGCGGGCCTGCGGCATGTCTGCCGCGAGTGTTTTTTGTTTTATTTGTACTGACGACGTCAAGGATGACAACACACTGAACGCGGGCGCGGATGTATTGCTAGTATGTCCATGGTTATTTCACATGACTGACTTGACTTATTTACTTTATGGCTTCTGTGACTTTCTTCTTCTTTATCTGTTACGCTGAAATGCGAACTGACGTTGTCAAAGTCATTGTCAAGATTTTGGCTACTGATATTCAAGCGAAGAAAATGGCGCATATCGGTTTTAGAGTCCTGATATAGTCCGATTGCCTCAACCAGGGATTGGTCTCTATAATAACCCAGTAGGTACCCTTTAATTATGTTATCTGTGACACATAATAACTGTGTAGAGAACTGGCGCCGCCAGTTTCTTTGTGATAGGCACCAGAAGTTGATCTAGGCTAGGATCAACTTCTGGTGGTGATAAGTATGCCAAATCATATATAATTTTATTGATCAAAAGGAATATAAGAATCTATGTACCTATAGCTCTAATGTATTATTCTGAGGACGTAAGCCACATAAACGTCAACGTTCTTGTTGTAAGATTATGTAGGCAGGCATTACTATGTGGAGCCGGGCACTTAGGCATGCAAGTAGGGTAAAAGACCTGAAGGCTTTTTATAATCATCATCATGACAGACTTCTAATGTTCCCAATGGTGGGACACTGACTTACATACACTAGAACGAAAGTGCTATATACCTACCTAGGCCCTTGTTATGCTACACGTTATAACGACACAAACGACAAAATAATGGTTTCAGTCTTCATTTCACCAATTTATCATTTTGGGTGTAATCTCTTGTCTGGCGGCTTCCGAGATAGGAAACTTTTACTTTGAGATCGCTTACAACTTGTTTATTAAACTTTGCCTTTGACAAGTTCATTTCGATCTTTGGGTTTAATTTCCTTTTTCTTCGCTTCAGGGTCCTGAACCCTGATTAAATTAGCGGTCACATCTCTAAATCTGTTGTTTTAGCTTTGCCCATTATTATTTTATTTATCTACAGACAATTTTATCCTAAACAATGGATCATTCTATCGCTACCCGAAAATCATATGCGCATTAACTCATAGTTACACAGAATAGATTTAGTACCTACCTACGTACTAGTTAGATACAATGATGTCTATAACGATCATTAGGTGACTAATTATGATACCGCGTCCTGCCTTTTCCCTTTCCCGCCTATCACTGTGACCACTGTGGAAACTGTGAAAACCTCAAAAACTGGAAACCTCAAAAATTACCTAGACTTTAATGCTGTATTTCACTGTGACAACGAGCTGTAGGTATGTTATTATAGGTACTATACCTACACTACTACGGAGGCTTTATAGGCCTCCGCTGTCTTATGAAAACCTGTCTTTATTAGCTGGAGAAGTCGAAAAAGTAGAGCCACAGAACAGATATTAGAGAGCTTTGCCAAAGTACCGGAATGCAAGCACGAGTGCAGGTGAAACAACGCCGACGTCGTCGTAACCGTCATCACGATCATAAAGTCACATATCTTTACTATGATAGCAAAGGAAAGTATACCTAATATCACGGACTATAAGCTGGTTTTGTTCAGGTGAACCTTCTACCGCACTCATGTGAATGGGACTGGTTCTGTGATATATGTATAGCCATGCCATGAGTACAAATTGAAAGTAATAATCGAAGCCGCGCAACTAAAACGTTACTGAGAAAATAAAAAAAGAAGATTCTCCTAACCAAAGATTTCTATAGCATCATGAAAACCTTCTAATGTTCACTGTCAGCTGTGGGTTACTGGCTAGATTCGATTCTAGTATTATGTTTTTCGCGCGTATCTTTTAAGTAGGTAGGTATGTATGTTTGTAAATTTCTTTATTTGGGTACCTACCTCGTAACATCTAAGCGGCTGGATCCAAACCCAAGTGTCAATAAATAGGTGTTTGATAAAAAAACGACGGTTTATATTGTTTTTATTTTATTATTGCCGCGAAATAAAAGATAGGTACAGTAGACTCCACTATTAAGTAACCCCCGTAGTAGCTAAAGTTTATCTCAGCTGTCCACACCAAACAGTAATATAGAAATTCTCGCAATCACAAATTAAATGCAAAAATTATACTGTCGTAAGGATTTGATCTCGGAACAATCATGTTTCACACCATGACCGACCGCTTATCTAACTCGGCTGTCGTGTTGATGACAAACGCGTTGAAATTATAAATCACTAGCGTCCAATAACCTGTCCTTGTCTAGCAAACGAATGCAAAGCTTTATTTATTATTTGAAGGATGTGGGTAGGTCGTTGATTTTTAACGAACGAACAAAGAAAACGAATAATTCTCATTGTCAGGCTTGACGTCATATTCTGTTCTGATTACTTTGTGTGTTCTTCGTAAGCTCTTGACTTTTGATAAAATGAATCATTTATATAATTTGATGAAAACAAGAATTGAAATTTGCGATCAAAATAAAAGCAATGTTAAATAAATTGCTCGGCAGCTTCATATAACGGTAAGTGTAACCTTCAACCCAGTCAGTTTTGTTTTCAATCACTTATTAAAGTCGTTAATAGGAAAAGTGTTTTATTTTTAGATTATTGGGAGTGGATATCGTCCATGGGTCCAGGAGAACTTGTGGAAGTCGATGGGCGCATGAATTGTCAGCAATAATAAGAAGTGTTGAAAGAAGTAATGCTACCATCTGTAGCGTTGTATACCTATCCAGAAGGACTCTGTGCGGTTCATCGAACAAGAACTGTAAAGAAATGGCTGTTTTCTCATACTTCATAATTATTTATTTGCATAGAGAATAATGTGGAAATGTAGTGTCAAGTGGTTCTTGGAATTAAAACTCCAGTGATAGGTCTAAGTGTAATTTACGCCAAGAGAAATTTATAGCTAGTGAAGGTTACTGTTATAACTTTAGTAGGAAAAAATTGGTAAAGTAATATACAATTTTATAATAGTGTAACATACTCGTTCACTACCTAATAATATTTTACTAGGTATTTTTTAAGTGAATACCTAACCTACTATATTTTTTAATAAGAAGATATAACATTTCCCCAAATTTCTTAAAAACGGGTAAATAATAGCTTATATTCACGAGAGATCTAAATTGTTAATACTATTAATATTAATAATTAATAATATTAACATGTTTGTTCGCCGGTGAATTATAAAAGATTATTATTTATTATTTATTTATATATTTATTAAGAGGTTTTATTTTGACAATTATTATTATTTGAATAAATTAACACGATAATAAAAGTAAGTAGTGTATAGGTATTATTTACTGCAAACTTCATTGATAAGGTTGAAAAAAAAAAACAAAAAATAACCCAACGCTCGGAATCGAACTCGGTTTCTCAGGATTGGAAATCCAAGTATGATACCACTGTTCCAACACTGCTATTAGCAAAGCAGTTGAAATTATGATTACGGTTCTTTGCATAGTTATTAAATATAATTTATTTGAGCAAAACTCCATAATCCAAATGGATTTGAAGCTAGTTGTCTTATACAAGGGGGATACTTATCTATGGAGTTGACTGTACTTGTCTAAGTTAATAAAAAAATATAATCAAACCTGTCCAGTAGAGGTCTAATAAAAGACCTTTTGTTTTTTTTTATAATGCTAGACGGACAACCCACTCAGCATCATCTAGCATCAAGAGACAGAGCTCACAGACATGGAGCTAGATCCATGTCTGTGGCAGAGCTAGTGTTGAGTCGTTCGTCAACTCACACCATGAATCTTGTCCCAACTAGTGTGAGTTGACGATGGGTACTGGATGACTGATCTATATCAGATTATTATATATTTATTAAATATTCGAAGATGTAGGTCTAGGTATAATAAAAATATATGTTATATATCTGTGTATGTACCTATGTACATACACAGATATATAACATATATTTTTATTATACCTAGACCTACATCTTCGAATATTTAATAAATATATAATAATCTGATATAGATCAGTCATCCAGTACCCATCGTCAACTCACACTAGTTGGGACAAGATTATAAAAATATATGTTATATATCTGTGTATGTACATAGGTACATACACAGATATATAACATATATTTTTATTATACCTAGACCTACATCTTCGAATATTTAAACAAACCTACATAGAAAATGCCCAGAACACCCGGAACAAATATTTGTAGATCGTACAAACATTGTTCCGAGGCGGGAATAGAACCCACAACTTCCGCGTCGCAGGCGGACCTTCGCCCGCTGCGCCACACCGGTCGTCGATTTTAGAGATGTCTATATTGTATCGAATTGGTACCTTTCGAAATTAGAATTAATAATAAAAAAACGTGTCAACCGACATCGCCTCGTAGTACCACCACAATGTAACACCATTTTTTTTTCAGTTAGCGGTACGATTTAGGCAAGTTTTACCCTACTTGTTTTTGACCTAAAGTACAATATAAGTAGTGCCTATAAATATCTACCTACCTCCATTATGCAAACTTGTGAAGTTTCTTGAGCAAATTTATTCATGACTTGCCCAAATATTTGATTGATTACCGTCTGGAGCAATTCCCCGCTTCCGATAAACTTGTAAGTAAGTACTTCATTAGCGGAAAAAAGCCTCTTGTTTGAGAATAAGCCTTGGTTTTCTAGGAAGCGATAGCTACTGTAGCGTCGGTAAAATAGCGGTAATAAAAATGAAATAGAGTCGTTGGCGTAGTGCGCTAGTGCCCGGTTGAGAAGCGAGAGGCTGCGGGTTAAGATATCCGTCAATATTTATTTACTTACTTACCATTATTAAAAACTAATGGGTCGGTGCCTTTACTGCCATTACGTAACGTACTCACTTAGGTAGTAAACTAATTGGCTACGATACGAATAAATACTTCTTTTAGTACAGGAACAGCAGTGGTAATATTAAAATGCTTTATTACCCTACTATTTTTTTTTACCTACTAGTTTTTTAAGAAATCGCAGCTTAAGTGTAAAAATTTCGTGCAAGTGATTTGCTGTTTTTGTTCGAGGTTGGAGGGTGAAAGTGAAATATTATAAATCATTTTCATTCGTTTTATATTTCGTTTCAGCTTAAGAAAATTTAACCTTATTATTATTATTTAAAAAAAAATGTAACGGCCTATTCACACTTCATTGAATCAGTCTGATCCGTCATTGACGATTTACTTATTTCTTAGGACTCTGCTTGTAATTTTTAACGATTCGCTTTTTCAAGTGGGTAAGCAAGCACTCTTGTAGGAGTTTATTATTTATTATTATGAGACTCATAAAGAATAAAAACGATTTGTTATGAGTATAACCATAAATTTAAAAAATTAAGAGATCTTGAAACGGCTAAACCGTTTTTTATAAAATATGTCTAAGAACCATTGCTAAAAACCTGCTTCAAATTGATTTACGGTGCCACATAGAGAAAGAAAGAAAGAAAGAAAGAATTTATTTGACAGCACAAAGACAAAAACACAGAACTGAAATAATTAAAAAAAAAAAAAAAAAAACATCTTTCAGTACTTACTTAAAAACATGAATTTGGAAAAAAATTAACAATAATAATAATATTAAAAACAAAATTACAAAAAAAGAAGAAGAAGATCAATGCTATCACTCAAGTTATTTCATCTCATTTCCATCTTTATGCCGATGATCTACAAATTTATAGTCACTTTAAAGTAGATGAAGTCTCCTTTGGCATTAATCAAATCAACGAAGATCTTGATAATATTAACTCATGGGCGAAGGCTTTCGGACTACTGGTTAACCCTTCGAAGTCTCAGGCTTTAATTTGCGGTAGCTCTTTTATGGTGAATAAAGTGTGTAGATCTTCCCTGCCTCCTCTTCTATATGCTAACTCTCCCATCTACTTTTCCGCCAATGCCAAGAACCTGGGTGTTATTTTTGATTCTCAATTGTCTTGGACAAGCCACGTAAATGAAATTAGTAAACGAGTCAATTACTCATTCCAATCTCTCAAGCGATTTCAGAAATTTTTGCCAATTAAGACCAAAGTAACATTGGCTCAAACACTTTTATTACCTCTTCTAGATTATGCCGACTCATGTTTCATCGACGCCACGGAAGAGTATCTAAATAAACTGGAGCGTCTTCAAAACTTGTGTATTCGTTTTATTTTCGGACTGCGCAAGTTTGATCACGTCTCAATGTTCAGAGCCCAGTTGAAATGGCTCCCTATACGTCGTCGCCGTGATCTACATGTTCTATCCCTTCTTTATAACATTCTGAACAATCCTCTCTCTCCTTCTTATCTTCGTGAGCGTTTTGATTTCCTTGTCCCTCGTGGTGAGCCCTGCAGAACAGCTAAATCCTTACTTCTTAAAACTCCCTCTCACTCCTCTAGTCGCTATAGTGGATCTTTTACTGTCCACAGTGTTAAAGCGTGGAACTCACTCCCTCATGAAATCCGCGCTAGTCCTTCACTCGGTATTTTCAAGCGAAAAGTCAAAGAGCACTATCTTTCCTTGTAAGTGTGTATTTATATAATTTAAGTATAATTAGTTGATATTTAGTATATTATTTAGGTTTATATTTATTGTGTAGGTAAGTTTATGTATTATTCGAATGTATATATTTATATGTTATGTATTTATTGCTAAATATTTGTTTTGTGTTTCATAATTTTTTTTATATCATTTCTTGTTATTATGTCCTGGTGTGCACCTACCCACTTCTACTAAATCATCTCTCATTCACTACTAGGTTTGCTGGAAGAGAACTCTTTTTAGGGTTAAGCTCGCCTGTGTACATGCACTATATTTTAAGTTTTTTCTAAATGTTTATGTGTGTACAATAAAGAATAAAGAATAAAGAATGAAGAAATTATTATTATTATTATTTATTATTAAGTACATGCACAAGGCAGGCACCAACTATGCTCGCTCTGTGTCACATGAGTGGTGTCAAATAGGTCCTGACTCAGCTTAATGCTGATTTGCGTGGTGGAACAACGCAAATCAGCGCTGGTTTTCAGGCAGGGCCTTTAGAGACACTAGCGGTCACACTTGTAGTGTTACCTATTTAACGCTGCTCTTTTTGCGTCGGGTTAAAAAATAAATGAACGAACGGTTTTTTAAATCGAATCACCAAAAAGTCAGTGTTGTGCTGCCGTACTCTTTGACTATATGCGTTAATTTCAATCTGTGAAGGAGTTAAAAGAGTACAAACGAGCAACGTGAACAAATAACTTTACTTTATTTTTTAATCAGTTATTAAATTAATGAATCGAGAATGGCGTGGTATTTTTCTACTTTTCAGAATGTTGTGCTTATGTTGGTTCTTTAGCCTTTTACGCTAATCATTATTTTTAGCATAGAAGTGATAGAATCTAATTACCTAGTAAAAAAAAAAAAAAACATACAAAAATATTGTTATATAAAATATATTGAAATTTTTATGTACTACTAAACATTTTATTATGTTTGTTGTTATTAGAGGTAGGTAGGTACTTACTAGAATGAATCTTAATCAAAACTCGATGCCAAGTGCCCAAATAATAAAAACATATTTATCTGATCTCAACTCAGATCATCAATTAAATAGGTCATACGTTGATTTGTCTGATCTCAGAGCTGATAGATCTAGATTTTTAATTGTAGAAAAATATACTAATACGTTAGTACTTACTATAACAAAATTTCGCTTAAAATCATAAGCTTTATGGAACGTGGCTAGTGCCGAATTCACAGTGGTAGCTTTTCCATTAATGGATGGATTATGAAGCCAAACAGATTAGAACCACTAAGCTCTACCTAGGTAGGCTCTACCATAAAAATCGTACGCCAACAGTATATCTGCCGATTTGCCGCTCTGGGCTGATCGTCATTTTATAAATTACAGCTATAATATACAAAATTAATAAATGGTTAATATTAAAAATCTTTATTTAGGTGCTCTGGTGACTAATGATATTTTTCCAGTGGTTAGTTTCTTATTCTTTTCTTGGAGTATTTTTTTTTCGTAACTGTACACGGCCAATGCAGGCAAGGGGACCACTGTTGAAGATATCGCCAATAGATCTGTAACAAAAAGAGAGGGATAAGCTTTGGGAGTTAACCACAAATTCTGTTAGTTTAATTCGGTTCCATTCGACTGACTGACACCATGACATGACACCTGCTCGCCGATTTAGGTTTATAATTTATAATTGTTTATTAGTTGATTTTTAAGTTATTCTAGTCGGAAGCGAGGCAAATTGCAGCCGCTTAGGGCATGCAACCAAACTGTTTCCAGTTTATAATTTTCGAAAATAATATATTAGTCAAACTGCGAGTAACTCGTTATTCGCCCATTCGGGCAATACTTGACTCTTGACCGTGACACGCTGCGCTGCATACTCTGTGGCTGTGGCTGCATGCAAGGCCACACCTTCTAGTATTTTAGTAAACTGTATCATACAAATAAATATAACTAGGCACTTTGCTATAAGTTATGTAAGATATAAAGTGAATTATACCAGATGCAGTAAAATGTATTGACCTGAAAGAGAGGCGATGTAGGTTCGGATTCGGCTAATTTCAAAATTTGGTGGTGGTTCCACGCCAAGCCTAGAAGAACAAAGTTAGGATGATCTGATACAGTTTCAAAAAAAAGTTTTATTTAGGTAAGTAACAAAAAAGATTAACTACCAATAGGATTGCCTTCCAACTAATTTAATATTTTAAATTTTATTCGAATCGGTGAACCCGTGAAAGTTTTGCAAAAACAAAGGTCACGCTCACGTTATATCTATCAACAACATGCATGATCAAAATCGACCTTGTATGGTGCGTCTAAATAATATACAGGATCATTCATTATCAACCTGACAAACTTAAGGGATTTGTTCCACACATAAAAAAAAAATATATGTACCTATAATTTTTTTTTTATGTATATTTTGTCTTAAAAATTACAAGTAAACAAAAAAAAAATCGATTACGTTTTTCTGCTCAATTATTATTTATCATTGTTGGGAATCGAGTGAAGCAGCGTAATAATGAAATATTCGAGTGTGCGCGCCCCGTAGCGGGTCATTAACACGCGCAGGTCAAGGACGCGCGGGTTATTGACCAGCGGTATTTTTTTTTATGTGTGGAACCCAACCCTTAAGTTTGTCAAGTTTATTATGAATGACCTTATATAAGGTCTTTGATTAATAGTGCGCGATATTCAAGGAATATGTTCCACAAACAAAAAAAAAATACATGTCCTACTTTTTTTTTTAAATAAAAAAATTACGTAATTCTGCTTAATTATTAGTTATCCTTGTTAGAAATCGAAAGGGTAGCGCTCGGCACGTGTCAGTGACCCGCGCGTCAATGAACCGCGGGTCAATAATCCGCGAGTCCTTGACCTGCGCGTGTCAATGACCCCCTACGGGTCGCGTGCACACGAATATTTCATTATTACGCCGCTTATCTCAATTTTCTACGTAATTGTTTTTTTTTTGTTTACTTGGAATTATTAAGGCAAAATATACATAAAAAAAACATAGTTACATTATTTTTTTATTGATGTGTGGAACCTGATCTTTAAATATCGCGCACTAATAATCGAAGACCCTGTATGTAACTATAAGTATATGTATTCGATATTCATTTGATATAATTTAATGACTGGGTTTCGCATCTCTTACTTCCTATTGCTTGATTTGTATCTGACCTTTGGCATCTTCGCTAGACACAAATGTAGCTGCTTAGTAATTAGGTACCTACATATTATAAAGTTCATCTGTCCTGCCTGTGACGGCTATATCATAATTTTTTTTTGTTAAATAATGCTGGACAATCCACACAGCATCATCTAGCCCCAAGCTAAGCAGAGCTTGTGTTATGGGATACATATCTAGATAGATATTTTTTATTGTATATTGAAAATACCCAGAGCATCCGGAACAAATGATCGTACAAACATTTGCTCCGAGGCGGGAATCGAACGCGCAACTTCCACGTCGCAGGCGGACCTTTACCCGCCGTATTTGGCAAACGTTCGGTTTATAGTAGTAGCTAGATAAATGATGGCACTTAGGTTGAAAAAATAAATACACGTTACAATAAATTTATACCGTAGGTAGGTCTGATGTGATGTGATGAAAAAAACATAAATTACACGTAGAAGTATAAGGCTGCGTTTCCACCAAAGATGTGCGAGGATGTGTAGCGAGGGATGTGTTTGTTAGGAACCAATAGAATCAATTCATTTACCTAGTTTCGTTTTGACAGCTTCAATGAAGTAATTCTATTGGTTCCAACAAACACCTCTCGCTACACATCCTCGCTTAGCTCTGGTGGAAACGCAGCCTAAGTAAGTGAAGGTGCATTTGCTTGCATGTGCAAAATCAGTTAGTTATGCTGAGAAGTATCATAATATGGTAATTTCGTCTTTATTATAATAAAGTTTGAGAGTAAAGTCGTATGATACCTACCATTCGATATTGTATCTTTTATTGTATTCTATTTAATATCAAGGTTACACGCAACGCAACCTGTCTCCGAAGTCAAATGTGCAATAAGTACTATGATAGGCGCTGCTCGGCACAGCTGGGTAATGTTGTTCTTATCAGATCAACGAAGCTTGGTTAAGCACTGTTCCGCGAGGTCACCATTTGGATAGGTGACCGCCAGTGGCAGTTTTAACCGAGAGCTTCCTTGCTTCGAAGGGCACGTTAAGCAGTCGGTCCCAGCTTCAAAGTTGCTAGGCCATGACGGAGGCCTCCAAGCTGCCTATTTACTTACATGGCTATAATTACGAAAAGAAAGAAAGAAAGAAGAAAGAAAAAACATTTATTCTGGACACAAACACAACAAACAGCGCTCAATGAATACACATTTATAATATACTTAACAATTATGTACCGAAAGAATAAGCAAGCCAAAAATAAAAAATAAAATAAAAATTACAGTGAATAGGGGCATAAGATGATAGATAGGCCTGTTGTTAGGGGTTTCCAAATTAGTCCGCGCTGAGTGTGATGTGAGCCAGAAATGGTTCCATTTCAGCTCTAATGCCGCTCCATGTAGATGTAGCGGCGCTGGTTTTCAAATGGAACCGTCTAACCTCACGATCGTGATGTGTACAAATAGTTACAAAGAGAAGGTAAATTAAATGTAGTATGTACAAGCAGATAGATACGCACGATACGATAAAATACAATAAATAAATAGATAGTGTTATGTATGTAATGGGTATATATAATATAAGTAATACATTAAAGTGAATATAACAATAATAACAGTAAATTAGGACATTATAAGATTAAATAGGAATGAATTTTAATAAAAATGGCTATCATCGACCCAGCCCACTATTAAAAAAAGAAAAGGCTATGAATGTTATATAAGCAAAAATAATAAAAACGTAGAGAGTTGAGTCTGTAAGGTCTGTAGAGTCTGTAGAGTGTTTGGTTCGTGGAGATTCCTGTTTGCTTACTTACGATGTTTTCCTTCACCGTTCGAGAGCGCTAGCATTACGCACACCAGCTACAACGACTGTTATATCTGGGACTGACAATTTAGCGTACTCTGCAAAGCACGGAAGCACTTACATCGTAATACCTTTACCTTCGGAGTCGTCTCATAAATTTGATAACTGTTAGGATAAACCCAGCCAACAGCTGTAGCACAAATGCTTATTGCTTTGGGTTAGTTAGTAGTGCAATATTTTTCGTATTTTTTTAACATTTTTGTAGTAAGTAGTGTCATAATTTTTGTATTTTTTATTTTAACTATTGACAGCAAGAATGTGATTCTGAAAAGAGTCACGGGCACAGATCAGCTAGTTTTTGAATAAAACAGCGTTAATTTGTATAAACTACAATCTCACCGGGTTTTAAAACATTGTCGCCATCCCGTCTGTACAACATCCCGGAAGTCCAGGCGAAAAAACATCCGCATAACACGAAAACCAAACAAAGATTCATCTTTTATATGGCACCTCTATAGCACGACACGTACAGGATCACTCGAAACGGCAGATATATTTCAAACTGTATTTATTCGACAGAGTGTCGCGGCCGCTCTCGGGCAGGCTCGAATAAAGTATTGAACGTATCGGTGACATTCTCGATACGGCCGCCTGGCATTGGGAGCTCGGAAATCTAATATGAATACGCTTTTGGTAAATACGGTCTAGAGTCGCAGGCATATCCTTGTGCTGGAATCACAAAACATACGGCATGTAAACACTTTGAGACATGTGCCTAATAAAATCGAGATATTTGAATTTCTCGGGCACATTTCGATGCATTCGGCGACACTGAAGCTTTTCTAAGCGAAAGCTCAAAGCATCCGATAGGGCCGTATCAATATTATTTGTATTTTGTATGTATTTGGTGCTACCGTCACGTTGAGACGTAGAAATTTAAAATGCGACGATAATATAGAACTTCTCAACAAATAAAGATAGGCCCTGTCACTTTATAAGTTGGTAGAAACAACCGTTTTTAGAGTCCCAAAAAAGCCAAAGCCAGTTTCCATATCTGTAATGTTTGTAGCTGGTGAGATCATGTTTACTGAATATAATGATGAGTCATTGCATGTGGGTGCTAAGATGACACTAGGTACAGGTTCAAACGTCATACTTCCGAGTTCAAGTTATAGTCTCACAGTCGTAAACGACCTTGGTCGGCGCCGTCAGCTAGTGCGGCGCGGTGAGAAAAGCAGGAGCGGTGTAGAGAAGCAAGTGGTTGTGGGTTCGATTTACACTACGAAATTTTTTTTAACACTTTGTTATTAAGTTCATAACTACAAAAATGTTTGTAGATAACACGACTATGTCCATCGTATTTTATTATTTTTAGTGTGATTTCTTGTATGTGTTAAGAGTAGTAAATGGATAGATGTATCATTAAAATTTGTGGCAGGAGGTAAACCTCGGTCCATTTCACTAGATATGATAAGCAAAATACCGTCCCTAACTAAGATCCATTTCACGGGCGATTCTAATATTAAACAATAGGGTAAACCCAAAATATTCTCGATTTGGCATCACGACCCCAGTAAGTCGAAATTTGTCAGATAATATCTGTGCGTACAGGTGCAAATTACAACCCTGTAGGGTATATAAGGTCTTTTATATTACGTCTCACGGCCGTTCCAAGATGAACTATACAAAATTTACTTAGCTATCTTATGCTACCTGTAGATACACTACGCACTTTTGTTAAAATAGATGACATAGGAATTTGGAGTATCACTACTGTTTAGAAAACTCATAGGTACTCAAAACTAAAGGAAAGTCGATTTATACTTACATTTAATAATATCGGTAGAGAAATAGAGTCTGTTCATATAATATTTTATGGTAAAACAGGCAGCCAGCGCTGACATACCAGCATAAGAACAGCCGAAGAACATTTTTAGATTTTTTCCATATAAAGACTTGTTCATACTAATTTCTACAATCAACTTGGATACGGTTTTCAGTAATGAGATTTATTTTGATTAACATAGTGATTGGTTTAATAAAAAAGATAGGTCATTTTAAAGGGCGTCTTGAACGACCAACGCGTAAACAAGATCATACAATAACCCTATAATAATAGAGTTACAATTTGAAGACATTGGACCTTCACCATCGTTGCTAATATTAATATGGCATGAGCAGAACAAAGCCGCCCCCTGTCCATTCAGAGCCACTCTCATAGATGTAGACAAGAATCACTTCAAAATGAAAAGCGGTACGTTTTTACAGCGAGCGACGCGCGTGTGGAGCGGTAGCAAATCGTTTTACATAATGGAATCCTCGTTTAACTGTGACTCATACAGTAGGTAAGTAAATATACCCTCGGGGCCATCGGAAGAAAAACTCTTCAGCCTTCTCGCTTCGAGTGAAGATTGTATAGCTGTGTAAAGTTTTTCGTCGAATTGACTTTTACTTTGAATTTTTTATGAGAGTTCGTTTAGAAAGTTGCAGGCACCTTACCTAATCTCCAAACAGTATTCACGTTTGGAAGTTTCGTGCATGTTTTCTAAATGGCTGTTTATGGATGCACGTAACTTAATGTTTGCAACGTAAGTAATTAAAGGGAAAGCAACTGCTTTACGATAAAACTCGAACCGATTGTGGTTTGAATTTGAAGCTTGTGGAGACACTAAAAGTTAAGTCTAGGTAATTAATCTGGAAAATGGAATGCTTAATTTTTTTTGGTAAAATACCTATTGCATATTTTTTACGCGTTCTTTCAAAACTATGCAATCATGCAATCGAGAAAATGCGACCTACGTAATTACCCCACTAATCCTTTATTATATTATTTAGCTTATTTTATAAACATCTACCTCCACATAGCAGTGATTTTGATTGTTTTAACAGAACTTATTAGGTACTTAGGTAATTAGGTCACTAGAAATTTTATTGGTAGCAATCAATGCAACTGTCTTCGAATAAACGTGTAAAACACGAAACGTGTAATTTACATGTATGAAGCCAGTACTTTTAATTACAATTTCGTTACCTACCTACTTTGTGTACTTCGCAAATATAATTTCTGTAACTTTTGGGTCGGAAAATTAACATGTTACATAGGTAGCAGGTACCTAGTGTAATATGTAGGTATGAACCATAAAATCCAAGTATAATAGCGTGGTGGTGTGTGCTTTCAGTGGAATTTATACACCTTTTAACTTAAAAATAACAGTGTATTTAATACTCACTTGGCTACATTATTACGAATAAAATGTAAGTAGTTTAACCCATTTTTTGTAACGTTTATACTAAAACTACAACTTTTTAACCACACAAGCCTCCATATATTATTATATTTTAGCAAGATTCATTATTATAGAAATCCCTAATGAAAATGATTAGATAATACTTTCTAGGTGAATAGGTATGCCAAACATAAGTATATAAATATAAAATTATCGTTGATACTAAAATATGATAGAAGCGCGTGTTGTTTGAGTTGAGTGAGACGTGTGTAAAAATACTCCCACACATTTTAAATCTGAAGTGCATCACTACCTGTTTGTTATACCTACTTACAAGTAATACTGCTGAATATTTAACTGGGCCACAGATAACATAGGCTGCATTAGCGATTTGATTGTTACCCTTTTAATCAACTTGTCGACCCAGCAAAACAGCAAATCAGATAATATAGCGCCTAAACAGCAAGGAAGGAATGTGCTAAAAGATATAATGAAGGCGAACAAACACTTTTATGGAGGTTTTGGTGAATTCGGAAGTGGAGCAAACGGTTCACATTTCAGTCTCAATCGCATTATATGCGGTACCTAGTTCACGCTACACTCTAGTTACCTTAGAATAACAACACGTGTTATTATTCTAAGCTCGTTACATTATTTTGTAGTGTACCCTATATCATACGAGGTAGTGATCCTTGTGATTTTAATGAATATAACTCTTTTGACTTTGAATGCAATTACTATCTACTTTGCTACCGAATTAAACCCATCAAAGTTATTTTTAGTAGTACCTACTCATATTTTTACGCAATGTAACCTAGCACTACTGATGGTTGAGACAAACAGTTGTTTCACAAGATATTAACGAAAATAAGTAAAAATAATTTTATTTCTTGTTTGTGCAGATCAATAAAATTATCTTTCGAAATACTCTGGAAACTTATCAGTTACATTTTTTCCATTGAACAAAAAATTTATATCAGTAATGAAAAATATAGCAGAAGCGTGGAACAAACTTTTATGTTACTAAAACATGGCAAAAACTCTCTGAGCGGGTATTGTACCTACTAATATTATTCTGTGGTACGGGTTAGTATTATCCTAAGCTGCACATAAATACCTAATCTAATAGACTGAAACAGCATTCCCCAAAGCACTATTTGTCTAGAGATAACAACATAACGAATTGGGTTCTAGCCTCGACTAATAAGCTTCGTTCTGTGTTACTCTACCTAGACTCGACAATCTAACGTCTAGGGTTTATTTTAACCCAGCTCTATCAAATCTTGCTAACTAGATAGGTATTATTATCATGTAGGTACTTACTTACATAATAAAAAACGTTGCCAAAATTATACCAAATAAATAAAGAACCTCAACTTTTCAATAACATAAAAGCTCCATGCATAAAGGTGGTACTTAACTTACTAAAATAAAAGTGAGATGTTACTCTAGAAACATTCAAGTGTCAATTTTGTTGGTTTAGTTTTACCTAGGCATATTTTTAAGTAGGACCTACGCAGCTACATAAATATTTAAAATATATTTTCTGACCAAATCTGGATTCCATTACGTGTTAACCGTTGAATATGCAACGTGTGCGAAACTTCGTCCCTGATATGTTAGTCCTGTGGGACACCTTCATCCTTATATTCAATAACGTTTGGCTGCCAGCCGGGCCCGTCCTTTCAGGATACTACATCATAACACCCTCTCAAGTAGCTAGTAATCTTGTACCTACTTACTAGGCTGGACTCTTTATTTATCTATGGCAACAAAGTAGGTGTTAGATTAGTACGAGTTTTGAGCGACCGGCTGGTGTCGAGTTTTCACTTATGTTTGATTGTATAGTAGACCAATCGTCAACTCGATCTGACTCTGATCTCGATTCATCGCCTGCGTATGTGTATTTTATTGCAAAAGTAGGCTCTAAATGTCTAGACTTTTCTGAAAAGAACCTACCTATTTGACCTAATAAGAAAAATCTAGACATCTTAGGCATACATTTGAAATTATGGGCCATGACGGAGACTAACGACAATCCTCCGAAGCACGGAAGTACTCAGATGAAAGTGCCTTATGTGTAAAGTGTATGCTTCCAGGAACAAAAAAAATAAAATCGTAAGGCATATGCCATCCACAATCCGCATTAGATACGTGATGGATCTCTCGCTCGACAGTAGGCTAGTAGTGTCCCAAAAGTGGGAGCAACGCAAACAAAGTATCTGCCACCGTTTTGTGTTGTGTATAACATTGGTTTCAATTACTCGTAACTGTTATTTCCTTGCTGAAGACCAAACTGAAATAAGGAAACAGTGTTATCTGTCTGTAGAGGCACAATCGTTTTATCTTCACATTATCGTCATGTGTTTGGGGTAATATCCTCCTAAAATGACCACTACCTACCGTAATGGACATTTGCTGTTGCGGAGAAAATCATCATCATAACATTATGTTTCTACAACTGGAGTACCCAGATGAACTTGGAGATTTCATATGACTTGGGGTATTCGGGCAGTTTTCCCTGTGTAATATACATACACAGAGAGAGTTTTATTTAAGTAATAAAATCTACACATTAAAAAAAACATAATGTAGGTACCTATCTCCTTACCTTTTTTTATACATTTTGTCATAAAAATCTCGACGATAACTAATAAACCAGCACGTCAATGACCCGATACGGGACGCGCGCGTTCGTATATTTTATTTTACGCCGCCTGTCACGATTTCCAACAAGAAAAACGAATATTTGACCAGAAATATGTAATGGATTTAATCGAGATTTTTATAACAAAATGTACCTAAGTATAAAAAGTAGGTACGTACTTATTTTTATATCTATGGAGCCTATTCTTAAAATATGTGGTTGATAACAAAAGACCTTGTTTACATCGGTTGAATGTGGAAAAAACAATATGTACCTATATATTTTGCCGGTTGAATGTAGAATACTTTTCCGAATAAAACATTTGGATTCGATGAACACGTCGAATGAAAGTGGAATACACCGATAGAATCCGACGAGGAAATTTGAAGAACCAAGATATAAAAAAAACATGGGGAAAAAAACCCCTCGAATTTTTTTTATTAGTTTTTACCAAAAATTCTCAAAAACAAAACACATAACTCGAAAAATATAAATAATCGGGGAACCTACATGGAGTATTTTTGTTTACCTCTGGATCTGAGGATTTTGTGTTCATTTGGATATCTATGTTTGGACCATCCTGTAGATCTGTGAAAGCTCAACCCCGGTTTTAACCTGGTTATAAAGGCGAAAAATAAATCAAAGTTGAATATTTGTTTGGCTCGCCCGCGAGCCAAGTGCGGGAATTAAAAGCGTCTTGTCGTCAAACGATATCGAGTTTCTTAAAGTAATTTAAGATAATACCGACGACAAAGCATTCACGATGGTCGCCCTTTGTGGGCATTGCGTTTTTAACAAGTTCTGACTAAACTGACTGCCCGTATGGTTTGTGAGGCTTGCTTTGTTTATTGCTTTACCTACTAGCTACTGCACGCTAGCTTGCGTAATGGACCTACATAATACGAACAAGTGCAGTGCAAATGAGTCTCGCCCCCTGAGAGTTCCGTGCTGTAGAAGGTAAACTTGTTATAAGTATTCTTAAACGCAAAAACTCTTAAACGCAAACGGAGCACTCGTGACGTAGCTGGCTAAGTTGTTCTTAACAGATCAACGAAATTAGGCACTGTTCCGCGTAGTCACCATTTGGATGGGTGACCGCCAGTGGCAATTTCAACTGAGCTCCCGTGCTTCGGAAGGCACGTTAAGCAGTCGGTTCCGAGTCCAGGCTTTTTCAAAGCTGTTAGGCCATAACAGAGGCCTTCGGGCGGCCTAGAAACTCTGTCATCAGAGTTGGCCACTGGCTCATACGAACTTACTTTAACGCAAATACATCGACTTGGTAATTTATTTAGAAATCGTTAGCTCCCTTTTCTAATTTTAAGGGTAAATAAGTCAAAATTCATCAGTTTTAGACTGTTTCCTTTAATTGTGTCACAAAGATTCTGAGAATTCCTTAATTTAGAATTTGTGAGAATACATAATCAGACAATTCTAATAAAGTAGAAATTTTTCATTTTTGCCATTTCTATACACGGATTCATTTTTGATTCTTATAATGGTTTAGATAATTAGAAAAAAAAATATATATATAATTAAAAATTGTCTTAGTACCTCTTACCTTTTTTTCTTTCTTTTTACTCTATTTCACACATAATTTGGGTCAGTGTCAAGAGGGTCAGTAGAGTTTAAAATCAATAAAACACAAAAGATTATTTTGAACCATCCCATCTTACATCACATGGCTTTGGAATTAAACGTCTGTTCGTCACGTATTATAATCATGTGATGAGTCGTTTGTCCTCATCGGTGTGGATTTTTTTAAGTAGATGCCAAGTAAAATAACTGTTGTCATATCCTGACACATGAGATGAGAAAAAAATGCGAACGCTTCTGCATGAGCTTCCAAGACTTTAGACTTTATTTTAAATGCTTGCAAAAAGCAATCGAGAAACTCGCGGAAGATAGGAAATCGACTTTTATTCAACCTTTATAAAACATCTAAGTATCTATAGCACAGCATACTTAATAATACCTACAGGTAAAACCAGCGTAATCAAAAATTTAAATGATGAGCTCGATGCAGGTTCAGTTCTTATCGCTAAGGTAGGAAATTGGTTTCTTCGCAGCGAAGAATAATAAACTCATAAGTAATTATTATTTCTAGTTAGATATCTTTACATAGTATAAAACAAAGTCTCTTCTGCTGTCTGTCCCACTGAATGTATGGATGTTTGTACGCTTAGATCTTTTAAATTATAGATTAGGTATATACTTAGGTATATTTTACACCCGGCTAAGCTAAATATTAATTAATTTGTTCAAATTTCTACAAAACATTAAAAGATCTGAGCAGATCAAGAACCATTTAATATTATTTCAATACTAGCTGTTGCCCGCGACTTCGAGACTTCGAGAACTCGGGAACCGTGGTTTTTTCCGGGATAAAAAGTAGCGTTTGTCCTACTCCCGGTTACTATCTATGTTTTAACGTTCAGTGAAAATTATAATATTAGTGTGAAGTGTGATTACCTGTAGAAGGACTCTTCAGAAAGTTAAACTCTTCTAAAAGTTCGTCTTTGTGGGTACAACCGCAGTGTCAGATATTCAGCATCCAAGCAGAAGCACAGAATAAATTATATTAGCTGGCAGTAGTAGCATTACCTACTGTATTTAGGTTTGAAGGGCACTGTATAACAAGTGAAGCTAATACACTAGAACTTAATTTCGTCTCGGGGTGGCGAGCGCCGAGCACAGTGTCATTATTCTGTGGCTGGCTATGTAAGCGGAATGTTAATATTACTTACTTATTTTAATATCTTTATGAAGGTATGTGTAACTTTTTTTCATGCGAATTTCTTCCCACTCTAGGTAAAGGATGATTGACTGAAAATTTCAGCCCTCTAAAGTAGCCACTATACATGTTGGCCAAGTGAAGGCCAGCGCTAGTGAACAGGCCAGGTCAGTATGTAACATACATACATAAAATCACGCCTGTATCCGGTAGGGGTAGGCAGAGACAACGGATTTCCACTTGCTACGATCCTGACACACCTGTTTTGCTTCATTTACTCTCATCACATTCTTCATACACGCTCGTCGGTTTAGGGTACTCCTGACCTGGCCTTTCTTCAGTATGTAACGTTCATAGTTAAATAATATTTAAATAAGTTTACGAATATGGATATCTATATGCAGTTTTAGTGGGTTCATAACATAGTTTCTAATCAAATTCTATTGATGCCTATTTCCAAATAAATACATAATATAATGTTTTTTTTTAATATTTGTGTACCTTAATTACTTACTCTATGCTGTATAGGTTACAAAGTCCAAACATTTTAAGAATTCCAGCCCCAAGCAGAACTGAACCTCAGTAACGCGTAATGCAAACATTTTAGGACGATAGAAATAAAAATAAAAAGAACAGACCACAGACAACAGAAAGCGACCGGCGTAAAATTCTTGCTTAGCTACATTTATTTATGTATGAAGTAGGTAGTAGGTTAAAAACTTGTGCCAGTATTTTTTATACTCATTTTAATTAATCTAAAACTGAGTTTTATTTAATTGGAGCAACGAAGAAAATAATTGAGAACCGATCGAAATGTAGGTCGATCATGTATGATTACTATTATGTGCATGGATATCACAAATATTAAATTAAAAAACGTCCCTTCACGCTCCACCAAATAATTCATCCAAAAAACTTTAATATTGAGTCGGCGGATTCTATCAAAATAATATAAAGCTAGCGTAGGAAAGTACTTACCTTTATTGTCGCAAAAAATAAAGTGACTGTCACAGCCCAAAAACCTTGTTGAACGTTTGCGAAAGATTGCGTTTACTTGATCTCAATATCATAAAAATAATATAAAATAGTTTCGTTCGGTACTGACTGACTGACAATAACTAACACACAGCCGAAACGTAGAGACGGACTCTATGATTTCTATAAAAGTCTCGAGACCTGACATAGGGTGTTCTTTAAAATGTGTAAATAAATGAAATACGACAAAGACGTAGCGAGAAGTAGAAAATAGCAAGAAAATGTTACGGAAAACTATACTGATTTTAGCTGAGATTAGACTTGCGAGCTAACAGACGAGACCCGCGCTCTAATCTTATACATATACTAGGCCACATATTAAATAAAAAAATCAAATAAATATAAAAAAAAAAAAAATATCTCTCTAATAAATTAATCTAAAACTCAAATATTTTTTTAAATTTTTGTTTACTCTGATCTAATGAGATCAGAGTAAACAAAAATGGATAGGCTAAGAATATTATCTAGTATTCTTAATATAAATTGGACTTTGACTATAAATAATATAAAATATGAATCTTTGTATATATATTAAAATGTATACACAAACGTACCTAGAAGTATTTTAATTAAAATTCGATTAAATGGTGCAAACGTAACCATGGTCATTCGAAAACTATAGCTTTTATATAAAAAGAGAAAAAAGTAAAGAGGCCATTGCCCAGCAGTGGAACATTAGAGACAAAACTAAAAAGATAAGTAGTTGTTAGATTTCGAGCATGTATATGTAGAATAACCGAATCATCCACCAATCCGAATTAGGTCCGCGTGGTGGATTAAGACTCAATCATTCTCGCTCGAGAGTAGGCCAGCTTCTAATGTTCCCAGCAGTGGGAACTTTAGAAGGCTGTCATGATGATATGCAGAACGCAAGGATTTTTTAACTAATTTCAAGCGGAATGTGCGAATCACAAATTACAATAACTAACAAAACTATAATAGATAACCTATTTATTATTTGCATAAAACAACGCTTTGTTTCCGAAATTGCTGTCACTTATTTATTATAGTACACAGGGTTATTCAATTGCACCGAGCCGGATAATAAATTCGCACCTAGTAATTGTAGGAATTTGCTTTGCAGGTTATTTTAGCCGAATCGTTACGAGTAGGTTAGGTTACTAACCTACAGTGGATGAGAAGGCGGAGGGAGCGAGGGAGGAGGCGTAATGTATTTTCCCATCGCTAAGAAAAAAAACAAAGGTTACTTGCCTAACATTCGGAATGACGTCTGCCTTCGGTTATATGTCTTCTAATATTTGCCTCTGAAAATCCAAAACTTGAGTATCCCAAAAAACTACAAAGGCTTAATTAACCAAGTAACAAGCTCCCAACTCAATTGACACAAATATACTTTGAAACCAGTTTCAAATACTTATAAATACCTATGTTAATGGTATAATAAATAATATCATCATATCATTTAACATAATGAATGAAACTCTAGAAGATAGTAAAATTAGAGAAAAAACCTACCTAAGTTGATTGAATGTATGAACAGGCATAGACATAGTATGGCAGATTATTTGGGGCAAGAAACTGACTTTAGCTCCCTGATTAGAAACCACTATATTGTAGCATTCTGTGGGTATTGTTATGACACGAAGAAATATCATTTGTAACTAATGAGAGTCGTTAAAATCATTATGATTTGGACCTGAATCTGACAGCATAATGGTAGTCAGGTAAAATCACCCTTATTAGTGAGCTAACATTATGTTATTGTTTCCCATTCGCTAGCAATAAAGCATTTTGTCGATGTTTTGGTGAGGACTCTACCACGAGATGACTGTATAATATATTTTCAGTCTAATCGAATGTTTAATTCTATAATCTAATTTATCTTCAATGAGGAAGCTGGAATATCGAGTTTTGCCCAACTTTATTAAATTAAAAGTTGGTATTTTACATAGAACATAATTAAAATGTTATGAGACATTAATTATTGAAATACAAAAAAGCTTGCATTAAAAAAGTAAGCAAAAGTTGACGCATTACACGTAATGATTCTATTTAAAATAAAAAATAATGTAATGTAATTATGTACATATTTTATTTTGTTTAATAATATATTTAATCTACATTTACTACAATTTAAGCCACAATAAAAAATTAATAAATAATAATAATAAAAAACAATTTAATGATAATGATTTAAATATAAGATTCATTAGGCTGATCCCGCGATATAAGTTCAAGCGGCTTTAGGGTGGATTCGACCAACTTTTGGAATATTTATTCCGCGGAATAAGATTTGTCAATAATGTAAACTGTAAGTTTACTCGCGAATAACTACGATTTACTCTGCGAATAGCGCTTATTCCAGTTTGGTCAAATCCAGCCTAAGTTGACTAACGAGTCAAATATACATCGTATTACGTTACTGACTGAATGTCTGACTGACAACAACCCAGCCAAAGCCCGTGGTCCTAAGTACCTGAAATTGTGTGCAAGTATTGCTTATAATAATGTAAAGATGCACTACTATTATGAAAGGAGATCCTGAAATTAAAGTCCTACAGAACGCAGCCGGGAACGTAAAGTTTATAAAAAAATATCTACGTGGATAGAATCACGGGGCGCTCTAATAGTTATAGTTTATATAGTTAAAGACATAATAGGTATATTTGTTGCCCGTTCATAACATAAAGTGTACTGTCTATGTAAACCTACTAGTATACATATATTTCATGGTTCAACAAGATGCGGGGTACTGGCAAACACGTTGCCTAATGTTTTGTTTGAGTCCATTGTGAACCTCAACTTCCTATCTCCGCTTCTTGGCAGTTTATTGTTGCATATTGGTACACATTGCTTAGCGGTAATTGAATTGTTGTGTTCGATGAAAGTTTCTCAGCGACCATACTGGGACTGTGGGCTGGAGGAAACAATGCATTCATGTATTTATTAAGTAGGTACCAACCTAACTAAGAGCGATCTGAATGACTCTAATAATGACGGCATTATTAAGTAACTTTGGAAAGGGTTAAATTTTCTAACTAATTTCAAAATCATTAAATGAAGACAATCATCTGGAGGTATGTCTGTTGGATGTGTGTAAAAAGTGCAGGTGGTTGGAAATAAATAGTACACATTAATCTGTTATTTATTAAAAAATAGCAAATTAACAGAAAAAGTATGAAACTGCAAAGTACGCATTACATGTTGACACGTAGTGACCCTAATCACGGCTTAGCAGGTTTTCCTACTTGGTGTTTCAAACTTATTTCAGGCTAAGCTCTAAATCCAGCCTTTCGTGACCTTATTATCTTATGAGTAAAGTCTTTTTAACTATCCGCTAGACTAGACGGTACTTTAATTACCTATTGTACCTAATTATTAGGTATTAGCGGATTTAATGTTTTAATTTTAATGTCAGCATCTGTCAAGACGGACATGCTAACGTGATGGCCACGCCGCGCTTGACCAACCACCCTAAAAGAATGTAGGCACTAATAAAGAAACTGTTATTTTAACAGCTTGCTAAGTATTGTCTTTCCTTGTCATTCTTATGTCAATTAATAAAGACGATGATAGATTTGAAAGACACATTAGTTCATAGAGAATTAATTATATGCAGGTCGCTTATGATTTTTTCCTTAGATTTTAAATGATTAATTATCAAAATCTTATTTGCTTTAATTTTACTAGCTTCATTGCTTTTGAACTTAAACACACCACATAATACTTACACACTCTGACTGCATAAATTTTCGATCGCAGGAATATGGCTGTGCCCTTTACGAGAGATTTCAGTAGGTATTCGAATATCTCTTGGCTGATGATGATTATTGTTTTACGGTAATCACACTAAAAGTTTAATAAACTTCCACCAACCATTGGTACGTGAAATAAATTATAACATTGCAAATGCACTAGGGACCGCGTTGCGGAGGCACAAATCCCATACCCTCATTTATCATAGGATTTAGTTAATCCACGTGTATCTAAATTATTTTTATTCGTCCCCACGGTCAAATAGTGTTCATTCTCGGCATATCCGGCTCTGCAAACGTTACGCAAACAGATGGTTTGTAGTTTTGTTTGTGGCTGTAAACTAGGTATTGTGTGATCCGATAAACCAATTATTGATCAGATACCTATACTAATAGAATATCATCATTAGAATATTATCTATACTACTTCAAAGAATGCCCCGAATAAAGTATTTCGAGGAAACAGTTTGGTTTACAAACCGGTTTTATGCTAGCATAAATACGATAAAATCCGTTAAATGATAATAAATATGTTTGTTTGAAGAAGGCTTACTTGTTTAATCAAATAAAGAAATCGCCGAATTGTTATACTTTTTTGAAGTTGGTGGAAAGGTCAAGGAAAGCAACGGGGCGGCGCTTGAAGACAAGGAAAACGTCCACTACCTCATGAGCCAAGCCAAGACACGAGTTATAAACGAACTTAGATGTGCTACATCTGTTTGTCCTTTATTACTATTTTGTTGGTCGTATTGGAAAACTTTTGCTGTTATAATTGACAACGTAAGCTCGTAAGCTCGGCGGTCGGTGGATGTTACAGTATATTTTATCGAATGTGTTTTATGGGTCTTAGATACGCATGTTATTGTGTTTCCTTCATTACGTTATGTTTCTACTCGTATTATGGATGACAATTCTATATATTGTAAAGCTGTGTAGAACACCATCCACCGCTGTAGAGCTACAGAAGTTCTAGTTCGAATCTTTTCTAAAAATATGTTGTACGGTAAGACACCGATCCCATTACAAACGGTATATAGACTTTTGCGGTCAGGCAGGGTTCTCTGTAATCTATGCGTATCACACTAATAGCGGTCAGACAAATCTGACTGTTACAGAAATCCGATAATAAAAAAAAACTAGAGTAGAGTCAGGGGTAGTACTAATCTGTTCTGTGGCCAAGCGATGCGTTGGTTTGAACAAGTAATTAGTCGCTAGAATTAATAACAGCCGTGGTCGCAGGCAACTGCACTGGTATGATCACACCTCTATCTAGTAAGTAGGATTGAATAAATAGTGTTTGTGTAAACACAAAAACCCGAAACGTGTGTGTGTGTGGATTACAGAGCGTGCAAGGTTTTCGATGTTATCTCGTTACGTTAATACGTTAATGTTTGCTTTAGGGAGGATGTGCTCACTGTGGAGGTCACACCTATTTTGATTCATACCTTACTACATTTTAGAACTATCATCGCATGTTTGGTTCACTAAGACTATAAACTTCATTTAAATATTTTGGTTTGAGAGCTTTACAATTTATTTCTGTGTCATTATAATTTACTTGTTTCCTAATTTGTACAATCAAAATGCTCTACATTCAGTGGTTGTGCAGAACTCGAATCGAATTAAAAATCAAGCACTGTTTTGAAGTAAAAGGGTCTGTAAAACTTATTAAGAACCCTATTCATTCAGAATACCAATTTCATTACAACAGCAGATCTCATTTTGCAGAATTTGGTTACAAAACGACCGTGACAACGACGAGAAGACCGCGTACAAAAACAAATGCGGGAAAACAAAATAGTATACAACGTAAACGAACAACGGAGAAAGCCTTGGACAATGTTTGTTGTAACTACTACAAGTTGTGACTTCTCGGTCAATAAGTATGTAAGTATGTATAGTTCCCACAACGGATCTCGGCCGTCGTGAAATTAGCCGTTTCGATGCGCGATGGAGCTTTTTCAAACTAAATTGTCTTTGCGGCTATACCTAACTAGTATCACAAACGGCTAACTTCACGGAAGGCTAGATCCGCTGTGCGAACTTTATTTGAAAGGTCCGTAAGCTTGATTCGATATTCAAACACAATTTTTATCCGACTTTAAAAAAAGGATGTTATCAATTCGACTCAATTTTTTTTGTTTGTTTGTTATGCGAATTGATTTTGATGATTTTTTTTGTTTGACTTCAGAATAGGTCCCATATAAATTATACACAGGTTTTTCTAGTTCGCAGTTGCCATTCGAGAACCTTTATTCACCAGCGGTCATCGGTTCTGCGAATGGTCTGCCCTCTGCCACTCCAATTTTGACGACCGATGTGGCGCAGCGGGCGCATGTCCGCCTGCGACGCAGAGGTTGCGGGTTCGATTCCCGCCTCGGGACAATTGTTTGTACGATCTACAAATATTTGTTCCGGGTGTTCTGGGTATTTTCTATATCTAATAAAAAATATCTATCTATGTATTGTATTGTATTAATTATATATCAGTCATCTAGTACCCATAATACAGCTCTGTTTAACAGCAGCTTACCTTGGGGCTAGATGATGCTGTGTGGATTGTCCAGCATTATTTATTTATTAATTTAATTAAACTTGGGGATTTTGACCTAAAAAATTCCAAAATCCCGGATTTTGACACTAACCCATTGAGCTAGTAACTTACTTCAACTGTAGTAATACTAGTTTACTAAATAATATTTATTAAAACTCCAGATACTTTTGTAGCTTAATTTATTTTCTCATGCTAAATTCGTTACTGGCTTAGTTAACTATACCATTCATATTTTAATTTTGTATTACTTAAGTTTAAGCAAGTGCTTATAACTTTTGACTTTGCAATGAATAATTTCAGTGATAAGTTAGTAAGTGAATAAAAGTTATTAGAAGTTCATATCACAGCGTCTACGAACGTCTACGAAGTTCGTAGCAACTCAACCATACTGCTACGAGCTTTTACGCTACTATTTTGTTTCATGATCAGACTTAATAAAATGGTTCATGTACCGAGTTTATTCAGCCCTTACTTTAGCCCGGCCGACTGGATTATGATCGATTGCAATAATAAAAACGGTTGCCGCAGCCTTCATTATTTATTTTCACACCTCGGAGCCGTCCTCGTCGTGTCAGAAGCATTTTTCATGCAAATACAGCTAGCGGCGATGAAAATAAAATGACGCCTTGGGACAAAGATTCATAAAAAATTAGTCAGAGCCTCAAGGAACTTGGGAAGCGAGCTTAACGCTGTTTTGAGGTAGGAATTGGTATTTGGATAGGGATTTTGATATTAAAACTGTAGCACTAAATCATCGTTCTCTCATCTTAACAGATTCCTTTAAGATAAATAACAAAATAAATACCTATTTAAGTACAAATAAATAAATATTTGCGGACATTTTATACACACAGAATATAATTTCGATATTGTAGTCTGTAGTTTTTATGTCTTAAGTATTATTATTTAAGGTTTACATGGCCTTCAGGTGGTATTTTAAGTCCGTCACCAGAGTTGACCACTGATTCAATCGAACTTACTTATTATAGTTTTACTCGTGATTGCTTATGTTATATTATATTTTACCCTCTACTTTAGTTTCGCAATGCTTTGTAGTTCAAAAAGTTCCTTTGATATCTTACATGATTTGTCGTATTTATTATACAAGGCGTGTCTGTCCAAAAGCTTTTTCAGAACGGGGGAATCGTGTATAACCCTTTGTAGTTACACGGGCAATCAATAGGTATGTACCATTAGGTAATAGTCGTCGACGTCGCCTTCCTTCTGTGTGTTTGAACTAGGGTTGATGACTCAAAGCCAGGTAGAAAACCAAGCATTGTATTTTTTTTGAGTTTAAAGTTTAATCGAGACAGTTTAAAATATGATTTAGACTATTAGATTATACCACTTGAATTTGTCATTTATGCAGACGTTTCGAAGCTAGTATCGCCGGCGAGTATTAGCCGAGCAACCGTCAAACGCGTTCGCGGGCGGTGCTTATGAAAAAGAGCTTCTAAATAGCTTCGAAACGTCAGCATAAATGACAAATTCAAGTGGTAAATAGCTGTTAAAAATTTAATATGATTTCTAACCACTATAGTTTTAACTCTTTAATGATTTAGACTGTCTGTTTTTAAATAAAACACTTTTTCTACTGTTGGTTGATGTTGTTATATTTAATTTTAGAACCAGACAGGTGTACTAATTACACATGTAGCATAAGATCAAATAAATATCCTACTAAAATAAAACTTGTCGAGTAGGTGATGTACTTAAAATAAGGTGCTTGTAATCCAAGGATATGACACAAAATGATAAAAATATTGAGTACTTTTTCAACTGTTGAGTATTGCCGGAGGTCAGTGACGTCTCAGGACAACTTAAACTTTACACGAGTCGGTCAAGTTAGAGAATGTAGCGAGTATGTTGTACTCGCATATAAATATATACGGTAGTATGTATGTATAAACAATCACTATTTAATCCAGTAGATCGCCAGTACAACTGCATCTGAACAAAGGAGTAAACTTCAAAAATAATCTCAATTTAGATGTGTGAGGTTCCCCTCGTATCCTACAGGATATGAATTGTTATTATATTTATTTTAAAAACGTTACACATTAAATTTAATTCAAACTTTAATTATTTACTTTTATTATCCATTTTATGTAAAGTGAATCGATATTAGCAAAAATTCAAATTAAAATATATTTTGAAAAAACTAAGGTCTAACAGCGGAACCTTTGTAGTATCTACAAAAAACAAATGACGATTGTTCTAAGGAAGACTCCTTAGAACACGACAGCCTACAGCACGGATTGGTGAACTGTACCTACCTAAGGTACTTATACATTTTTCTAAGCGCCTGAGGCACGGACCACATAAAAAGGTACTGGATGAATTTTTACGATTCATAGCCACGAGTGGAAATATAAGATATTTTTGTTCGAGACGAAGTGTTGATGTGAAAACGGGCACTGTTCCTGAAATTCTCATGCTTTTTACGAATATGGGATTTATTCATATCAGCAATAAAGACGCATTAAAACCGTAAACTTTTATAAAAGACTATATAGGGTCTTTGATTATTAGTGCGCGATATTCAGGGAATATGTTCCACACACAAAAAAAAATACATTTTTTTACATTTTGTCTGAAAAATCTCGTGTAAATCGATTACGTTTTTCTGGTCAATTATTAATTATCCTTGTTGGAAATCAAAAGCGGAGCGCGTGGCTCATGTTAATGACCCGCGCGTCAATGAACCACGTGTTAATAACCCTTACGCAATTTCCAATAATAATAAGTAATAATTGACCAGATATACGTTACCGGTTTACTCGAGACTTTTAGGAGAAAATATACAAAAAAAATATTGAATATTGCGCTCTTATAATCAAAGACCCTGTATACTACCTGATAGGCTTATTTTCCTAGCAGTGGGGACGGTAAGAAATCATGATAAGAGCTTTATGCACTGTGGTTTCTATTAGCCTGTATATAGTTACTAGGCATGCAAGACATAATCTCAGAATTCTCCACATCTTTTAGTGCCCACTGCCTGTTGCATATCGACGAACCAACCAATGATATCGAACGGTTTGTTATTGCTTGAAATTCGACCTCAGCAACTGAATAACAATTAACAAATAGCAACAAGCACAATCACATTAAAGTTTTTACAAATCACAAGCGCGCGTTAATGGTGGCGATTCGAATTCTTATTACTTTTATTTGAATTGTAATAGATGCTATAAATGTTATTATAAGTCAGTGAAAGGATGTAGGTCGCTCTCAATGAGCAAGTCAATGTAGAAATTGTCAAAGACCTCACAGAGCAAAATCGACAAGTTTTCTAGAATCAACTAATACTGGAATACATTAGTCTAGATAAAGTAATACAAATTATTACTTAGATAAACAGTAGGTATTACTATGTTTATCATGTAAAACCTCAACGACGAATTTTTCTGATTTTATGGAAAAAACTATTTTGAATCGAGTTTGAATATACGATTTTAAGTAACGAAACCCCAGTATAAGGTGCTACCTTATTTTATAAAGTTATAAGATATCACGTAGGATTAAAATATTTCAATTTTTGTTTACAACTAGAGCTAGTTCGCGAGTCCCGAAGTCGCTACAAAGAACTTAAATTCACTTTTAAATTCCCTCTGCTTAGTTCAAAAGCTGTACCTAGGTAACTTCGTTTCAGTCGTCTTACAATTTCGACGTCTGGTTACCTAGTACCGTAAATATGCAATGCACTCGTGCTTGTGTGGCAGTTCATTTGGAATGTTTTTATGGACAGGTTATCTCTTGGTGCATGTGCATGACCAGGCATGAGTGAGTTTTGATCATTGACAGGTTGATCCTGTTGATCACAACAGACACGATGCGACGTTGTTCGCACTCGGTGGATTACTTTAGATTTATATACTAGGTACCTACTAAATATTGGAATATATTTCATTACGTTCTTCTACATTATGTCTTCCTGAAGTTCACAAATTCCTACGTTGCGTCTGCTAATTAAGATAAGTAGGTACTCCCGCATTACTAGTTTTTATATGAAACCACTCGTACCTACATCACAATAAGCAGCGGAGTAAGAACGTTAGTTAGCCTCATTTCGAGGAAATTACTATAAATACCTGTGGTAATTCTCGCGTAAGCACCACGGAGATTGTTTACCAATTAAAGTGGAACACCGCTCTAATCGGCAGCCACTCATAAGCTTACCGCTTGATTTTCGGTAACGTGGCCACAAAGCTTTCATCTGTTTGTATTGAATGTAACAGACTACGTTTTCAGATATTGAATGGTTCATTAGTAGATGGGGGGGTCGGATAGTTGACTTACTAGAGTATATTTGCGTACGCAAAATATTAATGGATATTCAAAAAAAAAATACAAAATACAAAATATTTATTGAAATTTTACAATATTGCATATTTGCAAACCTAGGAAACCAAGGAATCATTTAACACTCACATCGATGCTGTATTTGTTTTCTTTTACAGTAGGTAACGCATCTAAGGAAAGGCCAATAATATAGTGTTTCTATTATCTGAGAACAAGATACATTTTTCTTTCGAGTTCATACTTTTTTTTGTTTATTTAAAGTTAAACTACTGAAAGTGCTTAAGTACTTAAGAGTTTATGTTTATCCAAATTTCTTTATATCATATCATATTCTTGGTCCATCTGAGCATTTCACATTCTGAATGGTCGTAAATCGCAATCCAATCCTGCTGTAGCAATGTGATTAAAGTAAATCAGGCCATTTTCAATGAACGCTTAGTTGATCTTCATTTTTTATTCTCATGGCTCATTAAATCTTGTAGATGGGCTCGGTAAAGTTCTAGATTGACATCGTAGATCGTCTCGGATTTCCAGATTTCAGTCTGAAAATGAAAAAAGCCTTCCTAAGATCTTATATCTGCGCTAGCTATCTCGCTCTGATTTCAGACTATTATTGTTAGGGAAAATACAAAAGAGTTCTATTTGAACGTACGACATTGTAAGCTAAGTTTTCATAACTAGTAATTTTTATCAGCTTTTATTGAACTCTACTTTGTGATAAATACAGAATATTAATTGACCAGATAAACCTTATCAGTTTACTCGATATTTTTAGGACACCAAGACCTCAAGACCTAGTGGTAAGACTCTTTAGCAAGAGTCCGTCTTGGTGGGTCCAACGCAGTGTCAGATATGCTACCTCCAAGGTTTGGTTTCTGTTATATACTTATTCTACTCCTTCTTCGTTGTAGGTACTTGCTATTCTAATATGGAATGGTACATAACAATCTTAAATTAGGTACAGAGCAAAATTAGAATATGTTTCTCTGCAGCAATTTTGTGCACTTCGCATTCCACTCAGTCAGCAGAAACCGTTTCAGTTACCTGTATATAAGGAGCCATGCAGGAATTGTGCATTCTTCCCTTGGCTTTGGTCATATTTTTCACACTTTTTTTACACACACCCAGAACGAAATCTTTAGAGACTTTCTAAGCAAATGGATGTAGCCAAAGTAAATAAAGACGACTTACTTGTGTATGTACTACTGGTGCACTATAGTATCTGCTTATTCTTTTGCAGCCTCGTATAATTCAACAAAGCTTATGCTTGAATTTATAAGGAAGCAGCACTGACTGCATACATTGCATACCTAATTCTGCTGTATTCACAGTGTGATAACGTTGTTATTTCGTCTGTATCCTCGTCAGTTAGATACCTACTACTTGCTTAGAATCACAGAGCAAGGAAAACAATATGAACATGCCTGAATGAAGTGACCTGAGTGAGGGATAGACGACTTTAATGTTTTTTTTTTAAAGTATGTACTTTATTAATTTTGCATACCGCGATACTAATTATGCATCTAACAGACGCACGGAAAGACAGCATTCAATTCCAGTTTTTCGATATTTTGCTCAAAACACTTAAATAACTAAAAAATCCGTTGCTTATCCACAAACTGGATAACCATAACGTTATGATCCGTGAAAGCGAAGCAGCGTTCCATAAAAAATGTCGCATATAAATTTAAATAAGCGAACGAATAAGGAAAATGCGCGACATCCCCCGCATATAAGTGGCGGAAAATCTTACAATCAACCCAAAGCAACAATCGCAAACACATTGTAAACGTATTTCTCGTCTGAGAGCCGACCGCTCGTGTCACTTGCTCTCAACCTCTCCATTACTCATAACAAAAGGGAAAAGGAAAGAATAAACAAAGCTTACAAAAGAAAAAATGGCTACACTTACAAGTTTCACAACTATAATGCTAAGAAATGGCGGATAGCGTTTCCATCCGCTTAGAGTATGCTTCGTTTCAAAAAATGTGAGTACCTACCTACCCTCACACGTGCATTAAAAGAAACGTAGACATGTGTGAAACGGAGATAAATGTCCGCGAAACGGACACAGAAATGTCCAAGCGTTTCTAGTGCTACAGGCCGCATTTTCGTTAGGAATTTTTCAATTTGCCCCTTTCAGAGTATAAGAGTTGAAAGTTATTTGTTGCGATACAGAGGCTGCTACTCCATCTCAAATTGAACGAACTTAACATGGTAGGTAAGTAAGTAAATCTTATTTCAGGTTGACCTAGATCTTTGCAGTAGAAGAATATTCAATTTCGATGTTTGTTTTTGGATTCTTGATAAATAGTTGACGCAACTAATGGTTAAAATTGACCGCATAGAGCTCAACTTTTAATCTTATTCTCTAAAAGAAGAAACAGTTAACTAATTTGATGTTTACGTCCATAAATTTGACAAATAGTTACCTAGCTAGCCTAACAGATCTAAGCTAACAGATGAAAAACCGCGGGGCCTAATCTAAGTAATAGTATGACATGAGTTTCATCACAACACACACATTAACATATTTTTAAACGGATACAAAACGAAAGTCTCTATAATCTAATCTATATCTTATTCGCTTGAATATTGCATTAAATTACATGAATACCGTGCCTTCTTTTTTGTTCTAAAATGTCAGTTATTAAATATTCTAACATGATAAAATTAAATAATAAAAGCAGAAATTAAATTCGCCAGCGTGTTTATTTATTCCCATGGCCTCGGGGACCGACCAGGCGTAGCGGTCCATTTTGAAACTTACACAGTGCCGTGTTCAAGAAAAAAATAATTGACATTACTAGAATACCTATTCTGATGACACGTCGACGTACAACCTCCTTCTTTTTGGCAGTTAATTTTTTTTAATAATTCGAGAGATTCGCTCTAAACGCGTTTTTGTAAGGAAAGAGTGATATAAATAACAGCAAGTCGTTGCTGACACCAGTGCTGATAAAGCTAAGTAGTCATATTCACTGAGCATTCTAGCAGTTCCACATGAGCATTTCGTCTAACAGCCTCCTAGCAAGCAATCAACAAAAATTGCTTCGAACTTTTTGCCGAGCCAAGCAATAAACTATGTCATTGTTTAGCTGGCTCTCTTCACGGAAAAAAATAATTTTCTACAAAACAACCAGAACGCTGAGTTAAAATTAAATGTGTTAAGGAAACCAGAATCTGTTTGAAGGAACTAAAATTATTGTATAAAAAACTCATCATATTGTAATGCAAACGATTTCATTCTAGTTAAGCAGGAATTAGTTCTAAAATGTTCACTAGATGTCGCAGTGTAAAACGTCGCGTTTCTAGATCGCGCTGACGAAAACTTTCTGCCTTATTACAAAACCCATTTCGTTATTAATGAAAATTGAGTCAATCAAAGTTATATAAATAAATAATATATATATATGTATATTGCGTATAATTTATTCCATAGCCTTGTGTGTGCATTTGTGCCATACCACTGGTTAGCTTACTTACTAAAGTAAAATATTTATCAAATAATAATTCAACAAAGGCACCCCAAGCATAATCGGTAATAGGTTACTTACTACAGCACATCATTTATTCATCATTAATTCAATACGTACTGTAATCTAGTAATTCCTAGTAATTCAAGCCACATAATTATTTGCAACTACAATATTTTTTTAACTAGAACAGTCTTGTAGTTGTTACAAAAAAGATTGTCGTCACATATATAGCAAGACATTCTAGTTGAGCGTGCGATATTCTGGTTAATGTCACAAGATTTTTTTCCGTGTTCGCTATAATGCTTAAGTAAATGCTCCCAGTTCATTAGAGGGCATGCAAAAGATAGTCTTAATTAATGCCATATGAATATTATAATTATAAAATGAATATTAAAACTGCTAAGTTAATTAATTTGACTTCTTACGACCTTGGAAACGTATTCTTTGTAGTACAAAAACCCTTAGAATCCAGCCCTGACTTAAAATAATAGCCGAGTAATCTGTCGCTATTCGGATGTCAAGAGTGAAATGAGGACAAAAAGAATTTTCGTGTAACAAACAACTAAACGAGAGAATTTCTCGTTATCTTGACGGGACGCATTTAAATGTGAATAAAACAGCCAAGCTCATGACGGGCAAGCATTTCATTATGATTTCGAATCGGGAGTCCTTTCCATAAGGGGTTGAGAAAATTGTTGTATACAAGGCCTTATACACGCCATAGAGTCCCCTTTAAGGCAAATGGCGTCAGCGGAACCCTTCTGAAAAAACGCATTAATAGATGGTTCATTCATATATTTTGAAACAATAACAAAACACGTTTCAATCTCTGAAACCATTTTGAATCTTCGAATTCCCAATAGCAGAAACTTGTTGTAGTTAGTAAAGGAATAAATACTTTAACTTAGTACAAAATAATATAAATATTATGTATATACTTACATATTTACATAAAAGTAAACGACAAGAATCATTTTAGTTATTATAAATTATGAATACTTCCAGTTTATGGAATATTATGTACTATTCAGTAAGCTTAGTTGTCAATATTATATTTTTGTATAGAAAATGTTATTTTAAAAGAAAAACCACTTCACTTTTGAAACAAAGTCATTTTATTAAGTTCCAGTAAAGTATAACCATACAAAAACAGTAGGTTAAAGAAAATTCAACCGATCAAAGGGATTTTTCTTGCTTTTGAAAATAAAGTTTTGTTAAGATATTTTAAAGAAACTTGTTACAAGAATATAAATTACCTAACCTATACTTCGTTTTCCCGTTCGCGGTTGCCATTCGAGAACCTTTATTCCTCAGCGGTAATCGGTTTTTTAACTATTAAACTTATTTTTTTCAACTCAGTTTAATAAAATTATAAGGTGTCTGTCTGGGCAAAATTCATTATCAATTCATTCCCCATTCCAGAGCGTAGCTTAGTCGGACCACTAGTCTACGTACAGAAGCAACAGATAAGTAAACAAATACACTTAATTACAGCCAAAAGCTTTTAATTAAAAATTCCGTCAGTCATCCTGTTTATCTTTCCAACGCTTTCAATTTTAAAATGATAAAACGAATAAAATATCTATATTACTCATTTGTAAGCATATCGTGATTAAAAGCTCTGAGTATTAAATAAGGCTTTTTATACACTCGTACGTAAAATATAATGTATGGCTTGGGGAGTTTACAGGTTACTTTTATCTTAGTACGTTTGTGTTAGTTACACTGGCGCAGTTAGGGGCCGTATATTAAGAGCCTTTTGATCGAGCAAGTTAGAACAGTATGTCGGTCTGTTTCACAGTTGATCCATTCAAAAAAGACCAAACAACCGTTTTATAGATAGCACAACTTATCCAAATCGCCACCAGACGGAAGTTTTTCCAATATGCTGGTGGCATTATCTTGTTCGTATAGCAATACTGACCAGCTTTTAGGTCCCGTAAAGTAAAAATCAATACTATTTATAACGATCATCCCTTAATGTACCCGCCGACTTATTTTTAGTATTGACTGGGTATTGGTAGTACCTTAGTAGTAGTAGGAGAGCACGTGGTTTTTCTACGGAGTAAATTCACGGAACGTCGAATTATTTTAATTATGTCACTTTTCCTCTTCTTTGAGGGTGTTTATTTGGGAATTGTAAACAAGTTAGTGTGTTTTGCTTTTTAACAATAACATTGTCATTAAAAAAAATTGTTTTCTTGTTGCCTCAATTAAATGGTCCTGTAATTTTCAAACCTATATTTTCTCTAGACCAAAAACGTGCGTTTTTGTGAAAAAAAAAGTGCAAATGAAGACTTACAGTCTTCGAGTCCAGTTTTTAGAAAACGATACACATATAGGTCCCGCTTCGGTATGTTTCATTACACCAGAACCAACTTAAAATACCTACATAAATAGGCTTGGGCAAAGCCTAAATTTTAAAACCATTTTAATGAACTAATGAGATGGCTTGCATAAAGTATTGTGACTCTAATTTATGGGGTCCAAAAACAGGCGAGGCCCTCACTCACATTTTACTAATGTAAATTATTGAAGTGTAACAATATGTATGTATAATATGTATGAATGTGTAAACGGCACTTTTAAAAGGCATTTTCATATGTTATATAAAATATTAGTTTACCGAGCGAGCGAAGCGTCTCAGTTTCGAGATTGGCCAAAAATGCTTTTGGATGTCAGTTTGTCTGGATTTCTCCGGTGTTCTCGCCTACAGGTCGCATTTTTCAACCAATCTGGTTGAAACTTGGTATACAGGTTCTATGACTTTATAGAATTTGATTGTCGTCGGGGATTTTTGATAAGGGGCGTACTTTCTGCAAAAAGGGGCCAAAAGGGGGCTGCTGAATATCTCCGCCTAATGTGATTTGATTTCGATGATTTTTATTTTATATGAAAGGCAAATATTAACTTTAGATTGTCTGATATTTGGTGAAGATCTGATGAGGATCTTCAGCGTGATGAGCAAAATAGTTCTTTAAAAGGCAATATGTTGCTCACTTTCAAAGCTCACTTTACAAGTTTGTGCTTGCGAGGTCTACTGTTCGGAGAACTGCTAGTAATATGTATGTATAGGTACCTGCAGTTGTAAAATTGGCAGATAATTACCAAAATACGGGATGTCTGAGTCGTCTGATCTTATTTCCTCATTTCAAATTAGAAGCTCGTAAATAATTAAACAAGCCAGTTAATTAATTGAAACGTTCTAAAATGTATTGAAGCTTATTGAAACATTATAGGCACGCAATGCTGTAATGTATTTTATGGCCTCTTAACTTATCCGAAGGCTCTGCCAAGGCAGGAAGAGTTATTTTGAAGTTGTTTGCACCTGAGCCGCAGGCTTCAACTAAGAAGGTATTATTATACCTATAGGTAAAAATCTTCAGCTCCATTTGTCTGTCCATGTGTGTGTGTGTTTGTGTGCTCTTCGAAGCGAAGATTACCAAATAGTATTTTCTTTAAATCTTTACATTTAGAAATTATATTATTTATTTTACTTCCTCAAAGAAATTATAGATTTGTCCTGAAGCCACACACAAAGAGGGATAAATAAATCAGTGCCTATAGGTTTGTTACTTTTCGTTATTTTCTGTAGATAGTCCGGAGAAGACCCACACAGCCGTATCCGGACACCGGACAGCTTAATGGCTTCCACTGCAGATTTACTGAGATTATCCGTTACCTACTGGACATAACGACCCTCAATAACTGATACTGGAACTTTTAATATGATTTACATATTTTAAGTACACAATTAAATTAGAATATTTAAAAAGTTATTTTTTTAATACCACTAAAGTTGCAACCAAGCGTACGGCCCACTTAATGGTAAGCGGTTACCGTAGCCTATGTACGCTTGCAACATCATAGATATCACTTGCGTGTTACCACCCTGAGACGTTACATGGAAAGTATCATGTGCCCGTAATTTCACCTGTAATTTCAAATATTATAGAAAAATGTAGGGCATTTTCAAGAAACTCAAAAGTAAAAAATAATACAAACCTAAGTAAGTTGTTAAACTAAGATAGCTAACTAATTTTAAGTCAGCTTCAATCAACGAATACCATTAAACTACGCGGTTTTTGGCGCCCACTCTAACTCACTCACTCTAACTCACTCACTCTATATTCTATAATAAATATGTATAGGTATGCGTATTATTATGTACCAATATGCGTCACCAGAGTTGGCCACTAACTCATACGAACGAACGAACGAATATGTATTCACGATTCCATTTGGTCTGTCAGAAACGTTATGCTAAACGGCCGGTTAATGTGTTGGTGAACATTTAGTTAGTCTGCAATTGTAACCATGTTTCAAACACATTTCTCCGGACGGATAGCAATGAGAGCTTGGCGTTCACATGGTAGATGATACACATGCCTGCATCCCATTCCGTTTGCTTTCCCTTGATGTAGTGATTCAGACTATTCCGTGCCGCAACTGGGAGCCTATTATGTTATGTTATGCCTGATTTATTTCTAGAGATAAAAGAAAAATATCAACAAGCAACTAAAAAAGGTCTCATACTTTGAGACGGTTTATACTCAATTCCACACATTCGCAACCTAAAGTCAAAGTAAAACATTGTCTGTCACACTCGTATGAAAATTTTAAGCGACCGTATTTGTAACCCAATTGCACCATTGGGAAACAGTTTCAAAATGTTCTCCCGCGTGCTCTACATGTTGTTTTAGTTTAGACTATTTACCCAATCCGTCCAGTCGTAATAAACATACTCACATACAAACATACTCACTCATACATCCTCAACTACAAACCTACACCATTACAAGATGCGTTTTACGTATAATACGAGTACACTGCAGGGTCTATTGGACATGCGTATTAAACGCGACTGACTTTTCGATCGGGGAAATGTTCTAAATTCTAAAAAAAGTCGTAATAAACATACTCACATACAAACATACTCACCCATACATCCTCACCTACAAACCTACACCATTACAAGATGCGTTTTACTTATAATACAAGTACACTGCATATATTGGACATACGTATTAAACGCGACTGACTTTTCGATCGGGGAAGTGTTCTAAATAGTCTAAAGTGACTGTAAATCTAATTTATAATAATTTTTCTCTATTTTATACCTAAGGTAACATAAAGTAAAAACATGACAATTCCTTGGCAGTGTGGTAAAAAGCTTTATACCAAAACGGCAATTTCTGCACGGGAAGCCCAATGTATTTAAATTTTCAAAACACACTTGCGTGTCCGAGTGGTTTAATGAAATGAATTATTTTAATGAAGGCTTGTTTAGCTTACCGTCTGTTGCGTGCTACCTTCGTTACAGTGCTCACAATACCACCGGCAGCGGTCTGGTTTTCAGCTCCTACGATGAGACGACTTGGTTATTTGGTTAAAAAAAAACTGTTCTTAATTTAAAAATCGAATTATGATATTTGATCTCAAAGTTAAAGTTCTAGAGTCAGTAGTAACTTAAATATTATATCATCAGACTCTGGACGAGTTTTTTTTTAAATGCCCCGTAGTGGTTTATGTTAGACTTGTACAGTTTGCAAACCTCCGTAACTTGTACAGTTTGCAAACGTCTACAGTAGGTATTTTTTAACCACTAACCACATTTGGAAGTTGTAGTAGAAAACATCACAAAATGCAATACGTTTTGTGGTTTAAATTTTAATTGGCTTTGAAGTTGCAAACACTAAACGCGTAAAAACAGCTGTAGTAAGCCAAAACTTCACCGCATTGTATTGCCCGAAAAGCCTCATGCTCCAAAACAGCCAGTACGGATTTGTAATGACTTCATATGACTAAATAGTTGGGGTACCTATCTGTGTTCTGTTAACCTGAAAACATTTTCCCAAAAGAGCACTATAAAATATATTAAATCCCAAAGGTATTTTAATCCATAAGTGAATGTTGAAGCTTTATTTGTCAGATAAGAACAAACACACTGCTTCCCGATTTTGCAACACAAGTTCATCAAATTATTGCAAATAATTTACAGACATTGGGCTTGTTTGCAAAATACCTCGTAGTAGTAGCACTCGGTTTCATAATAATGCAAACAAATGTTAATAAATATTAAAAACTAAATACTACTGAGTACGTAGTTACCATAATATAAAATTTACCCAACTACCTACTATATCTATATTTAAGCCTACATAATTATACATAGCTCACTAAAATGCGAGAACTTTAAGGTTCTTCATGACAAATAAAGTTCTTGATTGAGGATTCCCACGCACCATCTTGCAGAGAAAAGCACTTTAAGAATTACAAATTATGAGTATCATAGCGTGGATAACAAGATAAGCTACTTGACTTAAATTATGAGGTCCATTATCCTTGATGAAGTAACAAATCTTCTAACAACCCATTTTCTTTTCGAATTACAACCAATGATAATTTTGCTGGTTCATACAACTTTTGCATATATACAGCATGGTGTTCATTCATACAAACATAAAACTGTATGCATTAATTAATACTGATAATAAGTGTCATTTATTGGATTTTCAAATACTTTTTTTTTTAATTCAAAAATGAAAAACGTAATTCTGCTTAATAATTAGTTATCCTTGTTAGAAAACGAAAAGGCAGCGCTCGGCACGTGTCAGTGACCCGCGCGTCAATGAACCGCGGGTCAATAACCCGCGCGTCCTTGACCTGCGCGTGTCCTTGACCCGCTACGGGGCGCGCACACTCGAATATTTCATTATTACGTCGCTTAACTCGATTCCCAACAATGATAAATAATAATTGAGCGGAAAAACGTATTCGACTTTTTTTTGTTCACTTTAGATTTTTAAGACAAAATATACATTAAAAAAAAAATTAATATAGACATATATATTTTTTTTTATGTGTGGAACCTATCCCTTAAGTTTGTCAGTTTGATAATGAATGACCCTGTATAGCGAAGATATTTTGCCAATTTTTGGTCATTAATGACGACTGATGTGGCGCAGCGGGCTCAGGTCCGCCTGCGATGCGGAGGTTGCGAGTTCGATTCCCGCCTAAAGTCAAATAATTATACGATCTACAAATATTCGTTCCGGTTGTTCTGGGTATTTACTATGTATAATAAAAAATATCTATCTATGTATTGTATTAAGTATATATCAGTCATCTAGTACCCATAACACAGCTCTGTTACCCCAAGGTATGCTGCTGTTAAACATAACAGCAGCATACCTGTGGGTTAGATGATGCTGTGTGGATTGTCCAGCATTATTTATTATTTATTTATTTAATGCTTCAGAACCATGCATTCGTCGTGTGAACTAGCTGTTATAGGTACATTATACAAAACACGTCCATTGCTGATGTTAATAAAACACCAATAGTATTGTTTTTTTCTGCTTCGTTCTTATCCAAGCTTGTGGAAATTATAGAGAACACTAGCAAGGTTCATAATGCTGTGACTGACTAACAAAAAAGGGTGAGTAAGACTTTCTTAGAGTAGAAAATATAACAGGCACTTTTGAACATCTGTTACGCGCCCGAGAGTGCGACCAAAGACAGTAGCAATTACAGTGGTGCGAGGCGAGGACATCCGTGAAGGTTTGCCTTATTGCACGATTGTATGATGTCACCAAAAACGGAAATAACATTTTTTGTAACTAAACTTTAATTATAAAAATTCGATTTTGTTCATCATCGACTATGTCATCGACCTACTAATGTACTGAGCACTGGTGGTCTAAGTGGTAGGAGACAAAAATATAAACTAAAACTAAACTAAAACTAAACTAAAACTAAACTAAAACTAAACTAAAACTAAACTAAAACTAAACTAAAACTAAACTAAAACTAAACTAAAACTAAACTAAAACTAAACTAAAACTAAACTAAAACTAAACTAAAACTAAACTAAAACTAAACTAAAACTAAACTAAAACTAAACTAAAACTAAACTAAAACTAAACTAAAACTAAACTAAAACTAAACTAAAACTAAACTAAAACTAAACTAAAACTAAACTAAAACTAAACTAAAACTAAACTAAAACTAAACTAAAACTAAACTAAAACTAAACTAAAACTAAACTAAAACTAAACTAAAACTAAACTAAAACTAAACTAAAACTAAACTAAAACTAAACTAAAACTAAACTAAAACTAAACTAAAACTAAACTAAAACTAAACTAAAACTAAACTAAAACTAAACTAAAACTAAACTAAAACTAAACTAAAACTAAACTAAAACTAAACTAAAACTAAACTAAAACTATACTAAAACTAAACTAAAACTAAACTAAACTATTAACCTTTAGGTGTTCAAGTACGTACGTGCCTTTTATTATTATTGTCACAAAAAATATAATTGTAGTATTATCTAATTTTTTTGTGTACCTACCTACTGGTTTATTTTATGCCAGCTCAATCACCATTTTTTCTGTTGTATGTTCACACGTACGTTGATTTAATTTGAGTTTACTGCTCCGCAAACGACTCATGAATTCAATTTTCCATATCATGCTTTCGGCGGTCGGACCGTGTGTTGCCGTTTCGGAGCCTAAAATAATAGGGACTTGTAGATACGTGTGAGTAGCTCTACATTTTAAATATATTGTCTAGATATGTACCTATATAGACTACACTAAAATTGTTTTATTAAACACCACACACGTCATAGGCTATTTAAGAGTTACCTCTGCAACGTGTAATGTCATCATGACAGATTTCTAATGTTTCCACTGCTTAAGGGACACTGGCCTACTCTCGAGCGAGCGGCATTGCACACATACATTTTTCGAATAGAAAAATTCATTGGTGCACGACTGGATTCGAACCAACGAGTTTAGGCTCAGAAGGCGAAGTCACTGCTATGACCACCAGTGCTCTTACGTGTCGGTAATGTAGTTCATCTTTATTCCGCCCATGCACATAAATGAATACTTTGACGTGTGCCAAAGTTAGTATGTAATATAATGTGATAAATGACATTTAAATATATAGTATAACTAAAATAGTAGTAGTCACATTCATAATGGTGAATTAAACAAATAAAAATAGCTGCAAAAATAATAAAAAATAAACTAAAATCCTGAGAAAAGCTATGCTAAAAAAACGGCCAAGTAAGTCTAGCAGCTGCTACATCGTATCAATGGCTGGGCATATTGAGCTAAACGTTAACGCAACGGAAACGTTTTGGTTTTAATCTAGGTCACAGACTTTCACAGATTTAGTATGACTTCGCCATTGATGTATAAGCCTATATGCCTTACTCATTATACATTAAGTGTCTATGACACAAGCATACTCAGGTTGAGCTATTAAAACTTGCTTATGTATATTCCAAATTCCTTTGCCCAGCAGCAGTGAGATAGATAATATCAAGTTAAAAAAAAGTAAACTCCCCACTTGAATCAGTTACGCACTGGTCTTATTTTTATTTGGCTATAGCAAAATAGCTGTAGGTATAACATTATTGTCTGCTAACGACCGGTCACCGGAAGCAATTTGAATCGAGATTTAAAAAGGGTTGAGTGGTTTTGCACAGTTGTTAGATAAAACGATCGTTTGAATAAACCTTGTGGAGGCCTACAACAATTAAACGAAAACCACGTGAGCGAATTTGTTTATACGGGAACGAATTTTTATTGATTAAAGTTTATTGATAATTCAAAACGTTATATATTGTATTGATACCAAATTAGGAAGCCTCAGTCACTCACTGTTCTGTTACATTGAAAACACCGCAGCATTCGATTTTTTTACCAAGTTCAAGATTATTATGAATTTTTATTTTATAAGGTTCAAACGTCAACATAATATTTTGATAACGAATGTTACTGATGACCTCTGTCGATATACAAATACTCGTTACCGGCCCACAACGTCACGATTACCTCTCAATATATTTATTTACTTATTTAAAATGGGGACGCCAACAGCTAAAAAGTAAGTAAGTTAGTATGAGTCAGTGGCCAACTCTGGTGACAGAGTTTCTCGAAGGTTTCTTTCATGGCCTAACAACTTTGAAAAAGCCTAAATAATATCTAATTTTATTAATACCTATATGACCAATTATAGGTGAACACAGCTTTTACTTACATTATATATATTTTAGATAAACTACCTTATGTAAGTATATCAAAATTATATCTTTTTTTATAAAAAAAAAATGGAGCAAGTAATTTTGAGCAAGCAAGACTTAATATAATGAACAACTTGTGGATTAAATGGATATCATTGCTTAATTTCGCGTGTAGATATTCCTATGGTGAATTAAATGCTGTACATGCATAATGGAGGTTTAAAAATCTTAGTATCGGCACGATGGTCATTATGGAAATTTATTTAAAACGTACGGCTGACTTTGAAGAATGGAGAGCGGTTCCGTTCGGCCCTGATAAGTGACCGCAACACGTACACGTACTTTCATAATTTATTTCGCACCTGGCCCGAAGACCTGACTCCTGAAATATGGTCTCACGGACTTTTGTCCTGCATACATAATTTAGATTTGGAGGCAGTTGAAGGCGTTTACTGATGGTTTTTTCTATTAGCAAGCACAATAATAAATAAGTGAAAAATTAATAAAAATATTTTTTTTCTTACTTCACAACAGGATTAGTACAATCACATAAAATGTTGTATTTCAGTTCTTTCTTTGAAACCGGATTACGATACGAAATAAAAATACAATTTGGTTTGTCAATGAAAACCATTCTGCAGTGACTTGCAGTCTTATAAATCGTTTTTTATGATGTATGTGCTAAAGTGCACCAAAACTTTGTTTCATTTCTTTACAAAAATAAATCGTGGTCTACCGCGAACCAAAAATTCGCTCCGGAAGTTTCAGTAAGTAATGTTATTGCCTAGTCACACTTAGTCACCCTTATTTTGGTTTATAACCAACGGGTTCGCCGCGGGAGGAACATACACATAGATAAACAAAACTAGTGCTACTAGAAGTAACTTATGAATATTTGCTCGTTTTGGAGGTAATTCAGTTAGAGCATGCGCAATGAGGCTTACATTCTGTGCGCGAGTATTTCACTCAGTAACTGGCGACTGGTTTGATGCTGTTCAGTCCGCACTTGGCTTGGTTTGGGACCCAGTGAAGCTCGGTAAAATTCGCGCGCGATTTTACGAATACACTTTCAGTCTTCGTAACTTCTTTGAGTCGAAAAAGTGTTGAGTTTTTGGTTAACTTGTGAAGTAAAGTTTTATAGGTTTATAGAATAAATGGATGTTAAAAACATGGGTAAGTTTATTCTTAATGTGTGAGCACTTGCTTAATTATATTTAATTTTTCATTAACTATTTATTTTCGTTACTGATGTCTGACTCAAAAGAAGTTTGATTTGAAAATTGAAAATTTGGATTGATGTGATGCAGCTGCGTTGCGTTTCATTTGGTTACACATTTAGAAATTGTCGCTGGCTAACCTTAGTAGATTTTTATGAAGCTAAGCAAAATCTACAGAACCTTAACTCTACACTCTACTATTTGGGCAGTCATGCACGGATATATATACTTATCCTGTCGTGCGTGGGCTCATGCAAATATTTTTCCCAAAATGAGAAACAAACTTTTCCGTCACAGATTATAGTCAGTCGTCTAACGTCTACCACAGAAGTCATCAATACCTACATCACATGATTTTTATGATGACCCTAAAACTTATCCAATACTTATCTTAGGCCCAGTGGTAGAAGGCATGTATACCGGTGTGGGGTAAGCATTCAGTGTGCCTGTTTTAAGATCCGTTAGTCAATAATCCTGTCGTTATTAAACGTCCATTCCCTCCGTCTCAGTCCGGTTTAAGTTTCATTATCATTAGTGAACCAAGATTTATGGGAAGAAAACCTTGATTTCGATCTTAATTTAAGAAAAACAGGAGTAAAACGGTCTTGTGAATTTTCGTACAATATGTTTTAATTTTTTTTATGTGCAAATAATTTAACGGTAATTTCTGACACAATTATTTATTGTTTACTTTGTGCCCTTGAAATTGGCGCAAAATACTAAACGCCCTGCGTTACACAGTAACTGTATACAGTAGGTACACAGTGTTGGGACCGGTCACGTCGTGGGTGGTAGACCTCAGCTTTGTTCCGGATTAAGTCGTACATTTTAGCATGTTAACCGTTACTTTGCTGTGAACTAAGGATTAGTAACTTTATCTCATTATTACTTATGCACGGGATTCATTATTCTATTTTGCCCTCCTTAGATACGTCTAGACAATCGTATTATCTTAATTTATATTTAGAGCTTTAGGCTTTAAGCTTAGCATGGCTTTAGTGGCGTAACAAGAGCCAGCCGACCTGTAATTAACAAACCTAGGTTATATTTATTTATGTACGTACTGCGTACCTAACTTACGAACGCGAAAATTTATTAAAAATATTTCCTTTCGCCAACTAACTCATCGTGCAGAGTCATTGTTTCCCTATTTAAATCTCAAAACCTAAAAAAATAGCATTTCGTTGGCAAAGTTTAATAAAGGTCCGACCAATGGCTTTGTGAAAATAAAAGCGCTCCTGAAAGGAAATTAAAAGATGTAAATGATTGTCCAAATGAAAGAGTTCACGATTGCTTTTTACTTACTTGGTTTTATAGCCGTTTGCACTTTTGCTATTGAAATTCTACACAGCGATAGGGATAGACTGAAAGTTAAGTTACTCGTTAAATTAGAGTTTACCCAAGTTACAAAACATTTCAAATTGTGTAAGTTTTTTTTAAATAAAGGTAGTTAATTAATGACTGCGCAACCGCAGCACATAGTAGGATACACACGTCCACCTTTACAAAACTTACCGCTGGTCCCTAGTGGGAGCGAGACATGGGGCTCATCGGGAATAAAACATTCATTAATTCAGTTTGCCATACAAAATTTAACTTTTTTCTTCTACCACTATGGTCTATTTTTAACTGTTAATCGTAAATAGTTACTGATTTTAGAACCGTTTATTCATTCATTCAGTTTGCAATACAAAATTGTGCGTTTTTCTCGTAGTTTAGAGATTACTTTTAGTTGATAGCAACAATTAGTTACAAATTTTTAGTACTGAGCACAACACTAAAGATACTGCAAAACGACACGATCTCTTAAAAATGACACGATCCTGGTCCACATTTACCGTAGCAAGTACCGTAACATGTTACGCAGCCACGGCGCGTGGAATTGACACAAATGTGGACCCACGCTAAGATCAACATTCACTTCATCAACAACACCACTAGATTAATACGTCAACAGTTCTAATGAAAAACTTGTGAGATCAATGAAATATATTACCTATCTATACTAATATTGTAAAAAGGAAAGATTTGTATTTTTTAATTTTGTATTTTTGTATATAATACTGGCGCGAATTCTAATTTTTTTTTATTATTTAGAATGCTATATTATCCCTGAGTAGACATAAGCTATATTTATTTCCATCCGTGCGAAGCCGGGACGAGCCGTTTGTACTTAAGAGTCCTATCCTTGACCATCCTTGAATTTTCTTGTAGCCCGTGAAGAATCGAACCCGATTGTGGCTCGTGTGTTGAAAATATTTTAACGATAATATTTTTATACAAATAAAAGCTTCATTCCTTAAAATTTTAAAAATTTTGAACAAATATTAATTAACTCAAGACACAACTGATAAAAAAATAATTAGTAAACGCACGTTTTCGTAAAATGAGAATTTCCAGTCAACTTTCGATCATGTTTTCTATGAAATAACAATGTCTATCTTGTTACCGAAAATGCAATTAAAATAATCACAGTTTTAAAAATGTTTTGAGAAAAAAACAGCATGTTAATTCAATATTTTTGAGAAAAAAAAGGCCTAAAAACGCGTACTTTTCCCAATTTTACGCTTGTTATTTCTGCTAAAGTAGTACAATAAAAATACACCTACTAAATTAAAGTTTAATTTTTATTAAATAATACAACACAAAAAAAGTCTAATAGCATTGACTTTTTTTATACGATTTATTTTAAATCACATCTTAGCGCATTTAAAATCATATCGCCCGAAGCACCGACGCGCTTATAGAGGGAGGACGTATCGCTGGATACATGCAGGCGATCTTCACAAGTTATAGCGCTAGATCTTGGAACGGCCTCTTAATGTACTGGCATAAATTCACCTATAGCTAACGGCATTTCATAATGATGAGTAGAGTTCGCACAGCGGATCTAGGCTTCCGTAAAGTTAGCCGTTTGTGATGCGCAAAGACAATTTAGTTTGAAAAAGCACCATTGCGCACCGAAACAGCTAACTTCACGACGGCCAAGATCCGTCGTGAGAACTATACTTACTTAGGATTTTAATGAATTAAACTCTTTTTACTTTGACGACCGATGTGGCGCAGCGGGCGCAGGTCAACCTGCGACGCGGAGGTTGCGGGTTCGATTCCCGCCTCGGGTCAAATATTTCTGTTCTGGGTATTTTCTATATAATATAATAAAAAATATCTATCTAGGTACGTATTGTATTGTATTAAGCATATATCAGTCATCTAGTACCCATAAACACAGCTCTGTTTAACAGCAGCTTACCTTGGGGCTAGATGATGCTGTGTGGATTGTCCAGCATTATTTATTTATTTACTTTTTTATTTATTTATTTGGCTTTGACTATATTTATTGATAAAAATGTTTTTTCTTCTTGTTTCCCGTTTTTCTCTACAAGTAGGTAATGTAAAGTCAATTAAGTAAACTCTAAATATTTTGTTCCATTTTCAAAGTTTTAAACCTACAATGGAACATCTCAATATGTAGCTACGTTAATATTGTAGGTGTTTCTCGTTAGAAAAGCAGAACCTACCTAATTCTGATAAGCCTTTAATATAAATTTCATTATGAAAAGCGTTGGCAGGGTAGGTAGTTAAGGTTTTAATATTCTGGCTCAAAATTAAATCGGCCGTCATCTGGTTATTGCTACCCAGCCCGAAGTAACATATCGTAAGGGAGTTCATAAATGTTTGAAAATAATATTCTGTAGACTCCTGCAATATGGATGTATCAAGAATAAAATAAACTCGATAAAATATATATTAGGGTGATATTTAAACAATCGTAGTTCTTGTAAGTAACTAATCAAAACATAATAAAAAAAAGTACGAGGAGTAGGTGCTATTGAGGTTGGCTGGTATGGTACCTTTGTTAGATAAACCGTAATTAATATATTTCTACTTTCGACTGATGACCGATGGCGATCGAGTATTCTATGAATTATCGGATTTCCGTAGTGAGCCTTTGCTTAGTTTCGGATTAGATCCCTCCCACAAGATTCAAGATTCAATCGTTTATTTTCCAGAATACATATTAAAATTTTACAAGCTAGTCAATGTAGGTATTCAGCCTGCATGCAAGCGTGCAAATGTGAATTCATGTCCCTATGTGAACTTAATAATTATTCCAAAAGATTGTATAAACATTTTTCTTGTAGTAAATGTTTCAGAGTTTGTATTTCTTAAGGTTTTCAGTTCTTCAGACAATTTATTATAAATTTTTATACACATATTATATTATAAACATTTTTACTATAAATATATTTATTGCATTGCCCTTCTACTGCTCCTTACATCTACTCCCATCGAGCTTTAAAGGGCTGCATTTTAATGCACTTTGCATGCACGACTCGGTGCGGGGGTGTATTTCATACAAATAGAGCTAATTAAGCGAAGATGCCAGCTTATAAGCACGATAGATGTTAGTCACGAACTTATCGAGGTCGTCTCACCAACTTGGGAAACACTTTGAATGAACGGAATGATCACCGTTTGAACTGTTTCGAAACTAAAGCGAAAATCTTAGCACAGTTTCTAGTTTGGTCGGGAATCTATCCATTCACATAATAATCAAATCGCTGTGAGCAAGAAACTGGCGGATTTCATATAGTTTCAATGTCCGTAATGTAATACTTGCTGACACCATATAGCACAGAACCTCTGTGACAGAACGCACAAAACAGATGTTACCCCAGGTACATATCAGTTATCATAATATCAGTTATTTCGGAATGCTCACAACGCAAAACTAGACTCTATTTCACATTATGACTGCGTATGTCTTTGGTGGTATAATTATTAAACTCAACATTTTGCATCCTCTCTCCGCTGCTCCTTACTAAATGTACTTAGTAACCATCTGCTTCAAGGGACGCAGCTGGGTCTTTTGTTTTTTTACTTAAATTTTTAACACCATCTTGGTAACTCTCTGCTCTCGTGCTAATGGAGGTGGGTATAATCATTTACTTAACCTACTTTTCAAAAAATAGGTTAAATTAAAACTGTATTGGAAGGCATCTAAGTAAGTAGTACGAGAATGTCTTGCCATATTAGAAAAGTGTTTTTTAGGAAATATTACTTAGTCAATATTTAAATCGACTTAAAAATCTCTACCTAACCGAAAAACAAATAACAACAGAGATACCCGAACGATATACCATTCTAATATTGAAATTCCTTGTTACAGATTGAAAATTGCCAGCAAAAACAGCATTCAGTGGAAAAGTTTAAAAACAATGCGGTGTTCTACTATTGTGTGACTGGCTAAAAGCGGAAGATGTAAAATGTTGTGGAGGATACGCTCGAGGCCGGGTCATGGTCTGTCCCTGTGGGCATTACTGCTGGGATGCCTCTCTACTGAAGGTACATAAACCTAACCATAGCCGTATGACCGACATGGGAATCAAACTACTCAGTTTATTATTACTCTGATGTTTGAGTGCAATATTCAAGTAACTTTAGCAGGTACCTATTATTATTAACTGCCTACTTTTCGTACTTAGATATACCTGCTACAATATTACGAATAAATAAGAACAGCTACGGTTTTCAACTAGGTAGTTTTATGTAGGAGTTCCGCAACAACTCGAAACTAACTGACTTAAAGTATCCAATTAGGTACAGTTTGGATAATGAACGCTTCAATAAAGTCTTAAGAGTATGTTTTATTTGAACTAGATGATGCTGGAATAAAAGAAAAAAACTTAGTGTATAATTTTAGCTCATAGAATAGGAAAGTGTAATTAGAAACGTACGCATTTTAGTGAACGACCACCAAGAAAATGGGCTCTCAGACTGTGAGCTCATTTGCCACCGAGTATGGCTGTACGTGCTGTGTCATTTTTCAGTGTTATACGGCTCTAGCTAGAGTATTAAAGTACTGAGGCATGAGATGTGAATGTTAAGTAGTTACCTACCGATGTAAATTACTGGATCATCATCAAAACATAGTAAACATCTAGGATTACATCAGCGCGATCAATATTTATAATAGGTACGTTGAAATACCTTATTGTAAGCAATCCATCAGGCTTAGATCTTTGACAAACAAAAATTTGAAAAGCGTTAGTATCAAGCCTTTTTAAGTCCTTTGCCATCATAGAAATAGGCGAGATTGTTTATTCAAAGAAAACGATTGTGTAGCAGATTCTTTGCTTTTCTCTTCACCAAAGGAAAATAAAACTTTTGAGCGATAACTTGTACTAAAGCTTGCAAATAATTATCGCAGCTCGTATTTAGTAAACTTATACTTCAGGACCGGTGGTGAGGTGAGGCGCGAGAAGTGCGGGCCCGATTCCCGCTTGCAACCAACTGCAAGTTATGCAAACATTTGTTTCGGGTCTTGTTTGTTGTAGTTTCTGTCTTTCTGATATCATTTTGACCCCAATAAATCAGAATATTCAATTTACTGGTAAACTTTTAATTTAGGTACGCGTCACATTGATATTGCTAATCTTTAGGTACTTATTGATATTAAAAAGTAATATATTATTGTATTAAAAAGAGTAAGATAAGTTATACTGTTTCACCAATACCACAGCACAGGTTATCACTGTAAATACGACTTATGAATTCAGAAATCAATTAAGGTTGGGTTCATGATCTATTAATGTCGACTATTGTAAAGACTTATAGACCTCATGAATTGCTAAACTCGGAGCCACGAATAAGATGGTTATTTAGTCGTGTTCGTTTTATGTACTTTGCTATAAGTAATTACACCTATATGCTAGTTTTTTTCCTTCAGATATTATCTATGATTATGTCTTGCCTCCTCAACCGCCTAAACAAAATCCGAACCTAAATACCGCTTCAGGAGGCAGCTATTATTCCAAATCCGTTTCTGTGTGTAATGTTTGCATAACTTCACGAGGTCTTACTTTACTTAATTTACGAAATGAGTTGCCTAAAGAGACGTTTCCTAAAAGGTTAGCAGGAAACTTGATTATATATGCGAATCGCAAATTTACATTTCATTGACGCGTGCTACACAGTTTTGCCAAAATTGTGTTATAACTTCGGAACATTTGAGTTACTCCAGTTCAAAGCTTTGCGGGCGATACCTTTCACAGACGTTGGTATCGAATTCCGAAGCTTTGCGTAGATCATAAGGATAAATCTGAAATCTTCACCTAAATGTAGGTCAGTCTTGGTCGTGTGAATTAGCTTAGAAATCGGCAATCTTCAAAGTGTTAAAACTCAAAATAAAAAACAGAGATATTTTGTAATAAATAAAATGGGGTGGTAAAAACGTCGTCAGTTAAATAAATCCTTTCTACTAAACATGTAGGTGGCACAACAATATCGAGCGTGGTGTAGTCGCGTGCAAGTGTCTCTCTACTTTCGAGAATGAAATTGGCGTGAAGTTACTTTATTTACATAATCGTGAATACAATAACGTGCTCGAACGCGCACAACATTTGTGCCAATAGAGACGACTTTACAAAAACTTTTGACCGTATAATAAATCTATTTACTATTTGTTTATTTTTACTTTATGGAAGTACTAGGTAAGCTTTTTAGTGGTGGTGTGAGGACTCTTCAGTAAGAATTCGCCTTATCTGGTACCACCGCAATGCCAAATATTCAGCCTCCAAGCAGTAGTATGTGCAAGCATTACTGTCTTTAGGTTTGAAGGGCACTGAAGCAAGTAAAGTTAGTACTAGGGGAAATGGACTTGTCTTGGGTTTACTAGCGTAGTGCAGTGCCACGCAGAACTTTAAAATTAAAATGTTTGAGTGGCACTGCAGCTGATAAGATCAGCCGTGCCGCACGACTTGACCATCTCCGCAGCTAAATTCGATTGTAAGGGATTTGCGGACAAAAAGTTCGGAATTCCCCTTCGCAGGGGATTTATTAAAGGGATCTCTGAATTATGCCAAAAAAATCTAAGAAATTATGTTATGCTGCACATTTTTTTGGGATTATATTTTAGTTATTATATACTTATACCAACTATTTCTATTCAGTTCCTTATCTTTGTTTTTGGACATGCTTTCAAACATGACTTTTATTTATGAACTTACTTTACACAACAAACTTTGCATTGTGATAGCGTTTTTATAAATCCACCAATAGTATAGGTATGAAGTCTCTCTCACAACTATGCGATCCCTGAAAGATATCTGGTAAACATCTTTTGAAAACAAAACAAACATAGTATTTAAGTATTTCGGTGAAGGTTATCTTTTTCATACAAAAGAAATGGAATGAGGGAAAGTAGTTTACTTATCCTTTTCTCGTAAAGAGACAAAGCGTTTGGCTTTTATCTCGATAAGCGGGTTCCCTTTTACGAAAAATACAGAAAAACTGTAAAGAGATACAATGCTAGAATACGCAATGAAGTGAAAATAATCAAATCGTACAAGTAAATTGAAAAACCGAGAGAGCATTTAGAAGATATCTAAGTAGATTTGCATCTGAATCAATTACTTACTGGTCCGGGTGTGAAAAAATAAGGACGAGAATGCGGCTAGTGCACCTTAACGAGATCAACGATCGCCCTTACTGTTGATGAGAATCATTGATTTAAGTAAACGTGAATTCAAATTGTAACACAACGAATAAGGTAATACTTAGCATAACTTATAATAAAAATAATAATAATAATAACGTTTATTCACCAAAAATGTACAATGTACACAATAACAAAAGTAATAAAATATATAATATAGACAGTACGTAAGTTATAGCTTATAAATAAGTAGGAGGTACTTAGGCACAGATAGGTACACGTCCATAAATGTAGATAGGTAGTTAAGTAATGAGGTAGGTGCATTAAACATGTGCCCAAGCTATGCCCAAGCATTCAACCAAATACAGTAGGTACCAAATACTTGTTAATAATATATGTTATTATTAAATATATAGTATTATATGTACGGCACAGTGATAGAGACAGACGTTTACGTTTATTTCCACGTTCGATTCGATTGTGTTCAGAATCGACTATTCGATTATTCGATACCTATATAGCTGATATAATATTACCTACTAATATATCAGCCACTCATGGACCCACTGTTGGCCAAGTCATATTACGCTAGTCTACCAAAAATGTATCAATCGACTATAATAAAAAAATGCTTATATTTGCGAAAAATTAAAACAAAAGTTCATTTTAATTTATATTTACGAGGGCGAATATTATGCTAAAGTTCTAGCCCATTTTTTTTAAATAAAATATTGAACTGAAAATAGTATTATGTAAGTATTCATATTCATAATTCATAACTTTAAGTTCATTCTTAGTGGCCAAAACCTGAAAAAAATTCAAAAAATTAGGTACAACTTATTTCCCAAATGTACATTTCATTAAATCACATAAAGTCTGGTTTTTAATTAAAGTCCAAAAAGGTAAACAATGGTGATGCGATAGAAAAATACCTTTTTGATAGGGAACTATTTTACGCTAAATTATTGAGTAAGAATTTTTTATTCTAGCCAAGACTTGTAAAACTAATAAAAATAGATGATTTAGGCATAGTTTTGTTCAGATATTATATATATTATATATTATATTTGTTATGTAAATACTTAGAAAAACAATATTTTTTGGGAAAATATTTTATGGTACTTGTCACATTCTGGGGTACGGTAAGGTTTTGCAGTGTTAATACACATTTGGTTCATTTTCATCCGTTTATCGAATGTGCTTGTCGGAAGGTTTCTCGTTGTGATTTCTTGTCCTGTTCACGTTTTGTCCAGTTTGTTCTATGGAGTTGGATGGAATAGGTAGACATAGATTTAGACTTTGTAAGCTATTTATTGAGATGCAGATGTAAAATATTTACAGAGAAAAATCCTAAAATCAAATATTATTTTATATCAAGTTTTTAGTTCCGAGCCAAGTGACAGTTCTTGTCATTTTTCTTTCTTCCGGTAACCATGGTGATGATTATGCGTTAAAGAAGTTTTGTTAGGTTGATGAAATGAGTCGCCACCAAGGAAGTCGATAGATAGAAGGGCCCTGTGTTGTTTCTGTTGATCTTTGTTGGTAGACAGGTAGTAGGTCTGATTCTGATTAGTACGCGGGTACAAGTATTATCAATCCAAAGGTTTTGTTTTTCTGAGATACACAAAATTGACAATTGACAATGACATTTGTTTGTTTACCTTTTTGGACTTGAATTAAAAACCAGACTATAGATATTGTATAAAAAATAAAAATTGATTGATTAATGTTGAGTGTTTAAAATAAATCGTTTTTAAATTATGTTTCAAAATAATTACGTGTAGTCATCTTTCACCACGTGTTTTAAAAAGACTGGTCGACACACCCCATATATCGCGCCGAGTAGCGTGGCATGACTAGTAGTGACGTCATCATTTACTTTTTTTTTAAAGTAAAATGTCAGCGTTTAGCTCAAGGAATATGTATGTTACGTAGTATAACAATTCGTCGGTTTAGATACTACCACAGAACAAATATTAGTACTACTGCGAAAAATATATTCAAAATTTTGCAGTTTTTGTTTGATGAAAACGTAATTCGCTTTAAAAACCAATGTCAGAGAAAACAAATATTATGCTGGCATGGCATTTCACTTGGCTTATTTGCTCAAATGTTTGCGTTGTTTCGTCAGTACAAAGTCAACTCTATGAAACTATTATACAAAGTTTAGTTTGTATCGATGAGCCAGCATCAGTAGTATCAATGTGTTTATTTTATCATGCTGAATTGCTGTATTTGATAGTCTTTTTTTTTTGTGTGTCGGCAAGTGACAAGACAATCAAGGCGCCCACCTGATGTTAAGCACCATGCCTGACTATTACAGATGCAGTGCCACCCAAAGCTTTAAGTTTTTAAATGTTTGCGTGGCACTGCACTGCGCTTATCACCCCGAGACATTGTTGTTAAGTCTCTTTCGCCCAGTAATTTCACTTGCTACAGTGCCCTTCAAACCTAAACACACTACTGCTTGGAGGTAGAATATCTAATACTGCGGTGGTACCCACCAAGACGGACTCTTGCTGGAGTCCTACCACCAGGTACTTCATTACTCAATCAAAAATATTATCAATATATCTTGCTCTCGCTAAAAATATTATCAGTTATATTCCTTTTTCGTATGGTGAACACTAAATTTATAAATAAAAGTTAAATCAAATCTGAGCTCGAGGACCTCAAAAATATAATATAAAAGTCATATTATGATAAACGGAGCCAAAGTGCGTATGCAAATGCATCACGTACTTTTACATTATTTTGTTTGACGAGCTCTCGTGTTGGTTCCACCGATGCTGTAGTTGTAGTCAATATAATGGGGTATAAGTGAAGAACAGTGGTATTTAATATCGACAATGACAGGCAACAAACGATTACTATTTTGTCACAAAAAATATGGTTTTGGCTAAATTATGGTTTGCTTCGTCGGTCGCGCCTTTTCGTTTAGACATTATTTGATATGACATTTTTACATATAATAAGCTGACATGCATGGCATACTTGATTGCCATGAATGATACAAATATCTCTTACATTTCTATGCCTCTTACCCATAATAAACAAAATATCTCAATAAAATCTACGGTGTAGTCGCTTGTTGGCATTAGGTTCGCCACATTCAAAGTAGATGAAGTAATTTGCAAGCTTACCTAAATATCATTTAGTTTAGAAGCAGGAAAATGGTTGTACAGCAACCTACCTATTTCAAGAGTAGAACATTTACTTGCGACTGCACGGCTGTAAAGCTTTGCTACACTATAAATTTCAGCCGTCTCCGCAGACATATCGAGATTAGTGGCTTAGTATTATCAGTTAAAGTAGCACTTTAGAAACATTCGGTTCTAGCGAAATGTTTTCAGAAGTGTTGCCGTAGATAGGCTTTTTACAAAAACTTGGGTTTTTTTATTCATTCCGAAGCTCTATCTTGTAGTTCGAGGTTCAAACATAAAATCAACGTTTCCATCATCTGGTCAACTCGCTCACATCGAAAACGTGACTAAAACTTTACATCGTAAAGTGGGTCAAATTTTACTTGAAGATTACTACATAATGTAAGTAACTGTGTGTGTGAAGTGACAAAATGATCACGTCGCCCCCGCCTGATGTCAAGCACCACGACTGACCATAACAGATGCAGTGCTACCTTTCTCTACTTATTCCTCATTGGGTCCGCGTGGTGGATTATGACTAATTCTTGACATAACAATAGGAACATTAGAGGGCAACAAGCCAAGCAAGTAAAAACTACTTCATGCTGGTAGACAATTGTGGTTTTTGGCACTTTAAAATTAAAAATTACCTGCAAGTGTGTAATTGCATTACTCTTTGTGGGGCTCTAGTGTGGGGAAAAACTAGACGCTGTGCGCAGTACATAACAGATTCAATAGAAAGCCGTGGATTGCTAGTCTATTTACTATATAATAATCTATACTAATATTATAATATAAAGAGGAAAGATTTGTATTTTTGTATTATTGTTTGTTACGAATAAACTCAAAACGAATGGTCCGATTTCCAAAATTATTTCACCATTGGAATGTTACATTACTTCTGAGTAACATAGGCTATATTTATTACTAGCGACCCACCCCAGCTTCTAGGGAGTGATGTTTTGTTGCACCCGCGCGAAGCTGGGACGGACTGCTAGTTTATAATAAATTGTGAAATCGCTTACTGCGTTTGCCTTAAATCGACACCGAGTGTTTAATCCGTCACGTTAACATGCCGCAGCAGTGCGGAATCCCGTCACGATCATGAATATTTATATCAGCGCTGTGATATTTAACATGCCTGTAAGCCGGCAAGACTGCGAGTTAGAATACCGGCTTCCATATGCACCTGCTTCGACTCACAAGTAGAGAACCAATTCACTAATTACAAGCAGTTTTAAAATGCTCTTGATTATTCTTGAACTTGACTCGAAACCGTGCTAAGCCAAGAGTACTCGTAGTAGAGTTCTTTGTGATTGAACGGCGCCAAGCAGTAATGCTCGCATTGCTGTGTTCCGGTTCGAAGGTTATGGTTTCCGGGGAAATTACAGGCACATGAGACTTTCCACCCAACGTCTCGGGTAGTAACACGCAAGTGATATCTATGATGTTGCATGCGTACATAGGCTACAGTAACTTTCAAGTAGGCCGTACGCTTGGTTGCCACTTAGTGGTATAAAAAAAAGCTTTGGCGTAGTAATAATCTCGAACAGAACTCGAAAGAATTGTATCACTAAGGAATTGAATCAGCTCGGCTTGATCGGTAGTTTATTTTTGTTTTTATAGTGTTAATAACTTGGATAACTGCAACTAACTGATAACTAACGGCGCTTCAAGCTGAAGACATCCCAATGATTATTTCGTCCAAGCGAGATATGTCTCGATAGCTTTGGTAGAGCTCCCGCGTATTAAGCGGTGGTTAGGGGTTGAAATCCCGCTTGAGGCAAAATATATTTTGGGATATTAAAATCTTTATTTTTATCGGTAAATCCCAATAGCACTTATCAACATAATATTAAATGTTAGCTAGCTTAAACTTAAGACTATAATGTTCAAGCTAATTGATTTCAGTTATCCTCAATACTAAAAGCTAACACTGACTATCTGTTTCCATTGATCTCTGATATTGTCGCTAACAACTTCGTTTAAAATTTATTAGTGTTCAAATCAAACTATCTTACATACTTATTCAAAATATATCGTATTAATATAAAATCTATGTGCAGTCAGTTGTTACCAATCACTGCCGAGATTCGTATCCGTTTCCAGTCCCCAACCCGGTCCAGTGGTATTACTGTGAATAATCCATACGCTAACGGTCCGATTAGTATCGGCCATTGGGATACCGAGCTGTGTTTTGGTCTCATATTGTTAGACTCGTAGGTATAATAGGTATCTACTTTATCTCTATCATAAACTTTTCTGCGGTCCACTTGGTCCTTTATGTGCCTGTTTCAGGTTTTCGAAATTTAGGTTGGAAACGCTTGTGTTGGCTGTAATATGTACTCGTAACATATTTACTTATACTGCATTTTAAACTTTATCATGACAGCCTTATAATGTTCCCACTGCTGGGACACTGGCCCACTCTCAAGCGAGAGTGGTTGGGTCTTAATCCACCACGTGGACCCAATGCGGATTGGTGGATGGCACATGTCTTTCGAATTTTTAGTTCTTGGACATGCCGGTTTCCTCACGATGTTTTCCTTCACAGTATGAGAGCATTATTTTCATTATTATTGCGCACATAAATTTTTCGAAAAATCCATTGGTGCACGACCGGGTTTGAACCCACGACCTTAGGATCGGAAGGCGGGGTTACTACCACTAGACCACCGGTGTTGAATTTTAAACTTACCGCTTATAAAAGGTTTTAAATCTTTTTGAATAAACTTTCGTAAACAGAACAAGTTACGAAAAATAATCGCAGCATTGAACATTTTGTCAATACTTATCGTTACTTTTAGGTTACCTTTATTTCATTTTTACTAGTGGACATTAGTATATTTAAAAAAAACTCTAGTACATTATGTGCTAAATACATTATGTGCTAAACATAATTATTGCACGTAGGTATAATTATATTAAAATGAATGTTTCTAACAAAATAGACTTACAAACTCATTAAAATGTCCTATGGGGCAAAATAAATTAATTACTAGAGTGCTACTAGCCTCCGGGGACTCTAGGACGATGATGTTTCAAATTATTTTAATTGCATTAGCATAGATAGCTACATTATAGTATAGCAGTCTAATAATAGGCATATCTACGAAAAGCAATCTAGTCTAGATTAGTAAAGTGGTAAATATACTTTAGATTTTATTGAAGTAAAAGTCCAAACTTATTTATTATTAAAATAAGTTATTCATGAAACTGAAGAGGACTATTTGTTGGCGGCGGCTGTTCGACCCACATGATATTATTGAAAACGTTATTGTGAGAAATCCGAACGAGACAAAAATAAATCGCCCAGATGATTATTCAAACGCTTCAGGATTGTATAATAAATAAACCTAACAAATGATGGAACACTACAACCAAATTCTCCTCGATACTATGAATCCCGAATGTTCTAGTTTCCATTTAAAAATAGTCAATTTTGCCTCTAAATTCTGCCTGACCTAACACCGCTGAGCTAAAGGTTGGAAGTAAGTGATGATGTCTTTCAGGCCGATTTCGGCCACGGCGACTGTTTTGCTGTTTTAAAAGGAAGAGTTAGTTTTAAAAGGAAGATTTTTAAGAGTAGTAGAGTTCTCTGTGTTAGAGCTCATCCGGGGAAGGACTACCACCATACCTATTTCTGCCGCCAAGCAGTAATGCTGTGTTCCGGTGTGAAGGGTATGGTTTCCGGTGAAATTACTGGCACATGAGGCTTTCGATCTAAGCCTCAAGGTGGCAACCCGCGAGTGATACTTCTGGTATTGCAAGCGTCCATAGGCTGCGGTAACCGCTTACCATCTTGTGGGCCGTACGCTTGGTTGCCACTTCAGTTGTATAAAAAAAAAAAAAAAAGTTTCGTTTGTGTGGCTGTAGTTGCATGGCTGGGTTCCTATCGCTTTTTTGACCCATGCTATTGTTATGGATGCCGAGTAGAGTTGGAGGACATTCGATCTTTTCGGTCATATAAATAATCGGTTATTTTATTGGAAGTAAGCATCGCATCATCCGATCGACAGGTCAATGGGCGGGCTCGCTGGTCGAGGGCGAGTTTCTAGACGCAGCGCGTGTGTCAGCTGTGACGGGCGGCGACGCAAAGCTGCCGTGCAACACGCATCCGCCACACTCGGCTGATCTTCTACTGCTAGTCGTCTGGTACAAAGACGACGTGCCCGTCTACAGGTGAGAGACAACGTATAGGTACCTACTACGAATATTATTGGATGCTCTAATAACTAAAAACTAAACTAAATAACTAAGTAATAAAAAATGCCTGTCTGCATTCGGTGCTAGCAGTTTTAATTTCTTTGGCCTACATAATCTAAATAACATATGTTTGTCCAACTAGTCATCGAATAAGTAGAACGGAGCAACTTTTAATGAAAATATTTTTTTATGAACCTAGGATGTGCACAGCAAATAAAAAAAACGCATCTGGTGAATCCACGCAGTCTTATTTGGATTTTAGGATTATTTTTCAAAGTTTTCCAACTAATCTAGCGATGTCAACAAGACCCGTTTGGTTACGTAGGCTCGTAGGTAAATGTCACAGAACAGAAAAAACTTCTGTTCTGTGGTAAATGTAGTAGCAATTTCCTATTTCTTGATTTGTAATAAAGCCTGTATCGCGTGCGGCTTCACAGCGCCGCGGCGACCTAAAAAGGTTTTTATTTGTTTGTTAATAACTATAACTATAACATCGTCTAAATTCGTAGAATCCTATGAAAATAAATTTATTTCAAATTTTCATTTATATTTGTTTGTTGGAACAAATAGAGCTGATTCCTCCGGTATAGTGGTTTCAATTTCAAATAATAGTATTCTCTTTCGTCATTATAAAAATATATTAGCCAAGTTTATTTTACCTAAGTGCTGGCTGACCTTCTCATATTGGTTTCGGAAAAACTTATAACTGAAGTTCTAAGTTATAAGTTTCTAACTTTAAAATGAATATAATTTTATTTATGTATAGCATTAATATTAGCGTTGTGGTAGCTTTTAGGTACAGGTTTTAAAATCACACCAGACATGTTTTCAATATTTGCATCACCTTGTCATTTCTCGGTTCTCAGTTTCGACGGCCGAATAAAAAGTTCAGCGGCTAACTGGGCAGACGAAATGCTTGCTGGCCGAGCGGATTGGCACGCCGGCACTCCTTCTATGCTGCAAATTAGAAATATAGTGCCCGAGGATCGTGCACTTTACCGATGTAGAGTCGACTTCAAAATTTCCCCTACCATAAACCAGAAGATTCTGCTCGATATAATAGGTAACAAGCATAACTTCAATGTTTTTAAATTTGAAGCGTAGTATCGCGGAGTACGCGCTTTACTGCTACAAAACTGCTACGAACTTGCTACAAATATGCTACGCGCTTTCTACGAGCGTAGCACTACCCGTAGCACTATTCTTAGAACGCAGTACAAACTCAATTTCATTTCTTTTGCTACTGTTTTCTCCTTTGCTTTTTGTGTTTTATTTGGTTTATTGTGAAGTAATACAGTAATTTCTACCTAGCTAGATATCATCGGAATATAATAGTAATATACCGCAGCAATATTGGATAACAAGAATTTGGAAACCAATTACTGGAAATGATTTTGTTTATCATTTCTGCACTGAACAAATCGTTTACCTGAAAATCGAAATACCATATCTCTTACTTATCTTACGAATACAAGGAAAACATTTTAATTTCGAACTTGTTACACAATTTTCGACTTCATTGAACTGTTAATATCGAAAAACATTGGAGGATAATCTTGGTTTATTACATAGTAAACGAAAATGAAATGGAAAAGCTATAGGCAACATTATTTATCACCTGGCTCTCACGCTGCTTGCGAAATTTATGTTCAGTACGTATCGGAAACAAGCCAAAAGCTGGCGGTTTATTAAACCGACATCTTGTCTTTTTGTAGTATGATGAATTAATGTTTCTAACGAATTATTCTTGCAGGTGTTTTGTTATTTCGCTGAAGGTTCTAATGAAGTAAAGAAAAGTACTTAATTATTGAAAGGAATATTTGTTGATTTATGTTTATTTCGCTTGAACTTATTTGTGCTTTGCTGCTTTTTTTTTTCAAGAAAAGAGAACACAAATTTTATTTCTTACTGATTTATTGAAGACACTAACTTTAGTTACTAAACTTAACTTAACTTAACTTAAATTACTTGATTTACGAACGAATGATATTTCGCAGAGTTGCCAGCAAAGCCGAAAATTTTTGACGAGCTCGACAAAGAAATGATCGGGATCGCCGGACCCTACGTCGAAGACACCAGCGCGAAACTTACATGTGTTGTAAGTGGAGGTAAAACTAGTGGAAACCATACATTTTGTTAGTAGATGTTTAGACTTTTTATTTACTTTTATTAGCAAGTTTTTTTTGGGAAGTTAGTTTCTGAGATTTAAAAGTATCGTGTAGTATCTTTAGGCTTGTTTCACACGAGTGTATTTAGCTTTATTTTTTAGTATTTGCTAGAAGTGGCGGGATTGATACCTGCTGTAGGAAAAATTGTGTTTACATTTCCATAAATAATTGTACATATAATATTTTTAGGGTAGGTTGCTATTTATAATTATTGATGGTCACATTTATTTGTAGCAATTTACGCGGCTTAATATCATTGTGTTACTTAATAGGTACATGTACAGGTGACACTTTTTTAAGAATCATTTACATAAATAGAAAAAACTGAGAAAAACCATAAACTTTAATGTCTGAGCAATGGTATTTGTCTTTGCCAACCAGGAAACCCGATGCCTCGTCTCAGATGGTGGCGGGATGATAAAGTGCTGTCGACGTTGGCGCCAGTCGACGACGGCTCGCGGATAAGTTTGCTTGATCTGCGGATACCGAAGCTAACCAGGGATTTTAACGAAGCGGTGTATTCTTGCACTGCTGATAACACCGCGTTGGTTCCACCGTTAAGGAGCAATGTGCAGATACAAATGTACTGTAAGTGATTTAAAAAAAGTACTGCGTTCTCTTTTACCTCCTAACTCGTTGATCGTGTCTACCTATGTCTCCACTCTGACTTGTAAGAGTTAGAACAAAACCAAGTCCCGCTTGAGGCAAGAAAATGTTTAAAGTATTATAAACTTTAGTATTTCCTTAGTGCGATGGTTAACACTATAAAAAGCACCCGCATTAGTGTAATACCTCAGTAAACAGTATCAGGGCTTACAGTAAATGTGCATTTGTTGTCCTTTCAGTTTAACTTCACGAGGCTGGTGTCAGTCAGGCATGTACTATGTGTGTATATGAATTGGTTGCAAGCAAGCGTGTCACACGGCAAGTCTTAGATAATTGATTCGGACACCAACACGTACCGAGTGCACGCAACAGTAGCTACGGTTTACTGGGTTTGGATTCCTGCTCTTGATTGAGCTATAGCTAGAAGCTAGCCGTATGTTAGTTTGCCACCTAATTGCCAAGAAAATACTAATTACGCATTTCTTTCTATTTTAATTATCTTCTTTTTAAGATTTTTATGACCAATTTTTTAATAAGTACTTAAGTATTTGAAGTCGTGTGAACAAACTAGTATACAAGTGAAAATTCATCGTGTTTACCTTTCCCTTCCAAGAACACGCGTTATTAATATGTATTTATGTATAAGTAGCAGTTGTCTAGTTGTATAGAACATATTTGGTACCATAAGTTGGTAATCTGACACTAGAGCCTCCAAACTATGTACCGACAAAGTTTATATTGAATCGTTTCGTGGCCATAAACAATAGTGAGAAATTCTGTAGTGCTCCAACTTCGTCGTATCGTATACACAATAATGGAACTATAACTCACATAATACTAATAATATCGAAGAAACTTCGAAGACTGTTGTAAACAGAATTTTATTTGTAGCCTTTAATTTCAAATTGTTTAAAGTCTTTTAACAAAGCTATTTACAAATCGGAACGTGCTACGTAATGATACAATGGTCGAAGAAATTTATATAAAATGTTATCACATCTACGAGTATGACTGCGAGATAAATTAAGACTATGTTTAGATCCTATTTTGTTAAAGATGAGTCTACATCAACGATTTCTCTGAATATGACTGCCCGACTATAAACTATACTCTTTGTGTTCCGCGCTTCGACCTCCATTACTTTTTATATGTGGCTCATTGTCCTGTCTCCGGGACCCGAAAAGGCCACACCGCAACAGAAAATGATTCTCCATTAGCTAAAAGCTAGTTAAGTTACTTTAACAATTGATCTATTTCGATACTTATGTCTTTTCTACACAATATAACTAGAGTTTTTACGTAAGCTTTGCGAATCTCTACGCACTTTCTTTCGTTTTCCATCGACATTTATTCAGTCTCACCCCATTTCCAAATGTATCTATATTGTTTGTGAATGCATTATCTCTACGCAATGGTATAAAATATTCAGACGAGTGCGGTATATGGAAAATAAAGTGTCGTAAAGACTCATCGATTCACGCCACCGCACCGCGCTAGCTGCCATTTGTTTATTTTATTACAGAGAGTGTTTTGTTTCAGTGAGATCGCTTTCTGTGGAGATACTGACGAGGGAGCAGCCACTATCGGTTCAGCAAACTTCTGAAGTGGCGTGCAGGGCGGTTGGGGCGCGGCCCCCATCGGTCATCACGTGGTGGCTGGACAACGAAAAACTCAACTCTGCAGCACAAAAGGTTTACCTTTCTAAATGAAACATAGATTGCCATCGCTCGTGAGTAAAACATTTTTAAAACGAAGCAACGGATTCTCAACCAAATTTTTATTTTTATTTCTTTAGAACTCGGAAAATCAGAACGAAACGTTATCCATTCTCCGGTGGACGCCGCATATGAAAAACAACGGTCAAACGCTCACGTGCCGCGCTACTCATTCCGTACTCAGGCATGCCACCATTGAGACGAGCCTATTATTAAACTTACACTGTAAGTAGCATTTGTAAGTATAAGCATTTTAGAATTTTAAAGATGCGTATTCGTAAAAACTGTACTAGTGATTATTTTTCTGAAGAAAGCTAAACTTTGTGAAAATACACCAAATATAGGCACCAAAATCTGTACGTTTTGTTAACAGATGTTCCCATCGTAGTTTTAAAACTGGGCTCGGAACTGAGCCCGGGCGACATCGAGGAGGGCGAAGATGTGTACTTCACGTGCGTCGTGCAAGCATACCCGCCCGCTTACAAAGTTGTGTGGGAGCACAATGTGAGTGATATTTTCTAAACTTTTGCCGTAAAGTGGGCAACACACTTCTGCTGAGAAGTTTGTCGAGAAGAGACTCCGCAATTGAGCTGCAAAGTCTCTGTGACAAATCTGGGTCTAAATTACCATATCATGAGTACTTTCTCTTCTTTCTGCAAAAGTTTATAAACTCCCGGTCTCGTTGTTTTCTGTGATTCCAAGTTGGGCTTTTTTTGTTTCATCCAGGGTGAAGTTATTATTCACAATCAAAGAGCAGGAGTGATAGCAACATCGGGACACTTGGCGATTCGAAACGTATCGAGAGAGCAAGCCGGTAACTACTCGTGTACCGCGTCCAACGTGGAGGGCGACGGGAAATCCACACCATTCAACTTCAAAATTATATGTGAGCTTATTTTATTAGTCAACTATTGTTTATTTGGTTAAAAATTTGGATGTTGTACTGTACCGATGGATCTAAAAAATGTTAGTCACTTTAAGTTAGTTTTAACTTTTGTTTAGTTTTATTCAGCAGAAGAGCTTCGTGGAATTGTTAAGTTAGTACTGAGTTATGTGTAAACGTTTGTTGGTTTAACTACAACCTTTCCGACCGACCCACACAAATCTTTTGTTTCATTAATATAAAAAAAAACAATTACGCTTGAGCAAAATGCCTAAGAATTATTGAATATTGAATATTTCAAATGTAATTGTTAGTTATCAAACACAAATGAATCTTCTAAAACTTAGTGTTGTGAGTTTCGGCCATTTCTTTCAACTTTATTAGATGATGATTGATTTTAAATAAATAAATAAATAAAATATAAATACGCTACGATATAACAAATACAAATACAAATAAAATATGCTGTGTTTTTTTTGTGCGTTTTGTTTATCATAAGAACTTCATCCTGTTAATTATTTTTGACAGACAAACCAGTGTGCAAAATGATCTCGACAGCAATAATAGGAGTAGCTATTAACGAAGAAACTAAAATAACCTGCGATGTCGATGCATTTCCTCTACCTCAAAGCTTTCAGTGGAACCTTAATAATTCAATGGGAACCGTAGAGTTAGATTCGGTAAGCCAAAGTGCCAAGCTATTTTGATTAGACCTGTTTCTATTTTATTATGCGTTCCTAAGTGTTTCTGTTGATAAACCTTTTATATAAATATATTACTTTAATTTTCTCTGAATATTTTATTAATATTTTAGTTTAATAGTTTGGTTATATTATAAAAATATTTTATTTGTGTAGTTTGGGAAGTACCAAATACACAAATCACAGTTCTAATTTCAATTATAAGTATTTTGAAAAATAGGAGATCACGTTGCATGTTATTTTTTCTGTTTTAAGGAAAATACCACGACAGTTGATGGAAAGTCTATTCTCTCGTTCACACCCAAATCTGAAGCTGACTACGGGATCGTGAGCTGTAAGGCCTCCAACACAGGCGGCCAGCAGGCGGAGCCGTGTCGATTTGCCGTCCACCGTCCTTATAACTGCTCTACATTAAACATGACTGATGACTCTGTTGAACTACAGTGTGTTACTGGTAAGTCGGCTTGTCAATTTATTTGCTGCAGTGAGTCAATCAGCAGCTTGTAATTAAGTGAACTAGATAGTTGTGTAATTTACTAACTCATAATGATGTTGATGTATTCTTTGGAATTTCAAATGTCTACATAAATATTAATGTAAGTAGCGCTTGCCAACAGGCTTTGACGGTGGTCTCCACACTAGCTACTGCGTAGAGGCGTGGGAGTCTGGTAATCTAGTGCTGAACGTGTCCACTGCTACGCCGGTATGGAAGCTGCGAGGTCTTGGCTCCGGGAAGACCCTGAAGCTAGTCTTCTACGCTTACAATGCGAGAGGAAGGACTGAAATCACCACGCTTAGAGTGCACACGCTATCACGATTAGCTTTACATACGGGTAAGTTTCACATTCCAATATAATATGTGCTCGTAAACTTGACATTTCTAACATACCAGCTGTCTATAGAGTACCAGCACCGCCGGTGTAACGTGACACTAAGTGGCATATTTGCATCTCAGATGCAAATCTACAGACTTAACTACAGAGCATACTACACCTAAAACTTTAGAGTTAGCCGTTAACTTGTAATAAGTAACTCTATGCTTATTTGCTGTACATGTCTAGTTTTGTCTCTCTTTGCGTTTATGGCGTTTAAAGTCTGGTACTTACCTACTTTAGAGATACGTTGGATAACTAAGTAAAATGCTGATAACTTTTCAAAGTACTAATTAATACATAAGGACGCTTTTGAATTTCACAAAGCAAAAGTTAGCCGTTTAATTATTCACCAGCTAGCTTTTGGCGGGTGGTTTAACTTACCTTATAAAAGTTTCATAGAGAGGGCAGAATAGCATCTCAATTCATCAAACCCAGTCGACGTTTGACGAATTAAGACAGCCTTGTCATTATTATGATCGAGTTCTTCTTGTGCTCTATCTTAATTGATATTAAATCCAAGAAAATAACGTTTGAATTACTACTCATGTGGGCAACTACTTTTATTTCTTTTCACATACCAACTCATAAATAAGTTGATATATTACTCAATCATTCAACTTTTGCTAGCTTTTTCTTAAGAGTTACTGTACTTTTATTTTTCAACACTGGGACACGAATCTCGTTTATACGACAATTTACTTGTAAACAAGGTGACACAATCGGGTTATTTCCCGTGATGAGACGCAGGTTTGGCGTCATCTTTTATCAATCGTTGCCGAGGCCTTAATTATTATTGTTTTTTTTCATATAGAAGCCAAGTCAACGAACTACGGGCTGGATATGAATTGGACAATAAAGTGGCTCGCAGGACTTTCATTTGCTTTCCTGTTAGTGATGACTGCGTGGAGAATCACCCTTACCATAATGGTGAGGAATTTCAGTGATCGACCCATACAATACCCAGGTGAGTTTAATAATGTTTGACGACCGATGAAGCGCAGCGGGCGCAGGTCCGCCTGCGACGCAGAGGTTGCGGGTTCGATTCCCGCCTCGGAACAAATGTTTGTACGATTTACAAATATTTGTTCCGGGTGTTCTGGGTATTTTCTATATATAATAAAAAATATCTATCTATGTATTGTATTGTATTAAGTATATATCAGTCATCTAGTACCCATAATACAGCTCTATTTAACAGCAGCTTACCTTGGGGCTAGATGATGCTGTGTGAATTGTCCAGAATTATTTATTTATTTATGTTAACACTAGACAACATCTTAGAAATAAAGGTTTGCTAAAAGAGACAATAAAAACACGAAATATGATAAAATCAGTAATTTTTGTTAATGCAGCAAAAGTCAGCTGTAGTCAAAAAAAAAATATTTGGGAAAATACGGTGTCACTGGGTTTTGTTGAGTTGTGGGTTCAAGTCCCGCTTGAGGCGAAACATTTTTGGATTCTTCATAGGAAAAAAATTAAGTATATCAGTTAGTATCCTTAGACTTAAATATTTTGTTGTGTAATGTTTAGTTTTTATACCAATCTACTATTTCCTCCACCATATTGATATGTAAAGGCAAAAATAAATAAATTCCAAAATACAAGTAAGTTTCCAAACAAACTTACGAGGGCACTCGTTAAATCGTGAATGGTTCTAGTCACCAAACTTTTTAATGGGATTAGAAAAAAACATGCGCGATAAGAATGTGACTTCTGAGAAGAAAATGTACAATTTTCATAAAAGTTGAAAGCAGCAGCTCATCGCAGAGCAATAACGTAAAAAATACTTTGATCAGTCTCCGAAAATTAACTAAAGGTTACGAAGTTTTTCGATCATAAAATGAAGATCGTAAGGCTAAAGCAGATTTCTCAATGTATAAAAAAATATTATATAAAACTTGTTTCACAAATTTGTTCAATCAGGTAATGAGTTACATGTATAAGTTCCGCCTGTCTTAAATAGACACACATAATCTCTACATTGATATTTTGCTTAAAAAGCGATCAAAGAATATAAAAAGCAACAATTACCATCAACCCACAAATAAAACGATATCGCCTCTAAAAGTGAGTTCACTATAGAGAAGAGCCTGATTCTGATACGTGACAGGAATTTTGTTACAGACTGGCTTCTGAGCCCGGAACTGCATCCAAAGTCTTTTTATTAGACTTTTTATTGTCTTTTTTAGATTTACGAGCTCAATTTGAACTGCAACAATATGTTTCCGTCAAATGCTTTCAGCTTTGACCTGAAGTTCTTATGGAATCACATTCTCCTTATGTACGATATACTTACTTTTTAAAAAATATATATTTATAGTCTATTTATGTATTTTTTTTCAATCAGTACATAAATTGTTAGTGGTAGTTACAAACTTAAACCCTCGTTGCGTACAAACTTAAACTTTTAAAAAATCATTGTTAGTGCTTTTAAACTACAAAAAGAAATACCCTCAGAGCTTCTGGTTTTCTAGGATTTACCACAGTAACGTAACAATGTTATATAACTTAGCTAATAGGTTAGTTAGTAAACTCTTTTTGATATAGCTCGCCCCGGTATGTCTATTTCGGCCGTCAAACAATTATATTATTTTTGTCGTGTTCCGGTTTGAAGAGTGGACTTGCTGTGGGGTGCTGTTGAAAATACAGACTCATCAATATAGACTCCTGATTTTTTATTTATCTTTAGAGGGAACGCGCTATTGATACATCTAGCATTCAAAACCTTATAACTAATGGGCATAAGCAGGTGGGCAGATGTTTGTTACTTTAGTGGTATAAAATAAAAATGCCTTCGTCATTATTTTTAATGGGCTAATTGGTTACAGTCCTTATAACACTTTATAAAAACCCTTGATCTATGTTTAGGTCTCTTTTTTCTTGTTTCAGCACCTATTCAGATTATGAAAGTTTATAACTCTGGAAATCATTCACCAGTACAGCCCGACGACAAGAACCCCGATGTGGTACCTTTAGAGAAAGGTGTGTTTCAAAATATACACGATGCCAATATCATAGATATTAGACAGTATCCTGCTTTTAATATAAATAGTCATACTTTACGAAATCAATGAATGTTCTTAAATTACCTTTACGTAGACGAGAGAAGCCTTAGAAATTGTCGTCTGATGCAATTACCTGTAACCTAACGTGAATTTTACTTCAACAATTTCGTTAAAACATTTTGTTTTTTTAATAAAATAAACAGTCCTTAAAAAAATGTACCCATGTATAAAATATTTAAAAGTCTCTGTCATAGGTTCAGCAGGGCGTTTATTAGCTAAAAAATTTTAAAAATAAAAAAATATTTACATTGTACCATATTTTGATAAATGCTTACGCCTGTTGTAGACTCTGTGGTTTAAATCTATTGCAAGTCAGCTTTGCAAGGCTTGCGAAAGTTTTGAGTTAAATATTCTTACGACAGGTCTCAACTATAAGGCAGAGTCGGAGAGGCTTCCAGAGCCTCCGCATTACTGCGTGACGGCCCCATTAGTGGGGAACTCAAAGAGCATGAATAGTTTACAGCGCGAGATGAGATCGAACGCGCACACACCGGCTTCTGATGCTCAGGTAAAATGTGGATTGACCTCATTTTTAGCATGCACAATGAAGCCACAGTCAAGTCATGCATGATGTTTCTGCATGGACAAGCATTTGCTCTTTGAATTTATTTTAAAGCGACTATTTGTGCGATGGGCTAGTGCCCAATTGAGAAACGAGAGGTTGCGAGTTCGGTTCCCGCCGATAATGTTTACATAATCTGCAAATATTAATTTCGGGGTCTAAGTGTTGTGGTAAGATAGTAGGCACTCGTAGTTTTTGACATTCACAACAAAGGGAATCCAAATATGGGGTCAGAACTATCTATGTATGTATTTGCTGATATGTTATGTATTTTTTATTAGTTCTAGGATACCTAGATTTATTCTGATAGCGACTGTTAGTGAAACATCCCGCCACTTAGTCCACATAAACTTTTACATTCAACATACAACTTTACTTCTTCCTGCTGCGTCCTTTACGAGTTGAATTACGGGTTTTTTTTTCCTAGCAAAATTTCAGCTTTCTAGGACTTATTGTTTTGGCCAGTCACTCATTCAGTCATTAACAACAACTATGTTATACATTTAGACATAATGGACGTGTACAAAGGTGTTTATAACTTAAAAGTTCTTTTTTTTTCAGAGCATCGGCACGCTGGCGGACGACCGAAGGAGTGTAACAAGTGGTACTTTGTCTCGTCGACGTGAAATAGTTACAACGAGGACGCCTCTTCTGGAGAACGCGCGAGAGAGCTATGTCTAGTCTGATGTTTTGTAGTCTTTGCCCTAGGCTGGCGCTACGTTAAAGACATTAGTTAGATTTAGATTAATAGTCATGCCCTCGAATTCAAATCTATTTTAGGCATTTCATATGCATTTCATTCATACATCGAGTACTAAGTAATATAGAAGTAATTTTTGTTAATATAGAATTTGCTGATATAATAAATTGTTTCGTGGTTTTTGAGGGATGCAAAAAAACTCTTTACCGTAAGTAAGTAGAGCTGAAAACTATTTTCAATAGGTACTCACATTTATATTGGGTAGGTAGGTACTTAAATCATTAGTACGTCAAATAGGTAAATATTTAAATGATCGAACTTATTGTCATAAATATTAGAAAAAATCCAAATTTTCTACTGCTTTTTTGAGTTTTTTAAGAGTTTATGTGACTATCACGTTCTCATTTAGAATGTGTACTCATGTTATTATTATTGTTTTTGTAATAATATTATTGTTACTTTACAAAGACGCTTGAGAGAACTTGAAGAATTTGTCTTAATGAAGCTCAAACCTTGTATTCTATTTCAAACGAATTTACTATACATATTACGAGATAAAACTTTTATAAATCTCTTGCTAATTTCAGATTTTCATTATTTTTAACATAAGTAGATTTTTATTGCAAAACGCTATATATTACTACTATATTATAAAGGAAATAACTAAATAATGCACAATGTATACATGTAATATAGTCTTTTCGACGATGATAGACGAAATCTATATCAGAATCTAATAAGTTGGGGAAAGTTTCTTCGCATTTTTAGGAAAATTTAAAACATTTTTTAATATAGTTTATTTACATTTAACTAAAGTATGTAGGTACCATTTTGTTCGATAACTTTTTGCCATTTTGTAGGTAGGGACATGACTCCATTGCTATAGAAATTTTGGGGCTTCTGATCAAAATACCGCGACAAGTTGTTTTGGCAGTCCTCTCGTGATGTTAACCTGACACTGCCTAAAGAATTCTGGAGAGACTGAAACAGGTGGAAATCTGAAGGTTCAAGGTCAGGACTATACGGCGGATGCATTAACACCTCCCAGCCAAACTCTCTTAATTTTTGCTGAGTGGCTAAAGATGTGTGAGGTCTACCGTTATCATGATGAAAAACCACACCCCTTCTGTTGATTAATTCCGGCCGCTTTCTCTCAACTTCTTGCTTTAATCTCATCAGTTGTTCGCAGTAGAGTTCAGAATCGATGGTCCTGCCTGGTGGTAACAGCTCATAATGTATAATGCCCTTCCAATCCCACCACACACACAGCATCACCTTGTTGCGAGTTAACCCGGGTTTCGCCACAGTCTGTGAAGCCTGACCGGCCTTTGACCACGACCTTTTTCGCACGTTCTTGTAGTACGTGCGAAAAAGTTCCACTTTTCATCACCAGTTATCAGCTTCAAAAATGGTTCGGTTTCATTACGTCGTAACAAAAATCACAAATGAGTACACGGTTCATTAAGTTTCTTTCAGTGAACTCGTGAGGTACCCAAATATCGAGCTTTTTTGTTTACCCAGTTTTTTTCAAATGTGTCAAAACTGTTTTGTGGTCAATTCCCAGTTCTTCAGCTACGTCGTAACTACTGATATGCCGATCTTGCTCCACTTTTTCAAAAATGACATCTATTTTATCCGTAATAGGGCGACCAGAGCGACGTGCATCTTTGACATCAAAATTTCCGTATTGAAAACGCTTAAAACAAATTTGTGCTACTCTCACAGACACTGCATTAGGTCCGTAAACATCGCAAATGTTATTCGCGGCTTGCGTTTCATTTTTACCTTTTTTGTAGTAAAATTTAAAAATGTAACGAATTTCTTTATTAGATTCACTCATTTTTACAGTACGAAAAACAAATAAAAATCACACATTTTCCTAATTTTAATTTGGAATTATGTTCTTTAAAATTTAAACTTTTAATGATACCAAAACCAGCCAGATACAAAGAGATTTTATTAAAAGTTCATACATACTATAATGCGAAAAGACTTTTTCCCCAACCTAATATATAATCAGGAACATGTTTTGGCGCCAGCCGCGCCTTTTGTATTATATTTTCTTACATAATAATTTATGTAGATCATTGAATTTACTGTGATGCTAAATTACATGACCTGCTAGACCTTTATCATAAGTAAATTAAATGTTTAGTAGTAACCTTAAAATGTAAGTAAATTAAATATTAAATGAATACATTTGTTTTTGGTAAACAATAAATTAATAACGTTTAGACAAAAAATAGTGTCTTGTTAAAATTTACTTAGACATAATAATTACCTACAATAATTTTGACACAAATATACGTACACATCTATACCTATCCATAATACCAATACCTCTTACTGTACCTACTGGTTATCTTAAGTTTTTGCTGTACAATAATGTTATTGTTTATCCAAGTGTGAATCTACGGTATTATTTTTAAGTTAAACATATTAAAATGAATAAAAGTTGTAATATTAAAAGACTTTTAAACTTTTCAACATATCGTATCTCTATAGGTACCTAAATGTTTAACAGATATGTTTAATATATGTGAGGTACTTGTGTAAAACTGAAACAATAAATTTATTAAAAAGCAGTGATCTGCGTTTTTTTCATTGAATAATTGAGAATCGCTGATTATTATCAAATAGGTATCTATATGATTAAAAAGCCATGAAAATCATTCCCTATGATAAAACCAATTAAATTGGTAGATAATGGCCGAAACTTTTTTTTGTTTTGGCCGTAGGTAAATTAAGTTAGCAAATGCTCCAGCAAATGGACTCTGATGAGTTTTCCTCGTTGATGTCTTTGCCGGCGGCGTGGCGCGGCGTCAAAAGTGTAATCTCAGAAACAAAGCAAACGCAGTTCAGAAGCGTCAACGTAGCTGGCCTTTTTGTCGCGAAATACAATGGAAAGGTGTACTTTATGCGACTCTTGATGTTTTGGAGTTTGTTCTGCTTTTGTTTATCTCTGTAAATAGGGCCGTTACCACTGCTTCAAAGGCTCGCTCGCGTTGTTTTGTTTTTAAATGCAAAGAAAAACGCATTAACGTTAATGAGATTACTTTTTATTCGTATTTACTCTTTATCACCTCATTCGTTTTTACCAAGAACATAGATAACCATCAAATACATACAGCAGAAATATACGTATAGGTAATAAGGAAAATTTCTACTTTTGCAGTAGACTAGCTACTGGCGTGCGTTAGTGTGCATGTTATTAACCAGCAAAAAAGCCTCTGCAAAAAGTTTGAGTGAGAAAATATACCGATATTACAATTTTACTGTAACTATTTAATGGAAGGTATGTTTTATTATACCTATACGCAGATAAGAGCTTTTTTTTCTGAACCTACACAGACATGTGGCTATGTAATGTAATTGTCTCATACGACCCTTCAAATTCCAGCTACTCACAAAAAAAAATATGCATTATTTGCACAGAAAACTAAATTAGGTAACTAAGTAGATACTTGCAGGTTTTTCAGTTACTCAGCTCATAATGAAGGCATTATGGCCGGCCAACTATAAAGCCGGGTAAATTAAATTTTTGATTGTCTGCGTCGGCTCCCTGCTGAGAAGGCGGCATGCTGGCTAGATTACGGTTTATTAGCTTTTGCCGGCAATATAGCCGTCAAGGACTCGGCTAAAAATATTATAACTGCCTCTTGGAACACCTGAAGAGCGCACAGAGGCGGTTGTGACTGTCTCAATTAAAGTTTGTAATCTACAGTCGAAGCCTGCTGGAGATTTTGTTAAACAAAAATGTTTGTGTTCACAAGCAAAGCAGATTTAGTATTTATCTGCCATATAAGTTGGTAAAAACTAAAAACTCATTACATGCGTCAGTTGTTTTCCGTATGAAAAAAAAAACGGAGGTAGGTTTATATTAATATAGAAAACAACTGACAGGTGATAATGATCGTTTATTATTAAAACGCGGCTTCTTTTGTTTTGGCATGATTGACACCGGAAAAATCTCTACAAACAGCTGCGGGGCACATCCATAATTAATGAAGAGCAATATTGTAACATTTCTTCATCTCGATCCCGCGTGTAGCACCTGGCGTGTGCCATAATATTACCTATGTGCCTTCTTGTATCACGTGACGCTAGTAAGTTTATTTTATTTCTTGAACACAAAAACTACCCCAATTGAAAGTTTTCGACTTGTCTACACCGTGAGTCACTGCGCTGTAGTGAAATGTGAGCCTTGGTCAACGTCGAATCATATCATACCATAACTCTATGACAATAGAGTTCCAATTTCAAGTGATTCTCGATTGAAGGTCGTGTCGTGGACCGCCTTTGAAATTTGAACTCTATAAAATGTAGGTTGATCGAAATACGTGTAAACATTGTTACAAGTAATAGTTATAATTAGATTAAACGGCTGGTAACCCAAATAGCGAAGTCCTTCAACTTCTGAATAACCCTTGTTATTGTGAGGAATAACGTCATTATGGACACGCGATATTTCCCACGATCAAAATATATGCAGATTGGTGTATTTGTTGTGAGGAACTTCAAAGGGTTCTACCTTTTCTTCGCCTCGGAAGTTACATAAATGAGAGTCACACCAAACCTCATCAGCCTAATTTAATACAATGGCACAAAAATTACAGTTGCGTTGTAGAGTTTAGACATTTGATTACAAACACACATAAAATAACGCCTGTATCTCGTAGGCGTGACCACGGATCGAGCTCCACTTGCTACGATCACGTTATACCTTTTTTTCTTTAATTGTTTTCATCACATTCTTCATATTTTGTGCTCGTTGGTTGAAGATTTTTTAAAACTTTAACATTTATTGATAGTAACTGTATCTTTGTTGATGCCTATAATTTCTTCTTTCTTTCTCTTAAACCGAGGTGGTGAAGAGATAAATATAGCCTAGTAATAAACATAGCCTATTTTACTCAGGGATAATGTAGCATTCTAAATGGTAAAAGATTTTTCTGAATCGGACTAGTATCTAGTTTTTGAGTTTATTCGTAACAAACAAAATACAAAAATACAAATCTTCGAGTCACTTCACGACTCTGTATGCAACACAAACAGAACGCGGGCCCGCGCCCGCGTTTTGTGTGTGTTGCGCTTAAGTTGTCAAACCAATTTGCAATCAACATAAAAAATATTTCTACACTAAAAAAATAAGCCCCAATCGTTCTACCGTACCGTAGCAGATCCGCAGCTAATCGCTCTCACACATGCAGCGAGTACTTAAGAAGTGAGAGGAAACAATTGTATTCGAACTACATTAGTACCTATCGCTTTCAAAGTTTTCTGGTATTCTAACAGTAGGTAATTGAACAGAACTCTTTCAAATGTAATACTCGTTTTTCATAAAACCCCGAGTTAATTCTCGTAGCCATTTATTTAGCCAACCATTCAACAAAAAAATATTTTGCTGAACGTTTCCCTCCCGCTGGAATGAAGAAGTTAGTGGATTTCATTAATTAACTCGTTCAGTGGACCGCATGATTGGACCACTGTCCCAAGATAAAAAGCGACAATTCGGGATTTCGCACGCTACCTTCACCTTTTTACGCGTTTCACACGAATCAAAGTAAGCCGATTAACTATACAGTCCATTCAAGTAGGTAATGATAAAAGACATGACTAAAGTACTAAATACTACTGGTAAGTAAGTTGTGTATGAAATTACAGTAATATTATAGAGAGGAAAGATTTGTGTTTTTGTATTTTTGATTTAAAAAAACGAATAAACTCATAACTACTAGTTTTTAATAAGAGTATGTACATCGCGTGCCAAAAAGACGAGCTGAGTAACCTCTTTAGAAACTCAGTCTGCTCCCTACCGGGGGCGGTGTGGTGGTGTGGCAGTGCAAACCGATTTTAGAATCGGTTTGCCGTATTTGTGTAAAATACAAATACGCAAAATATTACACGCTCGGTTTCCATACAAATCGACGAACTCTTTCATTCTACTTAAATATCGTTCTGTGTATGATACAGTACGAAATCCTGCTGTCGGGCAGACAAGACGATATGATCAACTACTAGTAGATCATAGAGCTTTTTCCAAGCACGCCTCCCACCTACCAAAAGGAAGAGCGTAAAAGCCAGTTCTCGTTGCCTCAAAACGCGTCTCGTCGGTCTTCACAGTGTCCACTAGGACAACCTAGCAGATCCGTGGTAAGCTGGAGACTAATAAACCAAAATGTGAGTGTGGAGCTAAGTAAGGTGTACAGTTCACACCTTACTTAGCTCCACACTCCCTGAAACTCAATTTCGTTACGTAACAATTCATGATACAAAATCACCGTGTTTCATAACTTTTTTTATTCATATTGATTTGTAAATGAACAAGTATACAAAAGTGGCCTTTCAATTTGAAACCACTCGGCTCGCTTCGTTTAAAAGCATTGGCTTTTTCAATTATTCTGAAATATGGTTACAGTTTAAGCAAGCATTATCCATAGCATAGTAAGATCATTATCAAACATTTTAGTTATACATGGCAGTAACTGTATTGCAGTCTATTACATTCAAAACAGTTTTTGATTAAAATTGACTGAAGTAATTACCACATAGATATTTTTTAGCATTACTTACATGCCTAGCAAGTATACATTTTATAGCGATCCTTGTGATTTTATTGAATAAAGCACTGTTGACTACCTATGTTGATTTGAAATACTGCACTGTCTGCACTGCATGCATACCTTCTATTATCGGCACCGCCATCAGTGTCGCATGAAACGCTAACTTTTCGTTGGGAAAGTTAGTAATTATTTCACGACTACTTACGATGTCGGAATCGTATCGTCTGTGGTCCGGACAGAGTAGATCCAATTTTTCACTTTATAACACTTACAGATACTTTCACTAAAATGTGCTAATCAATTAGGTTATTAAAATTATTAACTAAGTTATAGAACCAGAGTTGACTAAGTGCTAAAACGATTTTTTTTTCTAACTTAATTAGGATTTGAATGGTCGACAGCAGCCCTCGAACAATCGATGATTTGATTTTAACATCTAGACTGGTTCGAGGGCTGCTATCTACGATTTAAATCCTAATTAAGTTAGAAAAAAAAAATCGTTTAAGCTCTTAGTAGGAAGTCAATGAATAGTGCAGAATTTTTAGGGGAATGCCCCTAAAATTTTCTGCACTATTCATTGACTTCCTGCGATCAATTTCATGTCATCAGTACATCGAGTAAGGGGCCGTCCTATACGCCACTTTAATTTCCAGTTCGCGGTCGCTATTCGAGAACCTTTACTCCACAGCAGTTAGTAGTTCTACTACTAATGGCCTGCCTACTGCCACTTCAACGTACTTATTCATAGAACACAGAAAACCAAAAACTAATGATACCAATCCTTGTTAAATTCACGTAGTTGGTTTACTCAGTCCGATTTCGGTACGTTTAATCACAGAGAGGCAAACTCGCAATTAACGGTACAATGGAGGAGCTGGCTGCTTATATGGGCGATATGACCACCAACTAATCAACCCAAGTAAATTGAATTTAATATTGCAGCGTCGCGAGCCCGCTGAGGATCCCAGAGACTAGACCACTGCGTAGGATTTACGTAGCTAATACTTGACTGAATAAGTTAGACTCGATTGTCCAATTATGTTAATACTTACCTAACTCCTTTGAACTTTAGTTATCTAGGTACTGCTGTTATTTAAGTTATTGAGTTATATCCTGAACGGAAAGTAGTTGTTCTAAACTCAGACAGTCAATAAATATATATATAATCATAATTTGTTTACATTTTAGAAATAAACCAAATACCTATAGTACCTACATAAGTACAAAGTCGCACTGGCTCAATAGTCAGAAACAATTGAAAAACATTTTGTCTAGAATATAAACCTGATACCTGATTGGACCAGTTTATACCTATGCTTATTTATTTTTATTTTAGTATACCCACTATCGACGTTATCTTATTTTTATTTTATTTTTATTACATAAGAAAATCCACGGATATAACTTATATTCTACGAGTATTATTTAATATTGTGCATATATCCGAAAGTTTGGATATTTGTAAGTTTGTGTTTTAATCACGATGTAACGTGGAATAACTTGTTGGCATAGGAATAGTTTTGAACCTGGAATAGCGTAGGTGTAGGTCACTTTTTATCGCGAGCAAGCCGCGGGCAGGAGCTAGTTAAGAAATACTACGCCCGTGCGACCAACCGAACCAATTCAAAATGTTGGCGACGACGGGTGGCATCGAATTGCGAATGTCAAACCATGAGTAAACATTACTCATAGTTATACCTTAATGGTAGATAGGTTGATCAAACACGAATGGTTTTTCTTTGTATTGCATATTGTTGGTATCTAGATATTCCAAAGCTCCCAGAATATCGGGTAAAAAAAAAACGAGTCGTGTTTAAAAAAAAAGCGAAAACATCCATTTTAAAAACGGGTGTTTTTACGTACCGGTATATCGATCGGTGAAGAGGTACCGACACTGTTTCGACTCAATTTCGAGAGTCTTCGTTAGGGTTGAGTGACACGGCGCGCGTCCTCCTCCGCGTCGCGATATACACGGTGCATACACCTGTTTTTAAAATAAATGATATAGTTCACGATAGTTTTGTTAGTAAAAAAGCGATAACTTCTAAAATATGATTATTCCTATGCCCCCAATGTTCATAGAGAACCTCTCCTGTTTAGAAACTCTTCTCTTCTTGTGTGTCTTCTTGTTTGTCGTATAGTTTTGTCTAAATCTTGGAAAAGTTTTGACTTTCAACTCGTGGCATGAACGCGAGCACGTAAGCTTGACCGTAGCGTCCGCGTCGGTGCCTTAAGTTCGAAAACTAACTTGCAAGAAGACACTGCTAGAAGTAACAAAAACATACCAGATGCCAAGAAAACGCGTACGTGATGTGAAACTCAAGCAATATCAACTTCAGACACCAGAAGTAGTAAACTAGAAGTTGTGACCTGGATGAAAACGATCGTTGTCATCTGTCGAGAGTGATTATTATACTAGATACTAACATTTTTAAACTATAGTGTAATAAAAGATTTACTTGAGTGTTTAAAAAAAAATGTACCTACATGTACTTTTTTTGTGTGTGGAATCTATCCCTTAAATAATATGCACTAATAATGAAGTATCTTGTATAAAAATAAGTTATACAATTTCATATTTACTTATAACGGTTTCACACTGTCACGCACGTCTAATGTTGAAAGAGTAAGGAAAAAAGCCTTTGCAAAATATACGGGATAATCTAACAAGACAATCCCTTGTATAAATAAAACCTACATTTGGACGAACGTAGGTAATGGATTTCTCTCACTAATAGCTAATAGCAAACTTCTCCCCTATAATAAGTGTAAAATAAATTAACTGTTACCTACAGTTAATTTATTTTATCTATGTATACCAATGTCGACACAGTAATTCGGGGTTATTCGCCTGTTCGTAACGCGGTAAAATTTTCACTTTATTGAAGTAAATTCACGAAGCGATTGTTACATAGTGGATATAAGTGCTTAGGTTTATCGCATTTCGTCATGCAACACAGAATTTGGAAAATTCACTTGCACAGCGTAACAAATTATGTTCATGATACACTTCCAGGGATGACTTTTATAATTGAACTGATGCATTCAAACGAATATTTACTATAAAATAAGATACGTAGGTATTTGCCGCTATACACCGAATAAATAGATTATAATATTTCGTTAGTAGACTTTTTACACCCTGTACCTACATAATAAGGTCGGAGAATAAGTTACTTCGCATTTATATAAAAATTCAAAACCTTTTTTTTAAAGTTTCATTACTGTGTTTAGGTTTGAAGAGCACTGTAGCAAGTGAAATTACTGGGCGAAAGAGACTTATCAACAATGTCTCAGGGGGTCAATAAGCGCAGTGCAGTGCCACGCAAACACTTAAAAACTTTAGGCTTTGGGTGGCACTGCATCTGTTATAGTCAGGCGTGGTGCTTAACATCAGGTGGGCGCTTTGATTGTCCTGTCACTTGCTGATATAAAATATATATATATATATATATATGTGCCATTTTTTTGATAACTTGTTGCTATCTTGTTGAAATCTAAGGGTGCAAGGTCAGGGCTATAATATGGTGGATGCATTAACAGTTCCCAACCAAGCTCTGTGCAAATATTTGCTGAGTATTTTGTATAGTATTGTATTCACTCATTTTATCGAAATATCGAATCCGTTTTGGTGGCTTATGACTCTGACTCTCGCTCGAGAGAAAGCCAGTTTCAAGGTTGATAATTACCTGTTACTACTCGTAAAAAAGTATTACAACACAAGAAAACGTTCAAAATAATTTTACCCTAAAGGATTGTTTTATTACTCATTATTAAATAGCACAGCTATACCAGTAATCAAAACAGAGTCGAACTGAACTGTTTGTCGTGAGAATGAGCTCGTAGACTCTCCTACATTATAAACACTGCTTAAATAAATTGTTTAATAGGCAGTAGTAGCGTGCCGCTGCGACACAAAGCAGGTGAAAACAGGCTACAAACGAGCCTTGATTACCTAAATCTAGATTACTGCACGGAAATACCTACTGCCTAAATAAGTGCTTGAAATTGCCGGCACGAATGGTCCACGTCCAACTAACTGGAGCTATACCTACGTTAGTATCTTTAGGTTGGGAAGTTGTTTATTGAAAAGACATGCATAAAAAAGCAAAATCTTTTTTTAAATAACAATATGCTATTTCGTTATTGATTTAAACTAAGCCAAATGCTTCAACTTCTTTGATCTAACGACCGTAAAATAAGAAAAGACAGTGCTGCTAGTAGGAAAGATCATGATGTGGCTAAAAGTTTCATTTGTTCCCAATACCTTTGACAGTTTCTTTGACCCTCAGTATCCCTACAAAATCTGTGGTACTATTGAAACGGTTTTTTCTCTGTAGTTTCTTTGATATCTTGTAAGTTGATAGGTATAGTAATAAATTAAATTACTATAGGTACCTATCAACTTATATATACTTTAAATTATAACCTTGAGTTCAACATCATTCATAGAAAACAATGATGGTGATGATGATGTGCTCCAACTCTACTCGGCATCCATAACCAGAGCAGGGATCATGCCTAAAAATCGATAGGGAGCCGATTCAATCAGTGTTGTAGCCAGTTCTACGGCATAGGCGCGTTGGAACTGGCGTAAATTCGCTTGTAAGATGTTTCAAAGTGATATCTTTGTGATTTTTACTGAACTAAACTTTATTTAGTTGGCTATGATCATTTTTAGATAAATATTCCTAGGACACACACACTTAGCAATGAATAAACAATCCGCATGCAACATAATTATTAGGTAGTATTCATTATTCATTCTACATTTCTCGAGACTATAAAGACAAAATAAATAAAAAATGAGTACCTATACATGTAAGTCTTTTTTTTCGTGTGTAGAACCTATTTCTTGAATATTATGCACTAATAATAAAATAACATTAATAAGAGAATGCACCGAAATGGCAATTTCCTAGCTTAAATCCCCAAAATGCTTAGATGAAGCAGCGTAAAGCACCTTACATTACATACTTACATTAGCGCAGGCAATAAGCTGAACTAATTCCTGAGAGAACAAACATGCAAAACTTTACTAACTTTTAAAACTAAGCTTTGTTGACTGCGTGTTTTCCTAAAGAACGGCCACCGCGTTATTAGGATGGCCGGATAGTGTTTATATTTAAATATTTGTTCCGGGTGTTCTGGGTATTTCTATATATAATAAAAAAAAAATCTATCTATGTATTGTAATTGTATTAAATATATATCAGTCATCTAGTTACCCATAACACAGCTCTGTTTAACAGCAGCTTACCTGGGGCTAGATGATGCTGTGTGGATTGTCCAGCATTATTTATTTATTTATTTATTTTATTATTGTAAATTGCTCTGAGGGCTGGTTTTATAATTCAGTTGCAATCGATTTCACTTGGTTTCAATAAAATAACTGACGTATTTTGAACGAATATCACATAATCATAATCATAATCATTTATTCGCCGGAATGTAGGTACACATAGAATGATCCTTTACATTCTGCCTCATCAAGGCGTGCAAAGACGCTTGGCAGTTTTATGACAGTTCGCTGATTGAAATCGGATTGCAACCGAGCTGCTTAATCGCCCTACTAATGATACAGTTAAATTAGCTGGGATATAACTGACTTTCAATCCTATTTCAAACAGCGCTGCTGTCATGTTTGTAATAACTTAAGAAAAAATATGTATATTAAAATAATAAATAAATAAATAATTGTATAATTTTATGTATACCCAACCCAGTCTTTACACCAGCATTATCATCAATCTAAGGGCATTAATCAGACAAAAAAGTAAAATCGTGGGGCGCGTGACATTTTTAAGAGTATATTTAATTTTTGAATTTCAAACATCCAAACTTTTCCCTTTTACTAACTATTATAGCAAAACTAAAAGCATCTAAAAGGTTGGTTAAATAATATGTTAGGTTTTAATGGTAGGCCACCAATCTGCATTGGGCCCGCGTGGTAGGTTATGACCCATTTTCTTACTTGAGAATAAGCCAGTAGTGTCTCAGAACAGATATTAGTGTTTAAGAAGTGGGAACATCAGAAGACGGTCATGATGGTGGGCTGAAAATAAAATAAGTTTTTCATCTCACTCTACTTGACTCCATTGCATTGTAAAATTAACAGAAACGGGTATATTTGCGTTTGCCTTTTACTTTGATTGTTAGCAGCGTTGATAGACTACTAATAAATACCTGTTTATTTATACCGGCAACGTGAGAAACTATTTATGCTGGTACCTTTCACAGTCATGAGGTGAGGGTGTAAATTACAAGCTAGATCAAATAATACGCCCTTATTGTGAGTGGGTCGGTAAGTAAAGATCTGAAGAAATCTAATATTTGTCATACCTCTGTCCATAATTACGACACTTGCTACTTTACGGGTTTTTTTTACCTTATTATATTGAGATGTTATGTAAGTATGAGTCAGGAGGAGTGACTAGGCCGTTTGAAGGCTCCCTCATGGTTTAACAATTTTGAAAAAGTCGGAACAGTCAGATTAACGTGCCTACCAAAGCACGGAAGCGCTCAGTTCAAAATGCCATAGGTGGTCACCGATCCAGATGGTGACCCCCGCGAAACAGTGCTTAACTTCGTTGATTAGACACGAGAGCTTCAACTGGAGTTCAAGTATATTCATATTGTTACACGATAGTAAAAGCTTCTAAGATGTGAAATAAAACCGTGAAATTAGCTCAATGTTTCTGGTTACTTAGTTCAACACGGTCCAACGTATTTAAAGAGCCTATGAATTATTTAGTAAGCTACAGTTAGTAATTGAAATGGCGAACAGTCAGGCGAGCTAATATCAGCTCTTCTTTTCATTAAAAGCGATTTACTTAAAGTTTTAGCAGCATTTTAGATTTATTTTCAAATCACTAAAGCATAATAGCTCACTTCTAAACTATTTCACCAATCCGCATTGGGTTTGCGTAGCTGATTATGACCCTATTATTCTCGCCCGAAACTAGGTTACAGAGACAGTCCCACCAGTGGGAACTGGGAGAAGAAGGCTGTCATGATGACTAGACATTGGAAATAGGTGGTCATTTGAATTATTATCACCATCAAAAGCATCGATCCTAGCAAAGCATTGTAATGTGTAGAGATTAATAGTGTGATACACGTAGTACCTATAGTAGCTAGTAGGTACTCACTAAGAATTAGTGGCTACTTATTTTTAAATGATTCATGATACAAATATAACACACGTTGTAAATTGTAGTAAAATATCATAATGATTAAAATAATTGGTACCTAACTGGCACCGCTAATGTTGTTTTAAAATAATTACTGGGAATAATTTATTTGCCAACAGTTACAACAGAGCTAGTGGTCATATTTCAATAATAAATATTGTACCCTGAACAACATAAAACCATCAAGGAAGAAAGTGTTTACAGCAAAATTTTATAATAATTATACATTGTTCAATGTAAAAGAACTAAGTAAGTATTATTAACAAGCTAACCCGCGCGGTTTCAGCCGCGGTTTTGCAGTTTTCATTTTATCCCCCAAGAACAATACATTTTTCTGGGATAAAAATAGCTTATGTGTTATTCCAGAATTAACTACATTCTAAATTTTATCACAATCGACGAAGATACGGGGTAGAAACATACACACAAACTTTCGCATTTTAAATATTAGTGTGTTAAATTAACAAATTTTTTTAACTTATTTCAAAAGCTTTGTTATGCTAAAATAAATTTATGAAATTGATAGACTAATACAGAACAATAAAAGGTGCTAACGTTTACTAATGATTATGGGGCCTTATTCATAATCTTAGTTATGTGTTAAAAATATGGAGGATCAAAACAAAAAGCGATAGCAAACACTTGCGATGATTTTGCGATTTTTTAAAAAGCGATGGTGCAAGAAGAGCTACCACCGCCACCGCGTCAAACAAAATCCGTATTGACATCATGTTTAAAACATATCCTATTTCAATACCATCTCTCGATTTTCTTAGAATATCAAAGAGCCACTATTCTCAAAGGAAGACTAAGGCATCAATATAATTTACTGTCGTTGTTCTAAAAATAAGATAAACTTCTGATTATTATAATATAAACTGCCTTACTTAGTTACTTAGATAGACTTTTTTGTAGATTACAGGAAATGTAAATAAGTCATAAGTCATAAGCATATATTGATAAAGATATTTACAGGTCTATTACATACTTTAGAATATTTTATTATTATTTTATAACTTAATATAGAAATAATAGAGTAGTAGACAATTATTTTTATTTCTTAGTAAAACCAACGTCGTATTTACATATAAGTAGTGTTATAAATACAAGGTGTTACGAATCTAATAAGTAATTATTACTTTACGGATGGCATCAATTTTAGAGAAAAAAAAACTGCTTACCTAAAGTTTTTCCCTAAAACTTCTAAACTCTACTTGAAAATTGAATGTTTATGACTGAGTAATGTTTCGGTTCATCATAATCTTAGTAACCGTTTGTTAAAACAGTAAACACCGCTTCTCGTAGATCTTAGCTTAGAGACAGCTTAGATTAGAAATTGAAATGGGCTTCACCGTGGTAGTACTTATTATGACGGCTGCACGGTAGGTACAGAATCAGAAGATCATCTTGTAATACCGCAGGGTTCCTGAGATCCAAATCAAAACGTACGCAAAACTACTGTTTTTGATGTTATGTTGTTTGTTCATTTAATTTTCCTTTCTTCTTCTTTTAATTTGTGGCGTCTGTCTAAACTACATCGGTTTTTGTGACTAAATTATGTCAGGAATGCGTTATGTCAGAAAATAAGACAGAAAATTGAGCGAGTCATCTTGACTCAGTAGTCAAGATAACATGGTTAAAAATCAGTATCAAGAACCGAGCCTTAAAATTGTATTTATTGTCTATTTTACATAGGAAGTGTGCTGACAGGTGCTGACACATTTTTGTTTTTCCTATTTTGCATCATTTATTCGGCAACGTCAAAGATGTAAAAAAGATGTCAAAAATAAACGTTTATAAAACCAAAAGTTTGTTTAAATTTGCAATTTTAAACTATAAATTAATGACTAAAACCATAATAAGTGTATACCAAATCTGTCAGCCAGCACCCTTTTTAAGTGAAATAGGCTATAGATACTATTTCTTATACCTATATCTAGTAACTGTTCACGTGAAAATGGATACAAGCTTGTTTATAAAAACAGGATAAAAACAGGTTCGAATATCCTCCATTAGAGATGAATATTACGAGAGATTCTTTGTTAAAATTCCGATTCGAGAGAATCTTCTTAGTTGTATTTGAAACGGTGTGGCGTAACATTTGTATTTTGATTCCCTTTTTTCACAAGATATTTTGAATTATCTCACAAATACATACAATTTCCAATAGACAATTTACAAGAGTAGTAGAATTCTTTGTCTTCTTTGTGACTGAGCTCGTCCGGGGAAGAACTACCCCCATACCTATTTCTGCCGCCAAGCAGTAATGCTGTATTCCGGTTTGAAGGGTATGGTTTCCGGTAATATTACAGGCACATGGGACTTTAGATTTACGTCTCAAAGTGGCAACGCGCAAGTGATATATCTGATGTTGCAAGCGTACATAGGCTACGGTAACCGCTTACTATAAAATGGGCCATACGCTTGGTTGCCACTTTATTGGTATAGAAAAAAAAATGTTTAATTTCAGTGGTTAGGTCATAGCGGCCAAGCCCATTGCGAGATCCACCCATCATAGTTCTGTTGGAAGCTCTCGGCATTACATTGGCGTAGGTGGGTTTAGTACCCCAGAGTGTACATCCTTTACATGTATTGTATACGAGCTGACCCGTGCGGTTTCACTCGCGTTTTTTAGGCCTTCGGGCGGCCTAGAAACTCTGTCACCAGAGTTGGCCACTGAGTCATACGAACGAACGAACGAACTCGCGTTTTTGCAGTTTTTATGCTATCCCTCAGGAACAGTACATTTTTTCGGGATAAAAAGTAGCCTAGGTGTTATTCCAGGATTTAAGCCATCTACATTACAAATTTTATGCTAATCGGTTAAGTCGTCAGAGGGAAAAAAGCTATGGCAGTTGAATTAAGTAAGCTATTAGTTAAGTTTAGTTTAAGTTATTGTAAGGCTTTCACTGATTAATAAATTGTCTTTTGCACTTTCCTGATTAATAAATTATCTCTATCTTTATCTTTAATTATAAAGTAAGTAGGTAAAGACTCAATGTGAGGGTTTTCATAATAATAAAATATTGCTCTAATTAGAGTCAATTATTGTGCCGTATCAAACACGCACGGCTCGGCTACTCAATATTATATAAGTAACCTAATTTAAAAGCCAACAATAGGTAGGTACCAGTGCTCTCAAACAGTGAAGGAAAATATCGTAAGGCAGGTCGCTAACAGCAAGCGTCGTCGAGGCAGCGTCGGTCGTCGAGAAGAATTTCTATAGAAAAGCTTGCCTCTTGAGCGCCCTTTCAAATACCTAGTTTTTAAAGAAATTCTACTTTAACGTCGATGTCGCCATCGCTTATTGCTGCGACGCGCCTAAGGAAATAATCAGCATATTCAAGATCTAGATGTATAAAAGACATTTGCCATGCACTAATTTAAATTATGCAAAAGTAAAGTAAAGCAAAAGTGATTGGGTCCTCAACCACGACGGGGACCCAATCACTTTTGCTTGAGAATAGGCCAGAGTCCAAGCATTGAGAACATTATAGAATGGTCATCCTACACACGTTGATCCTAAAAGTGTTCACACAATACATTATATCTTTCACATTTTTTGTCATTAAATTAAAACTGGACCCTCCGAGGCACAAAACGTTGAAGAGGAAGACCAGTGAAAAGATAGTACCTACAACGACAGTAGTCAAAGTCGGCGAAACCATGTGGCCAAAAGGCCAGCAAGAGATCGAACGAGACGAATGGAGACTCTTGGAGGAGGCTTCACTCATAAAATATTTTTTTATAGTTTTAATATGTTTTTTTTAAGTTTTTTAGTCTTTTTTATTTGAAGTTAGGTTACTTATTATGAGATTGTTAATTCCGTATGCACCCATTGCAAAAACAATATTAGGTAATTGAATTCGTTCAAAATAAATAAACAACCAACTAATGTTAATCATCCTAATCGTTTCAAAACAGCCTTAAGGAAAACAAGAGACTGATAAATATCTAGCGATCCATCTGTTTCTGTGAGAGCATCGCCTAAAGACCGGAACAATTAATGGTTTTGAATTGTTTTCAAAGGATTACTACTTTCCTCGAAACAGAAGGAGAGATTCGTAACCGTTATTTGTTCTTGTTTTAAAACAATTTTTGTTTTTTTATTTAAAGTGGCACTTTATCCAAACCGGCTTTTTAATTACTTCGAAATGTGTTGCTGGTCTATAATATATATATAGTTAATACTTATTTATTAACTTTTACACGTGTCAATGGCCAACTTTCATGAGGAAGTAAACAGTTATTAACATCTTACAGTAATTATTATTGAGCCTTTTGAAAATCATTGTTTATTAATATTGCATAGGAGAACGTAAACTCATATCGTAAAACTGCTGGCCTTAAATAAACTAGGTAATTAATTAGGCGCTATTACTACGGAGGGAAAACATCTATAAACTTAACTCGCAAGAGTCGCAAGTCACTTAATTAGGTGTAATTTTACGCTGTATAAACTTGCTAATTTGCTACCAATTTTTATTATTATTCATAGGTTTATGCCAGCTAATAAAAATTATACTTAATACTCTTGCATGCACAGTGATATTAATTTATACAAAAAATAACACGTCTTATGCACCAGTTGCGTAATAGTGCGTAGACTGAATAATAAATAAAGGCTTGGTTCAGAAATCCGAACATATCAGAAGCAAATAACTTTGTAATTTTGTTGTTACAAATTATGATTAAGTACAAAAAAATATTAAAGAAATAACGAGAATAGTGGATATGATAACTTTTGATTGAAAATGAGTTTAATTCATGTGTGTAAATCCAAGCATTGTCACTTGAGCTCGAAATATGCCACCGACATCGTCGAGTAAGGTGGTACTTGACGTCAACGTCCTCCACATCTGCGGGAATTAAACCCGATTAGAAGCAGGCGGAGCGGGGATAAGTCGGGAATACTTAGGAATAGTCGAGAAATTGTTCACTAAAATTGAATCCTTGACACCGTTACCTCTCTTCATATTTCATAGCAAGTAAAATTATATTACTATAAAGGCGAAAAAGAGATCTTAGAACTACGTCTCGGAGTGAGAACTTTTTTCTTCTTCGTTTATGGACTCTGTGGCATATTTGCCACAATTTCGCCAGTGTCAAGTAGATGAGTTTGATTGTCGCATGGCAACGTAAATAAAACTTACATTTTTGTTCTTCTTCTACATTTTTGGATGACACTGCAGTCAGACGTGACACTTGACATCAGGCAAACGACTAGACCTCGACTAGACCGTCTCGTCGGATTGTCTTTGGCTATCTTGTCAAAACGACAGGGGTCCTTCCATTTTAATTATTTTTCTCGTGTTATTTAGAATTTAGAATTTATTTATTTATTGCTTACATGTACATTTATACAGCTTAGGTCTAAATATTAGCTTAAGTAAGTACATGCACCCTGTAAGGGCACTGCAGTTTAGTCTGAGTCATGCATTTTAAATTTATATAATACTTACAATACAATACAATTATACCTACTTACATTCTTTATACTTTATATTTTAAGTTTTATTGCGCAAATTTCAAATTTGATATATAGTCAGGGCGTTGCAAATACATAAATAATCAGTAAGGTACAAACAGTGAGACGGCAACGTTGATGTAGCATTGCAATTTGCAACTGCATTATGCTAATATTTCCTATAAAAGTTTTTTAATAATTATTATAAATGTTACTCATATATTCAGGTCTCAGGTTGGGTACATAATATTTATATTTTTGAATTATATGTATTGTACCTACTTAATGAAAATCTTCATCAGATGTTGCTACTTGAAAAATAACTTCAGAAAGTCATAAAGCAAATGGTTATCGAGCCTAGTACGATATAGTATAAGTAAGTACACAGCTGGACGGCTATAGCATCGTGTTCGAAACTACGTGCGTACAACTCTTGAAATCGGTGCTTTCATTAGCATGTGTGTGCGCGCCATAATTCCCACGGAACTCTGTATCCATTACGGCTGACATAGCTCCCTGCTTATCTAGAACCGTCGATCCACGTGCCTATACCCGGCGGATAGCAATTAGTGCCGAATGGGGGATGCTTACAATGCAAGTGATGCGAGGATCGGAAATTCCTTTCTACGTAGCAGCTCAATCTAAGCAGGGAATGAGGTATTTCAAATGCGGATTCAATTTTCTGAGGATTAAATAATATTTGCTTTTAGTGTTTGATGATGTGCTTGCTGAATAAGGTATTTATGTTATAGTTTATGTTAATTGTGCTAACAGCACTCCTTGAATTATGAGGCATACACAGGTATATATTAGCAGACAGCCAAGCGACTGCTAAGCTACAGAAAAGAGTACCTACCTACCTACCTAGGTACTTTTCTGATTTAAAGGTGAACTAAGTTTCATGAAGTTTTTAAGGGTTAATACCAGAGACAAGCCGCGATCGTTTTAATAAGTAATGTCTTATTATTAGACATGAGTAGTGCAGTATACTACACACACTACCACACTGTATACTACAGTCAGTATTAAGTCGGTACTCAATCATTTTTAATTAATTTGGTAAATAAAACCAACTCAAAGTAGGTAATTTTACTTAGCAATCTGTTGACTATACCTATGCATACAGTTTTTACCTTTAATAAATGCAATTGTTCTTATTTACAAAGGCATTCTAAAGTGTAAGCAACGAGTGAAACTACAGTTCTATGAAATGCATTCAAAATGTTAAATCTAGAGTGGCCAATAAGCGAAGAACGCGTTACGCCATGTTGCGTGGTTTTGCAGGATGAATGTGAAGTGGTATTCCCATGTAAAGTGGTGCTGAATCCACCTCTAAGTTGCGTAAGTTGCATTCACGTCTACCTGTGCGTCTACCATGTTTGTTAGTATTCTATTACGGCTGTAACGACTGTATTTTTGGGATGTAAATACATTTCCTATTTTGTGAAAGCCGAATACTTACTGCTGTCAGATGATTCATAGTCGTGCAAAGGGGACATTTTTCAATAGGTACCTATTATGTTTTCGTTATAAAAGTTGTGTTAAAAGTGACTAGGTATAATATTATTGTCTTGGCAAATTTGTCGTAATCTTGTAACAGATTTTTGTATTTGTATTTGCGTCATTGCAGTATTTATACCGAAAACATACGACCAACAAAAACAACACGAGTTTCAGTCAGGAACACGGTATCCGCATAGATGAATGAAGGAATTGAAATAAATAGGTAAGTACAGAACATCCAATTATTTCTCGCTCCAGGGTACTAGTTAATTCGTGTTTACAAACCTTTTGGCGAGCTCTTTGTACTCGTTAGCAAATAGCAATGCAGCTGAACAAAACATTTTTAATTAAGTAGATGCTCTGGATAGAATCGAACGGAACCGGAAACAGCTGCAGTATTTTAAAAAGTAATTTAACTGTTTTTAAGATTTTACATTTTAAATTTGATGATTTACAAGATTTAGCATTGCCCGCACATTCGGTATTTTCAACATTCAACATTCAACATTTCGTTTATTATTTCTTAATCTTTCACAGAAGTAAATTATTAAAATGCTCCTACTAGGCATTTTAGAATACTAGCTGTCGTCGGCGACTTTGTTTGCGTGGAACTCGGGAACTGTATTTTTTTCGGGATAAAAAGTAGCCTATGTTCTATTCCCAATCATTATTTATTTATGTTTTAGATTTCAGCCAAATTGGTTCAGTGGTTGTCGAGTTATAGAGGAACAAACATCCATTCACACATCCAAACATCTAAACATTCAAACGAACATCCAAACTTTCGCATTTATAATATTGTTGTGATAGTGTGATGTGATGGCAACGAGCCTTCGTATCGTTCAAATAAATACTCATATGGTCTCGTATCGTTTTGTTTGTTTGTGTATCATTTCATTCATAGGCTATAACAAGCGTTTTCTTTCGTTTTCTGCTTTTGATGAGCGAACCGCCTTAAATAGTATTACTGTCCATTATCTAGAATAATACCACAGAGTGATAATAATACCCACTATAAAGTTTTCACGAAATATGCGCTAAAATGAAAAGAGACACACGAGATCCCCCAATAAAAGTTCTAAAAATTCTATAACGTATCAATCAAGCACGTATCTACAATAAGATGGTCACTTGTGTCACCACTTCACCAGTGCAGTATAATATACTTTCTCTGTAGGTGTTATTACGTAGTTATCTAATTATCGGATTTTACCGAAAACATTGTCCCATAGAATAAGCCATAAAATAACTGGCGTAGTTTATTATATTTTATTGGATGACCGTACGTTTACCTACCTACCTACCTACCTATTTTATCGTAAGACTGTGTTGGCGCGTAAGACTGATGATATTATTATGATGGCGGTAACAAGAAGTTGGTATTCTATAGGGAAGGTCTAAGTGGTCATGTTTATTAATGCAGCTTATTTTGAGTAGAACTTTAGGGAGGCCCTGTCGCACTCATCTAAAGTATCTATTTTAATTTTAATTAAAAATGTCACATTTTTTTAATTTAGACCATAAAGCTACTGTAAATTATTTTCCGAGGGAGGCTCAATTTTCGGTATGTCCCATTATGAACGAAACATCAGTGAGAGTATCTACCTATTCTAAAGAATGCTTTGACTTAGAAACATTCGTGGCTTTTAGTCATTTATTTTTTGATCCTTTGTCCCCATTTTTCCCACTTTACGTTTGTCATCTGCCACTCAAACAAAGGAAAAGGACTTTTATTATTAACACAAATTGCAAGTAAATATTTCAATAAAATCTTTATATATTATTTGTTGAATTAAAAATGTAAGTACAGATGTACAGTGGACTCCACTATTAAGTATCCTCCCTAGTAGCTAAAGTTTATCTCAGCCGTCCTCACCAAACAGTAATATAGAAATTCTTGCAATCACAAATTAAATGCAAAAATTTTTCTGTCGTAAGGATTCGATCTCGGAACAATCATGTTTGCACACCATGACCGACCGCTTATCTAACTCGGCTGTCGTGTTGATGACAAACGCGTTGAAATTATAAATCACTAGCGTCCAATAACCTGTCCTTGTCTAGCAAACGAATGCAAAGCGTTATTTATTATTTGAAGGGTGTGGGTAGGTCGTTGATTTTAACGAACGAACAAAGACAACGAATAATTCTCATTGTCAGGCTTGACGTCATATTCTGTACTGTTTACTTTGTGTGTTCTTCGTAAGCTTTTGACTTTCTAAAAAATGCATCATTTATATAATTTGATGAAAACAAGAATTGAAATGCGATCAAAATAAAAGCAATTTTAATAATTTGCTCGGCAGCTTCATATAACGGTAAGTGTAACCTTCAACCCAGTCAGTTTTGTTTTCAATCACTTATTAAAGTCGTTAATAGGAAAAGTGTTTTATTTTTAGATTACTGGGAGTGGATATCGTCCATGGGTCCAGGAGAACTTGTGGAAGTCGATGGGCGCATGAATTGTCAGCAATACTAAGAAGTGTTGAAAGAAGTAATGCTACCATCTGTAGCGTTGTATACCTATCCAGAAGGACAAAATCTGTGCGGTTTATCGAACAAGAACTGTGAAGAAATGGCTGGACTCTCATACTTTAATATTTTATTTATATATTTAATTATTTATTTGCATAGAGAACAATGTGGAAATGTGGTGTCAAGTGGTTCTTGGAATTGAAACTCCAGTGATAGGTTTAAGTGTAATTTAGTACGCCAAGATAAATTTATAGCTAGTGAAGGTTACTGTTATTTATAACTTTAGTAGGAAAAAATAGGTATAGTAGTATACAATTTTATAATAGTGTAACATACTCGTTCACTACATAATAATATTTTACTAGGTATTTTTTTAAGTGAATACATAACCAACTATATTTTTTAATAAGAAGATATAACATTTTACCCCACATTTCTTAAAAACGGGTAAATAATAGCTTATATTCACGAGAGATCTAAATTGTTAATACCTAACTATTAACATGTTTGTTCGCCGTTGAATTATGAAATATTATTATTTACCAGACGTAAATGGCAATGTCATTTTGTATAATTTTGTAGGATTAAAAAAAACCGTTTTATCTTGTAGTGTTGTAAATTGGCTTATTAATAAAACAACTAAGTTTTCACTAACGAAGAGGTTTTATTTTGACAATTATTATTATTTGAATAAATTCACACGATAATAAAAGTAAGTAGTGTATAGGTATTATTTACTGCAAACTTTATTGTTAAGGTTGAAAAAAAAAAAAAAAGTAACCCAACGCTCGGAATCGAACTCGGTTTCTCAGGATTAGAAATCCAAGTATGATACCACTGTTCCAACACTGCTATTAGCAAAGCAGTTGAAATTATGATTACGGTTCCTTGCATGGTTATTAAATATAATTTATTTGAGCAAAACTCCATAGTAATCCAAATGGATTTGAAGCTAGTTGTCTTATACAAGGGGGATACTTATCTAAGGAGGGCTCTGTACCTAGGTACCTATCGCTTTCGATGTGAAAACAAGCGAATATTCGAAGTGAATACACCGATCTGACAGTGCGCAGTGGTGTGTAGAACGATTTAAACACCATCGGCTTTATTCTGAAAAGCGAACTAAATCAGGTTTTTTTATAACTATATTATACTACCCATCGTTATTTATACAGCGTTATTGTAGAAGTTTAAGGTCTATAACTACTTAATATAAAAATGAAACCACGGTTTATCTATTTGAAGTAAAACCACCTTTAGCAGACTAAAAAAAATGGAGATGCAACGGTAATTTTGTATTGGATAAAAAAAAGCAAAAAAGTGTGCAAAAAGATTTTGAATAGTAGAATTTTGAATAATTCTTCCTCTTTTTGAAACATCAAATATTCATTCTACGGATTTTTTGAGTTATATTTTTTGAACTTATTTTTTTATTATCTTTAAAATAACTTTGGTTTTTTATAAACTCGATCTGAGGTTGAGTTTAATTAATTCTAAGATGACCATCGGACTAATTCTTTTTTTGGAGTAAGACTGTTGTGGTTTTTTTTTCCAAAAACCTCTGTGGCTGACTTTGCTGAAAGTTGTTTCTAAGCTTGATTCCCAGTATTAACACCATGCTGACGATAATACAAAATAGAATATTCAAGCAGGAAAACAATCGCGAGAAATATTTCAATAAGCCATCACATTTACGATCTCGTCGCGCGGCTTGCCAGTTGCGAATGCAGAGCCGCAATATTGACGCACGCTTTGTCTCACCTCACACCCTTTCCGCTTCCGATAACTTATCGAAAATTCAATCTAAAAGCACGTTTATTTTGGTGCATGTAAAAAATACATTGAAAACGGATAAAATGAAACAGTAAAGAACTGAAGTTAAGTAAGAAATCATTTTAAAACATTTTAACGGCTCAATATTTAAAAATATAATAGGCAGTGTAAGAAAAAGAGCTTTTAACGTCAGTACCTCTAAATGTCAATATATTTTTAAATGAAGCATACATTATTAAGCAGCATTTCATGCCCTACTAATCGACATTTTAGTTCTCGACAGCGAGAATCTCAGGACATTATTGAAAATATCGTGAAACTGAGACTTCCACTGCTAAGTGGGCGTTTATTATGGACGAGCAGCAGCTAGGTAGGTACTAACGCTTGCATTCAAGGTGTGAAGTGAGGGCGGTATTTCTAAATTTTCTGCAAACGCTTCCGTCACGGTAGCGTCTAGCAAAATAAGAGGCAAATCACAAAAAATAGTTTGACAACACTTTCGTGAATATACAGTATTCATTCACGGTATTCACGCACCATGTCACCTAATATCTATTCTGTGACGTCACATCGATTTTGTGACAGATTTTTATAAAGTACAGTCTAAAATGCACAAGTATAGTCAAAGGACTTGTTACAGAACAGATTTTTGAGAATAATTTTAGAGGTTTTATTGGATTAAGTATAATTTTATAATAGGATTTAAATTAATTATAAAGGAGCAAATAATGTTAATGTAAATAACGTTGCGTATAGGCCCTCAGGTTACAGTTAGCCTCTCGAGCGTAAAGGTTTTCAACACCTTGTTGTTATGACAATGAAACCTATGTACACATTAACTGGACATGGCGTTTGACTATGACACCTATATTGGATCTACAAGCTTGATAATGTACACTGTAAACTTGTATCAACTGGGGTCAGACTTGTGCTAGCAATACTTATAAAAATCAATCAAAGGGGCTATCGGCTTTTATAAGTACAACTGAAGTGGCAACCAAGCGTACGGCCCACAAGATAGTAAGCGGTTACCGCAGCCTATGGACGCTTGCAATACCAGAGGTAATATATTTATATATATTATAAACTCGTAAAATCGTCTGAATGTTGGATTGCTGTCATCGTTAACACTTTGTGTGCTCCTAAAAACTAGATTATATCTTTAACTAAGTCTATTCATGAATACCACCTTGAATATTAACATTATCATTATGATAAAAGCAGTTTCCTATACCTATTATGAGTATGAAACTCTCTCTGCTTACCATTCAATGCTATCGGTGTAATCTACATAGGTACTTACCGCAATCGACCCGAAACGCGGATTCAATTATCCATTCTTTTATTTTGAACTCTTTTTATGCCATTCTGATAAGGAAGCGGATTCATCGGCCAGCCTTCTAGATATTAAAGTTTGGACATGCAGTTGTTTTTGACGAGTAGTGTATAATTCTAGCGGCGGATCTCAAGTAAACTTAGCCGTTTCTATGCGCAATAAAGCTTTTTCGAACTAAATTGTCTTTGAGCATCACAAACGGCTTACTTCACGTCGACCGCTAGCTTAGTATTAACGATTAACGAATGCATGTAACAATATAATAAAACGAAGTGATCTACGAATAACTCTTCGTAGATGTTTGTAGAGCTTCTACGAAGCGAAGTCCTATGAAAGTTTAGCAAGCGCGTCTTTTTGCTATAATGTAGTCTCAATGGAACTCGTAGCGCCCCTACGAGGTTCTACGTCGATTAGACCTCGTAGAGCCTCTACGAGGGTCGACGAATGCGAGATAAAATTGACGCGATCTACACTGAACTTCTCGTAGCTGTGTTATGTACCTACCTAGTCATATTATTAATAAACTTTATTATATGTGTGTCTGTGCCCTTAAGACGTAAGTATGTAATGGTTATGGATATTTTTCGGTAAGAAACCCTCAGAAAATAAAAATCACGACCGACCGCTTAGAGTTAAGTGCCCATACCGAAACCTTAATACTTTTCCATCGAAGTGTTCTTTGTTTTGTTTTGATCATACGAGTAGAATCAACTTTCATTGGAAATAATTACGTCAGGAGTATGTAAGTATATTTTTTTTAAATAAGCTTCTAATAACGATTATTATTAGGTACATGCGCCGCGCCTCCGTAACGGCTAAACGAATTGAGATGGGTTTCTTGGTGTCAAAGATTTCTCTTGGTGTATCTAGTAAATAGTCTAAATTAATAAAGTTGAAGGAAGTCGAAAAAACACCGTCACCTCAGTTCCACACTGTAGGTACCTAACCTACCTACTTACTAGGTATGTATGTACTATCCTACTAGCAATGGTTAGTGTATATTGGATATTATCGGAGCTAGTTTATAATAAGTACATACATAGATTAAGTACTGTCACTGTTCCAAATTCTTGCAAAACACTACATTTTTCAATTAGTTGCTAGCTTTTGTACCTCAGTTAATCTTCAGTACACGAGGAGAGCAGACTTTTTACCCGATCAAAATACTCTTGCTCTCCGCGGAAGCAGCGTTGACCTTCTCTTGAGAAGTTTCCGATTGGGGACCAACTCTTGAATCTTTTAGCCTTAAAACGACAAGAGGACTCTCGCGAGATTTCTATCTATTTGCTCGTAAAATGGCGAAGTTGTTAGGCGTAAAATCTTGGATGACATTATTTTCCATTAGTCGATCCTTCGGGAACCAAGCGCAAGCATATTTTAGTTATAATATCAATCCGTAGGTCGGTGCACAATATAGCAATATATTTATTTTTCTGTAACGTACCTATCTATGTTGAATATTGCTTGTCTAATCTAGGTACGTAGTTGTTTGTACGTTGTTTTTGTTGATATTTGATTATTTGCTATATTTTGTACGTTGTTTGTTTACGTTTCACAAGTTTTTTGTTGTGTGTGAGGTAGTGACTTTTGTAAACTTGAAAAACTTAAAAACCGGAATCGCATAAACACGGATACTAAGAGTTCTTACGGCTACATAGTAGCATTAGAAAACAAAAAGGTTCATTGAAATGAAATCCCACAAATTATGCCATGCTAATAAGAAAATTTGAAATTCAGTACGTAGTTAAATAATATTAGTGGGTAGGTAGGTACCAAATGATTAAGTAATAAAGTTCATTTCAAGTATACCTGGTGGTAGGACTCTTCAGCAAGAGTTTGTTTTGGTGAGTACCTACCACTCCAGCCTGCCATCTAATAATTCTACCTCCAAGCAGTAATGTGCAAGTATTAACTGTGTTTAGGTTTGAAGGGTACTGTAGCAAGTAAAATTACTGGGCGAAAGAACTTAGAGGTGCCATTCAAATCTCGGCTGCAGGCTGCAGATGCAGGCAGCACATGCGGCGGCTGCACGAAGCCGGCTGCGGCTGCACGACTGGTTATCTATATAGTTGCATGGATTTCTGCAAAATACATTCCGAACGCGGCTTCGCTTGCACGCGCTGCCGAGCTTTGGCTGCAAGTGCTGCCGCGACTTGCATCCGCAGCCGATAGCAGACTAGTAGTGCTGCGGTCGCAAGTCGATGCGCACCTAGTTACGTCACTCCAACCTGTTTAGACAAATCCGAAGTTGTCGCTACTCGGAGCCAATCTCACCAATTTTATTTTTGCAATCAAGTTAGCGCTCATATTGGATTGAATCATAGATTTTTTATCGACTATCGATATCTAGATTTAGCATCAATAGGTATTTATTTCAAGAAAATGTGTTTTTCGGAGGCTGAAGAAGATCAGTTAATAAATCTTACGTACTTATTATAGTCAAAGTCTTACACTCTGACAATAAAATATCCAACCGAGAAATATGCAACCGAGGTTCGAATGGCACCTTTAACAACGACGACTCGGGGTGATGAGCGCAGTGCAGTGCTACGCTGAACTTAAAAACTTTAAGCTTTGGGTGGTACTGCATCTGTTATGGTCAGGCTTAACATCAGGCGGGCAAAAATATTTTAATCTTCTCTGTTTTATTTTATTTAAAAAAAGTGCTGGGGAATTCAGGCTTTTCGCTCCCCAAATGAGGGGATTTTGGCCATGGTTTGTACTGAACCCAGTTAAATAAAAAATAATATTGATTATAAAGATGAATATTTTATTAAAATAACTTCTAATTCCGGGATTATTACAAGTTTTGTCTCACATTGGAAGCAATATCTTCTATCTAATTCAAAATCATAAAAGGTTACAGTAAAATGAGTCATTCCATCACTTTTGTAATTAATTAATTAAAAAAAAACAAAAATTCTTAACAATATTATAATGTATTGAAATAAAAGCATGAAACGTTTTTTTTCGTTTCCTGAAAAGTAGCACTTTTTCAGATAGGAGTTCTTAGTACTTCACCGTCGATATTCTCAACGATTACTTCTTCTTTTAATTTGTGGCGTCTGTGGCCGGGTTTTTCAACGATTAACTTGATTGACAGTTTGACAGTTCCAAACTGACAATGACATTGGCACATTGGCATGTCTGAGCCATCCGACCCATGTAAAAAGGCGGCAATTTTGACAGCAAAAGTTTATTTTGTGTCTAGAATTCACATTTTGATGAAAAACTATTTTTTTTAAATATAATGAAGAAATAGTGCCAAAATAAATTACAAGGAAAAGTAACACATGATAATGAATTCCAAAAACGGTGAAATCGGGCACGATGAGCTGCAGTACCTAAAACTCGTGGAACAAATTATAGAAACGGGTGAGTAAAAGCGCATCTTAGCCTTCCTACTAACAAAATAAAAGCTCAGTTATTTTGATAATATCCTGGAAAATGTAATCACTACATACCTAACATAGCTATCTACTCACGGTAATCGCAAGCTTAACTAAAAACCAGTTCTACAGTTACCATGCAAAATGCCTTTACATTCTAATTTTGTTGTGGGTCGGAAAATAAATAATTTTTATTCAACTCTGCTAAAAAATCATACCGAACTAGCTGCAAGCCGGACCCGGTGATTTTGTCGACACAAGCTGAGAAAATCAACCGCCTGGCATAAGGTACAAACCACTCCAGCGGTGGGCTCCAGTGGTTTGTGTGTATAATAATATGAATTAAACACTTAATTACTCATTACTAATGCTTTCAACAACAGGAGATAAGAGAGTTGACCGTACTGGTGTGGGCACCCTTTCAATATTTGGAGCAATGCAGCGATATTCTCTAAGAAACAACACCTTGCCTTTGCTCACTACCAAAAGAGTGTTCATCAGGGGAGTTATTGAAGAGCTATTATGGATGATATCTGGATCAACGGATTCTAAGGTTTTGGCTGCTAAAGGCGTTCACATTTGGGATGCTAATGGATCAAGAAACTTCCTTGATAATCTTGGTTTCACACAAAGAGAAGAAGGTATGATTAAAACAAATTATGTATTTAAGTACCTCTTTGAAAAAAAACTTTTAACTAATGAATGTATGATACATTGATAGTATATTATGTAGTACATCATACTAACATACTCTGTCACCATAGTTGGCCACTGATTCATATGAACTAACTAGTACATGAAACTAATTTGAATAATTATAATTTAAGGTGATTTAGGTCCAGTGTATGGTATGCAGTGGAGACACAGTGGAGCCCAATATGTGGATTGTAAAACTGACTATACTGGGCAGGGTGTAGACCAACTGCAAAATATTATAAACACAATAAGGTAGGTTGTCATCAAGCACCCTTTGAACTTTCGCATTATTCTTATGTCTTTATACTGACTGATTACTGTTGCATTGTGTTTTTTTTTATAATGTAACTAGCCTTATTCTGCCATTCGATTTTCAAAAGGCTGATATTAGTCTAATACCACTTAACAACCCTTTAGGAATCGGATGGCAGAATTGCTCAATTTTATAAATAAATAAATAATGCTGGACAATCCACACGCCATTATCTAGCCCCAAGGTAAGCTGCTGTTATGGGTACTAGATGACTGATATATACTTATACAATACATTTTTTATTATAAATAGAAAATACCCAGAACACCCGGAACAAATATTTGTAGATCATAAAAACATTTGACCCGAGGCTGGAATCGACCCGCAACCTCCGCGGCGCAGGCGGACCTGCGTCCGCTGCTCCACATAGTGTTTGTAAATGTTACAGAACCAACCCAGCTGATAGAAGAATGCTGGTGTGTGCTTGGAATCCATCAGACTTGAACAAGATGGCTCTGCCCCCTTGCCACTGTCTGGCTCAGTTCCATGTGGCAAGTGAGAAGCTGTCCTGCTTACTATATCAGAGGAGTGCTGACATGGGGTTGGGTGTTCCATTCAATATTGCCAGCTATGCACTGCTAACTCATATGATAGCACACATCACTGGATTAGAGGTAGGTTTTTGTTTAAATAAATACATGTAATGTTACCTAATCTCAACTAAATAAAAGTTGTTAAAAATTGGATAGTAGGCCTATAATATCCCACTCTTTTCGGCCTTGTGTTAATGTACTTAGGGTGGATTCGACCAACATCGGGAATAAGAAATGTCAAAAGCAAGAAAACTGTCAGTTTATTCGTAAATAACTTCGATTTACTCAAAGAATAGAGCCTATTCGAGTTTAGTCGAATCCAACCTTAGATAAATTTATTTTGCATTACTTTTAAAATTGTATTTTTTTTTAAATGCGCATAAATATTTGTTTTTGCAGGCTGGTGAGTTCATTCACACCACAGGTGATACACATGTTTACCTGAATCACATAGAACCTCTGAAGCAGCAGATACAAAGAATACCCAAACCATTTCCCACCTTAGAGTTTGCACGCAAGATTGAATCTATTGATGATTTCAAATATGAAGACTTTATTATCAAAGGTTATCAACCACACCCAAAAATTGATATGGAAATGGCTGTTTAGTATTTTAAAACAGTTTTTTTCATAAACTAACTAACATGCATAGAGATATCAAAATATGACTGCAAACCTTTTTATGGCAGTTAGTTTATTCTAACAAAATTATTTCAATAATTTAATTATGATTTACTGCACCATAGAACATAAGCAGAATAACTATTAATCTTATTAAGTTAATTAAAAAAAAAAAAACAATCTTAGAGATGTCCAAAAATATCTAATGCTAAGGGTATTTTACGATAGATTTTGTTTAAGTAAGTAAATAAAATGAAGACAATAAATAAATAATATATAATTTTATTTATTCTTATTGATAGGCACTACTAAAAAAATCCCTATACTCCTTATTTTTATATGGCATTAATTTAGATTACTTTTCCATCTATTAGTATTCTAGCAATATTTTACATTGTAAGTTGAACTAGTAACTATAGCTAGCATTCTACAGCTACAAGAACCATTGATTCAATAATGTAAAAATAAAATTATCTGTTGCTAAGTAAAAGGGGTAGGTTAGACCACCTCATCATGCAAACGTGCCTGCCATGCCACATGTTGATATTGATATTAGTTATGGGTTATACTAGGGCACAGAATAAATAGGTACCTAGGGTAAATTATATAGTGGTTACAGGGGGGGTCCCCTGTAACCACTTATATAATTAAACACCACTAGCTCATAGAGCAATATTGAAATAACATTGGAATGTTTTTTTGTATGCCAAAATATAAGTCTAACATTATTTCAATATTGCTTAGGAGCTTGTGGTTACCCACCAGCTTGTAATTTTTTTTTTTAAATAATGTATAAAAAATATGTCGCATGCCGGATGAGCTGTGGGCCAAAACCACCACTCAGTGGAGCCCTGAGACAGCAAATCGGCGTCGTGGCAGACCCAAAAAGAGATGGCGAGACGATCTCGACAGCTTTAATAGAGCTTGGGTCCAACTTGGGTCAAAACCGAGATGACTGGAGAAATCAAGGGGAGGCCTTTGCCCAGCAGTGGGACACAACAGGCTAATCGTAATCGTAATCGTAATGTATAAAAAAATAATTTTAGAGAATCTTGCAAGATGACTTATAAGAGCTATCAAGACTAGATTATAAAATAGTCCATTGTGACACAGTGTGCAAATAAATTGGCGTAAAATAGATCTCAGCACAGTTCCAGAACTTAAATTCACCTTGTATGTTAACCAGATGTATTGTGTTGCATAAGTTGGGCTAGGTTTCTTGTTTGTTGCTCTTGTCGAAACTGTCTAAACTGTTCTTTCAAAAATGCTTCTTTTTCAAGACATGAGGGGGAACTGTTTGTAAGCATGGTCTTTGACGGTACTACCCCCTATTGAAGGTACTACTTTTTATTTTTGATGTTTAGCATACAATTATGTACATTTTTGATAATGTAAGTCTATTTGTGAAGTTAGAGCAACTCACGATTTCTCTAACTTTAATGACATTAACGCATTACTTACCTACCTACATGATTCCTGTACTATTTTGTACATCAGTTGATTCATTTAAAATTACTAAAAAAAACTCATTAGTATGCAATGGTGATACAAAAGTATGAATAATAGGGGACCTACCTATCACTATAATTAAAAAACTCTAAAAGATAAGTACAACAAGTACTTACCTAATAATAATCGAAATTCATAGTGTCTGTTTAAAATAAAATATAAATATTATTACTCATTCAAAAATATTTTTAAATAGGTACCTAAATTACAACTTAAATACTTGATGAATTTATTGATACAGTCTTCAATAGTCAACAACTTATTCACTGATAGATTTTTAACTAGAAATTATATTCAATGCCATTAGGACATCCTAGATGCAACATGTGTCACATATAATAGCCCATAAAATGGCTCATCTTATAAGTAATAATGCTGTATAAATAAGCACCTTGTAATTGATTATTTTTTTCATTCATGGAATTAGAAACAGAAACCTCTAGTAGGTAAAACAGCAGTATTGAATCAAATAATTTGTTATAGTGCAAAGGCTAAGCTTACTTTGATAATGAGCAACAATAACGGAACACTTGCTGCAAGTAATTAACGAATTTGCTAAATAGCATTAATTTTTAAATTTAAAAAGTTTTTGGGTTGTGTGATGTGCCTGCAATAAGTCTTGAACTTTTATCAACAACATCTTTGGCTGCTCTTGTTTTAAATGTAAAATTACTAAATACATTTCATACCTAACTTTTGAGTTGTAACCTTGTTTTGTGTAGCACTGTTTAAGTAATAATATAATTGATCTATAAATTAATGTCATCTTGTGATGGTGTCTGAAACAAAAAGAAAATTATAATAAATGTTTGTAGCACAACCGTCATGTACCCAAATAGTGTACTTGAAATAAACACTTTTAAACAGGGCTCTAAAATAGTTCCTTAGTGTTACCACAAAATATGAGAATTCCATTAAATGAAAACATTGTCAGGCCCACTTTCTACATAAAAAAAAATCACCCATAACTATTTAGAGTTTACAGTTGTTGGATTTATATGAATCAACAAATAGAGCCATTGAGGTTAATGCATAATGGTTGAGAACAGTTTATGGAATCAATTTTGATAAGAGAAGATGTTGTGAGCCTATTTATATTTCTCAACTACTTGAATTCAGATCATCTTAGGTAGACCTTAAAATGATTTGATGTAGTTTAATATAGACCCTAAGATGATTTAAATGCAGTTGGTTAGTAGGTTTAATAAATACCTGAGTAACAGAATCTTCCATCCTACTACTGGGGACAGGTAAAGCTGCAAGTTGCTCAACAAGGGCCATGGTCATTTCGGACTCCACTCTAACTGTTAATTTTATTGCATCTAAAATAAAAGAGTAAAATGTAATACAGTAGATACATTATGTATTTATTGATCTAACCTAGTTTTTCTTCCATAGTGCATATTTATATTCTTACCACCAAACTGTTCTCCTTTGTCGGTGACTAAGTTAAAATGAGCTGTGTAAGTGCCTGCAGTAGGTGGTGCAGTAAACTTAAGAGTAGCAGTCGTGTTGTGACCAGGAGACAGAGGAGGCACATAGCATCGAGCGGAACCCAATAACTCTCCACCTGTTTGAATTATACTACAACTAGCTGGCCATGGCTCTGTTCCAGTATTGGCTAAAGTCCATGATTCTTCAAAACTGAAATATATCAAAATTATATGTTTGGTAAACTTTGGTATACTGACATAGTATGGTGTTAGTTAATAGAAGTAATCCTATTATCACCTTGAGTTTAGACCCACTGTCTGCACAAGACCTGAAGCTGCAGTCAGAGACATCATTGGAGCCTTTGGTGCACTATAATCTAAATAGCAGCATATTGCAGCTTGTAGATTCCTGGAAACAGAATTCCATGAGTCGGCACTTAATGTTTTAACAGAATAAAAGTTATGAATTAAAAAACCTTACCAGTTGCTCATGTCCAGGAAAAAACTAGCTGTGTAATAGTTCACATTAGGCCCTAGAAGTCTTTGCATTTGACTAATGAGTTCTTCTCTATCAGTTGTATTCATACAACTAAACTGTAGCAATAAGTTCTGGTCTATCTCCCCACCCATTGATGAGCCGTCGACATCCATCTTTTTGAAGAATTAATGAAGACACAACAAACAAAACAACAAAGCACTTTGAAACCCAGTTATTTCTTCAAAATATTATCATGCCCTTTGTTTATACACGTCAGCTGACTTGATGCATAAAATATTTGATTTCCGAATAAATGCATAGATGTAAGTTGTGATATCCATCCACGTTTCTTCAATTATTTTTATTTACCAAGGGAGATTGTAATTGTGACGCAATTTTATTAAAATTCATAGAAAAAGAGGAAATAATGGAATTGAAATGATTGATTCATTCATTCATGCACCACAGAGCTGTTACTTCTTCTTCTTCGTTAGGGATGACTGACTTTGACCATAAAGTGACACAGAAAAATCAAGTTTATATTTTCCACTAGCTGTTGCCCTGGTTGCCCGCGTCTCAGATATTTTCATTCGCGTGGATGCATTAGCATTAGCATTAGCATGCGTTAGCCCATAGTACATATTAGTTTCTTAGTTCCATGGCATTAGCATCCTATAATAGTAGGTAGTGCTAGGCGGTGCATAACCGGCGGTGGTTAACCCTTAACTTTTTCAACTCCTAGATAAGGTGTTTTTTCTTTTTCCCACGACCCTTTTTCTTTTTCTTGTTATGTTCATAATATTTTAGTTTGGTCGTAGTGGCACGCAATTTTTGTGTTATATAGGGTATATATATATATATATTTTTTTAAGTAGTTTTCACACATAAGTTTTTATTTTATATTGGATTTCTGTAGCTACTTACTAGTTCTATATATATATAATTATGTTTAGCTGTTGGTTTTCCATAAAATCTAAATAAATAAATAAATAGTCTGAACACGTTTTATCATGTAGTGCTTATATTCTCTTTGGATGGAACTCGCTCGGAAAATTTCTAGATAAACGTAGTGCATATATTCACTTGGTTCCAGGAGTTGATTAGTTAGAGTAAGTAAACCCAAAGATTATAATAACTGAGTAAACCAAACCAAGGAATTTATGTAGATACATATTAGTTCCATGGAATAAACATTCAAACTTACATTCATTTTTATATAGGTACCTACAGTATTGTACAGACCAAGGAACATAACTATCTTTACGTACAGACTCGGAGCAATCTCAATGTTTTTGGGTAATGTACGTAGTGTCTGTTTATTTGCTCTGAGTATGAAAATTCGGAACCAGGATGCTGTGTAAATACATTATAATTCTGAGATGCTTAACCAGCCAAGCTGTAAATATATTATAGTCACTAAACTTGCTGTGTGGGTTTTCTACTGTTTTCTCTAAAATAGGAGACAGAGACTACGGTATTTATTTTAACCAATTTTTTTTATTGGTTAGAGACCAACGTTTGACCACTACCTCACCTGATGGGAAGTGTTGGTGTGGTCGATGATGGAGCACGAAGAAAAATCACAACCTAGAATAGAATTTAGTAGGTATTTGGTGCCTACTACAATCTAGGCTAAGAATTTTTATAAGTAATAAGGCCCCAATATTAAACACATTAGGCCTGCATGGCTGCAGTATTATGTTTATTATATATTAGCCAGCCACAGTAGCGACCTACTATAACTACTTACTTATGTACCTACATGTAATGCGACACAACATTAATATTATCATAAAAATTGCTTGTTTTACTTAAACCTACCTTTTTAATTATTTTGAACTAAAATAAACTTCACAAAGCTTCACATAAAAGTAATTCAGGAAATAAGTTTTTTTAGGCATCAAAGAATGAAAGACTCAATACCAATAAATACTAGAATAATAGATAGATAGGTGTACATTAATCTTGAACTAATTTATTATTAAAAAAAAACTACATAAAACCTATATTAGCCAATCTTCTATTTCTGGAATGGATAGTAATCCAGGCCAGAATTATACTTGAATTTGTAAGTGAAGCGGTTAACTTGTGTTTTTCCAATTTCAATCATCTTTTGAACTTCTTTTCTATATGCTGGAGGTAGTAGTTCTGTTTCTAAAGTGCATTTGTGCGCATCATCTTCTGTAACTTTATATATACGCTGCCTTACGATATCAACATCTCTGCTGTATTCTTCTTTCAAATCAGCAACAGCTTGAGTAGGTGAATCAATTTTGAACAAGAAATAGTTGGCTTCTCTGTGCACTTGTCCATGAGCACTTGTTTTATAAGGCATCGATCTAAATCCAAGATTTTCAATGTTTCTGATGATTCCACCACGATCAAATACTGCAGTAGCGACTCTCTTGAGTGTACTCTTTAGCTCAGGTTTAGGCATTGTTCGTAACATCAATGCTAATTCGTAGTTTGGCATTTTGTTTTACGTTTTAAGAATGAATGAATTATGCAAGTACTTAGTTATTTATTAGTATTCGAAAAAACTAAAAATGAAAATAACTTCTCTTCGTTTGGTGCAGAGAGAATATAAGCAAAGCACTACGTTTGATGTCTGTCTATGCTTCTTCTTCTTCTTTTATTTATGGCGTCTGTGGCTGAGTTTGCCACAATTTTGCCAATTTCAAGTCGACAAGTTTGAGTATGAAAAATAGTCGGTCTAACAGAGGGAGACTCAACCATAATTTGGAAACAAGGTGATTTATTCTAACCTGCAAGAAAAGGATAACACAATTACAACAGCACAAATATATTATAGTATAGGTAGTAGATATAATACATAAGTATAAATAAATAAAAACATAAATTAGTTATATAATGTGAACAGACAATATTATTCATAGTTTGATTTTATTTACTTTTATAAATTTACTTAAAAGTGCAATAAAAGGGGAAAACACAATGGTTAACAGAACTTTAGAGGAAAAGGGGCGGGGTATTTCAGGAGGGGTGACATCAAACAGAGATAGCCGCAGCCTAGGGCAAGAGAAAAAAATGTGCTCAACGTTGCCTTCATCCAAACCACATTCTCTCTGTCTATGCATTCTCTTGGTGTCTATTCTATGTATGATGCCAAGAGAATAAAAACACTACATTATATAAAGATACTCTGTTGGTACGAATTCCTATTTTTTAAATTCCTTGCATGACGATATCAAGGAATTTTTTTACTAAAAAAATAGTAGTTTATAAATTCCCTTTGACATCCCTTTGACATCAGAATATCGAAACTTAGTCAGAAAAACGATAATGGTACTGACACACCTACTTAGTACAAGCATGAAAGCATGCCAGTGTGGCATGGTCAAAGCATTGCATGATCGTACGTATAAAAGCATGCTAAAAAACCAACTTTTAAAGTTTTTTTATTATATAACTTTTTTTAATCTCCTTTTTTTCTTGCAATCTGTCTTTCTGGGCATTGAGCTAGAGTTTTGTCTCAAAAACAAAAATTATATAACTAGTAGTATAATTAACATAAAACATTAAAAAGAAAAACATTTAACTAGAGATGTGCCTTTTGTACAATCAAAAGTAAGCTCAAAACAAAAGGCACATCTCTCTATTTCTTCTTCTTCTTTTCTTTTATGGCCTCTGTGGCTAGTTTGCCACAATTTTGCCAGTGTCAAGTGTATTAGTTTGATTGTCGCTTAGCAACGTAAACAAACGAAATTTGGAAAGAAACGATGACTTTTCTTTCAAAATTCTCTTGGTAAGTCTTTGACTAAATTACCAACCAACATCACCCCTTCATTTCAATTACTTACACTTGTGCTAAGTAGACAAGTTAAATTGGATAAACTGCCACCAAATTTACGCAATAAAACTTAAAATAACACGAGAAAAATAATTAAAATGGGAAGACCCATGTCCTTTTGACAAGATAACCAAAGACAATCTCCATCTCTATTTAAATGTTCTTCATTCATTCTAAAAAAAACAGTCAATGTCACTCTACTTATTCTGTCTCTCCGCTTGCCTCTGCCTGTCACTACAATTTCATCATTCATTCATTCGTAATAAATCATGGCGATGGTGGCGTGATGCTTGTTTTTACGTTTGAAAATATACAATTTCATAGAAAAATAAAAGATGGGATCATTTGCAAAATTTTTATCAGACTATTGTAAAAGTTGGGAAAAATCTGGGAAAGACCAGTTGTAAGTGTAACGAGTTGTAAACAAAACCTAACACACATGTTGTATTTACGCCCGATAAAATGATCTACCCCAGACTACACAGTACAAAATGCAACCTTTGGCTATTTCAATTAATTATTAGAGCCTGCCAGCACAAAACAATGTTCTGTTAGCAACAGTTTTTTTTCTTGCATTTTTATGAATTTTGTTATTCTTGGTGTAGAACCAAATTTTTAGATGAAGTTTCTAAGGTATGACCAATGCTTATTGTTTATTTTTTCAGTATAAAATATGTGACACAATCTGTAAAAGATGAAGATAAAAGTCCACTTTTTTCCAAGTCTGGGAAGCTTTCAGGCTTGTCGCAGAACATCTACGACCTATTGCAGTGTGGCTTACGTGGAAATCTGAAGAAAGATGCTGTCATCTCAGTTCTTCGAGATTTAACAGTTAGAATATCTATTTATGTTACAATTTAAATTAAAAACAAAAACAAGGAGGCAAAGCTGTTATAACTATGTTTATTTCAGGGCCTTCATGCAGACATTCCATCTATTATTCTTGATGTGGTATGTGTATTGGATGCAGAAACCTGTGTTGATGTGCAGAGTGATGAACGCTCAAACTTTTGTTACATAGTGAGAGAATTGGAATCTTTTATATCTGACAAACTTTTAAAAGAGAGACTAGAAATTGATACCTTGCAAGATGTTGGAACACTCAAAAACAAAATTTTCTATACAAAGTTCATCAAAATCAAAACTAAATTATAGTAAGTGCAAGCATTTGACATAGACTTAATTTGACTCAATGTATGCAATGAAAGGCCAGCCAAATCATTGTTATGTTTGAGGTATCAATTGATTTCTTAAGCTTTTGTATCTTTTCAGTTACAAACAGCGTAAGTTCAATTTATTTAGGGAAGAAAGTGAAGGATATGCCAAACTAATAGTTGAGCTGAACCAAGATTTAAATGAGAAAGTGGAATGGGCAAGTTTGCTGGAAATAATCCAATCACTTATAGGTAACTGGTAAACTGATTATTTTAGATTTAAGTGTTTTTTATGACTAAAGTAACTCAAGTTATAGTTTCAATATTAAGATGGTAAATACTCAACCTTGACCAAAGAAACTGATTTCTTCTAAACTATATGATTTGATGGAATTGCACCCCAAACCACGAGCCCCAAGGGAGCCGATTGCAGATACATAAGAAACAAACAAAATAATATATAGTTTCAGTTGTTAGATTTCATGATTGCTGCTACTAGATTCAAATTGCAATGCTTCTAAGAGAATTTATGAATTGCAAGGACTATACCACAATAACCTATTCAAGTGCTGCATATTTGTTTCAGGTTGTTTCAACTTGGATCCAAACAGGGTGCTTGATATTATTCTAGAATCATTTGAGGCTAGACCATACCTAGATCAATTATTTGTACCTCTTGTAAAAAACTACATGTGTGATGCTCAAGTAATATCGGAGGTTTTAGGATTTAAATTGGGAAATGCTGAAGTTCTTGAAGATTACAAAGAACCACCTGCTTTGATGACTGTTATAGCCTTGCTGTTGCAGTACCAAGTTATATCATTGGATGATATATATCCTTGGGTAAGTAAAATATAAACCACACAATGTACAATTTACATACATACATAAAATCATCTGTATCATGACATACCTCTTTTGCTTCATTCACTCAGATAACATTATTCATACACACTCTTTGGTTTGGGGTACTCTTCTACCACAATGAAAGCCTAGTTATTTATTGCATGGTAACATAATAGGAACATGTGTATAATGTATAATATCATAATTATCTACATATGTATTGAAAATAAAGATATTAATGTTAGTAATAAATAATAATATCCTTAATTGATTTAATTTTTATTTTTTATTCTAATTATAATTAAACAAATTTATAATTAGACAGGGATTCAAAAATTTTTACAAACTTATTTATGATATAAATTGACTTGACTGTTCTCAGTTGCGTCCAGATGACTCAATTATCGCTAAAACTGCTGAAAAAGAGATAAAATTGGTCCAGGATTACATTCGCAAACTGAGCATTGTTTCAACAAAAGGACCTCAAGCTAATGCACCAACTGAGTTTATGGAAGAGAAAGCGGATCCACAGGTTAGAATTGTTTGTTTCTGTGGTGGGCCCTACACATACAATAACTGCACAATAACACGAATTGTGCAATATAATTGATTGTTTATGGTTAGTATTGAAGACTGAGCAATGATTGAACGAAAGTTTGAATGTGTTTAATTTTTATTGCACCATGTAGGATCTGTATTGCGCAACATTTTGGTAGGTTTGCTCACGCAAAATAATTGACGCCTATGAGTCGTCAATGTTATTGCTTCAATATATAGTTGATCGTTTGAGTACAAAGGGCGATTGAATCATATTGCGTGTAGGGCCCGCCTTTAGCATACTTACAATTACTGCTAATAGCACCTGCTTTAAGTGGATAGCTACTTTATTGTCTTTCTATAGAAGTGTAAAAAAAAAAATACATTTTATCACAGAATACTGTAATTTTTCTCATCACTTCCATAGAGAAACCCATTGTCTACAGAGCTCATGCTAGCCTGGTTGCTGATTCGAATCTGCACCTAATTGAAAGAAGGCAAATGTAAATAAAATATTGCAATATTTATTTCCTCCAATCAGGACTACTGGAACAATCAAAAGCTGGTACTGTGTGAAGCTTTGCTGAACGTAACGGCTTGGCGAGAGTTTGCTGCGCTTTCCACCAGACTGCCCGCTACAGTGATGCCGGAGAGACCTGCTTTGGCTCTATGTAATATGCTGCATGCCATTGTTGAGCCATTGTACAGAAGGTAATGTTTACAAGAGAAATGTAAGTACAGTAAGATTAAAGAAAAACCTAAGCATATTCATAAAAAAAATAAAAAAAACTGTTATTTCAGTCTTTCTTTGTCATTCTCATATCAATGAACAAAGATGATGATAGATTTAAAAAAACACATTATCTGTCTTTATAGTTCGTTTATGAATAAGGCCCTTAAATTTAAGGTGTTCTTTTCGTAGTTTTAAGGTGCACTAAGTAAAATATTTTTGAAATTGGTATTTACTTGTAAAGACTAAAGTATTCTAAATAGAATAACTTTTTTTTGACAGTCAGTGCTCTGTAGCACCAAAAATACATGGTAAACCTATCCCGCCGTTGAAGTCTACTCTAGCGCCGCCACCTTGCAAGACATTCGAGGACATGAAGGAAACGGTCATACCAGCTCTCATCTCTTTGGGACCTTCTCTTCACTACGACCCTATATTGATGTACAAAGTGAGCACTTTATTTTCTTTTTTAGAGATTAGTGAAACTAACATACGAAACCCTGAAAAATCAAACTCACCACACATATCCTCAGTTTAATAAGTAATGAAAAACCATGAGGCATAAACTGCTACTGTTAAATATGTATATATTTTTTTGACCCTCACGATACAGGCTCAGCCTAGTGTGAAGACTATAAGATAATGGTTTCTGTAGTATGTCAGTCAAATAAGGTTTTTGCGTTATATCATGTGAGTTAAACGATACTGTTTTCAGATAATACGTATTTTGAAAACAGCACGGGCTTTGAAAAGTGATCCTTTGCACCACGAGGCGTTGACCGTACTTGACGCGGCCATTTTACCAGCTTTGACTCTGATGGAGGGCAACTGTTGCATGGCTGAGGAAATCTACACTCTAATCAAGCTGTATCCATATCAGTGCAGGTAAAAATTCATGCAAAATCAGCATTTGTTGAGTCAGACGGCCATTTTGAATTTCAGAAGTTGCTTTTTGGGTTACCAAATCTCCTTCACTTGTATTTTTTTTATTGCTTAAAAAAAGCATCTAATGTATCATCATCATCACAATAAACAGCTCTGGTGGTCTACTGGTAGTGATCCTGTCTTCCGATCCCAAGGCCGTGGGTTCGAACCCAGTCGTTTACCAATGAGTTTTTCTATTAGAACCAATAGAGTTTTTAATTTATGTGCTCACACACATCGTGAGCCAAACCGGCATATGTTCAAGGGCTATGTTAAGGCTAAAAATTCGAAAGACATGTGCCATCGACAACGCGTTGGGTCCGCGTGCATTGCACGACCGCTATCGAACACACTCGAGCTTATTAAAATCGGAAGGATCACTACCACTAGACCACCAGTTCCATCACAGCTAGTAATAGTTGATGTTTAATTGTCTGTTTGTTAGGTACTGCCTGTACTCCCGTTGGAAGAACGAAGCAGGGGAACGCATACCCGCGCTGATGCGTGTGCGCGGTAATGCGCTTCAGCGGATAAAACATATCATGAAACGTGTATCCAAAGAGAACATCAAACCGCAGGGACGGCTTATAGGAAAGCTGTCACACGCCGCACCCGCTTTCCTTTTTGACTACATGCTTTTGCAGGTATTATTAAATCTGTGCAGTCATTTCATGAACACTTCAATGTAAATTCTCATAATTACTACAATTATCATTTAGCATACCGTATATGGACCGGTAAAGTGGATAATAATAAATTATACCATAAATGAATTTTTAAATTATAAAAACTTTTTAATTAATTAAATAAGGGTTATTTTAATTTTGTATTATTTTATTAATTTGCTGTTAAAATAATTTAATTCTCTTACTAGAAGCTCGACATTTTCAATTTATTTATTTTTTACATTATTCTATTTCACTTCTGGCATTTACCTATTGTGCTATTTTTATTTTTATTTAATTTGATGTTTAAATTGTTATGTTCATTTTAATATTGCATGCCTTGATAGAGGCAGAATACATTGTTTCTATTTATTATTTACCCCACCATCTAATTTTGTACTGTATTTCTAGCAATAATTTTTTTTTAATAAAAACATAACTGTTTCTAGATCCAAACGTACGACAACCTCATCGGTCCCGTGGTGGAGTCGCTGAAGTACCTGACGTCTCTGTCTCTGGACGTGCTGGGCTACTGCTTGCTGGAGGCGCTGTGCGTGGGGCGCGCGGCGGGCGGCGCGGCGCACCCGCCCTGGCTGCAGGCGCTCGCCGCCTTCGCGGGCGCGGCCTTCAAGAAACATAATATTGAACTCACTGCTCTGTTGCAGTTCGTCGCAAACCGCTTGAAGTCGCAGCAGAGGTTGGTTTGTGCTGTACTAAAGAGTGAAAGCCCCTATAGTACAAACAAGAAAAACTTTCGGCAACTATAGGTCCTATAGGGCTATAGGTTTTATGGGCTATAGATCTAATCTAATCAGTAGTTTATGATATTGACTTATGTTGTAGTGGATGTTTACTTATACTAAACTTAAACTCATTCTGATTAAACTTCAGAATCTATCATTCTGAAGTTTAATTATTTCGCCATGTTCATCTATCTATCTGAATGTATAAACATAAATTCTCTTGATTATCCCCAAATACACTTTTGAGATGTAATATAATTTTATCTGTTTCAGTCAAGATTTGCTTATCCTGAAAGAGATTGTCCAGAAGATGGCTGGGATAGAAGCGGCTGAGGAGATGACGGCAGAACAGCTGGATGCCATGGCAGGCGGTGATCTGCTCAAAGGCGAAGTGAGTCTATTGTTATGGTTAATATTATTGGTTTAGTATTGCACAATGCTTTTCACTAGAGTCCTTTCAACAATTGTGTAACTTACTGAGTTTTAATTGTTATTTCTTCTAACTATTATGTATGTTTTAATAGGCTGGATACTTTTCCCAAGTTCGTAACACAAGGAGATCTTCAGCGAGACTCAAGGAAGCGATGGTGGGAAACAACCTCGACATATCTCTGTGCATATTGTCTGCGCAACAGCGCCATTGCTGCGTTTGGAAAGGTAACCTACGATACAAAAGGTCGTGTTAAATGGTCTATACTATCTAACACATTCGTTAGACCACGTCGGAGGCCTTAAGGTGGCCTATAAACTCTATCACTAGAGTTGGCCACTAACACAAACTTACAGAACTAACACAGTAAAACCAAAAAGTTATCATAGTCGCACAGTAGAACTGGTTACATACGCCGAGCGAATGGAGGTGTAATTGACATTAATTTCCTCAGAGTACGAAGATATAGACACGCCTACTAGTGCGGGCGAGCCGCCGGGCTCACAGTTGAAGGTGGTGGGGCGCTTAGCTGACCAGTGCCAGGACGCGTTGGTACAGCTCGGGACGTTCCTTGCTTCCTCGCACGCGCCCGAAGAGTACGCTGCTAGATTACCTTCTTTGCAGGTAATAATATTATTTTTAATTTAAAACTGAGGATGAGATAAAATATAGAAGTATCTATTTGCTCTGGAAACTGAAAACATTCGCTATCTGCCTCCTAAGCGCGTAAGGCTGCGTTTCCATCAGAGAGAATAACTTTATTTACTTAGCCTCGCTCTGCCCAGCTTTAATTCTATTGGTTCCTAACAAACGCATCCCGATACACATCTTCGCACATCTCTGGTGGAAACGCAGACTAAGACAAGCTCTTATTAAAGCATCTTTAAATAGTATAACACAAAGTCGCTTACCGCCTTCTGTCCTGTAGATCTTTTGAACTACGTAAAGGATTTTAATACAGTTTTGATGAGTGATTCAAGAGGAAGGTTTATACGTACAATTAAGCACCCGTATTATTTCTTCGAACCTAGGAACTACTCCGTGATTACCACGTCGACGCGGATGTGGCTTTCTTCTTGCACCGTCCAGTATTAACACAGAAAATAGCCGGTAAAGTTGAATCGTTGCGCAAGAGCGCAGACACCAAAGCAGATAATATGGAGAAGAGTATAGAGCGTTACACCATCGCCGCCAAAGAAGCGCTCGAGCCAATCGTTATCTCGGTCACGCCGATGTTGCCAGCAAGAGTTTGGGAAGATATCTCACCAGAGTTCTATGTTACTTTCTGGTAAGTTGAACCACCATTTTGTTTTGCATTGGATGCTACCATATCATGCCAAGTAGTTAAACGATTTTATCTTCCCCATATTGAATTTTGCCTTCACCACACAAAGACTTGTGCAAGTTACTCATTCGTTGCGATGTCTAATTTTGCAAACTTTTAACTGTGGCGTTGAACAAAATTACCGTGACACGGCTGCCGTGCCAAGCGCCATACGATTAAATGACACGGCTCCTGTGTCTTCAGCCATGCGGAAAAGAAAACAGTGTTTTTACCATTTTTACGTCGTTATAAGCATAGAACTTAGTTTACATTCGAAATCTAACGTGAACGGTCAGGAACGGTAGTTTCAAGTGATAATAAGTAGAAAAATAAGTGTATTTTTGAAAATGGATGGTAAGTGGCTATTTTAATAAAGGTGTGATAAACCTTTTCTACTGAAATTAGTTTACATAGAAACATTTTGTACATAGTCCTTTGTCGTTTTCAAATCGGAATCTGCTCTGTTTTGGAATCTTCTGAACTCTTATGGGACTCCTTAGCAGTGACAACCATAGCCGAAATCAAGACTCCCGCATCTGTAGACGTAGGTACTCGGCAAACTCTCAATTATCCTGATTTGTTCATACGTACTACATCCTACTTCGGGAGCGGTAATTGTCTTTTGCGCTAAGATTCTCCTAAAATGTAAAAAAATGTTCTCTAAATCGTTCACATTTCTGATACAAAAATAAGCTATTTTTTAATATTATTTATTTCAATTATTATTATTATTTAATTATTACACAAAAAGCCTCATCATTAAAATTTTTAAAAAGGTTGATGACCCCTATTTTTTAAAAAACAATACAATATCCAGAAACGAATGCTACAAGCTTGATTAACGTTAAAAATAAAAAAGTTTTGTTCTGGGGTAGATCTCCCTAAAACTTAATTTGAAGGAATTACCATCTATTTCAAAATAACACGGCTCACGTGCCTAACGCCACACGCAAAAGAAAACGATGACACGGCTGCCGTGCCATCCGCTACGAATCGGTTAATAGGCCACCCTAAAACCCCCACCATAACTTAACGACTTAGAGCTGGGACCGATAGCTTACCATGCCCCCGATGCTGGAATATTCTCCCGCCGCCACTTTATTTGACTCTTTTTCTCTTTGAGTTATAGCTGCATACGTGACACGTATAATACACGTTAACGTTACGCCTTAGCTTTGTAAATCTGACTGAACCAGGCATCTTAATTGTGTTCTTTCTTTTTTATTTTATGTTGTATTTCTTAAAGGTCTCTATCAATGTACGATCTCCGTGTGCCAGAAGAGAGTTACGATAGAGAGGTTGACCGCTTGAAAGCGGCGGCATTAAACGCTGCTAAGGACAGTTCACAAGGCGGATCTAAGATCAAGAAGGAACAGGAGCGCTTTAACACTTTGATCGAGAAACTGCAAGTATGTAACTTATTAGATGGATGTGAAAGCTTTTTAGTTCCTTAATAAATCTTAAAGCATCTAGATAACTGCATGTTTGTCTGGCTATGTTTAACAGGATAATATGTATAAATAATAGTAATAATAAATAAGCTGGTCTAAGTATATGCTTTGAGTTAAAGAAGGCTCGCTGGTTTACCATCATGCAGATCATCTGTTTATCACGTGTTATTGTTTCCAAACTTCATATGTAGCTACTTACTTATGCCCATTGAGCGGCTTGCTATGTATAAAAGAAAAAGAGACTTATTCATAAAATTAATATACTTTAAACCTATGTTAGCTAAAACGCCTTTCAAATCTATTATTGACTATTGTTCATTGACATAAAAATTACGAGGAAAGACAATACTAAGCATGCCGCTGACCGCTGAAATTACAGTTTTATTTATTTATAGGGCATACATTTATTAACACAAAGTGAATGTGAAATGTTAATAGGAGGAGCGGCGTCGCCAACAAGAGCACGTGTCGCGCGTGATGGCGCGCTTGCAACGGGAATGCGCCACTTGGTTCCCGGCGCGCGCCGCCAAGTCTGCCAAGAACGAGACGGTGACTCGCCTCATGCAGCTGTGCCTCTTCCCGCGCTGCGTCTTCACGGCTACCGACGCGCTCTACTGCGCAGAGTTTGTGCATACTGTGCATTCTCTGAAGACGCCCAATTTCTCCACTCTGCTTTGCTACGATCGGGTAAGTCTGCCAAGAAGACGGTTACTCGCCTCTTTTCGCGCTGCGGTATTTTTTTATGTCAGCAAATGACGAGACGGTCAAGTCCTTCGCCTGATGCTAAGCGCAACGCCTGACGCAACCTATAATAGCAGCTGCAGTGTCACTGAAAAATTTAAACTTCTACGTGGTACGAACTCTTGCTGAAGAGTTCTACCACCATGTAATTCGGCCTGCTCACAGCCACTTTAACTTACTTTTTCTAAGAGCTATGTCGGTGGCCTTGGTTCTACGGATTTCCTCGTTACGAATACATAAATATGTGTCTGTTATGTATTGTACTTAACACTACGATTTTCATTATTTATTATGGGTGCCACGTACACATGCATTTCGAAAATAGGAAAACACTGAATTCGATACGCCACGCCGCACTGGGTTGAAATTTAGGTCACGAAGTGAGTCGGTGGCGCTAAATGTGTAAAAAAATCTATTGTGAGCGATAAATAAATAAACATTATTGTTATCATAGTTGTTCTGCGACATCACGTACTCGGTGATGTCGTGCACGGAGGGCGAGGCGGGGCGCTACGGCACGTTCCTGTGCAAGGTGCTGGGCACGGCGATGCGCTGGCACGCGGACAAGCAGGCGTTCCACCGCGAGTGCGCGCACTACCCCGGCTTCGTCACCAAGTACCGCGTCTCCAACCAGTTCACGGAGGCCAATGATCACGTCGGATACGAGAACTACAGGTGAAATCGTAGTTTTTTTTTTAGTTGCAACTGAAGTGGCAACCAAGCGTATGGCCCACAAGATGGTAAGCTGTTACTCTACTACTCTTGACTGACTCTTGACTGACTGATTGACATACATATTCATAAACGTACTTCGGAGCTGGAGTGGTGGTCCAAAATCGAGAACGCACAATGATCACTCAAAATAGGCGCGCCGCTATAGACCTCCATTTCGTGGTCATTCTGCGTCTTTAGTTGAATGCAAATTATTCAAGTAGCGCACACGAAGAATTCGATTGTTATGTGTGTAACTTTGAATTCTTATATTATAACCATCGCCAGCCACAGAAAATAGAATAAAACAGCCAGTTGCCACAAAAAACAAATGCATTCGACAATGAATCACCAATTTAAACATTTTCCAGACACGTGTGCCATAAATGGCATTACAAAATCACCAAAGCCATGGTGGTTTGCCTGGACTCGGGCGACTATGTGCAAATTCGCAACGCGCTCATTGTGTTGATACGTGTGCTACCGCACTTTCCGATACTGGCGAAACTGGCTCAGATCATTGAGAAGAAGGTTGACAAGGTATGTACTGAACTAGCATTTAAGCGCAACACACACAGAACGAGGGCGCGGGCCCGCGGCAGATGTGCCGCGGTTGTTTCTTGTTGTATTTCTACTGACGACAAGGATGACAACACACTGAACGCGGGAGCGGCTGCCGCGCTTCACCTGACCCGATTTTGCAGTCAATCTTTATACTGCTGTTTTATAATTTGTAGAGAAATACAAGCTTCATAATAATGATATTTCTAGGTGAAAGACGAAGAAAAAACCCAAAGGCAAGATCTGTACGCGCTCGCTACAGTGTACAGCGGTCAGTTGCGGAACAAAGCTCATAACATGATGAGAGAGAGTGACTTCCATCATGTAAGTCAGCTGCCTCATCAGGTAAAGTACGCATGTACTTAGTGGCTTTTTCTATTCTACTATTTTCACACAAAAAAATACGTCTTCTTATTCTTGATGTGAATGATTACGTGTAGCGTGTTTTGAGGTATTCTTTTATAGCCTTCCACGTTGGCCCAGCTTCGCCGATTGAACGCCAATCACCAACGTGTGGACAGCTTTGCTCGGCCAGCATGTACTAGCAACTTTACGCTTGTTGCTTCATTTGTTTCGAACGAATTATCTGCAAACTCATATGTTTATGTCCAGGTGGGTGATAGGCAGAAACTGGCAAACGCCGCCGCGGCCGCTGCTCCCGCGGCGCCTATGAAGGAAGAACCGGCGCCGGTGAAACACGAAGAACTTTCTACTTCACCTTCTCAAGCCAATGGTGAGTTCATTCCAATACTGACACACCATACGGCAACTTGAATATGAATTCAACAAATTCGAAATTCTTAAACAGATGCTAATTAATTAGCAACATGATGGGCGAGTGCCGGTTGAGAAGCGAGAGGTTGCGGGTTCGATTCTTAATTTTTGAGATGCTAAAACTGAAAGAGGCGTTTTGTTTTTAAACAGATGCTAATTAATTAGCAACATGATGGGCGAGTGCCGGTTGAGAAACGAGAGGTTGCGGGTTCGATTCTTAATTTTTGAGATGCTAAAACTGAAAGAGGCATTTTGTTTTTTGTATCAAATAATCTGTTGTTTAAGAGTAGTAGAGTTCTTTGTGATAGCTCGTCCGGGGTCGTCTAACATCATACCTATTTCTGCCGCCAAGCAGTAATGCTTGCATTGCTGTGTTCCGGTTCGAAGGGTATGGTTTCCCGTGAAATTACAGGCACATGAGACTTTCCATCTAACGTCTCAGGGTGGTAACACGCAAGTGATATCTATGATGTTGCATGCGTACATAGGCTACGGTAATCGCTTACCACCTAGTGGGCCGTACGCTTGGTTGCCACATTAGTGGTATAAAAAAAAACTGTTGCCCGCGTAGAAATTCAATATTAAACTATACGTAAACCTTCCTCTTGAATTACTCTATTTTGGTTATCTATTCATGATAACCGCATTCAAATCCACTGCGTAGTTTAAAAGATCTAATTGTACACACGAAGACTTTATTGTATACTATGTAGGTAGATACTAATGTGTGATTTTTGTTTTTGAACAGATGCTGACAAACGTGAATCTAGGACCAGCGACAGACGTAGAGACGACTCCGACCGAGAGAAGGAGACCAAGCGTGAATCGAGATCGTAAGATACCCTGACAATTTTACATGAGACTAGCTTTTGCCCGCGGTTACGATCGCGTGGTACCAGACTCAAAAGCGTCCTATTTCAATCTATGTACCAAAACTTATCGGAATCGGTTCAACTGTTACTGCGTGATTAACATACCTAAACTTTTGCAATTATAATTTTAGTGATATCATATTGTTTATTTACCAGCTAAAAGTATTTTATTATTAAAATAATAGGCCGGTTTATTATTATTTGACGACGGTTTTGGCGCGGCGGGTGAAGGTCCGCCTGCGACGCAGGAGGTCGCGGGTTTGATTCCCGCCTTGGGACAAATGTTTGTACGATCTGCAAATATTTATTCCGGGTGTTTAGGGTATTTTTTATGTTTAATAAAAAAATATCGATCTATGCATTGTATTAAGTATATTATTCATCTAGTACCCATAACACAAGCTCTGCTTAGCTTGGGGCTAGTGTAGATTGTCCAGCATTATTTATTTATTTATAAAGGAAGGTAATATTTTTTTTTACAGATCCCTCAAAGATAGGGCCAAAGAAGAAATAAGAATAAAAGAGCGATCACCCAGAGAAAGATCACACAGGGTAAGAAATTGTTTGCTACTTTTGTAAGTTTGTATAAAATGAAGACTTTATATTAAATATACAATGAATTCAATATGGATAAATCTTATATTTTGTATAATATTTGTCTAGGAGGAGCGCTATTTGGAATCCGTGTCACCCCCGCACGAACATCGCGGTGTTCCCGACGACATAGAACGAGGTAAATGTTCTGTACTAGATGCGGTAATTTTATGTTATTATTTTAAGTCTATACAGTCCCACTGCCAGGCAATGGCTGCCCTTTCGTCTTTACAGTTTTCTCTTGCCCTTGTGACACCCCGGACACTCTCAATAAAATGTATGAAGCAAACGCGTCGCAATCACCACATGCATGGTTTGTGTACGATAACGGTGCTGTTAGCATTTGCATGCGCGCGCTTGGACCTACACAGAATCAAAATAACGCATGCTTATTAGCCCTTAGTTCAGTGCCGGCGAAAGCTGCCGTGTGGTGCCGGCAAACTTTGATTGAGAGTGTCCGGGGTGTGCTTTAACTCTACAAATATTTGCACACTATTGCTAGAATGATTACGGTGGCACTGCAAACGGACTCTTACTGAAAAGTTTTACCATCAGGTACTCATAAGTTTTGTTTTCTTTCAGAAGTGAAACGTCGTAAAGTTGAAGGCAGCAGCAATGGCAAGGTGAGTATCGAGGTGATAAGTCGGACGCGCATCACGCTAGCACCAGATTAAGGAATGGGCTGGACCGTGGAGATGAACACCAAAAATTAAGTTCAAAGTGACAAATAAACCAGTGAAAAAAAATCTGTGATGGACTGGGAAAGACTAACAGTGTTTAATTAAAATTAACAAATAAAAAATCTATTAAAGACAAACAAAATAAATAGCGTAAAAAAAAAATCGCGTTACAAGAATCTGAAGAAGAATTCAAGAACAGAGAATCAATACGATTGATTGATGCCGATAATAAAAATCGAAATTTAATCAAAACAGAAGATAATCACAATATAACAAATACACAGTCGTATCACGGAAAACTGTCACAGATCTCAAAAATTATCATATTCGTGGAGATGGACTACTCAATTAATCAGAAAAATTGCTTCCGATTATGTCCTAACTTACACAGACTTTATATTTGATATAACAACATACAGTGGCAAAAAATTAGACATTGATAACACAACATAGAAGCCAGATGGTCCATGAAAAAATTTCAAGCCCTGTTTAGTAAGGAACAAAATACCACCAGCCAGCACCAGTAATCTAAATAACGAGAAGAATTCAAGAAATGTGAACCTACAAAAACTTAAACAAAACCATAATTGGACTCAGTTGCTTTACGTGTCGCAAGTCCACAGCCCAGTTCGATTCAGTATAGTAATAAGTTGGCAGTAACGTGTCGCAAGTCTACAGGCCAGTTAAATCCAGCATTGTAAGGAATTGGACTCAGTAACGTGTGTCGCAAGTCTACAGGCCAGATCGACCCAGCATAGTAAGAAATTGGATTCAGTGACGTATGTGGAAACTCCACAGCCCAGCTCGACCCAGCATAGTAGGAAATTTGACTCAGTAACGTGTGTCGAAATTCTACAGCCCAGTTCGATCCAGCATATTAAGAAATTTGACTCAGTAACGTGTTTTCCAAGTCCACAGGCCAATTTGGCCCAGCAGCATAGTAAGATACTGGATTCAGTGACGTGTATTGAAACTCCACGAGCCAGTTCGATCCAGCATAGTAAGAAATTGGACTTAGCAACGTGTGTCGCTGGTCCACAGCCCAGTTCGATCCAGCATAGTAAGAAATTGACTCAGTAACATGTGTCGCAAGTCCACAGGCCAGCTCGATCTAGCATAGTAAGAAAGTGGACTCAGTAACGTGTTTTGCAAGTCCACAGGCCAGTTCGATCCAGCATAGTAAGAAATTGACTCAGTACATGTGTCGCAAGTCCACAGGCCAGTTCGATCCAGCATAGTAAGAAATTGACTCGGTAACGTGTGTCGCAAGTCCACAGGCCAGTTCGATCCAGCATAGTGAGAAATTGACTCGGTAACGTGTGTCGCAAGTCCACAGGCCAGTTCGATCCAGCATTCAAGAAGTGAGGTAAGCGTCAACAGGTTCCTAGAAGAAACACAAGACGAACAAGAACAGGGGAGATGTTACGAGTATTTGGTTCCAGCAGAATTCTGGCATTGATATCCAATATCCTTCACTCAAATTCTTATAAAGAATGACTGATTTGAATATTTCAAGAATAACACATCTGTCTTGAATTGATAACCCGCGCGTGACTGGATGAAGACCTAATATAAACAAAATCTAATTTTTTTTTTAAACTTTAACCCAAAACTAAACCCTGAAAATCACTATCATCAACGAAGAAAATACAATGTCATCAAAATACGAGAAGAGTAACTTTTGGAACTAGCAAAAAATATCTCAAACATATTCAGCATTTTATAAACCACTAAAAACAAATCAAAAACAAACTAATGCTATATTTCACGTATAATAAAACCCAAGCAGCGCCAATCTAAATCAACATGGCAACAAGGCATCGAGAGAACCATCACCTATCTTATTGTAAGACTGGAAGATCTATACAGGAACAGACCACAAACAGTTTGAACCTGCGAAAAAGACGTCGCATGAGATACCTAAACTCAACTTCTTTTGGGAGAGTGGGAGCAGAATTCAACTTGGTCAATGATGTGATGAAAAGGTGCAGCGGCCGACTGACCCAATATTTTGTATGGTATATTGATCTTCATCGTCCCTATTGACTTATGCAGACACGACATGAACTTACAGTAGTACGGAACTAAAACGAGATTTTTCTTTTGAAAGTTTATATTCATCAATAGACTCGATTGTTTAATTAAAGTTACCCATTGATTTTACTTGACTTAACACAAATACTCAAAAATAACGACAGTTATTAGTGTATCCTAGCAGTTCAGCTGTTTAAACATCGAAGTGCACAACAAAACTGCACTCAAGCTCGAATCGTGGCTCTGGCGTAGTTTTTCAATCAGTACTTTATTAAAACTGTTAACCGAAACAAACCTTGGCTTAAGTCACTTCGCGAAGCAGGAATAACTTGTTTTGACTGTACTATGACTACCCCACAGTTCAATTTCTTTGAAACGCTATTTCTGATGTTGTTAATTATTAACCACCATAAACTAATAGGGCCTGATTTATGAATTAAATAATCGTTAGAACAAATCAATTTCGTTCATAGCGTCATTCCAACTTTTAATTTTTTTTATGGCGTATGTATTGCAAAACAATTTGTAAATAGATCAGCTGGCTGAAGAGGCAATAGCACAATGCGATTCCACATTTGCGTTTTCTCTTGAATCACTCTATCTAGATGGGGGCTAGATGATGCTGTGTGGATTGTCCAGCATTACTTATTTTATTTTTATTTTTATTATTTATTTATCTATTCATAAAAACCGCATTAAAATCCGTTGCGTAGTTTTAAAGATCTAAGTCTACTTACATACATGCATACATACTAACATTCATACAGAAATACAGACTGGAAAGCGACTTAGATATATTTATTTATTTATTTTCGTTTATTTGGGAAACAAACAGTATTTAAAAACGAATAACTAAACTAAAATTAACTAATATACTATGTATAGAAAATATTAAAGCTTTCCAAAGTGAAATGTGCGGATTTTTTTCTAGTTCGCGAGACGTACTATAGATTCTCGCTTGAGTCCGGTTTGGTATACTGCCGTCCGCACTTGTCATTAGTAATAAATGACGTGTGTAGACGAGCGGTATTGAGTTTTGTGCACTGCTTTGTTTAAACATACGAACATATAAATATAAGCTTACTGAATTCAATACTAATATATTTTTCTGCTAAGCAGGGTAGCAAAGAAATTGAAGATCGTTCACCAGAGAAGGAAAAGCGAAAGGCTAAATTGAGAGGCGATGAGCGTAAAGAGCGTAAGATGAACCGAAAGAGGGTAAGTTCAACCCACATACACTACGAGCTCTATCACAGAGAACTCTACTACTCTAAAAATGTTATTTATGAATATCTTGTAAGACGGTTCAAACGGACAGGTACTTGTGATTTTAAAGGGTGTGCAAATTTATCAATATTTACATACATGATACCCTGTATGTAAAATATCTGATGGTAAAGTTTTAATATTTGTTTACTTAAATATTTCCTGTTATAGACTTGTCTTATTACATGCGTATTTTTTTTTCTATCCGGACAAGACTTGCTATTTTGGAATACATGGAGGAGTACCTACTTATTTTAGTGATATAAGCGCGCATTTTTGCATCTTCTTTATCAAGGAATGTGTGCTACACAGTGCTTCAATTTGCTGTACTTAAAATCAAATCAATAATTGCTATTTACTTATTTTGGCCGTTATCATTTTTTACTATTTCAGGATAGAGCCGAAGATATCGTAATTCTTGAACAAAAACGAAGACGTGATGAACAGAAAAGTGAGTTAAATTATGCGTATTCAAATGCTAATGTTTAGTTTGGTTTAATTTTTGCTGCTAGAAAATTATAGCCTGCTTCCATCGATAAAGTAGTCTATGGATAACGAGAGCAGTTCGAAATTCACGAAAAAAGCGTCCCGTGTTGATTTAAGTGTTGTTTGTTATGTATGATATCTAACAACACTAAATTTTCTCATTCTAATTTGAGCCGTATTTCTATGAGTCTTTGCATACATTTCGTTTACCTAGCTGCTCTGCTGACTAAGTGCGTGTAAAACAAGGATAGCAGATGTCGCCTGTCATTGTTGATTTAGTTTTTATTTGTAGGTTGGAATTAGAGGAATATTTATTTAAATGTCGTGTTTTGAGACAAATATTATGCATAAATTGATTAACTGCTAATATTATTCGCCTAAAATAGAACACTTTAGCTGCGTAATTTTTGCAGTTACGCAGAACACAAAATGGCATTGTACAAGTGTGAACGGTAGTAAGGAGGTAGACTGCATACTGAGTCTTGATTGATATTAATGTTTCGTTTTGTTAGTAAAGTTTCAAGCCACTTAGAAGCGCTAGCACGAAATCCATCGATTGCTTTATCGATACCGGCTTCTTATAACTTGGATGTGTCCAATGTATTATTATTAGTGTGTAGAACTTTAAAATACTGCCACATAAAATTATATAAAAAAGTTTTGAGTGGAACAACTGAAATTAGCACTGTTTTTATTTACGTTGTCGATGCTTGCAGCTCTGATCAAAATGGGAAGTCACCAGAATGGTTCACAAGAGGAGCATCAAAATCATCATTATGAGAAGTATCATAAAAGGGTACGAAATAATTGCCTCTAATTTGCGTTATGTGGTTTTCTGAGCAATGCAGCTAGCGGCGCAGCATATTTCCTTTGTTCGAAAATGTATTGCTCAAAATATATTTTTGGTAACTAGTGAAACGGCCCGCGACCTGCACCACGTTTTTTTTTTTTATTTTATTTATACAAACTTCATCATGATCATCATCATATCAGCCGATATCAGCATCAAAGCCGTCCACTGCTGGACATAGGCCTACCTAAAAAGTGCCATGACGACCGATTTTGAGCCTTCACCATCCACCGACTTCCTAACTTCATACAATTTCGGGAATTCCTTTCTCAGTGCACACCTAAACATGAAAAAGAACACACCCTAAAAATTCCGGGTCTAGCTAGGCCTTGCAGTTGACTGTGCGTTGATTTTCAGTCAATTGGCAGCAAATCATAACAATCTGTTAACGTACTCACCTGAGTCTTCTGATTGGCTGATTAAAGTATGCCAGCCGTGTACGTTCTTTATTTTGCACGTCTCCGCTACGCTCAGCTTCTTAAAGCCAGACTGAGTGGTGAGTGACTGTATCGCATTCCAGCATCTAATTGCTTGCTTTCATATTTCTGTACTTATTTCGCTTTTTTACTACTTGCAGGAAAAATCGCCATTCCGTGATCGTTCTCATGAAGAACCCAGAGATAAACAATATCCTTTTAAAAAGAAAAAACAACTTTAATGATTAGAGCAGGGGTCTCAAACTTTTTAGCTTAGGTTCATATCCTGCAAATTGTCACTAAGGCCAAGACCATCTTACAAAAATTATATTATTCTTTTTAATTACGAATAGAGAGAATAAATATAATGGAATACTACTTTTTTAATGCTTGATTTTCGGAATACGAAACTTTGTTTTACCAACTATAGCCACAAAGAGGTTCCCTTTGTCTAGCTCGTCTAGCAACAATTTTATTCCATGGCCGTTAATTTTATTAGCAAATTTCCAGTTAAATAGATTCATTACGCATCGAAACGGCTAACTTCACGTCGGACGAGATCCGCCGCTAGAACTAAAGCTTCGGTCAAACCAACGCAACGACGCGGTATCGGAGCGAAAGCGGCGCGGTTGCGTCAGCCGCGCGGCGGACGCTGCAATGGCTTAGCAATGGCGTCTTGCACACCAACGCGGCCGCGACGCGGCAAGACAGCGTTTCCAAAGCGAATAAAAAGCAGGATCTGACAGGTTTACCAGTGTTGTTGCAATAGCGATAGTTTTGCTATCGATAGTTAACCTTGAAATAATAACCGATAGTGCGATAGTCCGATCGAAAATATCAAAATGCTGTTATACTACTGATACTATCGATAGTGAAAATTAGGCGATATTTTTTAACTAAGTCGATACCTACCTACTATCAATACTATCGATATACGAAATATATCGTGAAGAGTCGGTAGGTTCGATAAGACTATCGATAGGATGACTTATTTTTAAGGCCACGATAGTACCACGATACTATCGATAAATACCTCTTTCGCAACAACTGATCAAATGAATAGACTGAAATGAAGATCTCAATAGTACCTACCTATTATTTGAGTCAGGTGCGGCTAGTCTGGGATGAGTAGATTCCGAGATACAGCCGTTTGAACAGGCTGTTATGATGATGATGATTGTCTGAAAATATGTAAGTTACGGGAAATTATAACTAAAATGCACTTTGGTTTGATGATCTTACTAGGCAAAGACGAGGTAGAAACCTTTCAAAGTACTGATCGTTCGAGGTAACGAACGACCCATCCGCGAAACGTACCGTCTCGTCGAGGTAGAGACATTGAGGTAACGTCATTCGAGGTAGAGTATGATACCAACTCTGATGATAAATACGAGACTGACATTATTATTACAATTTAGGTGTTAAACGTGTGGCTTCACATAGAAATGAAGTTCTCGGTTCGCGCTGTAGACGCGCCGGTGTGCACGTTAAGATTCGCTACCGCGTCGCCGCGTTGGTTTGAACGATGCTTAAGTATACTGTACTTGAGTGTAAATCAGTTCGATTTTCTAAAGGTTTTGTCTATTAAATGTTATAATTGAATGTCGTGTCTACAATATTTTTTTCACATGTATTATGTAGATATGCATTATTTTCAAAAAATCCTTAACATATGTTTACTAGGCGGTCCAATGAATCAAAATTGAGAAGATGAAGAAGCTGGCTGAATCGAAACTTGCAGTACCTATGTGTGTACCTTAATGTGATGATAATGTAATACGGACAAAAACAAAATTAAAACAATGACAAACAAAACAACGCATTTTATTTTCACATTAAGTACCTTTCTTTACATTATCTATAAAAAAGTAAGCAAGTTCGTAATGAGCCAGTAGCCAACTCCGGTGACAGAGTCTCTAGGCCGCCCGAAGGCCTCTGTCATGGTCTAACAACTTTGAAAAAGCCGGGACCGACTGCTTAACGGAGGTCACCATCCAAATTATGGCTAGGTACGCGGAACAGTGCCTAACTTCGTTGATCTGTTATGAATAACTTAGCGGGTCGGGTCAGATATCCGAAAACACGCCCAGGCGCGCCGGCGCGGCGGGTGTTTTTTGTTTGAATTAGTATGGACAACACACTGAACGCGGGAGCGGCTGCCGCGCTTTACCCGACCCGTGCCCGCGTTTAGTGTGTCCTTGACGTCAGTACAAACCCGGGCCCGCGCCTGCGTTCTGTGTTGCGCTTAAAAAAATAACAATTTTAAACCTGAGATAGTAGGACCTACTAATGTCTGTTCTGTGTTAAAGACAACAATTATTACCTATGTCCTTCTAAAAGAACTTTTGACTACAAGCCTCAAAAAAACTTCTGGGCGCTACAACAAGGTTATGTCGCTGACCAAATCAATACCTATGGGTGGGGTACGACGACAAGTCTAAATAGAGTCGTTGTTTTTTTTTTAAACGTTTGTTTGAAAAATCTCGAGTAAATCGATTACCTACGTTATTCTGGTCAATTATTAAATATCCTTGTTGGAAATCGAAAGGGGAGCGCGTGGCGCATGTCAATGACCCGCGCGTCAATGAACCGCGTGTTAATACAATTCACCTGGTGGTAGGACTCTTCAGCCAGAGTCCGTCTTGGTAGGGTACCACCGTAGTGTCAGATATTCTACCTTTAAGTAGTAGTGTGTAAGCATTACTGTATTTAGGTTTGAAGGGCACTGTAGCAAGTGAAATTACTGGGTGAAAGAGACTTATCTAACAACAATGTCTCGGGGTGATAAGCGCAGTGCAGTGCCACGCAAACACTTAAAAACTTTAAGCTTTGGGTGGCACTACATCTGTAATAGTCAGGCGTGGTGCTTATCATCAGGTGGGCGCCTTGATTGTCTTGTCACTTGCTAACATAAAAAATAAAAAAAACCGCGCGTCAATGACCCCCCCTATAACCGCTACGGGGCTCGCGTGCTCGAATATTTTATTATTACGCGATTTCCAATAATAATAAATAATAATTGACCAGATACATAGACGCAATCGGTTTACTCGAGATTTTTAAGAGAAAATATACCTACCTACAGAAAAAAAAGAAGGGGTGTGCGCCGACTGCGTACTAATCAGAATCAAACCTACTACCTGTCTACCAAGTTGACCACTGACTCATACGAACGAACGAGCGAACCAACAAAGATCAACAGAAACAACACAGGGCCCTTCTATCTATCGACTTCCTTGGTGGCGACTCATTTCATCAACATAACGAAACTTCTTTAGCGCATATTCATCACCATGGTTACCGGAAGAAAGAAAAATGACAAGAACTGTCACTTGGCTCTGAACTAAAAACGATATATTATTTTATGATTTTTCTCTGTAAATATTTTCATCTGCATCTCAATAAATAGCTTACAAAGTCTAGATCTATCTCTACATATCCAACCCCATAAAACAAACTGGACAAAACATGAACAAGACAAAACACAACGAAACACCTTCCGACAAGCACAAACGAATGAAAATGAACCAAATGTGTAATAGCACTGCAAAACCTTGCCGTACCCCAGAATGTGACAAGTACCTACCATAAAATATTTACCAAAAAAAATATTGTTTTTCTGAGTATAACAGCATAACAAATATGAATATCTGAACAAAACTATGTCTAAATCATCAAATATAATTAGTTTTACAAGTCTCGGCTAGAATAAAAATTTTAACTCATTAATTTAGCGTAACCTATCAAAAAGTACGTTTTTTTTTCTATGGTATCACCATTGTTTACCTTTTTGGACTTGAATTAAAAACCAGACTACAGTTTAGTTTAGATTTTGAAAAAATTGTGCCGCATTACGTTATTTTTTAAATATAGATAAGTTTATTTCGAGTTTTTATTACATTTTTACTACCCACGCCGATTACGCCGATGACGCCACCGCCGGCGCCGGCGCCGCCGACGATTTTGACCCAGACGCCCCGCCGCCGATCCAAATGGGATCGGCGCACATGTCTAAGTACATATAGTACCTACGGGTTTGCCACAATGATTCAACCTGTTTATTAATTTTAACATACAACATAAGAAATAACATACTGTGGTAATAGCAGCTCCCAAGTTGAGACATAAATTTTAGGGCGATCCCATGACTCCCAATAATCTGACAGCTTGCATATGCATCTAACTTGTAGTACTAAACAAAATTTATTTTGTTTATCTGTTACGCAGACAGAGTAGCACAGAGTAGGTAGAGTATTATCCTGTATAATCTGTTGAGACTTGTACAAAGCATTGCCACGTGGTTTTTTATCTATGGTTTTAGATTGAATTTTGAATGAACGTATTTGTTCGAGAAGCATTTTGATTCTTTTGTTTACTACCATTTTAAATAAGGATAAAAGTTAAATTAAATCCAATAATATAATAAGATTGGAGTAAATTTATTTGCCAAATATTGTATTGGACAAGTTCACTTGAAAAATACATAACTGGATGTGCGATTTTGTCTGATTAAGATTACCCAGTGCCTACCAAAAAGTTTGTGTGACATGGCGAATGCCGGCCATTTTGAATTTCAGTTCAGTTGTCGATTCGAACAAAATTCATTCCTAATGTAGGTAAGTACCTGCCTAAACCTAATTTTACTTACTTAAAAAAAATACTTAGGTACCTAAATAAAGTAGTTATAAATAAGCATTCTTTTTGTCACCTTTTTAGTACCTAGTTGAGAGGTTATTCAATCAACTTATCTTAAGCCGACTCTACACGTTGGCCCAATACTATAACCCCAACTGACCCCAATTGGCCCAACAACGCGCAACTTGAGGATCTTAAAAATTGCGTTTTAGTTCGTTGTCGCGTCGAATGTCGGTTATTGTAAGAAATAATAGGTTACTAAACCAACGTGCGGAGCCGGGGTTAGCCGGGTTACCTTACCAAATGTATGATTTGAGAAGGTAAATTCACGTAAGTAGGTAGTTACCATATTACATAGTAATGCTCATAATCTTAGTAGGTTAGGTACCAACTAGGTAGATTTCTAAGCCAATCATAGAATAGTATAAAATTGGATACCTACTTATCTACGTTATATTATACAAATACCTACCTACCTAACCTGTGCCCAATAAAATTGATACCTAGTAGGTAGGTACCTACTGTATTGTATTGTACTATATTGTAATAGTTTGTTTACGTAGGTATTTTATAGACGCCTAGGCTCAGATAATTAACCGAGTACTACTATTTAATAATATTTAAACATGACGATTTGATTAAAGTGACGATGCTAGTTACAATCTTGTACGCATCATTTATTTTGTTATCTGTAGTTTGTGAATATTATCGATTTTTGCGTGTTGCTCTTGATTTTTATTTTTGCCAATCAAAATTGTCTTGCCCTAAAATAAAAGAGTATTGGAGTTTAAAACATATTAAGCACGATATAAAATAAACAATAAGTGTAAAATTGCTAAGGTAAAGTAGGATTACTTCAGATTTATCTAGAAAGTTATTGCCGGTGCCGGCCATTTTGTGTCAATGTACTCGGTCTATGATTTTGTGTTTGTGTTTCCTTCGTACTACCACTTAGCCATAGATATATCTAAATTTTTCGTCTGTGCCCCCATCCTACCTTCGTTCTTTCATTAGGTAGGGTTAATGAAAGAACGAAGAAGCACTGCAGGTGCTGGGGCTGACTTTTGTTAGCCCCGGGAAATGCTTTGAGCGCGATGAGAGAGGGGCACCACTGATAGCCCTACGGGACCGTGGAGCCCCTTGGCATGCATCGAGGCTGGCCACCGGGGATGGTTTATTGAGTCGTCGAGTCCGACAACCTCGCACACCCCCGTCGTACCCTTATGCGACGGGATGTCTGGAGGTTGGTTGGTTCTAGAAATCATTGGGTTGGTATTGTTTTTGGCAAGATACACAAACAAACAGTTAGGGTAGGTACGTAAAAAACTTATACTCTAAAGAGTTTAGTATTTTAGCTCTGTGATTTTAGTAAAGATCAGCAATCAGTAAGCGAAAATTAACAGCAGCCAGTGTGTGCACCGTTGTTTGCACAGAGTACCTACATTGATTTATAGGTTGTTTGTTGACAAAATAAATCCAAGAGAATGTAAGCACTGAAATAAATAGGCAATGGTTAACAATCGCGCGCTGCGTTTGCTCAATCTTGTTGATTGAGGGCTACCAGATGAACGAAACACGATTGAAACCGTATTTCACTAATGTACGATCGAAACATCGTGATTGTAATGTGTTTTGTACAATTGTCTATACCTATTATTACCACTTCAACTCGATAAAATTTATGAAGCAAACGCGTTACATTCACCACACGCATGGTTTGTGTAGGTACGTAAACGGTGCCGTTGTATGTGTGAGTGTCATGGTTGTTTAGCAAGAGCGAGATAGCACACTTTTGCTGGCGCTGTCATGAGCGCCCTGTGGCTGTGTGGTGTGTGTGTGTGTGTGTGTGTGTGTGTGACTCAAAAATCAAATAAACGCGTGCGAACCCTTAGCTGCAGTGCCGGCGAAAGGTATCGTGTAGTGCCAACAAACTTGCGACTGTGGTGGGGTAAGTAAAACCGGTGAGAGGTAGGGAGTGGCCGTTCTGTACGTACCTTGTACTAATATCTGTTAAGTGCTATTACTATACAGGGTGAGTAGTAGGTACCTACTCTCGACCGCCTTCTGAGGGTAAAATCTAAACGGATATGTACAGTTATGGATAAATATTAGGAGTCACGAGCTCGATTATGATAAAAATAAAAACTGCATTAAAAAAAAAAAACAAACACGAAAATGGATAGAAATGAATAGAAAAATAAACCTTTTTTTCCGAAGCACATTGATATTGGTGTCGATATAATTTCGTATTCATGACTGTTTCAATACCTGTAGATTACTTTTTTAGTTAGTCAAATCGGACATTCCATTCAAAAGATACTTACCTACTTAATACGTATTAAAAAATGACAATCTAACCAAAATGCATCAGAAAAATAAACGCCCGCGCTGGCGGGCACGCCGTGGCCTGACAAAACGGGTATTATCGAGAACTAATATCAAATTATTTTGGTAGGTAGCCTACAACCTTCTTTACTACTTTCTTGAAGGTCTTGATCTTCAGGAACTGGGATAGGTGATGGGTGGGTACTTGGGTAGGTATAGTTTGCCGGCGGATCTAGGCTTCCGTGAAGTTAGCCGTTTGTGATGCGCAAAGACAATTTTGTAATAAGCTCCATTGCGCATCGAAACGGCTAACCTCACTACGGCCGAGATCCGCCGTGCGAACTATACCTACCCACCCATCACCTATGCCAGTTTCTGAAGATCAAGACCTACAAGAAAGTAGTAAGCATGTCATCAAGACTCCGTTTCACATAATGTTTAGGAACTTTTAAATATAATAGGAAGACAATTTGAAAATCTCTTTATTTTCAGATAGCGATTGCAATATGGAGAACGAAAAAAATATTTTTTATTCAGAGATAACAAGAGTAGATTTTGAACAAAAAAATAACCTTCATGATCTTTTAAATATTACACCGGCTATACCGATACCAGTAAAAACCAGCGAAAATGACACATGCACCTTTAGCCCCAGATGCGATAAATACTATATTCCCAAAAAGAAATCCCGGTTGAAAGTAAGAACTGTAAGAGAAATACGAAACCTGTTTGAACAAGATAACTATAGTTATATAATAGAATATATGGAAAAACAACAAAGTGCTCTACTTAATAAAATAAGGACTGGTTCCGCTACCGATGACAACACGAAAAACATGGCAAAAAAATTACTAAAAGCTGATCATCCGATATCCAGAACTGCTTGGCAAATGCTCAATAATATAAATCCTGACAGGAATGGTAATCCTACACAGTTTGTTTTGTGGAATAGCAGGCGCATTAGAGTAGTTGGAAGTAAGGGGGGAAAAAATAAATTCATTTGTAATCATGATTTAGGAAAACACAACATTGAAGAAATGAAGAAAAAACGATTTTCGGAAAAGAACATTAAAAAAAAACGTGGACTATTATGCAACTCCCTAAATATAAAATTTAAACCTGGACCATTACAAAAAAAAAAAATACTCGACGATTCCCATCAAAAATATCATATGGGTCCTGTAGAGTTAGTGAAACTTCCGAGGCCGGCACTAGATATCCAACCTACGTATGGCACAGTCGTCGAACCTATCATGTCTAATTTTTTAAACAAATTACGTGCAGAAAATGGCGTCATCACAGACAAGTGGGCTGAATTTGCTGTGTCTGCTTTAGGAAAAATTCATAACAATGATATTGTTCAAATTGATCCAGAACGCTGTGTTACGTTTGACATAAGCTATAAATGTGCCCAAGATCGTATTTTAATGCGTCGAGATATAAGAAACGTTTCTACAAACAGTGACAATGTTATCAAACCAGAATATATATTACAAAATGGATCCGATAATATGCATGAAATACAGGAAACATTGAATCTCATGCTAAATTCTGTTGAGATCAGTTTGAATCAAGACAGCATGTACTCTATAGAAAAGGAATCACCTCAAACCATACCAAAACCATTAGACGACTTAAGTACTAGTAATGTAAAAGAAAAAAGTAAAAAAAAATACGGAGAATTAGACAGGCTGGCTGTAACAGTTATTCAACTGCCAGTTAAACCGCAGCAAATAGCTTCAAAACCATGTGAAAAGTCTTACTGTAATTTAGGATGCGTATGCGATTCATTAAATTGTACATACAAATTTAAACAACATTGTGGTCATTTCGAATGTATGTTTGGATGTAAATGTGAATTGTCCAAATACAAAAACATTGAATCATTAGAAAATGACTGTGCTGAACTAATTCCGGGGTTGATGAAGTTAGACAATGAAATAAACGCGAATTTAGCAAAAGAAGAACAAAAATTTCACCAGACTGTTGTTGTCAGTGGTGAAAAAAGCATCTTGCTGAATTCCAGAAAAAGAACTTCAAAGTCTTCAATGAAGTATGCCGAGTTTTATAGCAACATGCGATTAAAGAATGAAAATACACCGAAAAAAATATTGACTATCGTAGATAAAAAACTAAACTGTGCAAATGTAGAACCGTGGTGCATGATCCACAACTTATACCGATGTTTTTGCAAAGGTAGATTCACGGAAACTTCTGCATTACCTACCTTACCTATCACAAATGTCTCTGCAGGCCCTGAAAATTCTGCAACTGCTATTGATCATGAAATTGGCAGTACCAACCTTGATATTAGAACTGTTCTCAGACCACGTGTCCGTCAGAGTAAAGTAAGTTCTGAAAATATTATCAATGTTAATAATCGAGCAGAAAACAATGTTTCAAAGGATTGTGATTATGACAGCCCGACGGATACAAAATGTGCAAGAACAGATGGGTACATAGGCAGAAAGTATAATGACAGCTATTACACAATCACAAATAATAAGATATTAGAAATGGAAAAAAATGATACGATATTACATAAAAAAATGATGAGAATTATAAAGAACACTTCATTATCAAGCTCAAAACCTTCTAGTGCCACGCCTATTGTTTTTTCAGATAGCTCTGAAGGTTCAACATTTGAATATGGAAGTAAGAATAAACATAGTGACAATTGTTCAAAAAAAACAAACGTTAAAGAATTAGAAATTGATAAAAAACGCTCTGAACATGATCTGGAACCTGGACCCCAAGTTTCTAGCATCGCTAAATTAGATTTGTCCGATAACTCTGAAGATGCTAAAATCACATCTACTGATCCCCATATTCCATTTGAAATCAGTGGTGACATCTACAAACCAATAAAAGGGCATTTAGTAACGCAAGAATTTCTTACACCCTGGATAGCAAAAAGTTATAAAAATTATAAAGATCAACTTGCCAATGGCAAATCTGTATTAGAGCGCCCGAAGAAAGGCAAAATAATACTTCATTTATGGGAGTGTTTACTAAACCGTTACAAAAATCGAAGAAATTTTTTCTTGACTACTACAAAAAGACCTTTTCGCATATATATTGCTACTGAAACTTGGAAACCTTTCTTCAAAGATTGCATAAACATTGATGCTATTCGGTTTGCTGATCTCCACAAGTATCCATGTCTTGTTAAAAATTTACTTACTAATGCAAGCAACAAAGACTATTTTTGTATAATGGGTGGTTGGGATGATTGCTGGGAAATCATAGGGTCGGTAAAGAAAAATGAAACTATTACCGATGACCGTCCAATCGACTCTGATATATCTAATACCGAAAGCTTATTTCAAGATTCTGACTTTGCACCGGAAAATTGGTGTGTAAAAGAGCAAGATAAGATGACAAGTAGTCCCAATACTGACTTTTTACGTGAATCTAATGATATAGAGATGCAAAATAATAATTTTGAACGATCGAAATGGTTTTTAATCAAACTTGAAAATGATTTCGCTGAAATATACTGCCATAATAAAGGGTTTTACGTGGAACGTGAAAAAATATTACACGCGATTAATTTGGCTAGAATCACACATAAAACAGTAGTCATTAATAAACAAACAGGTTTAGAAATTACAGATATGCCGTTTGGTATCTATGCGCTTCCTGATATGACTGAGTATTGTGCCGTTGTTGGACCATATGAAATAAATGAACCCTTAGGGTTGGAAATTTTAAAAGCAAATAAGGTTTTAAAACAAAATATCACAAAAGGATACTGGATAACTACAAACAAAGTTGATAATATCAAGGTTTTGGACGATCCACTCTCATTCCTACCATCAAAAACTATACAAAATGAACTGTGCAGTACAGTCGCTGCGAACACTGTTAATAGTTTTAACATCAGCAATGACACTGATAATGCTCAACCATCAACATCACAACATAAAGAAAAAGATATTAAAAAAGTGATAAGCCAAGATGGTTTGCGTGAATTTATTATAGCAGACAAAAATATTCCCAAATTGGTGAAACCAATAAAGATATGTCGAACTAACGGTTTTTACCATCTTACATCAAACAATAACCTTGTTAAAAAGATTTTGCCAGATACAGCGACATCAGTCTTAAAAGTGAAACGTATGGAAATAAACACACAAAAACAAATTGTAACAACTGATCCGACTCCTTTAGACATCTCAAATGATTCAAATAAGCAAATAATAAGTTTAGAAGAAATCGATGAACGTATCACATTGTCATATAATAATATTATAAACAAACCCGGTGATGAACCACCCCAAATAAAAATTACGTCAGTATATTCGGAGAGTGATAGTACGACTGAAAAGGAAAATAACAAAGATAAAAAACCAGGAATGTTTATTTTGAAACCTGAAGAAATTAATAAGAAGGTGTCAGATTGCAAAAATCAAACTAAACACATAGATGGCGAACATGCAATTGATGAAATGAGTATCGATATAGAGCATTTCCTTAGCTCTTCGGGAAACAACAGTAATTTATCTGAAAACAATGTTTATTTAATATCTGACGATGAAGATACTAATGATGCAAATTGTACACGAAAGTGGACTAAAGTTAAGATCAAATGTATCACTTTAAAACAATTGGGATGGATACGTGCGAGAAGAAAAGAACAATACTTATCAAATGTTGACTTTCCCGGCTTTGACCTTAAAAAGTGGTACTACCAAAGCGAAGCGTTTGATAAAATTAATCAGTAAGTATTTCGATCTTGATTTTAGACAGATACTTAATATATAAAATTTTATGAAGCGCTAGTTACCTTCTTTGCTTTTTATCATTTTTGTTGACGTTTCGAAACTATTTAGAAGCTCTTCATTCTTATTCGCCGAGCAGCTTTAGAATTTGAAGATGACTGATATACTTAATATAATACAATACACAGATAGAACAGTTTTATTATACATAGAAAATACCCAGAACACCCGGAACATATATTTACAAACATTTGTTCTAGGGTGGGAATCGAACCCGCAACCTCCTGAGTCGCAGGCGGATCTTCGGCAGCCGCGCCACATTGGTAGTCAAGTCCGATCAAGTCCGGTCGTCATTATATCATTCTTATTCATTATCATATTGATTTTTAATACTTATACAACACACACAGGTACAATTTTTATTCTAAAAATATGTATATTTTAATGACTTTCTTATATAATTCATATTATCGCTTATACATGTTATTTGTTTTTTCTCAGAATTGTATTAAGAAAACTTAATATACCGGAGTACATCAAGATAAAATGGAAAGTGGTAACTCGCTCTCAAGGTGCAGTTTTGAATGCTAAATCACTTGCGATATTTGCAAAAAAATATGTTAGTATGTTTTTTTAATTAGTGCTACCCACCTAATTACGTAATAACTTTACAAAACAACTCATTACTTGAACCTCAGAAAGATGTTCCAGTTTCAACATCAAAAGTACGATCCAAAATTTTTGACTGGTTTACTCGAATCTTTTTTACATGTAGCCTGCAACGTTGTGCCAGCGCCCAGCCTACTAAGGCTGTTAGTTGGTCAGCTCGTTGACCAGCTTGATCGAAAATATTGATCTCTATGTATATTTTTATTAACGAATCTGTGCAGCAATTCAATAGTTCAGCTTTTCCTAGCTTTGTGTGAAATCTTAGGCCTAGAAGTTAAACAACCTATCTTTTCAGAAAATCTCTGTAAAGAAAATCTTGGGAACTAAGAAAATAAAAAATAAGATACCTACATCCGCATATCGACTTGAAGATCTTCCAAAAGACAATACGGATTCGGTGAGTACGCGTGCATTCATGGGCATTAATTCAAAAGATTTTCAAGACAAGCTTTCGGGCAAGAGCTCTTAGTCTAGTCTAGTCTCTTAACTACGTACGCTCATTAGGCATTGCCCTCATTACTCCATTCACTCCACGATTTACTTACCGTCTGTTGGGGTTGTAAACCAACTTTGAAAATACCCACCTATATGTTTTCAGACCTCGGGCCTTATTGAAGGACTAGAGGAAACTAGCAGGATGCTTGAAAACGAAAGCGATTTACTATGGAACGAAACTGAAAAAAGAGAAACTGAAATCATGCAAACATTAAAAATTCCCGAAGAATTAAAATCTGGAATGTCTGAAACGCTTCATAGCTTGATGACAATGAACGATGATTTAGTAGATGACTGATACACATGAAGAACTTACCTGTCTGTTCAGGTATAAAAAACATGATTCTGCAACTCTGTCTTTCGACCGAGTGTCAAATGAGTGAACGGTTCTTTTTTTACGTTTAGTTACGTACACCGTTATGTGAAAGGATGCTCAGACGAGACTGAATTAATATGGAACAAATAAGTATTTTTTTTTTAGTTTGTACATGAAAGGTAGTTCATTACAACACGGTGGGAACCGCGCGGATAATAATCTGCTGATTGTATTGACTGGACTGACTTTGTTTTTTTAACGGACGAAAAACGTAGGCGAGGTTCTCAAGTCACCGCTTATATTTTTTTAACTAGTCATTTCGACGTTTTGCTAATCGTTTTAAGTGTTGACTGACATTATGTATCTACTTCAATACCTAGATTAGGATTTATAAAAAAACAGAACTGATGCAGGGCCTATTTGACTGTCATATCCAATAACAGGACCTTTAAAAACATAATTTGTTTAATTGATAGATTCAGGCGTTACTATGCGGAAATCCATTACAAGAAAAAAAAAGGACGAAAAATCTCTAGTACTATTCGCTTAACCTTTCAACCGATGAGGTCACACAGTTATTACAGTTAACCTCAAAAGAAAAATATCGACACGGGACATCATCAGGACCATCGACTTGTTCTCCGGCAGACGTGTTGCTCCGTCGAGCGCTGGAGCCAAAGGAGACTTTGATTGGAACCTACTAGAGATTCTTCGTCTGTTTTTTATTTTATAATTTGTTTAACTTTCCGACAATTTTAAATAAAATGTTGCACGTAAGCCCAGGTATTGCAATAACTTTGTTGGTTTTCTTTAAATATTATCAGACTGTTTTACTGCCTTAGCGCTCATGTTGTTTATTTACAAATATAAATATATAGGCCTACGTGCAGGCATGATGACTGATTTTGAAAAACTGTTCTATTGTATTCAGAAGTATCGACTTTAGGCAATAAATAACCTATTATTCCAGAAATTAATGGTTTAGTAGTTATAAAATGCGATTGAAATTTGAATTTAAAAATTCACGCTAAAACGCGCTGACTCGCGGAGTGACAGCGGTGACGTCATCATGTCAGTTTTCAATATAAAATTTTAGCATTAAGGTTCTAAATTCTGCAATATTTTTGATACCACCAATCAGAGAACCTAGATGCTCCTGATCGGTGTTCAACCTTTTATGGCGGATTGCTGTATTTTGTAGGTTTATTTTATTAAAAATATTATCAATCTCGCATCTAATGTTAAAAGAAATATGGTTTTTGAATTCCTTGAATCTTTTTTCATAAGGTGAAAACGTGATTTTAATGATTATTGGTTACTGTCATCATGCCTATTATTAAATGGACGACCTCTGTGGCGCGGTGGGATTGTCCGGTTGAGAAGTGAGAGGTTGCGGGTTCGATCCCCGCCACGGAACAAATGTTTGCATGATCTGCAAATATTTGTTGATTTTTGCGGATCTGGGTGTATCTATGTTAAACAAGTAGGTATCTACCTACCTATGTTTTTATGAAAAAAATGTGTAGATTATATTTTTTTTTACAATAGGTATTCTATCAGTTGTTCTCGTAGTACGAGCTTTGCTTTGTTTGAAGCTAGATGAGTGTAAAAAGTCTGTGAATACATAGGTTTATATTTTAATTTAAGTTCATCCTAAGTATTTTCACTTTTTTGTATGCGATTGTAAATAACTGTGTTGCAATTATAGCAGGATATGAGTAATGTTTTATTATATAAACGTCATAACTAATAAATAATCAGAGATATCTATTTAAATGATGTAAAAATGTTAAGTCCCTCAACGATAGGTGAAAACGTGCGCTACTGCTAGTAGGTAGTGGATAATAATAAAAATAAAGTACCAAAAATAAAAAGGAGGTGGATTTACTTAGATCAGTGCAAGCAAAACTACCAAAGGTAGATTATACTGCTGTGGCATCTGTCTCAGACGGCAATCAGACGAACTATACATTTTTATTAGCGTAAATATGTTGGCTCAGCCCTGCCGAGTGAACACCAACTACCAACATGTGCTTTGCCTTGCCATCGCATCTCCAAAATGTGTAGAATAGACTTGCCAAACGTGTGGACGGCAGCATCGTCGTCTTACATCGATTTGCCTTCGCTGGCCTTCACTCGGCCAACATGTATTAGCAACATGAGGTGGATTAAGTCACACTAGTTTGTGTGTAGCTATGCATACCTCTCATAAATTTATAGGTACCTACGGTATGTACCTAAGTGTTTGTAGACTTTGATTGGAATGTTAGGACTAGTTATTGACTAAAAATAAATAGGAACCATTTTGAAATATATATGAACAGCTTTTAGGTAGGTACGCGGGTGGTGCTCAGAAAATACCTTACCTACCTAGGTACGTAAACGTCGTTTATTTTTAAATGATTTCTAACCTAAAATATCTATTCTGTGCCTAGGTATAGCTTAAATTCTATAATTTGAAAATCGTTAACTGGTTCCACTGACTTGGATCCCATGCTTTGAGGGTCAGGTTTATCACTTACTCGTACCCATCGTCCTGTGTTGTGGCAGATCAACTATAAAATACCTAATAAAGTAAAGATTTTAGGCATTGATATTGTAAACTAGATACCTACATACTACTACATACATAGTACCTAGACAGTGGGTAATATTAATTTTGAATTAATTGTTTTAAATGTTGTCTGTGATATTAATTTGTAATTCATTTATAAATGTATATGAAGGGTAGGTACCTAGGTACCAATACGGTCGGCGGATCTAGGCAATCGTGATGTAAGGCGTTTGTGTGATGTGCAAAGACAATTTAATTCAAAAAGCTAGGTTACTCACCGAAACAGTTAATTTCATGATTGCCTGACCGTTCTGTACCTAACTACCTACTTATGTAAGTAACGGTTAGTAGGTAGGTACATTAAAACCTAACTATCAGTACAACCTAACTAGAGCATCACTTCTTTAGTGGTTCCAAAACTGTGTTAGTTACTTCATTCTTTATGTAATTAAGATTAGGTAGACTTACTTTGCCCAATTAAAATCTGTGTCACACATAATTATGTTTTTGCGTTTTATTTACAAAGCCTCTTTTGTTTTTTTTCCGTTAGCGTACTATAAATATCTCCTACCTTCACCAAGGTAGGTACTGTCATGTCATTTACATAATAACAACCTGAGTAGTATTAGCCACAGTTGATTTGTTGACCCAACACTTCGTATAGTAATGATGAAAGATGTAAGAGAAGTTGAACAGATTTAATAATATAATATAATACATTGACGCCACGTAAATCATCTGTAATAGATGTAAAGGCCAGTGATGAATATAATACATATAATCTTTCAGAAGGTAATCTTCGTGCAGTAAACAGTAGTACCTACTAGTCTGATGATAGGCACATTAAATTGTGAGAGACTGGTGCGATAAAATAGTAGTTAGGACCAAATCATTGACATCCTGGGAACTCTGACGAATAAATATGGAATGTATGCTATCTTTTAGTAGTTCTCGAAAACAATATTTAAATTAGTAGGTAGTTCTCTAGTTCAAAAGATATAAGCATCCGGGTCCTCACATTGGCTTTTATGCCAACATATACTTACTACAGTACTACCTGATTTTGTAGTTCTGTAGAACACAATTTTAACTAGAGTTCCGCGGTTCAAAAGTTATAAGCCTTTATCTTGTATGTTGTGCAAAACTATCTAATCTTCTGATATGGAGGTAGGTACATAAGGATAAAATACAAAATAAATGGGACTTTTGTTTACTTAGCTCAGTATAAAATACATGGACACTCGATATTCCCTATTTTATCCTATTGTAGAATTTTGTATGTGCGTAGATGATAACGGGCCTCTTTATATAACACGAAATTCGAATAGGTACAGTCAGCAAAAAATGTGGTCTACCACCTTAAGGTTGAGGTTGAGGTTAACGTTATGAAACAAGGTTGATTTTTCCTTGCAATACTATTATGAGAGATGTCAGGCATCTCAGTTAACAGACAATACGTCATAAATTGTGCATTTCTTCACTCTATTAGAAAAATAGGTAAACCCTAGCGCTAGTAAGATTTTACAGAAACTTTTGTTAAAACTGGTAGACCACTTTCTTTGCTGACTGTACCTAATTAGGTTAGGTAATAATAATATTTTTAATTGAATTTTTTAATCTCTCAGACCATCGCATGATACCGTCGTAAATCCAATGCGAGATGTCATTGTGATAGTAGATTTGCTAACCGAAGATAGCCTTGATATTTTAAAACATAACAAACTTGTTTTAGAAAGATTAAAAAAACAACTTTAAAAAATGTTTTTAAACTATTTATTGCAATAAATAAAATATTTTATGATCTATTTATTATATTATTATTATAACCCTGACTGGTTAATAAATATGTAGGTACGAATCTATACATGAACAGCTTTAACTATAAATTTATCAAAACATAAAAAGAACTAAAATATTGAATTTTAATCTACATGGTTGTGAGGCTTATTTAGATATAAGCGAGTAAATCTTCAACAGAACAAAAGCGAAGCGGTTCCGCGTGGTTTCTCGGTGTAATGCTTGTACCTGAATAAGCCTTTACAAAATCAAGTAGGTATGTTCGTTAAATTCTTTACCTAAGTAGATACCTACCACAATGATCTAGATAGGATATCTACATAGGATCTAAGCAAATCAGGTACCTAAACATCTTTAAAAAAAGTTATATTACTTTGTACCCTACCACAAAACAGATACTAGTACGACCCTACCTCACATAATTTATGTAAAAAGTAAGATTTTACTTGTTTATTAACAGTACACACACAGGATATCAATTTACACCACAACTACCTTTAGCGGCATTTGAATAATACACAGTTATAACCTACAATTTGTTTGAAAACCACATCATAACGTAAATAATTTTAACCTGCTCATAGCAAGGTTCTGTTAGGCGTATATAAAAAGATGTATTATTAACGAAAGTGGACGGTCAAAATAAGCATAAAGTGTGTCACAAAATATCGAAGTCGGAAGGTGTTACATACAATAGTGTTGACACGATACAAGTACTCGTAACGAACCTCTAAATTATGATTAGTTATGTAACGTTCAAGATTCTCAGTCAGATGGTAAAATAATATTACATCATATTTTGTGTACAATCATTTGTTTAATTTATCTTCATCAACATGTATGTATTTGAAGATTCCTGTGTACGGAATGACAGAATCGAACACGATTGGCCACGTTTCACAACTCAAAATAAGTTTAATGCACGGTCTAAGGTGATTCAGCGTTTACTATCCGCTCTAATTTCTGAAAAATTATGAATACAAACATATTTTTACGCAGTACTCGCATTGTGGCAAACGAGATACAATGAGATTTTTGGTCAATACGTGGGTTGTTCTCGTATCGTACGGACGCGTCTTTATGTCCCTCACACCTGGCGAAATATTCATTTTATAATGAAAAGGAGACTGACTGTTAACCGTAAACTTGATAGTCTTGAAAATTCGCATTTACAGCGTTTTTAATTAAATTATCTGTATATGTACTAGATTCCATAAACAACATTGCGCTCAAACAATGCGACCTCTAGTAGCATAATAAATCAGTGTGTACCACCCCATTGGCCTAGATGTGTAGGGGATATAAAGAACGTAGCACGAAAACGTAGAAAAATATAGACATGTTCTAACGTCGTTAGATGTAGGTTAGGGAACGTATACGCATCGGCTCGGCTTATCGCCATTTGTTTTATCTGGAGTACGACGATGTTACGATGCTGTGTACGATGATGCGTAAAGAGAAATTGTGAGAGCCGATGTTTTCTTCTAATGTGATGCAGATCTGTTGTCGAGGCGATACGGTGAGGATCCAATGGATTTTTTTCCAACGTTCTAGTAGAGGCGATGCGGATCTGTTGCCGAGGCGAGACGTCAGCGAGAACGCTCAACACGTTCAATGCCTCCAACTCGCCTCGCGTGTCCTGTATTTTCTTTCGATTTCTTCCCAGTGTCGGCGAATCAAGCGAGTTCAGTGTTCGGTCATATTTTCAAAATGCAGTGTAGGCACAATTCAAATCGTAAGCATTGTGTTAATGTCTGTCTGTGGTAGAGGAGCGGCGCACGTTGTTCCTCTGCGGGATAATGAACTCTGCATGTCGCGGGGAGGTGAAGGGGTTGGTGGGCGCGAAGGGGCCGCTCACGGAGCCCTGCCTCTGCGGGGGCGCGCGACGCACCGCGCCTGAAGAACCCCTGGGACAGTATAAATATATGGGATAGTATAGGGATAGTAGCCTGGGATAGTAATAAAATAATTATTAATTTGTAATAATTATTTTATTTTATTTATTCGGGATAACCATTATACATTCCCTATGTCGGGTATCAGAAGCTACGAGTTATGGTATGATTCGCTCTCTCTTTCGCTCGGTTATCGGTTGAATATAACTAAGGCTAAGGCGTCTCAGTTTCGAGATTGGCCAAATATTTGTCTGTCAGTCAGTCTGTCCGGCTGTTCTCGCCTACAGGTCGCATTTATCAACCAATTTGGTTGAAACTTGGTATACAGGTTTTATGACTATATAGAATTTGATTGTCATTGGGGATTTTTGACTTTCTCTAAAAAGGGTCAAAAAGGAGGCACCTGGATATCTCCGACTAATAAGTTTCAATTTCAATGATTTTTATTTTATAAGGTATTAACGTCTTATAAAAATTTGTTCTCATAAAAATATACGTCTCATAAAAATTTGGTAAAGATCTGACAAGGATCTTCAGCGAGATGAGCAGAATAGCTTCTCAAAATGCAGTAAATTGGTTAAAGCTCACTCTACAAGTTTGTGCTTGCGAGGTCTACTGTTCGGGGAACTGCTAGTAATATTGAGTATACACACATATTGAAAGTGGTGTGCGACTGGGCAGGCCTGCCATGGGGCAGGTTAGACAGGTTACCTCGGAGCGGCGGGTAGGTCGGCGGCGGCGGACAGCTGGCGCGGCGGCAGCGCGGGCGGAGGGCCCACGCCCGCGCGGATCACTGTGCCCGTCACTCGAGGGGGTATCTGTAAACATACATTATATATTATAGAAAGCGAATAAGCAAATTCTGAATTCTGATACCATCACTAAGCCGAATAAAAAAAGTGCACACCTAAATCTACCTACATGAAAACTAATAAAATTATTACTGCGTTTTTATGGCTCTACCTACATTGGTCAGTATGGAGCCAGCGCCCACGAAATCTGGATTCTAGAAACGTCAAAACAGTTATAATTTTTTTTTTAAAACACAATGTCTTTGAAGAATAGCAATCTAGGACTTGCTATTAACCAAACTTTGCTTAGTTTGTGGCTATATGGCGTTGTGTAAAATTGCCACATTAGAATACGTTTAAAATTGCGCCAATGCGTCGTCTTTGAAGTCTTGACGCAACAAGGTTATTTTATTAATTTTACAATAATATCTTCTCTGCTTAGCTTCAGTGGACACTTGCCCTAAAGCTGCGTTTGACCCGCGACAGCAGGCTTAAAACCGTGGGTGGCTTCATAGCAACTGCAAATACTGCAATGAAAACTTGTATGGAAATTTTCTAAAATACATCTTCGTTTCTGGATATGGTTTCCTGGAGAACATCATCATGACAGCCTTCAAATGTGTGGGGACATTGGCTTACTCTCAAGCGACAGTGGTTGGGTCTTAATCCACCACGCGGACCCAACGCGGATTGACATTTACATTACATTATTACATCAAAAAAGTAGTTTTCCCGAGAGCACTGGCATTGCGCACATATTTTTTTCTAATAGATAAATTCTATCCACGACCGGGAGCTAAATAGGAATATTCGTTAGGGGGAAATATAACATATTTAAAGCTATTTTTTGCGTAAATAGTGTAATGTTCACTTACTGAGGGTGGGTCGAGCGGTCGAGAGGGCACGGGTGCGAGCGAAAGCGCACGACTCAGCCTCTGGTGGGGTGGCGCGGGGGGCGGAGGACGGCGCGGGGGCAGGCTGTTCTTGCGCTCGGGCCCGGGGGGATCTGTTCTACGCTCCGCCGGGGGGAGCTCGCGACTGCGCTCCGAAGCTGGAACATTTTTTTTTATTCCACTAAAATAATTAATGGAGCGCTCGTAACAGATCAACGAAGTTAAGCACTGTTCCACGTAGTCACCATTTGGATGACCGCCAGTGGCAATTTCAACTGAGCGCTCCCGTGCTTCGGAGGGCACGTTAAGCAGTCGGTCCCAGCTTTTTCAAAGTTGTTAGGCCATGACAGAGGCCTTCGGGCGGCCTAGAAACTCTGTCAACAGAGTTGGCCACTGACTCATACGAACTTACTTTACTTTTTATTCCACTAAATTGGTAACCAAGCGTAGCATACAACATTAGAGATATCACTTGCGTTGCCACCCTGAGACGTATTTAGATCGAAAGTGTTATGTGCTGTTTTCATGCGACGATAATATTATTTTGTTAGACCGTCTGACGGTGCGTGACAGCGTTCCGGACGGTTTTGGTTGGTTTTGGAAGCAGAAGGCCCCTGCTCAAGTTCATAGGGTATTTTTTTTTAAATGGATATAATGTCATAATACATAGATCGACTGACAACCTGTGACAGCTTTACCCGGATGTTCATGCGGTGGGTGTTTATTTTACCTTTAGCCGTATCCTGCGACTTGGCGGGGGCGGGAGGAGGCTGCCCCCCGCCCCGCTCCGCCCCCGCGCCCGCCCGCTCCGCGCTGACTCGCGCGCTGTCTTTGGACTCGACCGCTATGCCCTCGGCTCGCTTGAACGACGCCCTGGCTTCCCCGGACCGGTTTACTGGAGACTTTTTCTCCACCTGTAACAATTTTATAATATGACGAATTAAAATTCCACTAGCAGTGAGCAGACTTATGATGTTTTTTAGCCAGAACCTTCCAGAAGTTCATCCATATAACTCGTGGACGAAAATCGGGACCGATACCGAACTATGTGCACAGAACAAATTCTGGGCTCTGTTTGCCCTAAATTTTGATGATATTCAAGAAGTTTCAGTTCAGTTATCTGGCTAATAGTAAGAAAGAAAGAAAAGACGCTTATTTCAACTCAACTAGTAATAGCTTTGCTTAGTGTGGGGCTAGAGAAAAAACTCTATATGTGTATAATATTATTAGATACCTGCGGGCTGACCCTGCCGCGAGGCGCAGTGGGCGAGGCGGGCGCGAGGCGCGACGGCGAGGCGGGCGGCACGCGCGCCGCCTGCTCCAGTATCGCCTTCTTCTGCTCCTGCCCCGCGGCGAAGTACGAGAACACGCACAGAACAGCGTAGCAGATCTGATCCGCCTGCAAATATTAATAACGATCACTGTACTATTGAGGGTCTACTTTTGCGGCCAAAAGCGATATTGTGCGACTTACCGCGATTATTGTTTATCGCTTTCAAGAGTAGACCCTATTTTGAAAGCGAATAACGATAAACGTGGAAAATATCGTAGTTCAACTTGTGTTAGTGACCACGAAGTTCAGAGTATTCATGGACTTAATTGAATCACGAAAACTGTCACGATAATCGCTACGGGCCGTGCGCCACAACCAATCTGTTCTGTGACACAATGAACCGATCGAGTATATATTTTCTGTTAGAAGTAATCATTAAAGAATTGTCAAAATTAATTTAGTTTTGGGATATGCCATGTGCAAAATTAACCTTAAGGTATAATAATTTTAAAACCATTTAAAATTATCATTCCTTAAGGTTGATGGTAGATGTTACAATTGTCTGAGAAATGCATCATATTATCGCGTGGCATATTGTAAGATTGCAAACCGAATTCTGACATTTTCACAGTATGGTGAAAGTGTCAAAACTCTATAATACAACTATAATTTTGCTTTCATTGTATTAGTAGCATTGCCTCCCCATGCTTAGATGGATTGAAACCCTTACCTACTCATGTTTGTGAATAACTTTGTAAGTATATCAACTATTGTCACTGAACTTAAAGTTTTGTCATGCTTCTATTGCTAAATACAATCGTTATTACAAAATGAAGAAATATTAGAAAAAAGTTGAAAGAGAATCAGTTGAAATTAAAATTGTTATTTTATAAAACCAGCACATACCTTGTTCCAAGTGAGCGAAAGACTGCGTTACCATAAAATAGCAAGCATTTTAAGGAGAATAAAATAAGCGAAAATAAAGAAAAAGTTTTTGTAATACGTACACGTGGGAAACAACTAACTAAAAACATGATGTAAACTCTCATTTGCCTCGAGATATAGGAAGTATCGAGAAAGCCATATGGAGAAGAGACGGTGCAGATCAAATACTACTTTCTCTGCCTATAACAAAACATAAAAGGAAAACAAATAAACACCACAGTATATGGAATGCTACATATAAATTAAGATAAGAAATGTGCTTACCATAATAGATTTGTACTTTCTTTGTATTATTTGCCTTGTTTTTGGATCTGAAAAGATAAAAAAAAAGAGGATAATTAGGTACCTAAATATATAAAAATAATTAACTGAACTAATTGGAATTTTATTCAGATTTCTATTAAGTTAAATATGAGCAGTAGACGAAATAGCACTAGCTTTGACTAACTGTATTAATTTAATAAGGTAGGTACATTTCAAAAGGCGAAGTTGCAATAAAAAACCAAGCTCAAAAAGTTACCTATTGGAATTTTTTTAAACTGAGACTGTAATATTATTAAAGATAATAAGATATTTAATTACCCTTATTTCTAATCACTTACTGAATTCTTCTAAAACGAAGATACCGCCATTCTGAGTGAAGCATTTCCGAATGTGATCTAGCCGCACAAAGAACTGGAACACAAACAAATTGAACAAATGCTATAAATCTATGCTATTTGCTAAAGTGTCAAGTTAAAACAATAAGTAGGCTATTTCACTACCTCAAGTACCTATTGATATTAATCCACTATAGTATGTACTATCTAATTTGAACATTTATTTTCTATATCTACAAAACTACAAAATCATTATAGTTATTGTATTCTCAGTGCCATGATACGATGCAATCGATAATATTATTGCATGGTCCTGAACTGCAAACCTTTTATAACAGGTTTGATCCCCTACCTCCCTAAAGTGTTAAGGTAGGGCAGGGGTTATATTAAAGGAAGCATGCAAACCAATATATCAATCTAAAACGTGTGGGGTAACGTATCTGCATTATAATATGTATGAACAGCTAAGCGTTAAACCACCAATAGCATTATTTCAAGACAATTTGTTAACGAGGGTGTAATGAAATACATCTCCAACGACATGCAAACATGCGATTCAGCTACATTGCAGAGGGCGCACCGGCATTGACAAGGCGATTGCATTCAGAGCGGCTATTTGCATTGCATTACAAACATATCGTTTTCTGAACAAAATCCGTAGATAATCGAGTCGTGCGTTCAAACAGGGCGAGTTCTCGCTGACAGGTGGAGTGATCAGGAGCGGGTGAGTGAGGCAGGTTTACATAAGACAGAGCTCAGAGTGAGAGCGGAGAGTGCGAGGTCAGATGCGTGCGTGCGCGGTGCGCGGCGTGTCGCGTGTGAGAGCGTGCGAGTGGGAGGGGGAGGCAGGAGACAGGGCGTGGCCGGTGCGGGCGCCGCGCGGCCCGGGCCGCACCAGAACTTGTGAGATGGCAGATGCTCTACGACTGACCTCGTGACTCGCGTACGTTAAGCGTTCGGCGCTGACGTGACGCTCGCTCGGGTTCCGGGTGAAGGGACAAACGAACTAATTGTCCGCACGAATGCGGGAGCGAAAGATAGAGACCGCTCGCCGGACGATCAACGGTACGAATGCAAGCTGTCGGGTGCGATATGTATAAACAGATAAAACAAAGGGCGTCTATGTGCATGCACGACGGCGCCGGGCGTCCGTCGCACTCGGGAGAACTAATACAACGCTAACAACGGCTAAAAACAATCTGTAAGCCTCAAAACTACAAGTAAAGCCCTACGACTTCGAACGATCATCGCCGATCGCGTCTCACGGTAGGTACCCGTGACTGAGATAGATAGGTCGTGTCGATCATCGTAAGAGCCAGCCACTAGTGAATGAGCCACTATGTACCTCGAAATCCTTTAGCGCAGCGGCGCGGTTCGGCGTGTCCGGGAGGGTAGAACAGATAAAAACAAGAGATTAGTTGAGAGTCGGGCGGCCGAGCGCGTGTCAAGGACCATCTCAAAAGTTCCTAGCGAGCGCAGCGCCGAGAGCCGGCCACGCCGCAGCCGCAGCGGAGTAGCCATGCACCTACGTCCCGTCCCAGCCAGCCAGCCAGCCAGCCAGCCCGTCAGGTGACCACTCTTACTTACAACTTACACTAAACTATCACATCCAGTCATCAACATATTAAGATAGAGGGAAAATAATGGATTTAATCTTGTTAAAGCTGTTCTTAAAAAAAAGTAAGAATGCAAAATTACCCGAATAAAATTAACGTAAGTAAATACACTAAATACATAAAAATTATAGAAAAAAATTAATAGATCAGAAAAATAAAGTACTTATAAGTATTTCGATAGGAAAGTTTGAGAGGTCCTTGCGTCCGGATAATAATTCAACTACAGTAACCAACAAATAATCGTGGGCTTAATTGTAATAAGTGGGGTTTTTATATTGTTGAAAGTTATGGCAGCAGAGTATAGGTAAAAATAATCACATTGTTGTTCCGAAATTTTGTCTTCGTTGGATGAAGAAGCTTCATGTAATAGGAACGCTTACAATGCGCTAGTGGCACCGATACAATATCGAATACAATGAAGCGTAGCGTAGCTTGGACGCTGTCCTTGAGTATCATAGATGGTCATACAATAAAATTACCCTGTACGACATTCTACAGTGTTTTATTATAACTTACCGAGACGACCTGTATTAAGCGACATACTAACAAACCTTACCTGTTATGAATATACCAAAAAAAATGTAAATTAGACTTAAAAGTTTTGGTATATCATTGAAACTGATCGAACGGGTAAATGACATAAATAAGCCGACAAAAAATATGAAAACGTTTGTAAGCGGCGGGACATACCTTGCTGTGGTGGAAGAGTAGACCCACGCCTTCCATGCACACCTTGAAATTATGAGTTTACACATACATTATTATTTTATATTCATAATATTACTAACTGTTGCCCGCGACTTCGTTCGCGTCGAACTCGGGAACCGTACTTTTCGGGTTAAAGCTCTATGTCTTATTCCCTGTCATCATAAGCTATTTGCTATCAAATTGAGTTCAAAATAATATTATCTTATCATATCATCTATCTATGTTTTAAAAGTGACGATAGCATTCAGCTGGGTGATGATTACCTACCTGCTGCAGTTTAGGTTACTTAGCCTCATTACATTATATTACTACAAAATAATTACTGCCATATAAGGTAATATAAGTTTTTCTTCTAATTATGTACCTAATACCAACTTGGGATATAATGTTTACTTTGTTTTGTTTTTGATATTGTTATTTTTTAGGGTTCTTAAATATGATTTACTACTCTGGTACCTTATGTAGGTGTTTTTTAAAAAGTGTAGGAAGTGTTTAGCAGCTTTATTAGAGGTACAACCAAGCACGGCTGCTAAAATAATTTTTTTAGTACTTCTAACCATAATTTTCAGTTTTTTTCAGTTATCTGTAATACGCACAAGTTATTAATAAACATCGTGAGGAAATCGGCATGTCCAAGAACTAAAAGTTCGAAAGACATGTGCCATCCACCAATCCGCATTGGGTCCGCGTGGTGGGTTAAGACCCAAACACTCTCGCCCGAGAGTAGGCCAGTGTCCCAACAGTGGAAACATAAGAAGGCTGTCATGGTGATGATTAAAAAATTAAACAGCCAAATTAGTTCAGTGGTTGAGTTATAGAGGAACAAACATACAAACAAACATTAAAACTCAATGTGATAAGGAAGAGTTACCTGTATAAGCCCGCCCTCGCCCGTGGCGCAGTCCTGGATAGGAAACTCTCCACCCAGCTCCGCCGCGTCCTGCCTGCGCCCGCTTTTCTCCATCGCTTCCTTGATGCAGTAGTACAGCGCTTTGCACTGAAATGGCGTAATCAGTGCAATAAGTAAAGTATGTTCGTATGAGTCAGTGACCAACTCTGGTCAGTGCAACGATTACTTGTTTTCCAAAGTCAAAGTAAAAAATGATTTATTTCAATAAAATCACAAGGATCATTTTGAAACGTCTTAAAGCTAGGTGAATTGCGCCAGTTCCACGCGCCACAGCCTAGAAGAATCTGGCAACAAACTTATCATATCATCTATCTATGTTTTAAAAGTTCCTAGCTTTTTTTTGATGATCCCTCTTCATCATAAAGCTTCAGTGGTGCCAATCGAACTAGGTGAGGCTCATGCCAAGAATATAAGTAGGTAAGTAAAAAAAGTAAAAAACTTAAGAGCCAAGTTCTTTAGCAATACACGCTACGCTTGATGAGTACACATTATTAAGTAATTCTAGATAATCGAATAGGTACTAAATAAAAACGAGGAGGATATTACTAACACTTGTTCATAGATACGTTACATGGTGATTTGTGCAACTACTAATGTATTGGTGACTTGTTTTCCACTCTTGATTGAAATACTAACACCTCTATTCATAACTGACGACCAATGTGGCGCGGTGGGCGAAGGTCCGCCTGCGACGCGGAGGTTGCGGGTTCGATTCCCGCCTTGGGACAAATGTTTGTAGGATCTGCAAATATTTGTTCCGGGTGTTCTGGGTGTTTTCTATGTATAATAAAAAATATCTATCTATGTATTATATTGTAATAAATATATATCAGTCATCTAGTACCCACAACACAGCTCTGTTTAACAGCAGCTTACCTTGGGGCTAGATGATGCTGTGTGGATTGTCCAGCATTATTTATTATTTATTTATTTATTTATAACCAGCGGCGCTAAGCGCTTTTAATCGCGCTATTGCAGTTTTTATGATATAACGTGTATATCTGTGTGTCTGTCTGTGGCATCATAGCTTCTGAACTGTTTTTGAATAAGTATTTTTAATCGACAGTGTTCTTCGCTATGTTTTAAAAAAAAATTCTCAGTAGTTTGAAGACCATGATGTTGATGAAGAGATATTAAAATCTGCCTTCATTCATAAAAAATAATAATTTCAGTTTCAGCTGCTTGCTTTTCTTGTCATTCTTATGTTAATGAACAAAGACGATGATAGATTTGAGAGACACCTTAGAACAGAGTACTCTTATGAAAAAAGCTCCTAGTAATAAACGTGTTTAATTTTTTTTTCTCGTTTTTTAGAGTTTATTTAAGGATTTCAATTGACGAGATACCTTTTTAGTGTAGTATTTATGCAGTTGCGTCTGACCGCCGTTCTTCCTCCAAAGGCACAACACTCGGATCTTCGGACTGTAGGTCATGTTCACCAGTCGCTCGTACCACCATCTCTCCACAATTGTACCTGTGGAAGGTTAAAAAGTTAGTTGGATTCGGCCAAAATCGAATAGGCACTATTTTTTTTATTGCACAAAAAAAACAAAATTGTACAAAGGGAGGACTTAATGCTATGCAGCATTTTCTACCAGTCACCTGTACATGCATGCTACATGCTATGCAGTATTCTCCGAATAAATTGTACCTAGTTATTCGCAAGTAAACTGACAGTTTACTTGTATTTAACATTTCTTATTCCTCAGAACAGTTATTCCAGATGTTGGTCGAATCTACCCTTACTTTAATAACTATCTAACTCTACCACAGGTTATTAAAACTTAACTGAAGAGCCCCAAACCCTGTTATAATTGAAACAGTAACATAAATAAATCATTTTTTGTATGACAATAGTGATTATTAATCGCACACATAAGCGCCACGCCTGACTACAGTTGCAGTTTCACCCAATGCTTTAAGCTTTTAAAGTCTGCGTAGCACTGCCACAGAACAGATATTAGTACTACGTACAGAATGGCCACTCCGTACTTTCAACTGGTTTTACTTACCTACCCGAAAGTTTGCCGGCACCTTTCGCCGGCACTGAAGCTGAGGGCTATTTACAAGCGCGCCGAGCGAAAGTGTGCTATCTCGCTCTTGCTATAATTGGGTGGGGCCAATACAACGGCACCCTTTACTTACACAAACCATGCATGTGGTGATTGCGACACGTTTGCTTCATACATTTTATTAAGAGTTTCCGGGTGTGGTGTAACACAATAAATTTTTTTGTAAAATAAGTTTAGGAGTTAAGAAGCCCATTGTTTTTTAAACTCATGTTATCTTTTGTCATTATAGAATAGAATAGAATAGAAAAATATTTATTTAACGCCACACAATTAACATAAAAATAAAAATAAAAAAGTTAAACATTAAAGTTTTTATTTTTTATTTATTTCTAATCGGCATCCATAACAATAGAAAATGGTAGGATATGAGCGAGGCCACCGAAAATGCCGTCAACGTTGCCAGATTTTGAAAACATAGGGGTTTTGGGCCAAAAAAATTTGAAAACACAGAGAACCACCATCACGAAGAAGAAGAAGACAAAAGTTTGGTACCTTGAGTAGAGCGTAGAACAAGTCCATCGTCCCGCACTTCGAGGAAGCGGAGCTCCCCCCCCGCGCCCGCGTCCCCCTCGTGCACAGTGAAGGTGGCGCGCCGCAGCAGCCGCGAGCCCAGCGGCCTCAGCTCTATGTCGTTACCGTGCTGGAACAAACATACATTATGTATGACCTTCTAATGTTCCCACTGCTGACATTTGCCATTGCGAAAGTAGTCTCGAGCGAGAGTGATTGGGTCTTAATCCACCACGCGGACCTAATGCGGATTGGATGAACATTCATTAGGAACCTATATAATATAAACCTTAGGTGAGCACCCAACGCAAACCCTATTTTATTTAAAAAGCAACTTTGTAACTTCATAACGTAAGTTGAAATTGGAATGATGAAATAAAGGAAGTAGAAGAGCATCCTTTCGAAACAGTGAAAGAAAACATCGAGAATTATAGGCTGCTTCAAATGAATTGTTGTGCGTTAGGATCGCTAAAACTCGAGAATGGCTGGACCGATTGGCTAATTTTAGTCTTGAAATGAGTCCAGGGAAGGTTTAAACAATGATACATTTTGGAAAAATTGCAAAAAAAATAACGCGGAAACCGCGCCGGGACAACTAGTAATTAATAAAAATTGGGGCCATTTTTACACAGCGCTGTCTAGCCCCAAACTAGGCAAAGCTTCTATCAGAGCTTTTAAATACATACAGTCATAATAATAGATCATGCAAATTTGTCCCGCAGCGGATCGAACCCGGAACCTCTCGCATCTCAACCGGGCCGAATGCCCACAGCACCAACGGGGTCATCAAAACGTCTTTGCGAACTAAGATTAGGGTATCACATGAGCAAATCAGTGAGTAGAAACAAAAACTAATAATAGGTGATATCTCGTATTTCGTATACTAGCTGCGCCCCGCGGTGTTTTTTTATCCCACGGGAAACCGGGATAAAAAGAAATCTATATGCTATTCCAGACAATATTCTATGCCTGAGCCAAATTTTATATAGATCCGTTCAGTCGTTTGGGCGTGATGCTCCTACAAACATCCGAACTTTCGCATTTATAATATTAGTAAGATATTAGGATTACCCCAAAAATTTAATACTTACCAACGTGTGAACTACATCTAGAAGATGGTTGACTTCTTGACTGTAAATAAGGCCAATATGACTCTTGGCGAGCAACCGCCTCACTTTATTCCGAACTATGTCCGCGTCTACTTCGAACAAGACCATCGCTGCGGTTAGATTGTACAACGCAGTTGACAATAGTCTGTCCTCCTCATGCTCGAGGCGTTTTCTCTCCGTCTCGCTCAGACATTTGTACCGTTCCATCATTTCGTTCGCCCCTTGGTCCATTCCGATCATGTCGCGCTCCTGACTGACTGCGTCTAGGAACGCATCTTCCCAGAATTGCATTTGGTCCCAGATGTTTGATCGCTCTTTACCTGTGAAAAAAGAACTTCACTTAATTTTTAGTTTCGGTATGACTAAACTCTTAACACGAATTCTGTAATACTGTAATGTTTGCGTGTTTGCAAATAAATATTCTGATTTATAAAAATAAAAAAATGAGCTATCTGCCACCCGTGGCTTTGCTGAAATTATATATACAATTATAAAGTAGTATAAAGTAACTATATCCTTTTTCAGACTTAAACTATCTCTGTGCCCATTCAACCCAGTTCAATGGTTTAGCCGTGAAAAGATAACAGACAGACAGAGATACTTTTGCATTTAAAAAAAATTGCATTAAATGCAAAAGTAAATTGGCTTACTCTCAAGCGAGATTGATTGGGTCATAACACCTCACGCTGACCCAATGCGAATTAGTTGCTACATTTATAAATAATCCAAAGAAAACAATCAAGTTCCTACCGATAAGTCCCTGGAAGAGATATGTGCGTGCTGTGTCGGGTGAAGTGAGAGGTGACGTCACAGGTACTCCGGCCGGCGGTCGATAGCTCATAGAGGACTTCGTCGAGAACATGCTAGCCGCCCGTTGCTTGCTCGACGAACTCGGTCGACACACCTGTATCAGGGAGTATGGATACTATAATAGATGTACTCTAGTGTCACATCTGACTTTTTAGAGTCATAAAACACAAGCAATTTTTGAGTCTAGAGCCACAAAACAGATATGGTACGGCCGACGGTTCTCGGCGATCGTTAAGTTAGCTGTGTGATGCGCAAAGATAATTTAGTTCGAAAAAGCTACATTGCGCATCGAAACGGCTAACTTCACGATCGCCGAGAACCGGTAGTAGTATAGGGCGATATCGCAACTGAGTGCATATCACGAAAAACTTGTTTGACAATCGTAAACGTATTCAGTATTCAGTATTCAGTATTCAGTAGGTTTATTCACAAAAGACATGGTACATTTTTACATTAGGTGGAAAATATAAACTTTAGTGCTGCATATCTCGCCCGAGTACAGGCACGTGAACATCATAATTATTAAGTACTTACACATTATATTGAAGTTATTAATTAATTTAAAAAAAAAATTACACATAAATATTAAGTTACAATAAATGAATTACCAAAATTTGAATTAAATGTCATTTACAATACCTACCTATTTGAAATTTGATGTCACTTGATTCATACATTTGTCAACTAATTTAGATTGCTAAGTATAAATGCACAGATTACTTTTATTAGAGAATGTCAAAAGTTAAATTAATAATGTCAAAATTTAAAATTAAGATAGTCGTCAACAGAATAAAAACAATGATCAATTAAAAAATGGAATAACTTTCTGTTGAATAAGGCACCGTTCAGTTCTTTAACAACACTTGGCAATTTGTTGTAAATTTTGATAGCCATGGTATAACAGTTACGACTATACAAACTAGTTTTCATTACAGGAATTGCTAACTGATCTTTATGTCTAGAGCTAAATTTGTATACCTGTTCAAAAGTTTCAAATAATTCCATATGTGATTTTACAAATTTACACATTTCTTGAATATACATGCACGGTAAAGTCAGAATCTTATATTTTTTAAATAATGGTGTACAAGGTTCCCAAGGTGGTCGGTTAAATATTGCACGCAGGCACTTTTTTTGCGCAATAAATAAAGAAGTAACATTTACTGCGTTTCCCCATATAATAACATTATACCTAAGAAGAGACGCTATATAACCATGATAGGCTAGTAGAGCAGTTTTGTGGTCGGTTATGTTTGAAATATTCCATAAAGCGTAATTAAAACTGTTGACTCTTGATTTAATATGTTCGATGTGCGGTATCCATGAGCATACATTGTCAAGTTTCAGACCGAGGAATACCACATTATCACTTTCTTGTATTACTTCATTTTGATAAGTCACCTTAAATGTACTTCCTTTTGGTTTTCTGTTATAAAATTTGATGAACTTAGTTTTTGCTACATTTACTTTTAGGTTATTTTTGCTTAACCAGTCAATACAAGTTCCGACTGTGTTATTTAAGTCATGTATATGTTCAAGCTCGTTGTCATTAGTTACAACTATCGAGACATCGTCGGCAAAAAGTGTACAATGGTTTTTAGTGATGTCTGGTAAATCATTAATGTACAATAAAAACAAAAGAGGCCCAAGGACACTGCCTTGAGGCACACCTAGTGTGTTATGTCTAAAAGGTGACTTGAAATCAGTTAGCTCATTTCTATCATTCAATTTTCTAACTTCTACGCATTGTGTCCGATTATTTAGGTAGCTTTTGATCCAATCATGAGCAACACCACGTATACCACACAGCTCACACTTTGCTAGAAGTCTCTCATGACAAACATAATCAAACGCCTTGCTCATATCAAAGAACACTGCTGAGACAAACTTGTTTCGGTCAACATTATTAAGTATAGCTTTAACTAGATTAAATGCTGCTAAAGTTGTCGACTTACCTTTCTGAAATCCGTTTTGATTATTTTTTATTACATTATGTTTGTTAAGGTAATTTGTAATCCTAGTGTGCATTGTTCTTTCGAAAATTTTAGAGAATATTGGTATTAAGGTTATAGGACGGTAGTTATTTATGTCAGTTGGGTCATTTTTTTTTAAAATAGGTTTAACAATAGATTTTTTAAGTTTTACTGGGAATTCACCTGATTGAAATGACAGATTTATTAAATAAATAATTTATTAAAAAAAAACGTAAACCTATCGTTTAGCTGTCAATTTGTATAGGATTTTTTACCAGCGCCTCTTTAGTGCGTTAAATGAACTACCAGATGTGCATACAAATTGACAGCTTGACGATACGTTTACGACTGTCAAACGAGTTTTTCATGTTATGAACTCTGTATTGCGATTCGTCACGTAATTACGTTGTTGCGATAGTGTCATGCATGACGATAGGTATGGGTTCAGTCAACGCAAACGCTCACAAATCTCAAAATCGCTTGTGTGATAGAGCTCTAAATTAAAACTGGAATCAAACGGGTCACTCAGGAGAATTATTCTAGTGACATTTTTATATTTTAATTCAAAAGTTGAAGATGAAGATGAAGTAAACCGTCTGATTTCGTCATAATTTTTCAAATATGCCAAAAAAGGCGGTTGGTCAGTCATGTAACAGTTTTGTCAGATGTGCCACTAGCCTTAACATTGATGGGTTCTTGTGTCGATGCAGTGCAAATCCTCTAAAACTAAATCACCTGTGAGACTGTGCCGAAGTCCTAAACATTAGGAAATACCAGTCGAAAATGCAAAAATCATGCACTACATTACTTGTAGAGCTATTTAACCACAGAACGTGAGACTATAACTACTATTAGATTGTGATCTAAAATCTAGAAGTTTTTATTATGATTGTAGATTAGTTTGGATTGCTTCAATCCCAAATTCTGTGATCGAACAGTGTTCTAAGACAAATAGCTAATGAGTTTTAATTTTCAATAATGCCAATCCGGTTATAGCTATTTGCCGCATTGCGATACTAAAAAGCAGAAGCAAAGCGGTCGGGGACACAATGTAGGACCGTAACCAAAAGTTATGACCAAGAGTGAATTAAACCTGAACATGAGTAAGATAGCGCCTACAGGAAATTCCCGTTATATAAATATTTCTAGCATCCAACATTTTCTATTTGAGTCGTAAGTACTCGAACAGTGCGTCTGATTGGTCATAGCGGCTCAAGGCAATGACAGAGGTGATTGATAGCATACAATTGTTTTTTTTTCTGGTTACGGTCCTATCACAGCGATAGGGAAACACACAACGCTCTAGGACTTACATTGAGGAGCATGACGTCAGTATCAGAGAGGTTTGACTTAAAGGAGGCGCGGTGGTCGTAGAGATTGGCTCGGTTGGTGGTGATCGAGCCGCTCTCGTCGGCCGAGCAATCGGAAGGCGCCGCCTGCCGCCAAAATCAGCCTATACCATACTTGCCGCGGCATTTTGCCAATCTTTTAGTGGCTTAATGATACAATTTGATGTCCATGGCGAGTATGGTAGCTTTAACTGCTCAGGGACCGTGTCACGGATTACTTATTTTATAGGGTATAGCGCCAAATATGTTTTATCAATTTAGAAACGAGAGCATGTTTTTATCATAGAAATTTTTAATTACAATTTTTTTTGATAATTTCTTATTAGAACATTGAAAAGCCAACTGAGTTAAATAAATAACTGTAAAGCTTTTAACTTAGCAAACCATATTTACTTCAAACATTCATTATGTATAACACAATTTCATGAGGTTAAACAAAGGTTAGGTAGTTGACATGCTCAAATGGCTGAGTAAATTATGTTACACTTACAATACAGTTTACATTGGGTAAGTTAGCAACATACTGAATCACCATGCAACAGATTTACAACAGTAAATATAGTAAAAGCAGTGTAGACTTACATCGGAGTCGAATGAAGTTAATTTACTGTATAATAGGTTTCTCTTTTGGTTCAGCATATCTTTGAACATTTCTGTGGTGCTCTGAGCCTCGTTTGAATCCATTTCGGGGTAGTTCACAGTCGGTATATCTAATTGAATAAAACATCATAATGAATTAAACTGTTAAGTTAGTTAAATATATAAGGAATAGTGATTAATTTTTTAATTCAAAAAGAGATTTTTTGATCAACATGCACAAAAATTGGGTCAAAAGTAAATGATTTTTGACCCAATTTTTGTCATGACAGACAGCGGCTAACCTGACAGAGGATAAGGTTATGACATTATGCAAATCTTCTTTATTATAAAACAAAATCCCTTCAAAAACAAAATATATATGTATGTATGTATGTATGTATGTATGTATATATGTATGTATATATGTATGTATATATGTATGTATGTATGTATGTATGTCTTGTTTTCATCAATACACTCGGGTGATTCAAGAGGAAGGGTTATGCACCCGTACGAAGCCGAGGCAGAGTTACAGAATAAACAATAGCTTTACCTGACTGTGAACTTTTCCTCGAGGACGGCGCAGAAGGCGTGTCTAGGTCATGTCTGTAATCAGACAGTGCGGAGTTAGCCATCCCCCCGTCTCCGAGACACGCGATCTCTTTGCTCCAGTAGTGGGTGTGCGCCATCTCAGCCAGTTGGAACACTGATGCCATGCCTCCTAAGCCGAAGTTGGAATATGTGTGTTCTAGTCCGTGGACCACCGCTTGGAGGACTTTTAACATGCCTTTCCATATTGGTTTGCTGATAAACTGAAACAGGTTTTGTTTTTTTGCCAGAATACTACTGCTATTTATGCAACCACTGTGACTTGTAAATGTAGATTCGTTCTTTCGTTCGTTCGTTCGTGTGAGTCAGTGGCCAACTCTGGTGACAGAGTTTCTAGGCCGCCCGAAGGCCTCTGTCACGGCCTAACAACTTTGAAAAAGCCGGGACCGACTGCTTAACGTGCCCTCCGAAGCACGGGAGTGCTCAGTTGAAATTGCCACTGGCGGTCACCCATCCAAATGATGACCCCGCGGAACAGTGCTTAACTTCGTTGATCTGTTAAGAACAACTTAGCCAGCTACGTCACGAGCGCTCCGTAGATTGATAACTGTTTGTTACTTCAGAGGGGATGTTAAACAGTCAGTCCTGGCTTTTTCAAAGTTGTTAGACTATGACAGAGGCCTTCGGGCGGCCTATTACTTTTGTGACTAGAGTTGACCACTGAATCATACGAACTTACTTACCACCAGACTACAAAGATATGAGACACAAGAACACGACAAAAGGTGTGTTCGATGAATTACTTTTCTGGTCAGCTACCAAGTTAGGGTAATGAACAGTGACCAAATAGGGGGTCGATATTATGTAAAAGTCTTAACAAAAAAGATGTATGAAACTTACGACATCGTCAACTTTATCACACGGCGTAGACTTGCGGTTGAAGTTTCTGTTCAGTTTGCTGAGCACCATATTTCTGTAGGACTCGTCCTCCATTAGCTTCTTGAGTCGGTTCAGTTTGAGCCAGCCGACTCCTTCACCTTCTAACACGTGCTGCACCAACTGCAATGGAAAGCAAACATTGTTTTAACAGATTTTATGGAAATATTGTTAGTAATGAAATGTGTTTGAGTCATGATGAAGTTTCAGTATCGTTCGCCTTGTGTGGCTTTTTGTGAGAAAGGAGCTAGTGGCGTCACTATAGGTGCTAACTTTATATAGACACCCACGTCGTTTAGGGAGGCCAGGTTTTCTGTGTTGACGGCGCGGCGGAGCGCTCATGCGGCGTGACGCATGAAAGGCGAACCTTGCATCAGCCCCCTGGCTTTTTTGAGAACAGATCTAGTGACGTCACTATTAGGATCTAGTGACGTCATTATAGGATCTAGGGACGTCACTATACACTCACGTCGTTGAGGAATGCCTGGTTCTCCGTGTTGGCTGCGGAGCGCGCGTGCGGCGGGGCCGGCGCGGGCGCGGGCGCGGCGTGACGTATGAGAGGCGAGCGCTGCACCAGCCCGCGCGCTCCTTGTGAGAACGGACCAAACGATGCGGCTGAACTAGCGCCCCCTGGCGATACGCCCCCGCTGCGGACTGACTCCGCTTGCTTTGGTGGCTGCTTGCCTAAGGATATAGAATGAGGTCAGAATGAATCGGTCACTAATCGTAGTGATGGACGTACAGACGCCTCTGGCTCAAAAATATTATAACCGGAAAAGATCACAAGTGCGAAAGCAGTGACAGTTATTGAAAAATTGTATTTTATCTGGGGTACACTGAGGCATGCGACTGCGCCCCTGAGGCATGCGACTGCGCCCCTGACGAGTTGTGAAGTAAGAACGTATGATTCAAATTTGCAAATTGTGATGTTTTTTTTTATACAACTGAAGTGGCAACCAAGCGTACAGCCCACAAGGTGGCAAGCGGTTACCGCAGCCTATGGACGCTTGCAATACCGGAGATATCACTCGCGGGTTGCCACCTTGAGGCTAAGATAGAAAGCCTCATGTGCCAGTAATTTCACCGGAAACCATACTCTTTGCACCGGAACCAGCAATGCGAGCATTACTGCTTGGTGGCAGAAGTAGGTATGGAGGTAGTCCTTCCCCGGACGAGCTCTATCACAGAGAACTCTACTACTCTTTGTATGATGTTTACATTATTTGATCACTGTGAACAGTTCAGTCATAATAAGTATTGGACAAAAACTGTCTAACTAGTTGAACAGTCAACATTTGAATTAGACATATTCCCGGGCCTTAATTATTCCATAAAGGTCTTTTATTAATCTTTTAAAAATATTTTACAATGTTGCCATGATTATAAACATTTCAAATCTCACCTTTATTGGATCCAAAGAAACCGCTGAACATACTGGAGGTTGAGGCAGCAAGGCCGTTCAGATCTGAGCTGATGTTTGATAGGAAATCCCTGTGCGTGGCGGTCAGCAAGTTGGTCGTTTGCAACGCGGTGGAGTCGCCCCTGTTTGGAGGACTACTCGGCAAGTCCTGACTTTCTCCCTGATTAGAGACACATGTTATGTTTTTCGATATTATCACATCATGATTGTACCCCCACAAAAAAATCCGTTTTATAAATAAACGTCGGCGTGGGATAGGCGTCTGAGTGGGATAGGCGTCGGCGCGGGATAGCCGTCGGCGTGGGATAGGCGTCTGTGTGGGATTGGAGTCGGTGTGGACGTGTGGTGTGGTGTGGTACAATGAAATGACCGTAAAAGTTTTTGTCATTTTTAAGTAAACGGTTGGTTTTTTTTTATTTAAAAATTAAGCAATATTTTCTGACATCGCCATTTAGTACCAAACTAAGTAAAGCTGAAAAAAAGGATGATGTACCTTTATTAAACCCTTCTTCGTAGCAGCTTCTTTAGCAGTCTTGGTGAGGTCACCTAAGGTAGATTTGCCCACGTATGTCAGATCTTCAAAAGTGTTCTTACTAACGGCAGTTGCCGTTTTGCTCGCCTCGAGAGCTGACTTTGAAGCTTCGTGCATACTCTTAGACGCTTCTTCAGCGGCTTTCTTCGCGTGTAATGTTAGCTGTGGGTATGATAATTTTAATTTCAGTTCTTGTAGTTCACGTGCAGTATATCATTGCAATTTGAGCCTTATATCAATGATATAAACTCCAAACGGCAACAGTGTCGCACAGTCGCGAATGAATTAACTATACGAAATACGTGCACGCATTTTTAGAAAGTTGCTGGCAAGGTACAAGCTACTTCTTTAAGAGCTAGAGACATTATGTATGCAGTAATGTTATGAGTGCGTGGCTTTGAAGCTTCTAAAGCTATTTAACGCTATTTCAAACATACGCGATATATATTTTCTATTTTGATTCAACTTTATTACTTATGTAGCAATAGCCTAAAGTTCGAAATTGAATATGACACTTTCCAAGGAAGTAAGGAATAATTTTACAGATTTTTGTCTTAGATGAATAACTTATTGAAGCCTATTTTTGAATATTTATTGTTGATGCTGATGCTGTGTGTGCATAAAATAGACACGGCATATGAAATACAAGGCTCTTAAAGTCCTTTTTAAACTGTGATTACTATTAACTACTTTCTCTATATTAGTTTCAAGCTTCTGTTACCTCTATGGGTCTACCTTTAGGCGGACCCTTGGGTTTTAACCCAGCTAAGATTATAATATACCTGACCAAAAGGTGCAAACATTTTCTTTTCTTCTCCCTCTGCTACTTTTCCTTTCTTCTCATATTGGTATGATGACAAGTAGATAACACAATATTCATTAAAAATAATATAAAATAATACTAAAGCCCAAACCGATAATATAATAATACCAAAACCAATTCTCACTAAAACTAGTTTTAGGTACGACTTCGTCCAAAAACTAATTCGTATCAACTCATATTAATTTATTCTACAAATTAAAATGAAATATGCTAATAATGGCTGTATTCCTTAAGATTTTGTAAACAAAATCTGGATAACTAAATAATCATTTTTAGTAAAAATCTGGCTCAAAGGACCAAAACGTGTAAAACTGGTTTTGTTTTGATTGTATCCGTGTGATCAGGCTAATAAAAAAAAGTGCCAACATAATATCTGTTAACAATTTTAGTTTAAAAAGTACCTTATCCATTTGAGCAAGTAATCCTTCTTGACTGCTTTGACGGGTGGTTTCCCTGACAAGTTCTTTGGCTTGAGCCGCGAATTGTTCTAAAAGCGATGACTGTGACGCCTGGCGAGACACACCGCTGCCACTCTAAAATATGAGAGAATGTAATCAAGAAACAAAATTATTACCTCAAATCTTATCGGAACAAATGTTTTACAAACAACACACCGTAACAAAGTACGAGTATTTTTATTTGTAACCACCACAAATAAAAACGTTTGCACCATACCACATACTTCTAAAGTGGCAACCAAGCGTACGGCCCACTTGATGGTAAGCGGTTACCGTAGCCTATGCACGCTTGCGACATCATAAATATCACTTGCGCGTTGCCACCTTGAGATAGTTCTAAAGTTTCATGTGCCTGTAATTTCTTCGTTTCACCGGAAACCTTACCTTTTGAACCGGAACACAACAAACGAGCAAATGCTCGTTTGTTGTGTTCCGCCGCAGAAATCTGCTTGGCGGCAGAAATAGCTATGGCGGTTGTTCTTTCCCCGATTTGTAGCGTGCAAAATCTACCTTGGTATGTGCGTGCGGCGAGTGCGAGTGGTGCGAAGGTGTGAGTGCGCGCTCGGACTCGCTAGTGCTGCCACTGTCGGCAGTGGCGCGCTGCCGGCTGACCACTGTCTTCGGAGTTGTCGTCGAGTTTGAGTCTGACTCGCGACCGAAACTGCCGCTGTCTGTGTCCTGTGCGTGTAACACGAGTCCATAATGTCTTATCTTGGATTAGATTCGACCAAACTTGGAATAACTACTCGTATTCTGGGTAATAGAAAATGTCAAATACAAGTATCAGTTTACTCTCGAATAACTAGAGTAGTGCTCATTCGAGTTTGGTCGAATCCAACCTTATACGGACTTTAAACCTCTGTTAGCTAATGTGTCTTTCAAATCAAAATTCAAGCCGCTGAAATGACAGTTTTTCTTTTAGTAAGCATATGAATTTAGAATATGAGTAGTGAATTAAAACTCATAACCAGTGCCGTACATTATAATTTTGAAAAATACACAGTGAATTTTTGGTCTAATAAGAACAGAAGCGTACAGAATCAAGCCAAGGAGGTAGATGTTCTCCGTTGTCTCCGCGTTCCTCGCAGAACATTAAGGAATTATATGATAACGGACTGCAATGTTTTATACAGTCCATCATCATCCTTATTGAATGACTGGCCTCACAGCTCAGTTGGCGTGATGAGCATTATGTGATGATTTAATCTATTCTAAGAATGTATTTACAAAAAAGTTCCTTATTAATCTGGTTCCCATAGCTACACTTAGTCTGTGACTTCATTGTTCGTGTGAAAATTCACCAATATTTATTATACAAAGCCTAAGTGAAAAGAGTTTTATTCTGACTTTGCGTAAATATAAGGCTGGATAGAAGGCTCACTTACGCTCTTTTTTACAGGCGCCGGGTGCTGTTCCTTCGCAACTGGTGGTTCGTCGTCTGACGCGTCGCTGTGCTCTGAGCTACTGCCGCCCGAGGGGGAAGGGGAGGTGGACGCGCGCCCCCCCACTTCCTCCTCGTCACCGAACATTAAGGATGATGGCGGACTGTATACCTGTCACATTGAAAAAACTAGATTATTATGAATGCAGTACAGACCATCTAGTCTAAAACTGCACGCCTCTCCACAATAGCAATGGAGTGGTGTGTGCAACTTTAGACTAGATTATCTCACTTTGTTTAAACTTTTGATGTGGAAGACATAAAGAAATACCGAAAAACACCAAGTCATTGTTCAAAAAGTTAAATACCATTTGCCATGATCTACAGCAAAAAGAGACTTATTTGTCGTATTTTACCGTTTTTGGATCCAGAGATGATGATAATGTCATTGGAACCATCACCACAGCGCTGTACGTTTCCCCTATCACATGGTGTTGATGGTGAGAGTTCCCTGAAAATAGAACAAAGGCCATGAGCCTGTCTGCCTATACTGCAGATTTCGAATGTGTAGAAAACGGCTTCTGGTGCTCATGCTATAAAAATTAACCCTGATGATTGATTTAGAACGATTTCGATCAATGATTTAAATAATTTAGGTACCTACCTACATTACTAGGTACTCCTGACACCACTATTTATATTTTAATTCTTTTTGCTTTTGTCTACTCGTAGCTTTATTTTTGTTTTAGCTTAATCTGTAACTCTTAAAATTCTGTTATGAAAGAGCTGGATCCCCTAATACAGGTATTTTTATACTTAAAAGGGGGTCTCCAAACGCCATTTTATATATGTATAGATTAAGATAATTAATAAACAAAAAAAAAAAAAAAAATGCTTAAACTCTATGATATGAAAAATCAAAATGCTTCAAAATATAAGTAATTTGATATCTGTCCCAAGAAGCAAATCTTATAAATAACAATGCACTGCTGTGCGCTAGGCTCGCTAAAATCGAGAACGACTGGACCGATTTGGCTAATTTTAGTCTTGAAATGTTTGTAGGAGACCAGGTAAAGGTTGAAAAATTGAAAAAAAAAAATAACGCGTGTGAAACCGCGCAGGTCAGCTTGTAGTCAATAAAGTTAACCAATATTTTGCAAATGCTTGGCGTAGAAGCATGAAGCGTGTGATCCTACAGCGGGACAATAGTTTAGTTTAGTTTTAGTTTAGTTTTAGTTTAGTTTTAGTTTAGTTTTAGTTTAGTTTTAGTTTAGTTTTAGTTTAGTTTTAGTTTAGTTTTAGTTTAGTTTTAGTTTAGTTTTAGTTTAGTTTTAGTTTAGTTTTAGTTTAGTTTTAGTTTAGTTTTAGTTTAGTTTTAGTTTAGTTTTAGTTTAGTTTTAGTTTAGTTTTAGTTTAGTTTTAGTTTAGTTTTAGTTTAGTTTTAGTTTAGTTTTAGTTTAGTTTTAGTTTAGTTTTAGTTTAGTTTTAGTTTAGTTTTAGTTTAGTTTTAGTTTAGTTTTAGTTTAGTTTTAGTTTAGTTTTAGTTTAGTTTTAGTTTAGTTTTATTTTAGTAGTAGTTTAGTTTTAGTTTAGTTTTAGTTTAGTAGTAGTTTAGTTTTAGTTCAGTTTTAGTTCAGTTTTAGTTCAGTTTTAGTTCAGTTTTAGTTCAGTTTAAGTTCAGTTAAAGTTCAGTTAAAGTTCAGTTTTAGTTATAGTTTTAGTTTTAGTTCAGTTAAAGTTCAGTTTTAGTTAGTTTAGTTTTGTTTAGTTTTAGTTTAGTTTTAGTTTAGTTTTAGTTTAGTTTTAGTTTAGTTTTAGTTTAGTTTTAGTTTAGTTTTAGTTTAGTTTTAGTTTAGTTTTAGTTTAGTTTTAGTTTAGTTTTAGTTTAGTTTTAGTTTAGTTTTAGTTTAGTTTTAGTTTTAGTTTAGTTTTAGTTTAGTTTTAGTTTAGTTTTAGTTTAGTTTTAGTTTAGTTTTAGTTTAGTTTTAGTTTAGTTTTAGTTTAGTTTTAGTTTAGTTTAGTTTTAGATTAATTTTAACATTACAACTACCGCGGCTAGAACTGATTACCTGGAGATAGATCAGAAGACACCATCTCTGACACAAAGTCACTCAGAGATGAGTAGGACGAGCTTGTGCTCTCAGCGCCTTCCGAGTCAGAGCCGCTTTCATCTGAAACAAAATGAGTTAATGATTGACCGACATTAAACGAACTCTCTAGAGTGGCAGTGGGCGCAGGCTAGCTAGCAGAACCTAACCACTGGGGAATGAAGGTTCTCAAATGACGACCGCGAACTGAAAAAACAAAGTATTGGACCCCACTCGATGGTTGTGAACACTTAAGATCGGTCGTCATGGCGGCCTTTGGGGAAGTACTAATAGGCTGTCAATATCAATATCTATTGGCTGGTATGGCGTAACGGGCTCTGTTCCCGAACATCAAGATTTTTGTACCTGTAATTTCACCGGAAACCATACCTTTCGAACATTGGTGGTACAATCCCGGACAAGCTCCTTCACAAAGAACTCTACTCTACTCTTTAAGGTTTATTTATTTATTTTATTTTATTTAGGGAACAAACAGTACTCAAAAACTATACTAAAATTAAAACTAATGACTATTAACATGTTACCGCATTGTTACCTGGTCGTAGGACTCTTTAGCAAGAGTCCATCTTGGTGGGTACCACCGCAGTGTCATATATTCTACCTCCAAGCAGTAGTGTGCAAGCATTACTGCTTATTTAAAAATTGTTACCGTATTGATATTGATTATTACCTGTGGGTTGGTTCTCTTGTCTCTGCAGTTGTCTGAGCGCACCATTGAGTGAGCTGCCGTCATCCCAGACCGCGAACCGCACGGGCTGTAGCGTCGCCGCGAACCATTTAGGCTTGTCGCCGACTTGCCGCGGGTCGAACAGGCCTGTTTGAACGCGCAGGAACGCCACATTGCACGGGGTGAGTGACCATTCCGCTAGGAACTCTACCGCCTGGGAAGCATTCGAATGTTAACAAAATTAAAAACTGATACAATGTGACTAGCTGTTATAAGAATACTTAAATAACCTATATTTTTTATGCATGATCAGACGTTTAATGTTTTCTCACTGTTGGGACACTGTAGTCATTTGCTAAAGTTTTGGAATAGAACGTGGATTGATGGCAGAACTGATAAAGTTACCCTGCTTGAATTTAGGACTTTACATATAAGCTCTTAAAAACTTTTAATCCAAAGAAAGGAGTGCTCACCTGAGTTCTAGCGAACTTATTGAGAAACGAGGTAGTTCTAGGTCGAGATCTGAGGAAGCTGTTGATTTGGAAGGCAACGACCGGCCGCGGGTATAGCCGTAGCGTGCGCGTATGTTCCATGAAGTTAGCCAGGATGTTCTGTGAGTTGAAGAAACGGACCTGGCAAGAAAAATCATTTGGGTCATTACGCGAATACAAATAGTTCGGATGTGTAATAGGCAGTAAACAATATTTTTTGAAACCAATTATTTATGAAAAAAGGTTCAAAGAATTCAAAAACCATATTTATTTTACATTAGATGCGAGATTGATAATATTTTTAATATAAGTAATAAAACTACAAAATACAGCAATCCGCCATAAAAGGTTAAACAACGATCAGGAGCATCCAAGTTCTCTGATTGGTGGCATCAAAAATATTGCAGAATTTTGAACCTTATTGCTAAAATTTTATATTAAAACTGACATGATGACGTCACCGCTGTCACTCCGCGACTCAGCGCGTTTTAGCGTGAATTTTAAAATTCAAATTTCAATCGCATTTTTTTACTAATAACTCATTAATTTCTGGAATAATAGGTTATTTTTTTCCTGAATACAATAGAACAGTTTTACAAAATCAGTCATCATGCCTATTTGTGTAAAGCAATATATTTAAACAGGTAAGCATAGACGCGCGACCTCAATACAGCACCAATTGTACCTCTGTTTTTAAAGAAATCAACTTTGTTACCTTTTTTTTTTTTTTTTTTTTTTTTATACAACTGAAGTGGCAACCAAGCGTACGGCCCACAAGATGGTAAGCGGTTACCGCAGCCTATGGACGCTTGCAATACCAGAGGTATCACTCGCGGGTTGCCACCTTGAGGCTAAGATCGAAAGCCTCATGTGCCAGTAATTTCACCGGAAACCATACCCTTCACACCGGAACACAGCAATGCGAGCATTACTGCTTGGCGGCAGAAATAGGTATGGCGGTAGTCCTTCCCCGGACGAGCTCTATCACAGAGAACTCTACTACTCTTAAAAATTTTTCTTTCTCAAATAATGTGTTTACTCACTTTGTGTCTCACACATTCCTGTTTTATTTTGCTGAGCGAAAACGTATGTCGGAATCGGTCTCATACAAATGAATACTGCAAGCAAAGTAATGCCGTCAGCCGTCTGCCGTGTACCGCGAAATCACACTTGTTACCACAGACAGGCGCGGTTTTTACCATTGCGACGCGCGTGGCGACGTTCACAGAGTCCACATCGTTGCCGTAGATGAGCGGGTTGAAGGGCTGGTATTTTTTTTTTTACAACTGTAGTAGCAACCAAGCGTACGGCCCACAAGATGGTAAACGGTTACCGCAGCCTATGGACGCTTGCAATACCAGAGGTATCACTCGCGGGTTGCCACCTTGAGGCTAAGATCGAAAGCCTCATGTGCCGTAATTTCACGGGAAACCATACCCTTTACACCGGAACATAGCAATGCGAGCATTACTGCTTCGCGGCAGAAATAGGTATGGTGGTAGTCCTTCCCCGGACGAGCTCTATCAACTCAGAACTATACTACTCTTAATATCGAGGCGAGCGAGTTAACACGCTCTAGCTAGTTAACATGTACATTCGCAGCTCTTACCATGGCGACGCGCGTGGCGACGTCCACAGAGTCCACATCGTTGCCGTAGATGAGCGGGTTGAAGGGCTGCGGCTGGTGCGGCGAGGCGAGCGAGTGCCGCGCCGGCGTGTGGCCCGCGCTCGCGTTGGTCGCGACGGACACGCGCCGGCTCTCCGGCGTGCTGTGCGGCGCCGAGTGCGCACCGTCGGATCGGTACGACGCTGGCTGCACTCTGTATATACACCGGTTTTTGAATAGTTTAAAAACGTACCAACTCTAAATTTCGACGACCGTTGTGGCGCAGCGGGCGCAGGTCCGCTTGCGACGCAGAGGTTGCGGGTTCGATTCCCGCCTCGGGACAAATGTTTGTACGGTCTACAAATATTTGATCCGGGTGTTCTGAGTATTTTATATATAATAAAAAATATCTATCTATGTATTGTATTGTATTAAGTATATATCAGTCATCTAATACCCATAATACAGCTCTGTTTAACAGCAGCTTACCTTGGGGCTAGATGATGCTGTGTGGATTGTCAAAAAAAAATGGATGCTCTACAATAAATTATTTATTATTATTATTATTTAGCGATCACTGTCCGACTGCAGGCCAAAAGCCTCCCTTCTTTTTTCCACTCTTTGCGATCTAACGCCGTGACAGGCCATGAGCTTATAAGTGAGTCAAGTTCAATAAATGCACAACAAAAACTTTTTTTTTTCTTTTCGCTTCAACAATCCTTTAGCGCATTGCATGAGCAGTATTTTACCTGCAGAGATTATTGTATAGGTATTATTATTGTCTTTCCTTGTCATTCTATGTCAATGAGAGGTGACAAATACGAAAGACACATTAGCTAACAGAGGTTTAGAGGTTACGATAATATATTCGTTTATCTTATTCATTATTATTCTTACATGAAAAAAGCTAAATACTTAGCAAGCCGCTAAACTTAGTTTTTTTCTATAAATATAGGGATTAGTCTCTAACACTCATGTTTATAACTTACTTTAGAGTAGCACCACCCACGCCGTCCCGCATCGAAGGCATCAGCAGCGCAGTCGCCTGTTCCGCTGCGTTGTTCGTCAGACTACTTAGCGCCTGACACAAAATATAATAATTATTTCTGTGATATGTAATAATAACAGAGTTTGGAAAGGGTTACAATAATGCACTCCCAAAAACAGTTTTAAATGGTTATGGGCCCAGAGGCCTTTTATTATAATTAAACTTTTATCAAGGACAAACTTCATATATTTGTAATAATTACTGTAAATGCTGTTGCAGACTGTTTAGTATTCAATAAAAAATAACTTCATATAAATTTCTGGGGCATGTATTTTTCTAACTCTTTCAAATAGGAGAGTATTTTACATTTTATGCTTACTCTTAAAACAGCCGATGTTATATTCAGCGCAGTTTATTATGTATTTACATAGATACTTGTATGTATAACAAGAGACACTACGCCAGCAATAATTTCATAAACTTTATTATGCTACTAAAATCACGCTCGATTATTTATTCTCTGCTGCGATTATTATTTCCTAGATTATAAATCAAACGCCAAACTCACTACGATTATGCCATAAAAATATCTGTAATAAAGTTTTATACAGCCAAACCATTCAGATTAGTAATATAGTTTAGCAGAGATAGATAATAGCACCACACTCAAATACATGCTGCGTAAATAGCAAACCTGACTGAAATTGTGTTAGCGTAGAATCAGAAATGGGTTATAAAATTGGATTATAAAATGTGTCCTGTTAAATTATTTTATCACAACACTTATTTCAGTCGAGAACAATGTGTGCCAAATTTTAAATGCCACATAGTTATAAAAGCGCTTTCTTTTTTATGTCAATGGAGAAAGATAACAATAGATTTCAACGCCATGTCGGCTAACAGGTATTTAAGATGATTATAAATAAGGGACCTTATTATATTCATTTGCAAAGAAAAAAATAAAAAATCTGGCACACACCGCTGTGGGTATAGTAGTATCACTGTTACATTACGATTGTGTATAAAAGTCAAAGTGTGCAATGTAAAAAGAGTTGATATTTACACCAATTCCGGCCCCGCCCATGAGATGCACTGCCTAGCGACGACAAGAGAAAGTGAGGGATTATGTTAGTGAGTTATTGATAGTGTTTGCGTATAGTATGTTAACTACCTATCTTTATTTGCAATCAATCTCATCAAACGCCTGTATCAGGAATAATACTTATGACAATCGTAAACGTTAACGTATCGTCCAGCTGTCAATTTGTATAATAATATGATTTATATAGTTCATTTTACGCACTAAAGTGACGCTTTGTAACAAATCCCATACAAATTGACAGCTGATGCGTTTACGTTTAAAAAGCAATATTTCGGATACGGCCTTATTTTACATTTAAAACTAACGTGTTATGTTTGAATTTATAGCTTAATGATGTTTCTTATTGAAATTGATTGCTTTAAAAATAGGTAATTGAGGCCTTGATAGCTCAATCGGAAGCGGTAGACTATTACTTGAGATATTTGGGCACATAATAACAGCCAATTAAAAAAAGGAACCAAAGACGACAAAGAAGTCACATTATCCCTGTGTAACCCCACACTACAATTAACATAGCAATTCATTCCATACCCCTGTTGTGAATAAGAATAAGAATACTATGGTACTACAACACCCAGACCAGGAACCTGCATGCATACATTTGTCTCGCGGCGGGAATCGAATCACATGTTGACTCGTTTTGTATCGTTTTTGTAAAAAAACATTAAAAACGGTTATTTAACTATATCGTTCAAATATTCGTTAGTAGCACCTATCAGTCATTTTTTCAGTCATCAATATATTTGCTGGATATCGTATTGGCTAATATATGAGGTCATTCCCATAGTGTTAGAACGATCATCTTGAGCCTTCACCATCAACGAATTTGCTTCGATTTTCCTACATAAGTTTTCCGTTTTCTCTTCTATAAAAAACCATACTAACGAATGCTCGTACAACTAAAACCTGACATAAAACAATCAAGCATTTCACACAAACGAGTAATACCACAAAATCTCATGCAAAAAGATGGTCATAATCGTCAATGATAATCAAATGTGCCAAAGACAGTAAATATCGCAAGCTTAGGTAGCACTTCCGATTAAACCACAAATTATTAGGCAACAGTTTCCATTGTTGTAACAAGACAGCAGTTCAGCGACATCGATTACAATGCGCCAGTGCTAAGGCCCAGTACCCGCCCAAGCGGAGAAGAGTGTGAAATCAACCGACATAAATGCTAAGGCTCGGAAACATTTGTTTTGCTCAGCGGCTATCGCTATTGGTGGAAATAGACATTTTGGCGGTTGCAGATTCTGTTTGTTTCTGGAATTAACCGGTGAATTTGGGTATCAAAATTTTTCATTTATGAATAACCGGTTATCTAAATCGTTTCTGTTAACACCAATGAATTTTTATTAACCGTTTAACGGAAGAACGAAATGTAACCAATATATCTACCAAAATTACCCGGTTTTCATAAACCGGTTCCGAGCCTTGGCTAAAGCAACACTCTACTCACTTTGGTAGTTACAGGCGCATAAGAGGAATTGTGATTAGTACTGAGAAGAGAAAAAATAGATTAAGACACACATTTCAACATTCAGAAGCTTAAATAACATAGTACCTGTTTTAAATGACTTTTTAACACGGAGCCTTCTGGTTCGGGTAATGGCGGCAGGTCTTGGTCGTTTCCGGTTGGGCATATGAGTTTTGTGGCGTCTAGATCCACGAGCCATATGTCATCTGGTAACCTGCAAGCATACCGAAAAGTAGATTAATCATAATCATACTATAAACCTTTGCTAGCTAATGTGTCTTTTAAATCTGTCATCGTCATTGTTAATTGACATAAAAATGATAAGAGAAGAGAAAATACTTAACGAGTCGCCTATATGACAGTTTCTCTTATCAGAGACCGTTTCAGCCTTTTCATTGGCTGAATTTGACAAATCTATTTCACATTGTGTCAAACTGTTAAAAATGCAACCGTGTTTTTAATGATTTTTACTGTTTATTGTGTGTTGTATATTTCAGAATAAATTTATTTTCTTCCCTTTTTCCTTTCAAATTCAGAAATGAGGTGTTCAAAACTTTTGAAATAAAACTAAAGTCGCTTATTTGGAAACACAATAATTGCTATGTTGAATCAAAACTTACCTAAAGCTCTTCTTATAAGTGAGGAAGGTAGCCGGTATGCCTATAAGGAAGGGGGTCGGCGCCAGTAGCAGTTGTTCCGCGCTGTTCATACAGCTCGGCAGGAGCGGGATCGCCGGGAACATGTACTCGAGAGGATACAACATCGCGACTAGCGCCATCACCGACATAGACAGAGCGTTGTAGTCCCGTGATTGGACCACCACTTTGTTTTCCAGAATGATCAGCGTTAGCACTTTGAGGCATGTGTCTACACCTGTGGGTGGAAACGTAATTAAGTATTTTTTTACGAAACTAGTAGAAGTTTAGGTGGAAGCTATTACCATCGCCAAATCAACCCCAGACTCTCAATAACATGTATGAAACAAACACGTCATGATTGCGACATGAATGGTTTTTGTACGTAAATGGTGCCGTTGTATGCACGAGTTATGATTGGCTCCAATTTATCAAAAAAGAGAGATAGCATGATGTCGCTTGCGCTATAGAATAATGCACTGCACCTACACAAAACAAAAATCGGGTACATATTGGCCAAAGTTGCAGCACCTTCGAAAGTGCCCACGAACTCGCGATCGACGTTAGGTAAAGTTAACCGGTGGGAGCGGGTAAGTGAGCATTCTGTACGTATAATAATAATAATATCTGTTCTGTCGCCAAATATCAACGAGGGCAAAACCGATATTGATCTCAGTCTCTGTATAAATCACCTTAATATTTGGGGACAAGAAACATACTGTTTTAGTGTTAGAGGCACTGTAGCAAGGGAAATTGCACCGCAACTGTTACTTAAATAGTCTCGTCAATTGCTAACAATAAAATTAAGATTTTACTTAGAGTTCAAGATTCGAAGGTTGAGTTCAAGATTTGAAGGCCGAGGTCAAATATTGACCTAAAACTTTTAACTTTCCAAAGTTGCCTAATGAATGTATATGTATCAAACAAATTAAGAAAACAATTGTTAAATTACAAGAATAAAAGCAAGTATTTAGACTTCTTGTTAAACGACTTATATAAAATTAGGTAAAGTTAATTAGATAAGTCTTACAACCGACATTTAAAAAGCTCTAATAAAAAACAAGCAGAATAGAAACTGTTTAGTAAATAAGGTCTCCTTACCAAGCAGTTCCAGAGGCAAATGCAAAGGAAAGTCCACCAAAGTGAACCTCGTATGATCAGGCAACGCGAATATAAGCGGAGAATGCGCTGTCGGCGACAACACTTCGAGCTCCACGCGAGTCTTCCCTGGGACCGGCACTGGCGCGGAAAGGAGACGAAGGATCCATGTTTCTATCTCTTTTACGTCGTGGAGAACGATGGTCGGCGTGTTGTCGTAAGCTTGGCCTGTCAGGACCGACCATACTGTGTCTCTGTACAAAAATTATAACGTTCAGTTCTGAATTACTATTTACTCCCCTAAGGAAAATTGAGCATGTGGTCGACTAAATTGTTTTCACCGTACATCGCTTGACATCCCTTTGGTAGTTGCATTCGGTGCTTATGCAAAGGCTGCTTTAGTAAACAAAAATAGAGTCAAAAACTCAGCTGAATTTGTTGCCAGATTCGTCAAGACTGGCACGACGGTAACGTAGACGCTTTTATCGAGTAAAAGTATTTTGATTTTGAATTTGAAATTCAATTAGTCTTAATACTTTTGAACTATGCCTTGACAAGCTACTAGTGAACTGGCAAACGTATTAAAAAAATTATAGATCAAAGGCGGTAATAAATAAACGGTACGTTTCGATTGCCACGATATCGTTTACCCTCATGAATAGGCCTTGAACAATGAAATAAAAATACGAAACCATGTGACCTGATTTGTGCCGCTTTGTAAATATTTACCTCAGTATTTGCCTCGAGGCACCGACACGCCTAGGACTGGAAGACTCGTTGCACGCGTCAATAAGTTTCTTGAGGATAAACAGGCACTCGCGAAAGGTAGAAAAGAACGGATGGTGAGACAATAGGCACAAGGATGTCAGGGAATGGTTTCGAACGCGCTGAAACAATAAAAATATTTTTTTATGTATAGTGTAATCATCATCGTCATCATCAGCCCGACTTCACCCACTGCTGGGCATAGGGCCCCATTTAATGGATGACTAAAATACAATAATATATTAAAAAAATATATATATGATGATGATGATGATGATGATGTCCTCCTTGACGTATCCGTCAACGCTAATAAGCAACGGCTAATACGCGATGATGGCTATAGGTAAACCAAATAACTAAGACCTCCTGCGAATTTACAAGGGTCCGAAACGTTATACGTGGATGATGCGGGGGAAGCGCGGGAAACGGGCGACATGTGTAAAAAGTGCCTGATACGCGCCGCATCATCGTTCATCACACTTCACACCCCTAAAAATTCACAAGGAGAGGTCTGAGATATTTAATTTACCTGAGTCTCAATAAATTGTTTTACATCCTGGAGACTTTACTGACTTTTTAGCTAGAAATTAACAAAAAGGTCTTAGTAATCTAGTAGCTGTCATACACATGAGCCTCACAAATCTGACAATACATATACCTAAGTTGGTTGTGCAAAGAATGCTCATTTTACTAGCCAGACATAATTCTAACGTTAATAATTACAATATTGATGGAGCAGCGAGGAAACAGCTAATATTTTTATTGAGATGATTAAATAGTCCCACGCATTTCCCACCCACATCGATCACAATAATAAGTTGAGAGGTTAAGGTCAAATGGTTTATAGAAGAGCTACGTTGCAATATCTACTTAAAGCCTTACAGGTTAAGGACGAGTTCGTCGCAGACGTCAGACAGCAGACTCAGATCAGACTCAGACAGATAATATTTATAGTTTGCAAGTTGTTTGCAAGTAAAACAGCTCTGACGAACGGACAGATACGAAAAAGAGAACGAGAACGAGACGAGATAGAGAACTAGCAAAGATTCGAAGGTCCAGACTTCGGAATGCAGAAATAGTGCAGCGCACTGACTAGTTGCTTCCTAGGTTGTTGAGGGCTAGCGTGACGACACAGTCGCGCTCCAAGTCGCTATCCACCACGTTGCTGCTCCTATAGTCACTGGAGCATGTACTGACCTGTCGCTTCCTAGCCTGTCGCGGGCTAGGCGACTGTTCGCCGCCGCTCTCGGAGTCCGGCGCCGGCACCGGTCCAAGCCGCGGTCCCAGCGTAGCAACACAGTCGCGCTCCGAGTCGCTAGGCGCCACGTTGCTGCTTCTATAGTCACTGGAACATCCCATAGGTTAAGAGGTCTTCACACAAAACAACTGTGCTGGTGCTGGTGTCTCCAGTTACCTACTCAGTAAAATTATTCCAGCTCTAGAAGTGACGCTATAAAATACCCGCAGAAAGTGTTTAGTATTGGGAGCAAGCGTTTAGTTTTTTTATGCCAAGACGAAAAATTAAGCTAGGATCTGACTTGTAAATAATAACTCGCTATCCTAGCTTTAAAAATGCTAGCCTTGACTCATGAAGAAACACACCGTGTCATGTTATACATACAGACCGTGCCCGTGGGACGAAAAGATAATAACGTGAAAACAAGCAAAAACAAAGCCGCTAACGGCTTTTGTTTTTCACTATGAAGCACCGTCGCCTACGCAATGGATCGACGTGGTGTTACAAGAATTTGAACCCTATGTAACGCTGATAAATCTGGAATCACCTGGAGAAGGCGGAGTCGGAACTCTTCTCCATAGACTTGCGCCAGGATTCCCGTCGCAACACGCTCCTCTGCGGGCCTGCAGCTGTCGCGCGATCCACCGCGCGGTAGAAGTTTACACATATACCGTACCGCGTTTTACCTAGCAAGAAAAAACATTTAAACCACTAGCCACAAACCATCGTTTTTTTATACCACTTTGGTGGCAAACGAGTATATTGTCCATCTCGTGGTAAATGGTTACGGTAGGCTAATGGTATGGATGCTTACATCGCGCGTTGGCATCCTGATACATAAAGATAAAAAGTCTCATGCACCTGTAACCAACAACCTCACCTATCGAACCGAAATACAACAATGCTAGCATTACTGGCTGCAAAGCAAAGCTGGGCTGGGCTGGGCTGCAGAATAAGGTATATTATGCTTCACAGATAAGTTCATCACAAAGAGCTCTATTAGTAGTAACATTTCACAATAATTTATCTTACCAGAGTCCTTATCAGTAAGCGTGAACACGAACGATGTGGTGTCTCTCGAAGCCAGGTGGCCAGGGGCCCGCCTCGGTCCGGCGGAAACGCAACCCTCCGGTTGGCAGAAGTATACCATGTCCAATGGCAACGGAAAGTCATCGTGATTTGTCAATGGATAGCGACGGAGAAGTTCCGGTGCCTAAAAAAAATGGCTGACTGTTCATCCGTTCAAAATGATCATCTGAATACTTGTACCGTGGGTAAAGTGGGTAAAGTCATTAGAAAACTTGGCAGGTAATTTAGGAGTTTGTTTGAATTCGTGAAAAAGCCATTTTGTATACAAAGTTTTGGGAGAAATCCAAATTACTTGTAAAAGTTTCTGGATTATGCTCTTTTTTGAGTTCTCAACAAGAAAAAACGACGCATAAAGCTTCTAGCTGAGCCAAGGCCAAGACCAATTGCCAACTGTATTTGGCTTATAAAAGTAATACTAGTAAGGTTGATATATTTCAACTAAAGTAACAAGTCTAAGAGATTGCAAGGAAAATGCATCCTTCTTGTTCCACTCCATCCATCCATCATGGTCGTAAATTCAATAAATTATACGAGCGATGTGGCGCAGCGGGCGTAGGTCCGCCTGCGACGCAGAGGTTGCGGATTCGATTCCCGCCTCGGGACAAATGTTTGTACGATCTACAAATATTTGTACCGGATGTTCTGAATATTTTTTATATATTAATCGTTCGTTCGTTCGTTCGTATGAGTCAGTGGCCAACTCTATATATAATAAAAAATATCTATCAATGTATTGTATTAAGAATATATCAGTCATCTAGTACCCATAACACAGCTCTGTTTAAGAGCCCTATCCTTGACAATCCTTGAATTTACTTGTAGCCCGTGAAGTTTCGAACACTATTGTGGCTCGTGTGTCGAAGATATTTTAACGAAAATAAAAACAAGTAAAAGCTTTATCCCTTAAAATTTAAGCCAACAGAGCAAATATTAATTAACTCAAGACATAACTGATTAAAAAAATAATTAGTAACGCACGTTTCGTAAAATGAGTTCCAGTCAACTTTCGATCATTTTTTCAATGAAATAACAAAATCTATCATATTTCCAAAAATGCAATTATAATAATCACAGTTTTAAAATTTAAGTGAATAGAGAAAAATACAGCATGTTAGTCCAATATTTTTGAAAAAAGACGGTCTAAAAAACGCGTACTTTTCCCAATTTTACGCTTGTTATTTCTGCTAAAGTAAGGAGTTTACAATAAAAATACACCTGCTTAATTAAAGTTTAAGTTTTTATTAAATAAATACAACAAAGAACATAGTCTAATAGCATTGACTTTTTTTAATACGAATTTTTATAAATCACACCTTAGCGCACTAATAATCATATCGATCGAAGCAGCGACTCTCAAACCGCGCTGAGCGCTTATGGAGGGACGACGTATCGCTTCTCGTCGCGCGCGCTATTACTTATACTATATAAAGATACATTCACGCGAACTTCATGAATTATATCGCTTAATCTTGGAAAGGCCAGATGATGCTGTGTGGATTGTCCATTATTTTATTTTCTTATTTATATATTTTCTAGATATAGTAGAAATAAGTTTACCTGCACAGGAGCGAGTCCCTTTCCGGACGTATACGGCCGCGCCCCAACAATAGTCAAGTAATCCACAAGTCGCGGACACAGTTGCTGTCTCTGAACATCCATTGTGAATCAGTAATTTGCTTATGAAGTGCGTTTGTACCCATTATATTTTATGTTAATGTTAATATTGCTTGTCATAATTATCACTATCGCTTTATTTCTGAAAATAAATCAAATCAGGCATCAGTCTTTTTTAAACTTTCGCGATCAGAACTCGATAGTCGAATAGTTTTTTATAATATTTGCGGGATTTTATCGCGAAATTACCTTTTTATTCTGCCCGCGACCACGGTTGTTGCAACACAACCGAAACGTCGGGGAAATAAAAAGGTAATTACGCGATAAAATCCCGCAAATATTATAAAAAACTATAAATCAGGCATTAGTAAGAAAAATAGGTAAGACTAACTTAAATAAAAGAAAGAAGAAAGAATTGACTCCCCAAAGAAAAAAAACAATCAAAAGAATAGGCAACAAAAGAAAGATAAAAACAAAATAATAAAAGGTATCAAGGTACAAGTTTGTAGGTAGGTACCTACCTAAGTAGGTAGGTACCACCTCCTTACAAATAATAATAAAACAGAATATATATATAAAAACTACTTAGTAAAAAAATAAAAAATACCAAAAGATCTAGATGTCAAATTTCTAAGTGGATTCTGCCTCTGCGCCCTACGGTTATCTACAGGCGTTTGTTATATGAAAACACAGCAATAAAATCATATTTTACCTTTTTCGAGTTTACTAAGAATAAGCTTAGAACTTTCAATTGAACAGTATCTGAGCGAGTTGGTAACAAAATACATTGGAATACTCTCAAAGGTCTCATCAAATTGACACCAAAACGTTTACCGATCTTTCCAAGTTTTCAATTATAAATGAGCGATACCTATAATACCAAGATCTCCTTGAACCATCTATCTATTGCCTTGACACATTTCCCAGAGGGTGCACTCCCGGCCACCCCTCTCGCTACTGGGAAGCTATTTCATCCCTTATGACCTATAAAACTAGATAGGTATTTGAAGATATTCCTATTCACAATGAAACTCAATCATAATACCAAATCCCAAGTCGAAGACTTCGAGTTGAATTGAAGCAATCAAGAGAAAGTAATAACTCGTTTTAGATTCTACACGAGTAGTAGGTACCGAAAGTTCAAGCGAACAAGGGCGGTGCGTTGACCTTGAAAAGATCCCCTCTGCTCTGAACCCTTATGGCCGGACCACACCCACTAAAAGTCTGGTTTAATTAGATTCTACTCAAGCTGTGACTACATTAGATGGATGATTTCACGGGTACGATGGCAATTTGACGAGCATTTTACGAGATTGGCAGTTCAATACTTTGAAATTTTATGTTTAGTCCGTTTTATCTCACACTTTTGTTACCAAAGCTTTTATTTGGTTTTGTTTATTGCTTTCTAGTTTTAACTCGCAGCATCGCTTGCGTGGTACCAACATCTGAAGAAGCGTATGCTAGATATTTATCTATTCAAAGTTCTAAGCAATTTCGTTTTGTAGTTTGGGCCCATGGGCCTGATTGAGCCAACAAATATACAAACATCCGGATTTTAGTAAGTATTTAAATCGTATGCATAGGATTAACCACAGTCTATAGATAGGCATTTTATTTGCGCTATCACTGTTACGTCATTCGATAGAGTGGGTGGTTATCAGAGAAGCAAATCGCTCTGACCTATGCAAACAATCGTAATCGTAGGTATAATAAAATATACCAAAGTTTTTAGCCGTATAAAGTTGCTTGTATTTTAGAAAGAACTAATAATGGAACCAAGTTTGCACGGATAAATTTTCTACGCGAAAATATTAGCCGCCCAACTAAAATCGACTGTGAAAATAGTAATTCGAATGGTTGTTTAGGTTGAAACCTTGTCGGGCGATTTGGTTGGAGACCATTCACGCAGCGGAAATCGAACCATGTAAACCGAGCTTTAGGTATACACGCGAGACAAAATAGAACACAAAACCCGCAGAGACCTTTTACAAAGTCTACGAGAATATCGACAGCTTTCTTAAGTATGTACTTGGTAAAGTTTAGGCAATAAAACGTTTTATACGGCTTTCAAGTATTTTCGGGACAAACTTATTCTGCTAAAAGTTGTCCCAATAGGTATGCTAATGTACCAAGACATTAATACCTACTCTCCCTTTTTCACTAGCTGTAGAAAGCTGCATTATAAAGTTAGATAATCACTTTAACAGGCAGTAACAAAGCAGAATATCAGATATCATCAAAAACAAATCCAGAAGGCCAAAAATAACCCAAAAGATACTTGGAATGCTATAAAACAAATCGCTAATCTTCATAAGAAAAACTCAACCTCATCACATCTGTTAAAAATTAAAGACTCTCCCTCGCTTTCTGTTAATTCTGTCAACTCTTTTTTCGCGAATATAGGAACATCCCTTATGTCTCAATTTAGTACCCAACCTAACTCTAGCCTGTCTGCATCTTTGCATAACAATTTAACCTTACCCGTCACTTCTTTTACTCAATCCTTCCCTCACTCTATGGCGTTTTTCAGTGTTGAAAACCCTGAAATTGAATCTATTATTATAAATTTAAAAGATAAATGTGCGACGGGCTGGGATGGTATCTCTACCAAAATAGTCAAATCTGCCAGACATATTCTTATCCCTATTTTAAATCACATCTTTAACCTATCTATTACATCTGGTATCTTTCCACGTGCGTTTAAAGTAGCTGTAGTTCATCCGGTCTTCAAAGGTGGGGACAAAGAGGCTATTACTAACTATCGGCCTATTTCAGTTCTATCAGTTTTTTCAAAGATTTTAGAAAAAGTCATTAATAAACGTTTAATCAAATTCATGGAAGATAGGGACATCTTGTCTGCAAACCAATATGGATTTAGAAGTGGAAGATCCACGGAAGACGCCGTTCTTGAGCTAACCGATACCATAATTAAAAATATTGACAAGAAACAAAAAAATCTTGGTATCTTCCTGGACCTTTCTAAGGCATTTGATACTGTCTCTGTCCCTATTTTGCTCAACAAACTGGAACGCATTGGCGTCAGGGGGGTTGTAAATGATATGTTCCGTAGCTATCTAACAAATCGATCTCAGTACGTAGTGATTGAGGGCCACAAAAGCAAAGAAGAACCCATTAGTATCGGTGTCCCTCAAGGTAGTGTCCTTGGTCCTACTTTATTCTTAATTTATATAAATGATCTTTGTAGCCTCTCTCTCCCCAACTGTAAAATTATTACCTATGCTGATGACACAGCTCTTCTCATTCACGGTCAATCCTGGCAGACTGCTCGCAAATTTGCTGAGAGTGCTCTTAAATCTGTTATGTGCTGGCTAAAATCCAATCTCCTTACTTTGAATATCGCTAAAACTAAATTTATGTCCTTTTCTGCTACCTTAGCTTCCCAGCCACCTTCTATTTTTACTATCTGCGCCCACACGTGTTCTGGTAAAGATACCTTCCCACTCTCTGTTTCCTGCAACTGCCAGCCTATAGAACGAACCTCGGCCTATAAATATCTTGGGATCATGATAGATAACACTCTTAGCTGGCAACCACAAATTGATTCTACTGTATCGCGTGTCAGGAAGTTAATTTTTGTTTTCAAAACCTTACGATCTATTATCAGCTTTCAGTCCCTTAAAAATATTTATTATGCCCTAGCCCAATCTATCCTTTCATATTGCATCACCTCTTGGGGTGGCTGTGTTAAAACTCAGATGCTTAGACTTGAACGGGCGCAGAGAGTTGTACTTAAGGTTTTAATAAACAAACCTATTTGGTTTCCCACAACTGAACTTTATTCACGCACTCAACTTCCGACTGTTCGACAACTATTTATATTAAAAACGATTACCAGAAAACATTCTTTACTAACATATGACCCCGACATTACACTCTCCAAACGTAGGTCTGATAAAGTTTGCAAGACCGAACAACGGCGCACAACATTAGCCAGTCGCCACTTTTATTTTATCAGCTCTATGCTCTACAACAGAATCAACAGAGAAATTAACATCTATCCCCTCCCACACTACAGCTGTAAACAGAAGTGTCTTCAGTGGCTCATTACTCTGTCCTATGAAGACACTGAAAGGCTTCTTATGACTTTAGCTTAATTAATGTATTCATTTGGGTAGACTTAACACCTCCTCATTCATACACTCTTCTCACACTCACATACTCTTACACATACTTATCATCTCTGTCACTCTCTCACGCTGTGGATTTCCCTCTGTGATAACCAGACTCTTAAGAGACTGGGAGGAACATGGAAGTCCACATACATACATACTCGAAAATACATCGCACACCCTCACACATACCCTACACACACATACACACACACACACACACACATACACACTGTTGGATTTCCCGCTGTGATAACTAGACTCTTACGAGACTAGGAGGAACAAGGAAATCCACATACACACTCCCACACACTCACACACTCACCTTCCCACACACCCACACACCCTCACATACTCATTAACACCAGCACACATTCATACTTATTTTGTAGCTTAACGTCTTTAAATTTGTATTGTACTTATCTCTTGTTTATTTATTTGGATCCTGATGAATTTGGAGGTGGGCGTTAGTGTTCGCGACACAGTGTTAAGCTTCCGCGGATATTATCGTTCTTCTTGTGTTGTTATTGTACTATAAGTTTTTGTTCCAAAATAAATACATTTTTGATTTTGATTTTGATTTTGAGAATTTCAGGCAGATATAGTTTCATTTATTCGTTGCGTACCCGCCCGTGACAAAATTCTAATTGCTTTCTCGCAAACGTAGATTGAAAGGACTACTAAAATATATTATATGAGTCTATTTCGTTTCTCTTTGAAGCTGAGTAATCACGTTAAAAAGCTCCCTTGATTGGTTCCTTTTCATTTCGTTGTAAAGGTTAGGGCTCTATGCCAATTAAAATGTACAGGATTCATTACGACGACGGAAATATTTTAGCGCATTTGAAACAAAACCAAAATAAGGTTTTGTAATACCTAAATTGACATAAATCTAAGAAAGTTAAGCTTGTATTATTGAAGGTGTTTGCTAAATAGATGTACAAGACGTAGGCAGAGCCTTAGGTCAATATAATAACTGAAATATGTTACAGTAATTTTAATTGTCGAAGCAACATTGGGGATGCCATGATAAAAAAGATTGGTTTCTCTTCTCTCACCCATTTATGGGCAAATTCATCATTATCATTATCAGCCAAAAGACGTCCACGGCTGGACATAGGCTTCCCCCAAAGAGCGCAATGACGAACGATCTTGATCCTTCATCATCAACAGACTTCTTGAGACCGCTGTCATAATTTATCACTCCACCAAGTAAGTGGTGTGCCTTCCTATAAGTACTTAGTTTTCCAATTCATGCTCGCCATTCGAGAACCTTTAATCCCAAGCAGTTATAGGTTCTGCAAGCTATATGGAAAAATTAAGTCTCAATAAAAACACGCTGACACCATTACCTAATTTAAAGGACAAAGTGCAACCATTCATTATTATGTACGGTAATGCAAATTTTGTTCCATAAAACTAATCGCACCAGCATGTTGTTGAACAAAATGTCGAGATAGTGCGATGAGTGTGTGACGATAAGTTTTTATGTAGCAGAAAGTTCGCTACCACCATTTTCATGATTTCGTATTCTATGCTGTTTTAAAATCCGAAACCTTTTCACCTCTTCACCTCTTCGATGCCTTTTTTACGAAACTGTGACAAAAAAGGCGAAATGTTTCGAGATCTGTAGTTTAGCTTATTGTTATATAAACTCTACAACATGATTGATGAAATGAAATGAAATGTTTGAAAATAAAATGAAAAATGATGACACTTGTCTGTTTTTAAAGCTGTGATACTTTTTATTAAAACTATACGTAGGTATGTCAAGGCCAAGAAAACTATGTAATACACAAATTCAAATTGCCACATTTAAAAAATTGCAATGAAAATAAAACTTGTCAGTTTTCAGACAAAATCTAAGAAATTAAAGTCTATTTCAATAATATAATATGAAAAAAAAATTGAGTACCAGTTCTGATTCTCCTACTTCTATAACGCACAAATTGAGTATTTTGATACTCTATGTTCATTTTATGAATAGCTACAATGATTATTCGGTTACTACATAATATAGCTAAGTAAAGTTGATATGTATAACATGGTTACCTCGACAAAAACCATTTGATTCTTAGAACACAAAGTTAGTATACAAAGTTCTATGATTGTTTTATGTCTTATAAGGAGCTTCAGAGTAAATGAAGGTTTTCAATTAGTTACGTCACGTGCACGTCAAAATGACGCACTTGAACCACTTTCCAAGACCATGGTAATGAATTTAGTATAGCAAAAATGTGTGCATATCTGTTGAAGTAATTCACAAAAGGGGTGTGAAACTTACCTTAAACTTATTTGATATTCTCCGTCTGTTTCTACATAGTGGTTGCTTAGTTGGTTACACCAGGATTGTTTCACGAGTTTTAGCAGATGAGATAACACTGCATACCGCGGGATGGTTCAGACTAAAGTGTTGACATGCGCGGCGCCCACGCTCGATATTACCCGCCCGTCGCGGCCGCCCCAACCCCCTTGACACAGTTCGGGAAATACGGTAGTCTAACTACGCGAAAAAACTGCGGATTATGGGGCTGCGCGGATTAGTACCCAACTACACAACAGTATGCGGTTATTTAGTGAAAAATACTAAAAATTACTAACAACTAAATAAAATATTCCTTAAATAAAATATTCCTTAATTCCTCGGATAAAATATTCCTCGAAAAGAATAAATCAAGCTTTCGAACGCAATATGCGTTCGAAAGCTTGATTTATTTTTTTATTCAAATAGATACTTTACTGGCTTTATAAACGTGTACGTTAGAAATGTAGTGACCAGCTGTTTTATCGTCTTCGTCGAACGTAATGAGTTTTGCTGTATCACTATGTCTCTGACTCTGAATCCTGCGTGGTCTGCGCAGTGCCAAAGTTTGCGTTACGATAACGTTTAGCGCAAAAAGCCCCCAGAAAAGGATGTGACTTTACTGTTTATCATTATATTCTATGTACCATGCACTACCCAAGGACGAACGGACTTGCCACAAGGATATTGGAAGGCGAACAGGGAACAATATACATACATACTGCTTACACATTCGTGTGTACGTACGTGTTTAGCTATTACTATCACATACGCACCGTAAAAATAGATCGCCGTATCTGATGAAAGCATTGTAAGATTAAGGTTTACTAGCGATATTTACTTGACCGTTTGAGATCTTAATTAAGCGGAAAATGCGTTGGTGCAGGAGATTCGAACCTACGAACAGTTATATACTTAGTAATGTTATTTGTATATGACAGGACTCAAAAACCGAAAGAAATTGTGGTTTTAGGTTTAGGTTAATTTCGACAACCGGTTAAAACGGAAAACTACGTATTAACCTGTTAAAACGAAATTTCGTGCGTGACATATTTGCTCAGCGACTATTCGCTATTGGCCGTCGTGTTAATTTGAATATCAAAACCTTTTATTCTGGCGTAACCGGTAACCTGTTTTATTTCGGTTTATTATACCGTTTGATCTGATTAACCGGTTAATAAAAAAATTACGATACATATACGATATGTAACCGTAACAGTATTTTTACCAGAATGAATAAGTTTATATTAATTCGAGCCCTGCCTGGAGAATAATATCAAGGTATCTTGCTCAGAAAAACAAATTGTATCAATAAATACAATATTTTATTCGATCAACCATAAAAAAAACTACACTTAAACAAATCTTATTTACCAGTATCTTCTTTCAGGGAAACAGTTCTGTTGAACACGATCTGGAACAATATAAATATTATTTGGTATCATGCCTGTTTCACGAGTAAGTGTTAAGTATGCTAAATTCCAGTAATAATGGTTGTATGTCTGTCTGTCCACTGTTCAGCGCGACGACGACAGTTGTATGGACCGCTAACCGTCTCATCGTTAGCTTACATGATACTTACTCGAAGCCACAAGACCCACAACTGTCAAGTAGGCTTTTTGCGGTTGCCAATAAACTGTCCCTTTCTGTCAGCCAGCGTACGGCGCGACCGACGAAGCGACAAATCAATTGGCTAACCGGCACAGAGCTTTGTACTAATATTAAGTTCGTATGAGTCAGTGGCCAACTTTGGTGCCAGTTCAGTGCCAGAGTTTCTAGGCCGCCCGAAGGCCTCTGTCATGGCCTACTTACTACTTAGTTCGTGCAATAGGGCTTTTGTAGTTTTTATTTTTCGAATAAAAGGACATAAACCAAATTAAAATCGCCAAAACATGCAAAAGATTAAATAATTTTACTTTAGTTGCTGTAAGGCGAAGGACATAACGTTTCTAACAATTTCAGGAGTCAGAAATCGCCGGTTTGTGATGTGGTTACATCATTACTTTCAGCAGAAAAAATATTCTAATCCCTTGGGCATTCATTATTTATTTTTCCTTCGGATAAAAGTGAAAACGTAGGCAAATGTACTATAATAAAATTCGATAAAAAAAAATAAAAGCGTACTTACTATTGATAATTAAAGCGTTAGATGTGTTAACTTAAAACTGAAAATAGCTCAAATAAATACATGCGCTAAATGTAGCTCGATATACACAAGGTGATATGAATTATGAACAGTGAAGACCTCGCGTAGCATAACTATAAATTATTTTTTAGTTAATTATAGTTTAATAAGCCCCGTTTTTGATCGATAGTTAAAATAGTAACCATTTGTGAAAATACAATATAGTTAACAATAGCTTCTCTAAGATATTATTATGACTAAAAATTGAGCGCTCACTGGTATTTTTAAACATTAGTTAAACTTGGCTAGTGATCCAGAAACCGAGCGTTGCCGAATGATTACTTCAGCTAACATCAGATTAAATAAGAAAATAAATGTTGTGGAAAGGTGACATTGAGGCTGTAAATACGTAAAAAATGTATACAAAAAGCAATTGTGACGTAGAATGCCCTAACTCTCCAACAACCAAATGACGTAGGATAAAACAAATAATTTCAAGTAAGGCGCCTATTTCAGTTATTTAGGTACACTCATGTACTCAGTGTTTTTAATATTTCATACTCGACACAGTGCTTTCCATACGGCGAAGGAAAACATCGTGAAGAAACCGACATGTCCAAGAACTAATTCGAAAAACATGTGCTATCCATCAATCCTCGTTGGGATCCTTTCATACCTAAACACTATGATGCAATAAATGATACGAAAAACACTATGCTTGCACACTACTTCTAGAAGACAGAATATCTAGCATTGCATGGTACCTATACCTACTAAGTTATACACTCACTTTACTAGAAGTAGTGTCGGGATCCACAGAGAAGAAGCCTATCCTCTCGAACTGAAACTTGTCGTATATCTTGGCGCCTGAGAGTGATGCGTCGGCGTAGCCACGGACTATCTGCAGCGTGTCCTCGCGGCAGTCGGAAATGAACCCGCCGGGAACCTCGCTGGGGTCCTCCGGGTTCTTGTGTTTGAACCTGTAAAACGATTATTTCATTCAGTTACAATCAATTTTACAAAGGCGATTATGTATGAATATGACAGTTTATTGACAGTTCGCTGATTGAAATCGGATTGCAACCAAGCTGCGTAATTTCTCTACAGGCTTAAATTTAAAAAATTACATGTTTTGTTTTAAAATGTCAGCCAAATTACAGTTGAGTGACTAAATCTATCTATCATTAACATAGTTTAATTTTAAAAGCCATGATTAATAAGTAACTAAGTTCGTAAGAGTCAGTGGCCAACTCTGGTGACAGAGTTTGAAAAAGCCGGGACCTACTGCTTAACGATTAATGATTAATGATTTCATTGAATCCACAGGGAGATGTTATGCCTGAAAAGGGCAAATAAGTTCTAAGTGCCATATTACTTTTAAGACCTTTTGTAACACTTATTTGTGCAAATAAATATCTTGAATCTTGAATCTTGAATCATGGTAAATTTAGAAAGATAAGAATTTTTAATGGCCTACAAAACAAGTTTAGCAGCAGTCCAACAACTCACAATGGCTCGTACAGACGAACTTCCACGCTGATGGGATCTGAAACCCAGTGTATAAACGCCTTAGGCTTATCCGTTGCGTCCGTCAAAGCCGTCGTACACACAAGCTCCGTTACTTTGCCTGTGCTGTCTTTTATTACCTTCGATACCTGTCAACAATTTAATTGGTTTTGGTTTATTTAGTTTTCGAGGCAGTTTTTTTGGTAGCCTGGTAATGCGAGATATGCTAGGTCGATTCCCAGTATAGAAAAAAAAGTTGCAATATATAAAGGTGCCAAGATCTGCAAGAATTTGTTCCAATTCCTAATAGTATTGTAATTATTTTATGCTCTACGATGAGTCCAAAAAGTCTACGGAAGAGTTGACTATAGTGACAATTGGTGTGCAATTTCCCATAGGGCCAATAGCTCAGTGAGCCTACTTAGCAGCAAAAACAGCAGTTGTAAGTAATTTCGTAGAAATTTCACTGGCATCAAAGAAAATTTAAAAGGGAATTTTAAATTGTGGCAAGAAAACTTGTTCAAACAACCCGAAGTGGGCGATTCATAGAATTAATTAGTACCTCCCGCTGTTTGCGATGAGGTAATTTATTTTCCATTATCTTTTCAGTGTACAATGAGTTTCTCTAAATTTATTTTATAGAATACTATTATATAGGTTAAGGGTAGGTACCTTCTTTGTTTGAGATAAATATGATTTACTTTCAAACATATTTTCAGTAAGTTCATATGAATCAGTGGCCAACTCTGGTGACAGAGTTTTTAGGCCGCCCGAAGGCCTCCGTCATGGCTTAACAACTTTCAAAAAGCCGGGACCAACTGCTATATATTTCCAGTAAATGTATTTAACCAATGTAAAAATATAAGATCACTGACTGATCAACACAAACTCTCAGCGGGAATTGAACCCGGAACTTCGCGCTTCTCAACTCGCCTACCGCACCACAGAGGTCGTCAAATACAATTATGTAAATTTTGTTAATTTTGTTTAAAGAACATAGTCAGATTTATAAGTATATAAATCTGACTATAGTATGTAGTTATGTATGTCGTATATATAGTTACCTAAACCTATACGAGCTAAGCCTGGGGCAGCAGCTAGTAAATGATACAAATAAATAATACATACTTTGATGACGTATCCCGCGTGCCTCAATCCAACAGTTTGAGTTGTGGTGAGTCGCCTATACCCCTTCTCAGGGGTTTCTTTGAAATCTGTTGCTTCAATATACAGAACCTTATTGAAAACAACAGTGTGAGAGCCTTTCTCTGGCTCGTTGGGGAAATCTGGCACAGTGGCTTGAATGGGCTTGTCACTGGGGAAGTTTTCTATTGTGATCTTCAATGGCTCTAGGACAACCATTATCCTAAAAGGAAATAATATTATTCAGGTTTGACCTAATTTTAATACAGTAGACAATGTAAATAAAATTAAGTAAACAATGGCAGTTTTTAACCACATTTAGTGTAAACAGGTTACCACTGTTTGCGAGATGCCGCAAACTGCTCAAAGTATGAGCTGTGCGAACGCTCTTATAGAAATCAGGATATCATCGTTTTTTATCATTATTCCGAATAAAGATATTTTTTTTTTTATCGTGGGTATTGGGCACTGACACACTGACAGTGTCAACCAGCTGTAGCTTAACCGGCTCCTAACGCAGCCGCGCCTTTATGCAGCTATAAATTATGCTAATACACACTACACCAACATGCCTCTTCACTTTTAAATTTTAGTCCGCTTCGTTCATAGGTTGCCTAGCAGAGATCGCTTTCAGCGATAGGGCCACCAATTGTATTACCCCTTAATTTAAGTTTGTTGCTTTGTATTATTTCTGTGTGGTGATCAATAAAGCGTTATCTATCTATCTATCTAAAAAAATCTTCAAGTCAAGTTACTGATGTAATGATACAGTTTGGCTTACCTAGGTGCTGTCACATTGAGCGCATCTCTGATATAGGCATCCAACATGGTCGGGTCGACGGCTCCCAGCGCGCCGGTGACTCCGAGGCCGGCGCAGAACGAGTTGATGGCGGCGGACGGGACCCCGCGCCGTCGCAGCGCCGTGAGGGTATACAGCCTGGGGTCGTCCCAATCTAACAAAACACCTGTATTTAGACTAGTAGTTCACAGAACAGAAGACCTTGCAAGTACACCATTGAAAGTGAGCAAATTACTGCATTTTGAGGAGCTATTCTGCTCATCAGACTGAAAATCTTCACCAAATTTTATAAGACCAACTTCCTATGAAATGAAAAAGAAATATTATTTTTATACCACTCAAGTGTTCGGCCCACTTGATGATAAGCGGTTAAAGTAGCTTATGTACGCTTGCAACATCATAGATATCACTTGCGTGTTACCACCCTGAGACATTAGATGGAAAGTCTCATATGCTTGTAAATTTACCGGAAACCATAGCCTTCGAACCAGCTCGTCCAGGGAAGCAGTAATTTGAGCATTACTGCTTCCCCGGACGAGCTCTATCACAAAGAACTCTACTACTCTTACAAAATTAACCATCGAAATCTCTTAAGGCCTCCTCTAAAACCTTATCCAGTAGTTCTTTTTTTGTCTTTTTTGTTTTATATTGTAAAAAATTATATGTGTGCAATGCCAGCGCTCTCAAATGGTGAAAGAAAACATCGTCAGGAAACCGGCAGGCCCAAGAACTAAAAACTCTAGATCTAGATAACGCCATCCACCAATCAACATTGGATCTGCATAGTAAATTATATAACCCAACAACTCTTGCCTGAGATTAGGCCAGTGTCCCAGCAGTGGGAACATTAGAAAGGTGTTATATATTGTAAGACACACTTACTATTTACAATTCCTTCCTCAATGAGCTTGGCTATCTTCCTCTTGGATACAACAGTGTAGTTGACATTGAGCCGCCCATACTCCCACTGCACTGGGCAGTAGATTCCCAGCGCATTACACAACCAGTAATATGATGACCTGTAGAAAATTGGTAAGGTTAATTATTTGTCACCAGATTGCAAAACTTGTATTGCACTAAATATAAGGATACAGATTGGAATATAGTATAAAAAGTATCAAAATTCCACATCACTGTTCCTCACTGTTTCAACCGATGTGGCGCAGCGGGCGCAGGTCCGCCTGCGACGCGGAGGTTGCGGGTTCGATTCCCGCCTCGGGTCAAATGTTTGTACGATCTACAAATATTTGTTCCGGGTGTTCTGGGTATTTTCTATATATAATAAAAAATATCTATCTATGTATTGTAATAAGTATATATCAGTCATCTAGTACCCATAATACAGCTCTGTTTAACAGCAGCTTTCCTTGGGGCTAGATGATGCTGTGTGGATTATCCAGTATTATTTATTTATTTCTGAATAGGTCAATTTATAATGGAGAATAATGTAAATGGAACTAATTGTGCTTTTATTCATGCTCTAAAAATTTGCAGTATCAGGTTTGGTATTATTTTGCTACTAATTGAAATATTATGATGATAGGTAAGATTATATTAAAATATATATGGTTAGGTATATAGATATGTACATTTTATTTATGTATAATATTTTTGAATAAGAGTTTGTTTTAGGTTAAGTATGTTAGTTTGTTCTTCTCTTAAGTTAGTTATATTCAATGGTACCTAGGTAATAATTAAGTTAAGCACGCCTTTTTTTCTCTACCTACCTTTGAGGTTGGCAGGCAGAAAATGCTGTTAGCATTAAGCCCACTTTTTGTACTGTATATTCTGTGCAATAAAGAATTAAATAAATAAATAAATAGGTAGATATAGAATGAAACTTTTGGGTTCACTGAAATCACTGTGCACTCTACTTTGTATGGGATATGTGATACTCATACATACTCCCATACACACACATAATGCATGTGCATGTGTAAATATTAATTCTAAGATACTGGCAGTTAGCTCTTACCTTCTTGACTGAAACTCCTTTGTGCACAGAGAGTGAGTTATATGCTCAATGCTATCACACAAGCAGTGCGTATAATCATAGGTTGGATATATGCACCACTTATTACCAGTGCGGTGATGAGGCTTAAATCTGATTCTGTATGCCACTGGGTCCTGTTTACCCTCTTCTAGAGTAATTTTCATTCGCAATGTCGCTTCCCCTTCATCTATTTTCCCGTTTTTCATGTCCTGGAAATGTGTACATTATAAATATCATGTTAGGCATTCATTAGTTGGACAAACATTAGTTTAATCTAGAACTCACGACAAGCGAACATACAATGTGTTGAATAATTGGATATTGATTGATCAATAATACATACAAGAAACCCTACAAAATGTTAAGTAATTTGTGCTATGAACTTTTATTGTAGCATGCACTTAGCTGCTTTCATACATCAATTTATATTAGGTCTTTACCTATGAAATTGCCGTTTTGTATGGAATAAGTGAAAGTACTTATTTTTTAAAACTTTTTTATTTCTATTATTCAAAGTAATCACCCATGCAATCGACGAATCTTTGCCAACGCATTGGCAGTTTATTGATGCCCTTCTTGTAAAAATCTGCTGGACGGGAGGCAACAAACTCTTCAAAGGCATTTTGTACTGCCTCTCGGGAATTGAATTTTTTACCCACTAAAAAGTTGTCTAAATTTTGGAAAAAGTAATAGTCGGTAGGTGCAAGGTCTGGTGAGTATGGCGGATGAGGGAGAGCTTCTAACCCAAGCTCTTACAGCTTGGAGACTGTCTGTTGTGCAGTATGGGGTCGCGCGTTGTCGTGAAGAAGCAGTGGGGATGACCGATTGACCAAAGCTGGTTGCCGATGTGCAAGCTTCTCCATCATTGTCTCCGGTTCTTCACAGTACACATCTGCAGTAATGCTCATGCCGTTTTGTAAAAAGCTGTGGTGAATCACACCCGCACTAGACCACCAAACAGTGACCATCACCTTTTTTGGGGTCATTTTTGGTTTAGGGCATTGCTTTGGTGCTGAACCAGGATCTAACCAACTTGCTGAGCGCTTTTGATTGTCGAATAGAATCCATTTTTCATCGCACGTTACAATTCGGTTCAAAATTCCTTAATTTCTTTGCCTATTGAGCAGCGCGAGGCAGGTCTCGACGCGTACGTTGCGCTGGCGATCGTTAAGTTCGTGGGGCACTCATCTATCAAGTTTTTTTAACTTGCCTATTTGTAGCAAATGGATCACAATTGTTTTGATGCTAACATCAAAAGCTGCTGCTAGCTCAGCTGTAGATTGAGTTTCGTCAGCTTCCACAATCGCCTTTAATTCATCATTGTTGACCAAAGTCTCCGGACGACCACAAGCTTCATTTTTCAAGTCAAAATTTCCAGAACGGAACCGGGAAAACCAATAACGGGTTGTGTGTTCGTTTGTAGTTCTCTCCGTAAACGTTTTTGATGTTACGTGCCGTTTGAATTGCGTTGGCCACGACGAAACTCATATTCCAAAAAGACACGAATTTTTAAAGTATCCATTATGACGAAAAATGTTCAAATGTAAATGTAATGACGACCAATGTGGCGCGGTGAACGAAGGTCCGCCTGCGACGCGGAGGTTGCGGGTTCGATTCCCGCCTTGGGACAAATATTTGTAGGATCTGCAAATATTTGTTCCGGGTGTTCTGGGTGTTTTCTATGTATAATAAAAAATATCTATCTATGTATTGTATTGTATTAAATATATATCAGTCATCTAGTACCCATAATACAGCTCTGTTTAACAGCAGCTTACCTTGGGGCTAGATAATACTGTGTGGATTGTGAAAAAAAAATAAAAAATACAACGCTAATCAATAAACAAAAGACTGAGTTTGTAAAAATAATGTCATGTTTTTAAAACAAAATTAATTTGAATTTAGAATACATAGCCAAGCCATTCCAAACTTTTTTTCTATTTGAAATGACCAGTACTGAAGAATGGCAATTTCATAGGTCTTTAACCTATCATTAAACTGATGGTCAAACCATGATTACTGTGATTGACAGAAGTTAATCCATTTAATCACTTAAAACTATTAGGTACCTCAAACAGCTGCAAACTCTCTTCAACAGGCCTATTCCTCCAAGGAGAGGGAGGAGGGTTGTATCCTTTGATCTCTTCTGACTTCTGATGGCACACATATGCTAAATCCTTTTTAATGAGATCTACAGCCCATCGGTAAAGCTGGTCAAAGTTGTCAGAAGAATGAGTAATTTTGTAAGGTTTGTATCCTGCAAAATGTAAGGTAATATTTGATTATGAATTTAAATATAATAGGTACCTACCTACTTCAGCATGGATATCTGGTGAATATTTAAAAATAATCAGATACAAAATATACATGAAATGGAACCAATGCAATCAAGCAATGTTAAGTTTAACCTTATCACAGTAAAGGCCCATTTACATGATACCATTTTCTTGCACATACTAGAGCAATAATTGAATGCCATAAATAAAGCGCAATACTCGCCCTTCAAGAATTGTAAGCAGCTGTTTACACAAGGAAATAGTAAAAAAAGTTGAATGCAAGTCTTGACAGGAAATAATTGCACGGTCTTCTGTTTACACCAATACAATTATGTTTAGGAGATTATTGCTTGCAAGTTTTGCCTCGTCTAAACACAAACTTGCATGCATGTGTACCAATTTTTGGCAAGTTGATTCAAGTATTGCCCGTATATGCGTTTGCGAATATTTCATTCAAGTGTTAAAAGTTTGTTTTTTTCTTGTGGGGTCATGTCACCCAAGACGAGTCACATCACGTCATCATCTTTTCATAACTTTATAAATATTTACGGATTTGGGGGATGTAGTCGCTTAGCGTCAAAACCCTTTCAGCCTTGCAAATCATCATCATCATGACAGCCTTCTAATGTTCCCACAGCTGGGACCCCACAGCTGGGACACTGTACACTGACCTACTCTCGGGCGAGAGTGATTGGGTCTTGATCCACCAAGAGGACCCAATGCAGATTGGTGGATGGTACATGTCTTTCCAATTTTTAGTTCTTGGACATGCCGCCTGGTTTCCTCACAATTTTATTGTATGCAACTGGTTCATACAATAATTGCCTAGCAATTCTTGTATGTGCTGTTTACACCAAGGAAAGTATTGAATGAAAACTTGCATACCAGATCAAGAATGGTATGTGTTGTTTAGACCATGCAAGTAATTTATTGCTTCAATTAAATGGTATGCCACAGGCAAGAAAATGGTATCATGTAAATAGGCCTTTACTCTTACACACATATATATATACAGTTCTAACAGGTTCTATCAGATTAAACTGTTTACAACTATTTTTCACTTACCAAGCCATTCAACCATATCCTTGATGGCAACAAAGAACTTTTCCTCCTCCTTTTCTGGATTTGTGTCATCATATCTCAAGAAGCAGATTCCATCATGTGCTGCTGCATAACCAAAGTTGATGTTTATTGCTTTAGCATGTCCTATGTGGAGAATGCCATTAGGTTCAGGAGGAAATCTAGTCCTCACTTTACCACCAGTTTTCTTTAAGTGTTCAGCTAGTAGCCGTTTTGTATCTGGAGTGACTATGTACCCATCGGATTTATAGTTCTCACCAGGAATGTGGAAAGGCAATTTTTTCATCAGTTCTGTGATTGATGTTGCACCAAAAATGTCTCTCTGTGACTCAGGTTTTTTTGTTACTAAAAATAAACAACTATGAATATTAAATATTGGAGTATTAAAGACATTGAAACACCTTGAGACAATATTACAATCAAGTCTAATGATGAAGTAATATGCAATACCTTTATTATCTTCAGTTTTAGGTTTCTTCCCAATATCAATATTTTTTGGTTTTTTCTCTGCTTTAGGAGGTGGAGCCAAATCTGCTTCATTCTTTGGACCCAGCAAATCTAAAATCTGAACAATAAAATAATATATCCAATTTTTTTTTTAAACTAAACACACCTTGGCTACTCTCTCAAGATAATAAATTAAAAATTATCTCAAATATATCACCTGTATATCAACCTCATTTTTTATAGCTTTGCCATCTGCCCAGGGAAGATCAACTCTCACAGCCTGCATAACGATACCAGAGCCAAATCTGTACCTCTTCTCCAACAGCTCCTGCTTATATTTAGCCATATGTTTTTCCACCGCCTGCTCAACTTGTTCCGGTGTCACAACAGTACCCACACCGCAAGCTTTTTCAAAGACAGCAACATCAATGTCGCCTTCGTTCACATTGCTGAGTAGATACTCTAAAGCGGCATCTACTCGTAAAGTAGAATCTAGTTTACCTTTAGCGATATAGTCACATACAAAAAGCAATTTCGCCGATATCTGAGGTTTTATTTTGGTCGCCAGATGGTATATCAACATGCCGGCTCCTGGAGGTAGATTTGCCACTTCCACCTAAAACCGGTAGGTACATTTTGTATCAGCCATAGTATAGTAACAACAGATATTTTTAGTAAATAATTTAAGGTTTCTAACCTCGCTGAGAGCGGAGAGCAAAGACTTGGTGACGTTACCATTTTTTAATGTCTCTTTAGCCTTTTGTTCACTTAGGCCCAAAGCTTTAAACTTTTCAATAGTTTCTTCTGGAGACATTTTGTGTAGCTAGGAACAGTAAAAAGGAAGGAAGGAAAGGAATTTTGGTTGGTGAAACGTGAATGGTAAATGGTATGGTGACAAAATTATAATAACCAACAAACCAAAACAATACAATTTTTTTTTCGCCTAGGCAAAAGTCCTGAGACCATACCGCCTTATCTTACGTCAAAACAAAACAAGTACAAGCACTCCTTTTTTTTTCTTCTTTTTAGGGCTTTCAGTGATTGCCACACACTCCTTATGATAAATGATAAATGATAAATGATAATTATTTGCACGAACACATGTCATATGAATGGTCTTAAAATTAAATTAGTTCATTTATGTCCTACCAAAATCTTTGGCATGCAAATATTATATTAAATGTAATGTAATGTAATGTTAAAATTATTATACAAAATTAAAAATGTCAAAAAATAAAAAATAATAAACAATAAAAAATATTATTATTAGTGTACAATGTCCCTATAATTTAAAATTCATTTATTGAATAGAAACATTTGTCTATCAGCCATTTCTTCAATGTTATATTATGAAGAAGAAGAATTAAAAGAATAAATAAAAAGATTGCCACACACAATTCTGCCAGTGTCAAGTAAATTAGTTTCTTTTCGCCAAGCAACATAAACAGACAAAATGAAAGAAATGGCGGCGTTTCTTTCAAACTTGTGATAAGTAAACAAGTAATATTGGATACTAGTCATCCACCAAAACGCAATAAAACTTAAAGTAAATATTAAAACACGGAAAAACATTTTAAATGACCCTAGACCCATGTCGTTCACACTGTTCACAGATGTCTAAATGTCGTTATGGCAAAAGTTTTGGCAAGATACTAAAGAATAGAATAGAATAGAATAGAATAGAATAGAAAAATATTTATTTAACGCCACACAATTAACAAGAAAATCCAAGCACAACCACCAATCATTTGACGACCGATGGATGTGGTACCTACGGCGGGCGAACGAACGTCCGCCTGCGACTAGAGGTTATAGGTTTGATTCCCGCCTTGGAACAAATAAGTACCTATATCAGTCATCTAGTACCCATAACCATACCATACCATACCATATATAGTACCATAACGTGTTCCGGGTTGCTGCCAAGCACAAGGACATGTTCCTCGAGTAGGACTTCTGGTCAACCGGAGTCGTATACCGTCGCTACAGGGAGGCGCGACTGACTTGAACTCTCTGATAATATTATTAAGTATATGTATAATTTTAGATATTTTTAGTTTATTATTTATGTACTTTTAGTATTTTTTATTTTTTTTGCCTGAAATACAGGTTTTCCTAGTTCAGGCATATCAAAATTTTTATTAGCTCTTCATATAAATATTAAATTAGCTTAGCACTAAGAAAAAATGAATAAATAAAGTTATAAAGTATAAAGTTATAAAGTAAAGATAAAACACAAGCTCTGCTTCGCTTGGTGCTAGATGATGCTGTGTGGATTGTCTAGCATTATTTATTTATTTATTTTATAGGGCCCAATGTAAACAAAAACCCAGATTATAGTCACTGTATCGGAGTCATTCTGAGATTCTGAGCCTGTGGCTCTTTTCCTTTTTTCTTTTGTTTACTGAAGTTGACTGACACTGGCAAATTGTCCAAACTGACAGACTACCATAATTTAAAAATAAAACCATTACATTAGCGTTGTTGAGTTATCGAAAGCTTTAGTAGCGATAATTTTCATCTGATTATGCTTTTTATCAATATGACTTTCGATAACTCAAATGAATGCAATACTATCGATACTAACGAGCAACATTACTATCGAATTCAAAAGTATCAGTATTGCATTCATTCAGTAGTATTGCCTGTTCAGCCCAATGATCACAATAACTCTGATACTGACTAATCTACTATTGATAGCTGAACTATCAATAGTATCGATACTATCGATAGGCTTGCGATTTATTGGTTATCGATAAATTATCGATTAATCATCGATAGTCGACTAAGATCGACTGCACTACCAAATGACATCATCAAATCATCAATCATCATCACCATCGTTGAGCACGTCACTTCTCGGCTCTCGCTTACAAATATTTTAATGCTCGCTTATTTCCCTGTGTAGTGTGTATTCTGTATTGTGTATTTTACACTTTGCTAATCGTTCACGTAAAGTAAATTCGCGTATTTTCAATTTTTTTAAATCGTTGGTGGACTGGAATTATGTCACACATCATTCATTTAAATCGTATGGGCGCAACAAAGCTATGATAATTTCCATTTTCATTCATCATGATGTGAGTGGAAAAAGCACAACCATAATCATTATTTAGTAAGTAAGGAAAACTTTATTTTTATTCATTAGCAATTATATAAGGCCTTGCTCAACGAAGCGCGAACGTCTGTTTTGTTTCACGGCCTTTGTATACTGTAGTCTATAAACGAGTGAATTCTATTATCATTATATCTTATCAGGGTAGATTGGTATGTACACAAGTATTGGATTTGTACCTGGCAATGGGCAGCACATTAGCCAGCACCCGCCTGAGTACCGTGACATATCTCAAGTGCATGAAGACATTGTTTACACACATCGAATGGAACAGAAAGAGTTGACTTTGAGTTTCCATAACTTAATAAAGCGAGGTACCAGTGATTGTGTTGAATTTTATTTGGGAAATAATAGCAATTTATAAGCGATTCTTTGTTTTTGTGAACCATTGTGTTGAAGATAAAACAGTGTGATATATTGTGTTTGTGTAAAATAAATTAGACCATTTTTATTTACATAATAATTGTAAAAAATTAATTACTATTTATTTATATTACCGTAGTTTAATGTTAAAAAACAAACTGAAAAAACCAAGATACCTGCCATTTATATAGTTAATGTATAACATATGGTAGCTATTTCATTGGTCATAACATTTTTTTTGAACAACATCCATGATTTTGTATATTTCATCAGATTAAAAAGGAATCACTTCCACTAGATCAGTGCTCACATTTTTCCATTGCAAAGGAAAAACCACTTTTTTCTGTGTACACTTACATTTTTCAGATTCAGATAAATTCTTAAATCAAGTCAATAAAGAACTTAACATTATATTTAATACAACAGATGAAGAATTATACGGGTACACAAATCACGGAATGGAAACTCCATCAAGCACTCCTGGGGATTGCCTCCAGGGTTTCTTCCAGACATTGGACTCCTTAAGTCCAACCCTAGATTCTGAGTTCGATGTGAGCCTTGCTGTACCTGAGTCCCTTTCTGTTATTGATGATAAAACAAAGGAAGAAACTGATTTTGGTATGTACTTGAAAAGTATTATAAGTAATCATCATGATCACCATGATAGCCTTCTAATGTTGATACTGCTGGGACACTGGCCTAGTCTCAATCAAAGGTGATCAGGTTTTAATCCACCATGCGGACTCATTATACAATAAACAATAATAATTATGGCTTAATAAAAAAATGGTTAGAGTAAAGTAAAGTTCATATGAGTCAGTGGCCAACTCTGGTGACAGAGTTTCTAGGCCGCCCGAAGGCCTCTAATTAAGGTTTCTAAAATATAAATGTATATTTTTACAATTTCATGAATGCTTTGTAACTAACAAACACAGACCTATTGTTGGAATATGCATAAATAGCTAGTTAGCTACTAGATAGTGTCATATTTTTGAGAGTGGACTCAAAATAAGTTTGCCTCTGTTAATTTTTCACAAATTTTTTTGGTACTCTCTTCCAGCAACAAACAACAAATCTGTACCATTCAAGGAAATTCATGATGCTCCAATCAAATTCAGCTCGGTTCACAGAAAAGTGTTCATTCCTGGAGTTGTAATAAAGGTCAGATTTGAAGAAAATGAGAGAAGTGTCACAACACACCTTTTGAACCCTAACTTGTAAGTACCTACCATGTTGTAAAACCAGTAAAAGTCTTTGGATGATTCATATACAGGGTGTCTGGTGGCAGATTTATGTTTTTAAATACGATTATTTCGAAAAGTAATAAACGGTGCGGGGGGAGTTTGGTGCCGTTGGAAACACTGACCGTGCGGATTCTCAGTCACGATGTCGCAGTGGTCGAGTGAACATCGTGCGTTCGCCATCGAGGCATTTTTTAAAAGTAATGATTCCTACGTAACTGCTCGTCGACAATTTTGTTCACGCTTCGGTATTCGACGGATAAGTGGTGGACCGAGTGAAAATCTAATTCGTTCCTGGGTGCGGAGATTCCAAGCAACTGCTTCGGCTATGAACACCCCACGGCCAGGGCCCAGTCGCTCTTCAAGGACTCCCGAAAACATTGAACTGGTGGAAAGCAGCTTACGTGAAAATCCACGACTTTCAATACGGAAAAGAGCGGCCTCACTGGGACTTCCTAGAGCGATTATTCATGAAATTTTAAAAAAGGATCTAAAGTTCCATCCTTTTAAAATTCAAATCGTTCAAGAATTGAAAGAAAGTGACTTTGTTTTACGCAAAAATTATTGTGAAACGATGTTGGAGCGTTTTCGCACTGTTAATCCGATTTTTTGGAGTGACGAGGCTCATTTCCATTTAAACGGCCACGTCAACAAACAAAATTGCCGTTACTGGTCTCCAAGAACCTGCAACCCTCGACTGAAACATCAAAAACCATTGCATTGCCCCAGGGTAACTGTGTGGTGTGCGTTATCCACAAATGGGATTATTGGACCATTTTTTTTTGAAAATGCTCGAGGCCAGGCGACGAATGTCAACGGTGAGAATTATCGACGCATGATAACGGATTTTTTAATGCCGAACCTTCGAGCTCATCCATCGTACTCATCACATACGTGGTTTCAACAGGATGGTGCGACTGCACACACAGCCAGGGCTTCGATGACCTTGCTTCGGGATTTTTTTCCCCAAAAATTGATTAGTCGCTTTGGGGACATCCCGTGGCCACCGAGGTCACCCGACTTAACCCCTATGGATTTTTTTCTTTGGGGTGGTTACCTCAAAGAGAGAGTTTATAATGACAATCCCCGAACTCTGGTGGATTTAAAAGAGAATATTCGTCGAGAAGTCAGCTCAATCGAAGCAAGTTTGCTGCAGCGTGTAGCGCAGAACACAATGCTCCGTTTTGAACAGTGTGTGCAACTCGACGGAAGACATTTGGATGAAATACTCTTTAAAAAATGAAATCCGCATTTCTGTTCTCTTGTTTACTATTTTTATTAAAACTTTATTTAAAATATATTTTTTTTTATTTAACTTTGAAAACATAAATCTGCCACCAGACACCCTGTACAATAACACTGTAATTAATGCTTTTATTTGTGGGTTCCCTCAGCCTAAATAAGGGTTTTCTGTAAATGGTTTAAATGCAATCAGGTACCTATGACAACCTGGAGACATGTTTAAATTAATGAACTTAAACTTACAAAATACAAAAATACAAAATACAAAATATTTATTGAAATTTTACAAGTTTTTCATTTAGGTGGTTTGGGATCTCCTCTTTTAAGTCGTAAGACCTGTATTAGAGGAGTCCCCTCTTTACTGTGGTTCAACTTAATACACTTGTAGTTAATCTATTGGACTAAGTTATTATCTAATTTAAGTAGTAAATAGAAAATATAAAAGACAACTAGGTTATTATTATTTTAAGTTAGTGTAAATTAATGTTAAGGATAGTTCAAGATGAGGTTGGTAGATTAGTATTATATTAAGTAGTGGTAAATTATGTAGGTATTAGGGCATGTATATATTTTATATAATAAATATTGATAATTGCGAAATATTTATAAGTATATATATTTATTTTTTATGGGTAGGTAAAGAAATAGCTAAGTTCAGATGTAAGTAGAACACAAAAATATGATGGGTAGGTATGAATAAATTAAATAGAGGTTGTAGGGAGAACCCTAGCACTTTAGTTATTAATCGTATTAGATTGTAAGGTAGCCGATTATGTATACTCTGTAGACGGCGTGTTACCAACACTAGTACTACGCGCAACACTATGCGTACGCGTCCCATTCGTTCCTCGCCGCGCTGGCCTATCCGGCAGTTGGAAATTTTCACTCTAGCCGAGCGCACGTCGCTTCGAGTGCTACACTGGCGCCAACTAGAGGCCGCAACCCAAGCACGCGTCGAAATAACAAGTTTTCCGCGTCGCTAGTGGTTGTGCGAACGAACCCTAACCCAAAATAATAATAAAACATTTTCAACTCGCGTAAATATCGTGTGTGAAGTTTTGTGACAATGCCGAAAACGCGTAGCCGTAAATCGACGACATTTGACGACGACGATAATGCTTCCTTCGGTAGCGCCGCCGACATCGCCCCGGCATTGGCGTCGACCGCTCCTGCCAGCGTGACGCTGACGCAGGAGCAGCTGTCCGCCATGTTCGCGATGTTCGCGAGGACGCAGGCCGAAGCAAACCTGCAGGTCTTGGAACGCGTCGACCGCCTTATAGCGTCGAGTACAACTCCGCCTAGTGAAGCGTCGATGACGCCGCTACCAACGCAGACGCAGACTAGCATGTCGTCACCGACACTGAACGTCGCCGGGCCCGCGGTATTAACTACCTTGGCCCCGAATTTTACCGGCTGTACGATGCGATTCAGCGGCTCGTCGCGTGACGCTGACGATCTAGAGGCGTTCATTGACGCCATAGAAATATATAAAGAGTGCGTAGGCATGAGAGAGGACCACGCCCTGCGAGGTCTACCCCTGCTGCTAGAAGGCCAAGCCGCAGTATGGTATGTAGGCGTTAAACATACCACATCCAATTGGGATGACGCCATAAAAAAGCTAAGATGCGCGTTCGGGCATAGAAGGCCGCCACACGAGATCTATAGAAAGCTGTTTGCGCACGAGCAAGAAGAAGACGAACGTGCAGACGTGTTTGTAGCGAATGCTCGAGCCTTGCTTGCCAAGCTGCCTGATGGGGACCTAACGGAAAAGGTGCAAATAGATATGGTGTTTGGCCTCTTACATCGTAGCTTCAAGAAGCGGATGCAGCGCGCCTCGATAGAATCTTTTGAGAAGTTGTTAGATATCGCTAGAAACATCGAAGAGAGTCGATCAGAGCATTGTAATACAAAGAAGGCCATCGAACTCAGCTCTCAAAAGGATTTTGTCAGTTCGCGCGCAATTTCTAATGAAGCCACGCCGTACAACAGCGCCCCCAAAACCAATACGGCCGCGACTCGAAACCGAACCGACGCTCAACAAGCTTCAAATTCAAACACCGGAAACGGTCGTGCTCGGCAACAACGCGAAAACACACGAAGTTCGAAATTCAATCGTTCTTGGTCGCCGGCACCCGTCAGAAGTTCCACCGCTACACCACCGCCCTGTAAAGAGGGCGCTGCAGTTGCAAATCTATCGACTCATTCGCGACCGAGCTCTGCCGAACGAACCACTCAATCTCATTCACCCGGACGATCTGTCAAATTCTGTTCGATCGAAACGTCAAGCCTTGGTGACGCCATGGAAAAGGCTCTAATGAGCGAGGAAGGAGATAATTATTCTCTAAACAATACCGCCATCGCTGTGTGTACGTCGAGCCGCGAGCACATCGCCGCACCGCGTGTCCCCGGAGGCCGCCGCCGTCGCCGCGCCGCCGCCGCGCGCCGCGCCTCGCAGGCCGCGCCGGCGCAGCAACCGCTGGCCAGCGCCTCTCAGACCGTGGAGTGCAGCCCCGCCGCTCGCCTAAAGTGCGCCGCCGAGACCGCTTCTATGTGTGTGTCTACGCGTGTAAGTCCGACCGCAGAATCATGTAAGTACATTGACGTTTCTCCTCGGTGCAAAGCGTGTGATAGTGATGTAGGTGTAAATAATAGAGACACTAAGATAGGGCTAAGTAGAGACACTATTGTAAATTACCCTTATTGTGATAAATGCTTGAGTTACGCATTAGATTTAAGTAGCATAACTGTGCCTGGGCATGCAAGAGATCTGAGCCGTCCTATTCTTGAAATTCAAATCAATGGGATTGATGGTACGGCTTTGATTGACACTGCTGCTAAGCGTTGCATTGCTGGGTGTACTCTCTATGCACTCCTCCTTAAGCAAGGTTTTCCATTTCGCGCTACAAATATGCTCATTAAGCTTGCAGATGGTAGCATGCAGGATACAACAGTAAAATTGGCCGATGTTAATGTTGTTGTTTTTAGAACTAAACTCACTGTTCCGGTTACATTCATAATTCTGCCTCATGCTATCAATAACGACACATTGCTAGGGATAGATTTCATAACACAAGTGGGGTTAGTGCTAGATTTCTCAGCCATGACATGGCACCTATCTGACACACCTCAGAATGTTCATCATCTCAAGTGTGAGAATGCTATTGCTCGGCCTGTGGAATGTTACTCGGCAGAGTGCTTGCGGGAAGATGAAGGGACAATGCTAGCTATAGAGGAACGGGTTTCTTTAGCAAATTTACTGATGTGCTATAATGATGTTTTCAGCGAGAAAGGAGAATGCACACCTTATGCTGAACATCATCTAGACACCGGAGACCATCTGCCCATTGCTGTGCCACCCTACCGTCTCACCCCTGCTAAGCGAGCCGCGATGGAAGCGGAAATCAACAGGATGCTGAGTGATGATATCATTGAGGAGTGTGAGTCTGCATGGGCTTCACCGGCACTACTGGTACCAAAGAAGGATGGTACCTTTCGCTTTTGTGTGGACTACCGTAAGTTAAATGCAATAACTAAAACTGACTCGTATCCACTCCCATTGATCGATGACCTACTTCAGTACACTAGGAAGAACTGCTACATGTCCACAATTGACCTGCGATCCGGGTACTGGCAGGTGAAGCTAGCAGAGCAGGACAGAGACAAGAGTGCTTTTATCTGCCCACTAGGGGTTTTCCGCTTTAAGGTCATGCCTTTCGGAATGAACAATGCTCCTGCTACCTTCCAGAGATTGATTGACCGGTTCAAGTCTGGTGCAGCATTAAAAGATCTCACTCTCTTATGTTATTTAGACGACCTGATCCTTATCACAGAAGGTAGCTATTCTAAGCACCTTGCAGAACTGCAGATGGTGTTTGATCGGTTGAGAATCTTTAAACTGCGGGCCAACAGGGCAAAGTGTATGTTTGTTCGTACGAGTGTCAAGTACCTAGGTCACATCATCACTAGAGATGGGGTGTCCCCTGACCCAGACAAAGTTACTGCCATCAGCAACATGAGAACACCAAACTCAATGAAGCACCTAAAAAGTTTTCTTCAAACTTGCTCATGGTTTAGGAAGTTTGTGCCTGGATTCTCTAAAATCGCCCAACCTCTCACCCAACTGACCAAGAAGGATGTAGCGTGGACGTGGGGAGAGCCTCAGAATACCGCCTTTGAGAAACTCAAAGAGTTATTAACTACTGCACCCATTTTAAGTCAGCCAGATTATAATGTAGAGTTTATACTCAGGACCGATGCTAGCAATTACGCCTTGGGAGCTGCCTTACTCCAGGGGGAGTCGCCTGCTGACGAGCATCCCATCGAGTATGCGTCGCGCTTGCTCACGCCCGCCGAGCGTAACTACTCCACTACGGAGCGTGAGGCGCTGGCCGTCGTGTGGGCAGTGGACAAGTTCCGCGGGTACATCGACGGACACCGCGTGCGAGTCGCCAGTGACCACCAGCCGCTCAAGTGGCTGCTCACGCTCAAGTCACCCACTGGCCGCCTCGTGCGCTGGGCTATGAAGCTGCAGGCGTACGACCTCCGCTTGGAGTACACCCCAGGTAAAGCCAACGTCATTGCTGATACACTAAGTCGCCCACCCTGCGAAGATGAGTCCCGACCCGCATGTGGGATATGCACGGTCGTAGTGGAGACCCCACGCTGGGAAGCGCCCGCGCTTAGAGAGGCGCAATTAGCCGACTTCGATGTTGGCAAAATTATAAAAGATATGGAAGGAGATGAAGAAGTGGCCAGTACCAGATGGGCTGAGAGAGGTTACTGCATGACGCAAGGGGTGCTCTACCGATATACTCACGATGAGGATAGTGAGGAGCCCCAGCTCGTAGTTCCTGACAGTCTGAGAAAGGAAATAATGATAGAGTGTCACGACAAGGCCACGGCCGGACACGGGGGTGTCGAAAGAACGCTTAAACGCATTTCACAACGTTACTACTTCTCCGGTATGCGTCGATACGTAACTGAGTACTTGAAAACCTGTATAGAATGTCAGAGGTACAAACCAAGTAATGTAAAACCTGCTGGCCTTTTACAGACACCAGTGCCCGCGCAACGCTTTGAGGTGCTTGCTGTGGACCTGTTCGGACCGCTGCCACGCGGAGAGTTCGGCGAGCGCTGGATCCTGGTAGCGGAGGACCCCGCCAGCAAGTGGGTGGAGCTGTTCTCGCTGGCGGAAGCTACAGCCGAGGCGTGCGCGCGTGCTCTCATCGACGAGGTGTTCCTGCGCTACGGCGTGCCACGACGTCTCGTCTCAGACAATGGCGTGCAGTTCGTCGCCGACGTCATGAAGCACGCCATGTCCGCGCTTGGTGTCACGCAAAACCTGATCCCGCTATACCACCCAGAGGCAAACCCCGTCGAACGGAAAAACCGCGACATCAAGACTCAGCTCGCTATCCTTGTCGAAGGACACCATAAGGAGTGGCCAGAGGCGTTGCCCGCGATCCGCTTCGCGATGAATACGGCGGTCTGTAAATCGACGGAAAGGACGCCGGCGTATCTCACGTTCGCGCGCGAGCTACGCTCTCCTTTAGACGCGCAAGCCGACATTCGCGATGTGGTGAGCGCCGTCAACTACGTGCCGCAGATAACGCCGTATCTACGCAAGCTCGGCGATGTCCTAGCGGAAAGTAAAGAGACTATAGAGCGTCAACAAGATCTCAGAAAGGGTGCAAAGGATGCCAACCGACAAGAAGGTGAAACCTTTGCCGTAGGTGACCTGGTGCTGCTAAAGACGCACGCTCTGAGTAACGCTAGTAAAGGCGTTAGTGCGAAATTCATGCCAAAACAGGATGGACCGTACGTGATTACAAAACAGGTCAGCCCCACTACTTTCATCTTGGCTCACTATCGGAAACAGGATGATATTGTAGGCAAATATCACATGTCCCAGTTTAAGCGATACCACGCTAGGGATGATGAACAAGAGGTCTGTCGACCAGTCGCTCCTAAGCGCAGACGGGGCCGGCCTCGTAAGAACGCTTAGCGGCTCTTTCTCTCTTATGTTTAAGGTAGATTGTTCTACTATGGGGTCCAACAGCAGGACAATCGGGGGAGTATGTAGGGAGAACCCTAGCACTTTAGTTATTAATCGTATTAGATTGTAAGGTAGCCGATTATGTATACTCTGTAGACGGCGTGTTACCAACACTAGTACTACGCGCAACACTATGCGTACGCGTCCCATTCGTTCCTCGCCGCGCTGGCCTATCCGGCAGTTGGAAATTTTCACTCTAGCCGAGCGCACGTCGCTTCGAGTGCTACAAGGTAAGTATGTTTTTTTAAACGATTGTTGTAAATAATTTTTCAGTTTGTTGATAGTTAAGTAGTTTAAGCCACATTGTTACTTTTCGTTTACATTGAGAGTAGGGTATTGCATAAATATTAAGGTTTTTATTGATTTTATTGTATAGTTTTATAGATTGTACAGTGTATTGTTTAGAGGCCATTACAGTTTTAGGTACTAAGTAAGTGATTACCGAATGTTGTTTACGTTTTTTTATTACTTTAGGATCAACCACCAAGCCCTTATGAGTCTTTAATACACATTGCAAAATATATAATTGTCTGACTGTCAGAACGTTTGCTTCACTGTATAGTTTGTTGGTACTAAATCTTTTTCTTTTGTGTAGCATAACTTTTAAAATGGTTCTTTGTGCGCGTTCAATACTGATAAAATTGGTTTTATGAGTACCTCCCCAAACTGGTATACAATAAAGTAGGATAGATTGAACAAGTGTAATGTAGATATATTTAATCAATTGCTTATCGGCGATATTTCTTAGGTGTTTAAAGATCCAAACTAGCTTCCTTGCGCGATTAGAGACTAATTCCAGTTGGGGGTGCCAGGAAAGATTTTTGTCTATTATGATACCTAAATATTTGGTTGATTTGACTCTTTCAATGGTTTGGCAGTCGCAACTATGCAGGTCGTTGTTTTTACAAAAGTGAGCAGTTATGGTTAAATTTGGGTCTGGTTGTGAGGAGTCTTTAATTGAAAATGGAATATAATTAGTTTTTGTAGTATTAAGTGACAGTAAATTAATGTTTAACCATTTAATGACCCTTTGAAGTCCCTTTTCAGCTACTTTGTAAACTTCCGGCCAAGTTTTACCGTAGAACAGCAAAGCAGTATCGTCTGCATAAGAATAAGCTTTTCCATCAGTCAGCTGCATGTCTGTCAAGTCATTAATATAGGCAAGGAATAACGTCGGGCCCAGTACGCTCCCTTGGGGCACCCCATAGCAAGAAGTTGATAAGACTGAGCTAAAAATGTCATTACCAAGTTTAACTTGCTGGGTTCGGTCTTGTAGATAGTTAGAGAGTAATAAGAGAAAACTCCCTCTAATACCAAGCTTTTCGAGCTTACGGATAAGAGTTGGAACTGAACACTCACTTTACTATGAATTATTTTTAAACAAAGCAATAAAACATTATACATGGTGTTGTAGGCATGCACAGATACAGAATATAAATAGGTAAGCGCCCTTTTGCTATTAAAAAAATATTATTAAAAAAATAAACCTCGGGTCATTTGGTCGCGCTGAGTGCTGACGCTTTATGGTGCACTCATGCATTCAATCGCAGCGTTTTTCTATTGTTTGAGGAAGTGTTTCGAATATTTAAATGAATTTTATGATACCTGGTAATTATCGCGGCTAGATATTAGCGTTGGCTCACCGTTTACACGGTGAGCGTGTAGGCACTGCACCCAGGCATGATTGATTGCTGCGTGAGATAAAGTGGAGTAAAACTATTTGTAATAAAATCATATGCGAAAGTTTCTATTTTAGTTTGTTACTTAATCACACCGTAAAACCTATTTATAACAACTAGTGACACGCACCGGCTTTGCACGGGCTCAGAATGAATTTGACGACCAATGTGGCGCGGTGGGCGAAGGTCCGCCTGCGACGCAGAGGTTGCGGGTTCGATTCCCGCCTTGGGACAAATGTTTGTAGGATCTGCAAATATTTGTTCCGGGTGTTCTGGGTGTTTTCTATGTATAATAAAAAATATCTATCTATGTATTGTATTGTATTAAATATATATCAGTCATCTAGTCCCCATAACACAGATCTGTTTAACAGCAGTTTACCTTGGGCTAGATGATGCTGTGTGGATTATAAAAAAAAAAAAAAAAAATGGCACGGGTACTTAAACTATATAATATATAACTATATGTATATAGTATACTACGAAAACCGCATTGAAATCCGTTGTGTAGTTTTATAGGTGTAGTAATACATACATGACTGACGGCGGGAAGCAATTTTGTTTTATACTGTAAAAAGATTCGCAGGTTCGTGACCAAGCAATATTATGTAGTACATTATGTAGTATTACGTGATGTACATTTAACATGATGCCGCTGTAGAAAGAAGTTTGATATTTGATGACAGATATCAGAACAGATATTAGTACCTAATACTTAAGCCAGGTAAACTACCTATGCACCGGCTATCATAACGTTGCAATGCAATACGCAATACCCATAAACAATTAAACTAATTAATCCGGCTTTTGATTTCGATAAGTGCCCAGATAATAACATAAATATTATGACTAATCGGTTATTGCTACACGCTGAAAATACATCTTATCAAACCGGACATAAACCATTGCCAAGTATTTGGGTTCTTTAGAAAAGTCTTTGTAAAGTCTTTTTCAAACAAAGATGACCTGATGAAGTGGTCATAAGAACTCTTCAGCCAATTGTTGAGTTGAAAAAAAAGAGAGAGTTGTTTTTACATCTAATTAATATGAACTTATACTACAGAGAATTCTTTCTACGTTCTGAAATGAACTTGAGACTTTGTTGCTAGTCTGAACGCCAACGCTTTGGTCGTAGATTACCCACTTACCTACATCATAGTAAGTGGAACAGTTATTTGTGAGCCGAGGAAACATGATCATTATTTGGTATACCTACTGGCGCGGTGGACATTTTTCCGCATGAAGCCCAAAAGGTTGTGAGTTCGATTCTCGCTAAGGGGCAAATGTTTGTATGATCTGCGAATATTTTTCTGGATCCGGGTGTTGTGGTTCGTTTTTACATGAGGGGTTAAAACTGTGCAGGTTGTGACTGTTCATTTATATTCTGTGTAATTTTTATTATTACACATTTTTATCATTATTATATTAGATAGCTTTATGCGTGGTAATACCGATGCCGTACAAATAATATACAGGGCAACTGCTGGCTGTAGTACAACAAGTGTGGTTGCATTGTTACTATATAGAGTCACACACACTCGAACGTCAGTTGTGTATTTACTACGACCACAGTTAAGCCTATCCACATGAAATCTGAGATAACATAGTTCAAACGAGTGATAAAATCAAATTTTACTGATTATTAGAGTTGCGTAGTTTGAGTTTGAGTAAACGATTACTCTATTATTCTAAGGACAAATTTAAGTAGGTACAATTGGCATGATGACTGATTTTGAAAAATTGTTCTATTGTATTCAGAAGTATCTACTTTATGTAAACAACTTAAATGAAACTACGGATGTCTAGGAAACTAATCCGTATAATCAAAGTATTGTGAAGCATAAGTTACAACTATATTCTCATAAAACAAATCTACTCGATCGCGCTTGCAAATGCCATCCCCAAAAGTCCCAGCGCCTCCATCTTCCTTTCTCTCGTTTTTGTTCGCGCGCCGCGCCGGCCGGCTTCGTTCAGCTTCGTCTACCCTTCGTCGCGTCGGCGTCGTTCGCTCGGTACCTACTCGGAGAAAACACCAATGTTGCCACCAACGCATGAAGGTTGCCAACATTTAGGCAATAAATAACCTATTATTCCAGAAATTAATGGTTTAGTAGTTAAAAAATGCGATTGTAATTTGAATTTTTAAATTCACGCTAAAACGCGCCGAATCGCGGAGTGACAGCGGTGACGTCATCATGTCAGTTTTCAATATAAAATTTTAGCAATAAGGTTCAAAATTCTGCAATATTTTTGATACCACCAATCAGAGAGCCTAGATGCTCTTGATCGGTGTTCAACCTTCTATGGCGGATTGCTGTATTTTGTAGTTTTATTTTATTAAAAATATTATCAATCTCGCATCTAATGTAAAAAGAAATATGGTTTTTGAATTCCTTGAATCTTTTTTCATAAGGTGAAAGCGTGATTTTAATGATTATTGGTTACTGTCATCATGCCTATTACAACGATAAATGAGTGGTACTCCAAAAAAAACATATATAGGTTAATTTTCGTTATTCATGCATGACTAATGTTTTCTGCAATGACGTAGAGGTGTGTAATATGACGCTAACTATGTAAGTAAGTAAGACGCTAACTAAAACATTAATTGTGTAGATGATTTAAACACAAACCAAGGTTACAGGGAAATTTAAACGCTGCGCTGTATGGCGTACTTTGCTTACGTAACGTTCTAAGAACGAAAAAAAAAATATGACCTCAATTTTGGCATTTACGTCGCGTTTTACCGTGACAGTCATTCTTTCATTACGCACACAGAAGTGTATTTACGCATGACGGAGGTTTTGGGTAGTCTACGGATTCCGTCATCAGGATTTGCCGTAAACTTTTTACGTGTGGAATCTTCATAGATACCTTTGAGTACGAGGGCAGCGAAAGGCTTTATGTCGTGCTCCTACCGATTAAAACCAAACGGTTTCCTTCTGGCTGGGGCATAACTTTTTTTTTACTTTTAGGCGCACTACATTATTAGATACATTATTTACGCAGTCATAAAAGCGTTGTTTCAGAAGAACGCGCGTCTGCCACAATACTTTTTCACGAACTGGTTGGTGATAGTGGTGATTACAAATGCCGATGCCATAATTAACAGTTTAAGTTGATGTACATTCGAGTTGGTGAACCAAGGTCTGCCGAGACAGATCAATACTGTCTTCCCTTTTTATAAAAAGATAATATTTTTATGCTAATATTTTAATATTAATATGTAATGCCAGTTAACATAACAACACACGCACGATGGTCGCTCTAAACCAGTGAACCATGAATATAACCGTGGTTCATTTCCAGATACACAATATCCCTACAACATGGCGACTTCACATGGTCAATCAAGAAACGCTACAAACACATCCTGTACCTACATCAGCAGCTCTCTCTATACCGCACCTCGCTGGACATACCGTTCCCGACCAAGAGTCACCGGACCAGACGAGCCAGCTTCAAGAACACATTGACTGAGGAGACAGCGGAAAGAGTCGCTTTAGATACTATTGCAGTGCCTAGGAGTAATTCCAAGAAACGAGACCCCAGGCCGAGGGTTAGAAAGGGGGCGTTGCCTAGGTAAGAATTATTTTTCACTAGCTGTCGCCCGCGACTTCGTTTGCGTAGAACTCGGGAACTGTACTTTTCCGGGATAATTAAAAAGTATGTTCGTTATCTATTTATGTTTAAAATTTCAGCCAAATCGGTTCAGTAGTTGTCGAGTTATAGAGAAACAAACATCCAAGCATCTAAACATCTTTTTTCTTCCTAAATCAGCTTTCGCATTTTTTATGTTAGTTTTATTCAAACGCATATCATAATATGTAAAGTTTTATGCCCTTATTCCTAAAATAAAGTATCATTTTAGCAGCTAAGTATTTCCTTTCCTTGTCATTTTTATGTCAATAGACAAAGACAATGATAGATTTGAAAGGCACATTAGCTATTAGAGGTTTAAAGTACATATAGAAGCTAAAGTTGTCAATGAAATCTTCACTCACGGGATCAGTTATAAACTGTCCAATAAACAAAAAACCGCATTATAATTGTTTAGAGCTACAATGCTACAAAGTTTACACACTTCTATGCCTGTTGGTTTAACTAGTTATCATGTTCACTGTTACTAGGAATCATAGTTGCAATGTAATTAAAACTTTTTATCATGCTCATGGTGAGTTACATGGTCGAGGTCAAAGCAAAGGTTACCTATACTAGTATTTTATGTTTGAAGGGCATGTATAAAGGTACAACTTTCAATGTTACTGATAATAGCTTAGAGTCTATTTTAGAAAATCGGTAGTGTTTTACAGGTTAGCTTAACAGCTATTACTGATCAGAGTAACATTCTGCAAATTTACTTATGTAGGTACATACATAATATACTCAGTACATAATGCTTTATTACTATATAGAGAGTTCAAAGAGGTCTAGCAATGTCCAAACATCAACATTTGTTTAGTGTACTGGCATTCAGAACTTAATTTTAGCGTGCTTCGAAACCCACGGTAACCCATAAAAGTAAGTTCGTATGAGTCAGTGGTCAACTCTGACGTGGTGACGAAGTTATTAGAGACTGAAGGCCATCGTCATGGCCTAACTACTTTAAAAAAGCCGGGACCGACAGGCCTAGCGTGCCCTCCGAAGCACTGAAGCACTCAGTTGAAATTTTGACTGGTGGGTCGCCCAAATGACTTTGCGGAACAGTGCATAAATAAAGCCGGGACCGACAGGCCTAGCGTGCCCTCCGAAGCACTGAAGCACTCAGTTGAAATTTTGACTGGTGGGTCGCCCAAATGACTTTGCGGAACAGTGCATAAATTCGTTAATCTGGTATAACTTGGCCAAATACGTCACGAGCAATGTAATCATGACGCAAAACTTCGGCCTCTGTTTATTTTTTACCAGAGATTTGACTATGATTGACTTTAGTGATGTATCTGTTTGGAATAACTTGGCCAAATACGTCACGAGCGATGTAACCATGACGCAAAACTTCGGCCTCTGTATAATTTTTACCAGACATTGGCTATGATTTAACTATGTGATGTGCCTCTGTTTCAGGTTTCCAAAGAAACCAGAAGTAATGATAACGTACGAAGGTATCCAACTACGAATGCAGCAGTTAGAAGAGTATCTGTATAATCTATTGAATATCTCTATATACAGAAACCATCATGAAACGGTAAGTACAATATGTTTGCTATAACATTACCGGAACAACATGTTCAAATTGGTACAAAAAGTCTTGTAACAGTAAGGTCAAGGCTTTGCTATTGGTGTTGTTACAGGAAGTGGTTTGAAATCGTTAATCTTTGTCTGTAGTTGGATAGTTTAGCTGGCATGAAGCTAATTCGAAATTTTATATAAAATACTGTGAATTTAATTGGGACATCATTTATGTCGTTATATGATAATGTGGTCGCCACGGTTGAAATAATGCCCTAGGTCATAATTTTTCCCTAGGCGACACTATGGCCAAATATTGAAATTAGACTAGCTTACCAGTATGCTGGATAGCAGAAGATATTTCTAAAAATTCTACTCTCAAGAGCAGTTGTTATGGCACTTTATGGGATAGGCATATGCCCACCTGTGGACGTTTAAGTCATTGGGTGTTATATGATGAATTGACGAGTTATTTGAATAATTAATCTGTTATATTTTTTCCAAGCTTAGGTACAAGCAGGGGTACATAGTACTGATAGTAATATCTGTTCTATAGTTTGAGGCTAAAACTGTGGGGAGCGTTGTGTAAAAATGCTCGCCAATACTTATTTAAGAGTTATAAAATCAATTAGCGTAGCAGCGCTAATGCTATTCGTGGGCTCGGCCTACCTTTACGGGATACTGGCGTGATTTTATGTATTGATGAGAGGTTTAAAGATAGACTATCAGGTCAATATTATACAAGATATATTTACGAAAACCACAATTATTCGGAGTCAACGATAATATTCTCTGACATCTTCGTTCTTCCGTTGCCGATACGCTATCCGATTTCGATCGCGCGCAGCACCATATTCACAGCACACCGCCATCTAGCGACACCAGCGTTCCTTACAGTATGTATGTATCTTTCCAGGTAAAATTTCTAGAAGTGTCGAACCTCTCATTCATATCTGAACTGGGCACTAAAGGCAAGGAGGGCATGATACAGAAACGCACTGGATCCACGAGGCCGGGACAAGCTGGATGCAACTGCTTTGGTATGCTTGGCAACACCGTCTGCGTGAGGTAAATACCCCTGATTACGACACAGGGTGTCCAACTGCTGGGCAAAGTTCACCCTTTTCTCTTTGCACGTCATAATAGAAATATGCAGGAAGGAGAGCACTGGTGGTCTAGTGGTAGTGACCCCGCCTTCCGATCTTAAGGTCGTGGGTTCGAATCCGGTCGTGCACCAATGGATTTTTCGCTACGAAAAATTTATGTGCGCAATGCCAGTGCTCTCATATGGTGAAGGAAAACATCGTGAGGAAACCGGCATGTGCAAGAAATACAATTTCGAAAGACATGTGCCATCCACCAATCCGCATTGGGTCCGCGTGGTGGATTAAGACCCAACCACTCTCGCTTGAGAGTAGGCCAGTGACCCAGCAGTGAGAACATTAGAAGAAGATGTTATGGTGATGATGATGATGATGATAGAAATATAAAACATATTTAGCGCCAGCGTAACGATAACAACATTAAATTTTAAATTTGATACAGATTAGCATGGTATCTGTGGCGCTGGTTATATCTGGCTGGTTTTGTTCACACGCTCAAGGCTAGCCAAAGTTTTTTGCCCAACTGTAAATAAATAAAATAAATAAATAATAAATAATGCTGTACAATACACACAGCATCATCTAGCCCCAAGGTTAGCTGCTGTTAAACAGAGCTGTATTATGGGTACTAAATGACTGATACATATTTAATAAAATCCAATACCTACATAGATAGATATTTTTTTATTATGTATAGAAAATACCCAGAACACCCGGAACAAATATTTGTAGATCGTACAAACATTTGACCCGAGGCGGGAATCGAACCCGCAACCTCTGCGTCGCAGGCGGACCTACGCCCGCTACGCCACATCGGTTGCTAAAAATGTTTATAATATGTTATTATTTTCAGGTGTAACTATTTCTGCACTGCCTTAGTTTGCGCAAAGTGGCAAGAGCGATGGTTGTTCGTAAAAGATACCTTCTTCGGGTATATTCGACCGAGAGATGGCATTATCAAGGCGATTATGCTCTTTGATCAAGGGTATGTATACTGTAATACTTGTTTACATATATTTGATCATCTCAAGGTAAATAAATATTGGCATAGGACAGTCAAGAATAGTAAATACAAAGAGATACCTGTATTTTGCAGTGGGTGAAACCAGTGTGTGATGATGATAATTTTAGTAACATATGGCTAATATGTTAATCTAATATATTGCCATCTCTGTTCATAAATGACAATGACAGACTTCTTTATAAAGCAATTTAAATAATAGAGTAATAACCAGAAATATAATAATTTACCCGGGTTCAATGAATTTTATGTTAGTGAGTTCGAAACCTGTTGTGGTGGATTATAACCCAGTAACCCGCTTAGGGATATATGTCCCAGCATTAGAATCTTAGAAATGAGTAGTATTAATGCAAATATTTTATTGTTTCATTCCAACCAGATGATGACTATGTAAGTATTGAAAATGAAAACTAAATGTGGTTTGGACTCAATCTAACTAAACTAAATAGTGTCCATAATAATGATTATTCTCATTCACATATTCGTAAGTTGTGCATAAAATTATATAGATAATAATAGACATTGACCCCATGTTCATATCAGATTTGTATAACTATTACTTTACCATACACCATAGTCGCGAAGACGTGTGAGTGTGAGAGTCATGTGACCATAATTTCAAACAATATTGAAGCTTTAAAAATCGAAATACAGCAGATAAAATTCAATAATATTGCATAATTTATTTATTCAACCAACATAAAATCATTTAATATAATTATTTTAAACATAAGTAGGAACTTACATACAATAACTTTACAATAATATTCGATTGTCAATAAAATTATTGTACCATACAGCAATGTACATAATACATCTAATGAATTTTTTAAGAGTAATTTCTCTCTTAAGCAATTCAAAAACTGACCGTAAATTGATGGATTTTACAGTTTTGAAGTATCAACCGGCATGTATGCAACGGGCCTCAACCACGGACTTCAGGTGCTGAACCAAAGCAGGCAGATGGTGATTAAATGCTGGACCAAACGCAAGAGCAAAGAATGGTTGCAATTCTTGAAAAATGTTGCCAATAAGACCGGTAAGCTTAGACCGTATGATTTCCGATGAAATTACAGACACATGGGACTAAAGAATATAAAGTAGATCTAAGAGATCTAAGATCTTCCACTTTGCCTAAAACACAGACTCATGGACATGTGCATCCTCCCAATCCTCACGTACGGTGCGCAGACTTGGTCTCTGACAGCTCAAGAAAGATACCAACTCGAGGTTTGCCAGCGAGCGATGGAGCGTAGCATCTTGGGAGTCAGACTTACAGACCGCATAAGAAACTCGATACTACGCTCCAAAACCAAGATTGTCGATGTCACCCATAAAGCGGCACAACTGAAGTGGGATTGGGCAGGGCACGTGGCTCGTATGCCGGAAGATCTTGGGCCAAAATTACATCTGATTGGGTCCCTCAAACCAGACGTCGTCGCGGTAGACCTCGGAGAAGGTGGCGGGACGATCTCGATACGTACCTTAAAGACTGGCCTACAGTAGCCAAAGATCGAGAAGTGTAAAAAGGGAGGGAGGCCTTTGCCCTGCAGTGGGATGATATGGGCTAAAATAAAAATAAAAGAGAAGAGATCTCAGACATGTAGGTAGTAGATCTCAACTTTAGATTTTCCTAGATGTCTCAGGGTGGCAACGCGCAAGTGATATCTCTGATGTTGCAAGCGTACATTGACCCGCTCTCCATCAAGTGGGCCGTACGCATGGTTTCCACTTTAGTATAAAAAAAATATATAGAAATATTTTTTTTTTTAAGATTTTGACTTTGATATATCTTTCCAGCCCGTGATTTCACATACCCCAACGTGCATCATTCATTCGCACCGAACCGCGGCGCGACGCCCGCCTCCACATTCGTGGACGGGTCCGCGTACCTCTCCGCCGTGGCGGACGCCATGGAGCTGGCTAAGGAGGAGATCTTCATCGCGGACTGGTGGCTCAGCCCCGAGATATACCTGAAGCGACCCGCCATGAAGGGCAATTACTGGCGGCTTGATACTCTGCTCAAGAGGAAAGCTGTGAGTATAAGTATAGGCTCTTTTCATAGCTCGTTGAGCGACTCTGAGCTTGTGAATAAAACCAATAGTTAGCGACCACGTCTCAGTCCCCATAAGCTTTTTTTTTATTTGTCAGCAAGTGACAAGACGATCAAGGCGCTTGCCTGGTGTTAAGCACCACGCCCACAGAACTATATTAAAGTACTCAAATATAGTTCTGTGACCACGCCTAAAACCATCAGATGCAATGCCACCCAAAACTAAGTGTTAAAGTTCTGCGTGGCACTGCACTGCGCTCATCACCCCGAGTTAAGTCTCTTTCACCCAGTAATTTCACTTGCTACAGTGCCCTTCAAACCTAAACACAGTAATGCTTGCACATTACTGCTTGGAGGTAGAATATCTGGCACTGCGGTGGTACCCACCAAGACGGACTCTTACTGAAGAGTTCTACCACAAGGTAGAATGTTATAGTCAAAATCCTCCGTCCATAAATGTAGAGAGTCGCTTAGTCGGCTATCTCACCAATAACTAACTGAAGTTCACATTACGGCGAGATTCTAACTTTCAGTTCACTCGTTGAGCTTCAGTTAAGTGAAAATTTCCTTGATATAAAATTATTTTATTTATTTAGGAAATGAACCAACCTGCCTGCCACAACCAAAAAAAATATATAGAACTCATTATCTTCTACACCATATAATACATTAAAATTAGTAGAGTTCTTTGTGATAGAGCTCGTCCGGGGAAGGACTACCACCATACCTATATCTGCCGCCAAGCAGTAATGCTTGCATTGCTGTGTTCCGGTGTGAAGGGTATGGTTTCCGGTGAAATTACTGGCACATGAGGCTTTCGATCTTAGCCTCAAGGTGGCAACCCGCGAGTGATACCTCTGGCATTGCAAGCGTCCATAGGATGCGGTAACCGCTTACCATCTTGTGGGCCGTACGCTTGGTTGCCACTTCAGTTGTATAAAAAAAAAATATATACGAGTCTAATGCTTAAAAAAATATAAAATCGTAATTTATACTTAGTTCATTGCTTTCAGGCGCAAGGTGTAAAAGTTTTCGTGATGCTGTACAAAGAAGTCGAGATGGCTTTAGGTATCAATAGTTTCTACAGTAAAAGTAGACTAGCCAATGAATACATCAAGGTAAGATAATCATTTACTTATTCCAGTCGTTATTTAGATACAAGTTATTTACATACGAAGTCTATTTTGTGATCTATTGTTCGTGTAGCAAGTTATTCATCTCTTTATTATAATTTTTAAAACCTAGGCTGGAAGTTAAAATAGTATTTATATAACCTCGTGCTCTCGTATATTGCATTCAATAGTGTCAAAACTAACATGATCATAGAACTTATTTTGAAAATGGCGCAGGCAATTATCTGTTATGGCAATTCATCATTATATAAAGTAATATTTTCATCCAGAACTGAAAATGATCTTTATTGATCTATATTTTTAACATGGCGCAGCCGGTAATTTTTTTTAATTTACTAATCCCAAATGTCATAACTATGGCAATTTCATCTTTACCTGTATTAATATTTTCATCCAAAACTGAAAATGGCATTTTAATTAATCTATATTTTTAAAATGGCGCAGCCGGTAATGTTTTTTCATTTACTATAATCGTAAATGTCATAATTGTCCTAAAAACATGAAATTGATGGTTTTGTTCTAACGTTAGGTTTTCCGTCACCCAGACCACGCGAAAGCTGGCGTGTTGTTCTGGGCGCACCACGAGAAGATTGTCTGCGTCGACCAGACTGTCGCCTTCGTCGGCGGCATCGATCTCTGCTACGGACGCTGGGACGACCATAAACACAGGTATAGTGCCACAAGTATAAGTTGGCGGTGGCGATTTGTAGAACTAACTCAGCTGGAGTTTGCCGGCATATATCTCCGACACTGAAACTAAGGGCTAACGGGCTAAGGCACGCGTTTATATTGATTTCGTGTAGGTCCACAGCTCGCGCATGCCAGCTCATGAAAGTGTGCTATCTCACTCTTGCTATAATTGGGTGGGGCCAACCATGACTCTCACACATACAACGGCTCCGTTTACGTACACAAACAATGCATGGTGTGATTGCGACGCGTTTGCTTCATACGTTTTATTGAGAGTGTATACGGGGTGTGACGCGAGTTTACTAAATAATCATAATTTTCCGTAGGCTGACAGATCTCGGCAACGTATCGCAGCCGAAGAACACGTTGCGAACCAAGATGAAAACGTCGAGCTCGCCCGGGGGCGGCCTCTGCTTGCCCAACCTGAACGGACTGCAAGCCACTATACAGCTCGCCAAGAGCTCCAAGGACCTTGTTATAAGTTTGAACGAGTAAGTTTCCACATATACCGTCGCCGCACACGAACCCACATTTTTTTTAAGTCATAGTATTGCGTGTAAAGTAAAACATGTATAACATTCTTAGTGTACAATAGATAAATAGTGTACCAATGTATTTTAGAGGCATGCATTGATTAGATTTGCAATCTCAATAGTATATTCAATGAAGAGTTAAAATAGAGATGATCATAATGAATATTAAAAAACATCAATAATATTTAGTTACAAGTTACAATAAATAAAAATCACATATTTTCCATACACAGCAGTACAATAAACATAGAGGGAAACAAAGACACTCAAGAAAATAAATGTGATTCTGACGAAATCCAAACAAATACAGAAAACGTTCCAGAAGCAAACATACCTCAATTAGAGCCCGGAGACCAATTGCTCATCACCACGCCAACCAACCCGATGCAAAACTTATCCATGTTCGAAACGCCGGACGTACAAAAACGAAATGTACTCAACAAGATCACTAACCGAGGGAAAGATATTATCAGTATAATATACCCGCCCTTTGAGGAAGAACGAATCGAGCAGAAATTCGATGATTCCGAAAGGAAAAAGGCTGAGAAATACGCGCTTTCGAACGACCAAGTACTACTGACAGACGCGTTCGGAACTAAAGATATAAAAGTAAAACGGAACGTGAGTGAGCCGACTCCGTTAGCGCAGGTGGTAGAGGGTAGAGTGATGACGGAGAGTACTAAAGACGCTTTGGAAAATGTCGAGGGCAACTCCAAACTGTGGATCGGGAAGGATTACACCAATTTTATTGTTAAGGACTTCAGTAATTTAGATCTGCCGTTTGTTGGTAAGTCTTCTTATTATTTCAATACTGTAATGATAATGGTTTATCCGGCACTTCGATAACATACGACTGTCATTCAATTTCAGATTTAGTGGACAGGCACTCAACGCCTAGAATGCCCTGGCACGACATTGGTGTTATGGTTCAAAACGCTGCCGCTAGAGATGTAGCGAGACATTTCATACAGCGCTGGAACGCTATCAAATTAGAGAAGGCTAGGTAACACGGCATATTAATGTATTGCTTCATCCCACTTCCGTAGCTTAATAGAAAAATGAAGGTCACAAAGACCGCTGAGGAATAAAGGTTCTCGAAAGGCGACCGCGACTTAGAAGACGCAGTGTAGGACGGCATTCAACTCTTGGATCGATGACATTAAAACGCTTATTATTTATGATTTAATTATAACCTTTTACTACTTTGTTTTCAGGCAAAATACAAACTACCCGTATTTACTGCCAAAAACGTACACCGACATCAAACCATTACAAGATCTTAACAGGACGCTAAGTGTGGATATCAACAATGTATCGTGCCAGGTAAACATTTCCCCCTAATTATTCATAAAAGAGACTGTCATTTCAAAGGTTTGCTTAGTCATTTCTTGCCATTCTTATGTCAATTAGCAAAGACGATTATAGATTTGAAAGACACATTAGCGAACAAAGGTTTAAATTAAATTCATGAATAAGGTACTTAAACTTCATATTCTACAAGGCTGTAACTTCCCCAATGGGTTTTAGGATTGGCGAGAGTAAACGGGTTCAAAATGTAAATCAATACCGTGAATACAAACCTTAAAAAAAAAAATTTTTTTTTTTGACTCATTCATCATGTCCCCACTTTGGTCCTGTATCTTTTTTTTTATATATACCACTAAACTGGCATCCAAGCGTACGGCTCACTTGATGGTCAGCGGTTACCGTAGCCTATGTACGCATGCAAGATCATAGATATCACTCGTTAACACCCTGAGACGATAGATGGAACTCATGTCCTGTAATTTCACCGGAAACCATACCCTTCAAACCGGAACACAGCAATGCGAGCATTAATGCTTGCTTGGCGGCAGAAATAGGTATGGTGGTAGTCCTTCCCCGGACGAGCTCTATCACAAAGAACTTTACTACTCTTAAAGATCTTAAGTATCTTCAAGAACCTTATTCCAATTGCAGGTGCTTCGAAGTGTTTCCAGCTGGTCTTGTGGCTTTCTAGACCCAGACACGGTAGAGCAGAGTATCCACGAGGCGTATGTCGACACCATCACAAGCGCGCAGCATTACGTCTACATCGAGAACCAGTTCTTCATCACACTCTCGCGGACTAACACCAATGTTAGAAATCAGGTACAGTTCTTGCAATTGTATTTTAATATTTCATATTGCAATTTGAGTCTTATATCAATGAAATGTCACTGACACACATTTACACGGAGTAAATACATATTGCTGTTGCTAAGTTTTATTAGTATGTGAATAAGTGATTTATTGAGTTAGTAGCTAATTCAGTTTCTAAGCCGTATTTCAGTTTCGGATTTATAATGTGCGTGCCTTGTTCCGGTTCCAAGGGTGGTACAAGATTATAGGCAGATAAGACGTGTCTCTGGGTAAGGGCTTGTAAAAACAAACCTGCTAATCGGCTCAAGAAAAAAGCTCTAGAAAACTACGACACGAATTGCTGCGATGCGATTTTGTGCGGCAAGGCCTCTCCCTTCCGTGATTCGGGTGACCATTCTATCGTCAACAAGTGTAACGCAACATCGCAGGAATGTGCGAGCTCAGATTTTTACGATTCAACGTTTTGTGTACAAGCCCTCGTACCCTCGTATATCTTAACTCGCGGGTAATATCTTTGGTATTGCAAGTATCCACAGGTCAGGTTACAAATTTGGATAACCACTTACCATTCCTTAAACTGGTTTGCCCAAGGTAGCATGAAAATATTTATTTTCAGATAGGCGAGGCGCTATACAACAGGATAATGCGTGCGTTCCGTGCTAACCAGAAGTTCCGAGTGTATGTCGTGATGCCGCTGCTTCCCGGCTTCGAGGGTGAGGTGGGGGCGCCGTCAGGGACCTCGCTGCACGCCGTCACACATTGGAACTACCAGAGCATTAGTCGGTAAGTGCTTATACTGCCCATCGCTAAGCAGATGCCCATTCGTGCTAAGCAATAGTTCCACCGCACCGAACAAAGGTCTACTCTCGAACGAGATTAGTTGGATCTTAATTCACCTCGCGGACCCAATGCGGATTAGTAGATGGCACTGTTTTTCGAATTTTCAATTCATTGACATGCCGGTTTTCTCACGGTGTCACAGTACTGATATTAGTACTTCGACGATGTTTTTCTTCACCGTGCTCTCAGCACTGGATACATTTTACTACATTAAATCTATTGGGTTTGACCACGACCTTAACCACGGGGCAGGTATAATAAACGTGTATAATTTCAGGAGCCGCGAAGCCATAATCACGCGTTTGTACGAATCAGGCGTTCCCGACCCGTCCGAGTACATAACGTTCCACGGTCTGCGCACGCACAGCACGCTCGAGAGCGAGCCCGTCACTGAGCTTATATACGTGCATTCTAAACTGCTGATAGCGGACGACAAGAGCGTTATATGCGGCAGTGCCAATATCAACGACCGCTCTATGCTGGGCACCAGAGATTCGGAGATTGCGGTGCTTTTGCAGGTATATTAGTGTAAACATTCCGCACTCAGCAATTGCTATTTTGTTCCGGGTTTTGGTGCTGAACTAACATGGTACTTTCTGACCAGGTCAGAAACACAGAGTGCTGACTGAGATGACTGTGTATGAGTTGAGTCAGAGACACACACACACACACACACACATGTATACGCACACAGTCATCTAAGCCAAAGAATTCTATTGGTTGTTGCTAACGTGTGATTGTTTAACAACTCAGAATCACCACTCAGATCTATAGTTTCTGATAAACACAACGGATGTTAAAAAGGGTTTTTTTTAATTACTTGAATTATAATTTAGATGTATTTTTAACCCACTGTAGAATCAAACAAGGCCCTTTTTGTCTCATCAAGCAGTAATGCTCGCATTGCTTTGTTACGTTTCCAAGGGTACGATTTCTGGCAAGAAACCCGGCTATAAAGCTAGGAAACCATGTTTTTTTCTTTTTTTTTCGATGCTTTTTTTCATCGTGAAGCTCAAGTGACGCTAACACGGTTGACAAATAAGAGATATGTAAAAATAACAAAGTTAAGAGAACAATTTTGTGTTCAGGATGAGCAATTCACGGACGGCACAATGGCGGGCGAAACATTCCCGTGCGGTCGCGTAGCGGGCTCACTGCGCAAGCGCCTCTTCAGAGAACACCTGGGACTTATCGAGGAGGATCTAGATCGCGCGGGGATATCGCTGGACGATCCGTGCTGCGACCAGTTCTACAGGAACGTGTGGAAGGCCACGTCTAAAAGGAACACGGATGTTTATGAGGAGGTATGTTGCATGGCTTATACTATACTTACTAAATATTTTAAGAGTAGTAGAGTTCTTTGTGATAGAGCTTGTCCGGGGAAGGACTACCGCCATACCTATTTCTACCGCCAAGCAGTAATGCTCGTATTTCTGTGTTCCGGTTCGAAGGGTATGGTTTCCGGTGAAATTACAGGCACATGAGACTTTCCATCTAACGTCTCAGGGTGGTAACACGCAAGTAATATCTATGATTTTGCATGCGTACATAGGCTACGGTAACCGCTGACCATCAAGTGGGCCGTACGCTTAGTTACCACTTTAGTAGTTTAAAAAAAAATGGTTTAATTAGTTTTAAACGGAGTGTTTAAATAAGGTGTATGATATCCGTTCGAAGGTGGCATGTTCATTGTTCAGTTATGAACAAACCTTCTATAAAATAAATAAAGGTTACAAAAAGGTGGCTTAGACATACGCAATAGATGTTGCCATGCTCGTGTGGAACCACTTTCACAAAAAAACCTACTGTAGATAGGGAGATAGTACAAATTTTGACCCAAAATTTTATCTATTTGTTTGATTTGACATGCTGTAAAATATTCTTAACTTATGGTCGTGGGTTTGATAAATGTCTACAGTAGTACGACTTATGAAGATACATCGGCAGTGTTCGTGCGATATTACGATTATGCAACCAATGCCCGTCTGTACGGTCTGTACTTCGGCTCGTGTCAGCTTGTAAGTCACCTGCCAGCAGGGTTGGATTTAGGTACAAAAGTTAAAAAAGAAGGACTTATTTGTAACAAAACGAGATTGAATTAACTCTTTCAAACGTTGTTACATCGTTAGCTTTCGAAATTATATAAAGGTCAAAAACTTCATCATATATTTGAGTAGCGTTTCAATATTCGGGTATAAGTTACTTATTACCGTCAAATTATCTTGGTTTCTTTCATGACGTTCTATTATTCTAACAAGAATTATTATCTTCCACAGGTATTTCACGTTTTACCAACAGACTCCGTCCACAACTTTGCCGAACTAAAACGCTTCCAGGAAGAACACAGTTCAAGTCTCTGGCACTCTGACCCCGCGCTCGCGCACAGGAAAATAGACCTTATTCAAGGCTATTTAGTTGACATGCCTTTGGAATTTCTATGCAACGAAACTCTTACGCCGAAAACAATTACTATGGAAGGGATGATGCCTACTGCTCTTTGGACGTAGTAATAAACAAGATTTGTACACTCAGCCTAGTTCTATCACAATAAATAATTAATACAAACAGATTTAAAATGCATCCGTCACTATTTTTATATATAATAAAATAATATAAATTAATAACCTAACTCTAAACTAAGCAAAGCTGTACTATGGGAACCAGATATGTGATAGAACATGGTCATGTATTGTGTATGCACAAGTATGAAAACGGTCACATTGTGATTTTAACTTATGAATTTTTAGTTACATACAGATTTACCACTTGGAAAAGTGTTTGCTATATTGAGACGGAAGTCCCGGCCTATAAACTCTGTCACCAGATTTGGCCACTAGCTCTTAAGAATTTGATTACTTAGAGCTTGGACACAACAGAATTTCTGCATCAATTCATTCCAAAATGTCCAAAACTGTGCTTTATGATACATTAGCGCATCACCGATTCCACCTAACATGAGACTTAACTTTGACTACCTCCTAGACATTAAACATTTCCAAAAAAATAGAGCGCAACAAGGCCTATCACAAAAAACTCGTTTGACAATCGTAAGCCTAACCGTATCTCGTTTAACAATCGTAAACGTAACCGTATCGTCCAGCAGTCATAATGTACCCAATACTCAAGAACGTATGTAAACCTAGATACCGTAAAAAGTATTCCTTCCAACATATTGTAATCTTTACCTGTATTAATTTAAGTGTACCTATTTTAGATTTTGTCTTTGAGATTATAATATTATTATTAAAAAAGAGGTGTTGTGCTTTTTTAAAAGTACAGCTTATTATTTACCAACCTATTTACTCGAATACAATCGGAAACTCCGAAAACGTTGGAGTTCACATTTTATGGGTTTTTGGTAATCTTCTTCCGTGTTCAATTTAATTACTATGTACCTGCCCAAAATATGTTTGTAATTTTAAACCACTTAGGGTGGATTCAACCAACTTCTGGAATAACTATTCCGCGGAATAAGAAACTTCAAATACAATTAAACTGTTAGTTTACCCGCGAATAACTACGATATACTCTGCGAATAGTGCTTATTCGAGTTTGGTCGAATCCAACCTTAATACATTAATTTTAAAGTCGTATTATTTATTGATCATTCCAGTGAAAACAACTGTCAAAGCCACCGATTTTATTTAAGTAATACTGCATACGTACATAGCATGTACATATATAGGGTAAGTACTCTCGACCGCCCTCTAAATGTAAAATCAAAAAGTCTACGACTTTTACGATATTTTTAAATTCCGTTCTTACAAAATGATTTGTTAAAATTCTATAGCTTTATCCAACGTCTGCCCCTTCAGTCTGCCCCTATAAATTTTGTATAAAAATAAAAAATTATGATATTTTTAAGTGTTCCAACAACTTTAGACCCATTATCCAGTATTTGTTGGTTATCAAACATATTTCCATAACTAAGCCGTTTAGATTTTACCCTTAGAGGGCGGTTGATAGTATTCACCCTGTATATTCCTTGTATATATAGTATGGTCGGCGAATCTAGGCGCAAAGTTAGCCATTTCGATGCGTGCGAATGGAGCCGATTCAAACATTTTCTTTGCGGGGTCACAAACGGCTAACTTCACGATTGCCTAGATCCGCCGACAGTACTATACCTGTATTGCCTACTAGTGTTTTATTCCAGAATAAATATAATTTCTCGCGATCATTGTAGAGGTATAAAAAACTACCTTTTAAATCAGCCCAATTTTACCCACTGATTGATGTAGGTACTGTATGTAATGTACTAATCAAAATATATTAAAGGTATCAAATTACACACATACTTAAATAAAAATGCATAATTTCTAGACAAGGTTAGTTCCTGTCATTATTAATATTTAATTTAATTTTATTATTGTTGTTTTAGCCTGGTGCTTTTGAAACTAATTACTTCATGTTTTACAAACTGTATGTTGAAATAATTTATGTATATTTTTTTAAATATTTTTGTAATGTGTATTTTGATGTTAGTAAAAATGACATAATATATTAACTAAGTTTATATAACTGAATTTTTGTCTTTTCTTTTCTAATAATTAGTTAATTACCTACTTATTATGACTCACGTTCGCATTAGTTAATCATCAACCTACCCTCACTCGCTCGAGAGTAGGCGGCCAGTCAGTACACCAGCTGTTAGCAGACTTTTTTTTTCTTTTAATTTGTGGCGTCTGGTTAGCAGATTCAATAAATGCAAAGCACTGCAATATAACTACTACGCTACGAGTATGCATGAGATGACACGATCATGTCTTAAAACTGGTTTCTCCACGATGTTTAAACACTGCGTGCATTTAACGCTACCTGTAGGGATAGCTCGTTAGGAATAAGTATACCAGCCGGGATATGTATTTCTTTATTTATAACTAGCGGACCTGCCCCAGCTTCGCACGCTATAAACCTTTCTCTTGAATCAATCTATTGCTGAAAACTACATTAAAATCCGTTGTGTTGTTTAAAAGATCTAAGCGTTCTTACATATTACATAGAAGAGACGATTTTAATACCATGTAAGGATGTAGGTATTATACCTACTGAGTAGGTAGGTACCTACATCATTAAATAAATCCTGGACAATCCACACAGCATCATCTAGCCCCAAGCCACAGAACCAAGGAACATAACTATCCTTACGGACACAGAACAGATATTAGTACCCAAGATAAGCAGAGCTTGTGTTCTGGGTATTAGATGATATAATACATAGATTATATATTTTTTGTTATAGGTACATATACAGGGTCATTCATTATCAACCTGCCAAACTTAAGGGATAGGTTCCACACATAAAAATCCGTCTGTCTTAAAAATCCCAAGTAAACAAAAAAAAATCGATCACTTTATTCTGCTCAATTATTATTTATTATTGTTGGGAATCGAGATAAGCGGCGTAATAATAAAATATAATAATAATAATAATAATAAAAAACGTTTATTTTGTTACCAACTATAAATATTACATCAGCTATGACTAAAAATATAGAGTAACAAAAAGGGCCACCACTCAGCATTTGCTATGGCAGAACAACTCATGCCATAGCGCTGGTTTTCTGTATTCGAGTGTGCGCGTCCCGTAGCGGGTCATTAACACGCGCAGGTCAAGGACGCGCGGGTTATTGACCCGCGGTTCATTGACGCGCGGGTCACTGACACGTATCGAGAGCTGCCTTTTCGATTTCTAACAAGGAATAAAAAATTAACTAATTATTAAGAAAAATTAGGTAATTTTTTTTTAATTAAAAAAAATGTAGGTATAAAAAAAAAAGTACATATGTATATTTTTTATGTGTGGAACCTATCTCTGAAGTTTGGCAGGTTGATAATGAATTTTCTTTTTTATAGAAAATACCCAGAACACCCGGAAAAAATATTTGCAGATTGTACAAACATTTGTTCCAAGGCGGGAAACGAACCCGCAACCTCCTGAGTCGCAAGTGGACCTTCGCCTGCCGCACCACATCGGTCGTAATTTTCGGGGTAAACTACCATTAAACCTTACTTGCGAGCAGACACGGCAAGTGCACTAGGACTAAATTGTAGGTAACGGCAAGCCAATTAAGAATATATAGGGTATTTTATTATTAGAGCCTAATACTCAAGGAATATAGTACCACAAAAAAAATACATGTAGGTACCTTTTTTTTAACATTTTGTCTAAAAAAATCTCGATCGATTATGTTTTTCTGGACAATTATTAATTATGCTTGTTGGAAATCGAAAGGGGAGCGCGCGGCGCGTGTCAATGAACCGCGTGTCAATGACCTGCGCGTGTCAATGACGCCCCTATAACTACTACAGGGCGCGCGTGCTCGAATATTTAATTATTACATGATTTCCAACAATGATAAATTATAATTGATCAAATAAACGTAATCTTTTTACTAGAGATTTTTCAGGCAAAATGTAAAAAAAAGCTTTCTTACATGTTTTTTTTGTGTGCTATTAGTTAGGTAGTTTTCACTTGTCACAAAAAGCAGGCCAGGACTTCAGGAGCAAGTAGATAGGTCTAAGCCAGTGCGGTACGTGTAAATTAGGCATTAAGCCGTGATTAAGGTATGACCAAACATAGCGTAGCTGCCAAGGTACCAATCACGCGCGCACGGCAGGTGTGCCCCGCTCTTCGTGCTGTGTTTCTGTATTATATTGGACGTCTGGCCTCGCGCGAACACGTCATGGGAATATAAACTTGACAAATTCATCCTATGAATGACGGGTGGCTTGGCTGCTTGGCTACAGCTGCGCGCTCGTCGCGCTATGTCTGGTCACACCCTCTTGAGATTAAACAACAACAAGAAACATACATATTAATGAACATTCTAGAGGAAATCAGACCACAGACAACAGACGGACAATAAAGTGATCCTGAAGGATTCCATTTTTCCTACATATACAAAGAGAGAGACAACTATAATTTCTTTCGTGGAAATGGGATCGGCTGGTAAGTAATTCGTAGGTAGGTATAGGCCAAGAGAATGTAAGCACTACGTGGTATAGGTAGGTACCTCTACAACTTATTTTATTTAGGTGCAACGGGCCCTTGTGGGCTTTAAAATCATGACCCATCATCTTCAGCCAAGCATTTTATCGGAGAAGTACTACACATTTCGACAGAGGAAACATATAACAAAGACCAAGGGTAACTTTTAAAATGGATTTTTTTATACCTGAGAATTTAGGTAGGTATGATAGGTATATTTTATTTTATTCAAGTAGGTAACTTTGACTCATAAAAAACTAAATCACAAAAACTATAACAAAGCGATAGGTCTGTCATACCTACGGCTTATCTACCTACAAATCTTTCTAACTAGGTTATCTCATAAAAATTTAATCGATTTACTAACTCGAGATTTAAAAAAAAGTAATAATAAAGAAAAAAAATGTAAGTAGGTACCTACATATTTTTTTCTGTGGAACCTATTCCATAAGTTTGTCAGGTTGATAATTAAAGAACCTATACATACACACACAGGCACTGTAGGGTAGTAAGTACCACAGAGTGTAGTACTAATATTGTTCTGTGTTGTACTACCTCAAAGTACTACCTACTAGTACTTAGGTAATCTCACTGGTTGGTTTGTATAAAAACCTTTCAAAGCCCTAAGTCAGGCGTGGTCATGCACCGACCTACACGTCTATAAATACTTCCTACCTAGTCTTGACTTTTGAAAAAACGTTGCTGTTTCGAGACTTCGAGAGGATAATATTTAGATGGATTTATTTCTGGACGAAGTAGTGTGCTCGTGTGTTCATCATGATCAGCAATGTGTGAAGCACGGTCATTAGGGGGCATTATAATATTTTGTTACTTTAGTAGGGCTGGGATGGGCTTGTCCCTATCGCGTCGATTCCTACAGGCCCTTCCGCGCCCGTGTTTGAATAGGCTTATAAGGTTGCGTAACTCGCGGCCAATGACAGCGTCCCTGCACATGCACGGGGCGGAGTCGTTACGTCACCGCGTCCTGCCCCCGCGCGCAGCGCGCAGCCGCCGCTACGTGACGTCATGCCCCCCGCGCGACCCATGCTCCGCACCTGCAACTCGCGATCGCAGCGCCAGGCCATGCGCGGCGTCGTCGCACTGAAGCTTTCCAACCAAAACACTCGTGCGCTCAAAGATGGCGGATGGGTCGCACGGAGATCGTGCCGGCTCGAAACAATTGAACGATTTAACTTTTTCCGCACCTGTTTTAGGACTTTGTGACTCAAAAAAGTTCAGTGGCGAAACATTTAGCGGCGATAGTGTGAAGTTATCGTTCTACAGGGAACTGGATCAGAGTGAATCGTGTAAGAATAGTGACAAGGACGGCGTGGCCGCCACTTGCGGGTTCTTCTCTGCGGATTCCCTAAAGCCGCCGGATGGGAACACGACAGCTACAGACGGAGACGATAGAAAAAAGCGATGCATCGACCGATACGACAGCTCGGAGTCTTCTGACAGGTCAGTCGATGTGTTATTTTTCTGCATTAATTATTAAGTAGGTACTTTTCTAATACCTACCTAATAATTTATGAAACAAGTGCGGTAATACTTAGATCGCTTGTTTGTTTGTAATCGTAATTCTCTAGAGTCAATGCTCCAGTGACCGGATGCTGTTCGATTTGGATGTCATGGTCATTGTGAAATTTAGGTGTTGCTTGCCGCCTTCGCTCGGTTGAATGCCCTCGGAATAGCTCGCTGCTGGGCTGTAGACGCGGCGCGTCTCCATTTGACTTGTTAACTAATCGCTGTGAATCGTTCTCATAATAGTTACGAGACGTTTTTTGCCACAGCCCCAATGATTTTGCGCGATAAACTACCGCCATGCTGCCGCTAAATTATATTTTTACTCCTGTCTGTAAGTCCTGTACTAATTAATCCTTTTGACTTCTTTGCCTGTAACTGTAAGTTTTAGTCTACTCCTGTATAGCTAAATCCACTAGAAAATTTCTATATTACCTACCTACCTTACCTTACTTATTTGCACACTTTAGATAAGCAGTAGTTAAGTTTACAGTGGCGGCAATGCTTAAGTTTGTCACTGCATTGCCTGGTAACCATAATTAAGTCTTAGCCTTTTAGTATCAACCTGACTTTGCACGGAAAAAAAATTGTGCTTACCTTTTTTTTGTACAAAATCTTGAGTAGGGTGTAAATCAAATTATGTAGTTTTGGTCAATTATTAGTTACCCTTGTTGGAAATCGGAAATGCAGCGCGCGGCGCGTATTAGTGACCCGCACGTCAATGAACCGCTACGAGACGCATTTAGATTTATACTAACAGCATGACCATGAGGCTACCTAATCCTTTTTCTGCATAAATGTATTTTCTTTCTTACATACTTAACTTACCTACTTTCTTTAAACTTGACTTGATTTGATTATCACGGTAGACAACAGGGTCATTATCACAAAAAGTACCTAAGTAGGTAAGGTACTTATAATCTGTACTAATTTATTAAAAGAGGAAAGATTTGATTCCTCAAGTTTTTTAATTGGACCGGTAGTTTTTGATCTTCCGATCAAAAACTACCGGTCCAATTAAAAAAATTCTTTCATCATTAGAATGCTACATTATCACTGAATAGGTAACATTTTTTATGTCCACCCATGCTAAACCGGGGCGAGCCGCTAGTGTAAAATAAGGTAGTTAGTAAGTACCTAGACCTAAGTAGGTATGATTGCTAAATGTACTTTTACATTAGGAACCTACCTACTCAACAAAAAAAATATTTTAGCTTACTAGGTTATATTCCTTGCATGTATTAAAAAATTGGTCATAGAACAGATATTACTTGGTATAAGAGTACTTCAACTAACCCACTGTTGATAACCCAGTATCACACATAGCTGATATGACCACTTAGGGTTGATATTTAGGTCGCCCAATGTCTGATATAACAGTAACTGCATAGATTGTATCCAGTAGTTACTGAATTTTGAACAACCATTTTTTCTGGAATACTGTTGTAAGCTAAGTAGTTCAAGGTTATTATTATAACTAAGTAGCTTAGCTAGTTACTTGTTACATAAAGTACATAAAGTTTCATTCATCCATCACACATCAGTACATGGACCTGATTTTGTTTAATTTCTACTTTATGTTAAATCAACAAAACAAACAGTATTTATTTCACTAGAATATGAATTCATCCTGACATAATAAGTTAAAAACTGACAAAATAAGCTACAAAAAAACTCTTTTCTTATAAAATACTGGATTAAAAAAAAAAAAAAACAAATCTATGTTAATAGGCACAGAACATTTTTTCTGTTCTGTGTTAATAGGTATTGGTACCAGTTTACACCAGCGCGAAAGTTTTTAGCAACTGACGTGGTAGCTTCAAGAAAAAGCCTCTGGATATGTAGGTAGCAGGGCGTCCACGCGAGCCTAAGCCACAAAGGGTGAACAGTAAAATAAAAAGTTAGGAGTTCTAACCGGGCGCGCCGGGGACAGCGAACGGGTTCTTGAAAGCGGTGAGGTATGTTACTGGGTACGACGGTAACGAAGCTGGCTGCAATGCGATTCGACTCGCTTCGACTTTATTATTCTGTCGACTCTTACAAAGTTGTAATTTCTCTATAACTTGACAAATTTTTGGGTTCAATTCAACCATCTACCTTATCAAAATGTTGGGAGATATCTCTTTTCGAACATACTCTACAATTTTTTTTACTCTAATCTAACATTTTATTATTGAACCATCATCGTGGATCTACCATGGATCTAACGAGTATGAACTGATCATCTATTTGGGTGGGTGTGGGTGTGTGTGTGGTAGTTGTAGGAACAGATTTTTCGTTAAGAGTCCTATCCTTGACAATCCTTGAATTTTCTTGTAGCCCGTGAAGTTTCGAACACTATTGTGGCTCGTGTGTTGAAGATATTTTAACGAAAATAAAAACAAATAAAAGCTTTATCCCTTAAAATTTAAGCCAACAGAGCAAATATTAATAAACTAAACACATAACTGATTAAAAAAATAATTAGTAACGCACGTTTCGTAAAATGAGCAATTCCAGTCAACTTTCGATCATTTTTTCTATGAAATAACAAAGTCTAACATATTTCCAAAAATGCAATTATAATAATCACAGTTTTAAAATTTAAGTGAATAGAGAAAAATACAGCATGTTAGTTCAATATTTTAGAAAAAAGACGGTCTAAAAAACGCGTACTTTTCCCAATTTTACGCTTGTTATTTCTGCTAAAGTAAGGAGTTTACAATAAAAATACACCTACTTAATTAAAGTTTAAGTTTTTATTAAATAAATACAACGAAGAAAATAGTCTAATAGCATTGACTTTTTTTAATACGAATTTTTTAAAATCACACCTTAGCGCACCTATAATCATATCGATCGAAGCAGCGACTCTCAAACCGCGCTGAGCGCTTATGGAGGGAGGACGTATCGCTTCTCGTCGCGCGCGCTATTACTTCTACTATATAAAGATACATTAACGCGAACTTAATGAATTATATCGCTAAATCTTGGAAAGGCCTCTTAACTAGAACAGATAGTTCTGTAGAAATTTGTTTGTTTTTGAAGTCGATGTTTTTATTACTTTAAATTCAACGTTCGCGTTACTTACCTCGCCGCAACCGGCCGACCGGTCGCCCTCCCTGCGAGCCCACAGCCCCCTGTCATTAGAAGCGTGCGCGGGCGCATTGGCCCTCGCTCGACCGTTGCGCAGCGCAGCTCCATCTTTATGGATGGGCTCAGGACAGGAACCAGGATGGTAGTGTTTGGATTTTAATTTTGAACATTGTTGAGATTTACTTGTTTTACTAAGTGATCAGTAGACTCGTGGGCTACGGCATCGGCATAGAAATAATTGTAATGTAGTAATCCAAGATGGTAAAGAAAGAAAATAAATAAATTTATTCTGATACAGAAAACACGGCACACAATAACAGTAAAATCACATAATTTTATTTTTTATTTTTATTTTTATTTTATTTATTTGATCACCAACGGTGTGTACATTATAACAATTTATAAAATAAACATTCAACATGCTAATTAGCTAAATGCCACAACAATTATAGGTGAAGACGACATGTTATGAGATTAATTAAAATGTAAAATTAAAATAGCGAGTAACATTATATACAAATTTGAAAAAGGGACACGTATCTATTATAATATAATTTCACAACCTAAAATTTAGAAGTAATATTTACAAAATTTACTAATAATGATTATAATCGAAACACAAATTAGTTACTTTCAAAAACAGTTAAAACATAAATTGAATTAATATTACCTACTTACATAAATATAATAATTTTACATAAAAGGGACCTACATGTACTGAATGATCTAACAATCAATTCTAGCACATTGACCAAAGTCATTATTCATTTCTATATCATGTAGCTATGAAATTTATTTTATAAAAAGTACTTTATTAAACCTTTATTATTATATAAGGTCATTCATTATCAACCTGACAAACTTAAGGGATAGGTTCCACACATACAAAAAAATAGGTACATATATATTTTTTTATGTGTGGAACCTATCCCTTAAGTTTGTCAGGTTGATAATGAATGACCCTGTATAACCTCTATAGTAGTAAATCCAGATAAAATAAAAATTTGGTATGTATAAAGAGGGTAATAGGTCCATGGTACAAAGCATTCCGATTTCTGCACAAACCTCTTGTCATAGTGGAAGGAAAGGAAGGAAGGAAGCTACAACTACAAGTACAGTACGGGGTACTAATATCTGTTCTGTGGTACAGGTAGTACTCTACGTTCCTAAATCTTCTGGAGATGATAAGTTATTCCTGTTTCCGATGCTCACAAACGATTTGTATTGTAATAAAAAAACCGGCCGGTCAGGTAGAAACTGAGTCATCACTTGGTCGTTCAACTTTCGTTATTCTTTATTTTTATTGACCAGGACAAGACTTGCATTGACGCGTGCACAATACCTATAAATAAACCATTTGGAAATGTTCTACCTAGGTAGGTAAGTAGTACTTAGGTCTCCTCTAGAACCTCTGGAATAAAGATACAGTCTTTAAAATCCCTGCATTCTGTGATAATATCTTTTAAATCAAAATCGTGTCACCGTCTGTTGTGTTGTAATATGTGTTTGTTGTCGTACTTAGTGTTTATTTTACTTACAAACTTTTTTTTACTAAATGACCATTAAGACAAATAAATAAATAAATAAAAAAATAAATAATGCTGGACAATCCACACAGCATCATCTAGCCCAAGGTAAGCTGCTGTTAAACAGAGCTGTATTATGGGTACTAGATGACTGTTATATATTTAATACAATACAATACATAGATAGATATTTTTTATAATACATAGAAAACACCCAGAACACCCGGAACAAATATTTGCAGATCCTACAAACATTTGTCCCAAGGCGGAAATCGAACCCGCAACCTCTGCGTCGCAGGCGGACCTTCGCCCACCGCGCCACATTGGTCGACAATAACACAATAATAAGTATATAAGTTTTGATATGTAAGCTGTTGGCGTCCTTATTTTAAATAAATAAAATAAAAACAATAAATTATTTATCTAGTAGTATCTAGTACCCTATCGAATAAGATAATTCACACTTCGTTATGTTATCACAGTGATACCTTTCGTCTACGTCAATGATTATCATGCCTAATGTTTTCATAATAAATCTACTGCTAAGATACAGGCTGACAACGATTACACGTCTTACAAATCTAGATAAAAATACCTATCTATAATATCTTTTCCATTGTTATTATATAATAATTATGACTTTACTCATTTAACTTCGACCCGGCAGATGGTAAGTGGAAGGACAGTGTGGAAGCCAGGAGGAGCATAATGCTTATTACAAAATTAAGCTTCTATGTTCATCATACCATAATAATAATCCTTATACTTACTAAAATTTTATAAAAAAAAATTTGTAGGCAATTTCAAAGTATTTTGTCTGAGCCGGTTACCTACCATAGGATGTCGCTTGCTGGACGACCTCGGATTTTATCGTGAATTAAATTCTCATAGAACTCTACATCTATATCTATACTAATATTATAAAGAGAGAAGATTTGTATTTTTGTTTGTTACGAATAAACTCAAAAACTGATTTCTAAATGATTCTAATGAAGGTCTGATTTCAAAAATTCTTTAACCATTAGAATTTTTTTTCGAAGTATGAAATAGGTAGTCTATGTGGAATATTTCAACGTCCTGCCACTCCGAAACAAGAGAAAAAATAAGTTATTTCCGATGATTTCCCCCCCCCCCCCCCCCCCTGGGGACTCAGTGTTTTGCTGGTTTCGGAAAATAATATAATTATTTTCAAAACTTTAAGTTCGTAGTTACATTAAAAGTTTAAAAGTTTATTGGTAGATGTGGAGTTTATCATGTTTTGCAAAGTGAAATAAAGTACTGACGAAATATTATAAAAATATACTAGCGGAACCCTGCGACTTTGTTCGCGCTTCCCATTCCAAACTATGCATGCAAAATATTAATTATAACTTATATAATGTATTGGTGCATTGAAGAGATTAATATCTGGCTAGACTGTCTTAGGTAAGTCAGGTCACGCAAACCGAGATCCGGTGAATGTGGAATGTAAACAGCCTTGGGAAACTAACGCTGATTTACGTACCTAGAGATTGTTGTATTTATTGCTGACTGCTGGAAACTTAGAACATGTTTGTAAGCTATCATTTTCCTCGGTAAATCTCGGTGATGTCCAGTTTTATTCGTCGCGTTTATCCGACACTCACACACGAATCCTTTCTTTCGTATAGAAAGAAAATGTTTCGTATATGACACCAGCTTCTGCAATTAGTTTTAAATCTTCAAATAATATGAAATTCTTACGTCTGACTGATTGACCCGCAAAATCAACGCACACCCAAAACGATATGTCATAATCATAAGACCTGAAAAACATAAGCGCGTACAAAATTGCGGGAACTTCGACTTACCTATACTAGTACGAGTATAATATACTCCAGCCATATGTAGTACAAGACTTACTGATATACATGTTCTGTAATCCAGCTCAAGAGTAGGTTTTCATCTAACTCGATTCAGCAGTCAAGGGACATCTAATTAAGCCCCAAACAAACTTTTGGGATTCACATAGGTACAGGTACAACAACAATTTAAGACATACCTCAAATACATTATGAATAATTATAATTTGTTTATATACTCTTTCACTCTAACCAAGGTAGGTATTACCTACATTACTCTTTGTTGCATGTCAGAAAGAATCAGTGCAGTCAAAGGGCAGCTAATGTACAAACTGGTTCTCTCGAGTCGACTCTACTACTAATGCAATATAGGTTCGGTTGCCTCGTCCGGTCCGGACCACATCTCGTGAACTGTGAGGTGGAATCGTCGTTTTACGGCTGGACCGCATGCTATACAAACTACAAAGCATTTCGTATCTATAGGCGCGATGCTGATGTGTATGTGTCGAGTCGAGTGGTAACCCTAATTTACTTTTCGGTAATTAAATACAGAGGAAACAATAGTAGGGCACATTATATTACATAGTAACGGTATTTCATTCTACATAACTTTATCGTCTCCTATAGCTATAGGCAGAACTAGTATAGGCTAGCTGTAGGGAATCATGTATTAGATAACCTTTTTTTATCTCTTACGCTAAAAACGCGGCTGAAACTATTTCTTATCTGTGACGTTCATGTTTGGTTAGTTATCAGAGTATTAACTATAAAAGAATAAATTGAAAGTAGGTACCTACCTACTTTTAAGTCCAAAATAAATATGTATTAACTTAAAATAACAACACGTAGAATGATAGTTTCATTCAAAATTTCACATTGACTAAGTGAGACTAATTAGTCTCACTAAAATGATTACAATTAGCGTGCGCGTACTTCGTTTCTCCGTGCTGTTATTCTAAGTGTATTAACTAAATTTTCGGTAAGTAGAACACCCAGTATAATAGAGCTTTAAAATGTAAACAAAATACTACAAAACGTTCCTTTTTTAGAGCTATTTTTTACTGACTTATGAATTGTTACGCTCAACTGCTGAAAATTGTACTTTTATACCTAATACGCTTACAAAGGGTGCAGAAGATTCAATATTTATGAGCCCACATAAAACCAACTTCACTGCCACTCACTTTTCCAAAGAGTGACGAACTTTGCCACGTTTAAAGACTTTCTTATGTTGCGAACTTTTGTATAATCCGTAAAAAGGCTTTGTTTCCATAGAATTGATACCGTACAAAAATAACAACCATTGATCCGTAACGGCGGAGGGGTAGTTTTTAATCTCGAAGTCCGCTCAGATTCTCAGAATCGCCGTTCTGTTGGAATACAGTAATTAAAAATACTATTAACCGTAAGAATTGGTTTTGTTAAAGTGTTGTAGTGTGTATTAAAAAAAAATTCAGCACTTGATTATACATTTTAATGGCGTATTATTTTCTTGAAAGCATATCGATAAAGGTGGCTTGTCTTGTATGAGTTGTATTTAGCAGCTGGAGACAGACACCTGCTTGTTTTTTGTTTCGTGTACTTTTGACATTTGACAAAATTTCATGGGCATCATTTTCAGCTTTGTCTACTCTCTATAAAATTAAATATTAGGTTGGGGAAAAAGTCTTTTCGCATTATAGTATGTATGAACTTGTAATAAAATCTCTTTGGCTATACTATTTGTATCTGGCTGGTTTTGGTATCATTAAAAGTTTAATTTTTAAAGAACATAATTCCAAATTCAAATTAGGAAAATGTGTGATTTTTATTTGTTTTTTGTACTGTCAATATGAGTGAATCTAATGAAGAAATTCGATACATTTTAAAATTTTACTACAAAAAACGTAAAAATGCAACGCAAGCCGCAAAAAAAATTTGCGATGTTTATGGACCTAATGCAGTGTCTGTGAGAGTAGCACAAATTTGGTTAAAGCGTTTACAATCCGGAAATTTTGATGTCAAAGATGCATCTCGCCCTATTACGGATAAAATGGATGCTGTTTTTGAAAAAGTGGAGCAAGATCGGCATATCAGTAGTTACGACGTAGCTGAAGAACTGGGAATTGACCACAAAACTGTTTTGGCACATTTGAAAAAAAAAAACTGGGTACACAAAAAAGCTCGATATTTGGGTACCTCACGAGCTCACTGAAAGAAACCTAATGAACCGTGTACTCATTTGTGATTCTTTATTACGACGTAATGAAACCGAACCATTTTTGAAGAAGCTGATAACTGATGATGAAAAGTGGATCACGTACGACAAGAACGTGCGAAAAAGAGCGTGGTCAAAGGTCGGACAGGCTTCACAGACTGTGGCGAAACCCGGGTTAACTCGCAACAAGGTGATGCTGTGTGTGTGGTGGGATTGGAAGGGCATTATTCATTATGAGCTGTTACCACCAGGCAGGACCATCGATTCTAAACTCTACTGCGAACAACTGATGAGATTAAAGCAAGAAGTTGAGAGAAAGCGGCCGGAATTAATCAATAGAAGGGGTGTGGTTTTTCATCATGATAACGCTAGACCTCAAACATCTTTAGCCACTCAGCAAAAATTAAGAGAGTTTGGCTGGGAGGTGTTAATGCATCCGCCGTATAGTCCTGACCTTGCACCTTCAGATTTTCACCTGTTTTGGTCTCTTCAGAATTATTTAGGCAGTGTCAGGTTAACACCACGAGAGGACTGCCAAAACCACTTGTCGCGGTATTTTGATCAGAAGCCCCAACATTTCTATAGCAATGGGACCATGTCCCTACCTACAAGATAGGAAAAAGTTATCGAACAAAATGGTACCTACATACTCTAGTTAAATGTAAATAAACTATCACTGAGCACTGGTGGTCTAGTGGTAGTGACCCCGCCTTCCGATCCTAAGGTAGTGGGTTCGAATCCGGTCGTGCACCAATGGATTTTTCGCTACGAAAAATTTATGTGCGCAATGCCAGTGCTCATACGGTGAAGGAAAACATCGTGAGGACACCGGCATGTCCAAAAACTAAAAAAAAAAATTCGAAAGACATGTGCCATCCACCAATCCGCATTGGGTCCGCGTGGTGGATTAAGACCCAATCACTCTTGCTTGAGAGTAGGCCAATGTTTTAAATTTTCTTAAAAGGAAAAATGTTTTAAATTTTCTTAAAAAATGCGAAGAAACTTTTTCCCCAACCTATTATGATGACAGACAATGATTTATCTAGATTTTCTCTACCGATTTTTTTTGTTGTGGTTTCGATTGAACAAAATAATGAACACCCTAACTAATTTGTACTAAAATAAAACTATACTCATGTTGTCTGATGTCTGTAAAATTAGCGGTCGAATGGGCGATTTCACATTGACCGATCGTAAGGTAAGGTTAGTTATTATCCAAATTGTACGAAAATAAACGATTAAATATGCCCTGTGGCGAACTCTTGTGTTTTGTTTGTTATCGACATTGCGTTTTGGCTGCTATTCTGAGACTTGGTTGTTAGAACTAAGTTAGACATGTGAGTTTTTGTCTAGCTACTTCTAATTCAAGGACTTGCAAGGTCGCCCGATTAAATGTACAAAAAGAGACTTTGGTAGAGTTACGAGGAACACAATTGGCTGTCTAGACCAGGGGTTGGCAAACTTTTTTTCATTAGGATGAACGCACGACGCACCTGAAAACCTGAAATTTTTTGGGGGCGATAATAAATTGCGCTATAGTTTTACACGATCCACGGCGCGGCGCCGCCACTGCGATTTCGCGATTTGGATAACGTTGGTAAGCCCTGCGCCGCGCCGGAGCGACCGTCAGCGCCGGCGCGGCGCGCGGCGTGGCACTGAAATGAAAATCTGTAGGGCGATTACGCAACTCGGTTTCAATCCGATTTCAATCAGTGAGCTGTCAATAAGCAAGCTGTCATATTCATACAAACAAAATACGTCAGAAGTAGGTGGATGGTAAAGGCTTAAAATCGGGTCTTCTCACACTAATTGCTTGAATGCACGGGCCTGACTGAATGTCCTTTGTTGTTTTAGCTTGATGAGCGCAAATTATTATTATGTACCGTTAATGTGGGTGATATCAAATCTCCTTAGGAGACTCCGTGTTGCTGCACACTGCTTAACTTGTGCACGCGGTAGTAACCTGCCCCCCTAGCATGGCGATTTCATCTCTACTCTACAGTAGAATAGACAATACAGTTTCTTGTCTTCTGATTTTCTCTTTCGCGCGAGCATGGCGTTACAGAAGACAAGCCCTAGAAAAAGTTTCTTCGTAGACAAGCTTTCTCTGCTTCTCGTTGCTATGGGAACGAAACTACCCAAGAGATTAAAAGCACTACTTGAAACCACAGGAAAAAAATATATGGACCAATTAGTTCTATCTTTGCGTTCCGTTGCTAATAAAACATGACATAAGACTAATAAAATTGGTCCCAATTCCGTAAAACGAAACGTTTTATGTTGACAGTATTCTAGTAATCATATTGACTGATATAATCATGTGACATGAAGGCATTTTTATTGCGGAGAATAAATTGGAATTTTTCCTCAAATTAATTTTTACTTGTACAATTATTCATAGTTTATTAATTAATAATCAAGGGATAATAATTATGATCTTTTTAGAACAATATTGCTAAAAAAAACGCAGAGATAAAAGCTTGTCTAGGTCTCAGGAGATGTAGACAGTATCCGAAAAAATGTTGCTATTCTCGAATGTCAAAAATAGAGAAAATTGACGCCATGCTCGCATTTGTAGACTCATCTCTAGGGTAGAATAGAGAAGTTTCTTTCCGCTCATTCTTTCCATCGCCATGCTCGGGACCAAAGAAATGTTTCTACACTCTACACTTACCTGTTATTTTTCTCTACTCTACCCTAGACAAAATCGTTGTCTACGCTGGGCATGCTAGCCCTGCTGGTGGGATCAAATGGTAGTTCATGTTAAATATTTTTGAGTTCAAATGATACAAAATATTATGTAGTTTCAAACTTGTGTTATCAAAATATTGTAAATTTTTTAGAGATCCACAAGTGTTGAATTTGTAAATCTCATTACCCATGAAGTCTTATGTGGCTACGGGGGTATTAATAATTCAAAATTACAACCGTCGCTAATTTTGTGCGATATAATATAAGAAAATACTTGCCCTTGGGCGTGGGGTAAGCATCAATTAATCCTGGCAACACGATACGTTGCCAAGCGGGCAAGTAGGGGGTTTCTCTCAGGGCAGATTGCTGCATAATCCTACTGCATTTGTACCGCTTCATATGGATTTTCACAGAATAAATAATAGCACCATCATAAAATTTCACTCCAAGAGCCATTTGACAAAACAATACGATCATTCAGTAATTTTATTAATTTTAATATTATAGTGAAACTAATACTATTAGCACACCCCGGCCACTCTCACTAAAATGTATGAAACAAAAGTTTCCTAATCACCACATGCATAGTTTGTGTTTTGTTTGTGAGCACCGGTGGTGTAGTGGTAGTGACCCCGCCTTCCGATCCTAAGGACGTTCGTGGGTTCAAACCCGGTCGTGTACCAATGGATTTTTCGGTACGAAAAATTTATGTGCGCAATGCCAGTGCTCTCATACGGTGAAGGAAAACATCGTGAGGAAACCGACATGTCCAAGAACTAAAAATTCGAAAGACATGTGCCATCCACCAATCCGCATTGGGTCCGCGTGGTGGATCAAGACCCAATCACTCTTGCTTGAGAGTAGGCCAGTGTCCCAGCAGTGGGAGCATTAGAAGGCTGTCATGATGATAGTTTGTGTACGTAAACAGTGCCGTTCTATGTGTGAGTGTCAAGGTTGGCCTTGCAAGAGCGAGAGGTCACGCTTTTGCGCGCTCTTGCAGTGCCGGCGATATGTTCGTAGGGTACCGGCAAACTTGCGACTGGGGTGGGGTAAGTAAAACCGGTGGGAGGTAGGAAGTGGCCTTCCTGTACGTAGTACTAATATCTGTCCTGTGCTTATAGTTCAATAAATAAATAATGCTGGACAATTCGCACAGCATCATCTGGCCCCAAGGTAAGCTGCTGTTAAACAGAGCTGTGTTATGGGTATAAATAAATACCCAGAACACCCGGAACAAATATTTGTAGATCGTACATACATTTGACCCGAGGCGGGAATCGAACCCGCAACCTCCGCGTTGCAGGCGGATCTGCGTCCGCTGCGCCACATCGGTCGTCGAAAAAATAACATAAAGTTGACTTTTAAAAGTGAGATGCAGACGATGCATATAAGAGTGGCACAATGTCACATTGCAGGGGCGTGATGTGGGGGTCCATTGAAAGGACGTCACGCCACACGAGGCCTAATATATTTTTCTTTTCTATTGTCGAATCGATTAAATTGGACGACCGAGGAGTTGCTTTTAGTGCTAATGGACGCTAAAAGCTGTTGATCGAAGATGGCATTATAAATCACAAAACGGCTGAGTTGCCAAATCGTACCTATTTACAATAATGCGTTTAAGTAAATGCTACTTAAACGCATTATTGCATTATGCTACTTAAACGCAGTAGGACAGCCAAAACTTATAAAAGTAAACAGCGTGCCTAGATATCATCAGTGACCAGTGTATCAAATAATTACAGACATTCCAAGTAATACAATTTATTAGTATTGGTTATATATTTTGTAGACCCCAAACTAATAAACAAAACTGATAAAAGTACTTGGGGGTTTTTTTTTTATTTCAGCAAGTGACAAGACAATCAAGGCGCCCCCACCTGATGTTAAGCACCACGCCTGACTATTACAGATGCAGTGCCACCCAAAGTTTAAAGTGTGTGTTTCAAGTGTTTGCGTGGCACTGCACTGCGCTTATCATCCCGAAACATTGTTGTTAAGAGGCCTTTCCAAGATTTAGCGATATAATTCATGAAGTTCGCGTTAATGTATCTTTATATAGTAGAAGTAATAGCGCGCGCGACGAGGAGCGATACGTCCTCCCTCCATAAGCGCTCAGCGCGGTTTGAGAGTCGCTGCTTCGATCGATATGATTATAAGTGCGCTAACGTGTGATTTTAAAAAATTCGTATTAAAAAAAGTCAATGCTATTAGACTATTTTCTTCGTTGTATTTATTTAATAAAAACTTAAACTTTAATTTAGTAGGTGTATTTTTATTGTAAACTCCTTACTTTAGCAGAAATAACAAGCGTAAAATAGGGAAAAGTACGCGTTTTTTGGACCGTCTTTTTTCAAAAATATTGAACTAACATGCTGTATTTTTCTCTATTCACTTAAATTTTAAAACTGTGATTATTATAATTGCATTTTTAGAAATATGTTAGACTTTGTTATTTCATAGAAAAAATGATCGAAAGTTGACTGGAATTGCTCATTTTACAAAACGTGCGTTACTAATTATTTTTTTAATCAGTTATGTCTTGAGTTAATTAATATTTGCTCTGTTGGCTTAAATTTTAAGGGATAAAGCTTTTATTTGTTTTTATTTTCGTTAAAATATCTTCAACAAGCGAGCCACAACAGTGTTCGAAACTTCACGGGCTACAAGAAAATTCAAGGATTGTCAAGGATAGGGCTCTTAAGTCTCTTTCGCCCAGTAATTTCACTTGCTACAGTGCCCTTCAAACCTAAACTCAGTAATGCTTGCACACTACTGCTTGGAGGTAGAATATATGACACTGCGGTGGTACCCACCCACCAAGACGAACTCTTGCTGAAGAGTCCTACCACCAGGTAAAAATATACCTACTGACGATGAAGAAGTGCACTTCTGAAATTTTAGCCTATTTTGAAAGGCTTGAGAAAATATTTTATTTCTAAATTATTAGTAATTTAGTATAGCAAACTATACTAAAAATCGCTTGTTTAATTTAACCCCCGTTACTGGCATTCAACTATTTACCTTGTAGGTAGGTATTTAAGAAAGCAGTACTATTTATTTTTGTGGATGCACAAAATATTATGATGTTGGTTTTAGGACTTAGCTGATTCTTTACGCTATTTATTTGTTGCATTTCCTTTTTTCCGGAAAACCTTCAAGTTTTCCCAACATTTAAAAGTATTTCATAATTACTCCTATAAAATTCCGTTAGAACTTCAACTTAAAACTAAAGAATTGCCGCAGCAATTCTTTAGCGATCTTTAATATCATGTGCTGTAAGTAAAGCCGACATTACATATTGCCAGTTTCGCTACATTTAATAAACTTTCAAAGCGGTGGTAATTCGTTCTAAATTTATTTTATTCAAATCCTATTGTCGCAGGAAAATTGTCTCGAGCTACTCTACGGCCCCATCGATATTTTATGCACACATGAGCCCCAAATTCGGGAGGCGCGTGCGCGTACCACCTTAATTTGATGGTAATATTATGTTTACATTGGTACTTCTACTACCCAGCTTTGACGTGGTTCTGTTACAGAGGTTCTGTTACAGTTCTTTCGTGTCATATAAACATTCGGAATTGCTTTATTGGAGTGTAAAGTTTACAAATAAATTCGACGCAACCAAAAAGTTCCTTGACCGTGGAATTTGAAAAAATATGCTTTACGTTTGGTATTCTTCGAAACCCTAATATAAATCAGTCGGATACCTCGTTGACTCGGCTGTTTTTATTAAATTCCACACATTTAAATACCATTCGGTAACGATAAATGCAAACGTTTCGATAATATCGCGATGTCCACACCTCGACTCACCTCGCCCTGTTTGTAATTACGAGTTCGCCGTCCCCTCGCTTTAGGCACAGAGCTTTAGGTCCGATCGACAGAGACTGAACAAACCGCAATGACGGTTAAACTTAAAACAAAATCAATACATAATAATAAGTTAATCAATCAGCTACTACAGTAACAAATAAATAACAAGTAGGTAAAAATAACTTAATTATTGAAAATCAAAAAAAAATATGCAGAATAGAAAAAATCAACGAATTCAAATTCTGTTGTTTTGATTAGGTCTCAATATAATAGTTACTAAAACGAGATGTTTTATTTCATTATTACTGTTCAGTTTATTTAAAGTCAATATATTTTATTGTATTGTAGTACCTAAGCTAAACCGTGAACTCATCTATTATTGATGGATCATTGCTTTCTGTCTAGACTGCGTACGCGTAGTTTCCGAAATTTCCGTTGGACATCACGTTGAATTTAGGCTACACTAAGCTAAATATTGTAATTCTAAATTTATTTCAATACAGTTTTGCTTCTAAAGTCTGATTTATAAAGAGGAAACATTTGTTTTTTTGTTTGTTACGAAATTGTTACGAATAAACTCGAAAACTACTGGTCCGATTTCAAAAATTCTTTCACCATTAGAATGTTACATTATCCCTGAGTAACATAGGTTATATTTATTATTAGCGACCCGCGCCGGCTTTGCACGGGCCCGCACGAAGCTTGGACGGACTGCTAGTATTATACATAAATTAAACATTTAACAAACTTTAAATTCTTGATGTCCCCTCGCCCCGGCAGGTGTTGCAGCCGGTTTAGGAAGCCAACATTGTCCCAATAAACCGATACCTGTTTCACTAATAAGGCCCTTTCTCCTGCTGCGAATTCCCATAAATACGTATTACTGCCTAGTACCTAGGCATGTTGTAATAGTGTTCTTACGAAGACCGTTGGTTAAAAAAAGCACAGTAACATTCTCGGTTTGGTACAGCAGTTACAGACTTACAGTATGATTACAGTTCAAACACAGTCAACTATATGATGTTTTATACCACTAACTATATGGTTAGCAAGTACTCGTAAGTGTGATTATTGTCGCCCATGGACTTCTTGCAACACCAGAGACAGAGTACTAACTTTTCTGTGGTAGAGGTATAAAGTTATAAACTAATAAAATTTAAACAGATTAATCAATTAGTCACCTTACAATAATAACTTCTGTTTGTGACAAACAGAAACTGAGAAGTTAATTTGCATATGCATATTTACATTATCTTCCTTTCTATCAATAAAATAACATAATGTGGTTATAAAACCCTTCTAAAAATAGGCATAAGTATTCTGTAAAATATTATTCACGACACGCGCTACATGACCAATAAATAATATTCAAGGTGGGTCGAAGCAGCTGGAGCGCATCTACTCATCGACTTCCATTAGCCGAAAGGTCTGTAGAGCTATTTATTCGCGATATCCCTTTGCATCAAAACAATGTGTCCGGTAGGTGTTAAAAGCTAAAGTCGTTTGTATCCAGCTTACTAATAAATAAACAGCATGTGCAAGCCAAGGCACGCGACAGGGCATAGAAAGGTCTAACGTCGTCGAACTTTAGACACCTGCTGGTTTTGCATGAATAGTTAATTGTAAATTGATCGTTTATCAAACAGTTATCATTAACTTGTTGACTCTTCTATGAATAACATACGTATCGTTACATACTTAGTATAAACAAAGTCCCTTCCCGCCATCTGTCCCTCATTTAGATCTTTTTAACTACGCAACAGTTTTTAATGCGGTTTTCATCAATAGATAGGGTAATTCAATGGGAAGGTTTTTGCGAAGCCGGCCGGGGCGGGTCGCTTGTGCTTGAAAAGTATTTCTTGCTTCTCTCTATGAATCCCGCTCATTATCAGCGATGATAAACTTAATTAGGTAATTATTATAATCAAGGTCAATTTATTACTGGTAGATCTTCAAGCATGGTATAAAATATTTAATTTAGTTGCATGCACTTTTGGTTTAGTTCAATTTGCATCATATGCAACATCAACATCATAGATATCACTTGCGTGTTACCACCCTGAGACGTAAGATGGAAAGTCTCATGTGCCTGTAATTTCACCGGAAACCATACCCTTCTAACCGGAACACAGCAATGCGAGCATTACTGCTTGGCGGCAGAAATAGGTATGGTGGTAGTTCTTCCCCGGACGAGCTCTATCACAAGAACCCTACTACTCTTTAACCACAAGAACCCTACTACTCTTAAATACTCTACTTCATATTTTTTAATTTAGTTATCTATTCCCAACATACACGATAATTTGCATAATTGAAGCGCTGCAATTTAAACTTCGATACTATATTTCATAATAAAATGTTTCGATTTATACATGTTTTTGCCGCGGGTGCGACATAAATATGCATTTGCGGCGCGTGCCACAGAGCGGCGCGGTCAGCTGTTTCTTCTATGCGGTCGCAAGCTGCGCGCTCCATAAATGGAAACAAGACTCTTGGATGGATTACTGCGATTACATCGCAATTATCCGCGAGTGCCGAGTGTTACTACGTAACGACGGAGCACTTTCGCGATCTTTGTTCGACGCGACATTGACCTTGCCGCTTACTTCACGTACTTATGTAATCTTTTCGGCGCGCCCGGTGTCCGTGTTCTTGCCATTGAACTTCGTTCTCTTTCATGAACGTGAGTAAATAAGCATCGTTTATTTAACTTTGTATATTTGACTATCATGTTTACGCAAATGTGAAAAATAAAAAAAAGACAAAGTTGTAATAAACACTGCATTGGTAGATCAGATCGTATGTTGTAATTGTAAGTAATATCAGTTTGATATTCGCTTGTGCGGTGCGATTGTTTTTATCGCTCGCCCATGTCGTGATGAGTTCTGCAGATGGCATTCACGTTGAGGTTTTTACTGGCACATCGTCGAGCTCCACTTGGACAGTTATGTCGCTGACTCCTAAAGAATTTTAAATTTCTTCTCGTGCAATGCCAGCTTTTATAGTAATCATTTTAAATAAATATTTGCGTAAAATGTGTGTAATGTATGTACCCGCTGCATAAAAAACTAATAGGACTTTCTATCATTTTTTCCATAAACTACACTTATAATACTCCTATATTATAAGTTTAGGCAGCTACCAAAAAGTTAAAGACTTTACAAACATCGGACGACCGATGTGGCGCGGCGAGCGAAGATCCGCCTGCGACGCACAAGGTTGCGGGTTCGATTCCCGGCTTAGAACAAATGTTTGTACGAACTGCAAATGTTTGTTGTGGGTGTTCCGGGTATTTTCTATGTACCTACTTATAATAAAAATATCTATCTATGTATTGTATTTTATTAAGTATATCAGTCGTCTAGTACCAATAACACAAACTCTGCTTAGCTTAGGGCTAGAAGATGCTGTAAGTTTTGTTATATTGGTAAGTCTACTGGGAATAAATTTCTCAGTAGTCTTAATAAGGAAAGTAGGTTATAAAGGTAGGTAAGTTTTATGGTGTGTGGAACCTATTTCTTGAATATAATCTCTGTGTGATAATAATGCACTAATAATGAAATACCCTATTACCTATATGTTTTTAAAAAAAATTATTATACATTAAAAAGAAGATAAGCATTTAAATCATTGTACAGTAAACAGTAAATTGGTTATCTATTTCAGCCAGAGAGTTGTGCTAATATATATGATGAAAACAAAACGGGGAAGCGCTCGAATATTTTGGTATGATGCCAGATTCAACTCATCCAGTCTAAGTAGGTTAAGCATAACTTGTTGGGAGCTGAGCATTATTAGACTGTTACAAAATACAGACTCAATTTTCATCTATTTAATATCTAACTCATTAGTGGTTTACGAATAAAAATAAAAATATGTACACATGAAACAGTTGAGCCACTAAAGGCCGTTACAAACGATCCATAGATAGCTCAAAAAATGGTTGGTTTGTATGATAAAAGCATTTATCTGAGATTTAAAGCTCACTTCGCTCGCTCGCAGCATTGTATCACGCTATTGGTAACTTTGTTCACGTAAAGTTTTAACAAAGCTGCAGAACATGAAAACCGTGGGAAGATTTATGTTGATACAGCTTTTTATCGATTTCGTGTGCGGTGATCGTTAGAATCTTTATTCGTCGTTATGGCACTTCTTTCCATTTTTGATTTAATTTAAATGACTAAAGTTGGAACTATTACTATTTTATAGTAGGTACATAACCTACCTACTCGTACCGTAAGCTATGCTACTAAAGTACTACTTCATCAATTATTTAGTGAAGTAGTCAACATCGCTCAATTATTGATCAAGGCCCCTTGTATTCCACATTTTAGAAATGTGCCGGTTGCCCTAGATAGATTTACTCTTTCATTTTTGCTATTTTCATACAAACATTATTTGAATGCATCGAGTTATAAGTTTATTTTTTTTACAGCATTGTAAATTATATGTAAGAACGTTTATTTAGAAAGGGTTGAACTGCAGCCGTTCCTAAAAAACGTTCTTGACAGATTTGTTTTTTTCTTTTCTGTTAGATAGATAGACAGACAAATATTATAGAACGTTACCCAATAAAAGGGAAAAAATTTAAAAAATTGTTCTCGACCAAACACGATACTGTTTTTGATCTCATTTTTTGGGATATTTTGACAAGTTTTTTTTAATAAAAAAACGATTACAATAAAAACTAAGCGCCCGTAATTTTGTAGAGATATGCATCGGTCGATCTAAGTATAAAATAATGATACCGCGTTTGTGGGAGTTAAATGAAGAGACACGGCTCAAGGACTCACGCGATGAGTGAATGTTACATACAACGGGTAACAGTAAATCCCTAGGGCTGGATGTACTCCTCTACAAGGCTGATGGTTCATTTGCATATACCCAAGAGCTGTTGTGGTTATTCATGAGCCCATGTTACATTTTGCAAAATACGTCATATGCAAGCAACTCTACCACTAACTATAATAAGTATATCTGATGATAAGATGTTTAGCATGAAACCTTGCATGCGCCATTTTTTGCGTCCTCGAGAAGTTGCGGTCACGAAATAACGATTTCCCATAAAATTGCTAGTCTTCGTTTTTGCTACCGCAAACTTTCGGTTGCCCTAAGTATAATGCGTGTTGCTATCAAGGAGCTTGGGCTTGGAGCAACTTTGCGAGCTCCCCGTTGGGCAACATTTATAATGGAATAAAGTGTAGTTAATTGTCGGCGCAAGCTCTCGGCGCCCGGGGAGCACAATTTGCCGGCGGAACCCGCATTCATTATAACGCTATAGATTTTTATGTGCATCTCAAAATTTCTGTTAGCTGTTGTTGTCTTGCAAGTTGACAGTACAGTATACATATATATTGCTTAAATATTGCAAGCATGCACGTTGGAATCACTTTTTGTTACACTATTGAAGGCTTCTTTCTTATTTATATGTTTGATTAATGTATGTTCTTTGCTTCATTCATCTAATCTATGCATTAATGAGAAATCATCTGTTTATCAGATGTATGTAAGTGTAAAGCTCAACCCGCTGTTTATTTATAAAACTTAACGAACGCGTATGTCATAACAGTTGCATTGCATCGACTTTCTCATTTCCGACAACGTCTACGCCCACCTTTTAGTTTCGAGGCTCCTGTTATTTTTCTTATAAAATACAAACCCAATGCCAAAGTGCGTGTTCTTTTGTGGGTGTTTTCACAATGGGCCGGTTTTATTATGCAGGGCGAGTGAAAAAGAACGAAACAGATGTACGACCGTGGTGCATTCGCTGCTCGAACAATAGTCACGAACGGCGGCGGGCCACCGATCGATCGTTGTCATCTTTTGTCTGACTGACTGAAGATTCTAACTACTTCAATTGGAATGACACTCATCTAGTTAAACTTATTCTAGATAACTTTAGTCTCACAAAAACTCACAACAAGTTACTTTATAAGTTACCGTAAGATAAATATGTTTACGTTACGTTTTTAGCGGTTGATAATATCCTAGAAAGAAATTAAACAAACATTATCAAAAGCACTTTTCTTGACATAACGGTATGATCGGTGTACCGCAAAAAGTTTTATGAGAGTAGGTAAGAATCATTATTTCATCCACCATTGATCGTACACTCGTCGGAACTCTTTGCTGATGATAATAAAGGTCACATTGCAAAGTTCCGATGCTTGATTATAATGTTGTGGAAAAGCTCGGCTCCCGGCTGACGCGCGGGAGTAGCGTGCGTGCGCGCCCGCAGCAGCGGTCGGCGGACGCGGTGAAATTACGTGCACTTATCCGCAGCCCAGTCATTAGACTGTTTCGCGTGCTATGTCATGGACGATGTACTGACTGTTCCGGGCTCAATTACGTTACTAAGAAACTTTATTTTATTGCAATTCAGACTGGGTTAGCCCTTTCTCTACCCACTCGTTTCTAACTCAATTTAGTGTCAGATATTCTACCTCAAAGCAGTAGTGTGCAAGCTGCTCTGTGTTTAGGTTTGAAGGGCACTGTAGCAAGTGAAATTACTGGGCAAAAGAGACCTATCAGCAATGTGTCGGAGTGATGAGCGCAGTGCAGGGCCACGCTGAACTTAAGAACTTTAAGCTTTGGTTGGCACTGCATCTGTTATGGTTATAGCAAAGATTTCTAATAGTCAAAGGGTTATAGTCAGGCGTGGTGCCTAACATCAGGCGGGACTTGACCGTCTTGTCACTGCTGACATAAAAAATAAAATAGGTTTATTTATCATATTTATTCAGCATCTGAATATCAATTAGTGTGATGCAAAGTTCAATTACAATATTTAATTAAGATTGATTAATTAAAACGTTTCCCGAGACAAGAAAATCGCAAAAGAAAGGACTAACGGTAACCTATTGTGGATAAAAAATTGCTCCCTCCTTTTCATCCGTAATCTGGTAATTGTCGGTGGATTTTTTGCGCATCGAAAGAAAAAACCTACCCTTTGTAGATTTATACCCTCGCACGTGCACTGGCGAAACTTTTTAACCTATCACAAACATAAATGTCGGAGCCGTGAATTGTATTATAAAAGAAATTCTGTTATCTGAGCTTTCGATCTTTGCTGCTTACGTTAGAAGCTCGAAAATCACTCGCGAGTTATCTTTGACGATCTGGGCGATGAATAATGAATATATACATGCAGGAAGTTCGGAATTCGGATGGTCAAATATTTATCCTTCGACCCTCAATATCTAATCAATTGGGCCATAGAGAATTAAGACGGCATTGCTAATAGGATTGTAATTAAGCAAAGCGAGGGTGAAGTGACTCTGGCGGAGGAAGGCGCAGGTGCGAGGATAAGGGCGTAACCTTTACTTTAACAGCTGTTCGATACCACTAAGGAAAGGGCTCGATGAACTGACGAGAAATAGGAACATTGAAACCGTCTCAAACAATTTTTATTACACGATTATTATAAAAAACTGGCATGCATGCACAGATGCTACTTTATTGCAGTCAACATTTAAGTTTGTAATTTTAACCAAAGTCTTCTGTTGATTATAGCGTGATGTTATGGTGATTTTATAATGGTAAAGCTAATGAGTAAATAGTAAAGGGCAACCTGCGTTGGTGGCTAGAATGTTTACACAACATGTGAGTACGATCTCGCCGCAGTGTTAATGGGACTAATGCCATACCATGGAATCTCGCACAGGGCTCATGATTTTAGAGTATTTTGTAAGAGCCGCATTTACAAGTAAATTTATAAATGTAAGCTCTGTGAATATATCATTCCTAATTAAAGTCAACTCCAGTGTTTCTTTTAAAACTCTATTTGGTCCAATATTTCAATTGTTTCTCTCTTTCCAAGTTTTACCGTTCCTCGGGTTTTTTCGATAAGGACACGGCTGCAGTTTAACGATAAAAGGCCTACGATCCTTCACTTCCGCTCCTCAGGGTTTCAGAATCCTTTGATAAATCACTATTTCATCTCTGGATTTCGAATTTTGTGCGAACTTAGAAATTCACCCTTCGGTTTTTCGGGATCTCAAGGTTTTAGATTGGTGCCCGGGTACGGTATAATCCTGGACTGGACTTTGTGTCAGGGGTTTTTAATTTAGAGGCCGCCTGCTGGGTAGGGATTATCAAGCCGAGGGTCCGTAATTAGTCGTCGCGTTGAGGTTGCCAGCCCAGCCGCCCGCTTTGTCGACTTTTCGAGGATTAACGGGCCGCTGGGTACAAACAAAGCCTTTTAGATCTGATGTCTTTTTGACTTATGTTTCTTTTGACACGTCTTTGAGGTTTCACTAAATTCCAGTACGTAAGTACTTACACTAAAAAGCCTACTTAATAAAAGTTAATTCACATGTGATGATAAGTAATATCACCACCGCATGATAATTTAGTACGCATGACGCTTAATTCCTTGCCACACGGTCTGCGTTTAGTGACTTCGTCGAATAGAATAGAAGAAAATGCATAGCGAGATTAGCGTAACCCAGTAACAAAAATCATGCGGATGTGAATATAAGCATGAATATTTGTTTTGCGTCGCACCTGACATTGATAGGATACCTCTTGATATTTCTTTACTTCTTTCTTGTATTATTGTGTAGGTCTTTAGTATTGTAGGGTACTGTCGTCAAAATTTTACTTTGTCGTTTCAAGTAAAAATACCAAAAGTGGCTTACAATAACACATTTCATCTACTATAACTATTTTAGTAAGTTAAAAGTTTCATCGTTCATTCATGTTCAACCATTAAGAGCCAAGTAGCATAGCGCATCTTGGATGATCGGCAGTTTTACAAAAAAGATTAGAACCAAGAATCGTGAGAAAATGTCATCAACGCGCGTTTCTATTGTTTTATTTTACGATAATTGAGTCCGTTTAGCTCGTTGAAAACTTTTTGAGCTTACTCGTCGTTGCTCTAGCCAATTTTACCGTTGCTTTCACGAACCGCCATGAATTTGTGGAACATCAAAGCTAATGTTTCCCCGTGGGAATGTCGAGGCTGGTATAACTCGTTTGTTTTTGTTTGTCTGTTTGCAACGGAATGCGACCGTCACTGATGGATTATCAGATTATCCTCTGCACTTTTCCTATAATCGTATTGTGGTCTCTCGAATCTACGTTTTATAAATGAAATTGGCTGACTGCCAGAAAGATTAAACTGAGTGGATTACCAGTAGCAATCGACCTCATTTCTGTACAACTCTTTGTTTTAGCTGATCGACCGGCAATATCGGCTATGATTATCTAAAAATAATACACGCAACTCTCTTACTAAACTTGCGTACAATAAACGACTCTTGCAAAACAGTACATGACCGATATTTTTTTATGTCATTTATTCATTGAACCAAACGAACGATAACATGTGTAGTAATAGCGCGTGGTGCACAATGGTTATGCTAATCATGAGCTGAGATTGCGATTAACAATAATGGAGTCTACAGTCCGTGCGTAGAGTACGCAGCGTACGTTGATCGATACGAACCATCTGTCATGTTCTCGCACTCGCTGTTTTACTATGAAAAAATATAAAAAGTGCTAGTTGTTATCTTTAGGATTCTTCGACTTTATAGTATCGACCGCTAGAGTCGTGGGGAATAATAGTAATCATTCTCAATAGCATACTATTTTTCTTTACTATGTTATTTTTTATAACAATTAATTATGCTTACTAATAAATACTTAATAAATATTATCATTATTGGGTATTATTTTATTGTATTCTCCGTAATGGATGCAAAAAAAGTTAGTGACACATTTCCAAACTTGAAAACTGTACTTAATTTTTGCACACAATAAAGTAATCCCCCGATCCTTATATGTGAAGTTCAATATTACATTAAAAGGGAGACTTCAACAGTGACATTTAATTCTTTACTGAGAGGGTCTAGTTTGGTTCCTCGGGCGTTTCCGTTGCCAAGACCTTATCTCAAATGCATAAGCTTCATAGTAGATACTCTCCACTACGCTAGTCTTTATGGTCGACTTTTTAACAGAATATTCCTGAGTCTTAATGAACCGTCTGTCTCGCACATAAAGTTAAATTTTGTTTGTCCGTGGTTTATTTCTAAAAGGGATGACGAGAAGTGCGATGGGGGTGGATCAACACGTGCACACGCATTTTGCGTATTACCTAAATAAATAGCATACTCTCTGCGTTGTTTGTGTTCGAAGGTTCTCACGAATTTGTATTCGTTATGTCGATTCTATAACCCCGCGCTATCGCTAAATACAAAAGAGGCATTTAAATTCAAAAAAAGAAAAAAATATATTGCAACATAAAGAAAAAATCTTCATGTTTTAAAGTTGCGATCGCTTTCAATTATAGCAGCATGCCATAAGTGCAAGCTGCTGGTAGATAATCTAACAAGACATTGCTTGCACCTTAGCTTTTTTAAATGCTTATTGAACTTTTCCTAAATTCATAAATTAGAGTGAGATGGCGGCAGGCCTCTGTGGAATTATTCCGGGATTGATAAAAATAAATAAAAAATTAAAAATTATTCTCTTTCACAAGGTGATCTTAGTGCATGAAGAAGTGAATGGCATTTATGGCATTGCTACTTGTAGGTATCTAAGTGGCGCATAATTATTGCAATGGCTTCTATTCAGAGTTCTTGATTTCGGACAAGTGTAATGTCTCGCGTCTATGTCCACGCTTTCTTTCTTTCATGCAAACTAGCAGCGTCGGTCTTCTAGGAGTTAAATTTCGCATCGAACTCCTTTCTGAACTCACAAAAGTTAAATAATTTAAGGCTACTTCCAGTAACCTCTCAAGATTTCTTTTTCTTTTTTTGTAATAAAAATAAAGAAAAAAGCTTGAAGTTAAATAAAAAGTTTGTTCAATAAAAGACATGAGCCAGGCGAAAAACTGTAGGTACATCGCCTAAGCATCAATAATTACTAATTAGCATAATCCTCTATTTGTGTGCGCACGTGTTTGAATCGCCACGCGACCCTGTCATTCAAAACAACCCTTTGATACGTCCATTGTCGAGATACTGATGTAATGAATTTGATTTGATTCATTCACAGCCTCCTGTTGGTCTTTGGAATACATGAGGGTGTGCGAGATCGATATGTTACTGACCGCGTTGAATTTTTTTATTGTTGAATATGTATTTAAAGACTCAATATTTTTGTAGTTATACAATGAACCAATGGGCCAAATATACTCTTTCCAGGCGAGACAGGACAGAGAAATAATTCGCCGCACAGAAAACGCCTGGAAGAACTATTGGTCCATGAAAGGACAACTACCACTATCTTTAAAACGAAAACTCATGGACATGTGCATTCTCCCCATCCTTACGAACGGTGCACAAACTTGGTCACTCACCAATATTCAAAAATCTCGCCTCGGTGTTTGTCAACGAGCTATGGAGCGCAGCATTCTTGGAGTCAGGCTAACAGACCAAATCAACAATTCAATTCTGCGCTCCATAACTCAGATAACTGACGTAGCTCAAAAATCCGCCAAATTGAAGTGGGACTGGGCTGGACACGTTTGCGGAATGCCGGAGGAACTATGGGCAAAAGCTACCACAGTTTGGGTTCCAAACGGGCGACGGCCGCGTGGAAGGCCCAGAAGGAGATGGAGGGACGAACTTGATGTATACCTCAAAGAGTGGTCCCAACTAGCCGGTAACAGAGAGGTATGGAAAGAGAGAAGGGAGGCCTTTGCCCTGCAGTGGGACGCTACAGGTTTATAATAAAATAATAATAAATAATACAATGAACGTGATTTATGAGTTTTAAAAGAAACTGAATAAGCTATCATACAATACAATAACTTAGTTGGCTTTACTAATCCAGAGTCATAGTTTTAAAACTACGTTACGAAACTAACATTTGGTATTTCGCAACGTCCATCCAGACCAGACCGATTTTGTTACCTAACTTTTTTTTTAAAGTACTATAACTAAATATTCTGAATTAGAGGTCCTCTACTCTTTAATAAAATTTATGCTAGTAACGTAGTTTCAAGAACGAATTCTCATTCATTAGTAACGATATTACGTATTGTGTTTAAAATGATTCAGTGCTAATTTCATTAAACAGTTTGAAATTAGACGGAAAATCAACAAGTTGTAGGCACAAGTACCTATGCAATCATAGGTTGCGTAAATCAGATGTCCTTGGTAGAGTTTCATAATACTGCGAGCAATCGGCCGTGTTTGTGACGCGGGGCGCGGGGACCCCACCCGGTTCGTTCACACGCCGCCCCTCGGACACCCTTATTTGAAAACTTGCTGTAAAACTTCTGGAACCGACCTAGCAACTGTAGAAAACTTTTGTGGCACTCTAAAGTATCATGTTCTAATACACAATCTTCATTATTATACGACTAAACTTACTTACTTATGTAGCGCAGCGACCTAAAGTGGATCTTGGCCTCCGAGAGTCCGCCAGGCAACTCTGTCCGTCGGTATTTAAATTTCGCTCTTGCATCCAGTCAGCGGTTTCCAAACTGACTCATACGAACTTATCTCTCTCTTACTCTCAACGGATCTCGGCCATCGTGAAGTTAGCAGTTTCGATGCGCAATGGAGCTTTTTTGAACTAAATTGTCTTGCGCATCACAAACGGCTAACTTTACGGAAGCCTAGATCCGCCGAGAGAACTATACTTTAAACTTATCAGGAAAAATTCTGTAGCTGTTTTTCTCGAGGTTTCGACTTCATCTTACTTACGTGCATCCAATAATACAAATACAAATATGACGAATTATATTCGAAAACTTTAATTTTTGCACATACATTATATAACATATGATATTACCTTATATTACAGTTGATTAGATTATCACTTTATAAGTTGATTACAGTTGCTAAGAGTTTTTCAAACTTTGCGTCTGACCTGTGTTAAAAACTTATATTTCTCGGAATATATTTTGGCTGGCTCATCCAGCAGCAGTCGGTCCGTGTCCACAACCCTCGTACTCTCCGTATATTGGGTTACCAGGGCCCAGTGTCGCAGGGGAGCCTGCTGGGCGGGGCATCCGATAATATCGACCTTTCCACCGCTATTGATCATTTCGCATTTGATTGATTGTTTTTAATTAAAACGGTAAAACAATTTATACTTTGTGAAGTGTTATATAGTACAGCACCATTAGTTGTTTTTTAAGTATTAAAACTCAAATTTGGCACAGAAACAGAATCGTATGAAAGTTTGAGTTTCGGCAATATTCATTTTTGACTCATTTTTGTATGGTGTATATTAAAATTGGGAAGTGGTTTTATCATGGTATGTTTTTGCTAAACTTATGCTGGCACTGGCTGGCACATCACTTGGCATATTTGCTTAAATTTTTGCTCTTTCGAAAATACAAAGTCAATTCACAAATTCTGTGCAAGAACTATACAAAGTTTAGTTGGTATTGCTGATATAATACAAATATTTAAGCAATTATATGCCTGCTGGTGAGGTGAAGTGCCAGCATTACATTGAAAAGCTTATTCATAGTTTATTTCACAGAACGGCACGTAAGTATACTTCAACACAAAGTAAGAAGCTTGCAGCGCCCATGCGGACATCACGGCACCATGGCTGAACTGTTAATTGGGTGTTTTACAATATAAATAAGAAAAGAGCTTATATGGTAAGTGGTAACAAGATTGCACTAACGTGCGTGACTGCGTCTTTGCCAATAATAAACGATATTATGCAGATTGACTGGAACATGCACCTCCCTTTCATATCGTCGATCTAATGACACCTCAGTCAGTAGGCTTCCTACTTCAATTACTGTAATGATAGTGGTCGCACCGCGCGCAAACCCCTATGGATGTACAGCTAGCAATAAAAAGTGGAAAAGCTCTTTAATTTTCTATACCGATCTGCAGTACGTTTAAAGAGTGGTTTTCTATGCCCGTCAATCTTTGTACAGTTCCTGGCTGTAACTGTTTCTGCTAAAATATTAAGATTCACTGACTGCTCGTCTCTTTAATAAGACTGAAGTATTCATCACAAAGAATATTCACATTCACTTTCACAAGTGTGTGATTTAGGTAGCTGATATAGTTTTAGTGGCTTTTGGAAAAAGAATTCTGACTAATTTTATTATTATTTTCAGCATAAATTCACAATTTGTCATAAAAGAAAGGCCTATTTTCTGTGCAATTATTACATCAAAATTACAATGTTTAAGTTTAAAACAAGCATTAATCACAGACTCAGCTGTTGAAGAGAATAATCCAAGAGTTCTATGCAGCATAAAATATACGGTGGCTAGAGTTTACTTGCTTGTCTGATTAAGAAACATGGCACTTATATCGAAGTGCTCAAAGTAGAGAATCGCATGTATAAGGTGCAAATAGAGCTCTGATTTAGGGATGTCATTTTGGATTTGGGGCCTTTTTATTGTTTAATACACATACAAAGCGTATTTATTTATTACGCATATAAAACAATCTATACTTACTTGAATGCCTATTTAATATTTTCTTATTCTGTAGCAATAAAATATTCGATGTGTTAAAAGTCGTAATAACATATACATAAGCCAAAATAAAAGAAAGATTTAGTCTTAAAAATCAAATTGAATATGATTTACTGCCAAAAAATAAACAGCAAATCAAATCGAGGCTGGGAAAGTCTTTGCCTCTTGTTTGGGACTCCGAAGGGTTTTAGTCACAGAACAAATAACACTTCATGTACAAAAGTTTCACTGCATTGTCATTATGTACGAATATAATGTGACATGCAAGAATGCAAGCCATGCAAAATTAAGCGTTATTGTCAGCCTGCGTCAGACATCTAGAAAATTCAAACAGACTCGTAGTTATGTTATTGGAAAATTTAATTTCTTGCTTCCGAGAACTTGGACTTTAAACCATGATGTTTGGCGAGTTCAAGCCATATTGAAAACAAAATAGCGTGCGTGATAAAACTCATTTGAATGCGCCGACCTGGAGTGGTTCAGGCAGACCTGGCTAAAATGGCAACCCTAATTCTTGAAGCAGGGGTCTGATTGCTCATTAATCACGAGCGCCTGTAATTACCGCGCCGCGCATAACCCAGCGCAAGGTAATTTGATTTTAAAACTTAGAAATAATGCATCGCGACGAAAACACATCTCATTTCGGTTTATGAGATGTGTAATATTTCGGTTATTTTATGTAGGAAGGTACGAGTAATATTCATTACTGAACGTTCAATACTAGACTCAGGCTACAAGATTTGATGAAAAGCTTACAAATGAGGGTCTACAATGAATTATTGTCTTCTTCTCGCTTCACTCATACAAGAAAACGTAATTTTAATTTAGCTATTTTTATTGTCTATTAGCAATTATTTATATTAAAATTATTTATATGACCGAGTATGCTTAACCTAAATCAAAAGTTTGTATGAAGTAGGTATCTATATTTTTGCATAATAAACTATTAAAATAATCTGCTCAACTGGCTGATCAAGTAATCGTGAACTTAGACTGGTAAGAAAATACAAAATCATTATATGAGCACAAAAACTACTGACCTTACTTTACTGCACCCAAAAGAATTCTAAGAAACTGTTGCAATCTAATATTATAAAGTTTTTATAATAGTTTTTTCTAACATATAAAGCATTGTAGTCGTGGATGATTTATTTGTAGTCATAATTCCCCATACCTTTGTTGCGTGTGTCCAATCATCAGTTTACCACCTGCCTCAAAACCGGATACGATAAATAAGAGAAAACTAAACTTACACTCACTCTTTACTGGCAGATGCTAGGGTCTCGTGCCATCTAGCTGATACGTCACACAACCCTTATTTTAGACACTCTAAATTAAAAATAAAAACAAGATATCAAACCAACAAAACATAGACTTGTTTATTTTATTTTATTTATAGGAAGTCATCACCTTTCATCGAGTTCACGAACACTGCCTTTGAGATACGTTTACTTTGTTGAGAGCTAATGAATAAATGACTTCCTTCCAGACTTCAGAACCGTTTGAAAGTTAAAACCGAACTAAAATTAGCTGAACCACTAATGAACTCGTAGCGAACATGCATCAGGACAGAAATGCAGTTCCAATTTGATCATGTGGACACAAATAGTAAGCAATAAATCGTTGCCTACAAAGTTACCGGACAAGACAAATGCGAGGTGTTAGCTCGTGGCTCGTTCTAACTGGCTTGTTGACTGGAAATACTACAACAGGAAACGATTTTATACTATCTGGATGGCGAGGATAAAGTGGATTAACAGGAGTAAGGAAACTCGTCTTTGTTTTATGTGGGTTTAAGAAATAAATCCGCTGAAAGAGCGAGACTTGTTTGGAATCATAATACCCTATTGTGTGAACAAGCCAACTTTTTTATAAGTTTGCTTTGGCGCTTGTTTTATTTATTAACTTTTTGTACTTATGCAATTTTTTATATTAAATCATGTTGGTCTGAAGTATTTATATGATATGCTGTACTTGTGAGACACTCCGCGACTTTGGCCGCAAGTTTTTTATGCAAACTTTTTCAGAGTTGAATTTTTGGAAGTCTCAGTGCACCTCAATCATTGTAAGGAAAACATTCTGAACGTTTCCGGTCTTTATGAAGTCATAAAGACCTGTACGGTAAGTACCGTTTTGACTGCTGTGTGAGCTGTGCTGTGCCTGAGCCGTTTGATTGTCTCAACGACAATAAACCAATCAGTCAGTAACGCAGCTATTTTGTATGCTATCTATGTATATTTGGAATTCGTTTCGTAATGGTTTTTGTTGTAATTTTTGCCTTATTGTCTAGTGATATGGCGAAGCCATTTCAAAATCTCTGGCACTGTACTCGTATGTTGCATGTGCATTGATTCCCTGAGATAGCTTGACCCAATCAAAAAATATAACAAAGTACTTGTTTTTTTATAACGACAATTACTAATTTACTACCCTAATCCTTATTTTAAACATTACCAGAGAAATCCACAATATATATTATTTTTCAAAGTTTGACTAAGTGATCGTCAGAGCGACGAGGAAGTCAGAGCTGCCACAAGGGACCACTGGCCCCACAACGCCCGACGAATATTAAAAAGCCTCAATTCCAAACGCTACGCACTTACTTATTTTGCTTCACTATAGAGGAATAACGTTTCTATGATAAATGAATGTAGAGACTGTTATAAAAAGAGATTTTCTGACCTTACTTTTGTTTTCAGCTTCTGTCCTCGTATCAATATCGATTTGCTGTTGCCAATGAAATAACAAACACACATCGATACAGACTGCAGGCCTAAATTAATTACCTCCCTTGTTTGTTTCAGGTAAAGAGACGCAATAATTACCCACGTGGTCGTGTTACGTGAGTACACTATAGAAATAAACTAATTAGTAAGTAAGTACAAAAAGCTTCCAATCAATTGGATTGCATTTGATGCGAAAAACTCCATATAGGTAGGAGGTACACCTTTTGTTTACTCAAGTTACGAGCAACCAAACGAAATTAGAATATCTGATATGTCTGGGTTTGTAATTACGAGCAAATAACGAAAAGTCAGTTTGTTAAGTACTGCCAGAAAGCCTCCATTGTGTAGTATATGTTTATACCTTAGCTGTCATTATCATGTATGCTTACAAATAAGTTCTTTAGTACTTACTTAATTGAAAAATTATTTACATTACATAAAAATTAGTAGAGAGTTCTAATAACTAATGTAGATTATCGCCTAAATTAACTTGAAATTGTTAAAAGAACCATAGCAAAACCACAGCGAACTAAAACTCCCATGGCTAGCGAGGTCAACGTCTGGCTGGCAGGTACAAAAGCACCGCCCCCACCCTCCCAGGAATTCTACCTCCCCTCTGAATGCCCGAATAAGCTACACCTCTTCTAAACCTTAATTCAATTAGTATGCTTCTCTTAACGTTACATCAGTTTTTTATATGCGCTGCCTTTTATCTACTGTTGCGCTTACTTAGCTAACAATTAATTTTCATTATTATAATTTTCCCTTTCAATTTAACCTCAGCTGAAGAAATGTTTTTTACGACTTCGGTATAAGGTAAGGTATCGTAGGAGACATCCATTATCAAACTAACCACCAATGCTACATCTTATTTTATTATAATTATGTACAGTTAAAAAATATCTAATATTACAGAATTCAATTTGCATGTCGGATGACTTTATCACATTGATCAAAATGTTGTTTTTTTTTACAAAATCAAAGTAAGTTATTTTCTCAAAACGGATGAGTAATTATTTGAGGCATGTCGTATTAATCACCTATCTAGTAGGTAGGTAACTAGGTATATAATTCTGATGAATACGAATTCGTCTAGTTGAAATCGAGAATGAATCAGCTTATAGCAATTTGCAAGTAATTTCTGGAGTTGCGACAACATTGCCACAGCTCACAAATCCTTTGGAGGTCAGAGAACTAGAGTATTAGATATACGAAGGTTCCCATAGAGCCGGACGGAAATAGTGCTGTGGCAGTTGTAGCTGATTCAACACGATTACTATTCACAACTTGCTTTCACCGCAACATTGTCGTTACCGGCCCGTATTTAGATATTTATTTTAATAGCTGCATAATCTTTATAATTAAATAACGCGGTATCATTATTGCTTCAAAAATTCAAATCACATTAATTTTGAAACATTTAAGATAAGTAAAGTATGTGCCAATAAGTTTTATTTAAACAGTATTTAAATTAAATGCATACTATCACGTTCCCGTTTAATTCGTCGAGACCAGTTCCATTATTAAAATTTTAACAGCACAGTGAGGGGTCGGATAAGAATGATGCGGATATGACTCGATGGATCCTTTTATTTGGAATTTTTGTTTATGGTTCGTGAATGTCAAAATTGTGTAGTCATGTTTCTCATTACTGAAAGTTATGCCAATTTTTAGAAATCAGTTTGATTCACTCATGTAGGTTTTATCAACATATTTTTTTGTTGACTAGCGACGCGGCACAGAACAGATATTAGTACTGCGGTTTAGTTTTTCGCGTTTTTTAACTTGTTTGTGACATAGTGCAATCGACCGTTGTAACCCATAATTATAATTTGTATGAGTTTGGAATTACTATCTGACTAGATAAAATCAACTTAATCTTACTCGAAAATATCCCATTTGCTAGATATGTGGCTTTTCGAAAACTTGAAACATCGTCATTAAAACTTAATCCCTTCAAATATTTATAGTCCCACATAAAGTAACGTTTTAACGATGAAACAAATCTTATGTAATCATGTTAAATAAATGGTAATTGATTGCTTGAATTACGACCAACTTCTGATTAAATTAAACAATAAGATAGCTCAGCTCACATTGCTAATTACTAGAAAAAAATACTAAATGGTTATGTAAGTCGAACAAAACTGTTCTGCGTTTATTTTATTCAAATTTCTCAAAACTGTTAAAACAATATTTTCTCAGACTTTACAAAGTTAAACGCTTTTCTGTCTCATTTGGTTTGCTGCAGTGCTGCAGTGGTTGTACGTTGACCCCCGCTTTGTTTACCGTCCGGTTCTGTACGCCTACTGCCAGTCCATGCTTCTATGTTTATCTCTACACTGTTGAAACAGTAGTCGCAGCTGTATTGATAAACTGATCAAACTTGCTCCCTACAATAAATCATCGACTGATAATGTTTATTTATGCTTTATTCAAGAAGTGATGATAATGCTCAAATAAATCTAAGTTGGCTTCTCTGATTTCCAGTCGACCTCAAATATCAAAACTCTAGTCTATATAAACGGGGATTCTATGAAACGGAATTTTAACGTTTTATTAATCCTGAAATAAATCTAAGAAAGAAAAGCCGGTAATGTACGCTACTGTTTTAAAACCACCAGGCACACCTTGGACACTTGTTAAAATTACTACATTGACACGGCGATATAAATTTGGGTCCTGTTCGGAAGCACTTTTCATAGTAATGTAATGATTGAGTTAGGTAGCGTGCAGTCCATGCAGCGTTCACTGACGTGGCATTTCACAAGTCACGCACTCCAAAATATAACCTCCGTGAGAGAGTAAACAACTGTGCTACAAACTACAATTCCGTGATTTGTAGAGCTACATGTCTATTGAAAGCAGGCGACCAACTTTAGAGTACCAGCGCTTACTGACAATAATATACCTACAATCCCGTAGTCTACTGTCCCATAAACTATGTTACATGGGTCAATACCCGCTTCGGAACTCTACAGGCACCAGTGCGATAGCCAGTCTCTTCTTTCTATGGTATTTACAACCTGATTTCTATGTGATTGCGAGTTTAGACTGACCCCAATTGTGGAATTCAGGTGGGCGGTGTAGAGTGGTTTATTATTGTCATTTAGTGATCGACACGTGTTTACGTTTCATACCATTCAAATGCTGACATACTGTCATTTTTATTCGTTTGATTGGCATGTGAACAAGCGCAGTGGTTACATTTAACAGCTCATTTAACCTTTATTTAACGGTAGTTCTTTTAAGGTTCTCCTGGATTACCCATGTCATCTACCATTTAAGGTATGGTGGTTTTGAAACAGATAAATGAGTTCAATGCATTTTACAGATAACCTCTTTTACGACCTGAAATCCTGAATCAAAACTTACGATAATATGATTAGAAAAGAGATTACTATAACCATGGCTTCACCTTGTACTTACTAGCTTACTAGAATATCTTATCGGTAATGTACATAATATTAATTGAAACCCAGCTACATAATAATGACTCAAACAAAGGTGATCTCAAGTTCCCTATTAAAACGATGGCAATGAACTGAATCGCCAGCATTTATGTATGTCCGATACTCAAAGCTATAAAAGACATCCCACACCGTAGCTGCTGAGTTGAGTTTCGTGTGACGCTGATGAGACGCCGCTACGCTAGACATACATACTGTACTATCGTGTACTTAATACATATAACGCAACGTTGTCGCACCGCAGCCGCTGCTGTTGCGGTCGGTGTGGCGTTACTTTAAACCATCTACGTTTGCCGTAATCTTAGTGACTGCCAGTCCCAGGGTCGTCTTTGTAGGTCGGTGCATTCGATCGCCTCTCGAGACGCCTTCTCTTGTGCAGTTGTGAAGTCTGGGTTGTGGCGCATATTCTAAACTATAGCGAGAAGTAACTATGTCATATTGTCATATGAAATACTGTAATGCTAACTTAAGCTTTTCGTATTATGATGTTTTTAAAAATCCTGGATTCCTAGAAATCCTAATAAAGTATTGCATTTTATTAACGCTGTAGTTTATAGCTTAGGCCACAGACAGATCAGGGCTTTCAAAGACAAAGACTAGTGAATGGCTGTAAACATCCTAGCTTATGGTGCATGCGCCTCGTAACCTTGGAACGGTGATTCTAATAATATGTTAAATTCAAGAAGGTAATCCAAATACGTATTTTAGTACTTGACAAAGTGTACTAAACATTGCAAATACAGCATTTTTTAACGGCAATTTATCGAAGTAGCGGGCTAGGACTAGGAAGGAAGCCAAGGAAGTTGTTGATGTGATGGCCTAGGTAGAGAATTTAATCACTACGTGTGCCTCGTGCCATACAGTCATATACACATATATCTTCTATCCATATAATATCTACTTACTCCAACGTATTAGTTACGTCGCCTTCAAAAACACTTTGTAAGGAAAAACTATAACATTTTTAACAGTTATTTTTATGTAGGTTACTTGAAACACGGCGGCGCGCCATGTCGATGCTTTTAAACACTAAAATGCGCACTTTATGCACTGGCCAAGGTTTCGTTGCACACTGCTTGTGGAAATAGAGCTACTGAAAAAGTTTTGTACGCTAATGTAATGTAATTTTCCTAATTGAGTTGTCAGGGAAGGACGAATGCTTGAAGCTATAGCGTAGTACTATTAGTATATAGTATGTAGTACTAATATCTGTTCTATGCTATTAGGTATCTGTTCTGTGGCTATAGTAACTATAAATAATTTTAAAATGTATGAACAGCTATTTATCACTTGTTATGTCATTTATGCTCTACGCTATTATTCGTATTCGCCGAGAAACCGTCATCGAACGCAATCGCGGACGATGCGATGCTCACGAAAAAGAGTTTCTATAGCTTCGAAACGTCGTCAGTCAAAAACAAGTGGCTGACTAAGCTGAGGGTTTAGCTTTCTATTAGTAATTATTCTATTAGTAATATTTCAGTAATAAGGTTTAACCTGTCGCATTTTCCCTTCCAGCATCAACACAGGCCGCACTGGAGTCATTTTCATTTTATTATTCGCCTACATTGATTTACAGCGACTTTCAACGAAACGTCCTTTTGTTCCGAACGACTAAGTTTTTCTAAAGAGCTTTGTCTTACGTTTCCATTGTGTTTTTGTCGCTTGGCTGTAAAATAAACAGTTTGACTTTACTGCCCCTTTGGTTTATTGAATTTTAGGAAATCGTTAGCCTTTGCACGTTGTAATAATTTAGATTTCTAGTTTTCGAAAGCTTAGTATAATTTATTGTTTCGTGAATTACTGTAATAAGCTGCCCTGTTTGATAAAATGCTTTAGCTGAAGATACAAAGCTTAGCTGCAAAGATCCTCTTATAGTTACTACGAACAATTAATAGTTTTGTTAGATTATCGACATTGGTGTCGCGGTGTGTCAGATCCCGGTTTAAAAGTAAGTACATACTCGTAGTTTCACATATATTACTTTTGACCAAGTGAACAAACCGATTTCACATTTTTTTAAATGATTTTTACCAATTCAACAAAACAAACCGATAGTTTTTCTAGTACTTTACTTACCTAAAGATTAAACACTCATAACTACGTGATATGATAGTATTATATTTGCCTTTCCGAAAAAGCCACACCTCGAAACCAATGAACTAGTGAAACTGAGTCATGTAGGTATTTACACATAAATACCTAGGTAAAAGATCTATGTAAATAGGCCAATTATTTGGCCGTATTACAAGCAACCGAACTGTGTTTGTGGCGCCCATCGGACCGCACATGCTGTTATAGTAACCGCAAACTGTTTGCGTTCGATTGTCTGGTACCACGCTCTGCCCTCTGTGTGTGTAATTTCTCATGCAGGTAAATTTAATCGTTGGGCTTTGAGATACTAATAAGTAATAACAGCCAAAGCAGTTAGTCTTATTTGACTCCTACTAGACACCGGAAAGAAGTTTGCATACAAAATAAAACGTTAGACAAAATCGTGGGACGTTCCATTAGTATACTACATTAGTACACTATACATATTTTAATATAATTCTGAAATTAGAGAACTGCAATAGATATCACGAACGAATTTGGAAAAGACAAAAAACCCCTTTTGCATAGAGAAGCCGAAAAATAAAAGTTTACTCCTCATGATATAGCATCGCAGATTCGTAGTACGCTGATTAAAGAACCTACCAGTAGTATAGGCACAGAATATGCAGTAATTTTTGTAGGTACTATGGAACGGGACCAGTTTCGACATCTTCTATGCGAACAAGTCGAGTTAGTAACAAACCTCAGCCGACCGTACAGTCAGTTATCGCTTTATAGCAATCTAATTTGATAAGACACATTGATACATTTTTTACTGATATAACTTCAAAAGGAAAAAACATCAGAATACCGAAGATGAGTAAGGTACAAGTATAATTTATTTTACATACTTTCGCTGAAACTGGCTGACTTATCTTCGTGTACATAAGTAGATGAAGAGTTTCCTAATATAATAATAGTCTAGCTATCTGGCTTGTCCGAGCGTAAATACGAAGTTCACTCGTTATTAAGAAACTTGAAAAGGTCTCTCGCCAAGGGCGTAAATAATGAAGAGTCTAGGCTAAACTAATGTGACTGTACCAGATAGTAGCAAGCTTAGTGTGTGAAAGGGGACATTTTGGCCCATGGCCAACTGCGGGTCGGCGAATGCAAGGCCCTGAATACTGTTGCAATAACTGCACTCTAATGCAACCCCGCGCAAGTACCAGAACACGAACCGGTACCGATAACAACCATTTGTATGTACTGGTATGTACTGTAGGTACCTACACTTTGTGACTATTTATAAACGCTAATTTGCATTTATAATGCCAAGCGGCTTAACTGAGGGCTATCTTGTCTTCATTTTGACTAACTTGTTATCATTATTTTTACATTTTAGATAAAAAATACCTTATGAAAGTTGAACGGTATCTTTACTCCAGGTATGTTGTGAAATGTTATTACGATGAAGAAATTGTTTGATGTAAAATTGAACAGCAGGCGGTCTTTATTAATTTAATCAAACATTAAATCATGCACTTTCTTCAATAATAGTAATAATGAATGGATGGATGTTTTAATACTTAGTACCACTTGACTTTTTAAGTACTTACTTCTTTTTTAAGTAAGTATGTGTAGTGGCCCCGCATGCCCATCTAAGTTCGAGGGTTCTTGTGCAGTCGTACATCAATATTTACCATTTCTCAAAAGACGAATGCCAACATCATAGAAATCAATATAGTAGATATAAAAAATCTACTATGTTGTGATAGAAAAATAACATGAGTGTCACATGTACGAAAGGAACCCTTATGAGGCGCATCGAATCCTATTACTTAAGTCTGTATTTAATATATTTACTTACCACAATGTGTCGTTTTACCATCCGTCACAAAGGTTCACAAAAAAAAACAAAGTAATACTCACGCAAAGGTACTAAGAAACAAAGAAGGTGCGTATAACCCTACACAATTTGCATGTATATTTATTGTGTATATGTATATGTATTGATTTTGTGCCTATACATACTCGGCGGGACTTTAAACTTACTTAAATTCTATAATGTCGACACACACGTCACACACCCAAGCTTATATCGAAACTCTAGCCCGTTCGAACAATGCTATGCTTCTAGTTAAAATATTGTTAAAGCAGCAGTTGAAATTTAAGCATGAACCCGTGCATGTAACATAAGGAACCTTAAAATTAATGTTAATCATCTACCAATGATTTACGCACGCTCTCATAAACATCACGTAGAAACACTTCTCATGACTTTTATTCCACGGTGCTGATATAACATCATAAAGTTCAGGATTCATGACCGTTTCAAGTGTCAGCCGGCTTCTAAAAACTTAAAAGTGCTCAGCTAAAACGTCATGCACTTGAACGTTGATTATATAATGAAAAACTCTTAAAATGCCAGCAATACTTCTCAAGATACCTGAAGGGCTTTGCGCATGAAGCATAAGGTTGCAGTTATGTTTATGCTTTTGCCATAAACAGGGCCATATTGTGGCTTACTGAGCCGTAAGCTGACACAAAGCCTCCACAACAATGAGATTCGAGCTTTGTAGTTCGGTTTACAGCGTGGGCGAAACGCACAGGTACCTAGATACTACCTATACTTACCTATATTTTATTGTCTGTTTAAAATATAAGAAAATACTATTAAAATGGAAATTCAAATCAAACACTACTGATATAACATGGTGGATCACGCAAGACATCTTGCAAGTTCTTCTTTCATGAATATCAAGATTTGCAGAATTAACATTATTGCTCCAATACCTGTTTACAAAATGAAAGTAGGTCAGACTAGTGTATTAGCAATGGGAATATTAGAAGCTGGTCACGATAATGTTTTGGTGATCCAATATATTATATATTTTAACAGGTGGGTAGATCGATTAAACTAAGAGTATTAGAATCGTTCAGGTACCTCAGTTTCATGCGTCTGTGAAATAGCAGTTATGCAACTATCACTGCGGACTCGTATCCTCGTCCAGACTCGTAGATCCCGTTGTTTCATTATACAGAAACACATTTCCTCAGATGCGAAAGTTCAACACAAACTGGTTCCTTCTTGGGAAACCGGTATCTTGTCTTCTACTCCCAAGGTGTCTAACTGCCATTGAAATGTAATGTTTATTGAAGTGATTTTGCTGTAAGATTGCGCGATAGTTATGATTTAGTTAGATCATCACAGTTTGCCTGGTTTTGTGCATCGATTAGTTTAAAAAAATTCTACCTTTCAATACATTTTCAAGACTGCTTGTGTGATTTGAACGAATGTGCATTCAGGGGCCGGTCATCGTACCTTACTGCGGCGTGTCGTGTGGGTGTCGCGGTCCGGTGACGTCGATGTTTATCAGCATATAATTAAAATGCTGTTTCGCGACCTGTTGCTTCTCCGTGCCCCTTCTACATCACTCACGACGATTGGACCGCAATCCCTTTTCAGGTTACTGATTTATTACCGCTTGCGCAAAGATTTATCTAATCGCGCGCAACTAGAGTACGAAATGATTGATGAAGAATTTTTTTGTTTTGATTCGTAATTCTTTACGATATGGTTGATTGTTAACAGCTCGATCACGATACCGGAGCACACGTGCCTTCCAATAAAAACTTTAGAGGTCAAGTGTAGTAGGCGTATTTATATCTACACGAGGCTGTATGCGAGGGCGGTCATTAACTGGGTCGCGCTGGGACAAAGACCCCCAGCCCCCACAGAGGGGGAAAACGGGGTTGTTTCGCTTTCCTCCTACTTCGGGAAAACTCGTAGACAGTCGATGTCGCTCGGAGTAAGCGAAACAATTCCGGCATTTTCCACGAAACATGGCGTGGAAATAGGATCGGTCGACAATTAAATAGTTCGGTCAGGGTTACTAGATTTGCATTGCAATTTGCAGCAGCCCCTTGTCAAAAACCTGCTGCAATCTATAATGTTTTGTCGAATGGTATTTACTTTTTTGCAATAAACTATCATTTTTGGAACACATTTTGCTCACAACACCCTATTTTTATCAGCAACATAATTTTTGACTTCTAGACTTCGATCTATAAATACGATTATTGAAATATCCTATTGCTTAATTTAATAGCCTTACGACTTATACCCACTCCCTATGGGGCTAAGTAATATCCGATGTTTTTATATTGCTTGGTTGAACCGTTATTTCGTAGCACTTCTTTCTAACCGATTACCGAATACAGCCATAACTAGCTAGTGTGTACTATGTTGTGTATTATGTAATGCATAGTGCAATTGCACGTGGTCACAACTAATAAATTATGATAATAATGTTCTCTAGTGAACAACTTCGTTGTGTACGTCGTAAGTATTAAAATAAGTTTTGGAATGCGTACTTTTTCAGGTTTCCTGATTTAAATAGTCGGATGTGCGGTCAACTCCACCTCCCTATCTAAAGTAATTACGAGGCGTTTTATCGATACATCCGCCCGCTTTGTTTCGGCGCATTGTTACATGAGGGCGACTGAATGAATGCATAATGTTACTCAATTATGCAAATCGGCTACACGATGACGCGATCGCGACGACAACGACCCGACCGACCGACGCGACGAGACGCGAAGCGTCGCGCGTGTCCTGTCCTGCCACTGCGCGGTGGCAGACTTGGTGAGCCTTGTCAATGCCACCGCATCGTAAGTACGCCTTTTTGGAATAGCTGATTATATCAAAGTACGTTTTAATTTAGGTTCATTTTATAGGGCGTAAAAAGTCAACACTTTGAAACAAAATATCGCTTCATCCCGAATAATTTTAGTTATATTACTAGAACATCTTTTGTCACTGATTAAAATGCGTTACGACTTACGACGACCCTAGGTAACGACTATTTCTATGGCCACGAACGACCCTAGCACATCGTTGGGCATGCTGTACCTAACCTACATTCTTTTAGGTTCGGTTAAAGGTACAAACGTTTGCATGAGCTGTAAATATTTTCTCTTGGTCTGGACCCTGGGTTTCATGTACTTACATAATTTAAGCATAATTTAATTTATAGTCTGAAAAAAATCGTGCCTGGTCTAGGAACTAACGAACAGAAAAAGTCCATGAAGCTGCTGATTTTAGGTTAGTCAGGCAATACCCATAAGAAATAGGAATGTTTTATTGCAAAAATGCAAAAAAAAAACCGTTATCATCACATAAATCTTTAAAGTTAAGGCATACAGATTGCTATGTTCGTTTCTGTGTCGTAGTGTAGGCAGGCACAGAACAGATAGGTACTACGTAATGTAGGTACGTCGATCGTCTCGGTCGGTCGAATGACGCGTTTAGCAATACTAGCGGCAGATTGGGGCAGGTCAGTGATTGCGGATTTGTTTATGATTTTACTCTGAATGTTCGCGTACAATGCGAACATTCCGAATGACCGACAAGCGTCACATAATATGATCTCAATGATACTTAATTGAAATTATGAAACACAAGTTTGCATTTCAACTGTACACGATTCAGTCAATGATGTCGATTCTGTTGTAGCATTTTCGAAACTTAGCTAAACTAAACTTATAGCGGTCCATTGCATTTTAATTCATTAGAAAAGGACGGCAATAACTTTAGTTAGTTAAGTTTAGTTTAGAAAATGTTACAACCGAATCGACACTTATGTCTAAGCTAAATAACTTTGACGTCTCTAAGCTAAACTCTAAGCGTGGGGGGTTAGCAGGGGAAGGAACAGGCGACAGGCACAGTTTTGGCAAAATACCGCCCATTCCACAGAACTATATATAAGTAGAATGAAACCAAGCGTGAAACATTGCGTATTTGTATTTTACACAAAAATGTATTTCAGTGATGGAAAACGTAAGCCGCGCGAAAATGTATGATTTAAAAGCAATTCTAGGCACTGCCACACCGCCACACCGCCTCCGGTTGGGAGCAGACTGAGTTTCGCGGTGAGTAAAGAGGTTACTCAGCCCTTACTTAGCCCGTGTTTTCGGCACGCGATAGTTCTGTGGCCCATTCCATGCGCAGCCCCCGCGCTATCCACGTTCTTTCCCCGCGTCCCTATAAATTCGCGGGGACACATCCGATTAATTTAGTTTGTCTATAGCAATTATTAGCAATGTTGGATACATACATGCCACTAAGTAGCAATTGCTCTATAATAGCATGCTTACATGCTACCATTAAACGTATAACAATAAAATATACTTACTTTCATTAGGTTACAACCTTTCCGACCAAACATTCTCATAAAAAAAATAAAAAAACATAACTCGAAAAATACAGACTAAAAATCGGGGAAATACGCATGGGGTATTTTCGTTTTCGGATTACGACAATGTTTGGACCAACCTGTGTGACACAAGTTTTCGAAACTTGGAAGCTTCGAAGCAGGAAGTTAGAACTTATTTGGATGTCACGAGACGAAAATCAATCATATCAGTTTCCCGTATGTGCATTTGTTAGTTCGGGAGTATTGGCATTTATTCTACGGCTTGGTTAACCAAAACAAGCTTTATCTCTGCATTTTTTCTCTCAAGTGTGATTTATTTATGGTCCAACCAAAGTTATCGATACCAAACGTAATATCTAAATTTGTCCCACTCTTATTTTTAGTGTTATAAATTTAAATATTATCACTTCGTAGATAGGGCTCAATAACCGTTGACAGCTATGTCGAAATACATTTTTCGTGAGATCACGTACATGAGCTCTAACTGCAACGCTAGGTTAAATTGAACTGTTTTATACGACACAAAACGAGCGTTGCTGCAATGCAACGTAGGGAACTTTATTACTAAGCCTCCTGAATTTTATAACTTTGACTGTACCATACTACTAGTAAATATGATAAATGAGTGATAACATTCTTTTTTTCTTTCTTTCTATAGTTATAGTAAAAACACAGAAGTAACAGTCGAAATGTTCGTGGCATAGTTTGCCTTCAATGCACCATTTTCAGCATGTGCTTGAGTGACGGCATTTACAACTGACTGTTTCGGAAAGATGTTATGACGAAGTTTTACACCTCTCGCCTCCCCTCATCCCTCATCGCCAACATTGGCCATAGCATTGAGAGACCATATTATCTACCTTTTAAAATAACTTGATGTTTTTTATAGTAATCGTGTGTATGGAAATCGTAACCAGTTTTAGGCATTATTACTGTATCTCGCGTAGTATTATTAATATGCTTTTAAAGACTAGCGTATGGCTAATTGGCTAACTATTTAGAACGTTCAATAAATAGTGAGAGGATAATTTGGCAGAACCGCCTCGCCTTCGATAAGGTGTACTCATATTATTTCACTTTCGTTCGACGATTATAATTATAATATTAGGTGTATATCGTTGGATTGGAAGCTTGCTTGTTGTGTTTTGCTTAGCTATCAAAAAACTGTATTTCCGTTGAGTTTAACTTCTCACGGTGCTTGGCAATGGTAGAGAAGTCTCATTGCCATAATAATTGCGTTTTTTCACAATACAATTTCTTATTCATAAGCACTTGGGTGTGGATACACTAATGTACTTTATCATTATTTAGCTTTAGAAAATAAAATGATTTATATCAGTATCGTTAGCTGCGCGTTATGTATTCCTTCAGAAAAAACTTGCGTGTACTGTACACACTGCTACTCTTCAATCTTCCTTAGCAATTACGGTCAGCGCTCAAGTGTGAAATATAGTTGGTAATAACTAGGCTGCTAATTAGGCATTTCATTTTATCGCAAAAGTTACTGCGGCATAAACTCTAGTTTAAGTACATTATGTAGTGGAACTGGCTTCCTTTAGCAAGGTTGTTACATTTTGCAATCTGATTACCGCAGTTACACATGAGTGTCGGGTTCAAATTCTTGACACGTCACCACTTAACACGCACGACCATTATACCGTGGCGCATCAAGTTACTGCAACAAAGGATTGATTCTGGCCTCAGGAACAAATAGGGCGAATTTCGGATGCAGGCCGCGGCGAGGGTGTGGTAGGGCGCGGGGGGAGCACAGGGGCAACAATGCGGCCTGGGTATCGATCCGCCCCCGCCCGTCGCGCCGTCGTCTGCCGCCAACATGAGCCGAGCCTACGCGAGCACCACAGAGCGAGCACGGACCTCCTTCAGCTCTATGCAAACCTGGTACTTTACTTTTGCTTTCTAAACCACGCATACCAGTTTTATCACTTCTCGATTTGTTAACCATAAATAAAACTGAATCATTATTCATTACGCTACCAAGCTCGAAATAGAGAGTGCTCGTACACTACAAATATTATATATCTTACAAAAAGTAGGTATTCAAATACTACGCGACGAGAACATCAACTTTGTAGTGTCAAGTGCATTTTGAGATGAAAAGCGAAAGAAGCTGTTTGATCCCTGTTGCGGGACGATCTTTGCATGGTCTGCAAATAAATTTGCCGGGGCTCGGTTTTGTAGTACCTACCATGGTATTCATAGTGTCTATTAACCGCGGCGACAGATGACTCTGACGCTGATGATGCCGGACGGCAGGAATATTTGTGTGAATGTTTTAAGAAGTGTGTTATGTTACTATTTTGATTGTCGTTCACATACTTAGTCCTTCCAAAGAAAACACTTCGGCAGTTTCGAAACGTAATCTTACTGATAAATTCATAGCCCGACCTGACTGAAATAGTGATACGATAACAGATCCCCGGAGAGTTACTAAGCTAATATTTAGGTTAGAGGACAATCGAACCCCAAGTTTGCATCTTGGTTTGGTCGGGCTTAATCCCCTGCGGTAAAGTTTGATAGCTGTTTATAACTTTGCACAACTCTCCTTATCAGATTGTGGTTTCTACTCTAAACGAGATAAGTATACTTTTACACGATGTTTCACCTGATCCGTGATATGTATATTTAACACTAGCCGATGTGACCTAGCTTAGCACGGGTGCAATGAAAACTTAAGCACCTGTGCCAAGCTGGGGCGGGTCACTATTAATAAATATAGCCTGTTGTTATTCAAGGATAATGTAGCATTCTAATGATGTAATCATTTTTGAACCAGTAGTTTTTTCGTAGCAAACAAAAAATACATAAATACAAATCTTATATCTTAGAATATTAGTATAGATAACAGACATTGCCTGAAAAAAGCCTTGCATCTCACTGGTATATTTGTGTTACACCGATACGCCAAAATATCTCAGGAGTAATGATCTGTCTGTATTCAAATATGTATGAGATAAATAATTATGATGACTTATTTATAACTAACTACCCGCAGCCGGCCTCGCTATCGTGGAACATACGTAAAAAAGCCTATGTTATACCTCAGACTTTAAACTATATCCGTGAAAATTTCATCCAAATCGGTTCTGTTGTTTAACCGTTAAAACATAACACATTTATAATATTAGTATGGAAGTATGGATTTTATTGGAATTTAGACGAGCAAGAGCAAGAAGTACAAGAACTATAAAAGCTCTTTGAACTTTCGAAGACAATGTCCGAAATGGTACACCATCCGCTGTGGAAAGTCGTGGGCGACACAAAGGGCTGTTCAGATGCGCACCGCGGCTCCGGCCGACTTAGGGCGCGTTAGTGAAACCTAATAAAACCCGTTATGGCCGCTACGTGACGCGTGCCAGGGTAATGAGTTTTCGGAGAAAGCTCGACACATGGCGAGTTCTCCGAACTATCCAACGACGCAAAGCCCAAATCTAAACACAATGTAAAAAAATGAGGTACTCACACAATTCGATATTGTTTTGTTTTATTGATTTAACCCATGAACGTCAGATTTTTAAAATGATAGTTAAAATAATAAAACTGTTATCCAGCTAAAATCTAATTGGTTTGGTTTCACTAGTGGTATCTAAAGAGGATGCAATCTCGCGAGATTCAGGTCAAGCCGAGATCCCGCGAGATTGATAAACAAAATTAAAATAGGTAACTCTGTAAATTTCACATTATTAGAACTTTTTAAGAAAACATATTTATTAAAATACATGATCACAGTTCATAAGAATACATTGTTTCTAATATAGATAAGTACAGTTTTTGTTTAAATTTTTACCTATATTTTTTAGGTTACAAGAAACCATAATTATTTATAATATTTTTGTCACACGATTAAATAAATGAAAATTTTACATATTTTATTGTTGCATTACCTTGCTTCTTGATAGCATCCCTGTCTTATTTCCTTCCTCAGTTTCAGTTCTTAACGCACTTTAGCATAGTCAGACCAGACATCGATAAAAAATATTGTATAACACCACCAAAAAGAACAAGATAAACCAATCAATTACCCACGCAGAGCCACCTCAGTGTTTGTCATTTCAATTTTAAAAGCCACTCTGAACCCTTTGACGAGTCCAAGCTTTGCATTCCCTACATTCCAGGGACGCGTTATATTGTACTGAACCGAACCCATCTCTTATCTCTCTCTGTTACCCTGGCTCACCCCTTTACTGATATGAGAGTGTGTATCAGATGTACGTGACAGGCAGAAGCGAATTAAATTACATTCTGCAGAAGCGTATTTGTTTGACCTAAGAAAACCTTCAAAGCATTGCTGTCAAGTTTTCGGGACAGAGGTCTAAAAATAGTAAGGCACATAAAAGTCATTAGGGAAACAACGGGAAATAGCGTCCTATAAAACGTAGTAATGAATTATGAAACAAGCTTGTTTGCTTATGTTTCTCTTTTACGAGTTTTGGACATCCCGTGTTACGCTAGCGCTTCTAAATTAATCAGTTTAAATGCATACGGGGTAGAGGGCCATTCCGGTCAATTAGCCTCGGCACGGCGCGCGCGGATGGGCTTGTCTGCCCGTCTGCCCTGCCGCCCGGCAGACGTTAGAACTGTTGGCGGCTGCTTTGATTAAAGTTTGATTGGGATCCGTCACTCACTCGACAGATTTGAAACGCGCTCGTTCGCGTTCTCGTATTGATGTCAAATAAATGAGATTTTGCGATTGCGTATAAGTGTTCTGTATAAAAAACCGTCCCAAAACTACTTTTATATTTTTTACTAACTTTTTACTTACTATACTTTTTTTATACATTCCAAAAGATACCGTAATGACTTTCACCATCGATAGAAATGTTACTGACATTCACCCTTTTAAACATAACTCAATATACTTAGTAAAAAACAAATTACATAATTTGTTACTTCGAAGTTTAAAAGAAATCGGATAATGTTACAGCATTTATTTCCCATAACTTTATTATGTGAGTATTACAACTGAAAAAGTTTTCGTGTTTATCGTGTAATCTTTGACGAGAGTACCTTATGTAATAAAATAAATAACTAATCCAATTTAACTTATTTCAACTAACTTTGTTTGCCGCTTGCTTACATGTTGCAATGGCTTCCTTTATAATACATTTTCAACAGACCTCGTAGTACACCAAGGGACTTGGTCCAGAAAGATGTAGCCGTAGTCTGCTTTAATTATATTTCAAAATAAATTTAAAATTAACGTCTCGAAATTAACGGAAATGAAACATGGACATGGACAGTAAGTGACAATTAAAACTATCTAAATAATATTTATTAAAATAATATTACTTTAAATTAAGTATAACGATAATATAAGCCATATTTAACTGGAAATTTTGATCCGTGGAAAACAGGATACGAAAGTAGGTCGAATACGTTTGCATCTGTGAGACTGTGACAAAACTATTTTCGGTTGATGTTTGATAATAATTATAGAACGCGAGAGACCACAAAGCTAGTTTATCTAACTACAGCCACAGAATACATATTAGTACTACGCTTTATTGTTTCCGTTCCGACCTACACAGTCGTGTGTAACGGATGCTTCTTTTCATAACACAATTCACATTCATACTAGTCGAACTCCCTGTGTCTTCGGTCATCATTCACTTACTCCCAATGCACCCCTCTTAGGGGCTGAATTTTAGGAAATTCCTTTCATACTGCACCTCTAGGCTCTGAAAGGAAGATGCTCTTCAAATGTTTGGTCTCTAGGACTCACTGTGCCCAGTCAGTCAGTCTCAGTATCACTATCATAACGATTTTATGAATATTTAGTTAAAAAAACCCTAGAAGTTAAAGTTCATGGTCGGCACGCAAGGCATATTGGTTCTTATAAGTTACGGGATAGTGATGTAATCAGCTGCTTAGCTCGATGGAAGGCTCAAGTGTCAGTAACGTTGGTTTTAGCGTATAGTAGGCGTGTCGTCGTATCTATTTTTAGGTTTACGAGTTCAATTCCCGAAGCCTCGAGCTCCCCTTTTCGTTGCCCGCTTTCATCCCTGTGTGTATCTGATGGATATCGCGCAGACAGACGTGTCTTCGTCCGATGGTGCTTGGAGATGGCTGTACCCACTCTATTTAATTTTAATAAGTGTTTCTTTACTTTCCGTAAAAAAAAAATATGGTTAAGTTTTTAATTTTTTTAATACTTATTTTACAATTTATTATCAGATCTCAACTCAAATAAGCAAAAGCCTTTGTTGATTTTATGAATATACTAATCATCGTCCTCCTCGAGTCTAACGTTTTACTTTACTAGATATATTCTAGCCTACATGACGATTTAATGGATGTATTACTTCTCTACTCATCACCCCCACTGCTAAGTGACCTATATTAATTTGAGAGTCGTAAAACAACGTCTCTTATCCACCAATCAACGTTGATTGCGCTATATCTATGTGTATGATAATGGTCCCCCACAATTTGGTGCTATATGTAATGGACAATTATTTCGGCAGTCGGCGGTCACACGCGTGGCTCGTGCGTGCCTATTATTGTAGCGGAGGAGAGCGCGTGTGCCGGCCTGAGAAGATTCCAGAGGGGGCAAACGATGAGCTTTTAGAGATTTGTTTGGCGGTATTAGAGTCAGTTATTGTAATCAAGGGGAGCATGGTAGCGTATTGTAAGCATACAAGAAGCAAGAGGATACAACTAGATGTTATCTTATGTTCCGAACATAACGATCAAAAGTGTAGTACGTTAGGTAGAGCAGTGTGGTGTGACTCTATCCAACTGAAATTATTTATAATTTGTTTTTTTTTTTAATACAATACTTTTATTATAAGTAGTTCAAAGAAACGATTCTATTTATTTTCTTTACAGAATACGAAATAGGAAACTGTTGATTTTCAACCAATTTTTTTAGGATCGCCTGCACCTAACACTTGGGCCACTGACACTGGTCGATAAGACCATGTGTGCAGGCTCTGCGGGAGTCGCACTGCCGCGCCCCCCTCGGCCGCCTATTTTCATTTATCACTCGCTTTAAGACTGCCGGATAACCTTACCATGCCATGCCATTGCCGATGGCGGGAGCATCGATAAAATTAAATATTGTGATCTTGACGACGACCGCGAGAACGCACGTGTACAGCAGATTAAAACCCACAGATAGATTTTCTGGTTTATGGTGTGTTTTTTTATTATTTTTATTACAAGGTTTTTCTTTTTAATGATGATTGATTTATGTAGAGTTCTGAGTTTATTTATAGGCAACTTTATGTAGAAGCTATTCAGTATTTTTATGTTCTATAATAATACAAATCGAAATGCAACTTGCGAGTTCACGTTACTACGAATTGTTGCCGTGGAGACTGTTGAAGACGAATATCAGCAATCATTTTATTTATAACATGACATGTAGTTTTCAAACAAAATTATCTAAGCGTGGCTGTAGCAGCAAGTCGATTTCAAGTATCTACAATTACAAAAACAATTATTATGATATTTACAAGGTGTTAATAAAGTTACTTTCATTATCTCCCCCATCCGTACAGGATCTGTCAAATCAGTTCACAAAAGAACACATTTTTATCGATCGAGCTGGAAGGCGAGTGAGTATGAAATCGAATACAAGTTTTTTATTACGCGCGAAACGAATGAGGTAAAACGTGTTTGAAATAGACAAGGGATTAAGTATCCCCTGCAATAACGCGAGGGGTTCATATTGTGTGTCTTTACTAGTACAGTCAGTTTTAGGCGCGAGAGCTTTACTTTACGTGCGATTGTGAATATTTTACGAGGACTTGGTTTGTTTTGATGACTGTACATTTGCTATGCGTGCTCTCAGTCAGGTTTTGCGGATCTCAGAGAAGGATCAATTTCACGCGGATCGATTACTCTTTACATTAAAGAACAAAACTTACCAAGACAGGCCACAGTTGATACTGAAAAGTGGGTAAAGTTTTGCGAAATGTAAGGTACACCTTACACATTTCGCTAATTTTACTAGGTATAATATATTAAAATAAAATATGAGAGTATTTACACAGAGAAGAATCAAATGAAAACTCTATTTACTTTAACTTTGACCTACAGGAATTCGTAAGCCTTGTCAAAGTCAACTTTATAATAAACGTACCATAATATTTTGTTTAATTTTTCATCACATTCTATAGACTAAGTATTCAAAATACTAAAATAGTAGACTGCTTTACAATCCTACTGTGCCTGTGGCGAAGGTTTCGGGTAAACAGTCGTCTCAACAAACACTGCCAAGTGCCAGGTACAAACAGCTGGTTGGGTCCTGCTATTGTGCGCCTGCGACGTTGCCGGAGACTAAGCAGAGCGGCAACCTCGCACTCCTTTATTATTTTATCCCTACGCCCCCAAGACTATGTTGTAAGTTGTAAAATCGATATACTTACTTGTAGTGTATGTTGGATAAGTTACCATTTATTAAGTTTATTTTTAAAGCACATAACGTAAGTAACCGAGTTTTGCGGAATATTGTGTAAAATTTTAATATTTGCGCAAAAAAATATTGTGAATCATTGTGTACCAGTACCGAAACATCACGTATCGAATCAAATGGTGAGAGTTCATAGTTTTGATTCGTACACCTAACATCCCTGACATTTTTTTTTTCTTTCCAAAGTTAAGTAGGTATATTATATCAGACGGATTGTATAACATACAAAAGAAGGATTATTGAAAAAAGTACAATATGCGACTTTAACCGCTAATATGAGATATCTGTCCAACTTTTTAATAACTATAATTCTAAATGACGATGCTGTCAAGGGCCGTGTGTGTAGCATGGCCAGCATGGCTTTGATCTCAACTCAAGTTTTAAACCAAATTTTCGAACGGTACAACACGTTATGTGGGTTCTTCCACCTCGTACGAAGGTGACTTTCGAGAATTCGGATGCATGTCGAAACGAACACACGTTATTATGATTTGCTTTAATTGCTACACATTATTTCAACTTAGCCCGTAGCTCTGGACGTGTTTACAGAGGACGAACAAAGGCACAATAAGTGCTTTCAGCCGATTCGGGGAACCTACCCTCATCAATAACAGATGAGCTAGAACACGTGCTTGCCTTTGTTACCTTCGAAGAAGTAGAGATCTCAATTACGGGGATTAAACAACTAACAGATTATCGTGAAAACCAACTATCGGCGTAACGCAGGTAACCTTAGATTAGTATCCTTTATTTATATCGAACTATGTTATGTAGTACCTAGTATAGTACCTAACCTACTATCATCCATCATTATAGTGCTGGATAAAGTGTAGGTGTTCGATATATACAAAACAAACTAAGGTTATAATAACCTAGTACATGAGGAATTCTTGATTTTGTTAAACTAACGGGTATCTAACTTGCAATTTTTGGATTTATTAAAGCAGCGTACCGAATTTCTGTAATGTTTTCTCCGTTGAAACAGGTCCTTTGCTAACACTGTAGCGCATTTCACACTCAGTAAACATTCTCATGTCGGGCGGGACCGTAATGCGCGGAATATTACAGCAAATCTCGACATGAGATGCTCAGAGCGGTAAACCCTGATACGCGTACCGGACACGGGCGCTTCCTCACCCGTATTAAACGTCCGACTACGTCGTCGCTAGCATCCTGCCAGCGCTACTCTCTCTACTCTAGAGCTAAGAGATTAGCGATAACTAAACAAGTTTTCTCTATATTTGAAAATATAATATCAAGAGTAGTAGAGTTCTCTGTGATAGAGCTCGTCCGGGGAAGGACTACCACCATACCTATTTCTGCCGCAAAGCAGTAATGCTGGTATTGCTGTGTTCCGGTGTGAAGGGTATGGTTTCTGGTGAAATTACTGGCACATGAGGCTTTCGATCTTAGCCTCAAGGTGGCAACCCGCGAGTGATACCTCTGGTATTGCAAGCGTCCATAGGCCGCGGCAACCGCTTACTATCTTGTGGGCCGTACGCTTGGTTACCACTTAAGTTGTATAAAAAAAAAACCTATAATTCATTTATTTGCATTGGAGAACGTTTAGAAAGGTTTCAAACTCTTCTTTAAAATTCAAAACAAGGATAAAGTTTTTTTATTGAGCAAAGATAACAATTTTACTGTACTAGAACTACACAAAATTCGGAGCATTTTTTGAAAAAACGCTAATTTCAAAGCCTCAGTTACTGTGCTTTTGATCCGCTTCTAAAATATGCGGGCTGGGATGCTGAGGTAAAATCATTTTAGAGGCGTCTGAAGTGCTTCTGAATGGAAATTGAATTATCCTTAAACAGGGAAAGGGAATAAACGAAATTCCTCCGATTTACTGGAAACCTGTCGAATACTATAAAAGTTAACACACAGGAACTCCCTAAGCAAAATTATTCTTTGAGAGTTTGATGGTTTGGAATTAGTTCAAGTGATCTTTTGGGTGTGAAAGGGGATGGCTCGGAAGAGGGTGGCAAATGGATAAAGTTTATCTAGTAGGTACTTGGAATAGTTGAATATGGTAGAAATTACTACATGATTTATTATATATATACCAATGGGGAAACGTTGTCGTTACATCGACTGATTCCCAAATATAATGCTAAAGATTATGTTGGTTTCCATAGTCTCACTTGATTGATACTGTCTGATTTGTATGGTGTTAGTAATAGATAAGAGAACATAATGAAAATACTTTTGATCTATTTGAAAACCCTAAATATTTTTCAATTCGGTGTCCAAAAAATCAAGACTTTTTTTAACGTTACTTCATTATACCACACTGTGATTATACTATACCGCTCTACTTCTATGAAAAACAGTGTTTTCCTAGCCAACTTGTAAAGATACTGTTATGTTGTCCTCAGGTACGTACGAATATATCCGTGAGAATGATCGCTTCCTCAAACCCGAGCTGACCACTGCACTGGTGCAGCATTCGCTGAGCACCGCGCGCTCGGGTTACACCACTACTCCACTATTTCCGACCAATGTTGGTACACTATCAGGTTCGATAAACAATTATTATCAAAGCTCGACACTTTTTGTGGACGTATAAAGTAGTCAAATGATCGGAAGAATACTTCTGGAATGGACCAATTTTTGGGCTCGCGACGAATCAAATCAAACATTGATGCTCACAATTTGTCACTGAATGAGCCTGCGTGGATTAGAGCCCGCACCGTCACTCGGTTAACAGACCCCAAGTCCTATTAAGGTTGACGCAGATGGATATCTCGGCGCCAGATCGGCTTCGCCTTGCAAGGCCGCTAATCATCTAACCGGACCGGTGCGTTCAGGCTACGGCTACTGCGGCTGGTAAACCTATGGGCGTCCGCATGCTCACCACTTACCGCTAAACGTTTAATCGTGAAGATGTCGCGTTTGAAGTTTTCCGGGACGAAGTGACCCCGATACGTGTTAATTAATGTGCATTGCAGTATGGAGTTTCATACAAAGAATTCAAAAAAGGTGAGGTTGATCACCGAAGCGATTGACACAATCTTTAATCGGAACATAAATACATTGGTTGAAGTGCCACTTCACAGACACTTAATTATTAGGATGACTACGGCAGTGGAAGAATGCTATGTAGCAATTTGGAAAATTCCTTATTCTGCTGCAAGGTGCTGGAAAAGCTGCAATTTTGAATGTGACAACTTGTTCTTTTCTATTACAATGTTCATATTATCAAGTCTGAGTTTAGATGAGTTCTCAGAATAAGTCATTATGCTGAAGAGCCATGATCATAGCAAGTGGAAATCCGTGGTCACTGCCTACCTCTACGCCGTAGTCTACGGGATACAGGCGTGATTTAATGTATGCGTGTATGTATGTAGAGCCATCACGAATTCCATTCGGCGAGAAGCTCACCAACAGTTTGAGAAATGTTTATAGTGAATGAACGCGTCCGTTGCGCCGCGTCGCGTTTGCCACTTCGGATTGCAACACAGACAAAGTTTTGGACAGTTAAATTAAATTCCCAACATTAGGGCTGTTTAATATAACACACTAATCTACCAGTTAGCGGCCAGTGGACACCGAGAGTGAGACTGATTATTAATTTTCAATGACTCAGCAACAGCTTTTATAACTGCACGTTTATTACCACGATAATATTGAAATTTTATTGTATGCCGTTGCACCATACTACTTAATTCCATTACTTGTTTGAAGACCAAACGTATACTATCACATTTTCATGAATTATATAACAAAACACTTTTTATTGATCGAATTTTAATTTAAAATATTCTATAAAAATGACAAGGATAACTTTTAAATGTCTTACAAGATAGGTGAACCAGTTCCACGCGCCCGAGCCTAAAAGAATCTGGCAATTTGGCTCGAGCGGGAGTCACAATGGTTTAACTAACATACCTTGAATGTACTTACTAATTAGGTACTAAGTACTAGCTGCCTTAAAAACTTCTGGCCCGTTTAAAAAAAATATTTTACCATTAGAATGCTACGTAATCCCTGACCTGAGTAACATAGACTATATTTTATGTCCACACATGCGAAGTCGGGATAGGCCGCTAGTTTATATTATTAGTATGGATTTGATTCTTTGAACTGTAATAATAGTAAATACACGTCGGATCTTATATTATTTACTGCGGAATAAACAGTTCTAACGAAGTTCCTTATTTAGATCAAAGATTACCGACATTCTGTATTTTCTGAATCTGTTCTTTTGATACGACGAACGAACGATTGTAATTGGATGGCTTAAAGCAAAACTGGTCATACTATGTAAGTTACTTTTGCTAGAGACGTTCAAGTGGAAATATACGATGTAGATCCGGTACCCAGCGGATCCAGCGCATGCCTTTTTTTCTCATAGACGATAGGTACTTGCTTCGAAAATAACACATTTTATGCCCTTATGCATAAAAAAACCTATCATTTTCGACACGACGTTGACGATGATAGATCTGAAATACACATTAGCTAACAGGTTTAAAATACGCTAATAAGGCCCTTACTATTCAAAAAAGCTGACAGGAGAAGATAAAATCAAGCAAGCTAGACCAATGTCCTATAGTGTTTTTCTGCTGGGTAATACCGGGTACCCGACAGCCGCATACATAACAAAATCTCTAGTTTTACTTCATAATATTATCAGAAACATACCCAAAATTATTCATTCTGTGTTCTGACACCATAAAATAATAGAGCAGAAGAATATATTATGTTTGAAGATCATGACAAGAATTCAAGTTAGTTCATTTCTATTTTGATTTATCCTGAATCATATTGCCAGAATATCAAATACTTTCTAAATTTGCTCGATATCTTTTGAATAAGTACCTATAACAATAAAATATGCTCGTTAATATATGGTTTCTTCAAATTGCTTTCCGAGTTAACCCTGGCAACCCTCTTATAAGGACTTTGCTTTGCACTCAACCTGAACTCGACTCGCGCGTCATACTAGAACTTGAATAATAACATACCTAATGGATATGTCAATAAGAAACTCTACACCGGCGAATTGAATTACAGAACCCCCCACGACTGCGTTTACACACTTTAAATATTTATAATTGGATAACTTTTAAAAAGTTCTTTGACTGTGAAAAGGAGAAGCATAATTCCACCGCATTTTTTATATTTTAGTACAATAAAAATGTTAGAATACAGTCGACGATATCTTCGTAGGTGTACTTGAATGTTGAATTTGAACAACTAACGAGCATTAGTCTGACGTAGTCGCTTTTGAATACTTTCCTCTTCGGTTTCTCTTCCTTGCCGGTTCATCTACTATGCTAAGTTCGGTAGCGTGTAAACCCGGTCAAAGAGGCAAACATTTATGCGTGTAGGACTGCACTGCAGTACTTCACTTTAACTGCTCATAACCCAATGCATCGATCGGCGATGCCGACACGAGGTTTAATCAAAACTGTATGTCAGTTCCTAGAGTACACAATACACACTGCGTAATAACTTCCGTAAGCAGTTCACACTTAAAGAGAAGAACCCGGTAATTTAAAAATGAATTGGCTTAGCGTGTGTCGCACAACGCACAGTGGAGGTTTCTGAAGTCCTAAGTCACAGAATAGATATTAGTACCTTAAGTTCCGAAGGTAGCTAGCGGTATTTAATTTGAATTATTACCACAGAACAAATAGGCAATTACGTGAGCCAACTCAGCAGTAATTATCATTTTAAATTCATCATAGAAGCAAATTTTTCAATAGTTTTCTAGTAGAAAAATTTGAATTTCAAAGCTTTACAATATTATGAATTCCTTTTTACATTGTAGAGAGTATTATTTTAAGTATTTCATAATTTAGTAGGCGTATCCAATAGAGCACCGGTGGTCTAGTGGTAGTTACCCCCTTCCTATCCTAAGGTCGTGGGTTTAAACCCGGTCGTGCACCAATGGATTTTTTCTGTTCGAAAAATTTATGTGCGCAATGCCAGTGTTCTCATACGGTGAAGAAAAACATCGTGAGGAAACCGGCATGTCCAAGAACTAAAAATTCGAAAGACATGTACCATCCACCAACCCGCGTGGTGGATTAAGACCCACTCTCGCCTGAGAGTAGACCAGTGTCCCAGCAGTGGGAACATTAGGAGGCTGTCACAATGATCCAATATCGTCAGTTGCAGGTTTAATTGGGGTAACTGACAAAACACGTAAAAAAAGCTGAGGATACAGTTTTTCTCAGCTTTTTCTGCTCTTTCGAATGGCATATTTAAAGAAACTCTGTTAACTTAAAATAAAAGTCAGTTACGCTTCACATTTTAACTGTGAACTTTTCAGATTTCCTTCCGTGTTTGAACCTGTTTTTTTGATCCATTTTGTTGGGTATTTGATAAAAGTATTTTGTTATGCTACCGCCATGTCATGAATAAAGCAGTCAGATTTGATCCGCAGCTTGTGTATCATTACAATATTTCACTCATTTCTACAAGTCAAATTGGTGTACTTGGTGTACCTCTATGCCCGAAGAAGGTAAAATTAGGGTTAGGTTAATTAAGTAATGATACTTAATTAACCTAACCCTAATTTTACCTTCTTTCTATGAAGAAAACCAGAAATATAGTTAGTATTTCAATAAATGTTGACTACAAAATGATGCAACAGCATAATCCCAAAAAAAATTGCTGTAACTGAAACTTTATATCCAATTATAAGGCTTTCAGGGACAAACTTCAAGTTTTGGCAGAAAGTTCAATGAATTAAAAGCTTTTCTGTCAAAACAGATCCAAAAAATATCACATGCGAATAAAGTAATGTTCAATTTAATGCTTCCACTGAATAGTCGTGTTTTGCGACGGACAGACAAACAAACATTGCGAATCAATTAGGTTCCTTGTCAAATTTCGGAACCCTGAAAAGTGATGTACCTACTTGACACGGCTACCAAGGAAAACAACGTAATTTGCATAAAGTCACATGAATATTAAAACTCCTTTATTATTCTGCATCACATTTTACAAGTTGGATCCAAATAGACTTCATCTCGTTTTCATTATAGTCGACAAAATAATCTCTTTTTAAAAGGTATAATAATAATCTTTTTTTATTTTACTACAGCCATAGTAGAAAACAGTGTTATTCGGTGTAGCTCATTCCTGACAAAAGGCGGTCGGTATGCTAGGGAGTGACCAATTGATTGGAAAATTGTCGACGTCTCGCCGCAAAATTATCCTGAGCAGGCCTTCCGTCTGGTATGCTCATTTCGCTCGAAATTATATATGCTGCTACCTAAAACATGAAATAGTATAATTCTAACACCTGAGATCTGACCCTGCAGGATACCGGGACGAAACGCTCAAAGTAATCCTATTTACCAATTCATTCTAAAGTTAAATTATTTAAATTTCCACATGAAGTGAGAAATAAGCCGGGACTGATGCTATCAATATTGCAAAGAACGGAATTCTAATGGTAAAAGTTCCCGATCCACATTAATATTCTATCTATGGGTGGAAGCGTAACAAAATATTTACCGGGATTTGAAAAGCGACGAGCGCAAGGTTTCGTTTTATAGGTTAGACGACGAACGGCGCGGCGCGCGTCACTCGGTCGCGTCGGCGTCATCGGCTTTAAAAGCTGCCTTCCATCCTAGTCGTCACCGCTTCCTACTTTAGAAGAGGGCCTTGTTCGAGATTAGCTTGCTTTGAATTTTTCACCCCTTGAGCTCAGCTTTCTACTGAATCTACGAACATCAAAGCGTACGAATTTGTTATTAAAAGATGGCAGATTTTATTAAAAAAATACGAAGTTCGTGTTTGTGTACAAAAGCACAAATTATAAAATCCGCCGTCGCCGTCGTCCGCTATGCTGGTACTCTCTGGTATTGGATCCTCTTTTAAGTTGGCACACCCATAGACCCAGGATGTTCCTCTGATACATTTAGGTAGAAAAAAAAATTGCTCGTCTAAAACATAGAGTTTAGAGTAATTATTACATAAAGTACAGTCGTTAGCATTGTCTGCCGCGCGCGCCACACATGCTTTTTTAAACTACGAGTTAGCGTATTTGTTAATATTTTTTTCCACAAACTGACTTCTCTAAAACGTGTCCTTTTGTTTACTTCTTCTTTTACTTTATTATTTTACTATTATTCAAGGCTCAGACTCAGGTGGCGCGACATTAGAAAGGCTTCTTTGCAAACAAGTCGGAAGAAAAGTGACATAAACACCTCTTACTTACCTACCTACATAATAAGTTGTAGCTTCAGCCTGCGCCTTGTCTCTTGATCTCGAGGCTTGGTCTACTTTACCCATTTTATGAGATTGTAGGTGCGCTATTTTATCATAATCTTTAAAACATATTTATTTCTTTTAAATTCGCAAAAAATATTTAAAAAAAATGTTTTATTAATATGTCAGGGTATTTCATTATCGACCTGACAAACTTAAGAAATAGGTTCCACACATAAAAAAAATACATGTACCTTTCTTCCTTACCAAAGGAAATCGTGTAATAGTAAAAAATTAGAGCACGCGCGCCCCGTAGCGGTTATCATTGACACGCGCAGGTTATTGACCACGCGGGTTTTTGACACGCGGTTCATTGGCGCGGAGATCATTGACGCCAAGGATAACTAATGATTGACCAGTTAAACGCAATCGATTTCCTTAAGATATTTGAGACAAAATGTAAAAAACACACGTACATAATGAATATTTTTTTATGTGTCGAATTGTCAGGTTTATAATAAAAGATCCTATATTTGACAATAACAATTATTCTGGTTTACTCCAGATTTTGGTGGAGAATATGGAAAAATGCGTCAAACGTACAAGTAGATACCACTATTCAATTCTTCTGCGTAATGAATAACCATAGACGCTAACCAAATTACAGTTTCCGCCAAAAATAAATTTTAGATTGAATCACCATTCATAGCGTGTTTTGCAGACATTGCAAAGTACCTAACATGATGTAAACAAAATAAACAACCCGCTGGCGACCATATCTCAGCGGTGAACGGACACAGGAACGCACTCAGGACTCGCCGCGCGCCGCCGCGCCGGAATCGGTCGGTCGCCCGCGTGCCTCCGAGTATGATAAATGAACATGCCGACCGACGGCGAAACTCGCTCTAATTCCTCATCGGACTAGGGAGGAGCACGGCGAAATATGACAGTAATGGAAAAATGTGACAGTAAGACTGTTACTGTTTTACTGAAGGGAAATAATGATCACGGTTCGCGTTAGTTGTAATGCAGGCTAGTAATGTGATTTGGCAGAAAATACCGTATAGTTACATAAAAAAAGAGGTTGCAGAAAGTTGGTGAACCAAGAAGGCTCTAGAAGACGACGACCTCTACACAGGTTGATATAATGAGTTTGAGTAGCTTGTTCAGGGTCTTTACTCTTTATGCAGCTCTGTCTGAATGATAAACAAAACATGAAAGGTTTCTGTTTTTATGTTGATGAAGCCTGAATCTAAGTGAGATGTTTTAATTAATTAATCAAAATGTTCTGCAATCACAAGCGACACGCAGGAGATAAAAGGAAGACGATAAATTAATGTAACGAGCACGGATTGCAAATTAAATGGTGATGGTCCCATTCATAATTATTGACTTGCAAATAAGAGATACAATTTTATAACATGGGCAGTTTTTATATATTATCTAACTAAAGGATAGCACGGAGACTGTTACCACAAAGAGAAGCGACGAACAGTGTCGAGAATACGCAAACAGGTGTAGACTCCGAGGTTATATTTGCATATAAATAGAGTTCCTGCTTAACTGTAACACTGCCTCGTCCCTTTCTCTCATGTTTAATGGCACTCGCTAGAGAAGTGCAGAATGTTACGCCTCTTTGCACGCGCTGTACGCAAGTAAGTGCTCGTTGCTCCAGGAGATTCTATTTATATTCTATGATGTAATATGACCTATAGGCTGGTCATATAACCCTCGGTCGCTTAGAATATTTCTATTGTCTTTTAGGTCGATTCAATAAAAGGTATCAGTTAAATTTCAACTACGATTCAATGATTTGATACCAGATATAAATTATGACTTCCTTGCGTATCATCTATTTTGGAGATGATCGTCATGATTTATTATAAAATGCAAGTCGTAAGAGGATAGAGACTGCGCGTGTATTCTAGTTTTTCTAATCCGGAAGTTGTTAGGATTTGCAAGTAAACCGGTCGCAGTAGGAAGCGGCCCTGCCCAGGCCGTTTAACCCAATGGAATATATTACTAGTAGAAAAATATCACAGCCCACGTAAATTTACAAATTGCGAAAAGATACAGCATGAATAATTATAAAAGCAAGAAGCTCATCTCTAGAATAATAAAGTTCTCGGCGAAAGGTCGCTCGGTTTAACTGTAAAATTATAAAATAACCATCGTGCCAGGTGATTAGTTAGTGAACCGCTCGTTGTCGATGCGGTCCGTTCCACGCCTCTTCCGCTGCTTCTTTTTATCGCTCTCTATTACCTCATAGCGCCATGCGTTCGCGACGCATGACCCGTCTGCGTAGGCGCAGGTGACATGCAATCTCGTCATTATTTCGACATTCACCCATAAAGCCTAACTAGTTTCTATATTCGAATCCCATGTTATTTAAGTACTCGTAGTTTTTTTGGGACGAATCGTTTTCTATTTGTTCCGTCGTCGGGGCTCTTTTTTTGCTGGGTTGCATCGTGGTGGACTTGGAAGGTTCAGAGTGTTTTTACTGGGGCAAAGGCAGTAGGGACGCTGAGAGGGGAAGGAGGGAGAGGCAGGGGCCCGCCCCGCGACGCCCCGGGCCGTCCTTGGCCCGAACGTTCACCTTGGCGCTGCGGCCTGCGATGCCGCCGTACCACAGGTAACAGAGTTCCGCGAAGTTTGATTTCTCAGGCTAAAAGTGGATCCACGACCATCTTGTCTACCACTTGACTTATTAGGTACTTGAAAATGTAATGTACACTCGATTAATTTGAGTCCTTCAGACGAAAACAACGATGTTTGCTTGTTAAATATTTATTTTTTTAACCGATAATAGGTGAAGTAAATATGTCGATGTCGTGGTCTTTAGTATTCGTTTTCATATGAAGAAGACTTCAATACATCTAATACTGTTTGCGCCTTCTATCTAATATAAACAGTATTACACTAAAGCCAGCTGAAACCTCACTGAAACAGCAATTTATATTTATTTTATAATCTGTGACCTCGGCGTATTCTTCATCACAATATTATCGAAACTACCAATCACATACTGATTTTATTATATGGTCCTACGTTATTCTAAAAAGTTACGCTAAGTATTTGGCGGAAAATATTTTGCTGGTTATGCCTATCTTTGTTTTTAAGGCTATTTATGGAGTACAGTACAATCACCCAAGATTCAAGTAATTCTTTCTAGTTATGAACATTCTCGGTATTCAAAGATAAGACGCAACTTCTTTTCACGGAAACACGATAAATGGTGAGATAAACTTGGCCGTCATATTTTTTTGTGGGTTTAGAAAAGGTATCCTAAAAGAGTCTACGTCTGTGAATAATTAAATCTGTTTCTTCCTCGAATTTTGTAAGTTCGTAGAGTTTTTGGTCAATTCAGTACTATTACCACGGCTTAGTAATATGTTTATGGTTTATAAGGGGATTAAGTAATACTAATATCTGTTCTGTGATACAGCAGATTAAAGTCGGTAAATTAAATATCGAATAAAATATTTAGGATAACAGGAGACGAGAGTTGACTCCGAATTCCGATGCTTATGCCTTAGTTGAAGGCGCGGTAGTGACCTATAAACCAAGTTCTATGGAAACACAAACAACTATTTATTATTATAAGGCATAAATGCTCAATTTTAGGTTCCAGCAACTGCTAAACTAACTATATTTTACTACCTACCTATACTCTTTTAACTACAAAGCCGGACATAGGAAGAGCATTATTTGAAAGATCGAAGATGCCGGTAGACCGAACGCGGCTGAAACCGGTCGGCTGTCCGTAAATAATGGATTAGAGACGTGGGGGACGAGGAACAACCGGCAGAAGAGGAGGGAGGAGGGGAGGGTGATGGCTCACGCACCGAATGCGCGCGCGTTCTGCCTGCTGGTGCGGGGTGAGGGGACCGCGCCTCCCGTCAGCTGTTGCGCGGCCGGGAGCGCGCACCGCACCGTGCCTGCTTGCTGCCTGCTGCCTGCCAATGCATCGGCGTTGATGGAGCGCGCCGCCCGTCTCGCAACCCGTGCCCCTATCGGCAATACAGTGCAGTGACGACTCGAGTGCTAACCAATAGTGTGGTGAAGTGTCAGTGTAACTAGTGCCCAGGATGTGCAGTGCATTGCTAAAGAGCTGACCGCGACGCAGCCTTCGAGAGATGAAAAGTTATGCTACACCAGCGACAGAGGTGATTATCTCGGCCTCGCTCGTAAAACACCATGAGCGCGTACGTGCGGGAGCGTCACGGAAGGACGGTACCCTCTCAACAATGTTGGAAGTTGAAACTTATGGTGGCTAAAAAATTACTTTAGATTGTTTTTATTATGTAGAGACTTTTTTTCTTTTATAACTTTTTCTCTGTTTAGGAGCAACAAAAAGCATTTTTTGTCTTCTCTACATCACATCACACTATCACACTAATATTATAAATGCGAAAGTTTGGATGTTTAGATGTATGGATGTCTGGATGGATGGATGGATGGATGGAAGTTTGTTACTCTGTAACTCGATAACCACTGAACCGATTTGGCTGAAATTTAAACCTAAATAGATAATGACCGGGAATAGGACATAGGCTACTTTTTATACCGGAAAAACGTACGGTTCCAGAGTTCCACACGTACAAAGTCGCGGGCGACAGCTAGTAGTATATAAAAACGAATTCGCTTACCGCCGTCTGTCTGTCTGTATGTAGTATGTACGCTTAGATCTTAACTAAATTACGCAACGGAATTTAATGCGGTTTTCAATAATAGATAGAGTGATTAAAGCGGGAGGTTTTACGTATAGTTTTAGCACCTATAGGAAGCCGGGCTGGTAGCTAGTTAAAAATAAGATAAGTCGTCCCGTTAAGGCTTGGGGGAATTCTTATTAAGTTGGAGGTAGAGTCCGTTTTTTGTATGTCAGCCACAAAGAACGTAGACGTTTCTTTGGTCAGTCAATCGGGTAACTTCTACCAAAGTGCTAAAACATTTCATTTTGCGTTAGCTTCGAATGATGTCGTAACTTATTTTACTTACATAAATACCTATTTCCAAGTAACGTGTTTAAAACGTTGATACAGTTCACTCAATGCAAACGTTTCTCTTCGTTATTGGAGACCTACAAATAGGTTTTTCTGTTTTTCATATCAATTATTCTATAATTATTATAGAAATGCTTATGTTACCGACGTCATACTCTACCTACATAAAATTATTATAACTAGAATTCTACGTCATTGGTGTTTGAATGGTTTTAGGTTTTATCATTATACCTACTACCTCATCATCGCATGTTTTAAAATCCTTTGTGGCTGGTTTTGGTCATCCAAATCGATGCGACTTCATTCGACGCGTTCATCCGACAGCTTTTAAATTCCTATTTTATTAGGAAAAATATTCCACATTCAGCCGGCGGCGTCAAAATAAATATTATTTTTCTATCAACGGTTGGTTTTTTTACCGAATTAATTTCGTTAGGTAGGTATGTAAATTGTGAAGAAGACTCAATTGCCAATCGAAATCTGCATATAACGTAAAATAGCAAAAGTCATATATCTATAATATATAACATAATATCAAAATATTTATAAGTTTTTTTATAAAATGAAATTTTAGTATTACATGTGATTGTTAGCACTATAAAAAAAGAAAAAACTAATTAAATGTCATCTAACAACAAAAAGTGTACCGCACGAAAAAATGCGCTAATTTTGCAATAAATGATCCATTGATCAATATTGAGGTTCCTTCATGGGAGCCTAGCTAAGATTTGTAAATGATTATTAGGACAAATTTTAATGCGTCATTTTGAAAAAAGTCAACATTCAATTCAATTATGTTAATTTATGTCACACTTATTAGATTCCTATCCATTAGTTAATGCAAGCTGCTAATTGAAGCAACGTAAACTTTAGAAGCTTTAGAAGATAGGGATACACATTTATTATCCTCATCCACGTATGACTTTATTGATATTTTCTTATGTTGATAGGTATAATGTAATAATAACTAATAAATCGAACAGTTGACAGAATACCTTGTAATCTTCTTGTAATAAAGGTCCTATATTTTAATAGGCAGGTGCGCCAACACCTTGTGCTTAGCCTTCCGGTTATATCCATTGAATAATTTATCTATTCTTTGTCTTTCTAAGTCTAAGATGGTATAGTCGGGTTTGTTAATGCGCGTTGCTTTGCAAACGATTATTGCCGTTTTATCATATTCTCTGTAAGGAAGTCATTGACATTCTTGACGGTTCCTGTACGACAGTGTAATTTATAAGTTTTATAACCCCCTTATTCATAGAAGAAACTGTCATTTTAGCGGCTCGCCAAGTATTGTCTTTCCTTGTCATTCTGTCATGTCAATGAACAAAGACGATCGCAGATTTGAAAGACACATTAGCTAGAGGTTTATGTATGATTGATTATGAATCCTATGCCTATAAGTCATATACTCATATATATATATATATATATACGTCGCCTAAACTCTGAAAATCCCAGCCTGACTTTTTAATATTATTATCGTTATTATTATATTTTACTTTTGTAAGCAGGACCTAACATTCATGCAATGTATTTTATTTAAAATTTTAAATGTTTTATTCGGCAGACAAATTAATGAATGACAAACAAACGAGTTGCGTGAAAACAATAGCTTTATTTCGAGCGGTGGTAGATAAGCCTTTTTTGTTACCAAAAATATCGATAGGCATTTCGTGGCATTTTAAACTTTTTCATAAACATCTATCAATCGTATTTTGTAGTGGAAATAAATAAAATTGTAGGTATCTGTATGTTAAATACAGCGTATCAAATGCAATAACCTGACAGCTCGTCAGACAGATGTTTCGTGACCGCGAATTGTGCTCTAAAGGTGACTCTGTCGACCGCATGTTTTTATAAATTTTTTTCGTATTCATTAATTACCATAATTTTGCGCTGATCTCAGATGTTTGAAAAAAAATACATTTACTGATATTCCCTATTTTTTAAGCATCAATGATGTGTTTCTAACGTTCCCCATAACACCCAAGTTAGTTTTTGCTAAAGCATGGGAAACGAAGCGCCTCGACAGGGGAAAGTTTTTTTCGACATTTTTTCAAATGCTCATACCTAACCGTCTCTTTTTTGCCCATTCTAGGTATTGGACAAAGTTTAACGACCGATCCCTTTTGACACTGCAATTTTATTTGCTGTGAACCCTGTTCTCAATGCTCGTACAATTGTTATTTTAAATTTTATGTTCGTTTACTTGTTTCAGCCTCTGTATTCTGCCGATTTGTGTGCGTTTTTAGGCTAGACAGACAATGGTTTGGTTCATCAACATTTAGCGTTATTTTGTTGTCGTTTATGTATGGAATAATGAAAAGTTTTAATTATGAAAAGTTTTACCTTTAGAGATTTGTTTTTATATAAAATGGTTCTAATCATTTTAGGGGCGAGTGAGCTTTGGCAGTTATCGTTACTCTCGAATTTTAACAACATCGATTTTATCAAACGCATAAAAATGGTCAATCCGTGAGAAATTCGAGCCATCGTAATAATATCATACTAATATTATAAATGCGAAAGTTTGGATGTTTGTTTCTCTGTACCTAACTCGACATCCTCTGAAACGATTTGGCTGGAATTTAAAACATACTTACTTACATAGATAGATAACAAGCGGTAATAGGACATTCATAACCCTTCGAGGTAACGATCTTTCGAGGTTTCGACTTATCGACGAAACGTACCGAGTAAAGACATCAAGGTATTGAACATCGAGGTATCGTTGTTCGAACAAGAGTACGAAACCCGGCTACTTTTTATCCCGGAATAAGTACGCATTCCCGATTTCCATGCGAACGTAGTTGCGGGCAACAGCTAGTTCAATAAATCGATCTCGGTATTTATGCTTGCTATTTCTTGTTATTTGTTAATGTTTGATAATTAATAACATCATGTTTTTCGAAATGTGATTTATGTGTGTATTAATTTCACTTCCTCCTACCATCTGAAGAAAATATACCCATATCCTTGTTTTGCCTCTTCCTGTTTATGAGAAGCGAAGAGGATGTCTAACTAAACGAACTTAATTATCGTGAAGTAAAGCCAGCTCTCGTTTGCTTTCTGGCTGCATCGCCGGCCGGAGCTCCGTGCACTTGCAAGTAACACGATTTAAAAGCAATTTCGCTTCTGCACGCTCAATTTCCGGGCGAAATAACGAATCAGGCAACGATTTCTTAACATCTGGTGGCTTACTGCACTATATCGCGTGATTTATTATTATCATGGAAGTCCCGCTTGGATCAAGATAGGTACATAAAGCATTTGTTTCTAATAAAATTGGCCCCACCGTATATTTTTATTAAAAATATTCGGTGGGGCCAATTTTATTTTGTGTTTTAGTTGTGGTGTATTCATGTATCATGAGTCGCTAAATCTCAAAATTAACCATGTCAAAGTCAGCATGGTTCATTGTGAACACTCTCGCTCAAGAGGTAGGCCCGTGTCGCAACAGTGGGAACGTTTGAAGGCTGGTCATTCATGATGATGGAGAGATATTAAAATCATAAATTTCATATAAAATTTGTCCTAATTTGACTCAGTTTAATTAGTAAATAACGAAAACTTACGTGCGTGATCGCACTTGCTCGGTTAATATTTTTATTTTGATGGCGTGTTAAAATGCAATGTTCAATTCAATTTACAGGACAGGTAATCTGATTATTTTTTTTAAAAGTAACGATCACTCGTTTAGAGCTTGTTTTGCTGTTTATTCTCGCAAATTATATTGGAATCTAGCAATAATGTTGCAAAAATAATTACAGCATGTGTCCTAAAACTGTCAGCAGTTGCCAGTTTAGTCGATTGGACGAGCGAGTTCCGAGCGAGTTCTGTTTACGGACGAGCAATTAATTGCAGTGCTGAACGTGGAAGCACTTCCATTATTGCATTACTGGTTATCGATTGCGTCATTTGTTCGTTTACTATTCAACCGTGGGAATTCTTTGATGGCACGCTAGTTTTTTACTCATTACGTTATTTAATTGATTGCATTACACTTTCGTTAATGATATTTTAAAGTGATCCTAGTGATTTTATATAATTTTAAATTTGAGACTAAAAGAGATTTTTGTTCCATTAAAAAAAATGTGACCATCTTAGTATTAGTAGAGGTACTTTACTTACATATTATTATGGGATATCTGAAATAAAACGAACTTCGTTTATTAAGTACATATAATCTTAATCTAACGTATCACACACACTAATATTATAAATGCAAAAGTTTGGATATTTGTTACGCAATAACTCATCACCCACTGAACTGATTAGGCTGAAATTTAAAACATAGATAGTGAATGAACAAGAATATAAGTTTTACTTTTTATCCCGGAAAAAAGTACGGTTCCCGAGATCACGCGAACAAAGTCGCGGGCAACAGCTAGTTACTAATAAATTATTATTAATTAGTGTGATTATAATATAGTAAACTACGTTACGTTACTACACTTACGTGAATTGATGATAAGATATTTTCTTCAACTAAAAATATCAAGAAATTCCTTTTAGAGATATGGATAATTGATAACATAACTATTACATAATTTAAACACACCTTGTATTTTCGAATAAATTGTTAGTCGTATTGTATGTCGCTATAACATAAAATTATGCCTTGTGGTCGTAAAAAGTAATCGATAATTTTAATGTTATGTAAACTTTATTTACAAAATGTAAACAATACCCTGTACTTGTTAACGACACACCAATAAAACTATGTTGATATTAATATAAGTAGAATTAAAGTGTTTTCAAACTGTATCGCAACGTAGCGCGTGCTAAACGTACAAATAATATTGTAGTAATCCTGTGGAATATCTCGCTAGAAGCGCGAGGAAGGATTATAAAATATTAATATTAGTTAAAATTATGCTAATATATTTATTGCACCGCTAACAAGTTTTCTAATGTGGTAAATAAAAAAAGGCTAGTAATTTAAATCTTGTTTTTTTTCGTACAATTATAATTTGTTGATTTTTTAAACTCTATATAAAGTTGCATGGGTTTTTATACACAGTACGTTGTATAGTTTTCATACAGGCAAAGTTGAATAACATGTCAAAGGCTGACTTATGATTAAAATTATTTTATTAAAATATTTTATAAAAGAAATATAAACTAGTTTTTGAGTTTATTTGTTAATACAAATTGGTACGATTTCAAAAATGTATTCACCATTAGAATGCTACATTATCCTTGAGTATCATAGAGGACGAGCCGCTAGTGTATTACCTATAATTACAAACATTATCCTCTCCTCTTACTAAGTTACGTAAGTACTTTGTATTTAATAATTTAAAATAATTCACAAAATGACGTAATTTTAGAAATATTTCTGTATAATCGACGTCATTAATATTATTTCTTAGTATTCGATATATGCCAATCGATAAGATTTAAAATATTTAGGTAATTATAATTAGGATAATATTTATTTCAAGACTCTTAGTACACCATGATACAATTCTCTGTAAAATGATGATTAGTTTTGTATTTAGTTAGAGGTCACGATATATAATCCCGTTACACATGGAATTAGTGTGCTGATAACAATTCAACGACGCCGACGCACGCTTAATTAAATAACAAAGTTCAACTGCTTATCTGCTTTGGTGAACAGATAAAACAACCCTGACCATTACGAGACCAGTTTGTACGGCACTTTAAAAATATGCGAGATCTGGAACGCATTAATTCACTATGAAACAGACACGAACACTATGAAATTCGATCGAAGTATGTGTGGTTTGAGCCAACAGCGATTAACCCAACGTCCTAGCTGCCTGTCGCAATATTTGTACTAAATATTTGTTCCGGGTGTTCTGGGTATTTTCTATACATAATCAAAAAATATCTATCTATGTATTGTATTGTAGTACCCATAATACAGCTCTGTTTAACAGCAGCTTACCTTGGGGCTAGGTGATGCTGTGTGGATTGTCCAGCATTATTTATTTATTTATTTATACGACACAACTTTTGTTGTCTGACCGACAAAATCAAACACAGCAGTTCGGATGGAACTGTCCTAAGTCCTATCTGACAACATTACGACGACATGCACGTTTTTTTCAATGTTTCAAAAATTGTAACTCATGGTTACAGAAATAAAATATTTTTCATACCATCACAATATTATTAGAATTACTGGCAATTTTAAAGTAAGTAGGTATATTACCTACTTAATTAGTTAGTGTAAGTGGTCCTTGACCGTACAATTATTCAAATAAATAAATTATGTTAAAGTTCATTAGTGCAGCGGATATTGACTTGCACGTCGTCGTTGCATTGTTTTTATATCCACGAATAAACTTGCATTATTGTTTTTAATAATTGTTTATTGAGTTAAGGTGCGTACAGATGTGCTTGTTAAATCTCTACATAGTAAAACAAAGTCGCTTTCCGCCGTCTGTCTGTCCCTCTGTCTGTATGTATGCTTAGATTTTTTAAACTACGCAACGGATTTGAATGCGGTTTACATCAATGTAATACCACAACCACAATATCAATCAATATACCTAAACGTTGCAATAGTTTTTGTTTATGATGTTGGAATATAATATAATATAATCTACATTGCACCCGTGCAAACCCGGACCGGGTGGCTATTTTATACCGAAGACTCGGCGATATCAAACATACTAGCATGCGTTGTTTATCATTCAAATGACCAAATTATAATATAACATTATAAACAGCATACATATTACATATCTAGATGTAAATATAATGTTCTTTTTAGCTTAGTTTTTTAAATTCTTTCTTAGATACACCGACATTATAGAGTAAAATTCACACACACGTTTCACAATTAACTTTTTATTCATACGAAACTTATTTGGCGTAACGGAGCGGAAGTGAGACAGGTTCGAGGTGGCGGCGGTCGAGTGAACCAGGTGATCGGTCAAGTTTACAAGTTGTTCAATGCCACATTGCTGATTTTTATTTGATAACGATCTCACAAATTAATTCACGATTTTGTAATGATTTTTCAAGTGCTAATTAAAACAAGACATACGAAAACTTTAAATTGTATGAAAATTGTATTGTGTCAGTTCTAAAAAACTCGTATATCGGCAGCCCAGCACAACCAGTCTCATTCTAAAAACCGGTCAGACCACCCTTCGTACTTCTACTGTATTGATTTTATTATTGTTATTTATTTTTAATACCCCTGCTGTGCTCCGGGTCTCCCTACCAGTTTGGACGTTGCAAACATTAGATTAGCAGTTTGACTGATAGCCAAATGATGAATTTGTGATATACATATTTCAGTTATGTCACTCACGGACTTAAAAAATCACATCACACTAACACACTTATCCCATTAATATTATAAATGCGAAAGTTTGTATGTTACCACTCAACATCCAAACTTTCGCCAAATGTTTGATTGAATAGGACATAGACTATTTAATTTTAACATGTAAAAAAGTACAGGTCCCGAGTTCCACGCGAACGAAGTCGTGGGCAACAGCTAGTTTATGCTAGCTATTATAAATTTCGAAGTCAGTAACGAAAGTGTCCATTTTAACTTGAAAATGTATAATGAAGCAGAAACAGAAAGAAATAATTTCTAGGGCTTACGTATTTAGCTATCGAAAATGTAAATATACTAATATGTCGTGTTAATGTACCGCTATGAAAGCAACATGGGCTGGGCATGAGCATTAGTTCTTCGAGTACATTTTACGACAATGTTTGTGTGAAATAAGCTGCTTAAAATAACAGCTTGTATTCTAGGGATTAGTTAGGCTGAGCCACAAATGAAAAAAGGGCTTAGCGCCCACAAGCAAAAGCATCTTTCTGTTGCCTGTAGATCTCGCTTGAACATCTTATATTATAACAAACTAGCAGTCCGTCCCAGCTTCGCACGGGTGCAATGAAACCGCACTCGTGTGAAACCGGGGCAGGTACTTGTATTAAATATAGCCTATGCTACTCAGGGATAATGTAGCTTCTAATGGTGAAATATTTTTTGAAATCGGACCAGTAGTTTATGAGTTTATTCGTAACAATCATAAATACAAAAATACAAAGATACAAAAATACAAATCTTCTCTCGTTATAATATTATTAGCTTTAATCGGCAAACGCCACAATTACTATAGATAAATGAAGAAAAAAGTTGCGCGAGCAGTACCTACCCTGATGGGCATTTGCTCAGTAGGTATTTATTCATTTTTAACCCCTGACTAAAAAGACGGGGAATACGTTTCAGGTTACTTTTCTTATTCTATGGCCATAGTAGTGTGTTTGTCTGTTTGCACGCCACACTTGCTACGTAGGTTTGGAACGGGTCTTCAGTTGCTCACAACAAAAAAACAGCATTGAAATGATCCTGTTTTTGTTGTATAAGTAAGTAAGTTCGTATGAGTCAGTGGCCAACTCTGGTGACAGAGTTTCTAGGCCGCCCGAAGGCCTCTGTCGTGGCTTAACAACTTTGAAAAAGCCGGGACCGACTGCTTAACGTGTCCTCCGAAGCACGGGAGCGCTAAGTTGAAATTGCCACTGGCGGTCACCCATCCAAATGATGGCTACGCAAACAGTGCTTAACTTCGTTGATCTGTTAAGAACAACTTAGCCAGCTACGTCACAAGCGCTCCGCGTTTTTGTTGTATGAAAGCTTGTGGTTGTCACATTTTTCTCTTTAGTTTGTTGCATAAAATATCTATTTACAGTCGCAAAATACTGTAAACTTGATATTTTATGCTTGCTAATCTTGAAATACCAACCTTTAAAAAAATATTAAAACAGTGGTATTTGACGCCACAAGTGGACATTGTTCGCTAGTGGACAATGGGTATGCGGGCCCGAGGTTCAAGGTTCGATGCCCCACAAATTACCCTCATGATATAACTTCGCTTCGTGTTCTGATACCATCTCGACCATTAATTTTATGATTTACATATTCATCATCAACATGCGAAAGCGTTTGTTTTTATAGTTTCACAACTTTTACAAAATTGCACTTTTTCATTTTTATAATTTTATATTCATTTGATGTTTTTTCAAACCTTCAAACCAAGTACGAGTTCTGCTATCTCTTATAATACCTGCCATGGATGGACTGAAGGTGTAATTATCGTGATGTAAACACGTTCAGTGAACAGAAACAATACACGCTCGTATTATTGCGCAAGTGGCCTATTAACTCTTCTGTGGCTCTACTATGAGCTATTGATAAGTCTAGAGCGAACCGTTTACTTTCGCTCACACAAACTGTAAACGATCATTTGTATACACAGCCACAACTTTTTTCACGATAATCTAACAGTCTATGCTATGCGCTTATTTATAAAAGAAACTATAAATTTAGCAGATTGTTAATACTTAGCGTATTGTCTTTTCTGGTCATTCATGTCAAGTCAACGAACTAAAAGAATGAATATTGTTTGAAAGATGCATTAGCTAATACAGGTTTATACTTATAGTTCGTTTATGAAAAAGGCCCCTAGAATATATTTCTGTTGGGACATGTGAGGTGTCAAATAGATTTCCGATTAAGCAAGGACTCCAGTTACCAATATATTTCCGGCCATAGTTTTAGAATCTTGCCTAAGAGATCACAACTCTTCTGCCGTCTCAGCGGCACCGGAAATCAACTTCCGTCAATGGTGATGTATAATATTGACTTATAAACTTTTAACATGGCGCGGGAACTTAAGATATGTTTTGCTAAGCGTCAGATCACATCACATTTGATTCAGTTATGGCTTACAGAATCGTAATTTTATTCCTTTTCCTTTTATTTATTTTTTTACCTTCAATTAAAAATAATCAAAAGAATTTATTATAATTATTATATTCCGTACTGAGTATTCTGATAGTAAGTTTGTTATGATTATTGTATCGGGTATCGATCAATACTTCAGCATGTAACTGCGATTAGTACATGCATCGGAATGTAGGCAATCAGAGTTGTTTTACGATCACGACACGGCGACGAGGACTAAGAAGCTTCTGTCGTCGTGGAGCCGCCAAGGTCGCTGCACTTGCGATTACAGAACATAATGCTATCCACTACTATTTGCATCTACGAGTATTTAACAATATTATTTCCATATTCGCTGACGTTAACTTTTTCCGCTTTCCTCAATGTGGATACAGTAGTTTGGTTTTATCTTTGTACGATTTGATAGCCTTATTTTTTAAACAAAACCAGCATAAACCTACCCTTTTAGAACTCTGGGTTCTCGAAAATATTCATTTTATTATGACTTACCTACCGGATATTAAGTACAATGCCACTGGAAATCATTTAGGATTCCCACGGAGCTTAAAATGTAATTTAAATTTATTAACATAACAAAATATCACAGAGCTCACACGCGCGCGACTTGGGACTTCGGATAGAGTTCTTCCAGTTACATATTAACCTAGTATCAGGCGAGATAGTATACACCGGACAAACATAAGCTCTGAGTGCGTGCCAATGCGAAGCCCGCCGTGCTCATCTTTATGCTTTAAGTTCGGTGATACGGCTTTAGTTTCATTTTCTGCCAAATACAGTCATTTATATGATAGGCTTTAACGGCCACTGATAATCCGTTTGAATATAAATAAATGCCAATCAGTATAATAAATATTGTGGAATATAGTCAAAGTCAGAGAGTAAAGGAGTTGTTTCACGTAGTATGGAGCCGGACCCTGGTCCTTTGTAGGGGTCTAGATAATTAGATAATAATTAAAGAAACCGTTTATCACTGTTTATTTATTTTATTATGGCTTCTTTCATAATCTAAAGTAAGTTTATCTCTGTGAAATAGTGCAACACAATGCAAAACAACATAGCGGGTTTAACGAACAACTGTAACCCAGTTGTTCGTTAAACCCGCCATGTTGTTTTAGGTACTGTCAAAGTCAAGATGCGTCGAGTGATCAGTGCTAATAACTGTCATGGCGGACCTTTAGTGTTATCGTTTTAGAAACATCAACACAATAAACATTTTTTCTTTAAATCTTAGAAATAAAATTGTTTGTTAATGGGGTCATTCATTATCAACCTGACAAATTTAAGGGATAGGTTCCACACATAAAAAAAAATATATGTACCTATAATTTTTTTTTAATGTATATTTTGTCTTAAAAATCCCAAGTAAACAAAAAAAATCGATTATGTTTTATCGCTCAATTATTATTTGGGAATCAAGTTAAGCGACGTAATAATGAAATATTCGAGTGTGCGCGCCCCGTAGCGGGTCAAGGACACGCGCAGGTAAAGGACGCGCGGGTTATTGACCCGCGGTTAATTGACGCGCGGGTCACTGACATGTGCCGAGCGCTGCCTTTTCGATTTCTAACAAGGATTACTAATTATTAAGCAGAATTACGGTTTTTTTTTTTAATTAAAAAAAAAAACGTTTAGAAAAAAAATGTACAAGTTTTTTTTTTTTATGTGTGAACCTACCCCTTAAGTTTGTCAGGTTGTTAATGAATGACCTTATATATATATATATATATATATATATATATATAGGTATATATATATAGGTCTTTGTGTCTATGAAAAACATATATATATATATATATATAATAGACACAAAGACCTAGGCTACTATGAAATTGATCCTTTAAAACAAGCATGATTAAAAAATAATCTCATTGTAAGTTTATGACTGAGCTCGTATCGACTCGTGAACGCGTGGTAAAGTTCGTGCGTCCTTTGCAGTAGTAAATGCATCTGTTATCTACTATTCTCCATAGTAAAGAATACACAGGTAATGCTGCGCATTCATACACTTGGCATAGTTAGTAACTCGACACCATTATCCATGACGAAAAAGAGACTTCTGATGTTTAAAATTTTCATCATCATCACAATCATTAGAACAAAACTTTTATAATAGAAGCTAAGTAAAAAGTATTTTTTATACAATTGGGTGACAATCAAACATACGATCCCATCAGTTGCTGAGACCTAGATTCATGACAAAATGTGTACCTAATTTTGATTAGTTCTACTTTTTGAGTACTTTTACACAATTTTACATGGGTTATCTCGGTGATACTGAGACAGCTTAATTGACACGTACATGTTATAATCAACCTTTGCCGGAATTCGAAGAGTTAAATACTCATTTACGATTACGATGTATATAACAAACTTTGTCTGCATGTTGCCGATGACTCGTCATTACTTTGTTTACACTCTTCGGTTATCTAGTGGTTATCTTAATACTAAATATATTTATTGCTCTATCTCATAGAGTTTGTGCTAAGGGACGTGGCAAAGTTATCAATGCACTGAGAGCATTGCCCTTGTTTGCGTAAATATTAGGTTTGATTCTTTTCGTTTTTCGTGAATTTCTAACACATTATCATGTTGTATTGTCAACAGCAAATGGAATCGTTTGAATTTAAAGTTACGCCAATGTCTAGTAAAACAAAAAGGTCTCGTCTTGCAAGGTGATCCACATGTCCTTCTCATTATTCCTTGTGTTTTTTTACACACATTCAGAAGTGTAACGTAAACTAGGTTACTGCCAGCGGCTTTGCTCGCGTAGTAGTAGGTTCAGAGCTATTACTAAACATAGAAATATCAAATTTTTCGGAGTTATAATATAAGTAGAATCTTTCTAAAAGTTTAATTTTACTAAATGTTAGAACATGATATTTTAACACAGCAAGTCATACATTTTAAATCATCCAAATCGCTAGCCAAATAAGCTGCAAGTGCAAGTCACATAAATCTTGATTGATATTAACTAATAAATATGTAATATTTAATTTACATCTGTACGGGGCAATAATTATGCAATTTTTTACAAACGGAAGTTCTTATCAAGTACAATGTAGGTCATGTTTATTTATATATTATCTCTAACTCAAATTGTGTTTGAGCTCGAGTTCAAACAAGCGGTAGGAGTAGGATCCAATGAAGATTCCGCCATTGTACCCTTCATTGTGTGTGATTTCCCTTGAGGGTGAAATCACTCGGTTTAATTTTGTAATATGAGGCTTTGGATTCATATTAATATTATGTTTCAAAATGGGTTATATGCTGCTAGAACCTTGAGTAATAGGATAGCCAAAGAACATTGCTACATTATCCGTTCATAAAAAAAATTATGAATTCGATGTAGGCACTATTAAATGATCGTTCAACCAACGAAACAAAAATATTTTTTGATCGGCACTAACTTACTAAACCATCAAACATTTTATAAGGGATGAAGAGATGTAAACAAAACAGTTAACTGTCAACGTTATTTCAAAAAGCTCCCGAGTCGGAAATTAAGCAAAGTAGCGGTTCTAGACAAAACACTCGCCGCGGATCCGCTTATTTCCTGCCCAGACGCGCCAGACGTAACAGGAAACCAGAACTGCAACGTCTTTGTCGATGCTACTCTCCAAATGCAGAGACGTCGAATCGCGATTTTCAACCCTATCAGCTTCTTCATCGGTGCATTGTCAACCATATCCTGCAGATAAGTAAACACTGCAATTTTTACACTGCACTGCATTGGGATATTTTGCCAAAAATATTCATGGCCTGTGAAATTTTCAGTCTGGCCATTTAATTTTTTTCTCAGGGGTGAGGAAGTGCATGGTTAGGTAGCTGATACTAAAATAAGTTTGCAGATATGGCGGTGAATATCATAGAAGATAATTGTTTCCGAATATTAAGTAGTTTTGTTACGAACTCATTTCCGTACGTATAAACACTGAGTGAATTGTTACCTACTAAATAAATACGTGCGTTTAATTGGAAATGAGAATATTTGATCATCAAAAAGCGTTACATTTTAATGAATACGTAACGTACTATAGCTAGTACAAAATCAATTGAATGACGCGACGTTTGCCAGGATAGCGTCACGCAGGGTGCGCCCGGTAACCTACTTCCCTTACGAGTCCCGCTGACAAACGCAACCGTAATGCTTATAGCACAAACCTTATAGTCGTGTATCAAACGACAAGCAATAACCTTGTAACACTGCGTAATGAACTGTGAGCCTGACGCCTCGCCACGACTGAGCGACTACACAATCCCATGAATATAAAACGCGTAAATAAATAGCAGATGCGCGAAAAACTCGCCCTGACAAAACCGTCAGACACTTAGCATAATAATCGCGGGGGTGTAGAGACCTGGGGGAGACAACGGGAGGTACATAGTAAAAGAGGGATCGCCCACCCCGTCCTGTGACACGATTCTCACGCGACGCGGCTTCCTTTCAACTCGTAATGAATGGGTAACGGAGTAAATAAGTCGCCGATGACATAATCACAGTGCGTTGCGACACAACTTGCCATTGAAAACCAGTCGTATTGTGACAGTTACATGCAATCGGAAAGTGGAATGACCAGGGAGTTCTTAGTCTAGAAATTGGTTTTTGTCTCTTGATTCATTAAGACTCACTTTTGTTGTATTGGTTTTGCTTTTCCTCAGAATCTTTCCAGACGCATTACGTTGCTTTACTCTTATGATCGGAATTATGTACCTATTAATTTATTTAAATACCTTAGTTATTATAACATAAAATAAGGTATAAGTTGCGTTATCTTAGTTGCTTATAAATTTTAAAGGTTACAAAATATATCCAAGCATGTGCAGAATGCTTGGGTAGAGCACATATGCGCACCGCAGGGTTCCGCAGTGCACACGACTACACCCTAACGCAATTCGACGAGCAAATCCCTAGTGGGCCTACCCCAGGCATGATGATCAATTTCCAACGCTAAACGCAATAATATTCCATTTTACGACCCCAAAAGAAAGCCAACCCCAGACTTAATTTGGACGGATTTAAAGTTGTCTCTTTTCAGATTTCATTTCATTTGACTGTGTTATTGTAATCAAAATATATTTTTAAGTTACTTATCTTTAGGCGGCCTATTAACTCCGTCACCGGCAACCAGGTTGGCCAACTAACTAACCAAATAATACGAATTCTACTTATCTTCCTGCTTCGATTTGGATACGGAAAAACAAAATGCAATTACAAACGGTGATTGTTCGCGTAGGTATTGTTAAAAAACTAGAACATCATCATAAATATGCATAACAATAAAAATTGAAATAGATATTAACCACAAAATTGCAAACTCTATTAGCATTTTTATTACTGTGCTACAAGATAACACGTTTCTTCTACCTTTACTCTTACCTTATAATGATGCGTATTAATTTAGTGTTCTCGTTATACTGCGTTTTCCTCCCGTTTGTTATGCTGGCTTTGTTGCAAGCTTCTCTGCACCGAGCTGATTTTTTTTTTTACTGAAACGGTGTTACCTGCGGTTAGAAATGTTTTTAGTCAGCGAACCGAACTATTTTCCGGGATAAAAAGTAGCCTAGGTGCTATTCCAAACTATAATCAATGCCTGTGCCATTTTTTATACAGATCCTTTCAGCCGTTCTGAGTTTCTGACATACATAATCTTCATAACAATTACTTATTGGGATTCGGTTTTTTTTATACACTCCGTTTTCTGTTCAATAATAACCAATACTTATAATAATAGTCAATCTGTGATTTGCATAATTGTAGAGTTAAGTATTTCTGAAAACCTTTGGACTAATTAATGGACGATTGTTTCTTTGTTCCTATTTTATATTGTTTGAACGGGGAGTCTAAAAAACTATTCATTTATCATCATCATCATCATAATCCACAGCCCAGCTTCACCCACTGCTGGCTATACCTCCCTTAGGTTGTGCCATCTACTGCGACCCTGCGTTGGACGTGTGACAGGTGGAGTAAGATAAGATAAGATTAAGATTTATTTTCTCTCAACACAGGTTACAATTTATAAAACAACATGGAAGTAATAGTGGTACCTAGTAAATAAAAAAGTACATGGGCTGATAACGGAGGTCATGTCATGTTTAGGTAGTTTTAGTTAACCTGTTTGAGAGACTGGTGCCTGATAAAAGTTTAAAAAAAAACCTGTTCCACAGGACACCAGTGCCCCAATCCGGAGTAAGAACAATGGTCGAGAGGTGACGTTAGTCGTGATTGGCGAGATGGATAGACGACATAGTCAAAGTCGCGGGCCGTAAATGGATCAGCAGGGGCCTACTATTGACCGCAATCGGTATTGGACAAGTATTGGAATTGCCATTTCGCATTATTGAGTGCAAACCTAGCGCCAAATTCAAAGAATACAAATATTTGACAGCGTAAATTGAAATTAGGATTGGATCGGAATTTTCATTGGATTCAAAAGAAAAAACCATTCTCCGACGATAAAATATGTCTGACTATTGATCTACCCTCAATAAAAACAAAATCAGCGTTTGTAATTTCAATTTAAGTGCATTGTTAATCATATTCGCTTTGCTGCTACACGAAATCCACGGTTTGTAATCAGAGCACCCTCGCCGCAGGCAGGGGCGGCATGCGGCATGTGCGCCTGACGTATCATTTTGTGCCTTTGTACGCCCACTCGTTAGGGACAGTGGGGCAGTCGACGGCCACCAACTTTAAAACAAACAAAGTTCAATTTACTTATTTTACTACTCATCGATAACTAGCTTCTGCTCGCGGTTTCACTCGCGTAGTACTTGATACTTAAATAAAAAGTATCCTAATGCTATTCTAGTAGTAGGTTACTATTCTAAGTTTCATCCAAATCGGTTCAACTGTCACAACCGTCAAACTTTTGGATTTATCTTGTAAGGATAATAATATCAGCGCTCTATTATGGTTGTTTCGTGGTTTTTAAATTTCCCATGCTTTCCGATCCTAAGTAGTTGTAGGTCGTAGGTTCGAAACCTATCGTGCACCAATGGATTGTATTTAAATTTAAACACGCCTGCGGAATGTTATTGCTCTGAAGCCAGCATGCCCATGAAGCGCGCAAGAACAAAAATTTGAAAATATGTGCCATCCCACCAATCCGCATTGGCTCTGCCTGCGTGGCGGTATAAGATGATTCCATTGTAACAAATGAAAATCGTCCTAACGCTCCCATACCGCGCGGAGATGTCCGCAGATTTGTCGCTGACCTTATATGGACCCTGGACTCAACCCTGTTATATGTAGGTAGATAAAATATATCCTAAAATGAAGACAGTAATGTTCAATAATCAAACAAACACCCGTTGATCGCTGTATTAGGAGTTACAGTATTGAAATAATTCGAAAGCGAGATCACAATAGCTAGGTATAACATTGGTAAGGAGCGCGGGTGAACGACCGGAATCGGCGCGGGCGCGACCTTGCCTCGACTCAGACTCACCTACATAACGACACCAGCCACTTTTGCTTTCGGTAATTCGCAAAAAACTATAAAAGAACCTTTGTTCCGATGAGAAGCTTTGTGCTATGACGCGTGGAAATATTGACCTCGTGCTATTGAATAAACAGACGGAAATATCATACGAATAGTGTTTTGACTAATAAAAAACATTTGAAGATGGTTTTTTTCATCTAAAAAGTAGTTTATGTATATAAAATTAAGCGCCAAATACTAGCTCATTGAATAGTAGAAGCGTGTTATTATTCTAAGAGTAGAAGTGCCTATATTATGCGTAGCGAATTTTTTCGGGGTAGGTATTTTACGCAAATATTTGTATACGCTCCAGAATATTATATCCAACGAATATAAAACCAAAACCAAAATTGGTTTTATACTCGTTGATTAAATCTATTAGGTATTTAGTGAATCAATCCACAGACAAACACTGCCTGAGTTTGTGTGTGGTTTGATTTTAGGTATAAACGGTTTTTAAATCTATAACAAAGATTTCAAACTTTTAAAACAAGGCATCCCGAATTTCCATTAAATCACAAAGTGTCATCCTATACATAAAGACATTGAGAATATGCTCTAAGCCTATACATAATAAAATAAAAATTGTTTGTAATATATGTATATCTATCCATGAAGCCCTTATTATTGCTTACGTTGAACTTAACTTATTAGATATATTTTTACCATATTTGTACTGTAGCTCTAACACACAGAGTAAAGAAGTAATGAAAGGTTGGTTGTTCGGTGTCCTGTGGCTGTAAACGAGTTATGCTAGCAAAAGAATGCTCCTGGTAAACATTTCACGTGTGAACCGTGTTTCACATCGTATAGCAAGCGCTTTTCCATTTTGTAATCCGCGCAAAGTCACGTAACGTAACCCGTCAAGTTCAAAGATATGATTGATTCACCTCGGAAATGTGCTTACAAAAGCATTTTACTTGAACACGCCAACAATGAGTAGAATAAAATTGTCAGCTCACCGTCATTGTACAGTCACAGAATATATATTAGTACGTGTACTTACGTACAGTCTGGTATGCATACGTGCATTGAATATATTGCAGCCAAAAATACATAGTACCATCTTTTCTACATTATTATGTTTGTCGGTTTGGACGGAACTTCTCGCTCGGTCAGTGCTGTCTCGTTGCGTTGCGTCACGGCGCGGCACCAGCACAGCGGCAGCCTATAATATGCCGCTCGCCAGGGCAATGCACCTTGATCGCTTACAGACCACGTTTGTTACATCTCCCCCCTCTGCTTGTCATCTTTCTATTCACAATACTTATCGTATCTATTTCATTGACTGTCTTTTCCAGCTGATTGCTCTATTAGAAATATTTACAATTATTTATTGGAAAACCAACAGTTTGTTTCAATTAATCTAGACATCGTTTTAGTAATCAAGAGCCAATTAGAGGTTCTCACGAATAGAGGTAGGACGATTTTAAATTATGATTAAAATGCTTAAAAGGTGTTTATTTGATTGTTTCAGTGGCGTGGCTGTGCTTAGTCCGTCCGAGAGCGGAGGCAGCGGGAGCGACATCACTGAGCCACGGTCGCCGCGCAGCCCCGAGTCGACGTGCAGCAGCAGCGGCGCCGAGGAGGCGGGCACGGGCGCGGGCGCGCGCATGCCGCCCTGGGCGAGCGAGCCGGCGCCGCCGGCCCCGCGACGCATCGCGGTCCAACCAGCGCCCGTGCGCCGCCACAACCCACCCTCTCACCGCCGTATCACAGAGTTCTTCAACCACAAAATGAAACCCCAGAACGGTCTCAAACGAGATCACAGCTCTATCGCTCATGATGATACCAAGAAGAAATGCCCCAAAAACGGCGTCACGCATGAATTAGAAAAGTACATTTCGTACTTATCACAAACACTCAGTCCTAAAGTGCTGATGGACGTCAGTAGGCAAAACGAAACCGCTTCTCTGAAACCATCACACCTTACCTTCAATGGGTCTTCAGATACTAAAGCCGCAGATCATGGCAAAATGACGTCAAGTACGGTCGTTAATGGTACAGGAGATTATGGGAAGTCCAAAGACTGTAAAGAAAGGGTTTATAACATGAATGGTTTTATGGATGTACGGAAGGGGAACGAGTCTTTTGCCAAAGATAAGTCAACGAGCGGTCTCCAGAACGGATTCGTAGATAATAAAAAGAAAGGTAGCGTAAAGAGAACACTAGACCCATCCGCCAATGGTATTAACATAGTGTCTGCAAGTATACCTAAAGGAAAAATTCCAATACCGGCTTTACCTCTGCCCGTTGTCAATCGCTCACCGATCAAGTTAGCAGCCAAACCAGATAACCGAATGAATGGTGTTGTAAGCTCCACGACCAAATTAGACAGTAGAATGAATAGTGTTATGTGTGGATCTAACAATCTAAGCCTAAATTCAATAAACAAAATTATTCCAACGAAGAAAGAATTAACCAGTAAAAAGATAATAGAATCTCCATCAGCAAAAAGAACAAATCGAAAATCATCAGCATGCATAGCCAATAGCAAAAACCTTACATGGTCGAGAGCCAATAATCTCAAACAAAAATGTATTAACTCGAATCAACGCCTATCTACAAACATTAAGCCAGGAGAAGCTAATTGTCCACCAAAAGCTAACATTCCCAATGGCGTTCGACAAGTACCGATGGCGGTAAATGGCAATCTGAGTAACATCAATTTACCTGTAAACAATTTACAGAACTGCCATCAAATCAACATCCCGCAAGCTTGTAATGGTAACACTACTACCAACATGGCATCATTCGTAGCTGTTCCTCAAAATATGATGTTAACTACTTTGAGAGTACCTCAAACTGGATTACAAACTCAAACATTAGCTCAACAAAACAATATGACAGCTTTTAATCGACAAAATGTCAACGTTCCAAGTCCCACGAAGTTAAACGGACAGTTTGTTTTTCCATTGATGCAAAATATTAATGGTACCGTCGTTCAAATACCAAATCTAATGGCTGCTAAAATGCCGAATTTCGTGCTTCCTCAAAACTCTCAGTTAGCACCGCAAAGACAGGACCACATACAAAACCAAACAACAACAACCCAGATTCTTATAAACGGTACACTTCTGAAACTTGCCAACGCCATGCCGAACGCAGCATATTCTAATGTGAACAAAACGACCCCAATGAACACCCAGCCGGTTATCAACAAAAACGTCGCGGGAGTGCCGACAGTTGGGATGACGGTGCAACAGAAGCCTAATTATGCTGTCAATTTTAGTCATCCTGTTTTAGTGCCTCAGCCAGGTTTTATCGTTACATCAGTGCCAAACATGAATGTAAAGGAAACATGGAGTTATACTGGGAGTACTGCAACTAGCATACAGTCATCCTGCTCAAATCAAATATATACTGGTAGTGCAGCTACCGGCATCCAGACATCGTGCTCGAATCAGATTTATCCTGGTAGCGCTGCAGCAAGTGTACAGCCATCATCATGCACGAATCAGATTTACCCTGGCAGCACTGCTAAGAGCATACAGTCATCATGTTTTAATCAGATTTACACGGCCGCGACAAGCTTACAGTCGTCATACTCGAATCATCTTCTTCATCATGCTCCTTCTCTTGTAAACTACACCAACCAAACCATCCATACGAGTAGTATTCCAATAGCACCGGTCAAACCTCCCGACAATCCAATCCAAGGAACAGAACCTCCGAGTAGTACAGTGAAGGAACCGGAAGTGTGCGAAGCTACAACTACAAAGTGTGATATTCCCTGGCTGTCTAAAACTGTTAATAACAATATTGTTCCGCTAGTAACTAGTAAAAAGAGGCCTTTTGCTGAAGTTAGTAGTAGTTTCCCTGACAAATTTGAAGAACTATTGTGTGAGAAGGAAGAAATCGATGAAATAGAAGAAGATATAAAAATGGAAGACGAAAGTTATGAATCGAGAACCGACCTTGTAGACGAAGAATTGCGGAAAGTCGAAGAGGTCGCCAGGCGAGAAGATACGATATTTACGCAAATAACCGTTTTGAATGACGTGTCATCGAACGTTCACAGCTCTCTGATAGAGGCGAATTTCAGCAACGAATCCGAATCAGGAATCGGTACAGATAAATCAATAGACTCCCCAAGTGACTCGCTCACAAGTAAAGAAGGCGATGATGATTCCTCATTGTCGTTGAGTATTAGTTTGTGTTCCGTGGAAACGCAGAGCCAAAAGAGTCCGATATTGAAACAGCCGAAAACGTTGAGGTTTCCACCTAGAGTCCTCGTGAAGACAGAGAATGGGAAAAGAATATCTAGTTCGGATACATCGTCTACCACTGCCGTGTGTTTATGGGAACACTGTAAAAGGGAGTTTGATGGAGACCCCGATCTTCTTGAACACATACAGGTATGTATTCAGTTTACGAACTAATATCAGTTTCTGTGCCAATAAAAAAATCGCATCTGCGAAGACAAGTTTCACCACATATATTACGTAAAAATATTTTACGTAAATCTTCAAACCGTAATCGTCATCGTATAAAATTGGAAAAAGCCTGACTCATTCGAACTTTATACGCCCGAATACTCAAACGCTATTTAAGTATTATAAGATGGTGTTAATTGTTTAAGAGGTCGTCGTCAAAATCGTATGGAGAAACGTTACAAAATTCATAACTTAATAAATTAGTCGAGAACCTTTTAAGTATTGGTCGTTAGGTTGGCATCGAATTCAATTCAATAAAAAAAAAAAAAATTTTTTTTTTTTTTTTTTTTTTTATACAACTGAAGTGTCAACCAAGCGTACGGCCCACAAGATGGTAAGCGGTTACCGCAGCCTATGGACGCTTGCAATACCAGAGATATCACTCGCGGGTTGCCACCTTGAGACTAAGATTGAAAGCCTCATGCCGGAAACCATACACTTCACACCGGAACACAGCAATGCGAGCATTACTGCTTGGCGGCAGAAATAGGTATGGTGGTAGTCCTTCCCCGGACGAGTTCTATCACAAAGAAGTCTACTACTCTTTTTACTTCTTGTACTGATTCTAAATTTTGATATTTTCAGTCGACGCATGTGGAAACGCAAGCTGGGAAGGAAAACTACGTTTGCCTTTGGGAGCGCTGTAAGGTTTTCGGCAAGCCGTCCTGCTCTCGCCTGTGGCTAGAACGGCACACGCTGTCTCACGGAGGGAACAAGCCGTTCAAGTGCATCGTCGACGGATGCGAGCGGAGATTCTCCACCCAGGTACAATTACGTTCCAAGCTTTTTATTACCGCATTACAGTATTTCGCCAAATATCTTTGGGGGTGTTAGATTTTCTTTATGTTGATTATTTTTTACTGTTGTGATATGGACACCCTAATGAGCTTTTGCATGAAAGCAGTCTTGACTTAACGCTGCAATAAGAACTCATAAATCCCTGCAAAGATATTAGGAAGGTAATTGCTGCACTCAAAGATTAATGATACATTAATGGTTCCTTTGGCAGGTTTTACATACAATACGATGGAGTAGAGTAATCTGAAAGTCCATTTAACGATTGTTAGGCTTTGAGTGTAGTTTTACAATGATATTTGTCCTTATTCATAAAAAAACTGTATTGTCTCTCCTTGCTCGTATGTCAATGATCAAAGACAGAGGTTTGTACGTTTATGAATAAGGTCCACTGCGTGTATGACTTGACTGGTAGCGAATCTCGAACCACGAATCACGCATTGTGTATTCTATGCTAATAAACATGATCCTTGAAAATGATGGAGGATTTTTTTATATTTTGAAAAGGTTCTAGGTTTGCTCTTGGCACTGATTAAAAAAGTATTGGTGGTATTTTTCGTATATTGTTAGAATTAAGTAGATAGTTTTTAGATTAAGTTCTTAGAGTAAGGTGCCCTAATAAAGTTGGTTACAGTAAAACGATTGACAGAGTAAGTATGCTGCGTAATGTAAATCACGTCTAACTAACGGTGATTGGATCATGATTTTAAATTATCAAACTCATAAATCAAAGAAAATTAATTTTGATAATTTCCTATAATTAACAAACAGTAGATAGATTCCATCACTGGTTGGTCAAGTGGCATATCACGGTTTTGTGTCTACTTTTTTCTATATTATATCTTTTAAAAAGTTCTCAAACTTATTGATTTTCTTTACTATTTTTGATCGTGATGTCGCCATAACGTTGTTTTAACGACGACGACGACGTTGGTTTAATTTCTCTTTCGGTTTCATTTCGTGTGACTAATGTTATAGCAATAAAAATGCAATATTTTCTTTCCTAAGGATCTGAAAGCAGTGCCACTACTCTGCTACAATGTTTACATTTCTTTTGACAATAAATTTATTGGGGTTTATTTTGACCAAGAATACGTGGATAGACCATGACTATAATTTTGCATTAAAACAATTTAATATAAATATTGCATTATGATTTTTTATATCTTCTATTTATCACTTCATCGTTATCAAATTCAATTTTGTTCTATTAAATCAACCATCGATCTTCACGTACACTACTCCATGGTCTATCCGTTTATTTTGGTTAGGGTCTTTTTGACATTTTTCGATAAATTTATTGAATTACGTTAATTTATTACCACCACGAAACGAGATGAGCGAGAGGATGTGTGTGTTAATAAAAACACTATTGCAGAACACTCAAGTTTGTGATTAGTTTAGTTAATTTAAGAAATACCAAACAAGGAACAGACGTGAAAGTGTCTGTTTGAAACAACATTTAATTAGATGCAGTGTATAATATAAAATCGAAACATTAAGATAAACAAAAGTTCTAATAGAACATTTGAAACCTTTTTAGTCCAATAACTTATTGGAACTGAAACGAGTTTCATTGGAACAATGGTATGCGTTCACGCAATACAAATAACGTTAAGTGTACTCAAAACAAAGTGAATCAAAATAATTAAGTGAACAATTCTCTTATTGACTAAATAAGTCAGGAGAAAGTTACATCTATGTCTGTGTACATGCACCTTTTGGCACTTGTGCATTACTGTTATAAAATAATTATTCGATGTTGTTAGAATACGTTTGCTCTTATACATTTGAAAAAATCCTGTGAATTTTATTTCTATGGCCGGCTCTAAAAGCCTTTGATAGACACCCAGGATCTAGATACATTCAAACGTGTAAGAGCTTAAAATTTCTGGTGGCTGGTTGTACCTGTTACTTTAGAACTTTCTAAGGCTCTATTTAGAGTTTCAAAACAATATAATGTAAATGTGAATGTGAAAGATATAATCGAATGAACCTACGATATTTACGATAAGTATACTTTCGTGAAAAAGACAGGACGCCTCTATGATCAGTTTACTTAATGACCCTATTTATTCTATTATATTAACCCTGTTATATTGTATTCTAGCTTCTAATACAGTTCCCATACTATATAATTTACTTCGGTCGCACACAAAACGTAAACTGATCATCGTGCTATTTTTACTATGATGAAATTATAGCAAGGATCGCGTCACAATTTAACAAGCCTTTTGTGTATTTCAGACTCTTCTCGAGCGACATGTGAACAATCACTTCAACGAGTCGTCTCCCAACTCCAGCGGGGCCAAGAAATCGACGGATAGTGCGAGCAAGCTCATTCGCCGGAACGGGAAGAAGCTGCGGTACCGGCGGCAGCCGTGGTCGGGTGAGTGCACTCATAAACTTTACTAACAAGCTATTTAATTGGCGTTATGCATCTCATTCTCATGTTATACATCTCAGTCTCATACTGTGAGCAAAAAGTAATGAGATCATTAACTTCATAAACAAGGTTATTTGAGTTATCCGTTTTCATTTCACGTTTTCATACCACTAGCAAAACGTAATAATAGTTAATCAACCTAATTGAAACCGTTGTTGAAACTATTCACGACTCACAAGATTTAATTTTATGTAGTTTCTGATACCAACGACATGACTGGCATCTTAGGGGTCGGGATTATTGTCGGTTGTATGTCATTGGTTAACTATTTCTAATCGAAATTAATCTCCTTTTAATTATTTTAGTTTAAGAAATCTACAGTACTAATAGGACTAGAAGCACTTGTGGTGGTATTGTTCTCCCTTGTCTTCAGAGTCTAAGGTCGTGGGTTCGAAACCTGGTCGCGTTCTAACGGAATTATTCTTCTGAAAAATAATAGGCACTGTCAAGAGTCAAATAGTAAAGGAAAACATCGCTAGGACACCGGCATTTTCAAAAATAAAACATTCGAGATACTTGTGCCATCCATCAGTCCGGGTGCGCTCAAATAAATAGACCAGTGTTTCATCAGTAACATAACATAACATCAGATTAGCATGATGAAGAATCAGCAATGTTAATTTGTTTTAAAATGTTGTGTTTGCGTATTCCAGCTCGCATGTTCGACTTCTTCGACCCGGGCATGATGGAGGGTCTGGTGTGGCGGCTGGTGCGCTGCACGCGCTGGCGGCTCGGCGGCGGCTGCCTGTTCGTGGAGCCGCCGCGCAGCCGACACATGCTCACGCTGCACGCCTCGCTCGCCGCCACCAGATTCAACGCAGCCACCTGCCGCAGGGAGGCGCTGCTCACCTACTACCCGCCGCATGTGTAAGTTACTATGCACCTTATCATAATTCGGATAGAGGGTCTGGGGTGGCCGCGATGGTAGGGAGGCGCTGCTCACCTACTACCTTCCGCATGTGTGGATTACTACCCACCTCATCATAATCCTGATAGAGGGCCTGAGGTGGCCGCTGTGGTGACTCAACAGCAGCTGCACTCCTTGCAGGTCACCATAAAATACAACCCTGCCACAAGCTGTAGGAACGCGCTGCTCACCTGCCGCATGTGTAAGTTACTACCCACCTCAATATAATGATAGAGGGACTGTGGTGGCTGCGCTGGTGACTTAAATCCTCATCAAATTAGTCATGTAGCAAAGATATCAATGTTGCCTATAAACGATTCTGACGGCAAGTTGTCTCGATAACTAGTCTTACGAGTTTATGATAGAGCTCTAAAAAAACAACAAAACATGTGCAATTAAAGTTTTTGCTACTTTAGCAATCTTGCAAATCTTTAAGCGAATTACTAAACATTATGTACTGCTGAATTAAAAGTACAATGCAAGATTATTATATTATTTTACAAGTTTATAATGAATAGGTAGTTGGGTAGAATTTATAGTCTAACTAGCATATTTTATAATTAAGTTTTAATTAGTCATGTGTTTTTACAGGTAAGCATTGGATTGAAATAACTTGTACCGCAGTAATTAATATCCATGGAAGTGCCTAAGTCCATAATATTATATTACGTTAACTTAGAACGTTATTGTACTTATAAATAATGATAAATCAATAAACACAATGATTTTTGCGAAAGGTCAAAAATGCGCTACGGTAAAAAGTGTGCCAACCAACGGTGCAAATTATGTAGAGCACATAAGTACAGTGGATTTCTATGATCCAAAATTAGATGCATCGGCAAATTTCGTCCGATAGTGGTATTTATCTAGAGCTGTTTCAACAATTGAATGTTTGAAATTTACTAAAAAAAATACTGAATATTATAAATACTAAAGTTTGGATGTATGGATGTTGATGTTTGTTCCTCTATAACTCGACAATCACTAAACTGATTTAGTTGATTTAAAACTTAAATAGATAATGACCGGGAATAGAACATAGGCTACTTTTTATCCCGGAAGAAAGTACGGTTCCCGAGTTCCACGCGAACGAAGTCGCGAGCGACAGCTAGTTATTTATAATACTTAGTCAAAGTTTTAAATTGTTTAATACTTAGTTCAATTTCTAATGATACCAATAAAAAATAAGATGGAAAATCCAGTAGCTCCGTTCGTCTATATATATATATATATATATACGAACGGAAAATTCACTATGGCATCAATAATGGAAAGTTGTGTGACGTTAAATTAAGAATAATAAGCGTGTTTTCCGAATCCAACCCTGCTCGCTGGTGACTGGCGAGTTGTCACAAGCCGCGGAATGGCCGGATATTGGTTGCCTATAGTACTAATTAAGAAACACGTAATTTCCCGATGTATTTAATTTAAATCTTCATACTACAGTTAGGTGTAAATTGTTAATCTACTCGGCTCTACATAACCTTATAGATTTTAATTCTATCTTGGTTATTAACATCATTCTCACTAAAAACGGAATAATTGATTCCCGATATTTCCCGATTTTCTATCATGGTGCATGTAACTGCGCCGAAATATCGAGAATCAATAAAACCAAAAAAAATCATGATAAATATCCCGTTTTTAGTAAAAATTTACATAACCTTTATCATATACCAAATACGTTTAGTTTTTTATTCCTAAAAGGGATCGTTTTAGGAATTTAGCGCATTAATTTACATGGAAGACTTCGTGATAATATTGTTAAGAGTTAAATTAACTTGAACTAAGCATTTTAGGAATTTAACTTATAAATTATAATCACCATAGTACTGACTGTTTCTTTTACCATATACCTTAATTTTGTATGATCACTGACCTGAATTAGAAATACAAAAATAAACCGAAGTAAAATATACTTAGAATAGTTTTATGGAAGAATTTACTAATAATGCCAAACTCTCCCAGCTGTACAGATTTAGAGAAGGGAACGATGTTATATGTTGTAAGGTAAACTCCAGGTGGGTTGTGTCGTAGTCATCATCTGAATTGATTTATTATACTACGCAATTAAACTCTTCGCCATAATAAATTTACCACTTTTGTTTTTTCATGTAGATAATTACCAAGTAACTGTTTAGCACCCATACATTTTTGTTAATTTCACACAATGTTTTGAATGTTTATTATAATAAATCAATTGGAGTATACAATACATTACATACATCCTTTTATTGCCTAATCTAAACAGTATCTATCTAATATTTATATTATCAGATATAACTCCACACTTAATCAGATCATAGTATTAAGTTTAACATTAGCTTAATGCTTTTGAGGGATCAACTGCAATTTTCGAATCTAAATTATATCCTAGATAGCTACTGAGCAGTGCTAAATACTGCCTGATGACCGATCGCCCGCCATCGCTCCGCTTTGGACATCTAAAACAGCGTTTATAACAATTTGTTATCTCTTGTATCTACTTTTATAGGAGTAAAATCCATTTATATCCACTTATTTTATGCGGCGGGCATGACATGTCTCAAAAATGTGCTGTGAAAAGGAGCAAGATGAACTCCAACACTAAAAACGATCTTTTGACATTCGTTTGGAAAAACCGACAGTGCTAGTGTAAAAAGCGTGTGTTGATAAAAATCGACGCAAAGATTTGTGCCGAATAATTCGCCCAGCGCAATATTACACGCCTGTGGCTAATAACACTTAGAAAAGTGTGTACAATTGTAGTAAATAAAGGACCTACGAGTACTTGAGCTGAAAATTTTACATTTCTTTAATTTTAACGCTGCAGAACTCGATATGCATTTGATCTCCGTAAAGTCTCTGCTTTGCATTATTTGTTTTATGACAAAGCCACACAGAGCATTTCTTTTTTTTTTCAAATGTTGCTAGCAAAGAAAAATCCTCACACTAACAAAATTTATAACTAACATACTAAGTTTATCCTATTAAAGTTTATCGTTGCGATGTAACTCGGTCTCTTCAGTAAGGTTGCTAGCAGCTGACGGGTTGCCAGTCAGAAACATTATTTAGATTGTAGCATTGGGTTTGGTTTATAAACGTTATTACATTTTATTTTCATTGTTGTCAGAGGCCGTATCCAGAATAAGCTTGACAATCGTAAACGTTAACGTTCAGCTGACAATTTGGCCTACGGATACGGTCTTTAGCCTTTGGATACGGCCTCATTACTATGGTGCTGTTCGAAGCTACGGCTCTGAACACATTTTAGCTATTAGAAATGCATGGCTATACAAGTTTGTTGTAGTTCATAATGTTTAGGACTGCAACCCAAAACTACTGCAAACAAATGGCAGTCTCGATATAATATTGATAAAAGTTTTAAGATGTCACAATTTTTATTACAAAATGCATGTGTTTGCACCTCTGTGTGGCACGATCTCATTCGCATATTAATATTTCCCTTTACATTTACAGGGTGGAGGATGAGTGGGTTCCCGAGAAGGACGTGAAACGGTTGAAGCGAGTGGAGATGGCGTCTCTGCCCGCGCACACCAAAGTGCTGCTGTACGAGCAGTTCTGCGACTCGTACCGCAAGCCCGCGACCCCGCCGCCCGCGCGCATGCCCCCTCCCGCCTCGCCGCCCGCGCCCACGCGCACCCTCCCCGCGCGGCACTGCACCTCCTCGCGCCTCCTTAACAACCTCATCGCTAAACAACGCAAGAGCATCGAAGTCAAGAGCGAGTGCAACGCGCCCATCACTCCAATGCTCTTCAAGGAAGATGACCACGACAAGGTCGAAGTGAGCGGCGCTAAGAAACGCAAGCTCGGCCGGCGGTACGGCGGCAACGCTTTCTGGCCGTGCGGACGGTAGCTCCGCACCCTGCGCTGCCGTTAGGAACGTTGCTTGAATGAGATGTAGGTTGCTAGAGTTTTATTTTATTTAGATGACATTTATTTCACACATTATTGACGATTCCCGCGGACTACGCCCGGGTGACACGAGGTTTTTTTAATTTGTTGGTTAAAAAACAGACTTTGGCGCGTGAGCTCAAGTCAACGTTTCTATCGGCCGTTTGTAGTAAAAGAATATTTTAAGGTTGTAAATCGATTGTAACGTAAAGCAAGGCAGATGTTGATTCTCCACCGACCCGGGTGGCTGATTTAGGTAAATTCTCGCCAAAGATTGTTGACGACGGTTCATAGACTGCTGGTTATCCGTAGCAGGCGTAAATTTATTCACAAGACTGATGATTTTATAATGATATTTGAATGGTTAGTCGGGATTTCGAGCCTTACTGCGTCCGGCCACTTCTCGAGCTGGCGTGGCGGACGAAGACTTGAACAAATTATGTAAATAGTTAGTGCGAAATGTAAAAAGGAAGGTGACAGAGGTTAGATATTTTCTATGTAAAATAGACGATTTAGTTTAAATTAACCTCTCGATCTACGAGATACGGACGGAAGTAGTCTGAATACTTTTAAGTTTTAGATTGTAAGTAGTGTCGCTATCGACACTGTACGACCAGCGATACGCACCACTGCCAATGTGTAAATACTAGTTCTTATTGGAGCCGGAATAGGGTTCGGGATAGAATAATTTGTGTTCGGCGCTCGTAATGATTTAGTTTAGTTTAATTCCCCGCGAATCGTCTTTTGCTTTCGCTTATTGAGGTGCCAATATTCGGAGGAAGTTAGCGCACATCCGCGATTATTAACGGCTGTTGCGCTGACCACAGAATATGCTACGTTATACAACCAACCTCATTTTTTGGACGGCGATGATTTCAGGTGTCTTCCTGAGCTGACGGGCGCTTACCTTCACTCACCAAGTGCCTATAGTAGCCACTTTACCTTGAATTCTTAGTGTTCACTTTATATCAGGTACGCGCGTAGTCATATCAAACGAAACTAGCCGTTAGTTTATAGGTTGTAGAGTTCACTTTTGATAATCGATTTATTGATCCTTTCTTGTGTTCCGTGTGATGACAAAGCCAAGCAATTGTTGATGACGCTTTATATACAGAATCAACAGCTGTCTGTGTGATTTTGAGTTGTGTGCGTGTTTTTGTGAATAACGACACTGCCAATGGAGTTGTGTTTAATTTACAATTTAGTCGGCAATAGATTTTTTGTGCCTTGTTGAATAAATATAAGACCATTTTTTTACAATGAGGATTTCAATGTGTGTTTAAATGTTTGTTTCTTTAGAATTTTGATGTGGTATATTTTAATCTGTGGCCGACTGTACACAAGCCTCGAAAACGTAATGTTAGCAATAAAATTTTGTGATAAGAGACTATAGTTTAAATATTAATTTCATGCACAACGTATTTAGCAGATTTTATGTGCGATGCAGTAAAATTTAATAAACAACTAATGTAATAAATACGGATTGCGAAAGTTACAAAATACTTACCTATGATTTAGTTAGGTTCTATTGAACATTCGTATAATATATTATCCATGAACTGTAACATACCAGTAATGTAACACAATCCTTTGTTTTTATATTTAGGTATACACAAATCTCTCCACACGTTGTGTCTCACCTTTAAAGTGTTCAAAATCATCGAGATTTAAAGTATTACTAATCGTACCAACTAACATATTTTGAACGGTTGTGTGATGGATGACGATGATATTAATTTATTTAGGGTTTTTTTACACGTGCATCATCTTAATTTTTTCGATCTAAATGATTGATCGTTTTTCAGATCTTAGTTCTAAGAGATGTATACGTGTAAAAACTCTAAATTATAACTAGGTATATCTTGAAAGACTTTGACTATCACACCACCTCAACTATTATTAGAATAACCTATGTAAATGGTTTGTCTATAAAGTTTGTAACTACAATCCCAATCACTTTATAAAGAGAATTTACAATGGCGTTTACTGCTAAAAAACAAATCAAAATAAACACCGTTGTAAATTGTAACAAATAATAGGTAGATTTGTAAAGACACTATGCCAATGATTTTGATACTTACCTACTTTGATAATTCCATAGAGATTATGTAAATGGTGAAAGCATATTAGAACCGCACGTGTTGAAACTCTTCTATGCTATGCGGCGTCGCTATGGTCTCACCTTTAGACAAGACTTAGATGTAACAAACTTTTGGATGACCCTATACAGAAGTTATCAGAATGTAATGCCTTTTAGTGATAAGGGATTTTAACACAATCGAATTAATGTGCATTGTGTTCCGTGCTCACGAGATCTCGCTAGTATTGTTTTAGTTAGTGCCTAGCCTAGAGTTAAGTTAGAGTGAATTACGCGCGGTATATGGTGTTGACTTAATTATAAATAAATAAAACACAATATTTTAAAAATATGCTTTTCGACGACGTTCATACGTTCATAAGAGGAGGGAGATTAGATTCGGTTTGTAGAGTTTAAAACGGCCCTTAGTATTGTACGAAGTGAATAAAGCGTAAAGTATAGAGAAGGAGCGTTAGGCGGGACGGTTTTAGGATAATGATATCGCAATGAAATGTTGGCTATTGTATCGTGAAGTTAAACAGTAGGAAAAGTAACTTGAATCGGTTCAGAACTGCGATTTTGCTCTTCGTCTTGCTCTAAGGCGAGTCGCGATTTACAGTTTTGAATGAATTCGTAGTAGGCGTGGACCCAAAGAAAATGTTAGGAAAATATCTTGTAGTCAAGTTGGTGCCTGTTTGTCGGTTTGCGGTACGGTTTGCAAAGCGCAGTCGAGACTTCCGATTGGAGTTATCCAATGTACTGATTATTTTTTTAATAAATTTAAAATTTAGTATAATTTTATCCAGCACTGATAGTAGTGCCATATTTTATTGGCTTGCTTTTTATAAATTATAATTTTTTTAGTGAAATTTGACACCAAAATTATAAAGACAATTTTTTGTTCTATCCGTAAAAATAATGAATGGACTTGAATAAATATTTGATCTCAAACATTTCGGTGGCGTGTGAAAGGGGACCGATGGATGTGTCGCGTGGTTTAATTGTCGCTCAATTAGATATCGAAAATGAATGATCGGACGTGCCTGGCCTAGCAAAATCAGTACAAATTTAGTTTCTCTTAAATTTTGACGAATCAAATAAAATAGCCGAGATAAGTAACGTTTATAAAATATAAATTAGTCGTTTGATACTTTAGACAGAGACATATTTTGAGGAAATTGATCGTTTTGGCTGAGGCTATTTTGATCGTACTTGTAAGCGCAAAATAGCATATATTTTTATCATTGCCATACGTAGCGTGGATCTTCCCTGACTTGTAATATGTCCGTGGTTTTTTTTTACAGATTTTAGATTGATTTAGATTAATGATCGAATACTATTCCAAATAACTTCCAATAAACCTGAAAATGTTTGATGTAGTTTTGTCTATTTCTCAAAAAATACGAACAAATGTTTCGTGATATGATTTTGATGTATTGATTTGTTCGCTCTATCCACTGATGTTAGGAGGCGTGAAACACATTACAGCTGCGGAGCAGACGCGCAGGACAGATGACGGCTGGTTTACAATACTGACCAGACTTATCTCTACACTCACGAATGCAACATCCACAGATACTGTAAGATATAAATAAATCTGGTCAGTTGCAGAATAACCTCCTGGAATGTAAATAGCTAGTATTTATTGATAAGTATTATAATCTGCAGAATTCTGTAATTTGCTTCGCGCCGGGTAGAATATGGCGATGGCGGCGAGAGTCCCTAGTGCGGGACTCCGCGGGGTTAGACTAGTGGTAGTAGTGAGTGTCATTATAACATGTTTCCTATATGCGTTTATTATAATATTGAATGTTCTCTTTTATTGTAAATGTCTGAGAAAGCAATCAACTATTAGCGGAGCCTGAGTATCCCTCAATAGTGTGCACTACTTATATTCAATTTGTAGATATTTAATTATATAGTATAATGTTTAATGCGTTGTCTTATTTGCTTATACCCTGCGGTGAATCGGAAGTTAATTATAATTTGAACCCCAGCTAATGATGGGAATCTACCTCAATTAATTTATCACATATTTGGGCATAATAATAGTGAATTAATTTAATGTGGTCCTTGAATTTCAATGTAGTTGTTTATTAAGATTTTTCGATTGAAATGGTTTTGTCCACCTGTCACAATGATTGTATGTTATATTGATTAAATACATATTGTATGATTGATATAAAATGTGTTTTATTGTTAGATGTGGTATACCTATTCATTGTATAAAAAATAATGCTAGTGTACCTAGGAACAATTTTTAAAGGGTAGGTATGTAGTAGTATGGCTTACTTTAGGTTTTGAAAGTTCTTGTGGGTTTTTGATAGTACTACATTGAAGAAGTAGCAAGGTCATTTTGGTGAAAGAAAAAATACCTAAACCAAACTGCAGCTACTAACACGTGCCCAAACCCATGACGCTAATGCTAAATGCAATATTGCAAATAGAAAAACTAAACGGAATAAAGTTTCAGATTTCTTTGAACATGATGATATTGTTATTGCAAATACCTACAAAGCATTTACGAAAGGTAGATATTATTTTATGCCAGGGAACGTTTGCGATAATTGTTTCACAAGGGAATTTGACACTGCCGTGGATCAGGTGTGCTAAACAGTTTCATAAAAATGTGATTTTGCGTGGATACTAGAAAGCTTTTATTGGTGTTATATTATGTTATCGGTTTTGATAATGGCGCATGCAACAAAATAATTACCTATCAAGTACCTAGGTAGAGTCTGTTCAAAAAGAGAGAACTGTCTTGAATCAATCCATTTCGATTCTTATACGACGACATAAAAGTCACCTGACGACGGTAGGTACTCATTAAATTGAACAAAGCAACATTAAAAATGGTAAATACTATGGTAGAGATAACGCTGTTTTAAACACCACAGAGGCAATACAAGAGAACATTAAAATTTAAAGGTGAGCAATGGCCCGATCTCTACCTAGAAACCTATAGTAACCTATAATTGTATTAAGTATGTCTAATCCGTATTCAGCATAGAGGATTTAGACCCAATTACTTTCGCTTGAAAGTAGGTAGGCCTCTGTCTCAGCAGTGGGAACATTAGTAGGCATGTCATGCATGTTAAGAGGTCCTAATTTCATTGGGACATCACTGGCAAGAAACCCCTTCGGGTGATATACTACCTTAATAATATATCGTCGGGCTACACCCTTTACGTACCGCGTACAGTTTTTACTGAAAGCTTAATTGAACAGTAGAGTCTGGGGGGATATACTAAACAATAGGCCTGCATCGCTGTAGTGACAAGCCACTAAAGCTAATAATAACATGTTTTATTTAATCTATGTAGGTACATGTTTTATTTAATTTACACTATTTTATTTAATACGAGCTGAACCGGCCGACGATTTTTTTACCCACAATTTTTCACAGTTATTTTTTCCGGGATAAGAAGTAGCATGTGTTATTCCAGGATTTAAGCTGACTCCATTTCAAATTTCATCACAATCAGTAAAGTCGTTTGATAAGGAGATACGTGGTAACAAACATTCACACACACACCCACACAGACTTTCGCACTTATAATATTAGTAGGAAGTAGGATAGGATACGGAAATAATTGCGGGAATTTATAACGTTTTTAAAATACCTACCTTTTTATTTATTTCTTCCAATATTTCCCGAAAAAGGCTTTAGATCGGTCTTCAATGCCGCACTTTGAGAGAGGCCTATTTTCAGCAGCGGTCATAATCAGTCATTGATCAGCCATTGATGATGATGATAATAATGAACATACTTATCAGAAAAAAACAATAAGTGATATTAAAACGTTGGCTACCACTGGTTGCATCGCGTTGCACCGTCAGCAGTTCACGAGTCCCAAGTGCAAACCGCCCGGTACCCACTCCTGTGTCGCGCTCTCCGGACTACGCACATGTAAGTTATATTTTTTTATTTTATCTTTTTTTTTATACCACCAAGGTGGCAAACAAGCATACATACGGCTCACCTACCGTAGCCTATGAACGCTTGCAATACGGCACCACTCGCGCTTTGCCGATCCTTTAAAAATCTGCAGTTCTAAAGGATTTTTACCCATCCATTAACTAGTGACGGTAGATTAAGTTCGTATGAGTCAGTGGCCAACTCTGGGGACGGAGTTTATTGGCCGCCCATAGGCCTCCGTCATGACTTACAAACTTTGAAAAAGCTAAGACTGACTGCTAACGTGTGTGTGTTAAAACTTTATGTATCATTTCTAGTGCTAGATAGAGCATGCTCTAACAATTTTACGTAGGTAATTAGTTAGTAGGTAGGTCATTAACTCGACCGACCTTTTTTGGTTACAGCGGTTCATAGAAATATTTTCCGTTATCACTCCCTGAGGAAAACTTATGAGAACACGGGATGTTTTAGTCTTAAAAGTAATGTGAGCTTTTTATTAGTGATACGCTAATATTTAAAACTAGGTAGTTACCTATTGTATTAATTCGCCTTTGATTTAGTCGGGGTGCAGTAGGTAGGTACCTACTCAGTAGCACAATGAACGCGGCGGGCGAGTGGCACGCAGGAAGCGCAGGTTCGATTTCTATGCGTCTATCATATAGCGTCTTTGTTGAATGTGTCAAGTCTTCTTTTGAGTGATTGTGGTTTTTAGGTTGTTATTTAGTTTTTACTAGCGGACCCGCCCTGGCTTCGCACGTTTCAGCTATAAACCTTTATTTTAAATCACTCTATCTATTAAAAAAAACCGCATCAAAATCCGTTGAGTAATTTTAAAGATCTAAGAATACATAGGGACAGACAGGCAGCCACTTTGTTTTATACAATGTAGTGATTCAATGTGCCTTGTACCTACCGTGCGAGGATTTGAGGAGACGAGACGTCTGAGAATACGTTAAATGTTTAAATTATGATAGGCAAGTTGACTTTATGAGTTCGTCAAATAAAGTTATCGTCGTCGCCGGGTCGCTTGTAGAGACGACGGTGTATAGAGCAGGTTCGAATCCTGTTTATAATAGGAAAACCAGATTTTAACGATGACTTATCGAACTAATAAATACATTTTACAAAATTTCAGAAGATAAATCGTCAGTCGACATCGGTCAGGCCATTGCTGTTCACAAAATTTACTGCTGTACTGCTGTATTTATTTAAATGCTGTACACATTCAACGGGTATGTAATTTTTCTTTTTTCAATAGAAATAACATTATCGAACGGTTTAAAACGGCAGGTGATTTTGCAAAATGAGGTGAATTTTTGAATCATCATCACCGGGGTCTTCGATCTATTATAATGAACTAGGTAGAAGGTACTGTAGAAGGTGGATTCCAAAACAAACATCACTTATTGAAGCTGAATGTCGAGAATTTGAAGAAAATCTGTTGATAGAAGAAAGAAGAGGTCCAGGGTTGAAATGGCCATTACCTCACAGTCACGTGGTCTTGTTGGTACAACGTGTGATGTGACGTAGTGGAAGTCTCGACCTGGACAGCCATCACTTTGGAAGAGAGAAGACCATTTACCGTGCTCAATAACATGTTTGTTGGGATACCTACTTATTCTTTTATAATCATAATGAAGCGCTCGCTATACCAGATCAACGAACAGTCACCACCACCCACCGGTAGCGTGGGTGACCGCCAGTGGCAATTTCAACTAAGCGCTTCCGTGCTTCGGAGGAATCGGAGGGCACGTATATAGACTGATTTTAATAGTATAAATATTTATATTAAATAATCTTAATTTTTTTTTGTCTGCTGTCCCTTCTACTTTAGTGTTTAACTGTGTCATTTGTTTAAATTTAAATAATAGAAATTAAGAATAAGTAGGTGTGGGTAGAAAGGGTAACTTGGGTAGAAAATTCTTGGGTCGAACGGGTAAGCACTCACGTTAGGCAGTCGGTCCCGGCATTTTCTAAGTTGTTGTCATGACGAAGGCCTTTAGGCGGCCTATTAACTCTGTCACCAGAGTTGGGCACTGTCTCATACGAACCTACTTAACATAATCATAATAATTTTCTAATGTGCCACATTCTATACACATTTGTAGCAACAGTCAATCAGTCAATAATATATATATAATTCTTCTTTACGAGATGAAAAGGGAACCGCCATGAGTAAAAGTAAGTATGAGAGTTATGACTTCCTCTTTCTCGGAACACTGTGCTTGAATGTCATGACATATTTCACTGTAATATTAAGGCGGTTATCCACTAAAGCTGAGTGTAGACAAAAAAACCGTCAACCAAAACCGTCCTAGTTTACATCTTTTCTCTGCTCTTAGCTTTTGTAAAAGTAAGGAATTAGGTTTTTTCTTTAGCTTTGATCCTACCCTATGATATGTCTTATGTGGTCTAACTCAGTTAAGGTGTGAGAAACATAGCCCAAGATATTCCCAGTGCCAACTGGTAACACTTTTGCAGCATAAAGTACTTACCATTCCCTGCTACGTGACTGTGGCTTCGGATAGAATTTCGCCGACTCAGCCTGCGCTGTATGTGTGTGCGAATAAAATAAATATACTTACGATGAACACGACACTTGCAATTATCAGAAAATATATAATAAGAATGGCATTTAGCTTTGTATACCTGTATACCTACATGATGTCAGGTATTTTATGCGAATGTTGGCACTGCAGCCGCATCAATTCAATTGCTATGGTTTAGGAATCGACTTGTTGAGTGAGAGGCTAGAGTATGAGAAGCCTCCATAAGGTAATAAGTAGGTCATGCATGACATGCATGGTATAGTCGATCGATAGAAGACTTTGGTAAAATTAGGTATCAATTGTTAACAAATCACAAACACCCGGCACCAGGTTCGTCACTTATGAATTACCTGATGATAAGAAGCTGTTAGTGAAATAAAGATGACTTTTCGATCCAGATAAGTTGCTTGGATCTTGCGCACCTAGTGCGTAGGTAGGTAAATTGCTCACAGGATGGGCGATTCTATATAAAATATTGTATCAGATCAGTAACTAAAACTTCGTCCTCTGTAAGAACGTAAGCTCTTAAATCTGTAAATTATATTAACCCCTGCTCCGTTGTAATAAGTTCCAGATGCTGCACCCATCGCACAAGTGCGTGCGATGTATGAAAAAATTGGAGCAGAGAGAGACCCTGATTGCTGAAAGCACTGCGCTTAGAGCTGCATCCGTGTAAGTAAAGTGTGTGGGCTAAAATTTTATTGTAATTTCGAAATTAATCAACAACTAGGTAGGTACTTACTAACAACGTTCCTATCAGGTGTTCAGACCAATTTAACATCTAATTTCCTTGTTATACAACTGTATTATCCGTTACATTATGAGGCAGTGATTGCTGATTTTTCTAGCTATTATGTAACTTCAAAACAGCTCCACAATTACATTTTAGTATTTTTTTTATTGACAGAGCGAGGTATAGGTCGCACAGCGGATCTAGGCTTCCGTGAAGTTAGCCGTTTGTGATGCGCAAAGACAATTTAGTTTGAAAAAGCTCCATTGCGCATCGAAACGGCTAATTTCACTACGGCCGAGATCCGTTGTGAGACCTATAAGCGAGCAAACTCTCTGATTCAAGTCTAGCAAAATTTGCTTTCGTCTGTCAGTTTGTTGGGCACAGGAGTATTTTCGGTCAGCGTGATGAGCAGAATAAAAAGGCAAAATAGCTCCTCAAAATGCAGTGAATTGCTCACTTTTAAAAGTCTCGTGGGGTCTGTTTGCAGAACTAGGTACTAGTCTGTATTCTGATATTGCTAATTAACAAAAAAAACGTTTTTGAACTTTTAAAACGTAATGTAAAATCTGTTAGTAATATCACGAGATTTTTTCGCTAAAGAGAAGTTATAGCTAATTTGAAACGTTGAACTACAATATGTTTTAATGGGATTAACTTCTAAGTTTCTATAATAAAAATAATAATATTTTCCCAAAATACCTACTTGCTTGCTTACCTACCCAAAATACCTTGAGTTTTTTACAGTTTCGGAGCGCGCGAAACAAGTTAGTAGGTAATACCTACGCCGAAAGAACGCCATACGGTTAATCGATTATGCGACTCAATCACAACTTCACAAGTTATCTTACAAAATATCTGGCCATTAACAAGGTAGACTTTTGACATCTAATTATCGACAGACAGACAGACAAAGTAAAGGAACGCGATAGTGCCTATCATTAGGGGATATACAGGGTAGTCACAATAGTTGTAGAATGCAAGTAAATTATTGACTAGCGGTAATGGAACGGCCCGTTTTGTGAGACAGGGCCGGACTCAGGACAATTACCAATTAGATGCTTTTACTATTATATTACAGTAGAGTGTAGTTATACCTAAAGCAGAGGGGCCAAAGTAACTTTTTGTAATTTTGATTTTTGAAATAATTTTTTTTTAAATTCAAACTCGTATGTCTAGGATTATTTTGATAACCTGTTTTGTTTAAATATTGTCTAGCTCCACTAGCTGGCTACGTTTTGTAAATTTTAAACTGTTGTCGTTTTTACAATATTTAAATGAGGTAGGATCATAGGTACTACGGTGCGGTTCACGGTATCACGCGGAAAATCTGTACGTAAATAAGTTTTTTAACACTGTGGCAACAATAGTTTTAGGTTTTCATCTATATCTAGTTTTAAAAGTAATAGTTCGTATAAGGACTGACTCATACGAACTTATTAGACCAGCCATTGGGCTGGTCTGGTGACGACAGAACAGAGGCAGTAGAGTTAGGAGGTAGGTTTTAGGTACCCCACCTTTGCCCCCGCCCCCAGCAGGAAAGTACAGCCCTGGATAACTAGAAGCGGTGAATGTTTTTCGATTCCTGCCTTTAACTCGATAATGGGCTTACATACCGTCACTTCAGGTTCTTTGTTGGTATTTTCCTTTCAAAAGACTCGTGCTCGTAGAAAATTTATGCCAATTAACTGAACAGACTATGAACTATGTTATACCAGTTAGATATAAAACTGAAATCGAATAAACCTTACTTAGGTAACAACTTTTATTATCATAACAAAAAAATCTTGTTTTTTATGTGGTAGAATAATTATCCTAATTCATAAATATATGTAATATTATCGGCTTGCTAATTATTGTCTTTTCTTGTCATTCTTACAATGAACAAATATACCATGATATATTTGAAAGACACATACGACACGCAAAGGTTTATTACTTAAACTCACCTAAATAAGGTGGCGAGTTTTTTATTTGGGCGCTAGCGGAGCGGAGCTTTTTCCGTTTTCATAATAAAAAAACCGAGTATGAGCCAGCTCGATACTCTCAATCAGCCAAGACATATATGGTCCCAATATTCTATAAAACACTGCTTTATTCAATTTGCACTTACTTGTCGTTTTTTTACTAACTATCTTTTGTTTATTTTGTTCTTATATCACTTAGGTGGCAAGCATACTTCCTCTGATTGCAAGTGGTTACCGTAGCCTATAGACGCTAATATCACTAGCGAAGTTGCGACTGGTAATCGCGTTTCACACCCCGCACTCACGAAACTAGTATGTCGTCTGAGTTATGTGGTTTGCCTATTGAGTAACAGTTTATTTTTACTTCAACGTAAATTGATCCCACCGTAACCGAACCCACTTATTGGGTTGCAAATTAAACTTTCATGAGCAACCTTCACTATCCACATTCGTGTGGCTAGTTTTATAATTCATACCATCATAAAGTACTCGTTTACGAGTGCGTGTTCTATGCTGTTTGTTTTAACCCCTCATCAGCCCTAGTGAGTAGGGAAGCTTCATTTAATTTTTGTTGGCTAAGGGGTTTTTCATGTAATTTTTGTGCTAAATGCGGGTCGTCCGTTGTGTAGAGAGCGAGTCAGCTGGTATGATTAATGAGAGATAGCAATGTGTTCCAAAATTATTATACTCAGGTCTGGATGAATGAGTGCTTAGAAGTTACTTAGCATTGCCTCTCTGGTATACACATAGCACTGTCTCTAACACGCATTCTAGCATTCTTCAGGTTGTGAGACAGTTACCAAACTGAGCATATTATAATGTTACGTCTATTTAACACGCTAGCAAAGGAATCGTAGTAAAAATATTGTTTACGTAAAAAGTAGCCTATGTGTTATTCTAAGACTTAAGCCATCTATATTCCAAATTTCATCACAATCGGTAAAGTCGTCACAGAGATACGTGATAACAAACATACTCACACACACACCCACACACAGACTTTCGCATTTATTAGTATGAATAGTAGGAAGTACTTACAAGGAACATAAGAAAAACAAGCTCATTATTTTAAAACAGGTTAAAACTACTAATTTAATTAAATGACTCTATAATACTTAATTAACTTAGGACATCAGAGATCAGATAAATTGATTTGTCTTCTATTACCTAGATATTACTCATTATTCTATTTTTGAGTGCTTACGGTGTTTTTTTTACTTTAACTACGCAGGTACAATGCTATAAATAATAAGTCCAAAATATTGAACGAAAGGCGATGTCACCTAGACAAATCGATGTCATGATACTTATTATTTATTTATGAACTGGTATTATTGACCACCCGTGCAGACAGAACCCGCTGCATCTATCCAATCACTTGATTACCTACCTGCATAGCTAATGAACAACAAAAACACAGTATCCATAAGCTGAGTTATTAGTTGCTGATTGGTGCCATCAATTGCTATATGCGATGCCCCCGGGACGGCTTACACAGTATCGGCTGCTTAGGGCCAAGTCAAAAGCTTATTGCCATTAATACTAATATTATAAATGTGAAAGTCTGGTGTATGTTTGTTACCACGTAACCTCCGATGGAATGTAGATGGTTTAAGTTCTGGAAGAACATTTACAACATTTTATCCCGAAAAATAACACTGTTTCTGTGGGATTGCACAAAAACTAAAAAACAAACACAGTCTGTGGGATTGCACAAAAACTAAAAAACAAACACAGTCTGTGGGATTGCACAAAAACTAAAAACAAACACTGTTTCTGTGGGATTGCACAAAAACTGAAAAACAAACAATGTTTCTGTGGGATTTCGTAAAAACTGAAAAACCGCGGGTAAAACCGCATGGTCAAACTGTCTTAATATTATAGACAGTTTGAGATGGAGATCAATGGAGATTGGTTGCTAAAAGTTATGTGATCATCCCTCAGCTCACTTGATGAGGTGAGTTCTTCGAAAAAACAGATTTTAATAAGGGTGAGTTAGCTTTATAAAAAGTCCTTACTAGTAATTTATAAGCTTGTATTTTTTTTTTTTGTAAAAGAAAATACTAAAAAATACGTTTACTTACTTGCTTTGATTATTTTTTTGTTTGACCTCAGTGGAGCGGTGCCGACCAGTTTAGAAACGAGAGGTTGCGGGTTCGATTCCCGCTGCGTGACAAATTTATGCATGATCTGCTAATATTTACAATTTATTAATTGACTTGTTTTCATCGTAAAAGTAGCCGGTTTAATATTGGGTTGGACTCACTGAACTCATTAACGTAGTCTAAAATCGCTGTCTCCTATATCCTAGGCTTGGTTTTTGAAGATCAACGAGCAGCGGTGGGGGTTATTCTAAGCCGGATTGTTCAGTCGATTAGTCGCACGAAATATTTAAAATTGGCCAATGTTTCAATTTGTTCGGTTCGCTTCGTAATGTAATACGCTGTTATCAGCTCCGAAACGGAATTATTCTGTGGAGAAGTTAAGAAGTATAAAAAAAATAAAGCTAGTTTTAAACTTCTCAGTAGAATAAAGCTTTTGTCATAACAATCTGATCAAAAAATTCGTTTGGTTCTGTAATTTAAATTTTCATTAAAAACGGAATTTTAACCATGACAAACCATGTTTTTTTTATTTATTATCTTCGTTTTAAACATATCTCATTACCTACATTTTAGCGGAATCAGGATTAAATGAAAAAAGACAAAATAAACTCTCATAATGAGCAATAATATTATTATCACAAACACGATTTGAGGGCGCTACGTGTCGTGTGAGTCGTGACGCCTCTTCGTTGCTAGGCAACCGAAGACAATCGATACACTGGCCCATTCATAGTTCATTATACTGTCCTGAGTACGTCCTGACAACCCCCTCGCCCTCTGTTAATCTCTCTCGCCCTTGAGATGGCGCGACGGGCGGGCGCGGCGGGTTATGCTAACTGAGACGCTAGCAACTCATACAAAATATGTACTTAGTTAGGTAATACCTACACTGCCTGAAGTGTTATTTTCAATAGAAAAAACACTTTCCTATTTGGAATTTAGTTAGGTAAGTAGCTATTTTGTGATTTAGATGGTCAAGTCGCTCGCCTGATATTTAGTAGGAAGATTAATTAGTGACCGACCGAGCGAAGCGAGCAAGGCTTCACAGATTCAAGATTGGCCAAAAATGCTTTTGTCCGTCGTCTGTCTGTTCTCACCTACAGCTACAGGCCACATACTGAAATAATTGTTGCTTATAAAATACATGCCTTTAGGCCTTCTACAAAAACATTATCTATAAGAGCAGGTTTCAGAATGGTTCTCTGAATAAATTATTGCGAAACGTATTAGGTCGGCTTTATAGCCTAGGTCGCCTCTGTAATAGCCGGGTATAGTCCTTCGGTACTTAATAATCATATTGAACTTGTACTCTGTACTAATCTCATTGCAAAGCATCGTCGGGCCACTCATACATATTAATGAATGAATCGGTATTCCATTAGCGGTCTGCAAACAAGAACTCTATTAAAAGCTTATGAATAGAGCACGAGAAGATGACACTATCGGTGGTTGAACTTACCTATTGATATAATCATCATGACAGCTTTCCAATGTTCTCACAGCTGGGACACTGGTCTGCTTTCGAGCGACGGAGACTTCTGTTTCCTGACACGGTTTTTTGAAAATGCTGAATATATTTAAACATTTATTTTGTAGTTTTTTTTTTTTTATAGATACAACTGAAGTGGCAACCAAGCGTACGGCCCACAAGATTTTTTGAAAATGCTGAATATATTTAAACATTTATTTTGTAGTTTTTTTTTTTTATAGGTACAACTGAAGTGGCAACCAAGCGTACGGCCCACAAGATGATAAGCGGTTACCGCAGCCTATGGACGCTTACAATACCAGAGGTATCACTCGCGGGTTGCCACCTTGAGGCTAAGATCGAAAGCCTCATGTGCCAGTAATTTCACCGGAAACCATACCCTTCACACCGGAACACAGCAATGCGAGCATTACTGCTTTGCGGCAGAAATAGGTATGGTGGTAGTCCTTCCCCGGACGAGCTCTATCACAGAGAACTCTACTCTACTCTTAAAATTGAGAGTTTGTAATTGAAAACCTACATATCTAGAAATTGACAGAAAGCAAAGTGGAAAATACCTCCAGGAAATTTACTTCTAACAAGCCTGCATCTTCCTTGCTCTTCAAAGCTAGGAAATGAACGTAATTTCCCAAAAGCGTCGTCGCAGCCTCTGCCCGTGTCTCGCGTCCCGGTGGCGATTGCAAAGGAAATTGCAGGGTGGATGAATGTTACTACCTATACCTAGGCACACCTACCAAATGGATAAGCGTTTTTTTAATAGGTGTGAAAATAAAGTGAAAATTAGTATACAATTTTACATCTCAGTTGTAAATCAACCAAACCACCTCACACAATCAATACCTACACATATTTTATAAGTACCCTACCCACTAGTTGTATATTATGAAAATTGTGCGTTAATTTCTAGCATCATAATGTACCTACGTATTTACTAAATAGCCTTGTTTACATTGGAATGTGAGTTAAAAAGTTGAGTACTACCTTTCTAACTATTAAAAGGACTCTAAGCATTTAGGACAAACCCAATAATGGTTTTTTAAATGTTTATAATTATATATTTTGTTTTTTATTAAAGTTAAAAAGTTAAATAAAAAAAATTAAAAATCCCACTATTACAATATCACACTATACATATCGTTGTCGCGTTCTACTGGCAGTGCCTTGCGCGCGTACTGTCTCGCACGAAAACTCGCTTCTCGTTCAGGCTTTAAAATTGCTAAATGCGCTCTTGGCATCAACACCATCGTGTGATTTGTATGCTGACCGATGGCCAAATGTGTGTAGAGTCTACACACATTCGGCCATCGGACAGCAAACACACATTCATTCTCTACACTGTAGAGAATGTCTGAGGTTGTGTGAGATGATTGTTAGTGTTAGAATTAGTTCAATTCGTTAATTATCTACTGTTGCATTTATTTATTTTTATATCTTTGTTTTATTATTATTATTATCTACTGTTTTTGAGTGAATTGTGTATTGCGTAGCGCCTTGCTGTAATACTGTAATGCTATGTCATTAAAGTTTAAATAAATAAATATCATACTAATATTATAAATGCGAAAGTTTAAATGTTTGGATGTTTGGGTGGATGTTAGTTCTTCTATAACTCGATAACCACTAAACCAATTTACCTGAAATTTTAAAATATAGATAGAGATAGATTTTTTAATTAAAGTAAATAAGAAAATACTAAGTAATAGAGGAACAAAAATCCACGCAAACATCCAAACATCCAAACTTTCGCATTTATAATCAAGATTATAGTATACTTTTGTAGTGTGAAGTGTGATAGTATGATTGAACAAATCGCTGGCTTTACACGCATTGGATAAGGCATAGGTGATGTTATCAGAGTTTAGGGTAGCATCGATGTCTGTGTTGTATGAGGGCACAGAGTAATATGAGGGTCTTCGACGAAGTGGAAACCACCCTAAGGAGATAAGCTTTAGCTTCTCAATCTATCGGCAACGGTTCAACATCTACCGCATATAAGTATTTAAAATTAAGTTCTCAGAAAAGTACGTTTGCTATTTTATAGAAGAAACATTTATAATTTTTGTATGTAACTAATAAACTCAAAAACTACTAATCCGATTTTAATCATTCTTTTACCATTAGGATGCTACATTATCCTTGAAAGAGCACCGGTGGTCTAGTGGTGGTGACCCCGCCTTCCGATCCTAAGGTCGTGGGTTCAAACCCGGTCGTGCACCAATGGATTTTTCTGTTCGAAAAATTTATGTGCGCAATGCCAGTGCTCTCATACGGTGAAGGAAAACATCGTGAGGAAACCGGCATGTCCAAGAACTAAAAATTCGAAAGACATGTGCCATCCACCAATCCGCATTGGGTCCGCGTGGTGGATTAAGACCCAATCACTCTCGCCTGAGAGTAGGCCAGTGTCCCAGCAGTGGGAACATTAGAAGGCTGTCATGATAGAATATAAAACTATTGTTTTAGAATTATGGCTAAAATTTATAAATAACGGTAGTATATGTTTATAATTAACCCTCGATCGAATCATTCGAGGTCGTGCGTCAATTCCGTTAGCCCCAGGATCCAGAATATTCCCCAGCGTAAATTATTCTATTACATCCAAAGGTAAGGTCAAAAAATGGTACATAATATCAAATTACAGTAGCGACTGATCTGACCAATTACAGACAGGGTTGTTGTTTAATGGCGAATATTGAATGGGGCCTTCTTTAAGGGTCGAAAATAATAATTTTAAAGTTTGAATGAATCAATTTTATTTTAAACATCATTCCAATTTGCGTGAAGACGTACAATAAGGCTAGGCCAAACCAACGCGTTCAGGCTTGCGTCCGCGGTAGCGGCGTGCAGTTGCGGCAGTTGCGGCGATGCAGGGCGATCAGTTATTGTGCAAGAACTTCTAAATTCTCTACTGGTATATTCGTACAGTACGAATCTACCCCAGTTACTACCGTACCCAGTTACTAATATCTGCTCTTTGCCCAAATATTAAACAAATTATTATAAAATAACAAAAAAGTAAACTTCATATAAAAATTAATAGATACACAATAAATGAAGGCATCAGAACACCTTTATGTCTTACTTTTTACGTCGACTAGTCTCGCGGTTAGCTGGCCTGGGTTCTACCCTCTAGGGTAGTATACACAAAAGTATGAACGTGCATTTGTAATCGCGGAGATAATACTATGAGAACTGTACGAATGCTCCCGTCTGTACGAATATATGTATGCAAGTCGTTTTAGTTGACCACTGACTCTTGAACTTACTTAGGTACTTACTTACTAAGCCGAGACCTTGCTCTGACGAAACGGGTAAGGTTGTTATGTAAGTAATGCCAGTGCTCTCATACGGCGAAGGAAAACATCGTGAGGCAACCGGCATGTCCAAGAACTAAAAGTTCTAAAGACATGCCATCCAACAATCCGCATTGGGTCCGCATACTAGAATAAGACCCAATCACTCTCGCCCGTGAGTAGGCCAGTGTCCCAACAGTGGAAACATTAAAAGGATGTCATGATGATGATATTATGTAAGTCTTTTCCTGTCTGTTGCTGCCAGGCCATCTCTTTTACACCCGTCAAGGCGTCTTTTTCACGCATTTTGACGTTTTGACAAAAAGGACGGTTTGACGCGACGACAGACAAACGACAACGACAGGCTTACATAATAACCCTTAGCGATTAGTCCATTCAGACTCCCTTAAAACGGTTACACCACAGAACTAGATTAAGAATAGTTTTTGGAGCACACATTGCACGTGGGTTCTGCGGGTCAATGCATTCTATGTTTAATGTTTATGTTCACCACTAAAAGCCGATAGGGAATAAAGAACAGAAAAATAAAAATAAAAGAGAAATAATGTATCCATAGTAAGTACTTAAATTATTCAAAGTAAAAGAACACAGAGACGGGATAGGGCTTACAAAGAGTTCTCGGAATACGCGTAAGGGCACCGCCCTACTATCGCAGGCGGATCAAGCTCACGCAATTGCCTCCTTTATATGCGGACAATGGAACCGCACTATAAATAAAAACCTTTCAATATACCCAATACTAGAAACACGTCAATGTCCCGTCCTCTATAATTTACGAGGTTATGCTCGTTTAAGAAATAGTTTAGCAGGCTAGAAGCCTGCTAAACTATTTCTTAAAAGGTCCTATTTGGTTAGTTAGAGACAAAATGACCCTGTGTAAAATTTTCGCCAATATTGTTATCATTATCATTTTATCCGGCTGCTGAAAGACCCGTGTTATTTTATTATAAGTAGAGATAAGTTTGTATGAGTCAATTTCCTAATGTGGTTCGTTCGTTCGTATGAGTCAGTGGCCAACTCTGGTGATAGAGTTTATTAATGTGGTGTAGTGTGATAACGATGTTTATGGACCGCCTGAGGCCTCCGTCATGGCCTAACACTTCGAGGCGCCTAAGCACAGAAGCTCTCAGATAAAAATACGTAAAGGTATATCTAATAGCTAACCTTTAATATTACATTCTGCTCAGTGTCTCTAGCATAAGCAAGCACCGAAGACTTAAAAGATTTTCTAACTGGAGTTAGTAATAGCTATTCTTTTTTTTTTAAATACATGTGCCCTACTTATAGAATTGTAGGTGTAGGAGCGATTTAGATGGTTATAGCATCCTGAAAGTTTACTTAAATTTTTTTTGTAGAGAAAAATAATCCATTGTAACTAAGACCATAGTTTTTTTAACAAAACCGTTGTGCACGCGTACGTACAACTAAGTACCACTGCCAAGTAGAGCTCTTTAAGGCATCCTTATTCATACATAATGCAGGCCTCGACTGTAATCTGATGAACTTCTGGCTCCTGCTTGCACCTCAGGCGTCAGACGCATAATGACGAATGCAGATATTGGCAAACGCTGCTACCCACCATTGCTACGCCAAGAGATGCTACAATGTTTTTGCCAATGTCATCATCATCATCTTAGGCACTACAGCTGCGTGTGGGTTTTTGGCCTGGTCAAGTATATTTCTCCATCTACTTCTGTTTTGGGCTTTCTCTCGCCAGCCTCTCACTCCTATCGCTTTTGTGTCTTGCTCGATCCCGTCCAGCCATCTCCATTTGGGTGGTTTTATCAATGTCAACTGGCCGAAAAACAAGAGCCTTGTTTGAGCTCGTGTAGTTATTCAACATAAACAAGAATACCTTAGAATTAATCAGACGAACGAACGACCAGACAGGGTGCTTATTTGAGTTTATAAATGCCGGCTAAAGAAACATAAACTTCTAACAACCAGTTACCCACTCACCCAACTTAAGAAAATTAAATATTCAATTGCATACAATCGCCACGATCAAAGTTCCCTTACAGCGCTGATTTCAATTATAATGAAGAAAACGTACACAATTCGCACCCTTGGCTCCTCTGCAAGAACTGGCGACGATTCTGCTCCTGCGGCAAACTGCTCTCACTTGGAATTGGACTCTACGTTGCAATAATAAGGTCGTTAGTACTTCTGGCAGGGTTGAAGGGGATGCTGCGCCTGTATGTATTATAAATTGGTTTAGAGAGGTGCGGGGAGGCGCCGGCCGGCCGCCGCTCGATACCGACCAGTCGCGAACCGCGAATACCCTGTGCGGGCGTATTTTTGCTGACGCCACGCAACTCCAAACGATCATGATAATAAACCCCCCGTATTTACACTAAATTAAACCAAAATAGTGAACAGTAAAACTATAAAGGACTGAGTAAAGTAGCACGGCAGTGAAAAGTGGTGATTGTTGACCAGTGTGTTGGATTGTTTGCTTGTTGTTTGGGGCAATTTTCGCCGGAAAAGGTGAGTTAAAACAATTGACAGCAATTAAAAGTTCATGTTTTCGGGTGTTTTCTCGTAACCTACGTTTGATAAAACGAGAAGTTAATTTGGTAATGACTGAGCGATCTTTACGAGTTGCCGAATTTGGCCTTTAGATTATTTCGTTTGACGGTAGATTGTCACAAGGGGTGGTGCTGATTACCGCTTTAATTTACGAGAATAGAGTTCTTATGATGGTGCTGCCGTAGAATTATTATTGCCATTATTCTCCTAGGACCTATGAATACTTATATTTACTAGATATTTACTATAACCTATAGCCCAGACTACAGTTGGAGGATCGGAATGTAAAATTTATAAAATAGCTTCTCTGAGGTCACAGAAATACTTTTTAATAATTTTGGTCATCAACTTCACCACGTGGACCAACTCTGGAGTGGTGAATAGCGCATGAAATAAACAGTTCTTGGACATGCCTGTATCCTTACGATGTTTTTCTTCACGATATGAGAACATTGAGCGTACATACATTTTTCGAATTAAAAAATCCATTGATGCAAGACCAGTTAGTTCTATTTCCACGACTCTTTAGCATCCTAAGGCGGTGTCGGTGTCACAACCACTAGACTATCAGTGCTTAGTAAAGTCCTTTAGCGAGAAGAAAAATGAATGAATGAGTGAATGAATGAATGAATGAATGAGAATACTTTATTGTACACCTTAAAAACTAAATTACAAAATTTAGGAATAGTGATTTAACTGAATGCACAATGGGCGGTCTTATCGCTGAGGAAGCGATCTCTTCCAGACAACCTTGAATCCACCTCACTAAGAATACCAGCGTAAGACTTTCCACTGGAACTGACTTCATCTTTACTCTTTAGCATAGCGGATCTGACTTGACTGATGCTGATTTGACGAAAAAGTCGCCCGGAACTGAGCGAGTAGCAGTAAGATCGTCGTGTTTAGGCCATTTCGATTTGAGTTGTTCCATTTTACTTTACTGGTACTTCATGGTAGGGTTTGGTCAATTTACGGATTTCGCTGACTACAACATTATCGTCAAGAACTGGTGCCACTCTTCTGCATTTTCATTAATTACGTCACACTTACCTACTGCCTTGAGAAACCTTTAGATTACAAGTATTCTTGGGGATGATAGATCAAAAGGAACTGTGGAGAATCGTAATTAACAGATTTGTATTTAGCATTGCGCCTCCGTCAACAAAATAGATGTTTCTTTCGGCGTTTCCTGGTAATATTTCTATAGGAATATTTATGAAGCCAAAAAATAAGTTAATGTAAACTATGTTATACCTGGTAATATTTCTATAGGAATATTTATGAAGCCAAAAAATAAGTTAATGTAAACTATGTAGATTACTAAGTATAAGTACACAGAGAGCCTCTTTGTTAGTAGAATTGTTCTGCAGGATTACAAATAACGCAACGGATAAAACAAAATCCGAACAGAAGACCAAGTTACGGCCCACATAACATGACCCCCGGTCTTTTTGATCCAGGATTCCGCAAATAGCCTCGTCGCAAAAACCAAAGGTTGCGGGTACTAACTGCGGATTTAGACGGGGTTTGCCTTAACGTTTTTGTTAAAAATAATTCATAATTCTGACGGTCAAAGCCTACGAACATACTTGCAAAGTTGCAACCGTCAGTTTTTTTAGATATGTTTCTAATAAGTTTGTAATGCTAGTTTTAAGTGGTATCACTCTTTCACCATAATGACAGCTTTCTAATGTTCCCACAGTTGGGATACTGGCCTGCTCTATGTGTTATTGGGTCATAGCCTACACGCGGAATCAATGCGGATTGGTGGATGCCACTGGTAGAGCACTGTAATCAATACTTTCTTATATATATATATATATATTATAGTTATAAGACAAGTTGTATTATGCAACGCAACAGAGGTAGATACACATTTTTGGTTAGAGGTATTTGAAAGGTTTATTATAAATACCTTTCAATATACATATGATTGAAACTTTTACCTATCGTGAGCAGTTTCATTTTGAAATAAGTATCTTTGTATCCTACTCAAGTAAGTAAATCTGGTATTATAATATATTTTATAATGGTTGATGGATGAGTATAGAATATTAATTCTGGGACCCTGGGAATAATGGTCGTGAAGGATGTTCCCGGCTTCTGCTACGTGCCAGTAGAACTTTCTAATCTTGTTTGTGAACCCTTTCGCTCTTAATTTATTAAATGTTAGCCTTAGTTTAGAAAACAAGGTAGTCCAAACATAGACGTCAGCAAGAAAAAAATTTATTCCTCAGATCTAGGGGTATCCAAAAATACCCCTGTATGTTCCCCGATTTTTAGTCATTTTCGAGTTATGATTTTTTAAATGTGTTTTTTGAGAATGATTCGTCGGAACGTTTGAGACAGATAAAAAAAGCTTTTTTCCGAGATACAAAAAAAAATCAATGAGTTGTACAATCATACATAAAATAATCAACTTTCTAGCATTAGTGCAAGCTACAAAAGTTGTTATCAAAAGTGAGGAATTGTGTTTGAGAGAGTCAAAGTTGAATTTTTAATACCTAGGAAAAAAAAACAAAAATTAAAACTTAGCCAGGTTTTTTTTCAGCAAATTACGAGATGTTTAAGTCGTTGCATGATGTTAAGCTCCACGTCTGTCCATGCTGAAATAAAATAAAAACCTAACTAAACTAACTTTTAATATTCTTTTTTTTTAGTTGGAGCGTTATTTACAGATTTTAAGGAATTTCCTAACTTATTTAGCCTTACGAATGACAAAAGAGGCAATATTCATTTACTTAGATCAAGTTGCTAAAATTGGGAATCATTACCTTAGCACTTTTGAAAGCCGATTTCAGCAAATAATAGCCTATTAGGTAATTTTTTTTATATATTTTCATACACTTATTGATACACTTATAAACTATGGTTTTTAGATTTTTAATATTCAACATTGACTCGACTCTCTCAAACACAAATTCGTCACACTTAAGTGTTGATTAATCAAAACTTTTGCACTAATGCTAGGAAATTGATTATTTTATGCATGATTATAGGTACAACTCACTGAGATGATCTTACAAAAAAAAAATTGGAAAAAAACCTTAACATATTTTATCAGTTTCAAACGTTCTGACCAAACATTCTCAAAAAAAATCATAACTCGAAAAATACAAAAAACCGGGGAACATTGCATGGGGTATTTTCGGATACCCCTGGATCTGAGGAATCTAACCAAAGAGTCCAATGACGAATGACCTTGAGTCTGCACCATCTACCGAAGTCCTGTCATCGGTCCATCGTGTGGCCGTCCTTTTATTCATAAAATGTCTTTAATATGCTGTCCGATTATCTGTTACTTTTGACTCGAACGAAACAATTTTATTTTTGCAAACATTTGTAAACGTGTTAACCTACCCTAACCATCGATGATAAGCGACAAGGGTCGATTGGGGAAATAAAAACCCCGAAGCTCTTGAGTCAGGAGGAGTCCAGGGAAGGTATAAACGGTGAGAAAAATAACGCTAGTGCTCTAGTACAAATAAATAAACGAAAAGATTCGTTTCATAGTGCTTTTGTCCAATACAATTACTTATAACATTAGTTAAGTTGTGAAAAATATGGATACTTGTTCTGAAATAAATAATTTTTATTTATTCTTTATTTATAGAATATTTAGAATAGCAGGTGTGACTTGGAATTATTATTATCGCTAAATAAATCCACTTTGGTACCTACTGTAACATTTTATGGTAAAGACGTAGGTATAGCACGACCTTGCAGACGCGAGACGAAAAACCACAAGTCGCGACCCTCTCATGGCATCCCATGCCCACACCTATAACTACGCATAGCTGAGGTTAACGAACAGACTTCCAAGGGGAAATTACGCGCATGCGCTCTTTATGTTTTCAACCTCTTACGAATTTCTGATACGTCAAGGGAGCATTATAAATTACCTGTATATATATAAAATGTTTTGGATAGTTTTCAGTTTTCACGCGGCGGGGATCGTAGTATAGTATGAAAAAACAAAGCAGGCAGGTAAGTAATTTATGTAATATAATATTTTTATTTTTTCATATTTCATATTTCATTTATTCATGCTCAATGTACATTCAGCTTAGGTGTAACATAGTATTGCTGCAGGTGAGTACATGGACTCTGTAAGGGCGCTGCAAGTTAATATTTCTAGTTTAAATAGATAAGTAGATAAGTAATAATACAATCACTAAAAATACCTAATAATTTTAAATTATATCATTTACCTTAAACAAGGATCACATCGGATTGAGACCAAGGGAGTTCATGGATAATATTTACGGGTTCAAATAAAAAATAATAATATTTAGCTCGATGCTAGCAAAGCAACGGGCAAATCATCACGACTAGCAGTTGGACGCAAAAGATATTCGTTGCTTATAAAATTCACTGCGCATCACACATTTGCCAAAACCCTGCAAATAAACAGGGCGGTAACGTGTGTGGCTCCGAAGATTTACACTTTAAAACAGCTACCTACCAATTTCCCTAATAGTAAACCGAAACGTGATCAAACCACATAATTAGTGTATTCAAATATTACCAACACGAAATCCTTACCTGCAAATAATAGGGCTCACAAATATAAACGAGTTATTGATTGCCTGTTTTGTGATTCTGATTTTTTTCCCCTGATAGTTCCATCATATTATAGACCCATTATATTTAGACTTTGAGATGCCGCTTCTTGGGCGTTAAATCGTGATTTTTCAAAATATCCATATTTATAGCAATTCGTTTTATTTAGTGATTTTTTACTGGTTAGGTACTATTAGATTAGAAATGAGTGTAAAATGACAATAACGCTAAGCCACTGCCCGAATTCCAGCTGAACCTTGAATGCTATACCTAAACAAACATATTTTGATGACTGATTTGAGTACAGGTTATTCCTGTTTTAATTAATCATTGACTTTTTCGTCGGCTAAAGGTTAAAGTTTTTTATTTTTGTTGTTATATCAGCCATTTGAGTCCTAGGTACTACTGCGCACAAGTTTTTTCTCTTTATACCTGCTTACTAATACTAACCTGCAAAGAATTTAATGCGTTTAGAAAAGTTTTTCCCTTTAGCTTATTGAAATTCAAAGTTACCTTAGTAGGAAAATCACTCGCCGCGAAGAAAATTACCATTCTAGTAAATGCCGTGTCTTTTGTCCGACCACTTCCTACTCATGGATCACACTCTCACGGGAATGAGAAATAGCCTTTTTACTTACCGCCCCTTTTTTTGCCATTTCACTTCCTATTCTGAGTAACATATTTGATTTGTCATTGAATTTCATGAGCTCTGTGGATGGATACTCCTAAGGTACAAAATCAACTAAATCATAACTTTTTACCGCAAGTACTTTACTTTACTAGTACAGTAAAGTTATCACAAGGATCATTTTAAAACGTCCTAAAGCTAGTTGATCGAAGGCATAGTAACTATTTGGTAAGCAATATCGGGGGCTAACGAGTTCGGGGGCAAACAACCGTAACCCAAAGCAACGTAGTTTGGTGCGTATTTATATTTTTTTGCAGGTATCAAAATATTATCCTAGAGTTTTTTTTCACTATAAAAGGTGCGAATCGTGGAAAATATTCCGTACTTGCCAATAGTTTTTACACAATGGGTAGGTTCATGAAATTAACATATTAGAGTTATTATAAATAAACCTATAACAGTCTCTCTAATTTGTTATTTTTATACTGATAGTTATAAAAAGAACAAACGCTCAAAAATGGGGTTGCTGAATATCTCCGCCTAATGTAGTTTGATTTCGATGATTTTTATTTTATATGAAAGGTAAGTATTAATTTTAAGTTTGTCTGATATTTGGTGATCTTCAGCGGGATGAGCAAAATAGTTCTTCAAAATGCAATATGTTGCTCACTTTCAAAGCTCACTTTACAAGTTTGTGCTTGCGAGGAACTGCTAGTTTTATTATTTTCTATACCAACCTACCTACCTACAAGTATTGGAGTTTCATGAAGGGAAAACCAAGGAAAACTACTATTTGTTCTGATGTAAAAGTGTGCATGCATGGCGCGCGACAAAGGTGCATTGCCAAGTCGACGATAAGGTTGTTCAAAGTTTTGATTTAGATTCGACAAGTACCTACCTCTTTTGATTTGTAATGATTTGTAACATAGAAACTTTAAGCTTGCCTGATTGGTAATGTTTGGCACCGTCAATAATTGGCCACTACCCTACCGCTCAGTACATAACTGAGCGCTTCGTGCTTCCGGGGGTACCATCATAAACTTATTATAAAATGTGATCCACACATTACAATACGCAGCGTTTTCGTAACTAGTCAACGCTGCAACGTGGCAAAAATGCAATTATGTCGGTAAGTACGAGAAACCTTAGAATGAACAATGCAATGACCCTTTGTCTATAACTAATTGAACAGGCTACATGCAAGTTGAAGCCTTAGTTCTTTCACAACAGAAGCCATTTCTGCAACAAGATATCTTGCATCTTCATAAATTGTTCGCATAGCGCACGGGATCCTGTCTCCAAGACTTGGACATTGGAATAAAAAATAAAAAAGTGGAAGAAATGGCACGTACGCGTCCCGTCGTCGGTCGCCCACTTTAACAGCTTGCGTGCTGTCGCATATTCATCTAAATACTTACCAATCGATTCAGAACCTTATCGTCACAAAGTTAAGGCAGATGTTTGTCGGTAGGGTGTCAGAGCACTTATGACAGCAGAGTTTTTTTGTTTTACGTCATGAGTCATTTGATTACAACACGCTTTATAAAATAGCGATGCGATGAAGCTATATTTCAGTCTTTTTGAAAAATAGCAATTTAGCTAGAATACTATGATGTTATCTTAAAAATGAAACAAGTGCTTTTTGGATCATCATCACTAAGTTCCGCCGTAAGCTAAGCTAAGTTAGCTTTATTATATTATACACAACCAGGATACCTAATAATTGACCAGTTAAACTTTTATATACGTAAGGTTTGGTCACGAAACCGGCTATAAGTACAAGCATACCTAATGTACATACAATAAAGGGTTTTTTCATTCGAAAACAATATATGCAATTATGCCCATGCTCTAAATCGATGAAGGAAAACAACTTGAAGAAACCTGCATCTACAAAAACTAAAAAATCAAAAGCATTGGGTCATCATGGTGGATTAAGACCCAACAACTCTTGCTCGAGAGTAGACCAGTGTCCCAGGTTCCTTGTTTTATTAAATCCAAATCCTGCATTGTCGTGCCGAGCTCAGTGGATTTGATCTAATAATAATGACCTCACAGAAGCCGTATGCTCCGTACCGTAATCCGAGGTGACGTGGAAACCTTTGCCGATACCGCCCGCTCTATGGATTCAAGAATATCAAGACATGCAGCTACGATTACTAACATGCACGCCGCACTATCGCGAAAACTCAACTTTTTACTTGCATAATTGGTAAAAGGTTCTTGTACATGTCGGTTTGATGTTTTCCTTTGATGAACTCACAACCTTAGGATAGGAATGCGAGGTCACTACCACTAGACCACAAGTGTTGCTGTTTTGTTTGACAATATTTATTTTCTCTTTCGGAAATACCCCATCAATACTTCAGGTTGATCATGAAAGACCCTGCTAATACTTGATAGTCAAAACGTCACGAAGGAAAATTTGAGTTAAGACTTTTACCTACTAATACTACTACTAATAATACTAGCGAATTTCCCCGTTTAAACCTTCCCTCGTCTCCCATAAATATTTCAAGAGGCAAATTAGCCAAATCGGTCCAGTTGGCGAGTTTGAGCGACTAACGAACAGCAATTAATTTTTGTAGCTAAGAAAGAAGACTTATGTAGAGATATCTGTGGTCCTGCCGACTCATAAGAACCGTAACCATATTACAAGATTCTCCAGAAGCACGCGGAAGGAACATCTACAAATTACGGCTAATTTGACGCTGTTCGCAGAAACATTACCGCGGTTTGAGCTCATTACACGCTTGACTGTGTAGGAATAACATAACTGAGGACCTATGCGTACTTTAGTTGAACTGACTGCAGTGGCTGAAGGTGGCAAAACATTCCTACTGCTATTTGTCTGAGCTACCGCTTGTTCCCCGCGTAAACCGCGTCCACGCCCCGCGGTCCTGACTGAAAGACTGAAAAACTTTGAAAGTAACCAATTTACTGAATTTTGAGGAGCTATTCTGCTCATCCCGCTGAAGATTCACGTCAGATCTTTACAAAATTATTATGAGACGAATTTAAAGTTAATACCTTTTAAATAAAATAAAAACCATCGAAATCGAATCTCATTATGCGGAAATATCCAGGTGCCCCCTTTTGGAGAAAGTACGCCCCCTATCAAAAAATACCCGACGACAATCAAATTCTATAAAGTCATAGAACTTGGTATACAAGTTCTATGACTTTATAGAATTTAATTTTTTGTGAATATAAATACTTGTAATACTTACATAGAAACACTTAGACCCGGATAGCAAATATTACACATCATGCAAACATTTATCGGAATTAATATTCATCGGGGATCGAACCCGCAACCTCACTTCTCAGTTTTAACCTAGTGCCTAGGAGTGCCTAGGAGATTCACTTCTTTTTGATGTACATTGGTGTGCAAAAGGCATTACATAATAGGTCCATGCGCTGTACCTACGTACTTACGTAGAACAATATTGAAGGAACTCGTGTAGAACGAAACTCCAATAATATGGTAATGCAAAGACAATATTGACGCCCTGTAGGTATGTGAGATGGAGCGACCCGAGTACGTGCTTTAGGAATGAATTCAAAAGTTTTTGGAGGTAAGAACCATCAAACCATCATCATCACTTCTCTGAAGAGGTCTACTGCTGGATATTAACCTCCGAGATTTTAAGAAGGTTGGATATATACAAATAGGTATCTAATAGTTTGTTTAAACTGATCCTCTCAAATTACTTTGCTAATTCTTGCAAAACGTGTAACCCAAGTTTGCGTGGTTAAACCTCATTTGCACCTATTTGTTTACGTGAGGTCGCATGTCTTACGAAAGTTATCGTAGTTAGTTCAATGCATTTCATATGACTAATTATAAAATTGCAATAATTAGCTAGCTTCAAAAATTTATTCCGGGACTGGGTAGTCAACGAAATAAAATGTTCAAGGAAACCATTATTTTATGTAAAGGTTAGTAGAAATAACTTTAGAATAGCTCTCGTCCTAGGAAGTTACTACTAGTTATACCTTTCTGCCATCAAGTAGTAACACTTACATAGCTGTGTTCCGGTTTCGAGGGGCATGGTTACCGGTGAAATTATTGGCACATGAGACTTTTGATCTTTGTGTCAGGATGGCAACACGCAAGTAATAACCATGGTATTGCAAACGTCAATAAGCTACGGTAATAGTTTACAATGCAGCAAGGCCCAGAGTAAGTAATATTATTATTGTTACAGCCCTACAAGAATAAGCTAATAAATTGACGTTCCTAGGGAGTTGTTCCTCTGAATTACTCTGTGAGCAAAGGCAATTTAAAAAACTAAAAACTGCCTTTCCAAAACATAACACCAACATCACGCAAGAAACAAAAAAAAATACTACATACTTACTAGCGAAAAATATTGAGAAAACTTCAAACGCTACTCCTCAATGCTATAGTACAAACCCTTGGTCTGTGGGGGGAGACCTGCCAGGTTGCAGGGGAGGCCCTTTGTCTGCGCACCGTCATTACTTTGTCAAAGGTCCTCGGCGAGGCACGTACGTTATCCTGGTTTCGAATACTCAGAATGTCGCATGTACTACTGTAGAATACTTGGAATGTGTGTGCGGTGTAGAGGTGGGGTAGGGCTTTGTCCTTTAGTACTTAGGGTGCCAATGATGCAAGTGGTTAGGTAGGTGCGAACGTGTAGGTTATTAGGTACCTATACTGTACTGCACTGTACTGTATGGTATGGTGCGTATAAACTGAAAACTTTGCATTTTACTTACCATTTTTTATTTGAATAACCTGCTGTTTTTAGGGTAAAGCCCTAATGCAAATGGTATTAGCATAATTTTTAAAACCATCGTGGTTATTACTTATAATTATTCTATTGTAATTAAAAATAAGCATTTGATTTGAATTGATGTCAAACACGCGCGTGTCACAGCAATAAAACTATTTCTAGAGTAAATGCGTTTTTCGAGCTTTATAGGTATGTCCAATAACCCAATTATGTGCTCGCCATTTACAAACTTAATTCTAGTTTTTGGAACAAGGTACCATTAGGTATCCACTTATCACGGCATGGCCGATTATCTTCTGTTTATGAACTATATTTTAATTGCTCAAGTCTCCGCTAAATGTGTCGCTAAATTACCGTATGAGCAACTACCGGCAAAAACTTGGCCTCTAAGTAATTACCCGCACGAGCGATGTACTGCAGTTTATCATTAGCCTTTTACGTAAACGCACGAAACAATCCTTTAGCAAAACCGATTTTAGACAGGATCACAAAGTCTGTCTCATTTTGGAGCTTTACTGTCGCTTGCAATAGAAGTGGATATACGAAACTCCTTTATTGTTTTTGTTGGAGATTTGGATTGGGTTAGAGTGGATTACTATGGTTTGATAGTCGTACATTCGTTTATCTCTAACGACTAAGCTGCTTTACTCAATTTTGACTCGGCATACAAGAGCAAGCTTCTAAAAATATTCCGAACATACGAATAGTACCGCTATTCCGCTCCGCTTTTGTGAATGATCGCCCTATGAACTGTATTCTCTCGCTTATAGTCTCTCGCTTGAACCTCAAGAGGCTTACAAGAAACGTACTGCTTACCGAGTATCGGTCAAGAGGCCAGGCGACAGTTAGTGACTCGAGCTGCTCGAAGTAACCATTAGGACTTAGAATATATGCGAGAAAGCTCAGGTCAGGGTTGAATGTTTGAAGAAGTTGCGAAAGAAACTGTTCATATTAGTTCCATGAAGAAATTAGAAAAATATCCGCAAAAGCATGTAGGTCTTTTGCAGACGAAAAATGATAGTGATGAAACAGTTTATTATTTTTGCGTATTATGATTATTAGATATACATGTAGGTACAGACTGGTCCGGTGTTAGTGACCCCACCTTTTTAACCTAAGGTAGTGGGTTTGAAACCGGTCGTGCACGAATAGTTTATTATTGGGAATCTGTTTAAATATACGACACAATGGTTAATAGATTTCCGAAAAAAGCTGCAAATGAAAACTGGGTAATGTAAATGTTTTCCTTCCCCGTGTGCATATTTCTTTTCTAATAGATCTAATAAATTTTGACTGCTTTAGAAAACATTATCTTTACCTTTATTGGGCCGGGCATCTAATGCTAATCAATGCAAGTCTGTTGCGTACTTTGACTATATATCTTTGATTGCGTACTTATTTATAAAAGTACAATAACAAAGGCGAAATTGCAAAACTGGACCAATCAGAAAATTTCAGGTCTTTTCGACGTTTCTAATTATGTAGATCCAGTTAAAACGAGGGCAATGAGCGACTTTTTGTTGCAAATGTCGGTGTTACAGTATCCTGTGGATGTGATATTATGGCCAGTCGTTGACTCGCCTTTTTAAAACATTATACAGGTGAGTGGCTGATTTAGTGTACCTAGCATACCATTTCTGACGCTAATAATGATGCTTGATGCGAGTGTTCCATGAGACTTTAATGCCCTTATCTTTTTTTTATATGTTTATAAAAAGGGTATTACACGTGTGTAATACCAAGAACCCTTTTTTTGCTTACATGCAACGTAATTTTTTGGCGGTTACAAGATTGGATTTCTGCCATACTATTAAAGTGATTGAAATGTAAGGGTGATGTTGATTTGTAATTTGCTCGAAGAGTATCTTGGAAAATTTTGAAAGAACGCCATCATTCCTTTAAAAATGTTGTTCGTCAAATGGCAGTCTCAAGTAATTGTCAACGTGTACCAAGACAAACCAATCAAGTTCGAATTTTGAATTTAACGAACAAATTTTGAAATAAATGATGGCGTTCTATCAAAACTTTCCAGGAGAATCTTCGATCAAATTACAAACCAATACCACCCTTCCATTTCAATCACTTACACTTGTGCCAAGACTACGAGTCGTATTGGTTAAACTGCCACCAAATTTACACAATAAAACTCAACATACACGAGAAAAACAATTAAAATGGGAGGACCATGTCGTCGTGCCGGCAAAAAGACCGAAGAAACGTCAATACCATCCTAAGGTGAGGGTCTACTCTCAAAAGCGACAAACGATGATCGTGGCAAATATCTTTCAACTTTATGTCGGTGACAACTAAGTTAAGAGCATTCACGGACATAAACTGAACCACTAAAACTTTCACGTTAAATCGCTTTTGTCCGCAAGAGATGAACCTAGGAAAAGGCATTTTATATCAAGTTATCGAGGCCATCCCTTTTGCCTGGTCGATAACCTGACGTTACACCCTCATGATCTTCGTATCATAAATGACGTTATTTTTATCATAACCGGTTCACTTTATAATCATCTACCATTTCGCACCAGTGGACCTAATCATTCCACGTAATTGAACAGCAATCGAGCACATCAAGGTGAACAGTATCTGGACACGGTCTGTTTGACCGTAGTAAGTCAGCTAGTGTCACTGGTTATTTCTTGGTGTCCCAGTTTTAGGTCAATGACCAGCTAATGTGTGTGACACTGGGCAATGTGATTGATGATGAAAGAACTGGTGGACCTGATTTTTTTTAATAGTACTGTAGTCACTACGGTGGCAACTCAGGATGCTGTCCACCTTTTGGTAGGTGGTTACCGTAGCCTATTAGCGTTTGAAACACCAAAAGTTATCTTTCGTGATTATAAAGATGATGCACCTCTGCTTATGTCCTCACACAATTTTTTGCGCAGCGATTTAGTTGTGATGCAAAATAAGAAAAATAATTTGAACCCTCTCAAAATGTACCCTTGAAATTACATCCACAGCAATGGGTGTCTTAGTGGTTGCTAGTGGCAGATTATGATGGGAGTTCTTTCTCAGAGGTGCTCTAACAAAAAAGTCTAATAAAAGTCGGACACTCTTGGCAGAGTGGAAAGATTATGAGTGGCGGCTCATGCGATACGTCTCCATTCAACTCTGTTCGCAGCTTGGCGAGAGCATTCGGTCATGGGAGGGAAATATACGAACGTATTGCTACCAAATTCTTCTATTTGGATCTTCAAGTTCTAACGAGAGTTCCAGAAGTCTGTCGTTTAATCATGCAGGTAAATTATCGAGGCATCTAATAAGAACGGAACTGCACTGTCTGTATACGGCTAATGGGGTCAGGCTACGGTTTGTTAGTTTTTATCGGCGCTTGTTGCCGAGAAAATGAGCTGGGGAGGCATAAGTGGTCTAGATTGTACGCTGAGGCCGACTTGCACTAACCAGGGTTAGTTTAGTAAGTTGAAATTTTGACTGCTGTTACCGGTGGAGTAATCTATACAGTTGAACACTAATGCTTAGAAAATCGTTTGCGATACCTAATGTTTTCTAAATTCTGAATAGCATAGCATATTTTATGCTGACGACGCGTTTACGACTTATGACGACTTATTTATTTTATGTCATGTATTGACCAATAGCGACTCGCCTCGGCTTCGCAAGGGGTGCATTGTCTTCAACCACTCTATTTAATGATGAAGATAAAATATTTTAAACTACGCAACGGATTATAATGCGGTTTTCATCAATAGATAGAGTGATTCAAGAGGAAGGTATATACGTATACTTAGTTTAATATTACTTTGTGTTAACGCCGTGCAAAGCCGTAGCGGGTCGTTAGTATTACCTGCGTGAATGAATACATTGCTGGCTGCTAAAATATTTTTTTTCTGCAGCTATATTTTTTTTTCGGACAACTGATATTTTTTTTTGGTTGGGTTTTGGGGTGCTGTACCACCCCCTTTTGTTTTCGGAAGTAGTCTTTTTACACCCTGTATATTTTTACTCTTTGCCAGCTGATGCTGTATCGTGGGATCATGTCGTGCGGAATAATTTCACAGTTGACGTATTACAGCTATAGCAAACGGCAAATACTTAGATAAAAAGTAAGTAAAAAAGAAACTAAAAGTTATTGAGAACTGCAATAAAACAAGTTGAAGTCCACGACTTTGCTTACGTGGTACGTCATCATAGTCAGCCTTCTAGTAAAAAATATATATAGGTATGTCTAAATAATAGTTGTAGGTATTATTAGAAAATAAAGCGGTTCTTATTTTAGCTAGGGCATTGGTCTAGCGGTTTCGGCGTTTGCCGGCTTATAACAAAGGACGCGGATTCGAATTCAGCTCATACGGAAATTTTAGATTGCATTTTTAATTTAATTATTAAAAAAACCGGTTCAACACACACACCTCTGTTTGTTTACTAATTCCATTGTTAAACATGCTAATCCGCGATTAGCATTGCGATTTGCATATAGATGGAGGTCACTTCGTAACCCTGACCATCAAACGTGAATAGTACACGTCGACGTGAGGGTGGTCTCTGGCAAAGGTAGTAAGTTCAAATATGGGTCAGTGGCAAACTCTGGAAACCAAAAAATAATGTGGGTTCCTTGTAATACTTACGTAAATAGATAGATCTAAAATTATATAGAATGGTAAATGTTATCTTAGGGGAACTCGGAAACCGTATTTTTTCGGGGATAAAAAGTAACCTATGTCATATTCCTGTTTATTATCTATCTATGTTTTAAATTTCAGCCAAATCGATTCAGTAATCGTCGAGAAACAAACCTCTAAACATCCAAACTTTAGCATTTAATAATTTACGCGTTTGTACGCGTAAGCGACCGTAATTACATGACGCAAATAAAAATATAGTAGGCTACACTGAAAACCAGCGCTACAGACACATTATGTCTGCAGCACATGCTGAGTGGCTGCCTTTTTTTCGTCACAATAGTTAAGTTTTAATTTGTATTGTTATTTTTATGTTTATTGTGCAGCGTTAAATATATTTTTTTCTATTCTATTATATTCTATTCAAATTGTTTTTAGGCTTTGAACGAAACTATCGTTCTTTGCGTTCTATGTCTATTAATACCTAATTTAGTAATGCGAGTAAAAATGACCAGCAGCCCTATTGCGTGGCGAGGCGTGGTCAGGCAACATCGGGAAATAGATGAATTAGTTACTGCGGTAAAATTGCCATTCGATAAGTAGGCCGGGCATAATGAACCCAGCCTATTTAGAGGTTATTCTTATTAGTTCTTGCGAGGAATCTATTTTTATTCATCTACTAACACTATTATTTGGGATAAATGTCGCTGTGTATCCGCCAATATTTATTTACCTATTATGACAAAAGTATTCGTTTATTAAGAATTAATTAGATTTCTTCAGTGTACAATAACAGGGAACAGGGCTGAAAAAATACGTGAATGAAAATTACGATAGGAACCTTAATAGGTTCACCCTCAAGGTTCACCGGTTCACTGGTATTTTTATTACGACAAGGCTTTTTAAGCCAATTGCATAATCGTTTTTGGTAACTTAACAAGTGCCATATTAGCGAAATTTTCAAAAATGTAAGCAGGTCTCTTAAATTGTACTTATAACTGCCAAAGACATGGGATCTAAAACTCACTCAGAAAGAAATAAGGAAATAGTCAAGCGAACAAAAGATTAAAAATTGCGTCACAAATAATTTAATATCTTGTTTATAGGTAGTATAGAATTACCTATCAAAATATAGGTAGTATAGAATGAATAGGCATATATCTATGTAATAAACCTTATGATAAAGTTCTAGAATTTTCAGGATTATTGACACCTCATAATCATAATCCTTTTATTCACGGTATTGGAATACTTCAATTTATATTATGTGCAACTGGTAACATGGATTGTGTGTGCTAAGGTCAAAGTCAAAATAAGCCAGTGCCACGCGCCTAGACGCGGCCGCCCCGTGCCATCATTGTCTTTTTTCAGTGACTTAGGAATGACCAAGAAATCCAATACATAGCAAGCCGCTGAAATAAAAGATTTTTTTTTTATGAATAAGGGCATATGGCATTAAAGTTAGCATAGCAGTTTGAATGCTATTCAAGATCACTATATACATCTACTTATTTTAAGTGTTATCCTATAATCCGTTTTGCCGTTTAGATTGAGCTACTAACATCACAAACTTTCCGATTACAAATCGGTAGATTGATATTTTATAGAAATCTGGAGGCACTACTCTGCCAAGATGAGCCAAGCGAAGAACAAGGGCAAGAGAGAAAAGTTAGGCACCAAGTAACCTAACTTTTATTGAAGCCCTTCATCGTTTTTTTGAACCTGTTTTGAATATAATTCTCCACTTTCACGAGCCTCGCAAATAATAGCAGCGGTTTTTTTTAAATATTACCAACGGTGTTATTTTGATAGGTAAATTTTGCGCTTGTAAATAATAAGCAATGTATTCAAATTTATGATCATAACAACGTGGGTCGGCGTTTATTTATACGACGCGTGTGTTGAGGGATTCTATTAAACAAGGTTTCCTCTATATCAAAAGAGCCAGGGAAAATAGGATCGCTTTTAATATAGACTTTTGGATTTAACTTTGGCAACCCGATTATTACAAATAACGAAACTCGTGTTAATGTGGATACCCTACTAGTTTAGTTAAAAGTTCTTGAATGGGAAATGCGAACTTAAGTAGTTGTAAATCTATCGCTGTCGAATCGCTATCGATCGCTTGTCGTCGCGTTAGGCCATCCTTTACTTTACATTACATGCGTAAGTTACGCAATATATTTGTGAAAGAGACGGTTAGACGCAACAACAAGCGACAGCGATTCGACTGCGACAGACTTACATAATAATAGCCCTACAAGCTGCTCCAGTGACTGTGGATGTGGGTGACGAGAAATTGCTGTCAAATCGTCGTTTCCCTTGCGCTGATTGCATCGCACCCCTTTCCGCTCGCCGTGTTTGCTTATTTGCCGCCAAATGGATTACATTTTGCACATTCTGGCGACGATTCGTTTTGGTAGGATGTTGACTCGATCGATACCTTTGTCTGCAAGTTTCCCGTGCAGCTTTGTGTGCCAATTTTTAAACGTTATTTTTATAGTCTGTTTGTCGAATAGATTTGGCTGCTAGAAAAAACCTACAACATTCTGTTTACGTCAGTATTGTATCACACCACACGGCAGTCATATATGAATTGGTGGGGGTGTGAATTCTAGTTGAGCTACATAACTTTGCTTACTTCATAAAGATCTTCGATCACTCTGTCAATACAATAAGAAGCCCTTTTATTTTAAAATACATTCATGGCAATATTTTCAAAAGTTATCATCAGATCATCAAAAGTTATCAGTTATTATAACATCAGATACTTACCGTTTTATTAATAGAATCCTTCAACTCCCCTCTGCGTCAAGATATACTAGATACCTACAGCGAGGCACTCAAGTGCTTTCGACGACTCTCACAATTTGGAAGTTCCACCGGGGCGCAGAATAAACAATAGTGCCAGAGCTTCGCAAGTCGGTGCTCTTAGTACGAAGGGTCATTCAGGTTATAAATTATTCAAGATCTTTCGAGATGTTGAAACAACCTTCAGGTTTTAAGGATACAGATTATCACGCCAACCTTGGCCTGGCTTAGGTGGCCTGGGTTGTCTGAGATAATGATGCCTTTACCAAAGACGTAAAATACGTTAGACAATTTATCTTTTCTAGCATGTTTTGTGACAAGGCTGAGAAGCGGATCATATTAATATTCGGGAACTAACGAAGGTTAGTTCCCGAATATTAATGTGATCTGTAAATATATTTGTGTTATGATATCATTTAACAATTTTTAAAACTTTTTTATAGAACAAAATTTTTAAAAAAAATTCATTATTTAAATTACAAAAACACTTGGGATGTGAAAATAAAATAAAATGAAAAAAGGATGTGTGCCAACCAACTCCAACTCTACTCGGCATCTACAACAATAGCAAGATCATGCTTAAAAAGCGATAGAACTGAACCCATCCGTTTTGTTGCCGTATTATTTTACGGCATGGGCGCGTTGGATCTGGTGTAAACTGGCTGGCTAAACCTGGCTTGTAAGACGTTTCAAAATGATCCATGTAATGAAATCTTTTTGACTTGACTTAGTACAATGCACTCTTCTGCGTCATAAATAGGAAATTTTTAAATTAAGCGTGAAAGAAATGTAATTAATGTAATTATTATTATATGCCTGTAGTGTCCCACTGCAGGGCAAAGGCCTGAAAGATTGGACATACCGTAAAGACTTCCAAAAAGTACTATTTTATATCCGTAAAATACTTATCCACTTCTAAGTACTTTCTAAAAACGTTAGCTTTACATACGATTGGTCAGAGCTTTTTTTTAAATTAAACCTGTGATTATACATTAAGTTTTATTGTTATAAAGCCATTTTGATCTATAGCATGCGCTCGTGGCCTGCATTTCCTGTATTTGATGCCTGCTGAGATAGGTAAAGGCACCAATACCTATGATTATGTTATAAGTACCGGTGACCTTGCACGATGTCGAGATCATTTGCGGGTACCTACCTACTGCGGTGAGATCGGACGTAACGGTGCTCGGACGCTGACATAGAATAAGCAGTAAGAGCATAGGACGTAGGAATTCTTTTATAAAAACATGTGAATACTTTGGGCTCAAGAACGCTTCCTTGAGCCATCCCGACAGTTAGGTTTGGTCACTGTAGCAAATGCTGTTAAGATTCCCCGATACGTTTCAAATCAGTAATATTTTGTTCTTGATTGTGCTTTGAAATGAAAAGTTGATAAGTAATAATAAAGATTATTTTCACATTTCATTGTTTAGAAAATAATAAAACCGGTTGTCGTTTCATTACACATCGCAGTTAGATTCTTTGATTTATAAGTCTAATCAATAAAAGCCATCTACTACGTGTTCTTAAAATACATTTTTTATAAGAAAACGGATTACATATTCCAATTCTTTATATTATTTGCACATAAGTCTTGCACTATAATGCATTATCATCACTAACTAACATAATTGGAGATAGAAAATGCGGTCGAAGAAAAATTATCATTATCGACATAGAAAAATCATATTTAGATACCCATCTAATATACATATAGGTGAGATGTCAGCTATTCTCATCTCAACCCACGAAGTATCTAGTAGGTACCGTAATGGTTTATTCTATGGCTCAGTCAAACTCAACTGGATGGATAACTGTACCATTCGTTGTGGCGAGTCATGTCTCTGCCAGGCGTGATAAGTCGAGCTAGCCCAGATTGCCCTAGAGGTGTTGTATAATCTGTGCAGAACAGCTTTCTGATAACAGATGTACACGGTTCGGCTGTTAGCCCACTTGTTTCACACTACGCTACTTTTGTTTGTTTGCTATCGCTACAAAGTTGGTAAGTACTACCGAGACTACCATGTTTATTTGGAAAATCAAAATAAGCTGTATTATAGAACCATGCTTTGACTTGCGAACTCCTTTAGTGAATTAGTGTTTTGAGCTGTTTATTGCAATAGTTCTGGTACGTCGTCGTTTTCAAATCTGCCTTTATTAATCAGTTGAACTATATTGCTAGCTTTGTTGTATCTTACAGGTACTTAACATACAGTTTATGAATTCGTGTACCTAGGTAAGTTCCAGCCCACAAGTATGTCAGTTGGAAACGTTGGAATGCATGCGGTCATGAAGAGTTCTATGCACGAGGTAAATATACCTTTGTAGATAAACTACAAAACCAACCAGGTCAATTCATTCGTTCATTGAAGTATTGGCTATTTTCATATTGTCAAAATTTATAATTAACCTACCAGTAGGTATTCAACTATACTCATGTGCAATGTAGTTTCGAAATAAGTGTATCTCGACGCGAGATTCAAACTTACTCGCCCACTTCTTGTGTCTACCTACAATCATGTGTATGCCTGCTTATTCATACTTACTTATTTTATTTGTCGAACACCAGTTGCCATCTTTTATTCATCGATGCTAGAATGACAAGGACAGACTGTAATTTATTAAAAGTGATTATGAGTAAGAGAAGTAAGTCTAGTTGCACAAGACAGTCTAAAAACACAACATAATCTAATCATTCTAAATTACTACAATCATCACATTGCATTTGAACTAAATTATATTTCCTGAGAATAATTAATATTGGTATAGTGGAGTGTAATTAAAGAAATCAAAGGCTCAATCTTGCTAGATCATTAATTACATTAGGTAACAGTTCAAATAGCCTAGTGCATTATGTACATTCCCACGATTAGATACTAAACTTTATGCAATGCGTTGATGCAATCATATCTCTTAATTACTAAAGACTCTAATTTTGACTTTGGGTGAAAGATAAGTTTTAAACATTATTTACTTATTACGTGGACTCCTTTAAAACAACGCTGACATAATATGAAATGATCTAATGTTGGGTTCACATTCACAAAAAGATATCCTGCCTGTCACATCCTTTATAAAAAGACTCAAAAGACAGCATAAGATTTAAGTCTCTCTGGCATTATAAGTACTTATAAGTGGAAACTTGTAATTAGCCTTTAAGTACATAGTGTTTATACTGTTCTTTTATTAGCTGTAAGTTTTCCGAAAATGGTAAAAATAAAATAAAATAAAATTATTATGTTAGAAAACGGCAAGCACGGTCAAGCAAATATATCAAAACTCAATTAAGTTGGTGCAAATTGTTAACTATTGTTTGGTATATTAACTTAATTGCACTAAGTATTTTGGTTTTTGCTTGAATCTAGAAAGTGAAATAGTCAGACAATAAAAAAAATTAGAGATTACAAAGTTTTCCATTAAGTAAACTAACATCTACTTCTTATTTTTTAACTTGATACTCATTCATTTATTCAGTTCCAATGATTTCACAACTTTCCACAGTAGATTCATATCCGTGTGTCATATTTACATACCACACCTATCTCTACTCTACTTGTGAGTTGCACGATACAACACAAAAAAACAGTAGATGCAAGAAAGTAGGTAGGTACTTACATGCGTCAATGAACAAGGGAAACGGGCGGCGAGATAAATGTAACACCGCTTAAAAGGCAATTAAGTAAGAAACAACTCTGCTGAACTTTATCGCTTGGATCTTAGGGCTACGAAATCGAAACCTTTATTTTGTTATCCGAGTAATAAAAGTTTATTCAAAGTTCAGCAAACTTTGTAATTGCTTCAATGAAAAGCTTGACCTGCCAACCTGCATTGACTTTTAATTATTTAGGCATAGCAATAATTTTCTATTTTCCTCGTTCATATTTATTGAATATCCGGTTATGCTTAAGCCGTACATGCCCGTAGGTAATTAGCTAGTTTCATTCGGTCTCCGTTCACAAAGATGAGTGCTGTTTATTCTGTGCCGCATTCCGGTCGGTCATTCCATTCGTTCACTAGTCGTGGGTGATAACCGCTTGCTAGCGGTTGTGTGTTCTACGCTTTATTTGCCCGCGTAGTGCTACGAAACTCGAATGCGATTTTGAAAAACTAAATAAATAGAATTTGGATTTGTGCTAAGTGAAAATAGTGTTTATTGATTTGCATGTAGCAATTAAACTAATATTGTTGTATGTGTGTGTGATAAACCAGTTTTTGTGAGCCCAATACCTACGCTAACTTGGATTTTTCTTGGGTGCAGTTTTTATGGTAAGTCAAATCAAAGGTTGCTAGTTACACCGACACTCTTCAATAACCCAAGTATCAGGTAGATACGAGAATAAGGTATGGTTTTGAATCAGGTAGATATAAGAATTATAGAATTTACTACGGCTTGTTGACTTGATTTTTTATCGATTCGTAATATACTCTAAAATATAGATGAGGATGAGATAAACAAACAGCGAAGGTTCACATGTTAATATTTTTTGTCGGTTCTAATAAATTAGTAGATATTTAATCGTTATCAATTAAATTTTCTTTAATCTAATCATGCATTTAACAGTCACAACCTTTAATAAAAATAAAAATACCTTCAACGATAAAAAAATAGTTTCAACACAGAAGTGAGGGACAACCTCTTCATCGATATCGACGATGGCATTGGTAGCACTGCACTAAATACTTAGCTCAATAACAGATCATATCTGGCAGTATAAAAGGATTTTTCTTTTTTTCATTAGACGATAAATCTCATCTACAAAGCTTGCATTGTCATATTCTAGTTAAAAATTTTCTCCAATTTTTTTACGTTTTTTTCTCGCAGTACCTACAATAAACTAACTAACAATAAAATCAATAAAACCTACTCCTGTTGATATTTTTATATTGATAATTTTACATTCGGAAGCCAGCTTATAGGTATTTATATAGGGTAATAGTGGAGAGGTACAGGCTACTGTCATACTACAGGCTACTATTAAGTGTTTTTTATCATTTATTAGGCTTGATATGATAGTGGTATTTGAAGCAGATAGTAAAATAATTTGATATTTATTAATAATCTTCAGTAATAATGGATTATACAAAAATACCATCAGTTTCGATCACACTATGATTGAGATTATTGAGATTGATAACTCTTTTCTTTATAATAATAGTTTTGTTATTATCTCTGAGTATGATGGAAAAAAACTCATTTGACTACATTTGCATGAAAAAAAAAAACACCTAACAAATTTAAAAAAGATTAATTGTATAATCTACTTAATATTTTATAGCTAGGTATATGGTATATCATTTCGTTATCGGAGACGTGTCGAAACTTAAAAATAAAACAAAACAAACCCAACTCAAAGCACAGTTATATGGAAACTGCAAACAAGTCTGACAAGTCAGCCAATTACCCATATTATACGGAATATTCCTTGTAACTAGTACTATTAGTTAGGTACCCAATGTATATGCTTATTGCTGACATAATATAGACAACCACATAACCTGCGGGCTTTGACTGATACAAACTAAACACGTAATCAGATAATCAGGTGAACATAAAGACCTATTGCAGGTGGCGGACGACTTATCAAACGCAAAGTTACTTAATTTAAGTACTATCTAATGATAGACATATTATCTTATTGTGATTGTTAACACTATAAAAACAAAAAAAAAAAACAATAGACATGGGACTCTCTAAATATAAAAAAAGTTTATTATTTTATTGTCGTCTTTCCTGTATTATGTATGAACGCTTATATCCTTTAAACTACACAACGGATATTATTGTGGTTTTCACCAATAGATAGATTAGTTTTATATAATTTAAGCACCCGTGCGAAGCCGGGGCAGATCGCTAGTAATAAATATAAAAAGCATTGTGTTACCTACTGACTGTCAAACAGCGAACAATCAACTCAACTGATGATTTCAGGATGTGTTTATAAGTATTTTAATGTGAAAAGATGTACTAAGGAATTACCTGAAATTAAAACTATAAAGACACAGTGAGCATAAAAAGCTTGAATACAAAAAAAGCATGTGCGCACAAATTCGCGTAACGTTCTAATAGTATGAAATAGGCTCATGACCAAAAATGATATATTATTAAGCCAATAAAACGGACTATAAAACCAAATAAAAATTAAGGTTGACAAGATCTTGAGATAGAATGATAATAAATACATTAGTAAATACTCTGGTTATCTACTGATAAGATTCAACTAAATAAAAATCGAGCAACGAGCGTCTTATTTTCGGCTATCTGAATTATACTTTGAAATAGTTATAAAAACACAGCACGTTACACAACACAAAAAAAGAGATTGATTCGAATTAAAGCATAATAAGTATGACATAATTAAGCACCTGTTTTACGTATTTATCATCAAATATAAGTACCTAACAAAAACCTCATAAAAAAAAATAAAAAAAAAATAATGCTGGACAATCCACACAGCATCATCTAGCCCAAGGTAAGCTGCTGTTAAACAGAGCTGTATTATGGGTACTAGATGACTGATATATATTTAATACAATACAATACATAAATAGATATTTTTGATTATACATAGAAAACACCCAGAACACCCGGAACAAATATTTGCAGATCCTACAAACATTTGTCTCAAGGCGGGAATCGAACCCGCAACCTCCGCGTCGCAGGCGGATCTTCGCCCACCGCGCCACATTGGTCATCTAAATAGGTTTATCCATTTGCAACAAAACACCAACACACACAGACTAGTCTGAACATAAAACAGTCTTTTGCTGTATGAATCTCAACCGTATACAAGTATTACATAGATAAAAGATACTTACATACATGTAATTTTATAGACATGGGTGACCTTTGCAAGTCAGATTTGATGATAGTCCAAACGGAGTAGGCAAGTAGGTATCAAAAGCTTGTGAAATGTTTAATAGCACTTTAGAACATTTTGGCTAACATTATTAATAGATCAAGGCCTCGCTAGAGTATTAAAATGTAAATACTTTTACAGGAGATTTTTGCAACAACTAATTAAAAATCATGTGCGAAATGAAAAACAGAAATGAGTGAAAAGTTAACAGTCAAATAACCTTATATTTTGTATTTGTAGGAATGCACTTTTCTTTCAAAAGACATCAACGCGTGCACAGTGCTACGAATTTGCTACGAGTTTTGGCACCACACGGAGGATGTAAAAATTTGTTAAACAATGTTTTTTTATACTTTTTACTTATATGAGATAATCTAAAAATAATCACAAAATAAAACAAATCTCAATAAAACGGAGAGGTTATTATGTGATTCGGGTGCAATCGATATCACCAAGTTTTAACAAAAAACTGATATACCTATTTGGAATGATTGAACATGACCGGAACGGTTGCTGATTAAAACCAGATTGCAACCAATCTGCGTAATAACTCAGCTGATCTTACTTCTTGATTTAGGCGTTGTGTCAGGTACACACCGCATATGGCTAGGTACAGATCGTTATGTTAGTACCCCGATAGTTTTTTAGTCGGTATGCCGTCATTCTGGTGAGTCCGACATATCCCCCGGTTCCCCCGAGCCGAGGGGAATGCGTAAAGCATTTTCCTATCGTTAAAAAAAAAGGTACACACCGCATATACCACTGATTACTTATTATTATTATACCGAGCTTCGGAGGGCACGTTGAGCAGTCGATCCCGGCTTTTTCAAAGTTGTTAGGCCATGAAAGAGGCCTTATGGGGCGGCTTAGAAACTCTGTTGGTTACAAACCAGAATTGACCACTGACTCCTACGGACTTACTTACTTACCACTGATAACAGGATATTTGCCACTAATTATTTCTCCTAAAGTCTACGAATAAGCTTAATTACGTTGAGCAAAACGAGAAGACCTAGTAACTACGAGAGATATCGCCTTACAGCGATAACGGGAACGGCTTGGGAATGTATGACCGCATTCCTACCCGCATTGGGTCTTTTATTCGAACTTCCTGTCAACTGGTACCTTTTCATACATCCCGGTTGCTGAAGAGCCGGTGCTGGGTATCTAGCAGCGAATTTTTTGGGCATATACGTAATCTTTACACGTACCGGCGTAATATTCCCGGCATGTCCATACACTATGCCGAATGGTCGGCACCGGATAGCCGGCACTGGGGGCCTTACTCTTGAACGCGATCGGTAATGGACAATTATTGGAATATGACATTTCGTACTTTTGACAGCAAACCAAGCGCCAAATTCAACCTTGTTTTCAAGAGTTTTTTTTATTTGAATTTGGCGCTTGGTTTGCTGTCAAAAGTACGAAATGTCATATTCCAATAATTGTCCAATACCGATCGCGTTCAAGAGTAAGTGGTCGTTTCGCCATACTCGTGCGCGGCGAAACAACTCATAATTATTTTACATAGAACGGATTTCATTCAAAATATCTCTTTGTAAAACTAGCATTATGAAATTATGAATTATTCTAATTCTTAATTATTTCAAATTTTTAGTATACCTTATCCACCTTACTACCTATTAAAAATTGCAGTAGCTTCCGTTTTGAGTATAATTTTAGTTAAAAATCTTCAAGAGAATTTAAAAAAAATACAATATAAGGTGTTCTATTCATAGACTCATTTCGCCCTCGCGGCATGCACCCTCTATTGCATACAAAGCCAATTTTGGCTGCTCAACTTTAGTAATTTATTTCTACCCTAATTTTAAACAAAATTATAAAATGTCAATGTAGTAATATTAAAGAATTCAAACTGAACCGAAACGTAATTTTTATTATCTATGGCCAACGTCATGTGTCATTATAACCTCACTTTTCTCCGGTGCGTACGCGACGTCGTTCTTAGTGAAATTCATTGCAGCTTTGTTGGTGGAAATTAAATAGAAAAGTTAAGAAAATCGATGTTAAAAAATGTAAATAATGTTCTGCAAAACCTCTGTTTTTGACCCCTATCACAGTTTATTTAAAATATTTGCTCCTTATACTTCATTTTCAATATTTTCTACAGGAGCCAATTTTGGCTTCGCATGCATTTACGATGAAGTATGTTTGCGCCTAAAATGGCTTCGCATGCATTCAGAGTCGCAAGATCTCGTCAGTGGTATAAAAAAATATTTTTCCACTTGTGTGCAGTTAATGCTTGGTTACTGTGGCGACGCAAGACTGACCAATACATGTCACTATTTGACTTCAAGCTAGCCATTTCTGAACATTATTGCAAGGCTGGCAAAAGCATCTCAAGAAAAAGAGGCCGTCCTAGTATCAGTAATCCCGGTACACCTACCTTGTCAAGAGGAAATACTCCTACGTCATCTAGAACGGGTACTCCTACCAGTAGAAATGAATCTTTCGCACCTCGAAAAAAGGCACGGAAAACCCCAGCAAAAGTGCAAGACCTACCTCTAAATTCAGTACGTACAGACAAAATTGACCATTTCCCGATACACCAAAAGAATCGTCAATTATGTCAGAATGATTGTTCTTTGCGTTCTCATATAAAATGTGAGAAATGTGACGTGTTTCTTGTATGTTTTGGTATTTGTTGTGCATAGGAAGCCAAAAATGGCAGTCTAATACACAGACGTTGTTGCATGGGAAGCCAACTTTGGCTTCTGTTTTTTTTTTCTAAAATAAGATACTTATTTTTTTTTTCATTTTATATTTTGTCTTACAAGCCCTATTAAAACACATTAAAACATAAAAATATTTTTTTTCTTTTTAATTTAATAATTCATGCAATAGAGGGTTAACTCTGCTAAAATCTCGCTTGCAAATGTAGTAAGTGTTTATCTAGTATATCGTCATACATAAAGCACTATCGGCGCCGGCTCTGATAACTTAGCTCCGAGTTTTAAATCCAGTTTTGCAACCAAACTATGAGTCTCCGTAAAAAGAGCCTTAAAGGGTCTTAAAATGGACTTAGCGGATGTCTGTGGGCGACAACCGGCTATTTAGCACCAAGGCCTCGATCAAAGGTTTGCATAAGAAATTAATATAAATACATAAATATTTGGTTTAGCCTTTCAATGTTTTCACTTCTGGGACATTGGCCTACTCTCGAGCGAGAGTGACACACGGATCGTAATGTGTAAGAACTAAAAATTCGTAAGACATTATGCCCATCTATTAAATAAATAATAAATAAGTGTCATTACATTACACACAGAAGGAGCTACCTAGCCTCAAACTAAGTTATTGTAAGTTTATTGTTATGTTAATATTTCACACATATAACACAAGAGTAACGTGCTCGATAGCTTATTATAATTATTTGTATCCAAATTTGAAGAACCTTTTTGGAGTTTTGCCATAATATTATTTATGAATCTATTTACCTCAAGACAAGCACTTTCTTTTTTATAAAAATGCCTATGCTCTTGGCCTCACACATTTCAAAAGCGCTGCATTACCTGCTTAATATTCTTCCAATGTCCAGTTTTGCAACCGGTTTCGTAATAATAAAGCTCTACCTACATAGCCGGTTGCATTATTAAATCAATAGATAGTGCACTCGAAACCTAGCCTTTACTAGTAATTGCGTCGAGTGGACGTCAGCGAACTGTATTATAGCATCAGTTACTGACGATATCATACTATTTATTTACTAACGTTGTTTACTTTTACAGAGTTTTTTTAAATACGGAAAATGCAAATATTTCAAGTTTATTTCATCGCAAAATATGTAAAATTAATATTGTTATGATGACGTATTAGATGTTAAGATGGTATGAGTATAGACGAATGGTGAGAGAATAGCTTAAGCTACTTCTCTCGGGTTTCCGTAGGATAAAAAACCGTTTAACCACGGGGTAGCTAGGAAGCTATAAGCATGAGCATTGCCCTACCATGACCAATTGGAGCGCTTAGATTATTTTCTTCCAAAACTGATAAAACAAGTGCTGCAATAACTACTTACCAGTAGTTCCAACAGGGGCACCATAGTGCCAATAATACGGAACCCTTCGGGAACATGTCGGATGTGTTTGCAATCGATTCCCACCACAGATTAAAATAAGACTTACGAGCGAGCGCCGCGTCGTCATGCACCTTGTATGAAGGATCGTGTAGCATAAAGGTACGTGTTGGTAGCCGACTGACTTGGAGCTGCTGGCTGCAGTCGGCTACCAACTCGTTATTTTTGTTTTTTAGTGTTAACCATCACACTATGGGAATACTAAAGCTTATAATATAAAAAAAATATTTTGCCTCAAGCGGGATAATATAATAATCAATATATGATAATGAGAGAATCATTTTTGGGATATTATAATCTTTGGCTACCAACTTGTACCATAAATGTATTAAAATACAAAAATCTTGCCAAAAATCTTGATATTGAATTGATAAACGCTATGAAATCGACAATCTCTGAGTACAAGTACTTATTTATCTTTGCTTTGAAAAACTAATTACGTATTATCATGATTTATTGGTATTTTATTGTAGCCAAGATAATATAACTTAGTATTTATACCCAGGTAATACGGTGTTTTTTATTGATAAACGATAAAAATGGCCATGAGAACTTATTAAATTGAAACTGCTTAGCAGATAATAAAAAGAGGAATGCATATTACGAGTCTACCACAAATCTTATCTTACTTCTTTCTTACAAAATTTTATAAAGAGATAAGTGCTTTTCCGTTCGACCGATGATTTTTCTATCCTGTAGGTATTTTGCTCTGTTCGACCCAAACATTTCATTCAAGTTACCTTTTGTAACCACAGCTGCTTATTCCTAATTTCTAACATTTATATATATATATATATATATTAATGTTTTGTATACCTACTTAATTCTATTATTATTATTATTCTTTTCTTTTATATTTTTTCAACAAGCAAGTTTTTTAGATTCGATATGCGGTAACATGTTAATAGTCATTAGTTCTGTATGTTTCCAAATAAACGAAAATAAAATAAATAATATTCTATTGTTTTAATTCAAATAAATGACACAGTGAAACACTAAAGTAAATAGCACCAAGGTCCAACCTGTGACCAAGAAAGGCCTATCAATAAACAAACAGACATACTCGTATACATGTAATCCTACCCGGGTACCTTCGTTAGCGTCGTATTAGCACAAACAGATACAATTACCCGTTTTGTTGACTACATTCTAGTGATGGGAAAGGTGCCTACTTGATTACAATGTAACTTGATATGCCTGGTGGCTAATGTTAAGGCCTAGTTTTGTAAAAATAGGAGTCGTACAGTGTATAATCACTAACGGCTTGTTTTTGAACCGCGCGGTTAGAAGAATTCGCTAATTTTTCCAACTTTGTTAATTCTTTAACTGAAAACCAAGATTCTGATTTAAAATTACACAACAATATACATAGGTATATACATAGGTTTTATAACTTTAGTTTACTAAATTAATTAAAATTAAACTTCCAACTGCAACTTTACTAAATAAACTTATTATTATGTATACCTACACAGTTTGACCTATACGTACGACAATAAATCAGCAAATACAATTCTAATTTTATTCCAACTTAAATAAGTTGGTGAGAGGTACTTTACGAGTTACGACTCAAGTGTCCATGCCGCCTTAATGTCTATTTGCATATTGAAATGAATAACTTGGGTTGGTTTTGTTTAAAATTTAAATTAGTAAAGTTTTCGCGCTGATATTTTGATTTAAGGTATCCTATGGTATCCGAAGTTCTTACTTTTTATAACATAATATCCAGTGAATGGCTAGTAGTCTTGCTGTCAAAGAACTGAAAGAACGATGCAATACTTACCCGTTTTGGGCGGGTTACCCGTTTAGACCGGTTAACCGATGTAGGCTGATATCCCCTAGGTAAGACGAATACTTTTAATGAAACGTAGCGTAACACAGATTCGATAAAGGCAATATCGAAGCGCGAGACTTATTAAGTAGAAAGTACCGTGGCCTAGAATCAAGTTTGCGTTATCGCAAGTGAAATGTACTCAATCAATGTTGATACGAATGTTGAGGTGGGCACTCACTGGCGGCTTATTCACGTCAGTTCAGTACCGAGATAAAAATAAAACTTCAAGTTTATCACTTCAAGTCGGCGCGCAACTGTAATACGTGTAGATTAAAATTGTACCTATTATGTAAATTCGACTGAGTCAGTTGTCAACTCTAGTTTACAATCATTATTATAGTATAAAACAAAGTCGCGGGAAACAGATAGATAAAGTTACCGTAACCTATCAACACTTGCAACACCATTTGTACCTATCTCTTGCGTATTGATATCCTGAGGTGCAGAACAAAAGTCTCATGCAGATTTTCCCAGAACCAGAATTTGAACCGAAAGACAATTAAATAAATGTATAACCAATAAAAAACGACTTTATCTTTAATGGTTAAGAATTCACATTGTGTGCACCTAGCTTAACATATACATTTGACCGTGTTACTCACAGATTGAAGTAAGTACCTACCTGCCACGTGATAAATAGTTACCTACACGTGGTAGTAATAAACTTAGTAGGAATGTTAGCTGTGAACAACACAACTTGAATCAGTTAAACTTATCAACATAGATAACTGTGTGATAGCCACGCTCTTTAGGTGGTAGTGGATACATATTATTAATGCTAAATAACTTACAAGGCAATCAAAAAACCTCAGTAGTAAGAATATAAGCGATGTAAGATACAGATACAGAGGAAATGGGTTATTCCGTACTTTCAGAGTTGTAATAATAATAATAATTTAAACAACTCTAAAAGTACGGATTTTGATTAAAATATTGATATTAAAATATCGAATTTGTATCTAATATTGATTTTGAGATTCAGTACGTGGAACTCAGAGTAACACGTGATAGTTATATTAATGTATCTTTAAAAATGTTGCTCAAAGTCGCTAAGTTCGTAGGTTAGGTAGGTATATAAAAATCGAACGATGAATGACGCATATCGGGGTACAAATTATGTAATTGCTCGGGTATTCTCCGCCGAATATTTTCTTTGCTAGCTGAATTAAATCATCTTGCAATATACTTGATCATATTCGTAACAAGGCACAGATCTTAACATTTTATCATTTTATACTTTGCTCTACCGCTATAATTTTTTTAAACGTCAAAACCCGATTGGCTTCCTGTTTCTCATAATAATTATGATTGTGTATATGTTATACCCACTGTTGGTTTTCCTAAGAAATAAAAATAACATTAAATTATAGCGATTGATCTAAAACTCACCAATTCAAACAATTAATGCAATTCAATAGCATTGCTCAGATTTTGTTCGCTCAACACTGAACATAACCCGAGTATTGTGGTTGTTGAGCAATCACCGATGTTATTATAATCGCCCGCCAGATCCATTATGTTTTTACCTTACAGCCTTTTTTCTAATCTCCGAAAAAGTTCTTCTAAGAACCGGTATGATATTAATTTTGCCGTTTTCGGCTTTGCAAAAAAAAAATAAGGGCTTTGTCCGGGCCACGATTAACCATGACAAGAAAATAATTGTAAGATAACATCTGTATTGTTGCGAATACGATAGAGATTTAATCATAAAACTAACAGTAACCATGTCTGAGTCAATTTACTACCGTGAGACAGCCGTGACGATGCTGAAGCCGGTCCCAGTTTTGATTCAAAAAGTACTTCACTGGTTTTGGCAAGAACCTCTGTTATATTGACAACAACAGATTTGTAAGAAACATATTTATTGTAAAGTTGAGAATAACAATATTAAAAAGACGATAATATTATGTTGTGAAAAAAAACCCGATTCAAAAAAATTGTATCGATAAAAAAAACCTACTACTGGAGGTAATCTGGTAATTTCTGTTAAACCACCATACGCAATGAACACTTTTTTAATTAGATTATGATTTCGTAAACTAGCCTGAACAATGGTTGTATCTTTTACCAGTAGCTTAATTTAAAAAATAAAAGTGTATCAAAGCACTATTTTAGATAAGGCTCAAAAAACACGTATTTTTGTGATTACTTGTGTTCTCTAGAAATTTCTAGCAACAATAATGATCTCATTGTCCCTCCAATTGATTGCACCAGCATCAGTATCACAGATCGTTCTAAGGAAATCGCTTTAATCGGCTTTTTGCTTCGATTCCATTGTTCTCTGGATTGTAATTGACGAAGATGGACGATTTGATAAAAGTTCCATTCAATTGTAATTATAACAAATAACAGCCTAGCCATGACCCAAACAAGCCTCTCTTGAGTGTATTTAGTAAACTACAGTCCGTATTCCAGCCCGGCTAGCATGACAACGGTTATCTAAGGAAATAGCGAAAAGCACAGTTTTCTTTTAACAAAATTGTGCATCATTTATTTCTACTCTATACAGAGTTGGCCACTGACACGAACTTATATGTGAACAGCCATGTTCTGTAAGACTTTATAAATAGTATATTAAAATAAAATAAAATTGTCTACGATGCTCATACTACATAAATTAATATTTTTCCTTTATTAGTTATTTTAATTTATTTTGATTATTATATTTTTGTTTATTTAACTTTTTATGTCAGTTATAATTAAAAAGAGTGTAAAAATAAATTTGAAATTAGAATTTGAAATGCTAACCAGAATGTATACCTACTGAATGACAAAAAAACGTGCAATAACATTTTTAAGGGACCATAAATTTTTAACCAAGCCAAATACGACCACACCAAATTACATTAACATTAATTGGATCATTTGAATTCATAGATTTATGACTTCGTTTTATGAACTGGGCCAATTTAATGTACTTCCGCATATCCTTTTATGGATACTTGTTAGAGCACATTTAATGTCACTGTGTTACTATGTGACGTGCATTAGTATAACAGTAGAACTAAGAGAGACGCCTATCTACGAAGCATCAAATAGGTCAATTTCAAATCGATAGCTGTTTAGTCTATTTTCATTTATAAAGCACTTTGCATTGAAGTGTTCTGTTAATTAATATAGAACTTCTCGATTTCTCGATGATACTTAGAGTACTTAGCTTAACCACCTAAAATAATACTTGCTCGATGTAGAGTCACGTTCGTAACGGATGCCTCACACGCTACGATAAATATCTACAGTTCGAACTGTACTGACCGTAGCGCATGCTATGTGCAAAATCTTTACAGTTTTTGTACTATTTTTAGAAGTATCTCTACGCGATAAATCAAATTTGAACTGTACCGTCCGATCGTAGCGATTTGCCGTAGCGTGTGTGTCGTGCCGTACTCAAACAATTTATCATAGAGGAGGAAGGACCGAATATCGTACCGGTAAGCGATTTATTTTGATTTAAACCAGATTTAAACAAAACTGTCTGTCGTTCTAATGTAGCCTTAATTGCGGTGAAGTATAATCAGAGTAGGTAGTTTAACTGTTACCTAATTAGAAGCGGGTTTGGCGTTTGCTTCCTTTGAGTAGGTACGCGCTCGCCCACACAGCTAAAGGTTATTTAGGTACTATAACGATCCGCCCCGACTGCGCACGGATGCGCAAAAACTTATTTTTTGCCTGTAGAGATGTATGGCTATTATGCTTTATGCAGGCAACAGGGTGGTACCCACAAACAATATAACATATTTATCTAACATAGGGCCTAAATGACGTGTTTTTTTTTTATATGCTGGATAATCCCACAGCACAACACAGCATCCTCTAGCCCCAAGATAAGCTGCTGTTAAACAGAGCTGTATTATGGGTACTAGATGACTGATATATATTTAATACAATACAATACATAGATAGATATTTTGATTATACATAGAAAATACCCAGAACACCCGGAACAAATATTTGTAGATCGTACAAACATTTGTCCCGAGGCGGGAATCGAACCCGCAACCTCTGCGTCGCAGGCGGACCTGCGCCCGCTGCGCCACATCGGTCGTCGTATTTATTTATATTGTTCAAATTAAAAAAATGTTTCACTAGTGTGCCTACGTAATTCATTGTTACCCAGATCACCTAATGGTTCTGTTCCGGGTAACACGCACACTAACTGAAAGGTTACAAAACGTTTCCGCTCGAATGTACAAAAAATATATTAACCGACAAACCAGATTAAGAGTAGTAGAATTCTTTGTGTTACCGTAAGTAAATTCCAAAGAGCAGTAGAGTTTGTGATGAGCTCTTCCGGGCAGTACTATCACCACGGTTAGTGTCAAAATCCCCTTTAAAGAAGTAATAGAAATTAAAAAAAATCATACTTATTTAAACTCCTCTTTCACCTTGCATATTTTTTATAGTGCATACATACAGACTTTATAGCCAAAAAAATTGTTTTTCTGACAAAATCCTGTCGAATGCCAAATATGCTGAAGTTGTATCAAGTATTTGTGAATGGACCTTAGCATAGATTAGCACCTCGACGCTTGGACTTTTTTATTTCAAACGTAACGTTGTTGAATTAAAGTTGAAATTGGAATGCGCTTCACCGTGATGCTTCTGACGCCCGCGCGGTCCGGAATACGAGTAAAACTCAGTTATTTGCTTATTTTACCAAAACTAGACCATTCATCAAAAAAAGTTTTTTGATAAAATAGACCTGATGTTGTGTGTTACTTTGATGGGTACTACTCATCAAAGTATGAGCAGGTTTTATACCACAATCATCTTGAAATACATTGATAAATTTAAAATTTGAATGTTTCGGTTCTTGTGATATATCAGTTTTCGATCGGTTTTTGTGACTAACTATTCTATAAACTACATTTAACATCTTCTGTTTCGAAATAAATACTCACACTCAGTACAAATTTATTTGACCCTAACATCACTTAAGCATCAAGAACAGATGACACGTTGAAGAAATCCCATGGAATATAGCCTTAAATACAGTTACGTGCCGGTACTTCGCCATCAGAAATAGCTGAGCAGCACAATGTACAAATTAACTTCACATTACAAAAAAAAACACAAAAATTACAAAAACACCCAAACCGTCAAAGAAGCTAATTGAGTGCAAACTTTGCGATAATTTATTATTAATATTGTAAAAGTATGTTTATAAGTTTACGTTTGATTGGCAGAGGTTTTACCAAGAGTTATAATAATAATAAATAAAAAGTTACTCTTTGACATAAGAAATATATATATGCCAATAACAAAGCGTGGCTTGAAATTTTGAATTTGATTAGTTTGGCGGTTTGGCGAACATGTTGGTACTTTTACCGGACTCATTTCATCATAGATAAAAAAGATCTGTCTGGTCTGTTGTTAGCTTGCCGTTAAATTGCATGCAAGTAATCTTTGGCATGCCATTGTCGTTTAAATTCATGTTATGTAATTTTACTTTATATCATCATCAAGTATTCACAAACTACAGGCTTTGTACATTTTGCATGCTACGGGCATGCACATTTTCGTATAAACTCCATGGATCGTAGAATCTATACGTCCGTATTATCGATAGACCATCTGGGTAACATGGATCATATAAACTATACAATCCATGGTCCATGGTCCAAGTTAATACTAAGCTGAGGTTGATACATTACTTCTGACAGCGCGTATAATATCATAAAAAGTTAGCGGTACCCCGGTAATTGGTGATAATAATGTTACCATAAAATAGACCTGCGTTCATTAAATTTAAGTTTTATGACACACATTCCGTAACACGGGAACTTTGGTGTAGGGCGGCCGCGATAGAGCTAGCTACGATTATTTTGCTCAGTCATTTAGATATCCAAAAAGCGTTACAAGCTGTTTTAAGCTGTACAACAATTTATAATGTATCGACTTAGCTTAAGCATCTAATTTATTTAGTTACATCATCATCATCATATTAGCCGATAAACGTCCACTGCTGGACATAGGTCTCCCCAAAGAGCGCCATGACGACCGATTTTGAGCCTTCACCATCCACCGACTTCCTGCGACCGCTTTAATGTCATCGGTCCATCGAGTGGGGGGCCGTCCTACACTTCGTTTTCCACGATCTTATCTTAAGTTTAGTTACCCTAACTCGAGATAATTGGTAAACTAATTTAAATTATCTATGTTATATTACGAAAATAGTAGCAACGGACAGCGGCTTTATTGTCGTCGTATCTTCCAAAGTTCGTACATTATTTATGCCTCTGATTTTGACTTTTTTTAACTTCGTTGAATTAAACTTAAAATTAGAGTGCGTCTCACTGTAGTATTTTTTGACAGACAGCGCTGTCCAAACAAGACCCTAAGCGTTTCCATTGCGTTACGTTTAGCGCAATAAGCCCCGTAATCAAATCAAAAACCGATTTGAGAAGTCTTCTGACGTTGACAAATTACCTCTCAGAGGACGCCTCGCCGCACCGCGCGTCGTAAGATTTTAGATTTGAAGAATTCGAGATATTCGACAACTTCGTCTAAAAGTAAACAGAATAATGTAAGGAATTCGCAAATAAACACGAAAACCACCTCTGGCAATCTGGGACCTACTATTTAGCCACGATAACCGTTTGTCGCGCGTGATAAATTGTAATGCAAATTGAGGACAACATTGTTTGCGTTTGTTTTACGAAAAGGATAGGAACTTTTGTCTGATATGTCGGAAAAGTCACTCACTGTGTTTTAGGTTATTACGAAATTCGTTGGCTGGGCATTTCTTTTAGCATACTTGCTCAAATGTTTGCGTTATTTAATCAATACAATCTAAACTCTTTTACTTTGCAAATATGCCAAGAAGTCACAGCGTTACTTGCAACGGTAAGTTGCCAGTCCAGCGTGGGGGACGATTAAAATTATTAAAAAGCATTGAAAATAGAAAAATCTAAAAAACATTTTATACCAAACCTATTATCGAGTTACCACTTTCGAAAGAGCTGTTAAAGAAAGCTAGGAAACCAAATACTGGTCTGCTAATAAGTTGTCTACACCCAGGGGCGAGCAGCGCGGTCAAATATTTACTCGACGGTCACAGAGAATGGTTAAAATATAGCGGCTCGGAATAGTAACGCTCAAAATCAGGAAGAACCAAAGAACTGCTCAAAACCAGTACGGCAAATCTCTCTCAAAGTCGTTTTTTTACCATTATGAGGGCAAACCAGCATACATGATGGAAAGTGGTTGCCGTAGCCAATGAACGCTGTGTTTATGTTTCAAGGGCACTATAGTAAGAAAATTACTAGGTCTAGGAAGAGATTTATTAACTACGTCTCGGGGTGACGAGCGCAGTGCAGTGTCACGCAGAACTTTAAATCTTAAAACTTCTATGGCCAGGCGTGGCGCTGAACATCAAGCAAACGACTTGACCATATCGTCATTTTGCTGACAAAAAATCTCAGCAACTCCTAAATTTTAATAATTATTTTGTTTTTAATAACCAGGAACAAACAAGACTACCGACTACTGACTACCTTAAGTAAACTTTGTCCTGCAATGCAATAATTGCAATAATTGCTTGGTATGAAACTATTACGCCTTTATCTACTCGTTAGTAGCATGTTTCCAAGCTCTCCGTGGACGGTAAACGAACCAAGTTGCATTGAATGTGGTACAGTTAACTGTATATGAGTTGTGAAATATTTACAATTAGTGGGATATGCTGGTATTACCAGAGGACGTTCATTAAGTACAGTATTCTGTACTTAAGTTACGTTTCTGTCCTTACAATGTTACTTTTCTGAAAAGAACATTTGGAATTCTAAATCAATATAATTATATTGTGTAATGTATTGTTTTTAATCTTTAGAGATAATTTTTACCCTTACAATAATACTCGTATTATAAATAAACGAGTATAAGAATATGTAAATTGTCTTAGTCTATATTATAAAGGTTGTCTGGTAGAGGTCGCTATTTAGCGATAAGGCCGCCCATTGTAATACCTGTTAGTAATTAAGATTGTTATTGGCAAATTTGTTATAATGTGGTGTTCAATAAAGTATTTTCTATCTTCTATCTATATATCTATAAGTATTGACTCGTATTTACAAAAAGTATATGATGTATTTTATCAGATATCGAGTTTCCATAGTACCTCCAAGCTTTGCTTTGTTTGGGGCTATAGATGGCACTGTGTAAAAATGTCGGCCAATATTTATGTATTCGTCAAGCCACACCACACCACATTAGTATCTGAATAAGACAAATCAAAGAAGCCCTAAAATATTATAGTATTATATAAATAAGGTTAGTTACACATACCTACAACCACCTTCTTAGGACCGGGTATGACTAACTACTCAACAATCTAGGACCCAGTCGGGAAAATGAAGTGAGCAATGTTTCCTAGATAAGTAGAATCGGGTTAATTACCGCAGTTAAGATAAACGGTCGATCTACCCGCTCTGATGGAATACTTCCAAAGTAATATCGTGATTTAAGTGTTACTTAGATGCATGAGCTTGCTACCGTGTGAGAGAAATTAAATTAAGTAGGCTGTTATGAGGACATGCCCCGTAGAAAAGCGAGAAGTTCGATTCCTGCTGCAGGACAAATGTTTGCATGATATGCAAATATTTGTTTCAAGTCTGGGTGTTGTGGTACTAATAGTAATCTACGTGCTCACGACAAAGGGTGTCCTAGTGAGAGGTGAGAACCATGTATTGTTGTAATATGTGACTTAGCTAGCTTTAGCTATGCTGTGCTCTGTAAAAACTGACCAAATTTGATGACGAAACAGCGACATATTGAAGAAATACCAATTAACTTCAAGCAGGTATATAAAAGTGAACGAAACTGGCTAAAGTCGTCAAGGTCAATTTATCTGCAATCCGAGATATTTAATGTATTTTCTCGTCATGCCAGTTAAATTGTGCCGTGTTGCATAATAGTCGATCTCGGCCTAGTCTTATTTTGATAATACCTTTTAATAGCCTATATACCAGTACGAGTACCCTACTGCAAGATCCTCTGTTACATCGACAATACTGTAACATTAAATTTGTAATAAACGTAATTGTATAGTTGATGATCTTTGACCGTACCTATGTGAACCAAAGACACGATTCTTAAAAATTGTCTTGCTATCAAAAATCTCAAAATTACCTCTAAATCGAGTGTTTTCTTTGGAATAAATCGCCCCTCGAACTGAATATTTCAATTACTTAGATGAAAATGAAAATAAAAATCTGTACCTACAGTAACAGATCTAAATAATTATGCAGTCATTCAAACCATTGCATTCGTAGTTTCTGACATCCTCAATATAGATTAAGTCGATATAGATCAGGTTATAAATATCGATGTAGATAAGTTGCTACAAGTATGTACCTAAAATAAGACGAAATAATCCAACTTACACAATAACTATTAGTTTAATAGGGAGACTATAACGACTCAGACTATTACTATTAATTTAAACTTAGTTGTTTAGAACACATCATACACCTACTTCAGTCGGTTAGGTCGAGGAGAACTGGTTGAATTGTTTTTGACTTTAACTTTACGATAGCGGTATCGTGGTAACAGCTTGTTCGAAACTATGCTATCATTTTGAGTGTATCCTATTAACTAAGTGACAGTTTATGATAGTAGTTAGGCAAGTATATCCACTAACGTATTGTATTATACTTCCACAGAGTTGACTTGGTATCACGAAATAAGTACCTAACATTTTTGCAAATCTGCCAAGTGAAGTGTATTGAATATTTTTGGGCTCAAAATTAAAGTAATGTAGGATCAAAAAATCGTTGGTTCAAATAAAGTATCATTTGAAGCACATTTGTTACCCACTCTTGGAGAGTACAGTCGCTTGGTAGACATTTTCCATAGAATAGTCAGTAGTCATTCACCTTATAATATAAAGGGAGAGCGTAAACCGCTGCGTTCGTTGAAAAATCCTTTAAGTAAAAGGATTTCGCTCAAAGCTTTTGTTTATGAAACATGAGTCCATTGAATGAAAGCTTTTACACTTCAGATTTTTAAAAGAAGATTGTTTCAAAGACAAGCATTCTTGACACCTATTGTATCAGAAGTTGGGCGTTACGATAACAGTAGATTCAGTACGATAACCTTAACAGCAGATGATCGCCTCATGATACATAAGGCTGTAGATAACACTTTTGATTCAGTAGTACTCTTTGTGATAGAGCTCTTTTGGGGAAGCACTACCCTCCTTAGTAACGCAACAGACCCGGAACAAATGTTTAGAGATAGTGTATAATCAATTAATCAGTTTTAAAACCTACATTATTTTTTCGAGGTCGAGCAATCACTGTTATGAATATTGTTACTCAATCACGACAATTTTCTGATGTAGATTAAAAATAGAACCATTTTACTTGATTTATCCTCGTCTCATTATGATTTTATACTTAATTAAAAAATTGCCGCCGGTCAATGACGAATATATTGTCGTGAAAGACGATCCCACCCCACGCTAATATTGTAAGTTATGAAGCAGGTCCAAGGTCCGGCTGTTATTCCCCGAAGGTGCGATATACATGCTATTAGCTATTGAATCCGTAATTCCAACTTCGTGGAAAGCCAACCGGATAGGCTTCGGTTTCAACTTCTTGACAACTTATTTTCCAACGATGAAATATTATTTTAAACCTAGTTAGTTTTAGACCACAATCAGTACCTAGCACCTACCTAACTAAGTAGTGCCTACTATAATGCTATAACCAAATTAAAAGGCTTATCCCCCAAAATCTCAAACGCTATTTAAATATTTAAGATCGTATTATCTGTTTGAGACATCGTTTAATTTTCTAAATTCTATGGAGAACGTCAAAAACTCAACAATAAAATTAGGCTATGATACAAAATATTGTAAAGCTTAGCAGAGTTCTATGTGCTAAAGCTCGGCCGGTAAAGTATCTACTACCACCACTATTTCGGCCGGTAAACTCAGTGATGCATTGATGTGTTCCGGTTCGAAGGGTAGAATTACCGGCCGGTGAAAATTTAGTTACCGATAAAATTACCGGCATAAGAATTTTTTGATGGATTCTCAGGATGGCAACGCGCAAGTGATACTGATACCTTTTGTAATGCAAGCGTCCAAATGTAACCTACCATGATGGCTTGTAGCACAGACATTGAGAATAATATTTTCCTCTGAGGCTTGCTGCTAATTTTTTAAATATTCAATAAATTATTACCACAGAATAGATATATTACTTTGAAACGTCTGAATTTCCGCCAGTTTCACCCACAGTTGGTTTGCCTGATATATCCACGGTTTAGAAAACTTTTCTCTACTCAGTTGGCCAAGACATTGAATTATATTTTACGAATGGAGATGCTTATAATGTTTTTTTTATTTCAGATGTCGTAGCGTAATGGAAGGCGAAGGCTCGGAGACGGAGGGCTGGCTGCTAGTGCGCGTGCACGTGCCTGAGCTGAACGTGCAGAAGAGCCTGCAGTTCCCGCGCGACCTGCTTGTTTGGGACGTGAAGCAGCAGTGCCTGGCCGCGCTCCCCAAGGTCAGTACACTCACTTTACGATACTGATCCGTCAGAAGTAAACTGTGAAGTCCCCAATACATGTTGGCCCAGCCTTGCCGAGTGAACGCCAAACAAACGTGTGTCCAGCATGTTATCTGCTTTGCCTTGCCATCGCTCGCCTAGCTGAGCGAGTCAAGCCAAGCTGGCGCTTGGCTACGTGTATAAGATCTACGCAAGATTTAAAATAACCTATCGGTTCTTCTTCTTCTTTTAATTTATGGAGTCTTCTGTGCGTCACACACAAGCAAGCAACTTTTTGACTATACGCAGACAAAAGCTGTTAGGTTAGCCCATGCCAGATGAGTGTGAATCTAAATGCAAGCATTTATTTTCTGATAGTTTTAATTTTTTTACATTTTTACATGTCTGCAAGTGACGAGACTGTAAAGAAGTTCGTGTAACATCTGATCAGAACAACTGCAGTGTCTTAGTGTGGTGTCAGTACTGTACTATACAGTTCTGACTATCAGCTCTGTTCTGCCTGAGATGACCTGTATGTGACAATTAGGTGGTTGTTTGAGTTTCAGTTTTATTTTAATACGATTAGCATCATCGCTTGAGCCTCGAGTCTCGGTACTCAAACTCTCTGCACTACGGACCTAAATATTTTAGTAGGTAGCCTGAGGTGTTAGACCGGGCACTAGTGCACTTCAGAGCTGTACCAAAATAAAATAAAGAACTGTGTTTCGTTTTCCTTCTTTTTGCAGTCTTATTTATTCCGAAATTTAGCTTGGAAAAATGTCAAAGAAGACTTACTTATTTATGTAATTTCTTACCTTATTTCTTGATAGTGGTTATAGTTCGCACAGCGGATCTAGGCTTCCGTGAAGTTAGCCGTTTGTGATGCGCAAAGACAATTTAGTTTGAAAAAGCTCCATTGCGCATCGAAACGGCTAATTTCACTACGGCCGAGATCCGTTGTGAGACCTATACATAACATTAGAAAACTAACCTTGGTACCTATCCTCCTTAATCATGAACTCATTTAGCGTGAATGAGTTTTTGTATTCGAAATTCAATTAAATTTTCAGTAAAAATTCGAATTTTGAATAGAAGAACATACAGCCTTGTCTCTAATGATCGAATACACAGAAGATAATCATCAAAATCTTTAGCGAATTTATTATGATAATTATATTTTTTTGTTTTATCGACGTCTCGTCTTAACCAGTTTGTGAACCTACTGTTCTTAATAACCACTGTGTACTTATTTTAATGACATAAAAAGGTAGACTTTATAAGCCAGCAGTAAAAATACCTAGACTGCATAAACAGACTGGTTTTACAGCGCCACCAACTTTCGCTTATTCAAATTTATCGTTGTTTTGTAAAGTGCGATTATTCAATGTTACTGTTTCACGGTAACTTTTGATTTATACGTTAATGTTTCTGAGACAAATGTAATGGTAGAGCATTGCTGGTACCTTAATTATATATATTTTCATTTCATTTTCAAATGGTAGATAGTAAAAAACAAATTAAGTACTTACCTACTTATAAAATTGAAGTAAGATGTGTTCCACTTCTTTTTGTATGGAGTCAATTGTAAAATATAATTTGAATACTGAACTAGCTAGCTAGTACATGGCTTGATGATAGGATAGCGGTACTAGGTAGGTGCACTATGTGGCTACCATGATTAAATATTATTACTTACTTATCTGAATCTTCTGCACCACTCATGTTGTGCAGAAATCAATCAACCACTCAAGAGCTTACGGTACGAATAAACAGTTAGATCACGATTCCATCATCGCTGATGATATCGTTGTAAGCTTGACAAAGCCGTAATAAAATAACATAATAATATAGTGTTATACTTATCTCTTATGGTTTGCTATAAATTAAATCATCCTACTACCATAAAATGTAAAGTTATGTAATGTAATGTACAAGTAAAATATTTTTTGTAAAGCAAAATACTTGGTAGAGTAGTACTTATAGAAAAATATTTCTGACTTTCTTTATCTATTGGATGCCTAGTTTTTATACAAGGTGTCCTATAGCATCTACGTTAACCTTAAAAGAGGTGATTCAAATATTGAAAAAGATTTTATAAAAAAACAAATTGTTTCTCAAAATATTCTTTCACAAACACATTAGCAAAATGTTTTAATTGAACGTATAATACATAAACTGCATTACAAAAAATTAAACTTGTAGTAATAAAACAAATCAAAAATGTTTATGAAAATCAGCTGGTCTTTACTAATTTTTTGCACGAAAAGAAAGCCCATTTTCAAATATCAATAACTAAATGAAATGTCATTTCATAATAGGTGGAATATATTTACGTTCTATATCGGAGACCCATGGTCCAAACATTGGATCTAGTTGGACATCTTCAACTTCAGTCAACGGTAAAAACTGCCCCTCTGTCTGTCTTTACTCACCATAGAATTATTGACACACCCTATACGTACACTCTATACATTTGTAACATAAATTGAAATGAAATGTCGAGAGCTGAATAGCTTTCAGCGAGTTCGATGAGGCAAAACGTGAAGCGCTTCGGAATGTTTGCACAGACTTTTCAAGAAAATATCTTTTGATCCAACTTTTATGAGAAATTCAGATCATAAAATTTATTTTTTGACATTATTTTTCTATAATGTTTAGAAACCTCATGCTTATAATGATCGTCATTTAAATATTTACCTAAAGAGAATCAAACCAAAGTTTAAATCTGATGAGTTTCCGAAGAATTTGTATATTAGGTAAATCAAATACTATAAAGGACGATATTCCAATGCTAATCGTTTTGGCATATACATACAATCCTCGCCAATCGTGAAATGTTTTATCGATTAAAATAATAAGCAACATTTCTAAAGCCGCAATTTTTTATTCATAGGCTATTTTAAATCTTTTTTACTTACCAGCTTCGTACCATAAAGCTATGATTACAAATTGCAAGTAGGCAGCCCAGCGGTGGGCGAGAGTCGCGACGACCATAAATTGTAATAAATGTTCGCATTAAAACATCACAGGCTCGGTCAGGACGCGATAAATATGTCCCTTTGGCAATACTTGTAAGGTAACCCATATTTTACTTTTATTTTGGTTGCAAACAAGACTTGCGATGACAGTCGCAAAAACTAACACTATAGCGGGAGATAAACGAGTAGACATTGTAACTATTTATTCACTGCAGGATTTTTTTTATATAAACTTTTTCTCTTATGCTGAAACTATTTAAAAGCTTTTCTATATGTAAGCTTCAAAACTAACTCTATAGTTTTAATTCTATTAGTAAAAGACAACGTTTTATTGTATATTTTAATCAGTTATCTGTTATTAGTTTAGTTAAAACAATGTAATAAATTATTTAAAATATCTTGCATATTAATGATGTGGATAATATATAATTTTATCTTTATAAATAGATTATATCATATTATCTTTGGTACTAAATGCTTGCCTACTTTATCAATATAAATTATGGCTTAGATTATATTATTTTGCGTATTTTATTACTTCCCACTTAGATGTTGATACAGGAGTCGTGGCTAACTAAATAACGCAATAAAGTTTGTAAATTATGGGTTTATTATTGAATAAAAAATTCCAAATGTAATCCTCAATTCTAACATATTATTTTCATCTAAAAAATCTATATTTCCACAAAAATCTTAGCTCTGTTCACACTATCGATCGCAGCGACATGTACGAAAGTGTCTGATTACCCACTCATACTTGACATTTCAAACCAGTTCCGACAATACCGCTACGTGGAAGAGAATTCTTTATAATAGGTTCGGACCACGGTCGGCAAATCGAACTACATTCACTCATTCATGTAGGTCCATGTATATTTTACTAACTGTACCCCGCGGTTTTGCTAATTTTATGATATTCCACAGAAACAATCCGTTTTTCTGAAATAAAAAGTAGCTTATGTGCTATTTCAAACTTCCATTTTTGTGTTTTTCATGCGTTTAACCGTTCTGGGGTTATTGAGTGACGAACAGCCATCTATGCATCCAACTCTCGCATATAAAATAGTGGTAGGTAAAATGTTTTCTGAGCTCTTACATTGCAAGCAAAGTAATGGTCAATAAAGTGTTTACTATTTACGAATATGTTGTACTAAGTTCATTGGAAAATGTAGGTTATCATTTAATTTGATAAGGGTCATCAAGTCTATCTCATGCTATTTCATTTGATTAATTAATTATTAATTTATATTATGTATGCACGTACATTAATAGTGTTATATCTTACCAGATACCTTACATTAAAATATGTAAACCGGTATTTTTTTTAAACCTTCTAAGATTTGTATATTTTTATTATAACTTACTAGAATCACTATGGTAAACAATGAGAAACGTCTTTATCTGTCATTGTCCAATGGTAAAAAACAGCACTAGTTTTAAGTTATAGCGTCTATAAGGCTGACTATTATCTATGTATTCTAATATAATGTATATCTAATATGTGTATGTATATTGTTTTCGGTGGCGATTCCGGGAAACCACAGGTGGCCACTTGGTACAGGGTATGTGACATTTCAAAATGCAACCCCATGTATATAGCCTGTGCGTGCAACCCTGTTTATTTATATGTTACAAAACAAAATCCGTGAACGGAATATTTATACCCTATAGAGCATGAATATATTCATCTTGATACTTAAATGTTTCCAATGCTTAACTTTAATTTCTGGATATGTTATTTTTTACATCATCATGAACAGCCTTCTGATGTTTCCACTGTGAGGACACTAACCTACTCTCTGTCGAGAGTTTTCCATATTAGTTTTAAATTAGCTCTGTTCAGTTCTGTCCTGTGTTTTGCATAATAGTGTGGTACTTTGCGTCAAGTGCGCTATTTTGTTCCGAAAACGTACTGCTAACAAAACAAATGCAACACGAGTTTTGGTCAAAAATGCGGATCAGCATAGATCTGAGGCCGTAATAATGCTTTTGAAAATCGTAAACGTGTATTGTCCAGCTGTGAATTTTATGGACTTTTACAGAGCTTATACAGAGTGATTTTTTTAAATGGGACAGTATGGGGAAATCCGAATCTAAAGGAGATAGAGGAAAAGTGTCTAAGGAGACATTAGGTGTTTTTTTATGTAAACAAATTTGGCTCGTTCAAATTTGTGGTCAAGCGTGAGTTGTTCTTAAAAAATGATAAAGTTGGTCAATTTTTTTTTTGACGCGGATCGACTCTGTTTCATGTAAGGATTATTTCATTGTTTGGAAAGAAAAAAATCTGAACAGCAGAAGTTGGTCAAATTTACTGAAAACTAATCTTCATACAGTTGCAGTATTCGCCTTTTAATATTGTTACAAGTGCCTAGGCGTGTAAAAAAATATTTAAAATTATTCCATTTTTAAATTTTGATAATCGATAAGAGCTCCAGATGATTCAAGAGAAGAACATTTTTTTTAATCTTCGTAAACATCATGGCAACCGATAGTCTTGAAATTATAAAAAAAAGAATTCAAATTTGGAACGTAAGTTATTTCTGCAGCTGTGATTTTGTTTCCAATCAGTTCATGCTTGTAATTTTATTCATCATGGCGTTAACTAATTCACATAAAGTTGATTTGATTGAGGCGTATTTTCTTAATTATCGCAGTAGAGATAATGCACTTAAGTGGTATCAAGAACGCTATCCTGACCGTGTAGTACCGAATCGCAAGATATTTGATAGTTTAATAAAGAACCTAAGACAGGAATGCTGTTTCAAGCCTAAGCGTAAAAGGCCGACAATAGTCAATAGTGAGTTTATAACTATTGCCGTATTGAGATATTTTGAAGCATACCCAAAAGCTTCGTTACGGGAAGCAGCTGAAACTATCGGTATTCATAAATCAACTGTAAGGAAGATATTGAAGGCTCATAAATACAAGTGTTACATAGAAGGTCGACTTGTACAAGCGTTACTACCTGGAGATAAAGACCGCAGGTTACATTTCTGTAATTGGTATGTGGCTCAGACTATTAGAAATAGATGTTTTCCTAATTTTATTATTTGGACTGATGAATGCCACTTTTCGAACAATGGCATGTACAACAGGAGAAATAACCATTACTGGTCAAAAATAAATCCGCTAAGAACTACAGAAACCCACAACCAAATCCGATTTTCTTTTAATTGTTGGTGTGCGATATTACATAACAGAATTTTTGCTATCAAAATTTACCAAGGAACGCTAAATAGTGAAAAATATCAGGAAATATTGAACATGGCTGCAGATTTAGTGGATGAGACTATTAGCTTAAGGAACTTTGGTAAGATAATCTACCAACAAGATGGTGCACCAGCCCACAACAGTAGGGCAAGTAAACTATGTTTGGACGAGCAGTTTCCAAACCGTTGGATGGGTACATATGGGCCGATAAAGTGGCCCCCACGATCGCCCGACTTAACGCCATTAGATTTTTTCTTATGGGGTTACCTTAAGGGTCGAATTTATGTATCCCGATACAACTCCGTACAAGAATTAAAAGATGCTGTTTACAACACTTTAAACACAATTCACCATAAGTCTCTGTTAAATGCAACTAGAAGTGTCTTGAAGCGTGCTCGTACCTGCATAAGACAAGACGGCGGCCACATCGAACATTTACTCAAGTAATAAACCAACTGTATGAAGATTAGTTTTCATTAAATTTGACCAACTTCTGCTGTTCAAATTTTTTTCTTTCCAAACAATGAAATAATCCTTGCATGAAACAGAGTCGATCCGCGTCAAAAAAAAAATTGACCAACTTTATAATTTTTTAAGAACAACTCACGCTTGACCACAAATTTGAACGAGCCAAATTTGTTTACATAAAAAAACACCTAATGTCTCCTTAGACACTTTTCCTCTATCTCCTTTAGATTCGGATTTCACCATACTGTCCCATTTAAAAAAAATACTCTGTATAGTGTGTAAAATAAACTAAAAAAATCCAGCTGTCAATACAAATTGACAGCTGGACGATACGTTAGCGCTTACGGTTGTCTAAAGCATTATTTCGGATACGGCTTCTGAATGAAGCTTAATAACATTCTAGGGTTTTTCAATTCCCCACATTAATAGTGTGACCACGAACCTAATGTTCTAATAGCTTACTCTTACTTACTTGCTTAGTAAAATAAATTCCTGTTAGTCACACCAGTGTGACAATCTGGTGTGACCACGAGTGTGCCACGAGTCCGTAGTCAATACAATACCTATCTTTATTGGAAAGAATAGTATGGACGTGACGGTGATTTTAACATCTAAAGAACTCTCTTATCTAATGCATAACTACAGGATGTTACAAATAAATGATACCTGCATGAATCAGAGAAATGATTCGACACGAATATGCGAGCAGGTAGTACCTGTTACCTACTTACCTCACGGGTGAGTCGTGTCTCTGCATGTACATTGTATTATTCATTGCATGTTATCTCTCAGACAATGTCATCATGTTTACAGGGCTAAGTGAATCTAAAAGGTGGTTTTCATCAATAGATAGAATAAAGCAAGACCAAAAATAGCACCCGTGACAAGCCGGGGCGGGTCCACTAGTGTTTTATAAATGGATCCGTTGTTCATTGAAAATAATTAATTATTCCGTGAATAATAATACAAAGCGAGTAAATTGTTTGAAGGGTAGCCTGATTAAGTTTACCAAGCAGATGAACCCAGTATTCTTAGGTATGACGTCAAATATATTTAATAATGTAGCACCAATTATGAAAATTTGTTCTCCATGTTTTTTAATCAAACATGGAGAACAAATTGAAAAGCTTAATGAAACTTGCGAAATAAATTGAAAGCTTTTTGATACATGAATACCACCACAATTAAACTGTAGTAGATTATTTTGTTGTGTGGAAATACCATTCGTTTCTATATTGCAATCGTAAATAGCCATTGTGGTTGTACGACATTGCAAATAGAAACGCGTGCGAATTTAAACACGCGCGACATCTCAGCAAAATTGCTACAAGTTCTTTGCTACGATGTAAGGCGGCTACAGGCAAACCATATATGGTTATAACATCAGAGTCAAGCAAGACGTCAGCATCTTCCTGCAAAACAGCAAGAGAGAGACATCAGTTAAAAATATAAGATACGTACTCAATAAGATTATTTTTTTTTTTCTGCAAAAATAGGGTTCTTAATTTTCTCGATAAAAATAGTAGCTTTGCGCACGTTTTGATTTGAATCTCAAGAACCCTACGGTAACTTTATGATTTTCACTCTGATGGGTAGGTAATAAATAACTCTTTCTTCAGTTCCATAAACCAGTTCTTTAATGAATGGTCTAGTTTTTTAAAATCACGCAAATTACTGAGTTTTTCTCTTATTCATTCCAATTTCAACTTTCATTTAACAATGTTACGTTTTGAAAAAAAATCCAAGCCGTCGTCGCGCGCGTCGAATCGAGGTGCTAATCTATAAGTACGCAAGGATAAGGGTACGCTCTTAAAACTTGTAGGGAAACGTCTGAGTTATTTAGTTTGTCTATACACTACACATCGAATTTTCTTATGTACGAACATCATGTTAAACTCAAAATTGTTTTCTCGCAAGACACGCGTGATCAAGCCGTGCATGTAGCACACCACGGCCTACTTAAAATAGCACCATTTTCTCGCCGGCCTACTTATCAACCATCTCTACACAACGACCGGACACTTTCCTAACAACACTATTCTTTGTTGCTTATTTTCTCGGGAGTTTACATGTGGCCTATTGTACGCTGTCCCATTTTTAGGACACTTGAAAGGGTTGGGCAAATGGGAAAGCTTTTGTAACGAATGCTTGTGCAATGTAGACATGATGTTCGTTTCGGATAATTTGTGAGGCCAGAATGGAGATTTATTTTTCGTTGAGAATGAAAAGGGTTTTCTCAATGATAGTTGTTTATGGGTTAGTTTTTGCTCAGATTGTGAGATGGTTTTATTTATGTAAATGAATTTGCGGGTTGTGCCAATACTTTCAAAAATATAGTAATATTATAATAACAACGAGCCAAAGGGAATAAAAGCTGATTTCCATATTTGGGGACATTAATTATTCTTTTCTTACACAATATGAGTCGGACATCATAAATAAATAATAAAATATATAATGCTGGACAATCTACACAACATCATCTAGCGCCAAGCTAAGCAGAGCTTGTGTTATGGGTACTAGATGACTGATATACTTAACTAATAGAATACATAAATAGATATAAAATACTTTTTTTTTTGACATGATTTTTAAATTTTTTAGTCCTCTTAGATTCCTCTTATCCAACTTTTTACGGATGTTACTTAATAAAACGAATTCATACAATTTACCAAATATCTTACATACCTACCATATAAGTATAATTTACCCACATGATAATAAATTTACCAAGATAATGGTGCCCAATCACAAATTAGGTATTCATTTCCGAAATCGCAACATGCTGTACGAATTGTGTCGAGCTCACAAAATAAACTAAAAGTAGTTGTGACATTTTTATAAACTTGATAGATACACACTTACAGGTACATAACCACTTCAACATTAGATATAACTCATTAATAATCATGTAAAAATATTCAAGTAGCTTCGTATAGAAGTACAAGGGCACCCAGTTTCCAGATAGCCTCATTTTTTAAAAGGTAATATCGTTTTAGATTGATAAGTTGATCGCCGTTTTATTAACTTTTTTTTATAAATGTAATCATAATACATTTATGTAGCTTGCCTGCAAGCTTACAAGCTTGCTCGGCCCGGACACAGATATTACTCTGTGGCCCCGTGCGGTGCCGCTGGGTAGAAACAGTGTCATGCATGAACAAGTTTTTTGTTTTTAAACTTATTAAATTTTTTTGCTTGTATGTTGGTGCAAATTTTTCTTAGCTTGGTTTTCGTAACAATCTGGGTGGCCCGTACAATTATTTTTTTGTTTCAATGACAAATTTTACTATTCGAAGGACGTCCACTGTTGGACATAGGCCTCCCCTAAAGAGCGGAATGACGACTAATTTAGAGCCTTTACCTTCCACCGACTTCTTGTGACTGATTTAATCTCATCGGTCCATCAAACGTCCATCCTATACTTCGTTTTTCAGTTAGTATTAAGCATATTAGAATCACCCCATAAAAAGATTATAGCTAAGAGTTCTTGTGTTTCCTTAAAATCGTGGTAAATATTCTTTAGAAAAGGTTCTTGTTCAACCAACTCTCGTACTAAATGTACTAGAGATAGAAGTGAAGTTTATTATGGAGAGATCTGTATGTGAGCAATAAAAGGTTTTCTCATGGCAGGTCGTAAAGTTCGTGCCAAAAAGAGCATAACGTCTTGCTTGACCCGCCAAATGTCAATGACGCATTGGTGAGGTCATTTCATTTTGAGCCTCACTCGTGGAGCTTGTTTGTAACTTATTTATTTTATAAGAGAAAAGACAACTATTATAAGAGTAAGAAGGTACTGGTTATGTGTGCTTTTTACTGTTTTTGGAAAGTCTATTTTATTTTAATAAACTTTTATCGAAAAAACATAGGTAAACATAGCTCTTTAAAGACCTTCTACCTGTTTCGAAATCGTCCGATCTTCTATTGTCGACTCTCTACTTTAGTCACTGATCGTAAAATATTCCAATTACGCCATTCCAATGTCTATTTATCACTTTCGTCCTTCGTATAAAAAGGAAAAATGAAAATAAAGTGTTGCACGACCGCTCGACCGCTTTGGTCACGCTCGTGTCCCGACGAATGGGGGCTTTGTCGCGGGCTTCGACTAAAATGGAAGTCTAAGTGATGTAATACACCTAATATTATGCAGTATTACCTTACGAGTAAAATATGTACATGTGCAACTCTACGTTTACAGTTCACGAAGTTTCAGTTTGACATAGATAGAAATTATGTTGATGATAATATCGAAATATAGGTACACCTAGCTACCATTTTATACAACCAGTTCTAAAAACTTATTAGAATCTGAAATTAGCTGAAATACTAACCACTATTGTTAGATTGAGAATTTGAGTCCTACTGATATTTATTCTGTGCTCTTAGTAAAATAAATGAAAGCTGTGAAAAATACTAATACTACTCCTGATCTTTTTCTCCAGTCGTCCTTGCTGGCAATACGTGAGGTGATTTTCAATTGAGTTACTGCTAAAAGGTTGTTCATGACACGGTTTCTACCCGGTACGGCACATGGCCGGGCAAGCTGGCAAGCTTGAAGGCAAGCTATATGAACACGGTTTGTACCCGGTAGGGGTGCGTACCTACCGCAGCGCATTGTGAGTACTTCCAGTTTCAGCCTCGTCAAGTCGTCAACAAGCGTTGGTAAATGTAGTTTACCAAACGTCTTGTCTGACCGTATGCACCAAGCTAAGCCACTACTTAAGCCTTGATAGCGCGGCGCTGAGCTGGCTCCACCGCCTGGCGAAGTGTCGTCATCATAAACAAAGATCAAGTGTTTCAACAGGACTGATTCATTTTGTCGTAAGTAATCACTATTTTAACTTTTTTTTTCGATATCATGGAAATGATAGCTTAAATGTAATTAATAGCTAGCATTTCAAGCGGTCTTACACAAAACTGTTCAAATCGCCCGCGTTACCAAAACCTATCGAACTTCAAATCAGTATTCGTCAAGCTGTTTTTGCTCATAAATCAACTTCAATCAAGAAAGCAAATCTAATTTGACTTTCGATAATAGCCGGCTTTTAATAACGAGGCTAAAATATTATATTCGTCTCAACATTGTAAATAATGTTCTTTTAGTGTATTATGAACTCTATTTCTGTGCAATATGATTCAAAATTAAGGTTTCAATGTAAAGAGTTTGCATGGTGTGACCTCATCGCTGATAAAGAGAACTACTTGTCTGAATAAAATGATGCAACTTAAGCTAAACAATAGCCCTGATTTTTTACCTACATTATGCTGACATCACATTTTACTTTTTACCCCTCAGTTGTAGTTCTACCTTCTGCGTTGTAGATTGTGGGTTCGATTCCCACCTAGGACTCTGGTACTCTGGTTTCCACAGATCTTAGGTTACATCATCGGGGCTCTAAATAAAATTTTAAATTTGAAGCCAGTGACTATAATAAGGTCCTATCCTATTTCTACGTAATGCAACGACTGACGGTCGCACAGAAAACTGATCTTCAGCTAGTGCGAAAGAATAAGCTTTTCTATCATTCTATGCATTTTTTTTTAATGTCAGCAAGTGACAAGACGGTCAAGTCACCCGCCTGATGTTAAACACCACGCACGCCTGACCATAACAGATGCAGTGCCACTCAAAGCTTAATTTCAAGTTCAGCGTGGCACTGCACTGCGCTTATCACCCCGAGACATTGTTGTTAAGTCTCTTTTGCCCAGTAATTTTACTTGCTGCAGTGCCCTTCAAACCTAAACACAGTAATGCTTGCACACTACTGCTTGGAGATAGAATATCGGGCACTGCGGTGGTACCCACCAAGACAGACTCTTGCTGAAGAGTCCTACCACCTGGTTATTTATCATAACTTATCACCTTTGTAAGTCAGGTGATAAGTCCTCTTTGTGTTGATTCATTCATTCAAATGGAGTGAATGGTCTTCATCCAACACTCGGATCTAATGCGGATTGGTGGATGGCACTATTTTTAAATTAATAATATTGTAACACTGGTCATGATTTTCTTGGAATTTTAGAATTGATTTTTTCAGTAGCCTAACGATAGATTTAGATCCATCAAACACTGACTTATTTGCACACAAAAATATAAACAAATACATAGTTTTTATAAAAAAAATTTTGGAACATAGTCCAGTCACCGGTTACTTTTCATGTTGACTGTACAAGATGATCATTATTTAATTCTAAATTTGTAGCTAATAAGAATATTTTAGTAAGGCGCTAAAACTTGTGTAAAAATCATCTTTACTACATGTTGTAAAACGTTGAACATTGTGTGTTTTCCAACATTGTTAAGTATCACGTTTAGGTTTACTTTTATGGCAAAATTATGGGCGATGTAAATTATGATGGTTTACGTTGATAAGTGAAACACTTAAGGTAGGGATTAAACTATACAAGATACTAAGCAAGCACCTCTATGTAATATTTTAAATAATATTGCTTTGCTTATAAACATTCAACATCCAAACAATTCAGATTGGTGGATTTCAATCCGCATTGGGTCCGTGTGGTCTCAATCACTCTCGCTGGAGAGTGGGCCAGTGTCCCAGCAGTGGAGACATCAGAAGGCTATGTCTCGGGCCTCGAGCTAATGTGTCTTTCAAATCTGTCATCGTCTTTGTTTATTGACAAGGAAAGTAAGCGAGCCGCTAAAATGAGAGTTTATTTATGAATAATGGGGGGTAAGTATTTAGTATTTTATAAGGTAAGGTAGAAAATTCTTTAGAAATCTTTGGTAATCTGACCCGGCAAGTAATTTTATCAGTTACTAAACTGTGAGTTATTATTCTAATAAATCTATAAATTGTTCTGGAAACCGGATAGAGTTTGTAGAATTTGAAATTATCAGGTCTCCGTTCTAGGTACTTTTCTAGGGGCTAATACAGTATCTGAAAATCAATAACCGTTGAATGACGTCCAACTTTTAATAACGTATATCTTTGGCGTTCTGCGTTCTTGTTTGATGTTACGTACGTTCGAAGCTAATAGGAGACGTGCATCGAACACAGTTTTTCACAGATATAATGTTTCAGTAAAATAAGGATCATTTTTGCATGTCATTTAGGTGTCGAATCGTCTGGAAAAGGGTGATACAGGAAACTTTGCAGTAATGTTTTTTTTTTATTTAAATAAAGGCGGCAGTTTTATATATTCGGAGACCGTGTACTTTTTGTATGATCGCCGGCCGATTACTTCTTATTGGTTGGTCTAATATCAATGGATTTTTGTGTTATTTAAAGAATAATCCCAAAGTCTCCTATAAATTATATACTTTGCTTAAAAGGGATTGTTATAAATTATCCCATATTATCATCGACTTTTTCAATTTTAAATGTAATGTAGGAGAAAAGAGAAACCTTTGCCCAGCAGTGGAGCGATATGGGTTAATTAAAAATATATACTTAAGTATTATGTATAATAAAATAAAATATGTACATAATTACATTACATTACAAAATATACAAAATACATATGAAATAATAAATAAATAATAAATAATTAATAATTAATATAAAAAAAATATAATTTTTTTTTGTGATTTTTTTAGGAGAAATGATGATGATGGTAGGTACTGAAAACGATCATCGTATTATGGAAACTAACTTTAGATCGAGTTTACGTTCAAAAAGTTAATAAGCTTTGGATCGACACGCAACGAACCGGATACCTCTGTAAATTGCATTGTCGAGGTGGAATGATAAATCAATGTTTTCATTAAAATTGTTGTCATTGTTCTTCTAGTAATGTTGGAACAAACCTTTATTATTAAATAATTATCTGCTAATGTTTGTGTAGCAGATATCACTCAAAAGTTGAGCCAATCTTCTTTTTTCTTCTTATAGATAAGCTTAGAGATAAGCTCTTAAATAAAAATATTTTTTTGAGCTGGCTAAAACTCGGCAACGGCATACCGATTTGGTTAATTTTAAGAAAATATGGAAAATTGCGAGAAAAATAACGTGAGTGAAACCGCGCGAGTCAGCTAAGTAAACAATAAATTATATTTTTACACAGGCAGCACTGTCTCCTTCCTAATAATAATATCCAAATAATAATAATAATAACGATTGCGTTAAACAAAACCATCGGTATTCGCCAGGTATTAATAGTAAGTTGAATAAATATCATGATACCTATCTAAATAGCTAGTGACCATCTCAGCGCAACAAGTAGCGGGCCTTTTGGATTGGATTGCATCGTTTACGATTTCACTGTCGCCTGTAGCCGGTATCAAGATCGATATCCCATATCAAGCTGCCATATCACGATATTTCAATTTATATACATGAAAATTTATATTTATCACCTTCAAGCGATCCACCAGTCTGCATTCATTCAGTTGGGTCCGCATGGGGGATGACCCAATCACTCTCGCTTGAGAGTAAGCCGGTGTGTCCAGGGGGAACAAATGCTGTCATGAGGAAAATGAATTCCTGCTCGTCCCCATTTAAACTAAAATGGGGACGAGCGGAAAAAAACCTCCCATCATCCTTTACAAATAAAAAAAAAAAAAAGGGGACGTACGGGAAGTTTTTTTCCGCTCGTTTTTTTTTTTTTTTGTAAAGTACTTAATAAGTATTCGAGAATGTTCAATGGAGAAGGTAAATTAGTATGGTTGACGTCCTAACTTTTCGAGCGAACTATGCCTGCGGCACAGAACCAGATATTAGTCTGCGGTCTGAGGTGGGATATAGTATAGTCTTGTCCTGTGAACGTGTACAGGATGATGATGAGGGTAATGTCACATGTTCATGGCGCTTTATGACTTGAGGCTTCCAAGTAAAAGTGGGTTTCTTACTATTTAACGTAACACAACATCTCGAGTTGCATAAATCGGCTTACTTGTATATTGAAGCCGATGATTAGCTTCGGTTTCACTGTTGACAGTCCTTACAAAACTTAAGCGCAACACACACAGAACGCGGGCGCAGGTGTTTTTTGTTGTATGTGTACTGACGTCAAGGATGACAACACACTGAACGCGGGCGCGGGTCGGGTGAAGCGCAGCAGCCGCTCCCGCGTTCAGTTTGATGTCATCCTTGTCGTCCATACAAATTAAAACAAAAAACACCCGCGGCGGATCTGACCCGACCAGCGCCCGCGTTCTGTGTGTGTTGCGCGTTACACAAATCTGTCAAATTCGATCAATGGAAAGACTGAAACGGCATCTGATAATCGGTTTAATGGTTCAAATATACTAAAAAAAAAAACTAATGTTAAAACTTAGTTTTGATGGGTTTTTTTTTGTGACACCCTCTCCTCTCTCTCTCTCATCAGTAGTGCTTAACATCAGGAGAATGACCGAAAAAAAAACCTGACAAAACTAAGTTTTAACACTTTTACTTGTTACTCCTAAATAACTATCTTAGAATAATTTGACTCTTAAGTGAATTAGGCACTCTGCCGTACGTCGTGTCTCTGTATGTATCACTTTTTTCTTTTTACACATATTTTCCACACATTTCATCCATTTTAATAAAACGACTCATGTAATGACTATAATATTGTGGCATTACGAGACATCGCCGCGTCGACCGAAGTAATTTACAAACTTACTAAATTTCTGTATCCAACGCATGATATGATTATAAAGTGTAGGTTGTGGCATAAGGTCGATACAGAAATTTAGTTATGAAAACAGAAATAGCTTACTTAAACCAGTAGGGTAGAATTTCCATAGTACGACGTCGCATATCATATCGTGCATATTCATATAGCTGGTAGGGATGTAACCGTTCTGTGTTGAAGATCTAATTTTGGAGAACACATTTTATCCGGACTTTGGATATTGCATTAGGCCAGTGGGTTCGTCGAAGTCAATTAATTTGTCGTTATAAAGTAAGTTGCAAATTTGATTCCCGCTGCGGGACATATATTTGCATAATCTGCGACTGATATTTTATTACCTTTACTTACATCTTTTATTTTATTATTTGTCATAGATTTTACTTATTAGTATCGGTAAAAATAGGTTGGACGTACGTAGGAGCCTAAGTCATCCCTACGCAGACTGCGACACCGCTCCCTATGAATAAATTCAATTTAAATCAGTAGCGTGGGTTGCTCACTCGCGTCACAAAATATCAATTTAGCCTGGTGTGCACTCAGCTTTACAAACATTTTACTTGCCCTATAAATTGCTAGTATTATCTGCCTACAGCATTTTGAGTAATGGTGTAAATATTCATGTTATTTATAGTCCAGCTTTATGCTCATTTTAGGACAGTGAGCGGAGAATTAACTTCTGTAAAAATACAAATATGACACTTCAATACCATGCCAAAGATAACATAATACTATAATATAACCATGCGTAGATAAAACAGAATTCCATTCCTGTTGAATGTATAAATGTGTAGGTATCTAATCCACTCACGTTAATTTCTATTAAATATTTGATCAAGTGGTTTCAAAACTTTCGTGGTTTACTGATATGCAAGTGTTTTGTCATTGAAATATCAACCGTATTACCAAAGTACTTGGAGTATACAATGTACTGTAGCTAAAACTGGGAGCATCGGTTCAAATTTAGTCCATATTGTGCAAAGAATAAAGCTTTTAATGAATTGTGTAAGAATTATGTTTATTTAAAGCACCGGTTATCCGTTAGCGCAAACTTAGCGGACTGCTTTGTTTTACTATTTACTTTGAACCGTTTGAGAACCAACATATATATCTTTTGATAAATACATAAATATTAGAACACTAGCCTGTTTTCAAATTTGTAATGAGTAGTTACAAGAGCCTTCATAATAATAATTAGTATGTATTGCACAATAATGCCATCACGAAGTCATAATAAGAGCTTTGTGTTACCTAAAAACTGGTTCATGTGAAAAACGGAAAAATGTGACCAATACGTAAATATCGTTGCCGTAGAGCGAAAAGTCACTAAGTTGGAAAATGTTTTTTTTTGCAAGTTCCATTTCTATTTAGGTACTTACCCTTTGCATATTTTTTTATATCACTTACACGGCAAACCAGAAAACTGTTCACCTGATGGTAAGCTGATGGTGGATCTCGTAATGATGATCGCAATACCAGAGTTATCCAATCACACGTTGCCTGCCATCCTAGCCGTAAATGTGTGGCTTTGGTATGTTTGCTATAATTTCACATGACAACCATACTCTTCTAACAGATACACAACAATGCAAGTAATACTGCTAAGCGGCAGAATAGGTAGATATGGTGGTTAGTAGTACGTGCCCGGACGAGCTCTACCACAAAAAAACTCTCTATTGTTTGATTTAAAAAATGTTAAATACAACTAAAATGTGACCGTATTCTAAGCAAAGTTTGACGTAAACTGAATTGATAAGAACTTTAAACTGGAGCAATCTATCGCTATGAGACAAATTGATGATTTACAACCACTGACGAAGGGCTCTGTAAGTCCTTGTTGAATTATTATACTATATATTACACACTATTAAATTAAGATCTGTTGTAAACCAGTATTTTTTTACTTTTTATTTCTGGAAATTAAAAAGCTGCCGGACAATTCAGTCGTTCACGTTAATCAGATTTTTATATCAAAGTTTGTCAGCAAATGACGAGACATGTCTGATGGTCACCACGCCTCATGACAGTTCCAGTGTCACCCAAAGCAAAGTGGAACAGTACTGTTCTCGTCACCCTCGCCACATTCGCCATGTCACTTGCTACAGTGTTAAATTATGTTGATACAAAAATTATATATTCTATCTCCAAGTAGTAAGGTAAGTAGGTACCTACTAGTGCAAAACACACCAATAATAAATTCAGGTAAAGCGGTAATAACCGGTAACCGCGACTCGTCCCTAACCGCAAATAAATCTTTTAAATAACGAGTCCAGTTTCAGGTGGTTATTTAATTAATTTTCCACAGAATACTTCATCATCATCATCATCATTTAATTCTGATATATTTAGAATAATGTAGAATTTAGTTTTTGATAGTTATGTTATGATTGTATTTAATTTACAATAAATAGGTACTTAGTGTGATGGTTGGTGCAAATTTTCCACAATGTCTTTGCATTTCCTAACGTTTTTAGGTTCTGCGTGCTGTATGATTTTTGTACGATTTTTTTAGGAGAAATGATGATGATGGTAGGTACTGAAAACGATCATCGTATTATGGAAACTAACTTTAGATCGAGTTTACGTTCAAAAAGTTAATAAGCTTTGGATCGACACGCAACGAACCGGATACCTCTGTAAATTGCATTGTCGAGGTGGAATGATAAATCAATGTTTTCATTAAAATTGTTGTCATTGTTCTTCTAGTAATGTTGGAACAAACCTTTATTATTAAATAATTATCTGCTAATGTTTGTGTAGCAGATATCACTCAAAAGTTGAGCCAATCTTCTTTTTTCTTCTTATAGATAAGCTTAGAGATAAGCTCTTAAATAAAAATATTTTTTTGAGCTGGCTAAAACTCGGCAACGGCATACCGATTTGGTTAATTTTAAGAAAATATGGAAAATTGCGAGAAAAATAACGTGAGTGAAACCGCGCGAGTCAGCTAAGTAAACAATAAATTATATTTTTACACAGGCAGCACTGTCTCCTTCCTAATAATAATATCCAAATAATAATAATAATAACGATTGCGTTAAACAAAACCATCGGTATTCGCCAGGTATTAATAGTAAGTTGAATAAATATCATGATACCTATCTAAATAGCTAGTGACCATCTCAGCGCAACAAGTAGCGGGCCTTTTGGATTGGATTGCATCGTTTACGATTTCACTGTCGCCTGTAGCCGGTATCAAGATCGATATCCCATATCAAGCTGCCATATCACGATATTTCAATTTATATACATGAAAATTTATATTTATCACCTTCAAGCGATCCACCAGTCTGCATTCATTCAGTTGGGTCCGCATGGGGGATGACCCAATCACTCTCGCTTGAGAGTAAGCCGGTGTGTCCAGGGGGAACAAATGCTGTCATGAGGAAAATGAATTCCTGCTCGTCCCCATTTAAACTAAAATGGGGACGAGCGGAAAAAAACCTCCCATCATCCTTTACAAATAAAAAAAAAAAAAAGGGGACGTACGGGAAGTTTTTTTCCGCTCGTTTTTTTTTTTTTTTGTAAAGTACTTAATAAGTATTCGAGAATGTTCAATGGAGAAGGTAAATTAGTATGGTTGACGTCCTAACTTTTCGAGCGAACTATGCCTGCGGCACAGAACCAGATATTAGTCTGCGGTCTGAGGTGGGATATAGTATAGTCTTGTCCTGTGAACGTGTACAGGATGATGATGAGGGTAATGTCACATGTTCATGGCGCTTTATGACTTGAGGCTTCCAAGTAAAAGTGGGTTTCTTACTATTTAACGTAACACAACATCTCGAGTTGCATAAATCGGCTTACTTGTATATTGAAGCCGATGATTAGCTTCGGTTTCACTGTTGACAGTCCTTACAAAACTTAAGCGCAACACACACAGAACGCGGGCGCAGGTGTTTTTTGTTGTATGTGTACTGACGTCAAGGATGACAACACACTGAACGCGGGCGCGGGTCGGGTGAAGCGCAGCAGCCGCTCCCGCGTTCAGTTTGATGTCATCCTTGTCGTCCATACAAATTAAAACAAAAAACACCCGCGGCGGATCTGACCCGACCAGCGCCCGCGTTCTGTGTGTGTTGCGCGTTACACAAATCTGTCAAATTCGATCAATGGAAAGACTGAAACGGCATCTGATAATCGGTTTAATGGTTCAAATATACTAAAAAAAAAAACTAATGTTAAAACTTAGTTTTGATGGGTTTTTTTTTGTGACACCCTCTCCTCTCTCTCTCTCATCAGTAGTGCTTAACATCAGGAGAATGACCGAAAAAAAAACCTGACAAAACTAAGTTTTAACACTTTTACTTGTTACTCCTAAATAACTATCTTAGAATAATTTGACTCTTAAGTGAATTAGGCACTCTGCCGTACGTCGTGTCTCTGTATGTATCACTTTTTTCTTTTTACACATATTTTCCACACATTTCATCCATTTTAATAAAACGACTCATGTAATGACTATAATATTGTGGCATTACGAGACATCGCCGCGTCGACCGAAGTAATTTACAAACTTACTAAATTTCTGTATCCAACGCATGATATGATTATAAAGTGTAGGTTGTGGCATAAGGTCGATACAGAAATTTAGTTATGAAAACAGAAATAGCTTACTTAAACCAGTAGGGTAGAATTTCCATAGTACGACGTCGCATATCATATCGTGCATATTCATATAGCTGGTAGGGATGTAACCGTTCTGTGTTGAAGATCTAATTTTGGAGAACACATTTTATCCGGACTTTGGATATTGCATTAGGCCAGTGGGTTCGTCGAAGTCAATTAATTTGTCGTTATAAAGTAAGTTGCAAATTTGATTCCCGCTGCGGGACATATATTTGCATAATCTGCGACTGATATTTTATTACCTTTACTTACATCTTTTATTTTATTATTTGTCATAGATTTTACTTATTAGTATCGGTAAAAATAGGTTGGACGTACGTAGGAGCCTAAGTCATCCCTACGCAGACTGCGACACCGCTCCCTATGAATAAATTCAATTTAAATCAGTAGCGTGGGTTGCTCACTCGCGTCACAAAATATCAATTTAGCCTGGTGTGCACTCAGCTTTACAAACATTTTACTTGCCCTATAAATTGCTAGTATTATCTGCCTACAGCATTTTGAGTAATGGTGTAAATATTCATGTTATTTATAGTCCAGCTTTATGCTCATTTTAGGACAGTGAGCGGAGAATTAACTTCTGTAAAAATACAAATATGACACTTCAATACCATGCCAAAGATAACATAATACTATAATATAACCATGCGTAGATAAAACAGAATTCCATTCCTGTTGAATGTATAAATGTGTAGGTATCTAATCCACTCACGTTAATTTCTATTAAATATTTGATCAAGTGGTTTCAAAACTTTCGTGGTTTACTGATATGCAAGTGTTTTGTCATTGAAATATCAACCGTATTACCAAAGTACTTGGAGTATACAATGTACTGTAGCTAAAACTGGGAGCATCGGTTCAAATTTAGTCCATATTGTGCAAAGAATAAAGCTTTTAATGAATTGTGTAAGAATTATGTTTATTTAAAGCACCGGTTATCCGTTAGCGCAAACTTAGCGGACTGCTTTGTTTTACTATTTACTTTGAACCGTTTGAGAACCAACATATATATCTTTTGATAAATACATAAATATTAGAACACTAGCCTGTTTTCAAATTTGTAATGAGTAGTTACAAGAGCCTTCATAATAATAATTAGTATGTATTGCACAATAATGCCATCACGAAGTCATAATAAGAGCTTTGTGTTACCTAAAAACTGGTTCATGTGAAAAACGGAAAAATGTGACCAATACGTAAATATCGTTGCCGTAGAGCGAAAAGTCACTAAGTTGGAAAATGTTTTTTTTTGCAAGTTCCATTTCTATTTAGGTACTTACCCTTTGCATATTTTTTTATATCACTTACACGGCAAACCAGAAAACTGTTCACCTGATGGTAAGCTGATGGTGGATCTCGTAATGATGATCGCAATACCAGAGTTATCCAATCACACGTTGCCTGCCATCCTAGCCGTAAATGTGTGGCTTTGGTATGTTTGCTATAATTTCACATGACAACCATACTCTTCTAACAGATACACAACAATGCAAGTAATACTGCTAAGCGGCAGAATAGGTAGATATGGTGGTTAGTAGTACGTGCCCGGACGAGCTCTACCACAAAAAAACTCTCTATTGTTTGATTTAAAAAATGTTAAATACAACTAAAATGTGACCGTATTCTAAGCAAAGTTTGACGTAAACTGAATTGATAAGAACTTTAAACTGGAGCAATCTATCGCTATGAGACAAATTGATGATTTACAACCACTGACGAAGGGCTCTGTAAGTCCTTGTTGAATTATTATACTATATATTACACACTATTAAATTAAGATCTGTTGTAAACCAGTATTTTTTTACTTTTTATTTCTGGAAATTAAAAAGCTGCCGGACAATTCAGTCGTTCACGTTAATCAGATTTTTATATCAAAGTTTGTCAGCAAATGACGAGACATGTCTGATGGTCACCACGCCTCATGACAGTTCCAGTGTCACCCAAAGCAAAGTGGAACAGTACTGTTCTCGTCACCCTCGCCACATTCGCCATGTCACTTGCTACAGTGTTAAATTATGTTGATACAAAAATTATATATTCTATCTCCAAGTAGTAAGGTAAGTAGGTACCTACTAGTGCAAAACACACCAATAATAAATTCAGGTAAAGCGGTAATAACCGGTAACCGCGACTCGTCCCTAACCGCAAATAAATCTTTTAAATAACGAGTCCAGTTTCAGGTGGTTATTTAATTAATTTTCCACAGAATACTTCATCATCATCATCATCATTTAATTCTGATATATTTAGAATAATGTAGAATTTAGTTTTTGATAGTTATGTTATGATTGTATTTAATTTACAATAAATAGGTACTTAGTGTGATGGTTGGTGCAAATTTTCCACAATGTCTTTGCATTTCCTAACGTTTTTAGGTTCTGCGTGCTGTATGGCCTATAACTACTTTAACCTTTTTTATTTATTATAGTTTTAGTCTTTGTCTGCTTTTGAGAAGAGGTATTACTTTTGTTTGTAATGTTTCCACCCGAGGCATAAATAAACCGCTTCTGTTTAGTATTTTTGGCCCATTAGATACAGGCTCAGGCAAGTGTAAAGACCATAAAATAATTTCTGTAATATGTGTCTCAACCAATAAAGATTTTTTTCATTTTTTATTCTAAGAACTATTAAGTCTATCAAACTTTCTGCTTATGAGACCAATAGTTAAGATGTCCAAAGGATAAAACTTTAATTAAGATCAGGATCATCAGGATAAAGAAACAAAAAGTTTAATACTAAGAAAATGGCCAGCAATAAACCGAGAACCACTTTTAGTTGTAACTAAATAGCCTTTTAATGGGTGTCTGTACTTTTATGAAGACGGGTGAGGTTTTTATACTAAAAGGTTCTAATTATGTCCAACCTTCTAATCTTCCCACTTTTGGGACACTGGCCTACTCTCGATCGAGATTGGTTGGGACTTCATCTACCACGTGGACCCAATCAGGATTGGTGAATGACAATTTAATAAATGAATATGGGGTTAATTTTGTATTCCATCAAATAGAAAAGCATAAACTCGGAGATCGATTAACCGATTGCCTTGCGGGTGGATAAGAGGTATTCCTCAAGGCGCACCTAGCTGAAGCGCACCAAGACGAAGCGCACCTAAGTACTTCCTCATAGCGCACCCGCTTAAGTGCGCTTCATTCGGTAGGTATAAATGTCAAGTTTTTATTCCTCGTAGCGCACCGCAAAGGGTGGGGTTTTCATTTGGTGGCCAAATAATCATTTGACAGCTGTCATTTAAAATGTAATAAACCTCGGACTTATTGTCTGGGCTGGGTATATGTCAGCTGAAGGCCAATTATTTTCCCATAAGTGGAATATAAGTGGTTCATAATTAGATGAAAAACAACCACATCACTAGAGCCTACATTATCATTGGTGTGCTACAAGGAATAAAAACTTGACATTTATACCTACCGAATGAAGCGCACCTAAGCGGGTGCGCTATGAGGAAGTACTTAGATGCGCTTCGTCTTGGTGCGCTTCAGCTAGATGCGCCTCGAGGAATACCTCGGATTTAAATTTAATCGCAGTAACGTTTGCCCGTTATCGATGCTTTCACACGAAACTGAATTGATGTTGCGTTGTTGAGTTCATTATTACGTGTGATTTTGTTATAGAGGTTTCCAAGAAGCCAGTCGATTAGTTCTTCTAACCATCCATGATATTCATTTGCTATTTCTGGTTGTAAGAAGTTGTATTGTTTTTTCTTATTTTTTTTACTTCGTTAGTTATAATTATAACCTATCAATCGATCGTGGTAGTTTAGGAATTAGCTAGTATTATGGCGTGAGTAAAAGTATTGTATGCTTCAATTTAGCTCATAATATGTTCTGTAACCTAATACCAATAATTTCACCAAACGAGATTGAGTAAGAAAAATCCAAACATCCAAACGCTCGCATTTCTAATATTATTCTGGGGGTCTAAAAAGGCCACATTGAGCAATTCATTTTCCAAATTCCCAGCAGATCCTTAGCAATTCCTCTATTTTTTGTAAAATGGTCAAAGTTGTAGGTGAATCATTTGCAATTCAATTCAGCAGCAGAATCATATTTGCCGTTGTTATTGCTATACGAAAAAAATAAAAACCGTAGATTTCCGAAAAAAACTTTATTTACGTACTTGATTAGTGTTCTGTATAAATTGTGTTTTTATGAATTGTGCTTTGTACCAATAAGTAATATAATATAATTATATAATTTAATAATATAAACCATTTTAGCCATATCATTTAATTTACTTTACCCAAAACAAAGTTATTACGTTTTGAGTACCTCTCCGGAATATTATGAAACGCTGCTCTAATAAAACTTCAGTAACAGTGCGGCAGATAATGTAGACTTACATAAGTGTGTGTAACGCGTAGTACTTACCTAAATCACCTCATCCCATCCGTTACTCCTCTACCGTACCTTGACACTTTCGCAACATATCATTTTCCTACAACCATGATGCCATCCATGCACTTGGCTGTTGGTCTGTCAAGGCCTCTCTTGTAGCCTCTGATCTACCGCACGATACGATACGTCATTTCCGTTTGATAAAAACCTCATCCGAGGATAAAAGTAATAACCTCTAGGAATGTTTATAGCCTACCTACAGTTATTCGCCTATCTCCAACCATGTTTTTACTAAAAGTTTTTATTTTACAAATAAAAAATTTGTACCCCGTATAATTTTATTACATTAGGCCATCTGAAGACAAAAAAGTTCCAAACAATCTTATCAGATATCTCAACTGAGTTTACATAAAATATAATTATTATAGCATTTTCATTTTAAAAAATCAGAATTTAAAAGGGAACTTATTGTTAATAAGTACTTCTTACTGTCGATCGGTGTTCTGTTTAATATTATTGTTATTGTTAGGAAAAATGTTCAACCAGTTTAAAGAAAATCAAAGGGTTTCCGTTTCATAAGCGCGCCTAAGATAACGAACGTTAGCCTGTTTCGAGACGTTAAAAAGAATATTGGAAAAAATTAAATCCCTCTAAAGAGGTCTTTTGTAGCTATCACAAGCTTTTTTTTACAGGCTTAATGTTTAAAAATAGATTCTGTTTTCGGCTTAGCATTTGACTTTGTGTTCTTATGTGGGGTATTCAAGGATTCGTTCAAATCTAAATCAAGTATGGATTCAAACAGTTAGCATGTTTGTTTATTGTTATCAGGTAAATAAATTTGATTCAAGAGATTAAGTTGAGTAAAAAGTTGACACCGTACCTAAGCAAACCAATTTCATATTCCTTAGCTTCGACAATAACTTACAAAAGTCCCAAACGCCCGAGTCACCTTTCCATGTCTGTGTCGTTATTTACATTTCGCAGACTTGATTTAAGCAAACTATTGGAATAAATACTTACTACTTACCAAAGAGCCCTTTCGGGATTGGCTCGATTTAGGTTATTACAATACATAATTATAATTTTAGGGAGTAATTTCAGCAATTACACATCATTCACCCTGAGTGACTAAATTAAACGTTTTCGTTAAGCGGAAACGCTTTGCTTTTTTATAAGGTTATATAGGGTGTTTTTGATTATTACTGCGCGATATTCAAGAAATATGTTCCACACACAAAAAAAAACAAAGACCCTGTACAAAACCCTCGTGTCACTATTCGTTCGTAAACATGCGACCTTGCCCGTGGCACGCAAGTGTACACTATCTTTATTTAATATCAGTTGTAGATCTACCTTTATTGATCGTAGTGTGCGTTGCCACAACAATAAGGGTAATTTAAGTTCGCAGCACAGTTTTATAAAAGTTCAAGTTTACTATTTAGTATTCAAAATATTGTGCGCCTTTTAGTAACATAATATTGGTGGATACTACTCAATTTTGTCAGTGTCAAGTAGGTAATATCAATGTAGAAAAAGTTTAAAAGGTGTCAGTTTATTCAATACGGCTCTGACACAAGGTGTTTGATTGAATTTGAAAATTGATTTGAAAGGTGATGTTGGTTTGGGTTTTGGTCGAAGATTATCCTGAGGATTGTATTTGGCTATTTTGACAAAACGACATGGGTCCTCCCATTTTAATTATTGTTCTCGTGTTATTTTAAGTTTTATTGCGTAAATTTGGTGGCAGTTTATCTAATTCAACTTGTTTACTTAGCACAAGTGTAAGTAATTGAAATGGATGGGTAATGTTGGTTGGTAATTTAGTCAAAGACTTTCCAAGAAAATTTCGAAAGAAAAGTCACTATTTCTTTTTTCGTTTGTTTACGTTGCTAAGCGACAATCAAAATAATAAACTTGACACTGGCAGAATTGTGGCAAATAAACCACAGAGTCCATAAAAGAAGAAGAAGAAATACTTATAGGAGTGTCATTGACTAAATTACAAACCAACATTACCCTTCCACTCAAAGTTATTTAAATTGGATAAACTGCCACCAAACTTGCACAATAAAACCGAAAAACAAAAGAGTAACGCGCAAAAACAATAGGTTCACCTTGAAGTATAATAGCTAGACAGATATTTCTATAATGAGCTTTTACCTCTTAGCTATTCTTTAACAAACAAGTTACCTTTTGTCACCTTGTTGATTAGCTCCAGCCCCGACACAATATTTCTTGTTATAATATTTTGCACTGTCTACTTGGCTACGGCAACAATAGCCTGTTTTGAACCGACTCTATCAATTATTAGATACGCTATTATTGTACTTCCGTTTATTATACTTCTCTTTTTATAACATAACTGTCATTTGATTTCACAAGTTTCATTATTTAGGTACTTCAATAAACATGTTCTACTTACCAATACAGATGTATCCAGTTTACTTGTAGGCAGCTGTCTCGCATATCATTTTTTGCTTATTGCCAAAAAGATAGAAAGAAGCTGAACCATAGCATTAACTGAATAAAGCTTACTCACATAATATGGGAGTTCGGGACTAGACACCAAGGTAAAAGGACAAGAGTGTTGAAGCATTATTCAAAGCGGGATTTAAATTGCCTCCCTAGGGTCCATTATTTGATTAGGAATCAGAGCTGACACTTTACCCTCTACCCTTCCTTCGTCAGGAATTTGTGATAATGTCACTGACCGCAGCTAATTCCACAGATAAAAGAGAAACAGGTCAAAAAGGCAGACATTCTGTGGTAAATGTGGTAATTGATAAAACTATAGTTTAAACATTTGCACTGGATAACAAGATAAGAGCACTGGTGGTCTAGTGGTAGTGACCCCGCCTTCCGATCCTAAGGTGGTGGGTTCAAATCCAGTCGTGCACCAATGGATTTTTCGCTACGAAATATTTATGTGCGCAATGCCAGTGCTCTCATATGGTGAAGTAAAACATCGTGAGGAAACCGGCATGTCCAAGAACTAAAAATTCGTGCCATCCACCAATCCGCATTGGGTCCGCGTGGTGGATTAAGACCCAATCACTCTCGCTGGAGAGTAGGCCAGTGTCCCAGCAGTGGGAACATTAGAAGGCTGTCATGATGATGACTGGATAACAAAATCTCCCCCCCCCCCCTCACTCGATGATGGACCGATGACTTATTAGCATTCGCGGGAAGTCAGCCAATGGTAAAAGCTCAAATCGTTCGGGCAGTCTATGGGAAAGGCCCGAGCAGTGTGTCTCCAATGGATGATGATGATCATGATTTGTTAATTTTAAAACATTTTTTTTTAATCTCGGACTACATAAAGGCAAAGTTCAATTTAATTTATAGTACCTCATAAAACAATGGATCTAATTACCGTAATTTAGTATATAGCTTTAATAAGTTTTATTAAATATATAACATAAATAAGTTATCAAAGAGATGTTCCGGCCATTTCAGCCTAATAGTAGGAGCGGAAGTATCCTATAAATAAGCTATTGTGCTACGTTTTCGACAATTATAACAATTTACTAAATTAGTTCCGCTTGGTTACGGTTTTTAGTGAAAGAATTTAATTATTTCATCGCACGATTTCTATCTTCGTCAAGTAGTTAGTTATTCTTAGTTTATGTATTTGTATGTCTAGCACCTCTCATTAACTTGGATTTGCTGGAAGATAACTCTTTTTGGCTTGCCTAATAACCTCTATTTTAAGTTTCATAAATGTTACCATGTTTTTTTTTTATGTCAGCAAGTGACAAGACAATCAAGGCGCCCGCCTGATGTTAAGCACCACGCCTGACTATTACAGAAGCAGTGCAACCAAAAGCTTAAATTTGTTAAGTGTTTGCGTGGCACTGCACTGCGCTTAGCACCCCAAGACATTGTTGTTAATTCTCTTTCGCCCACAGTAATTTTACTTGCTACAGTGCCCTTCAAACCTAAACACAGTAATGCTTGCACACTACTGCTTGGAGGTAGAATATCTGACACTGCGGTGGTACCCACCAAGGTGTGTGTACTAACACTATTAGGTTTGATATCTCATCTCACTAATATTATAAATGCGAAAGTCTGAGTCGATGGCTGCATAGGTGGTTATTTGTTACTCAATCACGCCAGAACGGCTGAACGGATCTGGATAAATTCGGCACAGAAATAGATTACAGTCTGGAACAGCATATAGGCTCCGATTCCCGAGCACAGATGACAATTTCCACGAACACACGAACGAAGTCGCTAGCAAAGAAAGTAAAGAATTTATTCTTCGAAGATGATAAATGAAATTCTTTGAAAATTGAGAATATCGTGGACTTTCTCGATTTCCAAAGAATTTTATTCCTCGTGAGAAACATGTACCTGTCTAACTACTATGATCATGTATCATGAACCATCTGTGCAGACATCAGACTTTTTTGTGAGTCTGTCATGCACATAATATCATTATACCTAAATGCGAAATGAAGTTTGGATATTTGTCTCTCAGCCATTAAACCTAAACCGATTTTGGAGTGCAAAGTTAGTAGAAAAAAATTGGTTCTGAAACTTAGAAAGGGCTAAATGATTTCGCATTAAATTACGGATGGAGGTTTTTGCTGTTACGAATTATCTAATTAATAGTTTTTTATAATATTTGCGGGATTTTATCGCGTAATTGCCCGCGACCACGGTTGTTGCAACACAATCGAAACGTCGGGGAAATAAAAAGGTAAATTACGCGATAAAATCCCGCAAATATTATAAAAAACTATGAGTTCTGATCGCGAAAGTTTAAAAAAGACTATCTAACTAATATCTAGCTGTTTCTTGTAGGTACAAAAATAAGTTAAGGTCAACGTGCCCTAATTCTTATACTTATTCTACAGTACAGAACCCTCAGCACTTGCCTGTTTTTATTTTTAAAGTGCCTATTCAGGTGAATACTTTCCTAACCGAAACGAACCACTTTAATGACAAAAGGTACCCAGGTGCCTGTTATATATTATGCATAGTGAACGTAGTACTAAGTAGGAGCAAGAGAGCCAAGGTCATTGTCGTGATGGGACGATCCCTCAGCCCATAATAACAGTTGGTTAATCTGTGAGAGCTGGTCGTGGGTACACAGTAGAATCAATCTAGGGTCCTGATTGTTACAAACGATTGTACTTAGCTAAGCTAGTGTATTATGAGTTAAATTGTTTTCCCCAGGAAACTGTCCTATTCTTTTGTTGGTTTTTTTTTAATCAAGATCTACAGACAATGTTCTATTCGTTAACGTCAGAAAGCAAACAGTCAACACAGCAATTTCTGTGGAAAATTTAATTAATCATGCCTCTACGTACCCACTATGTTATTGGACTCAAAATTATTGTATCTACAATACTTACTTACTTTTTTGTCTATGTAACCTATACTTACCTCATACAACCTTTAGAAATTAAACAAGCAGTAAAAATAAACTTTGATCCAGCATGTAAGTTAACAAGATTCAGGAAAGAAAAATGCTTTTGTGACTTTATTAAAAATCACGCCCCTTAAATGATGATGGGGAGTCTTAAACAAACACCAATATACCGTTATACACCCATAAATGGGAGAGAAACGGTTAAACAAATGGTAACAAGATCGTAAAATTGTATACGACCAAGTTTGTGAACTTGGCAATAATGCTTCTGAACCTTGTCTGAACCATTGGTTTCAAAAAGGCTGCGTTCAGGTGCAAACCGGGTAATAGGTTTTTATTTAACTGAATTTTAAAGCAGGTTTATATTAAACTGGTTTAAGTATAGTGTGATTAGCATGATGTGATGATGTGATTATTGGCCTAAAAAGTAAACTATCATTGGATTTAAAGTAGACCTAAGTACCAAAATGAAAGAATTATGAGCTGATAATGGAGCAGCTGTCAGCATCATCAACTCAAACTAAGCATTGGTAGAGTCGGGGAAAACCAGCTTTGTATATAAATGCGGTCAAGAGGTGCTTAACTAGAATAATACGACAGAAACGCTTTGTTGGTATGTCTAACTAAGGTCACGGCTTAGAAATGGGATAGCAGGTATTATGCTTGATACTGTTGTGATTTATCTCAGGGTAATGTAGGTAGAGCTACTTTGCAAAACCTTTCTTTTACTTTGATGTTCCAGAAAGAAACTAAAGTTACTTATATATACTAATGAGCCTTTTATAAAAACTGAAAGGATATTTTTTACTATTTCTAAATAATTATTTACATTTTAGAAGGTGAAGGTCAAGGTTTAAAAAAGTTTTTTAAAAACTTTAGATCGTCAGTTTTTTTATCATTGCGTATTTACAAAACATTCGTCACCAGAGTTGGCTACTGACAAAGATTTCTATATGACATGCATATAGTCAAAGGCTACTGACTAACACGAAATTACTTTTACTACCTGAACCTTATGAATTCTTAATGTCTTTGCCTGAACCTATAACAGTTGTAAACTTCAAGATAAAAGTGCATGTAGTCAATGTTACCGGTCCACATTCACCTTATTCACCAGGGGGAGGAATCAATCCGGCCATTCATAACAATGCACAACAAACAGGTGCACTTACACAATCAAAGTGCACCTACAGCAGCACAGAACATATATTAGTACTCCTACAGTCTGGTGAATCACCTGCCCACCTGCCTCTAACTTTAACTAGAGTAGATATTATGTAGATATTATAAAATTCATTACAAAACGGCTGCTTGGGTTTTATGTGTTGTTTTAATATTCAATCAATATTTCAATAGATGGTTCCGTCCAGTTAAAAAGTAACAAAATCTCAAATAGCTAAATCTTATGTTGTATCCACAGAATATAAAAAAACAATGTAACGGATGTGTCGCTACCATTTTTGATTAGTGACCATGACACGTACGTAATCTACGTGAGTTGTACATGTACAGTAGTTGTACATTAAATAGCCTAAGTGAATTTACCAGTTTTATGAAAAAGCTATTTATGTACTTTTATAAAACGTATCGCTTTTTACATAAAGTAAAGTTTACGATTGGTAAAAGATTACAAATCGTAAATCGTACGTAGAATATTATAAAGAAATTAATTGAAATGTTGGATACCTAATAAGTTGTTTGGAAAATATTTCAGGTATATAGTCAAAGACTTACCTAAATACCTAAGTTGTATTTTATAAATGTGTTTTTTAACAAAATATTTTAAATAATTAAGCTCTTGTTTTGGCCATTATGAACTAGAAGCTTATTTCGTTTTATATAATTAAATTTTATTTTGAGTCAACAGGATTTAAAAAAAAGGGTTATAACTTTAGTACCTATTCTGCCCGTAAAGGCAGTGCGACTAAACGACAGCGAGACTATAGCGACTCTCAAGTTTAGTCAAATAGTTTTGCTCCAAGTCGTCATGCAGTCACTGACATGACAATGAGCTCCCCTCCTTCATTGATTATTATAATACCCTTCAAAGGGGATTTTGACACTAACCCATTATTATAACATTTAAGAGTTTAAACAAAACAAAACAAAACTATTTGACTGAACTTGAGAGTCGCTATAGTCTCGCTGTATGTATGTGTATGCAAAGAACTCTACTACTCAGTAGAGTTCTTTGTGATAGAGCTCGTCTGGTGAAGGACTACCACCATACCTATTTCTGCCGCCAAGCAGTAATGCTCGCATTGTTGTGTTCCGGTGTGAAGGGTATGGTTTCCGGTGAAATTACTGGCACATGAGGCTTTCGATCTTAGCCTCAACGTGGCAACCCGCGAGTGATACCTCTGGTATTGCAAGCGTCCATAGGCTGCGGTAACCGCTTACCATCTTGTGGGCCGTACGCTTGGTTGCCACTTCAGTTGTATTAAAAAAAAAAAAAAAACATGGACAGCACCTACTTACTGTGCGACTGGCAACGTTCCCGAGTCATTCTTTATTCGAACCGGCTTTACCGTAGCCGTAATCTTACTATGTGTAGTTTCGTAATTATCGGTTGAATAAGTACCTACATCAACTTCATATAGAGCTAAGAAATATCATTCCATTTACGGGCAAAACCATCTCACTTTTTGCCAATTAAGCGAAACCGCTTCGATCCTTAAATACAAGTAAGTAAGTACTATTCGTGGCGCAAAAAATCATAGATTAATTCGTCGTAAATCGTAATGGTACCTACCATTACGACCTTCTTATTATTAATGAATAAACTAAAACAAGTAAATCCCCATTACTTCGCTGCGATAAAATAACGCAAGTAAACGACTGGACCACGGTCTAATATCCAGTTAAATATGCATCAGCTCTGGTGTAGCATAAATCTACCTATAACATAACACCTAATTTCATTTCGATGTTCGTAATTCAGGATTTTACTGTAATTTAGTCCTACCTCTCACATTTAAGTTGTACGTACTTAAAAAAATAAACATTTCTTGCAACAGCGAATCACACGATTGACGTTTCCGCGCATAATTTTTCACGTTGTAGTTTATTCGTGTTTGGTTTTCTTGCAGAAGCTCTTCATTGATACTTTTAAAAGTTACATACTGGCCAAGATTTCGCACTAATTGACCTACTTAATGGGATTGACCGCGAAACGAGCGCGCCGCGCCGGTCGGTCGGCTTCTTAATATTGATTCCACGCAGTATAACTCTCCATAATGTGGTGTGTGTATAAATACTTAGATTCATACATTAAACAATGCCTTTTAGTTATTAGGCGTCTGAAAAGTTTAAAAACAGCAACTAAGAAAGACTCATATACTTTCTGGCACGACAAAAGGAATACAGCTAAATTATAATTGTTTATAGACTTCCTATAACTAAAGTGGACTCAAAATCTGTTGTTATTTTCTTTCACGATTGATAACGTAGTGCTTATTATACCTACTCTTGGTACTGTTACAGACACAGTCTTAAAATAATAGGTTTCAATTAGAAAGTTTTGAATTGACAATAATAGCTATTATTATGAATTATGACATAATCAATTATTTTTTTAGGATTGACATCAAAACTATAAAGATAATATAATTATGATTACATAAATTATCTCACCTTCCAAAATAGAAAAAGTCTCCATCTATTAAACCGCTATCTCTGCTCTTAGAAGTTCTACTGCTTGATTCCACAGCTTTTATCTTTTCGACATTGAAATTGGCTAAACTTAAAATAAAAAGCTAAATAAAAAGCTTAGCATTGTCAGGTTAATTAGCTGTTGTAGTTGATAACAGAGAACAGCACGATAGCATTGTCCCACGATCACCTCTCCGCGTGCGTCGAAACAATTTGTTTCGTTACAATTGCGTTATATAAGTAAGATTGTTCGATTAAGACACTATTTGTTATTTAACATGTGTCTGCAATGGTTATTTCTGCTCAGCGAGCCGTAATTGAGCAATTATTAATGTTATTGAGGTTGGAAAATTTCCTGAGGCGACACATCGTAATCTTGTTTGATTGTTCTTCAAAGTGTTTTTTTTAACAACTGAACCTCAAATAGGTTCAGCGACCAGACAGACCCTAAAAACCAAGAAAACCCAAAGACACGTCAAGAAAGAAAATGTTAAAAGTTTAGGTTTGCTAGATTTATTGTGGCAAATCATAATTACCAAAAAGTCTAATATTTATTCTTAAATTTAGAATAATTTAGAATCTAAATACGAACATTATGAAAACTAATAATTTTTTTTATGTCATTAAAGTGAGTCGTTCGTAAAATCACACTAGCCACCAAGCGTATGGCCCACTTGATGGTAAGCAGTTACCGTAGCCTATGTACGCTTGTAACATCAGAGATATCACTTACGCGTTGCCACCTTGAGACGTAGATATAAAGTCTCATGTGCCTGTAATTTCACCGGAAACCATACCCTTCGAACCGGAACACAGCAATGCGAGCATTACTGCTTGGCGGCAGAAATAGGTACGGTGGTATTTCTTCCCCTGACGAGCTCTATCTCAAAGAACTCTACTATGTACTCTTAAACTTAACTTCATGTTCTAGGTTTTTCACAAAATCTTGGCAGTCGCTATCGCGTGGGCGATGGACTGCTTTCTCATTGTTAGTGTCAATGTAGCTTATGATTTTAGTAAACACAAACAGTAAATAGGGAAATAAAAAAACTTGTCTCTGCCGTGTTCATTAATATCTTATGACGTCATGGTGCTGAAGGTTTAACAAATAACGTTTTATTGCTATCACGAAAAAAACGAAAAAAAACTAGAAATATAGGCAACTGAGGAAGTAATTTCGTGTTTGTTTGAGTACAATATTTTGCCTCTATTATTACAAAAGATGAGTAGGTCATCATGGCGGCAATGACAATGGGTGTAATTTTCACACGGAATTCACTTCATTAGAGTCTATTAGATATTATCAAATCTTGCTGATAATGAAATCATGTTGTGTTATGTGTTGATATAATGGTGTAGTGGTAAGCACACTTGCCTACCGATCGTGATCAAGGTTCTAAACCCGGTCTTGCTCCAACGAAATTTAGCATTCGAAACATAAGAGCCCAATAACAGCGCATTAAAAGATTAAAGAAAAGTATAGTGAATAAATCGGCATGTCCATGAATTTAACATGCAAAAGACATGACATGTGCCATTCACAAATCCACATTGGATCCGCGTGGTAGATGAGGCTAGTGTCCGTCACATTAGCAGGCTGGTTGATGATTGATATAATCGTAGCAATTCTCCTAAATCCTTAAAAAACTATCCGTGTCTAGTTCGAAACATCTCGATTACCTTGAGAGTAGGACCGACCCGTCGCATGTCAATATTCGTCAAATTGAATTTGCCAGTCAATTACTCATGTATTTTTTTAATTATGTGATGTCATTCTTTTAGTAAAAAGTTGTAACGAGTTTATGGAGGCTTTTAAAATAACCTGAGGTTCTAAAGAACAACTTCTTTAATGTCTTACTGAAAAGGTTAAAAGGTACTTTCTCTTATCCCTTACCCACCGAACATAGGGTAAATTTCTCAAGATAAAAAATATAAAAGCTGAGTTTCTTTTAAATTTCATAATGGAAAAAATACTTATACTTGCTGAGTTCTCTAAGCAAGGGAGTTCCCTATTCTGAAACTTCCTAAAGTAGACTTTTTATCAGTGGTACCGCACTAAGTACTTACCTACTAACACTGGGGCCTCAAACTTGGGTTGGTAGCTCTTCATATCATTAAAACTTTTTATCGCTAAAGTAAATAAATAAAGACAGCGAGCTTAGAGTGGAAACATTTTAAAGCGCGCCTTTCATCACGCTTCTTAGTGTGAACCTACCTCAGAATAATAAGTAACACCTTTGTATGGCCTTCTTGACACTTCACGTATTTTTTCTTCTATTTGAAAAAATTATGTGTATAGCAGTACTCTTATACGGTAAAGATAATTGTTTGTATTGAAGCTCTTAGCTGTTCACATTTTTATGAACTCTTGTATCGCGACATATTTATGAAAATTACGATTTGCATATCTACATCTTATTGCTGCTGACTGTACCTAATCTATATCATTTTGAGATTTTAACATCCAATGACAGCACCTTTTAAATCTAAACCTAACTAACCTAACCACCACACTCCCTCATTCATAAAACATACTGTTATTTTAGCGGCTTGCTAAGTATTGTCTTTCCTTGTCAGTCTTATGTCAATAAACAAAGACGATGTCAGATTTGAAAGACACATTAGCTAACAGAGGTTTATAGTATGGTTTATATAAGGCCTTAAGGGAATGACAAGGGGTTTAACACATCCCAAAATCAATTGAATAAGCAATGAGACACTTCCCGTCCATCAATTAAGTAAAGTCACTCAGTCAGTAGCTCTATGATTAAAACATTACCTTGCAAGCACACATACACACTTACCCTAATAAATTATGAACAAAGCTTATAAACATTAATGAGACCATTATTCGGAAAAACAAAAACAAATTAACGGAAACATTTTCATTGAAATTCATTTTATTCGGCAGAGTGACATTAATGCGACGAAATTTTCCATGAAACCTTGAGTTTGTAAACTCACTTTAGACATTTCCAAAGCGGCGACCAACATAATTTTATTATAGCGGCAGTAGAATTTGAAAGATTCTTAAATGGCGGCCGCAAACTGGAAAACGAAGTGTAGGACGGCTTCCCATTAGATGGACCGATTACATCAAAACGGTCGCAGGAAGTCGGTGGATGGTGGATGGTTCGGTCGCCCTTGCGCTCTTTGGGGGAGGCCTATGTTCACGTTCAACAGTGGACGTCTATTGGCTTATAAATTATGATGATGATGGAATTTTTGAATAAAAAATCTTGAAGGAAAAATACATCTGATGAGTAACGTTAACGTCATATTGTTCGACGACGATTGAACAATTTGAGGTTAACGTTAGATGGTGCAACTCACCCTAAGTGTCATAACATAAGTGCTCGGATGTAAATTCGTGCACACGACATGCAACGTAGTAAGTATTTAACGTAAGTTTGTCAGCCACGTATTATGTCGGTCCCCGCTTCTTCTAAAACTGATCCTTGATGATGGAAATACAATTTGAAAGGTCTTTCACGGTTTCGAGGTAAAAAGCTTTTTTTGTAAAGGTGATTTAGTTTAGTTATCCTTTGAGGGCATTAGTAACCTGATTTTAGTCGGGCTTCTACGAAGGTAGAGCGAAATCAATGTAATCTAAAGTTCGAGAACGAATCAATGGAGCTTTTTCTTTTAGGTACTTATAAAATTCTGTATAACACACAGCCGTAAGCTTTTTATGAAATTCTGCCTGCTAGACTAATATAATAATATTCGCATTTTTTCTGATTGGCTAACAATATATTTAGTAAGTAGTTAAACTAACCAGAACAACAATTAGTTTTAGCAAATACTGATGAAATTTACGTTATTTTAGGTGATAAAACCCATACTAAATCGCGCATATACCTACTTAGATAGATCCATACCTGTGTACTACAGGATTGCGCAATCCGCAAATTAATATCCTGTTATCAGCATGCTAAAAATAATTGAAACAGCCTGCGATTTCAGAAACCAAAGTTAATATCACGGCAATCACTTAGGCCGACAAGCTTTATGGTAAATAGCCTCATTATCGGGTAATTTAGCCCATAGCGTATAGACTGGTACAATGTTGAATTAATGCTGGCGAGGTCTAGACATGTTGAACAGCCCAATGACGAAGTTCGTATTCTGAACCAAGGGTCTTAGAGCCTCAAGCAGGATCATTACGGTTACCGCTTACAATCAGGAGGGCCATTTGTATAAAAATGCTGGACAATCCACACAGCATCATCTAGCCCCAAGCTGCTGTTAAACAGAGCTGTGTTATGGGTACTAGATGACTGATATATATACTTAATACAATACAATACATAGATAGATATTTTTTTTATTATATACAGGGTCATTCATTATCAACCTGACAAACTTAAGGGATAGGTTCCACACCTAAAAAAAAAAATATATGTACCTATAATTTTTTTTTTTTAATGTATGTTTTGTCTTAGAAATCACAACTAAACAAAAAAAAATCGATTACGTTTTTCCGCTCAATTATTATTTATCATTGTTGGGAATCGAGTTAAGCGACGTAATAATCAAATATTCGAGTGTGCGCGCCCCGTAGCGGGTCAAGGATACGCGCAGGTCAAGGACGCGCGGGTTAATGACCCGCAGTTCATTGACGCGCGGGTCACTAACACGTGCCGAGCGCTGCCTTTTCGATTTCTAACAAGGATAACTAATTATGAAGCAGAATTAAGTAATTATTTTTTTTAAATTTTATAAAAAAAAACGTTTAGAAAAAAAAAAAAAAAGTACAAGTAATTTTTTTTTTTATATGTGGAACCTACCCCTTAAGTTTGTCAGGTTGATAATGAATGACCTTATATAGAAAATACCCAGAACACCCGGAACAAATATTTGTCGAACCCGCAACCGCCGCGTCGCAGGCAGACCTGCGCCCGCTGCGCCACATCGGTCGTCAAATATCAGAAAGCTTTGGTTGTTGGTTGGATTTGGACACAGTATTACTCTGTGATTTGGATGAAAGTCAGAAAATGATTTAGCTGGAAACATGAATCATAGCATAGGCTACATTTTCTATGGATACAGCGCGCAAGTGAAGCCGATATCGTTTTGTGGTTTTTGAAATAATTTACTTACATACATTAAATAATTATATCTATTCATTACACAATGTTGGTTGAGAAGCGATAAGTGGCGTGTTCGATTTGCTTCCAGACAAATGTTTTCATGAATTCTTTAAATATTAAGTAGTGTGTTTATATATAACAGTTAACTTAGCTGACCCGTTCGGTTTCACTCGCGTTATTTCTTACCGTTTAAACCCTGGACTCTCACAAATATTTTAAGATTAAATTAAGCCAAATTGGTCTAACCGTTCTTGAGTTTTAGGGAGACTAACAAACAACAATTCAATTTTTTATAAAAGAAAGAAGAAGATATGATTATTTTAGGTACCTACTTATTAATCGTAATTTGATTACACAGACCGAGCCTACACGCTAAACGTGGAAGCCTTGCGGAATGAATTACGTAGGCTTCGCGATTAGGTAAGCTGTGGTTTAGACGCATGCGCAATGTTGCAAGGAGAAAATTAAAGCTTTTTCGATTATGGTGTAGGCAGCACAGGGTAATATTTAACTACAACTCAACGAAATTAGCAAACAATACGGCTACCAAAGAACATTAAACAATCAGCTAAGTGTTGTGGAATTTAGCCAAAATTATAAAGTTCGTATAAAAGTTAGACTTCAATCAAAATGGAAACAATAATTATACTAATACTTTTGTTAATTTAAAAAAAGGTACGCCGGGGATCGGAACGTCAACTTTAATTCGGATATATATGTAGTTAGGCCATGACGGAGGCCTTCAGGCGGCCTATTAGATCCATCTACAGAGTTGATCACTGACTTATACGAAATTACTTATCATCTGATGTTATAAGAAATCATATTTAAAGATAATCGGGTGGGTAGGCCGTATGCTTGTTTGCCAACTATTGTATTAAAAAAGTTTCACGCGATTGAGCGATTGACCGACAAAAAGAACTTTGAAACTGGACCAGTTATTGTAATTACCGTGTAATGTAGGCAGAGGAAGGGACTGCGGTGATTTATTCGCACGCGTAACACCAAAACCCACTTCGAGAGAGAAAGTACGAGACCGATGATACAACAACCGTAATAGGTCACAGATTAAGACCTAAGCCTGGGATTTACCTGCTCGAAGCTTGTGTAACGAGACTAATCTTTCTATCGGTGTGGGAGACACTGCAGAAGCGCTGTCTGGACTCTATATTGTTAATAATTATTTTTTCATATTTCATATTTCATTTATTCATGCTCATTATTATTATTATTACGTTTAAATTGCCATTTTAAAGGCCTCGAATAATATAATTGCCTGTGGAGCAAAGGCAAAAGCCTCAAATAATATAATAAATTATAATAATATAATAAAAACACACCCAACAGTTAAACAGTTACAAACATTACTCGCACTACGATTGCCTGCGTCTTGGGTATCAGAAGCATCGTAGGTTAGGAAACAAATAATTTGAGAACAGCGGGAACCGAACCCGCAACCTTTCGCTTCTCAATCGGGCAAGGCAATCGCTAGGCGAATGCCCGAGAAAGAAGAGAGTTCTCGCCTTTTGCGTGCTTTTTTTAAATATTAAATTCGTTTAGATAATTATCAGGTTGTTTCGCTTTTAAACTTTAAAACGTTAAATAAATATTGTCAATGCTGACCTATTTTTATAGGTGATCAAAATGCACGTTAAATTTTTAATTCCTAAGTGCCGACCAACCACGTTCTTCACGTTTATTCGGTAAATAGTATGACAGCGGATACGTATTATGTTTTCCCACAGTCAACGTGAAACGGGAAACATACGCAGTTTACGAAATGATCCGGTTTCTTTATTTTTCTAGACCACCGTTAAACCAAGACGTTAACCGGCGGTTGCTGTAAGCTGTAAGCACTTTAAGCAGATAGAGCTAACATCAGCTGTTAATATAAAAAAACTGCACACTAAGACGGAACTACGTGGTAATATCCAATAAGAACATTCAAACACTATTACTTAGGACCTTAGCCCCCCTTTTTTTTTTTTTTTATACCACCAAGGTGGCAAACAAGCATACGGCCCACCTGATGTTAAGCGGTTACCGTAGCCTATGAACGCTTGCAATACCAGAGGCATCACTCGCGCTTTGCCGACCCTTTAAAAATTTCAATATGCCCTTTTTGAAGAACCTCATGCAGTAGTCTCCAGGGAAAACCTCAGCTCCTCCAACCTCCCTCCGTCGGTCATGGCTGAAGATCATGACTCCTTTGTTGTAGTTAGTCAACCACTTGTCTTTATCGGTTCTTGTCTTTTGCCTGAGAGCCGCACATAGGTATCTCTAGGTCTGATTGGGGTTTCATCCGTGTGGCCTTTTCCTTTCAACTTTGCCGATTATTTATTTATTTTATTTATTGTTGATTACAAACATACACTAAGCATACCACCGCTCTTCAGTTAAAACTAAAAATTGAAACTAAACAATTTGTGGTGGTACAATGGGCGGCCTTATTGCTAATAGCAATCTCTACTAGGCAACCTTAGGATGGACTGGATTAAAAGCAAATGAGGGGAGGAGGTATCAATATCAATATCATAAAACGTTAATAAAACACTAGCCTTATTATTTAAAATGATCTTACTTAGGTTGGATTCGACCAAACTCGAATAGGCGCTATTCTCCGAGTTCAATCGTACGTAATTATTCGCGAGTAAACTGACAGTTTCCTTGTATTTGAAATTTCTTATTCCGCAGAATAGTTATTTCAGATGATGGTCGAATCCACCCTTAGTGGTGTTTACTTTAAAACAGTTCCAAGTAAGATAATTAACTTAGTCTATGTTCCTTTTAAAAGACTGTTCATATAAGTAGAAGAATAAATTTATTGATGATTGACTTCACGAAAACAATATCTGTAGTTCAAGTAGCTTATTCTATACGAAATGAGTCAGTTTGTATGATAACATTAAACAATTTGTTACCTTGTTGCAGTATTTTAAACAACAGACATGTGCTACCTAGTTTAATAAAGTAATAAATCTACCTATATTTTGGCTTTTGGTATATTTTACACTAATATGGTTGTCGATTCCGTTGTAGTATTTTTTAAACTTAGCGTATTATGTTATCTGTAACTTATCTGACTAAAATTATCGGGGTCCTTTGTATTTTAATTCATTAGAAAAAGACGGCAACAATTTTAGGTGGTACTTACATAAAGGTATCTAGTTCATCAAGGTTCATGTATCTTTCTAATTTTACGTTATCTATGTAGGTACTCATGTATTTATTTTTATTTGGTGCTGTTTACCTCGAACTACATTTAAATACTATTTAGATAGGTAAAAATGTTAGTACCCATTGTATATATACCATGTATTATAAGGAATTATTTAACTAATTCAATGAAATTTGTTTTACAGGTAAGGAAATTTGACTGGCACGTGGTTGTTTGGTATGAATTTAGATATTTTGGTAAACTTTGAATGGCATAAAACTGGTGCAAATATTTATGTAGCAAACTGCCACTGGCCTATTCTTATTGGGTTATACAATATAATGTACCACGCGGACCCAATCCGGATGGTGGTCTTTCGAATTGTTAGTTCTTTCTTGAACATGCCAATTTTCTCACGATGTTTTCCTTCGCCGTTTGAGCACAAGCATAAAACAAAGCGGAAGCATAAAACATAACAAATAAATCTCGTCATTTGCAATCGACTATTAGCTATCGCCGCTTGGCTTTAATATTAATACCGTCTTGTATTACTAAGAACTGACCCATTCTTTGGTCTAGATCTATGCCGTTTATTAGATAACATAGTCTTCATTCATGCCGTATCGATGGCGTATGTTAATAGGGACCCATTGTGTCGGTGAAAGTGGGTGAAAGGGAAAGGGCCTTATCTTGTGTGTGATGTACCGTAATCCATTTATAGATTATCTAGATTCAAATGTAGTGTCATTAACAGACTGGTTGTTCCGTTAGCAGGCGGATGATCATGGTAGAGTTCGACTCTTACTCTGGTAATTACGCTTAGAATCGTTAAAAAATATTTCCGAGTTTCGAATACATTCAAACCTAAAACACATTATAAAAAACGAATAACATTGAAATATTATAATTAATCCGTCTGTTCCCCAGATTAGATAAGGAATTCTGATGCTTGCTATCATTCAATCTATTTAAAAATGTGATAAGATGTCAGAAATTACTTCAAAACCTCAAATATTTATATTCGAACATGCGTATTTTGATAGAACAAGCCATGGGCGCCAGCCAACATTAATTAAAAGCAGGGTTTCGAAACTGAAAAACAAGATTTTACAAAATCAAGCTTTGTTAACAGAGGCTATAAAACTATTTATCTAGCACAAAGAAAAGAGCACAATTATTTATACCAAAAATAAATTAGTATATATTTAAAATAGAACTCTACGATCATGACTTCAAAATCGAATTTGCGTTAAAGCATTTTGCAGGACTTTCAAATAGATAAGACTAGACTAGATTGGAAACACAGGATTATTGGAATAACGAAACAAATTAATGAGTGAGTAAGTTGTTTATTGGTACAGAATGGAAATCTTATGGGAACTATAAGCTAATTGAACCACCTATAGGTGGTTTTCGTTTGCAACTTTGCAAGCTTCTAAGCTTGCAAAGTTGCAACTACTATGCGATACTGCATGGGGCTAAATTCGATTAACTTAGCATACTTACGTTCAACGTACAAGTCATACGTACAAGTGAATTGTTAATTACTGTAAAAATTACAAATAAAATATAATAAGTATTTTCAGAAAGTAGGTAATTATATAGTTAGTATGGTCGATTCTGTTGTTACTTGTAGCATTGTCTAAACTAGGTAATCTATTTAAATTTATCGCGGTCCTTTGTATTTTATTTCATTCGAAAAGAACAGGAACAATAAAATGTTACTTTAGTTTTGTTTCGATTACGTATATTCAAAAAAACAACCAAAAGTTTCGACATGTTGAAATCTTTGACTACAACAGAGTTGACAACATTCTCTTCATATACCTACTCGTAATTTACTACAATATATTGTTATAAAGTAATTGAGTAAACAAGTACTTAATAAAACTATAGCTTGGTACCTAAGTAGTTTATTTTGCCAAAACATTAATTAGTTTCAAATCTTGATAAAACACATATTTATAACTTACAACACATTCCCATAAGATATCCTACATTTCAAGTAATTACTTTACGATATATTTAAAAAGAATTTATATCATAATCCCATTTTTGAAACAGCTGTTATTTATTAAAATAAGTTGCTTTATAAGAAAAATAATTACGATCTTTCACCACGCGTCCTAATCAAGACTGGTGGCGGTGACACACCCGGATTGTGCCCGGATGCCTAGTACCAATTATATTTGTAGTATCTACATAAAGTGTGCAGACTAGACGAACAAAACGAATGCTCGTATATTCAACCTGACAAATGACAGATATAATCTCGTAATGATCTTGTCACAGTATCAAACAGTGCAATCAATACTTGCGGTTATGAATGCGCAGAATTATGATTAAACGCATTACTCAAGAGCTTCGGGTACTCTACAACTTAGTTACTGTTGTGCAACTATGAGTTGAGCAAACGATAGAGCCTGCATTAGGTCAGGTTAGTTAGTTGGACTTAAGATGTTGATTATGGTACCATCTTCATACAAAAATTTATGTAAACATTTTTATCCATTCGAGAGTAAGGCCCCTTATCTTTTAAAATAGCGTTAAAATAATTGATTAAAAAAAATATGACTTCTGAAAAGTTTTATAGACGCACGGCCTTATTCATAATTAAACTATAAGCCTCTGTTAGTTATTGTGTCCTTCAAATCTATCATCTTCTTTGTTCATTGGCAAAAGAATGACAAGGAAACAAATAATACTTAATAAGGGGATCAGTATTTTCAAGACTACTAGACTATCAATATAGCACAACAAGGAAGTTGTTAAACATTCGCGCCAGTTAAACCACAAGTTAGACTCAAAGGCAAGGCTTATTGACTTCGGAATACAAGACCAATCTCCGACGGACGAGAGGTGCCCATTGGCCATTGATCAAATGATTAATTGCACTAAAAAAATATAGAAGATTGTGCAAGAAACAGTACTGTGCGCTAATTCAAACTCTGATCCAACGTGTTAAAGGTTATTGAAGGTAAGTAGATAAATAAAGCAATATAAACCGTCGTAATGAAACAGAAAATCATTATAATTTGGACTAAGCTTTTTTGCAAAGTTCAAGGTGTCTTGTAAGTCTTGTTAAGTTACTTGCTACAATTATGAACACGCTATCGTAACAAGATCTAATTTGATATCTACATGATTGTTAGAATGTGTTAAGTTTATTTTTTCTCACGTGCTACTAGGAAATAAAAGACAATTGCGTCTCGTAAGTTTACACAAAACGTTAGTAGTCTTAAAAATTACATAACAATAATTTTACCTAAGTAACTACTCAACCAACCAACTCATTGTTAAAAAAAGTTGTGACTTTACTGTATACTGTATTCACTTTCCAAAATATTGCGTTGTATGTCATTCCGTTCCACTGTCAAAGGGCTATCCTTTAGGCTATTCTCAATGAAATCGATCCTTATTATTATGATCTTAAAACCAGTTGGTACTGGTAAATTATGTAGATACTTGCAATCTATATGATTTTGTAACCTGTCAGTATTATGTCGTATTCAAACAGAATAACGCCCCGCAAATTTATTAACGCTGATTTTTTTTTTGCTGATTCTTCACTTGTAATTTTTTTCAAATAGGTATGTGTGTTATTTTGTCAATATTATAAACTAAAGTTTACATTTAGCAGGTCAGTGATGCAACGATTTATACAGTACCAAACTTTTAGACCAAACATTTGGATTTACTCGTAAGATTCAGTTTCAAATTGAAACTGAATGAAAATGAATAGAAACATTGACAGGTATATAGATATTTTTATGTAGGTATAGTAAGGTAGGGGTTCTTTTATTGCAAATTGGTAATGTAAGTAAATGCTCACTGAAAACAAATCATAAGTTACGATTCTTCACGTTAGACCGTAAAAAAATTGATTGGTTTCACATTGAAATATTTTATGGTAAAATAATACCTACATTCTTCGTGTATTGCTGATAAGAAATTCATTTTCTATTTGGTATAGGTAGGATACACCTATAGATATCGATCCCTTTTTAATTAAACTCTTGGTTGGCCTTGAATCTAAATAGAAATGAATATTCTTGAGTTATGGTTGTATATTAAAATGTAATAATACCATCAAACAATGAAAAAACTGGTTTTGCTACCATAACTCTTTTATTACTCGTAGGTCAACTCAAAAGGTAAAGTCCAATAACTATAATAAACAGTCCAAGAATCTGATCTATCTTAGGTAGGCACCTATTTTTTTTAAATTTCTCTATTGTGTAATCAAAAATGTTTTTCGGATTATTTTGTGAAATCGAAATACTTAGGTCTTACCTAAGTACTCATACCTATACAATAATCGTTGTGTTAGTCTTTAGTATTTTTTCAGGGTGGGCTTTTAAGTGTAAGAGTGAGCTAAGAGTAATTCCAGAAATTTAGTTATTAAAGAACGCGCGGGAAGAAGTTAGATACAAATTAAAAATATAGAGTGCCCTTTCGAGCGTTCGTTAGGTACGAAAACCTTTAACAAAATAGAGACAACACAAACTTTAGTCCAGTCGCCGCCAGTCCCACACGCCATGCGCCATTCTAGTACGTTTTCGTATTGCGCTAAAGCCAGGATTACTTGTATATTCTGTGCCAGGATGGACGTTTTGTCGGCAGATCTTGATTCATGCCTCGGCTCTGCCGACGATACGGAGCCTAGACTACTTAGATGCCACTCACAGATACCGACGCCTATAAACGGGAATGGCGCCATAATAAACTGTTAATACTATCGGAATCGATTTTTCGTAGCGATAAAGACAATTGCAGTAGTATAAGGGTAATGTGGAAATCACTCTCAAGTAACAAAGTGTGAAACCAATTTACAACACGATGAAAATACACAGGGAACTTTTCTCGTTTAAATTGCTGAATTCAATTAGCTCAAATTCGTGGCCCACAAAATAGGTAACACAAATCTTTTCGTGGGCTGTGTTATAGATTAACTATTATGTTCTATTGATTTAAAAAAATCAAGGGTTCCAAAACGAAACACTCAAACGACGCTCAAGCTACATTTTGGGCAGTTTTTCATGCAAAACTGTCACAAAATTATTGCCTTAGACCTTAGGTTGTAGATAACAGGCCTATGGTTTTTAAACTTTGTAATATTGACAATAGTACTAACATGCTTCTGGGTAAAAAAACATCAAAAAGTACTGGCTCTACCGGTGGTGAATTATAAGACGACATCAGCTAATTATCTGTTCAGTAACAGGTAGGTATAATTCAGGTTATCATCCAATGAATCTGGAAATAGCCGGTAATAGTCCAATCGGCCCGGAGCGAGTTGATTACATCTGTAATTAGGTTACTGCTTTCACACTCCGTCCTGGGAAGCGCGAATGAATTCATCATTGCATCCTTCCGGAGGGGCGCGCGCTCTCATGTGCCACGTTGGTAGTGGTACACTCAACTAAGTCGATCAAAGCACTTGTTTGTGATTAAACTTGTTAATCTATTGGCTACAACAAAAATTTAATTGAGTACCTTAGCAACAACTTTCCGCGTAGTCTTCGGACAGTTTATGAATTCGTCAAAGGGTTGATTAGGTACTTTGATATCAAAGACTTGGGAACTTACAATCCAAGAAAAATGAGAAGCTATTACACAACTTTGTAATCTAAAAAAGTGGAGAGTTTGATTTAAATAAATATTATCTACAAATTTTTATCGTTGACTGTCGAGTAGAATATTTTAGATAGGTAGGTACATGTTTATGAATGTGTGAAGCCTGCGGGTGTGTTGTTTGTGCGGGTGTTCTAGCTGTATTGTGTATCTACCTACGTCTAGGCCCGTCTAGGTAATAATGCATATGACGTAACAATTCCATTTATAAAACATAACAACATCAAACTATGTTTAAATTTTATTAAAAGTGTATTTAGGTCCTTAGTGAATAAGCTCAAGTGAATTAAGTTTACAAAGCCATTTTGAGTGAACAAAGAAGCGCGTTGATGTCTTTTACCTAAACTTTTCGGTTTTAATTTAAAGCTCGTACCAAAAAAAAAAATCTCTAATAACCAAGGTATTCATACTTAGATCTAAGTTTTAGTGTGATTTCAAGATTTATGTACTTTTGGGTGTGTTCTGTGAAATGTGGTAAAGTAATGTGAGTAAGAGCTAAATTTAAATTCATATGCACCTAACCATTAATAACGTTACAAAATATTCTGCCACACGCAAAGACGTTGAGAATATCCTCGAAGGCCACACGTTCCTCAAGGTACTCAAGTCAAGTGTGATCTGAGCAAGGAAGTACTTCCTTGGATCCGAGTAAACTACAAAATGTGGATTCAAATTCAATATGTGTATTTTACCTACAATAAAACTGTGAATTCTAGAATAAGATAAATAAATTATAGCAAGCAAATGTTTATTATAATAAAAGTGTTTCTCATCTCATTTGGGTCAGGTGAACCAGCACTCCAGTGGGCAGACAGAAGGTTATATTCATCCGAGTTATTTAATGATGCAGCTGCGGTACACTCACAGTTTGTTTGCGATGAGCTTATAAAACAAAAATTCCAGTAGAAATGGAGCGTTCGTGATTTTCATAGCTGCTATTTTTGTTTCTGCTCGAGGTGCAAAGCTTGTTGAGTACTTAGAGCCTGTTTTAATTAGATGCCTGCCTATTTATGGGAACTCTCATGGGGCTTAAGGTTTTCGAAAGGTGACGGCGGTTGCAGGATGTCGGTGGATGATGAAGGCTCAAAATCGGTCGTCATGCATGGCACTCTTCGGGGGAGGCTTATGTCCAGCAGTGGACGTCTATTGGCTGATAACTGATATAATAATGCCTATTCTTAAGTTCTTGCAGCATAATAATATGTCATCTACCTACCGGGTAGGTATTTTTATTTTTATAGTATCCATAATACAAACAATGACATAAAAAAGCTGAACATTTTTGTGTTTCGACAATTTTCGTAGATGTTACTACAAATTTTGCCAAATATGCCAAACAAAATAATATAAGTAAGAACTTTTTATAAAGCTGTTAACCACATTAGGTATCTCTTTTTTGTGGATATTTATCTAAATATCACCCTTATTTTTATTCCAAGTTGGTACTAGAATTTCCATATTGCGTGCGATAGGATAGATGTCTTGCGTGTACCTACAATCTAATATCAGCAGTCTACTCATCTGGCTTCCCGCCAAAACATCTTTCAGGGGTTCATTGGTGCCTTTGTTTTTGTATTTATTGGAGTGCCTATATTCTTACTAGCTTTCATTTCTGTTCAAACTATTGCAATATTTTCGTTTGGACACTGAGCCAAGCAATCGAATAAACAATGGCATTTTTCGAGATTGGTATCGAGTGCGTAGGCTGAAACGTTTAATCAAAATGTATGTGCCCTTCTTACTTAGATTGTCTGAGCCCCAATTGAGTTTTTTGCGAGCCAGCTCTATAACGAACATCGAGACGACTTACGACTTACGGTATTTTGGTCAGATCGTAACATCATTATTCAGAACGATATGACAGTATAGAGTTAAAATACCTACACTATATAGTTATACTATCTATCAGCGGTCCACGGCACTTGGACATTTGAATTTAGTCTAGCGTTCAAGTTAAAACTTTATGTCATGTTAAGATTCGACAAAAAACCGTGACTCGGCTGGATGCTCTATAACGAGCTGACTCTGAAAACTCTTTAATACCTACGGCCTCAGAGAATAATAATAATAATAATTATGCTGTAATAATAATAATAATTATTATTATTATTATTATTTTTACAGCATTATTATTATTATTAGTTTGTAAAGGAACTAACCTTTTGAATTTTGCTAACATCTGATAGCTATTTGAAACAAACGTTTGGCCACAAGAGGACCATCGAAGCTTTTCGCGTCTATTGTACCTACTGGTCAAGAGAGCTACGAGTTTCGTTCTCGCTGCTTGTACTGATAATGATTTGGGCTCACTTTGGTAAACTCACTCAAACACTCATACAAAAAGCCTCACCTCTATAGCGATTTACCTACTTATCTTAATTGGCAATTCGCTATCTGATCTTGACGACCGATGTGGCGCAGCGGGCGCAGGTCCGCCTGCGACGCGGAGGTTGCGGTCAAATGTTTGTACGATCTACAAATATTTGTTCCAGGTGTTCTGGGTATTTTCTATATATAATAAAAAATATCTATCTATGTATTGTATTGTATTAAGTATATATCAGTCATCTAGTACCATAACACAGCTCTGTTTAACAGTAGCTTATCTTGGGGCTAGATGATGCTGTGTGGATTGTCCAGCATTATTTATTTATTTTATTTATTTATCTGGGCGATCTGGCTGGCTAGTTTTGGTATCATGTCCTCTTCTTGGATTTATCAGAAATGATGTTCCTAGCAATTTACCTTTAGGTAGGTACGAAGTTTAAAAAACCAACTTTCTAAATTCAAGTCCCAACTTGTTTGTTAGAACTTTTAAAAGTCACAAAGCAAAAAGAAAATAAATTCAGTCCAAGGTCTAAATATTGTAGGAAAGTTACGACAGCGCTCCTAAAACAAAAGACTAAAGCGCTTTATTAGTTTCAGAACAATATCTACCAAGCTCAAGTTGATGAGTTATTGGATTTTCCTTCTAAGTTACCTTTCTTGATTGAGCCTTTAACGCTTACCTGACTTCAATATTTATAATTCAAACGTGAACTATTGTTTAAGTTACCTGAAGTTTACTGAAATGATCAGATACTTATGAATAAAGGTTAGATAATTATTATGAGGCACTATTATTTTGATACTTGTGCAGAATATCTTATCTAGTCCGGGTCAGCGCAGCAGTGCTCAATTTTTCATTGAGTTTTTTGTAGTTAGGCAATAACTTTTGTTGGGAGGTCGCATCAATCAATACCGAGTTACCAACATTGTTCTCACGAACGGCACCTACATTCACAATAATTCACCGTTTCAACAATAAAAGTTCGTCAGAGTTACGTGAAAGTAAATTTGTAACAGTTGATTGTTTCGTCGTCTAGTTAATGGATTTAATAATGAAATAATTGATGGTATCCGCTAGTCACCCATTTGGTACGGAACACTGTTGTGTAACTCTTTGGTACGTTATTTACAGGAAGTTCTGACGTTTGAGGTTATAAGAAACTGAACGAAAATAAAATAAATACTTATTGGTGTGAAAAAGGCCGCGATTTCTATTTGAACTGTGTAAAGGCGCAAGACGCTCCGACCAGTTGATATATTATTATATTTTGATAGTAGGTGGTACTAATAAAAGTAAGTAAGTCAACTCTGGTGACTGAGTTTTCGTTTGTAATGTAACTAAGTTTAGTGCTCGTATAAAAAGGCTGCGTTTAAATGATCAAGTCTTATAGCCAAGCCATTGAAGCCTTGAATTTAATTAAAATAATAAAGTTTTCCAATTTGTTTTCCTGTAAACCGAAATTCAAGAGCTCATCCTGCAGTCACCAGAGTTTAAGCTCGAAACAATTTGAAAGTGATAAAACTTTGGAGTAAGTTATGTAGCAACTGATCGGTATCTGAATTGCCAAGTCACTGCCAGCTATTGTAGCTTGTGGTAAATAACTCGTCACCTCGGCTCTTTGTTTACATGCCTGATGTTCTAGAACTAGGGCGGCTCCAGTTTAGATCTTATAGCAGTAGATTTACGGACATTTTAGTATGTTGGTTCCACCAGCAATAATACCAAGTTGGTGGACATGTTTTTGGTTAGAAAATATCATTATTGGCAAAATCCTAAAGACATGTAACATGTACCTACTACATCCGGAATCGTAAACGTTATTTTACCTAACTGCCAATCGACAGCTGGACGATACGTAACGTTTACGATTGACAAAGCATTATTCATGCATTATTTCGCCTCTGGTTTCCAGATTTCTGTTTCCTCACCGCTTCAGTGTGGACTTTTAAAGTGTAGAATTCTGTTGAGATTCTTGCATTGCAAGGAGCACAGCATAAAGTACAGGGAATGCAGTTGGAATGTATTGGTCGAGACAGCGGGCGGTCTACAACACCCTGGTTGAAGCAGCCAGTGGCTAGACGTCCACAAATCATGCAGTACAAAAACCCTAGTCGTTTAGTCATGCAAGGTCTTATATTTTTGTAGATGCCTTTGTTTGTCCTTGTTGATATTATGTATGACGTTTTAGATTCGTAATTTAGAATCTGAACTAAGTAGGTTGATATTTGATAAGTAAAAACCAAAAATTAAACCAACAAACGTGCAAAGTATTATTTTTAGTTGGCGAGTTTTAGTACCAATAGTAGTTATCTTTATTGTAATGCCTTCGAGTAAAATGCATTTAAAAGCATGTATAAATCTGTCTGAACAATTCCGCATATAAGCAGTAAAGATTAAAACCGAGATTAGAACATTGACAACTGTAGTAAAGGTAAAATATTATGCTAAGTCTAGGCATATCTAGTACAAACAACACGGGCTACATTAATATTTTATTATTAGACCGACAGAAACACATTGCGGCTAGATCCCGTTCTACCGATGCGCCGGCGCCGCTTCTAGTTAAATTGTCCTCTGTCATTTTGGTATTTCCTGGTGGAGATTTGTTAGGAGTGCTCGTTTATTCTCAATATTCTTATATCACTCCTTTATTTGAGTTATAACCTGGTTATGCACTTACTTAAAAGCTGTTTCTTGTGACAAGCGTATTCTTGCTCGTTCGTGCGTCGTCAGACCGGGAAAATGTAGAGATCATCAGAAACTACCTCACAGTTTCTGTCATATCTCAAGCTACCGCAATGCGCAATGAAATATGAAATACTTATTGAAATATGAAATGAAATCATATTTATTTGCTAGAACATAATGTAAAAGTGTAGAAATGTATCTACAGTATTTTGCTTGTAGATATTGTGACAAGTAGGTAATTTCGTTTATTATGTTGGTGCCTATTTACAATTCAAACAATATTGCTTATGAATAACAGACCAATTATTATAAAACATTAGATAGGCTATGCTTAGCCAATAGTAAACGCAAAACAATATCTTTATAAGGAAACGGTTTCTTGTTAACACAGTAGGCGTGAAGTGTTTAATAAATTAAAGTGATGCAGGAATATCTTAGTTTGTAAATGGCGGACTTGTTATATTCTGTGCTTGGCTAGAGCTGGATCCCAAACTATAGGTATAGATATCTACTTTAGTGTATCCAATAAAATGCGTAGACACGAACAATTACACACACAATATTTTCGAGGCTATAGGTATTACACAATTGGTTCATACACAATAGATCATATCGAGTGGGCATGAAAACTTAGCATTGCCAAGTTCACGTCACTTGCGGTGTTTCTTAGATAGGCGGACTGCCTTATCTGTAACGATTTGTAGCAATGTGACAGGCTATCCGCATGCCACGACTAAGCTTGGGTTGTTAATGAGATGTGCATATGTTGCGTGCCTGAGACTAATTTATCAAGGTGCTAGCTAAATATAAACGATAGAAACACTATGTAAATATTGTAGGTACCTAAAATTGTATTTGCTGCATGTAATGTTAAAATAAATCTATCGCAAAAACATGGAATAGGTAATATGGAAATAGCTCATTTTATATTACAGGAAAACTAATAAGAATTCTATGGTCTTGAGATAACATGGTAAATTTACTCGTATCCATCACTCCTCATCAACGGGTCAAATAAAAAAAACATGGCAGATATCATATTCATCATATTCATAAGGAACCCTCTTTTTTCTTTAAAATAACATAAATATCGAACACCAAGATAAATAGGTAAATAACGTTTACATAATTTCATATCCGCGCTCATTATCATTTCCACTTGAAATATGCATGCACATCTCTAGGCGGGTACTTTAGCACGGGACTCGAACCCCGGTCCCTGGGGCCTGATTACTGCTTATTACCATGCATCATGCGATTACCGCCCGTGCCAGAGCCGAGTCACAGTAAATATAGCAGGCCAGCAGTATAGTATCTTCAGTATTGTGTGACTTTATGAACATAAATAGAGGTTAGCTAGACTGCACTGCATATTTTTTTCTTATACAAGTAAAGTGGCAACCATGCGTACGGCCCACAAAATGGTAAGCGGTTACCGCAGCCTATGGGCGTTTGGCGCTTGGACGTAGATTGAACGTCTCATGTGCCTGTAATCTCACCGGAAACCATACCATTCCGACCGGAACACAGCAATGCGAACTTTACTGCTTGATGGCAGAAATGGGTATAATGGTAGTCCTCCCCCGGACGAGCTCTATCACAAGGAACTCTGCAACTATTCTGTATTGCATCTCTGAATGGTCTAAGGTGCTAAGCGTCCCACCCAATAAGCAAACTTCATAGCTGCGTCACTACAACTACTTAGATCTCTCGGGTTGCTCTACTGCATGTTGGGGTAGGTTATACTATGTTTTTATTTTCTGTGGTCAAGTCAAGTCATTCTTTTTCGTGCCAATTTCCATTCTCTCGGACACCATAATTGATATTTCATGTGAATTTCGCTATATTTCTATGTAATGGATGGCTCTCCACTTCATGCTGTGGTAGATAATAATTTCCTGACCTAAGGCATTTGCGCTTCACGCTTTCTTTGTAGAAAAAGGAAAATATCTGGAAAGAAGTAATAATAAGTAGCAAGGAATTAAAAAACCCGACCCAAAGATGAAATGCCTATATTTCAGTATATACATATATAATACATGCGTACATACGCATATATATAAGTACAGAAGACTTAATTATACTTATCTAAAACCTTATAAATATATAAGATATAAAGATAAATTTACTGAATATTTTCCCAACTTTTATTAGAAGTAATAAAAGTACCTAGTACCTACAACAAAAAAACATTGACCTTTCCGACACAACATGAACTTAGCTCATTAGAAAACCTCAAGTATCGAAATAAATGGTCTCATTAAAAGAGGTATTTAACTTCTAGCAATGTAAACGTAGATACTAAGCTTTCGATGCTTTGGTAGAGGCACGTAGAGATCACACGTGTCTACTACCTGGGCTAGGTCCATGAAATAAACTCTTATCGTAAACTTTATTCCAGGAAGGTGATAGGAATATTATTATTAACCAACTCACTGCTAATATAAAAAAAAATTAAAAAACTCAGCTTGTATCTTTTTTTAACCGGCGAAAAACAGAGGAGGTTCTCATGTCAACGTTTATTTATTTTTATTTTTTTTACAACAGAAAATTATAGTGGTGCTTTTTCTCAGCACTGTCGTATGGAAGTTATCATTTTCTGCCGGTCTATCTCTAATGCTCGAAATAGAAATTTCCAACGCTGCCAGTAGATATCGACCACATTGGTTTATTTTCAACAGTTAGTGGTCAATTCGTTTTTATTCGTTTTATGGGCCCTATATTATGTATAGACTTAGAATAACAACACGGAGAAACGAAGTACGCGCACGCAAATTGTGATCATTTTTAGTGAGACTTGTTAGTCTCACTTAGTCAAGCGGCTCGCCATTCATCAATGTGAAGTCATCGTGCGCACGTCTCTCACAATTATAATTTCAAAATGGTGTATTGTGTGGTGAAAGGCTGCTATAACACCACGTATATAATCATTAATCACGTATAACACATAGGCCGCTCACGCAAACATCAATTGTTTGTGAACACACTTTTGGAAATAATTTTGAATGAAACTATCATTCTCATATCATCATGTGTTGTTATTCTAAGATGTATAGACTGCTATGCTTTGTCCAAATATCGAAAATAATAATAAAGACTTGGTGAATTTTACTCATAAAACTATCGTGAACTATATCATACATTTTAAAAACAGTGTCAGTACCTCTTCACCGATATACCGGTACGTGAAAACATCAGTTTTCAAAATGTATGACTTGGTGAATGTCAAAAATTGGGACTATAAAGTACCTAATTTAATTTTAAATAAATATATTCGACTCTATAACTAAGCTGTGACCTAGGACCATACTATCGTCCTCAGACGAAAAAAAAACAATGAAGCGACGGAAGAATAAAACTTTAATAGTTATTTTTGTTGTTACTTTAAATGGAAAACACACATAAACCCTTTTCAATGTTCTATAATGTATCTATGTATCTATAATCAAGAAATAGCGTTGTGTGAATAACGTTGTTTCCTGCCCAGTTCACAGGATGAGCTTTAGATTGTAGCCTAGTCACAGAGACGCAGATTGTAAAACAGTTAGCTTCACAGAGGCACTAGCTAATTAGCTTAGCTAAGACGCCCGAGGGAGCGAGGTGAAGCTATTTTGAAATTGTTTTCTGACAGCATGATTAATTTTATAGTAAGCGCTAGGCGAGAATATAGAATTATTCTTGTTTATTAGCAGGTTTTTCACTGGGATGTTGAAAGGTAGTAGAGCTAAATTAATGGATTTTAAGCGCTACATCCCCAACCTAACTTCGTCCACTGCTATGTATACAGACTTCTGTTAATTTGTGTCATTCACTCTACTTCAGTCTACACTATCTCCAACCTTCTTCTATTTTCGGCTATCCATCTTGTTGCTGGACAGCCGTTTCTATATTCACTTCATGGCCACCTTTCAGTCGTTTTCTTGCTCTACTAGTCATCCTCACTAATAATAAGTTTAGTGTATATTAAAACTCTTTATCTTTTCTACTTCTTCTGGGGCCCTTTAGGTAAGTACATATATAGCAAAAATGTCTTCAGTGCAACTGTTATTACCCGATTTCAAAAAAGGACCTGCCAATTCGACTGTATTTTTTTGTATGTTTGTTACGCGATTTCTCCACCAATTTTATGAATTGATTCTGATGATTATTTTTTTGTTTGATAGGTAATTAGGATAAGGTTAGGAAGTGTTCCCTCCCATATAAATTTTATCGAAATCGTTTCAGAAGAGATACTTTTTGAATAAATCATAAAAACGTGTCAATAACTAGGTATAATACCATCGCGTCGTATAACACCACATTCTGGCGAATTTTTGTTATAAGTAATTTGGTACCTACTTATAATTTTGATGTCATTGTTCTAGTTGAAAAGGGTTTCAGCTTATAAGTATGGTCATGACAGTTGTCTGTGATTACACAATAACTACGTTAAGGTATTTGGTATTTCTTGCTTATTTTCCTAAGCTTGGGCACCCTTGGGGCATAATAGGAAAAAATATAACAGTGCATGTTGGAATTGTGCCCTGAGGCTTCCGTACCTGCCTATCATAAAAGTACTAGGTACATAAAACTAATGTTTTCCTAAAACCAAATCAAATCTTTATCCTTTAGAGGTATTTTTTATAAATGATGCATATTAAAAATATGAGCAGGTACATTAATGTAAATCTTAGAGTAAGACAAAGAAAATATATTTATTAATAAAACAACAAAAAATAAATTTGGTCCTACCCACTGCCTCCCTAATCACCGCCTACGAATTACAAACTAGCTCACACATTTCACATAATCCGAGCAGTGTTTCTGTTACACAAATAATTGGAATTTCTTAGAATCGATCGCGATATTCAGATAGAGAATCGAGGGCGATCCCGCAGACTACCGTTATTGTTATTATTTGCCTGCTGCTGTGACCGAGAGTATCTAGTACTTTATATTATACCAGTGCACCCAGATATGGAGTTCCATTACCTCGCGCCCTAATTGGCACAGATCTCGAGGTTGCTTGAGACAATCGCAGTTCCAGCTCTAACACTTAGCTCTTTGACTATAAATAAACATTATTCGGGAAACTGAAGACGATTTATGAAGCGTCGATTCGTTAACTTTTATCATTGTATTCCAAGTTCTATTCAAATAGGGACGACGACTTGTCAATTAAACTTGACAATTGCCACCCATTTTTGTTCTTCCGGTCACTAACGAGACTCTCTCAACATGCTGGAATCGATTTGAGATCAATTCTATTGAGAAACTGCACATAATAAATAACAATTACCGTTCTAAATTGCATGTCAGTTATGTAACTCATGTTAGAATAATTCGAGTTATCTACCTTTTAAATTGATAATTTTAATGAGGAACCAATAAATCAGAAAAGTGTAACGGGGCACATCGTATTATGTAGGTATGACAGAAGGCTCTCCGAATTTCAGCATTTTTGGTTGACTGCGGCCAAACTTTACCAAGATGTAGTACTAATATCTGTTCTGTGCCAAGATGCAACCAGGGTTCAGGATGTACAGACGAGCTCCAATTTTCGTACTAATTCTCACTACTTAATAAAAATTATTAGTTCTCAAAACGAATGAATCTTATACTGTTCTCTATGCCTAAATCCCAAGAAGTTACATCAGAAAAATACAAATTCTTGTTTGCATTGGATTGCAGATTTCCGGTGCCTCGGGCATATCTAATAAATAATAATAATTTCCGATTCTAATCAAAAAAGTAATAAAAACCATTTTTTCAATAAAAAACGGAAAAAAAACATTGGAACTATTTGAAACGGTAGATAGAGTCTATGGAAATATAAACCATTTCTTTGAAATGAATCATTCAGAACAGAAGAATGCCTTGACCATAATCTCAATGTGGTTATTGTGGTTAACCGTAATCATATTTAGAAAATGTCTTGCCACGACATAGCCGTGAACTCAATTATTAGATTAAAGCCTACTAGAGGCATACCCAAAAGAAATCAGGCACAAACTAAAAACACCAATAAGTAGCGAAACATAAGTTATTAGGTATGCTATAATTTTATTGTTATTTATAATTGAGCTTTGTCTAGATTCTAGATAGAAGCTAGTCAGCAAAAGCTTAGTAGGTATAAGTATAATCCGGAAAACGTCTTGCAAGTTTTCCTCTCAGGCTGTCGCTAATAAACGAGGTTTGTAACAAAACCTGTACGCAATAAATTGACCCGTAATCCCTCAAGTGGCTTGAGCAACGCCGCTCAATCGAGACCCGCGTCGATGTGACAAAACACATCTGTCAGCTGACCGCTGCGCTGATCCACTTATGTGCTGTTGGAGCTGCGTTCAGATGAGCTGGTCAACTTGAGTCTAGTTAAGGCTGGCTCACAGCTTCTTTTTTCTCTTCCTCTGAAATTACTCATTAGTATACCACTCGGCTGTTTTTTGGTGATGTCATAACGAAAAAAAATATTTTACCGTCTAATGAACTAAGGCTGCCGCGCATTCAAATAGTGGAACCTATTCACAGTTCTATCTCCAATATAGGCATAAGACATCCCTGACCTCTACATCCAGGAGAGTCACATGAGAACAGGTTTATTCAAATTGCACACGGTTATTTAAATATATCCTCGACTAGTTGCCTTGTAGGGTTTGAACGCGGCACGGCACTCACTGGCCAGTTCCATCAAGACCGCACATCAATTACGAAGCCACGCGGGCGACCCGCTATAAATTGATTGCTTCCCTCAGTTCAAATGCCCCGTTCAGTTCACATTTATAACGATACACGCGTGTGCTTTCTCGTGTTTTTGTTCGCTAACTAAATTAGCAAACTTCTAAATAGGTTACTCACGTGCAAAAAGTTTCTCTTTCTAAGCATCGGCATCGTTTCAAAGTTTATCTATTTTCTGGCTCAACAAAGTCGATGTGAAACGAAGTGACTTTGGTATAAATTAACTGTATTGTGTTTCAAACTTGAAATACAAGTTAGTAAAGTCAAACTCGACAACAAGAGCACGTTTTCATCACCCTTGCAACATGCGTGCCGTACTTTAATCTCTCTGAGAACAAGACTCGAGCGACCCACTAACACGAGCCATTGTATGCTAAGATCGCTGGCTAATTGTTACCACCATGTGACAAACTGATTGAAACAAGAACACCCATACTCCTACAACTCTAGGTACCTACCTACACAATCTTATATTGTAAATGTTAGAAGACAAAAAACTTCTAACATATTATTATAATACCTATACCTAAGTATCTTCTTTCACAGTTGGCTCTTGAGCAAATAAAAATGCTGTTACTCAACGCTGTTATGATATTAGACTGGCATTGTGTTCGTCGTATAGGTACCTACTTTATTCCAAGCAAGTAAGGTAAAGAGCTACTGACTTTAAAGAGTAAATGATCTTCGATATCAATGACAATTGCCAGAAATTTACTGTTTCGTATTTTGTATATTTTTGTAAGTAATGTAATTATGTAGGTAGGTACATATTTTAATTTTTTAATAATTATTTTTATTGCTAGAGGTAGGTATAATGAAATACCTACCTGAATGTATGAACATGACTTGTCAGAATCTAGATCCCTTATCAAAAAACATACATTTGTTGTGTACCAGCCTGGCCAAAGTTGACAGAGTTTTATTTCTCTTTAGCCGTATGTAAGATAATCCGAAGATTAAATTCTATCGGGAAGTACCTACCTACTAAACCAATAGTTACTATCAGTTCTTCTGTACCCACCTTGGGTACAATCAAGGGATTTTATGGCTAATCGTATCAACTTTATATACCTATTGCTACTTGTTACCTTTACTTATTCTTACAGAGCTCCCCTGTTTGATTACAGGTAATTTCAGATTTTATGATCAAAGTTACGATGATGGCTGTCGATTTCTACAGATTGCTTTAGTCTTCCTGATTTAATTTTATTTGATGATAATCCCATGTACCTTTATCATCGTGATCTCTTAAGACTCCTTTTAAAATAACAGTAACAGTTACTATGACCTACCTACCTACTTTATTCATATACCTAATCACCCCAATTGAGTGTTAAAGTTATCGATACAACACCGATCGAAATACGGCATTATGGTATAAGAATAATTGCTTAACTTACTTATCTCATCGTCCCTTTAGCTCACTTTTCACAGCTGTTTCATGCAGAAAAGTGACAATTTAAAAAATAAAACATATTTGCATTTTACATTTGCGTACGAATCAGCCGCAATATGAACACCGACATAAATCGTATGATATTATTTCTTTCTAAGCGACATGTAATCTCAAGTCGGAATATGGCTGGATCTCCAATAAGTATTTCTGCTCCATATTGCCGATATTTTGCCGAAGCCAATATAACTCCAATAAACTGGCGGAATCACGCCAATATATCCGACTCCAAATTTTACGAAGATAGTGGAACGCCCCGTGGTTTTTCGTTTAATTTGTTTAAACCTTTCTTCTGCATTCAAAATTTATTTTTAGTGCACCGCGATAAGTTAAAAGTACCTACTCTAAATTATTTGAACTTAAAATAAAGGTTCCTACCTAAATATATAAGTAAGTTAAATAAATTTGTTAATTTATGTTATAACTCGTATTGTTAAAAATAAATGTCTTTGAGAATCAGGTTGACGTTCCTGTTTTAATATTAAAATTAACGCAACTATCTATAAACACATCAATATTGGAAACATTCCCATGTCACTCACGAGTAGTTGCGAAGTAGAGGTAAGTACATAATACCTAACAGAAAAAGCAACTCGCAATGAAATGATTAGCAACACCAAACACACATGTTTTCGTTCACACACTTTCTGCGCACTTACTTCAAGCGGTTTCTTAGAATTTATGGTATTATGCGCATGTCGTTAGAGGCTTAGTTACATAGGTGCGAGTGTGACATTCAAGAATGTACTAACCCTCTATAAATTTACTAAAGTTTTCCTAAAAACTTTACATACCTACTTACCTAAATAAACAATTCGTTCCTGGTTTTTTAACACTTGAAAAAAAAACTGTTGTTTTTGAGGTTTATACTTCTTCATTTATTTTATAAGATTTATTGAGATGCTATAGGTAGGTACCTAATTAATTTGTTACCCACCTTGGACGAATGAATAAGCAATATGTTTTCATAATATCGATCGGCTCAGGATTAAATCAAACTTCACATAATTTAAATTCAAATCGTCCGTCGAGTTAACGTAATCTCTCGATCAGTTAAACCTCGAGGTTTTTATTTTGTTTTCTCTCGTAAAGCCTTTTAATATCCTTCGTTCGTGTCTTCTGAGTTATGACATCATAAATATAAATATCCATCCTACTGGAATGAAGTCATTAACGTTAGGTGTAATTAAACATTGACAATGATAAATATCTGTACTATGATTTATTGTTTTAGTTGTAGGTACATGCTACAACTATACTACTATTCAAGCATCAGTACCTAGGTTAATTAATTGTATCATTTAGAATACCTATTCTTTTTGATAATCAATTTGTAATAATAGTTTATTACAAATTTGACTTGAAATTTGGTTTGACTTGAAATACTATGTAATAGTTCTTCATAGCTTAGAGGCTACTTTGCGTCCGTCGTCATCTTAAAATATTAGTTAGGTACCTACTTATGTTAAAAAAAATCTCATCTGTCTGTAATTAATTGTATGAAAAGGTTTTTTTTGTGGGATAAAATAACTTATGTGATTTATTTTCTTTGCAGGAGCTAAAGGAGAGCTTCAACTATGGTCTGTTCTGCCCTCCCGTCAACGGCAAAGCCGGCAAATTTCTGGATGAGGAACGGCGGCTCGGAGATTACCCCTTCAATGGACCTGTTGGATATCTTGAGGTAATAAATATTGTGCACTTTGCTAGCTAAGCCATCGGTGAAATAAGGGCAACAACAACAACAACAGTGTCAAAGTAACAAGCAGTTTAACGCAAGCTAAAATAAACTGAAAATATAATTACTTACTGCAAGCAAAAAACTAACATTATCATACTAAGTAAAAATATATAAAGATTTAAAAAAAGTAAAATAGGTGGATAGATAAAGAATATATTGATCATCACGTAAAAAGAATTTGGTTTCGTATAAAGTTCCGGGTCTGGGTGCTTTAGTTTCTGATAACCACGGCACAGGTATTCCATCAGAACTTGTTTGTGACTGTTGGATGTAAAAAAATCCTTAACAAAAGAGTTAACGAATAATAGTGGTACTTGACTCTTTTTTCTCCATTCCAGTTGAAATACAAACGGCGTGTGTACAAAATGCTGAAACTAGACGAGAAGACGTTGAAAGCTCTCCACTCTAGAGCAAACCTGCGGCGGTTTCTCGAACATGTAACGCATGCGCAAATCGACAAGATAACCAAAGCCTGTGCAAAAGGACTCGATCCAAACTTTCATTGCCAGGAGACAGGAGGTAAGTTTGGTGACAGATGGGAATAATCCAATTTTTCAATCACTATTTGGCAGACGTGTTGTTATTCTAAGTTGGCAGAGGTTTCCGCCATAACTTATTAATTATAGTACCTATATTTTATAAAATGAATTCACGTCTATCCCTCTTCATTTGAACTACCACTACGTTATTTGCGTGACTTGATCAGTAAGTATCTCTATCTTTCTCGCTATCCAGTCCAAGCTAAACTGTTTACAGCTGAATTTTAGTATAGGTAGGTATTTACCTACTTATATTGTTACCTATTTTTATTTTGAGTAATAAATTCATGTGTGTACCTAAATAACAACTCGAGTTGTACAATAATTTTCAATAAGAATGTTTATGATATTAATTATTTATTAAATAAGTAGTAAAATTTCCTTGCATTAAAATCAAGACTTCTTAAGAACATTTACCAATAGGTTACAGTAGCGCTACAGTACCTAGGTATTCTACAGCAGCGCTTATTGTATTACTTTGTTCATTTACATAATACGTACAGATCTATAATCTTCTATTGTTCTGCTTATTTACCTACTTTACTTATGCTAGCAGCATTGTGCGAACCGTATCAATATATGCATGGATAATCAACGATAAATGTCGAACCAGCCTTGAGACTGTATTTATTTGTTCCGTTGAAATACAAACAGATCACAATGATGTCAGAACAGTTTGAATGGAACCAAATCTCCACACGCTAGACTATCATCTTGAATGAATTTATTGATATCTCCTGCGTCTTCCATAACGTTAAACATCCTGTCAATGAAGATTAAGATCAAAACCCAAGCTAATTTGAATGAAAACACTCCTTAAAGTACAAAAACATTACAGTTTCAACGCATGTCGATCAAGACCAAGACTTATGTTATATTATCTATTTGTCCATAGAAACACCCCTGACGATAGCTGCAGGCCTCAAATCGCCAGCAAAAGTGTTGATAGCTCTAGTCAACGGCGGAGCGTTACTGGATTACCGAACAAAAGATGGCAGCACCGCCATTCATAGAGCTATCGAAAAGAACTCCCTAGAAGCTGTGAAAACTCTCTTAGAACTTGGGGGATCGCCTAATTACAAAGACGGGAAGGGACTAACGCCATTGTACCTGTCAGTAACGAATAAGACTGACCCATTGCTCTGTGAGACACTACTACATGATCACGCGACGATTGGTGCTACTGATTTGCAGGGATGGCTGGAAGTTCATCAGGTAGATATATAATATTAACCAAGCACAACATTTACTTTACACTTGCACAACCGCCCCCCTCTCCCTTTTAATTTTATACAGGATTAAAACAACAGAAAGCAATGCAAAGCAAAAGCGGTTTAATATTTTTGTAATATTTAATTATTTGTTGCCAATTAAAACTACTTACATTGTTTTATGAAATAAACGATTTATTATTAATAATAGCTATTTTATGTAAATATAACAGTATTAGAACTCAATGACCTCACAATTTGCAGGCATGTCGTAACGGCCTAGTGCAGCATCTAGACCACCTGCTGTTCTACGGCGCAGATATGAACGGACGCAATGCCTCTGGCAACACGCCCCTGCACGTTTGCGCTGTCAACGCTCAAGACTTTTGCGCGAGACAGCTTCTGTTCAGGGGCTGCAATAAGGAATCCCTCAACTTCGCTAATCAGACGCCCTATCAGGTATAATAATAAATAAATAAATAATGCTGGACAATCAACACAGCATCATCTAGCCCCAAGTTCAGCAGAGCTTCTGTTATGGGTACTAGACTAGATGACTGATATACTTAATAGAAATACAATACATAGATAGATATTTTTATTATATATAGAAAATACCCAGAACACCCGGAACAAATATTTGCAGATTGTATAAACATTTCTTCCAAGGCGGGAATCAAACTCGCAACCTCATCAGGTATAATAATAAATAAATAAATAATGCTGGACAATCAACACAACATCATCTAGCCCCAAGTTCAGCAGAGCTTCTGTTATGGGTACTAGACTAGATGACTGATATACTTAATAGAAATACAATACATAGATAGATATTTATATTATACATAGAAAATACCCAGAACACCCGGAACAAATATTTGCAGATTGTATAAACATTTCTTCCAAGGCGGGAATCAAACCCGCAACCTCCGGCGTCATATATAAAACAGGTTTAAAATTCGTATAGTCCCAGTAATAACTTTATTTTATTTTAAATTTAGTAGTTAACAAAGCAATATTTTTAAAGGTTCTACGATGTATCTTTTGTTTCGTTTCTCTAAATCCAATATAAGCTGTTCAAATGTTATTTTTTAACGCACAGGTGGCAGTAATTGCTGGAAACTTAGAGCTGGCAGAAGTAATAAAAAGCTATAAATCGGAAGAAGTTGGTGAGTCACAACCTGGATGTACGATAATAATAATGTATATATTTATATAACTTTATTAAATATTGCATGGCTTTGACTGGCGCTTTATAAAACTTTGTTAATAACAAAAAAAATAAGTTTCAAAAAAATTAGGAAATACTAACAAACATCGACATAGGTTCATTAAAAAATAAAGGTATTACTCTACACTATATAGAAATCAGGTGTGCATGCCGTCATCATTAATATAAAATCATTGCTTAATTCTATCATTCAAATGGTGATGGTTGTACCTACATCTAATGAGCAATATTAACTTATTTATTTATGTAATACTTAATTATAATAATTATTAAACGTTTATTGTACATTCCTACATATGTATTTTATATTATATTTAACTAACAGGGATAATTGTATCATTATGAAGTGTATTATCATCACATCCGATAAATGTAATTATTATATTGTACATAACTATATTACCTACACCTAAAACCGTAGGTATTATATTATTTAGAACTGTATTTGATTTTATATTTTAGTTCAGTTTATTATTTAAGCACGGATTCATTTCTACCCTCAAATTATATTTTACATTCCCAATCTGTTTTTACATAAAAGCAGTTTTGGTTTTGTTTTGGCACGATTATATTTGTTTTGGTGGGCTACGCGGGTGGTATTACAGTGCCGTTCCGAGGTCCGCCGCGGTACAATCCGAAGCGGCGATCGGGTGCGTGGGGCTGGTGGGGCGGGTCGGTGGGCGACCGATCCTCTCTTGCCTCATCCGCCCGCCTACCCCCCGAGTTGGACGCACTCCTTCGCGGACCGCATATCGCCTCTCCCTGCAGCCTCGAAAGGCCCTTCTCTTCTGCCTCCTCAAGCATCAGCGATGCGAGCCATCCAAGCCACGAAGACGATGCGAGCATTCTTACAGGTAAAATAATCGACAACTGAAAACTTATGTGTAAATGGGATGGAGATGCATTCCAAAAGTTACTTAATTGGCGTTAGGGGTTTGTTTCTTATATTTTTTTGAGAGCATCTTAATTTGTATTTCTAGTAATAAGCTAGGATGTGTACGTCTAAGCACACCAGTGATGTAACACGTGTCCATGTGAAAGACAACCATCACCATGCACCGACCACGTCATTGTCATTTCGACTGCATGTTATATGTGCCTAATGTAAATGTAGTTCCACGGTTCGCTTGATGCTTCGTTCCTTTCCAGATGTTTGTTGACCCCTTACCTTCTAGATTTAGTTTAGGTGTAAGTTATTCTTCTGTTTTCGACGTTGTTTTTTTTAAATTATCACAAGATCAATAATTGAACACGATTGAATTACAAAAATCACATATATCTTTTTTTTTGTTCAATAACTAGCGATAGTAGACCAGACTGGCGTATAATGTCCAAGAGATTTTGTTGCCTGAAAATTATGTTAATAACTTGGATAATATTAAAAAGAAAATGCTAAAAAAAATCCGCTTAAATGTAGAATGTTTCAAAATGCAAAACCATAGCTAAACCCCATGTCCCACCGGCAACTTTATAGATAAAAGCGCGGGCGACACTAGCGACATTATATCTGACTCGAGCGGCGTGGGCACCAGCAACTCGGACACGACGACTTGCTCGCTGCAGAACACTGGAGCGACGGTCGTATGTCTGCAGCCCTATGAGCCCTCCGCGCCTGACCATCTCAGGCTCAACCAGGGTGATATTATTGAAGGTACAGTATTCAAAAATCCTAAATATAATAATCAAAATGAGCAAAATGTTATAATGACCCAAATGACAATGATAAGAAAAACGGTGTAACAAACTTAGTGATAATGTTGTTTGCAGAGCTTGCAGGAGCACAAGTACTTTACACAAAAAGAGTACCTACTTACATAAGCGCTTACTAAACACTAACATCATCGACACATTTTAAACACACATTAAGCAGCATATTTTATTTTATATGTTTAACATCTAAAATAACAAAACCAGAAATACTAAAATACATTACAAGTATGCTCACACAAAGTCTTATGTTTTTCTGCAATTACAGTAACTGGAGCGACGGACGATGGTCTATTAGAAGGCACAGTTCGAGGGTCTGGAGCATCGGGTCTTTTTCCAAGTCAATGCGTTCAAGAAGTCAGGTTGAGGCAGAATGCTAACTTGCATCAGGTAATGTAACCTCATCTACCATTTTACCTTGTTTTGCGTTACAATTTGGTATTCGTTGCAAGGAACTTTTATAGTTTTTTTTTTTATTTCTGATAATTATACCTTAATACTTGTTTTAGGTATTAGCTTCAGGACCAATTCATCACTCTCGAGTAACAGGAAGACGAGAAATGGCTCTTAGTAAAACATACAGCGCAACGGCTCCTAGGATAAAAAAATCGTTAGTACCACTGCATATACGGGTGTGACAATTTTACGACTGTAGCACCTATAGATAGCTTCTATTTGAAAACCTTCAACAAACTGATGATATCAATCGACCCAATAACGAAGTATTCAATAGACACTAAACATTGTTTGGAAACATGAGACAATGTTATCGATCAACAAACAAAGCAATTCGGCCAGCTTGTTATTGAATGTTCAGTTTAACTGTCAATGGTTAGCGAAAAAGTAACGCGCGGAGATTCCGCAACAGAGTTCGAGGCTAAGTTGAATAAAATTGTCAGAAATCATACAATATGTGCTTCTGTGAAGATAACTTTGTTAGCCAGGTAAGTTATATCATCAGGTAAGTCGAACAATGTGGTTGTCGAAAACGAGTTATTATAGACAAAGTTTTTAAATCACTATTAAACCCACTATTTGATAAGTTAAGTTATTCTTCTCGAACGAAAGACCAAGATCTAGATTCTTCAAGCTTTTAAGTTTTACTTATTCACTTTTCAGGTACGGCAACATCGAAACCAGAACGGTGGTGCTTCACAGAGCAAGGCGCGGGTTCGGCTTCGTTCTCCGCGGGGCGAAGGCATCGTCTCCGTTGATGGAGCTTCGCCCTTCAGAACGCTGTCCGGGGTTGCAGTATCTGGATGACGTAGATGCTGGTGGCGTGGCTGATCGGGCTGGCCTTAGAAAGGGAGACTTTCTTGTAGCAGTAAGTTGACTTATGGCTAAAGATCCTCGTCATCTTATCAGGCCATAGAGATCCACTGCTGGACATAGGGTTGCTCAAATAGAGTGCCAGAACGACCGATCTTATACCTTTACCAGATATCGAATTCTCGCGACCAATTCAAAAATAATATCTATAATAGTTAACTATATTTCATACTGCCATCTGGTAGTATGAATCTGAATGTGTAACTATCCCAGAGTCTCAGAGAACAAAATTATCGAGAGACGGTGATTGAAAAGGTCTGTCTTAGATATAAAGAAACAAGAAAGAATCATAAATTGAAGGTCACATTGGTACTGATGATTAATTGTGTTCTAATTCCAGATAAACGGCGAGGACGTGTCTGCGGCATCACATGAACATGTGGTGGAACTGATCCGCAGCTCTGGTGCTCTCGTCTCCATGACTGTTGTCTCGTTGAGTAGTAATGGTGAGTAAATCAAACTGAAACATTTACAGAACTCAAAGCTTTTGGGTATCACCAATAAATAATCTTTTTCAACGGAACGTTAAGGTGACAATCATCAAACACGTGAAACAGCAAATTTTCAAGACAACAATAAGAGGAGATAGGAGTTCTTCTGCACAAATAAACAGTTTCAAGAACCAGAAAACCTGTTTCAGGTAACAACGAGAACAACACGTGTACGGTTCCCACTAGCAAGTCTCAGAACCAACTATCGAGTACAGGCCGCCCGTATGCCGCTACCTTACCGAGGAAAGGTGCCGGAGGTAACATAGAATCCGTAGTGTAGTCTATCCTATGCATGATAACTAAATAGTACAATGCCATAATGACAAATGACAAACGGAATAATGTTTTCGTCCACAGATTATTAAATGTTCTTCTGTTTCAACGATTTCTTATGATGTATTACGAATTTTTCAGGACGAAGTCCAGCACCAGCACCGCCACGTCGAGATCCTCGCACCACATTGAGCGTAGGACGAGCGAGAGCTAAGTCGATGGTAGCTGGTTTAGGTAAGAAACAATTTAAACAGAAATATGTTCATCCATTATCATTAGCATGAAAAGCTACACTGCTGGAATTAGTTCTTTGTGCAGAATGAACTAGTTTTTAGTCTTTTATATCCATCGAATTCTTCACAATGTCTGTTGGCACACATTTCGTAGACTAATTCGTCCAGGATCCATTCAGGAAGTAAGTAAGTTCGTATGTACCAGTTGCCAACTCTGGTGACGGATTTAATAATAGGCCGTCCTTAGGCCACCATCATTGCCTGACAACTTTGAAAAAGCTTGATGTTTTCAGTTCGATTATGATTATTATTATTCGTATTTAGAAAAAGTTTGCTTCCGAATGGATGCTTTAGGATGTAATGACCTGCTTTCTGCTAACCGTATTGAATACTGTTTCAGAAAATGGTGGTGAAAAAGAAGAAACTTGTGAGCCTCTTGGAGTGGCTGGCAAGTCATCATCAGCAGAATCAGTCCAACTACACGGAGGCAGTAATAGTAACAGTAAGTTAAGCTGTGTGATCTTCTGTTCTAAAATAATTTGTGATATTCTGAGAAACCAAAACACCACGAAGAGTCACAAGGTAATTTTGATGTTCCTGGTTTCATGGTTAATTATGATTCCAGGTGGCACGCCATCATCGGGTACGCCTGTAGCTCCTCGCACAGCTTCTATTCGGCAAAGGCCTGCTTCTTCTCGAATCACAGCCGCTGAGCTTGAAGAATTGTTCCAACGTCAGGCTGATACGGACACAGCGTGAGTCATTTCGGAATACTGTCTTTTATAACTGAATATCATAGATATATTGGAACCAAAGTAATGCTGACCTGAAACGACCTCTGAAAAAAGTGCAAAAAAACATTTAATTCAACCCATTTTCTACTCACTCGTACTCCATCACAGAGAATTAGAACAGTAGGTACTACCATTAAAAGATCCAAAAGAACAAGTAACTTTTCCGCTTTTGCAAACGAGATCCGAATTTATTTTACAGTGGTGGTGCAAGTGCAATGATGACGAGGTCAGCTTTCACCGATGGAGACTTGGAGGGGGCTCCATATTCGCCGGCGCGGATTCCGACGCGCGTCTACGCATCCGTAGCCGAAATGAAACGCTCGCGAGGGAAGGTGTGTGACGATGTAGCTTTAACAGGCGCCAGCCAGGAAATTTGAATTCTCGTGCTGTAGTTTTAAAGCACATTAAAATGACAACTACACACATGCTCAACTGAGTTCAACTTCAACTGAGTAGCTCAACTAAACTTAGTTGGCATTAATTACCCATGACCCTGTCGAGATTGATATAAATTCATTTCAGGTGTGGAGTCAGTCTCAAAGCACGTTACGGCGTGATTTTCACTCAACGCCGGATCTAGTAGCAGAACACGCCACACAACCGTTACGGACGCGGTCTTCGGAGGATGTCCACGGTACGTATAGCCTTCTAACTGTGGACCATTATATACTGGTACCATGTTACTTACTGGCAAGAGTTGTAGTAAAGCCAAAAGGCAAATTTAAAACTTATAAAAACAGCCAGAACTGCACATTTTAAAGACTGAAGAATGAGGCATCTTTTACTAAGACTTTTTTCTACTATAATACCCTGCTTGAACTTTTTTAAGGTCCAGGGCGAGTTCCCCCACCGACCCAGCCCCCACCACCACCACCAGGCCCGAACGCAGGCGGCATGACTCCGGCCTCAACGTTCCGGCCAGCGGCACCGGCCAAACTCTACGCCTCACCTAAGGACTTGGAATCCGTGGCTTACAGGCCTGCGAGAAATGACTCACATGCTGTAAGTATACTTTATTTTGCTGATTCCAGTTTTATTAAGTGTGCACTCTTATAATTTTGGTTAATTTAGACACTCTGATAAAGAGTATGTGTGATTCATAAACAAACAAATCATTTCAGAGCCGACTGTCGCAACTTCGATCGTGGACATCACCAGGGCGGGCGCAGTCTGCTGATGAGCCTGTCAATCAGTACGCACAGCCGCACACACACAAGGGTTTTGTTAGACAGGTAACCTTATTACGTCAAAAGTACGGCAATGTCTGTCAATGGTCTTTTTAGGCTGCGTTTTCAACAGAGATGTGCAAAGATGTGTAGCGAGGAAAGTGTTTTTAGGAACCAATAGAATCACTTCATTTAAGCTGTCAGAGCTAGGTTAGGTAAATGAAGTGATTCTATTGGTTCCTAACAAACACATCCCTCGCTACACATCCTCGCACATCGCTAGTGGAAACGCAGCCTAAGCATGGTGGTTAATCGATGGTCTATAAAACCGTTTCAGAATTCAACACCAGCGCCTCCTATCCCAGAACCGGACTACAGCATGTCCGAGTCAGACGAAGAGGGTGATGCGAAGCCCAAATGCGAAGCACCCGCTGTGGCCGAGACCAGTGCTAACAGCAATGCAAGGTGAGCCTTCCACTGTGTTTAGGCTATGTTTTATTTATACGAGTCAGTTTGAGCTTTTTTCAGTAACGTAGCACTGAAAATAGGTATATCATTGTAGAATCGAGCTTACGAGTCTACGGTATTCGAGTACCTAGTAGAGTAAAGTAGGTAGATTTTGATTAAGTATTTTGTTTGATGAGCCATTTTTTCTGTAGATTTATGTTTGTGTGAATTACATTTTGTGAACGAAACATTACCGATTTTCAGGAATGCAAAATATACTACAATATTTGAAACAGAAGGCGAATACATATAAATTCATACATTAGAGAATTTAGTTCCGAAGGTATAGTTTGTTTCGAAATATATCGCAGGGGTTACTGCTTTGTCATCATGTTTGTGTTCGTTACATAATTAGTATTTCAAACACTATAATTTATATTTAGGCTTTTACTACTTTTGCGCAAGGAACCAACCACATTTTGTGGTTGTTATTCTCATCTGGAATCGTTTTTTGTACGAGGTGACATTTAGATGTGATCACCTCTACGCGCCTTTAGCGCTTCTAACGTATCTAAATGCGATGACTACCACAAACTGCGAAAAGGTACTTTGTAGTGAGGCAAATCTTGTACTCCCAACTCTTCCTTCTGTTTCTTCATTTCCTTGTGTAGGTATTCGGTTAGTAAAATCTACAAACAAACATCCAGCAAATTTGTGTTTATCTTTGTGGCACATCGAACACTCATTGTACCAAGTGTGGCTTTCTATGATTCGCAAAGTGATGTTTAAATCACAAATTTGTTTCTTGTGTCCATCGCAACTTTTTCTGAAACCCTTAACTGCTATTCTCATTCATCATAAAATAAATCAAAACAGTGTTTGAGTTCGTTTTAGAAACTAACGAAACGTTTTCGAACTTGGGTACATTTCATCAAAAAAACATTTATATATTAATCATGTTTGTTTTACTTTCAGTGGCAGCAGTTCAGGATCCAGTTCGATGCAGCATTCCTTTTCCGTGGACGAGATTCAGAAGATCCGCACTAGACTCAAATCATCCAAATCCTGCGGCGACGAGCTCGGAACGGTCGAACGGGACGACGGAGATAACTCTTCATCCGGAGTCTCGTCAGACCAGGAAGCTCAGGCTAAACCGGTGGTCAGACGCGATAAGGTTTCCTTCTGCGCGTCGGTTACTGTGAAGTCGTCCAACGATGTTATAAGTACGGAGCCGGTGCATAGTTCTTCGGAGAGTTTGGCGACGCCCCCGCCGCCGATGCAGAGACATAATTCTCTGACGCGCAAGCGTGCTACGGCGGCGCTGCTGCGAGGGACCATCGGTTCAGCGCGTGGACGATCCGCAGCGGAAAGACTAGGTGTTGACATCGATAAAGCGCCCGGTAGACGTGCTAGGGCAGCTGTCTTACTAGCTGAACTCCCCCCTCCCCCCGAGGAGACGGCGGGGACGGCCGACGCCGCGCCCCCCGTTCTCGCCCCCCCGCCGCAGTTCAGCGACCGCGTCAGAGTAGTCGCAGCGCTACCAAAACAGCTAGCGCATCTACAGTAAAGTCTTATGAGTAGCACACGCGGACCTTGCAAAATTGTCTCTGATCGTTTCGCTCTGATATTTATTTTGATTATAGATGTTATTTAAAATCAAAAAAATTATTGACAATTTTGAAATGTCCGATTTAGTTTTCAACCAATCTCACCGGCAGTATAAATTCATAGATTTATTAATTACCTTTTTAGATATTAGCAGACGAGATGAAGTACAGGTTTAGGACAGATTAGATTCGGTAGACAGGATTCATTCGATTTAATCGGTTATTCAAATCGTGCTCACATAGGTCTTTTATAGTGCCAAATATTTCCTATGACAGCATAATTTTAATGTCACCCTGTACTGTAAAGGATTTGTCGTATTTCTCACACTTTCTAATTGTTAATGTATTTTGCACTAATATAGAGGATATTGTGAGCTACGTTTGATGTTCTCGTTCTAACAGCTATAGCGTAATGAATCTTCACGTTTTTGAACACTCGTCGTAGGCGTATAGGTAATCATAAAATGTAACTAAAGCATTATTTTGCGAAAAAAGTTAAAACTAATAGAAATAACCTTTTATTAATCAAACGACTAAATGAAACCAAAGATTTATAGTATTTATTATTGAGGAGTTAATATTGATATAGTTGAAACTAATTTTTATACATTCCCTTAATAATAATAATAGGTATTTTGCGTTTCTTCGTTAGTAGATTCTTCTTGTATTTATGTACAATCGTCTCAAATGTGTCAAATAACTGTTTTAAATTATTTTCACTTATTTATTTCTTGTACAAACATCTATTTTATTTCTACCCTATAAAAAACAACGCAACCAAGTGCCATGGTGACTATGTTTTAACATATTTTTATATTATATCTATCTGTAAATATTTCACAAAAGTTATATAAAAATGTTAAAAGAGTGGACTAAAAGCGGTAAATACAAAATAATAATCCGGCCAAAAAAAAATATTATATCACGAACGAAATGTTTAATAAACAATGTGTACCCTGTATTTATATAAATGGATAAAAATATATTTTAAAACGCGCTGTGTTGATTGAAACGAAATTTAATTTTTATATGCGTCCATTGTAAAATCGCAATAGGCCACTCTTTTGACCATGCATTGCTATTCGTTTAAAGGTACAAATGCCTGTTTCAACTTGAATGTGTTCTCACAAGACTAGCGCTTATTAAATCACACTTATTAGTGTCTCATCCGTTCCATTGTAAAGTACATTTTTATACTAATCGAAATCATCCGTGCATCGTTTTACAAGTAGTTAGTATAATATTATGTAGCATACTACAAACAAAATTAAAACGTAACACCAATATTTATATTTCATTATCAATTAAATCTTGTATAATGTAATGAAAAACCTTTTTTTTGCTATATTTACAATATTGAAATGATTTTTTATTAGGTACTTTTAAAGCATAAACATGCAAATTTCTAATATCTGTGCGTGAAATTTTAAAATAATAATTATTCGAGTGTTTTATTGGATGCTTAGAATTTGGATAACTTCAGATGGATGAATGTAAAACATTAGATATAACATAATATATGTTATGGTAATGTTAGCTGAATTCTAGCAAAATAGCGTTGGTCAGAGTAGCGTATCGACCGTCTATGTATTAGCACAATGAATTATTTCTATTATTATATGATTGTATTATTTTATTAATCGTCTTGTCATTATTTTAAGTTGTAAATGTATTTGTCTACATAAGGCATAGGTAGGTAGCGGTAATGATAATAGGCAATATACTAGAATAACAGATGTTGAGGGTAGGCTAAATGGGTTTACTACAGACTTCATTTTCTATTTCTATTCAGAAAGACCTTTCTGAAACTATCGGCTACAAGTTCGCCTCGCTTTTCACTTTGTATGAACATTCGAAACTCAATCACGAAAATAAACTATTTATGTCGGGTTTCTACATGCATGAATATTCGTTAATAGCACTTGGGGTCTTGACTTAAATCCAATGACAATTCCGATCCAATCCCAATTTCAATTTAATTCTAATTTACTGCTGTTTTTTTTTGTGGGTTCGTCATTTTGATCCGTCGGATAAATCAATTTAAATTCAAATTAAAGTTTAGTTCACTCAATATTCACATTACTGAATTAATTTGGCGCTAGGTTAATTTGCACTCTAATCTAGCTGTGCGATGAGTACGAAATTTCGAAATTCCAATACCGATTGGTATTGCGTTGATGCGTAAGGGCCTACAAGGACCCTGTCCGTTCGTTTTTTATGACTTCAGAATAAAAATAACCGACAGATGATACTACTGAATACTAGTACTTATAGACACGTTAATGTTTTTCTATTGGTAGACGCAAAGTTACTCACCCAATAACACTCGTCACTCATGCTCGTGTCGTTATGCGAACCATGTTATTAGACAAAAGGGATAATCAAAAATATAACTCCGCAGTGACAATTAGCTTTTGCCTATAAATATTTGTTTTTGTTATATCAATTTGTTATTTAGGCTGGTTAGGACAAAAAGTTATTTTAATAAGAGTAGCGAAGTAAAGTCTGAAAGTACCCATAGCCATTTTGTATAATACCATTGTTTATTTCATTTGAATCTCAGTATCGAACGTGTAAACCTTGGTATACTTTCAAATGAAAAATTAAATGTTTCATCACCTTATTTGTTTATTTATTTATTTATAATCCTTGAATAAGTTTCAATCTGGAATATATTTGTCTATAATAGTTCTCTAATTTCCCTATACGCAGTAGTAAAAGAAACACTCTTATCATAAACATTTTATTTTATTTTTCGTGTTTAGTTCAGCTTAAATTAATTTAATAATAATTTTGAAAACTAGGACAAGGCCATTTCACAACTTCAAAAAACAATGACTACTTCTTAGGTGAACTTAGAGGGCTTTTATAAGATTTGAAAAAGTGAGCTATAGTGCACCTAAAACTACTCAATACCCCGTTCCCGAGAGACATTCGCGTTGCATTTGTCTTGTTAATCGTATGTTTTGAAAACAACAGTCAATCGATGGAGCTCAAGTTAGATCACGGGATAGAAACCTTGTGCTTACAACTAGACATTGCATTATTTATATTAACCAATTTAAAGGTACTTGTTGGTAGCTGATTGCAGGTAGCAGCTGCAGGCGACGTGTCACTGCGTCAGCTTCATACCGAGCGGTAGACAACACTGTCGCTATGACGTAACGCGGCGACACGTCGCCTACAGCTGCTGTCTGCAGTCGGCTACCAACTCGTACCTTAACACTTGCTATAAACACTATACATTGATAACATTAACACTGCCGATAAAACACATAAAATACATCATTTACTATGCGTAAAAGTAAACCGGACGGATTATTATCACAAACTAAAATGTAACCACAGTTTTAACTCGTGTCATTTAAAAATTGACTTATTTTGTAAAATAAATGCATCTCTTAATTAAATAGATCCTAAAATATGGACGGAATCGATAGGTGGTATATGGTATATGTAGGTGGATTGTGTCGTTGCAAAATCAGTCTTACTCATTTGGGTTTAGGTCCAAGTACGAAGCGACGTCTTCTATTTTCACTAGCCTCCTGTAATCGACGTTTTCGCTGCACATCGGACACTTTCCTTCTTCTTTTAGAATCCTAAAATGAAAACAACATATTTTTTACCTTCTTTACTTACTTATTTGGATTCCAGACACAGTAGATTGTTAAATGTTGAAGACTCGATACTGGCCAAGTTTTGAATTCAAATCGCGTAGTTTCATACAAATCTTTGCCATCTTTTGCGTCTATTATCAGTCACGTACTTTGGCTCACTAAATCACGCACTTTGCTTATGCACGTTTTAGAAGCTAGAATTGAACATTAATAATACTTACTCTAAGAATTCAGAGAGTATAGCCGGAAAATCACATTCAGGGCACGCAGTCAGATCGTCTTTCACGATGTGGAGACCCTAAAAAAAACATTTTCCAGTTAAAATAAGTATTACGAGTCGGTGCCAACTCTGGTGTTGATTGGATATTTGGGTGTCTGCTGTCCAAACATTAGAAGGGTGTCATGATGATGATGACTCACGGTAGCTAGGCAGAAAGGTACGTCAGCCTCGCAGCGCGTGCAGCGCAGGTCCGCGGCGGGCATGTCCGCGCCGCACACGGGGCAGGGCGCGGCGGGCGGCGCGGGGGCGGCGGTGCGCGGCGCGTGACGCACCACAGACTCTATCTTCTTCACGTATTTAGGATCAATCTAGAACAATATATTTCATCTTATTCATAAACAAGTACCTAGTTATTAAATTTTTAATAACACACCTCTCTTACGGAGGGTCTGTGGGGTTTAGCAACATAACATTTGACAAAACAATAACACAGGTTTCGTAAAACCTGTGAATAATACCTGTACGGGACCGTATTTGTGGCTCAGTAGGGAGGATGATTGATAAGATAGCTAGATAATGATCACAAAGGTTTTATTCACTCAGCGCGTAACTCTAAGTGATAATGATGAATGCTAATGAGTGCGGACCGTTCGCTGTCCGAATATGGCTAGGTAAACCGCGCGAGCGCTACTGGCTCGTGCGACCTACATAGCCTAATTTGCTGGCTAAGCTAGTGTTCGATCTGCATCAAACAAATACCCGTGTTGTTGTATCATTTTTCACAGGTATAATACAAGACGTTATGTTAATGTTTTGACAGTTAAAAGAAATTGGACGTGCAATATGAGTGCTTGAAGATCTAGGGGGAATAAACTATCATGTGGGCCTTGTCTTTTTGTTTTTGAAGGACCAAATATCATGTTTATGTGGTGGGCTTTGTCTTAGGCGGGCCCTACACCTACAATAACATTGCGCAATATCACGAATTGCGCAATACAAATGATCGTCTAGGGTTAGTATTGTAGAAGTATTGAAGTTTGCGCAATGATTGAACGAAAGTTTGAGCGAGTTTAATTTTTATTGCACCATATTATCATTTCACCGTGTAGGATCTGTATTGCGCTATTTTTTTTAGTCTATGCGTCGCCTTGACGAGGATCGGACCATGCTCGTGGGTATATTTTTGCCTTTTCATGTAGCAGTCTTTCGACCAGCGACTTTTTATTTTATTTTAATTCTTAGCCACAAGTAGCAACACTATAGCTGCAGCCAAATCTTGGTCTGACATCTTTTTCACGGAACAGTTCCGTTTGATCCTGCTCACCCGAAAAGATTGACGCTTAGGAGTCGTCAATGATTGCGTCAAAATAATAATTGATCGTTTGAGTGAGAAGGGCGATTCAATCATATTGCGCAATAAAATAATGTGCAAACTTATTGTAGGTGTAGGGTCCGCCTAAGGCGAAGACCAAAATAACACAGAAGCTAAGAACAGAAGTACCTGAGATCTGTATTCTGGTTGCATCAGAACTTTGGCCCAATGATGAGCCTGATGCTTGAGTCCCGCTCGCCCACATTCTATCACTGCTGATGTGAGAATTGACACTTGATCTGAAATAGATAGAAGGGGCCATTATGGTAAGCTTTGGGTAAAAATGATTGGCATCATAGCTTGGTACTAGCTTTGCACATTTCGCTGTAGGTTTTAGGTTCGACTCCCTGCACAAACATTTGTGTAAGTAGGTACCTTACCTACTCGTAGATAGACTCACAGTAGCACCAACTCAATCCTTAGTGGTTTTTAGGTGTTATTATTTTAAAAATAGTATTAATAATTTATTAAATTGGTATTATATAAAAAAAATTAAAAAAGTAAGTTCATAAGAGTCAGTGGCCAACTCTGCAACGAATACTCCAATACTTCGGACATGTTGCGCAAAGAAACGCTGACTGTATGGAAAAGCTCATCATCACAGGCAAAATAGAAGACCGAGAGGGAGGAGCCCCAAACATTAGTCTGGAGGATGAGGCCAACTTTGGTGGAGGAGTTAACAGGCCGCCCGGAGACCTCCGTCATGGCCTAACAACTTTGAAAAAGCCGGGACTATAATCCTCTGTTAGCTAATGTGTCTTTCAATTCTGTCATTGTCTTTGTCTTTTTTTTAGATGATGATAGATGTCTATATAATGACAAGGAAAGACAATACTTATCAAGCCGCTAAAATGACATAAGATTTTTTTATGAATAAGGCCCCAAGTATGTTGGGAGTATTTACCCCGAAGAAGCTCTACAACTTACGTGCGGGCGTAGGAAAGAATTCAATATCATCAGCAGTGCGTAGCAACAATCTAGCCGCAAGGTCGTGGCGGCCTCGCTTCACGTGGGTACGCACCTGAAATAACAAAATTTTAAATAATACTTACCACTTGTTATTGTTATTTATACTGACGCACTAATATCTGTATGTGACTGACGTTTCGAAGATAGATACATAGCTTTCAGCAACCGTCGAACGCGGTCGCGGACGGTGCTCATAAAGCAAAGCTTCTAAATAGCTCTGAAACGTAAACGTAAATGACAAATTCCAGTAAAAATGAGATCGCGAAGCAACAAGTATAGCGAAATAGCGATGCAATGTTTGAGGGTGCCTCGTGGAGACGAAGCACGTGTTTTTCTGAATGTGTTTGTGTAGATTGTGTGTCTGCTGTTACTAGTTTTACGACTTTCGATCTACGTCTCAAGGTGGCAACGCGCAAGTGATTCTCTGAGTTATCTGATTTTGCAAGCGTATACAATATACATAGTACGCTTGCCATCAAGAATGCTTTACGCTTGATTGCCACTTTAGTGGTATATATATTGATTGCCGCTTTGGATTCCTTTTTATTTGCGGCATCATTTAATATTAAGGCACTACATGTTAGCCGAGAGCTTTTGTGCGACTAAGTGGCGGAACAGATGGGGGTTCCTTCACGCACTCCCGACCATCAGGGAGTGTTGTTAGGGCCAGCGCGAGTGAAGGCGAGCGTAGGCAAGACAAGTGCTACCGTCCATACACGTTTGTCAAGTCTAAACAAACCAATACATATTGACGCTTGGCTTGACTCGGCCAGCTAGGCGAGCGACAACGAGCGTCACCGAGTGCCGCTGTGCACACGTTGGCATTGGCGTTCACTCGGCAAGCCTGCGCAACCATGTATAGAGGCTACTTTAGACAGATGTACATGTAAATGTAAAACCTTACCAGTATATAAGAGTGCAGTAACGCGGCGGCGCGCCGCATGTCGCGCGGCACGGGCAGCCTGCGGGCTCGTAGCGCCGCGCACATGCCGCGGACCACGTCCCGCGCCTCGCGGTACCGCCCGCAGCGGCATTCCGCACTCGCTATTATAACCTACGACGGAATTATAAAGCTGTTTAATATTGTTAATAATATTCAAGGAACAGATTTTACACATAAAAATAGTTTTTTTATGTACGACTAACTTCTCGCCTAAAATCTTTGTCACCAGAGTTGGTTATACTGACTCATACGAACTTACGTAGTTATTTACGTACGACTATTTTTAAATTTAATAGTAAAAATCCCGAGTAAAAAGATAAAGTTATGTTGCCTTCTAACATGCCCTTGCAATAATATTTATCTATCAAGCAGGCTGGATGGGATTCTTCAGTTGATTTATTGCAATGATTATGCAATAAATTTATAAAATTGAATACAAACTTGATTGCTTAATAAAAATTGACGTTTAGAATTAAGTTGATGTCTTTTCGTATCTATAAGGATCAAACTGAACTAACTTTGAAAAAGGATCAAATCATTTACGCAGCTTACTTTTACTTACTTTATCAGAGTTACTTGGGACGACATTCCGTGTCTTTAAGGATCAAACTAGGCTAACTTTTGAGAAAGGATCAAATCCTTTACGCTACGCTAGCTAAAATACCTACTGCAGTTTTAGCTGCTTCAGCAAATTGACGCTTAGCCATGTAGAGGCGGAACAAATGACGTGGCTCTCGCGGATTACCGTCCGAATCACCCAGCAAGAACTCAATCAACCTGTAATTTAAACACAGCTTTTTTATGTCAGCAAGTGACAAGACGGCGAAATTGCTCGCATGATGTAAAAAGCCACGCCTGCCAATAATAGTTAGCACAATGGAGCTTTTTCGAACTAAACTGTCTTTGCGCATCGCAAACGGCTAGATGCATAGATAAATAAAATAAAATAGGTACCTTCGCGTCAGTCGTTCGTCATCACTCGCCGCAGCAGCATCTATTGCAATACTGATAGCTTCATTCTCTTCATCCTCAGACCCCCCTGCCTTCATCAAATGGCTCATAGCTTTCCCGTACTCGCCCGCATGAAAGTAAAACTTGCCAGCAAGCAAATGATTCTTCTCGCCTTCGAAATGTAACGCTAAGCTTTTAAAATCTTCGGACCTCGCTTGGGACGTCTGTATTAATATCTCCCCATACAAATGTAGCTTTCCATTCTTTCGAGCTAGTTGGAACGCTTCCTCGTAACACAGCGACATTACTAGAAACTTTATAGCTGAAGTGGGATCGTCGCTATTTTGAAAGTAGTTTGCCACCATTTTTGCGCCTTGCACAGACTTCGTTTCTTGGACGAGATTGACAGCTTCATCTATGTCTTCTAATTTGTCTAAATTGAGTCGGATTGCTGCTTCGAAATCTTGCGCTTTCATGTATGATTTCAACGCGTCCTGGTATCTGCCTTCCGCTTCTTTAGCTTTCGCGTACTGTATGTGGATACTGGGCGAGTTGATTTTCGGTAGAAGCGCTTCGACTTTCAACCATGATTTTAGTTTTATGTATAACGATGCTGCTTTTTCGGTATTACCAGCGTGATCGTACAAAGTCGCTGCATGACTGTAATGTTTTTCTTCCTCGAGTAGCTGAGCACAATCTTTTAGAAGCATGCTGTCTTGTGAGTGTTTTAAAGCTATTGTGACAGCTCGCATGACGTCACCGCACCTGATGGAAGTTCGAGCTATGCCGGCCTCGCATTTTGTGTTGTGTTCCTTCGTTTTGATGTCGTCTGAATTTTCTGTAATAATGCTCTTCTCGTAGTTGGCTAGAGCTTCGTGGTAGTCAGCCCTGCGGAGTAAGCAATAAACATAAAAAGTTTTACAATGTTATTTTATTAACCTAAGACAGCAATAGACAAAGAATGACTTTTTTCTAATAAAATATGGCAACAATTTGTTTCGTTCCATTTACTGACTCTCTGTGACTATTAATGATTCAAATAGTAGGTACGGTTATCTTGTGACCGTGACCTTAACTTTGACCCCTGAAAACTCAACTACATACTCGCGTCAAATTCGAGATACTGCGCGTCGTCTATACGACGCGCAGTATCTCGAATTTCAGACCTTGGCCCGCTGCGAATAAGCTTGCTCGACCTGCTCGACTATCTCGGCTGCCTTGGCCCAGTCGCCCTTCGACACGTGCAAACTCAACTCAAAAACGCTAACGCTTCAGTTTCACATTGACCCTTGACCTCGACCTCAACCTTAAAAACTATATGCAAACGCAATAGCGGGTGTTTTTTTTTATACACTGACACCCTGAGACGTTTCATGTACCAGTCATTTCACCGGAAGCCATACCCTTGAACCGGAATACGAGCATTTGCTTTGCAGCTGTTTGGCAGCAGAAATAGGTGGTCCTTCCCCGACGACCTCTATCACAAAGAACTCTACTACTCTATGTTTCACTAGTCTCACACTCAAGCGAGTTCAAGATGCTGCGCTTGGTGTAGAGTTTTCCTTAGCCCGCTGCGGGCAAGCCTGCTCCGCTATCTCAGCCGCCTTGGTTTAGTCGCCCCTCGACACCTGCAACTCTAACGCGCAACACACACAGCGGGCGGGCGCGGGTCGGGGTCAGATCCGCCGCGGGAGTTTTTGTTTTAATTTGTATGGACGACAAGGATGTCATCACACTGAACGCGGGAGCGGCTGCCGCGCTTCACCAGACCCACGCCCGCGTTCAGTGTGTTGTCATCCTTGACGTCAGTACAAATACAACAAAAAACACCCGCGGCAGATCTGCCGCGGGCCCGCGCCGGCGATCTGTGTTGCGCTTAAGACGTAGCGCTTCTAGTTTCACTTTGACCTTGACCTTGACCTTGACCTTGACCTTAACTTTAAAAATGTAATGTACGCGAATGTGCCAGTGTAACACTCACGTGAGTTCAAGATGCTGCGCTTGATGTAGCGTTATGTCCTTAGCCCGCTGCGGGCAAGCCTGTTCCGCTATCTCAGCCGCCTTGGCCCAGTCGCCCCTCGCCACGTGCAGCTCCAGGGCTTGTAGGGCTCCGCGGGGGGAGCTCTCGAGCCAGCGGACAGCGGCTTCGCCCTTGCCAAGGCAGGCGCAAAGCATTCCACTGGGAACAAAATGTATATTATATTTTTCATTTATTAATTTTTATAATAGGTTTTCTTACGAAAATGTAGAAAAAAGTTGAATTTTGCTTTAAAAATAAAAACAAATAACTTTGGTCTACTTCTCTGAATCTTCCGTAGAGAGAGCTGTTGTCAACGGTTCTCTTTACGCTGAGTATGTTACGAAAAGTAAACGCGCCAAAGTACAAACAACAAAATATTCTAGTGTTTCCATAATGTAATGCATCATCCAGCAAACGCTATACTGACCATAGAATAGAAAGATCTTCAATCTGCGACGCATCTTCTAAAGCCCACACCATAGCAACATCGCTCAGCTTTGTGTACACACGTATCGCTGAAATCAAAGTATTCTATCAGTTATATGGTTCCCATAGTACGAACTTTGCTTAATTTGGGGCTAGATGGCGCTGTGTAAAGCTGTCCGCTACTATTTACAATTATCGAACCCGCAACCTCTCGCTTCTCAACCGCGCAAATCGTCCTAAACATGTTTTATTCATCATCATCATCATCATCATCATCATCATTTCAGCCTGGTATCACTAGTTGGCCTTCTTTCGCTTTATCTCATTCTTTTCGGACCTATGCAATACTAAATCAGGTTTTTCCAGCGACTTTTTTTCGATGTCATCGACCCAACGCGCTGTTTGACGACCCGGATTATTCATGCATGTCCTCGGCCACAGCTCAGTTATGGCTTATTTCTGATAACTAACCGAAATCAATATTGAGATCTGCAATAGCCGCCTCGCCCACTTTCCTCCAGACGTCGTTATCGGCGAGCGCCTCGCAAGTCAGCCACGCTTCGCTGAACCTCCGAAGCGCAACTAACTTGTCAACGTGCTTCCGTTGGTTCGCCATTCGCTTCTCTGTGTCCGCGTCGGCGAGGCCGCCCGTGTTGTGAGAATCGAGTGATACTTTTATAACGCTGGAAAAAAAATTTTACAAACGGTATAATAGGTCAGTCGTGAAATTAGCCGTTTCGTAACGCATTTTTTTTACAGCAATAAAGTTGTCAACGTTGCCATTCGCGAGGCCGCCCGTGTTGAACTATTGGTTTTAAAAAATAAAATAAAAAATAAACTTTTATAACGTTGGAAAAATGTAACAATAGGTTTTTATTACGGTCAGTACTAATGGTGAAGTGAGCCGTTTCATAACGCAATTTTTTTAACACTACTAAAGTTACTTGTCAACGTGCTTCCATTGGTTTGCCATTTGCTTCTCTGTGTCCGCATCCGCGAGGCCGCTAGTGTTGTGAGAATGGAGTGATACTTTTAAATGGTTGGAAAAAGGTAGCAGTAGAAACTAGGTACTTCTCAGTACATATGCGGAAGAGGAAAGGCGTAACTCCACCCTAATGACTCGCGAAATCGAGACGAAACAGTGTCGGTGCCTCTTAACCGATATACGGGCAGGTGAAAACACCCGTTTTAAAATGTATACTTTTTAGTTCTTTTATTTTCTTCATAAACGCGTTAATTGCAATTTGAACCTTATTGTTATAGATAATAAGAGTTTTGTAATCACGAGTCAAGAATTGAGTCTTCAATTAATGTTAGTTCGGGCTTATCCTGTTCTTTCACAGCGTGGTTTGAATTAATTTGCATGAAATTAGGTACCTACACAAATAAAAAAATATAAGTATAATAGATAGTATTCCACACATTTTTTTCGCAAACTGGCTGAATACTTAGCCTCGAACCACAGAATAAGAAAAGGGCGAAAGAAAATGCATTTCTGCATCGAAAGTCAGTAATACTTACTCGCCCCCGGTGTTATAACAGTAGGCGTCTCCACAAAACAGTATCAGCGGCACCTGCCCCGGCAGCATACTAGTGCTGCCCGCCCACTGCACATGCGCACCGTTGATGGAGTTAGCCGAGTAGTAATACGTTTCAATGGTGTCGTCGGTGTAGACTATAAACACGTTGCGTTCGGACAGGCAAATGTCCCATACAACGCCTCTGTAAACGATTAAATTGAGCACTCACTTTAATTTTAAGCAACCAGTCAAAATACTAAAAGAGTACTACAGCGTTGAGTTAGAAAGTCAGTCGAAATTCTTGTGGTATATGGCGCAGTCGGTAGGGTATTATGATAGTATGAGAAGCCAATGTTTGATTCAAGCTCTTTCGCATGGAGCAGCCGGCGATGATACAAGTCAGACAATACGATCGATATCTTGTTTCACTGATGCATACTCATTGTCATAGTTGTAAGGTAGCTTAGTATCAGAACAGAAGCCATTGTTTAATTCAAGCTCGTTTTGTTTAGCGCAGCCGTCGGGATGATTTTTAAAACCATTATTTAATACTGGGTAGCGGTGTTAATTACCTCATATTAGCATGTAGCGGTGGCAATGAGGCTCGCTCGGCCGCGGCAGGCGCATAAACAAGCGCCCGTCGTCTTACGTCGAGTATGCAAGCTCGTGCACCTCCGATATCCGCGTATAACGCCGTCAGAGCGCATGTGTGTCTATGACGGGCTGCTACTCGCCATGACTCCAGACAAAAGTACTCTATATCGCCACGCTGTAATAAAAAACACCTTTTGTTGTGATCTCACAACAAATCCAAACCTACAAAGGCATGGATAGCGTTTATAAATGGGAAAGTTTGGATGTTTGTTTTGGGAGCATCACGCCTAAACGACTGTACGGATCTATATGAAATTTGGCACATGCATAGATTATGATTTGCAATAGCATTGAAGCTACGTTTTTACCCAGGGTTAACGTGGAATAAAAACTGTTAAACCACGGAGCGCAGCTAGTCTGTATTATTAAAAGAGTAGGGTCTGAAGAGTTTCGCGCAGTCAATAGTAGTAGTAGTCCTAGAAACATAAAAATGATCATTTTATAAAAAGTACATACATCAGTGATATAAATAAAGAAGTCACTTGTGAGAGCTATATCGACGATCTTAGCACCCTGCATATGAGGCTCGGGAAACAGCATAGGTTCTCGCTCGGGTTGCGAGGGCTCTGATGAATCTATCTGTAAAAAATAAGTAGATTTTTCAAATCAATTCAATTCAATTCATTTTATTTATCTTTCGGCACAGTAGCACTTAGCACGTCAAAACATTAAATATTTTAGATAAAATGACTTTTTAATCTGCTAATAACGTGTTTTCTTATAATTAAAACAATAAAATTAATAATTCAAAAACAACAGTAATGCCGTGCTTTACACGGTAAACGTATTGAAAAGGTCAATTTGTGGTCCTTCGAGTTAATCTATTAACCAGCTCGAAGGACCATAAAATCTTCTCGTAATGACTTACAGTGTGGAGCATAGCGCGTCCTTGGCATAGAGAGACAGCTCGGTTCCCGGCTAATCGTAGCGCATCCACAGCGCCCGGGTATTGTCGTCTCAAAGCAGCGCCACCTGATAGCGGGTAAAACCAGGCTTCGGCGCCGCGGACGCAGCAAACGTGGCCGGCGCCTAGCGCGATCAGCGTCGGCTCCGCTGGTAGCGCGTAAGTTGCCAGGGCGCGTGGTTCCGCTACAAACAATAACAACATGATCATTCACTTTAATATGCCGCCAATACATGTTGGCCGAGTGAAGGCGAGCGTAGGCAAATCGATGCAAGACAAGCGCTACCGTCCACACGTTTGGCAAGTCTATTATATCATATACACTTGGCGCTTGGCTTGGCTTGACTTGGCCAACCTAGGCGAGCGCCAACGAGTGTCACCGAGCGATGGCAAGACAAACCAAATACGCTTCCACACGTTGATGTTTGGCGTTCATTCGGCATGGCTGGGTCAACATGAGTATAGGCTACTAATTCACTGCTGCTGAGCTGTTCGTAAATTTAACAGCAACGTAAATGTCTAGTCATATTATCTTGTCTGGTTTTATGTACGTTCATGTTAATTTCCTCATTAAATCAGTGGCAGCATCCTTTCAATATTTACATACGTTTGTAGACCACGGCTCGATCACGTGGAAAAATTCTGTGTAGAATTTACGCATACCACTAATTCAGTTTCTTCATAAAAAGTAATGCACTTATCAGCTTACTGATAACATATGAATATCTTACTAATTTATCTAAGTGCAAACAAACAGCATTACATTAAGACAAATAAGGGGTCAAGTGCGAGTCGGAAATTCCAATAAATGTTCCAAACGTACCTCTTATGCAAATTAAAACCCATACTTTTTAAATTAAACAAAAAGTAATGCAAGATGGCCTCGCACTTGCATTGAATTTTCATAAGCATAGTTCAGATTTACTTGTTTCCCTGAATTATTTCTAAGTTTGATTTGATTTGAATGCAGTAAATTTTACGATATTGCTTATTATTTTTTTATGTAACATAGTTACTTTTAAACAAAATTTACAAACTTTGAAGGAATATTTTATTTAAGCAAAATTTTCCAAAAAAAAATTAAGTAGTAGTTTTAAATTCATAATTTCCAATTCAGTTTACAGCGATAAGCGATGCAAAAAATGCTCAATGCATAACGCGCCGACGCGACGCGAGCTAGACTAAACTCAAATAAAAATAAAACAATAATAATGTTCGCATCTTTATCAGATAGTGACTTCTGCTATAACCTTTCTGCACGCGTTTTTAGAGCCTGTATTGTATAGTATTATAAACAAATACGTTTATGGACCATAATAGAACTTGAAAGCAAATAAAGAAGCGATAGAATGATGGAGGAAAGCAGTAGAAAAGTGCAGTATTGGGTTGCATTTGCTGGTGAGTAATTTTTTTTTATGTTTGTTACCGAATTTATTGCCAGATACTTCTCGTTGAACTAGCGTAAATTCACTTAGTTTTAAGATGTTTCAAAATTATCCTTGTGATTTTATCGAATAAAACTTTTATGAATCGTTTGAAACTATCTTGCCTTCTTGATAAATAAAACCACGAACTAATGTATGCTGTTTTTTTACCCGAACTGCCAAAGAAGGGTGTGGAGGATATGATCCTATCCTTTCACTGTATCCTACGGTTCAGGTTCTTCAATTTAAAAACATGTGGACTGTATTTATATTTTAATTAAAAAGTTACAAACATTTAAACAGTAGTAATGACTTGGCGACATTTTATCAGAATTGGTCGGCTTTAATATAGCCGATATCGGTCCCGCCCTTAGTGGGTGGCCGGACGAGTGCTATCTTTATTTTCATCTCTTAAAAATAACATAAAAAACAAAAAACATTACAAATAAAGAAAACTCTAAACAAATCTAATTCGGTAAATAGTTGTCCGCTACAGTCTCCCCCCGGCGAAGACCTTCGTAGCCATTTACTACCGGGAGGACGACTAAACGACTCACAGGTCTTCTGAAGATCCCTCCCCGCGTCCGCACCTCTGCACTCCGCACCACCCCGTCCGGTCCCGCACGCACGCGCTCGACAAGGCCACGGGGCCATACGTTCCGCGGTAACAGCCCGTCCGCGATCATGACTAAATCCCCAATTTTGAGGTTCTCTCGAGTCTTCCTTGCATCGTTCCGCGGGGCCAACGTAGGTAGGTACTCCTTTATCCACCGTGCCCAAAAGGAGTTGGCCAATGCTTGTGCTGCGCGCCACGTCCGCTTGTCTGTAGCGCTGCATTCGCCTACATAAGGCAGTCCGGCAGCGGTGCCTAGCAAAAAATGATTCGGCGTGAGTGCTTCTGGTTCGTCCGGCTCTACTGCGACGTGAGTCAATGGACGCGAGTTTACCGTATGTTCTATCTCCGTCATGAGCGTACTTAGTGTTTCTTCCTTCGGGGCTCGTTCGGTTAAGGTGACGGATAACGCGTTCTTTACGGTTTTAATCATTCGCTCCCATGCTCCCCCCTGGTTTGGAGCTCCGGGGTCAATAAACCTCCACTCGATACGTTCAGTCAAAGCGTAAGTTTTTAGAGCTGGGAGCCACTCGTTGTAAGCTTTCTTTAATTCTTCGTTTGATCCACGAAAATTCGTTCCGTTATCCGAAGCGATTAGTGCAGGCGTTCCTCTTCTTGCAGCCATTCTTCTTATGGCCATGATCGCCGAATCGGTGCTCAAGCTTGCGATTAGTTCGATGTGAATCGCTCGGATTACAAGGCACGTGAAAATCATGCCCCAGCGCTTCTCTCTCCGTCGGCCGATCGTCACCCACATAGGGCCGAAACAATCTACTCCGCAGTGCGCAAACGGTCGCGTGTGAGTAGTAAGCCGTGACAGAGGTAAATCTCCTTTTACCGGTGCCACGGGGTTCGCTCTTCTAGCGGCACACATTGCGCACTTGCGGAGTATAGTTCTTACAGTAGGTCGCAAACGCAAAATCCAATATTTTTGTCGTAGATTGTTGACCGTTTGCTCTCGGCCTATGTGTCTGTTCCTTACGTGCTCCCGACGGATAATGAGGTGAGCTATTGGATGCGCGCCGTCTAGTATGGGTGGATTTTTCAGTTCGTTCGGCACTGTCGCAGCGTTGATGCGACCGTTCAAACGGATGAGCTGGTCGCCGCCATACCTTGGATCGAGCTTATACAGTCGACTAGTGCGATCAACGTTCTTGCCCTTCGTTAGGCGTTGTAAATCGTCTGCGAAACTATCTCTCTGAGCTTCTTTAATCAGTAATCGTTCGGCTTCCTGCATGTGACGTAGTTCCATCTTGACCGTACGGTGGCGACACTTGTCTATGAAAGTTAGCACATAAGCGACTGCTCTTACGAGTCGTTCGTACGAAGAAAATCTTTCTATCTCGATGAGCGGCGTTCTATCGCTTGTAAATGTCACTAACATTTCTTCCTCAGTGCTTTCTAATTTTTCCTCCTTTGGCCAGGAGCTTTCCGGTTCGTAGAGGAAAGCTGGACCGGTGAACCATCTGTCCGTAGTTTGCAAACGTGTATTACCAGAGCGTGTGGCGTCGTCCGCAACGTTATGAGCCGTGGGAACCCAACGCCATTGGTCCGATCGTGTGAGTTCACCTATCTCGCTCAGACGATGCGCTACGTATGGAGCATATTTTGCAGAGTCTTTCCTAATCCATTGTAACACAGTTTTACTATCGCTCCATAGTGTTACTGCGGTATTCCAATTATGCCCTTTTACTATTTCTGTAGCGAGTCTAGCACCAACTAGCGCGGCTTGTAGCTCCATTCTTGGTATGCTTTGGCTTTTCAATGGTGCGACCTTGGCTTTGCCTGCCACTAGCATTATCTTTATTCCTGTTGGCGTGACGAAACGCCAGTACGCTACGGCGGCGAAAGCTTGCTCACTGGCGTCACAAAACACGTGAAGTTTTCGGTCGCTAACGTCTTCATGGCCTTGGTAGCATCTAGCGAGCCGAATATTCTTTATGTATTTTAAGTCTGACAGCCACTGTGTGTACATCTCCGCCTCCTCCAGTGGTAATGGCTCATCCCATGATACTTGTTTTTTCCAGAGTTCTTGCAGTATCATTTTTGCCGTGATTGTGTATGGACATAGGAGTCCCAACGGATCGAATAACGACATCACTGCGCTGAGAGCCTCTCTTTTGGTGGGAATTCTAATGGATTGTTTAACTTCGTTTGGTACTCTCGGCATCGTGGTATTAAAGGCGAGTTCGTCGGTTCCTGGCATCCATAGAATTCCTAAAGTTTTACCATACACGTGCGCGTTCGCCGCGAGTTCCTTAGGCGCGTGCGCTCGGTTTTCATTAGGAATATCCGTAAGCAGTCTTTCTCTATTGCTGCTCCAGCTTGCTAGCTCGAAACCCGCCTTGCTGTGTACCTCTTGTACTTCTTTTATAGCGCGTGCGGCTACCTCCTCGCTATCGAAACTCTCAACCCAGTCATCCATATAATGACTCTGCGTTATCGCCTCGTAAGCTAGAGGATGAGAGTCCTTATGATCCGTTGCGTTTTTATTCCTAACGCTATGTGCTAAAAACGGCGAACTCCGTGCCCCGAAGATCATTGAAGTCATCATGTATTTCTGAGGCGGTCCGAAACGTTCTTTGCCACGCCATAGAAAATGTTGTGCCACCCTATCTTCCGGTTTTATTTTTATCTGAAGGAACATAGCTCTAATATCCGCTGTTACCGCTATCGGTTTCTTTCTGAAGCGAAACAAGACGCCGTATAAGGACTGTAACAAGTCCGGTCCGTCTAGTAAAGCGTCGTTCAAACTCACTCCGTTTGAACATGCAGCAGCGTCAAACACCAGCCGGATTTTATTTGGTTTTTGCGGGTTCGTTACCGCGAAATGTGGTAAATACCACAGACGTGGGTTTGCATCGTGTTCCTCGTCGCATGGCACCGCATATCCATGTTCCATCAGTTTCATAATCTCCGCCGTATAGGTCTCTTCAAAAATGGGTGACTTATCCATTTTCCGTTCTATGCTTTTTAATCTTCTCAGGGCCATATCGTAGCTAGGCGGTAGGTTTACCTGGTCGTCTGCCCAGGGCAAGCCCACGCTAAACTGATTGTTCACCCTTTCTACTGTTGATGCGAAGATTTTCTTTGCTCGTTCGTCCGCGGCAACCGGTTTTTTATTCAACGATACGCCTAGTGCATCGATCTTAAAGTGCGCTCGCACGAGTTCATCTAGATCATCGTTCTGGTCGTGCGTCTGGCATTTATAGACATGTAAACCGGTTTCATGCTCCTTTATAGCACTTCTGGGCGCGGTACCGTGAATGATCCATCCTAACTGGCATAGTGACGCGGCAGGCTGACTCTTAGTTCCGGTGAGCAGCTTTCTTGTTACTATCAAATGCCAGTTATCCGATCCGATGAGTACTCGCGGTCTAACCTGATCATAGCATACGTCTTCAGGACTTAATTCCCTCAGGTGATCGGCCCGTAGTAGTTCGGTTCCAACGGACTGACTTCCTAGCATTAAGTTTTTCACAGTGCGCGCTCTGATTGGCCTATAGTTCGTTTGGCCGCGCCCTCTGATTTGTATGTCTATCACTCGGCTATCTGTCTCTCTCTGGCTCAACGTAGCTCCGATGATGTGTAACGATCGCTTCGGGCCTCGTGCTCCCACCATCTCAGCGATCTCTTCGTCGACCAGCGTTATCGTAGATCCTTCGTCTAACAATGCGTGTGTAGTCACTTCGGATCCGTTAGCACTCTTTAACGTGATAGGACATACCTTTAACAAAACACGGTTCGTGTTTATTGATGAGTGCGCCGTTGCTGTTACCACTGACTCCTCGTTCTGAGCCGGCTCTGTGGTTACCGCTTCCTCCGTATGCAGTAAAGCATGATGCGGTCGACGGCACTCATTCACTCCACATAACTTTTTCTTACAGGTGAAACGTCTATGTTTGCTATTCAAGCATCGGAAACACACTTTCGTTTCTTTCGCCCATTCCCATCTCTGTGCTACGAGCATAGCCGTGAGTTTCTTACACTCCGTGGTGACGTGCTTAGCTCCGCAACAGAAGCATACGTTCTCGGCTTTCGAAGGTTCAGTCTTCGTAGGCTCGGCCTCTGTTGTTGCTAGCACAGTCTTGCGGTTCCCTCGTGTTTGCGGCTCTGTGGGTCTGGGGGTCAGGGCAGCGCTTCTAGTAGCTACCGTAGTATACGAGTGCCTCATGGCGCGATCAGCTTCTCGCATTAGGAACCGGGATAGCGTCACTATCTCAGGTTCGCTGCGGTGTCCAAAATCTTCAGCGTAATCGCACCATCTAGTTCTCACGTGAGGACTCAACTTCTCCGTTATCTGCCTAGCCATCATCGGGTTTTGAAGATAGTTGCGTTCGTCTAAGCAACTAATAACCGTCACTATGTTCTGTAGTTTGATGGCAAAAGCATTTAACTCACTCGCACCGTTACCTAAACGCGGCAGCTTCTTCATATCCTCCAGCGCATTATCAATGATCATTTCTGGTCTACCGTAGCACTGTTCTAGTGTCTTCATTATAATGGCTGGGTCGGCTGCCGTGTATAACAGTGCTGACACTGACTGCTTCGCCTCTCCTCTTAGGCACGATCTGAGCCTTTGTACGTTCTCCGCCGGCGAGAATTGATGTAAGCTCGTAGATTGTTGCATAGCTGCTTTGAACGGTAACCATTCGTTCGTGGCTCCGCTGAAGATAGGTAAGTCCTGGGTCTGCCTTGGCGGCGGTCTCTTAAGCGCTATCTTCTCTATAGCTTCGGCTAGCCTGTCGATTCCTCTCTCTCGCTGGCGATCTTTCTCTCGTGTCGCGATCGGCGACTTGTGGCGTTGCTGGATCGGTGTCGGTTCAAAGGTCACTTTGCTACCGTACGCGTTTGGTTCCGACCGTTCTCTTGTCCATGAACGATAACGCGTTTCTTTGTCTGTATCCACTGGGTCGGTTGTCTGACGCTCCCCCCGTGACAACCAATGGGCAACTCTGTTCTCCGTTTCTTCAGCGCCTATACTCTCTCGATCCGATTCATCCTGTATTGCCGCGAGGTTCGCTGCTAATTTTTTCTGAATCAGCCTGGCTTGGATCTGAAGTTCTTCCCGTCGTACAGCCGCAAGCTGCTCTTCCGCTTCAAACTCTGCCTGTCGGATCCGTGCGGCAGCACTGGCCGTAGAGTTGTGCGAGCGGACCGATGCAGGACGGCTTCTGCGCACGGGCCCTGACGATTCGTGACGCGGTACCTCGGTGGTCGCGGGCGCATCGCACGCGGGCGGCGCGATCATGAAAGGATCGGTCATGATCGGGGCGGCCGGCCCGCTACGGTCAGCGGTGGCTGCGGTGCGCGAGGTGGTGGCGCGCGCGCGTGTAGTGTCGGAGCGGGATGCCCCGGCGGATGGTGACGCGGGGAAGTCTTCAAAAACCACAAGGTTCCTCTCTTCGGTTTGGCTCCTTGTTACTGGCATCTTCAGCACTTGATGCCCCTACCGTGCCCTAACGTCCCTAACGTGCCCTATCGTCCCTACCGTTCCCTACCTCCCTAACACCCAACCTGGGACCGTAACCGTTTGACACCGTTAGGTTTCGGCCGTAAGTCCGTCAGGAAGGGGAATTCGGTGCGCTAATCTGGGACCGTAACCGTTTGGCACCGTTAGGTTCCGGCCATAAGTCCGACAGAGTCGCGGCTGGAGCTCTTGACGCGGCGCGGAGCACCGTTCGGTGTTCTTCCAGCCAGGCTCGGCGACTCGCAGCAGGGACTTCAGGCCACGGTGACACGTGGATCAGGTACGGGATGCAGACTTCAAGCGAGGTTGGTTCTCCGGATCAGGCAGGCTTCGACGATAATGGTTCTGGAACGGGCAGGTCTTCGACGAGTAGCGTTCTGGATCGGGCAGTCTTTGGCGAGGAGCGTTCTGGATCGATGGTCGCGTCTTCTAGAGGTTCAAGTTCATCCGGCGTCGGAGGACCATGTGGAGGATATGATCCTATCCTTTCACTGTATCCTACGGTTCAGGTTCTTCAATTTAAAAACATGTGGACTGTATTTATATTTTAATTAAAAAGTTACAAACATTTAAACAGTAGTAATGACTTGGCGACATTTTATCAGAATTGGTCGGCTTTAATATAGCCGATATCGGTCCCGCCCTTAGTGGGTGGCCGGACGAGTGCTATCTTTATTTTCATCTCTTAAAAATAACATAAAAAACAAAAAACATTACAAATAAAGAAAACTCTAAACAAATCTAATTCGGTAAATAGTTGTCCGCTACAAAGGGATTATGTTTTTCGCGCGTATCCTATGTATATTTATAGATTTCTTAATTACTTCGTATCTTCCAAACGGATGGATTTTAACAATTACGGTATAGTTCGCACGGCGGATCTAGGCTTCGTGATCGTCGCCGTTTGTGATGCGCTAAGACAATTTAGTTCGACTAAGCTCCATTGCGCATCGAAACGGCTAACTTCACTACGGCCGAAATCCGCCGTGCGAACTATACCTATCGTTATATTCGTATTAAACACCCATGTGTCCTTAGATAGGTGTTTCAATGCAGGTATTTCACTGAGGCTTTTAGCTCATAATATAGTCTGTGAAACCGAAATAGGCTTGGTTCTAAATAAATGAATTATGAATTATTTATTAGTTTACTTTGTTTCTAGATTATTTTAATTTTGTTTTCTATTCTCAATCTTGTTTCAGTCTTACTTTTATTTTAAATTGTCTTTTTTTGCAGTCGGGTTTTTTATTTTTCGAATTTATTTAGTTAATTATATGAAAAATCCTGATGATCGTTATCTTGGAGAAGTTTCAACTTTCAATATTTCTAACTCTCGAGCGGTAGATGCTCGAAAGTCAATTTATTGAGAATATAACTTTGGGTACCTACTGACTTATTATATTTTTCAGCGAGTTTGGCTTCATTGACTTCTAGTGCTTCGTTCGCATGGACCGCTCCAGTCATATTAAAACTCCATAACAATGAAACCATTATAGGCATAACCGATGTAAGTTTACATAAGTACATGGTTTAAAAAATATGCAATGCAGTATTTCAGAAATAAACAACATGTAGAAGGTTGATTTGACTGTAACTGGAAAGAGTTCTCAATACAATGTCGTTAGAACAAGTTTTTAGGGAAAACTTAAAATATCTACTTTTGTAAATCTATACAAATATTATAAAGAGAGAAGATATTTATTTTTGTATTTTTGTTTGTTACAAATAAACTAAAAAAAACTACTAGTTTATTCATAACAATAACATTTATTAACTATTTTCTATTCTAAGAAATTGCTGACATTACTCATAATAGCCAGGACAGACAACTTTACTAGTTGAATGATACCGACCAGTTTACATAACCAAATACGTTTTTCTACTTATTTAAGGTTGAGTTGGCCTTTCTCCATGATGCCATACAGGGTTCATATGTGATAGACCTATTCTGTAACAACTACATGTACCCTATGACAGCAAAAAATGTATTGAGTATTGAAAAAATAGTATATGACCTAGTGTAATGCTTTGGGGTATAAAGCAGGTAAATTCCATTGTACTGCCCCCCTACCATGAACTCTTATAGCGATAAATATAGATAAAAATAATTGTACCATGATATCAATCAGACAATCATTTCATGGTATAAAATTTTTTGACAATTTAGTTTAGGTCTTCATTTGAATCGCTATAAGTAGAGTTCATGGTGGGGGGCTGATGTAATTTGTGTTTCGCAGACCGAGATATCATGGGTGGTAATGGCGGTATTACCCGGTATGATAGTCGGTAACATCGGTACACAATATCATTCGGATTTATTTGGAAGTCGTACAGCCTTGCTAGCAAGCGCTGTACCTTTTTGTATTGGATCAGTATGTACCTTTTCATATTTGTCAATCGGATTTTGTAAAATATGTCCTTAAAATTCTATTTATACATTACATGTATTATTTTACAGATGTTTATACTGTTAACTACGAAAGTGTGGGGCCTTTATGTAGCAAGATTTTTGTGGGGCGTTGGAGGAGGTATTGTTAAATCGGTAAGAATTTTGTATAACGCATCTTAATTTTTCGATCTCAGGTTATTTCTCTCAATATATTTACTTATATTGTTTCCTTGCAGGTAGCAACCATATATTTAGCTGAAATAGCTTCGAAAGAAATAAGAGGAAGCTTGATAGCTGCCAACCGCTTTATGTTCAGCTTTGGAACTTTATTAGTTGTAACGATAGGAACGTACGTATCCTACCAGACGTTGAGCTATTTGCTCATAGTAATGCCTGCCGTTTCTTTCTTCGCGTGCTGGTGGATTTCAGAAACGCCATATTATTTACTGAAGAAGAATAAGGTCGATACGGCAAGAATGGAGATAATGAAATTAAATGGGTACAAGGATAAAAAGGTGAACAAACATTTTTTATACTAAGAGTTATGAACAACAAGCTGTGTTCCGTGGTTTAGCGGTTTTATGCTATACCACAGAAACAGATTTTTTTTTAGTAATTAGTAAATATTACAGGTACTTGAACAAAAACTGAATGAAATGCACGCGCACGTTAAAGAAGATATGCGGCGGTCTGCAACTGTAAAAGAGTTGTTTAGAGGAAGGCGATATAGGAAAGCACTTATTATCGCTTTTGGTACGTTCATACAACAAATTTTAGTTATAAATCACAAAAAAAAAACAAATAAGACGGAGCTTGAACCGGCTACCCTCCGCTGAAACGCGGATGCGCTACAATTGCATCACAAAGCCCCGGCTCAAAATATTTTTAGTAATTTTTACCTGATTTTAAAAATTAAATAAATATTAAACATAATTTATGTTATAAAAATTTATAATATAGAAAATGTTGCTAGGTTGATGAGAATATCCTTATACAACCTTATATTTTTTTAGGTTTAAGAGCGTTGCATATGATGTCAGGAACAATTTCAATTCAACAATATGTGGGGAGGGTATTGCAAGATACGGAGTCTTCAATCTCTGTATCTACGGGAATGATATTATTTTCGGGATTAAAATTTATTGTTAGTAAGTAACACCTATTTGTATTTATTACCAGTAACTATTATCTCCTTCTGTCATAATCCTTTTCCATTTCCTCTATCAGCCATCATCTCATCACTCCTCTTCATCTCATCTTCCACACAATCGGTCCATCATTTCTTTGGTTTTCCTCGACTTATCTATCCACATTCATATTTAGTACTCTTCTTGTCACATTATGACAATTCCTCCAATTCGCAGAGAGCTGCGTGAAATGCCCATAAGTAAAAGTGGCACTACTTTTACGTAGCTGATACCTTATCTTCAGAAAAATTTATGAGGAACAGGTTCTTATGGGCATGTCACGCAGAGAGAGGAATGTTTATCCATTCTCGTCACTCCACACAATCATCCAAACATTCTCATCTCCGCTGTATGCTCTCTTATTTTATCCATTTTCTCGATCATCAGATTATACTTCATATATTTATATGTATCTATGTTTTTAGGTATGACGTCATCTGGAATAGTAGATAGGTTCGGGCGCCGCCCTCTTCTTATATATTCTTACATTGGAGCCTTTTTGTCGTTTGCTGTCGTCGGAACTTGCTTTTTCATCGAAGAAGTCATCGGCCTCGAACATTTCTCCAAATTACGGGGCAACATAATTTTCTTTGGACTAATAAGCTTCGTCATCATTTCTACTCTTGGCTATGATACTTTAATTAATGTTATTCCCGCCGAAATATTTCCTTTAAACGTTAAATCTATTGCAATGACTTTTATAAATCTCTTTGGAAGTATCTTTGCATTTGTAAGCATTGGAGGGTATCAGATATTAAAAGATTTGACCGGACTCTACGGTGTGTTTTGGTTCTTTGGGATCACAAGTTTTTTTGGAGCCTTATTTTCGTATTGTGTAGTTCCCGAGACAAAAGGTAAAAGCTTAAGAGATATACAGATAGAATTGCAAGGATCACTTTATGACGTAGGAGATGAAAATGTGGATGTAACTAAAACGAAAGATGGTGAAATAAAGTTAATAGTAAATAAAGAACAACAAATCAATTTAAGCTCAAGTGAAAAAACCATATTTATATGAAGGATAAATGGGGTTTTTATGAATCAAATTGTATTGCGTCTGTCAATATACTAAAAATAGGTTAGAACTAGAAAGATTAGTCGAAAATATAGCAGATAGGACTAGATAGGTAGGTTAGGTAGGTACACCTACCTACTTACTACCCTATCATATGATATGTATTCTACCTAGTTGTTGTAACAAATAAATAAGTGTATTTTGAAACAATACCAAAAGTGCTAATATACTTTTACTGCAGCTTACAAAAAGTTATATTACTTATTTAATAATTTTATGAATAAATATAGCTTTTAAAAAAGAATTTGTATTATTTTTCATTTCATTCTATTCCTTCATATCAATCATAGAATGATTTCAAAAATATTCACGGCAAAAAAGGTGATACAAATAAATAAATCATGTAAGTAAGTGTTTAGGAGGTATAAAAACCGTACATCATTTGAAGAAAGCTTTGATATGCAAACACAGATTTGTGATATTGTACATTTTAAAGTATCTTGTGAAAACTTACTTTTATTGACAGGTTCAGGATCATCCCCAACACCTATACACTGATAGACAGTCGCTTCAGTGAGGCTCGTGAGTGTTATAACTCTGGTTCCATACGAGGCGTATAACGGCGGTAAAGCCGTCACATACACGTTCAGGTAGGCTCGGCCAGAGGTCGCTAGCAGGCGGCCGTCGGAGCTCCACGCGCATCGCTCTGACCCTCCGGTTGGCATCACTGAACCCGATACCTCGCCGTTGTTCCATACCGATATTAGCTTTAATCTGTAAACATTATTTTAAACAATAAACTTACTGCTGAATGATAAGCGTCAATATCGCATTTATTATGATCACATGGACTGCTGTTACACTTTTCTGCCTATAGTTACCTCTGGAGACACTCCTTGAACATTTCTAAGGGTACATTAAGAAGTATCTAATGATCTACCTTTCGATTGATCATGGGTTTGATCAACCAGGTCATGATGGACTTTGCTTTAGTATTCTTAAGTGGTGAAGGTAACCTTTTGAGGAAATCAGCATAATCTAAGAATCAAATTCATGTGTGTTATCTAAAAAATAACATTGAATTCGCGCAAAGTCTGGACTGTTCTAAACGGTATCATCAAACAGAAAATAACTTACTGCCCATCCCCACAAGACGCCGCGAATCCATTCGAAATAGCAACATCTGTAAGATTGTCCTTATGATTTTTAACTTGAAATAACTCTTCCCCAACCTCCTTAATGTGTGTTGATATGGCTATAATGAACCCAGCACTGAATCCAATCAGTATGTAACCATCACCATACCACTTGTAGGAAACTATGGAGCCATAGCGTTGTTGGAATGCTAGCTCTATTGGATTCTCAGGGTTCAGAAGATTGTATAGATATAGAGTTCTTTTACCGACAACTATGCTGATCTGAAAAATAAATTTAGTTATTTTTGACATTATTGTAGTTTTTTTTTTTTTTTTTAAGGAAATTTAGTTTTTTATCTTACTGTATTTTCACCGGAAACTCTTTCATCTGTCTTCATTTCAGAAAACTGCAGATCATAAGGCACATCTCTCAAAGAAATTACTCTCAGGGTGTCTCCATCAGAGTTGTTAATAGAAAGACTTTTGTCCTCAGATGCAAGGACAAGAATGCTATCTTTGTTCCATGCTGCACAGGTTATTTTCTTTGTGTGTTTGCCTATAACTGGTATTCTCCTAAAAATAAATAAATAAATAAATTAAATAATGCTGGACGATCCACACAGCATCATCTAGCCCCAAGGTAAGCTGCTGTTAAACAGAGTTGTATTATGGGTACTAGATGACTGATATATACGTAATACGATACATAGATAGATATTTTTTATTATATATAAATAGAAAATACCCAGAACACCCAGAACAATTATTTGAAGATCGTACAAAAATTTGACCCGTGGCGGGAATCAAACCCGCAACCTCCGCGTCGCAGGCGGACCTGCGCCCGCTGCGACACATCGGTTGTCAAAGGTAGGGTTTTCAAATCAGACAAAGGTACAGGAAATTTTTTTTTACTTTTAGAATACAATATTAAATAGAATCTCAAATGTTTACTAGTAGTTAACGATGGGTCTTCTTTGAGTTGGGCAGACAAATGGAACAAAATGTGCTTTGTTATATTATTATATGAGGTACCTATGAAACCCTAAAAATAATGATACCAATGGGCATGTAAGAAATACTTCGAAATATTACAAACATATTGTGTAAAATGATAGCCCATATTTCCAATGATATGCACCCAGGACCCACTCAAAACTTTCCATTGTTACTAAAGTTATTTTATTAAATTCTTACTTAGTAGTGTGATGGTTATAAAGTGCCAAGTTGCCCTTCTGGGTGCCAACAGCTAATAGAGGCTCTCCGTAAGCCCATGCCAGGCAAGATGGTGGCTCTCTTAGCCCTGTTTCAATGTTCAGTCGCTTATTGGCATGGCACTCCCACAGCAGCAATGTATTGCTATTAGGAGTTATCATTGCTAGATAGTCTCCATCTTGGTCCCATTCCATTGCTGCACATAACCTGTATAAAACAAAACTAGGATTATTAAAACTACTTACCTACTGCACCTGGAGTAACATTGTTGACTAGTTTTTTTCCAGGTAATCAAGCAGACAAAAACATAGGTACCCTTGCAATTTCATTCTTTCCATCAACTGCCCAGTTCTATCGTGTATGGCGACAGTGGCATCCGTTCCGGTGGTCGCGAGCAGAGAATGTGATTCTCCTTTCTGCCACAGAAAGTATAGCTCACCCTGGCCATGAGGCTGCTCTATCGTGTACAACAACTGAAATGTAAGACTCTTATTAAGATCTCACTCAGTGCTTTCAACGAGATTGAATGAGATGAGAGGAATACCTTGGGAGTAGTCATTTTTCAGGGTTTCGCAAGGGTTTAACTTTTTTAGTTTAACAAAAATGATCACATTATGTGTTTATCTATTGTGTCCAATTTATAATTCTTGTGCTAAAAACACAGCAAAGGGCATGATTCTGATTTATGTTTTGTTTTGTTCAATATTTCTTTTGTTGCTTGGCAACAAGTCCACAGAGTTAGTTGATATTAGAGCAGGGTTGGATTTAAGCCCGATAAAAACTGTAGTACAAAAACCATATAATAGTAGTATTTCTAAGAAAACTGTAGTACACTATATAGTATAAATTCATCTAAAACGTACATAAAATCATTAAAACCAACTGTTGAAACTTGTTCAAAAAACTAAAAAAAAAAAAACACGGAATTTGATGAGTATTTACGATTATTTATAATCTGTTATTGTAGTTGACAGTGACATTGACAAATGACAAAGTTTATTCAGACAGAAAAAGAAGCAAACCTTACCAACCCATTAAACTTTTTTTTTATTTTTGGTAATTTCTACGCGTGATGAAACTGTAGTATTTTAGCGTACTACCCTTAGGTATGGGTAGTAAGTAGTACGAAGCATGAAATTGTAGTACAAATACTACTACTGTAGTACGAATTCCAACCCTGTACTAAAGAGGAAGAGGGGAAAAAAACAAGTTTCTGCCGTGTTTAGTTCTGCCAAATCCTGGGCTGCCAATGCTCATGGGATAAAATACATTTTATCCCACATTTGGGAGATAAAAGCTTGAATTCCCCACGAACTACCCACATTTTTTTTTTGTAAAACAAATTTTGATTACAAATTAACTTTATTTTAGCTGTCGGTGGCCTGATTGTGTGTCCAGCATTATATTGTTTATGGCGGTGCGGCGTCGGGATATTCCCGTTTTATGTAAAACCTACGCAATATCGCGCTATCCTGCTCTGACTCGCACTATGTGACTTATTCTAAAACCAATCACATCTTATCATCATGCTAGGTAAGACAAATGAAGAAAAACAGGCTATTGATGATGAATGGCGTCTTTTGCCAAACACATTTTTTTCTGAAGATACGTTTCTTAATGCAAAATCAATGTCACCCGACGAATTTTGGGACAAAATACTACAGATTTCAGAATCATTGTTTTTAAATTTGGCGAAATTTGTTCTTGAAGTTCTTTCTTTGCCACACGCAAATGCCGATTCTGAGAGAATCTTTAGCGCCGTTAATTTATTAAAAACAAAATCTCGAAACCGGCTCATAACATCCACTATCAATGGGACGCTTTTGGCAAAACAATGCATTCGTAGAAAACCGAATGAAAGTTGCGTAAATTTCAAGCCAACACCCGAAATGATTACAAAATTTAAAAACCCGTCTTCATACTACAAGCCGGATGAAGCGAATGAAGATGCCGTGAGAAACGTCGTAGATTTATTTGGAAGAGAAGAGTAGAAGTATGTAGGGTTATAAATTTAAATAAATGTTTTATTTAGAGAGTACGTGTCACAAACGGTAATTTACCCACTTGTTTACGGTACTACCAAATTTAGGTAGCGGCAACACTGAAGCAAGAGCACAGCAGCAGAGCGAGCAGACAGACAAGACAGGGAAAAGGTTGTCTTTGGCTATCTTGTCAAATCGACATGGGTCCTCCCATTTTAATTATTGCCACTGGACGTTCAAGTGGTTCAAAGAAACTTAGCCATGGAACATATCATAGATAGCAGTGCAAAATCATATGAAATAAGTTTTCATACGTCACACCTGCTCCTTACCTACACACACACTGCTCTATTTTGACCGAACTTGGCATCTTAGTGCGGGTTAATTTTAGGCTTTAATTTTAGTGCGGGTTAATTTTAACCTACATGCCCGTCTGTTTTGCATTTATTTTGTCAAAGAAATCGTCAACTAACTTTCTTTTTTTTTCTGGTGGCTGTCTCTTTTTTTGTGGCAGTGCAAGGCAAATTCATTCTGCCACGTCAAAAAACGTCACTTTTGACACTTTAAACACTTTGACACTTTTATTGACTTTGACAGAATTTGATATAATTATTGATTGCAAATAAAAAATAAAAATGCGCTCATCAGCTGTGCGGGGGAAACGTATAACAGCTGTATATATATAAACTGTATATATATAAAACCAACAATCATCATGGCGTAGAGATCGACTTTACTCATTATATATCACCTTCTGTAGCACTAATAATCTGAGATAGCACTATAAACCGACCATCTTCTGTCTCAGATCCTCCATTGTCAACCTTGTGTTTCTTCTTCTTCTTGTAGGCCGTCTCAAGTGCGACAACATGATAATAATATACCAAAGTACGTCATCCGTTCGTTCATTTTTTTCATGACTTTTTTTATTTTATGTAGCTTAGAGTTTAAATTATACAAACGATACCTACCGGTTATTATTTTTGTATTAAAGCAGACGTATCTGGCTTTCTTTTGGTATAAAATAAATAGTTAGACATAAAATTGTGTGGCGTTAAATAAATATTTTTCTATTCTATTCTATTCTAAATAAGAAATAAAACAAAGCAATTAAATCCGGACGTGAAATTCGACCCGCCATGACGTCACATAAAACATATTAAATCACGGTAAAATATTCGCTTCCTTATTTGCCTAGTGTTGTATATCAAAAGAATCGTAGTTCAACATTAATATAATAAATAATAAATAAATAAATAATAAATAATGCTGGACAATCCACACAGCATCATCTAGCCCAAGGTAAGCTGCTGTTAAACAGAGCTGTATTATGGGTACTAGATGACTGATATATATTTATTACAATACAATACATAGATAGATATTTTTTATTATACATATAAAACACCCAGAACACCCGGAACAAATATTTGCAGATCCTACAAACATTTGTCCCAAGGCGGGAATCGAACCCTCAACCTCCGCGTCGCAGGCGGACCTTCGCCCACCGCGCCACATTGGTCGTCACATATAATCGACTAAGTTCCTGATCGACTAAAGTTGAATCATAATAGAATCCACTAAGGTTTCTTATTGGATTGATTTGTGGCCTTTTAGTACCATTGACGTATGCTGGTAAAAACTTTTGTGGTATTATAGTGCCACTGGACGTTCTAGTGGATATAGTGTTTCATTGTGTTTCAAGTTTCAACCCTGTCGACATTGACATTGGCAAAATTGTGGCAAACTCAGCCACAGACGCCACAAATTAAAAGAAGAAGAAGAGATAGCACTAGTAGCTTTCACCAAATGACATTTTTAATAATTTTTTTTTTGTTAAGTTTTAATTTGTATTGCTATTTTTATTTTTATGTTAATTGTGTGGCGTTAAATAAATATTTTTCTATTCTATTCTATTCTATTTTATTTTAGACCGTCAAAATGAAAATCATTGCCTGTGAAAAATAGCATGTGAAATAGCAGTGACAAAATTTTATAATATCATCATATGATAATGATTTTAAAATAGCAATCATTTCCGTGACTAAAAGAAACTATTTTGTTAAAAATGCGACCACAGCGTACACATACCTAATTCGAAAAAAATATACCGTATATCCATATCTGAACACATTGATAATAAATATCTAAACAAATTATGAGGTACGGTCTTGAAAAGGTGAGACATAAAAAAAATAATGTTATCCTTCAAAATATTATTTACAGGAGTTGCAGGTAGGTAGTACTTACCAAATTTGCTTATCATTTCAGATACTAGCTAGAACATACAGCAAAGTAGCTCCAGCAAGACATTTAAAAAAAGTACTATACAATCACAATGAAAATAAGTTCGTGCTCAGTGTCCCAGAAAACCAGTGCGAAAATCAAAACCAAATACTGGAATTGAACACCATCAAGGAACCCTTTGAACCTAACACAGATCTTGAATTGAGAGTAGACAAAAATACATTTTTTAAAACGGTGTTAGATCGAAAGAGTTTTCTAGACCACAGCAAAAATACAGACAAAAGCAAAATAGTAATTGATTTCAGCTCCCCAAATATTGCAAAACCTTTTCATGTAGGGCACTTGAGATCTACCATAATTGGAAACTTTATAGCTAATGCTCATCAGTATTTTAATCACAAGGTTACGAGAATAAACTATTTGGGCGACTGGGGAACGCAATTTGGTTTGTTACAGTATGGGTTGAAAGCAAAAAATATAGATACAACCAAATTGCAAACCAATCCAATGAAAACACTGTATGATGCATATGTTTATGCCAATAAAATGTCAAGAGAAGATGATAGTGTACTACAGCAAGCTAGAAAATATTTCTCGGATATTGAACAAGGACAAACTAGTCTTGAAAATTGGAAAGTAATCCGTGAAACCACCATTCAAGAATTACAAAATGTTTATCAACGATTAGGTATTCACTTCGATGAGTATCATTGGGAGTCTGACTATAATGGTGGAGCAATTAAAGATTTAATGGATAGTCTAGAGAAAAAAGGCATAATCAGAAAAGATGTGTCAGGAAAGAAAGTCACAACAATAAATAACAAAGATGTGACTGTATTAAAAAGTGATAATTCAACACTTTATCTATCTAGAGATATTGCTGCTTTGTTAGATAGGTATCAAAAGTTTGAATTTGACAAAATGTTGTATGTTGTTGACAATGGGCAAACTGATCACTTCTCTGCTGTTTTTGATGTTATCAAGAAGCTAAACAATGAATGCACACAAGGCTGTGAACATGTAAAATTTGGAAGAATCAAAGGAATGAGCACAAGATCAGGAAATGTTGTATTCCTTAAAGATATTCTTGATGAGGCTAAACAGAAAATGCATGAAAAACAGTCATTATCAAAAAGTAATAATTCATTAACATTAATCTTTAATTTAAAGTTAGCAAGTTGTTGCAACTGTTATTTGCATCATCAATTAATTGAACCTAAAATTCTATCCTAAATCGCACTTTACTTGTGATCTACACTACTACACTGCACTAAAGTACTTAATTTTTTTTAAATACTAAGCTTAATAATACAAATTTTATGCTAAATATTTCTTACAGATACAAGAAGTTCAGCTATGAATGATGAAACATGTGACATTCTGGGCACTACAGCTGTTGTTCTGAATGACCTAAAACAGAGAAGACAAAAGGACTATGTTTTTAACTGGGATAAGGCTTTACAAAGTGAAGGAGATAGCGGAATCAAATTACAGTATTTACATTGCAGGCTGTGGAGCTTAGAGCAAACTTGTGGAGTGTCCCTACCAGAGCAATGTGACCCTAGCTATTTACCAGAGGAAGTTATTGGAGTGGTTGTGGCAGAAATAGCTAAATTTGAACACATCTTACACAAATCATGTGAAGATTATGAAGCATGTATCTTAGTAGGGTATTTATTTCATTTTGCCAAACATGTCAATCGAATGTTTAATGAGTTGAAAGTTAAAAATGTTGAAGCTGACTTGGCATCACAAAGGTTGCTTGTCTTTCATACAGCCCGGCTTGTTGTTAAAACTGCCCTAGAAGTTTTAGGCGTGAAACCTTTAACTGAAATGTAATTTTATTAGTGTTTAGTGTTTTAGTCTAGCCTTAAAATTTAAATTTAAATTAAATTATTTTAAATTTAAATTTAAATTTAAAATAAAAGCCTTTTAATTCACTACCTACTTTTAGAAACTACACACTTAATGGCTAATACTACTAAAAACTAAGGTCAAAGACAATTGGTCTAAGACTAAAAACAAGTTAGTATTAAATAATATTTATTAAATATTCATTGAACATGAGTAAAATATATATTTTTACCTTATATTTTTACTAGCTACCCGCCCCGGCTTCGCATGGGTGTTACATATTATAAACCTTCCTCTCGAATCACTCTATTTATTAAACAAACCGCATCCAAATATGTTGCGTAGTTTTAAAGATTTATGCATAGGTACCTAAATGGGACAGACAGCCAGAAGCGACTTTGTTTTATAAGTACCTAATTACTATGTAGTGATTCTTACGCAGATGGCGTTAAAATAAAATATAAATTGTTGGTATAAAAAAGTTACAAAATACTTACCTACCTAGTATAGTACATAAAAATGTATAACTTTTTAGAAAATCAATAATATTCCTACATAAATGAATAGCTAAACCAATTTGGATGAAATTTGGCAAGGAGATATAAACACGTAAGGAAGGTGGTTAACGACTTTGGCCTGCCCAGCAGAGCGAAATATCGCGTGGTACTACCCAGCAGAGCCACCACGTTAGAATCCGATCATTTATATCTTCTAAGAATGTACCTACGTTAAACCGTGTTGTTATTCTAAGCGCTAAATGTAATACATGCATCAGGTAACGATAAAATAGACTATAAATAAAATAGTGGCTCTACTGGGTAGCATACTTCCCAGCTGAGCCACAAAGAATAATGAAAGTTATACGCTAAGAAAACACAGTAGGTAGGTACCCCTACTGTGTTTTCGTGAAAACTGTTTGTACCTACAAGGTCTTTGTTATGTAGGTAACGTATTGAAAAATATAATAATAGGCAGCGCGCGGTTTTATTTTTTAAAACTGATAGGTAGGTAGTACTAGTGGCTCTGCTAAGTACGTATGGTAGTACCTACCTACCACGCGAAAAATAATCACTATTCATTTATCATCGCAAATCATCATCGGCGATTTTACCAAAGAGGTAATTTTTTTTCGCCCAAATGGCGGGCAGCCCGTAAGGATAGTTATGTTCCTTGGGCAGCCCCCAAGAGAATGTAAGCAATTGGGCAGCCCTGCATCGGCAGCCCAAAGAAAAAATAACTGGCTCCTAGGGCTATAGGTACTTTATTGAAAAAAGAGAATATGTTCGACAAACATCGATGTTTACCGGGAATACATTGATGTTAAGTCCTTTAAACTAAACATTCATGCTATGGGTACACTCCGGACACTCAATAAAATGTATGAAGCTAACGCGTCGCAATCGATGCATGTGGTATGCATAATGCATAGAGGTGGTCGTTTTTACTAACACCGTTGTTGACCAACGATGTCAGTGTACGTTGTTCCCATCGGATGGCGAATTGGTGAACAACGAATGCCTACGACAACGAGATGCCGAACCGAGTAATGCCGATCGCCACATTCGCCACCGACAGCAAACGAACGTCACACCGACATCGAAAGAGTGGGGAGGTTAGTGGCGTGGCATCGGATGGCGAACAACGAAGACAGCCGAGTAATGCCGATTGCCAAACCTACTTACCTACAACCTCCAAACTGGAACAGTTGGTATTTTTAAATTCTAATACAGCATTAATATACAATTTTATTATTTGTTTTATTGGAAAATATGTTGTGTGTAGGTCATGGCGTCGCATATATAGTGCTAGTGCAACCCCTTGCATCGTTGTTTAAACCACTAGCACTTGACCCGTAAGGTTTGAGTAAATTGGTAACATTCTCATTCTCATAAGAATAAACAAACTACCTTTTGCTTGTGTTCTTGTTTTGTTTTCAAAAAACGTTGCAGAGTTGCAGGGGAACATTGATTGAATTGGCAACTGGTAGTTTAAAGTTATTTAGTGCGACAACCTAGTGTCAGTGTTGTGTTAGCAACCCGGCCGACATCGTTGGCGTGGCGGCAACATCGTTGTTCACAACGGATGCCATTCTGACAAAAACGATCTGCATCGTTGTGGAAATTCAACGACAACGCCTATCTCTAATAATGCATGGTTTGTGTAGGTACGTAAACCATAGAACTATATTTGAGTAGAATGAATCCGCGAAACTCAGTCTGCTCCCAACCGGGGGCGGTGTGGTGGTGTGCCAGTGCCTAGAATCGGTTTGCCGCGTGCTTATCGATGCTTTTAAATCATTTATTTTCGCGCGGCTTATGTTTCCCATCACTAAAATACATTTGTGTGTAAAATACAAATACACAAAATGTTACACGCTCGGTTTCCATACAAATCGACGAGCTCTTTCATTCTACTTAAATACAGTTCTGTGACGTAAACGCTGCCGTTGTATCTGTGAGTGGCATGGTTGGCCCCACCCAATTATACCTAGCAAGAGCGAGATAGCACATTTTCGCTCGCGCTGGCATCATGACAGCCTTCTAATGTTCCCACTGCTGGGACACTGGCCTACTCTCAGGCAAGAGTGATTGGGTCTTAATCCACCACGCGGACCCAATGCAGGTTTGTGGATGGCACATGTCTTTTGAATTTATAGTTCTTGGACATGCCGGTTTCCTCACGATGTTTTCCTTCACCGTATGAGAGCACTGGTATTGCGCACATAATTTTTTCGAACAGAAAAATCCATTGGTGTACGACCGGATTTGAACCCACGACCTTAGGATCGGAAGGCTGGGTCACTACCACTAGACCACCGGTGCTCTTAGCGCTGGCATGCGCGCACGAAATCAAAATCAAAATAAAAGCGTGCCTAATAGCCGACCGCCCTTAGCTTCAGTGCTGGCGAAAGGTGCCATGTGGTGCCGGTAAATTCGCGACCGGGGTGGGGTAAGTAAAACCGGTGGGATGCCCATTCCGTACAATAGTACTAATATCTGTTCTGTGCTATGGAGGTAATATCGAAACATCGCTAATGTTCTCTAGCGTGAATCGGGTGTGGTTTAATCGATTTAGTTCGCTGACTTTTTATCAATGTTTTCAGACGTCAAAGCTTATGTTTCCCATCATTAAAATACATTTGTATGTAAAATTCAAAAACAGAAATGTTACACGCCCGGTTTTTCCATACAAATCGATAAACTCTTTCATTCTACTTATATATAGTTCTGTGGCGTTGGCACATGCCCAAGCATCACCTTTAAAAAAAACTAAACTCTATGGATTGGGAAATAGACACGTCGTCTTATTGATGTTGGCCACTCCCGTTTTGGAGGCAGATTCAAATGTTAAAATAATTGAATGTATTTATTCAGATTTAAGGTGTGTTTTTACTTTTATATTATTACCAGTTTCTATTTATATGATTTTTATATATATTTCATCAAACTTCTATGCGTCAAACTAAAGTAAATCAGGGAAGACTGAAAAACATATATTTTGATACTTCGACTTTATTCGGCTTTGTTCGTGGTGACGTCAAAATCCGTCAGATTTATTTGGACCGAGCTTGTCAAATCGCAACTTCCGGTAGTCACATGGTACAAACCAGCCAATCAGTGAGCGTATTCACTTTATGGGCCGACATTTTCTGACAAGCGTAGAAAAACTTCACATCAACAGCCGCCATTTTGCGCTGGAGAGACTAAGAAGGATTTCGGAAATTGTCGTGTAAATTTTCTGTTTTTTCTTACATCAATTTATCAAAAACTTTATCATTCCGTGTATTTTAATGTTCTAATTGAAATCGTGTCATTCGATTGCATAAATATTTCCATAAAATAGCTAAAATCTGGTGATATTGTTTTCATTTATTGTGCTAGTTCCGACGGAAGATGGTGAGAGGGTCTGTGTAGCTCTTCGATTCGGAGCTTTGTAATGGCGAATACTTGAGTGAGAATTTTTATTATGTGCCTTCGCTGGTGTAAAGGACATCGATCAATCGCGATGTGGGTGAATTACATTTTGATGAATGACAAATCGCTCTAAAATGTTATTTCATAAAGATAAAAGACATAGAAGTGCTGTTTAAATCGGCGGGCCGAAAATATTCACGACGGCTTTCGATTAGTAAACAGAACCATGGCCGATGAGCCGCCTAACAAGCGGCCCAAAATGCTTCGGGACCCTTTCCAGGGTCCATCGGACTCTGCGGGTGAGTATTTTTTCATATTTTACGAGTTTTCCAAGTGTTCAATACAATTCTATCATATTTATCTTTCTTTGGTTTTTGACATTTTACCTCGGTTCTTGTTAGCGCCTTGGAAGTTTTGCGTCGTATAAATTGTAATTGAGCTCCGTAAAACCAAAGAAAGAATATAATATAGTGCAAAAGTAGGTGTTTAAATCCAATTTGAACATAAAATCAGGATTCCATTGGGACAATATATTTTATTGAGTGTTGTAGTAGACTAAAAAAAGTATATTTACTAGCATAAATTTGCTATTTCTTAATAAAATATGATATTTGGCAATTTTATCTTACAAATTCAATATGCTTGCAAACATTGCATGGAACTTAGATAAACTGATTTCAAAAAATATTTCATTTTTACATTATTAATTATGGTACTTTATGTATTTTAAAACATGAAGCTGAGAGTAAAAAAAAATAAGAATATCATCAACACAATATTATTTTATTGATTGAGTTTTAGTTTTTGTTTGACCTACATAAATAGAATGAAAATAACATACTTTTTAACAGTTTAGTAGTTTTAGTTAGTAATACTGCTTAAAATTAATAAAATTATTTGTTGTTGATATAATAGTTTGGCAGTTCTCAATGCTACTACATAACCTCTTAAATCTCATGCTATGTTATGTATCAGACATACTGTCCGATACCTATATTTATACTTATCATTGATCAGAAAATATTGATTTGTTAAAATTATATATTCTTCCATAAATTTCTAACTTGTCTATGGTTCAAGGAAATAGTGATTGGTTATTACAAAATCAGGCAACAAGCCAGTTATCAACTTACAATGCCTTACAAATCTAATCTAAGCAAAAAATTATTGAGAATAATTTGTTAATAAATAACATTTACACTATGCAAAATGTGAATGTTAGCTTTTTTATTTCTTTCTTATTTATCTGCAATCGGCTCCTTAGCCATAATCTGATTTGTTCCGGGATTGTGGTATGGGGTGCAATTCCATCGAATATGTAACCATAAGATCTAGTAGAAGTCAGTTTCTTTGGTTATGAATGTTAGCTAGAAATCAGAATTAATACAGATTTTAATAATATCTATAGATAGATTGTATTATTTTCTAATAGTTTGTATCATATTAGTGTGTATTTTATTCCGAATAAAAAACATTTCATAAAAAACAGATTCATACTTAACTAAATACAGTTTTGGGAATAAATTTTGTATATTTCGGTTTGACATGATCCAATTTCATTGTAAAAGATCATTGTCATTATTTTTGCATTGTTTTCTTGAGTGATTTTTCCAAAAGCATAAATCATTTAATGTATTTACTAGGGTACTTAGTACTACTGATATCCTTTTAAATTACCTTTCTGGATTTTTAAGTTGTGCAAATAATTTAAATGACAAATTGATTGAAGAACTGCATTTTTTTGCCAGTTTTGAAGAAAAAAAAATTTTTATGTATTACAATATTTTTTTATATTCATACACAACTTTCATGACTTCTTTTGAAACACTTGTCTGTTGATTCGGCGCGATGGGTGAAGGCCCGCCTACGACGTGGAGGTTGCGGGTTTGATTTCTGCATTGAAACAATGTTTGTATGATCTGCTTATATTTGTTTCGGGTGTTTTGGGTAATTCCGATGTATAATAAAAAAATACTTACTAGCATTATTTACTTTGATGTCTACTACTTTGGTGGTCTAGTGGTAGTGACCCCCGTTCCGATCCAAAGGTCATGGGTTCGAATCCGGCACTAATGGATTTTTCGCAAAGAACAAAACCAGCATGTGCAAGAACTAAAAATTCGAAAGACATTTGCCATCCACCAACACGCATTGGGTCCGCATGGTGGTTTAGACCCAATTACTCTTGCTCGAGAGTAGGCCAGTGTCCCAGCAGTAGAAACATTAGAATGCTGTCATGATGATGATATGCCTAAATTTTATTTCCTGAACTACTAATATATCATATAAAAAAAAAAATCTTAAATTTTCTTGTAGCTCGTGAAGAATCGAACTCGATTGTGGCTCGTGTGTTGAAGATATTTTAACGAAAATAAAAACAAATAAAAGTTTTATCCCTTAAAATTTAAGAAAACAGAACAAATATTTATTAACTCCAGAAGCAACTGATTGAAAAATAATTAGTAACGCAGGTTTCATGAAATAAGCATTTCCAGTCAACTTTCGATTATGTTTTCTATGGAATAACAAAGTCTAACATATTTCTAAAAATGCAATTAAAATAATAACAGTTTTAAAATTTAAGTAATCAGAGACAAAAACAGCATGTTAGTTAAAAATTTTTGAAAAAAAGATCTAAAAAACGCGTACTTTTCCCAATTTTACGCTTGTTATTTCTGTTAAGAGGCCTTTCCAAGATTTAGCGATATAATTCATGAAGTTCGCGCGAATGTATCTATATATAGTATAAGTAATAGCGCGCGCGACGAGGAGCGATACGTCGTCCCTCCATAAGCGCTCAGCGCGGTTTGAGAGTCGCTGCTTCGATCGATATGATTATAAGTGCGCTAAGGTGTGATTTTAAAAAATTCGTATTAAAAAAAGTCAATGCTTTTAGACTATTTTCTTTGTTGTATTTATTTAATAAAAACTTAAACTTTAATTAGGCAGGTGTATTTTTATTGTAAACTCCTTACTTTAGCAGAAATAACAAGCGTAAAATTGGGAAAAGTACCCGTTTTTAAAATATTGAACTAACATGCTGTATTTTTCTCTATTCACTTAAATTTTAAAACTGTGATTATAATAATTGCATTTTTGGAAATATGTTAGATTTTGTTATTTCATAGAAAAAATGATCGAAAGTTAACTGGAATTGCTCATTTTACGAAACGTGCGTTACTAATTATTTTTTTAAATCTGTTATGTCCTGAGTTAATTAATATTTGCTCTGTTGGCTTAAATTTTAAGGGATAAAGCTTTTATTTGTTTTTATTTTCGTTAAATTATCTTCGACACACGAGCCACAATAGTGTTCGAAACTTCACGGGCTACAAGAAAATTCAAGGATGGTCAAGGATAGGGCTCTTAAAAAAGTAGGGATTTTACAATAGAAATACACCTTCTAAATTAAAGTTTAAGTTTTTATTAAATAAATAAAACAAAACAAATGGTCTAATAGCGTTGACTTTTTTTATACGATTTTTTTTAAATAACATATCGCCCGAAGCACCGACTCTCAAACCGCATATGGAGGGAGGATGTATCGCTCCTCGTCGCACGCGCTATTACTTATACTATATCTTTATATACATAGGTACATTCATGAGTACATTCAGGCGAACTTCACAAATTATATCGCTAAATCTTGGAAAGGCCTCATAAAACACCAATATTTTTTTTATATAATTATTGTAAAAGCTCTATACATACCATATTTAGGTAGGTAGGTACTGACGAATGAAAATTCTAATGCTATTTGTGTATTGCTATAGATGGGTTCTCGAACCTTGACATGTTCGACCTTGAAAAGGACCTCCCAGACGAATTGATGGGGGGTTCTTGGGGTGAGCAGCCTGGAGTCCCCAAGCCTCCTGCCCAAGGACCAGGTCCAGGGGGGCAAATGGGAGGACCTCAGCAGCAGCTCAATGGGGACGACCCAACTGCTGTAATGCACAGACAACTAAACAATCATCTTATCCAACAAGTGAGTATCTGGGACTGATGGCTTCATGTTTTTTTATCCAAAAACACTAACTTTATGAACTTAAGAATGGGTCTTAGCATAGATTAGCACCTTGACGCTCAGACCGTGGCTTTACCGTGGCGCTTTCGACGCCCGCGCGGTTCGGAATAAGATAAAATTACAGTATTTGCTTGTGCTAGACCATTAATTAAAAAACAGTCTTATGTAACCAATCAAATAGTTATTATAGTTCTCACAACGGATCTCGGCCGTCGTGAATTTAGCCGTTTCGATGCGCAATGGAGCTTTTTCAAACTAAATTGTCTTTGCGCATCACAAACGGTTAACTTCACGGAAGCCTAGATCCGCTGTGCGAACTATATTTACCCATCAAAGTGACAATCATCTTGAAATACCATAGGGTTCCTGAGATCCAGATCAAAACATGTTCAATATTTTTCATTTGGTCCATCCAGGATTTTTGACAAATTGTTTTTTCACTTTATAGGAACTCATGAAAAAATGGTAAATTTTAATATTTCCTAAACATTTGACTCGTACATTTAATCAATTCCATCAGTATCTACTGAGTTCTACATCGGTTTTTGTGACTTATTGCGCTATGGCGCGTCTTTAAAATTATGTTACAAAAAATTTATTATATACATAATTTGGTTTATCATTGTTAATTAGGGAGTTGCAAAAAATACAAACTTTTCTCAATATACCTACTCTGTAATTCTGTAAATCTGTATGCTGTACCCAAGGAGTGAAAAATAGCAACACATTATGTCTCCTGCCATATTAGCAAATTTCAGCTTGCAGTTCTGATTGATTACTTCATATAAATATACTTTATCTATGTATAATATCAGATGCACTAATTGTTTTTTTTTCGTGTGCTGGTTTTTTCACAGAAGGGTGGCTTAGTTGGCCACAACAATCCAATGGGATTGAGTAGTTTAGGGAGTAAGAGTCCTAATTTACAGTCACCTCCTAATGTGTCTGTATCCAAGGACCTTATACATACGGGTGGTATGCACCCACAACTAATGCCAAATACAAGTCATCCAAATCAACTACATTCGACAATGAGCTCCATACAAGGCGGTATGAACGTAGCTAATGTCGGCGGAAACATGATCGTGACGAACAGCAACATGGGTGGCGCTGGGATGATGGGAAGCGGGATCATAAACAACGTTAACAAGCAGTTGCCCACGCTAATGGGCAACAACCATCACGGGGGTCCGCAACATCATCCTCACGTACAGGTGAGTTAACCACCAAAACATAAATGGTCTATGCTAGTTAAAGAAGTCGCACGTCTTTAACTTCAATAAATCCTAATATTGATTGAAGTATGTGTAAAAAAACGGCATCACAATGGTCGTAACTTTCAGGCGATGCAAAACGGTCCTCTCGGGAGAGTAGGAGTGGGAGCCGTAGGCATGCAGGCGCCGAACATGCGCACCGCCCTGCAGCACCACACTCGGATGCAGGCGCCCGGCGGCGGTGGCGGACACCCCCTGGCGCCGTACCATCCTGCGTACGGACAGTCGCCAGCGGGCGTGCCTCCGGCTCAACGGCCCGCTGCCGTGCGCTTCGGGCCCGGGCCCGGTGGTGAGGGGGGCGGGGCCGCGCAGGCGGTGCCCCCCGCGCCTTCCCCGCAGACCCCGGGCACGCCCGCCGGTGGACAGTCCCAGCCGCAGCCAGCCACGCAGGCGCCGTCTGCGCAACCGCAGCAGCAGCCCCCCGCCACCGGCTCTATCGCCGACCCAGAAAAACGGAAGCTAATCCAGCAACAACTCGTGCTTCTTTTGCACGCGCACAAGTGCCAGCGCCGCGAGTCGCAGGCCAACGGTGACGTGTGGCAGTGTTCGCTTCCACACTGCAAGACCATGAAGGGCGTCTTGAACCATATGATGTCGTGTCAGGTATGCTTCCCGATAGATCTATACTATACTTATCGAAGAGTTTGTTCAACGCAAAGCTAACGATCGATTCGTTTTCAGGCCGGAAAAAATTGCGCCGTCCCGCACTGTTCATCGTCGAGACAGATTATAAATCACTGGAAGCACTGCAACAAAAATGACTGTCCGGTATGCTTGCCGCTAAAGCAGGCCGATCGGACTAGAAACCTGAACGGTAAGTTTTCACCGAAACCTTATAAACTAGATAATAGATTGATCATTCCATTTGCTAAAAAGTTCACGATGACAGCAGCAGCTGCCGCAGCGGTAGCTTCAAGCGGCACGCACACGGCGACGACGGGCGTGGCCGGCGGCGTGCCCGGTGGAGTGCCAAGTGGTCCTGGCGGTCCGGTCGGCAACGTGGCTAACTCGACCAACAGCGTGGGGGGCGTCACCAGCGTGGGGGGCGTGGGGCCCGGCGGGGGCATGCCGGGTGGCAGCATGGCCGGTGTGCCGACTCTCAACGTAACGCAGAACGTAGCACCAGTGTCGTCTGCGCCGGGGGCGGACATGAAGCGCGCGTACGAAGCGCTCGGAATCGCATGCCCAACTTCAGTCCCCAATATGGGTGCGTTCCCGCGCGCACGTCAACCTGTCCCCCGGCCGCCCGGCCTCACCGACGTGGTCCCGCCGCAGCAGCAGCAGCCGACGATGCAGCAGCTGTTCACGCAGCAGCCGGATATGCTGCGACTGCAGAACAACGAGCAACAGTCGCAGCAATCCCAGCAGGCGCTGGTGAGTACCGATCTCGTTGTCGGGGCCCGATATGTAGTTTTGTACGTATCGGGCTCCATACGACGACAATTCATCTAATAAGGACGATATAAATACCTTCCATTAAAGATCCGTTCGTTGCAGATGACGGGTCCGTTACAACTACCTGGGGGCCCTGTGACCGCCAATCCATCGTCAGGCACCAAGGAGTGGCATCATTCCATCACAGCCGATCTCAGGAACCATCTCGTCCACAAATTAGTGCAAGCGATATTTCCAACGCCAGATCCGACCGCGATGCTCGATAAACGAATGCACAATTTGGTCGCGTACGCGCGGAAGGTTGAAGGCGATATGTATGAAATGGCCAGCACTAGATCAGAATACTACCACTTGCTTGCCGAGAAGATCTACAAGATCCAGAAGGAGTTGGAGGAAAAGCGGCAGAAGCGCAAGGTATGGCTTTATTTGTTCTTATTTAGTTGGTGAAAGATATTTAGAAAAGTAATGCAATAGCAGCTCAATTTGCGAGAAATTCACATTTTTTAAGGATTTAGAAAAAGTTGCTCTACTCTAGATGTTAAGATTTTTGGTTCATTGGTCATTGTAGGTCTTTTACTGCTCTTTTGTGTGCATGAGCTGCAGGTAAGAGCCTCGGTTATATATCTTTTACCCTAGCGTCTACTCGCAAGAACCACGATTCTCGGGACACTGGGCTCAAGCTTTTTGGTGCTTTCCTGAGTACGCGGCTTTTCCAGGCTTTTCGTCAGTCGTCCTGCGGTGTTGTTGTCGCGTTGGTTGGTCCTGATCAGCCTGGTTAGCATGACAACTGTAGACAACCGTTTTATCTACGGAACACTAGAGGTCATGTTCGTTTTCTTTGAACTTTTAACAAATGCAAGTTTTTTCCGACTTTAATTAAAGAGAACTGCTGCCTGCAGTGCTCATACTAAATGGGCAGGATAATGCGCGTATTACAGCCGCTGTTAGACAGCTTGCTGTGATCATTTTTATTTTTTTTATTTTCATCATCATCATATCAGCCGATAGACGTCTTATGCTGGACATAGGCTTCCCCCAAAGAGCGCCAATACTACTGATTATGAGCCTTCATCATCCACCGATTTCCTACGACCGCTTTAATGACATCAGTCCATCGAGTGCGGGGCCGTCCTATACTTCGTTTTCCAGTTCGCGGTCGCCATATCCTTATATTTTTATTCCCCTGCGGTTATCGGTTCTGCAAGTCTAATGGCCTTCTACTTCAGCTATGTATGAGCTATTGCTGTGATATCAGCGTCTTACTCTTTTTTTATCCTAGTCACTGGTTAAGAACTGCACAGGACCAAAAGAATGGCTTAGGCAAAAGAAAGTTTATACCCATCAGTATGTGATACCAGGCTGAGATGTTTCAAGTTTCAATAATTTATTGCATAAATGTTGAATAAAAGGTCTTATCAGTACATAAAAATGGATGATTATGATGATGATTATTATGACTCCTATTTTACAGTAAGTTTTTATTTAACTTGCAATGTTATTTTTTTCGGGTGGAATCATGCAACCCAATTTTGAAGCAGATATCTTCAACCAATTGAGCTGAACTTTGTATGGCACCATGGCAGACTAGTTATTTTTAATGCCCTCCTACAATATTATGTGTATCAAATGAAAGGGCTTGCTGTGCTGTGTGTACATTATGCACAATACACCCCAAACGTGATGTCAGTGCAGATCTTATTCCCCACTTAGAATTATAATTCGAAGGGCTTGCTGAGAATAACTCGAAAATAACGTGACGCAACTCTATATTAAATATAGCGGACTTCTAAAGACGGCGGCCATAAAATAAAGAAATCAAGTCAAGCGGTTATGTATGCGGAGTAGTACTTGAGATTTTTCGTCTGTTTTTTATCTTGTAATGTATTTCCGCAAAGTAACGCCTGAATCTATCAATTAAATCCAATCAAGTTTATTCCCTACAATAGTAAAAATTAAATTAAAATTAATTTTAGCTAATGTAGTAAACCCCAAATGACTGACAAAAGCTTGTTATAATAATATGGTTTAATCTTTCCTCAATATTAGTGTTTGTTATTGAAGGAGCAGCAACTGCAAGCGCAGGCGGCGGCGGCGGCCGGCATGCAGGGTGGCGTGCGCGCGCCCCTCCCTCCGCGGCCGCAGCTCCCCGCCATGCGGATACCCTCGCCAGGTGCTATGGGCAACATGCCCCCCCAACAACGATTGCCCTTCCAAGGAAACCTCGTTGGACCGCCCGGACCTAGCCCCAACCAGGTGGGTATTTAGTAGTTAATTATTATCAATTTATCGTTGCATTTTTTTTTTATTCAGTAAACAAAACAGGAAAAGAACAATAATATAGAACAGGTTTTTTTTTTGCAGTAATAACGTTTTGTATTGCGCCTCGCCACCAAGTTGGTGCAGCCGAATTCAAGATAATCTATTAATCTATTTAAATGTATTTAATGATTGATTATTTTATATTTTAAGTTAATTTAATTTGTGCTGTGTTTATTTAGTTTAATTTACATTCAAATACGACTTGTAAATTGTTGAATGAATAAATGAAATGAAAAAATTAAATCAGATCGCAACAGTTTGTTGAAGTAATCCTAAACATCATGGCAGCTAGGAACTTTAGTACTTTAGAACTTTTTTTTACTTTTTTTTTTAATCTCTAAATGTTCAGTTTTGACGAATCCCATAACAGCAATATTTTGATTCTATGCCGTCGTTTGCCACTCACGTTGAACAATGTCTTTGGAATTTTTCGATGTGCCTATGTGATTTTATTTTTATTGTGAGTTTCTTTCCTTTTATGTTCACCGCGCCGCAGTACTTAAGCGGACTCGTGGATGTGCAGATGTCGCAGACGCCGAACGGGGGCTCGGTCGGCGTGGGCTCCGTGGGCCAGCCCGGAATGTCGCCTTTCGGCCAGCCGATGATGTCGCCCGCGCCCAACTACCCCGCGATGCCTAGCAATGGACCCGCGCCGCTCGCTTCGCCCTCACACTCTGAAAAGGTTTGTAGGATAACGTTATCTGTTTATTTACATTTGTAATATATGTATAACAATGTACTTATCTAAAGTAGTTAAATGCATTTCACTCAGATTTTTTTTTCTATGAACTTACAACTTAGATGCCATCTATGAAAACAGATGCTGTTGACAAGCATTTAGCATAGACGACATTTAGCATTTAGCATAGATTTAGAAGAGACGTGCGCACAAACGGTTCGCGCTGACCTTTCCATATTTTAGATTTATTTACATGCAGCATACAGATCTAAATAAATATGGGATTTCATGCTTGAATTTCCTTCTTCGATTTAATTTTGAATAAATTGTCAACTAGCGACCCGCCCTGGCTTTGCACCACGGGTGCTTATAAACTTACTTGAATCACTCTCCCATTGATAAAAGCCACATTAAAGTGTAGTTTAAAAGATTTAACTGTACATACATACAGACAGAGAGAAGCGACTCTGTTTTACACTATGTAAACACAATACGATCGTGAATGGTCACGGTACAACAGTAAACTTGTCTTCTACAGCGCATGGGTCCAGTAGCGAGTCCGTTCGTGAACCAGTTTAGGGACACGACGGCATCGCCCGCGCCACTGGCGCCGTCCACGCCGGCCACGCCCCTCCCACACGCGTCCCCCGCGCCGCCGTCGCAGCCGCGCGTGATGCCGCCCTCCGTGCCGGCGCCGCCGCCGCCGCCGCCCGCGCCCGCGCCTGCGCCTGCGCCTGCGCCTGCGCCCCCGCTGCCGCCCATGCCTGGAGCTTCCACTGAACACGAAAGGTAACGATATGACGAACTCACACTCATATTTTATGTGTTTGTTTGTGGAGAACCACTCTAAAACTGCACGCTCCTCTCCATTGCTATTGTTGACACATTCAAATCTATGATAAAACGGTATAGAGGTGTGCAGTTTTAGACTGGATATACTCTACCCTATTTCACTCCATAACAATTGAATTTAAAATGTTTGTTTGTCTTAGCTCACCTATGGACGAATCGCGCGTCAAACTAGACCCTGACGAAGTCCGGATAAAGCAGGAACAAGAAGAGGATGAAATGAGTGGCGGCAAGGGCATGCGAGACGAACCTCATTCCTCCATGGACAGAGATCCTCCGATGGACTTCAGCACGGAGATCAAGCAAGAGATCAAACAAGAGATCAAAAAGAAGGAAATCAAAGAAGAACCCGGCGAGACCAGCGTATCAGACACCGACAAAACGAAACGCATCTTCGTGTTCAAACCCGAAGATCTCCGACAGGCCCTGATGCCTACTTTAGAGAAATTAGTGAGACAGGATCCAGAGTCGCTACCGTTTAGACAACCGGTCGACGCGCAGGCGCTCGGTATTCCTGACTACTTTGACATTGTCACGAAACCTATAGACTTAGCAACGATAAAAATGAAATTAGATAGAGGCGAATATAAGGATCCTTGGGAGTATGTCGACGATGTCTGGTTGATGTTTGACAATGCTTGGCTTTATAATAGAAAGAACTCGAGAGTCTACAGATACTGTACCAAGGTGAGTGGTTTCGCAATTTATTATTTGGGTTTTATTGCGGAACTAGCTTTAGTTAACACGACACGTCACAACCGGTATTTCTCTATCTGTGTGACGTCATTGTAGTGGATGTTGCGCAATACAATAGTCGCTTTATTATTCAAGTATCGTTTTCTTTGAATTCTGAGCAAAGATGTATCAAGAAAAGATTGAAACATATTATTCATTGTTTTAGCTCTCTGAAGTTTTTGAACAAGAGATTGATCCTGTAATGCAGAGCCTAGGCTACTGCTGTGGCAGAAAGTACACCTTCAACCCTCAAGTTCTATGCTGTTATGGCAAGCAGCTCTGCACTATTCCAAGGGATGCTAAATATTTCAGCTATCAAAACAGGTGAGTTCTAGCGATACTTTATAACTTTTATATATTATCTGACAATAATCAAAGTCACTTTGTGTCTGATAAATTCAGAATCATTACTGTAAATCACATTTATTGCGTTATGCGTAATCAGCATTAAGCATCGTGGCGTTGATTGATTGACGCAACGTTTTTTTCTTTCGATGTATTTGATGTTACGCTGTTGAAAAGAAACCATTTCCTAAGTTTAAAAACCATTAGACACTGGCTTCCTACTCTTTCATAGCATCTCGATGTTGTATCCGATCCAGTAGCAACTTATTGACTTCGCCCTTCTCTGGCAGGATGCTAATCAGTGGCTCCATAAAAAAAAATATAGAAGTCAATTCCTAAAAATCAAAAGATAAGATTTTCAGGAATTGACTTCTTGCTCTTTTTACTTGCTCTTTCAGGCGAAGTAAATTGGCTTATTTTTAGGTAGTTGGTTTCTTTTCAGGAGCATCATCTGTGAAAAGTTGTATTATGCAATAACTTTACACAGATCTTGAATCCTTCAAAAAGCACATGAATAGCAAGGCACTATTGATTTTTAATATTACAATATGAAGAATTTTGTATTAGCATGCTGAGTTAGCCACTGACTCATACGGACGAACGAATGAACTTTAAAAATTCATATTATTCATAAATCAATCTAATTAAAATACCCAATTCAAGTGCTTATTGAACAAAATATTAAATAAGCTATTGGTATAAACATAATGAAGAATATTAGTATTATAAACCATTATTCTGCTCCTACCTTCATAATATTTTCACTAATGCTTGAGCTTTACATGTGTTGTAGTAACTATGGTGTTAAGGTTTCTACAAAATAAATGCTCTTAGAAATCACAAGTTTTGGTTACCATTCTCGAAAAGTATTTTATTTTGACTAAACTTAATGATATTTTATACTTTTGAAAAGTATAAAATATCATTAAAGTATTGAGAAATCTGAGCGCATTTCAGTAGCTATTGTTTGGAAAGTAAATGCTGCCTTGTGTGTTATTTGAGACCTAAATGTCTGTTTTACTTACCATACAAATCTGATCCACAAAGCAAATTCCTGACTATATTGAAATTGGAATCTTACTTATCATGCAAATTTAACTAAAAAAAAAAACCGGAATTATGTTTATCTGATCATCTAACAGATTTTTCGTTTGAATACAGACTTGTTCAATACTCAAACCACTTTATTCAATTGTTCATAAACAAGTCTGCACTCACCGACACTGAAACCAAAATTGTAAACCACCAAATAGCTTTAGTTTCTTATAAATGTTGCTTGCATCTACATCTAACCAAAACATATGCGGTGAATTGCGTTATTATTAAATTATAATGTCTAAGTAGACGTTGGTCGTCGCGAAATTTGCATTTTAGATGTAGATGCAATTTTAGTATGTCTTCCTTGTTTAGCTATGAACTACTTCAGCCGGTTTTTCTTGTCTCATTCGATGTACGAGCTGTAACTATTATCCGTAACTAGACTTTTTAAAAATATGCACGAAAAGATATGAGATAGTCAAACCGCAACGTCCGCCACCGTGCAGTGGCACGGCACCTCGCATCACGGCTGTGATTGATCTTGTGTTTTCGTTGTATAACAATAACCCTTTTATGTTCTCATTGCTTACTAATTTGTTTTCGCCCTCTCCACGCACGTCCTTGCCTGCACACCAAACGTTCCTGTTCACGCTTCATCACTACTGCTACGGATGAAAAATTATGATTAAAGTCTAAAAGCGTATGGGGTTGTGTCCGATAGATACACCTTCTGCCAGAAATGCTTCAATGACATCCAGGGCGACACGGTTACGCTCGGCGACGATCCACTGCAGCCGCAAACGTGAGTGTAAACATTTGATTTCCCTCTAAACTATCAAGCTTTTAAATATTGCTTTAATGTATTTCATTACATCAGATATATACAACTCAATTCTTCTTTTCAGTGCGATAAAGAAGGATCAATTCAAAGAGATGAAAAATGATCATTTAGAACAAGAACCATTTGTGGTTTGCATGGACTGTGGTAGGAAGCAACATCAAATATGCGTACTTCATCTCGACTCGATATGGCCCGTAGGCTTCTGCTGTGATAATTGTTTAAAGAAGAAAGAGGCCAAACGAAAAGATAATAAGTTCAGCGCAAAAAGGTTGCCTACCTCAAAACTCGGCGTTTATATTGAAACTAGAGTCAATAACTTCCTAAAGAAAAAAGAGGCTGGTGCTGGTGAAGTGCATATCAGGGTAGTTGCGTCTTCAGATAAGGTATATAAACTATTCTATAATCTCTTATTCCCACAATAAGTGTAGCGAACAATTTTTTTATATTATCTCTGGTTACAGATTGTAGAGGTAAAACCGGGTATGAGAGGAAGATTCGTAGAATCCGGTGAATTGTGTGCCGAATTCCCATATCGGGCGAAAGCACTATTTGCTTTTGAAGAAGTCGACGGGATAGACGTCTGTTTTTTCGGCATGCACGTACAGGTAACTATTCTAAATTGATGATACTGTCAAAATCAATAATGTTTTTTGCAAAATGAACTTTGACTCAGACTGCATATTCGGAAACCTAATTGAAGTATTCTTTTCAGGAATACGGAAGTGAAAGTCCATCACCAAACACGAGGCGAGTGTACATAGCGTATTTAGATTCAGTGCATTTCTTCCAACCGCGACAGTACAGAACCGCCGCGTACCACGAGATTATATTAGGCTATTTGGATTACGCCAAGCAGTTAGGCTATACAATGGCCCATATTTGGGCGTGTCCGCCGTCCGAAGGGGATGACTACATCTTCCACTGCCATCCACCAGAACAGAAAATACCCAAACCTAAAAGATTACAAGAGTGGTACAAGAAAATGTTAGATAAAGGAATTATAGAGAGAATAATATTAGATTATAAAGATATACTCAAACAAGCAATGGAGGATAACATCTCGTCTGCGGCTGAGTTGCCGTACTTTGAGGGTGATTTCTGGCCCAACGTTCTAGAAGAATCTATCAAGGAGTTGGATCAGGAAGAGGAAGAAAAGAGAAAGCAAGCCGAAGCAGCGGAAGCAGTGGTCAGTATCAAGTAACATGTTTCTTAGAGATAAACGCTTTTCCTATCACATAAATATTTTTTGTTCTAAAAGCACAATTTCTAATTCTTTTACAATTGATCTTGATCTTTACTGAATTTTGCATAATGGCTGATTTATAGGGTAAATGAAAACTGCATGGTTTTGAGTGGTGTGAGACAATATTTAACATGGCTTTTAGATATTCCAGTCCTCTGAGGAAAACGAACAAGGTCCTGATGGCAAGAAAAAAGGCCAGAAGAAGGCGAAAAAATCAAATAAATCCAAAGCTGCGCAAAGGAAGAATAGCAAAAAACAAAGTGACCAGCAGCAGGGAAGTGATCTCAGTGCAAAGATATTTGCAACCATGGAAAAACATAAAGAAGTGTTCTTCGTTATAAGGCTACATTCCGCACAGTCCGCCGCCAGTTTAGCAGTAAGTTACTTCTGACTTGGAATATTAATGATATTGTACAACAGTTCTATAGGCATGTAAATAACACCTGTTTCGCATTTTGCCCACAGCCAATTCAAGACCCAGACCCATTACTCAACTGCGACCTAATGGACGGGCGCGACGCGTTCCTAACAATGGCGCGCGACCGGCACTACGAATTCTCATCGATGAGACGCGCGCGCTTTTCCACGCTATGCATGCTATACGAGCTCCACAACCAAGGCACGGATAAGTTTGTCTATACGTGCAACACTTGCAAATCGCACGTGGAAACAAGATACCACTGCACAGTATGCGACGACTTCGATCTTTGCGTTCCGTGCTACGACAAGGAGGGCCATCCGCACAAGATGGACAAACTCGGGTTAGATATCGACGTGGGCACATCTCCGGGCGATATGAAGCAAGCGAACCCGCAAGAAGCTCGCAAACTTTCCATCCAGCGATGCATCCAATCTCTGGTGCACGCGTGTCAATGCCGCGACGCGAACTGCCGACTACCGTCATGCCAGAAGATGAAACGCGTCGTCACGCATACGAAGATCTGCAAGCGGAAGACGAAAGGCGATTGTCCGATCTGCAAGCAGCTCATCGCGCTATGTTGCTATCACGCGAAGCACTGCCAGGAGACGAAGTGTTCGGTGCCGTTCTGCAGCAGTATAAAGCAGAAGTTAAAACAGCAGCAGGTGCAACAGAGGGTGCAGCAGGCGAAGTTGCTCCGGCGGCGCATGGCGGCGATGAATACACGCGCCGCGCCCTCGGCCGCGTCGCCACCTCCGCCGGCCGCGCTCGCCTCGCCGCCGCCCTCCAAGCCGCAGCCGCATGCGCTACCGCACAATGTGCAGAAGGCATTGCAACAGGTACGTAACCTAGCACACACGCCAGCGCGCAGCGGCTTTGTCCGCGCTGACTTTTGTTTATGCAACACCTTCCCGCTTTTTCTTATGGTGATTAGGAGTTGAATTACGGGAACTCTTTTCTTACTGCATCATTACACGTTAAAAGGAGCACGACCTCCTAATTTCGTCTCTCTAGGCCTCCTAAGATCAAACTATAAAACATAAATAACATTATCATCATGATCACTGGGTACATTATCAGGTACAAGAGGAAGCGGCACGGCAACAGGCGCCGTCGTACGGCAAGCAAGCCGCCATGGGCCCGCCCGGCGGCGTGGGCCCCGGCCCCGGCGGGCCAGGCGTGGGCGTGGGCCCGGTGGGCGTGGGTGTGGCGGGCGGCGTGCGCGGCGAGTGGGCGGCGCGGTACCGCACGCCCGTGCCGCCGCTGCACCACCCGCTTCACCAGAGGTTGCCGCACCACCACCAGCAGCCACCGCACCCGCAGCACCCGCATCCACAACTGCAGGTACGCAGATTACACTTCTTGCGTGCTACCTACCACACATAATTAATTATACAGGGCTTCATTACTAGTGCATAATATTCAAGAAATAAGATCCACGCGCAAAAAATAAAGCACATTTTTTTTAAATTAATTTTACATTCTGTCTTAAAAATTTCGAGTAAATCGATAAAGTTTATTCTGGTCAATTATTTATCATTGTTGGAAATAAAGATAGGCGGCGGAATAAAATATATTGCTATTAAATGTATAATTAAAAGAACGGGCGAATGATGTATGAAATAAACGCGTCAGTAACACTACATGCATAGTTTGTCCGTAAATGGTGTATGTGAGTCATTGTTGGCACTAATACCGCAAGAGCAAGATAGCATGCTTCGCGAGCTCCGTCCGTTTCTTGGTATTGGACCTACACAAAAACAAAATAAACGCGCTGACCTAAAAAAATCAAAAAAAAAACATTAACATAAATTTGACATATAATAATATTAAATTAGAATGCGTTAATACATTTACACTATTAGGACTAAATATTGACACACATATAAACTGGAAAAATCATATTCACAAAATAAAAACTAAATTGTCAAGCTTCTCATACGCACTAAGAGAACTGCGAAAAGCAACCGATCTAAAGACGTCTATGTCGGCTTACTACGCGTATGCCTACTCCTGGCTACGTTATGGCATTATACTATGGGGTAACAGTGTTGACGCGCAGGACCTGTTTATATCCCAAAAAAAATGCATTCGATTCTTGGCTAATATAAAAGAACCTGACAGTTGTAAAACACACTTTTGTGAATTAAAAATTTTGACAATGATCTCAATATACATTTTAGAAATATGTAAATTTGTTAGAAAGTACACTCAATTATTTTCAAAAAAGATTGATCAACCACGTCGCTTCGAATGTAGATGATACAAGCATAAATTAATAATACCTACTTCTAAACTAAAAATGCACAGCTCAAGTCCGTATACAATGGCTGTTAAAATATATAACAAAGTTCCTGAATGTATTAAAAATATAGAAAAAGATAATATTTTTGAAAATAAATGCTATTAAAAAAAAGCTTCTAATCAAAAAATGGTTAATAATTGCAGTGCGTGCTTTATTAGTAGCAAGAGGAACAAGAACTTTTAAATTTTTTACATTTTTTACATTTTTTTTATTTTTTTTAATACAACTGAAGTGGCAACCAAGAGTACGGCCCACAAGATGGTAAGCGGTTACCGCAGTCTATAGACGCTTGCAATACCAGAGGTATCCCTCGCGGGTTGCCACCTTGAGGCTAACATCGAAAGCGTCTTATGCCAGTAATTTCACCGGAAACATTACTGCTTGGCGGCAGAAATAAGTATGGTGGTAGTCCTTCCCCGGACGAGCTCTATCACAAAAAACTCTACTACTCTTAATATCCAAAAGATCGTGATAGGTAAGTTCACCTGTCTAGCTACCTTTTTATACTTTGGTAGGTAACTTTTTATCGAAATGAAGTAACTTTCTATAGTAAGTATCAATCAATCAATACATTTATTGCTGTCATATGGTACATTATGTAGTTGTTACAGAATAAGTAGTATCACATATGAACCCTGTTATTAGGGTATTGCAACATGGAGAAAGGCTGAGGTTTATGCATTAGGTATTCTGGTTTAAGAGTATTTTATTTCTCATAAGAATAAACATTCACTTGCATGAGATATAACTTAATTATTAACTTACAAAATTATTTTACACTTGGGCTAATCGCACCTCTACTGTTATTATTTCAAAAACAATTTTTTTAAACACAAAAAGTTTTACAAACAAATTCGATACCTTAGAAAACATTTAAAAAAAAAAAAATGTCGGTAGTTTTGTATTACCTACTAGCAATAGCAAAACTCATAAGCAGACCGGTCGCCCGGTACAAAGAGTTTACGGAACTGGAAGTGGCATCATAATGCTAGAAGATATAAAATGGAGTTAAGTTTTTTTTTTTTTTTTAATTAATTTATTTATTTGTACCTATGTAGAATTTTAGCAGTCTTTTAAATGTTATTAGAGTTTTAGCTTCTTTTACATCAGGCGTTTAAGATCGTTTTGCTTCGTCTTCTGACTTTATCCAGGTTTCAGTTATAATTTGTTTTTTGAATGGTATTCCACAACTTTTGGCACCCCTTTAATATATTTTATAGTCAAGTTATTTTCGCCACTATCAGTGCGACGATTTAGCTCATCTTTGACGTTTTTTAAGTATTCCTGTTGTTTAGGTGTTTGGTCAGAAAATATTTTGACTGTGCCGCTTTTAAAGAGTTTTCTGTTGCGAAGTAAAGTTTTGACAGAATCTTGCGATTTAAAGCACACTTTCATATGGCGAACCTTGCTAGGATCATATTTTCCAAGACGATACATTTTTACTGGCTCGGTGCATTCAGCATCAATCATCTTTATAATATTTCTAATTTCAATTTTGTCTATATTCATCCTTTCTTCTAGTTCATTTGACATTGGTTCAGGTACTCCAACAAGAATTAAATTTTTGCTTCTCATTTCTCATATCAATCCACTTAATTTATATATATATTTTTTTGGATTTGATTAATGTTAATATGTATCTAAATAATAACAATAATAATAATTGTCACGTCATGTCAGAAAATATGAATAATAATAGTCATTGGTCAATAAAACAATTAATAATAGTAGGTAATATTATTAAAATAATTGTGTTGGTATACTATTGAATTCAGTAGTCTAGGTATTCTCTAAGGTCATAGTAGCATTTGTCAATTAGATATGTTTTTTAAAGTTTTTACAAAGAGTGAATATTTTTTTATTTCTTTTATATTTGTAGGACGTTTGTTATATATTGTTATTGACATTATGTAAGGACCATCACTATGTAGCTTTAGATTAGATTTGGGTTTTACTATTTTATTTCTACCTGGTCTGAGTACATATCTTCGTGGAAGGTCGTCTAAATTTACGTACAAATGTAGATGTTTTTTAACAAATTTGCTTATTTCTAGGATGTAGATAGATGGTAATGTTAACAATTTTAGGTTTTTAAAATGGGGTTTGCAACTATCTCGCTTTTTTTAAATTGACTATGATGCGCACGCATTTTTTTCTAGTATAAACAGATCATGTGCATTCGTGCTATTTCCCCACAGTGCGATGCTATGGGATAAATGTGTGTATGTATAGGCGTAATAGGCCGATAAAGTACAACGAAGATCGGTCGTCTTTTTTATTTCGCGCAATGCGTACGTGAAACTTGATAGTTTTGATTTAATTTTTTGAACATGGTGTTTGAAATTTAAGAGCCCTATTCTTGACAATCCTTGAATTTTCTTGTAGCCCGTGAAGTTTCGAACACTATTGTGGCTCGTGTGTTGAAGATATTTTTATGAAAATAAAAACAAATAAAAGCTTTATCCCTTAAAATTTAAGCCAACAGAGCATAATATTAATTAACTCAAGACATAACTGATTAAAAAATAATTAGTAACGCACGTTTCGTAAAATGAGCAATTCCAGTCAACTTTCGATAATTTTTTCTATGAAATAACAAAGTTTAACATTTTTCCAAAAATGCAATTATAATAATCACAGTTTTAAAATTTAAGTGAATAGAGAAAAATACAGCATGTTAGTTCAATATTTTTGAAAAAAGACGGTCTAAAAAACGCGTACTTTTCCCAATTTTACGCTTGTTATTTCTGCTAAAGTAAGGAGTTTACAATAAAAATACACCTACTTAATTAAAGTTTAAGTTTTTATTAAATAAATACAACAAAGAAAATAGTCTAATAGCATTGCCTTTTTTTAATACGAATTTTTTAAAATCACACCTTAGCGCACTTATAATCGTATCGATCGAAGCAGCGACTCTCAAACCGTGCTGAGCGCTTATGGAGGGAGAACGTATCGCTCCTCGTCGCGCGCGCTATTACTTATACTATATAAAGATACATTCAGGCGAACTTCATGAATTATATCGCTAAATCTTGGAAAGGCCTCTTGAGTGTCAGAATTTTTTATACCTAGTAGTGAGAAGGTATCAACGGTTTCTAGTGTGGCGTTGTTAAAAGTTGCTTGTATATCTAGTATCACGTTTTTGGTAGGGTCTGAATTGCATCACTTTTGTTTTTGTGTAGTTTATCTCTAAATTGTGACCGGACATCCAATTAGAGACTTCAGTGAGAACGTTTTGTATTTTGCCGGTTATGTTATCAGTGCTACAACACGGCATCAATAACGAGATGTCATCTGCGAAAAGAACGCTCGGTATTTTTACATTTTTAGGTAAGTCGTTTATGTAGATCAAGAACAATAGGCATCCGAGGACACTGCCTTGTGGTATTGAGCTGGTCACGTGATGAGCATCTGACCTTATGTTTTTTATAACACCGGCATCATAGTCAAAGTGTTCTATATCCACATACTGAATTCGTTTATGTAGGTACGACTCAAACCATTTATATGCCAACCCTCGGATACCTGTCATGTAATTTTTTTAGGAGAATGCTAAATTGGACTTTGTCGTATGCTTTCGACATGTCTAACAGGAGTCCGACCACATAGTCTTTTTTTATCTAAAATACCTAATATTTTGTCTATGTACTTGTACACGGCTAAAGTAGTAGAACGATTTTTTCTGAATCCGCATTGTGCTTCGTCAAATAAATGCAATTTTTCACAATAAGAATAAACACGGTTACACATAACTTTTTCTAGTATTTTTGATGAAGTGGGGAGAAGTGATATTGGTCGGTAGTCGTTAGGGTCGGTTTTAGAACTTTTTTTATATATATGTTTTATTATTGATATTTTAAGCGCATCTGGAAAAAATCCTTCTGAGAGGGATTGATTTGCTAGTAAATAGTAAGGTAATGTAAGTTCCTTCGCACATAATTTAATTAATTTGGGTGGTAAGTAATTCGTCTATACCACAGCTTAACTTGTTTTTCAGACTTTTTAAAATCGAGTTTATTTCTTTATGCGATGCTGGGCATAAAAACATACTATTTGTCACACGGGTAGAAGTAGGTATTCTGCGAGATGAACTGATACCTACTTGACCTAGGGAAGCAAAATAATTATTGAATGCGTTTGCAATTTTTTTCGGGTCGCTAATATTTGTGTAGTTAATGTTTAGGTTTATGTTTTGTTTATCTTTTTTTACTGTTTTATTTGTGCGTTCTTTTATAATCTTCCACATACATCTTATAACATTGTCAGATTTTTTGACGCGTTCAATGTAGTGTATTTTTTTTTGCACGATTTACTGTGTGTTTAAAGTATGTATTAATTAATCTGTATTTTCTAATATTGGAAGTATTTTTAACCTACTTCTATTTGTCGTATCGATTCGAGCTATAAAATGTGTATGTAACTCGGATAAGTCTACAACAATTTTATGCTGTTGAGCTGATCTGATGATAGAGTCAGGAGTTGCATAGTGGAATTCTTTAATGGTTGCTAGTAAATCCCTCGAGTTTATCTAGTAAAACATTTACCTACCTTTTCAATAAAATATATTTAATTATGACAGCCTTACAAGAATAGGCTATTATAAATGACGTTCTTAGGGAGCTGTTCCTCTGTATTACTCTGTGACGCGAGCCCCGTAACGGTTATGGAGGGGTCATTGACACGCGCAGGTGATTGACGCGCGGGTTATTAACACGCGGGTCATTGACATGCGCCACGCGCTCCCTTTTCGAATTCCAACAAGGATAATTAATAATTGACCAGAAAAAAGTTATCCAATTACTCGAGATTTTTCAGACAAAATGTAAAATAAAAAAATATGTATTTTTTTGTGTGTGGAACATATTCCTTGAATATCGCGCACTAATAATCAATGACCCTATATGTAGTGCTAATATCTATTCTGTGACTGAAGGCTAACACATTGTCCAACCAAATTTGTGAAAACTGACAATGAAAAGTAATAATCTATTCGGACTGTATCATTATTATAATTTATATTATTCCAACAGCAAAGAGCGCCAGTTCCTCAACAACAACAAACGCAACCTCAAGTACATCAAAAGGCGTTACAGCAGCTTATGCAGACGCTACGCTCGCCAACGAGCCACAATCAGCAGCAAGAGATACTGAACATACTCAAGTCAAACCCACCACTCATGGCCGCCTTTATCAAACAACGACAGGTAAGTTTTTATTAACGCTACTTAGATTGGATTTGACCAAAATTTAAGTAAGCAATTAATATATGCAGAATACATCTTTCTTGACATTTTACTTTTATTAGACATCAACTTATTATGGATTGTAAATCCAGAATTTGGTCGAATCCACACTAAATTAGCTAGTCCCCTTGAGGGTATAACCACTTACCCAAAGTCTACATAACACCATCAAAAAGTCCGAAACTTCGGAACAGAATGAATATGAACAAAATACTTACTATCATGAAGTTTCATCGGATTTATTTCATTGTAACATGTGCACTAAGTAGTAACAACAAGAGTCCTAACGAACGCAGCGGGTAAAAGTAGAAGCCACTGGGCTACTTCGTCGTGTCGATTTAGTCTCCCAGTACAGTCGCAAAGCGTTCCATAAGTAACTAAAATAATTGTAATTCCAGAATGCCCAGAACCAACAAGCGGCGGCCGGCGGCGTCGGCGCTGTGGGCGGAGGCGTGTGCGGCGTCGGCAACGTTGGCCTCGGCCCGCCGGTACCGCAGCAGCAGCCGCAGCCGCAGCTCCAGCATATGATGCAGCCGCAGCAGCAGCAGAGGTTGCAGATGCATCAGATGCTGCCCCAACAGCAACAGGTATAGATCGACAAGATAACCGTCTTTCTTTCATTGATGTTCGCGATTCCTTTGTTGCATTTTGTAAACTGTTTATCTCCATCGGTTTTTCATTCGGTCAATTTCTAGATCTGTATTTCTAGATTTGTAGATCTGTCACTGATGTGACAATTTAATTGGTTATTTTTTAAATTAATTACTTTAGTTTTTTTTAGGTAGGTATTATTATCATGTCCACACAATGCATGCTGTGTTCACTGTTTAAGAAATTACACTGTTTTTTGACTTTCTTATGTAAGCTCATTATGTATTTCATGTAAAAATTTCAAAAATTTGTGAACCAAATAAAAAAAATAAAAAAACTGCCGACCAGCTATGACTCTACAGGCAGAGAGATAAAGCAGATGTGTTGTTGTTGCAGGTGCAGGGCGTCGGGCAAGTGCAAGGCGTGGGCGTGGGTCAGATGGGCGGCGTGGGCGTGGGCGTGGCGCAGATGGGTGGCATGGGCGGCGGCGCGTGGTTTAAGCAGGCGCCGGGTGGCATGCTGGGCATGCGCGGTGCGTACGGCGGCGCGGGCGCGGTGGGCGGCGGCGCGGCGGGCGGCGCGCGACTGGCGGGCGGCGCGCGCTACGCGTTCGGCGGCGGCGTGGCGCGCTCGCCGCCCGCCGCGCCCTCGCCGCGCCCGCCTACGCCCTCGGAGCTGCTGCTGCTGCGCCAGTCGCCCGCGCCGCCGCAGCCGCACGCGCCGCCCGACGACCAGCTGCCGCCGATGACTCCGCAGGACCAGCTCACTAAGTTCGTCGAGCAGTTGTAGTGCACATGGACACAGCGCCCCGCCCATTGTGACATATAGGCTAGCGTGGCGGTGGCGCACCCCTAACCCCCTCCTCCATCCCCCTCTCCCGAACCCCCCTCGCCCCTCGCGAGTCCCCCTTCCCTATTTATTCTCGTTAACGCGCGAGGGACGCTAATTAAGTATTAAGATGATCGAGCGCTCAATGTACAAATTGTAAATATGTGAGGAAGTATGTCCTTGTCCGCTTCTGCGTAATGTAAGTTGTTTGTAGTGTAGGTACATTATGATACTTATTCTGTTTATTGTAATTAAATCATTTTATAATATAATTATGTGATCATTATAAAACTGTTGTTTCTTTTTCTTCGAAATCGGTACCCGATTACAAGTGTAACATTTTAACATAGGGTAGTTATAGCATCCAGGGCAGTCACAAAAATCTTACTAGAAATAAGGGTGGGTCGGCCGAAATAAGTACATTAGCGAGTTTAGATTTAATCAGATGGTTAAGTAGTAAGTAGCGTCCAAACGTGGCGATAAAAGTAATGTGTATAAAACAGAACCATAGATAAAAAAAGGCAAGTCAAGCTGGGGCGTTATCGTCCGGCGGGGGTGCGGGAGACGCGTGAGGGTGCCCTCTCCCCTCGCCACTGAAATCGCCGAAAAATAGAACCACAATCTATTCAATTGTACTTGCCACTTAACTTATCTCGCTGACGCATGACGCGTCCAAACGTTCTATCAGCTAAGTTTTTGTTGAGAAAGTTTGGTCGGAACCACAGAATTCTGTGTTCGGAACGTTTGGAGCAAATAAAAAAAATATTTGTATTTAGGGGTTTTTTCCAAGATTTTTTTTTAATAGGTAATCAATAACCCTTCGGCCGTGTATGATACCAGAGTTTGGTAACCAGTATCATACGAAGAAAAAATGATCGTTGTAGGATACTGGTATCCAAGTGATAAAAATTTTTCGTTTTATGTAACCGAGTATCAGCTCAGGAAAATATCAAATAATTACAGTACATATCTATACTAATATTATAAAGAAGTAGCGTTTGTGAGTTTGTGACGTTGTAAGGGGTAATCTCTGGATCTACAGAACTTCTGGCGCTTCGGCGGCCGCTGCCGCGGCACGCTCGCTACGCTCGCTCGCCTCGCGCGTAGTTTTTCATAACCCGCGCGTTCTTGAACTGCGCGTGTCCTTGACCCGCTACGGGGCGCGCACACTCGAATATTTCATTATTACGTCGCTAACTCGATTCCCAACAATGATAAATAATAATTGAGCGGAAAAACGTAATCGATTTTTTTTTCTTTACTTGGGATTTTTAAGACAAAATAAACATTAAAAATTATTGTTACATAAATTTTTTTTAATGTGTGGAACCTATCCCTTATGTTTGTCTGGTTGATAATAAATGACCCTATATAATATAAAACGATACATGGTTTGCAAGTGTTCTTATTATTAATAGGCTAGCTATTGCTGAAATCGGCTTTCATAGGTACTAAGGTGGTAAGGTAACGCACATTTTTTGTGATATTATGAAAGCTGAGAGTCCCTGTAAGTTTTAAAAATCACTTAGAAACCATGGATTATGGTTTTTAGATTTTTTAATTTAATGTAGAAAATTCAACTTTAAAAAAACAAACTTGCTCGAAGCTTTTGATCAAAACTTTTGTAACTTGCACTATTGCTAGGAGGTTGATTATTTTATGCATGATTGTACAACTCATTGAAATTATTTTACAAAAAAATCTTTAAAAAAAAACTTCTTAACCTTTTTTTTATCAGTTTTAAACGTTCCGAGATATATTCTCAAAATATCTAATGTATGTTCCCCGAACATACATTAGATATTTTCGGATACCCGAATCGTTTTTTTTCTTATGAGACGTCGTATGTTTGGTCCACCCTGTATAATTAAGGTAACTATTTGTCTGAAAAGTACGGCATGGCACCAAGATAGTTTAAAGTCTGAAGAAGGTCATAGGGTATTTTGCAAGTATGTACCAACGAGTTAAGAGGCAGCTGGTTTATAAAATTAAAACGCAGTATTCTCAATACATAGATTAATATAAACTTTATGCATAAACAATACATAGACAAATGCAACTGTCAGCTATTTAACATTTAGGAGATCTCAAAAAACAAACGTAATAAATTCAAGTGAAGCTACTAAATAAAACGTAATAGAACATTGAATTTTAAAACTATTGTGATGGGTGCACAACATATTTGTATCTATTCAAGACCTGAATTCCAAACAATGCACTTTTTTGGACTAACTGGGAATTTAGGTACAAAGATTGTCTAATATGTGTTTGATCTGATACTGTGACTAAGAAGATGAAAAGTTAAATCCATTTCTAAATTAACTTATTTTCATTCCAAAATATTATGTGCATCACTGAATATTATGTCACATAAAAACATTTTAATAGCTAAGTAAAATTAAAACAATGATGAACAATATAAGATTATAACAAGTAATTTATCGCACGTAATACATATTTAAGCCACCTAATCATGTGAGTTTTGTACTTAATGCAAAAAAGTCTTAGGTGAAGATTTATTTTAATTAGTTGCAGATAGCAATGCATTAAAATTCCTAATTAAACCACCCGAAATATCACAATCACCAACGACACGATACGAAAGGAACAAACTTAATAGTAACGCGTGTCAAGAAACAATATTTTAAAATAATAAAACGTTTGATTACATGTATTATGCACATTTCTTAATTTTTATAAACTAAGTACTTACCTATTTATTTTTCTGAACACAACTAAACATTATTAAGTACCCAAAACCAGGTGGGGCTTTACCCTAAATTTTATAATAATATCCCAAGTAGAAGGAGTTAGATCTAATCCTATTTTTTTTTTCAATCGAAGCAACTTATATAGTTTCTTTGAATTAACATCACTTTCACTCAGCTCTATGAAAGAAGAGTTTTATAATATTTACATCATCTTTCGGTCAACGAAATTATTATAATAATAAATAATAAACAAATAATGCTGGACACTTAACACATCTGGAGCATCATCTAGCCCCAAGCTAAGCAGAGCTTGTGTTATGGGTACTAGATGACTGATATACATACTTATTACAATACAATACATAGATAGATATTTTTATTATATAAAGAAATACCTAGAACACCCGGAACAAATTTTTGCAGATCATACAAACATTTGTTCCAATGCGGGAATTGAACCCGCAACCTCCTGCGTCGCAGGCGGACCTTCGCCCGCCGCGCCTCATCGGTCGTCACATAGATTAGGAAAGTGAAATTAAAAACAGAGCTTAGTAGATATACCTGTATAAATATACATATAATGAGGCTGAGTGACTGCAAAACTATTGCGATCGATACACATATCTGTAAGTTGACAAAACATAATACCATCAAAGGAATGTGCATTGAATTTAATTGATCGATTTTTTAGATCCTTTTTATTCATCTTTAATATGCCATCATTCAGTCTTTACAATTTAAGATCGGTCTAATTAGTTAAATAAATCAAAAATCCGTATTAATCAATAGTTTTATGACATTAATTATTTTAGACTTACATTTACACCATAAATTTCAACCATCTCAATATTCTGACCCTTTTTAGGCCACTAAAGTTTGAAAAATTATGCACAAAATGTATAACCGCTTTGAAATAAAAATACATACTTACATACAAAGGTAGGTAAAACAACGTGAAATAAAACAGAAACTATGTATTACTTAAACTATTAATTTCTACATTTTTACAAGCGCAGTTTCATGTAATTAAAATACTCATAATTAGATTTATTAACAGCTGCTTTTGTTCATTAAAAGGTGGTCACAACCTTACCTTTGCTTTATGAAGTTTCACATTTTGAGACAATCATACATTTTCGAAATAAGTCACTAGACCAAAATAAATAATGGCTTGTCAGTACATACATACAAATATTTTCTTAGACATAATTAAAGTATATTACACAGTGAAGCGGTTTTACAGTTTTTTCAGGCCTCAAGATATTGTGTTCACTGGAATCATTGGCTGATCAAGACATTTTGGTAATAAACTTACAAAAATAAACCTAAACATGGCCACTACTGTTATCCATCAAGAATTATGTAAGTTTAATATATTGTATGTCATTGATACTCGACCTAGGCATAATTTCGGGTGGTTTGCTTATTGGCCCTCAAAAATTTGGTTCGAATTCAATGAAACTTATATTAAATTGGCCCTCTTTTGAAACAATATTTTTTTTACTGCAGTCAGTCGCTGGAATGTCGCCCCCCACCCTCGCGTTGCTCACCTCACCAGTACTAATATTTGTTCTGTGACCTCACCTGCTGAGCTTTCTCTTTGGCTCAAGATCTTCATTTCGGATAAAGGCGAGGCCCCAAGATATTAGTACCAGGTAACTTAGGGTCAATTGGATAATAAAAAAAATAGTGCCATGTTTTTGAATGAACAATAAGCAAACAATTTAAAGTTTAGAAGAATTTTAGAAGCGAGGCTTGCAAGATATTGATAAAATACACCTTATTAACAAGTGAAACTAAGCAAACTACTGTTTACCTGGTGATAGGACTCTTCAGCAAGATTTGAGTCCGTCTTGGTGGGTACCACAGTAATGCTATAGATTAGCCTTCAAGCAGTTGTGTGCAATCATTGTGTTACGGTTAGAAAGTCACTGTAACAAGTGATATTACTGGGCTAATAAGACTAAATAAATATTGGTCAGGTGACAAGTACAGATCAGTGCCACACTCAAAACGTAAAAGCTTTGGGTGACACTGCAATTATAATGGTAAGGCGCCTAATATCAGGCGAACGAAATGACAGTCTCACTCTCATCACTTGGTGACAATGAAATTGTTTGAAATATTAAATTGTAGGCTTTCAAGTTGAGTTCTACTGGACGGATCATGACGCGGTTTTTACCATTTGGCATATCCCGGATAGTTTTCGTATCAAACGGGCTTACTAAAATCCGCGAAAAAAACTAGTTTTCAAACATTTAAACAACAATTTTGACCTGAGACTTCAGACTTTGCTAAGCCAAGTTGTTGTAGTACAGTCATCCACTTAATTCTTACATGGCTGAATTAATAAAATATAATTATTAAAAAATACTTGCATAGGTGCTTTTAAAATAGCAATGTACTAGCAGCGAGTCAATGTGAGCTGTTTAGATAGATATTGATCAATGTTATATGCGATAATTATTAAGTTTTAATAAATAAATAGACACACCTTATTTTGCAATCAGTAAAAGATTTCTTTTATATTTAGGCAAACTCTATGGGCCTTATTTATAATCATACAAATCTGTCATTGACATAAGACTACTGACTCACTCAACTGAATTATTACTGACATAACATAGACAAGGAAAACAATACTTAGTTGCTAAAATGACAATTTTACTTTAAGAATAAGGGCGTACGAATTTAGCGATGACTGTACCATGACCCTGACTTCTCGTAGTGTCTAGAAGAGAACTAAGTCTATCGTTGTTTGAGAACTACTTACAGGTATGCAAATACCTGAGCTTCTGAGACTAATATTCAGACTCACAAAATTGTTTGGCGGGGCCACGGTACTGAAGAGACTGTGTGTTGATTAATGGGGCCTAGTTTACATTATGACAACAAACAGTTTGTATGCAAAGCAGGTTAGTGCAGTTCATTTGTCCTTCTTCTCTTCGGAGGGTGTATTGGTCGAAGTGTCGGTTTCTTCGGCTTCTTCGTCAGAGTAATTTGTGGGCTCTTCGCCAGGCTTCAAGAGTCGCCCTACGAGCTCGTAATTCTCTGTAATAAATAAAATAATCTATGATCAAAAATCAAGAAAGAATTCCTGTATTGATGAAGGGTGTCTGCCATTAAGTAGTAAAGGAGCTGCCATAAAGATCATTATTAGCAACTTTCTGATGGTTTAAGCTGGGCTACTCACTTACAACTTTACAAGACAGGCGAATCTTATGTTATGTTATTAGATGTGCCAGTATCCTCACCATGCTCATTTCACGGTTTGTAAACCCCTTGGCAAAATGGTGTCACGTTCGGAAAATAATGTTATACCGACTGCACACATCAGGCCAAGCTGTTGGACCGGCATGTTGGGCCAAAATATCGGATACTAATTGTCGCTGTACACACATTGGTATAGGATGTTGTAATTTACAACATACTTTACAACTTGTAAAGGAGTTGTTTCAAAACGCAGTATGGAACCGGGCCCTGGTCTTTTGTAGGGGTCTGGATAATTAGATGATCATTAAAGAAACCATTTATCACTGTTTATTTATTTTATTTTGGCTTTTTTCAGTCTAAAGTAAGTTTATTTTTGTGAAGGAGTGCAACACAATGCAAAACAACATGGCGGGTTTAACAAACAACTGGGTTATTAGCGGACCTCTAGTGTTCCCGTTTTAGGAAACTCAACACAATAAACATTTTTCTTTTAGAACTTTGTTTGTCTACTTAAAAATAAAATTGTTTGTTACTGTTAGTCTTATATTTTTTTCCAATTTTTCTAAAGGTGTTACAAAGACCTAGGCCACTATGTAATTGGTCTTTTCACTAACGCACGACACTACTGTTTAGCTGACGAACTAAATAAGACGCCAACGTGTGAACGTTGTTGGCGGAACTCGCAAATATCCTTTCATGTGAACACGAAAAACCGACACTATTTAGTTTGCCGCCCAACATTGGTCGTCAACTACCAACATACTGCAAGTGGTCACCAACATAATCTCTACACGTTGGCCCGGCGGCACCTTGGCCCAATATGTACAGCTATCATTAGTTGCATCATCAGGCGGCATGTTGTGTGGATGAGGCACTATGCTACAAGACATGAGGACTATCAGCCTATTAATATTTACATGTCGTAAACTGATAAAAACTTATTTCTGCGACATTGGAGGTAGATAACCTTTTAGTGTTATTGTTATTGATAAATTCCTCTTACGTGGTTCTGAATGCTATTCGCGACTTTGCATTATACTCAACTAGCGACCCGCCCCGGCTTTGTACAGGTGATAAAACTATAATAAACCTTCTTCTTGAATTACTCTACCATTGATTACCGCATTAAAATCCGTTGCATAGTTTAAAAATCTAAGCGTACTTACAGAAAGACAGATGGCGTGAAGCGTCTTGTTTTATAGAACTTATGTAGAGAAGAAAAACAATTGGTATACTACTATAAGAGCCTACTACAGAATAAATGCCTCTTCAAACATTGAAGTTGATAAAAACTAATGAATCAAAAGCCATTTAGTGTACTACATACATATACCTAAGTAGAATTATTATCAAGATTTTTTTCTTTGCAACACTCAGAGGCAATAAAAAGACTTTCTTAATCTAAAATAAAATAAAAAGTCTTTGTTGCAACATTAATAATAATCATCCTCGCCGGTTTCGGCTACAGGGAATTGTTTTTTTTTTTTTGACTATATTTATGGGCTGGGGTGTTTAGCCCGCATATGGCTAATATATCCTATCTTTGCGCTAAAAGTTCGACCACAAAGAGCGCATGTTAACGTGCCATTAACAAAAACATTATATATTACAGAAGTGTGTGTAAAACAGGGACTGAAAACGTTACGGTATGAAGGTACCAGTACAGTAAAAACATAAGGATATCCGATAGAGGTTTGACTATACCGTTGTTATTTTCGGTACCACTGTTTTTTTTGGTATTTAAATACTTGGGTAACCGGAATATAACAGTATAACATCATACCGATAAATAAAGGTTGCTTAATTTTTCGGTTATTCAGTCCCTGGTGTAAAATAGTTTAACACTTCTCATTGTTCTGTTGTTTGATGAACTCTTTCTCACTTGATGTTCAGGTGAGATAGCATGCATACTAGCCTCTCGCAAAGTCTGGAATTCCAGTCTGCAACCAGTTGATAGTGTCATAAATTCATGGAAATTCTTGTAGAGAAGAGTGCTTACCTAGCCATAAAGTATATAGTTATACAGGTACTGTATAAAGCTGCCACTGTTCTTTGTATGAAGCAATTTGTAATGCAGTCCTAATTGACCTATAATAGAATGCCAAGTGCATTTTATTAGAGTTTAATTATAAATATTTACCTCTAAATTGTGCCTCCCACTCGCTTACAGATTCCATCTCCATGGAGTTCAAATCACTGAGGTCATCATACTCTTTATCTGATGATGTCACTGAAAAAGTGGCCAGGCCTCTTGATGCATCTTTACCACCAAAAGCTGCATAAGGACCTCCTGAAAAATCACCAAACCTTATGAGAAAGTTATGAAAATAATGTTGACTGCTAGAATGTATTATTGTAGAGGCTAAACTGCGTAAATGTTCCTAATTCAATTTGCATGCAATGTAAACAATGCATTCTGAACGCCTTGTGAGTCATAGGTGTCAGTCAGTTCTATTAATAAACAGCGATTTATGCAAATGCGCTCACCGGGTCCGTAAAAGCGGCGTCCTCGAGTCACGTCGAATATCCAGCCGTTCACGGCGAGCAGCACCCGGCCATCGGGCTGGTTGCCGTCGTACTGCCGGAGCTCAGCCACCGTCATATCTTTTCGAATCCTCGGAAGTTCCTCGAACTCCGCTTGCACTGGCGTGGTTGTAAACCTTTTAACTATTTTGTAAATCAATAAACAAATAAACGTGAACAACGCAATGTTCAGGGGAGATAGGCTCTCTTCTAGCATTCTTGTAATTCTTTCTTTTCCGTCTGGCAAATCAAACTCAGCTGTTGAAGAATCCATGATTGCGGGTGTGGAACGGAACGCCCGTGTATTTTAAATGGGTAGAACACGGTATAATTTCAGAAAAGATAACTCCACTCACTCACTACAACAAAATTTACAAAATTATCTTGCTTGCTTGGTTGGTTTTGGATTGGCTGGCTGACTGATTGATTGATTGATTTGATTGTGATTGATGTCACAAACTTCACAGAGTACAGTGTCACGTCTGACGTCTGTGTGTCATCCAAAGATTAAAAATATATGTGTCATCCAATGGACGTAATAATATATTTAATATTCGGCCATAGACGCCACAAATTAAAAGAAGAAGAAGATATATTTAATACATTACATCCAAAATCTGTGTTTCATTGCACTTTGCTTGTCTGCCAGCCTCAGACAAAGAGCTGCCAGCCTACCACATGGCTTGGCCACCTGCCTCACCACAGAGTAAATTGATATTTATTTTATTTTAAAGCCAGAGCCCAAGAGAATGTAAGCACTACGTTTAGCCAGAGCAGTAGGAGTGGGCTATAACAGGTAAAAAAAGAAACCTGTTCCGCCTGTTCCAGTTCCAGTAAAATAACAGTTCCAGAAACCTGTTCCAAAATAACAGCAATAACAAAAACAAAAACAGTAACAGTAAACAAAAACAAACAAAAATGACAACTTTACAAAGACATCCACCTGTGTTGCCACTGTTGCCAGATCAAATCAAACAAAAGGAGTAACGTTCGGATACACGAATACGCAATCTTAATCATTAATTTATGACATGACAAGTTAGTTTTCTTCACTACAACAGTATGACAAGACAAACACGAACAAATAAATATTTTTACTGTAATGTATTATGTATGTTTTACAATGCAACTATTTTTTGCATTATTATGAATGAAATGTATACAACAGTATTTTTTTCTGTAAAAAAATGAGCCCAACATTTCCGAACGAATGCAACACCTGTTCTCTGCTTGTAACAGTAACAGACAGGCATAACAGCTACTATCTCGTACCAACAAAGGTAAGCTGTGTAAGCTAGAATAGAGAAGAGCATGTTCCGTGGCGTTATCTCTTTCTAACAAAAGTAAACTCCATACGCTAGAATAAAGAAAAGCATGTTTCTGCAGATTTGGGCTGTTGTGGAACTGGAACAGTTTCTCTTAGGTCTAGACAACAGTTCCATACTGTTCTAAAGTGAAACCTGTTGTTTTAACCTGTTCCGATATATACGCCTCACTCCTACTGAGAGCAGAGCAGGCAGAGAATATAAGCACTACGTGCTCAAAAAGTACGTACTTTTTCGTAATTTTATTGTAAATGATTTTTAATTGGTATTGGTAAGGTAATATTATAATATACCATACCCCTAGAGACAACCACCATGAAAGAACCTCGTTCAGATTTGTGTACGCGATATATACACATATTCATCGTTGTATCATGCTACTGGTAAGTGCGCTTGTAGAAAGCCGGGTTTAGGCTCTTGCCTGGTTATCTAAATCTATAGTCAACATTTTGCATGTATACATATATATATATGTATGTCCTAAACCACTCTCATTTTATATTCCAGGGTAGTATCAATAGCCACTGTATTTGTAAACAAAACATTATTAAGTAGTCAGACCGTTGCTTTGGAAGCCCCATTGTTTATCACCTGGTTCCAATGCATTGTCTCATTCTCACTATGCTCCATGCTGAGCAAGTTGGGGGGCTTACCTGGACTGTTTACTTTCCCTAAAGGTTCGCCATGGCAAATTGATACTTTTAGAAAGGTAAGACTTCCTGTGGTTTCTAATACAATTCCGTTATGCATTTTCATATTCTTCTTTCAACTTATTGTATATGTATGTGTAGTATGTATATAATAAATAAATAATAATAATAATAAATAAATAATGCTGGACAATCCACACAGCATCATCTAGCCCCAAGGTAAGTTTCTGTTAAACAGAGCTGTATTATGGGTACTAGATGACTGATATATACTTAATACAATACAATACATAGATAGATATTTTTTATTATTTATAGAAAATACCCAGAACAAATATTTGTAGATCGTACAAACATTAGTCCCAAAGCGGGAATCGAACCCGCAACCTCTGCGTCGCAGGCGGGCCTGCGCCTACTGCGCCACATCGGTCGTCAATATGTATTTATGTTGTATCTATGCTTAAATCTTTTCAACGAAATTTAAACTATGCAAAGAGAATGATTTATACATAATTTATAATTAAGAGTAGTAGAGTTCTTTGTGATTGAGCTCGTCCGGGGAAGGACTACCACCATACCTATTTCTGCCACCAAGCAGTAATGCTTGCATTGCTGTGTTCCGGTGTGAAGGGTATGGTTTCCGGTGAAATTACTGGCACATGAGGCTTTCGATCTTAGCCTCAAGGTGGCAACCCGCGAGTGATACCTCTGGTATTGCAAGCGTCCATAGGCTACGGTACCGCTTACCATCCTGTGGGCCGTACGCTTGGTTGCCACTCAGTTGTATAAAAAAAAAAAATGTGAATGAGGCCGCGGGCAATAGCTAGTCTATTATAAACTAAGCTAATAAAATATGTAATGCTAGAGAGTTCTAAGATATACCTAATCAAGCCCTTTGTCAGAATGTATTTGCTGAATTTTAATAATTTCATAACTCTTTTCAATTTATTAATTTAGTTGAACTGTTAACAAATTTTATTTTAGCTTGTACAAAATGTTAACTTAATAGGTGGTAGGTATACATTTTGTTGCAAAATAAAATGTTACTCATTTAAACATTACTAATAGAGTGGTCTGATAACAAAGAAGGCCATAAACTACTATTTATTTGATTAGTATGTAAGTACCTAATTACATTTTCCTTTAATACCTATTGAAAAACCAGTTAGATTAGTTGATAAACATGGTTAGTATGTAGGAATACAATGGGCAAGTTACCTTTTTTAACCACTGCTTACATACTATTACATCATTATAGGTAAATTTTTTATTAATAACTTACTACTCATGTGTTCTTTATACCTAGCACAATAAAACCTTCACTATAATATTATACTAGGTATAAACTCTCTTATCATAGTTGGCAAAGTTGATCATAAGCAGAACAACAAAGTTAAGCACTGTTCCATTTGAATAAGTAACCACCATTGGCAATTTCAACTAAGTGCTTCTGTGTTTTGCAGAGCATGATAAAGCCATCATATCCTAACAAGTTTGAAAAAGCCAGGATCTTTCCTGATCTTCATCATCCTGACACCTTCAGGCCTATTGGCACTGTCACAAACTTAGGGCTGACATAAAATATTTTGGTTAGTTACCTACCTGTAAGTTATTAGGTATATGCGATATAAAATATTGAGCAAGGATTACATCTGTATCGTAACAAGAGTGTTGTTGAGGGATGTTTGTGTGTTTGGGGAGCATCACGCCCAAATGACTGAATGGATCGAAGTACCTATATGAAATTTGGCACAGGCATAGCTTTTATCCTGGGTTCCCGTGGGATAAATAAATGTTTAACCGCGGGTAACACCGCGAGGCGCAGCTAGTGTATAATATAATAATCTATTTTATTTTAGGTCATCCCATTATCATTGATGTTTACACTGATGATAGCAACTAACAATCTTTGCTTGAAGTATGTTGGAGTGCCGTTCTATTACGTAGGCAGATCACTTACAACGGTATTCAATGTTGTATTCAGCTGGGTGCTTCTGGGACAGACAACATCGTACAAATGCATCTCGTGCTGTGCATTCATTATTTTTGGATTCTACCTTGGTGTAGATCAGGAAAGTTTACTAGGTGAGCATGTGGTAAAATGAAATACGCCAAGTGCGAGTACACTCACGCTCAGAGCGTTTTGTACAAAAAAAATATAATGATAGTTTTATTTTGCTGTAACCTCATGAAAATATTATTCAAGAATCAATTAAAGAATCAAGTTTGGTCGTCACGGCACTCATCCATCCAAAACAAAAATGGAACAAAAAGAAAAACTACTTTTATCATTTTTTCAGATTCGTTTTCACTGACTGGAACCATTTACGGGGTCATTGGATCTCTGATGCTGTCACTGTACTCGATTTACACAAAAAAGGTCCTTCCAAGTGTTAACCAAGAAGTGTGGCTGTTATCGTACTACAATAATGCTTACTCAATCATCTTATTCTTGCCTCTGATCTTAATCAATGGAGAAGCGACAGTTTTGATGAACTACACAAACTTTGACAGCACATACTTCTGGATACAGATGCTGATTGGTGGACTGTGTGGTTTTGCTATTGGATATTTTACATCTTTACAAATAAAGGTAAATAAACATTTATTTACAAATTTAAATATGACATAATTACATTACATTACAAAATACATATGAAACAGTTGAGCCATCTAAAGACCGTTACAAACGATCTATAGATAGCTCAACTGATCCAAATCACTACAAAACGAAAGCGCTCCCGACGTGCTGGATGCATTGCAGGTAAATTAGTAAGTAATAATAGTAATTATATTGACAAGTTCGACGCGCGCTGACGTGAATAAAATAAGCTAACATTAATTTAATTTTGAATAACTCAAGTTAGTAAAGATAATTTTAGTGTAGGTACTTATTAATGAAAAAAAAACATGACATCAAGTTTGTAAAATTAATTAAAATGTCATTTTAAACTGTAGAACAATGCAATGTACTAAAATGATAGGTAGTCGAAATACAGTGATTTATGTACAACATAGCACATACATTTGCTATTTAGCGATCCTTTTACAAAAAAATTGAGTCGATCAGCATTAAGTAATAAAAATTTACAGTTTTAATCCAGTTTATGAACAACTCAATCTTGACTTAATTGATTTTCACAAAAAAGACCAAATTTTTCCTAAGACACTAACTTACAAGATATATAAAGAGTATGAGTGGCTCTACAATCGCTCCTGGTGATACACCAGTCTCAAATGCATTCTTTGGTCTTAATAACAGTCTTTATTATTTACAGGTTACTTCGCCATTAACGCATAATATCTCAGGCACTGCAAAGGCATGCACACAAACCGTAATCGCTACCCAGTGGTATGACGAATCAAAGAATATGTTATGGTGGACATCCAACGTTATAGTGCTAGCAAGCAGTGCACTCTATGCTAGATTCAAACAACAAGAAATGGAGGAAAAATCACGTAGACCAGTGCCTGAAGATAAACAGAACTTAGTATGATGTTGATCATTGTGAAATAGTGCATTTTTAATGACTGTTATATTAATCAAATTAGTGCAATTTTTATTATTGCTTTTAAGAATTAGTGAGCTAGATTTTAATAAGTAAATTATGGAAAATTACATCTCCGTTCTGTTGTGAGATATACTATAATTATGTGCATAACAAGTTAATGTTGACAGGCGCGTTGTCCTTTCAATGCAAAAACACGTTTGAAACAACGACATAAATTTTCAGGCTAGTAAATTAACGTATTATTCGGCATAAAAAAAAAATAGATATATTAGGTGACAATTTTATTTTTAAGCATAGGAAACATCATTTTGGGTATTTTTTATGTATTAAGTATGGGGTTTCTTAGCAATGCGCCTGTGGTTACAAAATGCCGATGCCAGTACTATAGTACATAGTTGGAAAATATAGTGTTTTAGTTTGGATCAATAAGTGATCTCAACAATTTAGACAAGTTGATTTGAGTATTTTTATACTTTGAAACCAAATATAAATTATTGGATTCCTCAGGATCTATGATGTGATCATATAGTTCCAAGCCATATATTCTATTCCAGTTAATTGTAAATGAAGTGTTATTAAATGAGACCCATTCAGTGTATCTGTATTGTTTTGTTCTTATACTGTAACCCATTATTTTGATGTGTTTTAGGCGTGGCTTGTCTGAATTCTTCTGAGGGTATTCACTTGGTCTGGGGCATTGACTTAAGGCGAAATATTTTGTGGTTTTATACCCTTCCATCATTGGTTTAAGATTTTTTCCTTCAAAGCAAAGTTTCCTCTTATCTTTATTATTTTTACATTTAGGTATATTATTTTGTTTTAAATTGGCAAGGTCTACTAATGTGGGAAATATGTCTACTAGCTCGACAGGAGCGTGAACAATTTTCGGGGATAATTTCGGTGAGGCAATTATCAGAGGAACGTTCAATGCGACATCAAAGTTGGAGTATTTTGCCCATAGACCATTCTCACCTAGAGACCAACCTGCAAAAATTTGAGTAGGTAGGTATACACGTCGTAATCGTTAGGTATATATAATTATTTTTTTAAAACCCATACAGTGTCAGTGCTCTCATACGGCGAAGGAAAACATCGCGAGGAAATCGGCATGCCCAAGAACTAACAGATCAAAAAACATGTGCCATCCAGCAATCCGCAATGGGTCCGCGAACGCTCGCTTGAGAGTAGGCCAGTGTTCCACCCAGCAGTGGGACCTTATGAAGGCTGTCTGTCATTATGATTATTACTGAGGTAGAGGTTGATTTTTTCACAGGTCCAGAATGAAACTCTTCAATAAATCAATGCTTGTTGTCTTACTTAGGTATCTTCAGTTCTCCTCGCCTCCCCTACCATGAACTCTTAGAGCGATTGAAATTAGGACCTAAACTGAATTGTCAAAAAATGTTGTACCATGACTTCAATAATTATTAATTTCATGGTACAATTTTTTTTTGACAATTCAGTTTAGGTCCTAATTTGAATAGCTCTAAGAGTTCATGGTATGGGGACTGGGCACGGTGGGCGAAAGCCTGGTTCATAAGCAAGAGGTTGCGGATGCGATTCGCGCATGATCTTCAAATATTTGTTCTACTAGGCATTCGTTATAGTTCCTGATACCCACGAAGGGATTCTTCCAGGTCTATAAAAGTAGCCTGATGTAGGTAGGTAGCTAATGTAATAACTGGAAAAGATCAAACCATGGTCACTAGTCAGGACAACGATAGTTTTCCTCATATCCACAAAACTTATTAATTTTCCAATTAAATCGTCTATGTAGTTGGCTGCGGCGAAGTAGCTCTGTCGAATTTTCAAAGACCATTTTTTCGGCATCGTCCCAAAGGGAAATGAGATGTTTAGTCTTTTGATGTCGTTTCTACTCCGAACATCAGTCCATGGATGCCATGCTACTAAAGGCATCTGTTTTGGTATGGATGGAAATCTAGGAGGTTTTACTTTGCTGATAGGGACATTACCTGAAAGTTTAGTGTTTGCTTGTTATAAGGTCCGCTAATTGGTAGGTAGGTACTTTTAAATATTCTGGACTTTGATAATGCTGGTTGCTTATGGCAATTCTATGACCCAGCGCTACCTATATTAGGTACTCTTGTTTTCTGATTTATAGACTAAATCAGTCGCGACATTCTCGAGACAACTATGTGCAATATAGGTTAGTGAAGGCTTATTTGTATAACATAAGCTACTACCTACCTACTTAATCTAGAAATTAGAGTAACTGGATAACGCTGGGTCCTAAGAACGTCTTAACTTACTAAGAAATTCCTTTGGAAACTTAAGAGGAATGTGGGGCTTATGAAACCCAACAGCCAAAAAAAAAGGTTTGCTGTCATTTGATCTCCTTCTAAGGATGTTGATTGCATAGTTCAAACTTTCCAAATCCGGCAAAGTGTCTCCTGGTTGATGCTTTACATCCACTGGGCAAATTAAATTGCTTTCCAGTTTGTTTGTGTTGAAATCTTGGCATACAGCAGCATCTTTGAATACTTCAGTTGATGGATGGTAAGGGTAGTGCGACCAACTATGCGGGTAGTCATCAGAGTTGTTTGAACTTAACCCCGGGTGGAAGACTTTGCCAACGGAGTATGTTTCATAACCGTTCTCCTTGAATAGTTGCGGCATCGTGGTGAAATTTCCGACTGTGTCACGCCAGTAACTGTAGAAATCGTACAGATGAAGAGAATCCGGGCGTCGACCCGTTAAAAGAGAGTTTCGGCTTGGAGCGCAAAGTGCTTGCTGTAAAAAATGCTTACGTAAGGTAGATATAGTTCGCACAGCGGATCTAGGCTTCCGTGAAGTTAGCCGTTTGTGATGCGCAACAACAATTTAGTTTGAAAAAGCTCCATTGCGCATCGAAACGGCTAATTTCACGACGGCCGAGATCCGCCGTGAGAACTATACCTACTAGGTACCGACGACGTACCTACACTACACTACAGTAAAATACTAAAACTATAAAAAATAATGTTAAATAAAATATACCTACCTTCCTACAATTTTAGCACATAGCACATCACAAAAGGATGGTAATAGCTAGCATCGCATCGCTTACCTGAGCGTAGGCATGTTTGAAAATAACACCTCTGGCGGTAAGTTTTTCGAGGTTTGGCAAGTGAACATTTTCGACTGATAGATGGCGTAGATCATCTACTATCATGAACAATACATTGTACTTTAATTCAGTTCTATGAATAAGCCCTAAGCAAACTTCTTGTGCTAAGAACATGAAGATAAAAATAATAATAGATTTCACAATCATTTTTAACAATTAAAATCACAACACTTTTGTAGTAAATCTTGGTTGGTGGTCACACCCTCAGACCCTCAGACAAATTAGAACTCAAGACCACTAATCAACTCCATTTTGCAATCTTGGAAAATGCATGCGTAGAATGAAACGTAACTTTACTACATCCATCATCATAAGGTACATAAAACTACTAAAAGTTTACTCAATAGGTATTGGTCGTATTAGTAGTGGGGTTGACGGACGGTGAGAAGCAGAGTGGTGGGGGTGTGTTTGTTTCTTAGCTACTTTGTAGCTAGAACTAGCTATTATATCACTCCCATCGGCCACAACTTGAAAAAAAGTGGCTAAACATTTTAAGCTACTTTTTATAGCTTTATACGTGTCGCTTCAATGAAGCGACACGTTAAAAAAAATAACCTTATATTTATGGATCAATGTGTGATTTAAATTTTTCTTTTGATCTGTTGCAGTCCATTTCCAGAATCAAAGAAGTAGAATTTAATTAAAAAATAAGCAGACAAATTGAATGAGTCAGATTATGAACTATAAATTCTATTCTCTGTATTAGAAACTCGTTCAGGAAAAAAACCAATGTTCCTTCTTTCATTACTTAGTACATTAGTGGTTCATAAGCAAATTATGGGATCAGTGGAATAAATCATTGGGTACTCAGTCAGGATAGATTAGCGGCTAGTGACTAGCACAACCATCTACTACACTACCTACATCTTCTCTCAGAATAAGTAGTAGGTACTACTTACCTGTTATTTTGTGACTTAAATACTTACATAAATATGTAAATAATATTAAAAACTTATTATTGTCCATTACCTAACTTAACATTAAAAGTATAATGTGTTGTCATTATACTTTTAATGTTAAGTTAGGTTAGTTTTTTAGTCATAATTTTAACTTCTTCAAGTTACTTTTTGGGGTAAAAAAAAAGTGCTGATCTGGCTACTTTTTGCCTGAGCTAAAAAAACAACTGATCTAGCTATTGTACGTTGCTTATCCGTAGCTACAACCATAGGTTACAGTTGGCAACACTGGTTGTCGTCTCGTCTGTCATTTTGTCATCATTCAAACAAAATCATCTGTTTTCGTAAATCTTTGTATATTTTGTAAATAAATGAATATAATCTAATAATTTATTATCATGTATTTTTATTAGATATTAGTTTCTTTGAAAGTGCGAGTGGGCAATGAATGTTGTGTTTTTTTATTGAGTGACGTCATTGTTTTCGACTGCCAGCTAAACGACGCAATTGCATTTTACTTGAAAATGGATATAAAATGAGGATTGTTTTCGTAAACAAGGTATGTTCTGTAAGTAATACGTAGTAGTTTTTAACACCTGCGTGTGTCTGGTCAAAAGATAACGAACGTTTAGTTACAAGTCGAACAACTATCGATTTCCTTTGTCCTCGGACCCTTCCAGTGATACATAGCCATAGCTTTTTGTATAGGTTGAAACCAGCTGTTTCACAATTACAATGGCCCCGTACTTTTGTTCTTCCGAGTTGATTTAGCCATTGGTTGTTTTGAGCATTATGTAATAATGTATGATTGATCTATTTTTGGCTCATGTGAAAAAAAAAACAATAAAATAATAGCAGGAAGGGCATAGTGAAGTATTTGTGCTTTTAAGAAAAAACTGTCTGAATCTTGTGGCTTTAATTGTAGGTATAATAAAGTGAGCAAGTGATAAAACAAAAGATAAATCATTATTACAGGTATGTATACATACATGCATTTGTTTATTATTGTCACTATTTAGATAACTTTACTCTCATCTTGCACCATATTGTGATGAGTGCATCACAATCGCAAAAGCATCACTTCAGTATTGAGTGTTGCTACACATTGGGAAAAAAATGAAAAGTCTTGTGGTTGGTTGTCACTATTTTTAGACTACACATCTGTGTAATAGTGTATACTATATGTATTACTCAGTGGCAAAATATCATAAACCAATTTTAGGAGAAAAGAAAAAAAGAGAGAAATGCATATGGTGATTGTTAGGCGATTCCAAGGCAGCATTCCAGGCATTTCAGTAAAACAGGCAAGAGTGGTTGTGCTTTTGTAGGTAAATTTTTAACTCTTCATTTTTTTAAATAAATAAATAAATAACGCTGGACCATACACACATCATCATCTAGCTCCAAGCAGTACTAATATCTGTTCTGTGTCCAAGCTAAGCAGAGCTTGTGTTATGGAAGATGACTGATACACTTATTACAATACAATACATAGGTAGTTTTATTATAAGTACATAAAAAATACCAGGTAGCTTTATTATAAGTACATAAAAAATACCCAGAACACCCAGAACAAATATTTGCAGATTATACAAACATTTGTCCTAAGGCGAGAATCGAACCCGCAATCTACTGCGTCGCAGGTGGACCTTCGCTCGCCGCTCCACATTGTTCGTCATATAAAGATAATTTTGATCGCAGGCGGCACTAGGACAGGATGTCAGCCGAGTCGCCACGGCACGTGAGGTCGGGAGGGCCCCTGACCGTGCCCTCACAGCCCCCGACCGACCGCTCCATCATTGACGCAGTCTCCGGTTTCATCAATGACGTCAAGCTTACATCCTCATCCACCATAGACCTCAAGGATGTAATACAATGGGCGAGGTTAGTCTTTACTAACTGAATGAATACCCAACCATAGAGTCTTAAACCCACAGTTTATAAACAGCAACCCTACCCTTATTTAGGGGTTGTTAATAGACATTCAAATAATAATTGTGTGCAATGAAAACTTAAACACCCGTGCGAAGCTGAAGTCACATCTAATAAGTTTATGAAGCAACACAAACGGACACTGGCAGAATTGTGACAGATAAAGTCACAGAAGTCTTATAATAGAGAAGTCGATTCAGGGCATTGCGCTAGTAACTAATATTTTGATTACAGTAAAAAATTATTATGTTAAAGTCCGTTCAATAAGAGAACCGTCGTGAATCAATCAATTTCAATTCATATGTCAACGACATAAAAGTCACCTGACGACGACGGTTTCTCTTATTGAACTGACTACCAAATATTTTGCCGCAGGTTTGAAACAGCCGACATAAATGAGCCAACAGCTGAAGGCGATGGTGAAACCGAGATATCACCTCTGCTGTTGATCCTCGGCTACGGCGCAGGCGTGCAAGTCTGGCTCATACCGCCGAACGGGGAAGCTCAGGAGGTTCTATCCTGGCGTCAAGGCACCGTTCGTGTGCTGAGAATACTCCCCACACCTGTGAGAGGAGACTGTTTTGCACCAAAGAGGCCACTGATAGCCTTGTGTGATTCAGCCAGTCCTGGCCCGGCTTTCTGCTCGTTAAGTTTCATATCCATCCGGGGGGGTGAACAGGCAAGTACATGATTCAATTCTTAGTCTACATTTAGGGCATATTTCACAATCTTCTAGTGTCAAGTAGACAAGCAAATGTTATTTCGGCTAACTGCAATAAGCTTTAAGTACCTTTCTTTGTTGTTTTCTTCTAAGTTTAAATTATATAATTTTTACAAACCTGTGGTATACCGTATATTGCAGGGACTCTAGATTTTCTATAATATACTAAAATCCTATCTTTATTTCAACAGGTGAAGAGCATAAAATTCAAAAACCAAATTCTGGACGTGCTGGCGAACAAGCGCTCAGTAGTGGTTTCTTTCTCCGAGCGGTTTGCGGTTTTTGATGCGGGGACTTTAGAAGATCGAATGACTGTGACCACTTGCTACCCGTGTCCCTGCCCCCTTGGGGGTAGCACGCCGATTAATCCTCTGGCACTAGGAGATCGCTGGCTCGCTTACGCAGATAAGAAACTCAACCAGTCGAAAAGAAGCAGTGGAGGTTGTGAAGGTGAGTTATTATTTCGCTTCACTTCACTTCTTTGTGTCTTGTTACGGTTCTGTCAATGTTCATTACGCATTTTCATAATACCTACTGAGATGGAGATATATGAATGAACAAAAATATGGCCATTATGTGCAATATGAAAAACAAAATGTTTTTTTTTTATATTAAAAAATACACAACACAAACGCAACTAGCAATAATAATTAAATAAGGCTTAAAATAAAAATACCAACACACAGTGGTGTTGTTGTTGTAACACTCATGCGGACTCCTTTTAGGATATCCTTCAAAGTTTGCTATGGCTATGCATTTTAACACTAACAAATGTTGTATAGAAAATGTGTTCGATAAGTAGGTATATACCCAACTGTCGTTTATTTGCATTTACCATTTAATTAATTGTCTCTAAAACTGACCTTCCGTTGCCTTATTTGTAACTGTATGTCGAATTACGCTACCTCACATTTGCATCATTGGTTACAAGGCTCCGTTCTAGATTTTAGTTAGTCTATTAAGAGAATTAAGTTAGTTGAGTTATTATAAACTGATTATTAATTTATAAAATACGAAACTTAAAAAGGATAGTTTCTTTAGCTATGCATTTTGTAGTTTAGGAGTGTGTTCTATTGAGCTTAGAAAGCATTTGTCAAAATAAATACTCAAAATATGATCAAAACGGATTAAAAATAATACCTGAAATTGCGTAAGCATTCTTTGAATAAAGGATTTAGGTACTAAGAAGCCGAGGTTTCAAAATCCTTTCCGCATTATTTATCGGCATTTAATGAACCACAGTAATTGCTATGGCTATTAGTATTATCAATATCGGCTACTGAACTGGCTAGCGAGTATTCGTTGACCTTTGTAGTATCGACGCTTTGTTGCAAAACAATTCGTGCATAGTTACCGTTGTTTGTTCTAAGATACGTGCGTGTCTAGGAGCTTGTGTGTTAATCCAATTACATATTTAGATCACGCGAAGCAAGGTAGGTATTTTTATGTTTGTCTAGCATCGTCCAATCAGCGACAAGAAATTAGTAACGATCGGAATGATATTTTTCGAAATTTAACTACCTAATGTAGTGATGACGCTAGAACTCAAGTTTTTTGTTCAAATATCAAGGTAATATTTTCCATAAGCTTTCAAAAATATCGGGGTCTGATTTTGATCTAGGATTTTTTATTATATAAGATATTACTGGCTCTCATATGCGTTTTCAATTTTTACAAAACTTAATTTTTACTTAATTTATTCTTTGTTTATTATTTTTTGTTGCGATTTGTAAACAAAGTCGTATTATCGACTGAGTGACGTCATAAATTCTGTTAGTCATGCTAGCTTTATTTTAATTGTTTGACTACGCCACAGCTAAGATATGAGTACCAAACTACGCATATCTACAATTACATTAGTGATGCATCTGTTTTGTTTATGTACCTACTATATAAAAAGCTAAGATCGAGATGAAAGTAGGTATCAAGTCCCTGTAAACAATTCTCTTTTAAATTTTCTATTTTGAGCAAGCCTATTTAATTTTAATTTGAAATGCCTGTATTATTATAGTGCAGACAAACATCTCAGAATTTAAATTTGTTATGTCTGTACTCGAACACTCAAATCCGAATACTCAAACGCTATATAAATATTTCAGATCATGTTAACTATTTGTTCATTGCTAACTGGATATGGAGAAAAGTCAAATTCATCATTCAAGAATTTTTTGATGAATGTGTTTAAATTTAATTTTAATTTTTATAATAATATAAGTACTAAGTGTACCATTTTTGTCTGTGCTACTAGGTACCTACATTGTATTATTGTGTGTAAACAAACTTTATGCATATTGTACGTCCGAAAAGGGCAAACTGTTGGACTATTTTTGTATTTTTAATTTTACCATCTTACATTTATAACAGTTTTACAATAAAAATATTCTTATTCTTATTCTTATTCTTATTCTTATATCACTCAGACTCCGTTTCAACCAGGGATGTGCGAGGATGTGTAGCGAGGGATGTGTTTGTTAGGAACCAATAGAACCACTTCGTTCTCGCTTTGACAGCTTTAATGAAGTGATTCTATTTGTTCCTAAAAACACTTTCCTCGCTACACATCCTCGCGTATCTCTGGTGTAAACGCAGCCTTAAGATTTATTAAGTTGAGTAGCTTCAATGTGACAGTAATGTCTATTGTAGGTGAAGGCGTGAGTAGTTACACAGCGACGGTGCTGCACGCGGCGAAGTCGCTGGGCAAGGGTCTGCGCGGGCTGGGCGAGAGCGTGGCGCACAGCCTGGCGGGCACCCGGGCGCCCGCGCCCTGCCCCTCGCCGCCGGCACTGCGCGCCGACTGCTTGCAGCCCGGTGTCCTCACTGTACTGGATGTGGAGGTACACTACAATCTAATCAAGAGTTTACTTACTTACTTACTACTCACTTATTTACTTTTACTTAATCATGAGTAGTAGAGTTCTTTGTGATAGAGCTGGTCCGGGGAGGACGGCAGAAATAGGTATGGTGGCGACCATACCTATTTCTGCCGTCAAGCAGTAATGTTTGCGTTGATGTGTTCCAGGCACATGAGACTTTCGATCTACGTCTCAGGGTGGCAACCCGTGAGTGATACCTCTTGTATTGCAAACGTTCATTGGCTGCGGTAACCGCTTACCATCTTGTGGGCCGTACGCTTGGTTGCCACTTTACTAAGCAGACAATTAATATGATCACGCGATGCGGTAAAACTACGCGTAAACATAGTCTTGCCATGCCAAAAAATGTGTCATATTTGACAAGCGTAGTAGAGTTCTTTGTGATAGAGCTCGTCCGGGGAAAGACTACCACCTACCTATTTCTGCCGCCAAGCAGTAATGCTCGCATTGCTGTGTTCCGGTGTGAAGGGTATGGTTTCCGGTGAAATTACTGGCACATGAGGCTTTCGATCTTAGCCTCAAGGTGGCAACCCGCGAGTGATACCTCTGGCATTGCAAGCGTCCATAGGCTGCGGTAACCGCTTACCATCTTGTGGGCTGTATGCTTGGTTGCCACTTCAGTTGTATAAAAAAAAAAGCGATTGTCGGACTTTATATGCAAGCTAAATGACTACAAACAATTCATCATCATCATTATCATATCAGCCGATATACGTCCATTGCTCGATAGTTTTGTAAACCTCGTTGCAGCTAAAATGGCGTTACACTATGTTGCCATCGCTCGTCATTTAAAATCACAAGTTGCAAATAAGGTAAATATCTTTTGCAGGGCATCGAGGAAGAGGACGGTCAGGACGCGTCGGAACCATACGAGCCGATTGTGGCGCACTTCATAGCGCATTCGGAACCGGTGACCGCTCTGAAGTTCGACGCGAGCGGCATGCTGCTGGTGACGGCTGACAGGCGCGGGCACGACTTCCACGTGTTCCGCATCAACCCGCACCCGTCGGCGCCGAGCCTCGCGTCCGTGCACCATCTGTATGTGCTGCACCGCGGCGATACCACGGCCAAAGTTCAGGTGAGGTCCTCGGGCTAAAACAACACAACACGCACGATACACCCAACACACACATACTTCAAACATCATACACTAAATCCTGACCTTGATTATATTACTAAGGACTTGCGACTGTCCTTAGTAATATAATCAAGGATCGGTATTTAGACATTTTAGATGATGGAATAGAATATTTATAAATATTTTACTGCGCCACACAAGAAACATAAAAATACCGAAGGTAAGGTAAGACCTTCACGATCTTCTATTAAACAACCCAACATATCGCTAAGAAGCACTGCGTTAAGAATGCCATTTAATAAAAAAAAACATAGTGTGAAAACAACAGTAATTTAGGAGTGGGGCGTGCTGTTTTAGACTGGATGATCCCTACATCAATATTCTAACTAAAATTCGAATGTTATATAAAAGTTGCTTCGGCAGGACATAGCGATATCTGGTGACTCGCGATGGGCGGCGATATCGACCCTGCGCGGCACCACCCACATATTCGCGATGTCGCCGTACGGCGGCGCGTGCGGCGTGCGCACGCACACGCACCCGCGCGTCGTGAACCGCCTGTCGCGCTTCCACCGCTCCGCAGGCCTGCCGATACATGCCGCCGATAAACGAGGGCCTGCTAGTCCGGTAAATAGTATACATCATCATTATCAGCCGAAAGACGTCCACTGTTGGACTCTCTTTGGGGGAGGCCTATGCCTCCCCCAAAGAGCGCCATCACGACCGATTTTGAGCCTTCACCATCCACCGACTTCCTGCGACCGCTTTAATGTCATCGGTCCATCGAGTGGGGGGCCGTCCTACACTTCGTTTTCCAGTTCGTGGTCGCCACTCGAGAACATTTATTAATCGTGTAAATAAATTAATATTGCTTTTGATTGTTTGCATAAAAAATACATTTTATTGGGCTATACCAATCGGACTACTGGGAATTTTCTTCCCAACAAACTTACCAGTAAGACTACTGGTAATTTGTTCCCAGTAGACTTACCAGAAAAACAAAACTCCCAATAGTCTTACTCTTATGTAGACCTAGGTAATTGATAGATAACCTGCATTTTTAGACGATCATTATCATCATCATCATATCAGCCATTTCACTGCTGGACATAGTTTGACAGCATTTTTTTTTTATAAATTATTAAATATATATTTTTGCTTGAAATGTTTTAAATTAGAACACTCACGAAAGAGCGAAACCTCCTATCACACATATGTTATTACTTAAAAGGAGGTTTCAGCCATGGTTAATTTATGTAAAAAAAATTGTTGAAGAATAAAACATTTTGTATTTGCATTTGATTAGACTAGCTAAGCTAAAAGGATAGTGTAAGTGCTAACCAAGCCTACTTTTATCTTAACCTGTTCCAGTCTTAAAGTCAATTGTGTGGGTAAAATGAGTAATTAGTAAAGTTACTACTATGCCACTTATGATTAATTCTATTCACGAAATACTGATGCCACAATTATCAAATGAACTCTGATTATATTATTAAATGAACTTGAATCCGATCAGCTCATTTCCCAATTTCTCAAACAACTCATTATAGCTCAATGAATGACCTAACTTTTTCTTTCAGCAATTAAATAATTTCAAAAATGGCGTCACCGTATTTGTCAAATCGTCAAATGCAAAAATATAGACGCTATACGCTCGCTTGAGAGTAAGTCAGTGTCCCAGCAGTGGGAACACTAAAAAAATGGCTTTTTTGTTGTATAGACGCTGTAGATCTCTAAATGAATCATACAACAAAGCATTTTCGAAGAAGTGTTAAGTAGACTGAGTTCTGGCTAGCCACCAATTTGGTTCTTCTAGTGTGAAGATCGTGAAACAGGCCCTAAGTATAAGTTCTCTTTCAGGTGGGAGACGGAGCGGGTGCCGGCGCTTGGTTCCCCAATCCACGTTTGCCACCATACCCGCTGCCAGTCGTGAATGCACCTTTAGCCCAACTTCGACCGACGCCTAACTTAGCCACGCATACTGTTACAAGAACTAGCTCAGGTAACATAATATCCGAATCTGGCAACACTAGCGGTCTTTGTTGCTCAGGTAACATTTTCGAATCTGGTAACACTAGCGGTCGGTCTCGGCTTTTTCAAAGTTGTTAGGCCATGACAGAGGCCTTCGGGCGGCCTAGAAACTCTGTCACCAGAGTTGGCCACTGACTCATACGAACGAACGAACGAGCGGCGGGCGACGCGGTCTGACGAGTGCCAACCAAAGTTCAATATTTTAAACTGAAGTGACAGCAAAAAGTATGACATGAGCTCTCAAATAAGACTTATTGGCGCAATGACTAAAATCCATGTTTTTTTTCGTCGCTCGCTACTTTTATTTCCTATTTCTATTTGCTTTTGAAGACATTGATATAGCTGCAGCCGACTGTACAAACAATATACAGGCTGATAAACCATGTAATATCCAAATAAGTGTCTCTAAAATATGTAACAACTCATGTTTATTATTATTTTGGTAGAAAAAAATACCACGATCCTAGACCCATCCAACAACATTACAGTGCCTTCTTGAGAAGTTGCAAACATATTTCATCTTAACCAGGTACCTTATTGTTGGCCGTTACATTTGAAAGAAAGAAAGAAAGAAAACACATTTATTGACATCATCATCATAGGCCTTTTCCATCGATAATTTTTTTTATCTATCTTTTTTATATATCTTTCTTTTATATATAATATAAAACTTAAGTCACATATTGACCCACAGATTATAAATTAACAGTGTATAGTTGATAGGCTTTTTACAACAGTTAGATTAAACATTAGCTAACAGAAGTTTAAAGCATGAATAAATGAGGCCCTAAATCTTTAAATAACACTTTGATTATGTTTTACCCAGGGCGACAGCGTCTATCCTCTCTGTCCGAGGACGGAAGTAGCGTGCCGTTACTCGCGCGTGCGATGTGGGGCGTGGCTGCGGGGGCCGCGGGGGCCTCCGCTGCGGGGGGCTCGCGGGGCCCGCCTCAAGCCGCGCTCTACTTACTAACAGCAGGGGGCGCGCTCGCGCATCTAGTGTTGCATCCTCGCGCTGCCAGCGGTAAGTACTTATCTACGAGATCTATCTGATGACGATCTCAGTCATCTTTCCGCTGCTTCGTTGAATTTTGGGAATTCCTTTCTTAGTGCACCCCTACACCACAAGAGCAGTGTACTCTCTAAACTTCATGTTTCTAGGAGTTGTGGTGCAGAACAGATATTAGTACTACATACAGAATGACCACTCCCTACCTCCCACCGGTTTTAATTACCTCACCCCGATCGCGAATTCACATGCACTTTCGCAGACACTGAAGCTAGGGGCTATTATGCTCGTTCTATTTTGTTTTTGTGTGGGTGTAGTGCATTCATATCACAGCACGCGTATGATATGCGCTATTGAAAGCGTGCTATCTCGCTCCTTCCTTGGTGCCAACCATGATACTCAACATAAACAACGGCACCGTATACGTACAAAAATTGCGACGCGTTTGTTTATACATTTTATTGAGTGGGGTGTGTTTAAGGTTAAGACTGCGTTTCGACCAGAGATGTGCGATGATGTGTAGCGAGGGATTTGTTTGTCAGGAACCAATAGAATCACTTAATTTACCTAGTCTCGCTCTGGCAGCTTCAATAAAGTGATTTTATTAGTTCCAACAAACACATCTCTCGCTACACAACCTCATTCTGATTGAACGCACAATTTATGTCTTAATTTGATGAGCATTTCAGTTGTTAAGTAATGTTATGTTCAGGTGTGCCAAAAGAAAAGATCTGTGACGAGTCTCCGATTGAGTTGGAAGTGGAGGCGGTGGCGCAGTGGCCGCTGCAGCGCCCGCTGCCCGCCGCCGACCTGCTGGCCCCGCTGCCGCCCTCCAACCCGCTGCTGCAACCGATGTCTTGCGCCGTAAATTACATTCTATCTTTTTTACATACCAGTCTATACTAATACTAATCTGTACTAATATTATAAAGAGCGAAGATATATTTTTGTTTGTAACAAATAAACTCAAAAACTCGAATTGAAAAAACTCGAATCGATTTCATAAATCATTCACCATTAGAATCAAATCAAATAATCAAATATATAAGAATGGTACATTATCCCTGAACAACATAGACTATATTTACTACTAGCGACCCGCCCCGGTTTCGCACGGGCGCCTAAGTTTTCATTGCACCCGTGCAAAGCTGGAGCAGATTGGCTAGTAATATTATATTACTAGCGGCTCGTCCCGGCTTCGCACGGGTACAATGAAAAATTAAACACCCGCCTTTCCTTTTAAACTATACTAATATTATAAAGAGAGAAGATTTGTATTTTTGTTTTTTACGAATAAACTCAAAAACTACTGGTCCAATTTCAAAAATTCATTTTCCATTAGAATGCTACATTATCCCTTAGTAACATAGGCTATATTTATTACTAGCGATCCGCTCTGGCTTCGAACGGGTGCGGTTTTATTGCACCCGCGCGAAGCTAGGACGGAAATAAAGTCGCTCCCCTCGCGCCTCGTCTGTCCCTTTGTATGTAAGAATGTATGTAAGCTTAGATTTTTTAAACTTCGCAACGGATTTTAATGCGGGTTTCAGCAATAGATAGAGTGATTCAAGAGGAAGGTTTATACGTTTTTATAGTTTAAGCACCCATGTGAAGCTGGGGTTGATCGCTAGTTATTTTATAAACAAAACTTTTACGTGCCTTCGTTTAGAACTTAGAAGTAAACCTTTTTTCTACATAACCTTTTTTCCATGTAACCTTTTTTCACGTGTTTGTTTATCTGTACAGAGATACTCTGATATGTGCATGAGCGAAGAGGAGAGATGGTTGTCGCAAGTCGAGATAGTGACGCACGCCGGGCCGCATCGCCGCCTGTGGATGGGGCCCCAGTTCGTCTTCAAAACGTTCAATTGTACTGGGTATGTAGTTGTTTGATTGATATCTTGTTTATGGCTAGGGCCCCATAGATCATTAAAACATTAATTCAATTGTGATGGGTGTTTAAATCCTCTGTTTGGCCAGTCCCCATGCATCTTTAGAAACATTCGATTGTACTTAATATAAGTCGTTTGTTTAAATTTTGTATAAGGCATGGTAACAAACAATACGCTTCTTAAAAACGCTGTAAAATAGCCTATGAATTTCACCAGAGTTGGTCACTGATTTATACGAACTTACTTATTTCATTTATTTTTTCATTAAACAATCTTATTTAAAATTTAAATTAAAAATTGAATTTATTTACACGCAGATACACTACAGATAAACGAATTTAATACACAATTTTAAATATTTCAAATAATACAAGTTATTTTATCGTTTCTCCTCTCAGCTGTACCAGTTTTGAATCTTACAATATTTCCAGGTCTACGTCATCGCTGTCGGAAGCGGAAACGGTGGAAGTGGAAGCCAGCGCGGGGCGCGGCGCGGCGCGCTCCAACCCCGTCAACATGCCCGGCGTGCGGCCCCGCGTGCCAGTGCTTATAGACTCCGGCTCTGCCAGTAAGTTATACCATCATCTGATTAAATCTAATTTATAATGCGGATCACTTTAGAACTGGCAGGATTCGAACCCGCGTCTTGCTCCTTGAACCGACAAACACCAGTAAACAGTAAAGTTTTAAACATAAATGTAAGTATATAATTCATTGTGTTTATACCAGGTAACTTTTATATTATTACGCAGTATAAAAATTCCTTGGGGTATACCTAGCTTTGGATTTAATTTGTCTGTGTGTCATAACTTATCTATACTATATCTACCAGCTATTATTAACGCTACAGCTCGCTACAGTGTCTCTAAGCACCGAGATAAACCTTAGAAGGTTTTACAGTGCTTATTCTTATAACAAATAATGTAACCTTGAACATGCTTGAATAAATAAATACAAAATACATATATAGCACTAGCATACGATCGAGCAAGTGTGATTAGATTTTAATCTACCACGCGAGCCACCTGCAGCTTTAGATAGCACAACAAACATGTCTTTCGAATATTTAGTTCATGCCGGTTTCCTCGATGTTGTTCTTAACCGTAACGGTAGTGAACAAAGATGGCGACCGATTTTTTATGTTGATACTTTTTATTTCAAAAGACAATGCCTGAAATTGGTGTTATTTTTTTTCCTCTCGTCCATCAACTAAACCTTGTTTTTCTTGTACAGAATAGTGTATCAAACGAAACTTATTTGGCATGCATGTCTCTAAACTCAGTCCGAAATGAGTTTTAAGAGTATCCATTTATTACTTTTGTAGGCAAGTTTCGCCCTTAGATGCGTGGTAAGTGTTAAGTTGTCATGCAATGATAGCTGTTGAATATCCTCTCACAAATTATAGATTACTTACAGGTATCATCATCATCAGAATTCGGCATTGTCTTTTATTTATCGAGTGTTTTAAACAGTCATAAACATGGTCAAGAATCAGCTCATGAGTGATTTTCAGGTGATTTTGTATAAAACAGAGACAACATTCGCTTCTCTAAGCCCCTATATTTGACAGGTTCTCTAGAACATTCTCCGTCGGACAGTTTCCGTCGCAAGTCGTTACTCGCCGAGGCGGGTCGCGCGGCCTCCGTCTGTGATGTACAGCTCAAGGAAGACCTGGCTGAGGCTATGAAGGAGGATCACGGTATGTTCATTACCTTACAACTAGTATAAATCAAATAGATTTGCAACTAAACAATTGATTCAGTAACCTCAAATCCTAAAATTATTATGGATTGGTTAACACTTAACACACACACACAAGAGACTTAACAACAAAGTCTTAGGGTGATAAGCGCAGAACAGTGCCACGCAAACACTTGAAAACTTTAAGCTTTGGGTGGCACTGCATCTGTAATAGTCAGGCGTGGTGCTTAACATCAGGTGGGCGCCTTGATTGTCATGTCACTTGCTGACAAAAAAAAACAACACTAAAAATGCTTAATTGAGTTAAGTTGCAAAATGGCCCAACTCAGCATATTCAGATTGTAACAACCTACGCTGATCTTCCGTTGAGGCCTTTGAGGTCTGATTAAATTATGAATATATTAAACACGGACACTCGAATACAGATAGAGCTCGTCCAATAAAGAAATATCACTGTATTGCTGATGAAATGAATATACCAGGCTTTCGACATGTCTCAAAGTGACGGGGGCAACGCCACGTAGGATATGTCTTAAAGTTTATATAAAAACGCACTACGTAATTATCATTACAACAAATTTATTCACATTTATGATGGCATTCCATTACATGTTCAGCATTTGATAATTTACATTTACAAAGATACGAAAAAATAAATTCATTTCATCATCAGTCAAGAATCATATTTTATTAAAACATTTTACCATTCTAATTTATACGGCATTAGTATTAAATTTAATGTTTTGTAATCGTACGCGCGCGCGTTTGAAAAGTTACGTCATGATCATAATTCGTCGCAAATCGTTCGGGAGTGAACGCAGAAATAACACAACAGAACTAAAACCAAGCGAGAAATATCAAGAGGAAGATCGCCACTCATTTGTGCACATTTTATGCAAACCGCCGCCGGCCCTGTACCGAAGCCAAAGGCATCCATAGCACTGAACATCCCTCTTGACTCTCCAATTCTAACTTTCCTATCGCACGGGCGACGCTAACACAATTTAACAGCGTCAACGTTTCGTCCGCCCCCTGATTACGTATCTCGTGACACGTTTGCGACAGGCTTATATTGCGCAATCGTTGCTCTCGAACGTTGAATAATCTAAAGATTTTATTTAGATCATTCAAAGTAGAATCAGCCGCAAGATATCAAAGAATATGTTTTGATCTTGGGACCGATTCTTTGACAACAATGATTGCGCGGAATGGAGAAATGTGTGTAATCTTGAAAAATAGTTTAGATTGATTGATTTTACACATCTCCTACGTGAATAACTCTTATCGCAAACCTGTCGCAAGACACGTATTCAGAGTGCGGAGCGTCGGTGAACCGCCTCACCGATCGATGACGCGATCAGAGATTAATGGTTGCCTTCGGTTTCGTATAGGGCTGGCCCGGGAGCGCGCGGAGGCGGAGGCGGAGGCGGCAAGCTCCGCGGAGGAGAGGCGCGGGGGAGTGCAGCTGGCCGTGGCGCCCGGCGGCACAGTCGTGCGCGCGCCGCACGCCCCCCCACCCCCGCCGCCCGACGCCGACGACTACACCTGCGCCAACGACGACGAGGCCTCCTTCCGACCCGTCGTCCGCACCTCGCACTCCCTCCCGCCCCCCGCGGACCTCCCCGCGACCAACCTCCCGCGCACCACCACGATCCCCGTCCAGTCCCTTCATGCTACCCCCTGTACGCGCCACGAGCACGACCCGCGCCCGCTGACGACGAACGTCGTCATCCCGGCGGTTCTTGACGAATTCGACGCGGACCTCGAGCGTCAAATGACCGACGCGACCCGCGATCACCCACTGCCCGAGCGACCGGATATTTCGGTCGGTTTTACAGTTATACCCACCCCAGCAGCGGATAGTTCTAGCGTTAAGGACTCCCCGCGATTTAGGACTCCTGAACCGGTCCAAGACTTGGAGCCCGTTGCGAAGATAGAAAATAAGGATGAACCTAAAATAGTTGTTGACGATTTCCCACCGATAGAAGCATCTGTAAAGTCGACGAGAATATCACCTGAGCTAGAAACGATCGAAGAATTAGCCCAAGAAGTAGTAATTAGTAACAAGAAAGTAACTCCGATTGAAGTGTCCTTGCGAGATTTTGAAGACCTCAAAAGTTACAAAAAGTCTTCCTCATTGTCCAAAAAGGAGTCTAAAAAAGAGTCTCAATCTAAAAAAGAAACTTCGGTTACCTTGGAAATGGATTTATCCCCTGTGCCTTCACTAAAAGAAACGCCGATTTCTTCTAAAAGAAACCAATCACCTTCCAAAAAAGAGTCTTCTGTTTCTTCAAAGAAGGAATCGTCTTCTAAAGTAGAAGTGCTTGTTACTTCTAAAAAAGAGTCATCAGCTTCAAAAAAAGAATCAGCTGCTTCTTCAAAGAAAGAACCATCGCCACCTAAAGTTGAACCATTGCCACCTAAAGTTGAAACATTGCCACCTAAAGTTGAATGTGTTGTTCATTCAAGAAGAGACTCATCACCTCCATCAGTTAAGAACGAGTCTCTCGCTCCATCCAAAAGGGACTCGTCGCCTACGCCTTCGAAGAAAGAGTCTCTCGCTCCACCGAAAAAAGAGTCTAAAAAAGAGCCTGCGTCCGTGCCTTCAAAAAAAGATTCAGCTTCCAAAAAAGAAGTATCGCATCTGCCTTCGAAAATGGAGTCACTTTCTTCATCCAAAAAAGAATCATCTCCTTTGCCTTCAAAAAAAGATTCATCGCCAACTCGTAAAAGAAAAGGCTCGCTATCTTCTAAAAAACAATCATCACCATCCCCCTCAAGAAAGGAGTCGCTACCTTCATTACATAAAGAGTCATCCCCGTCGCTTTCGTTCTCCGAAATGTTGTCTTTCAAAAGAGAATCATACGACCGCGAGTCATCTCCTAAGACGGAATCAAACGAATCACATACTCTGTGGAAAAAAGAAAAGAACGATTGGTCTCTTAAGCCCGCAGAAAACATACCACCTAGAAAAGAAGTCACAGAAATTAAGGTTACTAACGTAGCGTTCAGCGAAGTAGTTAAAACAGAAGAACAAGCTTGGGATTTGCTTTTAAACCAACCAGAGAAACAAGAGTTGAGCGTCAGTCCCCAATCAGTAATTAGTGATAAAAGCGATGATACTAAACCCAAGTCAAAGAAAAATCGCAAGCTCAAGAAATCACACGAAGATGCTCAGAGCAAATCAGAAGACGATAGTTTTGTTGAGATACACGCGATTGAAGAAAAGTTGCAACCCTCTTGTGGTGAATTAGTATCTATTTCAATGCCCTATGAGGAAATAGAACCTTCCAGTTCTTACTCTTCCAGAACTAAAAAATCTCGATCTCCCAAAAATATAAACGATAAAAAGGAACAACAAGAAACTAAGCTAGATGATTGGTCCTTGGATGATACTGGATCTACTTATAAGCTGAGAAGCTCGAAAAAGAAAAACGAAACATCTGATATCGACGATTTGCCTGAATTGAACACTATAGTAATATCAAAAGAAAGAAGATGGGAAAAAGTCACTGACACTATTGAAACCAAATGTAGCGATATGACGGTAGCTGAGAACATTGTGGTTAAAGAATCCTCGCAAGACAAGAAATATAAATTGCTGTCTAACTATGAAAACCGAAAATCAGTAGAAAAGGCTTTGGAAGCCGATGTTAAAGATGTTTACGTTATCGATAGCACAAACGATGAATTTCCTGAGATCCAAATAACCAGAGGAAGCAAATTACGAAAGAAGTCTTTCCAAACAGATAATGAAGACGTCGAGCCGGAGAAACCTATCAAGTCATGGAGCTCTATAGCTGCTTCTAAAAATATTAAAAAAGAAGAAATGAAAACTGAAAAGAAAAAGAACTTAGTTGAAAAGAAAGTTATTCATTCGTTTGACGACGATGAAGTTTCAACTAGTGGTATTTCCTTACACGAAGAACTAATGAGACTTTGTAAAAGAACCGATATTAAGGTGGCACAATGTGACACCCCTTCGGAGTTGAGTTTCTTTGACGACCATCATTCACTTTTGCAGGACTTACCACCTCTCGAATTAGATTTTAATTTGGACGATTTTAAACTTGATGTGATGAGGGACAGCCTTCTTGATGTTAGCGACGCGAAAGTATCCAGTCCGATTTGTAAAATTGACATAGATAATATATTTTCGTCTATAAAAGAGTCGACGAGTACTTTTAATTTGATAGACCTGAAAGAGGTACCTGCTAAAAAGGAGAAAGGATTCAGCGTGATAGAGAGCGATAAAATAACAAGTCAGGAAGTAAAGGTAGACGATGAAGTAAAAGCAGATGATAAGGATATTGAAGTGATGGAAAAGTCTTCTGATGATGACAATACTTCGCCTGTGTTATCAACGGACAGTGATAAAGAGGATAAAAAATCGACTGGTGCTTCGAATGTAACCATGCCTTCGTCAAAGCAATCCAATAAATCTAAAAAGTCGCGTAGAAAGAAGAAATAATCATCATGACACTGTGTTCAATAATTTTTCAATTGTTATGTGACGATTTTGCTAGTAGCTATTTGAAATTTGCTAATTATAGTAACATTATTGTAAGTAAAGCAATTTTAGTTTATAAGCGCAGGTAAAAGACAAAAAAAAACTTAAAAATATAAAAAATTGTGATGTCAAATTATTTGCTACTGAAAATGCATATTTTATGTAGACAAGGACTAAATTATTTGTCATGAAAGTATGTAGTTATAAAAAGTCATATCAAAAAATGAAAAATAAAAAAATAAAACTTACAAAATCTCAAAAAATGTTGTATATAAAAATGTTTCACATTTTTCAAGAACATTTTAGTAACTATTGCGCTTGACGTCTATGCCATATATAATAAGTTTTGCTTATATCATGGGTAGCAATACGCGCTGTTACTTGATCTTCCTAAAAAATATGAAATCGTAATAATATTATGTGTTTTCTCTTAGTACTTATTACTATCGGAGTTTAGTTACGATATGTATGACTTTAGCTTTAGATATTATAAATAGTTGTAAAAGAAAGCACTGGTTGTGTAATGGAAGCAATCATATCTTCCGATCATAAGGTCGGAGGTTTGTATCCGTTCAACAGCTGGATTTTCCAGGGCAATAATTCTATCAAACGGTATGTGCGCAATAAGTGCTCTAAAACGGTGAAGGATAATCGCAAGGAAACCGGCATGTTTGAATACTTTTAAAAGTTCAAAATAGTGTGTGTACAACTTCTGAGAGGCGCACTGGACGCACACCACACTGGTTCTTTCACCATAGGACGGGATGTATCATGTTCTTAGCAACGATATAAATTTTCATAGCATTCAAAAGATTTTGTGGATTCACCATAGCGTCGCGTCAGCCGAGCTGAGGCGAAACGCAGGATGACCAAGAAAGAGCCAGTGTCCATAAGAACGAAATTAACCATTAACCACATAAAACATGATTGATGAGAGGCCAGTATACGCTTGTTACCTCTACGACGTAGATTACAATAATGCTATAGTTTTAACTCTTTATACAAGTATTTGTCTCTTGTAGAATCCCATTATTCTGTTTGGTCAAGGTATCTACTAATTAAACTGTTTAAAATTTTAGTTTAGATAATAGTTTCTTTCGTCAATATTATTTTAAGGCTTCTTGCTTCAAACGGAATTATTACGTATTTAATTATAAGGTGAGTAATCTAAGCTCAGTTAACTAACGTACTTTATAAATTTAGTAATTTCAAATAGAAATTCTTATCTGTTAACGTTCTGATTTACTTTTTGTAGTACTTTTTAAAAGATTACATTATTATTTTAACTATACCTCAGTATTAATTTATTGTGCTGTTTTACGTAATGCGCTATGAAATGCCAAAATATAAAATAAAATTTTTGCCGCTTCTATTTAGGTTTACATTTTAAATTAACATACTATTCGTTGTATCAGCTCAGCTATGTATCTTCTGTGCTTCGAAATCTCTGCTTTAGGCAACGACGTTATGGCACGACCTTATTGAACATCTCAAAATATAACTTTATTGTAAAAGAGCTTCCCATTTAAAGCATCAAATGGCGTGACACGACATGACATCACGAACGACCAAAGACGAACTAACTGAAATCGATATTTGATACAATTATATTTTGTGCACTGACAAGTTGTCAAGCTCGATACATTTTTTATTCAGATCATGTCGTGTTGGGTCACGTCACTTTAGTTAGATGGACTAGCTCGCTAACTCAGCTAATACGAGTGAATCTACTGTCTCCCGACAGTAAAAGTTGACATAGTCATCCCGGTATAAAATACCTTTTCACCTTACTTCATGGCTGTCTCTGTACAAATTATTATCAAAATATAATTTATTATTTAGTATTATTATTTTGGATATACGAAAGTTTAATAATTTATGAATATGTTAAACATGACAAATATTTATTTTGTATCATTTTTGCTAAAAGTATATACGTAATTGGTGCGTATTAGATTTTTGTTTTATTGTAAGATTATTCGAGTTCTATGGCTGAGATTTAAAGACTTTTTAGAGCGCCGACCCAGGCTCATTTATGTTAAACGAATTGATTTAAGAGCTGGAGTTTAAACTCAAAAATGTTTAAAAGTTTTAGCCTTTGATATTTTAAGTAGTACAATTTTTATTTTATGTTATTTTATAAGATGGCAGCAATAATGATATGATTTAATTAATTAATTATACCTGTCAACAGTAAACTATCAGGAAAATGTTTTGTGACTCATGGAGTTTTTTTTATAAATTAAGTAGGTCCACTAGAAATATTATGAATGAAATGTTGGAACCGTTTCATGGTCCAAAAATACAATCTTCATTTGAAATGCTATTGCATGGCGGCTGATTTGCAAGTTTTAGTAGTGAATATCATCAACGGGCACTCGGTTTTCGGTAAATCGCTTTTACGGTTAACGGTAGCGAAAGAAGCTCGATAAGAAAAATTACTAATCTGCCCTCTGAAATTGGCTTATGCGGTTATGCAAGCTTTCAAATATGTTGTAATTTATAAAAGCTATCATAAATCATGTACAATTAGCTCTATTCTGAAGTCGCAACGTTATATTTAACGCCATAAATATAGCAGTTTGTACGGTTTAAAAGATTATTGGGATTTATGTCTAATATTATAATTAGGTATACTGTATTAGGGAATGTGACTTTAAAACGATGTCTACGCGACTGACATAGAAATTATAAGAATATTTTGTTGATAAAATAATGATTAGATTATTTCTCAATGTGTTAAAATTCAAAATGTTTGGTAACTTTTGGCTGCTTTTTTAGTACCTTTAACTGACACTGTTGTTGATATGTTAAGAGTGTTTGAAAATAAAGTATCTCAATAAATATGCAAATTCAAAAACCAAAACTATACTTTCATTTCTTTCCCATGCAACTAAATGACAACTCTTAATGCGCATAGAGGCATCTGCAGAGTAAATTAACTTTTTTTTGACCATACCAACCAACTCCTCAAAGAAAGAATAAAGAATAAAGAAAAATTACAGTTGCATTGTTTTTTACACTTTCAACATGCAACCGTAATTTAACTGTCATTGGATCAGTAGCATCAGCATCACAGGGTAGCATAGACCCGAACTTAGCACAGGGGTTAAAAAATAAATAACTAGACATGGTAAAACTAGGTTTATGTAATTAATCATACTTCAGAGTAAGTAATAGAATCTAGTCTCATAACTTTTTAGCAATTTCAAAGATGTTTATCGGACAAAGTAACCTTGCTTCTTAGTTCATTAGCATCAAACAAAGAACCTCGAATCGACTTCACTTACCTACTGCTGGGCATGGTCTTATCATTTCCCGAGGCACTAATTGCAGTAAAGATTTTTTGACACTTGTGCCATAAAAGGTGTTTAAAACCTATAAATCCTACAATGCAACTAATTCTGCCAGCAATGTATTAGCAGCATGATCCCTAGATAGCAGGCGTGTTTTACTTCCTTGTTTTATATTGTACCAGCATGTTTCGTTTTTCCTTCCAGCAATAACCAGTCGTCGTTTCGAGGCGGAACAAGAAGAGTTGAGTTCGAGCAGTTTTAGTTCTGCATCTCGTGCGTCGCTGGATCCCCCCTCGTCTCCCACCCCGAGCTGCAGTGGTGACAACCTGCTTCACTTCCCGGGGGACTCCAGTAGTTCTTTCTAATACCGCCAGATATCACTGATCATCTTTCTTTATTTAAAAAATGTATTGCTGTGCGTTAGTCTCGCTATAACTCGGGAACGGCTGGACCGATTCGGCAAATTTTGGTCTCAAAATATTTGTAAGAGTCCAGGGAAGGTTTAAACGGAATTATTTTATATTTTTAGAAAAATATAAAAATAACGCGAGTGAAAGCGCGCGGGTCTGATAATTGCAAATAAAAAAGAAACAGGTGATCTGTTTCATCAGCTTTGATGGTTGGTATAGTACCTATCTTGGTATAGTACCTATCTTGGTATAGTACCTATCTTCTTGGTATAGTACCTATCTTCTTGGTATAGTACCTATCTTCTATCCACGGATTTCGGCCATCGTGAAGACCGATTGTGATGCGCAAAGTCAATTCCGTACCTAATATTAAGCTTGTGTGTACCTTTAGATAACATTGTACCTACTCTGTTTTACTGTAATAAAAACAAACTATTCGTAAAAGCTTCATTGCGCATCGAAACGGCTAATTGCATGATGGTTAAAATCCGGCGAGAATACTGTAGAATTGGAACGTTGGCCGAGCGTCCGGAGCCAACATAACATTTCTCAAAGAATATCCTATCTATTTAAAGTCATATTGTTAGAACTACGCCAAGGCGAAATAAGGGAGAAACAATAGAGTTATGAAGAATAAGCAAGTCAAATTGAATTGCCAAAACAGGCTCTTGAGTGCTTAGCACGAAAAAGTCGTTTGACAATCGTAAACGTATACTTCTTCGTTTTGGACTCTGTGGCTTTTGCCACAATATCGCCAGTGTCAAGTGAATAAGTTTGATTGTTGCATGGATCGTCCAGCTGTCAATTTCTATGGAATTTTGGTAGTTCATTTAACACACTAAAGAGGCGCTGTTAAGAACCCCATACAAATTGACAGCTGGACGATACGTTTAAATTTACGATTTTTCGTTGTCAACGAGTTTTTCGTGTTAAGCACTCTGGTTTGACGATCCTATAGTAAACTATGTTATAATGATCTTCATTTTAGGTTAAGTTAACAGATTATTATGATTATTTAAGTTTAGTTTTATAATCTAGTTACAATATTATCATTGATAAGCGTAGGAGTACTTATAATGTTATAATTAGTAAATAGATATCTGTAGAAGGTATGGAAGAAACAGAAAAGTTATTTTACATCACAATTATCAATAAGTTTTATTCTTCCATTTTAAAAACGGGTGTTTTCACGTACCGGTATATCGGTGAAGAGGTACCGACACTGTTTCGACTCAATTTCGAGAGTCTTCATCAGATATCATATCACGACGCGGAGGAGGACGCTCGCCGTGTCACTCAACCCTGCTGAAGACTCTCGAAATTGATTTGAAACTGTCGGTATCTCTTCACCGATATACCGGTACGTGAAAATACTGGTTTTTAAAATGAATGATATAGTTCACGATAGTTTTATTATTAAAAAGTTTTATTGTTTTTATTTTTAAAAGACATGCATAGAAAGCCATTGAAATTGTATCGCCAAACTTATTGATTGCATTTTGTTTACCGTTACTGTGATATGAAGTAGAAACTATTGGAGCTTGCTTAGGGTAGCTGTGATTCTGAGCTAAACGCATGAAAACCACTTCCGTAACATTGACATTCATTTCAAACATTCCAGATGATTATAAAATACAGTATTCAATTCTGAAACCATACAATCCACATTAAACAGTAGCTTCATAGTAGTTTTTAATAATGGTTGTAGGACCCTTAGGCGCATGTTACACGTAAAGTATTTACTGTGATCTATCAGTACAGTATTTATCACGCAGTCGGTCCCGGCTTTTTCAAAGTTGTTAGGCCATGACAGAGGCCTTCGAGCGGCCTAGAAACTCTGTCACCAGTGTTGGCCACTGACTCGAACGAACGAACGAACGAACGTCAGTATTTATCCGGTTTCTAAATATATATCGGAATACACGTTAAAATGGACACAAAGCTAAAAATTAAAGCTTGTGTGGCTATTATTTTAGCAATTGATTTAAAAAAAAGTTAAAAGAAAACGATGGACAAAATACAGGTACCTACAAAGAGAAAAAAAAGGTAATCCGAAGGATCGTCAATACGGAATCAAGATATCAAGAAATCCATCAGTACGCTAGTTACACGTATAGTAAATACCACGATACATTAGTATTTACTACCGGATCACAGTAAATACTTTACGTGTAACATGAGCCATGTGCCGTGCCTAAGCCCCCCCCCCAACTCTTATGATTAAGGTTGGATTCGACCAAACTCGTCTATGCACTATAAATCGTAGTTATTCAAAACAGTTTAGTTTTGAATAACTACGATTTACCGTTTATTTGTATGATGTTGGTCGAATCCAAGTGAATCCACTTAAATAATTTAAAAAATATGGATACTTTTTTAAATCGGTTAATTGTCGCCTCGAAACTGAGAAGCCAAACCAAAATAACTCTTTACTGCTTAAAGTAAATGAGTCCTAGGCCTTTATAATGGCTTCCATCAAATTGTCTTCCTTATTTGTTGTTTTTAGATTTTTTTGAAAACTTTCCACTGGTTCATGTGTTTATTTATTTAATTTATTTTAATGAGTCTTTTGTCATTTTGTATTGGAAGTGAATTGGAATACTATTGAGATTGATATTAATGTTCTAATTTATATAAAAAAATATAGTGAACGAGTTTTGGATTTATCGTCCATTCGTATAAAATAATCATAGTTGAGTATTTTTCGTGCTAAAAATTTAATAAAAATGTTTAAAAAGGGTAATGAAAAAGAAATAAAAAAAAACTTTGAAAGTTGCATATTGTGCTAATTGGTATGTTAAAAGTACATTAAAATTTTGATTGGACTGAACGAAATTCCACCGTTTGGTTATTGTAACTAAAAATTAGTTTAATATTTATTGAGTTGGCTATGTAATTTATTTACTTTAAATTTATATGTAGACCCTAGTATGTACTGACTCGTTACTGAACTAATATTTTACTTCCAGAATTTGTTTACTAACCGTGTGATTCTGTTTCAGGTATTGTTTTGAATCAGAGATACCTGTAAATATATAATTTATTAGTTACGTTATGTGTTCATACTCGACCAGAAAAAAAAGGTTTGGAAGCGAGATCCGGCTGTATCTATATTGTTATTAATTTTTATTGGTATCAAGAAAGCAAATTAATCATCATTTCATAGGTCAAACTGAACCTAAAATTAATTATTGTACTTACCGATTGGCATTCCTAGTTCAGTTACCATAGACATAATAATTAGGCTTATTACTGTAGTTAAGAATCGGATGCTTTTCTACCTTTTTATCATACTAACACTCAAAAACTGCCATTTAAATTTTTGAGATGCCGTTGGCGTTCAAAATAGAATAGTGAAATAAACGTCATCACTGCAAACACATTGGGCCAAGGAGTTGGGCTAAAATATTGGATACCAATTGGCGTAAAATTATTTGAGAAATTCACTCACGCGCGGCACTTTACACTGCAGAGCAAAGGCCCTCGTATCTTCCTTCCAATCATCTCTATTGAGCGCTAGTGTAGACCAGTTAAGAAAAAGAAGAAGACCAGTCTTTCCTAAAGGCATTACTACTTTTATAGCTGACGGATTAACAACGAACTGTCAATAAGACGCCAACGTGTGAACACTGTTGGGGAGCGCGCCAAGATCTTTGAATATGTGTATGTAAAACCGGCACTATTTGGTTTGACGGCCAACATTCGTCGTCAACTATCAACATTGTAGCCGGCATAAGATTTCATTATTGAGTAGGTAGTGTTTTTCAGTATTTGGGTGTTGGGTTGTCTACTGAATCTTTTTATTTAAAATATAATAGGCAATATCGTGTAATATAACAGAAAGTGATACAAAGCCCCATAATGTTTTATCATTTCATGCAAGAATATAATATTGCCATTTTGAATTGATTTAATTGACACGGCATCTTGCATGCAATTATTTATGATAGACCTTAGCTATCATGTCAGATGACTAATCAATCAAATAATACATAATTTTTAACTTATAGGTCGTCAATAAAATCTGTAGTTGTGGGATTGATGTGATGTTTGGATGTGATATGAGTAATTGCTAGTTTTTGTACTTTAATCATAAAACTGCGCATGTAAGCTAAATTAGGCGTAAGCTAAATTACTATTTTATTAGTGAACGGTCGTTTTCATAATTCATTATAATGTTATTTTGTAAGATTTTAATAAAATTATAATTCAAACTACAGGGTTTTATTACTTCTAGTTTTAGTAAAACTTGAAATAAAAGTAATAGGTATATTTATTATCAATAGATAATACAAGTGTAAATAAAAAGTAAATAACATTATGTAAAACGGATTTACATGGCTCGGAACAGGTATACTATAAATAAACATTAATCAAACTGTTGCAAAACTCGCTACAATCATATCAGCTGGGCTATTACGTAACTGTTGCAATCGGATTTCAATCAATCAGTACCCTGCCACTGAGTTCAGTCAAATTCAAACAATTCAAAACAGTGAAATTATTTGCAACCGAATTACATAATACCCTGCTGAAGATAACTATTACATTAAATACGTTCTATAAGATAGTTTAACTGATATAACAAATAAAAAGTTCAAACAGCACCATTTTAAAATAACTGAAAAAAAAATAGCAGTAGATACCTAACGAGTTAGTTTGTATATCTTACTAGTTGTCATTAACTCTTAAATATAAACTTATTTTTTACACTTAGCAATTACTTACGTACATATTAAAAATATATTTATTTTATGGACGGAATGTTACATTACAATTGATTGTTCACATCCTTGAGATTGCTATTATTTTATTACTTCGTATAACAAGAATACTCTTTATCTTTACTATATATAGTCTAGAACAAAATTGCTTCCCGCCGGCGCCGTTTGTCCCTGCATGCATGGTAGAATAAAACCAGGTATAGCACTCCGAGATAGGAAGTCACGTGACTGACACAGCACTGCGTCATATCCGACGTCGTTGTTTCTGTGATGCCAGTAATATGAAATCAAACTCCCCGAATCCCTTTTTTTTTCTGTTCTGATTATCCTCGATCAGTTGGTGGACTATAAGCGGATGAATTGGATGTTTCTCTGGCGTTTGGGATCCGGGCTCATTAGTTCTTCTTCCCTCATTATTGGAGGTTGTCCAGGATGTGGCTTTGTTCTTTTCAAGCGGCATGTGGTACTCGGGTTATCTATGAGTGCCCTTGCAAGTGGGTTTAGTGTGACTTTTCAGGCGACCCAAGTATTTGCTTCCTCTCAATTTTATTTCTTCGTCCACTGTAGGGACTTCTTCCAGGTACAACTCAACTCATGTATCTCATCGTTTGTTGTGAACCGAATCCCTTAAATTCTTTAAATTATCTTATCTTAATTATTACTCCGGGAGTGACACAAGCCTACGTGACTGTCGAGTTGCCACTTTATAACAACAAAACAAATAATGGACGAAATATTTTCTGCCGACATTCATTCGAAAAATTATATTTACACATTACAATTGCCATTTGTTTGTCTTTGTTAACGAAATAGGTGACATTAAACATAAATGAACGAATTATTTAGTGAAACACTTGCGGTTTTATCGGATTCATACAGATAAAATTTAAGGAATTCGGGGAGTTTGATTTCTTATTACTGGCATCACAGAAACAACGACGGCGGATATGACGCGGTGCTGTGTCAGTCACGTGACTTCATATCTCGGAGTGCTATACCTAGTTTTCTTCTACCATGCATGCATGTATGTATGTACGCTTAGATCTTTTAAACTACGCAACGAATTTTAACGCGGTTTTAATCAATAGATAGAGAATCAAGAGGAAAGTTAATAGTATAGTTTAAAGACCTTAATTATTCATAAACGTACTATAAACCCCAATTAGCTAATGTGACTTTCAAATCTACCATCTTTGTTCATAGACATAAGAATGACAAAGAAAGACAAAATTTAGCAAGCCACTGCCATGACAGTTTTTTTATAAATCAGAGTGCTTAGCACGAAATATTTGTTTGCCATTGTAAATGTAAACGTATCGTCCAGCTGTCAATTTGTATGGGGTTCTTAACGGCGCCTCTTTGGTGCGTTAAATGAACTACCAAAATTCCATACAAATTAACAGCTGGACGATACGTTTACGTTTACGATTGTCAAACGAGTTTTTCGTGCTAAGCACTCTGGGCATAAGTCTAGGTAAAAAGCTGGGGCAGGCGGGTTGCTAGTCCAACACAAAACATCACTCCTCATGTCATACGCACTTAATATGAACCCTGACAATAAGCACATCGTCTTTAACAAATCCGTTTCTCACTACCTCGCTTACCACCGCGTATTCCGTATACCCAAATCCTCTAACGCATATTTCCGCCGAAGGTTTCCTGAACGCTATGAGGTTGGAGTTAGACATCATAGTGTCTCGCTGCGTGAGATCAGGGTCGTACTGGTTGATCATAGAGAAGGAGATTCGACCGTTGAACGGCCATTCGAGATAGTCGTCGTTTTCCGTCTTCATCAGGTGCACGTGGAGAGCGAAGCAGTGCGTGTTCTGTGGCGAGACGTTCAGACGGACGCAGAATCTGAAACAAATCAAATTGATATGACGACCTTTTCGACGCAGGAGGTTGCGGGTATTGGAACAAATGTTTGCACGAGCTGCAAATATTTGTTCTGGGTGTTCTGGGTATTTTCTATGTATAATAAAAAATATTTATCTATGTATTGTATTGTATTAAGTATCAGTCATCACAAGCCCTGTTTAGCTTGGGGCTAGATGATGCTGTGTGGATTGTCCAGCATTATTTATTTATTGAAAAAATAAAATATAGTTCTATTTAGTTCGAAAAAGCTCAATTGCGCATCGAAACGGCTAACGAAAGCTCAAGATCGTCATGACATTTTTAGGGAAAGGACTATGTCCAGCAGTGGACGTATATTGGCTGATAATGATGCTATTTCGATGACCTTGATTCTATGGGTTCATCATATCAAAGATATCCCAAAAAAATATTTCGTTCAAGCGAGATGTCTCGATAGCTCAATTGGTAGAACGTGGGCCACGAATCAAGCGGTGGTTGCGGGTTCAAATCCCGCTTGAGGCGAAATCCCAAATATTGATATTATAATCTTTAGTATTCCCTTAGTGTGATGGTTATCACTATATAAACAAAAGTAACCTTACTTATTTTATTAATATTACTAGCAGCTCGTCCCGGCTTCGCACGGGTGCAATGAAAACTTAAGCACTCGTGCAAAGCCGGGGCGGGTCGCTAGTCATTCATAAGGTAGGAGCCGACCTTTTTAGCCGAGCGGATACCTATTTCATAGAATGTGCATGCCCCTCTCACACCTTGAGTTACATTATTAAAGTTTTAGTAGGGATCCCTATTATTTTCTAAAATAAAATATAGCCAATGTTTTTCAGGGATAATGTAGCACTCTAATGGTGAAAGAATTTTTGAAATCAAATATAAACGTAACAAACAAAAATACAAATCTTCTCTCTTTAAAATATTAGTATAGATTTAGTAGATGCAAGTAAGTAAGTTATGTAGATGGTGGACTAGTGGTAGAGACCCCGCTTTCCGATACTAATGTCGTGGGTTCGAATCCAGAGACCAATAGATTTTTCTATTCGAAAAATGTATATGCGCAATGCCAGTGTTCGCATACGGTGAAGGAAAACATCGTGAGAAAACCGGCATATCCAAGAACTAAAAAATCTAAAGACATTTGCCATCCACCAATCCAATCTCGCTTAGGAGTAGGCCAGTGTCCCAGCCCAGCAGTGGCCAGCAGTGGGAACATTAGAAGGCTGTCATGATGACAAAAAAATATAGTTACAGTAAAAATTAAATATTTACCTATATCCATTAGGCGACGTATAAAATCCAGGGCTGTACAACATTTTGAAATGGTCCTTCAGCATCGCGTCTAGCCTCGCCTTGAAGTTGTCGACTTTCCACACGTAGTTGCCCATGCAGTAGCGCAACAACATTTCGTTGTTTTGCTTCATCTTCGCGATCGAGAATGCGGAGAGCTGTTTCGACATGTTCGCGATCACTATATCTTGTTCTCTGTTACGTTGCTCGAGAACAACCACTCGTTCGTAAAGAGCTCTGTAAACACATAATAAAGGTTACTGTTATGTTACTGCTAGCCTTCTGGATCCAAGTGTTGGGCAGGCCTCCCCCCCATTCTATCATCTTAATCTTAATCTATACCAATCTATGCCAATATTATAAAGAGAGAAGAATTTGTATTTTTGTTTGTTACGTTTTTTTTTTTTTTTTTTTTATTGATTATAGTCAAGCGTTTGACCACCACCTCACCTGATGGTAAGTGATGGTGTGGTCGATGATGGAGCACGCTTGCCTAGAAAGAACCTGTTCACTCTAGCCTTAAAGACTCCTAAATTGTATTGGTCCGGAATAACAGACCCCGGCAACGAATTCCATTCTTTACTGGTGCTAATGAGAAAAGAGGATGAAAAGCGTTTGGTCCGGCATGGTGGGATGTCCACCAAATACGGATGGTACTCTGCCGTACGCCTATTAGTCCGGTGGTAGAAAATATACAACAACTAATTAACAACAATAAACTCAAAAAACTACTAGTCTGATTTCAAAAATTCACCATTAGAATGCTACATTATATCAACAGCCAGTAGATATTTTTTCAATAGATATTATTTTATTGCAACTAAGCAACTTTATCGTATAATATAATTAGGCAATTACAAAATTGAATAAGTGTTCGCACTAACATGGTAAATTGTCTGCCATTTGCCAATACATAATTGTAATATTAGTTTGCATAGATTAACAATGCGGAAAAAAAATCATACATAAAATTGTTGTAACAGTTCTAGTCCTAGTTAAGTAAAAAAATTGTAAAGTAAGAAAATAGATGTAAAGGCTTACCTTATAAGTGCACTGGTGTTGTTCAGTGGCGGTTTGGTTGACTGGTTACCTTCTTTATCAGGCGCCTCCCATAACGTCATTGCCTCTTGTTCCTTAGCGTCTATACTCGCGTTAGACATGTCATTGTTTATCTTCATCTCGGAATAAGCATTCATCAGGAACTGAAAACAAAACCGATAAATAAGACTGATGACATTAAAGTGGTTGCAAGAAGTCAGGGGTGAAGGCTTATGATTGGTCAAGATGGAACTCATTAGGTAAGGCCTATGTCTAGCAGTGGATGTCTAGATGAAGATGGTGATATTAAAAATAAGCACCATATTTTATACCATCATGATAGCCTTCTAATGTTTCCATTGGTGGCACACTGGCCTATTCTTGAGCAGGAGTGATTAGTTCATTATCTACCATGCGGACACAATGCATTTATAATATAAAAATAGGTAATAGCATGCTTTCAATCCCATACTATGAATACCTACACACAAAATGAACTCACACTCATATGACTCTGTGTGTCATTATGTAAATGCTGACTCATATCTTCCTGGCTCTCAAACGTTTCCTTGCACCCAACAGCTTGGAACGAGCATGGCACCTTTATTTCAGGCTGCGATGATGTCTCGGGCTGGTTGTACTCACATATTGCGATGTGCGCATCCAAGTCCAGTGGAGTCACCTTTACACTACAACCTGACAACAAAATTAAGCTTCAAATCTCAGTGTTGTTAAGTTATTCAGTGAGTGATGAATCAGTATTGTTGGTGTTAAACATACCAACTACCTATATATACGGAATGTATACGGAACATTACAAAGTTGCGATGTTAAAATAGAGCTGAGATAGTCACATCTGTCGCATGCCAGATGAGCTGTGGGAAAAAATTACATTTCAGTGGAGCACTAAGATAGCAAGTCGAGACCAAGATGACTGTAGAGATCAAGTGGAGACATTTGCCCAGCAGATAGAATGGGCTAAGTGTATGTAGTGTATTGCAATGGCTAGGTGTGTAGCATGAGACAGTGACAGTTGTTTGACATTTGAGTGTTATGTGAATGCGAGGGTAGCGACAGAAGACGCTTACTACAAGTTCTCCAACTACCACGTTTTTCCCAGTCCTGAAATAGCCAAGTAAGTTCATAACAGTGGCGACGATGATGGGATTGTAACTTGTTATTTCTGATTGATTTTACCTTTACTAGAAAACGGACAGTTCATTCTTTGTTCCTGAATCTCCCTTTTTGTGTAATTGTCAGGAAATATATCCACTTTCATACTCAAGTTTATATTATCAATTGGACAGTGTCCGCTATTTCTGAAAACAACGAAATATATTATTTAACCTTTAGAATTCTAATGTGGGGTGAGATAAGGGTGTGTGTGTTAAGGTGTATTTGCGTTTTGCATTTGAGCATTTTCTAACGGTTAGAATCTAATCAGTAACTCAGTATGGAGGCAGAAATAATTAAAAATCTGTCAGAATTATGGTCTGTATCCAGTGAAAAAATTAAAATATACTTACTGTAACCAAGAAGTAATACAGCTTTTGCAGAACTTGTGTCCACATGTTGTGATCACCGGGTCTCGGAGCCAGTTGAGGCAAACTGGACATTCATATCTAGACTCAGGCTGGTCACTGAGCACTACTTCATTGAGAGCTGATATACCCATTGGCTGGAAGAGAAAATATGTATCCTACTAATATTATTAATCCATAAAGATTAACTGAACTTAAAGTAGGTACATCATACCTATACTAAAACCTAAGTCTATTGCAATCTCTAGGAACGGCACTTGGAATTACTGTTCATAATCATCGTATTACCAACTCAATCAGAAATGATTTTACAAAACCAAAAGTTTTGGTAAAGTGTGGGGATAAAATATTTGTTTTGCGCCACACAATAAACATAAAATGAACATATACTTACCGCAATTCCTTCTGATGCATTTTTGGGCTTATTTCTATCCATTATTTCACCATAAAGTAATAATTTCAGCACTAGTTTTATAAAAATAAAGTTTTCAATTTGGTTTTCAAAAACATTACCCCAACTTTATAAACGTCTTCTTCTTTTTTTTATATATGTCAATTTTGTCAGTGTCAGCCAAGTATTTTGTCAACTTGGACAACAAACAACAAACAATAATTGGCAAATGGGCAAAATGGCGGAGTTCGTAATAAAAAAAATCTAGGAGATAACAGTGAATATAAAAGGCACTTTTAGTCACTATTTTGGTTTATACAAATAAGAAAAACAAGATTTCATAGTGCAAAATGCGATGTGGGTAAAAGTGTGCGCCGCTGTGCACTCACTCTAAAGAAGACTCAAAATTGATTCTAAAGTCTATACTTTGTCAGTGCATAAGTGCCTACCTATATTATCAAAACGAAAGAAAGAAGAAAGAAAGAAAGAAAAAACAATTAGTGCATATAATACCATCATCATGACAGCCTTCTAATGTTCCCACTGCTGGGACACTGGCCTACTCTCAGGCGAGAGTGATTGGCGGTTAAATCCACCTCGCGGACCCAATGCGGATTGGTGGATGGCACATGTCTTTCAAATTTTTAGTTCTTGGACATGCCGGTTTTCTCACGATGTTTTCCTTCACCGTATGAGAGCACTGGCATTGCACATACATTTTTCGAACAGAAAAATCCATTGGTGCACGACCGGGTTTTTTTTTTTATATATCTGAAGTGGCAACCCAGCGTACGGCCCACAAGATGGTAAGCGGTTACCGCAGCCTATGGACGCTTGCAATACCAGAGGTATCACTCGCGGGTTGCCACCTTGAGGCTAAGATAGAAAGCCTCATGTGCCAGTAGTTTCACCGGAAACCATACCTTCACACCGGAACACAGCAATGCGAGCATTAGGTACTGCTTGGCGGCAGAAATAAGTATGGTGGTAGTCCTTCCCCGGGCGAGCTCTATCACAGAGAACTCTACTACTCTTAAAACCCACGACCTTAGGATCGGAAGGCGGGGTCACTACCACTAGACCACCGGTGCTCTCTTAACCTACCTATCTTTGTTATCAATTTCAAAGCAAGTTTGGTAGTCTAGGTAGCACGTCTTGATGGAACAGTTTTTACTATTACACGGGGTCGATCAACCTGGTATAACGGTAAAATCTAGTTATGGGTACCATGGTCTATGGACTCACACAGCTTACGTAACTATGATGTCTCGATAAAGGCACAGTATAGCACTTACAATCAGTAAATAACATTAGACATGTTGTTATTTTCTTCTTGGTAACTTGGTATACCTAGGTAGGTATTTAACCTTTGAGTAGGTACCTCATTAGTTACTTGATAACAATCAATCAATAGCGATCGAGTTTCTTACGGTTTTCGAGATCAAATACTAAATGAAAACTCAAAACATTTGAACTGTTTTGTTTTACTGCCTAAATTTAACAGCACAATATACTAATTCTTAGGTAGGGTCAGTGACGTTAAGACTATTTACTGATTAATATGTAATTTAACTTGTTTATAGTTTCAAAAACACAAACTATATTTATAAAAACTCAAAACATCTATAATACAAAATGTAAATTCGAAAAATACACGTACTAGTGTTTCCTACTGATTGTGAAACATAATACTGTTTTATAGTTAGACGTCACGTCGTCTAAGATACAGAGCATGGTTTGCCTAACGGTAACTTGTAAGATTGAACTTGAGTTTAATTGGAGCAAGGGTAAACTTGATAGTTCGTATAGACATGGTGCGCAAAAACATAGTTTTGTATCACTGCGGTCTGCCATCCTGAGACGTGGGTATATCAAGTCTCATGTGTTTATATATAATTTCTGCATCACTTGATGCACACAGCAATGCTTGCCAGCAGAAACAGACAGTGGTGGTAGGATTTCTCGAAAGAGCTTTCACAAAGAACTCTAACACTTCTTTCTATACAAGCTTTCAGAATAAAAGCTGGCTACTTTTTCTATGTTTTTATTGATTGACATTTGCAAAGTGATCCTTGTCGTCGAAACTAAACAACCCACACTGGATATAATTTCGCTAGACGTTACCATAATGCTAGAGCTTCACCTGCGTGTAATGCCATTAATTAGCTCGTTATTTGACATAGTACACAGATATGGCCGAGTGTTAGCGCGCTAATTTGCTAATATCATTAATAATGCTGTTATACGGTAGGCGATAGCTTGGGTTGCGGTAACTTTCAATACAGTCATGGATCTAGCGAGCTTGTAGTAGCTAGAGTCAAGCGCGTTGTGCACACACAGTCATTCGGTTGGTGAGGTACTGGAAAAAAAGTCTTGGATTTAGTCAAATTTTGTGTATTATGACCGTATTTGAAATAAATACTTTTATCTTTATGCATCTATAAAGTTTTATCTATTTCATAAATGTTTTATCTATTTGTTTTTATACCATACCTTACGTTACGTCTCCTTTGGCAGGTAGTTGTTTTCGAAAAACTTTAATGCATTTTTACAAACCAGAGGGTTAAGTTAAACTTGATAAGCAAAGATAAAGTCACGTGCCACTAACATCCATGCGTAAGATACTCTAGACCGGAAGCCAAGTATAAGTTTTTTCGTAGTAAGTTCTGAGTTTGAAAATTTGTATACAAGAGTGGTAGAGTTCTAGGTATGTGATAGAGATCGGCCAATGAAGTACTACCTACCATTCTTGTTTCTGCCGCCAAGCATCAATGCTAGCCTTGCCGTTCCGGCTTCTCTTTTAATCTACGTTTCAGGTGGCAACCCGCGAATTAAACCTCTGGCGAGTGTCCATAGGTTACGGTTAGTTGTACTTAAAGTTAATTGTAAAAGGTTACTGAAGATTTTGTGGTTGACGACCTCTGTAGCACAGTTAAGTGAGTGCCCGGTTGAGAAGCGATATGTTGCGGGTTCGATCCCCACTGCGGGACAAATGTTTTCATTCCGGGTCTGAATGTTTCTATGTACCTACTATAAATATTTATAAAAAAAAATGTATATGTTCTGTAGTGTAATGTTATAAGTATTTATTAAAGTAAATGTATTCTTTCATGTATCTGGTTCCCATAGCAAGCTTTGAGTTTGGGGCTAGATGTCGTTGTGTGAATGTCCTCTGTAAACCGTCTTTTGCTATCCAGATATGTTGTAAAACAATCACCTCTGTCTCCTGAGCTACAGGCACTGCGTAAATAAAGTCGCGGAGACAGCAAAGCTCTAGCTTAAGTTAGTGTCAGTAGCTATCGAGCCGCGGGAAGCCGCGATGCGGACATAAACGCGTGCTTTGCGTTCGCCTTTTTAGAATACGTGTCTAGATTTTGTGAATATTAATTTTTAGTCTTAGTGCAGTGTGAGTTATCAAGGTATTCTATTCTGTAAAAAAAAAAAAGTTTCATTTTTAAAGTATTACAAAAAGCTGGCGTGGTCATTCAAAATAGTAGGTAAAATATTGTACTTTAATGTACATGTTAAAAATAAGTTTATGGTAGGCGCACTTAATGCTTGATTTATCTACCGTAATCTATCTAAATATACGTGTTGACTTGAGAACCTCCTCCGTTTTTCGTCGGTTAAAAAGGTGCTTTATCAGATGAAGTTGTGTGTTATTGCCGTTTTGTATTTACTTAGATCTAGCAGTATGTCGCCCGAAAAATAAACCGTTGTCAACCTTTTTAAAAATTGTTTTTAATGTTAGTAGAAACCGTATCTTAATTTTTATTTTTGTTTATTTGAAATTTTGCTCTGTTCAAAATATATTTTATTTTTTATGACGGTGCTATAACTCAATCTTCATTTTCACTAAACTGAATAAAATGTCGTACCGCGTATTTTGGCCTGAAGGCACGCACTGGAGGAGTTTCCGCCTGACTGAGGTCAGTTTGTTCAGTTTGACCGCTCCATGTATAACAGACTTTAGAGATATTACTAGCTTTTAGAGATACTAGCACGTAGTCCGTGGCTTCGCTCCCGTGGCATTAAAGTAAAAAGTACTTTTTTAGTTCAGGTATCTATTATATTATACAGGGTCGGAAAAAATAATTATTCATGAAAGTAAACCATTATAAATCCTTCAAATAGATTCCTTTACAAAATGAAACAAAACTGCATTCAAAGATTTTCTATAACTAGCTTGCTTCACCCGGGAATAGAGCCAGTAAAAAAAACACTCGTTGGTTAGCTTTTGAATGCAATTTTGTTTCTTTTTAAAAATAAAGGAATGTTTCTTTGTGGTTTTCCTTCAGGGCCAATTGATTTTTTTCCACCCTGTAAAAGCCAAGATTCATCAAATTCATCAAATAGACATCCAAACATCAAAACTTTCGCGTCTATTGTGATACCTAATACATAAAGCCTTGTGCAGACAAAATAACTTGACTCCAGTTAGTCTTACATCACATCACCATTGATATTTTCCGTATTACTTTCCTAGATCTAGTGGTATCTAGGTGTAACATTCGCATTAATAAATAGATGTCAGCATCGAAAAGGCCTGATCTGAATAAATGAATATTGATGAAAAGCTATGTTCTAATCAGACCATAAAATCGCATAGTATTCGATAGTATTATGTCTCTAAGCTAATTATAACACATTAATCTATTTGTTACGCAAATCTCCCTTTTGTTTAGGATTGTTTACGAAATAGGTAAGTATTGTAAACCAATTCCTTATAATAAAAAAACTGCATCTAGTGGATATAATATATTAAGAACTTACGTTTTACTCTCTCGATCTTCGTGCACACCTCCAAGATATGGAATAAGGTCCCGTCTGGCATCGTCCCATTGGGTTTTCAGATGGGCCAATTTCAGAAAAGAGAGGACTGGTGGTCTAGTGGTAGTGACCCCGCCTTCCGGTCCTAAGGTCGTGGGTCTATAAGCAAAATTTACATGCGCAACGCCAGTTCTCTCAAACGTTAAAGGAAAATATCGTGAGGTATATACATATCCGGTTCTTTTATTAGATAGATAATGTATTTTTCTCTTGTAAGTAATTAAACAACAAAAGAACGACATGATAAATTATGACAAACGACGACAAGCCATCAGCAAAAATGTCGACGACAAAGGGATTGTATACCACAGTATATCTGCAGTAGTTTTGTAACAAAAACGATTAAATCTAATCTCTGTTCTATCCGAAAAAAGACATGATGACACTATAACAGATAAGTAATGTTTTAGTAGAAATAACTGAGCAACGAAATAGTTATGCTGCAATTACATTGTGGGGATAAAAAAACTTGTAATAGGTAAGATTAGTAACATCCAAGAGTGAACTTGCCAATGTAGAGCTTGTTAAATGTGCACCTAATCCTAACTTAGCCTTCGCTAACATTCAGTTTTACGATATATACGACTACAAACAAGGTTTCCTAAAACATGATATGTGTGTTAGACCGAAAAAAGGTTATCCAGCCTTTTTTTGTAGGTAACCTAAATATTCAGAAAGGTTGTGAAAAAACGGCTCTATAAGTATATACGTGGTTTATTGACCTTAGAAAGAACCTTTAAACCTTCACAATAACAAGTACCTATATTGTTCGACTTTAATTCGATAATATTTTAAGCAAAACAGAGAAGCAATTGTTGGGCCATGATCACATTCGATATAACATTATTATTATCGTAAAAACTGTCAAAAAAAATTATAAAAATTTTCGTTTTCTCGAAAAGTCACTGCAGATAATTATGTCGATCACGGGTCTTTCGATAATTACCTACGTGAAAAATCCGAATAAGATCTTTACTTTTTTTTATTTTTTACAATCAAAAAGTCAATAAACAAAATAATTCAATAATGACGGCTTTTCGGGATACCATACTAGATACACTCTGTATACCTTGCCTAGTTATTGCACCGCTTATACTAAGAAATTCATTCCTATTCATTTGAGTTGTAGCAATCCACTTATGGATTCAGTTATATGGGAAACGATTTTTTTCGACGACGCAAACAGATAGCTACGAGGCGTTTGAGGCTTTTTGCTCCTCTCATTTGTAACGGTGTATTGACGTAACAGCGTTTTTGCCTATTAGTAGGTATTGTAATAGCGTGGGGTTTGTTAGATTTTATTCATTCATCTCTTTTTTTTATGTTAGCAAATGACGAGAAAGGAAGAAAATAACCTGACCATAACAGCTGATGCATGCAGTGTCACCCAAAAGTGGTTTAATAACTCTGGCACTGTAATGCGCTCTGATGACGAGCGCAGTGCAATGTGAAATAACTGGGCGAAAAAGACGCGGTGAGCCATGAGCAGTTGCTACAGTGCTCTTCAAACCTAAACACAGTAAATACATGGAGGCAAAATAGAATATTGACACTGATTCCCAAGACGAACCCTTTTCTCATCATCATCATGACAGCCTTCTAAAGTTCCCATTGTTGGGACACTGGCCTACTCTTAGGCGAGAGTGATTTCCTTGACCGTGACCCTTTTCTACTACAACCTATGATTGATTGATCGATGTTGCAGAAAGTCAGTAATGATGAATGTTTGACACAATCGGTCGTCATAGCACTCTTTTGCCTATCCAGCAGTGGACGTCTACTTGCTAATGATGATGATGATCATGTTTGTTGAATGCAAAGAATTAAATAAATTTTAGACTAAAAGTTATTTCGCGGTCATCGAGAGTCTATTATTTAGTAGAATTGTGCCCCTGAGACCCCACTCAGAACATAAACGACGTAATCTACAAAAGTGGGTTATAATGATTGCAGTTGGTTTCAACATTTCGGCTCAATGCGCTCAGCTGCGCCCGCGCACGCCAGATCAAACGGTAACTAACACCGTTATGTTGAATCATGGTTTGCATTATAGCGGGTGATTTAGATGATTAATTTTAATGCAAGCAAAGGAAAAATAATGCACGTTTTTTTACGGTCAAGCTTTAGAGAGCTTTGTAGATTGTAATAAGGTATATAAAACACCATAGTCATAGTGGTAGTGACCCAGAATTTCGTTCTAAGGTCGTGGGTTTGAAACCGGTCACGCACCAATATTTTTATCTATTCGAAAAAATACGGCACGTGCACTTAGAAAAATGCACGCAAACGCTTAGATGAAATTGCCTCTGGCGGTCACCTACCGCTTTCCGACTGGTGACCCCATGGAACAATGCTTAATTTCGTTGATCTGACTTCTTCATTTTAAATTACAGAGGCTTCCTCCTAGCTAAAATTTTTGCAGCCGTAATTGTTTATTGACGAAAAAGAACGACGGACGTTTGTTCGTAGCGGACAGTACTTTGGAGACCGAAAATAGCTTTGATTGTGAATAAGAGTATGGTATATATAATATAGATAGGTATAGAGTAAGGTATGTGGCACAAATCATTGTTAAGCAGGTAGTGTACCTACTACAAATACATTTTCCAATTGTATTTGGCTGGTCCACAAGCTTTGTAATACGAATATTAAAGGCTCAAGGAAGTAGGCCGCGGTGAGTTAACATCGAATGCTAATCGACTTATGGAAAACACTATTATGTGTGGCATAAGGTATCAGATTTACAAGTAGAACGCACAGCCCACTTGAATTCTCGAGTCAAGTTATGCATGTACTAAATTTATATTATGTAGGCAGCAAAACAAAAGAAAGATGTAGAAAATCCTACTACTTAGTATTATAAATACGAATTTTTGGATATTTTTATGATTGTACCTTTACAGCTGAACCGATTTGGATGAATCTTGGAATAGTAATAGTTGTGGACCTAAAATTTATATGCATCTTTGTATCAGGCTACCACGCGAACAAAGCCGTGGACAGAGTTAGTATCCAAATAATTATACTTACACCTATAGAAGCGCGGTTTACGAAGTTTTGTGAAAAATGTTAACACAAGTAATTCATTGAACTAAGTATTAATACCATGTGTGTCAAAAATAGTGAAATAAGCCAAAAAGTGGTGGAAATGAAGAGGACATAGAGAGAAGTGGTGTGGCATGATGGCGGCTTGGATGTGGGTAGCAGCGCTGCTGTGCGGCACGCAGGCGGCCGTGCTGCCACCACCCTGGGCAGATGTCAGGAGGAACCCTTGTGCTTCTCACCCTAAAGGCTGGCTGATGCTGTACTGGCCCTCAGATGGAAAATGCTACACTATTTATAAGGTAAATAATACGTTTCATATTTTGTCTCTCATTTCTGAAAAGCTTTATGTAGGGTCTACAACTTTCGTTTTCTTTATTAAATTACGTAGGCGCGTCACTAATAGCATTGGTCGAGGCAGCATTGAGGTGAAAATTATATAGAAAAAGAAGAAAGCTCAAGAGGTTCTATTTAAAGGTGTTTCGAGGGTTAGAACCAGAGGCTATAGAGACTCTTTAAATTCTTCTACAGAAATTAGCATCGACGCCGCACCGACGCAAAGCGCACAGAGTTTGCTTAGTCTAGAAACCCCTCGCGACGCGAAAAGGATTTCTGGACTTTGGCATTAAAAAATAAAATTCATAATGTTTTTGTTGAATAGAATGTCGAGCATCATTTTAAACCGTCAATGCCAGTTCCACGCGGCCCATTCTAGAAAAATCTTTTTGCAAAACACTTTAGATTTGTGATAGAATATCGCTTAGCAATATTGGTATCATTTAAAAATGTTTTCTATAAAGATCTGGTAGTACCTAAGCATTTCCTGTGCATCGATTAATATATTTGAACGCCCATTGAATAGAGATGAGTATGCTTCTGTGGGAGGCGGCCGGCAGCACTGTACCACACTGTACGTCCGTATGTCACGTACTTGCCTACTAGCACACTCCTGTCAATTATGCATGCAGTAGGACAAATTAAAATATTCTACTGATATTATAAAACATAAAGTTTGGATATTTGTATGTTTTGTTTTTCAATTGCGCTGAAACGGCTGAAACGATTAATATAAAGCTTGATATAGTAATCGTTCTGGTACCGGAATAGCTACTCCTTATCATGGTACCATGAGAGCGAAGCCGCTGGAAAAAGCGAGTTTGCTATAACGCTAGGTCTTTCTTTCTTTTTTGTGTATAAATTTATTACTTTTTGTTTTTGACCTTTTTTCTTGCCTTTTTACTGTACTGTGTGTGTCAAATAAACAAATTCTTATTATTATTCTTATTCTTTTAAATCATAATTTCATAGTGTAAAATAGTTAGTGAGTTGAGTACTCAAATAACTTAACTAAGGAAGAATGTTGGTAATACATTCTTGGTTGGCTTTCTCCGTGTCAACAAAAAGAGGATGAGTTAAGATAGGTACTGCGATAATCATAGGCACGTACTTAGGTTTGCGTAATGCTGGAACTGGACCCGGGACAATGACCTCCTAAGTTGTTCATCTAGTTTGGGGATATTTCGTTGAGTTGATAAACGATTTGTCGACCTTTGTGCGATTATCTACAAAAAAGGTGAACCAATAAAATCAGATTTTTGACGCAGTTTTGAGACGATTTTATTAGTTGACACTGCTTGGTTTTCTGGATGATCAATGCATGTGATATAATTGTCAAAAACTGTAAAAATTTCTATACATTTTTGACAGTTTTGACGATATATTATATCACATGTGACCATTTATCTATGGCACGAGAATCGCCTTCCTGAGACCTCAAAACCATTATTAAAATAATGTTAGACCTTTCGGCATTCAAATTAAACCGTGTAATATTATTTCAATATTGCTATATAAGCTTGTGGTTACCCCCGTCCTTATAGACAAAAGTTCCTGAAACAGAAAAAAAAATCTATTATTATATGTATATAAAAAGTTTATTATTATAGACTTGTGGTATAAAACTTAGATCAACAAAGTAAATAATATTTAAGTATCTTACGTGATTCACACAACAACTATATTTTTTGGCAAAGACTACAAGTGTACTTACACTTGTAGTTAGAAACTGAAACATAACCAGTTGTGAAATGTCTTTGTTCGCAAAATTCAGTAGGTCAGTAGGTATTCGAGCGTCGTCCGGTCACGGTCTTTTAAAGTCTTCGTAATGAGCAACAAACTGGTTACACTGGTAACGATATAATACCGATATAATAAGTATATGATATCGGCGAATACGTTTGTAATTTATTTATCGGTCTCGGCTTTTTCAAAGTCGTTACAAAAATATTCTGTTTAAAATATTCTGAATTTGAACAGAATATTTTTAATTAACAAAATATTCAGGATCACTATGAAACGTCATTTTTGCACCAGTTTTACTAGAAAGATGACTGTCACCATAGTTGGGCACTGACTCTACGAACTTAGTTATTTATTGGGCATTTTCGCTGCGCCAAATTAAATACAAGAGCTCAAAACTGGCATTGATGGGACAAATTCATTCACAAAGAAGGTGAAAAGAGGTAGAAATGTTTGTGTGAAAAATCATATTCCTTGCTCCTGTCAATACGATATTTCTTACAACGAGTTCATCCCATAAATAGATTTTATAGCTGTATGATGAATTTTTAACAGTACACATTTTTTTAACCTCTCCGTCACGAATAAGCAATAAAACACGGTTCATAGTCTGATAGGGTTTGTTCAAAATCACCCCTAAAATCAATATAATACCGTAATATCAGATCTGTGTGTCTGGTCTAACTATAGTTTAAGTTACAAGCAAGCCTTTGAGTTACTATAATTATCACAAGGCAGTAATGTCTGCGATGAAAAGTTACGCAAAGCTCAAGTAAGTGTATTATTTCCGTAATTAGAGTTATTGCGTGTCCGATGTGAACCATGTTGGCCATGTGTTATGACAGCAACGATTAACTTATGTTTTCTCCGTGTTTTCTTGTTAGAAATGTGGTAACTTTACCTTCTTATATCTGGGTAAGCAATTCAAATGTAAAATCTAACTATAACACCAATACCTAAAATTATCAACTAAAAATTGCAGTCTTTAATATAATTATGAACACGTCTTAGTTATTAGTAGTAATAAATAAGTAGGAAATAATGTTTAATGTAGCATTTAGTCAGTTAGTTTTTACTGCATACCACTATGACTAGTAAAACAAACTACTCAATCGCTTTGTACGTGTCTCCCAAGTCAGGTTCATGGGTCAGGTTATGTCACAGTCGTGACTTACAAAGTGGTGATAATATTCTGAAAACGAGGAAATGAATTGTGTAATACAGATACCCATGAAGTTTATGGTATATTCATTAGTCTGAATGCTTAGGATACACCATAGTTTATATCAATTATAATTTATTATATGAACTTGATTACTAAAAGTTAAGGCTGATACTATCGACCTAGCGACAGCTCAACGTCACCCCAACTTTAGCAGTTCAGTATTATATTTATGAAAAACAATACTGCAAAACACCATTAACCATCAGTCATAATCAGGCATCAATGCGCCTGCGCCTCAGCAAACGTCAAACATCACAAGTATATACAATATCGTCATTTTTAGTATAACTTAGTTCAGAGCAATCACCGCTATAAGCTTGAAGCATGATCATTGTCACGATATATCGTTTTTAGCTCGCAAGAGTAGACCTGATTGCCGTTGTCGCGTCAGTCGCCCCTGACGCGCTTGGGCAAGGCGGCGCCGGGACAGTGAGGTAGAGTCCATTCCATTCGTCTGCATCAACATCAAGTCGTAAGAGTCTCAGCCTCAGTATTGGCAATAAGACCATTCATCAATCAGTTAGCACATAATTAATCACATCAATCAAACATGCTTAGTTCGCCTACCTTGTTTCCACGTACAACTGACATGATAATATATAGGTAGATATTACAAAAATGTTTTCTTCACACACCCAGCCTGACATAGAGCCCAGTAATTCCTCATGGATAAAAAAAATAACTCTATATATAATATATAGACACAAATTATACAATATGAAATGAGCGTCTGCTGGTGGGTAAAGGTCTACCCATCTGCTTCCTCCAAAAAAGGGATACTTAAACTACATTTGTACTGTTATAATATCATATAATTGTTATGAGAATCATATTATTTTGCAGCAAGAGGTGACGTCATCCTCTATTGTCTGATTTTAGTTATTACCAAAACAATAATCAAAAAACTGATCGTATCTTCATTACAATCACAGATTTGATTGTTGCAATGCAAGACAATGGAAGATAAATAAGCAAATTGGATAGTAAATAGTTTTTATAAATTTTTAGAGCCATTATCAGATACGCTCATTGAGCACAGGGAACAAAAAACGTCAGCGTAATACTTTGTTGCTAAGTAAAGACATGGTAAAGGCGGCTGTCTATCAAAGCTAAACAAAGATGTGAATAATCGATCAATAGCATAACACAGCCAACAGTCACAAAAATATAATTCTGACCTCACTAAGGGATCCCTGTCACATAAATATAATTCTGACCTCACACTAAGGGATCCCTGTATCATGGATATTAAACACACAAGTCGAGTGCTATGGTACCTTGATCTGGAGAAAATATTTGCAGAATATGCTTTTGTCCATCCACCATTCCGCATTGGGTCCGCGTGGTGGATTAGGACCCAATCACTTTCGCATGAGAGTAGGCCAGTGTCCCAGCAGTGGGAACATCAGAAGGCTGTCATGATGATGCATTTGTCTCACAGCGGGAATCGATAAGCGTGATAGATTTTAAAATTAGTTAGTTTTAGCCATCTTCCAGTTCCAGTATGACTCCATTAAGCTGTATTATAGCAGTATTTTTATCAATTACAGAAAGGCTATCCATGCCCTGAAACCCAAGAGCTGAGCCCAGGCAAATGGGGCGGCAAGACCGTCGCAGAGTGCAAGTGTCCGCCGGGAACCGCCCAGCTGCCGCAAACGACGACTTGCCACAAACTGTTCGAGCGAGGACCGTGTCGCTCTGGAGAGTACTTCGCGCCCGTCGAGGAGACATTCAACAAGCGAGGGTAGGTGAGCATCGATTGTCTATAGTCTGTACTGATTTGATTGACTCGATTTGAATCCTGTCGCGCACCATTAGTTTTTCCTCGCAGAAAATGTCTACGCAGAACAGAGTGCTCTCAAAAAGTGAAAACAACATTAAAAGGTATAGAATACTACTAAAAATACGCATGTCTATACCGTCCGAATTCTAAAAAGAGGTAAGTTTGTACCTATACCACCCAGTAGTGTCCATAGGTGAAAAATCTGGGCAAAAAATCACTAGCAAAAAGTCGTATGTTGAATACCGCGTCATTGCAAAAATTTAAAAAACATACAAAATGTTTTTAAAAAACAAAGTTAGGTGGAAACTCTACGCGCGTTTTATGGCTCAGGATTTTTCCGCCTGATAGGTTGCCTGTCTGTCATATTAGAAGGCAGGCATGTCGTTAATAATAAGTATATCATTTATTTCAGGCATCAAATAAATGAAACATTACAAAAATATTGACCCATAGAATGTATACATCAAAAAAATGTCAAACAACAGTAACAAAAACATGAAAATACACAAAGTAGAGTCCAACTACTTCAAACAATGCTTAAAACGTTCAGCAACTATCCATGCTAGCTGATCCCGGCGCGGCGTGGTAACAATTTTTATAAATGTCAACATTTACGTAAGCTAAAAGCACTTTTATCATTCTACAAGCTTATGCCCACGGCTTCGCTTGCGTGGTTATTGGTGTAATTCTGTTTTAATACAGGTCATAATCAGAAAGGTTAAATTTTATTGAAATCGGCTAAGCTGTTACAACGTGATTGAGTACGTAAAACAAACATTCAAATTTTCTAAATTCCGCATATATAATAATCAGCCTGATTAACTTGTCAATCATTTTTTCAACTAGATCACTAAATTATACATCATTACCGTATTGCTGGAAGGTATAGCAGGCATGTGTTCTAGTGTTTAAGAAAAATGAGCTCTAGCGCACTAGTTTTAGATATAGTATTATGGTGGATGCAAGCTTTTCGTTTGGCGTTGTCTTAACAGTAATTTCCCTGTAGAGTTTAAAGCCACATTGTTAGAATAAAAACCTTTTCAATCTCCAAAGTTATAAAACCACTCTGTTTGAATGCGACTAGGTCATGAGGGCAGGCGGATAGATAGAGATGGCAACTTAGTAGGATTCACTCCACATCATTGTTTCATAGAAATCACATCGTTGAGTGGTTACGCAAAGTGATCGTAAAGAAGCAACATTCCGAATACCAAATACCAGTATGATAATTTGAATCGTCTTCTCAATTTTACTTTTTATTCAAGGCTTTTATCGATTAGTTCCTCATTGCTGTAATAGTTTGCTTATGCTTTCATGTGTGAGTTGTAGGATGTATTCGATATTGTTAACCTACATTTTGAAACATAATTTTGATAGAAATAATTAACGAGTACAGTTCAGTATAGATGGAGCAGAGAGCAGCTAAGTAGTACAGAAGTCCCCCCTCACGATACAGGCTCACGCTAGTGTGAAGACCATAGGATAATGCATTTTTAAATTTTTAAATTTTTTAAAGGAAAAAATTAATTAAATCTTTTTTACCCCTTTCTCTTATAGTCTTTGCCGTGCTACGCATTATATTATATTATTAAATATTTTGTTTATGCAGGTAATATTCGTACTTTCTATTACAAGATCAATTTCCAAACTTCTTGTGTACCAACGTACAATTTTTTTAATATTGACAATAAAAATGTACATCAGTAATCAGAATAGGTTAAGGATAACCCCAAGGTTTGTTTAACTTGCAAATACTGTAATTAGAATTCCGCACGTTTCTTATTCCAGTGAACGGCAAGGCATGTGCATGCGACCGCAGCAGTGCGCTGACGAGACCTTGCTGTACTGGCCTACTGACGGACGCTGCTACTTCAGGCTCAGCCAGGGACCTTGCTATGCTGGCACCATCCTGGATATGGGTGATGATGGACTTGCTAACTGCACGGTGAGATATTCCACTGCAGCCAGATTCTTCTAGGCTGGGGCGCGTGAAACTGGCGGAAATTCACCTGTCTGGGTTTTATCAACAAATAATGCTGGACAATCCACACAGCATCATCTAGCCCCAAGGTAAGCTGCTGATAAACAGAGCTGTGTTTATGGGTGCTAGATGATTGATATATACTTAATACAATACAATACATAGATAGATATTTTTTATTATAAATAGAAAATACCCAGAACACCCGGGACAAATATTTGTAGATCGTACAAACATTTGACCCGAGGCGGGAATCGAACCCGCAACCTCCGCGTCGCAGGCGGACCTGCACCCGCTGCGCCACATTGGTCGTCAAGTATTTTGAATTTGAATTTGAAATTGAGTATAACGATATAGCGTGATAGATGTTTTTTGTATACTACTTAGATGAACAAGAATACGGATCACATGATGGTAAGCGGTTACCTTAGTTATTCTGTGCCGTAGTCTAATGGACGCTTTTAATACCAGAGGTATCACTTGCAACTGCCTCTCTGAGACGCGGAATATAAGTCTCACGTGCTTGTAATTTTACTGATCCATATTGATGCGAGCATTACTGCTTAGCGGCAGAAATAATAAGATCCTTCACTGGACTTGTTCTTGTGATAAGAGCACAGCTAGGCAGTGTTATTGCTAAGTAACATTTTAGGTACTATTCTGGTTCCAAGCAAAACTGTCCTACTATTATATTATGTTATTAGGTTTTAAGAGCTCTGTAGCAAGTAAAAATACTGGGCAGTATCTACAGTGCAATTGTCGAAGAACTTATAAGCTTAGAACTTTAGTTGGATAGCACTGCATCTTTATTAAGTCAGGTGAACAACTTGATCGTCTCGTCATTTAAAAAAAAAACAAGCTGGACTCATCTAACAAATTTATTTTCAGTGCGCTTCAGACGGGCCTCACTACTGGACCCAGGACGGCGGATGCTACGCTCACTACACACGCGGTCCGTGCGAGAGGGGCCAGCTGTTTCTCCCTGGAGCGAAGTGTGGGTGTGAAACCCACCTACCTCACTATCATAATGAGACTGAAGCTTGTTATGAACTGGGTAAGATACCTTCAATAACCTACCATGAACACCATAGACGTTTCTCTCTACGGAGGTGTAGACTAAAATTATTATTTAAAGAAATTTACTTGGCAGGCATGAACATCGTAGCCATTTTTCTCTACGAAGGTGAAGACTAAAATGACATGTTTTTTACAGAAATGTGTAATTTTCTCTATTTATCTGTAGTAACCGGAAAAATCTGGGTTCAATTCAATCGTTATTACTTTTACCTGTTTTTACACACACTTCCAATGAACATAAAAACCATCATATAAAATAAACGTTTGACAAATTCAGCATGTAGGTAAACGGTTCAGAAAAGCTCAATTAGGGGTTTGCTAAAAGCGTAATGAAAACAAAATATGTCCCCAGTAATTAGCGGTCAATCGCTTCAGTAATTGGGCATTAATTTGGTTGACCAATTCCGTCAACCAGATTGACGTTTGTTTGAAAATGGAATCAGTGAAACCTATCCAATCAGCTGATCCCTGGCCGGTGTTTGTTGTATAGGTGGTGATGAAGGACCCTAGCTTTGAAAGGGATTATCAATGACTCTTGCATTATGTGCATATAATTATTTATACCATTTGTTTCGTGTTCAAGAATGTTATTTACTACTGCGAAGAGAAATTGATTGTTAATGATTTTTTGGACTGTACATCCTTAAAAATCTTGAATATTGTATGTTTGTGGTTCTTCACTCTTATAAAAATTGTGAAGAAGTTCTTAAGAATTTTTAAATTAAGTACTTATATTTTAGTACTTATTTTATAAGCTTGAGAATTCCCTAACCTTTGATTCATCATGATCATCATGATAGCCTTCTAATGTTCCTGCTTACACTGGCTTACTCTCCAGAAAGAGTGATTTGGTCTTTATCCACCCGTGGTGGGTCTACGGATTAAGACCAATGTGGATTGTACACCATAGAACCAATAAGCTTGAGACATTCCCTGACTTTTTTTACAGATTCCCTCGGGCCATGCGCTAAAGGGCACAAGTTTTCAATCGCCGTGGTGGAGGCAAAGGGCTCCCGTGCGGAGTGCAAGTGCAAGTCATTCCACGCCAGAGCAGCAGACGGAGCCTGCTACAGGCTCTACACCAGAGGACCGTGCGAGCAGGACGAGATGATCTCGAGAGCAGGACGGTGTACTAAGGTATTAATTATTCTTCTTTTTATATAAAAACTAGTAGACCCGGCGCGGTTTCACTCGCGCTATTGTTTTTTAGCAAATTTTTACACCCTGTATATTTTCTCACTGTTTAAACTTTCCCTGGACTCCTACAAACATTTCAAGATCAAATTTAGCCAAATCGGTTCAGCCGTTGTCGAGTTTTAGCGAGACTAACGCACAGCAATTCATTTTTATACAGGGTCATTCATTATCAACCTGACAAATTTAAGGGATAGGTTCCACACATATAAAAAAAATATATGTACCTATAATTTTTTTTTTATGTGTATTTTGTTTTAAAAATCCCAAGTAAACAAAAAAAAAATCGATAACGTTTTTCTGCTCAATTATTATTTATCATTGTTGGGAATCGAGTTGAGCGGCGTAATAATTAAATATTCGAGTGTAGCGGGTCATTGAGACGCGCAGGTCAAGGACGCGCGGGTTATTGACCTGCGGTTTATTGACGCGCGGATCACTGACACGTGCCGAGCGCTACCTTTTCGATGTTTAACAAGGAAAACTAATTATTAAGCAGTATTACGTTTTTTTTATATATAAAAAAAATAATGTTTCGAAATCGAAAAGTACAAGTATTTTTTTTTTATGTGTGGAATCTATCCCAGGTTGATAATGACCTTATATATAAGAATAAGATGAATTGCTTTTCACTAGCTTCATCATAATTTGTCAAGCCATGAAATCTCTACATACGGAGAAATACTTATTGCTTCAAGTTTAAATGCGATCCAAAATTTTAGATGAACAGGATTCGAACCTTGCCTTGAGTCGGCAACGCCATGACCGCTAGGTCACTATTATTTACCAGCCCAGCTGAAAATTTTCATTAATCGTCATATACTGATGCATGACAGATGTTGTTGCAATATTAAAAAAATACTGCATTTTTCTAGTTATTATTAGAAGTTAAAGCTATACTTTGGACGTTAAAGAATCAATTTTTGAATAATTCCAGGTGCCTTGCGCAAGAGGCCGTCTCTATGTCCCAGAGCGGCGTCGTTGCTACCGACCAGGCACTCCAGAGCCTTGTCCGCTGGGAGAAGTAGTGGCTTTCGACTTCGACGCGAGGCCAGCACTGGATGGCCTGAGCCATAACGGAGTGTGTGCTTGTTCAAGTGGATCGTGCCCAAGACGAGAGGTATGATGTTCTTTTCACCACTGAGCGCTTTTGTGCTTCGGTAGACACGTTAATCGGTCCTGGCTTAAAAGTTGTTAGGCCTTCGGTCAGCCTATTAACTCCGTCACCAGAGTTGGCCACTGACTTATACGAACTTACATTACACAAAGTTGCTTTGGGCGGTAATGTTTAAAAAATTAATGAAGGTTACTAAGACAAACCTATGCTGTGGCTATGCCTAGAAGATGATAACGTATTATCAAACGAAATTGTTCTACTTTTCACCACAAAATATAAAATGCAGATTGAAATATAAAAGTATCTAGTAATCAGTAAAAGTAAAAAGTAAAGTATCATTGGACGACCTTCAAACACCTGATTTTGCCCTTCTACCTTCCAGGTGGAGTCATGTGCGTCATTCAGAGGTTCAGCAACGTACGGAGGTGCGTGCCACATCCTCCACACCCAGGGTCCCTGCCCCGACGGGTCCTGGCTCGTCAAGGAATCGAACGGGAAGGTCACATGCCGGTGCAGACCTGGCAGAGTACCCCCAGAGTGTAAAGCTGACAGACTCACTCATGCCAAGAGCTGACGATGGCGTGGAGTAATTTTATGATCTCTTAGACTGGAGTGATTGTTTGCAACCTTGCGTCATCAGATACAAAAGTGTCATAACTCTGCAAAGGATGATGAATAAAACTGGTGATATATTAGCTGCTACACGCTAAAACATGAAAAGAAACTAAGTATTAGGTTCTATGTTCACCCAGATTTCTTGCATTGATCACGTCTGTACTTAAAGTTTAAATAATACACTAATTTTCATCTGTTTTTAAGAGCGGGATGAGTTAACCAATCAAAATAAGATAAAATAATGATTTAGTTAACTCATCCCGTAGGATGAGTTGACAGCGGGATGAGTTGACTAAAGAGCCGAATTTTTTGGTGTCCAAAGCTGAACTTGACAGAACATTCAGAAATGACACTGAGCAAAAGAAAATAAGTGCTAATCATAATGTTAGGACGCGCCTAGTGTGCCTACTGACTATCCCTTATCTTCTTCTTGTACTAGATCGTTGTACAATTTCGCCACCTTCTCTGCGATATCCGTGATCAATTAACGATAGTCGTGACAAATACCGTAGTTCAACTAATATGTTGGGGTTTACTAAGTTCATAGCATTCACGAACATAAGACATAACTTAACATAGATGACCCGACGAAAACTGCACAAGGAAAAAGGAACAAATGGCGTGGATCCTACTTTTTAGGATGTCTTGTGTGATCTTAGGATCAGAATTACAGTAGTGAGACTATTTTTTTTTACTGATGGCATAAAAAGTTTTGGAAATGTGTGTGTATTAGGTACCTAAAAGTAATTGGTAAATAGTGTGTGTATGCAATGTACTCTCTTGGTATTGTTTAGTTTTAATAAAATGTGTAAGTGGACACTTAGATGCTATTTCGTAAAATAAATACTCTTTTAAGTATGTCATTTTAATTTTATATCACTTTTTTGTTTTTTCTTTCATTATTATTGTCCTTTATTCGTCTTTGTATAAAAGTAGTTAAAACTTACAAACTAGTTATGTGATGTTTGGTTACAACTACCTAGCTAACTTATATCTAGCTTAATTTAGTCTCAGTTCTTTTTATTTGTCCTTTAGTTTCATCTGTGATTTTCCTGTAACAAAAACATGGTTATAAAGACTCAACATTTTTGTAATTTAAAAACTCGTTTTCTGTGTCGCAATTTTATTAATCTGCCTCAAATTTTAGCAGTTCAATTTTAACAAGTAGAACTTTCTGGAGTGACTTACCAAAGTATATCCTATAAACTTGGTTGAAAGGCATCTCGATAGCTACTGTCGTTGATATTGATATCACTAGTACTGCTAGCATCTCTGGGACATGGATCTGAAAAATACACATCTTATATTAGATATCATTTTTTCCGAGTTTATTTAGTAACTCACATCCACTAACCTACTAGCTTCTGAGTAATTATTTTTTTTCGAATGGAAAAATCCATTAGTTAACGGTTTCGAACTCACGACCCTAGAATTTGAAGTCGTTATCATTACAACTAGACCACTAGTGCTCATAAAATTTATAAAAGTATCAAGAGTCAATCTTACTAAATCAATCACAAAATTATAGAGGACAAACGATTACGATTGTTACTATTCTGCTAAAGTTGTAATTTAATTTAAACGCCATTATTATTTTGAAGATATTGCGTAGAATCGGCTCCCTGGTTAGAAAAAAATAAATGATTATGTAGTACACTTACAAGTGAGAAAGGCGAGTAGAATGAAGAGTATCGCTGCACGCCGACGTTGTAGAAGAATATTGGAAACTGCGTTAGATACACGCTGTACGCTATCTTGTTGAAGAACCTGAATGCTCGGGATTCTAAAAATGCTGTCGCTGGTCCTGGAAAGGAAGTTATTATAGAATAAGTATAGGCTCGCACGTTATGCTCTTGATAAAAAAACTATAATATCAGCGGCATGCATGTCTTTCCATGTTATTCTTGATGACGATGTAAGATTTGAACGAGAATCGTTTTTTTTTTATATAGGCGGAGGGCATTAGTATGCCATTCGACAGGCTTCCTGGTTTGGGTACTAATGCTGTCCAGTAGAATAATATAATAATATTGTAATTGCAATAATTGATATATTATGTAATAACGTTTGTTGTGATTTTCAATAAATTTAATTTAATTTAATTTCATAGTACAAGTACAGTAATAGTACAATAAAAATCTGATGTCAATGAAACTTCCACCATTGTATCTCTAAAATACAAGTTACTAGAAGTAAACTACCTGTGTAGTTATTGGTCATAGCCCAATGCGTAGCTGACATGAATATACCCCACATAATGGGTGCGAAAGCTGCGAATATCGCTGCTGGACCGTGTTCGTAGGTGTAGCCTTCCAGACCCCACTTGTAAGGGCTGCACATCGTGAACAGAGCCAGGCCAAATGCTGATGTCCAGAGAAGTCTTACTTGAAGCTGAAAAAAAACAGGTTGCTAAATATTGTCACGTTGATAACTTTGTCGGCGCGGTGGGCAAGTGCTTTGTTGAAAAGTTAGAGGTTGTGAGTTCGATTCCCGCTGCGGGACAATTGTTTATATACGTGTTATGTATTCTATCAGTACAAGCTTTGCTTAAAATGTCCACCGACATTTATTTATTTACAAGCTAACCCGCGCGGCTTTACCCGCGTTTTTGCAGTTTTTATGCTTTCCCACAAAGATAGTACATATTTCTCGAATAAAAAGTAGCTAAAGTGTTAATCCAAGACTTAAGCCATCTACATTCTAAATTTCATCACAATTGGTAAAGTCGTTACGGAGATACGTGGTAACAAACATTCACACACACACACTTTCGCATTTATAATATTAGTAAGATTTATTTATTTATAACAATGTTACATGCTTAAATTACTGTAATAAAAGCTAACGCCTTAACCATCTTTATTGGAGTCTAAATCGAGGAGTCTCAACATAGCTTTATCATGTTTGGAGCTAAGCTACAATAGCCTAATGTTCTTGCTCGCAATAAACTCTTTATAAAATTCGTGTAGGTAACAACAGATGCCAACAAACAAGAATTCATAACTTGTTGACAATAATTTTTAGAACGAAACTAGATTTAAGATTTAAGATATTTTAAAGATCAAGTGACGTCGAGTCGAGTTATGTCACTTGGTGTTTTTTACCTAAGCCTAAGCAAATGTTTATTTTACGAATACATACAGTGTTTAGAGTGAAGTTCAACTTCTTCGTCTTCATAAGGTAAGCCATTACGACGCCTACAAGATAAATAGTAGCTCGGTGCGTGGGGAGGATGTATGAGTACTTGGCTGCATCAAGGAGCTTCTGTACACTGAAAAATAATATATCAGTTCATCATTTTTACTTAATTAATAATAGAATATAAAAGGTTTACACTACACATTCAAAACATAATTAAAAAGTAAGTGTTCCCGTAACTTTTTTCCGGATTCGAAGAACACATTTGATTAGCAATGGAAAAAACAGGTTAGTGAAAATGGGTTCTTTTAGAATTTTTTTTCATTAAAAATGAACATCTATGCTCTTTTAAAATAAAAATACTTTTTTCAGCGGCTTGCTAAGCATTGTCTTTTCTTGTCATTCTTATGTCAATGAATAAAGACGATGATCGATTTTAAAGACACGTTATCTAACAGAGGTTTAAAGTACCTAAGTATCTATTAAAAAATACATAAACGAGCTGATTACTGATTTCGTAGAGGGTGCTACGTGCTACGAGATCACTTACCTACTAACAAGTACTTAGCAACTCTGACGGTAAGTGATATAACTTAAACTTTCTGGTGCCACTGAAGTGTGGAAGTACATATTTGACGACTTTGGAGTCCAGTAATGGAGGCTCTTACGGCGTTTGCTTAGTACGGTCCCTAGTTGACAATGTTTCATTAAAATTCATAATTGATGCTCTTAGATTAAACCCCCTTGAGCTAATATTGTTCCTATTAGACATTGTTTACTTACCTAGCTTGTAAGGACCTCCTCAAGCAAGAAGCTTATGATTTTAAGGCCCTGATCAACCAGAGAGTAAAACCGTGGGATTTTCGATCCCTGGTAAAAATAGTTCGTGCGCAAAAAGCTCGGTTTTAAGTGAGTGTCTTTCTGACTTTCTAAAATTATATATTTCGACACGTCCTTAGCTTCGAAAAAACATAGTTCGACGAGTCGATCACCAATGGATTCGCCTTTTCGCTGGCAGTGGTAGCGAATAGTTGAATGTGTGCGTAATTTTAACTAAATAAATAGGGCGCTGAATGTTGCCAATAACAAAACATAAAAGTACTTATTGCATAGCAGACGCTAAACGATAAACTAAACTTATTTGTTAGTGATTGATATAGAATTGGTTTATAATGCTTGAACATCTAAATACATTTAGCATTACGTGCCTATTTAGTTTGATAATAGCTAAAGTAGGTCATTTTGGTTTTATGTCCATTATGAGTAATGTAATGTTTGTACTCACAACCGATATCTATAGGAGTTTTTTTTTTAACTGCGGTGCCAGATGATGACAGATGTTTTGACAGTTACTGGCAGTTAACAGTTCACTCAATAATTGCACTCAAAGTTGTACATCTTGCGCACATCTCACTTATCTCAAGACCTCAAGACTTAATACCAGCGTAGAGCACCATCATCATCATCATCATGACAGCTTTCTAATGTTCCCACTGCTGGGACACTGACCTACTCTCCAGCGAGAGTGATAGGGTCTTAATCCACCACGCGGACCCAATGCGGAGCGTAGAGCATAAGGGAAAAGAATTGTTTCCATTTATATTAAATATATAGTCCATGTATGTATGGGCTACATTATCAGTTTATTGAAATAAAACCCCCACTCGATAGAGTTCATTAGATAGACCGAAGAAGTTGGTGGATGGTGAAGGCGATCGGGCGTCATTGCGCTTTTTAGGAAAAACCTATGTACAGCAGTGGACGTCTATTGATTGATAAAATATGAACTGATTGATAATGAAATAAACAATTAGCTTAAAAATAAGTACTTACGAAATTCCATAGTACACGAACATGCTAATATCGAACCAAAATATGGCCAGGTATCTAAGCACGGTGGAGACCACCGCTACGCCGATGAGTAACATCCAGCCCAATGTCCTGTACTTCCAGAATATAAGCATCAGGGGTAATGTGGCTACGTAGAGCTGCATGTCCATTCCGATCTGGTGCGTGTGAGTAAGGCACTGGAAACAAAATATAATCTTAGCCTCAACGTGCCGCTGGTAATTAAAATTATAAAAAACATGGTATAAATTATTTATTTCAGATCAGCACAATCTATATTTATAAACAGCACACAGCCTATTGATGAAACCAAAACTATCAATAAACGATATATAATTACGATATATCATCTACCATATTCACTGCAAATAAATATCTTTATCTAAAAGAGCAATGCTAGTAGAAAAATGGTGGCAAGTGTAAGTTAGTTTATTCTGTGATAATTCTAGGTATCAGCTAGTACATTATGATGAATTACAATATAGTAGCGGATTTTCTTTGCCCCTAGTTAAACACATATTGTATAGAAACCAAATAACTTATAGAATAAATAAGTAAGTATACATATCTTTTGTAAATATATAACTTACATAGAAAACATCCAGACCCGGAACAAATATTTGCAGATCATGCAAACATTTATTATATAATTATTCAACGTGGCAATGCAGCCAGCATGTTGGGAACGCTTCCTACTGGTAGTGATTTGGATCAGTTGAGCTATCTATAGGTCGTTTGTAACGGTCTTTAGATGGCTCAACTGTTTCATATGTATTTTGTATATTTTGTAATGTAATATAATTATGTACATATTTTATTTTGTTTAATAAAAAATCTATTATTATGTTAGTAACCTTTAAAATGTGCCTGAAACCTGCACTAACCTCCATAAAAACAATGTGCAATTGCAATAGAGTAAATATGTGGGTGACACCATGCTCGAGTTATCTAATAAGCATCATGTGAACGAGGGCATTTGAAAGCGTTAGTATACGCTTCTTATATCAATTAACATCTACATGAGATATGAAAAAGTAAACTCATTATCATCAAAGTTTCAAAATATGTACGACTTTGCCCGCGTTAGGATAGGTTCTAGTATCTTTCCGCTGCATCACCAAGAGTAGAATTTTAAGAACCCTTTTTTTTACTTCTACATGTACACCTACATGTATACATCCCAGTCATTTTAACTATTTGGCATTTAAAAAAAAATATAAAAAAATATGTTGCCGTACGTAGGTACCATCAAAATGTGGTCAAAATAATGTGTATGATGTGCCATATTATTTTCAAAGTCTATCTTGACTTATGGCTTACCATTTCTTCGAACCCAAAGTAATTGTGTATGAACAGGAAACTCTTCCACATGTTCTTCTCGCAAACTCTGCTGTGTTCCTCCACTACCAAGTTCCACTGAGGACCGTTGTTCAGATCCGGGAGGATGTATGTGCAGAACAACATTAAACTCAAAAATAGAGGGAATAACCTGTAATAAAATAAAAAATAAACTATTTGTATGGAATTTGTATGGGTTAATTCCGATTTGTATGATTCAGTTTTAACATAATACAATACAATACACAGATAGATATTTTTTATAATTCATAGAAAATACCTACAACACCCGGAATAAATATTTTCAGTTCGTACAAACATTTGTTTCAAGGCGGGAATCGAACTTTCGCCCGCCGCGCCACATCGGTCGTCATATTTGATAAAAAGTTTTATGTCAGTAGTGAAAGCACCGATGGATCAGTGGTAGTGACCCCGCCATCAGATCCTAAGGTGACCTGTTATACAGGCGTACAACCTAATTCAGGCACCAGTCTCTCACAAATCAGGTTTAATGAAATTAATTTTATATTAATTAAAGTGCAAACACTCATGGACTAGCACATAAGAAACATATTTGTGAGAAGAAAATAAACATTTTATTTATTATTATTATTTATTAAGGTCGTGGGTTCAAACCAGGTCATGCACCAATGGATATTATGTTCAAAAATGTATTATGTGCGCAATGCTAGTGCTCTCATACGGTGAAAGAAATTATCGTCAGGAAACGCGGGGTTACCAAAAATGTCAATCCATACAAAGAAGTACGATGTACTTTCTAAGTGTACACTGTGATTATTTGAAATTTTAAGTAAAAATGTCGATTTGATTTAAAACACGTGCGAGTGTCTGATGATAGCTGAACCAATTATTAATGAGTTTCTAAGTTATATTTAATCAAAGGTATTTAGTGAACAATAATTAGAACATTCCAAATGGAGTGATACATTTGTAGCTAAACAATATTATAGCTAGTAAGTATTCTCCGTATAAAAGGATTAAGATAATGCATGTTCATTTCCTGTTGAGTTTAAATGCGAAACTGCACGCCATAAATCTGCACGTTCATCTCCTAAGATAAAATCTCATGTGCATCTCATTCATTATTATTCCTATACAGTAAATATGTGTAAAGAAAACTCATTATGTTTTTAATTGAATTAAATGTAATTACCTAAACCACCTGGCGATAAACCTGTCCTTCATATCAATTGTCCCTTTCTTTTCGAGGTCTTGTAGAAGATTGTGTGCATTCAAAAAGCCACTGAGATACAAAAAACTGTCTGTGTATAAGATCGCCGACCGCCCGACGACCGCCCACGGCATCCCAAACACCTGAAAAATGAATGAGGTCAACTCTCCAAGTTTTTGCAGCAAACCCCGCAACTTTTGAAAACTTAATCAAGTTTCCATAAAGTATTTCGGGCGAACCTTCCTGAAGTGACGGCTGAAGTGGATAATCCTTTAAAGTAGGTACTCAGCGAAATCGGTCAACGTGGAATCAAAGGGATTGAATATAATCATTAAGTGCTTTGGAGTGATAGGGTTGAGGTGAGTGTTTCAAAGAATTTACAAACTTTTCAAACGAGTCAATTACGGTGAACGTGATTAAACTTTGTTATAGGTATAGGTATTGGCAGCCAACCCCGCAAAATTGTTTATTATCTTTTGAAATACCGAAAGAGGTTTCACTCGAAAGTTGAATACCAGATCAATCAATTCGATACTGTTTGCGGGTCATGTTTGAAATATAACTGAATTTTATGCCTTCACTTGTGTGCCGTACCTTGTACCTTGTATAACTTGTCTAGGATTCGATAAATACGCCACAAAACTAAGGCCTTATAAACCATAAAAACATTAGATATTATAAAAACCTTATGTAAGTAACTATCAATTGCAAGTATAAATTTGATCTAAATGCATTGGACCTTTTTAAATTCACACAATACACACAGTCACATACAATAGTTCTGACTACACCAATATTCCCTGTGTTGTTTGGAGGTATCAAACAGAGAGAATATAAGCACTACATGCATCTGAAACTTTGAAAACCATTAGTACCAATCACAGATTCATTTACTATAACCCTTCAATGCAGTTTTAAGGTTTACAGAATAGTATCAATCAAATGCATTCAATTTGCATTGCATTATTAATTACATATTATGTGTAAACGTACCGCAGAGTAGCTGACTTTGTTCACATAGGGGTTGTGGGCCATAGCCATAGACTTATGCGCTACCAACAAGGCCAGAGCGTTCATTCCTCTATGAGCATCCAGACCTTTCACCTTACTAGAGGTGTCTGATAAATCAAACAATTTCTTCAAATTGCGTTTCAGTGAAAACGCATTTAGAAGCTTTTCAAAGTTGGTCGCTCCTTCTTTACCATCGTCGAACATGGTTCCGAGGCTTAGTAACAAGATTATGGCGAGGAAGAACGTTCTGGAAACAAACAATACGATCTGATTATTTAAACGACCAACGATAGCCATCTATCATTATTTCATATTATCGTTAGGCGGTGATTCATGAGCGTTTGGTTAATAGGTCTGTTTTCGGTATGTTTTTCTACATTAAAGGGTTGGGTCAATAATTTTAACTGTTTATATTCCATCTATTATTTTAGTAAGAAATTGAGCTATTTTAAATGGTTTTTGTAATAAAATATCAGGACAGACTGTATTTCGTCGAGTATTCTGAATAGTGAAATAAAAGTGATTATGTATGTTTGAGAGCAAATGTGTTTTAAATTATTTCCAATACATTGACGCAACCTGTTGTTTCCAGAGTCGCATGATGTATACACGGCTTTATAATTCAAACGTGCGTGATGTGAAACAAGCATCATCGCGCGGCTTAGCTAATGTGATGTCATTCAATTACGAGCTCCATAATTTAATCCTCAACGTTAAATGGCAGCTAAGCCCTTCAGATTATGAAGATAATAATTACTGGTGTGAGATTCCATTAAATAAAAATATAATTTGCAAAATAATGTTTCGATAGTAATCCTAGAACAACGCGTGTATACTTCCATAAACTATAATTTAAATTCAACTGCAATTCTATTCTTTATTTATAGAACAAAATAGTGGTTAAGTATAAGCTATATCTAAAACATTTACATTGGGTTATATAAGCTGTGCTATAAGACAAGATACATACAAAATATTCATACCGGGTTACATCAAGCTTATGTAAGAAGTCTGGACAAAATTAAAGATGTTGCTAATTATACTGTTTGTGTATGAAGTTCTTTTTGGTTTTCAAATATAACTCACGTGGCGAGAGTCCTCCCAAACGAATAAGGCCGTTTAAAATCTTTAACTGAGCACATAGTGTTGTGAACTTTGACGGTTATCCCAATATCAAACAGCCTGTGGTTAAGCTCTTCTTCAAGGTCGAAACTACTGCATGAACTTGGTATGCAGATGCCCCATAACAGGCTGGAGTATCTTGGCACTCGGTGACCCATCTGCAATATAACAATTTATTTGAATTAACGATTATTGGCGATAGAAAAGTGGAAACGACGCCAGCAAAGAAACGTTTGACCAGACGTCATGAGTCAGAGCCTTCTAATGTTCCCACTATTAGGACACTGACCTACTCTCATAGTGGTTTGAGTAAAATCATCTAAATCCTAGATTTTTTTTTAAATAATAATATTTTTAAAACCTCAAAACCTTAGCCGAGTTTAATATTTATTATTCACCACAGAAAAAGTCTCTAAACTCGATCCAATGTTAACGTGAAAAATTTGAAAAGTGCCAAAAACTAGTGCATTTGAACTCTCACGCATCCGAATAATTTGTTGTAAACTAACTGCTACCTTCACCCTCATGCTTCTTCCTGTGGCTCATAATAAAAGGCAGCCTATGATTTATTTCAGACTTCAAACTATCACCGTGCTTTTCATTAAAATCGGTTAATAGGCTTAGCTATGAGAAAGTAAAATACAGAAAGAGCTATTTTCGCATTTGTATCGTTAGTATGAATATGAATATGGATTATTATTGCTACCTGTAATAATAGGTAGGTATACATACGTAGGTACAATACATCACAATTGCCACCTCTAATAATGGTAGGTAGGTATACAAAGCTACATAGCCTCTCCATTGCATTGATATCGACAACAAAGACGCTTGGAATTTGCGAACAATTATGAAACAAAGCCTGACAAAACCTAAATTGGATCGTGGTATTGTGTTTGCGCTCAAAGGGATGATATCGGCGGACGCAAGAATTCTTTGTGCGGCTCTAGGTCGATGTTTAGTTCTGAGCTAACCCACTAAAAATAATCGCGTGATCTCGAATCGTAGTTTTTATGTAAGTTCGTCGGTCTAGTCGGTGACCAACTCTGTTGACGGAGTTAATAGCCCGCCTAAAGGCCTAGAAGTTTATGAATTCGGTATTAACTAATAAGTAATAGGACAATTTCATATTAAACTTAAATATTGTTATGGATGCCGATTAGAGTTGGTTTCATTTCATATTACAAGCTCAGAAGATACTTTCGTTAACAGCGAAACTTCATTATTTTTATTGTATTAATTTTTTAATGTGAAAAATTATGCTAGAAGACAAAAATGATTCAAGATAGATAGAGATGAGATGATTTTATTTTTTAAAGTTTTAGCTTTTCGGCTAGAACAAGTACTGTGCGCGAAGCAGGCTTGGTCAAGGGCCATTGTTGATTGCACAATAACAATTGTGATTCAAAATCAGCTTTGAGACCAAATACGCTGACATAGTAGCCGATGGATGGGTGCTCTCGGAATATTAACTAACGGAGTGAACCTTGCAGTGATTCGCGTGTTTGCGATCTGGATGATACGGCCGGCTAGCTCTAATAATTAGTGTTGATTACACAAACTCCGAGGTTAAGGTTATGTATGATCTACTACTAAGCTTTGTTAGCTAGCTTACGGCTTGAAGGTATAGTGGCTAAGCTTTGTTAGCTAGCTTACGGCTTGAAGTATTCCCACGCAAGAGAAACGTTTGTTTGATGATTATAGAAATTTATTCATCAAACAAATGTCTCTTGTCTTCGTTATTTATCTGGTTCCCAGAGCTTTGCTTAGTTTGTGGATAGATGGCGCTGTGTGAAATGTCCGCCAATTTGAAAAAAATAATAATTAAATACTAGCTGCGGGTCAGTCAGCGCGGTTCCACTCGCGTTATTTTTTTGCAATTTTCCATAATTTCCGTCACCGTTTAAACCTTTCCTGGACTTCTACAAACATTTCAAGACCAAAATTAGGTAATTCGGTCCAGCCATTGTCGAGTTTTAGCGAGCCTAACGCACAGAAAAACAAAAGAAGAATTGTTAAAATATATTTGTTTACGTATGAATACTAATACATAGGTATTCTTAGGTATAGCTTACAAACAAGATTCAGTAAGTTAGTACGTTAAGTTTTTAATTCCTTGCGGATAGGGTTCTTTTACTTTTAATACAACTATAATAGAGTAGGTACTCTTTTTAAAAATCGTTGATAGTCCAAGGCAAAAGTAAACTTATACATATTTTTAAGCACGCCACTTCTCATTGTTAACTACAAATAAAACGATTGAAAACAATTAACTAATAATTGTATGTACGTACTATATTTTAACATGAAGATATCAATCATTCTTTATAAAATAAGTTTATTATTCCGCCGGAGTTTCCAAAAAAAATCTTGCTGTCGTGTTCAGAATCTTTAAATGGGTCCTTTGCAGACCTTGAATTCTTGGTTCCGTCTGCGATTGTTACTTTCTGACCACTGGACGACAGAACAAACTGTTAAGTTATATAGACGTCAAAAGATAAGTCAGTAATATGTACATTATTGGGCCTACAGTTTTGAACATAGTTTTTAAATCTAAACTAAACAGGTTATTTAGTGACGCATGGCTTGGAGGCGCGGCTTTTGTCGTTGGTTGGTAGGTAGGTATAATCTAGTCCAGCAACTGGTATTTAACACTATGACTGACAGGAGGTTTATCAGGTCTATCGTGTGGCCTTCACCGTGCCTCGGTCTAAACAATAGTTACTGACGCAGTCAGATAGGTATGTGTGCTGTGATAGGTATCTTTTTCGGTAACTGTCTAATAAAATTATACAAATTTCAAGATACGGCTAAAAAGCAATAAAATCTTATTGCCCGATCCAAAAGAATAGAGAACAGACACTTACTAAATCAATAAACGACGAACTGTATCTTAGTCAAAGACATCACACTATCACACTAATATTATAAATGCGAAAGTGGATGTTTGGATGGATGTTTGTTGCTCTATAACTCAATAACCACTCAACTGATTTGACTGAAATTTAAAATATAGATAGATAACAAGGAAGGATATCGACTTCTTTGATAAATAATGACCGGAAATAGAACATAGGCTACTTTTTTCCCGGAAAAAAGTACGGTTCTCGAGTTCGCGGGGAACAGTAAGTTGAGAATGATTTGTTTATATGCTCTAAAGATTCTAGTGGAGCGCTCATGACTTAGCTTGCTAATTTGTTCTAAACAGATCAACAAAGTTAAGCACTGTTCCGCGTAGTCATTATTTGGATGGGTGACCGCCAGTGGCAATTTCAACTGAGCGCTCCTGTGCTTCGGAGGGCATGTTAGGCAGTCGGTTCCGGCTTTTTCAAAGTTGTTAGGCCATGACAGAGGCCTTCAGGCGGCCTAGAAACTCTGTCACCAGAGTTGGCCACTGACTCATACGAACTTACTTAAGATTCTAGTTACATCGAGGTATTCCCGCGAACTGACTGTCGGGTTAGAATAGAATAGAAAAAACATTGTCGACACAGGTTAAGTTTAACTATAAAAAATAAGATACGGGACAACCAACACAATAGTTACGTAACTTGCTAATAATAAAAACAAAAGCAGAATGTTCTGTGCTGAAAAGAGGTTAGCTTGCTAGGTTTCATCTTGCGCTGATTTTAAACCAATAACCTTTTATGGATTAGAGTGGAAAAAAATGTGTAATCAGATCCATCGATGGATTTGTTTACTGGATTAGAGTGGAACAGGGCTTTTGTATGATTTCATGAATACTTTACTGATGCCGGAAGATAGAGGTCTTATATACCACGTTATATCGAGCGCGCTCGTGACGTAACTGATGGCTAAACGTTATGCACTGTTCCGCGTAGTCACCATTTGGATGGGTGACCGCAAGTGGCAAGTTTAACTAAGCGCTCTAGTGCTTCGGGGGGCACGTTAAACCGTCGGTCTTGGGTTTTTTAAAGTTGTTAGGCTATGACAGATACCTCCGGGCGGCCTAAAAACTCTGTCACCAGAGTTGGCCACTGGCTCATACGAACTTACTTATTTACATACGCAGCTTACACTACAAGCAATTCTGGTACGATTCAATTTGGTAAATAACTTTAGTAGCAATTGACAGTTTCACTAACTTCCAAAGCCATTAGTTTGCTTGTCACGCCTACCTGGAAATTTCTTCGAGATATAAGGTAAACTTGTACCTAAAACATGCATAAATGTAAAAAGTATTCAACTAAGAGTATAAAGCTATGTTCAAACTGGCGCATAAAAACGAATACGAACTTATTGAACTTTTTGGCTTTGACTTTAAAATACGGTTGTTTTGATGAATTTTTAAAGTTACGTGTGAATCGGTGGCCAACTCTTGTATGGAAGTAGTTTATAGTCAAAAAGACATCTTTGATATTATGTAATTCGGTTGCAATCGATTTAATTTGGTTTCAATAAAAAACTTACGAAATTTGTATGAATACAATATTGTCTTTCTTGAAATTCTTTGATTGAAATCGGATTGAACAGAGTTGCGTAATTGCCCTACAAATCATTTTTTTTTTCCTATAGATTTTAGAGGGTTGAGGGATGGTTTTCTCTATTTTTTTAATAACAGGCCCGAAGTCGATAGTTGACAATGACAGTCATGCATAAGCCTTTTTTTTTAGAGTTTGTAGTTCGATAAAGAAACGGAACTGTGCTACTAGTTCATTAAAAATAGCGGCGTTTGTTTCGCGACCGAGCTTCGTGTTGGTTTGGTCGTAGCTTTATACCATCGCTCCTTGATTTATTGCATAATGGGTACTTACCTATTTTCCGTTCTGTGTTTTTATTATACAAGTCAATCCCCTTCGCAGGGGATTATCTAAGGGAATTTTGGTACCAAGCCAAAATGAAAAGTAGCTAGCGGGCCTTTCTTTTTGGTATTGTTCCAATTTCTTTAATAAATATTTAAAACGTCACTCATTTATACCTACTGAATGAAGCGCACCTAAACAGGTGCGCTATGTGGAAGTACTTTGGTGCGCTTCAGCAAGGTGCGCTTCATCTGGGTGCGCTACGAGGAATGTCGCAGTTAGCACAACAAGAGAATACTAAAGTTATATAGCACATAAGTACCTACCTATAATAAAAAACATTTGATAAGCGGTTGGGTAGGAACGAACACACAAATTTCGCATTTATAATAATAGTGTGATTTGTTGAAAGGTACGGGTCAGGGTGACCTAATGCTGAGTCGCACATGCCAGAGTAATATCTCCGAAGAGGGTTTAAAAGGGGTTCGTCACCGGGCGAATTCGTCACGGAAGAAATGTAGGCAAAAATTTTAACTCAAACAGATGTGTTACAGTACAGACACAGAATAAATATTAGTAGGTATGCATAGATAAGTTAATTACTAAGTAAGTTCACTTATAACTAATACACATAAACAGAGGACGTTAAGGGTGACAGATCGCACTTTTTTGTGCGATCTGTCACCTTAAGGGGACAAAGCTAGGTGACAGATGGGAATAATCCGTTTTTTAACTATCCCCCGTATACATATTATATCAGTGATCTAGTACCCATAATACAGCTCTGTTTAACAGAAGCTTATATACCTTGGGGCTAGATGATACTGTGTGGATTGTCCAGCATTATTTATTATTATTATTATTTTATAGTATGTTGAAAAATGTCATGAATTCACGAATCTGACTTAAACACTACAAAAAAAAGGGTTTCTTAAAATAAGTTCAAGTCAGCAACGTGACGCGTTAAATCTTTGCGACTATCATCATGACAGCTTTCTAATGTTCCCACTGTTGGGACACTGGCCTACTTACTTACGGGCGACAGTAATTAGGACTCAATTCGGATTGTGGACATGGTGCATTCGTGGCTGACTAAACGAACAAATAAGTTAACTTCCCTCGTTAAAGTCGACTGAAATAGGCACATCTCGAACCCTAGTCAAACCGGGGATACGAGTCGGGCAAGGTCCATGGCGCAAGCACAGGCCAATGCCACCAGTGAGCTGCATTCGAATCAAGGTCAGGGGTAGATCGAGTCGGAGCTTCTGTTACAACATCATTACACGCACCCGATGTCCACTGGCCGCGCCTAAAGGCACTTGTTACAACTTAAAATGTTATGCCCTGATTCATAAAATAAACTGTAATTTCAGCGGCTTGCTAAGAAGAAACTTAACAACAATGGGTGATAAGCGCAGTGCAGTGCCACGCAAACACTTAAAAACTTTAAGCGTTGGGTGGCACTGCATCTGTCAGGCGGGCGCCTTGTTTGTCTTGTCACTTGATGACATAAAAAAAAAAATGTTTTGCCTTGTCATTCTTAATGGCCAGAACGTTCAACGAATAGCACCACTTCTAAAGAAATTGTTGTTAAATTCTCAGGAAGTGGATAAGTAAAAAAAGTAAGTTCGTATGAGTCAGTAGCCAAACCTGGTGACAAAGTTTTTAGGCCGCCCGAATGCCTCTGTTATGGTCAACTTTGAAAACACCGGGACCGACCGCTTAACGTGCCCTCCGAAGCACGGGAGCGCTCAGTTGAAATTGCCACTGGCGGTCACCCATCCGAAAAGTGACTACGCGGAACAGTGCTTAACTTCGTTGATTCTGAGCCAGCTACGTCACGAGCGCTCCGAGGTAGATAAGTAGATACTCTATGTGTTTTCTTTATTTGGAAGGTTCATTCTGATCAGCATTCCTTTAGATCATATTTTGTATATTTTAACTGTAAAGTGTTGCGTAACAACCATCTGGATACACAATATTTTTTAATCGTGTGGGCTGTCTTTAGCGTCAATATAAGTATTTTATATGATTCTATCACCTTACTGCTACGAACAAAAAAAACAACTTACCGGCTTTGGTTTGTTGATTTTTTAGAATAAAAGCTGTGGTTTTTTTTAATTTTTATGAATGTTAGATCATTAGTATTTTTAAAACTAATGATCTAACATTCATAAAAATTAAAAAAAAACGACGCAAATATTTTGTCACTTTTTTCGACAGCAACAAAGGTTAGATTATTGTATTCCACTCGTTAATCTAAGTCGGAATACGGAATCTAATGTAAAGCGCGTACCTAACTGCAACCAAGTTGGCATATCCAGCGCTGACATTAGAAAACCAATAAATCTGTCAGCAACTTTTCGCCTAAATTTTAGTAGTTACTAGCTGACCCGCACGGTTTTACGCGTTCATTTTGCATATTTTCTCATCACTCTTACATAAATATTATAAAACCAAAATTAGCAGCCGTTCTGAACTCGATTCTGTAACGAACAGCAATTCATTTTTATATTTACGAAGATATTTACGAGAAGATTAGGTACTGGACATGCACCAGGGGGTGACCTGCTGGGTGATTACACAACTGATTGTTGCATCGGATTTCAATCAGCGCACTGTGCCATATTCATACAATATACGTCAGTTTTTTATTTAACCAAGTTAAATCGATTGCAACCGATTACATAATCTCTCCACATCAGTTGATTATCTTTATCTGAGGAAACTTAACTTAAAATTAAAAAAACCGCTGCTAGCGAGATATTTACTACTGTTTAGGTGTTTTTTTTTACATTTCTTTAAAGATTTTTCGTTAAAGAAATGTAATTTTTGTAATCTTACTAGAGAGAAACATTTCTACGGTGCTCATGCTAGCCTGGCTGATCGTAGGACTCTCCAGCAAAAGTATTATGCAAGCATTACTGTGTTTAAGGTTAAAGGGCTATGTAGCTAGTGAAATTACTATATCTCAAGGTGACGAAGGCAGTGCAGTGCCACACAGAGCTATAAAAAGCTTTCACATTTTAACTGTTATGTCAACAACAATTATGTTCAGAAAGTGCAATAATGCTATCAGTAAAACCATTGTAGAACTAAGCATCATTTTAACACACAACAGCAAAAACATTGTTCACCAAATACGAGTCAAATGTTTAGAAAATACTTAGTTTTAAAACTTTTGAGTTTTTAAAATTGATAACAGGATTTGAAAAAAAAACGAGTTTTTTTAAATAGTTGTTTGCGCACGTTTTAATAAAATCTCAGAACCCTACGGCATTTCAAGACGATTTTTACATGGATGAGTAATATTAACTATTTCTTTTGTTACAAAAACCAGTTTTTTTATTGATGGTCAATTAAAAAAAAATCGCCGTAATAAGTGTTAAGTTTGTAATAAAAATGGCAAGCGTTGATGAGCACGTTTTGAAAACTCGACTCATTCATTTACTGACAAGAAATATACAAAATACATGAAATCAACGTACTTATTCAAAAGAAGTTTATATAGCTGCAGTTTTATAGCACTTTGAACTCACACATTTCCTTTACCGAACAAGGTATCCATTTCTACTTGCGAACGCAGCGCAAAGACAATAAATCTTCAAGTGCGGCGAAGAGCGTGACATCACATATCTTTGATTCTCGAACCTTCACTAGGATTTTCCTTTCCATCTAGCTAGTGATAAATGTGCGTTGTAAAATCAGTTTAATATAGTATGGTTCAGAGTTCAAAAGGCCTGAATTGATTGGTGAGAATGCAATAAAATCAATGCTCTCACTTGGAATTAAATTAAAATTTTATTAATTTGAAACGTGACTAAATCTAAAAAAGTGTGATATTATAATGAAAATAATAAAAATTAAACCTTTATTACAAAACGACCCAATCCGGCTGACAGTTTTTTTTTGCGACAGGCAGACCCGATCTTTCGTCGTTTTGATCTTTTTACGGCATCTAATAAACTGTTTATAACGTCTAACACAGAAACACCTATACGACAAAATATCGCAGTCTGCTAGGTGTCAAGGCCATTAAAAAAATGTACCGTCCATATTTTCATTTAGAATAAATTCCGGTACAATAATAAAGTTATTTAATTAACATTAAGTAACATATTTTTACCTTTGTTCCCTTTTATTAACTGTTTTCATAACTAGCTACGAAAAAGGCGATTTCCTTTACTGTTTCATTATCTTCTCTAACGATCTTTGTGGATCAGTGAGCGTCTGGCTGAATGAGGCTTATTTTTACACTAAAGTGGCAACTAAGCGTACGGCCTACTTGATGGTAAGCGGTTACCGTAGCAACATCATAGGTTTTATCATAGGTATTATCACATGCGTGTTACCAGCCTGAGACTTTGTCCAAGTTTGTGTGTCGTTAAAAAAAAATCCATAGCTGTACCTATTTAGCAGGATTTTAAGATTAACAATGCAACATTTACGTTTGTACTGAATTATTAGTCTGTCCAGTTTTGTGTATGGTAAAGATCTGATACTTCTACTGTCCTTAAAAAAACAGTTCCGTAAGTTAAGTATTATTTACATAATAACGAAAAAAACTTTCTTAGGTATCCTTAAAATTTATATTAATTTACTTTTGCAAATTTTCATTATTTTTGGTGTTTTATTGTATTTTGATTATGATAAACCTGATAAAAGGTCAACGCGTCACTATTTGAAATACTGGTTAGGTGGGTCTAAATAATTACTAAACAAATCGATCGTGTATGGCCAGCCTTAGCCGCGTAAGGTTCAACACGGATGTCAAAATTTTTCAAAATGTCAAATAGTGACGATAAAAACTATTGTGCGAGCCATGTTTTATACCTAACCACTAACCAGTTATCTAAATCCCGCATAGAAAATATGTAAATAGGTACCTAAATACATTTTTTTAAATAAAAATAAAAGTTGGTTTATACTAGCGGCTAGGTGCCTCGCACCGCGGTTTCACTCGCAGTTATGCCGTGTTATGCTATCCCACAGGAACCGTCCATTTTTTCCGAATAAATTAATGTTAGTAAATTCACTCACCAACTTTCGTATAAATTATATTAGTATGATGTGATTTAGGTACCTATACTTTTATATATTATCACGGCAATAAAATAAATATTATAAATAATATGATTTAGATTTTTGTTTATTTGTAATTGACAGCTTTCACCTGTTGTTTCTCTTGCGTGGCAATAACATCTAAATTAATAAGCTAAATCTATGTATAACATTTATTCCAAAATCCAACTACTCTAATCAAAACAGGTTATAATCCGTTTTTATTCATTCAGCCTTTTTGTTTACTACTAAAGAAAACACCAGAAAACTAGAAAGCAGTCCAGGAACTAAAATATTCGAAAAACATGTGCCATCTAACAATCCGCATTGCGTCCACGTAGATCAGACTCAATCACTCGCTCGAGAGTAGGCCAGTGTCCCAGCAGCGGGAACGTGTTGACTATGATGATTATACTACAAATATATATTGGCGGACATTTTGTCTAGCCTCAAACTAAGCGATGCTTGTATATTTGGGAACCAGAACTGATACGATACGTTTATGTATAGTACATATTTTACTATACTGAATAAATTCAACTCACGTCAGTAATATTGCTTCTGATGTAATGCCCGCTGTGCACCATATAGTCTAGATCCTTGAAGTTGTCTTCTAGGCTAACCTGGAGCGACGCCAGGCAGTACTTCCCTCGGACAGCACCGTCAACGCTCAGGCACTCGTCGAAGTCACCATACTGGTTACCGTTACCATTCAGGATACCCGATGGAGGCTTGGCAGTTGCATCAAACACTAAAACAAATGTGACGCATTAGTGGCATTGAACTTGACTGGTGTTGATTGAGTAACTCACGATTCAGTTATGTAACATCGTCAACTTTACTGTGTTTCGATTAACGCTGACGTTTTGCGTAATACTGGTTTCTGAGCTTTGGAACAAGCGGTATGGAGGCCGATTTTATTAATAAACAACGTTTCGCGTTGTTATTCAGTTCCAATTCTAGTGCAGTTCCTATCGAGTTTCGGTTTTTACCCAATAAATTATTTCACTAAACTGAAGGGCAAGCAAATCAAAGTAAACACTAGATCAATCGTTGGCTTTACTTTGATTTGTTGGTTTTTTAAGCAAATACTACTTTCATTCACTCGAGTTATGTGGTCCGTATATTTGTTTCTGAAATGTCATAGAGTCTTACGCTGCTATCCTATAGTCTATTTCACATAGGAAGGGTGCTGACATTGTTTGGTATTTTATGGTTTTAATCAATAGTTTAAATTTTTTCTTCGTAAATATATTAATTGTGGTAAATTGTTTGTTTTTTGTAACTTTGGCATTGCGAATAAATGAAGCAAAAAAGGAAAAACAGAGCTCTGTTAGCACCCTTCTGATGTAAAATAGACTATAATAGTCGTGAACTCGCTACCAAAAGCAGCAATATCAAGTCTTACTAGTGGCTCAACCACGCTATGGTACTCAGGATAAAGAAGAGGTCGATGACATGCGTAAGGAAGCTGTTTGTGTTACAAATGGAATGAGTGTGGAAGGAATTGAAAACCGTTATTTAAGCAGATTTAAAATAGGTACCGCTATAACAAACTTTTTCATGACTGTGTCACCCTATTCCTTTTCGGTAGCTAAAGACATCAATATGGCTTGAAATATTATCTACTAAAGAAAAACAATATATTAGAGAAAAGCACAGTGTTTATTTAGTAACTGTTAAACTAGGTACAGACCATTCACATCCGTTTTTTATAAAAAAAATATATATTTTAATGTTAGTACCTATTATGTGTAAAATAAAGTGTTTTTAATCTGATCTATATTCCTATCTATTTTAATATGTTGGGGTTTTAAGATAGCGTAGTATTCTCGGGGTTCAACTTACCGATCGAATACACAACACCATACTGCGCTCTAGAACACAAATTGCCGATGTTACTCAGAAAGATGCGGGACTGAAGTGGAACTGGGCTGGCCAGGTCTGCCGCATGTCAAATGATCTTTGGGCAAAAACTACAACGGAATGGACCCCTAACGATGGTAGACGACCTCGCGGCAGACCAAGATTGAGATGGCGGGATGATCTTCATACTTTTAGGAAGGATTGGTCTACCGTAGCATATGACCGAGAACGTTGGAAAGGGGATAAGGAGGCCTTTGCCCTGCAGTGGGACGACGCAAGCTAGTAATAATAAATTTAAGACAGGAGTCACCGAAATTCAACCTCTGGACAATCCATACAAAATTTTTAAAATTATGTTGCTATGAAAGAAAACCTCATTGTAGACAAAGCCGCGGGGCGTTCCATTGCTAGTACTTAAAAAACTTTTAAACATCATCTATGTTTGTGCCGACAGAGTAAAAAAAATCGGGGAAATTTAACGAAAACCTTTTTGCTGCATCCAAAGTTTTTACTTACAGATGCGAAAACTTACGAAATTAGCTTTAAAAGAACCCTCATTAATCCTTAGAATTTCTGACGAAAAAGAATGCCTACAAAAAGCTGGTAATAAGGTTCTATTAGTAGCATTTTTGACCCTAGGAATAAAAAGAGTACGAATTTGGTTCGGATGTCCACTTTGTTAAAGAATGAAATGAATTTAATTGGAAATTCCATCTATCTTAGCAGTTGAAGATTCTATTGAATCGTAGGAGCTCCCTCTGTCTCTGCATTTCAACCTCATTACCTATTTAATTCCAATTGCACTTTGGAATTTCACTATTAAAAACATTTTATTCATTTTATTCATAAACGAACTATAAACCTCTGTTAGCTAAAGTGTCTTTCAAATCTATCATCGTCTTTGTTCATTGACATAAGAAGGACAAGGAAAGACAATACTTAGCAATCTGCTAAAATGAGAGTTTATTAATGAATGAGGGACTGTGTAAAATAAATTATTATAAAGGCTGATTTGAGTTTTTGAATTTGAATTAACTCAAATCGCCGATTGTAACATTTTAACAAAAAAAGACTAAAGAGCAACTGAAAAGTGAAAAATAATATAAACCTGTTATAATTTGTAGGCTCCTAAACTATTATAACTTATACTAATTTAGCAGATAAATAAATAAAAAATAAAAAATGTGGAGATTTACACCACGCCATTTAACCCCAAACTAATATTTTATGCAAAGCTCAATGCAAAAAACAATGGGAACCAGATAATTGATAAAATATTTCCGAGTACTTGCATATTATTTACAAATATATTGTACCTATTTATATTACAGAGCCCGCCTACCGTGCAACAGACATTGTCTGAATGTAATTTACTAACTAAAAAATAGATTAAGATTTCAAACATTACATATAAATTATTTTTTTCTGTTTTTATTAGTTACCAACAGCAATCAAACCCCGCTGTCATCAGCTTCTTTTTTTGAATTACTGCCACTATGTACCAAATACCTATACATTAATTACGAAATCGCTCTTGAAGACGGCATGTGACGATAAAATAAATCTAATGGTTGCTAAGTGCTTCGCATTTCGTTCGGCTCCTTCTTTTCAGACAGACATTTTTTACGATTCGTCAACTCACACCAGTTGGGACAAGATTCATGGTGTGAGTTGACAAATGACTCATTTTCATGGTAGGCTTCCTATAATGCTGATAGAGCATTATAACTTACGCTTGCGCTTGATGACGTAGGACGTAGGTAAAAGTTATTTTGTTTGTTTTTTTCACGAAACTTATTGAGTTACCTACTGTTACCGAATTCGATTAATGTTATAATTTTGTAAACTGGAATTTGGGAGCACTAGTAGACTTTGTCGCGTTTATATTAGTTGCGTTCTATATTACAATTTAATGATGTTCATTTTTTTTTTCAGTGCAACCCTGTTTTTAAAGGAACACTTCCACCAAACAGGTTGATACGTTTTCTTATAAAAATTTTTGATGTTGACTGTAAAAGTAACATTCCATTCAAGACCTATCTAAAGTGTCGAAGTAGCCACTTGATCAAAGCCTACTCGTACTGAGTGAGTCCATTTGACCCTATGTTGACTGAAAATACATTGAACAAACTGAAACTTGAAACTTACTATGTGGTTAAGGTTACAAGAAGGGTAACAGAAGTGTGGGCATAAAGAAAAACGAAGTATTTCGGTTCTCGTTTTGTTTCGGATGGTTTCTCCTCGATGGACCGATGACATTGAAGCGGTGAACACAAGAATTCGGTGGACGCTGAAGGTAAAGTTTTCCCTCCGATGTGGAATTGAAAAGAATGCCATTTTTGATTCATTGAACCTTGTCGTGTCAAATGTCAGAGTGGTGAAATAACGGTGGCTGGTGAATACAAAATACCCGGTGCACCTCTAAGGATGACATTGGCGTGACTGGAATTTGTAGATAGAATAGTCCTTGCTTAAACTCTTTATCATTCATTGATGGGGATGAACTACTTACAGAAAAAGTATTTTTTTACAGAACTTGCTCCCGTATTTTAAATGCTGCTTTTTAAATACGACAGTATGGTTTTCCACAATTTTTATAGTTTTGTTTTTACTAATCCAACAAAAATATCTGTACCTACCGGTAGCTTTTTTGGCATAATGGAAACGTTCTAGTTTAAATGCTAGTCACACTGCGCAGACTGCGCGGATAATACAGCTGCTATAAATTATTAAAACGAAACGCATTCTAAAATTAACGATGGAAATTAACGCAACGACTAAAGTCAAAGTACGAAAAATTCAAGTTTCAAGTGTCACCTGTCAATAAAAAAAAAATATCAAAAAGTGCAAAGAAAGGTATTTCCAAAGATTAACCTCTTAGAAAAAAGCATTACACGAACAAAGTCACGGGTTCCACTAGTAAATTTTATACATACCTAAAATATTTCCCTTCTAACAAAAAGTACGCAAAATCCCGACACCTAGCAAGCAACGCTTACCAACTTAGCAACCGAGCCATGATGGTTTACAAAAAGTATTTTACCCCAGTTCATACTTTCGTTATTTCCCCGGAAACGAGACCGCAAAAAAATTTTTACAACGCAAGTTAGTATTTTTTTTGGCTACGAATTCAGTTCCAGGCCTGATTTTCCTGTTAAGTTAACGTTTTATTTTACTGCAGTTTTGAGTATTTTCGATTGTACAATGTACATCGTGTGTCTGTTAGCATAGCGCGCGTATGTGGCCGCACCGGACTACTGATTAGGGTTCCTTTGTGTCAATGACATAATGATCTAATCAGTCGGCTTTGACATGGGGAATTTTGAAGTCGGTACAGTATAACCCAAATATAGTAAATTTCACATTAGGTGTATTTTGTATTATACCAACTTGTTATTTTAATAAGAGGGAATTCGTGCACCGCAGAGTATGAATAGTTTCAAATTGCATCTGAGTGACTATAATTTTATATCGTTTACGCATAAAGAGCCTTTTCGAGGATAACTTTGAGTCAAACTATCGTTCTGTGCGTTCTATGTTCCTCCAGGAAACTGGAAACTGGAATCTTGATGCGCATTTAACTTTATTTCTTGAGAGAAGTATTCGAGAGAAGATGTTGCTGCAAAAAATTCCGCGCGTAGTTATGATAATTTGAACGCTGCGAAATTCTTCGAGGTACTGAGCAACAATATTATCTGGAATAATAAAATTCTAGTATCATGGCCCAAGTTCATAAACACAGTTTATACGGACGGTTACCGTTAGATTAGTCTTCTTATAATGTTAGACATTAACATAATGAAAATGCTTTTGGTCAGACTGCGTGGACTGCGCAGTACGCAGAGCTGACATAAGAACAAAAGTGAAATGCATTCGAATTTCCACTTCATTATCATCGAAATATCATATTTGGAAAGTACTGTGTAACTTATTAGATCCAAGTCCGATGATCTATATTATTTATCCTGTACAACTTTGTTAGAGTTAATTTGAGGAGTTATTTTCTTTATTTTCCGAGGCGATTTTGAATAACTAATAGGTCTTTTTACCATTTTGATACACTCCCAAAGTAAGATCTCTAAGATTTGCGACAAAAACTTAACCATCCGTTCAAATAATGACGAACTCTATCCTTAGTCTTCATAAAGTTGTACTCAATTATCGTTGGTATCTGAGCTAAGATCCTACAGTAAAATATATTTAAATGTTATGTTTGTCACGATGCGAAGCCTACGCCGACGTAGATGCGGTATTTTGATATTTTTTATTTCAGGTTGTCTGCCCTAAAGAGAACGTTAAAATTCCACTTCATCCAGTAGCGTCACGTAGACATTGTCCATCATGACAATGACAAATACTGTCATCTTTATAATTTCTGGTTATCATTGTACCGCACACGTAACAATTATGTCTTGAATCCAGTGACAATTCCGATCCAATCCCAATTTCCATTTACTGCTATCAAATTTTTGTACTCTTGAAACCAAGGTTGAATTTGGCGCTAGGTTTGCTGTTAAAAGTACGAAATGTCATATTCCAATACATGTCAAATACCGATCGCGTTCAAGAGTAAGGCCCCCGACACAAATTAAGAGAAGGAGAAGTAAGGTCCCCTGATCATTGCGTCAAGATAATATGTCCGCTACACAGCGTAATACCGCCATCGTAACCCTCTACGCATTAGTAGTTAGGCAGCATGGTTCATTCTGATCATCGCGTCAGGAGTATTTTTATTTTATTTATATTTATTTAAGTATATTTATTTGGGATAACCAACAACAATACTTAAATATTACTATATGCTTAATTACAAACTTATGAAATATTACTACAAATGCAGTCAGCTTCGAGCTCGCTGCACCGTCCGCTAAAGAGACGCAGCGTAGAGCCGCCACCATAATCTCCTCAACGCATTTGGTGGTTTGTGTGAGGCGACGCTAATTATATAAATTTCATTGAAAACTGTAACCTGACTAGAAATTTTTTTTTTATGTGACTTATGTTTATAGCGTCATGATGTAGTCAGCTACTGGAACAGCTTCTACACGTTTGTATTAGGCACTGTGTAAAGTCATCCGACGAACTAAAACTTTTTAAGTAACTTTTGTTTTGGCGTCATTTACGTTTATGTTTGGTTTGACTGAGAAGCAGCAATTTACTGAATTACTGTGAATTTACTGAATTACTGTGAATTTACTGGGCGAAAGAGACTTAACAACAATGTCTCGTTGTGATAAGCGCAGTGCAGTGCCACGCAAACACTTAAAAACTTTAAGCTTTGGGTAGCACTGCATCTGTAATAGTCAGGCGTGGTGCTTAACATCAGGTGGGCGCCTTGATTGTCTTGTCACTTGCTGACATAAAAAATAATAATAATAATAATTACAAAAATCCTTGAAATAAATTGTCCTTTTAATTTCTGTACCTTAAAACCGGCTGTAACGAAAATGCTGTCAGTGTACCAAAATAATGTAAACTAAATACTATTATAGCCCTGATATTGTAAAGGTTATATCACTTTCAAAGTACCAAACCTTGCTAACTACGACCCAGACCAAGACCCACTTTTCAAAAACATGAAATTAAAAGTTAAGCAAGGGCGTACGGAAATAAAATTGAAAATAAAAAACAAAAAATGCACATTGCACTATCATCATTCATTATTTTATATTTGTTGTTGAAATATGATACTGACGTAACATCTTATTTAAATCGCATTAACTATTTAAACCTTAAAAAAGCTCAGTTTGTGTAGGTACTAGGTATAGCTAAATAAAACTAATTGACAAGTTAGATTTATGAGTTTAGGTAATATATTATTATGGTAATGCTGTGTTCTGAACGAGCATGCGACAGTAGCGCGGCACGACACGCATCGGAAACCGGCATTTTTGCGTAGTAATCCATAAATTATACATTTACATAACCTAATCAGTTTTTTTTGTAAAATGGCGCGGTTGGCGAGTGCCCGGTTGAGAAGCGAGAGGTGGCGGGTTCAATCCGTGGGGATTGAACCCGATTATGAACATATTATGTTTGTACATGGTCTGCAAGTATTTGTTTCGGATCTGAGTGTTTCTATGTATTATAAATATGTATTTACTAAAATAAAATCTATTTAATCTTCCTAAATCTATTTAACTTATGATGTATGTACATTATAGGAATCTATCAAATTATGCATGCTAAAATAAGAATTTTTGGTTTCTACTCTTATTGGACATGGACGAAGGAGTCTATCTTCCCACAACACAGGTTTACCTAAGGTGGGAATAGTGGTATAATACTTACTATTATTATTATGATAAATTGTGCTCAAAATAGTTATTGCAAGTTTTTCTTCATAATAATTAATGCTTTAAGCGGCGAAGTTGGAGAGACCGGTCTACACTAACGCTCAATGGACATGATTGGAAGAATTGTAAGGAAGCCTTTGCCCTGCAGGTGCCTCCAGTACCCCAGTAGGACATCACAAACTGATAATAATAAGAATAATAAAAATAATAAGCGTTTTTAATAGTGTCTGCAGTGTAGTACTCAATAAATATGATTGCGAAGGAAGATAGGGAAGCCTTTGGCCTGCAGTGGGTCATCACAAGCCGATAATAATATGAATAATAAATAATAAGCGTTAAAAACACTTTTTATAGATTAGTGTCTCTTGTTTGTGGTTATATAAATTTAGTGTTTTTTTTAAAACATCTCTAGCAAATGTTTATATTTCAGTATCAACTAATCTAGTTCTAAACCTAAGGTAGGTGTAGTACTACAGGGTTGAGAAGATAAAAAAAAACCAGTGCAGTACACAATAAAGCAAGGCTTGCCCAAGGAAAACAATGTTTTAGCGTTGCAGGTAATTCTGCTTTTTCACTTTACTCATTTACATAAACACTTACTTTTGAGAGCCCATAGTTCCAGCCGTTCTAAGCTATCCAAATAAAGCTGTCCATCCTTCCTGCACTGCTCACTGGTCCCGTTCCTCGGCACTACGACCCTTGGAAACCTATCCCACAGTCTCAACACATTGTACTTTGCGCTTTCCTCTAAACTTTCGTTGTTCGCGGTGATTTTTAGGAAGGTCCCATTATAAATGCTGTCATTTAGAATTAATTTGTCTGAGAGGGTGATCTCTAAACACTCCCGCGCGGCCGCGGCTGATAGTGCGAGATATAGCGCGAGGAGCGAGCATGCGCGCGGCTCCATGTTGTCAGCGGCAATGATGCTTCACACGCATTTCGCGGGTATAAACTCTTATTATCAATCCGATCGAAGGATGACCCTACGCTCTGACACTACAACAATAGTATTAAGAAATTTTTACTGAAACAATCCTTTGATACTGAGATTGCGACACTTATTTTTGTGTAGATGCGTATTGTTTTGAAAAAGTCCTTGTTTTCAAATATATAACCATATAAAATATATCAATTAATACTATACTTTAGCTCTAAGGTTGTGTCTCAACTACAACAAGAAAGATTATGGTTTGGGTGGGTGGGTACCTGTATTGTCGATTAGAAGTTTAGCTCTTACTACGAAGCAATTAGTAATGATGATGAGTTAACATATTATTTCGTTTGATAAGAGACGAGTGCTAAACCCCGATAGATCGAATTTTAGTCATATTTCAAAACATTGATAATTTTTTTTCTTCAAATAAAAATATCAGTTCATCCTTGTTAATATTATAAAAACACAATAAAATAGTAAATTATGCATAAATTTTTAATACTTGAAATAAAAAAAATAAAAAATGGATAGTAAATATTAAATCAGATGTCAATGGCTCCAAAAACCAGTTTCCATTATATAAACAATTTAATATTAAAAAAAGGAAAAGGAAATACTTACTTAGTGCATTTTAAAATATTATGACGCGAAACGAGTAAACTGAACGATATTGAAGTTATTTTTATAATTTTCGTTAAAAGATTATGGTTCTAATTTTTTTCTTTTAGGCCAGCCAGCAAATGGTGATGCCTTTCTCCCGATGTTAAGCGTCACGCTTGACCATAACGTTAAAGTGTCATCCAGTCTGGATCGCACTGCACGATACTCGTCACGTAGGCCCATGACGTACATTAATATACCTGTAAGACCTAATTTGTTAATCACTTGGCACTGACTGTACAAAGTAACTAGGTATAGTGGATACCTAACTCAAATTGAGTCTACTTAATATCATTAACCTACTTCCACTCGATTTAAATATCTGGTAACTCTTGACATTGGGAATTACAGTTACCTCAAAGCCGCAGCTGGGGTAAAACGCTTTCACGACGTCGCACCGGAAGTATTGGAAGTTGCAAGGTACATTTATATAACCTATGGCGCAACCTCTAAGGGCCAATGACCTTATCAAGGTCACAAGTACCTTGTCCTTCGTACTTTTTCACTAAACGGTTTTTTTAACCTTGAAAACTACTTTTTAAAACTAATTGAACTTCATGCGTCAAAACTGTCTGACCCGTCTTTGTGAGACGGTTTTTTTTATAAATAAAATGTTTATTTTCTTCTCACAAATTGGCGAAGATTTGCGTAAAGATTTGACGCTATGCAAATAAATAAATAAATATTGGTGAACATTTTTTACACAGTGCCATATATATGGTAATATATAAAACCAGATAACTGATAATAATCTTTTAAACATTGATTTGTAAATACATAGAAACAACCAGAGCCGGAACAAATATTTGCAACTTCTAGCTTCTTAAGCTACTCGGTACTCGTCCACCACGCCACCGAGGTTATCAAGGAAGACTAAGAGAATGAAGACAACAAACGCACGCTTGTCTTGTATTCATGAACGTGAGGTCAATCTGGTAACTCTGGAAAGTGTGTTTTCATTCTTACCAGAAGCTGAAATACTTGCCAGATAATAATAGATTTTTAGCCGCAACGAACGCCGGCCGGCGCGCCTGCGCCTCTTCGAGACGCGTTCGTCGCGAAATCGCTGCGAACTCGCTGCAAACTCGTTGCGCACTCAACTCGCTTGAACTCGCTTTCAAAACGCCAGTGTGATATGGCTGTTAGTACTCAAAAAAATCTTCCACGACTTTGGATACTAGTATTAGTGTGGACGTAGTTTTGTCTTTTAATCTAAAAATACTCAGACATGATTATTATTAATGAAATTTTATAGTGAAGCTTTGTTTAGTATGGGACTAGATGGTTGTTGAGTTGAATCTTTGCCAACATTTATTTATTTATTTATTTATTATTTAGTGAAGAATATCGTAGACCGTGACCTAAAATCGATAAACTCTAATAACATAAAAAAACACGTACTTACCTAGGCGTATGTGTTCAATTTGTTAGAATCAGCCAACCTTAACGCTAGATGTATCGTTTTCAAGGTATTAGGTATCATAATCTAACACTGAGAAGCTAGAGAGATTCTATATTTTTAACTTTATGTGGTTAAACAATATACGTGCGTGAGTGAGCTAGATAAGAAAGAGCAAGTAGTATAATATGCATATTAAAATCATGGACGTAATAAAATATTACATCCATGATTAAAATAATGTGAGAATAGAGTAAAAATTTAAAATTTTTCATACGATGTTTTGACACTAACCCAATGATAACTGACGTGCGCGTACCGCACCGTAAATAGGCTTTCGCTAAAATTTTATCTATTGTCACAGAATTATTGTATGTTTTTTCTTATTTGTGCTGAGCGAGCTCGCGCACGCACAGTTTTTTTTAGTGTCTGTAAATTAAAATAACGTATTAATATATTTATTGTCATAGCGACCTAGCTCGCTTCGTCGCTTGCTTTTTCTTATCCATAAAGTTAAAAACTAAAAAAAAAAAAAAACACTCCACGTGTGAGATGATGTCAAATTTTACCGTTTGAAATAATATACATTATGACAAAATATTATTACCATTATTGTTCTGAGGACATATCGAAATAAGGCTTTTGACAATCGTAAATGTTAACGTATTGTTGAAATACGTAGAGTTTATTTACACGTGCCAAGCCAGAGCAGGTGGCTAGTGTTAAATAAAATATAAAAACAAAACAAATAGTAAGTATCTCTAATAGTACAGCTACTTTTATGCTGTGGTACGACGTACAAGTATTCAAGTGCAGGTGTAGGTATTTCCTAAACCAGTTTACGAGACGTTACGAGAATTTGTGATACCTATCCCATTCTTAAATCCTCTAATACCTAGTATTTAGTGCCCATAATTCATCAGTCTATCGTATAATTCCGGCGGTTCCAAGGTGAGGCTCTAGCCATTTTATACTTACCCTAATATTTTTTGCCTTTGTGATGGCGGACATAAACCCCAGTATAGGGCGGTGTAATATCGTGCCCAGGATATTATACTTTTATAACGTTATCAATATTAACGATTATAACATAGGCACCTATTATAACTATAATAAAAGGACTTCGTTTTTCTGAAAACCAGTAACTGTAATAAGACAGTCGTGAATATGCACACAATCTCGAACTTTACCTCAAGAAAATAAACACGTTATATACGAAACGGGAATTGTTTTGTACTTTTAAACGTTAAAGGTTACGAAGGCAGTATGTCAACTATATTGTAAAATGGCTGCTTTATAACTAAGGACTTTTTCTTCTTTAAGCTAGCTTGAATGGCTTCTAACTGCTGATTTATTTTGAAAAAAAGATTATGATGAAATTAAAAAAAAACCTGGTCTAAGTTGCCATGTAAGTGGCCATGGCGGAGGCCTTCAGGCGTTCTATTAACTCTGTCACCAGAATTAGCCACTGAATCACACGAAATTACTTACTTACTTTTACTTTTATTGACTTGGGTAAGTGCAATTCTCACTCTGTAGACAATTTTACAAAATCTTCATAGAAAACTGTCAAATAGATGCAATGTGGAGTATGAATCGTCATTGGCACCAACAGTGGCTATTTATAATCTGATTTAAGATTATTCTAAGGATTATTCATTTTACGTGGCCCCAGAACATCCGAAAATTCACTTTCACGTGTTGTATATTGCAAACCTCTTTGTTCTTTATAAAATGTTATCTATCAAGTTGCATCTAGATAGCCTCATCTTAAAATAGCTTTACATTATGCCTTGTAGCCCTGGAGGTTCTTGACTTAGGGCCATTGCCTGTCCTTGGCAGTTGGCGCGTTAAGTAAGTCTATCTCATCATAATCTATACTATGTATACCTAAGTTGTTGTCATACATGCAACAGACCTTCAGGGGAAGAACTACCACCTTATCTAGTTCTGCCGCCTAGCAGTAATGCTCGTATTGCTGTGTTCCGGTACGAAGGGCATGGTTTCCGGTGTAATTACAGGAAAATGAGACTATGGATCTACGTATGGATGACAACCCACAATGATAGCTTTGATGTTGCAAGCGTACATAAGCTACGGTATCAGCATAACAACAAGTGGACCGTATGCTAAGTTGCCACTTTAGTTGTCTAAACGAAAATTAAAAATACTTGAAGACAAGGCTTCTGTAAAAATTTACTTACAGTCTGAGGGCAACGATTGTAACATTTATTCAATTACTTAATGCATATTTTATTATTATTAGTAAAAGTATGTCAGGGTCAATATTCCTGAATATAATTGAGTATTATATTATGTAATACATAGCGAGTTATTACCATATTTGATGAATTAAAATGAAATAATTGCAAAATACCATAGCTAATAGTAATATCTACTTTTTAATGTTTCCTACCGGAATACTGGCCTAATCTCGACTGAGAGTGATTGGATCTTAATCAACTCGGACCCAATGCGTATTTGTGGATATATAGCAGAATGTCTTTAATTATTAGTTTTTGGATATGCCTGTTTCTTCACGATGTTCTTCTTCACCGTCTGAAAGTACTTAATTGCGCACATACATTTTAAGTATGTGCGTAATTAAGTACATTGGTTCGAAGCCACACGACTGGTTTCGAAGCCTCGATCTTATAATTGGGTGGCGGTGTCATCACTTCCACTAGACCTTAGTCAGTGCTCTCTCCACGCAGCACATAATTTCATCTTCCTCATCATCATCATTAGCCGTTGCTATGCTTATAACTGATTAACATAGGCCTCCTCTAAAGATACAAAAATTAAATAGAAAGGTTCATTTTTGTATTTATTATCATCATCAAGTCTTTGTAGCAGTTTTTTGCTGGATATATATATATTTTTTATATCACTGAAGTGGCAACCAAGCGTACGGCATGCATAGGCTACGGTAAGCAGTTACCGTAGCCTATGTATGCTTGCAAGATCAGAGATATCACTTGCGTGTTACCACCTTGAGACGTTAGATGGAAAGTCTCATGTGCCTGTAATTTCATTGGAAACCATTCCCTTCAAACCGGAACACAGCAATGCGAGCATCTGCTTGGCGATATAAATACGTAAGGTGGTAGTCCTTCCCCGGACGAGTGCCACGCCATCACAAGGAACTCTACTACTCTGATATCGGACTATACTCTTATATCGGATAATAAAGGTCTCGTTTGCCAAATTATAATTATATTATTGTTATACTATGGACAAAGATGTGATGTAATGCAACCCAAATTATAGTGTTTGAATGCGTAGGCAATTGTATTATTGAACGTAAGTTTTATTTAAAAATTCGGCAAATCCGGTCATTTCTAATAGCTGTAAGTTCAAGATTGCTAGTTAGCCTATGCGTGTTACTTTGTTTGTTTTTGTGTAAAAAGTAGCTTCTTGAGATGGTTGAATGTCATGAGTGTGATGGTGTAGTGTGTCATGGAGTAGGAAACTCCACAAATAAAAAAATACAACAAATGTTTATTCTTTTCTTACCTACTTAAGTTTGCGGAATTTTCTAATAACCGGGATAAAAATTGCCTATATCCGGTTTTAGTCATTATCTATCTATGTTTTAAATTTCAGCCAAATCGCAACAGTGGTTATTGAGTAATAGTGGAACAAACATCTTAACATCCAAACTTTTGCATTTATAATTACTAGCTGACCCGGCGCGGTTTCACTCGCGTTATTTTCCTCGTAATTTTTCCATATTTTCTCACCGTTTAAACCTTCCCTGAACTTTTACAGACATTTCAAGACCAAAATTATCCAAATGGGTTTAGCCGTTGTCAAGTTTTAGCGAGACTAACGCGCAGCAATTCATTTTTAATATAATATATGAGATTGTGAAGTATGAAAGTGTGATGTTATTTGAAAAATGCCTCTTTGCCCAACCGGGCATACTGCTATCATAGCGATGTTGTGATTTTACCCAGTGCTATTCCAGACTGTAATCTACTTATAGCTGTGCCAAATTTCATCTAAACACGTTTAGCCGTTCTGGCGTGATTGAGTAACAAACATCCATCGAAACTTTCACATTTATAATGTTAGGAAAAAAAAAAAAAAAAACACACATGGAATGTCGTACTGAAAGAAGTTTCTTTAGTTATCCTTAGTTGATGTTGCTTCAATTAGCAGCTTGCTCTAATATACTTTTAAAAAAAAACTTGTTTTTTTATTTTTTTAATTGATTATAGACAAGCGTTTGACCACCACCTCAACTGATGGTAAGTGATGGTGTGGTCGATGATGGAGCACGCTTGCCTAGAAAGAACCTGTTCACTCTAGCCTTAAAGACTCCTAAATTGTATTGGTCCGGAAAAACAGACTCCGGCAACGAATTCCATTCTTTACTCGTGCTAATGAAAACAGAGGTTGCAAAGCGTTTGGTCCGGCATGGTGGGATGTCGACCAAATACGGATGGTACGCTGCCGTACACCTATTAGTCCGGTGGTAGAAAGGGGATGGAGGGATTAGGTCGTGAAGATCCTGCGCACAATTACCAAAATGGATCTTGTAGAATACCGATAGTCTGGCAACTCGACGACTGTGTTAGTTGGCTCTGTAAGTTGGCTTCAACCAGTGAATCATCGCCAATAAGCCTTACAGCACGTCGTTCAATCGAATCTAGGGTTTCGAGCTGGTACTTGGCTGAACCATCTTATAGGTAAAACATTTTGAGATTTTTGAAAATAACTCCCGGAGTTACGCCCAGTTGCAAGTTTTCAACTCACTACGCACCGTAAATTACCACAATATCGAATTGAGTAAGTTTTTTTTTTTTTTTTTTGTTCTCGGTGAGGAAAATCGTCATGGATACCTTCACAGCGGGTGTTTGTGAAGGTTATGTCGGACTCTTACCGACTAAAACCCACACCGGTGTTCCCTCACACGCTTTGAATTGAGTGAGCTAGGTCAACGTCAAAACAGCGGTCTACAACACGACCTCCAAAAACTATCATCTGAATTGTAATTACAAGTTCAACGCATTTTAAACATTTAACTTTATTTCATTTATCTATTTTATTTCCGAACGTGTGATTTGAAATGCAATCTTTATAAAGAAAATTTTAAAGAAAGGGTTTTATAAAGAAAGTTTTATACTACGTAATTTATAAATTCCTTGGTTTTTAGCAAAATTATGTAGTACTAATATCTGTTCTGTGGCAAAGGTCTAGGGCGATTACTCATTATTTGACACTAGTGGAATGTCCGGCGACATTTTCCGCGATTATTTTTTTTCATGCAAACTTTCCGTTGCGTCCTATGACTTTTAGACAAGAGTGAATCAATTCATTGCATTTCATTTCACTTTCTCTGAGGGTAAAATCAAAACGGCTATAGATATGGAAAAATGTTGTTTAAGGGTCACGAGCTCGATTTCGATAATAATAAAAACTGCATTTTACACACAAAAAAGTAATTTAGATACTTCTTTGATTTTACACAACGAAAATTTCTTTTATTTTGTAAATTTTTATTCTGTAAAGAAAAATCTATTTTCTTGAGCAATAAAAATTTAAATGCAGTTTATTTTTTATTAAAATCGAGCTCGTGACTTCTGTCTGACAACAATTTTCCATAACTTTAGCCGTTTAGATTTAACCCTCAGAAGGCGGTCGAGAGTACCACCCTGTAGGTATAGGTATAATTTTAGAGTCATGAAATAACAATTACAATACAATTGATTCAATGCTAATCAACGTGATGTTATAGATGTACAGAATAATAATGTATTTATTGGTTAGAGGGAAACTCCGTAGAGCTCTGAATGCTATTCATAATGCTATACATTTTTTAACCTGAAGGACATAGTGTATTTGTTTATCTGTAGTCTTGTAGCTCCAAAACTTGTAGGTATTTGAAAAGTTTTAACTGAGCTTATGATTAAACTATGCAGTATGTTTGGAACAATGTTTTCTAATAGGAGCTCTTGGGAGTAGCCCCGTCGCGCCATCGCGTCGTTGTTGCGACAAACGAAGCAAGGGCACGGGTAGACTTATAATTTACCAAACGTCTTTGTTTCATTTCTACTGGACTTGAACCCTGATTTGAAGGCAGTTTGTCAATAAAAAGGGGAAACTTTGGCCTTGTTAGCTAGCTATCTTTGTGTTTAAGGTCTGACATCTTTTTACAGATTGGCATCAGTTTTATTTTTTTTAACACCCTTCATTAGATACTTTTTATTTTAAACGTACACTGTATACCAAAATACTATGGCGTACTGTAGCGTATACTGTGTATCAAAATTGACAAGTCAATTAAAAAAAAAACTGAATGGGGTCTACATTTTATCCATAAAATACTTTTGCAAAGCGAAACTGAATGCTTCGCAGCCTAAATACTCTGACGCCTGTTAAAAAGTTTGTAGCAACGCGTAGTGCTCCCGTCAAATTTAATTAAATTCGAGAAGGCAGCAATTTCAGGCTGACGCAGAATAAATAATAGTGCCAAGCGCTGAGACTGACTGTGGTTGAGTTATGAGGTTCATAAATCGTTTATATTATTAAATTCGCACATAGCTACCTGGCTTTGCTAGGTTTATTCCCGAGATAATAATTGTCTCCATTGTTTGAAACCACTCGAGTATCTTTAAGTACCTGGGTCTACCTGTACCTTTTTGGCAAAGACTGGCTCGGACCATTAAACTGCCGAGATGTCCGTCAATTTGTTTGCAAGGTCTATGGGAGCTTTAATATTTGCAAATAGGATAGAACACAACAAAAAAAATAAATTAACGTTGAAAACTGAAGCTATTGATATGAAACAAAAAGCTATCGCCGCACCTAATTGATCAATTATCGCAATGAATTGTCCAACGTCCACCGCAGTAATTATCGATAAATTCGGCCAAAAAGCTGACCCGTAACTGTGGACAATGTTATCATCAAAATCAGTTCGTAGTACGCCGGACAATCGTCTTAACAACACTATTTTTACACTGATCTTGGACGCATGCCATCAGTCGTGCTCGTTCGTCAGTTCACTAGCTTTAATACCTCGCAATATACGCACCCATCCCAACGATACTCCTGAAACCCATAACCTAGACCGAGAATCATCAATGAGTTCTCACAAATTCAATGAGTGTTACAAATAAACGGCTGGGATCGTGGGTGAATACGTTTCAGTTGGAACGAGAATGGCGCGGTGAGCGTCTCGGGCGTCTACCATGGCGCGCGACCGATGGACGCTAGCTCTAATTATAATCTGCCTACCTATCCTAGCTACAGTGATAACCGCATTCCGTGTACGCGATCTGCCCAAAGCTCAAGATAGTTACAAGTTACAAACGAAAAAACCGCAACAGTGTGAAAATTGTGATTCGAAGGTCGATCATAAAGTGCATAGTGATAAAATAGAAAGTGATAAACAGAAGAATGAGAATCTGAAAAAAATTGTTCGTGAAAAACCAACGCTTATCAACCAGAAATTTGAAACTAAATCAATTCATAAATACGATGTGAGAAGTGATGAAGATGAAGACGACAACGATGTTTTGGGATTCTCAAAGTTTCAAACTGGTTTTAGACAAGAGATTCCAAAAGTTAAGATAGGAAAAAGTGGTTTAGAAAGCATAAAAGCGAACACTGTTATACCACCACATAGCGCCAAGGACGATGATGACAAAGATGATAAAAGCGACGAGTTAACAAAAATAACAAACAGAGCTAAATTGGGAGAAATAAAAAAACCTAGCATACCAATTCTTAATACTAAAAATAATGCCAAAGTTGAAACAAATAAGTTAAACAAAATCCCAAAAGAAATATCTACTGATGATGATGATAATGATGGTGATGATGATGATGATGATGATGATGATGAAGACGAAGATGATAAAGACGATGATAATTACGATGGTTTAGAAAATATTGAAGAGTTATTTAAAATATTACATATGGAAAAAAAACCTGACTCAAAACCTAAACCAGAAAATAAAGTAGTAAAAACAAAAGTAAAAATGGAGCCATTTAGCAAGAAACCTATAACCATTAAAATAGATATCGATGACGACGATGATGACGACGACGATGATGATGATGAAAACGACAAAATTGCTCAAAAACATATACAAGAGAAAACTTCAACTAAAATTCCAACGACTGAAAAAGGACAAACAAGAAAACAATTGTTACAAGAATCCAATGAAAATAAACTCATTGAAAAATGGCATGAAAGTGACTCTAAAGAAAAAGACGAACAAAAACATGCCTCTAATACAATATCAAAACAAAATAAAGAAGATCACAAAAATATTGAAGAAATCAAAATAAAATCTTTACAGAATGAAATGAAAAGGACACAATCATATAAGAAAGAAAAAAATATTGACGAGCGTAACTCTCATCTACCTCAGAAATTAACAAAGGACGTTTTTAGCGAAAAAGACAAACTATTATCGGTTGTTAAAAAAGATGAAAGCAAGCTAAAAGATAAGATCAGTGATGAAAAATCTAAACCAGAACCGGTAAAAAAAATAAAGGTATTAGAGAAAGAGGCTCCTAAACCCAAAGTTCTCGAGAAAGAAAACAAAACTCCAGATACTGTAAAAAAACCACACGAACATGACAAAGCTAAGGAAATCAGTTTTGAAAAGAAAGAAGCCATATTAGAGGTGAAGACAGTAGAGAAAGACAAAAAAGACACAACAGAAAAAAAGACAGCTTATGAACCAAAAAAAAAGGAAAGTGACTCTAAAGAGGTTTCTGAAGGAAGAAAAGAAAATGCTGAATCCGAAAAACCGCAATTGCAGTCAAAGATTCGAGAAAAGCATAGCGCTGATAAGTTACTAGCTAGCGACGAGGCATCAACTACAAGTCATATAAAACACGTTACAGAAGCTTTACACAGACGCAACTTGCTGAAAAGTGAATTTGAAGACTTTTATTCATTTTTCCCAACATTTGCACCAAATTTTTCGCACATTCATAACGCGGAATGCAGGCGTCATGGCCAGATAGTGTTGCGGCAATTACGTGGAACAAAATTATGGGCTTTAAATAGTGAGTACCATACAATTTCATTTTTAACACAATACTTGCTTTTTCCCGTACCAAAGGGTAGATACGTACGCGGTTAACACCGTACTACTTTAATTTTTCATGAGTGTGAGTTTTAACAAAACGGCAGCAAAGCAGGAAGCGTTGTTATTATCTTAGGTTGGCCTTCACAACAAGATATAACTATATATATAATATAGTTGAGGCGTTGGAATATGCGTTGACATTTTAGTGCGTGCTGATGGGTGCGAAAGGGGAACCTTTAATGGGAGCTCACCTTTATATAATTTATAATATAATTATTTCCGTCTGGTAGTGATTTGGATCAGTTGAGCTATCTATAGGTCGTTTGTAACGGTCTTTAGATGGCTCAACTGTTTCATATGTATTTTGTATATTTTGTAATATAATGTAATTATGTACATTATTTTGTTGTTAGAATAAAGGTGTTAGAATGTTGATAAGTTAATAAATATTATAGTCTCGTTACAATCTTACGGTAATAGGTATGCTTTATAAAACATAAAACAATAAATAAAAATAGAGGTCAAGCATAACAAAAAAAATCTGATTCGTAATTTAGATGATAAAAAAAACAACAAAACCCGAAACCTTAACTTAGACTGGGTAACTTTATCCTCTCTGAACATTTTGAATAACAAAATTTATACGTCAATAATGAGTATCAGTTCTAGTTTGAACCTACATTTAAAACGGAACGGAATTTTATTCTGCTACAAACAAACTCATAAATACCTAAATAGGTCAATGCCCGTACTTTGACATGATGCACCTTCAGTGTCTTATCAGTCACATGACAGTTCTTCCGATGTCTTACCAGTCACATGACAGTTGAACATCATCAAACAAGCTAAGGCGGATAATGAAGGTTTAAAATCGGTCATCTTGGCACTCTTTGGGGGAAGCCTATGTCCGGTAGTGAACGTCTATCGGCTGATGATAAATCAATAAAGGGCTAGCTGAAAAAAAGTTCTTGTTCTCTCCAAAAATGCGTGTGTTGGATGAAAGATAAATTTTTGATAAAACGTAATTATCGTGCCTTTACTAAAATTATTCTTTAGTTTTTGTTAATTAATTTAAAAATTCAAAAAAAAAACTCTTTTTCTAAAATAATAAGTCCATTAAAGTTAGTTTTAGTTCAAAAAGTAGCTTCATAAATAAATATTGTTAATTAACTTATCTTCTGGTATTTATTTACGTTGGCAGCGATTCAGAGATTTCAACAACTGCGGTGCTGCGCGAAAAATTACAAATATCCACATCTATTTTGATTAGAGCAAATTTGATTCTTTAGACATATCGCGGCTATGTGTTTATGCCCTCAGGTAGTTTTCTGGATATAATTTCAGTTTTGTTTTATCAAAACGTACCAAAAACAGTTAACAAAATTAATTTGACCTTTGCTTTTCCCACAACGCACTACTGGGTTAATACTGTTGTTTTTCGGAGCTTACCTCTATAAATAATAGAGCACCTTTTTAAACACAAAGCAATGTACGAGTAATAAAGACAAACGTCCTCGCTCGCGTGCTTCAAAGCGTCCCCAGGAGGGCCGACCACAGTTGAACGAAACAGGAATTTTTCATTACAGTGCTTGACGCGACTGCAAAGATCCCCTCGGGAGTGCTCCAAGGGAATGGGATCCAGCTGGGAGACTTCGACCAGTGTATTGAGAGCCGGGCGCGCGTGAAGTTGGAGACAGGAAGTGTTGTCAAGGTCCAGGGGAAGTACTGCTTGGCACGTATCGACGTGAAGGCGGAACATTCAGAGCTGGAGGGGCCGGTGTACTTGGCTCAGGCCAAGAGTTTGATCAGGAGTAAGATAGATGATGTGAGTTGTACGGGTTAGGGCATTTCAACACACATCGTTTTCTCAAGTAAATTTGTGTTTGTGGCTTTGTTATTCATATAAAATTTAATCTATGATGTATTCCAGATTCAGGATTTTATTTTTAAAAGGCCAGGGTTCGGTCTAAATGCTGCTCAAAAATGAAAGTATATAATCTGCTTCTTTTTTGTTTTTATCATCAAACCAAAATGGTTATTATCATCAATCATTATTATCCAAATCGATTTTGTTGTTACGACGGTCTGCGTTTACTTTGCCAACTCTTGTCAGTTTGTTATTTTTTTCAACAAAATAATATGGTTGTATCGTCAGTCTCCAGTGTTTGAGCATGAAATATAATTCTAGCATTTAAACATACACTTAAAATTTATTCTATTTATAATATTATTTGTAAAATAGGATTAGATTGGATGCTTTCAGATCGAAAATATAATTTATTTGTATTTATTTAGATTACCGCCTTCTCACAATAATGCACACGTTCCTCTTTCCTTCCTAGTAATTGTATAATGAACCCATCCATATAACTTTAGTATTCATTCATCGGGGAATAATCAGAATACTAGACTTCCTGCAGAGGACACAGAACAGACCCAGATGATCTATCTTTGCCACAGTATAGGTACCTAATGCGACACAAACATATACTACATAGTATCTACCTAAGTTAGGCATAAATGTAAATTCAAACGATATATTAGCGCAAATAATAGTTTTAGTCAAAGCAAAATCAACCTTATTAGTTGTACTCAACAAGGTTAATCTTGTTTTGCCCAAATAACAACTGGAAGTGCCAGCATTATCAAATAAACAAAGTGTTACTAAATTGCCCACGAGCTTTAAATCATTATCAAATAACACGGTGAATAAATTAATCGGTTTAATTAACAAATTCTAATTAAAATGATAATGGTTAGTAAGAGTTAGCGTACGGTCGACCTTTAGCGTTTTAAATAACAAAACGCAAATGCAGTGTTAACTACCATTCCACAAAATTATATAAATATTATATTGAGAATATGAAACTATTCAGGTTTATAGTTTTATTGCTCATAGAATAGAAATAGTATTACGGTTTCATTCTATTAACGAATTTAATGTTATTTTCATTGCCCTTTGTAATTTTACGTGCAAACCCTGATATTGTCACTGTAAAACCATTTATTTGTTTCAATCATATTGTTAGGATCAGGCAATTAATAATAGTATCTAGTCATTAAATTCATACTGGCTGGTGTCGATTCTGCTGTAAGATTTCTAACTTACTAAAATTACCACGGTGTTTTCTGTTTCAATTATAGCAAAAAAATTAAAAAAAAGCGAAAAAAACACCAACAATTTTAGTTATATGTTGAAATATTGCTGCTTACCCTTTATTTATTTCACCAATATTTATAATAGCCTAAATTATTTTCACTGTCTCATTATCGACAATCGAGAGGTTGCGAGTTCGATCCCCGCTACGGGACATATATATTTGCATGATCTGCAAACTTTTGTTCCGCGTCTGATAGTTTGTATTTATTCATCATAGTAACAGCCTTCTAATGTTCACACTGCTGGGACAGTGGCCTACTCTCGAGCGAGAGTGATTGGGTCTTTATCCACCACGCGGACCCAATGCGGATTGGTGTATGGAACATGTCTTTTGAATTTTTAGTTCTTTGACATGCCGGTTTCCTTACGGTGCTTTCCTTCACCGTATGAGAGCACTGGCATTGCGCACATAAATTTTTCGAATAGAAAAATTCATTTGTACACAACTGGATTTGAACCTACAACCTTAGAATCGGAAAGCTGGGTCACTACCACTAGATTCTATCAGTAATCTGGTTATTATAGTACAAGATTAGCTTAGTTTGGAGCTAGATAGCTAATTATTGCTAAGCAGTATCATAATCCGTTCAGCCAGGTCACTTCGTGCCCCGCTTCTCCACGTTGAGCTGGGGCGTCTGTGTGCCAGCAGCCTGCAACCCTGAAGATGTGGAGGTTGTTCTGAAGGATGCCGTGAAGCACTACCAGCACACGAGTGGTGTGGTCATCAGGGTCAAAGTGGATGATGAGGACTGCTATACGGATGAGGGGGACGTCTGGGAGACGTGGCTTGAGCTGCCCACTGTCTTGACGTTGTAAGTTTTTGAACTGATTAGTATAGCACGTGAATCATCAAATCTTTTCATCACATTGGTTCTTTTATAATCGGCCACGAGATTTATGAATACTGGCCAGTGAGGGAAGTCTGAAACTTTATTTTTATAGACAATGTTTTAATGATCTATGACGTCGATTACGGAAAACTGCGTTTATAGATTTTAAAAACTTTACGCAGCTTTCAACTCGCTTATTTTACAAGCACGTATTATTTTTATAAAAGTTTACTTAGCTGTATATAGGTACGTCGTGTCAACGACCTGGGAATAAGAATTCGTTGGCAATCATAATGCAACAAAGTTAGTAATTACTTTATTTTTACAACCAGTATATTAGCCTTTTTCATTATTTGCAGTATATTTCGTTAGACCCTGTTTGCATGACCAGTATTTTAATCTTCCTATAGAATGGACACTAGTCTACTCCTGAGTTTTAGTCCACCACGCTGACTGAATTAGTAGATGACACAAATCTTTTAATTCTGCCCTTTTGACAAGATACTGTACTGTTCTGGGATAAGAAAGTTTTGTGTAACTAACTGATAAATAAATCACAGCGAAACCCCCACAGGTCCTTCTATGGGGTCATCGTTCTGTTGGTACTAGTGGCGACAGTTCAGGACTTTCTTGCTCGAAGACCGTCTGAGGGTGACCAAGAGGAAGCTGACAAAACAGAATGTGAAAAGAAAACAGAAGATGGCGAAGAAAAAAAGTCAGGCGCTGCAAAATCTGCAGGTATCGTGAGTTAAGAAAGTTAATTATCATCAATTCTGTTATTATATGAATGGCTTAGTGAAATACTGTCCTAAAACGCAGATTCTAAACAGCTTAAACCTACTAGGAAATTTAAACTTGGAGGCTTCTTATAGTATAGTTGGCACAGAACAGATATTATAGTACTACCACAGAATAGATATTAGGTACTACGGTATAGGGATGCGCAAGAAAATAATTTTCGAAATAAAACTCCTAGATCAACGGGAAACAAAAGTTTGTATAAAAAAAACTGAACGCGGACAAAGTTGCGGGCGTACCACTAGTCTACTATTTCGGTTTTGCGTATTCTGGTAACATAGTACTCGTAGTTTCTGATACCCACGATGTAGATAATCTATTTTTTAATTATTCCTATGACTTAATTAGTACGCGTATTATGAAAGTACTTAAATACACCAACAAAAACTTTCAAAACTAAACCTAACAACAAATCACAATACGGTCAAAAACTTTAAACTAAAATAAAAACAATAAAATCTAAAACTAAAGTAGGTAAACTAAAACTAGTAGGACTGAGATGGTAAGAGTTGGAACGCGACTGCAGAATGCAACTGCAGACGACGTTTCGATGCGTTACGTCATAGCTCATACCAAGTGGTAGGCGACACTTGAGCTTGACGTAACGCGACAACACGTCGTCGTACCTTTAGATGTGTTATTATTATGCTAAGCTATATAATTAATATGGATAACACTCCTTTATTTGATGTTAAAAGCCAAGCTAAGCACTGCTTCGCCTCGTGTGATGGTTTCCACATCCTTTTTAGTTAATTATTAGAATGTGCAAATGAAGCAGACATGTGGTTTCTTGCTGCAAGTATGAAGCCTGCAATCTGATTTAACTAAAATTGAGTTTTCCAGCTAATTGTAGCTACCAAAAGTTATATGATTACTAATTTAAACTTCCTGCTCAATCTGATAATAGCTGCTAAACTTATATCAAATAATGGAAGAGGCTTGCGGTTTCTACCAAAATTATTTAATTGTGCTTAACTTTTGAGCAAAATTATTAGTTATTTTTTTGTTTTATGTGTGGTGAAAAAAGAAATTATTTTTATTTTATTCTATTCTATTCAAAATTATGCAATATTTTTAATAAGTAAACAAAATAAAAATCGTAAAGTAGTGGCAGATATATCACTTTGTGAGAGACTGGTGCCTGAAGTAGGTTCGTTATGAACCTATATTACAGGTCACATCACATACATTTTACTCCTTCATTGAGAAGTATTATATAAGTGCTATCTAGAATTAAATAACTGAAAGTATTCTGAAAAGTATTGACCAACTTTTGGAATAACTATTATATAGGTATAAGAAATGTCAAATACAAGGAAACTGTCAGTTTACTCGCGAATAACTAGGATTTACTCGGAGAATAGCGCCTATTGGAGCTTTGTCGAATCCAACCTTAGTAAGACTGTCTATTTGTAGATGTGAAACTGGTGTTAACGGTTACAAGGTTTTCTTTTCTTGTATGTCTTGCATATATGTACACTAATAGTTTCTGATAACCAAAACATGCATGGTTTTAGGGTTTCAAAGCTATATAGGGAAACTGGAACCCTGGTTCATCATGTCCGTCTGGCACCCCGATGTTTTGGTTAACAAAAACTATTGGTGTCACTGTAACATTTGTAATACATTCAGTCCCAGAAAAGATGAACACACTCGATAGACCAATGAATGGCGCAACATCAGCCGTTCTAGCACTCTATACGAGAAGCCTATGTCCAACAGTAGACGTCTATTGGCTGATATGACTGTGGTTATTATGACGATGATTATGAAGATGACTTTGGATAATACGTTTATTATTTACAGACAGTTTCCTGCGTTCTTTCTCTTTGTACTACACAATAAGCAAGTTGATCGCCCCCGGGACCACAGACGAAATTGCTTGCATCCACGGCATCCGAGGAATGGCCACTTTGGCACTCCTTGTGGCCCACAAATTCCTACCTGTTGCTGTGATGCCGTACACCAACAGGGTGAAGATTGCTGAGGTGAGTTTAATGGCGTGTCTAAGGAGATCGCGGAGTAGCGATTAACGACATATTATAAAGTGCTTTAGTAAAGTGCAGTGAACGGCAAATATGGCTACAGTTTCCGAAGTTTGTTCTAAATGAACAGGGCGTTAATTTTACTTATTTTCTACCGCATACGTGCAGTTAAAAAATAACACAAGAAGTTTACTTTATAAATAGTTAGTTGTTTTGAATGGTTAGTTTGGTTGTAGAGCCTTCTTCAGAATTGAACTATAAACCCATGTTAGCTAATGTGTCTTTAAAATCGGTCATAGAAAATTATTATTAATTATCATGTTATATCGCGATTTAGGTACATAATAAAATGTCTTTAAACAAAACATTTGGGACTGAAGTACACGCCTACCTAAATGATTGATGTTACCTACAGTATGGTTCCTATACGGTTTCAATAATCTTTAATTTATCAAGAAACAATTTATTTCCCAGCAATAATAATAAAGTTTTACCCTCTCTCTCTACTAATTAATTAGTTTTCCACTCAGCAAAGTAATCTATCAACCTTGCGTCAATGATTTAAGGGAGTCACCAAATACATTCGGTCGGAATAAGTAAAGCTCCATCGGAGAAAGTTTGAAAAAGTTTCATAACAATGGCATAAGATTGTTCATCACCGTCGTCTCATCAAGTTCTTATCATCCGCATTCGAGTCGTATAGTGATTAGTGCGAGCCTAACCAATGAAATTGACACTGCTGACAGATTGTCTATGCTGCGATTTCTGCCTTATGGTTTTTCTAACCGGGCTAAGTTGATTCCAGCCGAGTGTATATGGTGACTCCTTATAAAAATGTCACGGCTGGAAAGGGCTACGTCGAGATTAGAATTGCGAGCACCACATCTTATCCTTAATTCATTTCTTTGTTAATAAGTACTTATACATAACTAACGATCCGCCCGGCTTTGCACGGGTGCTTAAGCTACGTGTAAATCTTCCTCATGAATCACTCTATCTATAGTAGTATAGTAATAGTAGTTTAAAAGTCCTAAGCGTACATTCAAAGCCGAGGCGGGTTGCCGGTAATAAATATAGCTAAGTTATTCAGGGATAATGTAGCATGCCTAGTTTTTGAGTTTATTCGTAACAAACAAAAATACAAACATACGAAAAATACAAAAATACAAATCTTCTGTTTATACAGTATCTAGATTAATTTTTTAAAGTATGAGTCGGAACTCGAACGGGCAAATAGAACTTAGAAAAGCGCGAGTGACAAGAAACAAAATGTGTGTCATCAACAAGTGCGTAAATCTTGACTGCTTTATCTTATCTTGTGGGGTGTGTACGTTTATAATGATCAAGTACATAACACATGGGTTTAATTCCCTCGTATTTTCCTAACATAATGCAGGCCACTGAAATTATGGACAGCTGTGCGTCCGGCAGTTAACCTTAGGGTTATTGTGGACATCTGCGCACTGCCCGACACTTAAATTATTATATTTAGCTATTAAACTCAACTAAACATTCACTTGACATAAAAACTAAATAAAATTCATTTGATTGTTGAAAATGATAAAAATAAGTAGCGTACTTTTAAATACAAGTAAATGTAACATGCATTAAATGATTAGTATAGGTACTTACAAAAAACACACGAAACAAATGAATCATCTAAAAATGGGCGGTTCGCCCATCTGAGAAGTACCAAATGATACGACAACCGACGGAATATCTACTTTAAATCGACATCCGTTTGTCCTACTTTCATTTATCAAGTCGTACTTTTCACGGTTACAGGACATGCCTGGTTTACATGTCTAAACGTCCAAATGGCTCGATTACCTACATTATGCTAAATAAACGCTCGCAAAATGTGCGAATAAAAATAATTATCTAACATATCTTTACCAATTTTCGGGTTTTAATTTCGTAGCAATCTAATCAAGATTAATACTAAATGGAAGAGGCATTACCATGATAATAAAATCGCTTCTATAATATACATATAAACATTTTAATTTAGCATTTGAATCGGGGTCGTGGCGACTAGAGTGGCTCGCGTATATTTTGCTTGGATTATATATTAGCTAAGCAAACAAAGTAATTACCAAAAATAGATTACCATTAGATACAGTACTATACGTTGCTGGTACAGGTATAAAGAATCAATTAAATACCAATGTATAATAGCTATAAATGTATCTACTAACATTACTTACGTTATTCGTTTATAAAAAAAAACACTTGATTTAGTAAAATTTATATTTGTAACTAAAGACGTGGTCAAGTGACTTCACCCACTAAACCTAGTAAAAAAACTGTGACAAATAACAATGTTATTGAAGCTGTATCTGGTAAATGCAAGTTTTCTAATTTGGTTATGTAAAGCGCTACTTCACTAAAATACTTCTGCAGGACTGCAAGTTGCAAAGCACGGTAAATACCTAAACCTACTAAGGTTTTTTGATGTATTTTAACAAATCTGCTCTTAGTGACAAGGCTTTTGTATGTTGTTAGTGTTAGGATGGAATTTAGTGGAGAAACAAGAGTCACAATAATCTTGTAGTTATTCAATCATATCTTTTCAAGAAGTATTTATCCTTCATATTCAAACGACAGCCATTGACCATACCACATCCTTCTGCCAGACAAGTGCACGTAGAGAGGGGACTGTCGATTCTTATATATTGTCTATTATTAGTAAGATTTTTTAAAGTTATCTTAGCGTACAATTTATTCATTCATGTAATATAACCCTTCGAACCGGAACGCTAAAATGCGAGCACGCTGCTTGACGGCTGAATATGTTGGCCGTGCTTTTCCGGACGAGTTGTATCGCAGAGAGCTTTTCTAATTTATCAAAGTACTTAGTAGCAAAGTACTAAGCCAAATGTAATGAACGAAAATGATCAATCTAAAATAACTTTATCCACCGTTACCTTGAGAAAAACCGTGGTTTAACTGACTCGGGATCTAATCTAAATACTTACCTAAATATTTCTGATAGGTCAACATCTTGCAATGAACCTTATCAGAACGTGATAAAGGTCAATTTCGTTGGTTCCTAAATTGCAACTGGCAAGATGCCATGACGACTGAGCTTGGCTGTCAGTGCGTGTGCGCTGTCCAAAGGACGCTTTCACGTAGAAAGTGGATTATCGGCGTATAGAGTCTACTTGAAAGGAGATCAATCGATTTCGATTCTTATGTCAACGGTATTAGGCTAGACGTTAAAGTAACGGCAACGTTTTGGTTAAATGGCGTAGACAGTTTGAGTCAACCAGTACGTGGAGGTAGTCATAAGTGCTACAGCGAAACGCATTATAATTTGGACGTTCGTTATGTAGAAAATTGAAAAATCAAGTGTTATTAACTAGGTACGAAATTTAAAAAATCCCAGACCCAATCCAAAAAAAGTTTGACGAATTACATTGGGGGAGAGGAGTGATAATAGTATAGTAGCGTCATTGAGGTGGTGACGACCTCGGTAGCGCAAGGGCGAGTGCCCGATATAGAGGTCGCGGATTCGGTTTCCACTGCGGGACAACTGTCCCTAACTGTCCTGCATAATCTGTAAATATTTGTGGATTAAAGATTATAATATCCCAAAAATTATTTCGCTTCAAGCGGGATTTGAACCCGCAACCACCGCTTCATACGCGGGTGCTCTACCAATTGATATTTTTATAATCTTTAGTATTCCCTTAGTGTGATGGTTAACACTCTAAAAACAAAAATAACTATTTGCGTATTGTTGTGATTTGTTGTATCGGGTCTGGGTGTTTTTATATTTCTGTGTTTACAAAAAAATAATGTCCTAAAATAACCTATCAGTTATCTATTTCCCTTAGTGCGACATTTATCAGTTTCGGGTTATAACTATAGTAGCACTGTGTGAAAAGTCACCAATTTCGGGTTATAACCTGAAACTAATAAATAATAATACGAGTATATTATTTTTTAATATAATATAATATTTATTTATTTAACTGTCGAACGACAACAGACCTGTTTTCGTGGACCATAATAATGAAAAACCAACTTCGCACTTGTCGCTTGAGATCCAACCGGCTTTACACGTGAATCCATCCAAATGACTCATTGTGATAGATCTCGTTTTACTGAACCAAATCTTGATAACGCTTTCAAGTCGCTGAAGTCACATAAAACCTGTCTCAATGGTCTTTCGCTTTGTGCGACCTTTTGTTCTCTCGCTTGTTGGAGATACGAGTTTATTCTGAGCGACGTCAAGAGTACTTGTAATAATCCTTTGTTTTCAATTACGTTATTTATTGGGATGAAAATGTATGGCTTCAAGAACTGAGATAAGTGTACTCATGTTTTAGCACTAACGTTTTTAGTTTTATATCAATGGCTGTGTAGAAACAGAGTGCATTCAATCACCAATGATTACAAACCACATCAAACGTGTAGTTATAGAGCTAGGTTAGATTATTGCTTTGTTCCGGTCCGAAGGGTATGGTTTTCGGTAAAATTACAGGCACATGAGACTTTCGATCTCAGGGTGATCGACGTCTCAGGGTGGCAACCCGTGAGTGATACAGGATCGATCCATAATCGGAATCGGACCTTTTTATATAAACTAAAGTGGCAACCAAGCTTACGGCCCACAATATGGTAAGCGGTTACCGCAGCCTGTGGGCGCTTGCAATACCATAGGTATCACTCACCGTCAATGGTGTCTGACCTCAGATAGATATGTTACATTTTATACAGAACACAGGTAAGTAGATACAGAGTCAGATTACAGATTGATTGATTGAGTCTTCTGTCGAAGTTACGACATAAAAAGTTGTTAAGGACTTCACTGCAGTAGAATTAGAACGAAGACCTGCCAGGTGAGGAAATGAGTGCACTTTCCGATCCTAAGATCTTAGATAGGAAACCGATTGTTCACCAATATACGAGTACATAATGTGTTTTCCATTCGAAAAATGCTAGTTCTCTTAAATGAAGAAGAAACACATCGAGAAAACCGGCATGTCAAAACAAATTTCTTTAACACATCTTTAAAGAAATTTGTCCATCTACTGTCTGCATGGTATCGCCGTAGTGAGATTAAGACCCAATAGCTCCTGGCTTGTAGTAGGCCAATGTCATGGCACCCTTTGGGGGAAGTTTGAGTCTAGCAGTGTACGTCTATTGGCTAATATGGTCATACAAAAAGGGTATATGACCAGGATTTTTTTATTTGTTCCAGTTAGCAAGCTCGCCTGTCTGGTCATGGTGTCGAGCTGGCTGGATCTTTACGGACAGCTTCTTGCTCTTGAGTGGGGTCTTAACCGCACATCGAATAGCCGGAGGCGGCGATTCAAGTGCACTGCGGAGACTGTTCTCAAGATATATGAGGTAAGGCAATATTTTATGCTGGCACCACACTTGGCTTATTTCCTCAAATGCTTGCGTTATTTTAACAATACAAAGTCAATTCTGTGAAAGTATCTAATGCAAAGTTTTTTTTATTCCACCAAGGTGGCCAACAAGCATACGGCTCACCTGATGTTAAGCAGTTACCGTAGCCTAAGGTTGCTTGCAATACCAAAGGTAACACTCGCGCGTTGCCGACCCTTGGAAGTTTTATTTGTATTGAAGATATAACGCAAACATTTTAAGAGTAGTAGAGTTCTTTGTTATAGAGCCCGAGCGTCCATAGGCTGCGGTAACCGCTTATCATCTTGTGAGCCGTACGCTTGGTTGCCACTTCAGTTGTAAATAAAAAAAAAAAATTGAGCAAAATGATAAGCCAAGTGCCATCTTCTTAAATATTTAAAAATGAATTGCTGTGCGTTAGTGTCGCTAAAACACGAGAACGGCTGAACCGATTCGGCTAATTTTGGTCTTAAAATGTTTGTAAAAGTTCAGGGAAGGTTTAAACGGTGAGAAAATATACAGGATGTAAAAATATGCTAATAAAAAAATAACACGAGTGAAATCGCACTAGGCGTTTCCCTTTTAACAAGTTTCATAGGAGCGCAGATTGTCTACTCTTGAAATCGACAAACGATAGTCGTGGCAAATATCATAGTCTAACTATAATTATGTTGGTGACAGCTAACTTCAGTGCATTCGCGGACATAACTTGAACCACGAAAACTGTCACAATGTATTGCTTTTGTCAGCTAGAGGCCCTCAGGGCGTGAAAAGTGAGGATGACGCGAGGGTTGCACGGAAAACGTGCCAGCCGCCCGTTTCTCACCCGCGCAACTCTACCTGAACATTTTCTGGCCACCGTTGCATATGGACGTTTAGACTAAGTTATTTACCATGAATAGCTCCAAATTGACAATGGAATCAGAAATATTTTTTTTATGTTTGCCTTTAAAATTTTTAATGGCAATATCTGTATAATCTTTGCTTTTTTTAAAAAATGAGGCACTTTTTCAGTATGGTTTTGTAATTGGCGGAAATATTACTAATGTAAAAAAAGCTATTTCGCTCATTTTTCTTAAAAATCTGTCATTTTAGCGGCTATCTAAGTATTCTCGGTCCTTGTCATTTTTATGTAAAAAAAAAACCATAACAGTTTTGAAATACATTAGCTAACAGAGGTTTAAAGTACGTTTATGAATAAGGCCCTTTATGCCTATCAAATAACGGCACTGGCTTTTCGACTTTAAAAGTTACCTGAACCATAACAATAATCCATAGAAATGGGTAAGTTATAAACTCAACAGAAAAATTCCCCCGTTGTGGTCGAGTTAATGACTTTAAAAAAAACATTTTGGTAATATATAACATACTTATTTCTGCCGCCAAGCAGTAATGCTCGCATTGCTGTGTTCCGGTGTGAAGGGTATGGTTTCCGGTGAAATTACTGGCACATGAAGCTTTCGATCTTAGTTTCAAGGTGGCAACCCGCGAGTGATACCTCTGGTATTGCAAGCGTCCATAGGCTGCGGTAACCGCTTACCATCTTGTGGGCTGTACGCTTAGTTGCCACTTCAGTTGTATAAAAAAAAAGCCACAAGATAGGTCGTAATTTTTTTAAGCCCTAAACAATTAAAATAACTGCTAACGTGGTGGCTCTGCTGGGGAGTACCACGCTTGTGTTTAACGATGTTGAAAACAAATGATAGAAACTTTTTTCCACCAAAAAAAGATTGATATAAGGTCATTTTTAGTAACTATAACTTGACCAGCAAAACTTTGTATTGATTATAATTCATCACAAATGGCAAGTAAATGTAAAGAAATATGTGTTTTGTTTATTAGCTTGTCTATTTCCAGAGACAGTTGCTTGGCTCAACCAGTAGAGCAAAATAAAAAATAATATAAAAAAAAAGTAGGAAATCTTTCTTTCTTTCGACTTTGCCAACCTCAAATAGCTAATTACTCAATTAAGATACCAGGGTGCCTTATTCTTGAATCCAATGACAATTCCGATCCAATCCCAATTTCTATTTACTGCTGTCAAATTTTTGCACTCTTGAAAACAAGGTTGAATTTGGCGCTAAGTTTGCTGTCAAATGTACGAAATGTCATATTCCAATACTTGTCCAATACCGATCGCGTTCAAGAGTAAGGCCCGATCGGTACATACCTAATTGGCATTATCTGTAAACTCTATGGGCCTTATTCATGAATATACCTGCTGCTAACGTGTCTTTTCAATTATATCATCTTTGTTCATTGACCTATGATAAGAAAAGACAATTAGCAGACCGCTAAAATGCCAGTTTTTATGAATAAAGTCTTATGACTGTAAAATATTTTTTTAAGTGCATATCGTATAATTTTGCTTATTTTTTGAATATTTAGTATATTCAGATATATATATGTATGTATACGAAATTATTGTAAAGGGCAAAATTGACCTTCAATCTCTCCCTATTCCTCTCGAACTTTTTTAAAGGGTTTTTGTAATGGATGTCGACTATGACTCAAACATAAAATGTTCAGTTAGTCTCTAGAGACAATAAATAACAAATTTAATTAAAATTAATGTAAATTAAGAATTAACAATAATATTTTCAAAACTAATCTGATAACGTGATTCGTCCACAATAAATTCAATTAAAGACTTTTGTAGTAAAAAACCAGTGTTGCCGGTGCTATCTAACGGTCAAGGAAAATTTAGTTAGGCAAGCGACTTGTCCAAGAACTTAAAATAGAAATAAAAACATTTGCCAATCGTAGATTAATATTTAAGACCCAATAATCCTTGCTCGAGAGAAGGTCAGTGTTTCAGCAGGGAACATTGGAATGCTCACTTGTAATGGTGATGTAGTAAAAAAAAAACACAGGGGTTTTATTATTTGCAATTTTTGTTGAAAACTGCTAGTGTTGTGATCATGTACTTATAGTACCGACGCTAGGGGTCTACTTCTTCAAGCTAAAACGATAAATCGTAACAATGGTCATATTTTAGGTTATATTGGTGATTGCTTTTAACAAAGATAACACCGACATAAGTTAAACCAATATATATGACAATATAATTTTCGATTTTATATTGAAGCAGTTTTGTTCTTTAGAGACAAATGATTTTTATTGAGTACCTATATTCATATTATATTTGTTACTACAATTTTATATAAATTATCATTTGACCCTAAGTAGATCTGCAGTTTTGATAATGTTAAAGTTTTGCGTAGAACTACATTGCGCTTTTCACCTCGAGACGACTCACCAGTTATTATGTTAATAAGTTAATGTTAATATTTAGTTCCACCTAAACAAGCTATTTGGGATTTTTGATAAAATCATAATTTGAATAATATGACGCACGTTACGTTAAATAGTCGGTAAGTTAAAAGATTAGCATGATGTGATAAATCTTTTTTTGCCTGATTTAAATGCCTAGGTACTTATAAATGCTCTGCCTACACGCTTTTTGAATTATAATGAAGTAAAAAATCTTATAAAAAGTATTATAATTTTAGTTTTTATGGTAGCTCTACCAATTCGCATTGAGTTCGCGTAAAAGATTACCAATAATTCTCGCATGGAAGTAAACCAGAGTCCCAGTAGTGGAAACCTTAGAAAGCAGTCATGAAAATTTGATTTCAATGATTTTGAAAAGTGTTACAATCAATGGTGAAAAAACAATACTGTGTACCTGGTGGTAGGACTCTTCAGCAAGAGTCCGTCTTGGTGGTTACCACTGCAGTGACAGATATTCTACCTCCAAGCAGTAGTGTGCAAGCATTACTGTGTTTAGGTTTAAAGGGCACTGTAGCAAGTGAAATTACTGGGCGAAAGAGACTTAACAACAATGTCTCGGGGTGATAAGCGCAGTGCAGTGCCACGCAAATACTATAAAACTTTAAGCTTTAGGTGGCACTGCTTTTGTAATAGTCAGGCGTGGTGCTTAACATCAGGTGGGCGCCTTGATTGTCTTGTCACTTGCTGACATTAATAAAAAATTAAAGAACTCAGTACGTCTGACTATCACTACATAGTATAAAACAAAGTCGCTCTTCGCTGTGTATGCCCTATGTATATAGACCTTAAAACTACGCAACAAATTTTGATGCGGGTTTTTTAATAGATAGATTGATTCAAGATGAAGGTTTATACGTAGTTTAAGCCCTGCGACGCCGGGGCGGGTCGCTAGTAATTCTATATTTAGGTAAATATTACGCTTATATACAAACTCGCACACAGCTTTACTCAGAGTTGCATGATGCCATACTCGAGTCATTCTCGTTTACCAGTCATCCACTATTATAGTTAATGATTGGTAAACAAGATTTCTTGAAAATGTTTTCTTGATAAGTTGTTTTAATTTAAATCTAGAAATCAGTAACCCCTTTTACTAGCGAGTTGCTAGTTGCTAAAAGTTTTATGAAATTCTTAACTTAATTCTAGCCTAAAAACTAGAGTTCTGAGATGAAAAAATCCAAGCGTCAGGATTGAGGGCCCAAGACTTTTGGTCATAACATCTTTAAATCACGTTTAAGAAATTTATGAACTTTTGCTTCAAGTTTTTACTATTTTTAAGTAAATCCTCAATAAGCTTGAACTTGTTTTGCACAAATTTTAAAAGTTGGTTCTCAATCTTGGTGCACATGAATAAAAACGGCGGTGAATAAAATACAAATAATGTATAAAGCCTACGGTAACAACCAAGCATGAGTAGTTGTTATAAAAAAAGTGCGATGTAATGATTTTATCGCCATCGTTAAACAGAATTTCAAAGTAGTTCTACGATCTGTTAGTGTTAATTAAGAAAAAACCAAAGTCACCTTTGTTTATTTTCGTTTGAATTCAGCTAGTTGGTTTACGTTTTACTGTTTACGTTCAAGATTAGCACTTGTAACGTCGTCAGAGGCATTGGTGGTCTAGCGGTAGTAAGTAAACATGTTCGTATGAGTCAATGACCAACTCTGGTGACGAAGCAAATAGGTCATCCAAAGGCTTCCGTCGTAGCCTAACGTCGTAACTTTGAAAAAGGCGGAACCGTCTTCTTTACGTGACCTCCAAAGCTCGGAAGGTTGCCACTGGCAGTCACTCATCACAAATTGTTACTATACGTAGAAAAGAACTTAACTTGGCTAGCTACACAGCGCTTAGCAGGTAGTCGCTTCGCCTTTCGACTTATAAGTCGTGGGTTTGATACCCGTCGAGCACTGATGGTTTTATGTCAGAGTTCTGGTGCTGGTGTTCTGACAGCGAGACCATTGCTGAGGCTGATGATACGTTTTTCAGACGTTACGCACATCTAGACGTAAAATATGCACCATCATACAAATTTAGACCGTAAAATAACATAATATTATATTCGGTGCCAATATTATGCGTATTCTGTAGTGCAAACATCCATAGTTGGTTACCTTTTACTATCAGATGGGCCATAAACCTACTTTGCCATTTAAGTGGTATAAAAATAAAACTTCTTTTAGTATTATTTAGTACTGAGTACATAAGTGCGAGTACCTACTTAACACTGTTTAATTTTTAGATTAACGCCGGCGCTCTTGGCTGTTGTCCTTTTCTACGCCTATGTGTGGGACAAGCTCTCAGCGGGGCCTATGTGGGGTACATTCGTCACGAAGAACGCCAAAGTCTGCCAGGACAGCTGGTGGTGGAACCTGTTATATGTACAAAACTACTTCGGCTTTGAGGATATGGTAAGAATAGAATAGATATAACATATTTTGCGCCACAAAACAAACAAAAATAACAATACGAATTAAATCTAATTAACGTGATGAAAAGGTAACAACTCATCATTTGCTGCAGATTTTTATGGTATCTGTAGCGCTGGTTTTCAGTGGAGCAGCAGCAGTGTCTGTGACACAAGATACTCTCTCACTGTTTACGTCATAAATCAATCTGCTCAAAAAACCAAAGTTAAAACTAAAACAACTTCTTTCTTCTTCCCGCCACGTTCTTTAAAAGTTGAATTAAAGTTTATAGAATTCGCTGCAGTTTACACATTATAAGGAATGGGCAGTCTGACTTACAGTTTTGACTGTGCATTGATTTTGTCAGGAATGTATAGGTAGACAGCTCTAGCGTGACATTGTATTGTGTGAGTATCCGGTATCCGGGTAATTATCGAAGTTTGTTTTATAATAATTTATTTAAAAACAAAGAACTTTAATATTTTTCCGTATTCATTATTATTCCGTATTATTCGTATATTCCTTCAAAATATATGATTAAAACATTAAACAAACATTTGAACTTAAGTAAACTAAGCTCGAAATACCGAGAGTAAAGTCTAGATTACAACGTACATATTTAGATTTCATTTAAGCTTTGTTATTCTATAGTAAATACTAGATCATTATGCTATCTAACGTAACCTCCGACTATATGTACAGCACGCCTTACAGCAGCATTCATAAAATATTACTTATATCAATAAACCGCATGACAGTACAAACAAACATCAAAGATATTCAAGCACATCAATTCGCCGACGAAACTAGAAACCGGTAAACAACAACCAAATCAACTGGAGTATTGTCGGCTCACTCCACAACGCTTCGTATAAACCGCATCCGATACCCGTGGGACTTGTTTGCGAAGGTAAAACTACTTATTCTACAGTTGGGGAAATAGCCTGCTGAATTGAATAGTAGCCAAGGAAAGTGAATTTTCCGAATGCCTTTAAGGTTTTTGGTTTACTTGTTGAAGCGCTGGTGCGTTACATGACGTGTGTTACATAGCGTTCTTGCAGTTACCATTGTATCGTACTTGTTTAACCACCAATCAGCATGGTCTTTGAATAGGTGCACTAGGGGCCTACAACTGAGTTTTTTGGTATTATTTAAAATAATGCTATGTTTACTAATGGGGTTAGCAAAACAACATAATGTGTTAACAAGATAAAGTGTACCTATGACGATTATCTTCTGATATACGAGTATTACAGGTTACCTCATCACTTATGGTTATTTTTGGTAATTTTTTTTTAAATTAAAGTTCTAACCTAAGCAAATGTTTTACCCCTGTTTTAATCTGTAAGAATTTGTTAGAAATAGAACAGAATTTTGATCACCGATAGCATATACTGTACCCAAAAGGCTGGTAAAATTACCTCATCAGATAGCTTACGAAGATTATTATGCCTGGGTAGATATTGATTAAAAAACTTTTTCAACTCATCTACATTCTTTTCAGTGCGCCCCTCAAACCCACCAGCTAGCTTTAGATATGCAGCTAACTATCCTTGGCGGTGTCATCGTGTGGTTGGTGGAGTCAGGTCAAGGGATGACCAAGTTCTTACTACCAAGCATACACATCGGAGCTGCCTACCTGAGATACTCCACCGTGCGCGACCATAGACTGACGCTGCTGGCTTATCACGGAGTCAGGTGTTGTTCAAACTTGTACTTTATTTCTTTTAAAACAAGTATTCAAGTTTTCAATTAGATACAATCCTTGAAAATTACATGTCTCAGAAATGCTCAGGATAACCAGATTATGTTAATCAAGTCATCTTTCTACGCCAAACACATCGTAGCAACGTATATTAGACGTTAGCTATGTCTATCTTTTTATTGATTATAATTAAATTGGCGCAAGCAACTAGATACCAAGAACACTGTCAATATGTAAAAGACGATTCGTCCATCTAAGTGACGAGATTCGACAACCGACATAGGAATACCTACTTTATATCGATAGGCGTTAGTTTTATTTTCATTTATCAAATACTTAAGCTGTACTGTAAGCGCGTAGAGTGACGTTGTCAGTGCCAAATTTTCGCCAAATGAAAATAAATGAAACTGGATATTCTTTTGTTCATAGGCACCAATGGCATTGAGGGTAGATATAGAAAAGACTGTAATTTCAGTAGGGAAAACCCATTTTTTTTTATCCGATCAATTTCCTAAAAAAATCCGCTTTTCATTCACTTTGATCACGCCGCCGGATATTGTTATACCTTTTCATATTTTGATGTTGCTTTTATTTTTTTGTAGTGTGAGTCAGCTGTACCGGACGGCGAGATTGAGCTACATGTCGACGATACACCGCTGTTCACCATACTTGATTGGAATCAGCTTGGGTCTGGCTTTAAGGAAACCAGCCACACATGGCAAGGTACTTAATGCCTTTTATTTATTTATATATCATACTAACATAATACCGATACGGATTTGACGACCGATGTGGCGCGGTGGCCGAAAGTCTGCCTGCGACGCAGAGGTTGCGGGTTCGATTCCCGTCTTGGAACAAATGTTTGTACGATCTGCAAATATTTGTTCCCGATGTTCTGGGTATTTTCTATGCATATTATAAAAAAATATCTAAGTATGTATTGTATATCAGTCATCTAGTACCCTTATCACAAGCTCTGCATAACTTGGGGCTAAATGATGCTGTGTTGATTGTCCAGCGTTATTATGTCCAGCATTATTAATAAGTTTAATCTAGTATGTCAACACTATAAGTAGTTTACTTTACTTGCTAGTAGAACCACCCCCGTGCCCATATTATGCATATTCATATTCATATTCATTTATTCTGCACAATGTACATTTAGCTTAGGTCTAAAATAATGTAGCTGCAATCAATAATAATTAATTAATCCAGGAGTATTGTGCAAGCATTACTGTGTTTATAGGTGTGGAGGGAAGCAAGTGAAATTCCCGAGATAATTCGTTTTTATAATTATGTGTTGCGGTCAGGCATGGCGCTTAACATCAGTCAAAAGATTTGACCCTCTCGTCACTAATGTAACCGGTAACGTTTGTTTCATAAAAACGTAAGTGATAAAACAATCAATAGAAAATGTTAGAAGTAAAACTAAAGAAATAGTTTTACTTTTACGTAAAACTGAAGTAATGTTTTACTTTTACTTTTTAGACTTCTTTAAAAATAATAATCATCTATTATTATATTGTATCTAGCAGGTTATTAATAATTAACTGATAGGTATAGTTATAGACGGATCTAATATACCAAGGCCGTAGAACAAACATTCGTAAACGTGATGAGTATGAAACGGATTTGATGAATAACACTCACACACCCAACATCAAATATTTGTGACGACGTGGGATTACAAACTACAAGAACAGACCCCAGAGCAGATATTTTCAGATCATGATAATATTCATCCTGTGAACAAGAATGAATGAATGAAAATTCTTTATTGTACAGTGTACACTTTACAAACTATAAAACAAGTGAAATAAAATAACGGAGAATAATTGCAATATACAATGGGCGGTCTTATCGCTAAGAAAGCGATCTCTTCCAGACAACCTTTGGAAGGAGAGAAGCCTCAAAAACAGAAGATTGGTCGGGGTGCACTCATTAATAAATAAAACTGAAAAATAATAAGTAAAAAAATAACAAGGATCGAGCTCTTGCAACAATCAACATTATGTTCAGTTCAAACTCTTGCTTTTCAGCCGGGCACTTGCCCATCGCGCCCCACCGAGAACGTCAAATTCGTAATCTAATAAGTGTCATGGCAGCCTTCTAATGTTCCCACTGCTGGGACTCTGACCTACTCTCAAGCCACGCGGAATGCGGATGGATGGCTCATGTCTTTCGAACTTTTAGTTCTTAAACATGCTGGTTTCCTCACGATCTTTTCCTTCTCCGTATGAGAGCACTGGCGTTGCGCATAAGTTTTTCGTATAAAAAAATCCATTGATACACGACTGGATTCGAACCCACGACCATAGGATCGGAAAGCGGTGTCACTACCACTAGACCACCAGTGCTCAGGCGGGATCAGATTAATGTATAATGTACTAACTGCACTCGAATGGTTGTAGGACTTGGAAGTAATTACAAAAAATTTTCAAAAATCGCAAAAATCCCTTGAATTCCTATCATTTTATATTTTAACTTTACAGGCTAAGTTTCAAGCGAATTTCACCAAACATTGGAAAGTTCCCATAAAAACCTATTTTCACACTGATCATTTTAGATATTTCCTTTTTTCTGCGCGCACTGTTCTGAAATCAAGATTCTTACTATTTTCCAAATAAAATTATGAGATTATAACTTGAAAAAAATCTATTGTGAGGTTACTTTTTCAAAACACTGTCTTCTGTCAAGTGTCTATAATAATAACTTAATTAGCCAAAATAATAATAATAAATGATGCTTGACAATCCACACAGAATCATTTAACCCCAAGCTAAGCAGTACTAGATGACTGATATACTTAATACAATACAATAGGTACATAAATAGATATTTTTTATTATACATAGAAAATACCAAGAACACTCGGAACAAATATTTGCAGATCGTACAGACATTTGTCTGAAGGCGGGACACGAACAGGCGGACCTTCGCCCGCTGCGCCATCGGTCGTCAACATTAAAACATAGAACATTTTTGTTAAAAAACATAGAACATGGTAATTGAAACATTGTAGGTACTTTTTTTTGCTTAGCGAATCAATTTGATATGGGTTCAGTAACTTTTCCTTTGAGGATTTTTTCTGATGTTGCCTGGGCGCCTCGCTCCTATATCGATAATGTTTTGATTTGGGTTTTTTTTACAACTAAAGTGGCAACCAAGCGGCCCACAAGATGGTAAGCGGTTACCGCAGCCTATGGACGCTTGCAATACCAGAGGTATCACTCACGGGTTGCCATCCTGAGACGTAGTTCTAAAGTCTCATGTGCCTGTAATTTCACCGGCTACCATACCCTTCGAACCGGAACACAGCAATGCAAACATTACTGCTAGACGGCAGAAATAGGTATGGCGGTAGTTCTTCCCCGGACGAGTTCTATCACAAAGAACTCTACTACTCTAAATTTATTAATTTATTATTATTTTTATTATTTTTCCAACATTATCCGAAACCAAATTAACGAAAAGTATTATTGCGTTACGCTTATTACTATTATTTTGCAGCTCGTGCTATCCTTAGGATGGCTCACAAGTGGCGTATTGTGGACGCTAGTGATATGGGCTGGTTTTGACTCCGGGTCCACGCAATATCGATATAGCGCTTCGTTTGCAGCCCAATACGCGGTAATCGCTCCTATAGCATCAGCTACAGCGCTAGCCTGGCTCATCTATGCTGTACATAGCGGTGTTAGTGGTAAGTCTTATCTGTTCACCATCAGAGAGAACTCGTTTGACAAACGTAAACGTATCGTCCAGCTGTCAATTTGTATGGAATTTTGGTAGTTCTTTTAGAGAGAGAGATAAAGAGAGAGAAAGAGAAAATCCTATACAAATTGACAGGTGGACAATACGTTTACCTTTACGATTGTCAAACGAGTTTTTCGTGCTAAGCACACTGAGTAAGTTAGGTAGGTTAGGTTAAGACCTTTACGATAATGCCTTTAATTATCCATAAAAATAACTAAAGTGGAATGTTTTTGTAACGAGCTGTAAAATTACATTATAATAGTAATGATTAAGATAACATAAGAACGCTTGTTCAAGGACGACTGTTTGGCTCGGCACCGCGCAGCCTCTGAGAGCTCCCACACCAGAGTTCCCTGTGGGTTAAAAACTAAGCGTGTTATAGACCAGAACAAATATTTGATCACGCAAACTTTGGTCTCACAACTGAAGTCGAACACATTTCGCACATCAAACGAGCATTTGCCCACCGACACCGAGTTCGCAAAAACGATACATTAAATAAACAGTGGTAAAAATACAAGTGTCTAAAATAATGTTTGGATAACACTTTAAAATGTATCTTAACAAGCACACACAATTAGCAATGCTTATTTAACAAAATTTATAAGTGTCGTTTTTTTTCAGAATCTCTGACACAGCTTCTTTGCTGGCGGCCTCTGGTGCTCATCAGTCGTCTCTCATATGCCATGTACCTTTGCCAATTCATCGTCTTTATTACTAATATTGGGACCGTTAAAACATCCAAGGAATTCACTTTAGCAACTCTCGTAAGTAACAACGTTTTGTTATTTACTATTTTAAAATATGTTTTGTTGTAATGACAATTCAATATTTTTCTTTATTTTTAGGTTGATGTTCAAGAAATACTAGCTATATTAATATTGTCTACTGTTCTTACTCTCACATTCGTCATTCCCATGCAGTCTTTACACAAAGTATTTTCCTTCGCTTTCCATCAAAAACTAGATACACCAGAACCGTCTGAAGAAAAGTCAGCCGATTCAGAATCCAAGGATGAATTGGAAACTGAAACTGAGCCTATAGTCGAAGAAAGTACAGAAATAGAATTACCTATAAGAAATAGACAAAATTTCCTAGCTCACAGAGAGCTGCTTGAAGAAATACCAGAAGTGGAAGTAGAGTACGAAACACAGAGAGAAAAAGACGGATTAGATGAAATACTCGAGGAAGAAGAGGGAACGGTTGGTGATGAAGATGAGAACTTGGATGATTTAGAAATAATTGAAGAAGAAGAAGCTGAAGAAGAAGATGCGCGGACAGGAAGAGAACCAGGGGAGAGATCGTACTCCAGAAACGATGACCAGGATCTCGATGAATGGGAATGGACGAGTAACGGTCGAAGCGGAGCTCAATACTATCGCTACGCTAGATAATATATAATTATACACATTATGCATGACGTATGTGAATGAAATAAAACATTTTGATGGATTCTTAACACTTTGGTTTTACTACAATTACTGTCTAGCGTGTTTTATTGTAGAAAGAGGAGTACTACTATGTAGGATTAAATTTCACCAATATTATAAATGCTGAAGTTTGGATGTTTGTATGTTTGTGGTCTAATCACGCCGCAACGGCTAAACCAGTGTGGATAATATTTAGAATAGAATTGTACTAGACATGTACTACACATGGAATTGTATATAAGCTAGTTTTTATTTAGGTGCCACGCAAGCGAAGCAGCGTGTAGAAGCTCATACTTAATATATGCGAGTGCGTATAAAAATTCCACACTTTTTGTTGCAGGCTTAAATTTAACTGACTTGTTTTGGCAAAAGCATAACGTTATTTCGGATAATTTTTCCAATTACCGAACCAAAAAAGGACAACGGAAAACCTATTTTTTTATCTCAATTAGATGACGGTACTGAAAAAGGTCTACCTGTTATTAAGCTCTAAACTTTAGTAAATTACATCTTTTATCATCAACAAAAAAATGCCCTTAGTGGCACCCATATATCTTCTTGCATGGCTACTTGGCATTAAAACTAGATATATTGGTGATGTACCCGAAAGAGCTCTACCACTAAGAATTTCAATTTATAGAAAAACAAACATTTACTTTTTAAACAAACAAACATCTAATCTTTCGCATTTATAATATTAGTGAGTATAACTATAACACACTAAAAAAGTTATAAATGTGATGTATGAGTGTGATAGTGGGTTTCGTAACGCGTATTATTTTATTTCGTATTACGGGATTTACGGCAAGTACGGTAAAACGGTGTATTTAACACCAAAATCAGGAGTACTTTGATCACGTATAGCCACTGCAACAAGAATCGAACCCGATCCTATCATGACTCAACCAGCCAACCAGCGTCAATTGCATCATAGACGCTCTATAAAATCAGTCCTATTGAAGTATTGTCATGTTTATTAAATACCGCCAAAATTCAATCCATAATGATCTTTGGGGGTTGACTGCAACAAAAATGCTATTATCATAGCGTTATAGCCACAGTCTGTAACGGGTGAAGGCTTCATTGACCGAAGGCTTCGATCAATCAGTTAGTGTAGAAGGAGCGGCGCGGACGCACGCCTCCTTTCGCAATGATCACAATTGGTACAATTATCACGATCGCGTGCGCTCTCGTGGCCGCCACAGACGAGGAAAAAACCAAAAACGATTCTATAAGCAAAATAGCGACCGAATTTAAAACCTTAGAACTCGACGATCTTGCTTTTCTGAACTCTACCGCGCAAACAATAGGGATCAATAAAGAATTGATAGCGAAACTATCTGGTTTAGTGTCGAAGAATTTAAGCAAGGTTGATCCTATCAGGGATCGAGGGTACAATGCTTATGATGATGGTAGCCATGGTCCGAAAATTGGGGTCGTTGAGGAGTCTCCTGATTATGCGTCTTCGGTGGTGCTCGCCAGCGACCTGCTCTCCCTAAGCAGTGCTGTTGCTTCTGTTAAGGAGAAGGCTTGCAGGGATCATGGGTACAAGTTTCTGGATGGTCTACTGACGAACAAAAGATGGGCTTTGAAAAGTGAGTGCGAATAGTTTCATAAAATTAGTATTTAGTATTTCAACCGTTTCTTCGTTTGTTACGAGTTTGAATTAGGTATTTCTTGGTATTTTTGAGTGAATTGTGAATGTGTATTTTTATGTTATTTTGTTAATCAGAAAAATCTATGGCTACTTTCCCAGACTTGATGCAGACACGCTTTTGCTCGCTTCGCTTGCTCGGTGAAATACCTAACAAAATCAACACAAATTCTTTCAATACAAAAAAAAATATTCTCTTAAAACATGTAAAATAAAGTGGGTGATTAGTTGTGCCTATGAGTGTATATAATTATACGAAAATAGTATTCATTGATATTTATGAATACAATTTTAGTACCAATCTCACTAAAATTGGAAGAACCAGTCTGAGAGGCCCACTAAGTACCTATATTCAGCATACAGGTTCAACATCGGTCATAAACCCCTTTAAGGACCACCATACCACAGAACAGATAGTAGTTACAAATAACCACATATCAATATCAAATTAATATCAAACGTTCGTTTACGATTTTTAACAATCAGTGCAAATAAAAATGGCTCAAAATAGGTGATGTAACTTACAAGGCACCAGTTTTTCCCGTTGTCAAAACGCAAGGTATTCTACGCAACACTATGCAGTACTAATATCACAATGCTTTTACTTTGAGCACCTTTATGAAAAACATCGATGGCGTTATGTTACAGGCTAAGGCTTACATAGAAACTGATGTTGATAGGTTTTTATGGCTAGAAACTCGAGCATGCCCTTGCAGGCTACTTAAGCGACAGACTATAAGGCCATTTTTACTGGTAAAAGGTACATCATGCCCATTATGTTATACCAAAATAAAAAATGCAATCGATATTATGCGAAAGAATATTCAACCCGGGCGCTATGTGCTTTTTTTAAAGATGCATGAACAAATATAGGTAATTTGTAACTCGTTTTAGGTTTGAAGGCTATAAGGAAGTAGGTGCTCGCATTTTTATCTTTATTAAGTAGTTCCGATATTAGATCAGTGAATTTATTTATCTAACAAATTAAGTCATGGGGCATTATTCATTATTATATTATGCTCAAGGTAATGGTCAATACGAATTTGGCTAATTAAATAAATTGAATAAACAAATACAATCCAACTTCGATAAAGAGGTCAGCCGACGAATCCAACTCGGATGGGCAGCATTCGGGAAGTTTATCATATTTTTTCGTCACAGATACCGCAGAGTCTCAAGACAAAAGTCTATATAATCAGTGCGTGTTGCCAGTGATGACTTATGGCACTGAGACGTGGTCGCTAACTATAGGTCTTGTTCAAAAGCTCAAAGTCGCGCAACGAGCTATGGAAAGAGCTATGCTGGTAGTTTCACTACGCGATCGAATCCGCAATTAGGAAATCCGTAGAAGAACCAAGGTCACCGACATAGCTCTTAGAATTAGTAAGTTGAAGTGGCAATGGGCAGGCCATATTGCTCGTAGAACCGATAACCACTGGAGAATAAAGGTTCTCGAGTGGCGACCATGCACTGGAAAACGAAGTGTAGGACGGCCCCCCACTCGTTGGACCGATGACATCAAAGCGGTCGCAGGAAGTTGGTGGATGGTAAAGGCTCGAAATCGGTTTGTAAAAGTGACCACGTTGTATCGGTCTTTACCCCAGGGTGAGTGAAGCGCGGCGAAAGGACGAGCTAGCTTTCTAGACTGCTTGTAATTTCATGGATCAAAAAGCCCAATCTTCTACTTTAACCTTTGACTCCAAAACTCGATAAAAACTTAACTAAAGTCTGTGCTGAATAGAACGTTAAGTACGTTAAAATGGTAACGTAAGTATTACCATTCTTAGTTTAGGATTTGGTAGATGTTTATATTAATTGGCAAATTTTTTAAGATAAACCTTATACAATATTTGTGTTCTATCAAACCTGAGCGTTCATATTTTACATTTTTACAAACAGCGATCTGGTAAACCTTTCCCTGGAGTATGTAAGTTAAAAAATAATTGAGGTGAATTATTAATTATAATATTCAGCCCAAAATTAACGGTTTCTATTTGGTGGATTTGTTTTAATACAATAGATTTGTTTATGTGCAATAGGTTTTAGAATCTTAAAATTCTAAAATCGTCTTCAGTTCTGTCAACTGACTGTTATAGACGATTCTCTTGCAAACACTTTTATTGCGTTCTGTTGCGTTTTTAGTAAAGTTTGTATTAAAAATTATTTGTTCGTGGTCGGTCAACTAAGCAAAAAAAAACCACTCTGTACAATTATTTTGCAATCGGTCAACTTCGCTATTAGTCAACTTTGCTAATAGTCAACTTCCCGAAAGGTCAGCAATTTAGATCTGATAGCGTGGTTTTGGGAGTATACCTACTCTTTTTGACATTATCCAGTATGTTGTAAACTCTACTCATTATCTACAACATATTCTTTTTCCACATTGCAGACTTTTTAAATACACTAGTCGTATTTTATAAATACTGTTCTATACGTTCTATAAATAAATAAAGCATGATACCATTTTGATACTTGTATTTTTGTATGCATAATTTAAAATTTATAATTTACAAATCACAGCAAACAAGGCTAAGCCAATAATATTTAATCACATTGTATGTAGAACAGGCTTTATAATTTGGCTAGACAACACCTTGGATTTAACTGCATAATTACACATACCTACTTGTTTTAATTAAATGCATTCAATTATAAATTATTTAGAAAACCTATTCTAATTATTTAAATTTTGATATATAAAATTAATCACTATAACTAATAATTAATCTCTATAACTGTAGAGATTAAAAGATTAGAATCAGAAGACTTAGGACTAGGTCAAGTGAGGTTGAAGAGGGAGGGAAAGAAAAAATAAAACAAAAAATATAGTTGACTATTTAGTTTAAAAGAACATAGAACTTAGTTTTCGTGGTATTAAACAAAACAACAAATATAAATAATAAATAATAATAAATAAATAATGCTGGACAATCCACACAGCATCATCTAGCCCCAAGATAAGCTACTGTTAAACAGAGCTGTGTTATGGTACTAGATGACTGATATATACTTAATACAATACATAGATAGATATTTTTTATTATATATAGAAAATACCCAGAACACCCGGAACAAATATTTGTAGATCGTACAAACATTTGACCCGAGGCGGGAATCGAACCCGCAACCTCCGCGTCGCAGGCGGACCTGCGCCCGCTGCGCCACATCGGTCGTCAAATAAAATTTTGCTAAATTTATTTACGCCTCACCATCATCTCCGCACGTCCAGGATGACTGGTAGAGAATGCTATTAGCATTGAGTCCTCCTAGCATTCAAATTTATGTGAAAGTGTTAAATAAATGCTCGAATTTATACAATGTACAAAAAAAATGGCATTAGTATACTTTACTTACTGGAAACTGGTCCAGTTCCTAGCATTCAAATTTATGTGAAAGTGTTAAATAAATGAACGAATTCATACAATGTACAAAAAAAAATGGCATTAGTATACTTTACTTACTGGAAACTGGTCCAGTTTTGAGTTTTAACACGTTGCATGCTCAGCACATATTTGCAAGGTTAATAAAGATTAGTTGGACTCATAACAAAGTATCAAAGCTAAACGTGACAAATCTGTAAACACACGATCAGTAGGTATTGTACATAATTTATCTAAGGATTGTGGACTCTAGTATCATAGTTTAAAGGTGAAAATAGTTTGTTACTTAAAAGTTTTGTTTAGCAATTAACTTACTTAGATGTGTTAGAAATATTTGTGTTTTTTTGGTTTGATCCATGGTTTTTTACTGAAAATTATATAAAATTATATTAAAATTACATAATTATAGTGACTGAGCCCACGATTTGAATAGCGTATAAAATAAATCTTTAAAGAGTCGTTTTTTTATGATAAGGGTAGTTCATAAAATATTTATATTTAGAGGCTTAAAATTAAAAACATTCTCAGTATTAAAATAAAATGGACAAAAATAAAACTTTATTAAACATCAAAGAATTCAAAAAAATTGTGACACATAACTAAAGTACCTGAAGTTATTTTTTTTAACTATAGGTACTCGGTATTTTTTTTAAAGTAAAGTAAGAAAATAACATTCTAACTTTATAATATAGACTCATCAAACGATAAAAGTGGCATGGTGACCGACCTAAGCCTTGACAGTGAAAACCAATAAATAAATAATAACCACATATTCAGGGTCGCGTGAGAGTCACCTTAAACCTGTTCAAAACAGGAAAATTGCGTAAGGTATCCATTTATTACCTGACTTACGAAATCTGGGTACAAATTGTTTAATGTTATGGAATGGTTATGCAAATAATACCCACTAACCATACTACTAACCATATTTTAATCTTGTAAGTTTTTGGTTCATTGTAGGTAATATGCAAAAACATAAGTCTTAGTTTTAGTATTTTTAGAACAGTCATGAATATAGGATAGGATAGGGTTAGTTACATTGTCTAACCGCGGCATCAGCTTACTTGAGATTTTGTCAAAGATCGTGAAATAGGCCCTAGATAAAGTATTTTGAAGTAGTCGGAAACACGTCCAATACGTTTTTGCAGTTGTTTTATTTTGTCGGTAATAAATAGGCGAATCCCCAATTTAGTACATTTCAAAAGATTCAACTGCGCTTTGCTGTTTTGTATTGATTTATTCGTTTGCTTTCGTGAACTACTGGACGGAGTCTTTTACGCCTATTGTCTGTCTGGCTTATAGTTTATGCTTAGAAGATTTACGCAGAGCTGTGAAACTCTATTTTGACTGTGCATTGCTTAGATAAAAAAGTTATGTAGGCAAAACACCAATCGAGACTAATGGCGAGATTTCATGACGAATCACATCCGCCCCTGACAAAAATACTTCCAGATGACCACGACGGCTCTGTGTAACGGCTAAGAGAAGTAGAAAACTAATTGTAGATTAATCCAAGAAACCCAAGATTTTCGAACGTCTTTTTCTTTAGGCAACGTCAGAATCACTAGGCAATCACCAGCTCGGTCGAAATCCTTTGAGTTTTTTTTTATACCACTAGAGTGGCAACCAAGCGTACGGCCCACTTGATGGTCAGCAGTTACCGTAGCCTATGCACGCATGCAACATCATAGATATCACTTGCGTGTTACCACCCTGAGACGTTAGATGGAAAGTCTCCTGTGCCTGTAATTTCACCGGAAACCATACCCTTCAAACCGGAATACAGCAATGCGATTACTGCTTGGCGGCAGGAATAGGTATGGTGGTAGTCCTTCCCTGGACGAGCTCTATCACAAGAACTCTACTACTCTTGCTATGAACATATTAGTCTATTAAACTTTTGGTATACAGCAGCTCAATACAAAGATAATTACGGAGAAGAAAGGAAGACCCTGCAGTGGTACACCACGGGCTCTCAATAATAATAAACATAATTAATCGGAAAATCACGAACAGTGCCATATTACGCATAATAAAAGTCTCATAGCAATGTCTGGTTTATTGTAGGTGGCTATTTAACCTGCATTATGCGTAATAATTTTGTTTAATTACCATCAAGGAAGGTTTTTTCACTCATAGGCTCGTATGAGTGAACAATACCTTAAAACTTTAGAACATTGCATCAGTAGATTTTTTATTAGTGTCAGGGTTTTGATATTTTGAAGTCATTGTAATAATCAAATTGCCCCATTGAGCCCCAGGCATAAACGAGGATACAACCTAACATTGTGTAGCCGTGTAGGTCACCTATATTCTGTTAAGTAGGTATTAAATTAGTTTAGATACATTTTTTGATAATAAACATGTTTTATAGACTTGCTAACTTCCGCGTAGGAGCTACAGGTGTTTCCATAATTTATTCGAAAGTATAATTTTGCACTTCCATTGGTTGACCACAACTTCCTGTGAGTTCCGGATCAACCCACGCAACGACCAATTTGGTTTGGACCTTCGTTCTAAGCAAAATTAAACGTCAAAATGTCAGGTTTCATCTTAGAACTATAAATAAAGTTGTTACATAATAAGCTTATGACCAAGTACTGAAACACTACTCAACTAATTAAATCAGTAATGACTTTTTTAATGTTTCTCCATACGATTTTGTAACAAGCAGTTAACACGATCTTAAACCTTTATTTACACAAAAAGGTTCCAAATATATGAGTTTCTAGCTGACCTAGACGTTATTTTTCCATAATTTCTTATCGTTTACTAATATTTCCAGTCCAGTCGTTCTTGACTTTTAGCGATATTAACTCGCAGCGATTAATTTTGATAACAAAGAGTTGATAAAAAGAAGATAAAAAATAACAAAGGTGGTCTGAAAGTCTGGTAGTCTACAGTGGTAGCTATCCGAGCTTTGCCTTGGGTTCGAAGCCGATCGTACAGCCGACTCCAAGAGGGCGAACATATCTAAGTAGGGTTAGTAAAGTTCTCGAAACGTATGAGCACCAAAGAAAACGGTGTTGTCTACGGAAGATTAGACAAAGAATACCGTTCAGTTTAATTTAACAAAATAATATCGTCACCTTAACAAAATATATTGTTCTGTCTGGGTGATATAATAAAAATAATGTATTCATTTATTCAACAACTTATTAAATTTTTTATTTATTTAGTTAAGTTTTACTATTATAATAGAAGCTTATAGCTGACCTGATGGTAAGTGGTTACCGTAGCATATAAACGCTAGCAATATCAGAGACATAAGTTGCTTGAGAAGTTTCATATTGTGTCTCATATTTTTTAATATTTTTTTAATATATAATGCTGGACAAATGTTGAGTATGCTCGAGTCTGCTTGGCGGCAGAAATAGATATGGTAGGAATTGTGGTGGTACTTCCAGACAAGCTCTTTCACATTAAATTCAACTAAGTTACCAGAAAAAACCTAATTGAAAATCTAAAAATAAACGTGAGAACCGTTATCACTGACCTTTATAAATATATATCTATAATAATGATAAACATTAATCTTCTGTACGAATCGTGATTGACAAATTATTATTAAGAACTATGTATAAAAACTGGTTATTTCTTGAACTTTTACATACAAAAGACCGAGCGAAAATAATGATTGCGGTTAGTTAGCGTTAGCTGACTCATTGAAAAGGTTTGTTTATAAAAGTGTTCGCAATATACTTAAATAATAAATTATTAATTTGTTAAATAATAAATCATCATTAGCAAGCAGACATTTTTTGTTTTGGTCAAACGATTACGTGCTCTTACCTAAGCATAGTTTCAAACATCAGATGGCTTCGGTACCAGATCGGCATCGCCTCGTCTCACCAAGTCTGTTTTTTCCAAATCAAAGCGATACCGGTTCGGTGCTGATTATTGTACATTGCAACCCGATCTTCAACTACGCCCTAATTGAGAAACAAACAAGTTTTTAACAAACAAGAATTAGCCTTTTTATGAATGTAATGAAAAGTACTTTACATTCAAAAATGCTAAGAACTTACTAACTACTGGGTTTTAATAATACGGCAAGTTAGTAGCTAAAGTACAAGAGTATGTTTCAGGTTAAGATATTTTTTTTTTATTCTCAAAAGAAATTTACATTTCACTTCATGAGATTACAACACTATTGTAAAATATAAACAATTTTAACATACAGGTAAAAAACATAATAAGTGTGTAGTAAAAAACATAATAGTTGGTAGGGCAATTTGGAACAATCTCACGTTAATATTAATGTAATGTAGGCAGCCTGGAATGTAACGTTAAGTTTGGCTACAACCTTGATATAATGTGGTTTTTTAATTTTGTTTTAAAAGTACGAGCACTTTGAGAGTTTTTGATTTGTTTTGGCAGACTATTAAATATTTTCGCACCTTCAAAAATGATGCTCTTTTTACCATAGTTTGTGCGTACTTTAGATATATGAATATTATCTGCATTACGGAGTGCACGTTTTCCCTTTTGTCTATTTGTTTTGAATGTGGTTTGTATGTGAGTTTTGTTGTCTAGTATTTTCTTTATTAAAATACAGGTATTAAAACAGTATGTTTGGTGAATGTTTAAAAGTTTTGTTTCATTATATAGCTGTTTTGTAGGTGTTAAAAAATCATAGTTGAATAGCAGTTTAACAATTTTATTTTGGCTTATTTGAAGATTGTTTAGCGTTGTTTTATTGGCACTGCCCCATATTTCGATAAGGTAATCGAGATGGGGTTTCACTAATGTAAAGTAAATAGTGTATCGTACTGGTCGTGGAAGGCATCGCACACACCCGTATAATGATCCTAATAATGACGATAGCTTAGATCTTATTTTAGCTATGTGAGCCTTCCATGTGAGAGCTCCATCCAATATTAGTCCTAAGTATTTTTCCTCGGTTACTTCTTTTATATTATTATTGTCTATGGTTAAGGGAATGACGCTACCTATTTTTTTATTTTTAGCTTTGAAAATCATATAGGAAGTTTTAGATGTGTTAATAGTCAGCAAGTTACTCTGGAACCAGTTATTTATAGTGTTCAAATCTGTTTGAGCCCGTGGCATGATTTCATCTATTGAGTGCCCGAAGTAGAATATACAAGTATCGTCCGCGTAAAGTGATATTTCACCACACAATCTCAGCTCACAGATGTTATTGATGTAAATCAAGAAAAGAAGTGGTCCCAATATAGAACCCTGGGGGACGCCATACGTGATGGGTTGAGGAAGGCTTTCATATTGACCAATCTTAACTATTTGTTTTCGGTTTTCTAGGTAACTTTTAAAAATGTTCAATGCTTTACCAGTGATTCCTATGCTCGAGAGTTTTTTTAATAGTAGTGGGTGACTGACAGTGTCGAATGCTTTCTTTAGGTCTATGAAAATTCCTAATCCCAGTTTCTTTGCATCAATATTTGATTTTATTTTGGTTATTAAGTCTATTGTAGCAGATAAGGTGTTCGATTTGGGCCTAAAGCCGTATTGACGATTCGTTAAAAAGTTAATTTGTGTTAGGTAACAGTATAAGCGATTATATATTAATTTTTCGTAAACTTTGGATATCACTGGCAAGACAGAAATCGGACGGTAATTGCTGGGTTCAGTTTTCTTTCCAGATTTGTATACGGGTGTAACTTTTGCTATTTTTAGTTTGTCTGGAAATGTCCCTTGCTCAAAACAAAAATTTATACAGTGTGTAAGTTTAGTGATCAAATTAGTTTTTATACATTTAACCGCCTTGGTGGCAATACCGTCTATCCCGGTACTAGTATTACCGTCGAGGCGGTCAATTATACATGAAACCTCATCTTCACTGCACATATTCAGCGTTGATAACTCTTTATCTGTATCATTCCTATCAGTGAGTATGTACGTAGTGTTGATATGGAAGTTAAGTGGGATTTTGTTTGCCAGGTGTGATCCAACTGTTGCGAAGAATGTGTTGAATTTGTGACATATGTCATTGCCATCTGTAATATCTCCTATATCTGTTTCAAGTTTTGGTGGAACTGGGTCCGTTTTTATTTTATTTTTTGATACAATATCAATCAGTTTCCACATTTGTTTGGGATTATTTTTGCATTTATTAAAGGAGTCGTAATAGTAATTACTTTTGGTTTTAGCTATTAGTTCAGTTACATCGTTTCTTGTTTTAATGAATTGTTTTTTAAGTTCTTCATTATCCGGCTCTTTTTTTAAGTTATACCAAAGTATATTTCTATTATTAATGCTGTTGATTATATCTTTATTGATCCAGTCTTTTTGTGGGGGATTTTGTATTGTGTTTTGTATGTTTCAAATAGTTATATGTTTAAGAGAGCAACGACCCGTAACTAGATCGCGTAGGTTGGGTTGCTTGTAATTGCGATTTACTAACTACAAGATACGGTTAAGTAAGGACGATGAGAATATTAAATTGGAAACTTTACGACCAGAGTCGAGTAAAGATCCTACGTGCTGGTGGAAATGGAGCAGTTATTTGTTTAGGGGATGGAAAAAGAATTAAATTCTTCAATTCGGTTAGCTCAGTTTGTACGAGTAATTCTGCCTGTTGCTCAGGGTTTGATTCCAAATTTTCATCCCAGAACAAACATTTGTGTAATAAACATAAGAGGTTTGTTCTGAACCTGGCTGATTCTGTACATTTGAAGTACTTACTTACTTAAAATACTTATTTTCAAAAAAAATTATACCAATGAGTATTCTCAGTTCAGTTATCAGTTAGTGGTTCCCACAACAAGCTTTCCTTAATTTTGGTCTAGATGACGCTGTGTGAAATTTGAGTAAATATTAATTTATTTAATTACTAATGACATAATCCTTTTAGGCTTTGGCCCTCGCGTAATAATACTATAAGCATACACCCTTGTTCATAAATATCTTAGAAATAAATGATACCTAACATTTTAATGATAATGACATGTAATATTTAAATGCTTGAAAAAGTTCCTTGTCATTGCCTGTCCTTGTTATTCTTACGTTATGTCAATAAACAAAGATGACAACTGGTTTAGAAACCTATTATAAATGACTTATAAACTGTTTATGAATATAGTGCCGTATGCCTTCCTTGTGCCCTATGAATTTTAAAGTCACTAGTGGCTTATAACTCAAAAATTTACTATATAAGGTCATTCATTATCAACCTGACAAACTTAAGGGGTAGGTTCCATACATACACACGTTTTTTTTATATTTAAAAAAAAATTACGTAATTCTGCTTAATAATTAGTTATCCTTGTTAGAAATCGAAAAGGCAGCGCTCGGCACGTGTCAGTGACCCGCGCGTCAATGAACCGCGGGTCAATAACCAGCGCGTCCTTGACCTGCGCGTGTCCTTGTCCCGCGTCACTCGAATATTTCATTATTACTTTGCATAACTCGATTCCCAACAATGATAAATAATAATTGAGCGGAAAAACGTAATCGATTTTTTTTGGTTTACTTGGGATTTTTAAGACATAAAAAAAACCTATCCTATCCTGTGTAAAACCTATCCCTTAAGTTTGTCAGGTTGATAATGAATGACCCTGTATTCAACGTCAAAGACGATAGCATAATTTTGTGTGAGGAGTGTTTTTTTTTTAATACTAGTGCAATTTATATAAACTAACTAAGGACTTTACCTCTAAACTAACATAATAAGGTCGGCTTACATTAACTTGCTAATTACCCGACGTGATACAGTCTCAACTGAACTTATCATTAAAATTTTATTTACTAATATATAATATAAAATGCGAAAGTCTGTGTGTATGTTTGCTACCTTGTATCTCCGTGACAGTTTAACCGAATGTAATAAAATTTCGAATCTAGATGGTTTAAGTTCTGGAATAACATATAGCCTACATTTGATCCCAAAAAAATACTGTTCCTAGCATAAAAACTGAAAACCGCGGATGAAACCGCGCGGGTCAGCTCGTTTAATAAATTCGTATAAAAAAAATTCTTGTGCAACATTAGGATTAATCAAAACACTAATAGAAAATTTAGGAGCAGCTTGACAACAAGTCTCGTTCAACCACTTCAAGCAGCGAAATACAGCTGCAGTTTCAACACTAAATACTCGGTGACAGTTTGAAACTGTCAACCAAATACTCCACTGCTCGTGTGTGGCTCATGAACAAGAAATAAGCTGATGGATGACTGATGTTAGTCATAGCATAGATTTGATTAAAATATTAGAAAAGCTTTCTGGCCAAAATATTCTGTTTCAAATTAAATATTCAAACCAGTCTGATACAACAGCTGTTCGTGTTATTCTGTGTTATTTCATTGATCTATACCATTATTTGGTGGTGATGTGTGGCAGATGTCTTCTTCTCCTAAATCTTCTTGTTTAGAAAAATAACGCGAGTGAAATCGCTCGGGTCAGCTAGTATCTAACAAAAATTATCAGATTGGTCATCAATGTAAGGCGTTACCTTTCCTCAACACGGTTTTTTATAGCACGGAAATTAACGATCTACATGTAGAGTTCCTATACATCTATCCACCCATAAACCTGTGTTATGTTGGAAATAAACTGTATCCTACATTGCTTCTAAGCAGTAGAGTGCAAGCTGTGTTTGAAAGGCATTCTAGCAAAGAAAATAATTGACAGATCACTCGCTGAGAACAGTACCATACTAATCGGTAATACTTAAAGCTTTGGATATCACTGCAACTGTTATGGTCAGACGTGGTGCTTAATACTAAGTAAATGACTTAAGTGTTTCAATAAAATTATAACTTACAAAATTTAACATGACATTATGACTGTCATGTAAAGTCAGCCTGTCTTCCTATATCAAATAAGGAAGTATTTGTAAAATGACAAAGGTATAGGGTCCTATAGTTTCCTTCCTCATCTTCAGGTCACCTACCTCGTTTCATTGAAGGTACCTTCAATGAAACTATAATATATACTAACTCAATGAATGAAAAAAATGGTTACCTTCAAACCCTTTTTTAAATTACCATATCGATTTATTTATAACATTTTGAGTATCAAGGAACTCGATGGTAACATTCATTATCTTTTTTTAAATCAAAAACTCTTTTTATTATGAGTATTTGATTACGGGTTTTGAAAGAACCAAAAAAAGTATCCAACCCAACTTTTGCTGCGTTGTTTTTTTTAATAACGTATGGCAAATGTATCATGAAGTGAAGTCATATAAATCTTGTTTTTTCCGAATAATCAATTTTTATTCCTTTTCTTTTGTTTGTGACCGTGCTTTTGAAATTGCTGGATCAATAACATTTTTAGAAAGTATTTATTATCTAGAAACTCTCTGGGGGAAATAACTACAGGCGAAACCACCCATAACAAAAAAAAGTATTATATAAAATTAACCATTATAATTAGATAGTGGAACCACAAATTATAGCAATAAATATTTTATAAGTTATTTGGCTCTAACTATTTAACAGGCTTTGCTTAGATATATTTTTCATAATCATTATTCAATGTAGTAAGAGCGACGATAGAAAACTATTCGATATTACATTCCCCTTTTAATGAAAAATTTGTAGATCTATTATTGAGATTTGTAAAAAAAGCAAAGCGTTATTTGCAATAGCACTGTGTAGTTCCACCCTTAGATTAATGTAGAGAAATCATTAATGACTTATCACTTTGCCGTTGCAAACGTGTAAACGTGCCAGTTATTTATTATTTAATAACTCAACCAAAAAAGGAGGAAAAAGTCACACTCTTTTTTTTATTTTTGAGATATTATGTTGTATTTTTATTTCAAAAAATAGATTAGAATAACACTGTGGGCATATTGCGTTAAACTTTAACGACTGAAACGTTTAGTTTTTAAGTTTAGTTTGTACGTAGGTACTGTGCAGAATGCGCGGACCGTGCAATGCGCAGAGCTTGCATAAAGTCATAAAGTTGAAATCTAATTTAGCGATTTACAACTATTGGCAATAAATATTTTCTATTTCTATTTCATGCGAAACTTATTTTAATTCAACGATGTCATGTTGAATAATAGAAGAGATAAGAGTAGTAGAGTTCTCTGTGATAGAGCTCGTCGCTCGGACTACCACCATACCTATTTCTGCCACAAAGCAGTAATGCTCGCATTGCTGTGTTCCGGTGAAATCACTGGCACATGAGGCTTTCGATCTTAGCCTCAAGGTGGCAACCCGCGAGTGATACCTTTGGTATTGCAAACGTCCATAGGCTGCGGTAACCGCTTACCACCTTGTGGGCCGTACGCTTGGTTGTTACTTCAGTAGTATAAAAAAAAACAAGTGTCTTAACGTATTTCTTTTGGAAGATTCGTTTGACGATGGCGACAAAGCCGCAGACTGATTTAACGAACGTTGAGATTGAATAAAGAGATTTTTTCCGTAAATTTTATGAATAAAACAGAATGAATATCTAATGAAATCAATTCAAGCATTCTGCAAAATGCTCTACCCATAGCTAAAACTTCCTCATTGGATAACCTCTAAGACAAATTGAATAATTCATCAATATGATGCTAATGTAGCTATCAGCTAATTTAGAATATGTACTTACTGTTTAATTATTTAAACATGTTAAAATCCTTAATTTAACGATATTATACTATTATAGGTACTGAATAATTACAACACTATTAGTTGTTCACTGTCAAGTAGTAGTGTAGTGATTTTGTCTTCCGTTCCTTAAGGTCATGTCGTGGGTTCCTAACAGGTCATACATTATACGCAAAACCAGTGCTTTCAAACGATGAAGAAAATCTAGCAGTTTATGTTTTTAGTTCTATGTCAGTAGGTTCGTTCGTTCGTACGTATGAGTCAGTGGCCAACTTTGGTGACAGAGTTTCTAGGCCGCCCGAAGGCCTCTGTCATGGCCTAACAACTTTGAAAAAGCCAAAAAAAAATGTCAGTAGGTATGTTACCTAGCCTTTATTATCACGACAACCTTCAATTGTTCCCACTGCTGGGACACTAGCCTACTCTCAAGCGAGAGTGATCGGATCTTACTTCATCCACCATGCGCAGCCAATGCGAATAGGTGGATGGCATATTATAATATAAATTGATATTGATATTTATATATTAGCTGTTTGTTAAAATAAACATTTGCTATACTCTACTTTAGTGTCTAATCTAGCAGGTGAGCTAACATCCAATCATTGGCCACGTTTGTTTGCAAGTGGCCGGGCGAAAGCCATTACCTCCCCTCAAATATTTGCATGTGCAAGTATTTGCTCCGAGTCGGGATGTCTTTGGAATCATGATTGTGTTTAACAGATAATCCTTAGGTTATCTGTTACCAGACGATTTGGAACGAATAGTTTTAATGAACATTATCATGGTCTCACTAGCTGTTGCCCGCGACTTCGTTCGCGTGGAACTCGATTATCGTACTTTTTTTCGGGATAAATTCTCTACTAATATTTTAGTCAGTTTTAATTTTTGTCTTTGAAAAAGTGACATGACAAAGGCCTTCAGGCGGCCAAGAAACTCTGTAACCAGAGTTGGCCACTGACTCATACGAACTTACTTACTTACTTTATGCGAAAGTTTAGATGGATGTTTGTTCCTCTATAACTCAACAACAACTGAACCGATTTGACTGAAATTTAATACATAGTTAGATAATGACTGGGAATAAAACATAGGCTTTTTATCCCGGAAAAAAGTACGATGATCGAGTTCCACGCGAACGAAGTCGCGGGCAACAGCTAGTCATAAATATGTATGTTTATTAGTCTTAGGTACTCAGATCACTTACTCGTACCTACGAATTCTACATGTATATTTAGTTATAAGCGAGCTGCAAATGTGACCTATTAGGTATTAGATGCTATGCCTGTTATAATTATGTAAATCGGTATAGGTACCACAATTGACTATTGAGTCTACATAGCGCATTATTATATATGCATGAATAATCTGTCAGCGTAATCATCAATATCATCATCTTAGCACTATAAATAAACAGTACCTAGTCATATAAATAAGTGTTGCCTATGGGGTTGGTATGTGGCTTAGATATTACAATACAGGGAATCCTAGTGTGGGGTCACGGTTATATGCCTGCCGCATGGACACTACATTTTACCCTTTTGCTAAACTAACCTACTGTAACAAACTTGTGCTAACAAACCTACTTTATATTAGTGTAAGACATTGCTTTTTGTGAAAATAAATAAACTTATTATTATTATCATTTTATTTATGTTAACATTTTGTAAGGCTTTGTGACATGCTAACCTACAATGCTGCCTAAACTGCTGGATCCAGAAACATGAAATTTAGAGCGTGTGCTCTGTGTAGTGCGTTTATGTGTATATACTAGAACACATTTTTGAAATTCTAGTCTCGTTCGTTCGTTCGTATGAGTCAGTGGCCAACTCTGGTGACAGAGTTTCTAGGTCATGGCCTAACAACTTTGAAAAAGCCGGGACCGACTGCTTAAATTGCCACTGGCGGTCACCCATCCAAATGATGACCCAGCGGAACAGTGCCTAACTTCGTTGATCTGTTAAGAACAACTTAGCCAGCTACGTCACGAGCGCTCCTAACGAGTCTAACGGATATAAAACTGAGATCAGAGCTAGGATCAGAGGCATACAAAATTGTCAGTCAACCGTTCCTTGACAACACAAACATAAAGAAAAGGCTCAAAATAACTAAGCCTTTTGAGTTAGTATACTAGTATTGGGAAAACCGAGTAACTAAATAGTCACAATTGCTTATTAGAGTAGGTATTACAATAGAAGTGACTCATAATAAAATTGGTAAAGACGGGGACGACTGATTCATTCACGTTCATCCGACGATGGATTGTGCACGCAAGGTCCTATGCCTTTAGCGTACTGCGTGACGTAAATACTTGATAACGACTTTATCGACATCGTTGAACGTATTTTCCAAAGTTCGCACGCTATGACACTTTTCTGATTAGGAAAACAACTTCGGTGATATGAAGTTAAATTATAATGCGTTTTAATGAATATAATATCCTAAAATTTATTTCGCCTCAAGCGGAATACGTGTATACGTTGTTAGTGTGATGGTTAACACTATAAAAACAAAAATAACCAATCTATTGCGTTTTGTTGTAGCACGTTGAATTCTGTGCACTGCGCTGCGCGGTCGTCGCGGCCGCCGACTAAGGTTTAAAACAAAACGTTTCGGTTTAGGCAATGTTTAGTACAATAATCTCCCAGGTCAACAAGCATTAGCACTGGTAAACACGGTCAGCATTTATAGCTAGTATAATCTTACTTCAGCTAATTTTACTATCGTTCTTACTAATAATTTATAATAATGTTTCAGTTTTCACGCTTTATCAGCTTAACCAATTTAAATGAAAAATAAATAGTAATAGTTCTGTAGATGGAATAGCACAGAAGCTATTTTTTCACTACGTACCATACACTAGTGGATCTGCGGACAGCATAATATACGAAACGGAATTGTATGAAATGTATGTTTGTTGGATAAATGACCATTACAAGTATTAATAAGTCGTTGTTATTATATTAATAATAAAAAATAATTTTAGTTAATTCGTTAGTTCTGTAAAATATCCTAGAATAATATAAAAAGCTATTTAATGGGGATTAGGTGCATAGGGTATCAAAGTTTTTAAAGAAAAACACACAAACAAAGACAGACAGTCTTAAGAAACAATACGGAATATTTGTACTAGGAAACAAATAATGCCATCGAGGTTGTTACGGTAATGGTCGAGCTAAGAAATATGCTTGAAAAGTAACAGAAGAATGATTCATTTAAAAAAATTAACATTTGAAATAAATAATATAATTTCATCATTTTCTTTTTCTTTTATTTATTGCGTGTGGCTGTTCATCATCATCATGTCAGCCCATAGACGGCTGGACATACGCCTTCCCAAAGAGTTTCATGACGATCGATTTTTCATCATCATCCACCAGTGGCTTCCAGTGCCATCGGTCCATCGAGTGAGGGGCCGATCTATCGCGATCGCTGTTCGAGAACCTGCGGTATAACTTACGATAGTTTTATTAGTAAAATTAAATAATTATAATTTTAAAATGGTCTGTAGGGCTGACATAAACATGTTATTTTAAAGTCCTTTTAAATCATATTAAATAAAAAAAAAGGTATACATACATTATGTTACACAATGTACTGTACATTGCCTTGACACTAAAAGGAGATTTTGGTACTAAAGTTCCCAAAATCCCCTTCCAACAGGGATTTTGACACTAACCCGTTTCATTGATAAGTAGAAACTACGAGATGCATGATTCTCTCGGGCTAGCAACAAATATTTGCAGATCATACAAACATTTGTCCCTAAGCGGTAATCGAACCGTGCTCCCGAGCTCTGCAGGGGTTGTTCGAATATGCGCATCAAAATAGTTTAAGCTACAAGTGTGTACCTAACAATAGAAAAATCGGTTTTTCCTTTAATATTAAATGCTATGACGAACATTATAACTAACAAAGGAATACGGTCTCACGGTTTATTTTGTCTTTACGCAACAAAATGGTACAAAATGGAATTCGGTTGTTAGGTACCATAGGAAACGAGCCTTTTCATTTACTTAGCTGGTACTTGTCAAGGGCTGAAGTAAAATAAACAAAGCATTGTGAGCGCGAGTGAATGAAAGTGATCTTACTCTATTTGCTTTACAATTAAGAGCTGAAATGAAAGCATTATACTTTTACGCCTTAATTATGCTTGCTTCAGTTTTAATACATTAATTTCAATATTCCTAATCTTCTGTCTTATAATATAAAAATGAGTTGGACCGATTTGGCTAATTTTGGTCTTGAAATATTTCTGTAAGTCCAGGTTTAAACGGTGATAAAAATAACGCGGGTGGAACCGCGTAGGTCAGCTAGTTGATAATAAAAACATCATTATGACTTGGCCTCCTAACTCCACTGCTTGAACAAAGACCTACTCTCGAGTAAGAGTGATTATATATAGGTGGTAGCCGAGAAGAGTGGCACATACAAAGGTAGGCCTATACCCAGCAGAGGATGAAGTCTGCTTGAGGATGATGATGATGATTGTGTTGGGTAGCTATTTCCGTTTTTTTAGTTATTCGACAAGCGATTTTCTCACGATGTTACAGTGTTACAGAGCTTTTCCTAAAACCGTTCAAATTTTATGCACTAAAGAATATTCAATTTTAAAATGTTACCTCCAGTTGTCAATTTTCCTTTGTCGTGTGAGCATGGACCCTTAAGGCGTTTGCTTGTTAATACAAATAAACAAACAGACTCGTGTTCTTAACCAAACGTCTAGTTCTAGGACCTGTTGAATAGACCTTTGTTCTAAAATAGCTGGAAAACAAGTTGTTTCAAGAACGCTATAACTCTTTGTTATTGTTGTAATCTGCTAGAAACGAGTTCCGAACCACAATCACTGAATTAAGAGTTGGGAACTTGAACAATGGACAGATACAGCAAAGTTAAGAGTAGATAGTTCCTAATTACTGAAGTTTCGGTCAGTGACGTAACCAGGATAAGATTATCGTCACCCTTAATAAGATTTCAAAGGTATTGGCTCGACAAAGTAGCGCAGAACTAACTGAAAATTTTATTATTAAGATTTAAGAGTAGTGTACTTTTTGCGTAGAGCTCGTCCGAAGAAGTACATGCACCATAAACACCTTACTTTTTACTTCTGTAATTTTTCTACCTTACCTTTTCTTATTACGGCCGCCAAGCAGTAAAGCTTGCATAGCTGTTTTCCGATTCGAAGGGTATGATTTCCGGTAAAACTACAGGCACATAATACTTTTGATCTTCGTCGCAGGGTGCCAACGCGCGACTGATATCTCTGAGTGCTAAGTCTCTAAACTTCACAATCGTAAACGTGAACGTATCGTCCAACTGTAAATTTGTTATGGAATTTTGGTAGTTCAAAAGAGGCGCTGTCTCTTCAATCTTATACAAACTGACAGCTGGACGATACGTTTACATTTACGGTTAACAAACGACTTTTTCGTGATTCACTCTTTGATATTGCATGCAAAAGGCTACGGACCGTTTTCACTCAAAATTCTAAAGTTCTGCGTAACACGGCACTGCACTTTACACCTCGAGACATAGTGGCTCAAATTTTTTATGGAATTTTTCATTCGTCGAATTATATCAGTTCACTTACTACATTACTATTCTAACCTTATCACATCTTGCTTGCACACTACTGCTTGGAGGAAGGCTATATGGAATTGCAGTTTTACATATTAACTACAAAGACGGACTCTTGTTGAAGAGTTTTATCAAGCCCCTCGATTACGTAACTTGGTTGTTATCCGATTTCAATCAGCAAACTGTCAGTAAGCTGTCATATTCACACAAAATATGTCAGTTTTTGATTGGATCCAAGTGAAATCGACTGCAACCGAATTACACAATCACCCGGAGGATAATATAACAGGGACCTATTTAATAAACATTACAAATCCACAAATATGTGGAAAAGTGACAATTTTGTCGAATTTTAATATACGAGCTGTTATATAAAACTTACTAACATGTAATCTACTAGCATATTTCTTACAATTGTAACGCCCAAAAAATTGTTTAATAAAGATTACATAATTGTATAAAACTGTAGTTGTTTATGACAAAATTGTATTCATAATCATGTAAGTGGTAAGTTTCAATTTACATAAAATGTAAGCACTATTTCTTTTTCGACACAGAGTGAGCCTGCCTATCATGATTGTACTACAACCTTACAAATTAAAATTAGTGTTCAACAGATCATTTTTTTCTACAAATATATAACTTATCGCCTGTCACGTGAAAATGTTTATTGAACAAAACGAGAATTGTAGGTACAATTTTGTAATTTCTGCACCATTATTTTGTACATCGTTATTTTTATTATACAGAAACTTGTAAAATTGTAGCCGGTTACATTTAATTAAATATTACAAACTGGTGGACTGCAAAAGCGTTTGATGATGTCATCTGAATTTTATTGTTTGTTTATCCCAGAATATCGAGTTCGCAAATATAATTTCCAAATATAAATTCCCAGAATGACTAAATTGCACATTTTTTATTCGAAGTACAAAATTCTCAAAATCAGAATTTAATTATGCATCTGATAATATGAAATACAATATTTATTCATCATCATCATCATGACAGCCTTCTAATGTTCCCACTGGGACACTGGCCTACTCTCAAGCAAGAGTATTATTATTTATTCATATTCATATTTATTTATTGCTAACCTAACTTTGTGCATGCGCCTTCAGCATATTATACCACTGATTAGATGTTGTGTTAGAGACAATTATAATTATGTTAGTGTCGGTTCTAGGTTAAGTTACAATCAACCAATTAAATTTGTAGGCCATTGTTATGTCATCATGACAGCCTTCTGATGTTCCCACTGCTGGGACACTGGCCTACTCTCAAGCGAGAGTGATTGTCTCAATCCACCACGCGGAACCAATGCGGATTGGTGGATGGCACATGTCTTTCGAATTGTTAGTTTTTGGACATGCTTGTTTCCTCACGATGTTTTCCGTCACCGTATGAGAGCACTGGAATTGCGCACATACATTTTTAGAACTCTTGTGGTCTAGTGGGAGTGTTCCCGCCTTCCGATACTATGGTCGTGGGTTCGAATCCGGTCGTGCACCAATGGATTTTTCTATTCATTGTTATGTAGTAGCAAACCTACCACTCAATAAGTTATCACTGGCGAGAAATGTCAAAAGGAAGATTTGTTTCAATAAGTTCTATAGTCGACCACAATTCAGATTAACTAACTGCAAGTTAGATTGTCTTTGGCTATTTTGTCGAAACGACATGGGTCCTCCTTTTAATAATTTTTCTCGTGTTATTTTAAGATTTATTGCATAAATTTGGTGCCAGTTTATCCAATTTAACTTGTTTACTTAGCACAAGTGTAAGTAATTGAAATGGAGGGGTACCTAATGTTGGTTGGTAATTTATTCAAAGACTTTCCAAGTGAATTTTGAAAGAAAAGTCACAATTTCTTTCTAAATTTCGTTTGTTTACGTTGCTAAGCGACAATCAAACTAATACACTTGACACTGGCAAAATTGTGGCAAATAAGCCACAGAGTCCATAAAAGAAGAAGAACTGTAAGTTACCCTGACCAAGCAATTGAAACATTGAAAATGGCAGTAAAAACCTCCTGAAAATTTAATGTGTATCAACAAAAGGAAATAGTTGATCGCTAATCTTAATTAATCGCTGTTCTTTTTAACCAGAGATTCCGATTTCTCTCGTTTCAACGTTGAACTAATAACTCGTCAGAATTTCGTGACATACAATTTTCAGAAACAACTAAGGTAGGACTCATGCTTTTATTGGATTTTCATAAAATACTCTAATATCTCTCATAATAATCGAGTTCTTTAATATCTTTCCCTATTAAGAAGACAGTTTGTTTCTTCTTGTATCTATATCTATCTTCTATCTTAGAAAAATACCCGCGACTCCACGTGAAGTTATTTTTTGACTCGCACCATTAGAAATTCCTACCTCTGGACCCCCCAGTTTCTAGGAATACGGCACTGACTAAGTGACAACTACATACTACAGTTACGGTTTTAACTAGATTTGCCATCAATGAGCCAATAATTTGAATGAGCAATAAGTTTGTATTGGGCTCGCAGAACCGATCACCGAATAAAGGTTCTCGAATGGTGATCATGAACTGGTAAAAGAAATGTAGGACGGAGTTGCAGGAATCGGTGGATGGTAAAGGCTCAAAATCCATCATGGTGCTCTTTGGGGGAGGCCTATGTCCAGCAGTAGACGTCTATCGGCTGATATGATGAAGCTTGCATTGAATGTCTAGTCTAAAAGCACTTGCAAACAATGATTACGTTGATCATATCAAATTATATTTTTGTATAGATACACAAAATTTGTACGACAATAAAAAAATAGGTATTATTTTTTGATTTACGTAAGCAATGCAAAATTTGCTGAGAGAACGGATCATAGGGATTGTTTTAATTGTTATGCCTAGAGTTTTTGCCTTGTTTTTTGCGTGTCTAGAAACACAAGCTATTACGAAAAATCAAAATAAGCAATCTTAGTAAAAAAATATAATAGAAATCCGCATTCCTGAACTAAACATAAACTCAATCTTAGACAAGGCAATTCCTCAAAGCATATTATTGGATTGGATTAAAAATGGATAATTTAAAATAACTAACGGCTTTTTCCAAAGGCAACATCCCGTTTTTTTTAGGCACAATTTTTGCAGGATCCCGTTTAGTAGTAGGTATACGTGTTGCGATACTAGCACTCACACGAGCATCCCATTTGCGGGATCCAATACAGCAAAAAACTGTGCCTGCAAAAAACGGGATATTGCCGTGGGAAACAGCCGCAATTAGAATCACTAGTCTTTCAAGTATTATCAGTCAATCAACCTTACGTTTTGCATTTTAGAGTGTAAAATTGCTCAATGTAATTTAGGTCAATACCACTATCGGTGCTAGCGTGCATGGCCGGAATGCAGGGTAGCTAGCCTTTGGTGACTCAGAAGCACCTAAACCACAGAATATATCATAATACTACTAGAAGAAAAGCCTCATTCGTACGTAGATACTGGATATAGTATGCCAAATGCCAAAATTTGGATGTTGGTTACTACGCACATCATGGCATGTTTTTTTTTTGGTTATTAATTCTAAATCAATCGATGTTCAAATTTTAAAACTAAAAATCTTTGTTAATAAAATCTTTAGTAAATTGTATAGCAACTGATCGGTTTCATGAATTACACAAAATCAAATTTACACACTCATACAACAACCAAAAATTTTATTATAAATAATTACACTTAGCCACAATTTATATTAATTTGATAAAGGTCAGTTCACTTTTACAGTACATTTTTTGTAGTGATACACGTCAGTTCAAACTTAAATTAACTATTTTTGAATCTGTGTCAAAACAGCTGCTTAGGCATTCGCGGTGAACCAAGGTCGGTTGAGCGATGACTACTAATGAAGAAGATGCGGGATTTGCTCGCAATGAATAGCTACAGTGAGCAGAAAACAAAGTGTATACCCTCGGTGTGTGTAAAGATTAAATTACAAATATAAGCAATAATAAAAAAAAAACAACAACAATTCTCTCAGCATCATCTAGCCCCAAGCTAAGCAGATCTTAGGTTAAGGGTAGATAGAAAGATAGACAGAAAATAGTTTTTGTTACCATAAAATAAAGTTTTGACAGAAACAGTTTAACCATACTTAGGTATAACAATGGTCGGTCTTATGGCTTAGTAGCGATCTCTTGCCTAAAAACTCTGTCACCAGAGTTGGCCACTGACTCATACGAACGAACGAACGAACGAACGAGCGATCTCTACCAGACTACTACTGGATACTAGATGACTACTATATAGTACGTAATATAATAGTATTAAGTATATATATCAGTCATCTAGTACCAATAACATAAGCTCTGCTTAGTTGCTACTGGTACTGTTAGTGCTACTATATACTAGTTTAGGTACTATATACTGACTGATATACTTAATACTATTGTATTAAGTATCTAGTATCCATAACTTATGCTCTGCTTAGCTTGGGGCTAGTAAAGCTATAGGTACATCCATACATATTTTTTATTATACATAGTAAACACCCGGAAAAAATATTTACAGATAAAAGAATATAATATGTCAAAAACTTCTGAAAGTTGAAGTGGAAGTGGGCAGGCCATTACAACCGATAACCGCTGGGGAATAAAGGTTCTCAAACGGCGACCACGAACTAGAAAACGAAGTAAAAGACGGCCCTCCCACTTGATAGACACGCTTTTTGAGGGAGACCTATTTCCAGCAGTGGACGTCTATCGGCTGATATGATGACGATGACTTGTGAACACAACAATTTTTAAAATTAGTTTACTTGTTTATTAAGTATCTGGTGTTCTCTACCGGAGGCTATCACGAAAAACTCGATAAACAAACGTAAACGTACACATTTGACAACCCTCTACAAATTGGGATATTATACATATGGTATTTTGTGTAGTTCTGTTTTATGTAGCATCTCGCTTTAATTTATCCCATATAAAATGACAGCCGGGCGATAAATAGATATCGCCCTATTGACGTTTACGATCGTCAAATATTTTTTTCGTGATTAGCCCTCAGGAAAACACAAAATCAGAGATGTGGCATCCTATTTTGTATTTATCGTTAAGTATATTCATGTGAATTAAAACAAATTATGACAAACACACGGACAGACGGACATCAGTATAAAAGTGTTCCATTTTTCTAATTTAAATCAATAAATATTGGCGAAAATATTTTACACGCCAACTAGCCCCAAACGAACTTTTTTGTGAATACATACTTGTAATACCAACCTACAACGAAACACCCAAACTAGGAACAGATACTTGCAGATCTTGCAAACATTTGTTCTATAACGGGCATCAATTAGGCAATCTCTCACTTCTTGACCGGGCAACTGGATCGAGACACTAAGAAAAAAGTTTTTGCCCGAATAATTATTGTAGAATTATATTTACCACAATATAATATTCTAAAGAAAACTCTCTAGTTACGAGATGTAATTCCACAATTTGTATTAGGTACTCTAGAATACTCTTATAAAGTACCTAATACTTAAGTAGTAGACATATAAATAACATTGTTATATCTCTTGTACCTACTTCTCACTCTGATCTTGAGGATATCAAAGGTCTATAAAGTCTAAATATAGAAACCGAGATTTCTTATCTAGATTTTATCAACCTAACAACCCAAGATTTAGGCTTTAGGTAATTGCCGCGGCAACAACTTAACGTCATCTCAACAGACCAACAGTGGTTCAGTGTTCTTTGTTTTTATTTCATACATTTGATTGCTTGTATTTTATTATAATTTTTCTATTCTCAAATTTTTTGACATTGGTAATCTTATTATATTGCATGCCTCTTAGGGTAGAATACATTGGTACACGATCTAAATAATTAACATCTAAGTTCAATATGACATGTATTTCAAGCCATAAAAATACTTTGACTTTGACTTTGACTGCAACGCACACTAATAAGCGTTGTACCGGCACTGCCACGGTTTGGAAAAACCAAGATACGTTGGTTATTGATACGGTGCCGGTGCCGGGGTGATTACTCGATGACAGCCTCGTTTTACATCAAAAACCTAAATACAGAAAATAACCTACTACATGTTTTATAATATTATTCGTTTAATTTAATACGAATGACCACGTTAAATAAAGTACATATACATACATAGATTTCCCTATTTCTACAAAACTGGCTTAAACACGCGCCAAAATCAAGACAATAGCATTTCGGTCGTAGGATTCTAAACAATATAACGACCAAATGTAAAACAAAGCTTGATATTAGAATATCAAACAAACATTGTAAACCAGGAAGCGGAATTACGAACCTAAATAAACCAAAATATAATATAATATTGTCGAAGGAACTAGAAAAATTATAACTACATTTTTTTAATTTCAATTATGAACTTTAAAATATATAAATAATTAGTTTTCGCTGATGATCGTTAATCTTGAGCAGAGCGATTAAAACACAACCATGCGGATCCAACGCAGATTTTTAAAATTGGTCAATTCGCGAATTTGACATCAGTCAGTATCGCAAAATGGTTCAAAAACTGTGCAGTTCGCTGGAATACCTCAAATATAGGAATTGCAGTCAACTACGAATGTGGGAAATGCTGCTTTCAGGTGAATTGCCCGATGTGTTACTGTGCCTATTTTAGCACCTCTGACCTTACTCTTAAAATACGGCGTATTTTGGGTATCATTGACTGGTACAATGGTACCAAAACACCCAAGTCTCAAACAAATATTTACAAATCTTGCAAACAATTTTTGATTTACTGCCTATACCTGATTTGAATTCCACCTAAACCGGTGAATCATCTTTATAATACTTTTATTTCTATCTACCGCTCAAAATAATATAAATAATAAACAAACTCAATTTTTAGACTTATTAAGACCCAGTTTTTAACTGGGTCAAATTTTGTTTTGAACACACAAAACTAGTTTTCTTTGATGGAATATTCATCATAATCGATACCAGTATTTGACTAACACAATGCAGAACCACTGAAAAGAAAAGTAGAAAATACGACACACACGCGCATTGCTTTAACTATATACGCACAAGACATTAATAGATTGTAAATGAATTGATATAATGGGCAAAAAGCATAAATAATTAAGGTGGACGACATGTAGAATTTTCCGACCATGGCACATATATTTTATAACCTTATAAAGATTGTAAACTGAAATAAACAAACCTAACTGTAACAAGTTAACCATTTCAAAGAGTACCAAACATGATTTTGTTTTATCACCTGTAGTATCTGGTACCCAGAACGACGTACGGTACACACAGTTATCGTCTACACACAATTATCCCTCTGGGCTTTAATTCTGCAATAGATAATGTACCCTGTTCACCTGTCTTTTTATACGTTATCGCTAAACATGTTCCCTTAGCACTAATTTGAAACATTCTATTAGCAAATGCTAAATCTATATGCCGTAAAATAATTGGTAAGTTCCTATCGCTTTGAGGCATGATCTTTGCTGATGCTATAGAGCGTTCGCGTTAGAGAATCGGCCGCTAATCTTAAATATTAAAAGTGGTTCAGCTTGTAGAAAAATATTCGTATTTTTCACGAATTTCCAACCAGTGGCACCGCAAGAAACTTTTAGAAGTTGAGTTTCAAGAACACAGTATCAGAAAATATTTTGATTTGAATCAACATTCTTAACTATCCGCTGAAGTCAAATAGAGGAAAACAAGAAAAATTCTTCCGGCTCTTGATTTTTTACTAACTTAAACACAACAACAACTTTGTTGGGGTTGAGTTTCGAGAATTCAATGTCAGAAAATATTTTAATAGTATCATTTGAATAATCAGTACAAGGTCAAGGACCACTTAAATATAACTAATTAATTACATTAAAATATCAGTCAGTAATCATAAGCATAACATAAACATAGAGCAAGTTCTTTAAAAGTAAAGTTAATTTAAAAAAAAATACAAATGAAATATTAATTAACATTCTAATTATTTTGATCGTCATTGAAAAATAATGAACATGATGCATAAACCAGGGAGTCGAATAAACATAAGTAATAAAAACAAAAATAATAATATATTTATGAGTAAAATATATAAACTAGGTTAACATAAATCAGTCTTTTGTAAGTAAAGTAACTTTTTAGTCTTCGATTTCGAAAAACCTAGAAAATGGTAGTGTTGGCCTACTAATATTTTATTTGTCTGCAAAAATATCACAATCTAGGTTATCTGGTTGGTAGGGGAGCCAAAAAATAAATATGGTTAATTTTTTTTAACAGCACCCATCCTTCCCAAACTAACTCGTACTATGGGATCCAGTTATTTGATAGAATCTTTATATTTTTTTGATAATACATACATATAACACAGAAACACCTGGGTGTTTCAGGTCTGGACCTGAAACAAATGTTTGCAGATCTTGCAAATGTTTGTCCCATAGCGGGAATCGTACATCCATAGTAGGTATATTGGGAATATCTCCATAAAAGCGGACCAGGAATACACGAATCAAAAAACATTTTGTAATAATGGCAAAGCGACGTTTTGACCGAAAAAATGTTGACATATATGTCATATTGACATTCGGCCCAAATGACACTTTTATTTTTTTATTTTAATAGTTGTCTCTTATTCTGTCTAATAGTTCACGCAAAAGCTACTGGATCAATTTTAAATAGACTTCTAGTGTATGTTAATTAATTTTCTCTTATTTTATCTTCTGCCATATGGAACGCGCGTTCTAACCTCGCACTTGCCTGTTTTATTTGTATAATACCTTACACATTATTAGCATTTATGAGTATAAACTGGTTACATCGCTAGAATAAAACCGTTTCCTTAATCGTGCTAGCTATGCCAACTATGAGTTCGGTCAGGTAAACAAAGCAAACGTAATATAAACGTAATATATTGTACGTAAGTATCAAGGATTTAAATGGGTATACACAAATACTTAAGTAATTATTTACATAGGTACATTTACTTACAGAAAAACTATACAATAATAAATAAATAAGTTAGTTCTTATGAGTCAGTGACCAACGTTATAGAGTTTATAGGCTGCCCGTCACGGCCTATCCAAGTGATAACCTATTTACGTTAACTATGCCATAAAAATTTAAACACACACGCATTGTACAAATCAACTGTATGGTTTTGTAAAAGTTACCACGGTACATAATCCTATACACATACATAGTCCATATTTATTTACATAAGGAGAAAACTTTGATGAGAGGGGATGACGCACATATTATTTTTTGTTACAAGGTTGACCCACTTTCTAAAGTGGATGCTTTAGGACTATCGTTTAAACAAACATACAATATTCAAAATATTTATTAGGTAATTGTGTAATAATTAAGTTTAAATGTAACCTTTAACCACAGAACAGATATTAGTACTACGCTTTAACCTTAAAATGACACCCATTAAAATATTATATTTTATATAAATTTAATAATTATTATGTTATAAAACTAAAAAACATAATATTATATAAGTTTTCATTGTAAAGTTAATTTTTAATTAAACTATTTATCATAACAATGCACTCTTATAATTATTTTGTAAAATAACTCATTCAAACAGTTGTTTATTACCGTTGATCTTATCATTGGTATTTTCAGAATGATCATTATGTAGTTACTCATAAAATTATTAAATCCTTGTTATAATTTTAATATTATAAGCTGATACATGAGTCCTACACTAATTGGTTTATTAATGAATACTTGTAAATGTGGGGAAAAAAAGTGGGCTGAAATTAGGACCAAAACAGTTTATTCTAGGGTATCGTGGCCTCAATTTCAGAAATAAAAAAACTAAAACTAAACTAAAAACTAAAAGTAAACTAAAAACCATAGAAAGAAAAAAAAATACTATGCATGTGAAATCAACCCTGCTATTTTAAAAACTAAAGTCCGTATTGAATTATGAAAAGTATGTATGCATGTAAGGAATTATATCGCTTTACAATCCTGTGTCTGAAACTGAATTTTAATTTTAATTTTGTGTAATGTACCTACTGTCATTTTATAGAATACAACCACTTATACAAGAAATCTTTGACCTACCATTAGAAAAGGACGGCAACTTAGTTTAGTTTAGAAAATGTTACAACAGAATCGACACCAATGTCAGTTTTTGTAATCAAATGGAATATATTTTTAATCTAATATAGCTTTGCTTAAAATTAAGCATTGACGAGTTTCTAAGAATAAACTAGTTTCAGACTTTCCCTAACTAACCGATCTTCATGAATAATCCTGTCTAACCTAATACAGCCAATATAAAAAAAACTGAAAATATTATCCTCAAAAATTAAAATTTTATATATTCTTAACTTTTTAAGACAGCCTAATATAAAACAGATGGAACTTGCGATTTTTAATGGTACCGGAAAACTATTAGACAGAGGACGAGCGCAAGCAAGGATTTGCGGTTTCCGCATTTCTGGAACCGCTTTGTTTTAGAACAAAGGGAGATTGATGGGGCCTACTTTGCTTTGTGATCTTTCGATATTTAAATGTAGGCTTTTACAAAAATTTTAAAATACGATTTATTTCAAAGAAGACAAAAATTATATGAAAACACCACCACTATATATTTATTATTTACTAACTGACCCACGCGAATTCACTTGCGTAATGTTTTTCGCAATTATTCCATATATATAATTATTTCACACCGTTTAAACTTTCCATGGACTCTACAAATATATCAAGACCAAAAAGTAGACCCGGCGCGGTTTCACTCGCGTTACTCGCGCGTTTTTTTTTGAAAATTTCCATAATCTCTCACCGTTTAAACCTTACCTGGACATATATTTTAAGAGCAAAATCAGCCAAATCGATTCAGCCATACTCGAGTTTTAGAGAGCCTTACTCACAGCAATTCATTTTTATTTATAAAAAGAAGATTTATTTTATATTATCCCACTCCACTGCAGGGCAATAGCCCTCCCTTTCTTCCCAGCTTTCTCTGTGCCTTGCTGTAGTGGGCCGATCTGGTTGAGTCAGGCCATCTCCGTGGTGACTTGGATAATTAAAAAAATCCGTTACTAAAGATGGCATCCCTCACACTTACTGACTTATTTACATAGTAAGACTTATCCACTAACCCACAGAACTATATTTAAGGTAGAATGAAAAAATTCGTCGATTTGTATGGAAACCGAGCGTCTAACATTTTGCGTATTTGTATTTTACACACAAATGTATTTTAGTGATGGGAAACATAAGCCATGCGAAAATGAATGATTTAAAAGCATGGATAAGCAAGCAAAACCTATTTTAGGCACTGCCACACCACCACACCGCCCCCGGCTGGGAGCAGACTAAGTTTCGCGGCGAGTAAAGAGGTTACTCAGCCCTTACTTAGCCCGTCTTTTCGGCACGCGAGGTACATAAACTCACTTAAATATAGTTCTGTGAACCAAACGCATTTATAATGCCTCGTTTGCATTGTTTTAGTAGCATTCCAAAGAAGCAACTATGGAGTCCTGTAAATACTTTAAAAATACCACAGCTGCACTGGTATTTGCTTTTTCTTAGTAGTTCTGTGGTCTTTATTGGTAGTTCTGTGACAGTATGGAGTTTTAGTTACTGGGATACTAGCCTACTCTCAAGCGAGAATTATTGGATCATAATTCACCACGCTGACCCAATGCAAATTAGTAGATATGCATATAGTGTTTTATAATCTTGTTATTGTATTATTTTCCAGTGTTTGACGCATCAGCTAAATCCCCTCAAGGTCTGCTCTTTGGATCCTCCTACCACCTCGGGAACTTTGACGAGTGCGTCGGAATCGAAGACCCAGGAGACGATGACGATGATGTATCCATCACAGGACAGTACTGTCTTGCTACCATTAAATGGAAACAGCGGCCGGAGAAAAAAAAGGTACGATACTTGTATCATACAAGGTTAATAAAAAAAACATGTATTAGCATAGTTGTGTGTGGGTTGTGAGTAGCGTCTAAAACATCTAGAAATTCACACGTTAGAATATCAAAATGTACGCATATTTGTATAAGCAAACACGTGTTAAATGACTGTGTTAAATGGCTATAATATGTAAGAATTTTACTACGATTACTACAAAAAACTGCTAGTTTTGGTGACGCTTAGAAGTATGTAGTTGGGAGTGTTATGTAACTAACTCAAAGTTTATGATTTCTTATGTCCGTTAACGACAAATAATATTTTATTTGATAGTAGAGTTGGATTACGTTGCTTATATGAACTTACCTACTTAGTAGTTAACACAAAAAAACCTCTGGTAAAGAGAAATACGACAATTACAACCAGTATTAACTCAACGATATTTGAAGAAGATTTAGCAGAAAAGTTGCTATGCACATTAGCTTCTTATTAATCCTTTTATAATATAAAACAAGTACCCGCCGTAGGGTCGTTATGCTAGGTTCCTATTCTGATACGGACCCGTCTATCCGTCTATCTGTACGCTTAGATCTTTTAATCTACGCAACGGTTTTTAATGCAGTTTGCATCAAAAGTGATTTAGTGATAGTATAGATACGTATGTTACGCGAAGAAAGTCACGGGTAACAGTTGTATAATAATATATTTTTTAGGTTCGGACAGGGCGAGGTGAAACTTTGCGCTGGGCAGTCTGCGTGCCCAGTGCTTGCGATGCCAATTCCGTATCCAGTTTCGTGAACGCCGTACTTTCTTACACTGTAGGGAACAGTACGGGAGTGGAGGTCACAGACAGTGATTGCTACAAGAGAGAGCCTCTACATGTCACTAACCTGGATGTAGCTTTTCTGTAAGTTTTAGTCCGGTTGCAGGGCAATCGGGGCTTCTATTTAGATTACTCGTATTTGTCCATAAAATGATGGACCGTGGTATTTCATCCTAAGGTAGCCCTAAGAAGATTTAAGAAGCCCTACTCTATAGATCTGACTTTGCCTTTGATTTTGATCTAGCTACTTAAAACTCAAATATTTTGAATACCTCAGCCATCAAAATATATTAAAAATTTTGATGCTTATTTATTTTAGTTACACAAGCATAAATCAATCGGTAAATTCAAACGATATCCTATATCTATAGCAGATACATTTTGTTAGTAAACATTTAATTAAAACATCCTATAATCTGAAATCCCAAATTAATGAAATCGGTTTTCAATAATCTCATCGCAAATAATTAAATATTTAAACGTTACGTACCTACTTGTAAACGAGAGAATGTTTGGATACGGTTTACACCACTGAGATATACCTATTTAATTAAACAAATATAGAGTTAAAACATTTTGTTTACTTTGATTCACAAAATAATATTTTCGACCAAACATTTTTGTTTGTTTATTTACGAACCTTTATTTAACTTTTCTAGGTCACTGATGCTTCTTTTCGCTACCATCTTACTCATCAGTACTTTATTCGAGATCTACATTATCTACTTCTGCAAACACAAAGAATGTATGGCTTACGACATTATTAGATCATTCTCCGTCATCAACAATATGAAGAAAATTCTCTCGACAAAGCAACATACCAGTCTGGGTTTGGAGTGTGTGACAGGGATCAAATCCCTGGCTATGTTCTTCATTTTAGCGGGGCATGCCTGCTTGTTCATCGCTAGTGGTCCGGTTATGGATGCTGATGCTTGGGATCGGGTAAGATAATTTTTATTATTTATCAAGTTGCGAGAAGATCAAGTCGCTTCTGTTATGAAAAATCGTGGCTAACTCTTTTTGATATATTGTAAGCGTGTTTAATTAAACCGAGCCTAATTCGTAGCAGTGGTAAGTGTCCTGCAAGCGGGTTTTTTTTTTTAATGTCAGTAAGTGACAAGACAATCAAGACGCCCGCCTGATGTTAAGCACCACGCCGTATTATAACAGATGCAGTGCCACCCAAAGCTTAAAGTTTTTAAGTGCTTGCGTGGCACTGCACTGCGCTTATCACCCCGAGACATTGTTGTTAAGTCTCTTTCGCCCAGTAATTTCACTTGGTACAGTGCCCTCCAAACCTTAACACAGTAATGCTTGCACACTACTGCTTAGAGGTAGAATATCTGACACTGCGGTGGTACCTACCAAGACGAACTCTTGCTGAAGAGCCCTACCACCAGGTAATTGGTAACATCCTTTTGGTTCCATTTGTAGATTTGAGTTTATTATTTCAGCTAGTAAAACAACCGGCCAACGGGTTCATGCTCAATAATGCTCTGCTTGTGGACACATTCTTGATGCTGAGCGCTTTTCTGTTCTGTCGACTTCTACTCATTGAACTGGACAAACGAAGAGGAAAATTAAATGTTTTGCCCATACTTATCTTTCGATATATCAGGTAAAATACTACATAATATATATTGATTTATATGGGGTTAGGGCTATGTTTTTTGTATAACACAAAAGTGGCAACCAAGCGTACGGCCCACTTGATGGTAAGCGGTTACCGTAACTTATTTACGCTTGCAACATGAGATATATCACTTGCGCGTTGCCACATTGAGACGTAGATCTAAAGTCTCATGTGCCTGTAATTTCACCGGAAACCATAACCTTCGAACCGGAACACAGAAATGCGAGCATTACTGCTTGGCGGCAGAAATAAGTATGGTGGTAGAGTGGTAGGGCTCGTCCGGGGACGAATCCCCGGACAAGCTCTAAAACAAAGAATTCTATATACTGCTCTTGTTTGTAACTGTTAGGTGTATTCAATAAAGTCAGCACTACTTAGGTACCTATCATATATTTTGAATAAAATATCGAATATTGACAACAAGAAAATATCTTTATTAAAGTTTTGTTTTTTTTTCAGGGTAACGCCAGCATATCTTGTAGTAATATTGTTCTACATGACATGGTTCCCTAAAGTTGGTGAGGGTCCGCTTTGGAATGACCGCCTCATGTTGGAGAAAGAAAGGTGTATGGCGTCATGGTGGACCAACATACTGTACATCAATAACTACGTCAACACAGATCAACTGGTTAGTATTCGGAATCCCTCTTCTGTCAGACTCAAAACATGTAAGGTTCAGCGTAGTACTTGGAGGCCAACCAAAACCAAATAGCTCAGGCGTCTAACCCTGCGAATCACAGATGTGGGGTATGAACCGCGGATGCCGCGGTGGTTAAAAAATAAATACCCTATATGTTTAGGGTTAACCCTAGGGCTATTTTTTAAGGGAGTAGGGAGAACTGAAAAAAAATTGCCGTGAGCTTTTTATAGTTTTAAATGCTTAACTAAAGTTTTTTTTTTCAGTGCATGTTCCAGTCGTGGTATCTGTCTGTCGATACACAGTTGTTCTTCATAGCGCCATTTTTTATCTTCGCTCTCTGGCGGTGGAGACGAGTTGGACCTATGTTACTGTCTTTAGCTATTATCATATCTCTAGTCGTTCCTACCGTGATAACTTTTATGGATAAGCTAGATCCTACATTTTTATTTTATGCCAAGTAAGTTTATTTTAAACATCTAATTGACAATATGAATGAATTGGAAACATACAAAATAGTGTTTTAAAATTGGAATCTGTAGCGCGGCACTGAATGGATTCGACTCCCGCTGTAGGCCAAATGATTGAACGGTCTGGTTATTTATGATTCTGGTGTTGCAGTAGGTACTCGTTGTATTTAATTTTTATACAAAAGCTTTTTTTTTCACAGAGAATTTACAGACATCGCTTCCAACTATTATTTTAAAAAAGCGTACATAAAAACACACATGAAAATGATAATGTACTTCATGGGCTTACTCACAGGGTATATATTGCATCGGATTCAAACTCAAGAGTAAGTACTTAACTGTTTAGTAATACGAGAATCGAGAGACATTTACTGTCGTGTTGCTATGTTCAGTTTGAAAGGCGGCATGTTTTATGTCTTTGCGTAAAAGCAGAGCTTTTGTGTAGAGCTGACATAGACAAGACAAGACAAGAGTGTGGCGAGAAAGGGGATATAGCTATACTTTTGTAAGTACATGGGCTGAAATCGGCTTTGTTTCAATCCAACTTAATTCAGTTTAAATATAAAAATAATTAATATATAATAAAAAAAAACAAAAAAAAAACAACCAAGCTAATGCCTTGGAGGAATTACTTTTTCATGTACTTATTAGAACGGCAACTTACTTTACTAATTAGGTACATCCTTCTAAGCATCTATCTCTACTCTCAATACCATCGTACGACAACGACTATATTTAATCTTATCTGTTTATATCCAAATACGATCCAAAATTATCAAAACGAGTGTGTTTCGAACCCGTGTCATTGCCTGGAGCCAGCATCGTCACGGCCTTCACGACCATCACCGTGATGGGGCATTTGAAAATATAAAATCTAAAGTAATAATTTTATCATCAATTTTTTTTATTTATGTCAGCATTGATAGGACAATCAAGGCTCCCACCTGATGTTAAGCACCACGCCTGACTATTACAGATGCAGTGCCACCCAAAGCTTAAAACTAAACAACACTGTGCAAATATTATGGAACCTACACTTAATAGTGTCTATTTTTATGTTTTTATTTGTAAATGTTTAAGCATTGTATCTTGTATCTTTCATAAATGTAATTGGTATACAACCAGTTATTTATTATCCTACTATATTATAAATTGCAGAAAGTAAGAAAGTGTTAGGTAACACGTATCTCCATGACGACTTTACCAGTTGAGATGAAAATGAGAATTAAAAAAATACTTTTTCTGTGGGACAGCATAAAACCTGCAAAAGCGCGGGTGAAGCTGAGCGGGTCAGTTCGTTACAAATAAATTGATCTTTGTCAATTTATTTTATGTTAATTTTTGTTTCAGATACAAGCTATCCAACCTAGTAAAGACTTTTGGTTGGATCACCAGTGTTGTTTTGGGTACTGTGGTCACCTTCTCAGTGTCAGTGTTTTACCAAGACTGGTATCAATACAATATAATTGAGGCATCAGCGTATATATCATTGCATAAGCTAGCGTGGGGGTTATGTAATGGCTGGCTGGTTATAGCTTGTGCTACGGGAAATGGAGGTAAGCACTACCTAAAACTACTCATTGTCAAGTTCCGTTTTGTCCGTATAAAAATTAGACTTTATAAAATACAATATGATAGAATAGAAATAATTGTCAGCAAAAACGCATTCTTTGCAGCTTACATTCAACGATTGTTTAGACTTGCACTAAATAAACGCAATACAACTTTTTTTAGTTTTTTTTTGTCTTTTGGCGACTTCACCAGAGTTTGCCACTGACTCATATGAACGAGTGCGTACTAACTTTATTGTTTTACAACTTTTTTTTTACTTCATTTAAACACCTGTGTCACCATATTGTTACTGGCGAGATCTTGCCCATCGTCTCGTATGTCGTCCACAGTGATATAACTGCCCTAATTATGTTATTTTATTTCAGGATTCTTAGGCAAGCTGATGGCATGGAAATTCCTGGTACCCGTGTCGAGGTTGACATTCTGTGCGTACTTAGTCAACGGTATAGTGGAGTTGTACTACGTGGGACAGCTGAGGCATCCAGTGCATATCACATTGTTTACTGTTGTACGTATAATCTTGCTAGAGTTAGACTAGTAACACTGTCACACCAAATATTATATATGCGAATGTGTGCATGTTTGTTTGGATGTATAGATAAATAAAAAATAATGCTGGACAATCCACACAGCATCATCTGAGCTGTGTTTATGGGTACTAGATGACTGATATATACTTAATACAACACAATACATAGATAGATATTTTTTATTATTATAGAAAATACCCAGAACACCCGGGACAAATATTTGAATGAATGAATGAATGAATGAATGAATGAATGAATGAATGAAAATGCTTTATTGTACACCTTAATAACTAAATTACACAATTTAGGAATAGTGATTTATCTAAATGCACAATGGGCGGTCTTATCGCTGAGGAAGCGATCTCTTCCAGACAACCTTGGTATGGAGAGGAGCCTAAATTGAATGGAAGATTGGTCGGGGTGTACTACAATAATAATAGACATAACTATGATTTAAAAAGTAAAACAAAAATAAAAATAACGATACTAATAATAATTGTATATAATACACGTACATAAGCTTGCATAATATATATACATAGTACATAGTATACATAGTAAAATAAACGTACTTACAATACGTCAAGTACAATATTTGTAGATCGTACAAACATTTGACCCAAGGCGGGAATCGAACCCGCCCGCGAAATAGATGGATGTTTGTTCCTCTTTACCGCGATAAACACTGAACCGATATAGCTGAAATTTAAAATAAAGATAGTAAAATAAGTAAGTTCATATCAGACAGTGGCCCGCTCTGGTGACAGAGTGTTTCGACCACTTATAGGCCTTTATCATGGCCTAACAACTTTAGATAAGCCATAGATAGTTAGTGACCGGGAATAGAACATAAGGCTTTATGTAGCCTAGGTAGTGTTATTCCAGATTATAATTTATCATAATCTAGAATAACACTACCTAGTCTACTTAAAGCCTTATGTCCTATTCCCGGTCACTAACTAAGCAGTGGCAATTTCAACTGAGCGCTCCCGTGCTTCGGAGGGCACGTTAAGTAGTCAGTCCCGGCTTTTTCAAAGTTGTTAGGCCATGACAGAGGCCTTCGGGCGGCCTAGAAACTCTATCACCAGAGTTGGCCACAGACTCATACGAACGAAATCTATGATTGAGCCAAATTTAATCCAGATACGTTCAGCTGTTCTGGCGTGATTGAGTAACAAACATCCATCATACAATTCGTGAGGTTGTGATTATTATTTGAAATTATCTGGTCAAAATAAATAAATGCTAAATATACATGGTAATTCATTATAAACCTGTCAAACTTAAGGAATAGGTTTCACACATAAAAAAAAACACATGTATACATGTTTTTTTTACTTTTTTTTAATCTCAAGTAAAATTACGTTCATTACGTTTTTCGTTTTTTCTGATTATGAGTTATTCTTCGTCGGAAATAAAAAATGTAGCTCGCGGCGCGTGTCAATGACCTCTGCGTCAATGAACCGCGTATCAATAACCCACGCGTCAATGACCTGCGCGTGTCAATGACCCCCCTATAATCACTACAGGGAATGCTCTCGCGTGCTCGAATATTTTATTATTACGTGATTTCCAATAATGTTAAAAAATAATTGACCAGATATACGTAATCCATTTACTCGAAATTTTAGAGAAAATGTACAGAAAAAAATATAGGTAAATAATTTTTTTATTGATGTGTGGACCCTGTCCCCTATACATTAATTTATTTACTCACCCATCAAAACTTTGCTTTTTATTTCAGACGGCCACAGCGATATCCCACCTAATGCTCACCTTTTTCCTTGCCATCATTCTGTGTTTGACCTTTGAGTCACCATTACACGGAATGGAAAAGATTCTACTCAGAAAATTTGGTAGGTAAACTACGCTAACACTTTAAATTTTTAATTGCTGGGTGCTAAAATAAATAAAAATCTGGTTTTCTCCTGCTATATTTTTTTTATGACGACTGATTTTTTTTGTTGGGTTTTGGGGTACTGTACCACCCCATTTTGTTTTCGTTAATCGTTTTATACACCCTGCATTGTTTGCTGAATGTTTTTCTTAAACATATTTTTGTACAGTAGGCAGTAATTACGCTAGTAATACTAGAAAAAAATAGCTTAACTGACATATTAAAAAAGTGTTAGTTATATACTTAAAAAGTTTTGAGTTTATTTCCAGCCTAGAACTATTTCATGTAAAATACTTCAGGGTAGTAAATAAAATAACTATCAAATTGTTAACAAGATGATGTTTACTCGCGCTTAGTGAATTTTATTTAAACAGTGTTTTGTTTCCAATTTTCAGCTCGTCCGCCTATAAGTGACAACGTGAGAAAAGCAACGGAATCAGTAGAATCATCGAGAAATACTAGTCGGTCTAAACTAGATTCCTAGCATAGTCTAGCTGTATTTTTAGCTTAATAATTAATTATAATAATGTGTAAATACTGTGTGTTTGTATAGTTAAATTGAGTGAACGTTTGATTAATGTCTGAGAAATTTTGTGTATAGTCTAAGGCTGAGGGATAAAAACCAAAATTGAATTTGAATGTATTTACTATGCAAGATGAAGTAATGTTTAAAATATTATGGGAAAATTAATTGGATATCAATGAATTTAATTTTGCATTGCACCATTTGCTATTTTAACATTGTGTTGCTGAACTGTGATTTGCTCAACCGTTTTAACTAGGTATCCAATAAAGCACGTATTGGATAAAATAAAACATGCCCTGGTTGTTATTGCTATTTTTATACAAAAATAAAATATATACCATTTACAATATTCGTTTGCGTTATTAATTAGTGTCCTCTTATTCTATCAAATAAAACACTAGAAGGCTAAAAGGATTTACACTCGTAGGTTTTATTTTGGCGAAATTTAATGTTATTTTATTTTTTTAGACGGGCAGGGTTTATTACAAGCCCATTTAAAGTTCTATTGCAGTGTCACCCACACTGAATTGAAACAAACTGTGTTTTTCCAGCAAATTAATAACATTTTATTTTTCAGAAAAGTAACCGTCTCTTGCAATTCTTGTTACGAGGTAGTTTTTAATTTCAAGTACTTATTAGAACAGAGACAAAGATTATGAAAGTTCTAGACTACCCGCCGACAGACTTGACATGCGGTGCATTTAAGCCGGGCATAACTAAGTTCCGAGTAATTGAAAACTGTCTAAGTTGCTGCAACTCATGAACCAACTGCCTTTACTTGTGAACTAGTGCATTCGCTGAGAAGGCAAATATTGGACCAGAGTTCAGTTTACCAGATTCTTGTGAAAGTTGAAAGTTGAACGCTATGGGATTAAAACAACATATTCTACGTTCTTGAAAATCCATTAATTTGACTTAACTCGCGCCTTAACTTTGTCGATATTTTCCACCTCTTATATTGTGACGTAGCTGGCTAAGTTGTTCCTAACTGATCAAAGAAGTTAAGCACTGTTCCGCGTAGTCACCATTTGGATTGCAGCAGTCGGTCCCGGCTTTTTCAAAGTTGTTAGGCCATGACAGTGGCCTTCGGGTGGTCTAGAAACTCTGTCACCAGAGTTGGCCACTGACTTATACGAACTAACTTACTTACCGCTTATATTTTTTAATAAGGATTTTTTTAAATCATAAATACTTCTAATTTTCTGACTGCTAACGGCCTACTCGTGATTGGGCCCAACACGCGGACCCAATGCGGATTATCAATGTCTTTCGAATTTTTAGTTGTTAGATATGCCCCGGTTTCCTCACGATGTTTTCCTTCACCGTATGACAGCACTGGCATGCGTCCATACTTTTTATAAATAGGAAAATACATTGGTGGGCAACTGGGTTCAAATCCATGGCCTTAGAATCGGTAGGCGGGGTCTCTACCACTGGAACCCCAGAGATTTAATAAAGAACATCAATGCATTTTATTCTAGGACGAATACCTGATATATTTTTACCTTTGACTTTTTCGTTAGCAACGCAAAAGTCTCCCACAAGTTTCTAAAATTGTACCTGTCACTCGCTTACTGCTATTCTCGTCTAAAGGTGTTGATGTCATTCACACAGTTTACATAAATACTTGGTTATAAATAAAGTAGCTGTTAAAGTAGTTAGATAGGTTGTAACTTTATTGCTGTTTGTATTTAACAGAATAATTAGAACAAGGGAACAGTAAACCAAAAGATTGTAAGATGGTAAGATTTTCTGAATCAGCCGTGGTACGCAGTTATGTAAACATGAACCAACTTCCCGATAATTTTTCGTTAGATCTTAGAAACGTCAAACAACATTTTACTATGAATCTCCGCTTTCAAAGGATTTAAGTACTCCCCCTAATCCCCCTTGGTCACTCTTACGTATTTTTTTTTTTTATTAAATGAAGAGATGATCAAGTCGTTGGCTCAATGTTAAATGCTAAGTCTGACCATTACAACTTCAGTGTCACTTATAAATTTGAGTTTTAAAGTTCTATGGCACTGCACTGCGCTCGTTGCCGTAAAGTATAGTGACTTAACAACTATAGTTGTTAAGTCTCTTTCGCCCAGTACAGTACCTAATTTCACTTTCGCGCTTGCAGGCTAAATTACTGGCACTACGGTGGTACCCACGAAGATGAACTCTTGCCGAAGAGTCCTACCATCAGTTGTTTAATAATAAAAGCACAGAATAAAATAAAGTATTTATAACAAAACGAAAATAACTCTGTATCGATGCACAATACTCTCGTAAATATTTCACCGAAAATAGAAGCTTTTACCAAAAACGTTAATAGAAACACGGGCACCTTTATGGGTTAGAGTTTAAATGAAAGAATATTTTCATAATTTAAGCTGCACAGGTGTTCTGACAGAATCTAAAAGGGTAAAAAGTTACTCCCCAACCGTTACCTCATCAAGTTTCACGTGAAATTCAGCTTTCACGAAGCCATAAAATTATAACTTGAGTGCCAGTCATTTACACTAGTAAATGTAATACTTCGAGGGTATCAAAACTGTTTAGAGATTGTTTAAAAAAATCTTGCATGGTGTTGTGCAATAATTAAGCCAGAGTTATATTATTCTGTCGTGGAGTGTCGTGACGCGTCATAAGTATATCGTATCCATACATTTACAGAATTCGTCACAACACACAGCGCTTTATTCATATAATTCTAACCATACAAAACGTATGGATACGATATACTTTGACGCGTCACGACACGCCACGACAGAATAATGTAAACGCGGCTATAGTGTCAATTTGACGATTTTGGTGGCGCTGCGGTGGGCAAGTGTACAAAAGCGACAGGTTGCTAGTTTGATTTTTTTATTTACACACAATTTTTAACCGATCTAATTGAAACTTGGTACCTATACAGGTTCTATGACTTCATAGAATTTGTTCGTCGTTAGGGATTTTTGATTGGGGGCGTACTTTCTCCAAAAACAGTCAAAAAAGCCATTAGATATCTCCGCCTTACAAGATCCAATGTTGATGGTTTTTTTATTTAATTAGTATTATCTTTAAGTTTGTCTCATGAAAATTTGGTTTAGATCTGATAAGAATCTTCAGCGTGATGAGCAGAATAGCTCCTCAAAATGCAGTAAATTTTTCACTTTTAAAAGTTTGTGCTTGTTCGGAGAACTACTAGTAATAATCGTGTTGATTTACATAAAAAAAAAAACCATAAATATGTCTAGATTATCACCAGTGGCGTGCAGTTGACGTATGTCCGTCGGTATGCTTTAGTTTACCTTTACACACTTTCCTGCTTTTAATATTGCGGGACCCCAAAAATGCCATACCAGGGCATATTATGGCATTTTCTGGCAATATTGGCGCGGGCTCGCCTACCTGACGCATTTCACATAACACAAACGATTTTTATTATAACCCAGAGCGTACCAGTAGCGTTATTTTTATTTTGTGCATATATTAACCCGGCGCTAGTTTTGAGAGAATGATGAAATTTTTAAATAATGTTTATTAAAATATTTACATTACTTTTTTTAAAATTTGTTTTTAACCTTTCTTTTTCTTTTTTTAACCCCTAAACAGAATGGTGGTTGACAGATAGTGATATTTTTTTTTATTTTTTCTTAGGAGTTATGTTTAGTAGGTGCTACCTTTGAGTGCACCACTGCAGTGTTGTGAGTTCTTTGTGATAAAGCTCGTCTGGGGAAGAACTACCAACATATTTATTTCTACCGCCAATCAGTAATGCTCGCATTGCTGTGTTCCGATTCAAACGGTATGTTTACAGTGAAATTACAAATACAAGCGACTTTAGATCTACGTTTCAAGGTGGTAACGTGCAAGTGATATTTCTGATAATTCAAGCGTACATTGACTACGGTAACCGCTTATCATAAAGTGGGCCGTACGATCGGTTGCCACTTTAGTAGTATGTATAAAAAAAAGGTTTGCTACAATAAAATTTCAATGACAGGTTTGCTATGAGTTTTACCAAATGGAATGTAGCCCTTCAATCCAACTAGACAGACGGCTCTAAAAATATAAGTAGGTACTCGTAGTACCTAAAGTAATATCAGTATTTACATTTCAATACTATCCAAAATGTAATACTACCTTCCGAAGTGAAGTTAGGAAAAATAACAAAAAGGCACCCTTTTTATTCTTTATGATATTTTACTGAATACGAATAATAACAGATAGAATGAATTAGAATTCAGATGAATTTAAAACATTTTTACACTTGTATGTACTATGTTATAAGTTAAAATGGCAATGGGCAGGCCATTAGCTTGCAGTGAACAAAATAGAAAGTCAGTAGAGAATTAAAGAAGAGACGAAGGGGATTCTAGAACTTATCACAGTCGCACTTGTTTCTCAAACAAGCACCACCTGGTAGACCGATGCTGCGGCACCAGCGATCACATGCTAAGGACTCACTGACACTGTTGCAAGTCTCGCGGCGAAAGCGCTGGAGGATCGGTTCATCTTCAAGGGTCCCTGAATTATAAAAAACACATAAGTAATCGCTTAAGAGCACTGGTGTTGTGGTAGTGACTCCAATTCGTCCAATTCTAGTTCCTAGAAAAATCCTATGTTTCAATCTTGTAATGCACTAATTGGTGTGTATGCATGCAATGCCACAGTGCTTTCAGTCAGTGAAGTAAAACATTGCAAGGAAACCGGCGTAAGAAGTAAACATTCAAAAGTCATGTGCCATCTTCCAATACGAATTGGTTCCGCGTGATGGAATAGGACCCAATCATTCTCAATAGGTCAGTTTCAGTCAGAAAACATTTTAGGGTTGACCATGGCCATGAATAAAATTTGTTTTATTCGTAAAGATTTGCACCATTGAGTCGATTCAAGGTTTTTAATAACAAATGAGTTAGGATCGATGTTGTTGATCCGATGTCTATCCTCACCATGCTTGAGAACGCACTAAATTGTTGTGTACAAATAACAATACAAACAACAACAAATGTAGTACTTTCCAATCTTATAAAAGAGTAGGTATATAACCTGTCCCCCGATTGCGTAATTCAGTTGCAATCATTTTCACTTGATTTCAATCAAAAACTGACGTATTTTGTATGAATGTGACAGCTTATTGACAGTTCGCTGTTTGAAATTGGATTGAAACCGAGTTACGCAATCGGGGAGCTGATCTTGTGGCTTTTGACTTATATTAAATAGACTTATAGTGTCTTAGCAGTTAAAACGTTTCTGATGAGACATACCTTCAGGAACCTTTCCAGCGGAAGAAGAAGCTGCCACCATCACCAAAACCAAAGCAAAAATAAAAAAGAACCCTTTCATATTGATATATTTCACTTCAAACAATATTCAACAACAGCGTGATAGTAACTGATGCTCACATCTAGTAGCTCTTTATTTATATCTTGTTAATGCAAACTTTAGGTATGAGACGGGGAACTACTTGAAGTGTTTGCTATTTGTTTAACCAAGTTGCAAGTAGTGAATCACTCACGACTCAGTCATATGTTAAAAGCGCTTTCAAACTATGCCATTATTGTAGCGCACATTGAAGTAAGTCACGAAACTGTTGGTCGAACAAAGTTTTTAACAATTATTACTAAAAGAATGCCTGCGCGGCGCGACACTTACATGCAAATTTATTCTTCCCACTGCCTCTTTTAGGAGTTGAATTTCGGGAAATCCTTTCGTAGTGAACCTCTATTCAAAAGAGTTTTATTCAATAAAACCAGGATCACTTTAAAATGTCTTACAATATGGGTGAATTTATGCCGGTCCCACGCGCCTCCGTGTAAAAGACTCTGGCAACAAACAGGGCAGGGCGGATTCCTAGATTTTTTATTGATAAACCTATGTGAGGCGAACGTATGGAAAATAGGTAGGCTACTAATAATAAATTGAAATATGCAAGTAAATGTCATTGTAAGTAAACTATGTATTATAAAAAAAAAAAAAACACATTTAAAATGTAACATACCCTGAAAATTTCAGGTGTCTAGGTCTTACCGTTTTGGCTGAGCGTTAATTATTAGTACCGCAAAATTAATTTTGTTTAGTCCGTTCGTTGATATCGTCAATTTTCCGAGATAAAAACTAGCTTATGTGTTATTTCAGGTCACAAACTATATATGTATTTTCTAGTTTCATCTATTTATTCATGTATTTGTATTTATTTATACAAACATAGGGTATACATTATTTAATTTTGTGAGCACTGTAAGAAAAACCTTCTAAGATTTGTCTCGGTGCTAAGTGCTAGCTAGATGCTAAATCTTTTTAGCCATTGCCGAATTGACTTTGCCGAATTACTCCCGAACACACAAACAACTGCATTTATAGTATTAGTGTAAAGTGATTATAAGCAAATATAGTGTTTACAGAATCGTAAACTGATAAAAAGCTACTGGGTCAACAACACAAAAGATAAAATGCGGTAAATTCCCTGCTAAATGATAAACTTGCTAATCTCTGTTCATTTTCTTGACTTACATAAAACTTGATTGACTAAGCGGAAATACTAAGTCCAGAAAATACTGTCACTATCATTTACTTATTTATCTGTACTGTAGAAACTTATTGTCTACCTCGTAAAATATTGTGCTTGTATTCGCTAGGGTTTTTGTGGACAAAAATAAAGAATCAGCAAAATGGTGCTTTTTGTCTTGTATGGGTTTCATCGTTTGGCTAAAAATTCTTAGCTGAGATTATCTAGCCAAGTAATTTTTTTATGTCTGCAAGTAACGATACGGCCAATTTGTTTGCCTGATGTAATCGCCACGCCTGACCATAACAGTGACGTCCAAAGCTGTAAACTTTAAAGTTCTGCATATCACTATGTTTTTCACCCTGAGACACAGTCGCCAAGTAACTATATGTTTTGCTACATACAATTGCTCTTTTAACCTGAACTCAGTAATGTTTGCATACCACTGCTTAGAGGAAAAGAAGATAATATATGATAATGTATTGTATTGTATTGTATTAAGTATATATCAGTCATCTAGTACCCATAATACAGCTTTGTTTAACAGCAGCTTACCTTGGGGCTAGATAATGCTGTGTGGATTGTCCAGCATTATTTATTTAAAAAAAATGCAAAGTTTATTTCCAAAATAACACACTTAATATACTTTGTGCTGCAGTGGTCCCTGATAAAACACACCAAATAGGTACTAACTACGAGTGTTGGAGGTCCCTTTATGTTATAAAATTAATACATAAATAAATAGTGCTGGACAATCAACACAGCATCCCCAAGCTAAGCCCCATGCTAAGCAGAGCTTGTGTTATGGGTACTAGATTACTGATATACTTAATACACTAAAATACATGAATAAATATATTTTTTTAATTGGTACTGTAAGTACAATGAATAAAAAAAATGATTTCAAATTTATTTTATTTAATTTGAATTCACACTCAAAATTCTTGATAAAGATACTCACTCATCTGATGCATTCTTTTTGCTATATGAATTAAATGGATTATTAAAATTTATACCTACCAAAATAATTCAAAACTGTTAACACAGTATTTTTACATCTTTGGAATAAGACATTTTACCCATTTTGATAGGGCAAGCCCCAAGCGACGTGAGTTGACAACCGTCAAAGAAGGGTAGGTATTTAATATGAATCGTACGGTTTGATGATCTATAGGCTATTGTTTTAAATGTAGATATTTCTGTGTCGATTTTCAAGTAATGTTCTGTCTGGCTAGCATGACATTGTAACAATAGCATAATTTTGTTAAAAAAAAACTGTTATTTATCTCTACATTTCCGTAGAGAATACCGCTGTGTACGTGTTCATGTTAGTCATGGTAGAAGAAAACCAGGTATAGCACTCCGAGATAGGAAGTCACGTGACTGACACAGCACTGCGTCATATCCGTTGTCGTTGTTTCAGTGATGCCAGTAATATGAAATCAAACACCCGAATCTCTTAAATTCTTTAAATTATCTTATCTTTACTCCGGGAGTGACACAAGCCTACGTGACTGTCGAGTTGCCACTTTATAACAACAAAACAAATAATGGACGAAATATATTCTGCCGACATTCATTCGAAAAATTATATTTACACATTACAATTGCCATTTGTTTGTCTTTGTTAACGAAATAGGTGACATTAAACATAAATGAACTAATTATTTAGTGAAACACTTGCGGTTTTAGCGGATTCATACAGATAAAATTTAAAGGATTCGGGGAGTTTGATTTCATATTACTGGCATCACAGAAACAACGACGGCGGATATGACGCAGTGCTGTGTCAGTCACGTGACTTCATATCTCGGAGTGCTATACCTAGTTTTATTCTACCATGATGTTAGCCAGACTGATGTTTCATAGGTAGGTAAACCACCTTATGACTTCATCGTAAAATAGATAGGTATCAAGAGCTTAATTTGATTTATAAGGCGATGTGAGGACAATTATACGATCTTCTACCGCGTAACGTGATTTAGGTCTTTCTAGAACCTACCCAATTAATTATTCGAAGTCTAGATTTATTACGTAGGTTTATTATATTTTGAACTCTACATCAATTTAATAAACTGATTGGCTTGATGTAGGTTAAATAAGTTGTAGCTAAAGCTTTTACATATAGATATTTAATTTAAACAATGGTTGAGAAATGATAAAATTTAGAAAGCAATAGATTTTAGGTTATAATAGTCTGTCCGTAATATTGTCTGCGTGTATTTTTTTAGGTCTGCCAGTCTACCTAAATTTTCATAGAAACTTCGTTTTACCCCTTCCAAAGGGTCGGTCTCTACCCTAGCTAACATAAACATCAATACAAACTTTATAATACCAAGATTACTAACTCCTTTTTTACCCCGTTTCATGGTTGTAACAAAATTGCTCAGTTGGAGAATAAACTAACGTACTTGCTTCAGTTACTTTTTACCATGACACTCTTGTAATGTTTCCACTGCTGGGACACTGGCCTACTCAATCAGGAGTAAATTGACCTTTTTGAAAGGACCTTTTTTGTAGCAGCGATTTTAAGGTTACTGTTGAATATTTTTTCTTTAAATTTTTTTCTTTTTATTGTTAATTTTTATAATTTCGTTGTTAGTATCTTTGCTACTGTAATAAAATAAATATTTTTTACAGCAGCAAAGCATTTTTTTATAGCAGCGATGTGCTGCATCTGCATTTTGGATTAAAACGTAATAAGTCTCGTACAAGAGTAGATCAGCGTTGCAACAGCAGAATACTCGTAGAAAGCTGGTTATGATGATGAGTTTGTGCGTGCTTGACCATGCGTAGACTTATTTTTGTTTAATTGTTTTTTATTAATTTAAATTGAGACGTCTACAGCCATAATTAGTATTAAATAATATTAGTGTAGATTTAGGTGTGTGGGTTGTACTAATACAATAGGCGAACGCAGCGTTTTTTTGTAGTAAATGTTAGGTGATAGTAATTTCACGCCAATCATGTTATAATTTCGGTAGATTATGTCTCACTTTCACTCTTCCAGTAGTGGAAACATTACAAGAGTGTCATGGTAAAAAGTAACTAAAAAGTAATGATAACGTTAGTTTGCAGCTAGCAATTTTGTTACAACCATGAAACGGGGTAAAAAAAGAGTTAAAGTTAGTAATTTTGGTAATGAAGTTTGTGTTAATGTTTTTATGTTAGCTAGACCTATATGTTAAAGACCGACGTGTATGAAATCATACATTTTGGGTCTTACCATCAAACAAGCATAATCAAGCACCCTAAAAATTCTCCCCTAATACAGGTATTTTTATACTTAAAAGGGGGTCTCCAAACGCAATTTTATATATGTATAGATTAAGATAATTAATAAACATTTTGTATTTGTATTTGTATAATAAAATGTATTTGTAATAATTCCAAGGTTCCATAGACATGTTTTCGTTTCATGGTCTGTATAATATAATATTTACAAAAACAATCGATAGACTCAGGCGTTATTTTACGGAAATCCATTACATAATAAAAAACAGACGAAAAATGTCTAGTTTTTTCTTTTGTGGTTAACTGTGTGACCTCATTGGTTAAAAAGTTAAGCGTAGTAAGTCTGTAGTACTGGAGGTTTTTCGTCTGTTTTCAAAAACAAGTAAATTACTGGTTTCAAAAACAATCAAATTATAGCCGTCTTTCCATTCCAAAGTCAACTTTAACTCAACAAACGTTTGAAATAAAAAAAAACCTGATAAACTTCAAGGTGTTAATCTAAGCCAAGGTATGCTGCTCCGGTACAGGTATGAATCATCTCATATTGCACTACCATCACCTAATCAAACCATACACACCACACAACCCATTTATTTGAAAAATGTCTGCTTGTTAGCACCGTCCCTCCATGCCAGGTCATTTGTAGTCGCACTAACAAGGTAACCCATATAATGAGAGCCGATGATACTTCGCACTTGCTCGTTTTTTTATTTTACAACTAGCTGACCCGTGTGGTTTGACTCGTGTTATTTTTCTCACCGTTTAAACCTTCCTTGGACTCCTGCAAATATTCCAAGATCAAAAATAGCCAAATTGGTTTAGCCGTTCTTGAGTTTTAGCGAGACATGCACAGCAATTTATTTAAGAAGAAGAGAAGACAAGAAGATAAGAAGAGAAAAAAGATAATATCAAGCCAGCGATGAGATACTGCGCTTTTGTTGAGGAGTACAGTCACGAAGAGTTGTATATTTAAAAATACAAAAAACTTCTTTCTTCATAGTCTTAAAGTAGTATAATTCTTTGTTGTATTTACCATACTCCAGGTATAGTTACAGATGAAATTACAGGTACACGAAACTACGCGGCAGAAGCAAAATGAAACAAGCGTAAACCCCCGGTGAGTCAGTAAACTAGTATTATTTAACTCTTACATACAATATCAATATCGTATTATAGCACGAGTATTACCTATTCACCTTGATTTCACTCAATTAACTTTGCATCCATATACAAACTCGGTATTATGAACTCCAACTACGCTGCAACCACAATATTTGACTGCACACAAAACTGAGCTTTACTTTGTTTAGATAAGGTTAAGAATAACACGGGTGGGTTGCCAGCTCGGGCGCATTACACCAAGGTATGTGCTTAATTTTCCCATTCATGTGGAGTTTTTCTACAGTAAAGTGCCGCATTATGGGTATGGGTACCTATTGTAGGCAACAAAATCACCCATTCCTGTTTAGAATAGCCATTTATGGACGCATGCGCTCAGAATGGGTATTATTATGTTTTATATTAGAAAAGGGGTGCTACTTACAAATCTTTAATAATGATTTTAATTCTACTATAAGTTTTTGAGCACTGGATGTCTAGTGATAGTTAGCTTTCCAATGCTAAGGTTAGCTTTGAAATCGGTCGTGCAAAAATAAATTTGATTTTGTGTGAAGTACCAGTATCAAAACTTTAAAACTTGGCACTGGGTGGCACTGCAACTGGTCTGGTATGGTCAGGCGTGGCACCGAATAGGGCAGCGACTTGACCGTGTTGCCATTTGCTGACAAAAGGAAATTCCATTGTGCATTTTGGGTTAAGACCTAATAAGTCTCGTACAAGAGTAGATCAGTGCTGCTACAGTGGAAATTTCGTAGGAGGCTAGTTTATGATGATTGAGAGTGTGCGTGCTTGACCATGCGCACACTTATTTTTGTTTTAATGAAAATTTATAATGCATATTACAGCTTTAGTTACTATTATATAATATTAGTGTGAGGTGTACAAAAGCCAATTATAGGCGAACGCAGCGTTTACTTTGTAGTAAATGTTAGGTGATGGTAATTTCACTCCAATCATGTTATAATATCGCTAGATTATGTCTCATAGTGTAGGTCACAGTGCTAGTTTTTTGTGGTGTAAATACTTCTAGCTTTTTATTTTTGTACAAGCATCTCGCAGACAACAAAGTGGTACCCTTTGAGCCTACCGTCTAAGCATAACGAACATAAGTACGACAGACAACAGGTGTTATGTGATAATGACTAAACAAGCTCTGAATTTGTAATGAAGGTGCAGAGTAGAGCGGAAGTGGGAGTGGGAGGGGGGAAGTGGGATATGACGTCACGCGAGAGTGTAACCTTTAGCGGAGTGCGTAACGAGACACGGTTTAACTTTATGCTAAGGTATTGTACAGGCATTATTATATTGTGTACGACATTACGTTTTGATGATCAATAAAGCGTCAAGTTAACGCTGTTATACGAACGTTGTGTGAATGTAGAGACGTAGACAAACATTTGTTTGCTAAAATCACTACATATAATAATTTATAAAAAACTTAGGTTCGTTCGTTCGTTCGTATGAGTCAGTGGCCAACTCTGGTGACAGAGTTTCTAGGCCGCTCGAAGGCCTCTGTCTGTCATGGCCTAACAACTTTGAAAAAGCCGGGACCGACTGTTTAACGTGCCCTCCGAAGCACGGCAGCGCTCAGTTGAAATTGCCACTGGCGGTCACTCATCCAAATGATGACCCCGCGGAACAGTGCTTAGCTTCGTTGATCTGTTAAGAACAACTTAGCCAGCTACGTCACGAGCGCTTAAAACTTAGGTACTACAAGGTCGTCTTTGTTATATGTATGTGCACGAAGAAAAATTTTAGAAACATTGCATTGTAATGGTCCAATCAGATGTAATTTTATTTAAAAATATATGCGTTTATCTCAAACGTAAAAACGCTTAAGAGTAGTAGAGTTCTTTTTGATAGAGCTCGTCCGAGTAAGAACTACCGCCATACCTATTTTTGCCGCCAATCAGTAATGCTTGCATTGTTGTGTTCCATTTCGAAAGGTATTGTTTCCGGTGAAATTACAGGCACTTAGACTTTAGATCTACGTCTCAGGGTGGCAACGCGCATGTGATATTTCTGATGTTTTGCAAATTGCAAGTACCTACATAGGCTACGAAAACTGCTCACCATCATGTGAGCCATATATCTATACTAATATTATAAAGAGAGAAAATTTGTATTTTTGTATTTTTGTTTGTTACGAATAAACTCAAAAACTACTGGTCTGATTTCCAAAATTCTTTCACAATTAGAAAGCTATATTATCCTTGAGTAACATAGGCTATATTTATTACTAGCGACCCGCCCCGGCTTCGCACGGGTGTGGTTTCATTGCACCCGCGCGAAGCTGGGACGGACAGCTAGTATTCCATAAAGTCAATTAAAGTAGCGCGTCTTTGTCTCCGCTAATAATACAAGAACAGCCTAGTCTACCTATATATAAACTACTACTAATATAATAATAATAATAATAAAATAATAAGTTTATATTGAAACAATTTTATGCTTAAAACAATTAAATAGGGCTTGATGTTATGAAGTGTTTAACTAAAACAGTAGCTTTAAACTAAACCATTATGTAAGGTCAAAAGTAGTTGCGTAATTGGAACTTAATTAATTGTTATTCTAGAATATTCTAGATTGTCTAGATGACTTCGTTTGAAATGTTGAGTTTCTCTGTTTGTTTCTGCTACGACTATTAGCAGTTAATTTTCTTTGATCTCACTGTGTAGGTAAGTACTTAGCTAAAACAGGCCGAGAATTATTTCCCTTGTTTTCCTTTAATAACACACAGCTGCGGGCTAATATGAAAACAACCCAACTCTTATTTTTTTCAGTTTTATTAAACCATAGAATAAGATCGATGTTATTATCCAGTATTAAATAAAATAAATGTTTGGTTTTTTGTTCGATTGTTTGTCTCTTTATTATAATATTTATCGTAATAATGGTAAGAAATACTATAATATAGGTAGGTATACAAATACTAGTTTTGATTATACTCAAATACAAAATTAATAATAGACCCTTGAAATAAATTTAATTCATTTTATCATACCCGAAACCTAAACTAACCACTGTGTTTACAGAACACCAATATAAATTGCGTCAAATACTTGTGTTCAGAATATTACAATTTTGGGATCACTTCTAGCAATACACCGTCTATTTTAATTAAGTTACCTACATTGCCTTTTGTCTACCGTTTTGAGTAAATAATTTATAATAATATTTTGGTAAAGTTTTGCTAGCAATGAAAATGTATTATAACATGATTTATTTCAACAACATTTTTTTTTCAACCTATTGTGTCCCACTGCTGAGCAAAATCTCCCCCAATTCCTTCCATCTATCTCTGTCCTTGGCAATATCCCACCAGTCTACATCAAAAACGTCAAGTCCATCACGCCAGCGTTTTCGCGGCCGACCCCTACGTCGCCTTAAACAACATTAAAATTATATTTTTGTTGAAGGAACAAAACCTTAGAATCGGAAAACCAGATGCTATCACTACACCACCAGGGGTTTTTAAATAATTATTAAGTACTAGTAGATCCGCCGCAGTTTCACTCGAGTTATTTTTTTTAAGCAAATTTTTACACCCTGTATATTTTCTTACCGTTTAAACCTTCCCTGAACTTTTGTATATAATTATTTCATTATCAACAAAATATACCTAATACCTATGAAACAGTTGAGTCATCAAAGACCGTTATAAACGATCTATAGATAGCTCAACTGATCCAAATCACTACCAGAAGACGGAAGCGTTCCCAACTAGTTCTTTAGTTATTTATTTTGTTGTACTAACTTAAATAACTACCACTATGTTTATATTTGTTATAAGTTCATCCGTATTTATATAAAATCTTTTAAAAAGGACATTACGTAGGTATTTTATTGAAAGGACTGTATAAATGCTTTTGTATTACAAATCGGAAACGTGAGCAGAACTCGCTAAGAAAAAATTACACCATTACTTATATAAAACGACAACTTTTTCCATTTCCCCTAATCGCACACAACGATGTACCTACAGCTCAAATACTCTCTGAGGAATTCAATAAAGGACAGGGATGTATTCAGTGGTCATTATGTGTTTGGTGATATCAGAAATAACGTAACCAGAAATAACTAGTGACTTAACCATAATTACTTACTTTAGCGGTCAATACTTGTCGTGAAACGAAATCAGTAGCGAACAGAAAAAAAAAGTCCTTTACGAACTCAAGGTAACTCCAAGATAAGGAAGTTGGAACAATTATTATACATTTTTCTTGTGAAGCTTAAATTAAAACAAAAAAAGAAGAGAAGAAAAAGACAGTGAGTGTAAGGAAATTCAACTCAGAAATAGAAAAAAAACTCTACACAAAATTACGAGCCGTTCCACTAAAAAAAAATGTACCTACTTACATCTTTTTTTGTTGCCGGGGTCTGTTTTTCCGGACCAATACAATTTGGGAGTCTTTAAGGCTAGAGTGAACAGGTTCTTTCTAGGCAAGCGTGCTCCATCATCGACCACTACATCACTTACCATCAGGTGAGGTGGTGGTCAAACGCTTGACTATAATCAATAAAAAAAAAAAAAAAAAATCTTATGGCTACGAAGTGTGTTTAACAAACCAGCTTACTTTTACATGAGTAGTTGTCTACCTTACTTTACTTTACTTTAGATTTACTTTACTTTACCGTAGTTCACCTCTGTGCTTCACCATCTAGAGATCCTCGCTGAGGGAACAAAAACTATTTCACGTAATATCGGACGTGCCATAAAACGCGATAGGAAAGCCATTGCTTATCGCGGCCGCGCGACACTACTTAACGTATGACCTTGGATGCCGCATTTTATTGGCATCCATTGTAGCTGTGTATCATAGTAATAGCTAGGTATCTAGCTAGGTATCTTAGATTTACATGGAAACTTCTCGAAACAACCCCTAAGACGGCAGTGATTGCTTACAATAAATTATTACATAAATAAAATCTTTGCTAACCTTAATACAGTAATAAAGTCACTTTTATGGGTGAGTTTTTTTGAGTGTATAGATTCGACAACCCATCAGAACTTTAATACGACGTTATTCGCCAATGTTCTTCGAATAACATTGAAATTCACCTTTCGATTTGCATTAATTAACATTTTTCTTTCTAAGCTTGTCCCTTGTAAAATAATAACGTCAGCATTTTCCAAATGACCAGCCTCCGAATACAATCACATTCCCAATGAGAAAGCTAATAAGAATTTCAAATGGAGCCCGTTCGACCCGCTCTGTCCGTTTGTGTGAACACGCCTAACTTTCAGCACAGAGGTAATAATAGTATTTGATGACAGACGCTTCACTGAATGTTTCAGAGCAGGAAAATGTCGAGGTTAGAGTGAAGTGGAAGAAATGTTGTGGAAAGACTGACCGCTAAGGTCAACATGTAAAACATAATCAGGAAAAGAGAGATAGTACAAAAGCTTTATACCTAAAGGTACATAAGCCATTGATCTAAACATGTCTAAAATCTTGTTACGATTTTTGGTGTTGGATCTAGAAATCCAAAATTCTACAAAATTTAAGGTCCTAAGTGGTGGGTCAAGTTAATCATCCCTGCGGGTTTGAATGGTGAATACTACAAAAATAACTAGATAGTTTTATCATTCTAAAATTTAGAGCAAGGGGAAGGCGAGATCTCACTATCACTGACGAGAACGCATCAATGCCATGGGCTCAATTAAAGTCTGAGTTCCTTACCGATTCTAATACGAGTATTTTCTAGGCCTACGATGTAAAAATATTGAGTATTTTATGATGCGTTAAAAGAAGTCTTTTAATTTTATTTGAGATCTTATTTTTTAGAAAAAACAAAAATCGACTTCAAACTAAAAAAAGGGTTTCGATAGATTGTGGTGATACAAAGGGATGTATCACGTTTTATGATATATTTAAAGAGTCCCCAACCAATTAAAAACACACCTCAAAAACAAAAATAATCATCAACATTATTTCGTAATTAACATACAAAAAAACATATTAAGTTAGTCTTGCTAAATCCCAAACATAGCTGAATCGTTTTGGCTAATTTTGCTCTTAAAATTTTTCCGTCTAGGGAAGATAAAATTATGAGAAAAATAACGTGAGAAAAAACCGCGTGGTTCAGCTAGTTATAATTAAAAATATGATATCATTAACTGTACGCAAAAGAGCACTAAGGACAGAACTTACTATAAATTTATTACGACGTATTATTTTGATTAAAATTTAATTTAAAAATCTAAATTTAAAAACTATTTGAAGTGACATAGGCTACCTTTTAGTCCAACCTATAATGGATTTCACGGAGCAAAGTTATTCAAGAGTCACTCTAAAATCGAATTAAAGCTGATAAAGTGAAAAACCGGTAAATGTTAGTTGGCGAAACCCATCGGAAATTATTTCGTGACTTGCTAAACTATTAAATGGCTTTAGAAACTTCAATGAACCTATTCCATTAGTTTGACTAATTGAGGTATTATTGACGAAAAATTTTGTACGTATATCGTACAATATCAAGACAGTAAAGTTTATTTAGGGGATTGCATTGTAAAAATATTAAGTATTTTTTGATGTGTTAAAAGTAGAAGTGTTTTATTTTTTAATTAATAACCACCATCATATTTTACATTAGATTGATATTGTACCTTACACGTGCCTAAATACCACGAAGATATGGGTCTGTGTACTATCACTCGCTATAAGGTTATAACTTACCTAGTGCAGTTTTATAAGAGAAACACGATAACAAAACATCATGTTATAAAAAAAATTTTTTTTTTTAGTCATTCTTATTTTAATGAACAAAGACAGTGAAAGTTTTGGAAGAAGCATTCACTTAGAAGGATCAAAGTACGTTTGTGAATAAGGCCCTTAGCTTTAATTAGCGATCGTGACTGTTCGAGTGGAAAATGTGTAAATATTATGTAAATCATGTCAATGAATATCATAGTAAGCGCCGTCACTCGTCAGTAATTAGTCAGTTACTTCAAATAAACAACCCAGTACTTTTGCTTATTAAATTTCAATAGACAAGCCTTGCATCCGCCAAGTAGCGTCTATTTTGAACAGACACGAACCAATATGTTTGCTTACAATACTAGTTAATAAGACGTAAATTACTGTATTAATTGAAATTGAAATTTGCTGCTAGTATGAGCAAGGTAAACCACGATTTTCTGAGATTTATTATGATATTTAAGATAAAATACAGTTAAAAAAAACTTTTTGTCTACTTGTCCAGAGAAATAACCAAATATGGTGATTGCTACTTTTTTTTTAAACATTTGGCATCAACATAAATCAATACAGCAACAAAGCAGCGTCTAAAGATGACACACGTCATAATCTTAGGTGTAACAAATGAAGCGTGACGTGTTATATCGCAAGCGGAACAAAGGGTGGCTACGTGATCAATTGACACTGACACCTTCACTCTGTATTAAGGAAACAATAATATAAGTAAATGTCTTCAAATAAATTCTATTAATGTCGGGTTTCTATAAAGTAACGAACAAGAACGCTTGAAACAAAGCTCCGTAGTGTATCATGGTTGACGACTCGCCTGATGCCGGCGCCGCGCTGTCCTGTGTCGGAGCGGGTATAATCTATTTGTAAATAAGCGCCCATAATAACATCGGTCAGTCAATCAAGCTTGGCAAAAAAAAAAAAAAACTAATAGTATAACTGGGTGAATGTATATTTGTTACTCAATTACATCAAAGTTACTGAACGGATCTAGAAGAAATTTGTTAAATTATAGTTTGTGCAGTATTGTTTTCACATAGGCTCATACTTCTTTAAAAAAAAAACACTGTTCCTGTGGGATATTATAAAAACTGAAAAAATGCGGGTAAAACCGCGGCACAGCTAAAGTGTCTATAATGGTAATAACTAAATAATAATGTCCTCAGAACTAGGCATGAATAAGGCTTTGTTAATAAATATTCGATCTTTCGGGAAATCACGTTCCATTATTCAGAAATCTCGTGTGAATTACCCAAACTAAATGAGCTTTGGTATTTTAACAAGCTTATATTAAACTTCACTTCCGTCTAATTGTTTCGCAAACCTTATTTTGCTAGTAGTATTGAAAGAAAGGAAGAAAAAAAACATATCGCTAGGTAATTTTTTATGGGAGTGCGCCGATTTACTCACCCTGATGATTTTTATTTCGACAAAATTATAATTTGAACAAGCAGTCAATTAATACAGGTATTTATTTGACATATTAAACTTTTAATATTATTTTTGGTAAATTAAATAACGATTCAGTGGCCAACTTTAGTATCGGACTTGCTTCTGACTAAAGTGTAACCGAAATGATTGTATTAAATCTTTTTAACCAATCGCGCAGCGCTGCCAGACATGTCAGTAACGTGCCGCCAGTTCCGAGCCGATGTCAATTCTCTCTGGCTCGACCCTTCGACTGCCACAATCGTAGAACAAATAAAAAAGAATAAAAATTATGGTGAACATATACAGCGTCAACTAGTCAGCGGTCTCAAAAGATAATAAAAATTAAATACTTACTTAATTAAATCAGCATAAACGTGATTGCCACATGCCCACATTAAAAATCATGAGTTAATAATGGTGTTTCACGAAAAATGCTCACAGTAAAATTACACAAAGTTACCAGAAGTACTCGTAGCATTTCGATATCATGTTAGTAATTTTTAGCACGCACGAGTTTATCCAATAGCGAAGTGTCTGGCATTTGAGGAACAAAAATATTAAATGTAGCTCACAAATCTCGAGTGAAATACGAAATACCACAAAAAAAAAATATTTCATAATAGTTACTAAATCTATAAATACTTGAGTACATAAATTTGTTATGTTTTATCAAAATAAGTCAATAAATTATGTTTTGTATCAAGTCAAAGGAGCACAAGTATTTTTTAATCTAGTATAAATGTTAAGTAATTTCGTTTTGATTAAAATGAAATTTTGGTAATAACTATTAACTTTACTATTACCTTTACCATGTTGTATAGGAGCGACAGCTGTCGTAGAAAATATGTTACCATAAACCATAAACCAGTTTTTTATTTATAAATGGCCTGTAGTCTGCTTAGAACCATGAGGAGATGGTTAACCACAAAAATCTAAACTACATAGTTTAGTAGTAGAATAATCTGAGAGTTTGGTATTTTACATTTGGAGCCCTAACGATTAAATATTAATCATCCAAAGTCCTATTTTCATAAATATAGTTCCTATTAATAAGTCTTGATATCAATCGCTGTAGTAACAAATCACAAGGCTACGGGCCGATGATCCTAAATTTGCACTATGTGGCTGGCATCATAAATACGTAAATTGTGTCCCTGATTCCAATCCGTTAACCAAAGCAAACGTATAAATTAGTAATTTGACGGATAACAGATGAACAGAACAAATAGATACTTGACTTCTTGTTTGCTAAGATCTACCAACCGTACTAACTGTACAGCAGCGTCATCAAGTACTTAAAACTTGAAGAACTACTACAGCAAACTTTACCAATTGGTAACAACCTCAAGACACTTACATCAATTTTAATTTATACTTTTAACCGATCGAATACACCTTAGCTGAGTCTTTTCGTTTAATTTATTTGAAAGATCGATTAAAAGGTTAATTATTTACCAGCAAATGTTGATTTGGAGTGACACAGGACTGCCCCAGCCTCCGACCTTGTTGTCAAGACAGTCTGACACCCTCCGGGGTTTGAGGACACTACAGACAGATGAAGGGCGGCCGTGACGTGATCAATCGCTTTGTGGCTTCGCCGCTGACTTGTCATAAGGGCTGCACTTCCACTGAATTGTAGAGCTAATATACCAAGTTAAAAATATATCTTTGTTTTATACAAGTGAAATCGTAACATGTTTTGTACAGGGTTAAAGATAAATAAATCTGCTAGTCTATTTGAGAGACCCTTATCTTGGCTGATGTGATGTTTTAAAAATAAAATAATTAGACTCTAAAACTGTAGGAGTATCTTTCGTTCAGGGTCTGAAGTTAAAGTTTGCAACAAAATAACATGATGCAATCGAAGTAACGGGAAGTTTCACTTGGCAGTTATTACTAAAGCTAGAGCAGAATTGAAATGTGTTAAGTCGATCATTATAACCATTTAAAAAATTCGCCACAAAAATTTTATGTTACAGTACGTCGTATTGGATTATTTTGCCTTTTTGTCCTTCTGAAAGTTATTACCAACAAGATAAAGTTTCACATTAGTTTGGTTGTTTTTGCATAAAAAGAGCCTTAAAAAGGTTATCAACCTACCTACGCAAAAACGCCGCACTGACTTGACTTGACTTGAGTTGAACTTGAGCAGTTTTATTACTCGTCACGTAAAAATAACTTATCAAAAATAGAAAATTCATCTTTCACGCCGCTAAACATTTTGATAGTTGATGTATTTATTATATAAAAAGTAGAAAGGCAGTTTGCTCAACTAGTCTGTAAATATATCAGTCAGTCTCGAGTCTCGTCACGTCTGAGCTCTGAGGTACCTTTATCAGGAGTTGCTCTCGTAAAATATAATAGATTGCAACAGCTGGAGAGATACTTATATTGAAAAGTATGGATTATTTTAACATTAAACTTTTCAAAGTAATGCTCTTATTTTTCCGTGCTCCAGAGGCCATGTTTAGTTGTTGATATCAGCTATACCGTTCATGATGGAGGGATCGGATGGCTTTTTTATTTCCGTCGCTAACGTTAGAATTTGTAGGAACATATTTGTATTAAAACAAAAAAATTTTCCCTTTGTCTTGTAATTTTTCCTATGATAGTACTAAATTATACTAATTATATGTAATCATTTTAAGTAGAACGTAATATTATTGGCGGTGTTTATGCGCAACAAAGGTTTTAGGGCAAACGTTCTAAACAGAGGGTCTAGTTTTATATACATGAATGCTCTGAACTTATTTGTCACCAACATAAGCTGAACTACGATATTTGCTACGATTATCATTTGTCGCTTTCAAAAGTAGACCCGAGGTGTAAAATGGCAAGATCACTAACCATTTCATGCTATCTATCCTTTTTTTTTTATACAACTGAAGTGGCAACCAAGCGTACGGCCCACAAGATGGTAAGCGGTTACCGCAGCCTATGGACGCTTGCAATACCAGAGGTATCACTCGCGGGTTGCCACCTTGAGGCTAAGATCGGTGCCAGTAATTTCACCGGAAACCATACCCTTCGCACCGGAACACAGCAATGCGAGCATTACTGCTTGGCGGCAGAAATAGGTATGGTGGTAGAGTTTTAACTGTGTTTATGAAATTAGGTCAAAGAAAAGCACCCCGACCTGAGACCGTGCGAGACATAGTAATTGAGACTCACTTAGGCGCGAACTCAAATTAAAGCCAAGCATATTGCACGGTTCATGTAACAGCGTTACTACTATGCATAGGTATCTACTTACCGAGTTTATGTAAAAGTATTGTTCAGGTTGAACAATTTATGTTGCAGTAAGCATATTCCAACTAGTTTATACAAACATGTATGAATCTGCTTGCAAATATTTAAATAATATAACTACCAGTCTAAATTTCAATAAAATGATTTATTCTAAAGATAGTGCCTATACGAGTTTGTAATTTACTTACTAGCTGTTGCACGCGACATTATTTTCGTGGATGTATTTATGTGAACACGGGAACCGTACATTTTTCATAAGAAATAAGCATTTGATTATCATGTGCTATTTCTATATCTCCATGCCAAACATACAAATTCCGTTTAACCCATCTGGCGCGATAATATAAATATTTACAAAATATTTTATGACAGTTAAACTAGATTCAAATTACTTCTGTTTCGTTAATGTTTAGCACAATAAGCCCCAAGGTACTTACCCGAGCTTATTCCCAGAAAGTTGGTAGTCAAAACAATGTATAAACTCATATTACACCCCAACTAAATAACTGTTAAATAATGTTTTGTTAGTGACCTACTTGTACACGTGTAAGCCTCTAAAAACTTTTATCAAAAACAAACATTTCATTCTCTTTTGTCGGTGGAAAAAGAGCCTGAAACATAATAAAGGTGCCCACAGCAATCGCAAAAAAATGAGTCCTAAAATTTTCATTACAAGGTCGCAGATGATACTGACATAACGGAGTAACAGTGGCGGAGCAAAATTACTACCGAGCCGTATGCCCTTTTTGCCATCCATCAACATAAAAACTCGCTGGTCCTAAAAATACGCCAAGGTTACAGTTAACATCCCCTTTTTCATAAAAGATAGACTTATAAAAGTGCGGTTGCTAGCCGTGGTATTTACTACGAAAGCGGGAAGGCGTTTAGTCACAAGTTGGCAACTCTGTATCACGAGTATATTTTACTAATTTCAGAATTCATCCGGCCACAACATGGAATGTTAGCTGTTCGAGATGAAACTATATTTTTTCGTATGACACCGTGTGTAGGGAATTCTCATTGTGCTCTATAGATTTTCGCAAGAAGTAACCTTTTCAAACGTTTAGAAAAATTACCTTCGTCGCCTCACTGAGTTGATTAAATAAAGGAGCGTGCCAGGTGGTGAAGTTTTTTGTGAAAGTCTTTCGATTCTCCAAGGAATGCCCTAGAAAGCCTCGTTTATTAAAAATTATTGCCAGTTTGATATTTGTTGTTCCACAGATAACATAATTCTGGTTGGACAAACTTATTAACTTTTTGTTTTACTATTAATGTAGGCTACCTTTATAGATGCAATTAAATTGTTTTATACCAAGAGCAATAGTTAATATGACCTTGATAATTACATGTTTATCTTACGTTTATAATATCCAAAAAAATATTTTGCCTCAAGCGGGATTTGAACCTTCAACCAACCTTCCGCTTGCTTCTTTAATATTATTGTCTCAGTATAATGGTTAAAAAACAAAAAATAAAATACATTGGGTTTAGCTTAGTTTTTATAAACAAATAAAACAAATATGTACATGTTGTGTTGTAAATAGACAAAATACCAGATATACGATCTACTTTAGAGACTAATAGCGCCATCTGTACTGGCAGTGTTGTTTATGAATAAATCAGTTGTTTTAGTCAGTTCATGAAAAACAGTCGTTTTATTTTAGGTTATGGGATCCAGCGTACAAATTTTTCAGTTGTGTAAATAGTTAGTCAGAATTATCACCAATACTATGTGTGTGATGGACAGTAACAGTGTTTTACAATTGCTGTCAGGCCGTAGACGACGGACCGTGCGCACGCTTATAAGACCTGTTTAGCGTTGGTTGTCGTAAAGTACAGAGATAGTTAACATTTTTTTTTTTGGTTGAAATTTGCATCTTCTGTTGCAATGTTTAAGTGCAAGAGTAGTGAGTCTGAGTTTATGGACGGAGCACAATGCTCGGTTTGTCTGGGGCAATTCGACTTCGGTTGTGCTGGTGTCACCGAGACAGGATATCGCAGATTAGGAGAAAACAGGAAGCTGTCATGGAAGTGCTCCACCTGTAAGAGTGTTCGGGCGGCAAGTCCACTTCCACCGCCAAAGCTACTGCTACGACGTCTCCTATGCCAGCGGACTTGGACACCGTGCTTGCCGAGTTGAAGCGTCTGTCTATTCAGGTTGCTGTACTCCCCGGGCTTAATGAGAGTATTAAATCCATAAAATCAGAATTGTCTGCACTGAAGTTTTTGAAACCTGAGCTCTCTGACATTAAGTCGTCAATTGATTTTGTAGATCGCAAAATTAGTTGCCTGTCTGAGAAAATTCTGGAAATGGAAAAAGGCATTCAATCTTTGAAGAAAACGAAAAATGACGTCGAGTACCTACAACTTCGAGTACAAAATTTAGAAGGCCGCATTCGAGAAAACGACCAGAGATCGCGCTTGAATAACATCGAAATAAAAGGAGTCCCCGTCTCAAACTCTGAGAATTTATTCGATGTGATCTCCAAGATTGGGTCCCACATTAAGTGCGCAATACCTAAGGAACAGATAAATTACATAGCTAGAGTGCCCATGCGCAACGATAAAGAAAATAAGACCATTGTCGTTGCTGTTCACAGCAGGTACATTAAAGACGATTTTGTCGCTAGAGCGAAGAAATGTACTACTACTCCAGCGGATTTGGGTATGTCAGGCGTTAACAGAATCTTCGTGAATGACCACTTAACATTGGAGAACAAGGTGCTTCTCAATAAAGCTAAAGAGCTGGCAAAGGACCGGGGTTTTGCGTTTACTTGGGTAAAGGGATGCAAGATCTTTGTTCGAAAAAACCCAACGTCACCAGTGATTGTCATAAGAGCGGAATCAGATTTAAAAAAACTATAATGCACTTAAATTGCTTTCTATTATTAGTTCTATTATTCGCAATGTCTATTCTTTCTTGTAAAAACATCCGCTACCAAAGGTTGACGAGCGCTGTTGCACTTGTCGCTTCAAGGTCATGTTTTATGCACAAGTTTTACGCTCGCTTATTGCTACCTACACCGGTGCCGGTGAGTCAGCTGGTCATCTGCTCCTATGCCTATTGTTATTATAATCGTTTTATTGCCTTTTTGTCACTTGCTACAATATTATCTTACCGCTGCCTTTTTCATACCATAATTATACTTTTTACTCGCCTACTAAAGTCAATGAAGCTTGTTATGCCTATTCATAAACTAATAAAAACCACTGTTAATAATGCTTCCTATTAGCGTTTACTACCAAAACGTGCGTGGACTTTGCACAAAAACAACGGTATTCTATAGAAATATATGTTTAAGTTCGTATGATGTTGTCTGTCTTACTGAGACCTGGTTAAATAATTGTATTAATACCAGTGAGCTGTTTGACGACCGTTACATTGTATGGAGGCGCGATCGAAATTACGAAGAGTTGAACCAAGTGAAGGGGGGCGGGGTATTAGTTGCTGTTCGTCGCGAGCTCGTAGCCGAGTATCGAAACGAGTGGTGTTCCTCAGCCGAGGATATGTGGGTAACCTTATTAATCCATAACCGTAATCCTAGATCAACCTACAAGATCCATTTATGTGTGGTTTATATATGTGATCAAAACCGTGGGAATTCTATTGAATTGCAACTATCTAATTTTGCTGATAATTTAACTAAAACTGTTTTAGAAAATCCCCTTGATAAATTTATTATATTAGGCGATTTTAACATGCCTCTCGTTTCATGGACCACTAGCGATGATGGCATTACACTTAATCCTAGCAACCTCCAGGGTTGTCACCAGATAGATTTATTTGACAGTCTTAATACGTGTAATTTACTACACTACAATTCTTATATAAATTATAGTTCCGGACGTTTGCTCGATTTAATTTTTTCAAATGACGACGTTACCGTCGCTTCTTGTGACAACCCGCTAGTGCCTGAAGATCCCCACCACCGTTCTGTAATTACCACTGCAGATTTTGTTCAGTTCCACACTATTAAGCCATTAACCATACATAAAGTTTTTCTACGAGAACGGTGATTATCAATTATTTTGCTCTGAACTCGACGCTATCGACTGGCACTCTGAGTTAACCGATAGAACATTAGAAAATGCTGTTTCATTTATGTATAGTACATTGTGTAAGTTACGTGGTACTTATATTCCCTCAAAAACAGTCACTCCGTCCCGTAAATACCCATTATGGTACAGGCAACCATTAATTAAACTACTTAGGGAAAAAGCCAAATTTCATCACAAGTTTAAGAATTATGGCAACTCATATGATTGGGAGTCTTTTATAATTCTAAGAGAGAGAGCACGGACAATGGAAAGTGATATGTACAAAACTTATATGAAGCACATTGAAAACTGTATAAGGGAAAATCCCCGTGCCTTCTGGACATAATATGTAAAAAGTAAAAATAAGTCAAACTCTTATCCTTCAGTCATCCAGTACGGCAGCCGTTCTTCCGACCAAGGTGCGGAGATCTGTAATATGTTTGGGGAATATTTCCATTCCACTTTTCTTAGTGACACACCGGTTGACATACAATCAAATTTAGAGAGTTCTCAGTACTACCCTTCAGCCGATATCGGTATGGTGGAAGTACTGGAGGAGGACGTTCATAAATTATTTAAATCACTTGACCTTAATAAATCAGCTGGTCCGGATAATATTCCGGCCATTTTAATAGTGAAGTGTGCCAGTAGTCTTGTTGTTCCTCTCTCTCTCCTGTACCGTCGCTCACTTACTGAGGGTATCGTGCCTGACATCTGGAAGGCGGCTTTTATCACCCCAATTCATAAAAAAGGGCCTAAGGACAGGGTTGAAAATTACAGACCTATTTCAAAATTATGCTTGTTTGCTAAAGTTCTAGAAAAAATAGTCTATAATCAACTCTACTCTGCACTCAAGCATGATCTAGCGCCACAACAGCACGGGTTCTTAAGAGGTAGGTCCACTACATCTAATCTTTTGTTATGTTCTGAGTATCTGACGCGCTTCATGTCAGAACCTTCCCAGGTGGACATTATTTATACCGACTATAGCAAATGCTTCGATCGTATTGACCATTTGGTACTTCTTGACAAGCTTCAACGTGTTGGTATTAGAGGCAATCTTTTTAGATGGTTTACATCTTATGTTCGTAACCGTTGTCAAACTATAGTCCTAAACGGATACTCCTCTTCACCTATGAGTATCCCTTCAGGTGTTACTCAGGGGTCATTACTGGGTTCTTTGCTTTTCTCCATATTTGTGAATGACATCTCTTCGTGTTTTATTAGTTCCAAAATTCTTCTTAATGCAGATGATATGAAAATTCTTCATCAAATAAATTGTATCAATGACGCACTTATCTTACAGGAAGATTTAAATAGATTTCAGAATTACTGCATAATAAATAAATTAGATTTAAATGTATCTAAGTGCTATGTTTGTTCATATACTCGTAAACCTTGTCCTTTAAAATTTGATTATACTCTACATAACGTCGCTCTAGCAAGAGTATATTCAATCAAAGATTTGGGTGTAACATTTGATAGTAAACTTCTTTTTGATGAACACATTAATAACATAATCAATAAAGCATCTCGAGCGTTAGGTTTTGTCTTAAGAATGTCGTCAGAATTCACAAGTATAAAAACTTTTAAAATACTATACTGTGCATATGTGCGCAGTCATCTAGAATATGCCTCGCAGGTATGGAATCCCTCTTACAACATTTACTGCTCGAGGTTAGAACGCATACATAAGAAGTTTTTACGCTATTTACAATTTCGTGCTAAAATTTACTTGCCTGATTATTTAACGAAATGTCTTAAATTTCACTTCCTGCCGTTTCTTGAACGCAGGAAAATAGCTGATATAGCATATCTACTAGGTATTGCAAATGGCTCAGTGGATTGCCCGGAGCTACTTGAGCAGATAGGCCTGCGCACTAACACAACCACATTAAGAAGACCTAATTGCCTCTACGTTCCTGTAGTTCGGACAAAATATAGGCAAAACTCATTCTCCATTAGAGCAAGCACTACGTTCAACACTTTGGTTAAAGCGGATGTTGATATAGATTTATTTAACACTTCACCGAGTAGGCTTAAGCGTTTACTAAGTGAAAAATTATTTTTCTTTGACTGCAACTAAACTCTTTTAGTCTATTTTGATATTTAAGTATTTATGTTTGTTTTCTATCTCTGTGTATAACTCCTATTTATTTAGAAATTATTTGTTATAGTTTTCGTCTACTGTTTTGTGTTTATGCTATTACTTTATATCTATAAGTGGAAACTTTTAATTGGCCCTCAGCGTACATGCTTATCGTGTACTTGTTTTAGTATTTGTTTTTTTTGTACCTAGCTGTAAGTTTTCCTAAAACTGTAAAATAAAATAAAAATAAAAATAAAATTAGACTGAAGCTGCGAAGAAATTTATTTTTTTGAACTGTTTTTTTATACTGACGACCGTTGCCATGGCTACCATCTAACTATCTTGTCAGGTACGTCACAACGGATCTCGGCCGTCGTGAAATTAGCCGTTTCGATGCGCAATGGAGCTTTTTCAAACTAAATTGTCTTTGCGCATCACAAACGGCTAACTTCACGGAAGCCTAGATCCGCTGTGCGAACTATACCAGTACCAAAGGAGTGGTGTTTTCGCAGCGGAGAATTTTCTGGTTTCTTGGAGGGCTTGATCAGCAGGATTATGAATCTGGAAAAGTGCCAGGAGCCGCAGATGATGCGAAAGGTCGACATAATCAGATAGTGAGTGGTGTTTTCGCAGCGGAGAATTTTCTGGTTTCTTGGAGGGCTTGATCAGCAGGATCATGAGTATGGAAAAGTGCCAGCAGCCGCAGATGATGCGAAAACAAAAGCAAGGTATATTTTGACAATAGATCCGACGTTGACTTAGAGAATGTCAGTATATCGAAGGAGTTGGGTGAAAAGTTGAAGTCGTTGAAGATGCTGTTTGATGACTCAGGATTTACCAGTGGCGGAATCGAGATATCTAATATTATATATTCGACTAAAACTGCACATCGATGACATGCTATGTAGTTCAGATTTTCGAGGTCAGAAGTTGGCAGGAACGGGTTTTGGAATATATATTTGTGATGAGTGGATTGGATCTATCATGTATTATGCCCATGATAATGGCCATCGAACACTCTGGAATTAACATCACGACAGATGTCATGAAAACGAAATTGATGGACATGGATCCGGGAAAATTGATGACGACGATGACACAAATGCATTGGCATGTTTCCGTTATGAATAATCGCAACAAACTTTTTTTTGGAAAAGATGGAATGCCAGGAAAACAAAAGTCAACATCTGTCATAAATAAACAAAATGTGAGAGGCTTCAAAATGTAAACAGTGCGGTCACTGTTGGATTGAATGCAAAATTTAGTGGGAAATGCTATAGAGAACAATAGCAAGGGAGATTATTTCATATCACTAAAAATGTTAATGACGAAACTTAAATTGAGGAGGCTATCGAAATGGAAATGAGTCCGAAATCTTTACCAATAAGAGCAAGAAAAAAGCCTGATGTTATGGTTTTATGTACAGCAGATATGCCAGCAGATTTAATGACAAAAAGTGTAAAGGTATTAAGAGTAGGTAATCTTTATTTTAGATGGTATTTTGAGTGGGAATGTTGTAAATAGACAAAATACCTGATATACGATCTACTTTAGAGACTAATAGCGCCATCTGTAGTGGCAGTGTTGTTTATGAATAAATCAGTTGTTTTAGTCAGTTCATGAAAAACAGTCGTTTTATTTTGTTGTACATAAATACATTGCGTATGCAAAATACATATAAACAGTTGAATATTACCATAAAAGGCATCTGACTATTTAGATTTAACTATACAAACTTATTCGGGTTTACAAGCAACTTTATTGACAAAACCAAAATAAAAATATGTACCTACATACAAAACATACTTATATACATTATATTATTTAACTTGACATTTAGATTATATGTATTTAATTTTGTTAGACCTAAGATAGTGTAAAATTTTATTATTATTTTTAATGTTTAATGTTTTAATTTTGTTTTTAATTTTTTAATTTTTGTTTTTATGTTATTAGTATTAGTATTAATTTTAGTATTAGTATTAGTAGTAATTTTAATAATTAGTGTAATTGGTTATGCACCGTTCTAGTTAAATAAAAGGTACAAAAATGGTGTAAGAACCTACCACTTTCTGTTTTGTTCACTATTTTGTTACGATAATAAAATAAGTACCTATTTTTCTCGTAAGCGATGCTCAATAATAAAGATCCTTAGAGGAACTAATCGCATTATTATTTATTTTTCTCAAAATTTTCGATTGTGTTGCAACAATAATATACATAATACATAGGTACTTACGAAACAGTCAAGCTATCTAAAGACCGTTACTAACTAACTAGTTTTATGAAGTTGTAGGTAAAGTAGTAAGTTCCGACTTAGTCAAGAGCTCTTTTACAGCGCAATAAACTGTTGAAAGGCCTGCGAATCATTTAGCGTTTCGCTAGATACTCTCGAGAATATAAAATTGAATTAAGTGCATTTCCGTGTTAGTTCTAAGGATCTAGGCATCGGCAGCAGACCAGGAGCAATGTTATTTAACTAAACTTAAATAAACTACTGAGCGTTTTGAAACAGTTCATCAGAGGTTTTTTTAATTAACCACAAGCGTTTATAGAAATCTAGACAATAAAAAACAAAGTCACTTCTAGCCGTCTGTCCCTCTGTATGTATGTAACACCCGTGCGAAGTCGAGGCGGGTTGCTAGTTGTTAGAAAATTTACGCACGTGTTTAAAACAATGACAATCGTTTATAATGAAGCCCCATTCCCTATCCTGTACGATACGAGTGGACCTCACAGATGCTTCTGTGATTTTGTGTTTAACTTATGTTTTATCTTTTGTTTTAGTTGTATTAATTTTTATTATCATGCATGTTATGTGTATACTGATAATAGATTTTTTGAATTCTTAGAGGTTGAAAATGGTTAAAAATGTTTTGTTATAAAAAAAAATATATGAGTACCTATTATTTGTTATCCGGTTAATATTATTTTACAAGCTTTACTTAGTTATGGCTTAATGGCGCCGTGTAAAAATATCCGCTAATATTGATTTATTAGTTACGTTTAGCTTGGAGCTAGATGGCACTGTGCAAAGAATGTCAGGAATTATTTATTTTATTTAACATCGTCTCTCAGGCTACGCGTCAAGTTATAGGAGCCCGCAGACAGCGTTCGATACTCCAATAATTGACTCTGTGACGGTTCAAATCAATGATTTAATTAGCAGCAGCTTCAGCACTTTAACAAGTGGTGGAGGGAACTTTAATTAATTCAAAATTGGTTTCTGAACGACTTCGCTTTTCATTGCACTAATGACGTAAGGAAACGATCAGAACTATTTTAATAAAAATATAAGGAAACGAGTTTATGTGTTTATGGTACAAATAAAATAAGTAAATTATTGTGAAGTAAAACTTTTTGTATTATGACGTCATCTATTAACGGGTTGTTATGTCGTTTGTCTGATGTTTAGCGCTATGCCTGACCATAACAGTAACAGTGTTACTCAAAGTGTGTTCGTTACCCCGAGATGTAGTTACTAAGTCTCTTCGCTTGTACACTCTCAGTCGAGTGTTCCAGCAATGGGAACATGCTGTCATGGTAATGATAAAATTATTAATAACGATTCCAAAACTAAACAGAATAATAACGACTAATAACTGACTAATCGGTTGATCATAGCTATTATTTAGAGGCCAATGGCTGAGGCGGGCCATTGCATACCAAAATGACATAAATATCGCCTGGGGTAGACGTTTTTGATCGATCTCTCTTTCTCTCTCTCTCAAATTATAGCGAGATCCTTATTTGTTGCGATGCTCCAATCAGTGTAATTACAACTCGTGTCTTCCAAAAATCCTGCTGCTTTATCAACGTCATTGAACGTAGCTTCTAAAGTTCGTATCGACGTTAATTTGCTTATCTTATTTCAAGCCTAATATCGTTGGTTTAATGTTGAAGTTAGAATGCGCTTCGCTGTACCACTTTATGACAGAGCAATAACCTCCAGAATGCAAAACTAAATGAGTCTGCATAGTCCATTTTATTTGGAAAAACAAGACATACCACTTATGCCAATTTATTCACATGATCTTTTATAATAGCTATGCGAGAATTTGAATTATCCCAGGTAGGGTGGTAATAACTCTGTACATAATACTAATCACTTCCAACTATATAAAAAAAATGCTTTACTGGCTGTGATGACTTGAACAAAATTACCAAAAAATCACTGTCTAATAAATATATACTGCTTATAATATAATTACAAAACACGCTTTTAAGCTCTCCTTGCTTGAAAGACAAATACACGAAGTAAATTTTTTCATTATGTACGTTTTCTAAAGTCCAAGTGTGAAAAGAGTAATTTACGCTTCGAAGTTTCCCATTTACTTTAATTCATTCACTCTCATCCTAAATGACTTTGTGAAAAGATCTATTAAAAGCTAACTATTGAAATCTTAAGCGAATCTTTTCAGCGGTGAAACTCATCTATCTTGTTAGATTATTTCGGCGTCTACGTAGATTATAAAGATTTCCATGGGATTTAAACACGATATTGCACTAAAAGAAGATTGTTCATAAAAACGAGCTTAAATGCTTTCGTGCCTTTATTTTAATAACTGCTGAAAATCTTACAAAACATGCCTTCTTAATTAAAAAAAAACATTTTTACAATCGTAGAAATAAACAAACGAGGTTTTGGAGATACTTTCTAATAAATTTCATAGTCAACGTGACATTTTGAATTCACCTTGACTACAACAAAAAATAGAGATCCACACTCCCATTAATAACAAAGTAGGTTACATCGAATTGAGATGAAAAAATACTTTTCCACGTTGATAACAAACGCCATCGTTGAGAAATATTACGCCAATATCGCGGGAACCATTACCTGGAGGCGGAAGAGTGCGAGACAAAACGAATCGCCTGAGATACTTTCACGCTCATCGCCCACAGGCGCGTTGGGCCTTTTTGCTAGAGTAATAAGGCTGGGTTTCGTTTGTGCGGATAAGCGATTTGGCGGTAGTTAACGCGTATCACGCATTTGGATTGCCGTCTCTAGCCAGGTGGAATCGTGATCGATTGCCCCTTTGTCGCTTCGCGGAGTTACGCCCCGATATTACCGGAGACATTTCTTGGGTTGTCACCGCTCGCCACCTCAGCAGGAATTGCCTGCTGATAAATTGTGTGGTTACATCGTCTCACGCGGAGTTGTCATTACTAACTGTTCGGGAATCTTTTTTCGGGTTTTTGTAATACCATAGGCTTTGTCTATTCAGTTTTATATATTGATTGCTTGGAATATGAAGTAAAAGAATCGCGTGAGTCAATTGATAAAATAAGTTTAACTCATTGACAACGTGAATTATTTATAGAAATACAAGCGCATCTAAACGTCAGACACCTGACGATACAAATGTAGTCAATTCAAGTTTAGTCTCTCTGATTTCAGGCAGTGGTTTCCAAATTAACGTGGAGATAGACATCGAACATGACTCATCTAATGCTAAGTACCTGGTTTTACCTGGTGGTAGGACTCTTCAGCAAGAGTCCATCTAAGTGGGTACCACCGCAGTGTCAGATATTCTACCTCTAAGCAGTAGTGTGCAAGCATTACTGTCTTTAGGTTTGAAGGGCACTGTAGCAAGTGAAATTACTGGGCGAAAGAGACTTAACAACAATGTCTCGGGCAATGATAAGCGCAATGCAGTGCCACGCAAACACTTAAAGACTTTAAGCTTTGGGTGGCACTGCATCTGTTATAGTCAGGCGTGGTGCTTAACATCAGGCGGGCGTCTTGATTGTCTTGTCACTTACTGACAAAAAAAATAAAAAAATGGACAACTGGTAAATCCACAAAGTGATAATCTAAGCTACGAAGTACTTGTTACTCTTCGCTACAAGTTTAAGGTTCCTATCGGATTTTCTGCTGGAGCTGGGAACTTGATTTTCACCTGCAATTTACCGTCCAAAAATAAATAATAATGCAATTGTACTCTTGAATTTATACAGCAGCGTTCAAACATACGTAACTCTTTTTTTCTTTATGTAATTTTGTGTAAATAAAATGTATGGTGACTTATATTTTTTTAACTTTCATTTAAGGAGTATTAAATTGTCTATTAAATACAATTTATTGCATTAACCTAGCATTCTTACTTTCCGAGATTTTTTGGATTCTTTGAGTGACCCGGATTCATTGCTCTCGAGTGTATTTATGCAGTATTTATTTTTAGTCTCCACTACTTAGCACTAGTTTTTAATGTTATTGCATCTCTAGTGAGAGACAAAAATATAAACCAGTAAAACAAAACAGCTATCATTATTATCTATCTGTATCTGCTCTCTCTACCTACCATAAATCTACGAAATATTCGCAATATCAAACAATAAATTCTAGAAGCTACAGTGCTAACAAGCCAAGCAGTTGTCGGTTGAGAAACACAATTTAAGTTCGTCAACAGTCGGTTTCAGGCACCCGCTTGGCAAGCATAACTTGTTTATAGAGACGCCGATGCTCCAACTGCCCTAAGTCTGAAAATTGAATCGGTCGTTGGGTGGTTCATCATAAATTAATGATCTCACAATGCGTTAAAAATACATAAAATTTCTGGCTTCGTTTCATTGATTTATACTTTCTTGTTTTTAAGGTGCTTGAAACAGTGGGGAGGCTCAAAACCTTCTTAATCCTAATCATCATGACAGCCTTTTAATGTTCCCACTGCTGGGACACTGGCCTACTCTCAGGCGAGAGTGATTGGGTCTTAATCCACCACGCGGACCCAATGCGGATTGGTGGATGGCACATGTCTTTTGAATTTTTAGTTCTTGGACATGCCGGTTTCCTCACGATGTTTTCCTTCACCGTATGAGAGCACTAGCATTGCGCACATAAATTTTTCGAACAGAAAAATCCATTGGTGCATGACCGGGTTTGAACCCACGACCTTAGGATCGGAAGGCGGGGTCACTACCACTAGACCACCGGTGCTCTAATCTTAATCCTAATGCTTGTTAGTTATCTGAGAGACTTCATTATGATTAAAAATGCATGGTAAAGTAATAAACGCCAGGAACGTAAAAAGGTATCTGATCTAAAAAACTTGGAAAGTATAATATAGAGTTAATTTTCTAATTATCATTCTGAAATCTTCTTTGACACTATTAGACTTCATCTAGTTTATGGCTAATTGCGGTTAACCAATATAACTGTCTCTCTTTAAGAGTCACCGTTCAGCTAACGGACAGACGGCTAACCTGCAGTCAGCATATTTGACACTTACTCGAAGGTCGTGAAATAGGCCCTAAAAACGCTGTTTCGTTCCTGCCTCGTCGACGAATCTCGAAAAAATACGAGCAAAGTTTGGAAGAAAGAAATCTGGATGCGTAATTAAAGTGAATGTTGGCGATTTAGTTAACGCTGCCTATTACATAGAGTGGCTGAGGGGAGGTTGGGCTAGGTTCACGCGGAAATGCACCTCACAATTTTTAGCAATTCCCCAAAAAGATTTTGCGGGTTTTTACCATGCACCGCGATAATCTCCCACTAGCAATCCCTCGCGTGCCTCGAGCAGGTGTACGAAGCTGGTAAATAAAATCTGACAACAATATTAAAATAAAGTAACGCATTTGTGTTGAACTTTCTATGTGCTTACGGCTTGACTTGCCGGTTACCAGAAGCTAACAACAATATATTGTGGTCAATACGTAAGTACTATAAAATACTTGTCGCGCATGCATTACAGTCATGCAAAGATTGTGCAAACCGCAAAAACGCGCACTGCATTGTGAACCTAGTCTTACGAAAGATAGGGGAAGGAGGGGTAAAGTTTTGAGCAAGTTGAGACGACCTCATCACGGCTGCTTTCCTGTAAATGAGTAAAGCGACGGCCTGTGCCTAATGTGCGTATTTTAGTCAGAAGTACTAACTCCATGTAGATTTGTGATATTATTCTGGCGCCGGTTGTCCTTGATTGTATAATGATGCTTCATTTTGTTTGCGGCTTGTAGGTTTTGATGGATGAGCAAGAAATAACGTTTTTTGTTATTATTATGGACAAAATATGTTACATGCAACGTTAAGGCCATATTCCAACTGAGCTGAAGTGCGGAGATTAATAAAATTGAAATGGTTACCTGAATGGAACGCGAGTAAGAAAGTTTTAAGAGTAGTAGAGTTCTCTGTGATAGAGCTCGTCCGGGTAAGGACTACCACCATACCTATTTTTGCCGCCAGCAGTAGTGCTTGCATTGCTTTGTTCCGATGTGAAGGGTATGGTTTCCGGTGAAATTACTGGCACATGAGGCTTTCGATCTTAGCTTTAAGGTGGCAACCCGCTAATGATACCTCTGGTATTGCAGGCGTCCATAGGCTGCGGTTACCGCTTACCACCTTGTGAGCCGTACGCCTGGTTGCCACCTCAGTTGTATAAAAAAAAAAAAAGTAAATGTCGTGGTTCTATTATAGAATATAACTCGAAGTATTGATTTTATCTATCTATATTTTCACGATGTTTCCCTTAACCGTATGAGAGCACTCGCAATGCGCACATTTTTTTTTTGAACAGAAAAATCACTAAGGGCTCACTACCACTGGACCACCAGTGCTCAAACAATAAGTAAGCTAATCTAAAACAGGCTAACCAGTACTGTGCAGTTAGCCGATTTAACAGCTCTGAACGGTGACTGACCGACAAGGATATAATTGACCAGTTGGGACACTGTGTCCCAATAAATTTTGTCTGAATCGATAGCAACTCGACTAAACTATATCTTTGACATTTGCTCGAACATAGTTCATGAGTAAGATAGTGCTCAGATAGATTATATTATATATCTACTCATTTAGAAACAAACACATTATAATTGATAGATTCAGGCGTTACTTTGCGGAAATCCACTACAAGATAAAATGATAAAAGGTTAAGCGGAATAGTAATAGAGATTTTTCGTCTATTTTTTATCTAACACATTATTCAAAGAAAGACAAAATAAAGACATTCTTTTAAATTAAACGCTGAAAATGTATTATTTCCAACTTCATTTACTAAACACGCGATCCACATTCTGATGTCAGAGTAATAGAACCTCCAGGAATACTTTCAGAATAAAGTATGCCACTACTTCTAGTCTGGGAGCAATGTAATGCGAAACGTAAAATGAAATTGGCAGATATTTTCTACAGCATAGCGTTCTTTGGGACCTGTTTCAGATTTTGTGCGTACCCTAACACGTACCCTGGGGGTGCAAATTCCTACATTACCTACTACATTTTCTTCGCACTACTCTTTTAGAGGAAAATTTTACGCTAGTAAAGTTTATGCATGTTTTCAGGAACACGAGTTTAGTTTGTTATTATTTTATGCAAGAAAACATTGTGTAATATTTTCTAGATACTAAATTGAAACCGGAACCATTTTTTATATACTTAGGTATCAAAAGCTCAAAGCTTCAAAATCACAAATGCTTGTTACATTCATACAAAATATGTAATTCTAACGTCTTCCTCCAAATTTAAAATGGGCGCACGTTTAAAAGTACATGCCTGACGCCCCCGTTCTTAATGTGGCATCCGCATCCCCCGCATCATTCGCGTTTAAGCCCCGCACCCTCGTGAGAAGATGTCCTCATGTCAGAGTCACGGATTGCCAATCTTCTTTGTCCATCCCTGATCCCAATAGTTACTTTTATACTACAATGTAAAATGCGATCGCAATGTATTCTTTCCTATTGTGATTGTTTTAGTTTCATTGCAGATAAAACATCTAGATTTTACCGCCCACAAAACTTATCCTGAATAAAATAGTCAAATAAAACCGAGACACCATATGAACAAATGGTCTCATCGCCCTAGTTGAATAAATTCATCTCAATGACGGTTCATTTACAACTGCTTGAGTATGGAGCTTAGAGAAGAGAAATAAAATGCTGTTTCTAGAAACGTTTCTTTTTGTCCAGACGACGCTCGCTGGCACAAAGAATAATATTGTATCAGTACGGTCACTAAAATGCAGGTATATGAATGCAATTTACTCTATTTTTATTACTATTACATTCATAGTTGCTTTATGTATTCAAGCTCTATCATTATTAATTTACTAGAGCAAGTTAAGATATTTTTTATGGAAGAAAACATAATTGTAATTTTTTTTTGTATATGTATTTTTTTGTATTAATTTTAATCGTAATTTTAGGTGATTATTTTTTATTAAGCAACATGAAAATACGATTCTGGCAAGATATTTTTAACCCCCGACAAAAAACAAGTTTGGCATAATATATTTTCGAGTAAAAGAAAATCTGAGCAGCCGTTTGAAGATGATCACCTCTTTTCTAGTTGATGAAGAAATAAACTTCGGATTTAAAACAATTTATGGTTATTATAATATAGAATTTGGTAAGTACTCGTACCTTTCTGCGTTGTTTGCGCTTAAAGTGAATCCATTCCTGTTTACAGCTCTGGTTGTCTTGGTGTCGTTGGTACGGTTATCCTCAATCCAGTTATTGTTTTCTTGAGGAGAGCCGGCCACTTTGAAAGATTGCAATTACTCGAAAGAAGATTTTATTTGATTCTTCAAGTAGTACTGCTACTTTAATTGTAGGGGTGGATGACAATCAGATTTAAAATTCTTGGGACATAAAAATAAAAACAGTTTTTTTTTCTCAACAGCTTCAATCAGCATTTTCATAATTCTACTATTGGGATACTGTCTGCTTGAGAGTAGGCCTTTGTCGATTTAGTCATAAATTTTAGGTTTTGTACATGCCAGTTCTTTACAGTGGGTTTCTTCACTGCTTGAGAGCACTGGCATTGCCTAAATAACTTTTTAGTGTTCAACCAGTTCCGAACCCACGATCTTAGAATCAAAATTTGGGTAAATACCACTAGACCATCAGTGCAGATGTATTAGCTATTACTTTATATTTATGTTCTAATTTCTTGACTTTTACTTATGCACTTAGTAGGACAAAAAGCTTTTTATTTTATTTTCTATGATTACTCCTAGAAATTGGTAAATCTTTTCTCAATCTTGTCCAAATGACGTAAATATACCCCAATATGCCCTACGCCGAACTCCACATATTTCACAGCAAATGTCGCCAGCGAAATGTGGGTGCTCATTTAGGCATAAAACGAGTTGACTTACATCACCTATTTATCGGCGCATAACCGGACACCATAGTCTCTTATTGCAAAATGCAGTCATATTAAGCGGGATTTGTTTACAAATTGAACCCTAGCGCCTCATTTGTCGAATTTCGCTTTACAAAATGAGAGCAATCTATTTTCAGAGATTATTAATTGCCCTACGCAGTATTTATTAGCGCTAATAGAGTTTACTTTGGGTACACTACTTTTTATTTTTTATTGACGCCCGCGGTAGAGATTGTGGGTTCAATCCCCGCTGCAAGACAAATGTTTGCTTGATCTGCAAATATTTGATCCGTGTCTGGGTGAATCTAAGAAATATTAGTTAGGATTTATAAATAACATTAAATGTGTACCTATTAGTATTAGCAAAGTTTGCTTAGTCTAAGACTAGAAGGCACTATCTAAAAATGTCTGTCAATATTTTTCTATACTAATTTATACTAATATTATAAAGAGAGAAGATTTGTATTTTTGTATTTTTGTTTGTTACGAATAAACTCAAAAACTACTGGTCCGATTTCAAAAATTCTTTTACCATCAGAATACTACATTATCCTTGAGTAGCATAGGCTATATTTATTACTAGCGACCCACCCCGACTTCGCGCGGGTGCAGTTTAATTGCACCCGTGCGAAGCTGGGACAGACTGCTAGTTTATTATAATTCCTTCATGGCAGTCTTCTCATGTCCCCACAGCCGGGGCACTGGCCTACTCACAAGCCAGTGTGATTAAGTAATAATCCACCACGCGGATCCAATGCGGATAGGTTGAAATTTTATAATTATTATTTTACATGAATTTGCTTTGATATAAAGCGTGGAGAATCTGGCAAAAAAACTGTTTTCTATGTGAAATATGCTGAAATGTAGGGTCGACAGTGCCACTGACATTGTCTCTGTGTCTTTATGGTGACTCGAGTAAATCTCGCCGTAACTGCCTCCGGAGTTTTCTTTGATTTAATGGCTCTTTTTATAACCTTTTATACTTGGTTGTGTTGTTTTAATGCACTGACAAAGTAAGAAAAGCTTTGCGGTGCAAGTTTGAAAGCCTTAGCAGTCAATAAAACTGTATTTTCTTTCCAATTTAAAATTATAAATTTTATTAAACAGTATAAAAGTTCGTATACCATGTAATATTAGAAACATTGAAAAAGACTCTAGATTTGAGTAAAATAGTGATCTGGTGGACTTCGCTTTAATAATAAAGTCGTGTTTCAAAACCGGTCGTTAAGTTTTAAAAAAAATGTAAAAAAAAGTGTTTGTAAAATTAAGTATTTTAACGTGAGGAAACCGGCATGTCCAAGAACTAAATCCACAATCGTTGGGTCCGCGTGGTGCATTAATAATAAAAAATACTAAATCATTCTTACTCAAGAATAAGCCAGTGCCCTACCAGTTGAACATTATAATGCTATCATGATGATGATGAACCAAATTTAATAAATTAAATTATCATTAAATAACTAGAGAGGTACAACGGTTCTGACTCACTGAGTTGTAAATTTTTAAGATAAAACACAATTAAATAAACAGATGAAACTGCCATTGTCATTATTAGAATACTTCAGATAATAATTTCAAAACAAGACACTATCATGAGGCATCTACATAAGAATTGCGCCCTTATCGCCGTCGTCGAGCGTATCATCCAAGTTTGTAAGACACTTTGTTTTTTAATTTCGAACATAGCATTAAAGTTGAAATTAATATAAGTTTCACTGCAGCACTTATGAAAGCTCACTGCGCAGTTTATGCAGTTTTTTATTTTTTTTATGTCTACAATAAATGACAAGACGTCAAGACTTTCACCTGTTTCAGGAGTTACGTTTGGCCTTAACTAGCTGCAGTGTAAGTTTTAAAGTTCTGCGGCACTGCACTGTGTTCGTTGCTTCGAGACATAGTAATGTCTCTTTTGCCTCATAATTTCACATGTTACAGATTTCAGACTTTAGATCTAAACACAGTAATACTTGTACACTAATGGTTGGAGGTAGAATATCTGTCACCGCGCCGGTACCCACAAAGACAAACTCTTGCTGTAGAGACCACCGGGTATCACCGTCTAGCTCAATAAGAGGCGAGGTAGGGTCATTTTGAAACCAAATTGGTTTTAGATTTATCTGGATGTTACTCTGTTTCCAAGTAAAATATTTATAAAGCTCACTAATCTCATCGGGTGAATTCAGTGCAAGCAATAAAATACCTATCTCATCCTTTATTTAAAGAATTGCTTTCGGTCCATAAATTTGTTAAACGCTGAAGCTTCCGGTCACAGTAGAAACAGTAGAAATAAAGTATGCAGTCATCACTCCGACAACACTCTACTTGATGCCGTGATACTGTGATGTTACCCACCTTAGTTATTAATAAATAAGTAAATAAATAAATAATGCTGGACAATCCACACTGCATCATCTAGCCCCAAGGTAAGCTGCTGTTAAACAGAGCTGTATTATGGGTACTAGATGATAGATTTTTTTTAATTATATATAGAAAATACCCAGAACACCCGGAACAAATATTTGTAGATCGTACAAACATTTGACCCGAGGTGGGAATCGAACCCGCAACCTCTGCGTTGCAGGCGGACATGCGCCGGCTGCGCCACATCGGTCGTCAAATATATTTTAATTTCAGCATTATGAGGAGACTGTCAAGTCGTGATGATGAGCGATGTTAAGCGCCACGCTTAATACTTGACCAGCAGTTATAACAAAAAAAAAGAGTTCTACGTGACGTTGCATTGCGTTCGTCACCCCGGTTAACTTATTAAGCCTCTTTTGCTCGGTATTTGCTCTAGCTACATTGCCTTTTAATTTAAGTCTAAACACAGTAATGCTTGCTCTCTACTACTTGGAGGCAGAAGACAAACTCTTGCTGAAAAGGTCTGCCACCAGGTAAAGGTTATCGTTTGTTGGATTATTATCTATTTTGAGTTTTAAGACAGCGCGATAAAGCTTAGTTTATACTGAAAGTAAACCCAAGAGTGATACAGACCTGTTTCAGTGCCATTTAGTTCTTCAGTGGGATCTCACAGATGTTGGGCATTTTCAATTTTATGCCTCGTTATGCGTAAAAATAGCCTCTCAGCTTTACTGTTTATCTGCACGTATTATAATAACAACGGAGAATGATAAATGAGGGTTGATTTCAACGTGATGTACATAATAATACTATAATTGATTTTTTATAATTATAGAGTAGCCACAAGGTATATAATTATATAGAAGACGCGCCGACCGACTACTGACACATACTTATTTTATTAGGAGATCAGTTTGACCGACATGCTCGATTTTTATTTTTGGCTATTGAATTAGCATGGCCATACAACGTGGCACTGCCGGAATTCCGGCCATACAAATATTTGAGGCGATAGGAATCGACTGATTTTTAATAACAAAATTATATTATAATTATTATTTTATGATAATCAAGTTTTATAAATCAAAGTTACTTATTATATTGTTTACATTGATTTGAAGAAAATGGTTTTTATTTTAAAAAAATGTAGTGTTCTTTGATTGTACTATGAGGAACGAGGAAACTTATCTACTAAGAAAAATAAAAGGTTTTTTTTTTAACAACTGAAGTGGCAACCAAGCGTACGGCCCACAAGATGGTAAGCGGTTACCGCAGCCTATGGACGCTTGCAATAGGAAATAGGAGGTATCACACTCAGGTTGCCACCTTGAGGCATAGATCGAAAGCCTCGTGAGCCAGTAATTTCACCGGAAACCATACCCTTCACACCGGAACACAGCAATGCGAGCATTACAGCTTTGCGGCAGAAATAGGTATGGTGGTAGTACTTCCTCGGACATGTTCTATCACAAAGAACTCTACTACTCTACTGTTTACTTTATACTTACTATATTTCGATATCCCGCATGATTGATTTTAGCTATAATGAACAAAAAGCATATTTTTTGTAGATTGTTCGTGGCCCGTCGTGGTTCGTGGTAGTTAGCTTGCATTTTTAAAGTCATAACCTCGGTTGATTTTACCATGATGAGCTGGCATTGAGACCATATAAACCATTGACTTGGCCATCTGTCGATCGTTATCACCGTATGTTTTAGAAAATACCAATATTATGTACCTATGTGCAAATGATTAGCGCCAAACGTGCCGAGTGTCCAATAACAGATGTAGTTTAGTTTTAGTAAAACCGTTCAAGATTAGTGCAATTATAATAGCCATTTTGAGGCTGTTTCATTTCCGTTTTGGCTATTGACTTGGCCATTTGAACCTAAACTCTACCGTTTACATAATAAACAGCATTAAAGTAAAGGTACCTAACCCTCTTTAATTTTATCTAATTGTTATTCCACAAAGAAATATTCACTTTCACGGTTTCAAAGAGGATAGCAATTTTGTAACTTTTCGCGAGTTTCTAATTACAAGCCAAGTTTATTTACAAAGAGAGGCAATGAATGGGCATTTTTGCGAATTTGTCAGCTTGAATATCCGAATTAATTAGAAGGTCGGCACGATCGCCAGCTTTGCTGTGATTATCGAGAAACATTTAGTGCTCATGTTTCGTTTTGTTTTACAGGAAATGAAAATTTTACAATATTTTTTAATATTTTCAACAATCAAATACTCAAATACAGAACAATCCTAACGCCTTTGTAGGTCAGAATAAATAATATCACAGAAGATTAGGTTCCAAATTTTTAGTTGTTCGTTGTTTACCTGCGGATAACAATTATATTTTCTAATATAGCCTAAGCTTGTGGAGACGCTTAAGTTTTTATTCAAAACTATTAAAGGTACCAAAGAAAGATAATTAGCAAGTTAGTGGAACTGCAGTTGATTATATGTTTTTATAGTGTGCACCACCACACTACGGCAATGATTTGATATTATGTACGACTTTTTCAAAGTTATTAGGTCATGATGGAGGGTCGAAGTCTTTGGAGGGCCTTCAGAGTTGGCCACTGACTTATACGAACTTACCTACTTTAATAATTAATAATACTAAAGTGTATAATATCCCAAAAAAATGTTTTTGCATCAAGCAGGACTTGAACCCACAACCATCTGCTTGATACGCGGGCTGAAATGGGAAAATACCTGCCAAGTAAAGTACAATTCCCGCTTGAGGCAAGAAAGTTTTTAAGATATTATAAACTTCATTATTCAGTGTGGGCAAGCGTATTCAAGCTCTGTAACATAACACAATGTTAAAGCAGTGTGACCTTAATTCCTAGATCATCTATGTTCTTTTCTCTCACGAATCATTAATCGAATAATTTTTCCATCACTCTCATTTCTGGCAATTAATTATTCGGCGACAAATTATTGTTGCTACACTAATGATTTTTTTGACGAGGGTCCTTTTGTTTGCTAGAAAAATAACAGAGATTTTACCTTTAGCGACCTCTGGCTTCGCGTAAATGTTTAGGAGCATTTTTAGTATAACGTCTTTGTTTTTCTTTTAATTTGTGAGTGTATTCATCAATTGCATCTTACTGGTGTGTATTTTTTAATTTATTTTTATTTGTTATGAAAATAAGAAGCGTTTTAACTTATACGCAGATTGATGAGATATGAGCGAATAATAGGTTTGAACGTTAAAACTAAAATAAAGTATGAATTGCTAGCAAAAAACTGTCAACATATTATTGTGTGATTGTTATCGAAGTACCAAGTCACAGAATATAATATGAAGTTCTAATTTAGTATTTTCCTAAAGGTTTATTTAGACGGTTCAATAATTGCTTGCAAGAATTGCTTTGTCAAATTGATTTCGGAGCAAAATGTCATCATTTATTCTGAACCACATTAAACCGTGTGTGGGCAAGACATTGTACACTTATTTATTAAGTTGGTATCATCATGAGAGAAAATATAAATGCGACGGTTTAACTCATTTGGAACAGTGTTACTGAAAATAACAAATCATCAATATACCATTAACAATAATGCATTCCATTGTTAAATTTCAAAGGGTGACCGAGTGTAAGAGAGATAAAACACGCTGATGCAAAATTATTGGTAAGTTAAAAAATGTTTTTTATTTTTCGAGATTTATTACACGTAGGTAATTGTTATAGTTTGTAGTATTAAGCCAGTGTCCCAGCAGTGGGAATATTCTATTTTTCATCGTATTCTTCATTACTGAAGGTCGTGCCCGTCTTGAAACGTTCACAAGCTGTTTTCACGCTACTTTCTCGGATTGTCTCAGATCAGTAGTCACTAGAACTCAGCAAAAGTGGTAACATTAGAAGATTGTTATGATGATGATCGTTAGTAAATTATTATAGTATGTAGTTAGAGTGTGTTGGTAATGAACTGATAGTAACATTTATCTCTTAAGGAATTTATATCACTCAAGTGGTGAACTAGCTTGCAGCCAGCCTAATGGTAAGTGTTAAACAAGCATTTTTTTGAAAACATTACACAAGTACACACCATCAATGTAGGTAAAAGGGTACAATGTTTTGTGGGTTGTATTGCATCCATTTTGTCAGCAGTTGGTTACGCAAGAACAATCGGGGGCTATTCTCAAAATCAATATACGCTTTTTACCAAAAAAAGTGTCATTACCAGTATTGTTCAAAATAACTAAAAAATATTTAAAAGTATATAGAAAAGCATCCTTCATTAAAAAAAAAATAAAAGGAATTTAAAACAAAATCTTTTATATAACAATCTTATATGATATAACAAATTTATTTTTGTTTTCAGTTGATGCAATATTGTACAAGTAGGAAGAATATCAACATTATTAAAACTATTTATAAAATACGAAATATAGCTCAAAACTAAAGCAATTTCAAGCCCCATTTCCTCAACTTGCCGTGGCACTGCTGACCCCGGTAACAAAGAAACTAGTGAAATGACAAATCAATGAAAAATGTTTTTTTTTATTCTATTAGACTAAAATAGATTTGATTCTTGTTTGATTTCACATGACCTAATAATGTATTTAACTTTAAATAAATTAGTGTAATTGGTTATATGCCGTTCAAGTTGAGTAAATAACACTATCACACTAATATTATAAATGTGAAAGTTTGGATGCTTATATATTTCGATGTTTGTTTGGGTTGACGTTTGTTACATTATAAATCTAGCAACTAATATCTGTTCTGTGACTCTACCACTACTGAACCAATATGGCTGTAAAACTGCTGAACCGGGAATAGAACTTTTATCCAGGAAAATTACGGTTCCTAAGTCGCAGCTAGTAAATAAATAAACGTCGAAGGTTATCAGAATACTCGCACAGGATAGCATAGCTGCGGCCGCGATATGCCTGGTCATTTTGAGGCAACGGCCACACGGCCGATATCACCGGCAAATGTACCGCGCTGCAAATTAAGCTTTTATAACTACTACCACTAGTTCTGTCTGTGACTTTGCTTCATAAATATAAAAGTTATAATGCTTTTTACGAACTGGATCATAAAATCGTAATATTAAACTAAAAAGGACGATCACTCAATGAACCTTTAGCATTAAAACGGTCGCAGGAAGTCGGTAGATGATTATGGTTTAAGATCAGTCGTCCATGGCACTCTTTCGAAAAGGCCTATGTTACAGTTATAGTACTTTACGTTCGAATTCTGTCACAAATAATTTAATAACTCCCTCTACATATAGCTAAGTGATCCAAACGGTGTCATTAAAACTAATTTCATATTGTGCAGTTTGTACTTTTTACTTAGTTTGCTACGAGAACGTTTCTGTCCCCGAACGAACCAATTATCATTGTATCTATCTGAGCGGAATGATTATCTTGAAACGCTGTTTAATATTTTTTGAGGTGTAGCTATATACTGCAGTAAGGACTTTTTGTCGACAATAAGAATCTGTTTATAGCATGTGTAGTACGTTGCAGTTAAACAATTACACTTAAAAAATACTTTAGTATTTTATGGTAAATACTATTTGGTTCCCTTAATAGCTTATCACTGTATAAAAATGCCCACCAATATTTATCTCTTTCTTTTTATAAAATACTAAAACAAACGAATATAGAGAAAGTTTTCAATTGGAGTAGTCGAATTATATAAATAGTAAAAATAAATAAATAAAAATAAATAAATAATGCTGGACAATCCACACAGCATCATCTAGCCCAAGGTAAGCTTCTGTTAAACAGAGCTGTATTATGGGTAATAGATGACTGATATATATTTAATACAATACAATACATAGATAGATATTTTTTATTATAATATACATAGAAAGCACCCAGAACACCCAGAACAAATATTTGGAGATCCTACAAATATTTGTCCCAAGGCGGGAATCGAACCCGCAACCTCTGCGTCGCAGGCGGACCTTCGCCCACCGCGCCACATTGGTCGTCCAGTATTAAACATATATTTTTTTAGTTGCTGCAAAATTCCCGAGCTCACGTGAACTAATGCTATTTGGCGTAAATGCCACTAGTTACAGTGATATAATACGCTAGGTCTTTCTTTTTTTTTTTGTGTATAAATTTATTTGTTTTTGTTTTTGACCTTTTTTTTCTTGCCTTTTTACTGTACTGCTCTCCTAATTGTGTGTGTCAAATAAACAAATTCTTATTCTTATTCTTCTTATTCTTATATAACATTATATAAAATATTTCACTGGACGAGTCATGATGAATTTAATACAATTGTTATTTCATATTCGGGTGTTGCCATATGCTAATCAGCACTTCAGAACCCGAATCTTCAGTTATTAAGCAACTGAAGATTGGGGTTTGCAGAAATAATGATTACCCACAGCAATCGCCAGCTGGTACGTGTACTGTTTTTGCAATTCTGAATTGAAAATGTATTGTCGGAATTTACTGCAGTCGCTGCGCTAATGAAATACGAACTCAGTGCTTGCAATATTTCATCAGTTCAATGCTGTTAATGATGATAAGCTTATTACGACTCTTTGACAACCAAAGTTGGTGTACTTTGTTAAAAGTATTCCATTAAAACAACGGCATTATATTGAAAACAACCAACTATAAAAATAACTTCTTATCTACACTGTTATTATAATGAGAGTAGATATGTATTTTTGATAGTTACAAATAAACTCAAAATTACTGGACCGATTTCAAAAATTATTTCGTTTTAGAATGCTTCATTATCCTTGGGTTGCATAGGCTATATATATTACTAGCAACCTGCCCCAGCTTTACATGGGTGCTCAAGTTCTCTTTGCACCCATGCGAAGCTGGGGCAGATCGGCTAGTATTGTATAAGATGATCTCAGTGGTGCGATAGGCGAGTGCTCGGTTGTGAAACGAGAGGTTGCGGGTTCGATTCCCGCTGCGGAACAAATGTTTGCATGAGGTCTGGGTGTTTTCATGTATTATGAGAATGTATAATGTGTAATGTCTAATGTATAATTGTGTCTATCCGAAATTTGGTTCCCATAGTTTTGTTTCGTTTTTAGTAAGATGGCGCTGGCGCTGTGTAAAAATTTTCACTAATATTTTTTTAATATTGTTATCATTGAAAAATTCATCTACTGGTTACTACATGTTGATTAAATTGTCATTGTCTTATATTTGCGATTATTCACAATTTTTAATAGGCAAACCACCTTAGGGCCCATTCCTTAAAAAGCCTTAATCACAAAAGTACTGCTTGTCTCACTGTGATGGTCTGATAATCATGTTAGTTAACTAACTTAGGCTATTTAAGGTATAACATAACTAAGTTGATGTAGGTTACCAACGATATGGTACTCATCGGCACAATTTACGATCCAGCGGTGGCCAACAGTGGCCGAATTTATTAAGTTAGATGAGCTCAAGCAGATGCAATGCGGCATGTTCAAAATATGGTTGTACACTGGTATAAGCTACAAAAGACAGGAGCACTACGTTGGTATTAGGCATAGAAAACAATTACTGTTTTCTATGCCTAATACCAACATAGTGTGCAGACAATTAATCTGATTATGTATGTGTGTAAGTCTGGAAGAGATCGCTCTTAGCGATAAGACCGCCCATTGTACTTCCGCTACTAGTTTTATGTATTACGCCTATGTTTGTATTTCTTTATTTGTGGTGTGCAATAAAGTGTTTTCTATCTATCTATCTTAGATTAGATTTTTTAGCAACAGATTTTAATGCAGTTTTCATCGATAGATTGATTCAAAATGAAGATTTTAAACGTATAGTTTAAGCACCCTTGCTAAATATATTATAAATATAGCTTTTCAAACTTAATAATTCAAAACGTCATCATGTTAGATCTCTGGTAAATACACGAAGATATTGCTGTGCGATAGATTATAGTGTGAAAAAGTTTTTTAATGGCCTATTAAACATGATTGATTACAATTGGGTAAAGATAAATAAAATATATCTCTATAACGGTGGTCTAGTGGTAGTAACCCGATCTTTACGTCTTCCCGCCTTCCGATCTTAAGGTAGTGAGTTTGAATCCGGTCGTCCTTCAATTTCAGTGCTCTAATGTAAAGTAATTTTTAGCAACCATTTTCATTTTAAATTATGGTTGTATTTTAATTTAGAGTCACTGTGCAATGTTTTGGTGTATACACAGTTTAACCTAGTGGTTGCTAGCTGTCTATTTTCGCCTTTATGTTTACAAAGTTAGATGGCGCGTAACATCCTAAAACTGAAATTCATCTCCAAAACTTTGAACTAAATCAAATAAGCTTACATTTTCGTAGAATCTGTTGTATTCATCCAATTCCAGTGGGAAGTTGGTTAGGAGGAAAACATTTTAATAAAAAAACCTTACTCAATGTAAAAAGCACATTATTCTCACAAAAAGGAAATCCTTAAATTGATCACTGCCTCTATCTGAAACTCGGTAAAGTCGTATCTGAGCTTGCAAGGCAAAAACAACTTTAGTTACCTTAATTAGTTTAAATATATAAAATCTTCACCTTACTAACTGACTGACTGACAATCAACGCACAGCTAAAAGCGTACGCTCTAGAGATCTGAATTGTAGGGTGTGTTTCTTTTACTCGTAATGTCTAAGTGCTAAGAAAGAAACTCCTGAAACTGTACTCCCAGAAGACGCAGCAGGAAAGTGAAATTTGTATGAAAATAAACTTAACGCAGATAAAGTCGCAGAGCTTTTTACTAGTTCTGTATAAAAATAAGTATTTTGCTCTATCGAACAATCTAACAATAGAAATTAATTGTACTTTAATATAAAATGAGACAAGTATAGACGCGACGTGACGTGCGGAATCTGAACATGTATGAAACAACATGAACACAACCAATGTGTAGAAAAACCGTTTCAATATCTCGTTTGTATATTTACACTATATTTATATCAGTTTTACTATTCATCCGCTCAAAACTTACTACAAAACACACGCGTATGAGCAAGCCGTCGTCTCTGAGATACTGCTAAACTTTCACGAGCTATGGCCCACAGAACTGCAGTTACTGATCCCCTACTTTAGTGCAGAAAAGTGAAATTTACATCTAAATAAATAAGTTTTTGTAGAATAACTAGCACGACCATAACAAACATTTACATTTACCAAATTTTTTCGTCAAATTATTTTACACTCTGTGTATTTAATTTCATTGGAAAAGTAAAGGACATTTTCCTTATTCATTTATAGCTGGTTATGAAATACTACGAAACTGGGAAAAATATTCATGGCTAATATAGTTTTGAAAAAGAGAGTAAAGAATTTTTTCGTAGCTGGATATGAGAGATAGTTACGATGGCGGAATAAAAGAGTATTGGGCGACTACGTTCGGGTAGCACCACAACACGGTTGGATAAAATTTCTTAGAAATTCTATTTGAATTTTGCAACTAAGCTACTAGTAGTTTAGAGTAATTCTAATTCAAACGTCTAGACATTTAATCAAAGAAAATGTCTGTAGTCATATTTCTATATTTTCTGGAAAAGACGGTGTCGTTTCCAGCAATTTAAAATAAGACCTATAATTATAACAGTTTTCTTCTCAATAAAATTATGAGACTTATTCTGAACGGCTAAGACGATACGCCTATCTAAGAAGCACCAAGTGAAGTGGCTCTACTGACAAAAGAATATCTACTGTCAATCAATTCGATATGCGGTAACATGTTAATAGTCATTAGTTTTAATTTTAGTTTAGTTATTAGATTTTAAGTACTGTTTGTTTCCCAAATAAACGAAAATAAAAAAATAAAATAGCTGTTAGTTTTATTTTTATTTATCAAACACTTAGCACTGACTGACAAGTCGTCACTGCAAATGTTTGCAATGTTCTTGCACATATTCTGTGCAGTTATAGAAATAATGCACTAGAAAACTGTGCAGTTCGCGAAAATACCTCCAATAACAAACACTTGAATTGTATACCTAACGTCCACTAAACAACATCACACACGTGTTCAGGCAGTGGTGTTTCTTGCAGAACCATTGACGTCTGAACAGTTCTATTATTGAGCCATTTTACTCTATGGTAAGAAAAAAGCTTAATGATGATGATGATTGTAGCATAATCTCCTAGGAACAAGGTGAGGGCATGAACACCTTTGATGTTTAGATCCAGGGCAAGTTTTGGGCCAATATGAAAACAATCCAGAATATCGCGTACCCAAGAGGTAGTTTTGATCCAAAAGTATTCGGCTAAAAATAAAACGCAAAACGTATTTTGTTGTTTCCCGTAGAATCTTTACCGTGAAAAAACCTAGAAGAATAGAACTCTCCAAAGACGGAGATCACACGCAGTTGACCTACTTTCAGCCACAGCTTTGCCTGTCGAGATTTAATTAGATGAAGCTCGATATCCTGTTCCGACGACAACTTTTTGAGATGTTCAACTTCTTTTTTAAATCCTCTACATCAAGGACTATTTCCGCAGAAATGTGCTTATCTGTTATTTATCAGATCTTGCTGTCTGTATTTAGTTCACACTGTTGTGACACTGGTTTATTCTCGAGCTAGCGTAGTTGGATTGTAACCTATTGTACGGGCCCAATGCGGATTGGTGGCACATGTCTTTTGTTTTCTAATTTGTTCTTACGCATTCCTCTTTCTTCACAATATTTTCGTTTGCTGTTTAAGAAAATAGTACATTGCGCACATATGTTTTTTTAAATATAAAATAGACTGGATTCGAATTCATGGCTTTACGATCAAAAAGCGGGACACACTTTTACCTGGTGGTAGGACTCTTTAGCAAGAGTCTGTCTTGGAGGGTACCACCGCAGTGCCAGATATTCAACCTCCATGTAGTAATTTGCAAACATTACTGTGTTTAGGTTTGAAAGGCACTGCAGCAAGGGAAATTACTGGGCGAAACAGACCTAACAACAACGTCTCGGGGTGATGAGCGCAGTGCATCGCCACGCTGAACTTGGCACTGCATTTGTTATGGTCTGGCTTATGCTTAACCTCTGGCGGGCGACTTGACCGTTTAGTCACTTGCTGACATAAAAAAAGAAGCAGTTACTACAAACAGACTAGCAGTATTCTAGGTAAATAATAGTTCTTAACTACTGTTTAGGTTTAAAAAATAAAACAGCATTATGCTCATTCTCGTGACCAATAGTGTCTAAAGCCGCAAGCCACACATAAACTAGCTATCAACGTTTTTATAAACTTTTACCGCGTCGTGCAAAAGTTTTACAGCCAATATATTCCCATTAGCAATACACCACGGCTATAACTCTGTGGAACACTCGTAGTTGCCTTTATTCTGTCATTATTGGTTTTAGGGCACTATAATATGAAACTATATTTCACAACACGTTCCGTGGATTCAATGACGCTGTGGTTATAGTGCGTTTACACTACATATAATTTTTCTATACCTACAAAACGTAGCACTTTACTTTTAGTAGTTACGTAGCTCGTTATTTTTGCTCGATTGCGGCATATCAAACAGAGGTTATGTATAAACACCTTAAAATACCTTCTGTTTTAATTGTTTGGCGAAAATTAAATTAATTATAATTTAATTTGTGTTTGTGTGTCAAAATGTTATATTATGCTCTTGCTTTTATGTTGTCACCCACGTATACTGTTAAACAAAGTTAAAACTTCAATAACAATTTTAATTACTTGCCTTACACATCCTTAGAAAATGTTGCGCATTTGCAACGTACGCCACGTGGTATAACTACGAAGATCTACGAAGAGCTACGAATAGCTACGAAGTGCTACAAAGTGCTACGCTTCGTAGTTCTGTAGCGGCCAAGTAGCGGCTTGTGTAAACAGATTCAATTTTACTGTTATTTTTTTGTCATGTTTAAATAGAATAGAATTTAAACATTTAATTTCACCAAACTTCATTGTGCTTTTTTGTCACAAAACAATAAAAAATACCACCATGGTAACGGCCTTATTTATTTACTCTCTTAATAATGTACTCGTAAGTAGGAAAAACACCTAGTGTGGGCAAAAATAACCAACATGCCATTTACCTAGACGCTGTATCATCATGACAGCCTTCTAATGTTTCCACTGCTGGGACTGGCCTACTCTCAAGTGAGAGTGATTGGGTCTTAAACCACCACGTGGTCTTAAACCACCACGGCATAGCGTACATATTTTTTCAAATAGAAAAGTCCATTAGTTAAATAAACGTTAAAGACCTTACTTACTTACTTACTGTTGACAATACAAGTAAAAGAGTTCAACTAAATTAAAATATTTCTTACTATATTTACTTTTTTGACTCTTACGCAATCAAGCTTTGCATCATTGTTTGGGGCTGAATATTTAAACTAAAACATTAATAGCTTTTATCGATGGCTATGCTGCTTACCTTTATTGCATGATCATTTGTCGAGTCGGCAAAATGATCATGCAATATTCATAGAATATTCAGTAGCTTATGCATTTTTAAACCATTTTCGTGCGTAGGGTGTAATTAACAGAAAAAGGTTCATAATATTAAAGCAATATAATACGTGATACTTAGACTTGAAATCCGTATATTTTCAATTTTTTCTTTGTATTTTGAAAATTTTACTATAATAATAATAATGCTGAACAATACACACAGCATCACAATCTAACCCCAAGCTAAACAGAGCTTGTGTTAAGGGTACTAGATGACTAATATACTTAATACAATACAATACATAGATAGATATTTTTATTAAACATAGAAAATACCCAGAACACCCGGAACAATTATATGTAGTTTGTACAATCATTTGCCCCAAGGCGGGAATCGAACCCGTAACCTCCTGTGTCGTAGGCGGACCTTCACCCGCCGCGCCACATCGGTACGTTAAATAATTATGTTTGTTTTTATGACCTAAAATTCAGAGTAATCTAAATTAAAAAGTTGATGTGAATAAGAATAATAAAAATAACATAAATTTTCACGCGTTTTGCATAATTTTGTTCCACTGAATGACTGACATAAGCTCAGTGCCGCCGATCAATCATCTTTGAATGCGATTAAACATTTTGAACGGGCCTTGCAAACACTAGAACCGCCGTTTTTACTTTTATCCCGCATCGCCATTACCCAAAATCTTGGGAATTCTGAAATGCAAATCCTATTTATAAAAAAATACTAAACACTGCAATCTTATGAATTAAGTTTCAATGGTTTCTCATTTATTTCATTTACCGCTCAAACGTCTGAAAACCAACAGTTGTATCTATCCAATGTCTTTATTTTTATTATCAAAGTCAGACATTTTTAAGTGGTAGCCACCACACTCATCATCATATCAGCCAATAGACGTTCAATAATAGACTGCTAGACAAAGCCCTCCCCCAAAGAGTACCATGTCGACTGATCCACCATCCACCGACTTCCTGAAACTACAAGTGTCATATAAAATTATGGTGGTTAACACTAACAAAATGTTTTTATAAAACTTTAATTTTAAAAAGAGAGTTGCCACTGATATTTTTATTAAGAACATTCTGAACCAACACTAAATTATTAATTTTTAGAAAAACAACAAAAACCGACTCTAAAATAAAAAAAAATGTTTTTGATGGATTGTGGTGATACGAGATGTAGTTGACACGTTTTTAATGATATATTCAAAAAGTACTACGTTTTTATGGAACTACCGCTAACGTATGAAATTAAATAGGTAACTATTAAACAAAAAAAATAAACTCAAAACCAACTTACAAATGGCGGAGAAATCGCTTAACAAATATTTCTACTTACAAAAAAATACTGTTGATAACCTTCTTTTTTGAAGTCGGTAAAAAATTAGTAGCAGCGTTAACATGGACGTCCGTTGTCCATAACCAAGACCGCAGATCCAATTTAGATACAACACCGTGCAGTTCATAGGTCTCCGGGACAATGGTTGTAGATATTTGCGGTCGAAGTGCATGGTCTGCGGTGCGCCACCTCACAAATCATCTACTATTGTTATGCGTAACTGGTGCCTTATTCGCTATGACCAAACGCGGGCTCGCTACGGTATCTGCGTTGAATCGTTGTCGACGAGCCACGTTTTAGGGCTTGTCTGATTGTTTTTCAAAGTCAGTCAGTCAGTTTATCTGAAAACTGCACAGATACCGAAAACAATCTTACAATTTCACACCATGGCACGTATAGAACACGTTACTAAGTTACACGTTATTGGTAAGGAATCTCTATGTCATAGCGAATAAGCCCCTGGTCGCTACGCAGTTGTAAAAAGTGCCAGGGTGCTAGAGTGAAGTGCAGATGTGCAAAAGCAAGAAATACTAACGCACGAAGTTGATACAGAACAGATAATAGGTAAATTTACTTGTCATTTTTGTCATTTTGTATTGTTAAGCTGTTATCTACCTACTTTTCTATTCTATAGTTTTTAGGGCACCTTTATTTTGTCTCATTTAATTTAATTCTAGTTCGTTTAGCTTTGAAAAGTACCTACTTTTTATTACATAAGGTTGACATCTCGTTAGTATTACTATTGTAGGTGGACCAAATGCTGTAATTTGTGCTGTAACTAGGTATGTATTACAGCTCAAAGTAATAAAGGGAATAATAATAATTATTGTTATTAGTATGAGCCTGTAGTGTCCCACTGTAGAGAAAAGAAAATAATGATGAAAAAAAAACTAGTAGTCAATCTATTATCTGGTTCTCAGAGTACAGGCTTTGTGTAGGTGTCGCTGTGTAAAAATGTTTGCATATAATTTTATTACATATGCGTATAACAATAATAAAAAGTTTTATTTTTTATACAACTGAAGTGGCAACCAAGCGTACGGCCCACAAGATGGTAAGCGGTTACCGCAGCCTATGGACGCTTGCAATACCAGAGGTATCACTCGCGGGTTGCCACCTTGAGGCTAAGATCGAAAGCCTCATGTGCCAGTAATTTCACCGGAAACCATACTCTTCTCACCGGAACACAGCAATGCGAGCATTACTGCTTGGCGGTAGAAATAGGTATGGTGGTAGTCCTTCCCCGGACGAGCTCTATCACAGAGAACTCTACTACTCTTAGCTTAAACTACACAAAATCACAGTGTGGCATTTTTGTATTACCCTTTACCTAACCTTGCTTAGTATGTGGGTGGGTGTGGTAGCATCGAATATCGGCACGTTGGGGTAAAATCTGAGTGATGTACGAAATGTGCCCGAAGAATGCCAATGGCCCGGCAAGTGTCACGTTGGGACGATAAAATGGGACCAAAACTGAATAATCGGAATTCCAATCCTTATACACTTAGCAGTTATACACTTAGCAGTTTAACGGAGAATTTCACATCATAGAAAATGAAAGGAATTAAGCAGACGCGACTTTATAAACGTAAGTGAGTTGGATTCTGCCTTTTACTGAAACTTTAAACCAACACCAGATGCTTGCTTGAGGCTCATTGCATTGACAACTGCATCCGCATCAAGCATCAGCGGTTTTATTACATCGTTGAACGGATCTTCCATCATCATACCTTTGGTCTCTAAGTCTATTTCAGACGGTTTTAACGTTTTGAGACTGCAATTTTTTCTGGTGGTAAGTAAGTTTGTATGATTCAGTGGCTAACTCTGGTAACAGAGTTTCTAGGCCGCCCGAAGGCCTCTGTCATGGCCTTACAACTTTGAAAAAGCCGGGACCGACTGCTTAACGTGCCTTCTGGTGGTTAATCAAACCTGCACTGGACTTATAACCGGTAACTGCCACTTACCGTGTTGTTCCCCCGTGCTGCCTCGATAAAGAATATACATTTTTTTATATATTTATTCATGATTGTTAAAATTTAGCACTCTTAAATCCACCAATCCGCATTGGGTCCGCGTGGTGGATTAAGACCCAATCACTCTCGCCTGAGAGTAGGCCAGTGTCCCAGCAGTGGGATCATTAGAAGGCTGTCATGATGATGTTTAAATTTAGTATGAATGTTTTATGGCTTTAGTGATTTCAAATAGCGTTTGACTATAGTGTATTTCGAAGCTCATCGCACTGCGCGTCTAGGAAGTCTGCGCATACAACGTTTCCGTTACGCCAACTTTTAACGCAATAAAGAGCCGGTATTTGTATATTGATACAGATATAACGTAGCTCAAGAGATTTCGGGATTTTTTTGTGTCAAAATCCCCTTTAGACAGAGCTTGAAGTTTCAAAGGGGATTTTGACACTAATATTCCTAAAATCCTCTTTAACGGGGATCTTCAAAGAGATTTTGACATTAACCCATGCCTTAGCGTTTACTGGTGGTTTTGGCAAGGCCTCGCGACGCGACCTTTGCGATTGTCGCGTCTGAAAGTTTATGTTTGTTGTGAAATAAGCAATTCTCTACTGTTCTCTCACGTAGCATTTAAGCTTTTTTATTTTAAATTAAACAACGAAAAAATGGAAATTTCAGATTATATAGTAAAAATTTAGGTATTTAATTCTAAAAGCTGCAATGTTTTAGTTATTCATAAAAGGAGAGTTTTTCAGTCGCTTTATAAAATAATATTATTGGACCCATTTTTCTTTGAAAAATAAATAGAAACACCAAGATAAAAAAAAAACATCTGTGTTGTCACACAAAATGTTTAACTTGGGTGGTAATCTAACTTACAACCTACAGCGGAGAGTGCAGAGCTACTCGTACTATTAACTGACATTGAGGCCAGTCAAAATTCATATTTAGCCATAAATGGGTCAGAAATTTACGCTTTCAATGTACCCATAAAAAGCGTTATGTTTAATTCAAAACACAGCAAAAACCAAAGCCAGGATAAACAATCAAAAAATAAATCCAATTTGGACGCCACGAAATGCAGATAGCTCTGAACCACCTCGTTAGTGAAAGTTCAAAGCCCAAAAATATTTTTAATTTTCCTTCCTACTCTTTAGTTCGTCATTGTTGACCTTTTCAGCAAGGATTTACATTTGAAAGGAATACAGCTACATAATGGTACTTTATTGTTTTGTAGCGCAAATGAAGCATTCAAATTAACATTCTGGAAGTTCTAGGACAAATATAAGAATGTATTTATTACTATATAAAGCTTCTGTTCGCGGCTTCGCTCGCATGCTACCTACATAATATATATCTTTTTTAAATAGCCTATACTGTCCCACTGCTGGGCAAAGGCCTCCCCTGCATCCCTCTACTTATCCCGGTCCTGTGCCATATCATAATATAAGTATGACAAAAAGCATTAAGTAGGATCAAACTTGTGAAATTAAATGCTACTGACCCGTACTACTCCAAGTCTAAAACTATTACTATTCTAAGTTTCTATTCAAATTGGTTCAGCCATTAATGATTGAATCTCAAACATTTTATGAAAAAACTTTTGAATTTATAATAATATTAGTAGCAGTGGTATTAATTAACATCGCAATAAGCTGTGTTAACGAGTGGAATATTTATTACTCTCACAACCACTACAAAAAGAAAGTATTTAATCCATCTTTCGCCAGCATGCGACACATACAGGCTTACTCGAGGGGATGCTCGATATAAACTTTCTATTTCAACGGATAAAGGTGAAACGGGTCGCGCCACATTCATCTTTTCACTCTCCTATCTGTAGAATAAGCCTCAGCTTACTTTGAAAATGGAGCTTCAAGCGAAAATACGCCAACAGCATTGGCTTTGCGCTAGTGTGCCCATCCACTTACAGAGAGTGGCGAGAACAGAGATCTCGTAGATTCGGTACACAGTGTTCAATAGATGCAAGTTTTTGAGGTTGAAAGAGCTTATTGAGGTCTAACAATGAACCGTTTCTAAGACGTGCTTCTAAGCTGATATTCAGTTTTAAGCCTTTTTGTAATCTCAATAATCTTCAAATCAGAGTTTTTAGGATTCATTCACACAGTAGTCTTAAAGAAGCTTAACTACAAAGGAACGCGTTTAAAATAAATATTTCTGTAACATTTCTTTCATGAATTAAAAAAACTCATTGTTACTTTACACAAATAATATTTATGCAAATGTATAAAATGTATGTAGTATGAAATATTGAAAAGATTAAAACCAAAGCTCTACTCAACAGAGACAGAATTGAAATCATTAATTTATTCATGCATTAAACCATGATTTTTCTTAGATTTCTCCTCCACCTTGATATTTCTCTTGCAGACATAAAATGGGCTTTCCACATGTGCGGGCGTTTTGCTAATAGCGCGAAAGGTATGGTTGCTCAAGCCATCAAAGCTGTTAAACCAATTGTACGAACTGCTGTTTTTTTTTAAACGTGTGGTAGTAATTTTAATACTAAAAAGGTTCTGATATTTCCACTAGCCTATTTACGAGTGAAAGTGAATATAAACCTACCACGCGGATTAAATCCGGATTGGTGAAGTCACATGTTTTTTGAAATTTTGGTTGTTGGACATGCTGGTTATCTCACAATACTTCTTGTAGTATTGCATTTGCATTTCAAACTATCGACCTTTAGATCGAAAAGCAGGGTTAATACCGCTACACCACCATAGTACTTTTTAAAAACACCAGTGTTCCACTCGTACTTAATTGTCAATCCTTATAGTTAATTCTATAAAATATAGCAAACAATATAATATATTATTTTTTAAATAAGTAACTATGTTAAGAGAATTCAAATGGTTAAAACGCCTTTGATGTCCTTTGTTTGCCCTCGTTAAATAGTAAAAGTGCCTCTATAAACAAGAATTGGCGAACTGTACAAGCAATGTATTGGTATTACTACGTATTACACTAGTGTAACACTACATTAATAGGCTCCAATAAACAAAACGCTATTGTTTTAGGATATTTGTATTGGTGTATTCGCTAATGTTTGTATCGAGTTAACTTTTCTACAGCTGGTTTTAACCTTTTTGGATTGATTCATAAGATCATTCAAAGGGAGCTTCTGCGTACCGGTTTATCGGTAAAAAAGCACCGATCCTGTTTCGACTAAATTTAGATTCTTTATCAGGGCGAGTAAAACGACGTACTTTTTTTTCCGGGTCAGACACTAGTTTGAAATTTAACTTATTCAGCTTTTTTTTTATTAATTACAATGAGTTTTACTACGAGTAGTACTGTGGTTGCCCACGCTGAAGATTACAATGAAAATCAGCTGGAAAAAAAAATTACAGAATATTCTGCTGCATTTTTCTGGTAAGCAATACCGCAAGCAAAAACTAGTAAAATAATACAACTTTGCTTTTGATAAAATCATTTCAAGGTTTACAGCCTGCAGGAAACATTGTCGTATTGAAATAGTCAACGGACAAAACAAATATTAATAAAGTTTGGGACTCCAGTCACAGACTAGATATCGTTTAGTTCCATTCCCATTGGGTACGAGAAATCGCCCGACTAACATAAATTTGATAATTATTTGAACAAACTTCGTTCGAAGCTTTGCGGATCCTGTAATTTAATTGGAATTTATGATGTAATTTTGATTAAAACATTTGCGGTTGTAAAGTTTTGAAATGCAGATATACGTTAGTAAATAGTTTCCTAGAAACATACAATTATTATTTTGATATCTTAATCAAAACAGAAAGTTCATTGCAAAAACTGATTTTTGATGGCTGTTAACCATTATAAATATCCATTATTTGAATTAATTGTGCTTATGAGCGATGGTAACTACTGTTATCATAAATTATTAAATTGACTACATAAATTGTATTGCTGTGAGTTTCAATTTGTGGTGTTGGACTGCGCGCATAATAGGCGACACAAATGCTTCAAAGCGTAGCTCGTAGCTAGTTAATATGGCACTGAATATCTCATTAATCTGAAACCAAGTTATATCAGTATTTGAAACGTTCAAAATAAAATAATTTTCTAAAAGTTCGTGGATTTTATTGCCACTATAGAGTCAAATTTAACAAACATTATGGCTTCCTGATGGTGAATGGTTGCTATGGTTGAATGAACGGTGGAATTATTAGAATTCACGTTGCCATCCAAACGATGATAAAAAGTCTGTGAATTTACCAACAGCATTTTTTGAATCGGAAAACAGGTGCGATATTTAATAATACTAGATAGGTTACCAATATAGCATAATATACCAAACTTGGTCAGCCATTACGACGTTTACGGTTTACATGCGCGTGATAATTAACATAACAGCGTGGAAGAACAAAAACATAATATAAATGAAAGGGCTTATTAAAAAAAAAAACGATGCTCGATCTTTCACTGATACAAGAAAAACATATGTTCCACCTTCTCAATTAACCCGCATTTGTCTTCGAAGATACCGATACACTTCGTCGCGCGATACGAGGCCAACTTTATTTCTCGGCTGAGCGGGCAACCCAATCAACGAGTGTCAGGCATCACTGTACGGAAATATTGACAAACTTTATATTGGACTTGCTGAAGTTTCAGCATCGGGAGGGTAAAGATCTTTGCTTGATTAATAAAGGCAAAGACTATGGTGTAGGCTGGTTTTTGTGTTTCGCATTTATTATTTTCATTTGAGAACATAATTCAAATAGTATTCAGAACAAAAGTCTATAGTAAATTTGAGGCAAAAGCTAGCTTATTTTTTCTATTGAAAGAAACAAATATTCAAGTGTTCTTTTCTGAATCCCAGTCAGAATCGTTACTCCTAAGACGTTATTATTATTAGTATTAGTACAATATTTTAAAAGCTTTCTTCCGTCATTAGTTTTTGCCGATTATTCATAACTGTTTTTACAATGGCCTTGCACTGTTCAATTTATTTTTTGTTTGATTGCTCGGTTAAAATGTTTACTATTTCTGTTTATTGGTGATTTTTCTAATACACTTGAGTAATTATTCAAATGTTATTGAATGTATGAAGTTAAAATAAAACTAAAGTTTATTCAATATGGCAAAACTATAAATTATACCTTAAAACTTCCCTCGAGCTTATGAAGACGATATTTTACTCAATAATAATTCTCGAAAAATCTAAACACCAAAGGGATTTAGCAAGATTACAAAGTTGTCCATAATAAATTGTGATTTTTTTCCCGCCCAACTCATTTGCAGCGGTTTATCGTAATCCCGGATTAAGACTACCTTTATTAAGTTTCTATACCTCCGTGATAAGTACAAAGTAAAAACACAACAAAATGAGTGAAACTTTATGTGAATTCATTTCACTTCACGAGCTAAAAATAATTAGGTAAAGTTTCATGTTGCATTGGCATGAAGTTGTGTTTTATTAATAAATAAAACCAACTACTCATCAATCAATCAATCAATTTATAGTATAAGAATCTTTGTCCTGATTGACTGATGACAACGCACAGCCTAAACCACTGCGCTGGTCGTAGAGACTTTTGAAATATTCACTAAGTTATTGGTAACAATGGAAAAAGAGGTACCAGTGGGAAAATGGCATCAGCAGGAAAATTACATCAGTCGGAAAAATTATACAGCCAGCTAATTAGCAAGCCAGTCAGCTAGTTAGCCGTTAGCTTTTTTTAAAAAAAAAATACTCTTTTTGTAGTCACTAATGCATGCGTACAAAGCCGTAGGCAACAGCTAGTTTAACTATACATAAATTAACACCCGAATGTCCAATAATAATGAATTAAAGATTATATTATCCCAAAAATGATTTTGCCTCAAGCGGGATTTGAACCCGCAACCACCGCGGGCGTTCTATCAATTGAGGTGGTTGCGGGTTCAAATCCCGCTTGAGGAAAATCATTTTTGGGATAATATAATCTTTAATTCATTATTATTGGTTGCTTCATTCAAATATCACGAACAAACTATGGGATTTCCCAAGGATTTACCAAACGTTTGTTCCACAAATAAAATTAGTTATCTTCTCTGGTTTTATTGGCAGGCGTAAGAGGTAAGTTCCTATAGTAAAGCTCAAATAAGAATGTTTACTTCTAACTCTCATTCCTCGTCACGAAGACAGTAACGCTAGCATCAACAATACGTTTTTAATCCGCCATTATACGTGTTAAAAGCCATTTTGAGCCAACATGCGAAACGCTAACGGAGTTTAAATTGCCCTATTAATGGGTAGTAATGGTATGGACCGCTCTGGGGTAATTTTGTACAGTTTCCACCTGATGTAGCTTGGCAACTCGTGTGCCTAAATTCACCGCAATCTTTGCACTCGCAAAAACTCCAAATAAACAAACAATTTTTTTTTTCTATCTTTTCAAATCATAACATAAATTAGAAAGGTCATAACTGCAATTTTAAAGTATTTTTCTTATCTAAAAAGCAAAAAAGCACACAGTGACGTGACTCGACAACAAGCAGAGGAGATATTTACTTTATATTGATAGCCGTTTGTTCTATTTTTATTTGTTGATCGTGTAAATTAACTTGTCAGTGCACTTGATGCGTCTTAGATGGGCGATCCACCCAACTGGAGCGACTGGTAATTTCGAGTAAAAAAGTGCATCTATCAGGTTGTTTAGCTACTTTTATTGGCAGCTGTACAGTCGGGCGTTGGTCCCGGCACCCGTAATCCTATTACCAATTCTGTATGTTGCACCATAGGTACATGCGATGGATTTGATTTCAGGACTATCATGTGGCTAGATTAATGAAGCTAGATAGAATAGCTAACCGCTGTAACTAGTTTGAATTAGATAACCAGATAGGTGAATTAATGTCCTTTTCATTAATTTATGTTCGGCTGTAATAAATAGTAGTGGTTGTATTTAACCGTTGCTTTTTGATGTACCTAGTCGCGCTAAAACCGTTGAATAGTTAAACCACCTAACTAAATTAAACACAATAAGAGACATTTACTTTGAAGATATATGGCAAATATACATTGATTTTGAAACGTTTCAGTCACGAAACAGTTTCTATATCATATTGATATAAAATTAGTAGCATCTACAAAATCGCTTGAGTACCGCAATATATTCAAATTGTACAAATTGTATTGCTGCAACAAGATGCAGCAATACAATATCCGCTATGTTATCCATCAGAAATAAGCCGTATTTAGAAGATTTACATTAACAAAAATAATGTACTGCAAAATTTGTTCACGGACATTTTGTGCAGAGCTTCAGCATTGCACGTATGCGTACGAACATTTTAAAAAATAATGTTCCAGCACAATTATTTCTTGTTAGCTTGAGTGAGTCGATCAGAACAAACATTTGTGCAGCACAGTGCCGTACAGTTCAGAATACTGGTGGAATCGTACCAATGTGTTTGTTGCATTAAACTGGTTACATTTTGCGTAGTTTTTTTATCTGCTGGCGGACGGTGGATGCGTTCTGCATAATGATTAACTTCTTGTATGTGAATAGCTTAGTAAAACAGTGCTAAATTAAGTATGTATGCATTATCTTCTATATCTTACTACATACATCTCTTTCAACATGTATAAAAAGTTGAGTTTGTGTGATAAAAATAATGTAACTAGGGAAATTGCGTGACTCGGGACGTCATGACCAGCTTTACCTAAAACAAAAGCACAAAAACTGTGCTTACCCATTCGAGTGTCAAGCCGGTTAGTGGAGAGCGTCGTCCCCTATTTTCAATAGGAGGCTTTTATCGATCCCGAAACTAGGTCAACATTTGACCTGTTACCCGGACATACTAAGCCTGTGAAATATTAAATGCACACTACATGCCATTTTTTCTTAAAAGTTATATTTGAAACGCCTCTGATATTTATCTATAAATACGTTAAACTATTGAAATTTTAATCTGACGGTATAAATATAAATGGGCGTAACTTCCATGAGTCTATTTAAAATAATATTTAATCTATGAAAAAGCACAAAACTTCTTCTTCTTGTCTTATCTTCTACTTCACAAGTCTTATCTTACTCACAGAACTATATTTAAGTAGAATGAAGGAGTTCGTCGATTTGTATGAAAACCGAGAGTGTAACATTTTGCACTGCCACACCACCACACCGCCCCCGGTTGGAAGCAGACTGAGTTTCGCGGCAAGTGAAGAGGTTACTCAGCCCTTACTTAGCTCGTCTTTTCGGCACGCGAGGTACATACTCGTACACTCACTCATTCTACTTAAATATACATAGTTCTGTGGTAGCCCTGCTGTTGTAAAAAACTGTAAAATTAAAAAAGTATTTTGGCTGTACCGGTGTTATGTTAAAGTCATTTTTCTTGCTTATGACTACCGAACCCTATACAGTATTTTTATTAAGTACCCATGTTACGGTATTTTATAGAAATAGGAGGATGGAAAATCACAGAAGCAATTTCTGCTTGTGAAAGGTTTAGGTTTATTTATACTCGTAAAACTCATGAATGCAAATGAAACATTTTATTGATATACATTTGAGCTGGTACATTTTTACACCGTTCTGATTTCCACAGCATATACAACAAGTGAATTCATGTGTATTATATTAGAATACAATGCGCAATCATATTTTAGAGCTTATTGGTTTTACTTCTTGTACAGCTTTTTTTTGTTAGGTAGACGGTTTGATATCTCTTTATTAAAATATTATTATCACCAAAGAAACTATTAAAACTAAAACTAAAAGTGATCAAATGGTGGTAGTATAATGGGCGGCTTATAGAGAGCAGCTATGTAATAATGGGCAGCTTATATCCTCTTAATCTTACTTTCCACTGTTGAGATTGAGAAACTATAGCCTAATCTAGATAGCGATTAGGTCCTTATCAGCCATCACGCGGATTCAATGCATATTAGTGGATGGCACATGTTTTTCGTATCTCTAGTTTTGTTTTCTTCGCTAGAAAGCACATATTATTCTCAAATAAAAATCCTTTGATACGGTACAAGAATGGATTTGAACCTACAACCTTTTGACCGGGAAGCGGGAAGCTTTATTGAGGACACAATTTGCATGATAGTTATTCATACTTAACATACATAATTATAAAATAGTCCTACTAATGGCGGTCTTATCGCAAATAGCAATTTCTTCCAGACATCAGTGGTTTACTTCGTGTTTGGCAATTCTACAAATTAAAAATGTTTTCTAGTAGGTCATACTGTTTAGGCAGTAGTACATAAATTGCACATATAAAAGAGACCAATTCTTCACAAAACTTACACAAAACCATGTAATAAAACACGAATCAAAATAGTTCGAACAAACCTCAATCAAATAACAAAAATCTGAACAGAATAATGTTTAGTAAATAGCCATCGAAGTAAGAGGAAACCAATAAGTTCCAAGTGCGCATGGTTATGCGTACATAGCTTTATAGTCGAACGTGATGACATTTCTATTGAGGCGATGGCACTCGCGCCTTCCTATGAATGGCTCAAGAACACTTGGTACGTGAAACGACGATAATTTTGCGAGAAATATAAAGCAGCTTTTGTGTCTAACGGAGAATTTTCGATGTGTAACTGGATTAGACACATCCGTAATTTTCTGCCGGATATAACGGTCTTGTTAAGTATGAATTTTTAATTGACTCTTTAGATGAGTTTCGTATATTTTGATTTTACTCATTTCCTTTTTTCATAACTTTGGTAGATTTTGTATCCACTCGGTTATCATAATAAGTTATCTATCTTCTGCTGCTAGTTTTTTCTAGGTTACACATTTTATACATCTGAAGTAGCAACTAAGCGTACGTACCCACTTGATAGTTATCTGCGAGTAATAATCTGTAGTATGTAAATAAAACTAGCATGAATTTATATTTATAAATATTGTAATGTAACTTGCCTTAGTATGTTTTAGTAACCAACTACAGCGTATTTAACTAGTACACTTAAATACAATGTTGTCATTGCAACAGGAAATAAACTTGAATATTATTGTACAAACGGGCCTTAAAAAAATCGCGCTGTCCATCGCACTAATATGGAACCTTAAAAGTGGTAGCGCTACAAATTCATGTTGCAAATTCATTATGCAAAGTACTGAGTAAATTTTAAAACGAGGATTACCTTTCTCCTTACAACGGACATTTGCATAAACAGTGTCATCACAATTATTCTTTAGTTTATTCAATTTATAAATTCATTTATTCTAGCATCATTACGTTGTTTTCTCGGGGTTACATTTTTGATGCTAGGTTACCTTCTATTTGTTTTGTTTATAATATTGTAGCGGTAACATATTTACAAAGCAGAATTATAAAAGTAATTTCCATGTTTTTTTTAAATAAACAAACACAATTAATTATAAGATGTCATCTCATGTTAGAGCCCCATCTCTTCGAGTTAGACAAGGTTAATACAAATTGACATCTCACATTACATGCTTGGTGAAAATTGAAGCTGTTTTCAAGATTAACAGCTCTTTCAATCATAGACAACCGTGAAGTTACCATTACTTAAATGAGCACCATTTTTTGGAAAAATAGTTTGCGTTGTTTAAACAGTAAAAAAAAACTAAAATAAATATTAAACATTTTTATTAACAAAAATGTGAATTATGTATATTGTTATTTATTAAATATTGATTTTAATAAGGTTCTTTATACTTTTTATGAAATAAACAACCTGTACGTGCGTTCAAAAACTTTGAAACAATAAATCAAGTAGAAAAGTATAACAGCAACCCACCCGTGAGATATACCAAATATTGACGCAATCGGAACCAAATAAATTATTGAGAAACTTTTACCCAAAGTTGATGGAACAGAGGGGAGATAAACTTTTTTGACCTTGGAGTAAAGATATGGTTTTGAATCAGTTTGTAATAAATACTTTTTTTTGCGAATATCTAATAGAGTACCTAATAGGTAAATTTTCTACGTACCTAAGTGAGGTTCTGGTTACTATTTATTATCGAAACCAGCGATAAACAGCAACAGACTACAAAGTGATTATTTTTAATTTTTTCATTGACTTTTCAAGAACCTTAACTTAAAGCTTTCTAAAATGCTTTTAAATAACCCTTGCGATCTTACAACCATTGTTTACTAGTGCACCGTGAGATTTCAAGGTAAACATTATTGAAGCTACAAGCCAATTTTCGTACCATTTTATCGAAGATTAATGAAACTTCCCGCGACATTGTTCGCGCTTACAATGTTATTTTTTTTAAACTTTAACCCCGCAGCACACTCTGAAGGGTAGAACTTTAAAAATTACTGTCTAAGCAAAGCTTTAAATAAAAATAAATGATAACAAAAATTAATAATGAATATAGTTTTTAGTTTCAAGTCTTGAGGAATATTCACGCTCAGTAACTATTAAAAAGTCTTACAATAATTTATTAGCAGGGTTGCTTAGGTGGAAAGTAGGTTACTCTGATATAATATTGAAAGTAAATCAATCTTGAAGATAAACAGCTATTTACTAAACAAACAACATCATCCAAAATCTAAGTTAGAATCTAAGAAGAAAACTCAATAGGGAGTCTCACTCGGAAAGTTTGCGGTAGGTATCGGCTGGTTTTCGAATTGAATTTGATAAGGGGTAAAATGTACGAAAGTAATTTTCGTTGCGCGAAAGTTCTTTATTACCTACGGATAGGAAAACCGATCTACCGAACGATAGGTAAAAAGTATTTTGCTTTCTAAAAGTTTTGATGTTAGCAATTGTACATAGACTTCAAGTGGGTTTAGGAACTTGATAGTCTAGTCAGCAAATTGATGTTTAATAAACATTCGTCTAGTATGCTAATACTAGATTAGTCCGCGTGCTTCACGTGAAAACAAATGAAAATGCCATATGCCGCTCGTTCCCCGCACAAACCCGCGGTATCCACGCTTCACACCCGTGCTACTGTAAACTCTCACGGAGACGCCTGTGCTATTTTGTTTGCCTATAATATACTTAGTTTTAGATAGTGGTTATACCTCTTTAACAAAAGTCCGTCGTCGTGGGTACCTACCATCGCAGTGCCAGACATTATGCCTCAAAGCAAGAGCTTGCAGCCTTTACTGTATTTAGGTTTGGAGCACACTGTGACAAGTTAAATTAATAGGTGAAAGATACCTGATAACTACATTAAGGGGTGACAAAGGCTTTAAAATTAAAGGTCAGGAGTTGGCTTAACAACAAGCTAAATACTTGACAGTCATAATAGCGGGTTAGTTTCGTTCTCCCCTAGTCCCGTTTTCACCCGGCCTGTTATCACCCGAATTGGTTTAAGTACGATCAGTTTTGTTTGAAGCATTTTTTTATTAAAAGTACTGGCAGGCACAAATGAGCTTTAGTTGACAAAAAAAAACAAATAAGAACCATATATTTTTTATCTGATTTATTGAAACCTTCAAATGTATTAAAATAAATATAACAGAAATCTTACATCACCAAAAGCTACTAGCGTTATGAACACGATTAATATGGATACAAAAGGAAAGGATCCAAAGGAAAGTACCAATGAGCTCATTTTAGATAAAATAGTCAATGCTCATAATCGATATTGACTCTAAAGAAAAAAAGTAAGCTTTAAATTTATAATAAAAGCTATTTGATCGTAACCCAATTTACTGGCGTAAATAAAATTGTGCATTCTTGTTAACAATTTTACGGGCATATACATACAATGTAGCAGAAAATGCAGACAAAATATCATGTATTCCTCGGTTTCTTTATAGCGTAAATAAGCTCAGATATATGTGAAATTGATTTGCCGCCAGTTGCAGATAAGTCGAAAGCGTGTCTTTGAATAAATCGAGGGTTTTAAGAATGTGTGTACGCCATTTTCCTAGAGTCTTGTACATAAAATATGACATTTTCAGAAATCCTCAGGCTTTTCCTGGCGTTATGCAAAAATATTTTCAAGATAATGATGTAACTATTGTGCTTGTAGCAACATGTTCAAACCAACGCGCTCTGTGGCTTCACAAGAAATAACTTAGAACGCCCCCGCGTTCACTATGTAAACACAAATTGGCTCCTTTCGACTATATTTACATAAATATAATATTATTATGTACTTACATACATTTAGTAATAAACAAATTCAAATTAAAATTTTATATACATAATTACATTACGTATTTAACATATTATACAAAATATGAAACAGTTGAGCCACAAAGACCGTTACAAACGATAAAATAATTAAAAACAATTAACGATACAAAGCTTTTAAGGTGTAAGTATGTTAGTTTGTATCCGAAAGCCGTGGACGCGTGTGACAACAAAAGACCCTGACTTTCGATTTTAAGGTCGTGGGTTCGATACCAGTCCTCCGGATTCGATTCAAATTATTCTATCAGTTATCTAATTCCCTTATTACAAGTTTTGCTTAGTTTAGTGCTAGCTTTCGTTGTGACTAGACCAACCGATTACCTAGATGATAAAAAAGCTTGGGACGAATGTGCTCCAACTCTACTCAGCATCTATAACAATAGCAAGGGTCATGCCAAAAAAGCGATAGGAACCCAGCCGGTGTTGTTGCCAGTTCTTTTACGGCATGGGCGCGTTGGAACTGGTGTAAATTTTCCTAGCTTGTAAGACGTTTCAAAGTGATCCTTGTGATTCTATTGAAATAAATAATTTTTGATTTTTGATTTTGATTTTGATTTTGTGTAATAATGTCTGCCAATATTTTTTTATTTATTTATTTTATATCAACTAAGCTGTGAGACTTATAAAATTATATTATTAGTGACGACTGTCTATTAACGTAAAACTGTGTAATTTTTTTTATTTGCTATTGAATTTGCCTATATTAACATTTATTAAACAAAATAAAATATGTACATAATTACATTACATTACAAAATATACACGATAATATAAACAAAGATAATACAATAAGATAAATATATTTGCCTATATTTATCTTATTGTATAACGCTATTTTGACCAACAGATAACCATGATAACTAGCTGAAAAGTACTTCACGATATTAACACAAATTTATTCATAGTTTCATAGTGGAACTGTGTGAAAATTAAGTGTCGCTCACGCCTGCCAGACTATTAGGGTAGAAGATCAAGGAAATTGGAATGTCGTCATAGACAGACACTGCATTTTTTAAACTTCTTTGCTGTTTGTGGCAATTCATCAAAAACCTGAATAATACTTTAATACGTACTTTTGAGTTAAAACTTAGAACAAGGAGGAAATGTCAGGATGATATACGGCGACACGGTTCATTTTTCGATAACTGTCCTATTAATATCTATGAAACATAAAAAAAGAGAAAACACCTCGATGTGAAAGCATTTTTGCATTCGGAACATATTGGAATAGAGTTCAATTAAATGACAGTGACTCAGTTCAAGCATTTTTTGCTTCCTTTTTAAAATGTGCATTCAAAGTTAATCTAACATTATTTTGTCTTTCAATAAAAAAGAGATTTGGGACCATGACAACGCGATTTTACATAACATTTCACTTCATATTAGTTAATTATTATTGAATTATAGCATACGTCATTTACATCTCTTGCATTATATCTTTGACTTAAGAAATCATGAATTTAAAAAAAATAATCTTTATGTATTGCTGCTGAAACATTCAGATACGGAATTATTAATTAAAATATTCATTAATGCGGAATCTTTATTCGAATAACGCGCGCCCCTGGGTGTACGACAGATGTCCAGAATTTAATTTAATATAAGTCTCGTTTTACTTTCTTTTAATGTTATATCTGCTGAAGGCCGTCCGAGATCTCATTTCTAAAGACAATTCAATGTAAATTCAATTTAATATCAAACGTCTGAGTTCCGACGGGCAACAGACAAATTTAATATTATTGAGACTCTTATTGCTATAAACAAGCTAAATGGTAGGATCAGAGAGATGTACTATGAATGCTGTTACTTTTATATGAGATCAGGCAATAGTTATTAAAATTTTTAATGAGCTTACTAGCACCAGCTGGTGCGCATTAAAATACTTACATTTTTAGTAAAAGACGAAATGTGTATACATAAATAAGTTAATATTTGTGCGCACATTTTTTTATCACAATCCATAATATATAAGGTCATTCATTATCAACCTGACAAACTTAAGAGGTAGGTTCCACACATAAAAAAATAATACTTGTGCTTTTTTTTTCTAAACGTTTTTTTATATTAAAAAAGAAATTACGTAATTCTGCTTAATAATTAGTTATCCTTGTTAGAAATCGAAAAGGCAGCGCTCGGCACGTGTCAGTGACCCGCGCGTCAATGAACCGCGGGTCAATAACCCGCGCGTCCTTGACCTACGCGTGTCCTTGACCCGCTACGGGGCGCGCACACTCCAATATTTAATTATTACGTCGCTTACCTCGATTCCCAACAATGATAAATAATAATTGAGCGGAAAAACGTAATCGATTTTTTTTTGTTTACTTGGGATTTTTAAGACAAAATATGCATTGAAAAAAAAATATATAGGTACATAATTTTTTTTTTATGTGTGGACCCTGTATATGGCAAAAAATGTTTTAATTTATTGATATTATCGCGGTTTACACGTTTCCATAATTTTCACGACACTGTCTCTTTTTTTTATACTACTAAAGTGGCAACCAAGCGTACGGCCCACTTGATGGTCAGCGGTTACCGTAGCCTATGTACGCATGCAACATCATAGATATTACTTGCGTGTTACCACCCTGAGACGTTTCTAGAACAATTTAAAAAAATTAAAAAAATTCTATGCAATTTGTCACATACAAAATAGGTAACTACAGGATTAAAAAAGAATATTCAATCGAAAACAACGACTGTTTTCTATGAAATGTTGTTTCAAAAATACATTGCACGGGGTTTTTCAAGATCCTAACAAATTGAAGTTCGAGTGTGGTAACAAAGTTATTCCGCGTAATAAATCAGACGCAGCGCTAAGGCGAAGATACACTTGTCTTACAGTTCAGCAGAAATTCTTATAAAATATGGCTATCGTCGAATTTTTACTTTGTCTTTTTATTCTTATTTTAGTATCCGTATTCTTGTCATCATCATTTTCGGGTCATATAAAGCGCAAAACATCAAAGTAGCAAAAGACCTAAAACGCTCATTGTCTGCTTAGTAAATTACCGTCTTTGCACTGAGACAAGTCGTTACTGACTCATACGAACGAACGAACAAACTAACAAGTCGTCTCTCTACACGCTCGTGTTCGTAAATGAAAATAAAACTATCAGCTATCAATATAAAGCAGGCATTCGTGTGTCGGCTGTCGAATCGTCGAAGCTACAGATGGGCCAACATAGGCACTCTATCTTGCGATCAGCAAAAAACTATTCAGATGTTTTTTTTTCGACGTTATACAATTTCTAATGCCATCGAAAGGCAAGGTACACCCATGCCAGATGCTATGATATTTGTTTAATTTTTTTTAACATTAGTCCTTGCAGATTGTAGTATCAGAGCATTGTGAACACAGCACAACCGCAAGAGCCACCGCTTGCTCGTGACGCGACAGCCGGAGCTTAACTTCTTCAACTTCCCAACTGTGAATTTATCTTTCACACCAACATTCGGTTAACGGAAGCGTTCTTTACTTTTATCTTGTTATATTTACCTATGTGAGCTCGCAAACAAAATTGTCTATGCTGAAGGAAATTTTGCTCGAAACATTGACGAGAACAGCGTCTTAGTTTACTCGTAAAATAGGAAAATAAAGGTACCTAGCTTTACTTGTAGTAATAATATATTTGAAAACCAGATAAGCTATACTTATTGAAGAGGATAGTACCAGTATCAGAGTACTTAGCTTATGATCTTGCTTGTTTATCGACCTTGATAAAATATATTTTGCAGGGAAATAATTTCAAAATACTTTTACCAATCTTTTATCAAAAGTAATCAGGTTGGACTATGATGCTTTCTCGGTTAATTCTGCTTTTTTTAACAATTTTGGCACTTAGCAGGCGAAGGTCCGCCAGCCAATATACCCATAAATCATAGGTGCATAGGCAATGCGAGTAAATGCGTCAAAAGGTATTTCAATATAGTGATGTTCTGGTGTCTCTGCGTATAGCTCGCTAAATACCTGTGAAGTTGTCTAAAGTAAATAAAGTAAAAATGTAGTACAACTTACTAGTCTATAAAAGTAAACAGTTTGTTCAGGTTCTTGGTAAGCTCGCTGTAAGTATCAAACTTAAAAGTTTACAAGAAGAGATTAAAGGTTTTTTCATACGAAATATTTATGCTAGCGCGTTGTTCATATTTACACACATCACTTGAAAATCATGTAATACTGAGTGCTTAGCATGAAAAACTTGTTTGACAAACGTAAACGTAATCGTATCGTCCAGCTGCCAATTTGTATGGAATTTTGGTATTTCATTTAACGCATTAAAGAGGCGCTGTTACAAATGCTACACAAATTGACAGCTGGACGGGACGATACGTTTACGATTGTCAAACGAGTTTTTCGTGCTAAGCACTCTGTACCTTGCCTGGGAATTATAGTAATGCCGTATTGCATTACTAACTAACGGACTGACTATTGAGTCAGCTAATTAGGTTGCAAGCTTAGGCTTGATACTTGAATTATTTTTATAGGATACATCGCAGCGGGAAGAAGTTTGCATAAAAAAGTGCGGGCAAAGTCGAGGTGCGTTATACTAGTATTTAATTTTTTGGCTAGGTAGGATCATTGTATACATTTTCAATTTTTTTATTGATTTTAGTTTACACAAACAAACTGATGATGATATCTTAATACTTAGGTTCAGGCCCTGAACAAATATTTGCGGATTACGAAGCTAGAAGGATTTCGTCTTAGTCCGTTTTGTGTATTAAGTAAGTCAGAGTACTTATTATTTATGAATAATGTTTAAAACTTAAACATTTTATGATTATTTCGTTGAATATTTTATATACGAGTAGTATTTCAATATTATTCTCAAATAATTTTGCACACGCCAACAGTTCTTTCTATCTATCCATTTCACTTCAGTAGTGGTTTTTGATAGCTAGTCATTTTTCACACGATTTGCCTCTTTACTGAAAGGTTGGGAGTGATTGAATTTGTTATTGAACAATAAATTACGGATTGCTTGCATTTTTCAATATCAAGGGATAAAGGGGTGGATAAAAGATGGATTAAGGATGTGACAAATGCAATCACTCTGAAGCTGATATGGAAAAGGTTGTTTAGAGGTTAGATACTCGTACTACTCTATACTGAAGTCATTTCTCCGTAATAAGTTAGAGAACTTTATACGCATTTCAATTTTTGATTAGATGGTTCTAAGCTATCGAGTTACTAAAACGTAAGTCGTACGAAATGGAAATTGAAAAGGCTCATTTTATAAGTGGTTTGTGCTCCAGTTTGTTCTGGAGGTTAAAATATATTTTATACATTTTGACTATTTATGTGTTTCAATATAAAAATTATAGTAATTAAATAATTATTATAAAATGTAATAAGAACATAAAAATACCAAGGCATAAATAAGGCAATGCTGTCAAAATGTGGCCTGAGCATTATTTTGTAATAACAGACAATAAAATATTTGTATGGTGTAACTGAGCTTATAAAAGAGAAATCTCAAAATAATATCAAATGCTTATTTTATATTAAGTTTATAATAGAAAAAAAAAGATTTGATCTAATTTTAAGTTAAAATTCTACTGATTAGTAATAAAAATGTCTCGTTTGGTTCTTTTTTTGGAGAAAATTATTGTAAGTACCTGGAGCCGAATCGGTCGAACATTTTTTGCTCGAAACGTCACTTACTCCTTGTTTTGGCTAAGATTTTTCAAAAACATTTTATATCATACAAATCTAAAAGTCTCCGAGTAAAAATTCATCGTTTATTATACAGTATTCCAAGAATACCTTATGCATATTTGGATAGGTTCTTTTAAAACGTTCTATCTGTTCGTTCAAATGGGAAGTGGTGTGTGCATAGCTTTATTGAAAGGATTGTGATCGATTCAGATCACGTATAGGGAGTCTTATGTGTGATGGGCGTTGGGCAACGAAAAAGGTTAATGATAGAAAAAAAAACATTAGAAGTTTGAACAGAACATTTTATTCTGGGGGTTTGGCTATAAATATAACTAAATTTGTCTTAGTAAGCGACAAGACAGTCAAATGGTTCATGCATGACCATAACAGTTGCAATGTCATCTAAAGATTTACATTTTAAAGTTCTGCGTGGCACTGCACTGCGCTCGTCACTCCGATACGTGGTTATTAGCCAAGTAATACTTACTACGGTGCCCTTTAAGCCTAATACAGTAGTGCTTGTAGTACACTGCTGCTTGGAGGCAAAATTTAGATTGTTCATTGTTGTTGATTGTAATTCAACGTGCAGGTAGGAAAACTTTCCATGTAATTAGGCGTTTTCGTCTCAAGTTATTAAAAAAAAAAAGTTGTCTATTTAGATGGCGGTAGCTCAAATGGCGAGCCCAAGAGAATGTAAGCACTACGTTTGGCGAGCTATGGTGAATGTGTAGGGAATTCAACATTGGTTGCTCCTGCTGTCACTGTCTGCCATACCTCTGGCTGGTGTCAAAGTCATAGTACGTACTACGTAGTACATTAACTGTGGTCGTACTGGAGTTAAGTTATTTTGCCTCAAGCAGGACATAAACCCACAACCTTCCGCTTGACACGAGACGAAACAAAAACGGAGTTACCAACTTTTTTCTTGTTTTTATAACCTTTCCCAGTGTGGCAGTAGGGCAGATAGCGCCATCTGTCAAAGCAATCGGAACTACTTTTTTTTTAAAATGTCGAATCGAAAACCTCGCATTGCTGTCACCGCTTTAGCGTTATCGGTGACAGCAATAAACAGTTGGTTAGGTTATATTTTAACAGTTAGTAGAACCTCAGAATATTTATTTATTTATTTAAATAATAGACGAGAAGCTTTCGCTGATGTGTCTATGTCACAGTGTTGAAAAGTCAAGTTCACTTATAAGCACTGATTCTATTTAACGTGATTGTTTTAATTGTTAACAGTTTATATTATGATCAATTAAACTTCACAAGTGAAGTTCGATCATTATTATATGATTTAGCTTAATTTGAAGATATAAATAGGTAAATAGGTAGACTATGTAGTACTTTTAAGTTACTAGGCAACTTCGCACATTAAAAAGTAAAAATCGAATGATTTTAAAACAAATGAATCGATACCCCTACCCTAGTCTAGCGTCCGATCGCTCAAGCTCATTCTTTCAGAGATCAGGATAAAACTTTGCAAAGGGTTATGGGTGGGCGGGTTTATATCTTCAAATTAAGCTAAATCATATAATAATGATCGAACTTCACTTGTGAAGTTTAATTGATCATAATATTATATTTCTTTAGCTTAATTTTTCAGATATAAATAGGTAAATAGGTAGACTATGTAGATATTTAGAGATAAAAGTTTTGTCCGTTCAATATAGATCAAACTTTTACACAAATAAATAACATTTATAATGAAAAAACCAAAACATTTATTTTATAAGTAGGTAATACAATTATTTAGCTTAATCATTAGGTATGCACAGTATCGATCTTGCGAAATCTCCTTCGTCAGAAACAGGACGTTGATAAAAACGAGCAAATGTTTCTGAGGTCTTTGTCCATCCCGCAGTTTTACGAATTACATCTAAAGATATACCAGCGGAACTGGCAGCAGACGTAGACGCGTGTCTTGTACTGTGTGCACTGAACACTGATACGTCCACGCCGCTGTCGGCTAGCACCTGCTTAATCCACCTGCTGATGGATTGAGCAGAGGCTATCCTATGGGGTCGTTTCCAAGTTAGTATAAGATTTGTAACGCCCACTGGTCTCAAATATTTTGTAAGCTGTAAATAATCTTGTAAAACAGTAGCTGGACAAATACTCTTTTTCTCATTAAAGAAAGGTAAAATCAAAACAGGTTGATCACGGCCCGGTCCTGAAGTCTTAATGGTATCAGATATAATAATTTTAACTTCTTTTAAGTTTATAACAATATTGTCTACTTTAATCAGTGACAAGGTTTGAACTCTATGGGCAGTGCATAAGGTTAACAGCGTTACTAGCTTTTTAGTTATTTTTTCGATGGAAAGATTTTCATTGGGATACCAAGTAGATATGTGGTTCAATACAACTTGTGGGTCCCATGTAGTTGTATATTTAGGGACTGAAGGTCTCAGCTTAAAAGCGCCTTTCAAAAGGCGTTTGATTCTGACGTCAGTACTAACTTCACTTCCTAATAGGAGAGAGAGTGCAGAGCGATGGCTATTTAAAGTTCCGAATGATGAACCACTGTTAAACCGTTCAGTCAAAAATAAAATGACTTGAGATATATCAGTATCGTAACAGTTAAAGTTATTATCTCTGCAGAACGTCCACCACAGTTTATATGTAACGTTGTATTGAATCAACGTGTTCTTAGCGAGTGAAGCGATCATCAAATTTAAAGCAGCTTCCGGTGTTCCTCTTCTAGAAAACGAATGCCGGAGAGTCTCGCTGCAGCCAGAGTAGCCTGCTGCCGACGCGTCCTGTAACGAAATCGAGGAAGGGCGTCATTTTTTAAGAAAATGATCGCCGATGTCAACATGTTAAAAATGCCTTTAACTTGGTCATTTATGATCTTATGAAGGCACTTTAAAATTAATGAATAGGGTGGAAAGGCGTAAAAGAACCACAGATTCCAAGTCTGGGTCAGGTTTCGAAATATAAGTATTACACTTAGCTTTGTACGAGAGGCGAAAAGGTATTTTCCAGGGATTCCTAAAATATTTACAATATCTATGTAAACATTAACATATAATGACCATTCTATTTTCCTTCGTATTTATGTAGAAAGCAAACAACCGAATCTTACGCGTCTCGCACCATTTTTTTTTTTTTTTTTTTTTTTTAAAGCTAGCTCGTTCAGATGAGAATACTGAACCATACGGTTAATGTAAATGATTGCGGTAGTGTTGTCGACACGTAAAAATATGGTACAATTTGTCTTATTTCGAGCTAGACATTTTAGACTTAAAAATATTGCCAACAGTTCCAAGTAATTTATATGAAAATTTTTGCTCGCTCTCAGTCCAACCACCATTAACGCGTTTATGGTCGCTATACGCGCCCCCCCGTTCGAGAAGCATCTGTAAAGATTTCTAAGTCAAAGTCAAGAGAACCTATTAAGTTACACGTAAACGGGATGTTTTTAGCCCACCAATCTAAATTAGGTATTATATTAGCCGTTAGTTTAAATATATTTATTTAAAGAGTTTTTTTTTTTTTTTTTTTTATAATTTTGTATACAGCCAACCATAGCGTGCTGCTGGGCAAGCTGCAGTTAGAGATCCAATTAATAATGCGAAATCTCTAATGGAACAAGTAGGTAGGTAACTTTTTGATTAGTTGGGCTATCTTGTCACGTTTTTCGTCAGGTAAAGAGATAGTCATATTTTTTGAGTCATAAATAAAGCTTAAGTATTTACATGTTTGTTTAGTTAGGTTGTAGCGAGCTCTTTTCAAAATTAATTAATTATAAAGCCAAGGCAAATTGTTTCTTTAACATTTTTTACACAATCTTGGTAATTTTTACCAATACATAATATGTCATTAACTGAACTGAACTTTCGATCATTAACTGAGATCGGAAGAAGTAGGTATGCTTCCTTTAAATCAATGGTTGTCATTTGTTTATGGCCCCTAACTCTAATAGCTTATCTATGACCGAGACAAATATAATTTTTCCGTTAAAAAAAAAACGGATTTTTAGGAACTATAGTTTGTCTAAATTCTGTTTCGAAAGGTATAGAACCCCTTTACTATAACAGGGTTGTCAGTAACTTTTTTCCAACAATGGATAAAATAATAAATTCTGCCAGCATGACATACCCCGTTCACTGCCGCGGAGAAGCACGCTGCTTGTTGTTTGTTTGTGCCGTATTCGTTGACCTTTGTGTGGCTAAGGGAGTCTTCTGAGCACCTCCCCTCCCTCCCCTGTTCGACGAAGGCTGATAGCGGGAAGGGGCAGTCCAGTTTCCCTGGTAGCGACCTCGCGTTGCTAACGGCTGTGACGGCTGTGATGTAGATGGAACAGTGGCTCTTTGAGGTCCTGTTGCTTTTTTAATTTGGAGACCCTGTTTTTCTATCGCTTTGGAAGCTTTGATTTTTTCTGATAGTTTTATTCCAAAGAGTGATTCATATCGTTCCACGTCTTTAATGATAGAGGTGAACGATTTGTCTAATGCCGGTTTCTATAAAATGGAGATCCGAAAGTATGCGGCAAGCATCCGACAGAATTTTCACAACTTGAACTTTGGATTGCTTGTCTTCGCCGCCAGTAACCAGTATGTTCATGGCACGATTAATAGCTGTGATACCAAGGCCTAATTGCTGTTGCTGCGATTCTATTTTCTTGTCACGGCTTCTAGTCGATTCGATAAGTGCTGCCGATATTTCGGGGTTCAGCACAGGAGCTCTCAAAAGCTTACAGTTCTCAGGAATCTTTTGCTCGTTAAGTAATGTTTCCTTTGAGTCTTTAGGAATACCTCGACGAAGAATCGGAAGCCATCGCTGTGCCAAAGTTTCGTGTATTTTATGGCCATAAATAGGTGCATCTTGAGTAGAATCGCCTAATGCAGAAAGAAATTCTACATCAATTTCTTCTGCCTGTTCAGTTTCTGGAGCTGCGCTCGTAGACTCAGGTTGAAACTCGACAGAGTTTTCTTGTTGAGGAGGCGTTTCCTCGACTATAATTTTTTTATCGTCGGCTGTAACAACGTAAAAACGTTTTTAAAATTTTGAGGGTAGACAGATATAAAAGAAAATAAATTTTAACTGGCTATGATTAGCCAGGTAATTAGTCATTATGTTGACTCACGGCCAGCACTTTGACTTTGAATGCCTTCGTGGTGGCTCACGGCCAGCACCCCGGTTTAAAATTTCCATCGCATTGACTCGCGGCCAACACCCAGGATATTGATGTTATTTTGTACAAATAACGATAAGATCAGCTTTAAAGACTTACCTGAATTTTCATCCGAAGATGAATCAGAATAAATAATACACCGTCGACGTGAAACAGGTGCCGGTCTTTGTTCTTCCTGCAACTTTTGTATTTTTGATTCGTAATAACGAATTTTATCTTCCTGCTTACGTTTCGACATTCTTGTCCAGTAAAAAACACAGGTGGGTAACTTATTAACAAACACTTAAATGAATTATTATTTTAAAAATAAGAGACGTGCTAACGTTGCCTCGCACGAAAAAAGAATGATCGGACGCTAGACTAGGGTAGGGGTATCGATTCATTTGTTTTAAAATCATTCGATTTTTACTTTTTAATGTGCGAAGTTGCCTAGTAACTTAAAAGTACTACATAGTCTACCTATTTACCTATTTATATCTGAAAAATTAAGCTAAAGAAATATAATTAGTTCGCAACCAGGCATCGAGTTTATTCTTGAATACGTTTATCGAGGTGGCAGTAAATACTTCTTCTGGAAGCTGATTCCAGTTATTAATGTTTGAACATCGAAACGACACGACAACGAAGAAGTTGGATCAACATTTTTTTACTTATTAGAACAAACGCAATTTGTTAAATAAATAAATTTATGTACAAAATGATTTTTACAACGAAAACTGTACAGAGAGCCCAGTGCAAAACAAACAAAACTCATAAATTAACAACAATAAAATCAGCATGAAAACACTAAAACTATCTCAATATGCAAATAGGAAATTTAAATAAATACAAAAGAGAGCGGCAAGGCCGTTTATTCAGTTATACTGGAGCGAAAAAAACGGTTTTCGACATTGTTATTGAATGCTCCGGACTCTATCGCCGTTTTGACAGACGTAAGTTATTGAAACAATTGAAATCTATGAAATATTGGAGACTAGCTGCGTTCGAAACGTTTCTATAAGCGTTTGTTTTCTGTGAGAAATAAAATAAATTGTTTCTTTGACAGGCACAAAATGTATGTTACGCGAATAGATGAAATAATTATGGGTGGACGGACATTTCACACTGCGCCATTTAAACCAAACTAAGCAAACAAACACAACACACTTAGCAGTCACATACATAATCACTTATAAAAATTGAACCCGCAACTTCTTGATTCTCAACCAGGCACTCACCCACCGCAGTATTGAGGTCTTCCAAAGCCTGTGCAAAATCAAACATCAAAATCAAAATCAAAAATTATTTATTTCAGTAGAATCACAAGGATCACGTTGAAACGTCTTACAAGCAAGGAAAATTTACACCAGTTCCAACGCGCCCATGCCGTAAAAGAACTGGCAACAACACCGGCTGGGTTCCTATCCCTTTTTGGCATGACCCTTGCTATTGTTATGGATGCCAAGTAGAGTTGGAGCACATTCGTCCCAAGCTTTTTTATCATCTAGGTAATCGGTTGTTTTATAGTAAGCTTTTTGAGACAGTTTTTGTTTACTTAAGTTTTTAAATTTGCCAATTGATAAATTTTGTATGTCGCTTGTGACTCTGTTAGAGAAGCGTACACATTGCCCTTTAAATTAATTGCAGGGGAACCAAGTAACTGATAGGACACTTAGATACGTTTAAATATATTGTAACAATCAGACATCGCGCAAACCTTTAGGTTAAACATTTTTTTTACATTTAACAATAATGTTAGTCCTGGGTAGGAATCAAACTGACAATCTACATTTATTTATTTATTTATATCATGTTCAAGGAAAACCAGCACATAAAAATTTAACAATAAATATCTTATACAATAGGTGGCCAATTAGAGGACTCCACTGATAGATATGGCACTTACATGGCAGATGACAGAGTTACTACCAAGTGAGCTGTGAGGCGTATAATAAAAACTCTTATTTAATCACGTCTTGTAATTTAAAAAAGCTTGTTTCTACGAAATAAGATTGCCAGGCTTATTTAAAAAAAAAAAATGAAAAAAAACTAGTAGAATTGTCCCGGCCGCGACTTTGTCGCGGTGAATTTTTTCATGTAAAATTTTTCGTTCCGCTTCGTCGCTACTGAATATGGAAAACTCAATATGAGTCGGTAGAAAAATTTGTTTATCCTTTACCGACTATATTTAATTCAATTCCAATTTCAATTTCAATATAATCTGAAAGATCCAAGATAAAATAACCTAGGTTCAGAAACAATAAAGATTTATGATTTAAAACTTTCATAACATATGCTATCCGTATGGTGAGCTCTACAAACTGCAGTTTTGTCGTCAAACTTACCTGCTTCGTATATTTCGCTGGTTGTTGAACTGAATTGGCGTACTAGCACATTTTCCAGCTAACGACCCGTAGCTGGCTTCCATACTTCTAAGCGCTACTCAAGAATTCCGGCCAGCCTTTTATATTTCGCTAATAGCTTTCGTGAAGCCCTCATAGTTTCAGTGTATGAAAGATGCGATTAATTTTGAGCTTAGATGTGGAGCGCGGATAGGTTTGTGACCTATTTGAGCTTGTTTATGATCCTTGACGTGAACACCATAAAATGACTGGGTTAAATAGGTACTGTTCAAGAACAAAAGTTTACAGTAAGTAAAAGCGTGATCAGATGGGTCAATTTACATTTATTTTAATCTTTAGTTTAATTTCGCGACTGGGGTAGTCAACGTAACAAAGTGTTCAATTATTTGCAATAATAAGACGTGTAATTTGAAAAAAAAAGTTAAATATTTTGTTCTATAAATGAACTGTATTAATGGTTATCTAATGGTTTATTACCAACAAAAAAACTAATTCAAAATTTTCAAAAGGGATTGGGATTCAAACTCGCGTCTTTGCCTAGTAATTAGCAACGCACTGAACCAGACAAATATCAACTATCGACTATGGAAATCCGAATACCATGAATAAACCACCGGTGATCAATACAGAATTTTCATTTTCCCTTTTCTCTTAATTTGAGCCAAGAAAATATCAACTATAGGATTTTCTTCATGGATTATTTACACAGCCCACACGGAAAATAACATGCTACGTTGTAGACAAATACTATTGTGTTTTTCTAAAAGACAGGTACAGTATTTCACAAAGGGGTTATGATAGCGAAAACGGTGTTTACAAGTGTACCAGCGGTATTTTATGTAGAAACGGGAGTTTAGTCTTATCAAAATGTTTTTGGTACGAGTTACGACGTGGAATAGAAAATAAAACATCAAAAATTCTCAATGTGTTTAATGGCTGGAAGCCAGGTATATTTATGGCTCTAGTAAAAAGTGCACATGCCGCCGCCGATATGTAAGTGCCTTCATGACGCGTGCACCTGCAAAGTCGCATAATCGCTCCACACTTCTACTTAATACAGACGCTGCAAATGATGATAAGTGGAGCTTTTGTGATTTTCATGGTGACTAAACTTCTACTAGTAGACTAGTTAGTAAAAGATGAATAAAGTATGTGTGTTACACATTGTATAAAAACACAGAGCACTAGAGTTAAGTGGATACCACTCGAGATCGCACGAATCTCGTTAGAACGGCGCCTCATCTCTTCGAGCAAACACCGCTCCACACTGCTCCATGGATCGCTCATGCCCATAAAACTGAGTAAATATTTATTTTTCTGCAATCCCGTCGGGAATCCACTGTTTTATTTATTGCTTTCATTTGAGTTCGATTGTGTTTTAAATTACTCGTGTGATTGTCAGATAATTTGCTTCGCGGTGTTTTTAAACGTTCTGCTTTTTGTTCAATAATAATTATGCGTGGACTGTTGACTGGACCCTTGGATAATAGCATATTTTTCTTGTTTTAATACTTACATATTTGTTTTTCTTGTGAAAGTAAAACATGGTTATTATGTTATGACATTAGATCATAATGTACATAAAGGCCAAACAAAGCAAATAACTGACCAACAGCTTAACGGCTCTACGAAGCACAGAAGCGCTCAGCTGGAATTGCAATAGGCAGTCATCGGTGACTCCGCTGGACAGTGCTTAACTACGTCGATCTGTTAAGAACTATTTATCCAGCTACGCCACGAGTGCTTCATCGGTTCTAAATCGTTATGACTAGATTACTTATCTCAATTTACGCACGGTTAAATTATAATATATTAAAATAAAAGTCAAGAAAAATAAACACAGTTGTAATTAAATTATTTTTATTAAATCTAAAAGCAAAACATTCAAAGTAAAACCTATACCGTAACATCTTCAAAAATACAAAATTAGAGGAACGAAAATTCCAAATGAAATTTCTACTACCTATAATTACAATCAACATCTGTTACAAGAGCCACACTGTCCTTAATTAAAAATGAAAAACGAGTACGGGATACGAAGCCTACTTTGCATTTAATTCATACAATTATTTCATTATTGGTAATTAGTTATTCCATTGACGATTATGGTGTGAATTACGGTGTTCTGGTTCTGATTATAATTTCAAATCTAGAAAAAACTTGTTAAATATTGATAATACGGCTAATCTAGGTTAGATTCAAGGCGTTACAGATTATTTTCATTATTAAACACAATAAATCTAGACACTGAGGAAAACACATTTCCACATTATTACTATTATATTTTATACATTTATTTATAAAAGGCGAGTTATTTATTTTACTCAGTAATATTTATTATTATTAAATTTTAACTCAGTAATATTAGCAAGCATTACTGAGTAAAAATTTGAAGGTTATTGTAGCAAATAACTACTAGGCCTACGAGACTTAATTACTTTGTCTCGGGGTCAAATCAAATCAAATCAAATCAAAAGTGCTTTATTCAGTACAATCACTTTGAAACGTCTTACAAGCTGAGACGCCAGTTCCAACGCGTTCATGCCGTAAAAGAACTGGTAATAACACCGGCTGGGTTCCTATCGTTTTTTTGGTCGATCCTTGTTATAGTTATGTATGCCGAGCAGAGTTGGAGTACAATCGTCCCAAGCTTTTTTATCATCTAAATAATCCTTTATTTTACCATAAGCTTTTTGAGACAGATTTTATTTAATAAATTGTGTGTGTCGGTTGGGACTTTGTTAAAGAAGCGTACACATGAGTGACAAGTATAGTGTAGTACCAAATGCACTGCGCTACATCTAAATATTTTGTATTGCCATTACAATAAAAAAAAAGTTTTTATGCGATCTTTTAAGGATCAAAGCTACATAATTTAGAGGAAGACCACATTTTATATAATCTCACTGAGTACATTTATTAAAAAAACAACGAAATATGTAAGTACATGCGAAATATATTTATTTTTATTATTATAATTTAACAAGTCCAACAAAAGGGTATAAAAACATCACAAGAAAATAAAAAACACGGTTATATAATTTAAGTATAAACAACATACCCACTCATTATGTTACAAGGAAAATCGCAACGGAAAACATCTTGCCTTTAGTTACACCTTAATGAGGAACTTTGAAACGGTATACGAGGGGTGTATAAATAGGGGTGGGGGGATTCTGTTTCCTTTGTCATAGTTCGTTAATTAACACTCGATGCCGGAGGAATACTGATTAGTGATTGACTGGTAGACTTGTCTTACCTTGCTTTTAAGTTCTGCATTTCACGGCCTCACTGCAAGACTAACATGAATTGGCGATGTTACATCAATTGTAAAACGATTTGTAAAAAATGTGATAGTTTGATTATTTACAGACCGAAAGTATTCCGAGGTTTTAAGTTGAGTAAAATGCCATGAATGATAACTTCAAAACAACTAGTGACTCAAAAGTCACTTGTTAAAAAAAAAATTGCTTCAAAAAGCTTGTTAATTTTAAATGCTTTATTATATTTAACAATTTAGTCATTATTCACAACTTGGTGACAATATTACAACAAGTCTTATCTTGAATGATAAACTTTACAGTCGCTGTCTGCAGTCGCCTACCAACTTGTACCTTAACGCGGAGTAATTGTCACGGTGACAGCTCAAAGTCACCTCAATTTTCAGTATCCTATCGGTTCATTATTTTTATATATAACTTCATAAGTCAGTCAGTGCCTTGTGTCAGTGTCTAGTGAGTTGAACAGCTCATCAAAATTTTAGACATTTACCAAAATTTTTTTCATGGCTCGCTGCGCTCGCCATTGAACTACATATACATAGGCTCCTTACTTTACTACATATAAAATTGAGTAAATAAGCTCATCAAAATATCTGATAACTACCCAAAATTTCTTGCGGCTCGCTACGCTCGCCGTGACACTGTGTACCTATTCAATATTACTAACGTAATTTGAGTTGCAAGACAAATTAAAATATTTAGAGCTTCAATGACGGAAAGACCGCCTAACTGGCATTTCTCGTGTTGCGAGAAGACAAAAAAGAAAACATGGTTTTGTTAGTATTTAATTAAAGTTATTTAACCATAAAACACTGCAATTTTAGGTCTGTTCTGGCAAAACTTTGAGTATGTGACCGCTATATCAAAAGCTGGATCCACCCTTAACTTACCTGATATTGATTAAATATTACTCTTTGATTCCGGTGTTAAACGGTATTATCATGTTATCCAAGAATTTTACTGAAAATAAAAGCATTCATGTTTGCACTCGTGTTTACAAAAGCTGTATTTCGCAGAACCCTTTACACAGCAATGTTTTTTTAGAAATTTGAGATTAATTTAGCTAGTATTTTATTTTTATAGTTATTTCAGTTAATCACTTGGTATTTATAATTATTATCAAGCTGCTGGTCTGCACTTTCAGCTGTAGCTTTTTAATTTGATTAGCATAAAAATATTTTTTAAATATATATTTTCTCGACATTGAACATGCTGACTAACCACATTAAATGAGGTAAATAGATACGATAGATTAGAATCTAATTCAGTAGATTCAGTATTCAATAGACACTTTTTCTGTAATAGGCACTCTGTATTAGAAATAAGTATCTGAATTAAAGTCCTCCTTTACTTTTCGGAAGCTGTCTTTGTACACTCTGCTTAAAACACTGATCGATCATTCTGTAAACGCGCCTTTATTTTCTTTATCTCGGCTCATTTTCTCCATTGTTATTTCAAGAAACCTTTATTTTTATTATAAGTAAAATCCCGCCATCTGCAGCCGAGTGCGAGCGTTACCGTACTGATATGAAAATTAAATTTCATCCATACAAAGAAGGTGTCGGATCTAAAATGAAAATCTCCTTATAAGCAGGTAAACATGGCCTCCATTTATAGCGGCGGCTCGAACATTTTGCTACTATGTCATAACTCATAAATCATAACGAAGGGTTTATGGACTAACTTTAATAAACGAGAAATAGTAGGTACCTATGCGTTGAATGTTACAGATCAAGTCAATAAATTATTTACTCTGTTAAAGGAATTTATATAGTACAACGATTAGCTTAAAAACTTAAATAAAAAATGTATGACAGTAATGATGATATGATATGAGAAGGACGGTATGATCGGTAATCCTTAGACATGTGGCGTCAAGCTATAAAATAAATAGTAGTCCTCTACTAACTGAGCAGGGTAAATGTTTGCTAGATCTGCAAATTGTTCCGGGTCTAGGTGTAGTGGTACCATAGTACTGGTAGATTCTAATACCCACGGCAGAGTTCACATTTATTTTAAGCACGCTAAATACTATAACCTTCAGCAATCAGCCCTATCATATAGACTCAAAAAGTTAGACAAGTAACAGATTTATTCCACAAGGGCTGTAAAATTTGAGTTTAAAAAAAAAAAAAAAAACTTTGTAAACAAATCTATCATTATCTCACCCTTGGGTCTTGTTTGGTTTGCTTTTTAAAAGTCTACTCTGTTGCCCGCAATGTGGTTCACATGGCACTTTAATAAATAAAAAGTAGCTCCTATTTCCGCTCATTTTCTATCTATGTTTAAAATCTCAGCTAAATCGGTTCAGTGGTTATTAAAGAACAAACGTACAAACATCCAAACTTTCGCATTTATAATATTAGTGTGATTTTGCAATCTCGAATTGCTATAATCAATTTTAAAAATATCCCTAAGGTACGTCTTCATAAGTCTTTAGAAGTAAATCATTTCACTAAAATATCAAATTCCGGCTTTAGAAAACCTAACAACATTCAAACCGAACATTTTTTAGTCGATAACAAAATATTTTTTAGTGATTACAGTTTCCTGAACCTTTTTTTATTACAAAACTTGACGTGCGTGAAAGATTGTTTGACCCAAACATCTCTCGGATTGGATTTTGAAACTACCAAATGATTCAAGAGAAAATATACAAATGTATAGAGAAACTACTTTTCTTATTGACTATACAAATTTGAAAGGCGGTACAATAAACCAGCTTTTCCTGTAAGTAGGTTAGGTAAATGAACATTTGTAGGCAAAAAAGAAAACATCGTAATATATAAGGTTTGGGATATTCTTTGAGTAAGTATTACTTATGTAATTACCTACCGATATTGTTATATAAACGTTACACATACCTATGATAACATTTCATTGTGATATCGAAATCCTTTCCCAACCCAAACTTACAATAAATTACATAAACAACACGAAAACGAAACGATAAAATTAAATTAATACACAATAAAGGGCAGAAAGGGTTTAACGTTCGAAGGTCTGAACATTACTCAATTATATTTTGAGGTCTTATTCATAACTAGTCCTCTAAGAGTTTATGTCTGTTGTGTTTGTCATACATTACTGCTTTTATTCATCATCATCATAGATAATTTAAAACGTTCTGTAAAGTTCAGTCTCCTCTTGTTATTAAAATATACTGTAATAAGAAAATGTGTATTTTTATTTTAGATTCAAGATTGATATTATTTTTGTTAAAATACAGCAGACAGAGCGAATACTGTTTGTATCAGATAAAAACTGCAACATTTTTAGAAATCTAATTGTTATGGTATTTTTAACTGTCACAACAAGTTATTTTTTGTCTAATAAAGCCGATACTTTTAAACAAAATAGCTCAGTTTTGGAAAATCATTCATCATTGTCTATTATTGCAATATTTTATAGATGAATGAGGTAATAATTAAGTATTGAGCGGCTCATCGTCATCGTTATTATAGTATATGCATACTATTTATTTTGTTTCTTAAACTAAAATACTTAATTACCACTTGCATTAGTACTTGTATATTACTAGTGCAATTTATGACAATATTTATAATTTTGCTGCAACATAAAGACGAAGCTGTGGCAAGCGATAGGTTAAAGTTTGCGAGTTTACTGAATACTTCGAAATACTGTGCTTGCTTCCAGTAGTCTGTGTAGAACTACTATGATATTGACAAACTTAAACATTGGACAGCTGCAAAACTTTGGTCGTAGCTCCAAAGTTTGTATTCTAAAATAAAGCTCAAACGAAGCTCAAGCATCGATTTTTAACAGTTGTTTATACAAAATAATTACAAAATCGATGATCACGTCAAGATTCACATTCAAGTACTACTACTAGCGTTTATAATTTTGAACATCAACATCATTATTTTAAAGTTGAACTAATAATGCACTTATAAAAACACTGCGCACTGCATAAATCACGCAGTCTGCGAAAATTTAAAGAAACCGTTTCCGTTACGTTATCATCTAGCGCAATAATAGGCCTGTTTGTGAAGTCACTTCACTCAGCATTTCTTAAATGCCTATTTAGTTTTATGTAGGTAGACCAAACCCCGGACAGTGTGTAACCCAGTGTCCCCCGCATTTCCGAGTTCTGTAACATTCGCTTGCCAAAATGACCTACACAAAAGCTTTATTTTCTCAATTAAAAGCTCACAGCTCCTGAAATACCTTATAAGAAGGGCCCCTTCTTATTCAATTTGCTTTTATTGTTTAAAAGAAGACTGCAAAGCGTCGGTTAACGATCCCCGAGGCCCGGATTCAAGAATAAAAGCGAATTTTCTTATCCTGGAATTAATATAGTGAACGAGACTAGCAATTTCGGATGGAATCCATTTCTTTCTGCCCAGGACCGTTTTATTTGCAATTCGACTCCATTTGATTTGTTTCATAATTTGTGTGCCTGTAAATATTGTGTGACAGATGTTGATGTTAAATGAAAGGAAAATTGTTTTGGGGAGAGTAGCCATGCTTATTCTCTTTTCTTTGTAAACATAATTTTTACTTTTTTGCTTCTATGCGAGCGATTTTTCAGCGTGGTTTTAGGGGCTTTCTTATTAACTGTAATTAATCATTAACTTTTCGTTGTTTTGGTCTTGCATGAGACAGATTTCAAGGTATTTTTTATTTGTATTTTCCTAAGATTACTCTACGATATACTTTTGTAGTCGAAGACTGCAGGAGTATAATTAGTTTACTCTGTTATTCCTGAGATCTAATAGGATGTAAAAATACATGAATAATTTTAATCAGCAGACAATAAAATACGAACGTATTTTGTACCATGTTTATAAAACATAATCTTTCACTGCGTTTGGATTATAACATAGCCGTAGCCGCGCCTGAAGGCAAACCATAAGTCGTCGGTACTTTTATAAACGTTCATAACTGATGTTTTTCTAAAAAAGGGTTTGGAACAGCAAAAAATATATTTCACTTGTTACGGTCAGCCATCTAATGGCCCCTCTGTGTACTCTCGAGCGAAAATAATGTTAGATGTAAACTAATAATAACTAACACACTAAAAATCAGGCAGTTATTTTTCGTGTGTTACGTAATATTAGATTTTTTGTCATTTCCTGTAAATATAAAAAAAACAGTTACGCTTTTTTATGAAAACACCGACGAAGTATCGACCGCAAAGTTTTGAACAATGTAACGAAGTACAAGTATTACAGGCAGGGCTTATTTCCTGCGAGAAATATTTTATCATCTACCTACACTCTGCGAGATACAAACTAATTCTTGAATGTGTGCCAAGTCCGACCACAATTTCCGTTGACCTTAAACATCTCGTCCCAATTTGGGTTAGGAATTGCATTTTATTTTACTAGTGTATCTTATTACATCCGTTTGAAACTTACACACGGAGTCTGTTTATTATTATTTCAGAACTGTGGTCCGTTCTAGACTGAAACTCAAACATAAACCGCGCTCAAGTATAACACTTAGTACAGTTTCTATATAATATAAATTCAAGTGTTGTAATATATAAAATAGGTTTTCGTAGCTTCTGACACCCTCAAGGCATAGGTAATATTTATAATAGGGTCAACTCCGGGTAGCAAGAGCAGTGGATATCGGTTTCAGCTTCTTTCTCTACGGAAGTATAGACAAAAATTTTATTTTTGTACTACTTTGTGTCTTATTTTTGTTTTTATAGTGTTAACCATCACATATAGATAGAGTTCTCATTGGAAAACAACCTAAAATTTACGAATAGTATGTTTAAACGAAAATTACACAATAAATGGACCTGGACTGCACCGAACTCACGATACTACAATGAAATTGACTACATATTAACAAACAAACCTACTTACATAAAAAGCTTTGACATTATAAACAATTTAAATTTTTATATCGACCATAGAATGATTAGATGCAAACTAGACATGAAATTGAAAAGACAAAGAACATTCAAAAAACTGGCTTTAGACTACACTCGTAATCTACCAATAATCTCAAGAGAAAATGGCAAGGACTTGGAAGAAAAGTTTATGGAATCGTTAAGGATTTTAACTGACATACAAACACAATACGATAACTTTGGGAAGGAAATAAATCTTTTGCTAAAAGGGATACCGAAAAACAAAAACAAACAAAATCAGGTGATAAGCCCAGAAGTTCAAAAGCTGTTAGAAGAACGGAAACAATTATACAAAGAAAAAAGAACCAAGACAATAAAATCAAAAATTACCGAAATAAGCAAAGAAATAAATCGGAACATTTCCAGGGACAATAAAATACATAGGCAATGCACGTTTGAAAGATATATTGAAAAAACCGGAGGTATAAAGAAAGCCTACAAAGAACTAAGGAAGAAAAATGAGTGGACAGCAAATCTAAAAAGCAAATATGGTAAAGAAATAACTAAGAGAACAGAAATAACAAAAGAAGCGACAAATTTCTACAAAAAGCTCTATGCATCGAACGTGCCAGAATCTATACAATCGTTAAAACTTAAATCCAACACTTCGGTATCGGAAAAATCGCCACCGCAATCTATCCTTACATCAGAAATAGAACAAGCTATACGAACTCAGAAAAATGACAAGACACCTGGAGACGATAGTATTACAAACGAGCTGCTAAAATCCTTATCAGAAATCCTCCAAAGACCCTTACAAACATTATTCAATAATATATTAAACACAGGAAAAACACCTGAACAGTGGTCTAGATCTACAATTACACTACTACATAAAAAAGGCGACAAAAACGATTTAGGTAATTATAGACCCATTAGTCTTATTTCAAATATATACAAAATTTTCTCAAAAATAATATTGCAGAGCCTAACAAAAACACTTGATGAGAATCAACCACGAGAGCAAGCCGGCTTCCGTAAGCATTATTCAACGCTAGACCATATACAAGTAGTAACGCAAATCATACAAAAAGCTAATGAATACGGAAACACTGTTTACATGTGCTTCATAGATTTTAAAAAAGCGTTTGACAGTCTTGAATACAACGCAATATGGGAATCCCTAGCACAGCAAAATGTAGATGAGGAATACATATTACTATTATACAATATATACTCAAGGAACTGTGCCAAAATAAGACTGGAAAGAGAGGGAGAAGAGTTCTCTATAAGAAAAGGTGTACGCCAGGGAGACCCTTTATCACCTAAAGTCTTCTCAGCTGTTCTAGAAACCGTATATAGAAATCTAAACTGGCGCAACAAAGGAATAAAAGTGAATGGGGATTACCTAAGACATCTACGCTTTGCGGATGATATCGTGGTATTTGCCGAAAACGCATCATCTTTGGAATCTATGCTCAACAATCTAATAACTGAAAGTAAAAAAGTTGGACTATCACTTAACGCAGCTAAAACAAAAATAATAAGCAACGGAACAATACAAGAAATAACAACAGAAGGCGGTAAAATTGACTACGTGAAGAAATATACCTTGGCCAATCGGTTTCATTTGAAAATTGTACGGGAGAAGAAGTTCAAAGGCGGATCGCAATATCATGGCAAAAATACTGGGGCCTGAAGGAAATAATGAAGAACAAACAAATTAGACATAAAAATTAAGAAGAAAGTATACGAAGTTATAATTCTACCGTGCTTAACATATGGCTGCCAAACTTGGTCCCTTACCAAGGAAGAAGAAAACAATCTAGCTGTCTGTCAACGAAAAATGGAAAGGAGTATGTTAGGTATTAAACTATCAGACAGGATCAACAATAAAACAATTAGGAAAAAGACACAACTAACCGACATAATCAGCAGAATCAGAACATTGAAGTGGAACTGGGCAGGTCATATCTGTAGAATGGATAGCGAAAAATGGACCAAGAAAGTTGTCGAATGGATACCAAGAGACTGCAAAAGGAACAAAGGACGCCCAAAAAAACGTTGGGAGGATATACTTCGTCAAAGAAGTGGACCGGCTTGGATGAGGCAAGCTAGAGATAGAGATATGTGGAGAAATATGGGGGAGGCCTACGCCAGAGAGGCGACTACTGCTTAGATTTATTTTTAATATTTTATTTGTGCACAAAGTTTATTTATTTAAGAAATTCAATTTAATTAAAATAAAATGAAATTAATTGTAATCATGTTAAAATGTTTTTAGGGTAGTAGAATAAAAGGCTTTTTTATTTTTATTTTATTAACCATCACACTAAGGAGATACTAAAGAATATAATATCCCAAAATTGATTTCGCCCCAAGCAGGATTTAAAACCACAACCTCCGCTTAATACGCGGGTGCTCTAAAAATTGAGCTATCGAGACTTATTAGTTTGCTTGAAATAATTATTGGGCGGAGGTTGCGGGTTCAAGTCCCGCTTGAGGCGAAAAAATTTGATACTATAATCTTTACTTTGTGTCTTCGATAAAGTGCTATTACGATTCACTATTATATAGATTTTTTTTTTTATTATTTTCTGCGTTAACTTGATTCTTTGCGTTAACATTTAGCGTAATAAGGCTCCAGTAACAATTTAGTAACAAGTCGGTGGATGGTGAAGGCTCAATTTGGTGGTCATGATGCTTTTTGAGGGAGGCCTATTTCCAGCTGTGGATGTCTATCGTGATGATGAACCTCAGAATAATTGATGAACAACTTTTAGTTTGTGACAATCACGTTACTACTGTCATATAGACTAAATAATTGTCCCGATCGGCATGGCAATTTGCATGCCCACGTCTGCGAGTTGCTCCTAGCTGGTACGATTGACACACGCTACACAGAGGCACACCGATTCGACGTTTAATATTCACAGAATTCACAGAATTCATTGCACGATCACAACACAGTCATCTTGAATACAAATCTCAAATTTATCTAGCAACCAAAAATGACTTTATTTGGTCAAACATTTATGATTTTTACAGTCAAAACATTTTACAGAAGTTTTAAAATCCAGGTAACTCACCTTACCGCGTGTTTGTTTCCCATATAGTTTATTATCCAGAAATTCATCAATCATTGTTCTGACCTCTATTTATTTTATTGTCACCTACTAGTAGTGCCATCTAGTAATTATTGTTAGCGTTACAAACGCGTGGGTAAACAATTGAAGATCAAGTTGTTGTTTCATATTTGCTTGTACCTACCCACAATTATTTATTTTCTGTGATTGTATTGTTCAAATGAGTTGTACGTTATTTTATCTAATTAAATGATTTCGATCAGACGAATAAGTAACTGCACTCAAGATTTCTGGCGCTTCGGTGGCCGCTGCCATGGCACGCCAAGGTGAACGCGCAAGATAGAAAGGTTACCGTTATAGTACAGGGAAGCAATGAGAAACACAAAACATTGAGAAAAAACTTTTTTTTTAAAATTATGATACTTTTAGTAATGCAAATGTCAAAAATCTGCAATGCAACTGTGATTTGCTATCATTGTATTATTAGAAACTAGAAATAAACCTCACTTTTATTAAATACGCTATATAAAAACTATGTTCGCTTATTTCAAAACATTAGACGGGGTCACTCGCGCCGCGCTTGCACCATCTTTGAAACTATTGTTAAGGGGATAATTCAGTTAGTGGATGTAGGATAATGTGAGCACAGTTTCCATTTGCATACTAATATAGAATCTTTAATCATGTTTAACCACTGGATGTAACATTGGATGATTTTGACATACCATCAACCATCTATTAGTCTATGAAAAACAGCAAATTCGAGCGGAAGAATTGTAAGTGATGCAGGTTCGATTGCCGCGGTTATCTTAATGTTTATAAAAGTTCTCCGTTGGGATTTTGATATCTACGACAGCAAAAATTCTAGTACGAGATTGAACTAGGTTAAGTTAAGTTAGTATTTTTGGATGAAACTCACTAATCATGGTAAATAATATCTTGTTTTTAGTGAAAATATTATGTTAATTACCATGATAATTTAAAAAAAAGCTTTGCATAGTTTATTGCTTAGTGGTGCTGTGTTAAATGTTTGTTAATATTTAATTATTTGTTTAAAGTGCAAAAAGGTATATAGACAATACTTTGATGTATGTAAGCGACCCTTTGTGTCACGCAATCTGATTAACTATTCAATAACCACTTGTTCCTGAATCGGACTAATGCTAACACAATTAGCATAACTTAGGAGCCTATCGTTGATCCATCTGAGTATTCTCACCCCATAATCGGTTGAAGTGCAAATGGCCCCTCAGGAATAACATCAAACGTCGATTATCTTGATGTAAATTGACCAATATTGGAACAAGTCGGAGAACTGGCTCCTCAAGACAGGTAATACAATGCCTTCTCGCCTGTTACGTGGTGTGCGGTTTTCTGTGATTCTGGGACTGGGAATTAGATGGCTTGTGGTGTACGCTGACGACTAGCGGTTTGTTCCGTAACAATACCTAGTTAACAGGCTAATAATTAGTTTTGACCCACTATGTAATGAGCACTGCCTGGTGTTCTAGTGGTAGTGACCCTTCCTATCCTAAGGTTGTGGGTACGAAACCAATGATTTGTTTTATTTTAATTCGATTTATCACATTCAGTTATCAGTTAAAATGTTTGCAAGGAAAACATGAGTTTCAAGAACTAAAATAATAATAGACAAGTGATATCTTCTGATTCACATTGTGTTTGCGTTGTGGATTTTGAACTAATCACTCTTGCTCAAGAGAAAGTCAGTTTCTGAATATTAAGAAGATTAAAAGCCTGACTATGATAATGATGTAAAAAGCCACCGCATTTTGTTTCAACTCAATATTGAGAGGCTTCATGAGGGTGAGTAAAGCGGTGCACTTGTTTATTTTAATCGCGTCTTGCACGGTTAAGTAGGCATGTAAAAAATTCCGCATAAATACTAAGCATAGTTCACTATTATTAATTAAAGTAAGATTAGTTTTGAAGTTTTTGTTTTCTTTTTAAACAGGCACAGCCAGTTCTACAAAAAAGACGTACACACTTATAACTTATGGTATCTTTGTGCAAATTTTCGCAAGGAGTTTTTATACAATGTTGTTCCTTAAAAGCCTTACACGGGGAAGTATGAGTAAAACTCGCGCCCTGAGGCTTTCGTACCGTAATTTGAGTCTCATTTGCCGTACTATATCGAAATTCAGCATATTCATAACATTTTTAGAGACTTTTCCATATAAACTTCGTCCATTTATTTTTACTGCGGGTGCGACCAGATTGCAGTACCCAGTTAAAAATAAGGGGTTGATTTTTTTCCATTAGAATATTTTTTTAAAAGGTTTTTTATAAATCACTGAAGTGGCCAGCCCGATGGTAAGCAGTTACCGCAGCCTATAAACGCTTACAACACCAGAGGCAACACTCGTTGGTTGCCACTGGAAACCATATTTAATTCTTCTCATCGGAACACAACAATGCGAGCATCACTGCAGAAATAGTTATAGGTGGTAGTTCTTCCCCAGACGAGCTCTATCTATAAAAGTAAGAAAGTTTGTGTGAGTCAGTGGCCAACTCTGGTGACAAAGTATTTAGGCCACCCAAAGGCTTCTGTCATGGCTCTTTCACAATAACTCATCTACTTTTAGCTTTTACAAAAGTGTGATTATTTATGTTCTCACATTTATCAGGAGGCACCTGACCAACCGTAGACGTTATTGTTAGGTCTACCAAAAACAAAAATAAAATATATATATATTTTTGTTTTCGGATGATATCCACTCACACTTTTGTTAAAATAATTCTCAAATACGGTTTACGGTTTAAGAATATTTATTTCTCAAAAGAAAATAGAAATACTAAGGACTATGTGTACTAACTTGTCAAAGTTATTTCAGATCAAGTTATTGGCATAAAGTTTATACTAAAATCAATTTGAATGAGGCAGTTTTAGCATGCGGTTATTAAACCGTGTACCTAATTGGGCTAATAATGCTAGAAGTATTATATTACGGATGAGCCCTGCAACTTGTGGCAAACCGTCAGCGACGTTTTTCTAAATAAGCGGTTTTTAAAAGATATTTATTATTTGTATTTCTATCACGTTTCCAATAACTGAGGACTGTGTGTTATTCGGTTCATAAATTCTACGCCTTGTGAGTAATAGAGTCGCCTCTGTGTCAGGTATGTCGACAGCATACATTATGTGGTTCAACCGTGATATACTCTGAGCACATATCAGCCTGCGTAAATTTGCATCAAATCTACCTTATTAGCATAGGTATAAAGCTTGTTTTCCTATTTCCCCCCGCTTGTTTGATTCAGTCACACACGTACATGGGTCGATCTGTAATCCTATAATGTAGATGTAGTGCACGTGAATACATGGAGACATAGATCAATCTGCGGTGAACTGTACCTACTATTGCTTGGTTTGTGACAAGCTTGCAACTGATTTAGAATCAGTTTATATTTATAATGCGGTTAGCGTTGTGTGGTTCCACATTAAATCAAATGTCCTGATAGTGCAATAATTATTATTATGTAGCAGTTTTATGTCAGTAAGTGTCGAGCCACAGTAGACCAAAACAGTTTCAGTGTCACTCAAAGTCGCTTACCACCCCGAGACATATTTAATTAAACTCGCCCAGTATATCAAATTACTACAGTCTCTACAGTCAGCCTTTCAAACCAAGTAATGATTGCACACTAACTGCTAGGTGACAAAATATCTGGCACTGTGGTGACACAATAACGAAAGAATTAGCTATAGAGCAAAGTTTTTGCAGACAAAACAACCATGTAATTTCTGTTTCCATATATTTTTATCTAGCAAAATCGTTTAGTTTAGACTAAAACAATGCCTAAACACAGTCTTATCTAGAAGGATTGTGGCAAGCCAAAGTCAAAACTAACTCATAAACATCCTAGTCTTTGATATTCTGTTTCAAAGGCCCGGGGAAAATGGTAAAGATAATTACTAAAGATATTATGTAACATACTAAGGTCTCGATCGAATCCGTAACGAGGAAATCCGTAGAAGAACCAAGGTCACCGACAAAGCTGAAACAGTTGGCTACTGACTTATACGAACTTACTTACTCACCGACATAGCTCTTAGAATAAGTAAATTGAAATGGAAGATGCCATAAAGCTTGCTGAACCGATAACCGCTGGACAATAAAGGTTCTCGAATGGCGACCACAAACTGTAATCTCTATTTATTATATTAAAAACTAATATTTATCTAATAATTTAAATGTGAAAGTTTGAATGTTTTCTGCTTAATTGCATGGTAATAGATGAACCGATTTCAATGTTTAATTATTATCTGGATTAAAACAGGACACTTTTATATCCGAATATTCCGAATATATCACGCGAGCGGAACCACGGACGGCCGCTAATACTTACTTCATATTTGGCATTGGAGCCTTGATTTATATATGGTGGATAGTGATTCTAAAGATGACAACCGCAATGCAGTGCAACGAAGAATTTAAAAACTCAGTTGACACTGCAGCAGTTATGGTAAAGTTTATCGCCAGGCAAACGACTTGACCGATTTGTCATTTGCCATAAACAAAAAAAGGAACAGAGTAGATAAATTATTTAATGAAAAGTTATTGATTTCAATAGATTTGTATACGGCTTATTGTTTTTAACTATTTTTCTAACGTCCGGTTTTCGCCACACCCTCCTGAAAATCTAATTACAGTGGAACGCGTTACCTTTTATTTGCATATTTTTACGGTCTGTACGCGACAAAACATGCTTCGATGTTTTACGAAAATTTCAGAGTTTATTTTGAGTGTAGTTTTTCTTTATTTTTCTGTAGTTTGTTGTTCGTTAACTAACATGTTTTATTAGTTTTAACGAATCGCTTACATAACAAATGGTTATAAAAATTTAATTGTTATTTAGGTTTATTCCAATCTGCCACTCAGCTCTGTCCGCATAAAGGGTGAAGAACTGATTAAAAAGAAAAAAACACACTTAGAATATTTAAAGCACAATGCCCTCAAAAGTTTAAATTACACGGCACAGGAAAATTAATAGGACGGCAAATAGTAAATTACTCATGCATGGTACCAACGCTCCTTTTTGAACACTGGTACGAATGAAACGACATTTTGAATCGAACGAAACGTGAAAATTGGAAAAGTTCGACAACGGAGGCGTATAATTAAATTTCGAATGCAACAAAGCGAGAAAAAAGAATAGCTAACTTGGTTTTGAATGACGGACCGCGTCAGAGATGCTAATGGTAAAAGGCAAGCCAGTACGCCTTGCGTTTATTAGAACTAGCACTCAGAAGTAAAACGTTTGTTGCTTAGTTCTTCTTTACGTATATTTGGTTAAAAACCGCTTAAAACTTTCATAATTAGAATAAATAACATAACTAATTAAAGCAGAAGTGTCGAAATGACACACAAAGTTCAAAATAATACTTATAGCTATTAGCACATCGACGACTTCAGTGGCACGATGAGTAAGTGCTCGATCAAAAAGCAGTTGCAGCTTCGATGCAGCAATGTTTTGAAGATCTTAATAATTAAATAATAAAGTTTTCGTTACGCCCAAGTCTAGCGCAATAATGGTCAAACAATTGTATTGCCACCTATATCGGTGAAATAGTGTCTAAAAACTTGTTAGCTATGCAAATTTATTATAATTTATATGTGCAACTGAATCCATTCTTGAGTACTATATTTTACCAACGTATAGTTTATGAGCTGACCCTCGTGGTCTCACCCGCGTTTCTTCAGTTTTTATGCTATCCCAAAGGAACAGTCAATTTTTGCCGGGATACAAAGCAGTATAATGTGCTATTTTAAAACTTAAACCCACTGCATTCAAAACTTTAACACAATCGGTTAAGTTGTCACGGAGATACGTGGTAACAAACATTCACACACACACTCACACAGACTTACGCATTAAAGTAGGATTACTTTTTTGTTATTCGGAGGTAGGATAAAATAAGTTAGATACAGTTTTTGTTTATATTACTTTTGTTGTTTGATTTAATCTAGATTTAACTTGCTTAATTGAGGTTTATCAAAGGGTGTCTAGTCTCAGTGAAGTTTCGTAGTTCCAAAAGCTAAATTACAGTGTCAATTTGTTTCAAAGCAGAATCTGAATACTAAAACGCTAATCCGTTTTCTTACGCCTTCAAAACAAACAACAGTAGCTCGTCCGTCAAAAACACAAGCTGACGAATCGTCCGGGTGACCTCCTTACTCTGTTATTCCAACGGAACCATTTGGCCGTTGTTTACGTGAAAAGCGGAAAGCTGTTATCAGAAATAAGTCGTCGGTATAAATCAACGGTAATCTTGTTTGTCAGACACGATCGAACGGCTGTTTTTGCATGTATATTGGCGAATGTCATTTTACTGAATTTTCGTTTGACTTGCTGTCGAGTTATTTGAAGCTGTCAGTTTATAAATTTTTGTTGCATCTCAGTTTTTAATGTTTTTTACAACAAGAGCTACTTTGCTTTGTTGTCTGTTTGTTTACAAACAAGAAATAATTAAAAACAGATTGTAGTTTATAATTACTGATCGTTATTATCTCACTCGATCATTTTCTCCAGATTTTTCTTCGTCGTAAATAACATTGACGTGACACTGGCAAAAATTGTTGTCTCTACTCGATAATTGAAGTCACTTATTCATAAATAAACGTTATTTCATCTGCTAGCTGCTGCGAAGTACTATCTTTTATTATCATTCATATGTCAATGAACAATGCTATGATAGATTTGAAATACACAATAGCTACAGAGGTATAAAAAACGTTTATGATCAAGGTCTTCAATAGTTTAAAAAAAAAGTAAAAGTCTACATCCATGAAAAAACTCCCTTTAACAGTAGTACGAGTTTGAATTTGATCAGTATTTAATTATTCTTCGCTTTTGGAATCATATTCCAATAGTACTCGAATATCTGCTTTCGCCAATGATGCCAGGTTTATTATCCTGGTCGGGCTGAGTTCGACCGATGCTGGGAATTAAAACCAGTTCAGCCTAGGCGTTAATAATTGAAGTAAAGGAGCTCAAGCGTTTACTGTGCCTTGACCTAGATCTGTAGCGCCAATTGTAACCACCTAGTAAAGTACCTACCACAAGAAGGCTAGGTAGAATTCCATATCCTGATTTATATAGTTGTGTGATTATGCTGTGATTTATAAACTTATATTATGTACTTACCTAATGTTAGTTGCAGCTTAAACTTATGGTATTATAAAATTAATATAACATTAAATTGCAAATTTTAACATAAATTAAGCTTACAAAAATCTAAGATTAGACAAACATTATTTTGCATCTAAATACCGCAACACATAAAGTTTTAACTACAAACATTAAGGCAATCCTACGATCCAGCGCAGGCATCTTGCTCTGATTTCTGCAATTATAAATATAAAATATTGCAAAAAGCATTAAAAAAAACAAAAGTAGTGTGTCCTACTTAGAGAGATGAAACACAAGCGCTGCCGCTGTGCTGCGTCGTCGCAACGCAGTGACTTCAATGCAATGAGTGCCACACGAGCGCTGCGACGACGCAACGCAATGCAGCTTTCTCCAACGTCGCAGCGTCGACGTAGATGTAGGTGTACTTAAATAAATTGTATGCAGTCTTTGAACGACAATGGAGTCAAATAAACGTGTTTGTCTAAATCAACATCCTCCACGCTCATCTTCACATGAATTATTATAAATGTGCACATCTGTCAGCTTCGATATTCTAAACAATACTGCGCTGTCCCGCGTCGTCACAGCGTCGTCGCACCGCAGCACCCCTTCCCGCCTCGTCTCCCTACTCCTTGTGCGCTGCGCGTGCGTTGTTTCGATGCACGTTGTCTCAGCGCAACGTGTGGCATGCCGGGCAGATTTTTATGTAGAACTACGGAGCGTCAACGCTGTGACGACGCAGCGCAGCGGTAGCGCCCATGTGGCATCTCTCTTATAAGATTTTTTATATTCGCGTAAATAGTTTTCTGAATTAAAAAAAAAACTAAAAAACATCCCCATCTTTCAAAATCGATTGGTGCTGACAAATTTGGTATTTTCTGGTTTTAGTCAATAGTTTATGGTTTAATTGAAAATAGCAAAAAATAAAATTTTCGCAAATTTATAAATTGTGGTTAATTGTTTGTATTTATCACTTTAAATAAATAAATAAATAAAATACTAATAATAATAAATTTGAAATTGCCGAATATATGATGCAAAAAAGAAAAATTTAAATGTGTCAGCACCCTTCCTAAGGAAATAGACTATAATGTACTCGTATAAATAAACTTATCAATAGGACATTACACGTTAATATTTTTTAAACTATATTTATATATTTTAATAATATCGTATACCGGGTATATGATATGAATTGATTCACTTAATTACTTTTTAAATTTGCCTTATACGATTTTTACATATAATAAATATTTAGAAATCAGTGCGAAATAGAGATGGGTAGTAGGATCGCCTTTAGAAAGTAAGCTACGGCTGAACATTAGTGAACGCAAGGGAATTTGTTAAGCAATTAAAACGAAAAGGCAGCGTCATAATTCAGTTTCTATTCGAATGTGCATTGTTTTTTGGCTAATAGCACCGCAGTCCGAATCGACCCATAACAAAAATTTCTTGGTCCATTCGCACCGCGGTGCAAATCGCCGAAGGACCCAAATATTTTACAAGGTTCGTTAAAACAAAGGGTTAAAAAAAAAGTCACCTACCAAAAATTGACGACCGATGCTGCGCAGCGGGCAAAGGACCGCCTGCGACGCAGGAGGTTTCGGGTTTGATTTCTGCCTAGGGATAATAATTGACCAGACCGCCAATCATAATAATTGACCAGATATATGTAATCGATTAACTCGAGATTTTTAAGAGATAACGTACAGAAAAAAAAAACATATGTATGTACACTATTTTTTTTATTGATGTGTGGAACCTGTTCTTTAAATATTGCGCACTAATAATCAAAGACCCCTATTAATAATTTTAATTTTTTGATTTCTAGTACCCATAACAAGCTCTGCTTAGATGATGCTATGTTATGTAGATTGGCCTGCATACTTATTGTTATTATTATTAAATGGTAATTAGTCACCTACCATAATAATGTTATGGTAGTGTCTATGTATATGAATTAGTCACCTACTATTTACTTATATTATAATGGTGGACTTTTTTCTTAACCCATTTTTAACAAAACCTAAAAACATATTTACTAGATAGTTTTTTTTCTATTCATGTAGTATCACAATATGAAGTTATTACAAATATGTTAATATTTTTAGCAGTTAGTTTTTAAACTAAAAATTTAGGTGATATTTTTATCTAAAGATGAGAACGCCAAGTCAAACATTTCAATCTCAGACAAGTTTTTAGTAAGCATCACAGATTTACAGCACTATATTGAAATACCGTTTCCATGTTTGTGGTTGTCGTAAAATAATGATTTAGACAAATCTATCCCGTAGGACGAGTTGACAGCGGTATGAGTTAATTATAGAGCCGCAATATTCTAACACAATTATATTTAGTTTATATAACTCACTTTCTCTCCGCTTATCTTTGGTGGAGAGAAACTGGAAAAACCAAAACCCTGCCCTAGATATTTGATAACGTTCGTTAGAAGAAACTTCCTTCCTTACTCTGAATTTTCATCCAAGCTTATAAAATAAATTAGATCCTTTATCAGTTTGCGGTAAAGTTTAGTATCTAACGGTTTGTTTTATGACGGTAGAGCGCGTAAATTGAAAAATAAGAGGTGTTTTTACAGGAAAAAATATTCCTTTTTTATGGATGCTGTTTTGTAAATGCCGGACTTGGAATGAGATAAGCTTAATTTTTTGTGTTCAAGCTCATAGTAAAAGTCAGGGATATTTTCAAACAAAATTTTAATATATATTAATAGAATTTAAGGTGTGTACATTAAATTCCCTATTTGGTTTAGTATTTTTAAGGCATATGGCTCGAACTTGAGATCCAAGCTTTTCCTTTCTATATAAATTATTTTTATAATATTTATCTAATAATATTATAACAAGAGGCAACCGGATCCAAATAAGCTTAATGTACAACGTCAGTAACTAATAGTGTTGGCATGCTTCCAAAATATGTTTTAAACGGTAAACAAACATACAATCTCAACAGTATTTTACTGATTTGTATGCAATGTGTAAGCGACATAAAATTTAGCCTGACTTGCAGCATTTAGGCGATCTTATCAGTTAGCTCTAAAAATCTGGCTTTGATTTCTGACTCTAACGAGGAATCAATGAAAAAATCATATGATAAGGTAACAATGTGCAAGTTGGTAATTGAAGTCAAATTTAGGTACAAGATAAATAGTTTTAGTTTTTAATAGTTATTATCCTCATTTATTAATGTAGATAGCTTTAATAAGCAGTTTTCTAATGCAATAAGTTTTTTTTTAACTACGTTTGTCTTATAGAAAATTATTTTTTTTGTAAAAAAAATCAGAAATCATAGCGAAGTAGATACAGCGTTGGGTTATAGGATCGCCGTATAAAAACATGTTTTGATCAAATTTTATCAGAGTGAATAAATCTACTTAGATAAAACAAGGTCGTGTTAGTTACACCATTTCCAACTCGAGAACGGTTAGACCGATTTGACTGAAATTTAAAACTTAGATAGATAATGATCGGGAATCGGACATAGGCTACTTTTTATCTTAAAAAAAGTAAGAACAAAGTCGCGGGCAACAATTAGTATATTATATTTAATTACTTTTACAAGAGTTATGTAGTTACATTATAATTAGATGCCTAATTATACATTAACACAATAATGCAAGTATCATAAACTAAAATTCGTTACACACACACTTGAGTACGTACCAATGAAAAACAATTGACGACCGATGTGGTGCAGCGGGCGCAGGTTCGCCTGCGACGCGGAGGTTGCGGGTTCGATTCCCGCCTCGTTTCAAATGTTTGTACGATCTACAAATATTTGTTCCGGGTGTTCTGGGTATTTTCTATATATATTAAAAAAATATCTATCTATGTATTGTATTAAGTATTTATCAGTCATCTAGAACCTATAATACAGCTCTGTTTAACAGCAGCTATCCTTGGGGCTAGATAATGCTGTGTGGATTGTCCAGCATTATTTATTTTATTTAATGAAAAAACAAAAGTAAATGTTTAATTATCAAAGCTGCAACTACAAAGTTTTGGTAAAAAAGTATCTATAAACCTGCAGAGTAAAATAAAAAGAGTAGAACGGCTGAGCTGGCAAGTCGCTACACTCGCACAGCAGCGCTATCTTAGCTCGTAAACAAAAGATTGCCAATGATTTACGCTCCTAGAACATTGTTTGGCTTACACTTGCGGGCGGTTATTTGAGTTTATTAGCCTACACATCACGCACCAGCCTACACAGTTAGCCTTCATAATTATATACATAAATACATGTAATTCATGTATTTACAATTATAGCACCCCGCTGTTTTATTACACTATACGTTTAATAAACAGAAACGTTAGGTTATGTTAGCCTACTCAGGCGTCATAATAACATATTACATCGACAACCGATGTGTATAAGGCCAAAAAAAAAAACGACCGATGTGGCGCAGCGGGCGCAAGTCCGACGCTACGCGGAGTATGCGGGTTCGATTCCCGCCTCGGGTCAAATGTTTGTACGATCTACAAATATCTGTTCCGGGTGTTCTAGGTATTTTCTATATATAATAAAAAATATATATCTATGTATTAAGTACTATATCAGTCATCTAGTACCCAAAACACAGCTCTGTTTAACAGCAGCTTACCTTGGGGCTAGATGATGATGTATGGATTGTCCAGCATTATTTATTTATTTATATTAATACATGTATTTACAATAATAGGGTCCCGTGCCGTCTTACTACACTAAACGTTAGGTTGAAATCTAGTTTGCACTGCAGTCTAGAGAGCTGTCATAAAGTGCTACAGCTAAACGCATTCTAATTTAAACTTTAACTTAATTTTTATTTTTTATTTTTTATTTCACAGGAAAACAAACAGTCGTTAAAAACAAAAGTATTAGTAATCTAAAGATACAACTATAGACCAATTAAAAGTTTTCGCATATTGCAACTAATTTAAGCTTGCTTGTTGAATAATATACAAAAAGGAATACAAGAAAAAAATATGTGTTCTTTTTTATAAAAAAAATAATAAAATAAACAAATAACTGATAATAAAAACAGTTACGGAGAAGTGCCAAACCATTTATTTGCTAAAATGTTTTTAATCTTTGAAACTTTGCAGTCAAATAAGTCAAGTTCAAAGACGTCAACCAGGTTGTTAAATGCAATAACTGCTCTGCTAAAATAGGAGTTTTGCCTATAATTAGTGAAACTAAATGGGATTGCCAACCCTGTAGGTTGTCTGATTGATCTGTTTGGAACTTTCAATTTTATGTTTTCAAGTAACTGGGGAGAATCAATTTTGCTCTGCGCTACCTTGCTTAAAAAGACAATGTCAGCTATATTACGCCTTTCTTTAAGTGGCAACATGTGATGTCTCTTACACCTAGACACATAATCAACATCATAGCACCTACATTTAAACTGTAAAAATCTTAAAAATCTACGCTGGATTAATTCAATTCTATTTATATAGATATCATACTGTGGACTCCATACTTGAGAACAGTACTCTTAAAGACAATTATGTTGGCAATCAGACAACCAAGCGTAACGTATGAACTTTGGAAGTTACGTTTGACGATGGCGCTAAAGCCGCGGAGCTTGTTAAGCCAGAGGCACACATTACGCCAAACCCCTTGCAACAGCCACATGTTACATTTATTATAAAATACAAAGGATTCTTAACCTCCTGTGGACAAGGTTCATTAGGATCCGTATTTTCGTGTTTTTTTTATGATTATTTTTTATAAAATGAAAGCATTATTTCATACATTTCTATGTAACCGACAACATGTGTGTTGTGCGGACTTTTTTCAATGTGACTATTATATTTAACTAGTAGAACTCCCGCGACTTTGTCCGCGTTGAGTTTTTTATACAAACTTTATCTTTCCACTGCGTCCTCTAGGAGTTAAATTTCCGAGTTTCATGTTTCTAGGTCCAGCGCCTTCGACTTTGCGTTGTAGATCAGTATGTTACAAAACCATTTCTTGTTTATATTGATAAATTTAATTTTTTATCTTGGAAGTAGGACTATTTGTAGTAAAATAACCAATGTGGTGGAAGAATTCATTGCATTTTACTAAGCATACTTGTACAGCTTTTGTCTCGGCGTTTTGATGTTAATGTACAAGTAATTACTTAGTTAATGCACAAGTTTCCAGACTTGCTTTGTTCTGCGCTAAGCATAAGTAGAGCACCTGCTCAACTTAATTGTTTTACGGTGCCAAAACTACTGTCAATTTCGCTAACTACACGCAAATTACGTAGCCAATTTATCATATTACAACTATATAGTGCTCGTGAACGCGTAATTCTAACAGCAAAATATATCCGATCTCTTATAAAACTGTATAACTAACTAATATTGCTATCTCAGCAAGAAAACATAGTAGTAGAATTCTGCACCAATAGAAACTTGTAACACCGCTGATATTGTCTCCAAGCAGTAGTGTTCGAGCATTAGGTACTATCAGTATAGGCTATAGGTACTATCAAGCGGTAGGAAAGTACCGGTTAGGAAGCGAGGTTGCGAAGAAGAAATTGTGGGTTTGTTTCCGATGCAAGTCAAATGTTTTCATAACTTACAAATATTTGGACTGGATGATGCAAAACCATACTCGCAGCAACATAGGGACGGTGTTTTACTGTTAAAGTTTGAAGAGCACTGTTGCAAGTAAAATTTGTAAAAATTAAGCGAATAAGACTTAACTATGTATTTTAATTACTTGATGGCCTACCAACAGGTTATTAAGATACATAGTTGTTAAAAAAAGAGTCCTAACTTTTTAGCAGGAGTCAGTTCAGGAGTCAGTACTAGCATTGTAGTATTCATATCTGTTTTATGGCTTAGGTTAGAAGGGCACTGCAGCAAATTAAATTACTGAGCGAAAGAGACTTAACAATAACGTCTCGGGGTGATGAGTGCAGTGCAGTGCCACGCAAAACTTTATAACTTAAAGCTTTGGGTGGCAATGCATCTGTTATGGTCAGGCGTGCGACTTGACCGTCTCGCACTTACTGACATTAAAATGACTCGGGACGACGCTGTCAGTGATTTTTTATCTGTTTTTTTTTTGCAGAAATAATTGCTTATGAACTAAGTTAAGGGAGGTTTGCCAACAACACAAAAACTTAACCTTACGTTATTCTCAGACTCTTTCATACACAATTTAAGTTTTAAACCCAAATTAATACCTAAAATACCACAGCTTAATTTATGGACGTACCCGCATAAATTAAAACGTTTGCGTCGAGGATAATAAACCAGAGAATGAGAAAATGAACCTATCATCGGATTACCCCAGGAACCCCTGAACATATACGATTTTACGTACAGGTTTGGGAAATCATTGGTGTTTTAAAGTAATTGCGATACCCGATTTTGTAATTCAATTTTATACTGTGCTCTATACTTTGTTTAGTTTTGCAAGATTATTTATAAACTGGAAAACGAACTGTAAAACGAACTGTAAAACGAAACGAACTTGATGGACCGATGACATTAAAGCGGTCGCAGGAAGTCGGTGGATGGTGAAGGCCCAAAATCGGTCGTCATGGCGCTCTTTGGGGGAGGCCTATGTCCAGCAGTGAACGTCTATCGGCTGATATGATGATGATGATGATGATTTTTTTATAAGAGAGGTTAAGGGGAGATCTTTGTCCAGCAGCTAAACGGGCTAAAAACTGGCAAACTAAAAACCGGTAAATTTTCGGTTTGGAGAGTTATTTATTAATTCTCTTAAGAAGTTTACATTTCACTTACATTAACTTATGTTCTAAATTTTCCTTTCTTTCTATTAATCATAATAAGATATTGAGCGTGCATTGCGAAAGTGATACTTACTACGGTAACCACTTACCATCAGGCAGAATATTTATTAGAAGATTTATGCAGTATGCAATCGAATCAAAAGTCTATACGTAGGTGGTCGTGGTTAATAATTGTTGGATCAAGTGTTTCCTGAATACAAAAACGCTTACCTCATGATTTATTTACTCTCCGTAACCATAGAGTTTTATTTGTAGTGGAACAATTCCGCAAACTTGCATTCAGAGACATTGAAAAAATAAGGTGTTATGCCCATCTAAGAAGCACTAATTAACGCACGCGACTCAACCAACAAAAAAATATCTACTAAAAATTGATAGCCGGGGGCTTATGTTTTCAAGTTTTCAGTTTCCAATTTATCTTTATTTATCAAACACTTTGCAAGTGTGTATAGAGTTTCGATTTTTCAGTGTAAAGTATTAAACACATGAAAACAGATCAGAAGATCTACTGATTTGGATATTATTTTGTCAATCGTCGATTCACGTGACTTGGATATTCTTAGATAGGCAAACCACCTTACGTTGATATATTCACAACACCATCCTATTCCTTCCGCAACGGGACTTGAAAAGAGTATTCACGATACAATGTGAATGTCGTATTCTATTGAAAGTAATGCCTAGGTTCCGCTTGACATAAATAGAACAATACTGAACTTTATCTCCTTTCCCCCAAGGTTTACTTTTGATGCGCAGAAACAAACGTGTGTGTTGTTGAATTTTATACTATGCTCATCAGAGTTAAAGGAATTGGTGTTGGATGAATGTTTTTTTCTGTTGTAGTTGGAAATGCTAAAAGTACATAAATAAACAACTAATTGCTGCCCGCTGAAGCTTTGCTTGTTCTTTAAAAAATTTAATACCTCAGTTCCACATGGGATTATATTGACACCCCATTATAAGCGCCACGGGTTTTTTTTACTTTTGAGTTACTTACTTTGGCCTATAAGTTATTCCAATTACATTTAATATTCAATCAGTATTGCAGACATGCCTTTTTTTAAATACTTTACTAATTTCCATAGCTTTGGTCCTAAAGTAAATAATTGCTTTTACAAGCCAAAGCGTCAATGCAAAATTATTGCTATTGTAAATACGCATCGAGCGTAAAGCTTTGTGTACAATGGGTTCACGCATTATCAAACAGATTACTAATTCTGCATTATATGCCAACCAAGTAACTTAGAGTAGTAGAGTTTTCTGATAGAGCTCGTCCGGGGAAGGACTACTACCATACCTATTTCTGCCGCCAAGCAGTAATGCTCGCATTGCTGTGTTCCGGTGCGAAGGATATGGTTTCCGGTGAATTTACTGGCACATGAGGCTTTCGATCTTAGCCTTAAGGTGGCAATCCGCGAGTGGTACCTCTGGTATTGCAAGCGTCCATAGGCTGCGGTAACCGCTTACTATCTTGTGGGCCGTACGCTTGGTTGCCACTTCAGTTGTATAAAAAAAATAATCCTTGTGAGTTTTAAATAAAGGGCGGGGGGGGGAGGGGGCGAAGGGGGAGAAAAGCAGTGGACTAAAATTCATAGGCGACTTCATTTGGTATGAACATTTTTTTTTATTTTTGGCCTACGCACATCACAGCCCTGTGCTGAGCGTGATTAAGCGCGTGACTACGTCTACGTTTTGCCTACGGAGGTGGTGTGCTCTCTGGCTATGACGTATGACTGGGTGGTGCAATACTGATAGAGCTTATAGAGTTTGTTGACATTTGGAAATTGCTCAATAAAAGTTGAAGACGCACAAATGTAGACACAATAAAAAACTAACTGCATCAAAAAGATGTAAAGATAATGCAAAACAAAAACACCTGTCTATAAACATACTACGCTAAAAGCATCACTTTATTTTGTTTCAAACTTCGCAGGTAAACGCTATGTTCAAATTCGCAAAGTTACTGAAATATTTACCGGAATGTTACGAGGTATATTATTTTTAACGAGGTGACTTTAAAGTCTACCTTCGAGCCTGCATCCGAGTGCGACCTTGACATAATTTTACTTTGCGCTCTGAAATTCAATTCATCAACAATAGAATTACCATAATTTTTGAGAAAAAGCAGCCGCTCTTTTGCAATGCGGCCATAACATATTCTTTGTAGAATAAAGAACCCGTAATTTTTTGTGCTTTTCACTTTGGGTTTAAAATCAATAGTGACTATATCATAGAGTGAAAAAATAACACTAATGAACACATGAACAAAGTGCCCCAATAATAAATAGAGACAGTAAGAAAAGTGCCAATGGACACATTCTTAGTAACTAATTTATTTTATAAGGCTGGGTCAACTTAAAATTACTCATTAGCCTAAACGTAAGGCTAGATTATAATAATATTGAATACATTATTTTAATATGCATTCTTATAAAAAAAAAACTTTTATACAAAACATACACTACTACTACACAGTCATGGTTAATTGAGAAACGTCTGATTCATACAACTTATTTTTGTTAAACTTTGAAGGTTGATTTGATTGTAGGAAGTGAATTAATTAGGTAAATACTAATTAACAACTTTCCACTTTAGACGATACTATGACCTTCTGTTTTCCGTCGCGTCGGCGTCTGTGCGATTTACATCTATGGCTTCAGGATTCGACACACACGTTCACATTGTGGCTTTAATTGCCATCTGATACGATGAACAGACAAAATATAGGCCACAGTCAGTCAATCGTAATATTTAATTATAAGAAATAAAAGTAAAAAATAAAAATACAAAAGAAATAGGTATTTATATAAAATAACCAACAAAAAAAAGTCAAACGTGGCTGTAAAATTTATTATTATTATTATATAAATAATGAATAGCGTTCTCAAAAATTTATGCCGAATCATCTTTATCGTGAAATCTTCTTATAAGCTGAAAGTCGGAAGCTGCAAGCCACAATCAAAACATTGCTCGGTCGATAGCCAACGTAGCTTGAATAAACATAAACTCTCTTCACCCATAAAACAAAACACAACTTCTCAACTATTTCAATCAAATCCAAACGCCAATACCGATTCAAATTAAATATTTAGAAGATAAGTGAGTAGGTAGTTATAGGCAAACGTAACCTTGGTACTGCGTACATCAGAGCTCGATATTAAGTTTCATGAGCCTGTAATTCCAGTGGGGTGTAGGCTTATCTTACTTATTCGCCGAACAGGAACGACTAAGGTGCTTTGGTTTCCTAAAAAGCCGTCTTCGTGTTTATGATCGTCGTAATATACCGGTGACTCAGGCCAGGGTTACATTATTCTGTCGTGGAGTGTCGTGACGCGTCAAAAGTATATCGTATCCATACATTTAAAGATTTTGTCACAACACATTGCGCTTTAGTATTATAATAATACCCATACTATATGTATGGACGCGATATGCTTATGACGTCACGACACGCCACGACAGAATAATGTAAACGCGGCTTTAAAATTAAACTTTGCGGTAAAGAGACAGTGAAGAATAAAATTTCTTATTTAGTTTTGAGAAAGAGAATAATCCAAAAGAGGTGACTGCTAATTAGCTATGGAGTCCAGTAGTAGTACTCCGCTTTTTGATCCTAAATTCGTGGGTTCAAAACCGGTAATGCGGCCTACCTCTTGCTCCAGTTCTTTCAAACGGTAAAGATAATCAATGAGAGGAAACCGACATGTCCAAGAACAAAAAATTCTATACTTGCCATTTACCAATACGCATTAAGTCCACGTGGTGGATTATGACTCAATCACTCACATTCGAGAGTGGGCCAGTGTCTTAGCAGTGGAAACATGAAAATGCTGTCATGATGACAGATTCATTTGATGTGATCATCATCATTGAAAGAAATCTAGAAAAAATGCAAAGAATAAGAACATAAGCCAGATGAAGAAAAACGTCGCTTTCGTGTCCTATGGTGTCGTAAGGTGAATAACCTCGTCGGATAGAACGAAATGGAGGAACATTAAAATACCGCAAAAGTTAGGCTCTGAAATTGATGATGCTGAGCTATTTAGGTATTAAAAAGGTTTTTTCGTGCCAGTTAAAGTACTACTGAAGTAGGTCAGAGTAGATACGACGATTTGCAACTATATTCTTATTTTTAAATTCTTTTGTTAGTAACCTGTGTCGGATCGGCTGTCGCCTTAAATATTTAGGTTGAAACCGTGCGACATTCCAATGTTCAGCAAAACGAATTTCAACAGGTATATTGGAACCTAACTTCTTGCACTCTATTCCTTCTAAAATAAGGTTCAAAATATATAAAGTATCAGACAGTTTATCTTCAAGCCTTCCCAAATGACAGTCACGATGCGTGACAGAATTACTGAACGATGGCTGAAGCGTGGGTTGGGAAATGATGTAAGGTTTTGGGACAGCGGCTTTAGAGCCGTCGTCGAACGCTTTCAAAGTTCGTACGTTATAACTCTTACTTTTCTGATTTTGCACAAAGTTGGATTCGCTGTATCCCTTCAAGACGGCTTTGCACTTGTCTGAGCATTATGCGCAGTGTAAATTAAAAAAAAAACCAAAACGTATCCATTTACCGTCTAGCACATTAAGCTTCCAGCTCGTTCGATTTCATCGGGGTAGAAACATTTTATACCTGGGATAGAGGAGGTTTTGAAAAAGCCTCTTATGGCTTTGAAGGTTTGATAAATGCCATATGATTTTCAAAATTCTGATAAACTTTTATAACTAAACTAAATATAAAAGTCTCTATATTTGAAAGCGCTATGACGTTGCGTGTCCACACTGAACAGTCTACGAACATTAGTAATATATGTAAATACCACAACAAAATCGCACAAGTTAATCAATAACTTATCAAAAACTATGGTACTGTCTTCATAAACCACCAAACGCGTAATTAGATTATTTACTCTGACTATAAATATTATATACGAGTGAAACATTAAGATAAGATAAGATAAGATATTTATTGATTTATTATAAAAACTTTAACAAGCCTAATCCTTTTACGAATTAAATACTATATGAACACTTATCATTATTTACATAGAGTTTATATAATGCTTTTCCTTGAATCTGAACTCGAAATCCCAAGAGCCCTACTTCAGCCCCTAAAGTCGTGAGATCCAAAGAGAAATGTCGTCAGTCGTCGATCACTGCCCACGGGCATTATTCACAAGAGATAAGTTAGAAACGAACGAAAGGCGACAGAAAGCCTTAACACGTTGAAATAAAGTTCAAAATTACACCTGACATGATTTCGAAATATACCTGAGAGTCCTCACTTTACAGTATATACTGCGTTTTATGATTTGGTTTATTAGAAAAGCAGAAGCGATTTGGGATTTAGAACTGTTAACTATATATATATATATATATAAAAAATATTAACCCACACAAATACTACTTACAACTTGGTATTAAATATCGGTAAATAGTACCTATTTGCAAGATAGCGGTCAAACGCAAGACTATTGTGAATATAAATAATAAATTTAGACCTCAAAACTTGGCTCCAGCACTCAACGGAGCCACACGTCTGCCGGAGAACAACTCGATGGTCCTGATGATGTCCCGTGGAGGGATGAAACACGTGTCGATAATTTTCTTTTGAAGTTAACTGTGTTAACTGTGTGACCTTATTAGTTAAAAGGTTAAGCGGAGTAGTACTAGAAATCAAGACCTAATAAAAAATCCCTAAAACTTAACTACTGCAGAAACTTAAAAAAACACTTGTGCTAGCTTAATTATAAGAACAACGTAGTTTATAGAACTGTTTTTACTTCATTTTCACTAAAAAAAGGATATCAAATCATTGTAAATATCCCGTTTTATTAAAAGCTAAAATTTATTATATAGCTCCCGTTTAAATAAATTATTCTTTTGTCAGGAGCAATTTATGAATTTTAAGAGCACCGGTGGTCTAGTTAAGAGCACCGGTGGTCTAGTGGTAGTGACCCCGCCTTCCAATCCTAAGGTCGTGGGTTCAAACCCGGTCGTGCACCAATGGATTTTTCTGTTCGAAAAATTTATGTTCGCAATGCCAGTGCTCTCATACGGTGAAGGAAAACATCGTGAGGAAACCGGCATGTCCAAGAACTAAAAATTCGAAAAACATGTGCCATCCACCAATCCGCATTGGGTCCGCGTGGTGGATTAAGACCCAATCACTCTCGCCTGAGAGTAGGCCAGTGTCCCAGCAGTGGGAACATTAGAAGGCTGTCATGATGATGATGAATTTATGAATACCATTCACAAAAATGAAGATCCTACACACTTATTCAGGAAGAGAGTTAGAAAGTAACTGGGGCTATATTTGGTATGACCAAACGCGGGCTCGTTACGATATCTGCGTGGAATCGTTGTCGTCGAGCCACGTTTTAGGGCTCGTCTGACTGTTTTTCAAAGTCAACCTATCGATAGCGAATCTATCGCTATTGAAACAACACAGATACGGAAAACCATTTTACAATTTCACACCATGACACGTATATAACACGTTACTAAGTTACACGTTATTGGTAAGGAATCTCCTAAATCATAGCGAATAAGCCCCCTGGTTGGATTGAAATCGCGTTAAGTTTACATTGTATTTCATCGCATGAAAAGGCATGTTATTGCGAATAGAGAAGCGACTGCGAGCTGTAGATTGGAATTATAGGAATAAATCCAGCTTTGTGTAATATGCTTTGTCTCAATTATAACTAATACGATATTTATAGAGATCATCTGAGCTTACTTGTTCTGAAGAAAAAATTCTAGGATTTTTAAAGTTCTAATGAAGTAAAGTCTTGGTTTTCTCTACGCTTTGAAAATGTACGCAGGCTCTTTTAACTATGTATTGCGATATATTGAAGAGAGATTCCTGCATTTTAATTTATACTACTAAAGTGGTAACGAAGCGTACGGCCCACTTGATGATAAGAGGTTACCGTAGCCTATGTACGCTTGCAACATTAGATATATAACTTGCGTGTTACCACCCTGAGACGTTAGATGGAAAGTCTCATGTGCCTGTAATTTCACCGGAAACCATACCCAAACCGGAACACAGCAATGCGAGCATTACTGCTTGGCAGCAAAAATAGGTATGGTGGTAGTCCTTCTCCGGACGAACTCTAACACAAAGAACTCTTACACACATTTATACTCTTACAAAAACTGCTAATGTGATAAAACTCATGGTCTACCCATAGCGTTTTATAATTAATTTGTTTGTAATCACGAGCATGACATTGTTTACAGCAAACCAAAACAAAAAGTTAGCAACCGGTTCGTCGAACCGGTGCGTCGTGATAAAACAATGCTAGTTCAAATCAGTAGGTAAGTAAGTCAATAGGCTTCCGGTATGAACACTTTGAAAATGGGGGTGCCCTCCAGCGCGATAACGCTCAATTGAAATTGCCACTGGCGATCACCTATCCAAATTGTGACTACACGGAACAAAGCTTAGATACTTAATTGATCTGATATATAGTTTTTAAAACTATCATGGTTATTAACATAATTTTCACTAATAACGGGATATTTACCATGATTCCCCTGTGATCATGGTGCATGTAACTGCGCCGAAATTTCAAGAATCAATAAAACTCACAAATCATGGTAAATATCCCGTTTTTAGTGAAAACGATCTGATATAGCCAGCTAGCTGCCACAAGTGATTCTTTTCCAGAGCTTCACAACTCCCAACATATTAGAATGATGCAGATGGTCATATCGGGGCTCTGTTATGTGCTCCATAATTACTCGTATAACAATTTTGTTCACTGATTAATTTGTTGTTTGCTCCTTAACTTTGCTCCTGCACCACTGAATCACATTGTAAAATATTTATTACTTTTATTTCACGAAAAATGCTTTTTTCATGAGGGTTTCTACATTGTAAACACGAAAAAACTGTTGCTAAACTTTTGTGTAATTTATTTACAGACTTATTTCAGATTCTTTTTGCTCTATCTCTTCATGAGTGTTTTCAATGTATGTTTATAAACGTATGTTGGTACTTTTATTAACTTAGTTGCCCGCACAAGTAGGGATGCTCTGTAATAGAAAGCCGGACATAAAGCTTCTCATGTTTTGAACTATTTAAAAACTTACAATATGAACGGCAATCTAAACTTGTTTCACTTGTCATTTATGCTGACGTTTTGAAGTTATTTAGAAGCTATTTTACATGAGCACCACCCGCAACCGCGTTAAAAGGTTGCGGGCTATTTTTCCATGAATATATTATATATAGTTGAGCTGTCTAAATAGTTACAAGCGATCTATAGATAGCTCAGTTGATCCAGCTCACTACCAGATGAGACGGTATCTAAAACATGTTGTGCCATTACTATCATTGTAGAACGACAATTCTAACGTTGAATAACATGAACCAGTTTTTTTATGTTTAGAAAAAAAATACAAATAAACCTGTTAAGATTAAATTAAATATCACGTGATAAATGAACACTATAATGTACGTAGATCTTAACAAACCTTAAAATGTAGGTTTTATAAATATCTAATCTAACTAGAAATCATGTTTAATTAAAAATATAGTTCTAGTGTGCTTATGCTTCCTGACACCCCCCTTACTTCCACCCGCGTGCGGCACGTCGCGTCTCACTGTGCCTAATAAATAGTTTCGTTTTAATATTATAAAATATGTATTCTTAGTTTTAAGGTATTTATTTATATGGGCCGTAGAATAAGTATTTGACACCTGTAACTTTTCTAATGTTGCCTGAAATAAAGTTTTATTATTATTATTATTGAGTAGATTCAGACGCAAGACTGTTAAAAGTCGGAAAGTATCAAAATAGCAGTCCTATGAGCGTATCTATCACAGACAAGAATGCAAAATTGCGAAGAAAAATTTCATATAAAAGCTACGAATATGTTGCTCTTTGTTCAAGATTATTATTGTCGCTGCATGTCGAGTGCATACTTTATTTAGTTTTGTTTGTTATTACTGTCTGGAGAGATTGTGCGAAGCTTTCTGTTTGTTAGTAAACAACTTTTAAATTGCAGTAACAGTAATAGCAGTTTACAAAACACTTGAACGATTGAGTGGAAACTTATAATAAGGCTGAATGTTGCTACATATAAATCTAGCAAAGCCAGAAATGCTACTACCTAGAAATAAATTTTCGTACTATAACAAAACTTGAGTTGATAACCTTTTTTTTTATTAAAGTCTCAATGACAATAATAATAGGAAATTAAATAATGTCACAAATAATTGATATACTTAATATTTTATTTTACGTTGTCAATATGTTTTTCACATAGTTGCTTAATTTATTGGCACTACTATTACTAATAACAATTTAACCCTTTGCAAATTTTCCTAAAATAAATCCTTAGCAATATTTTTATCGGTTAAAAACTACGCCTATCTACATCGAGCGGCCATATTGGCTGCTCATCGGTATTCGAATATCGAACAGGCACCGAGTGAAGCAAATTTATGATCTGTGTGTGCAGATGCAGAGGCGTGGCTATAACTCATGCACCTACTCGCACATACTGATTAGACGTTCGTCTTAGGTAAGCGGCTTGAAGCGATAGATGCTAAAATATGTTTTTTTTTTCTTATAAATATCCAGCTATTTTTACTACGCGGTATTGCTCACATGTAGAACGAGTCTATGTAACAAAGTAAGTAAGTTCGTATGAGTCAGTGGCCAACTCTGGTGACAGAGTTTCTAGGCCGCCCGAAGACCTCTGTCATGGCCAAAAACTTTAAAAAAGCTGGGACCGACTTCTTAACGTGCCCTTCGAAGCACTTAGTTGAAATTGCCACTGGCGGTCACCCATCCAAATGATGACTACGCGGAACAGTGCTTAACTTCATTGATCTGTTCGGAACAACTTAGCCAGCTACGTCACGATCGGATCGCTCCAAAAAAATCGTCTATGTAAAAAAGCTTAATAGTAAAATATTTTGAAAATCGAATGTGGTTTATGAAGTTATCTTGAACACTACAACCACCTTACCTTTTTAAAATGTGAAACACCTGTAAACAATAGAATTCTGAAAGAGAGATTTGAAACATATTTTTTATCATATTATTATTAAATGGTATCATAACTCTAGGACATCGGCTTAAATAAAATCCAAACACGTTCAAGATTCCACTGCTTTTGAGCGTTTTTGGCACAAGTCACTATAAAGACCTTCTAGGTCACCGACTATCCACCTATCTAATAAGTTTTTCGTTTGCTATCCACCTTTTGTTTTAGTACCTATTTTACTTTTCACAAATAATTACGAACTACGGAAACAACAATATGAACATTATATTTTTATGTTTTTCTATTACCTTGTTGTGCTTGTGCTATTGTTGCAAAATTTTATCTGTTTGTTTTGTGCGAATTTTTATTTCCTGAATATTGAAAGCTGATTGCTTGGGCGGCTAACTGTCACATCCAGTGAGGGTTTGAATTCAAAAGGCGTGGAATTCTGACAGCGCGTCGCTCGCCAGCCGGGCGGAAGGAAAATATTCATGCCATTAGGATGGGCTTAACCCCAAATTTACTATAACCCGCATACATCAGCACAGGAAACTAGTTTGTAGGCAAAATTGGAACTTATCTAATACACAAACACGTGCAGAAAATTATGCTAAGCGACATAAATATAACGAGCTGCTCAACGGGATTTTACGTTTAGATACAAACAACTGCCTTCTAAGGCCACGTTTTTACCTTCTTGTCGAGCGAACATTTAGATCTAAGCAAATTGTCGGCAATTCTAAAGATACTCGCTCTGAACATAAAACAGTACAGCAGAAAATGAACACTAGATCTAAACAAATAGTTTGAACGGTTTGCTCGCGACTACGAAAAACAAAATGTTCGTTGATTTGCTCTGAGCAAAGTTTTTTCTTAACTCTAGTTTATTTTCGCATAGAATTTAAAGAGATCGGACTCCATTTGATCATGTCGAACGCTGAGCAAACGCTCAGAGTAATGACCAGGTTGATTAGCATGAGCTCCATATAGATAACTGTATTCACTACGGCAATGTAAAGAAAAAAAATCGTTTTCTTCGAACAAATATCATTTTTGTCTGCTTGACTCACCACCTGCCAAAGCGGGCCTGATAAAATGATACTTTAGCAAGAGTCCATCTTGGTAGGGACCACAGTGTCAGATATATTATTGAAAATCTGTTAATGGCTTTCTGCTAACCTACTAGAAATTATGTTTAGCTGTTGGTTTTAATTATAGTAAAACAGTAAAATGTTATGTCTCCAATTACTATGGCAGACATTACTGTGTTCAGGTTTGAAGAGCACTGTAACGAGAAAAATTACTGGGCGAATAAATGATGAGAGTCTATTCGCATTGGTTGTCACGAGTTACGTGCGAGTGGCACCGTTTAAAATCTATTTAATTTCTAATCTTCACGTGTTAGATAGACATTGCAAGGATAAAAATGAGCGTGGACACCAATTGCCAAAAAGGTCACATTGGCAAGTGTGGCAGTGTTAAATGCTTGGTCCTATATTAGAATGATTGACAAAGTATTTTCGTGGTTCGCCCATTAAAAAAAAACAAAGACAAAATGTCCTTGGGGAGCACCTAATGATGCAAATCCCGAACGTTTAAAAACTCCCGTACGGCATTTTATACCATAATGTTTATTTATCTCTTCAATATTGATACGAGCAACTATTCTTAAACCACAACTAAAAAGTCGGACTTTACTTCTAAAAGTTTGAAGCCATGGTATGTCGGTTTGTCTGACTCAAGTTCGTGTAAGTCAATTTGACTTACACTTTACCGTACTAAAATTGTATCAAGCAAACAAACCAGAATCACTGCCACAAAATAAACTAAAGAAAGAGTTCTCAAGTACAAGTATGAATAAAAAGAGTAGTTTAAATATAAAGACATTCTTAGTGAGCTCACGTAACAACCGAGGTAATTAAAAATATTCGCATTTTCTTTGAAACTTTAATTACATTCTAGTCTAGTTCATTAAAATGGGGTGCCGCTGCTCAACTTTGTCTAAGTGAGACTTTGTTCAGAATATAAGTGATATCATTGTTGAATAAACAACTTATTTGGGCTACTGGAATTCGTAGAATGTTTTTGTTAATATAAGGTTTTTAATTAATTTAAAACTTATGAGAACAGCTTGCATCTTGAAAACGCATGGATTTGATTGATTACGCACCAACGCGTGTGCGCAATGCCACTCCTCACGTAATCATCGTGAGGAAACCGCGGCATATTCAAAAACTGAACGTTTGAAAGACGTGGTGTTATACCACCAGTATGCGTCTTTTTAGAGAGTAAAAAAGTGGGCCAGTGTCTAAAAGCAGTAGGACATCAGAAGGCTGCCATGATAGTGAAACTGATGAGATTCTCATCAGTAAAATTTTGTACGCATTAGTATAATGAATTGTGCCACAAGGTTTTGGTCGTGATACTTACGTTGATAATTAAGTAAAATAAAATCGAAACAAAAAAAAATCTATCTAGTAAAAAAATTAGTTCGTGTGAACGAGTGGCCGCTCAAGGCCTCTTCATGGTTGTTATTAACAACTTTTAAAAAGCTGGGACCGACAGTTTTACGTGCCCTCCGAAGCAAGAAAACGCTATGACACCACTGCGGTCACCCATCCAAGCTCATAATAATGGTAAATTATCAAGGTCTGACTTGCAAAGCCATTTTTTCCATTCACATTCGCATCTAAATACGGTTGGTATTCACTGATGGATTCTGTCAGATACAAACTCGATGTTCTTTCATAGATAAATGATCGTTTCCGTCCTACTATGTACTTACAACCAAAGCACGCAAATTATTCAGTGTGCCTACGTCCATTGAAATCGGCTTGTGTACCATAAACTGAGACCTCTTAAGCAAATTACGTTGTAATCGAATTAAAATCCCGGTTAACCCAAACGTGGCACATTTGGGTCATAATAAGTCACTTTGAACCTTTGAGTAGATATAAATTCTCTAAGCTTTGAACAAAGTTGCGTCGTTTGTTTCAGGGCTAATATATTTGCTGTTCGTAAAGCAGGCCACACTGTGAGATAAGCTAACGTAGCATAGCTTAGCTCACGTAGCCGCGGTGTCTTTTCGATGTATAAAGTGTGGCTAATGTAGGAGATTCTCTATTAGTGGAAAATATCAATTGAAGTTACGTCAATTATAAGAGATGAGAATAGTTTGTATAAAATATTTGCTTATTGGTCTTATTTCATAGATTTTTTTTTTAATTAGCATTTCAATAACGAATACAGACTCTTAATTATTACACAGTTTTTAGATACTTCAAAAAAAAACAGATCAAAGCACAAGCAAAGCGAAAACACTGGCCCTTAAATTTTGCATTTATTTTTGTGTGAACCTATATTTCTCTGTTATTTTATCTAGCATAGCTTAGCTTAGCTTAGCAAGATTAGCTTAACTCGCAGTGTGGTTTGTGCTTTACTTAACGAGCCTGATTTGCTGAACAGTCATGTTCATTTTGAAATCTATGCTCTATTTGATAAAAAATATAAACTCGCTTGCCGCAAAGCTTGATAAATAGAGCTTGTCCATGTAGTACTCAACAAGAAGTAGTGCGAGTTGTTCTAAATGATTGAGAGTGCTGGTAAAAACTGGGTGCAAAAATAATGTTTGTATGATCCGCAAGTATTTATTCTGGGTCGAGGTGTATCTATGTATTTAAAAAAAATTATGCATTGTATTCTATTTTATTCTATCTAGTTTTCATATCCATCTCAATACGCTATGTAATAAATGCTTCCCATGGCATTCTGTAAAAAAAATCCCCTCCAATATTTTGCGACGGGTACTAATTATACTTTTAACAGTAATGGCGTAGTGAAATGCTAAGTAGGGCATCACCACAACTTGCTGTTGTAGTCTAGATGCAATTTGGCAAAGGTAACCGCAAAAGTAACGGAAACGTTTTAGATTACGTTTGTGTATATAATAAAACTGTTTTGAAATTAAAATTCAACATAGTTTTATTTAATACAATCACAAAGATTACTTTTAAATAGTGGCAAAAACGAACTATTGTTTTGATACAGAATAATGCATTCCGAATTTCCACTAACTAAACCAGACAAAACACTTTTGAAAATTAGCGCAATAGCCTCAGGTAGGGTTTTCTCACAGCTCTGTTATGTAATCATAATAATAATATACAGAAAGGTAAGAGAAAAACGTGACTCATTTCCTCCGTGCCTCGCTTCAACTACGTGTTGTATACAGGGTGGCCCATTCAAATCGGTCAGTATGGGAAAGTCTGAAACTGTAAGACATACGAAGATTTGTTCTTAGGAACCATGTCACCGATTTCGATAAAAAGAAAAACTGCATTCATACAATTAAAAAAAAAGTGTACCCAACTGGGGAATCGAACCCGGTTGTTTTGAAAAAATAAACTTACACTATTTCTATTCAGATATCGTTTGTGTAGGTCTTAAGCAGTAAATATCTCTAAGAAACATAATGTCTAAAATGAATAAAATGCATTTTTTTCACATACTTTAATTTATCATAGTAGGTGTTCAAAGTGACCACCGTCTTTTTCAATACAATATTCAACACGTCTAGGTAACGATCTTACTATTGCATTTTGTATCTTCATGTGGTGAATCTGCGTTAAAGTTGACTCTATGGCTACTTTTAGTTCTTCAACGGTGTTATAGCTATTTTTGTACACTTCATCTTTAATGTAACCCCACAAAAAATAATCTAGAGGCGTTAAATCGGGCGACCTCGCCGGCCATTTGATCGGGCCGTTCGTACCAATCCACTTTCGCGGAAAGTTTTCATTTAAAAAGTCTTTTGCTATACGACTATTATGAGCCGGTGCTCCATCCTGTTGAAAATAAAGTTGTTCTCTTATTTCTACTGCCATTTCTCCTACGGCCTCTAAAAGATCTTCTAAGATTGCAAGGTACTTGAATCTGTCCAAATGTCCATCATAAATTTTAAACATGAGTACCTTATTGTGAAGTAGGCCGACCCAGCAGTTAAATGAGAATCTAACTTGACGGCGTCCTTCGTGCACTCGTAAGGGATTTTCTCGACTCCAATAGTGATGATTCTTACGATTGTACATTCCGTTATTGGAAAATTGAGTTTCATCAGAAAATATTACGTAGTTTAAAAAATGTCTGTCTAGGCCCATTCTCTCTTTTATCCAATTGCAAAATTCAAGTCGTCTGATATCATCTCCTGCATGTAAGGCCTGCACCCAATGTCCATTCTTGTAGCACTTGTATTTGTGTTTCTTTAGGGTTCTTTGAATGTGTGTTCGTGAAATTTCAGGAATTTCACGACTTGCATTACGGGTGGAGGCATCTGGTGTTGCTTCAAAATAGGTTAAAATGTTCATTTCCATGTTTTCATCACATTTTCTTGGTTTTACTTTAATTGGCTTTTTAAAACTTCCGTAAGTCTTCAAATTGTGCACAATTTTGATGAATATCTTACGGGTAGGTAAAATACGTGTCGGATATTTGATATGGTACCAATGTAGTGCACGGGAGCAATTTTTATCGTTTTTAAAGTAAGCTTCCAATAAATCAAAGTGCTCAGAATTTGTAAAACGCATTTTCCCAACCACACAGCGAACGACACAAAAATACCGAAGCATTGATTTTAATTTTCAGTTCCCGCCTAAACATTTGACACTCAAGTTTTTTTTTCTTTTTTTTTGTATCGCTATTCGGCCAGTCACACCGACACGTTCCATTTTCAAATGAGGTTTAACACGTCTCTGTATCTACAACATCTACATACTTACTTTAAGTGGGCTTTTCAATTGATTGTTAGTGTTTGATTAATAGAAGTAAGCAGTTGCAATAATAGATAATAATATTACTGTAGATAACAAAACTTCCTTAAACGTTTAATGCAATGCCAATGCCACATGATACATAACACGGTGTATGTAACAAGTAGAGAGGTACAAACAACCATAGAGACAATTTTACATGCCTGAACTTGCTGAATATTGTAACGGTGGTCACTTTGAACACCTACTATGATAAATTAAAGTATGTGAAAAAAATGCATTTTATTCATTTTAGACATTATGTTTCTTAGAGATATTTACTGCTTAAGACCTACACAAACGATATCTGAATAGAAATAGTGTAAGTTTATTTTTTCAAAACAACCGGGTTCGATTCCCCAGTTGGGTACACTTTTTTTTTAATTGTATGAATGCAGTTTTTCTTTTTATCGAAATCGGTGACATGGTTCCTAAGAACAAATCTTCGTATGTCTTACAGTTTCAGACTTTTCCATACTGACCGATTTGAATGGGCCACCCTGTATATATATACCTTTGGTTACTGAAGTGAATATTTGAATATTCGGATGGTAATTGGTAGTTCAACAAAGGAGCGACACGACTGTTGAAGCGTTCTTGATTTCTATTATAAAATACAACACTTTACTGTAGAAAACCCAGTGTTCTGGCAACACTTCCATCTGGTGACGACAGACTGAGATAGACTGTATTATTTATAACAAAATATTATTATTATTATAAGCCTCTATTTCAGATAAAATATACATGTTTTTCTTATAATAAATTTAATGTTAAGACATCGACGCTGTCATCTGTTTGCCTTTTTTGGCAAAGGCCTCCTCCAACTTTTTCCACTCTTCTCTATCTCTCGCTATCCTTATCTATGTGTTCCCTGCTATTTCCTTTAGCTCGTCCTCCCATCTTTTAAACTGTCTTCCCCTCTTCCGTGTATTGTGTTTTGGGAACCAATTCATCAACGTTCTATTCCATTTTTCAAAACAAAATAACTACGCCATAAATAAAAAATACTGTTGATTATTTTAGCATAAGGATTTTAAGATAGGTTTTTCTTTTAATTGTTGTATATTATTTTGTTTTTATTTTATTCCAGCTGATCGTAATTTTGGTTTATCGTGTTTAAACTGTTTCAAAAACAAAACCTTTGGCAATTTTTAGTTAATCTTTAAGTTCCTTTAATAAGAGTAGATAATTCAAATCAATCGTATAAGTAAACATTTAATTTTACCTTCAACCTTTTCATCAAGCTTAATACAATGCTTATACTAATACACTTCGCTCCGTCTTCGACTTTTTGTGATACATTACCAATCGGATATTTAACTGGATTTTTTTACCAGATCGGACTGTTCTACAGCATCGCTGCTAACGTAGTTTGGTGGTCTGTTTTTAATATCCATCTCTGCCTACTATCCTGCAGCTTGTTGGTGATGTCAACATCTCCTAGGCTTATCCGCACGTACTCGTTACAGATTTTAATTTACCTATTAACTCTGCACTTCAGCTATTTCAGAATCATGACCTAATATAACGATTGCAAACAGGCTTATTACCCTGGTGTGACACAAACCACAGCGATTAAAAATAGTGGTAAATGCTCTTTTTAATACAACTAATAAACACATAACAATACATAATAACTAATAAATAAATAAAATAAAATAACATAAAACAGTGTACAACTACGATACACACGCAACAGATCAACAGCTACTCGTAATAATTTACAATAACGTTACTATAGGGTTTTTAGCAGTCGATGTACTATTACTTTTATCTACTCTTTTTAGTCAAGGTCATCAACATCTTTATCATTTTAATCTGGTATTACTCACTGTTAGATAAAAGCCTATTATATTTATTAGACTTGGTAGGAATGGTTAACTTGTTTTAAGTGTTATGGTTTTTAACTTTTTTGACTATAAAAATATTTTATTAAAACATTAGTTGCTTGTATCTTTTAGTAAATTTTGATTGCGATAGAGTAAATACTTGAGTTGTGTTAATCCTTATGAACACTGTGCCTATTATATTATAATAGCATTAAACTTAATTAACCCGGCTCTCTACTCGACTTAATTTGCTTATAAGTACGCGATAGAAGAAAGGAATTTCTCTTTGATTGAATTAGATAATTAGTATTAATATTAGCTAAAGTGAAAATTAGGATTTAATTAAAATCTACTACCACGCGTGTGGAGAGAAGATTCTTGCGTAATGAAATGAACACGGTACCACGTAATCTTGTGAAAATTGCTTTTGTATGATACCGTTTGAACCTTTGAAATGTGCTTACTTTTTACTCCTTTGATATTAAACTTTTTAATATTATTTTTATTATTTTGTTGAGAAAACGTTGGTAATCTCAACACTTTTGAAAAGATAAGTTTACATGAAAGAAAAGAACAAATTGTTTGTCATTGTTTAAAACTTTTTTGCAGGTAAAACATTTCTGGTAGAGCTAGAAATGTTGAGTTAACCCTAGCGCTCTCAGGTACAAAGCACTCGTTTTTTTATATTTAAAAGTGAGGACCAGACTGAAGAGCGTAAAAATAAATTACTTAATAAATAATAAATATTGCTGGACAATCGACACAGCATCATCTAGCCCCAAGCTAAGCAGAGCTGTTATGGGTATTAGATGACTGAAATACCTAATACAATACAATACAATACATAGATAATATTTTTTATTATACATACAAAATACCCAGATGACCCAGGACAAATATTTGCAGTTCGTACAATCATTTTGTTCTAGGGCGGGAATCAAACCCGCAACTTTCTGCGTTGTAAACGGACCTTCACCCGCCGCGCCACATTGGCCGTCAATAAATAAAAATATACGTAGCAAGCGCGTAGCTTATTTGTAACACATGCTACGCAGAGTAAACGATACGATTTTGGTGCGTTGCCGCGTTGATAGACGGCATAACAGAAAATAAAAATAAAATTAATATAGTAGTATTATATATACACTATATATACACTACGTCGATGAGTATACTTATCTGGGCCAGATAGTCTCCTTCGAGAACAGGCAAGACAGAGAAATTAATCGCCGTGTCGAAAACGCATGGAGGAGCTTCTGGTCCATTAAGTCACTAATGAAGGGAAACCTTCCACTTTCTTTAAAGCGAAAACTCATCGATATGTGTATTCTGCCCGTACTTACCTATGGTGCACAAACATGGTCTTTAACCGAGTCTCTAAAATCCAAACTCAAGGTCTGCCAAAGGGCTATGGAGCGCAGTGTACTAGGGGTGAAGAGATCCGACAAAATCCGTAATGCCGTAATACGTGCGAAAACCAAGATCATTGACGTTGGTGTGAAAACCAGCAGACTAAAGCGGGACACGTCAGCCGTATGCATAAGGATAGGTGGGCGTCAGTTGTCACACAATGGGTGCCTGCAGATGGGCAACGAACCCGAGGCAGGCCGAGGAAACGTTGGCGTGATGACATCGACACCTTTCAAACAGACTGGTAGGAAATGGCGGATGACCGGGAAATGTGGAAAGATATGGGGGAGACCTTTGCCCAGCAGTGGGATAATACAGGTTAAAAAAAAAAAAGTAGTATTGAATAATAAGCTTGTGCATGTATTTTTAACAATCAGTATCGTTTTTTATTTTGTTAAACAAAACACTGGTTTATATTCTGCGATATAATAATAAATGATTATAAAATTTGACTGCTTACTTTGATTAAGTGTGGCAGCATTGACTATGTTAGTAATTACGGTAAATAGGGGCACCTCGCTATTTCAAAGCTTTTATTTAGTTTACCTGTATAATTAATAATTATACAGGTATATACATAATAATTAATAAACTATAATTTTATTATGATAAATAAAAAAACACACATATTTAAGGACATCAAAAAATACCTATAATTACTCGGTGAAACCTCTATGTTTATAAAAAATATTAAAATGATGGATGGTAAATAAATTGGTTTCTAGGTAGGTAATTTAAAAAGTCATCACAACAGCATTATAATGTCCCCACTGCCTAGGATACTAGCCTGCTCTCGAGCAAAAGGGATTGTGCCTTAATCCACCACGCGGGCCCAATACGGATTGGTGGATTAAAAGAGTATGGATTTTTAATAATTGAATGCACGGGGCACTTAGAAGCAATGTTTGAATCTTGCTTAATTACTTTACTTTTACGAGTACTATCCCTGACCTAAAACTGACTATTGACTATCCTCAAAGGCTTTGCGACGGGCAGCCGAAGAGACCGCGTGAACTCAGTACGCTGAGCATATTGTGAGCGGCGCACAATACCAGTAATGGATTACTCGGCTGAGGAGTTTGTAGATTGTTTAAAATGCAACAGATAGATTACATTGATTTATAGTCCAGGGAAATACTTTTAAGCTAGATTAAGAGGAAGCAACCTTTTTTAGTAATTAAAACGGCTGGGAACTAATATAGTCAGTTGGACATGGGCCTTATAGAACCCTAAATAAGTTAATGTAATAATCATTAAAATATGTAACCTTATTTATTTATATAACCGATTTAAAAAAAAGGATGTTATTAATTCAACTGAAAGAAAAAAATAAACCTATTTTTTCGGTTGTTAGTAGCTAGTACATGACTTGTCAAACTCTGACCTCACACTTTCACAGTACCTATCCTATATAAATTATGGTGCCAAAGCCAAAATAATCGTTACTTATTTCAGTACATAATTATATCTTTTAGTACAAACACAACATAGGAAATAACAAACATAGTTCAAGTGGTGTACGACCAGACATGTGTTCACGTATGAAATATTCATGAGTGGAGTCAAAATCAGAGCTACCGGAGCGGCCGGCGCGGTCCAACCATCCGGTGCGACCAGGTGATCCAGTCGCTTCCTGTTTAGCCGCGTTGTCACCTAGCGATGGTGGAAATAACTTTATTGGGTTACGGCGAATATTCAAATATTTTGGTTTAGACGGTTTTGCGGTTAATAATTATTTAGGCTTTGGCCTTCCTTCGCTTTGACGAAATAATTTCAGATATCTAATTAATAGACAAAGAGCTGACCGCAGAAACTGTGTTTAATATTTTTACCTATTCGTATAATGGTAGTCTGCGGATCTCAGCCCGTGAAATAAGCCGTTTGTGATGCGCAAAAGTAATTCTGTTCTAAAAAGCTCCATTGCGCAGCGAAATGGCTAACTTCACGATGGCCTGGCAGTTTCATTTGAGATTCCTTTTGAGAGCGCTGCTAGTGAGAGTGGTAGCAAGTTTGTTTTGCGATACTAAGGGAATAAGGTTTGAATAGTTCGTGGACTCATGAGTTTTTTTGAAATCGTGTATAAGCACCTAAATATTAAATGTAAATATGTTTGTGGCGTTATTTAACATCCGTATTGGTTTGGCGTGTTGGATTAAAAACCAATCATTCTCACTTAAGAGTAGATAAAGTAATAAAACGCGTGTTAAGTAACTCATTCACTTTTAAAACGGTCATGACGTAGCTAAGTAAGATAGGCTCGGCTAAATTGTTCGTAACAGATCAACAAAGTTGAGCACTGTTCTTCGCAGTCACCATTTTGGATAGGTGACCGCCAGCGCAGTGGAAATTTCAACTGAGCGCTTCCGTGCTTCGGTGGGTAAGTTAAGCAGTCAGTCTCGGCTTTTACAAAGTTGTTAGGGCATAACCACAATGACGGAGGCCTTCGGGCGGCCTATTGACTCCGTCCCCAGACTTGGTTACTGACTTATACGAACTACCTTACTTATAAAAAATACCACAACTAATAAACCATCAGATTGGACAGTAGCTAATTTGAATAAAAAGTCGGAAATATTTTTATTTCATTATAAATATACAAACAAAAATATTACACGCAATGAAATGAACTGACAAAAGGTCTAGAAATACACGGCTCGGTATAACGGATTTATAAATATTAATATATTGAAATCCATTTCATTATGCAGTCGAAACCGGGAACAACAAAATATCCGAATGTTCAACATGATAAAGTGCTAAAGCCGACTGGTACATAATAATTTGTGCTTTTTATATGCACGGGCAAAAAGACTCTTGGAGAATCTGTTAGAATATCTTAATATTTAAAAAGTGTGTACGGGCCTTATGCATAATCATAGTATAAACCTCTCGAGTGACTCATAAATGATAAAAATAGAAGAACCTACCTACATAATAATATGCTCTATTTGGTCTATGTGTATTACTTAATAGAGTTATTTATGTATCGAAATCCATTTGTGTATTTTATGGAAATTTATGAAAAAGCTCAATTTTTATTTTTACTTTATAACAATATAATAAAACTGCTAGAATCGAATGCATTTCTAGCTAGATAACTAGAATAGGTTAAAACTTGAATAAAGAAATTACTTTTTACGCAGTCTGCTTTAAAAATGATTACGTTTTATATTAACTACTTTCTAACTTTTAATAGCTTCAGGCCGCAAGTTTACTCTCATTCAAATTTTGAGTAACAAATGCCCAGCTTTAACTTAAGCCCATTTAGCCTAATACCAAATTATGCAAAGCAATTCCAAGTTAAAATGCGTAACAGGTATTTGGCGGGACCTAATTTATAACTAAACACTGATTTACTATTTTTGAGGAGCTGAACATTGAGACCTTATTTCCTAGTGCACCTCCACAATATTATTAAGGGGTCTTTGCGACACACCTACGTAACGATTTTATAATTGAACGTTTTTGTACTCATTCTTATCATACTTATTTATTTATAATACTATTATTAAACAAAATCGTTTAGTACAAATATTTAGTTTGTAATAAATGTACGTTTGGTTTGATTGTAATAAATGAAATAGTTGAGCTAGACGATTACAAAAAAATATATAAATAATCTAGACTACTACCGGATATTATTGATCAAGTAATATAATATAACATTGAATTTCTACACAAATATACAACAAAATTGGCTTACTAAATGTCAATGTAAGTATAATAAAAATAACAGTTTTATACTAAGCTGCAAGATTCATAATACGAGTGCAAAACTTTGGCGCAAATACAGAACGTTCCCGTACTCGTAACAATAGGTGCCGTCAGTAAATCATGACGCAAGCAGTGATATACAATATCTTGGAGAACAATGTCCAGAAATTAAAGTCCCATGAAAGATATTAATATCTCAAGTTGGAAAACGGAGGGCAATTAAAACTTGAGACAGAAACTAGACCCTTAGAGGAAATTGCAATTGCTTCACCATTTAATTCCATTTTGAAAATGGAAGCTTGATTGCTTATAAAACGTAAAAAAAATATACAGGTGGGTAGTAGCTTACCGTTACTTCGGCCTTGGAATCAGTTTTGTTTAGAAAATAATCTAAAAGTTGGTTAGACACAATTAAATTATCATAAAACCATTATAAATGATCAGAAACAAGAACGAATTTTCAAAATACTTTCCGTAAAACTACTTTCTATATTATCGTCTGGGGAAGGACTACCACCATACCTATTTCTGCCGCCAAGCAGTAATGCTCGCATTGCTGTGTTCCGGTGTGAAGGGTATGGTTTCCGGTGAAATTACTGGCACATGAGGCTTTCGATCTTAGCCTTAAGGTGGCAACCCGCGAGTGATACCTCTGGTATTGCAAGCGTCCATAGGCTGCGGTAACCGCTTACCATCTTGTGGGCTGTACGCTTGGTTGCCACTTCAGTTGTATAAAAAAAAAAAAAAAAAAACTACTTATAACACACTAATACTTCATCTTGTGCGTGATTTTTTTTACTAAAAGCTATTCAATTTAGTCAAACAGCATTCTGCGTGTTCATAATTTATATGGGAACTACTATGTACCTACTACGTATACTTATAAATTCCTTGGGGTGACCGGAATGACTGCAGTAAGTACTTCAAAAGACAATTCAATAATGTCAGTGTAATCGCAGTTGTCTTGTCATTAAAAAAATGACTTTAGCTTTCTGTCTCTGTGTACTCATTAGTTAACTTACTTTATCAACAATTTTGTAGTCAAAAAGTATCAAGAATTAACAATAGGAACGTCGCCCTGTCAAATTAGCGGCAATTGATGGTGATCAGTTCCCGGCCGCTCTTGTAACAGATTAGTGGACGTCCTGTATCCGTATGAAGATGCATTGTCCGGAATCGACAGGTGGCTTCTACACAATGATTCATTTGTCGTAGTCGATAGACATTACCAACTTAGAGCCAGATCTACATATTTGTTTAGTGTAAAATACAATAAGATAATGAAGATGTGATGTATTTGTTATAAGTAAGCCAAATTTTAGTAGCAAGAGAGTTGTCGATACTGATCTGAACAATGAAAAAAAATATCACCCATATAGAATACCCTACTGCAAATACTTGCGGTGAATTCAACAAAGAGGGTTCTGAATTCAAAAGGAAGAAATAAGCCACCCCTTAGGAGCTTCTATAGAATCAAATTGATACTGTCAGACATATACTAATTCTAAGGATCTCAGTTTGGGTTCAATATAATACATCTTCGTCTTCGTATCACAATATAGGTACGTAAAATCAGTAAAATGATACAAAGATGATGTATTACTGAAAGTTAACATAACAGAAACGGTTTGGTTTAAGTTCGCCCATGTGGACTCCGGAGTGAGCATAGCTGTGATAAGTACCTACTACGAGCAAAACGCATTCTAATTTAAACTTTAATTTAATTAGGTCATGTTCCAAACTAGAAAAGTAGTCCAACAGTCGAGACAATAATGATTTTGCAGATTTTTTAGGCTATACAAAACATAATAGTTATTTTTATTCTGTGAATCAAGTTTTTAGGTAAACATTTCAATCTGCTGAAATCTAGGTCAATTTTCTTTTCAATAAGAAAAATTGTTTGATGTAATCAAACCAATTTTTCGTAATTCAATGTAAAATGGTTCTGGTTCTTCTGTTACGTTCAACAAAGGAGAGAAAACAAAAAATAAATGTACCTTTTCTAACGCTTCAAATTTATTTTTTTAAACACACGAATATTCTTGTTTATAATCACAATATTTTTAACATCGTCATCACACACCATATCCAACAACCACATATATAGTCCTTAATCCACAGTAGGATACCCTGTGTCGGGGGTATCAAAACCTAAGACTACTTACTAAGTACCAAACCCTAAAAAAATATTTGCAGTTCATGCAAACCTATGTCGAGAGTAAAATAAAATTAAAAAATCTTACACACTTCATTATACCTGTGATTATAATGTCTGAGAAATCTACAATGCAAATTTTTAGATGCGTAACAGTAACGTTTCAGAGAAACGCACAAGTTTTTGACCTCTTTTTTAGTATCTAGGATTGTGAATGTTAAAAATGGTTTCTTAGTACCCTCACACACTATAATTATAATAACATATCCTCCATCCATAACTACAGCTGTAGGTCTGTATGTCATTTTTATCATCTAAAATAGCGAATAGGTTTTAAAAAATGATTAATTTTACACTTTTGTGCAAGTAGATAATATAATTCCTACAGAATTTTTGTCTAGGTATATCAAACATAAAGTACTTTGACTCAACATTCACCATCATTCATCAAAGTACGAGTACCTAACCTAACAATTTTACCATTTATTTTCTTTGATCACTGTCTTCAAACGAAAGATGTTCCCTATTGAGTCTTTGCCTTACATTACGATGATCTCATATGACGTTTCCGAAGTAACGAGGTTCTATCACGGAACGTAAATGGATTTCACATAATGTTCAAGCTATAAGCATAATCCGAAGCGACGACAATCAGAATACGCGAATATCACCGACGGCGTGTTCATGACATACGGCTAGGGAACACGCACATTTTACCTACATGAGGGAACTCGCAGCTACATGACGTGGCAGAAGAATGTCTAAAGGAGCTAGGCTATAAGAAATACTATTAGTGTCGTGATTCTACAATCAATACAGAAACAGTGTACTTAAAAATTATTGTCGTTGGTTATATTTTCGTTAGCCGAAGACTTTACAAGCCCCACTATTAGAGTGACGACTTGTAATTAAATTTTTACTTTTCAGTTCAAAGTCTGCACTTTACAACACAAAATGTAGACTATGAAGGAAGCCTATTAACTAGCCTATCAACTCCGTCACTAGAGTTGACTACTCTGACTCATACGCAATAAGACGATGAAAAAACGTGACCTTTATGACTACCTTAAAAGATATAAAACAACCTTATTTTTTATCTGGCTCACGTATTAACTTATTCCTCCTTGCTTGTCTTCTAACTTTCCTTCAATGATGCTTTTTCATGAAGCTGTCAAGTCGTATTTATGAACTCAAAGTATTTATATAAAAAAAATCCTTTAATATTTTCACCATTAGTTAAATCTGGCATCATAATTTTCATTTAAGACGGGAACCAAGAGACTATATTTTCTACATTGAGGGCTCTTTGTTACGAGAGCCATACTAAAACGGATTCGGTTAAGCTTAATCTTAAGGGATTCAAGTTAAGTATGATTGCTAGACTCAGGTTTCGTGGTTTTCCTCGACAATATTTTTTGCTTTATGCGGGTTCATTATAATTTTTGTGATTTGTGACTTTTTTTGAGATTTTTAAATTGTATTTTATAGCACTTGAAAAGTATTTCAGAAACGCCGTCGTCTAACAGAATATTCCGTCAGTTTTGGTTTGAAACTGGTTAAATTTTATTGATACCAAGTTATCTAAAAAGTCGCTATATATTACGCTGGTAACTTTGTTGCTACTAATTAATATTGCGTCGTCGAAATGTACAAATGCAAGGTAAGCTTTTGTCCAATAGATATAGGACGTCTGGTTCACCGCATCAACATACATAATTATTCTCTAAATTTAAATAATTGAAACGCACAGGAAAACTAGAAAACATCTACTGTCACTTCCAATTATCTTTATCAACCAGCTGCACAGTTTTAATGGAAACGACAATTATCGAAAACACACAAAACGATTTACTCAGATAAAAGGCAGGCTATTGATACCAAAATGGCCGCAGACCGGGGAACCTGGTATCGTTAATTCTTATTGGATGCCTCGCATTGTTTGCTAATTGAATGAAATCAATCAGTTTTATCGCCCGGCTCTCGACTAAATTATTTGTATCACTTTTTTACTGAAAAGATACTGCTCAATCTTTGAAAAAGAAGCCTTAAAATAAACTTTAGTATAAATGACAAAACAAGTACTCGTAGTGAACAGCTGATAATATGTTTAAAAAGTAAGGCTTAATTAATTGATGTAGGCGTGACTTTGCGAAGCTATTAGACGATAAACAAATCTTTAGTACCGTCTTATTTGCTTAATTTTCTTTTTGAAAAGAAACTTGACCCTTTAGTACAAGCGTTTACTGCAGGTTCACCTACGTGGTAAGATACCGACACCAAACTGGTACTAGGAGTTGACCACGACTGTACTGTCCTGGTTGGCCGGAAGTACTCGGCAGACACGCAAAAAGGTGGGCATTTGTACCCCCCCCCCCCCCATCTACGTCATCAGATACCGAAACGAAATTAATCTTACTTGTTTCGGTTTAATATGAGTCATCCTCAGGAAACATAGACTTGCTTCTACGCCAGACGTGTTGCTTCGTCAAGCGTTGGAATGTTTTTTTTTTCATTCATTCCCACTTTACACTGATGTTTGGATGTTTGTTCCTCTATAACTCAACAACCACTGAACCGATTTGGCCAAAATATAAGAATTGGAGATAGGACATAGACTTTTTATCCTGGAAATAATACGGTTCCCAAGTTCCATGCGACCAAAGTCTCGGGAAACAGCTAGTAATACAATATTTTGCTCCTTTTGCATTATTATATTGGTGGTTACTTTTGGATATTTTTCTATACTTAAAAAAAAATACATTTCCATTATTTCATTACTCAACATTAATGTTGTATGACTATGTGGTTTAGATCAACGGGCCGTTTCTGTGTATAGTCTAACCATTTACCTCTGACAGATATATTAATTCACTTACTATCGAAATACCCTTCGGTTACGACAACCGCCTGTTAATGTGTTGGTAAACAAGGGGTCTTCACATCCATCTAGCAGCTAGATGTTGCCAAAGAGCTCCTCACGACATCGACGCTATCTCAACATAATTTGGCAGCAAACGTGGATCCAGATGGCCACCCGTTTACACAAGACTCACGAACAGTTCTGAATAATTGCTGACTAAAGCGTTTTGCCCATCTAAGAAACATCAAGTGACGTGATAATAATAATAATAGCGTAGTGATTTTTCATTTGGCAAAAAGCCCGCGAGAAACGTAAATATCTCGCCTTGCGAGAGATAACAACTTAAAATAAGTATAGTTGACAAGACATGTGCCATCCACCAATCCGCATTGGGTCCGCGTGATGGATTAAGACCCAATCACTCTCGCCCGAGAGTAGGCCAGCAAGCAAGAGAGCAAGTGTTCCTCCTTTGAACTGTTGCCCTAAATCTATGTTTACGTTACTCATTAACCAACAAAGGAATACATAGCAGTTCTATTTTTATTCAACGAACGTGCTTATAGAAAATAAAACTAACCGCTACATACTGATTTTATAGGTATACCTGTGACATTTGATATTTATTTTGTTATTAATAATGTTATTTTTAAAAAATGATTTTGTAGGTACGGAATTGTACAGATACTTATTATTTATGGACTTTGACATTTTTTTTTTATTAATTAATTTTATTTGTTTAAATTTTATTTTAAAATAAGACATTGTTACCATATTTAGTAAATTTTAATGTTTTGTTTTGACGTATCTAAGTACATGCAACATGTGGAAAGATAAACAAAATGAAATTGAAATTGAAAATTGTGTCGAGCTATATCATTTAGGTGGGTGAACAACCTTAGACTGTTAAGTAGTTGCAGTGATACATGATCTTACAAATTTAAATACTTTCGTTCTAATGCCTTTTGAATTTAATTTCATGAAACGTGTTAGCATAATATCAGTCACTGCCACTGTTGATTCTAGTGTAAATTTGTTGAAAATATTATTCTTGTGTCTGCTATGTTTTTGTGCTAAAAAAACAACCTATTTTTTTTTTCTATATATATTTATTTCTCAATAATATGTCGCTCCCGTCTGCACTTTGTATGTACCCCTAAAAAACTTATATGTAGTTTAAAGTTCCGTGCAAAACCGGGCCGGGTCGCTAGTTACTTCTATACAGGTTGTGGTTCTTATTGGCAGAACAAAAAATGCAAACAAGCGATTGGTACCACGGTTCCTTTTTCTGGCGGGCCCAAACGCCCGCCTTCTCAATATAAAGCTAGCAGTAGCTAATTATAGCACTTGCAACACAAAAAGTCATAAAAAGTCTAATCACGTTCGATTTAGTAATTTACCTTCAGGTAGAGGGAATGTTTCCAATTTCAAATACCAGGTCTGAGTGCCATTAGCAACCCCTACATGCAGCTTAATATATTAACAGCTGGTGTATTATCATAATCAATCAAGTTTTTATTCATAAACTTACTTCAAATCTCTGTTAGCTAATGTATCTTTTAAATTATCGGCGTCTTTGTTCATTGACTAAGGAATGACGAGGCAATACTTAACAAGCCGCGGAAATTACAGTTTTTTTATAAATAGGGGCAAAGGTAGTTTTTAATCGAGCAAGTCTTCAATAATGATAATGACTTCGGTGGCGTGGTGGGCTTGTGCCCGTTTGAAAGTCGATAGGCAGCGGGTTTGATCCTCGCTGTGAGATAAAAATGTTCGCATTAGTCATTATAAATTATTTAACAGTTCTACTTGGCGAAATGAACGAACTATTTATTCAGGAAATGCAATTAAGGAAGTCTTCTGGTTCCCATAACTCCATCACCAACATTAGCCAACTTACACGAAAGTCGCTTGTTTAGTTGACTGTTAATGCAAACGTATAAGTACTTCTTCTAGATCTGATGTGTCTGTGATTAGTATTTACCTACAAAAAATATATATTGATGTATAGGTATCACGGCGGATCTCGGCCGTCGTGAAGTTAGCCGTTTCGATGCGCAATAGAGCTTAAATTGTCTTTGCACATCACAAACGGCTAACTTCACGGAAGCCTAGATCCGCCGTGCGAGCTACACTGTCAGTTATCTCGGTACCCATTATAGTACACGCTTTGCTTATTTAACTTCTACTTGGACAACCGATGTGGCGCGGCGGTCGAAGGTCTACCTGCAATGCAGGAGGTTGCGGGTTTGATTTCGGCCTTGGGCCTAATGTTTGCAAATATTTGTTCCGGGTGTTCTGGGTATTTTCTATGAATTATAAAAAATATGTATTGTATTATGTATATGTGTAATCTAGAACCCATAAAATAAGCTCTGCTTAGCTTGGGGCTAAAAATGATGCTGTGTGGATGGTTTAGCATATTTTTTTAATTTTTTTATTATGGGGCTAGGTGGCGCTGTGTAAAAATGTCCGCCAGTAGTTTATAATTTATTTATTTATTATTAGTGGTATAGAAGTATGTATTAGATTTATAGTTAACAACCTAGCTGTTATTTTCACGACTGTGTCATAGGTACTCTCATTAATTGCGCTGTCTAGTGTCTGTGCTCGTAATATGTCGATAGGATACGTTACAGACCGTAGAGGTGTGCACTGTGCCGATAACGGTATTGCTACAAAAAAATACTATGCTGTACGGTGATGGTGACATAAACAAGATACAGCTGTTGTATAGTTAATATTATAGTTATAAGAGTAGTAAGAGTTAGTTTTTTATAACAATTCGTTAGTTAGCTAAATTATCTTTCATCATGATGACAGCCTTCTAAAGTTTCTACTGCTGAGACACTAGCCTCTTCTCAAATGAGAGTGATTGAGTATCTATAATCTACCATACGGACCTAATGCAGATTGGTGGAAAGCATATGTCTTTGAAATTTTTAAGCTCTTGGATATGAAGCGACGAAACAGTAATCTAGCTATTATATTAATTTATTGTAATTACGGAGTTATTGTAATGTGTGTTTATTGTTTAGTTTAAAACCATAGCATGGTTTATTTTGAACCCCGAGCAAAACGCAATTATTGTAAAACGATCGGAAATTCCAACACCTCTTGCAAAGCATTTTATCGTATCGTAATATCACAGCAGCACCGCAGATACCTATTTATTACAGAGAGCATGCGCAACGCTAAATACCAAAGTTCAATACGTTTTGTGCCCTATTTGCTACTTGTTTGGTTTTATACTGATTTTTTCATACTAGTCAACTTCCTTAAACTAACTCGTCGTACTCTTAATATGACTTGGCCCAAGGACTAGAATACAAAAATGAAAAAACCCCTAAACAACCTAAACGCAGCAAGACGTAGGCGTTTCACACACAAGTCCACCACCCTTAATTGATTATTGTACAAACTTATTTTATATTAAATGTTATCTTTTTTTTTCTTTTTATCTGTTTGTTTTAAATGATTTTCAAATATTGTGTGCTAATGTAGTAAATAAATGAATGTCTATGTCTATGTCTACAAGTGACTTGACTCGACAACCTGAAAACTCAATATCGACTTTAAATCGTTATGCATTTGGTTTACTTTAACTTATGGAGCACGCAAAGTGTTTCATTTAAAATTAATTTTTCAAAAACAACTGATTACAATACAAAGGCGAAACCATTTTTAATAATATGTATCGGCATTTTATGTAAATAACTTAAATCATAACAAATCCGCTATACGAAAACCTGTAATCGTGTTCAGTTTTAGGTAACATGTAATAAAAAAGTGTCAATACGTAATTTCTTCATTATCTTTCCCTCAAAGCTGAACATCTATAAATTCGATTACAAACCCTGATAATTCAGATGGTATCAACACCGCAAACCTTGTAATCTAAACCTTATGTCAATAAGAGAGAGGTCAGAGTCGCTCGTGTGTACATCTTGTTCGGGCGTAAGATTTATTTACGTTGAGTCAGCGCAAGGACTGACCCTGTGGTAGGGTTGCCACACAGCCAGATTTCGCCGGACAGATGTAAATTTTAAAACCTCTAACATAACTGGAATTAAATACAAGTCTAAACAAAACAAAGAAACGTGACAAAACAACATTTTGAACAGCGGCCTTACTCTTGAACGTAATCGGTATTGGCCAAGTATTGGAATATGATATTTCATGACACCCTACGCTAAATATTAAACTTTATTTCCAACAGCAATAAATTAGAATTGGATTGAAGTTGGGATTGAGATTGGTTGAGTCTAAACAACGGTTTTAGGAAAATGATCTATAAATATATTTATTTTTATTTTATTTCATATGTATTTTGTATATTTTGTAATTTAATGTAATTATGTACATATTGTATTTTGTTTATATATTATCAATAAATACCTTAGCTGATTCAAATCCTTATCAAACTTGATAACATTTTTAAGCAACACTATCATATAAACTCGTCGAACATATTGATTATAATTGACTTCAAAACTATTAAACATAATAAATGAAACACAGGTAAAGTATTTCTAATTTTATTCCTAGGTTGCAGCGCTAAGTGGGACTACGCAACTATGCTGTGACGCTAGAGTACCTAGAGTGTGGCACCACCATTTGGATGGGTGGATGGCGATTTCAACTGAGTGCTTCCGGTGCTTTAGAGGGCACGTTAAGCTGTTGACCTTGTTTTTAAAATTTGTTAGGCCATGACGGAGGCCTACGGGCGGCCTAGTAACTCCGTCACCAGAGTTGGCCACTGGCTCATACGAACTTACACCTTGCTATCATCGACTAAGACAGGTTTTCCGGCTTTTTTGATATCTTATCTGACTGCTCTATACTTGGGAGCGGTGTGATTTGCGGTTGTGGACCGGAGTAAGCAGGTTTTGATTGAATGCTGACATGCTGATGAAACGGCTGACGGTCAGTTTTTAGACACCACATGAGTTAATTGAATTCAGACGTACGGTGAAGTCTAATTTCGTGTATTCGATTACGTAGAAAATTGGGTTAGAGAGTTTTATTGGCGGTGATTTGAGAAAATATGTGACTAAAGTAGATTTTACAAATTGTTTTTAAAAAGCAAGGAACGTTTTTTTATGTTATAAGTGACTATCAATCTTTGCACTGATGTCAAGCGCCACGCTTGACAATAATAGACACAGTGACACTGCACTGCGCTTGTTCACCTATTATTTACTCAGTAATTTAACTGATTACACTTCTCATTGAAATATAATGTTTGGACACTGCTTCTCGGAGGCAGAATATCTGGCTGCAGTGGTACCCACAAAGACGGACTTTTGCTGAAGATTTCTACCACCAGAACAAACAAACGAGAAACTTTAGCAGTAGATAAAAACCATGGCAGAGGTCTATTGTACTACATCAGACTTTATTCCATCAATAACGATGGCTACAATTTACTAACTATTAATTATAAACTATTAATTAAAATAAAACTAACTAATTTACTACTTACTAAACTAAAATGTTGGTGAACAGCGTCGGGAACTCGCTGGTAAAACAAAATTATAAGTTTTCCAAGGCATCTTTATATAATATCTCATAGAAAAGACCCCAAAATAATACACCATTAAAACAGTGAATAAACTGATCCATTACTTTTAAGTTGTGCAATCAATAATTTTCCATCAGTTCACCTAGGTACTATATTTTACTTTTATTAAATTATTTTGTCTATTTATCATCATGACAGCCTTCTAATGTTCCCACTGCTGGGACACTGGCCTACTCTCGGGCGAGAGTGATTGGGTCTTAATCCACCACGCGGACCCAATGCGGATTGGTGGAGGTCTATTAGCTTTAGCTAAAAATAATCAATACGGGACGCCGAACGCGCCATTAGCATGAGATAAGAGTATTATAAATATTCGTAATAGCCGCGAGACAAGGGAGAAACATTTTCGAAACAATAGAGCGATAATTACGTTTTAGGACATCTTCTTGAATTTAAATTACATCCTATCGCTTGTTCTGAAACTCGATAAGTATTCTATTTTATTTTTATTTTTTTTGCTTCGTCGACAATGTAATAAAACAATATGCAGAAGCTCACGAGCGTAGACTTCATCATCATGTAAACGTCGAGACAACACAGATACAGTGAGAAAGCTCAAAAGGACTAAACCTTTTGAGTTAGTAGTATAAAATCAATAGTGACTCTAATATAAAGTGTAAAACAAGTTATAATGAACAGTGCTTTAACAAATAGAGACAGTAACAAAAGTGCCAATGGACACATTCTTAGCAACAAATATATTTTCAAAGACTAGGCCAACTTAAAATTACTCATTAGCCTAAACGTAAGGCTACGAGTAGATTGTAATACTATTGAATACTTTATTTTTAAATATATGCATAGTAATAAATAAAATATTTGCTTGCAAAACATTCTTCAAATCACAACAAAGTCATAACAAGCCCGGGTGTGATATGTAACTTCACATAACTTCACGTCTATGATTGAATAAGGAAACCGGATACAATTTTGTACATCCTATCCCTTTGCAAGGAGGATGTTCAATTTCATGGTTCAACACCTATATTCTAACATTTAGTTTTTATTGTGTCCTTGAATATATTTTATTGTTAGCTGTCCAAATAAATAAACTCCGCTGTAAACAATAATATTTTTTACAACTTTTCAATAAATTTATTACTTAGCTAGAACAATTTTTTTTGAATCAATTTTATCAGGCTATAGATGTTTATAATATTAATGAACATAGGCCTCCTCCAAAGAGTGCCATGATCGACCTATATTGAGCATTCATCATCCCTGATTTCCTGCGATCGGTTTAGTCACTTGATTGATTTTTATTTAGATACTTAACTCTAATTTGTACTTTTTATCACCATAACTTATCTAAAATTCAAGAGTTTTTTTTCTGATTTCTTCAATCTTTTTTTCTTCTTGATATAGATAATTATTTTGTTAAGGCAACTTCAGTCGCGTACCAGTCCAGCTAGCATGAGCACCGAGGACAACGGTTTTCTTCGGTTTTCTCTACGGAAATGCTACAGTTTTTGTATACTTTTTTGTAACGAGAAACGGTGTAGATGTTTTAGTTGCCCTGTGGTTACATAGGTATATGAGACAGTTGAGAGAGGCTTACTATTAGCTATAGAATATATCGATTTGCTCCAGAATATTTCCGTTCCTATCACGTAGTGTGCAACCTAGGCATGGCGGAATTGGTGACGTAAAATATAAATGTAAACAAGTATTCCAGCAATCGGAACATTACGTGTGGAATGCAATTTCCTTTCGATTCAATTACACACATACCGTGCAATTGGACGTTCGGTTCGTTTCGACGTTGCATTTGCATAGATATGACCCTGTTGTTCGACTGCCGTAAGATCCTGCGGGGTTTGATGTCATTGATCGTTTTTATTTCAATTGGGTACGTGTCTTTTATTCATTTATATAGCGTATAGTATAACTAAAAAAGAACACAACAACATAAAAAAAAGAAATAAAATAAATAATGCATATTCATTTGTGATTTTTCAATCGAGTTTTGTAGCGCATTGAATTATTGCACCAGCTCTTACTGTCATTAGTAGTAGGTAAATATTGGCAGGAACTATTCAATATATCATTTCTTTACTCAAGGGTATCTCCAATGTCGATGAAAACTCGGTTTTCCTTTGAAGCGTCTCTATGAAGCTTCTTAAGGCACTACAGTCGTGTCGCTTACAAAAGCTAGTGTTAGCCGCCCCTGTCGCAATACGCCCAGTTCTTTTGTGGCGGAAATACGATATACGATGCAGTATTTTGACTTACTTGCAAAAATAAACCGTTGTGTCAATATGTGTTAAAGACAAACTGAGGGAAGAGGTATACTTGATGACTTAAGTCTCTAATTTAGAACATTCTATTGCAAGTTTTTATACTTTAATTATAGATCTTGTAAAGAAAAAAGAGCACACTTCTATAATAAATAATTAAACGGTAACTCTGAAGTCAACATTTTCTAAGCACGCATCGGCTGAGTCAGCTTAAAATTAGTCTTAGGTGTACGGCAATACGCAGAAGCAAATGTGCCGCGCAGGTATGAACTAAGCTTTACAACCATACACACGCCTTCAAACATTGACACCAAGTTTTCCCAAAATTAACCAACTCTTCTTCATCATACTGAAGTTATTCAGCAAAGTTTGTGTAAAGCTGTCTATCCGCCTTATTCGAAGCACGCTCTCTGGGTACCCGGAACACGTGCGAATAACGACAACAGTTGCTGAGACTAGGCCGGCTACTCCGGTACATTATCATTAATTTAATAGCCTCTGATAGTTTCGACGTTGGCCACTTCAGATCGTGACTTGCGTTTCTTACTTATTGGAGATCCATCATAATATTGTTTTAAGGTAGGGCCTTTTTACCAGTTCTATCTATCAAAATTTATAAAATATTATGTAAACTATACATAAAATGACAGTCCGCGAGAATTTTATGCAATCGCATAAAATTTTATGCAAGCTGGCGTCATATTTTTTTTTTGTATAGATTTTATCTAAAGTTGGAGGTTGATTAGTTTGATTACACTTGCGTTAGGAATCCCAAATTTGTAATCCAACAAATATTTCACGCACTACAATAAATGTACTATTCTACTAAGAATCGAAGACTACTAATTTCTACTTCATAACGCAAGTTCTTATACTTTGAAGTGCTATTGAATACTTATTTATCTAAGGAATGAATAAAAATTTTATACGAAATATATCACAGTAAAATAAAATTAATTAAGTAAGCAAGTTTGTATGACGGCCAACTCTGGTGTCGGAGTATTAGACTACCCAAAAGTCTCCTCATCATCTCCAACAAATTCTCTCATTCAAATTCCAACAAAAATTCATGCTCTATTATGAAGATCCACGCACATAAAAACCAAGCTTTAGCAGTTAGTCAGTTACGCGAATACTTTAAATGATACTCCAAAGGGTGTGAGTCGGTCAAGTGAATTCTTCGCAAAGTAGGTTTTCACATCCTCCCTCTTGATCCCAGTTTCATTTACAGCCAAACGCCGTTTTGACATGGACCTCCGTCACGCTGCTGACAGGCGAAAATGTCTTTATTGTGCACTTAGGATAAGGATGTTATTGAAATCTCAATATTAGGGATGCTCCGATCGCTGATAAATAGGCACTTGACTATTTTTTTCATAAGTAATAGAGGTACTAAACGAATAAGTAAACAGACTTGTTTTGGTGTGATTTTAAAAGTAGCTGTATTGATAGACTAGTTGAAATTGGTTTGGTATTGAATTTATTCACCACATTTTTAGAAGTTTTTTGTTATGATTACTGTGTATTTCACACAATTTCGATTAATAACTGCCAGCGTGACAAAATTCGAAATTCGAACTGAAGCGCAATGTAATAGCAATTTAAACAAGCGCATGAAGTATTTCTGTCCGTTAATCACAGGAATAAAGTTGTTCGAAAATTAAATTCATTTCTGTAAATTGTTCAATTTATATGAGTGTACGCAATATTTATTTCATGATATGTTAAAATTACATGCAAACGGCATTTACTCACGTGCCATTAAGCAAATAAGTAAGTGAGTAACCGAGTTAGTGACGATGTTTTAATCCGGCACGAAAGTCACCACTATGGCTTAAGGTTACCCCAAAAACCTTTTAATCTAACTTTATAAAATTAAATTAATTAGATTAGTCATTCTGAACAGGAACTTTAATTCCCTGATTTTGAAGTTACAAGTTCGATTGGAATCAAATTTTAAAGGTATAATAAAATGGGATATCGCTGTCTATGTCGCTTCAATCAGATAATAGAAATAAAACTGAAACCTTGAACCCAACTTACCTATTCTACAAAATTTGATTCCCATCGGACTTTTAATTTCAAAATGAATTTACAAACTACATACAATTGTACGAAAAGGCTAAAAACGGTCAAAATCGATAACGGTTTGGAGAACTCTTAACTTCTGTTATAACCTGAACCAGATCAATAAAGAGGGCACAAAGAGGAAACCAGCGATAATACCATATTCAGAATATTTCGTTTCGTTTTTTTTTTCGAACGAACTAGAATATTTCGAATCATCGCGAACAGCATTTGCATGCTTCAGTTTACCGTTACCAGTTTTACCAGGTCATAGGATTCTTCAGCAAGAATCCGTCTTGTTGGGTACCACCGCAGTGCCAGTTATTCCGCCTCCAAGCTGTATATATGTTTAAAGGGCACAATAGCAACTGAAATTACTGAGCAAAAGACCAATCAACTACGTCTAGTCTAGCGCAGTGCAGTGCCACGCAGAACTTTTAAATTCAAATTATTAGGCAACACTGCTGGGCAGCTGTACATTTGGATGGACATTGGGCAGCTGTTATGGTCAGGCGTGGCGCCATCAGGAAAACGACTTGAACGTCTCGTCATTTTGCTGATTTATAAAAAAACAGTTTACGAGTTACCTCGCCGCGATTATTTAGATAGGAAGTTTGGAGATGCTGGCGCTGAACGTTGGCTAGTTGTTCTGCTTGATGTGAGTTTAGTAAGTGTGTGCTCTTGATTTTGGAAACGCTAACTCATGTTTAAACATTATAAATGAGATATGCTATTTTACGTCCCCACATTGTACTTATTTTAATCTTGCAAAAGGAGTTGCGGTCTCTTTTGATTACTTACGAGTTCTCAGTTTAGTTTTACAGAAAACCGACACAAAGTCAAAACTCATTCACACTGAGCAAATTTAACAGCATTGTCACCGGCTCGCATTACAAAAGCGTAAATACGCACGCACACAGGCCAACTCTGGTGTATTTAATTAAGTCTCTGGAAGGTTTCAACGGGGTCTCTTATTTATTTTGGCTGAAGGCACTATGTTTATTTGCGTGGGTTTATTTGCGCGCACGTTATTGAAAAGTCGGAATGGAATATTTTCAAAGTTTTTGTCGTTTGTTGGTATGTTAGACGGAGTTTTAACGACTTTGTTTTAAAGAACAGTCTCTTAATCTTCTGTATTTATCTTGCTCTCGTAAAATGTGGCATAAATATTCGACTGTCGAAAGAGAATCTGGTAAAAGCTGGAAATATTGTTAGATTGCATTTTTGGGAGGGAATGGAATCAATTAAATATGAGTAGATATATAAAATCAGTAATATTTTGAGTTTATAAAGTAGCTACTAGAATATAAAATAATATTTTAATAAGATGAGTAATTTTAATTTTGAATGTCGTTTCCCAAGAAATGTATGAAACATAATGCCTATGCGTCCTGAGCGTTCCAATAAATGAATAATGAAATGATATTAAACGAAATTTGAGGTGTGATAAAGTGGTACAGGAAATATATTGAGCAATCAGACGCAGCAATCAGAGTTTAGTTAGCATTACTAATATGGTTTACAAAAAAAATAATTTTCAATCTACATAATGATTTTGTTTAAGATTTTGCATCGGTTCGGGGATCAGTTTTATTTCCTTAACAAAGTATAAATATTGTTTTCCATGTAGATGCGTAGATGCTGTTTTCCGATACATCCATCATTGCTTTGTTGTCCCTGTCACACATGCGCTGATACAATATCATACAGGAAACAGGTATGAGCAACACACCGCATATTCACGCGACAGTGTTATTCTTTTATTTATAAGTAGTTTGTAAATACCGCTTATGAACACCAATGCAATGCTTACGCACGCTACAGTAATTTCTTCTTTAACATTCTCACCATCACTGTATGAGTTTAACTGGCTTCATAGCATAATAATGTTATTATGGCCGAGACAGACAGTTTAATTAAAACGAAAGCAAGTGTTGCATACCGTTATTAAGACTGACTTTTTTTTCTTAGCAAATCCTGATGATTGCCACGCCTGACAAGCGTGACAAGCTGCAATGTCACGCAAAAATTTAAGTGCAACGTAGATTCGCATACCGTTATTAAGACTGACTTTTTTTTTCTTAGCAAATCCTGATGTTTGCCACGCCTGACAAGCGTGACAAGCTGCATTGTCACGCAAAAATTTAAGTGGAACGTAGATTAAGCTTAAGCGCCACGAATGTCCTCCTAACTAGGCGCTGAGAAATTAATAACGATCCAAGCAATATTTCTATTATTATCTGTAACTTCAGTTCGGCCGGAGGCAAACTTTCGGATTCATTACTCGTCTTGTTAGTTTCAAAGGTCTTGTTCGACAACTTAGATTAAACACAATAATGATTATGACAATAACTTCTATTATAACGGGTATTTTCAATCCCTGTCAGTGAAAACTTTGCTTGTTATTGAATTTAGATTAATCATTTACCAAAAATGAAACGGTAAAGTCAGAGATAAAAGGTATTTAAATAAAAACAATAGGATCATTCTAATAAGGTTCATTTTAGATTTTATAAGACGCATGTAATTTTTTTAATAATAAAATATTATTAGCAGAATCCTCCAGTGACGAACAATAAAAAATAGCGCGCCTATAAAAGCCAGCGCAAACAGACGGCGGGCCCATTTGCTCGTTGGCGTTCGACACGTAAACATCAAAGTGATTCGTTTTGTGTGTGGTTTTTCATAACAAGGTCACGTGAGCCATTTTTCTGTAGTCGTAATTCTGTGTAAAATTGTGTTAAAGTTGCCTTGTTCCATTTTGATTATTTTTAGTTGATTGTTTAAAGTTATTGTTAGAGTCAAAATAAAGTTAAGTTTAGGTTTGTATTTTTTTTTATCTTTAATCTACTCCTGATCCTTAGATCAGAAGTGGGATAAAGAGCCAGTAATAAGGCCCACAAGGGAACATCAAAAGGGAACAAGTCTACCCGCATTTAGAGAAAATTTTCATTTTTTTGTTTTGTGCTGTTTTTGTGTCGTGTGAACTCACGTAAGTACATTTTTGATTGTTTCTTTTGTGCAATGCCACGAAATACATCGCGTAGTCGATCTAGACGTCGCTCGAAAGATGGCTCTCGTGTCCGGGCGCGTCACCGCTCGCGTAGTCTGTCGCGCAATAGTTCGCGGGGTAACTCGCGCCGTAGTCGATCACGATCTCGGTCGCGGAGTTCATCCAGGGGTCGAACGCCACGTCGCAATTATAGGGACAGGGCACATTCGCGAGATTGGACACGGTCACGCTCGTCAAGTGTCGATCGCCATCACCGTCGGCGGTCACGTTCTCGCGAATCGCGCCGTAACCGGAGGGATAGGGTAGACGATCACCGTCATCGCTCACCTAGTCATTATCGACAACGCCGTTGTGATCGATCACCGTCTCGTAGGCAGCCTGTTATTAGCCATGCCGCGGGGCATTCCGTTCCTAACGTGTTCGATCCACGTTCGCTTGATAGGTCGCATACTCCACCTCCTACCAATCTGACAACTCACCCGGTAGCTCAAGAGGATTACAGTCAATCTGTTAGGTCGGTTCAGCCTTCTGAGGCATCTGTGTTTGCACAGGCTCTGATCGAGGCAGTCAATACTACTCGTACGGGTAAGTCTCACCGCTACTTTGTTTCTAACTTTGACTCCACATTGAATAGCATAGACACATGGTGTGAGGAGGTAGAACGTGCCAAATTCGTTAACAATTGGAATGACCATGAGTGCTTATCACGCGTAGCTTCATGCCTTAAAGGGGACGCAAAAGTTTGGTTAGGTGAATGGGTCACGAGTGACCGCACGTGGTCTAACTTCAAGCGAGAGTTCACTCCGCTTTGTCCTAATAAATTAGACTTTGCTAACATTTTATTCGAGGCAATGAAAACTACATCCGATCAGTATACAACGTACGCCGAATATGCACGTCGTACTTTACTACGTCTTAGAGTAGTGACAGGTCTGAGCGAGGGGCTTGGAACGCTTATCGTTATACGTGGTATCGGTAATGCTCAAATACTTGCAGCTGCCGCTAACGCTGATTTGACATCAGACAAATTGTGTCGTTTTATCAATTTACACTAAACCTAGTAAGTTTAACAACAATAAGCGCTCACAAGCTGCCCCTCAGAAACGTCTCTCCATCAGAATAAGCTAGGTAGTAATGATGAAAAATCTTGCTATGTCTGCGGACAGAAAGATCACTTAAAGAGAAATGGCCCTAAGAGACCCAAAGTAAACCCAACGTCTTCAGACACAGGTACAGGTTTATCCAAGTCATCTTCCAACATTACTTGTACGTTTTGCAACAAACACATACAGAAGAGGTATGTTTCGGCAAAGCACGGTCTGAGTCCCGAAACCAAAACAAAGTTAACTTGTGTTCTGATTTGTCTAAATATTCAAAGGGTAGTAGTGACGTTGTGGCAGCAGTTGTTGAAGGTATTCCAATAGATGTACTAATCGATAGTGGCGCTTTAGATGTATCGCTTCCGTGTCAGTTAAAGTCAAGGCACAGCGTGCTCAAGGGGATAAGTGACAAAGAGATAGTGTCTACGTCGTATGTAACCGTAACCTTAAGAGTTTAACAACATTTCTATTGAGGTTGACTTAGTGGTGGTGCCGTCGCCTTGCATGAACACCCCGATCATAATAGGCACTGACGTTCTCAACCGGGACGGAGTGACATACGTGCGCACTAAAGACCAACAGTACCTCACTCATTCCAAGGTATCAACGGCTGGCGTCAACGCGGTCAAACATAGCGAAAGTCTTGAGGTAAATACTCCCCTACATGGTAAGGAACGTGTCGAGTTGATGACCGTAGTTAACAGGCCTTGTAAGCTCTCTTACTAAGGGAAATTGAAGGTGCGTGACATAACATCGGACTTACTGGACAAATGGATTATTAGGCAAACCCAGTCCGAGTATGCCAGCCTAGATTATCTTACTCAAGAAGCGTGATGGATCAGACAGGCTCTGCGTTGACTTTCAGGCCCCTAATAGAGTCACCGTAAAGGATCGGTACCCTCTTCATTTAATCGACGACCATATCGATTGCTTAGGAGGTTTCTTGTTTTTTTCAAGTCTGGATATGGCCACTGGTTTCCACCAGATAACGATAAAGAGTGTATCCACCTCACAAGTTTTGTAACGCCCGATGATCACTTTGAGTATCTTAAGATGCCTTATGGTCCCGCAACACAAATTGACTAAAAAAGACGATTGAAGTATACACGTGGTCAAATGGGACCAATTCTCATTTACAACTTAGAGAGATTGAGTTTTGTCTTTTGATATAAAGCCTAAACTCAAACAGTCTGTAACATTAGTAAAAACCGGTCAAAGCAAGATAGATGATCGAAGCTTGCATACACGATCCGGCAATAGTGGTAACTAATCACGTGGTATCTAAATAATCACGTGGTACAAAGTGTTATTCCCGACGAATACCGACTAACGTACCTACTAATAGACAGCGGACGAAAGGTCGTGATACCCGCAGTTTTTCAACTATTCATGTTTTGCTGTGTCTTAACATGTGTTCGCGATAGTTTTAATCATATTAGTTACCGTGAGCCTTGCTCGAGCCCGTGGCGTTAACGTTTATCCAACAGGCACTCTCAAGGCTGGTACACGCCCAGTCTTTTGCGAGGATAAACACCGAGGCATAGTGTACAGCTGTAGTTTTAGTTCTATAGCCGTGATGCTGGTAGCAGTGTTCAACGTGAACCCAGCTCGATGCAAGAACATACTCCACAACGATATGCACGGTACCGTAGTTCTAGCCATAGTTACAGTACCTAACCGCAGACGCTAGGTCAAACGATTAGTAATAGTCAGGTCAAACCGAGCGAGCTCAAAATTGAAGTCTGAGTTGATGCAACCCTGCAATGTAAGCAGTAAGTTATTGTGTCTTACAGGTTGCTTCAGCTGGTACATTTTCATGCTGATATGTGAGGGCAGTAAGCTCGACTGCTCGCTGCCAGTCCATCAACAACGCCTTGATGACTTCGGTTTACACACTGTGGTAACGGTTGAAGGTAGCCTTGAACTCTCATGGCAGTTTCATAAACTCTGTGTTTTTCAGCAGGGTGTCCCAAACTGTCGAACTCCGATATGGTATCTGCTGCGTGACAACACATGTGTCACTATACTGCGCGTGTCGGCGCCTGTGAGCTGGTGGCGCGCTCAGGAGAGCCACGACACGCCCAGGAGGGCGTGTCGTCACCTGTGCGCTAGTGGCGCGCACTCCTCTGCGCGTCTGACTGCACTAAGCGTCTGTCTGCACATGTCTTAATCTTTGTTTCTGCCTTCAGTTAAATAGTTGGGAGTTTCGGTTAAATAGTTAAACCTTTGGTTAAATATTTGAACCCTCGGTTAAATAGTTGAACCTTCGGTTATAGGTTGAAAATTCGGTTAAAGGGTTGAACCTTTGGTTAAAGGGTTGAACCTTTGGTTGGGAAGTTGAACCTTCGGTTAAAAGTTGAACCTACGGTTAAAAAGTTGAACCTATGGTTAAAAAGTTGAACTGTCGGTTAAAAGTTAATCTGTCGGTTAAAAGTTGTCTTTCGGTTAAAGGTTGAACCTTCGGTTAAAAAGCTGAACCTTTAGTTAAAAAGTTGAACCTTTGGTTAAAAATTTGAACCTTCGGTTAAAATCGAATAAAAATTGAATTTTCGAATTAAATTTAAACTCTCGGTTAAAATGTTGAAGACCATCTGATTGAGGACACACGGACTCCTCTGCGGCGAGCGGCGAGGCAGAGCAGTCGGAGGGTGGCGCAGACGCTGCGTCCAGTCATCAAGGAGAGGAGACAGTAACAGGGCCCTATTTTCATTATTTTGAGACGTCTCTGAGGTGATGACTGTGTGATTTGAGTTTTGAGATGATGAATTTTGTGCGATGAATGAATTAAGTGAAAGTGATGCTATGCAAGGAGGATGTTAAAATTTAGGTGACAGTTCTAAGACACTGAGCGCCTATTTTAACTTGTTGTTTTCTTCAGATGATGAACCTGATGAGACCAGTGAAAGCTCATCCGTTCCCGCGGTACAGGGACCAGGTGTCCAGCCTTCCATGCCTCTGCTGGATCCCGACCCTGAGGCCGGACCATCGACAGCGGCTGGTGCTGGTTCCAGTGGCTCCACATCGTACTCCCGGGCCGTGGACGACCCGAGGTCAGGAGAGGCCGTATTAGCAGAATCCTCCAGTGACGAACAATAAAAAATAGCGCGCCTATAAAAGCCAGCGCAAACAGACGGCGGGCCCATTTGCTCGTTGGCGTTCGACACGTAAACATCAAAGTGATTCGTTTTGTGTGTGGTTTTTCATAACAAGGTCACGTGAGCCATTTTTCTGTAGTCGTAATTCTGTGTAAAATTGTGTTAAAGTTGCCTTGTTCCATTTTGATTATTTTTAGTTGATTGTTTAAAGTTATTGTTAGAGTCAAAATAAAGTTAAGTTTTGGTTTGTATTTTTTTTTATCTTTTATCTACTCCTGATCCTTAGAATATAATATCAAAATAATAAAGGAATAGATGTTTTGAGCAGAGCTTGAATTTAAAAAAAATCGGGTAAAATATCAAATATTCTTGAGTTCCCTGCAGGAAACTAGTACGAGAAAGATTTATCACACTGGTTAATTTACACATAGCAAGTAAAATTACTAGTTGAAAGATGCTTTCATAACTGTCTCGGGGTGACAAGTGCAGTGCAGAACTTATAGCATAAAACATTGAATGACACACTACTGTTATAGAACACAGAACTTATAGCATAAAACATTGAATGACACACTACTGTTATAGTCAGGCGTGGCACTTTACATCAGTTGAACGACTCAGCCGTCGTCATTTGCAGTCATAACAATACTTTGTGTACATTAAGGAGTTAAAGTTACAAAGATGTTTAGATTTTTCAAATAATATTCTAAAAAAAGTCCAATAACCCCCAGTTTGATTTATATTCAATTGAGAACAAGTGTAATAATCGTCACGTTCGGAATTGAAAACGTAGCGCAAGTTGTTCTACAAATAGATTAAAGTACACCGGGGCGGGTAAATGATTTATTTTGGCAATAAGCGTTGTGTAAAGCTCGCCATTATCGGTGAGGTAAAAAGTCGGGAGATGCAGACGCTAGCGATAAAAAAAACTTAGTTATTTATAGAAAAAACAATAAATATTGAGACTTTTTGATTGTTGCTGTGTTGAAAATAGCGTTTGATGATGTATTGTGCTCCCTGTTTCTACATTTGCTCAAAAGAACCAAAAAAGCGAGCCTCTACCAACTGATTAACGTGCCTTCCAAACCACGGGAGCGCTCAGTTGAAATTGCCACTGGCGGTCACCCATCCAAATGATGAGTATGCGGAACAGTGCTTAACTTCGTTGATCTGTTAGGAACAACTTACCAGTTACGTCACTAGAGCGCATTTGATTAACTAATGCTTAATTGCATCTAGTTAGAAAGACAGTCATTATTATAGTTGGTTTTCTATTAAATTAAATTGCTTTATCAAGCATATTATGGGAGCTTAATAATATTATACAATATGGGTACATGATATTATTTAACAATAATATTGTGAGCAGAGCGACTTGCACTCCGTTGAATATTAGTTTACACGTCCGTTGGCTATACAGTGCAATGGTTCAGTTTTTCTTAATTTAATCAGAATTGTTGAAAGGTGGAACGGAAATGGAATAAGACTAAGTTTTGAAAAAGCATTGACTACAGCGTAGTATATTAGTGTTATCTATATCTTTATTACATTATTGTTATTTATTTATTAACTCCGTCAATTATTTAGCTAGGCATGTCTCTCCGCTTATTATTCGCGTATTTGGCATGATCTATCGGAGGAAACTAGTCACCCAACACCAAAATACCTTCATGTTCTATGAATTTAGGTCACACTTTCCTGAGTATTGATTAAATTCTACCAAAAGTTGACCTAAAATATTACAAAAATAAACCGCTTTATGTTAAGCCACAATGTCACGTCATATCAGTCAGTATTTGCGCTTACCTCGCTCATTAACGAGTCAAAAATACTTAAACCTTGGGTGCTTAATGTGCCAGCGGACACCTTAGAGATTCTAACATTTACAATAATTTAAAAAAAAATCTAAGGTCTAAAATCATCATATTTGATAACAAACAAAGATACAAATACAAATGAATTACACTAAGATAAAGGTTGTCCAATTGATTTTTCAATGATTTAATTCACGTTTCAGCTAGCTACGTTTCAGTTAGCTAGGTACGAGTACGTTATCTGGTCGCATGCAAGCACTATTGCGGAAGGCCGGAGATTGCCTTTCTAATTACCTATTCAAGATACTTCGAACTAATCGACCGAGTTCACGTAATTTGTCTCTGCGATAACTAGGCCGCCAATTTACCTGTTACCTAATGAAAATGCAAGTTTATTTTTTTTCTGACTTTATGCAAAACTAGCTGTTGGCTGCGACTTTGTTTGCGTCACAATTTTGAGTACTTCGTGTGCTCAAAAGTATCGTACATTTTCCGGAATAAAAAGTAACCTGTGTACTATTCCAGACTATAAATTATCTCTGTGCCAAATTTCATTCAGAAACATAACCATTCAAACATTCGCGCTTAAAATAGTGTACCTATAGTACACATGCACATGTTTTTTTATAATCTCTAGTAAATCGGTCACGTTTTTCTGGTCAGTTATGAGTTATTCATGTCGGAAATCAAAAAGGCAGCTCACGGCGCGTGTCAGTGACCCCCGCGTCAATGACCTGCGCGTGTCAATGACCCCCCTATAACCGCTCGCTACGGGGCTCGCGTGCTCGAATATTTTATTATTACGCAATTTCCAATAATGATAAATAATAATTGACCAGTTATACGTAATCAATTAATTCGCGATTTTTAAGAGAAAATATACAGAAATAAAACATAGGTATATATTTTTTTTCTTAATGTGTTAAACCTGTTCCTTAAGTTTGTCAGGTTGATAATGAATGACCCTGTATGCTGTTAGACCGTCCAGTGACAGCGTCATACGAACTTTTAGCGAACGCAGAAGGCACTGCCCGCAAAGATTTGAGTTTAGTTTCTGACAGCACCACAGATGAAGAGAACACACTGGATTATTTCTATGTATGCGGCTGTTGGGTGGTCATCATTTTGATTGTTGGCCTCTAGTGACACCTACAACCAACCGCTCTGAAAGTAAGTAAAACTAATGAGAATCAAATGACACCAGCGAAGCCTTGCTATCAGTAAGTCTGTTAGGAAAAAAAATCCCAGTAGTTCAACTAGTAAGAATACTTAGTAAGAATACTGAAAATAGCCCGATATTCTAAGCTATCAGATCCCGCTAACCAGCTTTTCGGGTAGCCTAAATATACTTCACTATATTTTTTGCACTAATAAACAAACTTAAGGGAACTTTTTCATATATATTTACCATACCATTACAATTAAAAAGTATATTTTTTTAGTTATATTATAATTATACACAAGAGTTAAATTTGTTCGTAACCTAAATAAAGTTTTGTTATTTCCAAAACGTGGTAAAATAATATTTAGTTGTTCCTTTTCATGCAGTGCCAGTTGGGTGATTGCGTGTTACGTTATGTTTTAGTTCATTGACCTATAATATCCAATACGTGAAGAAAAACAAAACCAAAGCAAATGAGCGCATTTTATAGTTTAATAGTAAACACAAGTTATAAAATTATATATAAAAAGTAAGTACCTATTATAATCTTAATAAGTATGTCATAAGAATGAGCGTTACATTCATTTTGTGTCTGATAGATAATATAAATTACTTAATAAAAGTATTTATTATAGTGTTTATTATAGTATTTATTATACACAGAGTGGACATTTTGCAGATTGTACAAACATTTGTCCCAAGGCGGAATCGAACTCGTCTCGAACTCTTGCGTCGCAGGCAGACCTTCGCCCGCCGAGCCACATCAGTGGTCATTTTCTTTCATCTCATCTAGCCCAAAACTAAACGAAATTTGTGCTATGGAAACTGAAAACTGATAGAATACTCGTTTTTTAAACGCATACTTACAACACATTGAAACACCCAGACTTGAAATCATGCAAACATTTATCCCGCAGCGGATATTGAACTCGTAACCTCTCCCTTCTCAACCCAGCACTCTCACCGCACCACCGAAGAGTCGCATACGGTTTGAGATATAGTTTGTTTTGCCTATCAGCAATTCAGCCGAAGCAGAATCGCTCGTGCTAAGTTGTTCTTAACAGATTAACGAAGTTAAGCACTGTTCCGCGTAGTCACTATTTGGATGGGTGACCGCTAGTGATAATTTCAACTGAGCGCTCCCGTGTTTCGGAGGGCACGTTGAGCAGTCGGTCCCGGCTTTTTCAAAGTTGCTAGGCCATGACAGAGGCCTTCCGGCGGCATAAAATCTCTGTCACCAGAGTTGGCCACTGACTCATACAAGCTTACTTACGAGTACTTAGCCGCATGGAGCGACTCTGATCTAGCAGCAACCACTCAAGATAAACGTCTTTGTTAACTTTGGAATTACTGAGTTCAAATTTAATCACCAAACGCAACTCAAGTACGAGTAACAAAGGAAACTTGCGACCAAAACATGAAAGTACCACTTGAAAAGTTAAGGTTAAGCCCGCCTTTATTTGTAAGTTTTCTTAACTGAGTTTTCTGTGAAAGCTCGTTGTGATAATTATTTAAAAATAAATACATTAGTTAGAGAGCACTATGTAGAGATAAGTGCACTGATAGATTTATATTTTCGTTCTTCTCATTTATATATATTTATTGACGACCGATGTGGCACAGCGGGTGCAGGTTCGCCTGCGACGCGGAGGTTGCAGGTTCGATTCCCGCCTCGGGTCAAATATTTGTACGATCTATAAATATTTGTTCCGGGTGTTCTGGGTATTTTCTATATATAATAAAAAATATTTATGTATTGTATTGTATTAAGTATATATCAGTCATTTAGTACCTATAATACAGCTCTGTTTAACAGTAGCTTACATTGGGGCTAGATGATGCTGTGTGAATTGTCCAGCATTATTTAGGTATTATTTATTATTATATATAGATTTTTCCAAGTTACTACTGCTGTTACCGCAATTTTGTTCGCGTAGAAATGACGATGTGTACCTACATAGAAACTGTACTTTTTTGCATGATAAAAAGTAACCTAGGTGCTAGTCCAGACCATAATCTATATCTATATTGTTAAATTTCATCTACATCCGTTCAGCAGTATAGCTAGTTTGAGTAACAAACCTCCATCCATCCAAACTTTCTAAGTGACTATGTAAGTGAGTTTGTATGAGCCAGTGGCCAACTTTGATGACAGAGTTTTTAGGCCGCCTGAAGGCCTTTGTCATTGCCATTTATGGTAGTATGGGAAGATATGATACGTTTTTAAATTATATTGAATGTATTAGTGTGCCCTTAAAATGGTAAATGAAAAACTGAGATGCCTAAGAGCTGATATTCAAAAAGTATGTGCTTCTAATCCGACTGTGGTTGGGAATAATTAGTGCTTAACTATTACGAGAAAGTACGCAATGTACGCATCTACGCCGTAGCAATCACCATCTACGAACTCGTAGCAATCAACTTATAATGTTCAGATTCCATGTCAAAGGAATTCATAAAATGATGTACAAAAACACGTTTCCTAAGAATGAAACAAATGCTCGAAAAAATCTTAAGCGACGATTCGCGTGACCAACACGCGTGGTCAATCGAAATTCGGCCAACAAAAAGTTTAACTTGCTGCGTATGTTACTATTTGGAATGAGAAAACTAAGTTTATTTCTATTAGTCTCTACGGTATTTTGTTACAATTTTTCACGCATCCAGGTGAAATGTTTTCCTATGACAACCTCGGTGGTGTAGTAGACGAATGCCCGGTTAAAAAGAGTGCGAGTTCGAATCCCGCAGCAGGACAAAGGTTTGCAAAAGTTTGTTCCTGGTTTGGGTGTGCAATGATTGATATACCGTTACTAAAAACTAAGTAAGTAATTTCGTATGAGTCAGTGGTCAACTCTGGACAGAGTTTATAGGCCGCTCGAAAGCCTCTGTCATGGCCTAACAACTTTGAAAAAGTCGGGACCGACTGCTTAACGTGCCCTCCGAAGCACGAGAGCGCTTAGTCAAATTGCCACTGGCGGTCATCTGTCTAAATGATGACTACAATTTTTTTTTAGATGTTTGGACCCTGCAGAGCCTATGCATACAAGAAAATAGTGTGAAAGTATTGTTCTCTAAGCATATTATTAAACAACTTCAAAATTACTATTGCAACAATAAACCCACGGCTACACCAGTCACGCAATCTGGTATTTAGGAATGTAAGTGCATTTTTTTCGCTTGCAAAATTCCCAGAAAAATTTATTACATTCTTAATCGCTTCCCTTTATTTAAACGCGCTTTATTCAAAGCATTTCCGTGGGTACCAGTTTTTTTATGTTGTCTATCAAATATTGACAACCTTGGTGGCGCGGTGGGTAAATGCTTAGTTGAGAAGCGAGAGGATGTGGGTTCGATCCCCGCTGCGGGTCAAATATTTTCATGATCTGCAAATACCGGGTCTAGGTGTTCCTTCATAAAATAAGCATGTATTTACAAATAAAAATGTATATGTATATTCTATGAGTTATCTGGTTCCCATTTTTTTAAGCTGGGGCGCGTGGAACTGGCGTAAATTCACTTAGCTTTAAGACGTTCTAGAATGATCTTTGTGAATGATTGAATAAATATATTTTTTACTTACTTACTTACTTACTAACCCATATTAAAAGCTTTTGCTTAGTTTAGGGTTAGATGGCACTGTATTAAAATGTCCGCCAGTATTATTTTCTTTACATTTAGTAGCAACAGTGAGGTTGGCCTATGTGGCACTTTCTTTCATGACTAATTTAACGTAAATGTGGAAGAGACAGCCACGACCCCATTTTTTACATGTACCAATCCCGTACTTAGGATACAACACTGTACTGTACATTACATAAAACAGTAACAACTTTAATGGTGTAACCCAAAAAGGTTGATTCCAATTTGTTGATGTCACAAAATAGTTTACCTTAATTCGGTTATAGAAATTGTACCTTTAAAACCCTTCTCGTAAAGACATGTATGCTTATTGGCAACCTTTCCTTTGTGTCTCGGTGCCTGTTTTATATAAAGTCCTTTTGATATCCAATCATTATTGACTAAAGTAAAGAGTAATAGCCTGTGAAATTTATTTGGATTTCAAAATATCCCTTTAAAATTTCATTATATTGTATATACTGAATTTTATTATTAGCAGAAATTAATACAGTAAAGTATGAGGTTGGCCTTTAGAGGCCACAAATAAAATCGGTATCCATTCATATATATTGGTGGTTAAATTAGCATATTTATTAAACATTTCCTGTAGTTGTGACTCAAACTTTATTTATATTTGGTGTCTTTAAAGAAGTCTGATTTAACTGGGTATAATATTGGTTTTAAGTTCACAAATTTATATATTCAAAAAATATTACTTCATGGTTAAATTTTTATTTAGGCATCAATCTCAGAAAGACAGGGTTATGTTTTTCCTTGTAAAATACGGGGCCCTAAAAATCGTAGGCATTTAATAAAGAGAAAGGGAGTAATTGCTAGGATCCTAAATAAACATTATCAGAACAGTTAAACAAAACACGTTTTGAATTTTGGCTAAGGGCGCGGGTTCAGAAAAAGTAAATGAAAACAAGCAAAATGCATCAATATTGAGTTGTTGCAAAGAAAATCAGCAGCAAAATATAAGAAAAGTACTCGCATCTATACACTCGTTTTTTTGTTAGAGCTTCAATACAATTATATTTGTTGTCATTTCCTTTATCTGAATTTACGCTTGAAATCCAGCACGAGGGAAAATTACTCTGTACTACACGAGATCGGTAATGACTATCTGCTGAGACAGGTGCTGTATGGGCAATGGGCCGGCACAGACCACTCTGTTGACATGGTGTAAACTTTTCAGTAAAACTGCATAACCCGTATGGGGGTTACCAAGGGTGTGTGAAGCCGATGGTGAGTTGACGAGTCGGCACCGAAGGAATTTATCAGGCACATGTAACTCAGTGCATACCTGATCATAAAACAATCTTGCGAAATCCACACGGCGTGTATGGACCGAGTGTGAGGTTGAAGTGTGCAAGCAAAGCAATGCATTCACCCGAACGTCAAAGAAACAACCATGCTTGACGCTCGCGGTGTTTGACCATTGACCATTTCCCAAAGTGATTGAATCATAATGACGCATGCGTACGCTCTTGACTACATCGTGTGAATTGGTTTGCAATCGTAGTTATTAGTTTCATGGTTTGCAACGAGCTGTATGCAGAGTTTGCGTCGCATGGCAATGACATGTTTAGGTCGAAAACCACATTTTGTATTTTTTTATTAATAGTTTATTTAAATATCAATCATTATTTAATCATTCAAGCAGCATTATTCAATCGCCTGCCACGAAACAGAAACAATATTAACCAAGTTTAGTTTAATAATAAAGATATACTGTTCTAACTAACTAAACTTCTGTATGACTTCACCAATTATGAATTATGTCAAACAAATATTTGGGTCCACCGTAAATTTTAGTTAACGCAAACCAATTTTCAAGTTCACTACAATCAGTGCGAGGTTATCTCTCGATCTCAACATTATTATTCCATCCTTGCGGAAACAAATTTTTACCCTGCTACCGTCTCAAGGAAATATAAACCTTACGCCACAAAAGATAAGGATCGTTTAAGTTTATCGATCGATAGTACTGTGTATGTGCTTGGCGAGTTGTTTGTGAACCGTAGTGTTCTCCCACGCGAATGCTCATTGCTTTTGTTTGGTACAAGTTACGGAATTATGTACTTACATAACCACATAGTACCTCAAGTACTACAAGTGAAGTGCTTGAATACTACTTGAAAGTCCAAAGACTAAAGCACCCAAAAAAGAGAGGAGCTGCGTGAAGGTTGAATGCGATCATGTATAAGTTTCAATAATGGTTTATTGGGACGTTATTCATGGAATTTAAAAATGATGTCAAAATAAAGAGACGTCCTGAATCAAGTTTATTGTCGATTATTTGCTACTAAATTCTCGTACTAAAGCTAATTGTATTGTAAGTAGTTCATTTTTCATAATATCATTTTTAATCTGAAATGTGCCAGCGCTGAATAGATCTCTTCTAAAATACATGAATACACAATAATACAATACACTCAACCATCACATGCGCATAGTTCTAACCCCACTCCAGGATTCCCAGTGTCGTGTGTATCAGAAACTACAAGTCAACATCGCCCAAAAATTTTACTTTGCAACTTTCTAGCCATCATGTGAAAAACAGACAGATAATTTTGACATTACACCTAACGTCATCCGGTTTCGTGTCACCACACCAATCTAGAATTTTTAATTCTTCTGTAACTGTGGTGGTGGGCTTAGTCTACCTATTAATTACTAAATAATTCAAGTTATTACTGAGAGTTATGTCGTTATACCTTGATTTTTCTAAAAATAACGTCAATTTTAATAACTTAGGTCTATAATTAAGGTATTAAGGTGCTTCCTTAGTATTTTTAAACCCTTATCAAGGTACAGAGACACAGCGCTTAAAAGCTCTTGATCTCAGAATGCGTATAAATTCGTGAAGACAGTTTTATACACAAAAAAAAACACAGCGTTAAACATGCTATTGTCAAATAAACAAATATGTTGAAAATAGAAGTGTATTTGCGGTGTATGGCTTTGAACAATTATAGAGTATTGCTTGTATTTGTACCGCACACCTAAACTAGACAGTGCGGGGGTTGCGGTTCGCGTTAATTAACTACTGACTGAAAACTTGTAACAATGCCGTGGAGCAATTTAGAAATTGTTAATAAATGCTTTGTTTAATGATAGTGAAATGAGCACTTAAACTTGTACCAGCGCATAAAGTCTTAAATTATTCGAATGAAATCTGGAAACATACGAGTAATGTATATTAAACTCGACTAAGTCGAGATTTATTTACTAAAAACTATTTAGGATGCTTATAATAAGTAAGCCTGGGGCTAGCATTGCTAGGCTAAACTGGCATTATGTTTCAGATTCTTTGGTAACAAACTTGTCATTTCTATAAAAGTATAATTTAATAGAAATCTCTGGGCGAAAACAGACATGCCCGTAGCAGTTTATTGCTGCTAGATTGTTTACAATATAAACTAAATTATGACTTATGACAATACCATAGAACAGATAATTAGAACAATACTGTTAACTGAAAATGGTATGGCAAAAATACTTGTATAATAATATTCAATGGTATGCAAAGTAATGCTCTTAGACTGCATTCTTTCTTAACAATCTTCGGCTGGGTGTGGTCGCGGGTTGCAATATCTACGTCTTTTATTTAAAAAAGAGCATGCTTATTTTCTTTATTTTACTTTATCTTAAAAACTGCTCTACCATTGATTGTCCATTAGGTGCAATAAGGTATGAGTGATCTAAAAAGAAGCAGTGCCACGACGAATTAATTAAGCGCACCCTATTTTTTCTGCACCCAAGTAACTAGCTAGCTGGTAATTGGTGGATGTTGACTTTGTTTAAGACTCTGTTGATATTATTCAAAACGCGCAGCGGCTTAACATAATTTTCAATGTTGTCTTATTATTTTAAAAACACGCTCTCGTAAAGTAAAGCTAAATATATTCTCAAGGTCATGTTTGTCAAGCCTAATTGCCTCCGTGATCGTAGGTACGCCTTTCTGTTTATTATTACATAACTTTATGATGCAAAATGTATGGAAGAAGTTAAAATATATTTTCATTTATTATTATAAATGCGAAAGTCTGTGTAGCCTTGTGTGAATGTTTGTTGCCACGTTAATCTCCGTGACGAATTAACCGATTGTGATAAAATTTTGAATATAGATGGTTTAAGTTCTGGAATAACACACAGACTACTTTTTATCCCAGATAAATTGACTGTTCCAGTGGAATAGCTTAAAAACTGAAAAATCGCGGATGCAACCGCGGAGCACAACTGGTGTCTTATATAAAAAGTCCCTAATCTCATTGAATTTTGAATGCCTGATGCATTAAAATTCAAATGTCACTGTGTGCTTAGGCTTTTAGGCAGGTCGCTAACAGCGAGCTTCGGTCAACGCAGCTCGCCGTTACAGCAAATTTCTTTTAAAAAGGGCACATCTGGACCGCTTAGGTTTTTTTCCTATAAATTCTTATAGTATTTTGATACTATGCGTTTATAATATTTAAGGTAACGTAACTCAATCACCCTGCGGATGATAGAATTTACATACGCTTTTTGCTAACCCAGATTAACATCGATTACATACAAAGCATAACAGTAAGAGCGACACACGCGACGCTGGGCATAAAACTGAGCCATTAAAGAGACCATTGAAGTAGTAAAACGCAGTCACAAAGGGAGCAAGCCACTTAAGGCCTCTTACTTGTTCGCTTTCTTGGCATTCTTTCAGGTTGGATTCGACTCGTAGTTACAAAATGAAATAAATTAACCTCATAAAGTGAAACAATACCATAATATGGTCAGTTTGTTAATTAAAAGAGCATTTCTGACTGCAGTTTTGTAAAACAGCACAGCCAGTTTAACAAAGCCCAAGGCATACTAGTACAGCGGTAGTTTGATATGTGACAGCAAACTGTTTCTAGCTTCGGGAAATTGTTATTATGAGACTACCTCTATTCAGATTAAAACTTGTGTTACCATTGTTAGGCCACTAGAATTTAATATTATCTCGTTCAAAAACTTTGCTCGAACATAATTATACTACAGCTACATTTTTTTTTATAATAGAACTTCTTTTCAATTAAATTATGTACATCATGATCTATTAAAAACACCGATGGTCTAGCTAGATCTAAGGTTAAACCAGTAAGTCGTTGGATTGTAATAAAATTATGTGCACACTGCCGCAAGTATAAATACTGAAGCACTTTACTTTTCGCCGGCACTTAATCGACAAAAATATTGATACAAACCTTATTTTAATTGAGGAAGAACGGGCCGGTTGTATATGTACAGGACTGACCGGTAACAACGGAATAGACCCAGTCTCATGCGGTGGAGTAAACATATCGTAAAAAAACCTGCATAACCAAGAACTCACAATTCAAAAAATACAATTAGATACCAATCCGCGTTGGTTCCTAGTTCACTTTTCTTCGATAGTAGACCAGTGACTCAGCAGCAGTGATAACAAGAAGACTACCATGAGATATACATCGCACATTGTATAACTATATTTTAACCAAATTGACACCGTTGGTTTAATACGACCTCATTCCCAACGAGATTCTTTCTAGGGAAAATTGTATTGCGTAGTTTTCTGTATACGGTTTAGATAGGGGCTTATCAGATCTGTCCTCTGTGGCCAGATTGAATGGGGGCTTGGCCGTCTTTCAAATGAATATATTCCGTTGGCTCTTTGGTCCACGGTATTGCTTAGTGAGACAAAACGGAATTACTAGTAATCGTATTTCGTATAATAATATAATTCGATCTGGCCATTTAATGGTATATTGATTAGTGAATTGAAAGGAATATAAGCTTCTCATCCTACGGTTACTAGCATCCACTATACGAACGGAAAAAACAATATTGTGCTGCTACTACTTTTTTAAACTGTGCTTTTATTTTTCATGTAAGCAATATGAAAGACGACTTTTCGAGGTTCGGGTCCCGCCTCGGGTCAAATGTTTGTACGATCGACAAATATTTGTTCCGGGTGTTCTGGGTAGTTTCTATATATAATAAAAAATATCTATCTATGTATTGTATTGTATTAAGTATATATCAGTCATCTAGTACCCATAACACAGCTCTGTTTAACAGCAGCTTACCTTGGGGTTAGATGATGCTGTTTGGATTGTCTTAAAAATAAAAAATAAAAATGCTGATATTTGGTCATCAATTACAAAAGTTCCCTCAATTATTCTCTCACAGAACAGATATTAGTACTAGGCAATACAAAAAAAATAACATGCCGAAACCATCCTACTAATGTTATAAATGCGAAGTCTGCGTGTATGTTTGTTACCACGTATCTCCGTAACAATTTAACTGATTTTGATGAAATTTGGAATGTAGATGTAGTTAAAGTTCTGGAATAACACATAAGCTACTTTGTATCTCTAAAAAAAATACCGTTTCTGTGGGATAGCATAAAACTAAAAAACCGAGGGTGAAACCGCGTGTCCAAAAAAAATAAAACATTGATGATAAAACCTTTTGTACTAGTTTTTATTTCTAAGAAATTTAAGTAAGATATCCACATTTACAACGTTTCTTTTCTCAGATTTATAAGCACTGAGACACTATTTATTAGCTGAGTGCTTGTGCCGTCCACTGCAAGCTTGTGTGATTTACAACCTTTAAAAAAAAACAGCTAGGTCAGTTAGTTACCATGAAAAACGGGGCAATGAGTGGTTGGTAAATAAATAAAAAAAAAGACGTTATACGCTTTGGGTTTTTACACAGATGTTCTACAACCCGGTGTAGGAAAATTATTGCTCAGTAACGCTATGACTGCTATTCCTGGGAAAACATCGTTATTGTGTATTTTTTAAGCCTTTAGAGCCGTATGCCGTATGCCCTATTACCAAAAAACTTTCATTTCAGCGGCTTGCTAAGTATTGTCTTTCCTTATTATTCTTATGTCAATAAACAAATACAATGATAGATTTGAAAGACAAATTAACTAACAGAGGTTTAAAAAACGTTTATTAATAAGCCCCTTAATTTACTTTACTATATAACTTTTTTTTATTGCTGATAAGGTACTAGATCTTACAATGCATTGGGCATCCCGGCGTCAGCCCTGTGATGACCAAATCCACGCGTTGCGTGTGTACTTACGATCACATCACTGTCTAATGAAAAAGTTAGCAATATACGCAGCCAATGTCAACCAGATCACAAACGGTCAAGCCAGCCGTGGATCAAGCAAGTCCCATTCCAGACAGCAGTGAATTAGCTGCTACTCAGCTCCGTTGGATTACTTTCTAATGGGTTACTTTAGGTTCGAGAACGAGCTCCGTTTCTATTGTTTAATTTTATCTACTCTCTTTTGTTTGAGGATTTGCGCGGGCTAATTGTGAATTCTTATTGTTTGTGTCTCAGCATTGGCTTCCAGATGCGATCGATGAGCTCGACTCAGTTTACTACTACATTTATTTACACTTAGTAACTACTTTTATTTGTTTTAGAACTGAATTGAGAATGAAAGAGAGGGACTGAAAAGTGAACGTGAACGAAATCAATAACTAGTAACCTGATTTAGAGAATTAAGACAACGGCCACTTTGGGTATAAAAAAATAAAGACGTATAATAGAAGTTTTCCGCTTTGTAATAGCCGTGATGAAAAATTAAACTTACTATGAAAATCAAATCCGTTATGCTCAAAGAAAATAAAAGCAATTCGTCTGCTTAAAGCAATATCTAAATCTTTAATCGCTCAAACACAAACTACTGGAAAACTTCAGTTTATCGTTTTCCTTGAGGGGTGTAAGTTTCTGCTGTTGGTGATTTTAATAGACGCCATCAAAAACTTTACTTCAGTTCTGGGGTAACTTCATTTACAGAGGAATGTGATGAATTTACTTCGGGTTTAAAAAAGTCTAAAAATATAGTACGTTCTTGAAAGGTAGTGGTCAACCCTGATGGTAAATGATCGAACACAATCTTATGTATTAGTGTTAGTATACCAATACCCATGTGTTATGTATTAGGGTAGTCCTTATATATTAAAAAAAAAACAGATTATGCTGTCCCACTCCTGGGCAAAGGCCTTTTTTTTAGGCGGTTACCGCAGCCTATGGACGCTTGCAATAACAGAGGTATCACTCGCGGGTTGCCACCTTGAGGCTAAGATCGAAAGCCTCATGTGCCAGTAATTTCACCGGAAACCATACCCTTCACACCGGAACACAGTAATGCAAGCATTACTGCTTGGCTGCAGAAATAGGAATGGTGGTAGTCCTTCCCCGGACGAGCTCTATCACAGAGAACTTTACTACTCTTCTTGCCTCTTAGGCCTCCTTCTATTCTTTTCACTTCTTTTGGCCCTCTGTAGAATACGTCTAATGCCGTGTTTATATAATGAACGAGTATCCATTAGTAGCTTTAGTCAGTACGTTTTTTGGTAAAAAATAAATCGTTTAGTTTAACTACACAATTGCTACCAAGGGATGTTTGTTTGTGCTTTTTGATCTGCTTCGGCGTTGATTTCAGTCTGTAGAGATCTATGCAATTAATAAACCAGAAAGGAAAAAATCATCGGCAACCAAGTGCCACTACTTGTACTCTGTGCTTCGAAAGGCACGTTAAGCAGTCGGTCCCGGCTTTTTCAAAGTTGTTAGGCCATGCCAGAGGCCTTCAGGCGGCCTAGACACTATGTCACCAGAGTTGGCCACTGACTCATATGAACTTACTTACTTGCATACTATTTGTACATCATTATATAGTAATTTTAAGGACTGCGCAGTGCAGTGCGCAGTGCAGTGCGCAGTGCAGTGCACATTTTGTACTTATTTTTCTCAAAATCAACTAAATCAAGTTAGTAACAGAATTTTTTTAATATCCCAAAAAATTACAAGGGAAAGCTTTGAGTCAAAATATCCCAAAAGATTATTTTGACTAGAGGCATTTAAGTCTGTTATTGTTAAGTTTATTGTTTCGATATCAACTTTTTAGACGATAATGCCTGCAATTAGGCGTAGAATTCACTGAACAATCATCTTAATGTTCACCAACATCTCGCTATGGATAATTTAACTAAATCAAGAACATCTTGTTCCTTGGTTTATTCAAGCATTCCTTCGATTAAGTATGTATCTTAACGAGATGGAGCTAAGATAGCTTTTGCTAAAACTCGAAAGCTTAATCAAATTATTCAAATAAAGCAGATACCACTCGCCTCTGAGGCGCCTTGTCGAGGATTCCACAAATACAAGAAGTGAGGATTCTATACCATTCACAATAATGCCTGTGCGGTATATTTGTAGTTTATGAGTTTGGATAGAGAATAATTAAAATCATGAGAATACGAGAGTACTAATTGGAAGGATACCTAACACTACACCACCACCAGATTTTATCACTTGACCTAGGGCTAGTATTTTTACCCTGACGTTCCTAAATAGTCAATTTACTCGATCCACTTGTAAATTACCGAAATGATAGACCCGGTTGATGGAATGCAAAAGCGATTGTACAGAACCGTAAGTAAAGGCTTTCTAAATTTAAATATCTTGTAAATATTCAATGTAAGGCATCTTCAGTCATCATCATGACAGCTATCTAATGTTCTTACAGCTGGGACACTGGCCTACTTTGGAGCGAGAGTAATCTTATAAATATCGTAGCAGGTACTGTAAGTTTAAAAATTTATAGCATTTTATATTAAAATTTATGGAATCTGAGAAACTAAATAATATATATTATGGTGGAAATTATAATTTAAAAAAATATTTAACATCATCACATCTGCTAGAGAGTGCCAGAACGACCAATTTTGAGTCTTTACCAACGCAGGAAGTCGGTTCCTGTGACCACTACAATGTAAACGGTTCATCGAGTGAAGGGTCACACTTTGTTTTTTAAGCAAAAAAACACTGAATACTATTAATTTTTATTTATTTGATTTTCTTCTGCTACCTACGCAACAACGGTACAGGGAAACAAGCACCACGCAATCACACACGATTTTTCTTGAGACTTACCAGAAAAACAAACATTAATAGAAAAATGTTTCCATTTCTAAGACCAAATGAGCCGCAGCTATTACTCGTATGGCTCATTAGATTTTACGCGCCCTAATCTAGTCGACCCGTTGCTGAGACAAGCAATTTTGAACTCTGTGTAAATGTAAATGACGACCACCTCGCCTATTGTCAGTAAATGAACTGTGCTAATCAGTTTACCCTTGGGGTGAAAGTTTTTAGAGAAATTTCGTTTACTGAATGTGAGCTTGTTATGTTCAAGGATCCGTTACAGTAGCTACTTTAAAATAAAACGCAATAGTTAAACATGCTTGCCCGCGTATTAAACAACGGCTACATTTCTGCATTTTCTAGAGTTTTTCGGACATAAAAAGGTGTAGGTTATGGCATGAGAAAATAACGCAATCGTGTCGATGATTATTTTTTGTTAAAGCATATTAAGCCTCATCATACAAATACGAATAACAAAAACGTGTACTCCTTTTGTACCTACCACTCCAACTCTCGTAAGGTCTCACTTTTTTTTTTGAACCAATTATTATAATTTAAAATGAGTAAATATAACCTAGATCTTATACTTAATACCTTGCCTCATCATTCGTAGATTACTTAAAATCATACAAAACTTCACGAATAATAATATAATATGTCACAGAAATAACTTAACAAAAAAACTCCACATACTACTATTTTTGAAAGGCAAATTTAAATTATATGTAAATACCGTTGGCGTCTCCGTGTAGAGATGACATTCACATAAAAAGCAATTACTCGGGCGCTGAGTCCGAATTTCGAGTGCTTTTAAATTAGTAGTAACGTTTTAATCCTATTCTGAGAATACCCTTATCATTTCATTTTATGCAGTGCTATCTTCATACAGTTTTTCACTATGCCAATATCATATTGAGGTCGTAGAAAAAAATACCTACATTCGAATAACGCTGGATCAGGCTCAGTGCTCAGTGTCTCAGTGGTGTAAGAGAGAAAATATTTATACCCAGAAATTGGCAAGATGACAAGTCACATGACCGTTTCAGGTCTTATCACCGTTGATGAACGTATCTTCGAAGGCTTGTACGTCATAAAACCTGTTTTTCTAATTTTAAACATAATGCGCTGTAACACTTATTGACAGCTGCGCACTGCACACGCAAAAGCTGCGCATTGTATGCTAGATTTAAACAAAAACGTTACCGGTTCGTCAACGTTCAGCGCAATAAGCTTAGAAAAAATACCCAAGACCACAGGTTTTACTTTTTGACCTCAATCTATGTTATTTTTGTTATAGTGTTCTTACAAGTGCATGTTACCAGCAAATCCTGGTTACCAAGCTACATGTACCTGTTTTTTACACAACATCGTTCATAGAGACGACATCAGTTAGCATTATGTTAATGTTGTAACAAGTCGACGCTTCTGAACAGCGGTTAATCAAGTCGCGTTGTGTTAGCATTGGCTTGACTTTGAAGTCAAAGGCGTCTTAATACGTGCGTAAAGTCAACCAATTAGATTTTTAGGCTAATTTAGAACCGATTTTTTATCTAAACGTCGTCATTGTCATATATCTGTGGTAGTACAACGATGACGTTGATGATAATCGTGGTGGGTAAATTTTTGTGGAAAAAAGCTCTATTTTATAAAACTTTCTGCCTTGACCTAACAACTGGTAAACAGCAATATAAAACAACCACAAGGTAAAAGCCGAGAACAAAACAGTACTTGTAGGTTTGTTTTGTCTTAAGTTTAACTGTGTAAGTATTTTACGCTACCAAATTGTGATGTGGACTTGTGTGTCTCCTTATTCATGCCGTAAGTACCCGAGTATGTCCAAGTTTATCTTTCGGAGCAGTCACCATTACTTTAGCCTCGCCTTAACTGGGTTGCATAGTTCAGGAGCGCATCGCAAAATATATTTTCACCTCGCTTTATATTCTACAAACCTATCCTAGCAGCCGCTCTGCCATTCTGTTTGTTCTAAACCGATTTTGAATATTGGCGTCGCAATATATTGCTCTCTGTAGTATTGTTTACCTGTAAAAGGCTAACCTATATAAACAAAGGAAAATTAAAAAGGGTATTCTCTTTTTTCACTATTTTTTTTAAACGTTTTTGCTCTTTACTCTTCTTTGTTATTCAGGGAAAAATGCTAGTCGAATATTTATTGCAAACGGTAAAAATGTGAAGTCTATTACTTCAGTAAAGGCAAGTAGTTCTTATTAAACTGTTAGTAAATACTACCTGGCCATAATATATCGGTAACCGCGGTATTACACTAATATTATAAATGCAATGCTAGTTTTGATGTTTGAATGACGGCAAATACGAGTGAGTATGTAAGTATGAGTATAAGTCAGTGGCCAACTCCGGTGACAGAGTTTGTCATAGCCATGACAGAGGCCTTAGGGTGGCCTAGATAACTTTGAAAAAGCCGGTACTGAATGCTTAACGCGCCCTCCGAAGCACGGGAGCCACTGGCAGCCACCCATCCAAATGACGACTACGCGGAAAAGTTGTTGAAAACAATTAAGCCAGCTACGTCACGAGCGCTCCTCAAAATACGAACACGGCAAATACGAAGTAACAGCGAAACAAATTACGGTGAAATTTAGTGTTTCATGTATTTGAATATGAACTACATTGAAGCATTTAACAAAAAAAGTTTGGATAAGTAAGTTTCTGAATGGCGGAAGTGGTTTCTATAAAATCGCATTTCAATGCGTCCTAATTACTCATTTAGAAGATAGCAACTTTAATATTTCATTATACCATCGCTAAAGCTAATTAAAGAAAAAAAGAAGGAAAAACAATATAAAGCCAGAGCTCTCGACGGAACCTCGCTGTGCGTGACCGGAGTTCCAATACTTGCAAAGTAAATAGTAGAGAAGAAATAATAGTTATTGGAGAAATTTTGCACTCGACGGTAGATTTGTAATGTGTATTTGTGCATAGTACGATTAATAACATAATTACATACCATATTTCTGATCTAACGCCATAATAATAATATGTGTTGTAAGTATCAAAAACTATGCTGTTGTTTCTGTTAAATTGTTTTCAAATCACCCAGACCCCAAAACAAATATCCAAAGATCATGCAAACATTATTTATGTTTTTTGGCATTTGCCCACTACACCATCACAGGGGTGGTCTTCATGATGAGCTAAAAAAAAAATCTTAATCTAATTTTACCGAACAACACCGTGTTAAAATTATATTACCTTTGTAATAAAAACCTCTATTATTTTTGTCAAAGAGGAAAATTAAATAAAATAGTTGTTTCTTGGTCCAGTAAAACTGCTCACGTCGGAACAGAATACTAAATTGGTTAACAATAAGTTTATAGGATTTTAAATTTTTTCCTAGCTATTTATTTTCAGAACTGATTTAATATGTTTAATTTTGCAAGTAAATCACGCCATAGATTACGTATACTTATGCGCCAGTCGGGTTCTTGAAAGTTTTCTCGAAGTTTATGAAGCTGACAGGACGTACTAAGTATACCTAGCTAATACCGTTATCTTTGATAATGTGATAACAAAAGGTAACTTTTGAAGCGTTAGTAGAGTAACAAGAAACTTGTAAAAGATTTTGCTAATTAATGTTAAACACAATATTCATCTCAAGTTTGCATTGCTGTTTAGATTTGACAGATATGGTTGCCGGTAAAATTACAAGCGTATACAATTTTTAATCTACATAATTATCAGGATAGCAACGCCTTTTGCAAAAGTATACGGTACGGTAGGTTACGGTAACCGCTCACCATCTTGTTTGTCATGTGTAATGTATAAAGCATGCCACAATTTCAAACCTTAAACTGAATTAAACTATTTTATTTATTTAACTATTTTAACTATTTTGTTTATTTATTTAATTTGGTAGATGGATCAGTCGAGTCTGTGGGTTTGTTACAAACAGACAGCATGCGCAGACCCGTTCCTCTAACGCTTTGATATAGAAAGAGGCGTCAGAGTTAAATGTTTAGTGGATTACACGTCAATTTTGGCCGATCGCAGGCGGAAGTCAGAGGTCATTTGACGCCCGCAGCCTGTATCCGGTTACAAGTGAGATCGACTACAGGTTGATTTATTTTGGTCGGTTTAGTTTAATTAGGTATATAAAATGGAAATACATTTCCGAAACAGCTTATGACTATTTCAAGAGATAATGATAATTACCAAAGCTTTTACAGTTCTTTTGAGTTTTTATCAAATGCAAACGACCCGAGACAACACTTTATTTCTATTAAAATAATAATAAGTGCTCAATGGTAGAATTTTATTACACTACTGCGACATTAACTCTAAACTAAACAAAACAAGCCTTTTTTTCTACGAGTGAAGCATAATTTTTCAAATATTTTTAGCGATGTTCTATACCATTTTCTTTGATTCGACTCCTTCACCCGTATTCCTTGAATATAACCAGCTCTTTGTGTAGAGTGTGTTATCAGTGCCCTATTATTGTGTTCCGGTTACAATGGCAGTAATGACTGTGGATGAAATGTACAACACGAGAAATATCGACACGCTGTTATTTTGTGTAGGGTAGGTAAACAAGCAAAACTTTTATATCTAAGATATAAAGTCTATACTATTATACCATTGACTGATCCACTGACAGATAAAATACAATCAAGAGTTTACATGTATATTTTAGTAGATAATTATTTTAAGAGTTAAGTTTTTTTTTTTTTTTCTCTTGTTACCTAGTTTAAGTATCTATAGTTTAATTAACAACTTTGTAAATATTACCGATTAGGTGGTGTGGTCGCTCAGCGACAAAGCCTTTTTTTTTATTCAATAAATTTAAAAAAAAAAAAAAAAACAATCAAGAGTAGTAGAGTTCTCTGTGATAGAGCTCGTCCGGGGAAGGACTACCACCATACCTATTTCTGCCGCCAAGTAGTAATGCTCGCATTGCTGTGTTCCGGCGTGAAGGGTATGGTTTTCGGTAAAATTACTGGCACATGAAGCTTTCGATCTTAGCCTGAAGGTGGCAACCCGCGTGTGATTCTTCTGGTATTGCAAGCGTCCATAGGCTGCGGTAACCGCTAACCATCTTGTGAGCCGTACGCTTAGTTGCCACTTCAGTTGTATAAAAAAAAAAACAACAAACAAATCCAACCACACCCAACTATGCATCAGATCTTACTGTGTATATCTACTAGCCGGGTACTGTGTAAACGCTCTCTATACACAATATTTGCACCCCAAAGCGAAATGTATAGGGTTTTATCATGGCTGACGTAAGTACCAACAGTTTGCTTACCCACTCCCTTTAGGTCTGCTATATTATTTCATCGAAGAAATACGATCACCTTGTGGTTGGTTTAGGTACTTCGATTTGAGGAATTGCTTTTAGTTTATTATTTGTTAACGTTGTTTTCCTGTTTACTAAGACGGAGAGTATAGGACGTTGATATAAAATAGTAATAACTATAATAAGCGTTTAGTCACAGACTTACTAAGGTAAGTCCCAACCACGAGTTTGTGGGCACTTTCGCAGGCGCTGCAGCTAAGGGCTAATATGTGTTTATTTGTTTTTAAGTAGAGAACATTTTATTGAGAGTATCCGGGGTGTGGTTATCTGTAAACAATAACTTTCATATTAACAAAACTTATAACCAGTGTTGGTTACTGACTCATATTATGAACTTTCTTTAATTAATATTTTGCACAGACTTAGAAAATGTGGGATTAGTTATCGTCATAATTTATTATAGGGTTAACTTTAAATTGTAGACAAACCGTCGGATGAAATGATATGTTTGATTTATTAGATAGTAGCTTGCACTTACGGATAGATAATCTAATTATTTTATTGTAAGACATTCCATAATTGATTTACGTCTTTTTTGTGTCTCATTTTTGTAATATCAATTCAGAAATCTGAGTGAGATAGTGTTGAGTCATACGTCTCAAACGCTGACTGCGTTTGAGACGTATGACTTACCAGACTTTAATTGGTGTATCACGTTTAACAGTGACCCAAAGCAGTCATTACCTATTAATGGTAAACAAAGTAGCGCTTAGCCTATTTGTAATCAGCCTTTACTATACAAATCTACTGAAGTCTAACCGCCAAAGTGATTAATCAAATAGTCCTTTTAAGCAATCGACCCCGCACGTTCTCCTCACTTTGATCCACCCTGGATTACAACTCAATAACGGATGGATAACAAAGGAACTCGCATCCCAAAGTTTCGAAGTTGTATGGTTTCGATCGATAGGTTATTTGAAACTTAGTTGTGTTTTGTACCCTAGTTCTAAAAGGTGGCTAGTATTAGTGTAGCAGAGTATAAATTGGCATGCATGATTTCATGTTAAATCAACCATGTAAAATAAAGCAACCTGTGTTACAAGTAAGTTGTGCATTATCTTTTCAAAACGTCTGGCTGGTTTGGCTACGGACCCGTATCGTACGTAACTAGAAAACGTTAATCATTAGTAGGAGCTCAAATTTGTACTCGTAATCATTTCCACATGTTTTTTGTTATTTTGTAGATAGCTTTCAACTTAACCTTCTGTATGTCCTTGACTAATTTTAGATCCCCGCACTTTACATTAACAAAGATTGACGATTTTTTTCAACTTAAAACATGCTAAGATTTTTAGTTGGGTCTTTAACTAACAATATAAAAATGAATTTCATGGAAATTTCAGCTAAATTCTAACTTTCTAATATTTTAAATAAAAAAAGTAGGGTAAGAGAAACATCAAGAAAGGATGAGATGTTGCAGCTACAATGTAAATAATGAGGGAGCGAGTTCATAAAAAAGAAATTGTGCTTGTCGTAGATGAATTTGCTTGCATATTTATGTTTATTGTATAGGGGAAAGCCCCTTGTAACTTTTAAAATGAACACACCCCAGCGTAATCCAAATAAACGCAATAAAAATGGAATGAGGAAGATGTAAGTAACATTATTAGTATTTTTCATGACGATCACCGCACCGTAGCGCGACGGGTGTAATAAATGAAAATGATATGAAATTATTTGACACACGCACAAACTCACAGAACAGATTGAAAGCAATAAAAAGCTTAGATTATTACCTACGTAAAAATATGGCACAGGTAAACAAAAACGGCAGGAAAACAAAACAACTACAGTATTTTTATATATTTGTGTCAGCAGGTGTTGTATAACAACATGATAATCGTACTGTCAGTTATAATATTGTGTTCTTGCAACCTAAATCTTAGGTCCGTGTTCCACATTACCTGTACTTGAGAGTGATACGAGATTCAAGCATCTTTGTAAACTTGTATTTTTAACATGTAAACTGGTGAAGACCAGTTCACCCAAAGAATCTATGCTTGAGCTTTGTTTGAGTTTTTTACGTTTTGGAACACGGAACTCAGAACACCAATTCACTAACAGAAATATCAATATATATTATATATTTAGTTTAAATGTGTTTATGCTCAGTAATCAACGTTCGAAAAGAGTAAATATTGACCCCTAATCTGCCTAAGAACTCCAATACGCTTGTCACTTTGTCATCTAACATCTCTACATCTTTCGGCCCGACATATTTATCATATCTTTGATTAGATGATATAGTAAACGCTTAGCTAAATAACATAAATTTAAAAGAAATCGAAGTAATCGGCTAATTTCAATCCATCACTGAGCTTATCAGATCACAGCGACAGTCAAATATTTTTTTATTAATAAAGTAAACAAGCTGAGGGTTCGCTCCACTCAAGAATGGTTGTTGATAGTCGTTTCACGCGACCCCTGATATTTCTTCGACCCCCGGTCTTGAATCCTGTTGATATATTTTCTCGTTTACCATGATAAAACACCCATGGGTACCCTTTCACTCATAGTTTGCTATAATTTTATATGTAAAAAGATTGACGACTGTTATGTTTTACAGCCTCGTGGTGTCGGATATCTGGATAATGTTATTTGTAATTAGGATACATTACACTATAAAATGTTATATTATATTTATGCGTAATATTAATGTGTTCTGTCAACATTAAAACTTTTTAATACGAGTACATTCAAGGCGCGTTTACACGAGAAAATCAAACGGAGATATCGGAATATGATATCATATCATCAGGTCCAAATCGCTAACAATTTCTCTTTCCATGAAAATGAGACTCAAACTTGTTTTATTTTAGAACAATAACAAGTTCGGCCAATTACTGAAACTCATTATGTAAGTAAGTACACCAATTTATATAGGTACAATAACAAAATTAAACTTTGGTTTAACTAATTGCTCTTTAACTGTCCCTGTGACAGTAACCATTTCATGGTCTTTTAATTATGTAACCCCCATTTTTGTCCCAATGCGGTTTTAAATTGCGGTAAAAGTTGTGACGGTCTAATTTTAATTCGCTACTAATTGGCTGTGCGTTTCTTTATCCAGTGAATCGTTTTACTAAACGTTTGAACCTATTTTTACGTACCTACGTACCAACTGTACCTACAGTTACGTTTAGTATTAGTTTATTTAGTTTACGTTTAATCACGTTATAAGTGTTTGTAAACGTTAACGATACTAATAACTTTAAATCAAACACACTTTTAATGCGTGTGACTAAACACAAAATTACCTATGCCGAATTTTTCTAAAGCTTACCATAATCTGAGCACTGGTGGTCTAGTGGTAGTGACCCTGTCTTCTAATCCTAAGGTAGTGGGTTCAAATCCGGTCGTGCACCAATGGATATTTTTATTCGAAACATTTATGTGCGCAATGCCAGTGCTCTCATCGGTGAATGAAAACAACGTGAGGAAACCGGCTTGTCCAAGAACTAAAAATTCGAAGTGACCTGCACCAATCAGCATTGGGTCCGCGTGATGGATCACGAATCGTGATGGATTGGATGGAAGACTCACTCTCGCTTAAGAGTAGGCCAGTGTCCCAGCAGTGGAAACATTACAAGGCTGTCATGATGATGATGATGATGACAATAATCTGCTTCAATCAAAAGCTCACTAAGCAGTCACCAAGAATAACAGAGATGTACGAATCTGTATTGCCAACAAACATAATAAAATGAGAAGACTAGTAGGCAATATTATAATAATGAATCTAGCTTAGATTTACTTATGACTTGCTGCCCATCTTACCAATGTAGGTCTGCCAAATGTAAATGTAACCTACCAATTTATTTGCATTTATATTAAGGTTAAACGCTGCTCAACTACCTCATGTACCTGCTACATAATATAATCTGCCAGATTTTTTATTGACTGACATTTCCTTTGTATTTATGTACGCCTAAAATTTAATATTCATCGTGGGAGTAATTTAACAAGCAAACCGCAAGACGTGTTTATTCAACGTTAGTAACTAAGACCCGTTCAGCGTCCACTGAGGACGAAAATTGTAATAATGCTTTCTAAAAATACTTTTGACGTCAGACTAGGTAGGTATAGTACTGCCAAGTTTTCAGTGTTTATTAACCTGTTATTCTGAACTATTCATGTTTTTTTTTTTGTAGTTCCATTTTTTTTTCATATTATCATTTTATTTTTTTAATTATACGATAACGAAAACAGGCAGGACAAAGAAATCGGTCGCCGAATCGATAATGCCTGGAAGAGCTACTGGTCCATGAAGACGCACATGAAGGGCAACCTTCCTCTGAGGCTTAAGCGCAAACTTGTCGATATGTGTATTCTGCCTGTTCTAACCTACGGTGCCCAGACGTGGTCATTAACGGAGTTACAGAAGTCCAAACTCAAGATTTGGCCATGGAACGCAGTATTCTCGGGTTCAAACGCACAGACCGAGTCCGGAACAGCATACTGCGTTCAACTACTGGTATTACTGATGTGGGCACAAAAACGGCCAAGCTAAAGTGGGACTGGGCAGGTCATGTAAGCCGGATGCCGTCAGACAAATGGGCACACATATCAACATCATGGCAGCTTGATGGAAGGCGCCGTCGTGGTCGGCCAAGAAGACGTTGGCGGGACGATCTCGACTCCTTCAAAAGAGGATGGTGGGACATTGCGAAGGAGAGAGATGATTGGAGAGATTTGGGGGAGACCTTTGCCCAGCAGTGGGACGAAACAGGTTAAAAAAAAAAAAAAATTATACGATTAATATAATAAATATGATTCTATAGATTCCGTAGGTCACTCACTAGGTTTGTGCTGAAAATCAGTGTTGTGGATTTCATCCTTAGCGTATGCTGAGCTCAGACCTTTTCTGATAAATAATCAAGGCAGCAGTTTACTACACAAACCCGCTTTAATTTTTGTTTATTTTTTTTTAAACAATGTTTTTTTACTGTTATTGTGTTCCGTGTTATGTCAAAAATCAAAATCAAAATCAAAAATTATTTATTCAGTAGAATCACAAGGATCACTTTGAAACGTCTTACAAGCTAGGAAAATTTACACCAGTTCCAACGCGCCCATGCCGTAAAAGAACTGGCAACAACACCGGCTGGGTTCCTATCGCTTTTTTGGCATGACCCTTGCTATTGTTATGGATTCCAAGAAGAGTTGGAGCACATTCGTCCCAAGCTTTTTTATCATCTAGGTAATCGGTTGTTTTATAGTAAGCTTTTTGAGACAGATTTTGTTTAATTAAGTTTTTAAATTTGACAATTGATAAATTTTGTATGTCGCTTGGGACTTTGTTAAAGAAGCGTACACATTGGCCTTTAAAAGATTTACTGACCTTAGTGAGCCTAACTGTGGGAACAGCGAGTTTATTTTTATTTCTAGTATTAACATTATGATTATCACAATTTTTTTTAAACAGATCAATATTTTTGCGAACATACATAAGATTTTCATAAATATATTGACAGGGTACTGTCATAATATTGATTTCTTTGAACTTATCTCTAAGTGATTCTCTGGGACCCATGTTATAAATTGCGCGAACAGCCCTCTTCTGCAACACGAATATGGTGTTAATATCTGCAGCACTCCCCCACAACAAAATACCGTAAGACATAATGCTGTGAAAGTAGCTGAAATAAACTAGTCTGGCTGTATCGACGTCGGTGAAATGACGGGTCTTTTTGACTGCGTATGCTGCAGAACTAAGTCTCTTCGACAATTTATCTATGTGTGGGCCCCATTGCAGTTTATTATCTAAGGTTATGCCTAGAAAAACTGTGGTGTCCACAAGGCCTAGCTTTTCATCTTTTATTTTTATATTAGTTTGGTTTAGTTTTACATTAAGTAGTATGAAACGAACGCATTTCGTTTTATTTTCGTTTAACAATAAGTTGTTTACATTAAACCACCCTACAATTTTAGAGATTGCATTGTTTACTTTGTCAAAGTTAGTCTCTTGTCGCTTTAATTTAAATAAAAGTGACGTGTCATCAGCAAACAGTACAATCTCATGATCGTTCCTAACAAGCCAGGGTAGATCATTTATATATATTAAAAACAAGAATGGCCCAAGTATTGATCCTTGTGGTACACCAATTGTTACCACTGATCCCGGAGAACGCTTTAAATTTACGTCAACTCTTTGTATTCTATCACTTAGATATGAAGTGAGAAGGTCTAGAGCAACACCCCTAACTCCATAGTGTTGTAATTTTCTAATTAGTGTCTCATGATGTACACAATCAAATGCCTTAGATAAATCACAAAAAATGCCTAAGGCATCTTGCGATTCCTCCCAGGCTTCAAAAATGTGTGATATCAACTCAACACCGGCATCAGTTGTTGAGCTACCTCTTGTGAACCCAAATTGTTTACTATCAAGTAAGTTATTCATACTAAAATGTCTTTGTAACTGAATAAGAATAAGTTTTTAAAAAATTTTACTAAATGTAGGCAATACTGATATAGGCCGAAAGTTACCAGGGTCAGAATGACTACCTCATTTGAAAAGAGGTGTTATCTTGCTATGTTTCATTAAATCAGGAAACACACCACAGTCAATACATTGGTTAAATATAAAAGCTAGGTCAGGTGCAATGATTTCAATGAATGATTTCACAACGCTAACAGAAATGCCCCAGAGATCAGTGGTTTTTTTTACATTTATCAGTTTAAATGCTTTGATAATATCATTATTATTTACATAGTCGAAATTTAATTGTATGTTGCATTGTGGTACATTATTTTTTAACAATGACTCTGCAATTATGTGAGAAGAGTTTAAAGATTTTGTAGTAGAAACTGGAATATCAGTAAAGAATTTTTCGAATGCTTTGGCTACTTCATCATCATGCTTAATATTACTATTATTAATATTTAAATTAAAAACATTATTCTGAGTCCTGACTCTTCCAGTCTCATTATTTATAATTTTCCACGTAGCTTTAATTTTATCTTGACTGTTTTTAATTTTTGAACATAAATATAGTGATTTTTCAGAATAGAGTTGCGCTGGGCACCGCCAAGGAGTGGAATTCTTTGCCAGAGTCTGTGTTTCCCGATACTTATAACCTGGGTGTCTTCAAGTCACGAGGTTGCTCTTAGGCAAGCGTGCTCCACCGTAGACCACATCATCGCTTAACATCAGGCGAGATAGTGGTCAAGCGCAAGCCTATTGTGAATAAATAAAAAAAAGTTATTTTCTTTCTCTTTCATTCTTTCTTTCTTTAAGTGGATCCCGGTTGTCGTGATGTCCGCAAAGACAATTTAGTGCGAAAAAGCTCCATTGCTGCTTAGCCTGATGGGGCTGGATGATGCTGTGTGGATTGTCCAGATTTATCAGAGATTCGCTGGCAGTACAATAGCTTATTGTTATTGTTGACACAAAAAACCGTACATTGATATTGACAGAATTGTAAATCTAGTTTACACAAAATAAAAATTTGCTTCTTGAATGTTTAATGGAACTAAGGCTGGATGCTCATGGGCATTAGTTGTTCACGCTCCTTTTTTTGCCATTGTGTTTAGACACCGCGCATATTATTATAATATTCGCGTAGACATTTTTTGGACGCTCGAAGATCCTTATAGATGAGATACTCACACATGTGTGTAGAGCTAATACACGCAGTTTAAAGCCTGGTAAAGTATGGTTACGATTATGCTTATGACGCGTCACGACAAGCTGCGACAGATTATTGTAAACCCGGCTTACGCAACTGTCGTCAGTCGGCAGTCAGCCTAATTACTAGGCTCCTTCTTTATCAATACTGCTTAGCCATATTCCATAGCAGTAACTGCTCTATCAATAACGCTATAATAGATAGTTAGCTTACTTTTCTTTATTTGTAAGTAAAATAAGAACTATAATTCTGATTCTTCAATTAAACAAAACCAATTGGTATTGAAATGATAACATAATTGGTGATAGGTACAGCAATTTAAAATAAGGCTACAAATAACGTTATTTAGATTACTTTTCATAAAAATTCTAATGTATTCTTGTGGTTCGGTTTTACTTACTTTTCGTAGTTAAAACAAAATGTTTGTTTTATTAGCAGTATTGTTTTGCTCTTTTTAAGTCCATTACCTACATTGGTAATAAAATCGAAAGGTTAAAAGAATGTTGCGTAACTAACTGTAATTAAAATGTTTTATATATTTTGATTAGACAAATTTTATGAGCACCGTTATAAAAGTAAATAACGTCATAATAGAGAATAATGAACTTGTCACACTTACTTAGAACTTAATTAAACTTAAGCTAGAAGCCGGCTGTAAAATTATTTTCTTTATAAAACTTTTTAATGCGTGTTATAAAGATTTGTTAGGTCATCATTGGGTTATACTCGCAAGATTACTTTTTAAACTTATATTAGGTGAAATAATGTTAAATAATCTTTGTGGTTTTATCAAAAAAAACTATTTCAATTGTGATTTTGGTATAAAGCTACGAGAATTGTCCTTTGTAAACGTTTACAACCTTATTCATATAAGAAACTGTAGTTTTAGCGGCTTGCTAAGTATTAGCTTTCCTTGTCGTTTTTATGTCAATGAACGAAGATGATGACAGATTTGAACAACAAATTAGCTAACAGAGGCCTATTCATTATAATTATAAATAAGGCTTACAGGTCATTGCGCTATGCATTTATCAATGAATATGCGCAATTTTGGTACGTTATCTTACAAACTATTAAAAACCTAGTAATGTAAAACATAACCTACTAGTAACCACGATATTGAAAATGACTTAGTGACACCCCACCGTATCGTGATCATCACCATAATATAGCACGCAATTCTTAAAACCGTCCGCCTAATATCACAATAATGACTAGTTACTGATTCTAACGAATAATTTACTGATGTAAATTGAAGCTTACCCTAAAAATAAGGCTAACCGTAGTCCAATTGTCAGTCAACCAACTCAACTAACTTCATTTATTATAGACACAATCGAGTTAAATATTCAACGAGCCCAAGCCGCACCTGTTTCATGGAACGCAGGCGAAGACTAAATAACAAACTTTGTTGGTGAACAAGCAACGTAAAAAATATGAAAAACCTCAGGTATTTGCAGTATGTACCTACTTACTGAGCGGTTTGGAATTTTTTAAACTAACAAGTTAAACCTAGCTCTTAGATGTTATCGGTTCGTGTTATTAGCCTGACCTCGAATCGTTATTTTAGGTATTGGGTACACTGAGTTTTGGGAAATAAGAAAATCGGGTAATATCCCAATAAATGTTAACACTCAACTAATTTTATTGGAAGGTAAAGCATTAGCGAAATCAAATGCGTAACAATAAATATTTAATGGGAATCAAATAACTGATATAACACACATTATTACCTTTTTGTTTTTCTAAATACACTTTTGATGCATATAATTTTTTCTGGCTTTTTTATTTAGTCTCATACCATCTCGTTTTTCTTGTATGTGCAGATTGTGCAGAGATAAAACACAGGCATAGTACGATAAAAAGCGTAAAAATAATAATAATAATAAAAATAATCACAAACTGTTTGCACCCAGTGTGTTTCAGAACTAATAGGATGCCTAGTACAGCAAGTCACGCGGACCAATTTGGTGAAACGCCGCTTGTGGGTGAAGGAAATAGGCTTGGATGAAAGTAGACTGCGTCGGCCATTACATCAAACGCTTCGATGTTTATACTTAAATTAGGTTTATCGTTAAACGTTGCAATGATAGTGATAAAAACGTAATTGGTTTTCTCAAAAGTATAAAGGGCCGTTTGTAACCAACCTGTTAAACCATTAACCATTACTACCAGTTGTTAACCGGCTCCGACATTGCTAGGATACATTTGGTGTGTTGGAAACTAAGCTAGTGGTTTTCAACCAAATTTCAACACAGTGGTTGTTCTTACCAATACGTAGCCTGGTTTGCTTTGAAGAAATTAACTAGAGTTCAGTTTCTTTTTTTTTCTGACATCATTATATAATCCTTTGCAACATCGCAGTCATTTGTTTATCTGTGGGTTTAAACAGTTTTGTTTAATAAACTATTCATAAAAACTACAATTAAACTAAAATTAAACTAAAATTCAACTAAAATTGTGCTTTTAACTATGCTGTGATAGTACAAAATGTTTTTAAATGTAAATACTATTTCCTTTGAAAACATTTATTTCAAAGGAATAGTATTCACTTTTTTACAGACAACCATGTAATATGTATTTCGACAACATGCCTATCTCCCCAACAGTTGAAATGGGCACTTATAAGCGCACTTTATAAGGGAAAGCTCGTAGGAACGCGTCTCTTGGGGTTAATTTCAAAAGAATACGCAGGCATTTTTACAACCTAATTATTACCTCGAGATGAAAACACGTGTCGTAATTTCGGCAGTTTTCGAGTAGATTGAGCTTGGATAGCTGTAATTTTGGAAATGGGTGTTTTATGTCTTGGCTATCCCCATCTCTTGGCTATAAAGAACCATTTTCTTACTACTCTTCTTATTCGATTAATCTTTCAATATGTGGTTAAGGTAGGGTAAGGGTTACAGCTTCGGGTAAATTATTGAATTCAAAATGTTTGTTCATGTTTTAACCGACTTTAAAAAATAAGGTTATCAATTCAACTGTTTTTTTTTTGTATGTTTGTTATGCGATTTCTCCGCTTTGATAATTTTTTTTCGTTTGATAGGATTGTTCAGAATAAGTAACATATAAGTTTTATTGAAATCGTTTCAGAACTTTATGAATTATTATAATGAATATATTATAAAAAGTACATCGCGTATCATCACATACTGCTGAAACATTTTTTCGGTCGGTTTTTTTTTTTTCTTAAAATTAATTATTGTAACACTTCTATACTAATTCTTTAATAAGCTGTGATGTATTTAAAAAATCCTTCCAAAATGTATAGATGTGTGTGATAGAATCTGTTCTTTAATAATAATTAATTAATGATTAATGAACAAGCCTATGTAGATTCCAACACACGCAACCGTTTACGATACGTATCTGGGTAACAAAACAAATAAAGTTAAGACGCATTAGAAATTCATAATACCTACTTCTCAACAGTAAAACTTTTTGTTTACAAAAATATAATCTCGAAACATGTTTGTTGGTGGAAGGAGAGGCGCTGGCTGGTGCCTTATGAATATCTAATCGCACTGAAGAAATATGAAAGATGCCTTCCCTAATTCGTAAGGACTTATTTACATGTTACATCAGGCGTGTTTTGCCAAACGAAGCAGACCATGGATAAAATGAATTTATCACGCTTATTCGTCAGCAAAAAGTTAGTTTGCGTATTATTTTTTTGAATGATGGATCTTAAAGAATAACAGCTGTGACGTATATTCCCGAGCTTCAAGTCTATGACCCTCTGAAACAAAACGAAGCTGAGTAGAGCTGAGCTGAGTTAACCAATATACCTTGAAACCTGGTAGTACTTACGACTCTTACGCAAGAGTCCGTCTTTGTATCACCGCAGTGCCAGGTTATGCTGCATCCAAGCAGTAGTGTGCGCATTACTGTTTATAAGTCTCGTCATTTGATGACATAAAAAAAACTGTTTTGTTCCTAATAAAACGATAAATTTGCAAATTATTTTACTTAGGTACCTCAAAACGATAGAAAATCTCAAGGTTGTCCGGCATAAAGTAATATAATTTAGATATACCTAGCAAGTTATTATTGTAGAACTTGTAGAACCTTGGTTATCTAAATAAAACTATAAAAGAATAAAGACGAATAGAGGTTTGCTAAGGTTTGAAGGTTTGACTGAAATATCCGAAGATAATAATTATAATTCATTATAAAAATGGGTGCCAGTATATCGGTAAGGAGGCACTGATGAAAATATATAAACGTAAAAATTTCGTATAAACATACTAATTCTGATAAAGTACTGCTGCAACTTTGGTATTTTGTCATCAACAACGGTAGAAAAAATATGAAAAATTCCATTCGAACGTAGTAAATACAATATGACAAAACTCTCAGCCACAATTTTACAAGAGAGATTTAATTTTGAGCAGCCGAGCTACGCTTACACGTATAAAGAAAATGTTCTTAAAACATAATAGCTGAGCCATTATCGATTCCAATATTTGTGGCACGCACGTGTACGTGTGGAATGGAATTATAGCGAGGCACGATATAACGCAAGCGGCGAGAAATGCGTTCGTCAGAATTAAGGGGTCGATTTGATTAAGTGCGATAGGGAAGGTTTGTTAAGCATTATTAACCAAAATCACTTATTTTATTGAGATACCTACCTAGTCACAAACTTTTCATAACTCAGTATAACATTATGAATTAGAAAAAGCGGTTGCAGGTAGTCAGTGGATGTTATGAGCAAAAAAAGTAAGATCGGTCGTTCCGGCACTCTTTAAGGGCCTTTTCCAGCACTCAGTGGACGTCTACTAGATGATAAGATATTGATGAACTTATAAAACGACACACAACAACATACACAGTTGTCAATAAATAAATCCTCTGGTTCATAGGCAATCTTCGCGTTAAAAAGTGCGGATGCGTCCTCCGAGTAATACCGTGCTAACTGCAATGTCGTTTGACGATAAAATCGATTGTTTGGCGCGTGTTGTCAGGTAAGATGTCGATTCGTAGTCCTGTATTTGAATGACAAAATTGGTTGGTCGCACTGTCCAGCAACAAAACCAGAACACATGTACGTGTCGCCGCATGTTGTCAATTATGGGATGCTCCATTCGAAGTGCTGCTTACACATTATATTGCAGTATTGATGGTCGGTCAGACAACAAAAGTTGTGACGCACGACAGATAGCTTTAGCTAGAGTAATACAAGTAATCGTCGTAAGTACCAGTCAAGCAGGCACGAATAGAAAAAAACAGGGTTGTCAATGCTACTCGTACAATTGAAAAGTAATAGGTCATTAGTGCACATTTATGGCGAGGCTCAAGCGTATTAAATCCTCCCATACCGCCAATTAAGAGAGACAGATACAGATAAGAATAGTCTTATAGTATTTTATAGAGATACTGTGTGATTTATTTAGGACTCGTTATATTCCAACTTACTGTGTTCGGGATTGAAGGGCACTGTAGGTAATGAAATAACTGAGCGAAAGAGACTAATAACTTGGTCTTGTCGTGACAAGCTCCGTGAAGTGCCGTGAATAGCTTTGGAAGTCACTGTATTCGTTATAATCAGGTGAACGACCGTCTTGTCATTTGTTAACTATAAAAAAACAATAGGACAACAAGCAAATAGGACAGCTTTGCACACTGCGCACTCTACGAGGTATGTACAAACTTAACAAAAACGCTTCCGTTGCGTTAACGTTATGCAATTTAGGCCCCTATTTCGTACGATAATGATAATCGATGCAAATATAAACTTTTTTAGACATGTTTTCTTATACATTATCACTCTTGCGGGGCTGCGCTACTAATATAATAATATCAAAATTACGCGTGGTACTACCCCGGCATACGTACACTATGTACGTCTAACGTACATTCTTTTAAGATATAAATGATCGGGTTCTAACGTGGTGGCTCTGCTGGGTACTACCACGCCAAATTACAGCAGTTGACAATCGAAGATGACATTTTCAGTAGGTATGGCGAAAACGTCAACCTCAAACGTGTATTTTTTCTGTATTACATGTGTAAAATTGCCTACTCAAAAACGTCTACAAAGCCTTTTTTTAAAAAACATTATCACTTTACACAAAACCTAGATTCAATTCAAGCATAAAATATTTTTTTACATTTTTAGATAGTAACTTCTTTGACCGTGTCTGCGGAAATTCCCACGAAGATATCTTGTTAAGGTAAAAGGAAATAAAAATTTGTCACGAAAGGAGGTCATTCCGCAAGGAAATTAGTATTCAACAGTCGCACTCATTTGAATAAAAAGATAAGTATTCAGATCAGACGTAGGTACCTCCGCACTACGTCTGTCGAAAGTGTGATAACTTGATCTTGTTACTAGTGTGATAAAATATAACCCTTTTATACCTGCGCAATATTTTTAACCGACTTCAAAAAGGAGGTTATTTAAGGACGTAGACTTTGTAACTGTATATTTGTTACGCAATATCTCGATTTTAATAATTCTTTTTAGGCTTGTTAGGAACTTATAGGAAGTAGTCCTATATAAATTTTACATACTATAGAACCAGTTTTTTTAATATTTGATTATAATACATATATTTACAACAGATATTTGCAGATCATGCTAACATTTGTCCCGCAGCCTCAATTTTCTCAACCGGGCATTTGCCCACCGTGCCACTGAGGTCGTTTAATAAGCGCAGTGGTTCTTTTTGCATGCCACGTTGTTAGCAATGTAAGCAAAACAAGCATTGACGAAAATTAAACATAAAAGTGAAAAATAATATAAACTTGTTATTAATCACAAATAAATAGGCTTTAAGGGTTTAAAAATCTATGAATGTATATAGTTATATAGTTCGCACAGCGGATCTAGGCTTCCGTGAAGTTAGCCGTTTGTGATGCGCAAAGACAATTTAGTTTGAAAAAGCTCCATTGCGCATCGAAACGGCTAATTTCACTACGCCCGAGATCCGTTGTGAGACCTATACATAAAATGGCGTACTTCACAAATTACCTGACAGATGCGAGTACCTAAATTTAATATTTATGGTAACCTTTTTCCAAATAATAATGATTATTTAAAAAAAAAAACAATTACGAAAATGGTTTAATAAATATATACAAAGGAAGAAAAAACTATATTTTTAAAACTTTATTGTTTCTTCATAATAATATTTATTACACATGTAATTTCATATAGCGCGGTGACCCACACTATTAGGTATCATAATACATTCAATACAACAAGTTATAATACTATTGTTACTTGTACACAATAATAAACTTTTGACATAATAATAACTGGTTATAATTTACGAGATCTGTCAATTTATTATCCTACATTATTGAAAATAAATATTTAGAGAGGTTTTTTTACAGAAGTAGCGGAGCAGACAGCTTTATGTACAAAACAGAAAAGGTTTTTTCTATAATTTATTGACAGTATCTGTCTTGAAAGCACTTAATTTTTTTAAGTATCAGTTATTATTACTGATGATCTTAGGCACCACTTGATGACAATGTCAAATCGTAAGTGAGCTTGTCACAAATGCGACCAATAATGAGGCAATTTTTTTTCAATAATTTGAGGCAGATTTAGTGATGATTAGTTATTATTTGACGCTTATTGAACTCGCTAGCGATTCCACAGAGTCAGTAGCTAGTGGTAAGATTACATTAAAATATTGTGATACTCCATCAGTATATTAATATAAAAATATCAGGACGGGGATGCAACTACATAGATTAATTCATACCAAATAATGAATAACTAGTTACAGTAATTTACAAAAGTTTGACAAGGCATCAATGTCAGCAAATTAGTTACATCAGTTTTTTTACAAAAATTAAAGATAATAATTTATACCAGCTTAGACTAAAACGAAAAGAGAGATACGTAGAAATTAATGTTGTGTTTTTAAATTTGTTGTATTTTTATCAGGGCCTAATTAGTATAAAAACCAAACTACAGAGATCATAATAACTATTCAACTCTATTCATTGTATATTTGTTAATATTATTTTGAAGGTGTTTATTCCTAATTTTATTTCCTTTTTCAATTGATATATGAGTTCTATCTTTTAAGTACAAAATTTTGTAACATAACTTATAGCTTATTTTTCCTTTAGGTTTTAGTCTAAGACAATGACATGTTAAAGTTATGTGGAGATCATCATGCTTATAGGAAGAACATTAGTTATTATTAACAATTTATATTTAAATCAAAATTGTTTTTCTAATTAATCAATAGAACTTTATTTATTTTATTTCTTACTAAAATATATTCAATAAACTTACCTGTAGTATGTATCTTAATTAATTTTAATCTATGTTTTTTTTTTGCACAGATATTTTTATGTTTGCTTTAAACATGTCTCGTTTTAATAAAATATTATCATCGTTATCATTATCATATTGATTAAATAATAAATAAAAACGTCACCTATCTGTCACATTCCAATCCTGAGTGCTTATCACGAAAAACTCGTTTGACAATCGTAAACGTAAACGTATCGTCCAGCTGTCCACTTTTAACATACAAAAATAATTATATTTATATATTTACCATTCGAAATCTTTTTCTCTGTTCCAACTGTTTTAAAATCGAAAATTAATACAACCAAACGATGTTATTTATCATATATTTTTTGATGATTTTATTTATAATTGTTTGTTAAATAAAAAAACATCTGTGCAATTTGTGTATTAGGTATACTTTAACAATATTTACAGAGTTCCGTATTTTAAACCTTAAACAACCTTAATTCGTTACAATTTACACATTGTCAGATATTAGTAAAGCTAGAAAAAAGTGGTTCGTATAACTTTACTAGTTTTTATGTACATTCATTGTAACCTCTAAACATTTGTGTTTTATCGTAGTATTGTCAGCTGTTTAAACATTCCTGTTTCCGTAATCTTTATTTCTTTCAATATTAATTTCATTTTCATTAAATTTCTCTATAATATCTATTTAATGAATGATTAAAGTATGTTCTAACTAACTAAATCGGAGTTTGCAAAATAACCACAATAACTATGAAAGAATATCTTTTAAATAATATTATTAATATTCAAACTCATTTTAAGAATTGGGCAGACTTGATCAAGTCAGCTTTTCAGTAAGTATATTTTTTTATATATTGGGAGCAATCTCGTTGTTTACTTGTATTTTATAAATTATCATTGCAATACAGATGCTGTACCGGAAAGGAAAACAAACAGTGACAAATTCTTCTTAAATTCACAACTTTACGAATTATATTACACTATTTACAACGCTATATGAAAAGCACTAGCTACTGGGAATTACTTTATATTGTACATAACACAACCCACACTATTAAAATAGCGGATTGGCGCGTTCACATATCAAGCAGGCTGCCACTGTTCAAAAGTTAACATTACATAAAGATACAAAACTCATCCACGACTCCGTGACCAAAAAGCGGTATCGAGCATAAAGTTCATGATCAACATTTTTATATTTCTTCGATAATATTATATTTGTGGCAATTTCTTTTCATCTTACAGCAAACAGCTTCAAATCTTTGATAGCCAATTCGATGCTAATTGGTACAAAGGGGCGCCATGCGCAATTTTTACGAGTCTAGCGGCAATCTGCTTTTCGTCAACGCGCCTAGTCTATTTAGCCGTTTACAGTGACGTTATTTGCATCTATGTTTTTGTTAAACGTCTATATAAACAGCTAAATGTCATATAGTATTTACAGTTTCAGGCACATGGGTAAGTGTCAAGAGAGAGTTAGGAAGAGACACGCTGCCAGCACCAGACAGTGAGTCGGCGACGTCGGAGCAAACGCCTGCCCGCCTCGCTGCATCGCCGCTGGGTACTCACCTGATAAAGGGAAAATGGAATTTGCTTCTTTGGCAAAAATTAAAACTGCTCTTGACAAGAACATTTACAATAAGATTATAAATGAAAATGTTAAGAAGAGACGTTACATTTCAAGTAAAGAAACAAAACTTTAAAATGATGATGATAAGTCAGCTTCAACCTATAATAATTCAATTTTAGAATAATATAAATACTGTAGTTATCAATGAGCAGTTCAAAACGCACATGAAATTCAACGTACTCTTTCTATTCTATACATTCTCATTCTCATTTGTTAAGAACATTTAACTCAACTCATTTTTCGTTTTATAAATTTTATTTTAGTATAAAGTTGTTCATAATATTTTAAGTATTGTCTCATTAACGTTGTTGTCATACAAAAATGTGGGTAACAATTTATATATTAATAAAAAGTGAGAAGTATAAAGGGCATCCCTAAAATTTTCATATCTGTGTCGCGATGAAAACAGCGACACAATTAAATAACACTTACTACGTAATTTAAACATTAACACACCCATTTAAAAAAGAGCTTCATTTATCTAATTTATAGCTATCGTTGCTTTAACGATAACAGACTTTTTCCAGATTTGTTTTTGTCCTTTCTTTTGAGTGTAAAAATATTTTTTCCTTATTCCGAGCAAGTTTGTCAGAAAGATTATGGCGTGGCTTATTAAAAGTAATGCCGTCAAGATTTTACAGGATTATAATTTTTTGTATTAAGTATTGATATTAATATTTTTAGTAGCTGTTCTGGCTGGAAACAATATAAACAAAATGAAAACTTTAAATTGCAAGATGGATTTTGTTGATAGATAAAATAATATTAATGTTATCACTATATAATTTGTTATTAGTTCAAAAGATGAACTTATATAAAGAGCAAGCAGGCATGACTTTTGAGATTCAAAATTAATGTGATGAGATTAAAATTAAAACAAATAAGTATCGTGAATCAAACTCTGCTTACATTTCCAGAAAAACTACGTAAACTCAATTGCGTGTGTATTAAAAGCACTTACCATTGAGTACGTGGACGACAACGCTCTTGACTTGGGCATTGCTGGGGTTGCACTGATAATTGCCCGAGTCTGAGGGTCTTGCTTGCTGGATGAGCAAGAAAGACGTCGTCGTCTCACCCTTCTCCGTCACCACCGAGACCCCGCCTCTTGGAGAATCGTAGCTAATTATCTATGAACAAATACGTTGGTTTTAGAACCTATTAGTAATAATATGAAAAAAAATCCTAGACGGAGCGCAATTACATTAACATAATTTATCTAAATAAAAATGGGATAAAAAGAGACTACTTGATTGTTTTATGTCGGGGCGCCATTCTTAAGTGCTTTTATCAAGCTAAGCTTGTTTAATGTTGTAACCGACTAAAATACATGACGCAGACGCTCTCTTAGTGTCCTCAGAAATTCATGAAAATAAAATCTCAAATAACTCTTGCATCAGATATCAGAGATAACTTAAATTGTCGATTTGAAAAAGAGACAATGCTAGTTTCACGAATTTGTTAAATCAAGGTACAGGCGTAGGTTCGCTGCCTACGTCGTAGATGACCTACGTCAGGTGGCCTAAGCCGTAGACAATCTACGAAGTTAAAGGAATTTTCGGCATCTGTCAGTTCACTCATTTCGAAAGTACTTACAGCATCATTGTGGTTCCAAAATATATACGCTGGTGGCTCCGGCGAGTATAGAACTACGCAAGTCAAGTTGATAGTACTGCCTCGATCTATGTAGAGGTCTGGACCACCGATAATTTCCGTCGTTGGTTCTGCAGGAAAATTGTTGTGTAAAATCTTAAAATGACAATAAACTGAAAATATTATATTTAAAAGAGCAAATTAAATTCGAAAGATCTGACTTCAAGCTTTCTGTTTAAAAAAAAAGTCTACACAAGCAACATAAATAAAAGTTTATTTTATTGTGAAACAAATACATAAAAAATGCGGCTATTTACAAACTTTCCTCGTTTTATACCTACAGTAGTATTTAATAAATATAATCTTTGTGAAATATAATCTAACGAGAATCCTAAAAAAATTGCTTATCAAAAATATAAGGAACAAAGTGCCCGTATATTCAAGTAATATAAAATTTAATCTTGCTATGACGGATTTTATAACGAAATAATCGTGGTACCAATGCTTTATATTAAAATTCTGATGAAACGTTTCTATTTCGTTGAAAATATTGAGACGCTGAGAGCTGTAAAACCTTTAACGATTCTGTTTATATTTTTTTATTTTATTAAAGTAAGTAAAATAATAAAAAAAGTCAAAGATTGCATCAAAAATATTTGTTATTAATCTTTGTGATTAATTAATCTGATTTTATGAAACATACGCAAAATCTGTCTCATAATATTTTTGTGATTTTAATAGACCAAGATTTGTTGAGTTTGAGTTCCGTTCTCAAGTTGTGTTTAAAGTCAAGTTAATTCAAATTTTCTCAATAAATTATTATGTAACACTTAAAAGTTGTTTGATTTGTACAGATTGTGTTGTTTCGGCAATAAACAAAATAACTGTCCAATGAACAGCAAAGATCGGCTTGCAATTTCAGCCTCAGTATAATTTACTCTATTAATTGTTCGTGTCGAACAAACAAAAATTACTTCGAACAGACCTCGTATTAACTTTTAATTTGGCGTCAAACATCTTTGTTTGTGTTAGACGTGTGTCTAAGGCCTGCGTCACAAAGTTCGTTAACTTAACCAAATGTTTATGTTAACCGTGTTTAGGCAAGTCGGTTAATTTAGTAGGCCATAATAAAGGCACGCACGCTAGCTATGAGCCTGTAAGAAAAACAAAAACTGTAACGACCCTTACGTTAAACGGATTCGTGTAAGCTTAGAGGAGTAAACAAGGCCATTATGAAGCCGGGCCTTGTGAATAACAGATATGCTTTCGCTCGGGTTATTATACATAGTATGTTGGCTACTAAAGCTACTACTATATGTGTATGTATGTACATGTACTTAGAGGTAGCTTAAACTGAGTACTTAGTTTGATTCCTGGTAGTAATAAGCGGAAACGCTTTAACCATAGTGTTAAATAAAAATAGTTATCACTGTAAAGGTTAGCTCAGAACTCAAAAAGGTTGATAGTTCTATGAAGTAGCAATTACAATTTGTTTCCAATCCCAAAGCCATGTCGCAGTAAACGCAGTTCTACAGTAAGCGAAATCTACCAGAGATCTACATTAAATATAAATAAGGCTAATGCACACGTTGAGACGATTCAGGCATTTTACAAATCTAATACAAAAATTATCATAATATGATATCGAAAACCCCGCAGCACTACATTGGAGCGTTGGCGTCGTCGCTTTGTATTACATGAATCAGTAGTTCTAAACAATCAGTCACTAGATTTATAAATTTATTTAATATAAATACTTAATTATTATTTAATTTAACAAGTAAAAATAATTAAATAAAGATTTTTGATAAAAAAGTTTTTTTTTCATATAGTTTCTGGTGATTTAAAATTGTAATTCAACTATGCTACTTTATTGATACAAAAACTTATTGTACAGTATTGCGATAACATTAAAATACTGCCTGTATTGCTAGCCCAAAAGCTTTGCTACCAAGCGAAAAAAAATAACTAAGTATACAAAAAAAATATCTACGTATAAAAAAATCTGTTCATTGGTCTAAAAATATTATACATAAAATACATATTATTATACTGCCATGGCAATTAAATCCGGGTTCTCGAACTTTTAAATATCTAAACGAGCGATCACTTCAATAATGTTTTTTCTAGTCCAAAATGTCTATTTACTTTGATGACTAGAGTGGAATTGTAAGTATTTCTTCGGCACTTGATTTGATTTCCTTCTGATATCCTATGGGAGAAGGGGTGTGGTGCAGAAATAAGTCGATATATTTGCGTAGGAAAATGTTATACACACATTGAGGCTTGCTCTTACGCTGGTACTCAGTCATGAACTAGCTCACGAGACTGAATTTACGACTATGGATACCTGCTTGATCTGACATAGTATATAATTGTACTATATTTTAATTTAGGTTAGAGCTCAATGAATATTAGATACTCCATTCAAGATCGTGGAAGAATATGAATTATCTTTTTAAAATATGCAGCAAACATAACAAAAAAGCTTATTAAAAAAAATACTATCAAGGTCAAAGTTTGTTTGAAAAGCCAGCCTGTTCGTAATAGCATAAAACTATACAGTAGTTGGAAGGGTGGATTATCGGTGGCAGAGCGATGGAGGACCTCAATGACAATCTATTCAACCCCCCTGTATTTCTGCGATTATCAGTCGTTTATATAGACAGTTTGATTCTAGCTCTACTGTCCTATCAGACGGTTTGAGATGGATATCAAAAGAGATTGGCCGCTAACAGAGTTATGTGGTCAACTCGCTGATGACGCTGGATGACGCAGTAACCGGCAATGCCCTCGTACTCACCCACAACATTTAAATGTATAAAATGGCTCATGTGAGGCGTGGTTGAAATCTGGCACTCGTAGATCCCGGAGTCTCGATGCTGGGGGTACTTTATCTGTAGCAAAAAGGTTATATTTAACTACACATTACAAAGAGAATTTTAAAATACTTTGGTCACATTGCCCGCCGAAATACCGATAACATTGAGAGACTCATCGTGACAGGCAAAATAGAGGGTATAAGACCGAGGGGACGCAGCCCCAAGCGATGGTCTGACCAGGTCTCGGAGCAGCTGGAAATGCTAGTGAACAAGGCACTTCATCAAGCCACCGACCGAAATCCATAATTCATGGAATGGAAAGGAGTCACGATCCTCAACAATGAGGGAACGACTAAGAAGAAGAAGAAGACAAAGAGATTTTCCCTTGCTCTAGCTTTTATGTAGGCTTGATTATGTAATGCCATTCACGCAAAAAAACTCTGATCTACAATTTAAATTCTCAATATATAATTCCTAATTTAAGGTTTATAGTTTCACCATGTTTGTCTGTCTGTCTGTCCACTCAAAAGCAGGATCATTTTAATTGTAGATAAATAGTAGGTGCTATCATTTTGAAATTTTGTACTTTATAGCATAATCTTTCAAACCTGAACACACTATTGCTTGGAACACAGTTTGCAGAATATCGGGTAAGAGATCTACTTCTTGGTTAGAAGATTATCCGTTGAGTATGATGTTACTTTTATTTACTTCAGTAGATAGGTACTTTTATTTTTGTTTAGTATATTGGTAAGTGGAACTATACCTTTTTGAAAAACTGGCAACAACTTTTCGTTTGATGTTAAAGTACAATGAAATATCGGAAAATAATCATATACACAAATCATGCATAAATATACGTTTTACTTAAGTAAAAACGAAATTTAACTTTTTATTATTATACGTTAGGTACAGTCAGCAAAGAAAGTGGTCCATCACTTTTGGCAAAAGTTTCTGTAAAATCTATGACGTTCAAATGAATCTCAACCTTAGGGTGGTAGACCACATTTTTTGTTGACTGTACCTGAAAATAGAAATTCACAACGCATTTTCTAACTCAATTTTCTGGTCTGGTGCACGCTTTAAAACTATTCTCGGTAATATCACTAACGTTTCAGTGATTCTTTTATACTAGCTCGTGATGAAATGCTAGTGCCGAAGCTTACATAATTTGCATTGCTTAATACATACCTTCTCCTATGATAATATTTTTATTTAAACTTTGATAAAACACGGCTTACAAAGCGTACGCCTTTTGACCTCACCTTATTGTAAGTGATAGTTTGGTCTGAGATTAAACACGCTTGCCTAAAAAGAATTTGTTCACTCTATACATGAAAACACTGAGATTGTTATACTTCGTAAAACAGACGGCAATGAGTGGATCTTCTTAATATTGTTCTAATGAAAAAAAAACTGGTTGCAAATCGTTTGGTTCGGTATGTCAGAATGTCTAAAAATAGTATGCTTCCGTACATCTATTTGGCCGGTGGTGGTAGAAAAGGTATATTTTATTAAATATTATCATGCCATAGTAAAATTCTAAGCAAGTTCACAACAAATTTAGCAAGAATATAAATTGTCGCAGGATTTTGAATAGCAGTAAAAATGGTTTGGTCCATTTTCATAACTAGCTACGAAAAAGGCAATTTCCTTCACTGTTTGATAACTAGTTATTAAAATGGACCCTTTGTTCCCATTTAATAATATATCTATTCGTGTCTATCTGTCAGATTGTGACTTAGCACGTTGTTTTTACCTATAGTTTGAGTCTCACCTGCAACGTCCAATCTTCGGTATGAGGCTGGTGTATAGCCCGAAATCTCTGGTCACTGGTGTAGGTGTACCGGCCAACTGTTAGTAAGTGGATGTCTCTGTGCCGCACCCATGATACTTGCATGTTCAGCTGCAAAAAATGTAGCTCTTAGATTCTTAGCATCTTAGCTCTCCATTAGTACTGTTCTGTTACTAACCGCCCACAGGTTTGCTATTAAGATAAAAATGCGTTAATCCAGGATATGTATTTTATCTATTCTAAGATTCACACAAATCCGTTGAACAAACAAACATACAATTTTACAATTTATAATAATACGATGATAATTACATTGTTTTAATATTATCCCACTGTGACACCGGTACCACAAGCTAAGTCAGCATTATTTAACGTTCATCATCATCATGACAACATTCTAATGTTCCCACTGCTTGGACACTGGCCTACTCTCAGGCGAGAGTGATTGGGTCCACCACGCGGACCCAATGTGGATTGGCGGATGGCACATGTCTTTCGAATTTTAGTTCTTAAACATGCCGGTTTCCTCACTATGTTTTCCTTCACCGTATGAGAGCACTGGCATTGCGCACATCAATTTTTCGAACAGAAAAATCCATTGGTGCACGACCGGGTTTAAACCCACAACCTTAGGATCGGAAGGCGGGGTCACTACCACTAGACCACCGGTGCTCTACAATGATAATTACATTGTTTTAGAATTATCCCACTGTGACATACTATAAGCTAAGTCAGCATTATTTAACGTTGCGCTTGTAATATTCGTGTAGATTTTTCATTCTTTACAAATTGTACGCTACTAAGCGTCCATTTAATTCCAGCGGTTAAATGTCTCAGTTAAAAGGCTCGCGTGAAAGAAATAGTGGAGATATCTCATTAAGGTGCTTTCACATAAATCAGGTTGCCGTTGACCCTCTACCAAGTTTTATCAGCATGACTCGTGCATAATGTCAAAATACAACTAGTACCTACGTCGTTTCGAGTTGGTATTTATGTACCCGCCTTGTAAAACCAGTTACAGACCGTTGACAATCATGGCTGGCAAGGAAAATATTATATTTTTGCTGTTAGCTTGATAAAGTATGGAAATTAGTCTTTTTCTTCTTCTCTAAATTTATGGAGTTACGGAAAAGAGTCAGCATTGATCACCTTGAAAACTGTTCCAAAACTGCAGACGTCAGACGTTTCTCGATTTAAGTTGTGTTTTGTTTTGTCGTTTTGTCCGCTCAAATAGAGCTCGTTATTATTTTGCTGAATGTTTAGGTTTTTTTAATGGCGCGGAAAATTGCTTGCGGTGCGATACGTAGTAAATTTGTCATTAGGTTAGCCTGTTAATAGATTTGGCGGAAAAACCAGACAAGGTTAATCCGCCTCCGCTGTTTAAACATCAAGACAAATTCTCCGCTCTCAATCTTCTATTAGGTTTGTCACCTTTCTAACTGTAAATTATTTTACGCGAACGATCAGTTACGTAAGCACGCTAGAAAATTGGTAGTCACCATTTTATATTATCGACAGCCAGACAATAACCACTATAAAGCTTAGGGTTTTCTTCTAAGTGATAATTAAATCAAGTATTTTTAAGCAGTCTACGTCGTCAGTTCATCAAGGCAGTCTTACACATTTCACCTTAAAAAATGACCTCTATTTATGAGCGTATCACTCTGTTAAACAAGCACCGACAATCTACTTCCAGCGTGAATACAGCCTGAGCCTTGTTATTTATGTGGGGGATGTGGCAACGTGGCCTAATGAGACCTTTATTTATAAAGTTGAGCGCACAATAGCGACTTGCATTGTACTATTGTTGCGTTTCGTTTTAAGCGAAGAGTTTGTGGTACACCGCTATGTAAATTGGACGTTCGTTGTTGAAATAAGGGTAACTCGTTAGGCGTGCTCCATGTCTGTATGGTACAGTCGCTGTAAAAAGATATAATATAGTTTGTGCAATAATAGGTTACTGCTCTTCCTGCCAACTTAAAGGTTTATTTAGACCATACTAATATTGGTGTTTTTTAAGGATTCCAGAACTGACTTCGCTCAAGCAAATCAAGTAAATTTTGAGAATAAATCTATGCATGAGGGTTGGCTATAACGTTCTAAGTTGTGGCTGAGCCTCAAATGTTTCGTTAAAGTTTAGTGGGATTGGTTCCTTGCATTGTAGAATACCAATAATTTACCCGAAAGAAAGAAAAAAGCCTTTTTACATTATATAAATAACAACGAGTCAAAAGTTTTCTTATCAAAAACATTATTAGATATTTAACTCTTTAATTATTATCATTGTACCGTTAAAATTATATAACCGTAAACATAATGTTCATTGACTTTTACAGCCGAGCGTACTTAAAGCTGAAATCAGTTTTATGAAATTCAAACCTTATACCGCGGATTATTAAGTCGAAATCCGGCTACATGGCGTTGTCTAGTTTGTACAATGAGTGCAGTGGACCTCTATTAATGCTATGAAGTGTTTTGACTTTGGCAAATGCTTTGTTTTAGCTTTCAGAGATTTTACAGCTTTATTAAGCTTTTAGGGTTCCGCATCTTAGCAAGAAATACCGTGACTCTTTTAGAACCTTTTTGTTGTTCATTTTTGACGACCGATGTGGCGCAGCGGGCGCAGGTCCGCCTGTGACGCGGAGGTTGCGGGTTTAATTCCCGCCTCGGGTCAAACGTTTGTACGATCTACAAATATTTGTTCCGGGTATTCTGGGTATTTTCTATATATAATAAAATATTTATCTATGTATTGTATTAAGTATATATCAGTCATCTAGTACCCATAATACAGCTCTGTTTAACAGCAGCTTACCTTGGGGTATTTATATTTATTTTATATTTGTCTGTTCTGATCTTTTGCTCAAGAACGACTGAAGTTATTAACTTTAAATGTTTACCAAAAATAAAATAAAATCATGCTCAATGCATCGATAAATGGCATCTTTGGTATGCCAACCACCATCAACTTTTGTATGGAAATGGCAAAAATTAAAAATCTACCATTAACTTTACAGTTCTAAAATTTGACTTTTGGTACACAAATAAAATAAGGTCTAAAATTGAATGTTTTTTATTATTGATCTTCAAGATAACTAGCACGGAACAAAGAATACATGGAATACCACTTTTTTTAGATAGCTGACGTGGAATGATGAAGCTAAAATTTGTTCTTTCTAAAAGGGTTCTCATTTTCAAAACAAATTACGAATTAAATATTTTTTCGTTCAAGGAAATGCGTATCTTCTATATAACGGAACTCAAAGGGCATAAGTCATGCTTGCACTTGTCTGTTTTGTTTATTGTACTATTGCCATTTCCGCTTCAGGGTTTTCATTATACCAGTTTGCTTGGAGAGCAAGTGAAATGGTTCACCAAAAACGTATAAAAAATGTTCTTTGTTGTGCTTTTATTTTGCTTCTCTTGTGTAAATACAAAAATATTTGTAGGTTGGTCGCTACTTAGTACTCTTTTGTTATTTGTGGTATCATTGAATAGAACAGCTTCCTTATGGGATAACATAAGAGCACTCGCACTCGCGTGCCGCTTTCTCGTGTTTGCTCATGATAACATAACATACCCAATAGCCACATAATCATAGCCCTGACACATAAATTATTTCTCCCTGAGATGAATCTAACCCGCAATCTCTAGCTTCTCAATCGGGCATTCACTAACCGCGACACCGAGGTCATCTCGCATTTAAAAACAAATCTGAACAGTGGGAACATGATGACACTCTAGAGTAGGTATTTTTTTTGTATGGAATAGAATATTTTTGCTTTAGTCCAGAAAATAGTTACTTTTAAGAGCTGTTTTTAAAAACAAAACACTCCACGAAATTTTGAAAGTTTAAAACATTTTAATATTTCTACTGATTTCAAGCGTACCACAATGCAAGAAAGCTTTAGATACAAATATGAGCCGACAGTTATTCGCAAACTCAACCCGCAGAGCTAAATAAAAATACCAGATCGTCTTAACCTTTTAACTTCAGGTCCATTTTAACTAGATTATAGCGTAAAACTTTGGAGAAGTTGCTGAAACAAAAACTCTTGGAAAGAATGCCACTTTTTACTTACTTACTGGCTGAATTTGTTGCAGTCTTTGCGACACCTACTTTGTTTAAATGATCTCAAGTTTCTTTTGCGGTTGTTATTGTTTTAACTCGTTTATTGTATTAACTCGACTTCTAAGTGGTACCATGAACAAACTTTTGTGATTTATGTCTGAAACCTTTCTCGTAGGCTTAAGTAGAATCTCAATATTATGATAGTACACATAAAATGATTTAAGTACGCAGTATTTAGTGCTTACGACATAGTAAAACAGAAAAAAAAAAACAGCCAAACCAAAACCAGTCTATACAGAAAACTCATCTGTAAATATTCATAAAACAGCAATTGGCTTGCAATTGTTACGGTGCTAAATGTCGATAAGTATATAAATCTAAGCAACAATTATAGTAAAAAGTCATGTTTGAAACTTTTAGTTACCGTATTATCAAATCAATACACAAACGAAACACATAAATGCGAAGTCATCGCAACCCAACCCGTTTAAAAATATGGGCAACGTCACCGATTTGGCGTTGCGACGTCGCATTATAGGCGGCTCTTAGTCACTAACCGTTTTATTCCCTAGGTTTTTTACTCTGCAGTTCAAATACGCAGTCTTGCCAAGCAGTGCAGTGACGTTTTTTGATACAGCTAAGTCAAAATAGGGTCCAGTGCGGGGCGTAGGCCGCGGCGCATCCGGTGCCCCCGCCCTCGGCCCCGCTATCGCGTTGTCCGCCGCAGGTGCTGATGTAGCTGAGGAGTTTGCTGGGGTCTTCCCCAGCTCCCTCTGGGCTGATGATACTGTTGACAATGAAAAAGTATATTAATCAAACATGTTAGTAAATCAGTATTAAAGTTGGTCATATTTTTAGATTTAAATATTTATTTACAACAAAGTTCTTGTCTGTCTAAAATCTAACAGCAGCTTTAGTTCCTCTTGTAAAAGCAATGTAAACACATATAGAGATATTTTCATATTAATAATGTTACTCTCAATTATTCATTTTAGTCATACCACATAATGTACTCGTATGAAACAATCTTGCTTTCTAATTTGTAGGATGCTAGCCCGCATGCAATAACGTAGCGCCAACTTCCTCTAAGCTATTCCAATAAATATTCAAATTTCACTATAAAGCGTCCATCTTGAAACTAGCTAACCCCAACTATGTTTAATCTACAGATCCTAGAGAACCTTAGCGTATTTCTGCAACTTCTTAAACTACATCTTCCGAGGTTTGTAATTTTATTCGTTCGCTCAGCAATTTTACTGTAGTTCAGTGTAGAAATGTAACTTTATCAAAACTATTGTGTGTTTTACGGTGTCTCTGTTAAACAGAGCACCTGCAACTTTGCGTAATGTTATTTACATAAAATTTATTAAAATAGTATTCATTCAAAAAGTATTAATTTTGCAGTTCTTTGTTAGATTATTCTATAATTAAAGTCAATAAATTGTGCCTATTTCTGCTACCAAGCAATAATGTACGAAAGAAAGATTGAAATGTTTAGTAAAAAAAGTCATGACTTGTTTATATTATAGCATTCTTTGTTATCTATTACAAAAACGTTTAAAACGGCTTAAAAACATTTTGCGGAGTTTATAAAATATATGCTATAGAACGTTTTACAACTTCATTATCAATTTCCTGAAATCAAATTTTAAGTTGCATTTTCTGTGGAATACCTATCCTATCGACCTTTCGTAGTTTCTCTTTCGTTATACCCTAGTTTAGTCCGTCAACTCGAGTAAATCCTAATTCGGTCGCGTGGAAACTTGGTAAAACCAATCATGTGTGTGAGCACTCAATATGACTGACGTCACTTGAAGCGACGGGTCAGTTGATGCTTTAGCTATAAAAAGGTGACTGCTAATCGATAAGGGATGCTCGTTTTACCCTCTCTGGTTCAGGTCAATTGCGTAGTTTTATTTGGAAAAAATACTATTTCTTAATCAAAAAATATCCCACCTAATGAGTTTTTTAGAACGAGTTTTAATTATTTTTATAATCTACGTCGAATCTTTAATAGCTTCCTGTCGCAATTACTCTTCAGGTCAAACCCTAAAAAATGTAATTTTATTACTATCTAAAAGGGTTCCAAAGAAAATGGCTGGATAATTTGAAAGCCCCAAAAAAGCGCTATACAAAAAGACACGAAAGTAAGCACTTGCGCAAAAAGCTTTTTCATAAAAAATCTTTGATAAAACAGTTCTGTAATACGACCGTTACTGATATGAAGTTCGAGGCCGTCTCTAAACATCACCCAACGTTTTAGTACAACCCTCAAATGTAATATTTGTTTTGTAGTCGGTTCTAAGCCAAGTGCCTTCAGGGCCACACTCACACTAGCGAGCAGTAACGCTAAGTAGCATAATGTTGTTTTAATGTCCAAGAGCTATTCTATTTGGCACAGCAGAGGCCTTATTGCACTAAACGTTAACATAACTGAAGCGTTTTGTTCTCAAGATAGTTTGCACTGCGTAGAATACGAAAACAGCACAATGCAAAGAACTGGCTATTCCGTTATACTGTTAAAAGTGCTACACGCATTTTAATTCCAACAACTTCATAAGTTTTAAAAAAACAGCGAGACTTACAAAATATTATTGTTTAACTGTAATTCTCAGAATACACATAAGCACAGACACATACGTAACAATGTAATAAGGATGCAGGCGATTAACTAGCCAAAAATTTTTTTTCGTTTTTTTGAATATTAAGTATCATAAAAAAAGTATGAGACAATGGAGCACCTAAGAATTAAATTAAAATCACCATAAAATGATAAGATCGTTGGCCTTTGTGAACCGTTAGAATGGCAGCGTCGTTTCGACTGTATCATTATCTAGTCTGACACTTAGGTAAATTGTCGAGCACCTTATAATAATAATAATAGCAAGCTTGCTCTTTTTTTAGCCTCATCATTTTCTCAATATTGACTTGACGCTGGTGGCGTATAGTAGTAAAGTAATTGGCTTAGTTTTTCCTAATAGATCAAGCTAAGCAACATTCTGTGTGGTTATTACTTGGATGGGTGACCACCATTTAAATTTTTATAATACACTGCCGTGCCTAAAGGGCCACATTAAGATGTCAGTCTTGGTTTTAAAATCTTATTAGTAGGACTTGACGGAGGCCATGGCCATTCTTCAGCGGTAGGCCCGGGAGAGTCGGGGAGCTGTCTACCGTCAAATTTAATTAAAGAATTTAATATAAAATAATGCATTTTTAGATGTGTTTTCAAGATTTGGAAACTAATTTGTGTTTTGTTTGGCCACTATGGATATGTATTTTTCTTAGATTATATGCATTGATTTCCAATTAAATACGGTCAGTAGGATATAAAAAATAATCTTGAACATCAGGGTATTATCCTCCTTAAAGAGTTAAGAGCCTTGCTGGTAAAATCTTCAGCTTCAGCAACACAAGAGACGGGGTCCATTTGGACCAAAGTTACCGGGGTCGCGGAAGATTGAAAATTGTCGTAACCCTAGAAAAAAGAGGAAACATTGGTGTGGTATTTAAGTCGGCAAGAGTTCGACATAATGATTTTCCATATCGAGATTTTAAAAAAAATCTTGGCTGCTGACATAAACAAAATTACTTGAGCGCAACACACACAGAACGCGGGCGCGGGCCCGCGGCAGATCTGCCGCGGGTGCTTTTTGTTGTATTTGTAGTGACGTCAAGGATGACAACACACTGAAAACGGGCGCGGGTCAGGTGAAGAGTGGCAGCCGCCTTCGCATTCAGTGTGTTGTCATCCTTCTTGTCCATGGATACTAATTAAAACAAAAAACACCCGCGGCGGATCTGACCCGACCCGCGCCCGCCTGATGTGTGTTGCGCGTTACTTAGCCTGAAAGTAGCTTACACCAAAAAATCTATTAAAAATTAAAAACGGACTTATTCGAGTCAAATTTCCAGTGTTGATTGTAGACAAAGTTGTATTACTAACTTTCTTTCTATTAATTTATCAAAAGATAATGAAGATTGATTTACATAAAAATTTGCTTCAGTTAGATAAAATACGTTTCATGTTTATTATTTTTACTACATAGCGACCATTACGATTTAATTTTTATGTTCGCTTGAGGGAAAGAAGTTATTTTTTCGTATTATATTTTTTTCTATTAATAGTCTGCTAATGGCATACAATATTTTTTTATGATAGAAATACCGGCAGCCTTTGATGTTATTTTTGACAATATCACTTCTACAAGTTTGTGTGTTTAGTAGATTTTTTTATTTGTAAAAGCAACAAACTAACTAAAATTGCTGAATTAAGCGTGAGTATATTTAAAATGTTTGCCAGTGATGACATTAATAATTATGACACATAAATGTAGTTGCTAACTATCGGTCTCATTTACAAGCTCAAAGGCGCTCAGCGAGCTATGTAAAGACCTATTGCATGAGTTTCCCTACGCAGTTTAATCTGTAACGAGGAACGAAATCCATAGAAGAACCAAGGTCACTGACATACTCGTAGCTCATAGAATTAGTAGCAATAGGCAGGCCCTTATAGCACAGCACGCAGACGTATCTAGTCCAGTGTCCACTGTATTTTTTACGCAAAAGAAATTTCAGAGTGAATGTCATAAATTATAATAGCTTCATAGCTTGGCTGTAAAAAATGTCTTGGGATGGAATGCTGTTGTTGGTGCTATTAAATGCAACCAAAAAGCCATGTAAATATAATGTATATGAATTGAATGAACAAAACATGGGTAAAATTCAACCCAAAAGCACACCGAAGGTTCGGAGAAATTTTATAGCCAAACCCTATCATATTTTTGCCTCGGGCACGGTGAAGGGAGTTTGTGTAATATGTATAAATATATTGCAATTATGTTGAGAGGTTGTAAGTTCAAGATTTTTTTCGGAACCTCCAAGCTTCAAAAACTTTATTGGGGTATATTTTATAGAGGCAGTAATTTCACAGATTCTCTAAGGTTTTTGCTGGAGCCAAACTTGATAAGTACCTAAAGAAAATACTTCTGCAAGGCAATTATATATCTATATTGCAACCTATTTTTAATAAAAATGTAATGGAAATAAATAAGTATCTATACTAATTGAGACACAAATTACAGGAAAATCCTATGGTCTTAAAACTAGCCTAAGCCTGTATCGTAACAGCAGTGGTATTCCGTTTTATTATAAATCACACGACAATAACTTACTCACAGGTTTATGAATTAAAATGCTTGCAACAAAATTACCGCATCCATGTTTCTTTAAATTACTAATTTGGATTAACTTAGACTGTTTGAATTGTCTAATATTAATAACTTAATATATAAATCAGGTCAGGAGTACAACAAAAACAAAAATTAAAATTAGGTATCCCACAATTAATTCTCCTTCTCAAATTGCAAGTAAAACCCGCAATAAATTTCGGTCGCACAAAACATTTGAAATATGAGTGTAAGCTGCTGCGAAAATACGCAATGCAGATGGCGCAATGACTCTGCCCTGATTTGGTACCGACCAATAATCGCACAAACAAGATTTTCTTTCTATGGCCTACATATTTTTATGTTGTCGATGCCTGTTTGTTCTTTGCAATGTATTCTGGGGCTCTTTTACTTTGTACATTTTCAGTAGGAATGTAGCACCAAGACCTTGTATTTATTTTCGGTGTAGGAATGGGTTGAGGCATGTTTTATATAACATTATAATATTATATTCCAAAAACTTAAAACTCAATAAATATTTGCAATCTACCAATCTGCATTGAGTCTTCGTGGTGAATTAAGACCCAAATAATCTTGTTTTGGAGTAAGTCAATGCCCATAAAAAGGAAACATTAAAAAGCTGCTATGATGGTAATGAAGTGATGATGATAATGAAAATTGTAGTGTAGTCTATCCTTTTCTTTTTTGGTTATTTTCGTCACGCACGTGCGTTTGTGTTTAGACAGTCAGCCGGCGCCACATAGCAATTCTCTTGATTTATATTTTACAGACCCGCAAGTATTATACTGACACACGCGATATCTGCGCTGTTAGGACGGACGCGATGGCCCCAAATGGTCCTAGTTGTTATTATGCTGTGACTTCTCGTTGAAATCAAACAGTTTAATTTAAAACTCTGTTTGGTCCCTGCCGCTGTGTAGTAAACAAAGTGCCTAGTATCTACACGTGTAGTCTATACAGAAATCATTTGCTCCATCCATAAATTCAGATATCCGCACATTTATACAGAAATACAATAGCCTCTAATTATTACTATACGTCGACGTTTATTATGGCGTTATATAATAAATCACTAAGGTAATTTGTATCACTTTACCAGCACCTCACAACATTAAACAGCCAGTGATCCAAAACGGAAAGGCGAATAAAATAAAAGCAGCCGATGGATAGCTATAATAAAACTGACCATTACTAAAGTAAACAATATTAGAAAAGAGTCGTTGCTATAAATCTTGCCAGAAAAGCTCAGACAGCGCTTGGTCGGATTGTGGCGAGAACGCAATATACGTTATACATAAGTTAGATTACGTCGTCCGCATAGTACCCGTAGCACTTATGACTAAGCTATAGTTTGGACCGTTTATGAAACATTAGTAAAACTCAGTTTTAGAGTTTCTATTACGTTCTAGAACCTGTCAGACACCAGCTTAGCGTCAAATCATTATTTTTAATAGATCAAGGCAAATTAAATATAAGTTATAATATTTGGCTAATATTTTGGATGGTAGCGACAAGGGTATATTATTTATTTCAATTTGTTTTATTAATGTTAACTAAACAACATTATTAGAAATTTGCAATTAAAATCAGGACAGGCCTTTGCCCAGCAGTGGGAGAGTATAGGCAAACTAAAAAAAATGTTAATTAAGATTTAGTCGAAATTTTTAAGACAAAATGTATAAAATAAAGGTTTGTGTATTTTTTTTTGTGTGGAACCTATTCCTTAAATATTATGCACTATAAATGAAACACATTTATATAACAATGGTAAGACAAGTCTATACAGGGTCATTCATTATCAACCTGACAAACTTACGGGATAGGTTCCACACATAAAATTAAAATATATGCACCTATAATTTTTTTTATTTTTATGTATGTTTTGTCTTAAAAATCCCAAGTAAACAAAAAAAAAATCAATTACGTTTTTCCGCTCAATTATTATTTATCGTTGTTGGGAATCAAGTTAAGCAAGGTAATAATGAAATATTCGAGTGTGCGCGCCCAGTAGCGAGTCAAGGACACGCGCAGGTAAAGGACGTGCGGGTTATTGACCCGCGGTTCATTGACGCGTGGGTCACTGACACGTGCCGAGCGCTGCCTTTTCGATTTTTAACAAGGATAACTAATTATTAAGCAGAATTACGAATTTTTTTTTTAAATATAAAAAAAAACGTTAAGAAAAAAAAGGTACAAGTATTTTTTTTTATGTGTGGAACCTACCCCTTAGGTTTGTCAGGTTGATAATGAATGACCTTATATAGTCCGTGTTATTTATATTTAACTCAAGAGCTTTACCGGCGGACGTACTACTGATTTGACAAAACTAGAATATCGTGCTCAAGGAACTTATTTTTGACACGAAATAAGGTTTTGTTTACTACGTTCTCTTCTCTATTTCTGCTAATATAATGCAGTAGGAACCTTAAAAAAACTAGTTTGGCGGCTGTTGATAAATAGCGTGGGTACGATCGTTTAATGGTGAGTTAGAATTCAATAGTACCTAAATGAGTTTGTTTACCATACATTTTGCTGACAGTTGGATAAAATAATAACCATTTACAGAGAAAGAAAAAGATGTTGTGTTTGTTAGTTTTTTGTGTACGTATCTTTCCAAATATTGCAACTGAACTTAACTTGTACGTTATGCTAAGCATTGCCAATTAATTTAAGTTATTAAAATTATAATTTCTATATAATTATATATTTTTTTGATATCCTTGTTTTTATATTGATATAAATCAAATTTTTCTTTTTTTTCTTAGTTTTATATTGTTTTTTTTTACATTACATATCTAATCGTTAACGCTAAGACTCCACATTCATTTCGGTTCACTAGCTTATTATTGTTTATTTAATTGAGGAAACTTCACTGGTTTATGTAAAATGCTAAGATGTTAAAATAACTGTGTAATAGTACTGTTTGTTTTCCAAAAAAAAAAATATTTTTTCAAGAAAACAGGTATAATAAAATACGGGTAAGGTACTGCTACCCAGCAGTTTAATTTTTGTAATTTCAATAACTAAACTAACGCAATCTACTGTTTGCTTAAATTAAACTAATACAAAACGTAGAAGACACGACTTTTAATTAGAAATCGTAAATAAACAAAGATTATTCGCAATACTTAGTTGAGTTTAAAAAGCTTTGAGAGCTCATAAAACAAGTCTAACAAAAAACATTCATTGCTGTGTACCTTTTTCCCTTTTTTGCCTTTGAGGAATGGATTTTATTGACAATAAGAAGAACAAGTAACAATCAAAATACCATAAAGTTCCAAACTCCCTCCCAAATCCAATCAAGAATTACCTATAACACCCAACATAAGTACAGTTATCCGATTAAAGGTTTGTTTATCGAACTAAATCTGTTTATTGCGAAGCTGTTACATAAACTTAAAGCAATCAAAAAGTTTTCCTTCTTTTCGAGATGTAAAGCGGTTTAACGGAACCACTTTATGTACGGTTCTTTTGTCTGCTTTGAATTTAAGTTTATCGGTAAAGCTTTTCTTGGTTTATTGTAAACCTCAGTGTGGCTATAACACCTTCTTTTAGAGGACGAGTGCAATTTTTTTATTAGTTATAGAGTATTTAGTTTATTAGTTAAACAGTATATAAGGTTACAGGTTCGATCAACATAGTTAAGCACTGTTCCGCGTAGTCATCATTTGGATGGGTGACTGCCAGTGGCAATTTCAACTGAGCGCTCCCGTGCTTCGGAGAGCACGTTAAGCAGTCGGTACCGGCTTTTTCAAAGTTGTTAGGCCATGACAGAGGCCTTCGGGTGGTCTAGAAACTCTGTCACCAGAGTTGGCCACTGACTCATACGAACTGACTGACTGACTGACTGGTTCGATTGCCGTTACGGGACAAATACTTGTTGCACAAGTGCATGATATGAAAAAAACTTTTATGTCTAGTGTCTTAAGTAATAGTATATGTTAAATATATATCTAAAAATTAATGGTAAAGTGAGGTGAAGTTATAATTATTTTCAGTAATAATTATGGCCAAATACGACTTAGACAAAAATATTGTAATAAGCGTCGCGACTGAATTGCCAAAATCAAAATGGTAGTGCCACCAGCCACCGTGTTCAAATCACTTCCGTCAATAAAACAAACGTTTTTGAATTTATTTTGTTATATATTACATGTGATCCTGTTTTGATGAAAACTACAAAGAAACATACACTGTACCAAAATATGCAGTCCTAAAATAACAAAGGCATGTTACGAGTAACATCATACTCGAGATGGATGACGGCACAGCTTGCTGCCTGGACTAGCAATCTAGTTGTTACATGCCTTAGGTTATACATTTTACACTGTATTTCCTTTTGTATAGCGCAACTTTTAAATAAATAGAGGCAGAGTAATTCAATATACTATCCAGTAGGCTTTGTTTACAAATTGGTTTTGCTAGATTGGGTTTACGGTTACAATTCCAAAAAGCAGAAAATAGGCTTCGTGATAATGTGGTTTGCGTAGTACATGCATAATATTATGTATTATAATATATATAGGTAATGTAAGGAGTACTGGTGTCGTGGTCTATGGTGGTGTGCTGTGGACAAGGTGCGACGCAATACGCATGCTCGGTCGCGTTACCTGGGCAACGGAAGAACATAGATGTCAGAGAGTGTGATCGTTGACTCCGAATAATTGTGGTTTTGATAAATATATCATAAATAATATTGAACTTATAGTCTTGTCTTTAAACCCCCTCTAACAGTAAGTATAATGTTAATAGCAAAAATGTTTTTTTTTTGTTTATGGCAGCAAGTGACACGACGGTCAAGTCGCCCGCCTGATGTTAAGCACCACGCCTGACCATAACAGATGCAGTACCACCCAAGGCTTAAAGTTTTCCTGGGTGAGAATCAAACTTATAGCCTTCCAGGCTGAATGGTCAGACATTGTGGTTGTGTTGCAACATCAGAGATATCACTTGCGTGTTACCATTCTGAGTCGTTAGATCGAAAGTTTCATGTATCTGCTAATTTTACCGAACACTTTGAACCGGAACACAGCAATGCGAGCATTATTGCTTGGCGGTAGAAATAGGTATGATGGCTTCCCTGGACGAGCTCTGCATACAGAACACTCTTTTTTCGGTCAAATTTCAAAACATGGGTAACATAGGTTTGGTGAAAAGTTTTGTAAATTTTTAGACTGACATTATTATTTTTACAACTAATTATATAATATGTCAATATTTTTTCATAAAACGATTAACAGTCATAATACTCGTAGCATTACAAAAATAATTAATTGCAAAAAAACAGACATTACAATTATTTCCAACTAGGCCGTCACTGCGCTAGTTTTGAATGAAAAGATTTTGGTTCTACTTTTGATTTTTATTATGATACTGATACGTTTATTTGAAATATGAAACATAAAATCATTGATTTAAAGTTGAAACTATACGAAACTTTGACGACCGATGTGGCGCAGCGGGCGCAGGTCCACCTGCGACGCAGAGGTTGCGGGTTTGATTAACGCCTCGGGACAAATGTTTGTACGACCTACTAATATTTGTTCCGGGTGTTCTGGGTATTTCTATATAATAATAAAAAATATCTATCTATGTATTGTATTGTATTAAATATATATCAGTCATCGCGTTACCCATAACACAGCTCTGTTTAACAGCAGCTTACCTGGGGCTAGATGACACTGTGTGGATTGTCCAGCATTATTTATTTATTTATTTATTTATTTATAGTGCGAGTCGTTGTAGCATCTATGGGAGTAATACAACTTAAACCAAAACTTTCCGTTACTTTAACGTCTAGTGAAATAAGCCCGCAGCGCTCAAATATGGCAGAAAAAACAACCGAATTGGTAGCACTCCAAGGCCAAGTTCTAAGTACTCCCACAATTTGTTAGCGAATATGGAATTTGCGTAGGCTCTCTAACAAGAAGCCGGAGGCAAGAAATGTTTTCATTATTTACTCCGTATCTTTGTGATGACTTGAATTTTAGAACAAAGGCCCCTTTTATGTTTGGATGAAATGATTTGAAATTTCACTTGGACGAAGCTGAATGTAGAGTCAATAATGAAGAGAGAATGAATAAAACAGAGTTTATGGACAAGTTAAGGTTAAGTCCAAGGCACTTTGATGAATCGTACGATTTTCGTAGCTTAATTGAAGATCGTTTTTTTTCTTAACAACTGACTTTAACAGTCTTATTTGGTACCTGCTTCAATAAAAAAAAGTTTTTTTTTTCATTAAGTTTTATTATGAAATTAAACTAATATTCAACAACTTTTTTTTTAACAACCACATACGTATTAACGTATTGCCATTCAATGTGGTAATGCATGTTGGGAACGCTTCGTAGTGATTTGGATCAGTTGAGCTATCTATAGGTCGTTTGCAACGGTCTTTAGATGGCTCAACTGTTTCATATGTCTTTTTTATATTTTGTGATGTAATGTAATTATGTACATATTTTATTTTGTTATTAAAGTTTATTAACTTAAGTGAACTTATTATAATAAAAAGTTTACAATTAATATAAATTCAAAAAAAGCAAATGTGAATATATTATGAACAAAATATTATATTTTTCATAAACAAATTATGAAGATACTTTCGATAAATCCATTGCGTCGCTAAAAATCCCGTGTGAACGATAATACATACTTGTGCCTGATACCTAGTCGACTTGCTAAATATAATATGGTAAAAAAGTTAAACTTCAAAGAACGCCAAAAAATTCATTAATTCATTAATTCATTCATTCACATTCATTCATTTTAACCATAGTTGCGTTGACTAGCAATCGAAAAATCGTGCCGTAGTAGTTATTATTTCTGTACCTATAGATAAACGTCAAAATGTAACCGTTCAAATATTCCTTTTCTCACAATCAACTGAACACATTTGTGAGCTCATGAATAATTATTTCATGTAAATGCGCAATGGCTTCATCATTACGCCTGGTAAATAAAATTTGGAAACTTGTGCGCGTACGTTATTATGTACAATGCAAACACATTATGAATTCTTGCTTTCTTTTGGCACTTGAGAGCTGCAAACGTTTCATTTTCATGCTTGGGTACACAGCTTGTACAATTTGTTTTGTTGAATAAAATACTGTATCCACACATTCGTGCAGTGTCATACCGCTATTTATATCAAAATGCCGGTGGGTACCGTCAAAAGTTAACATTGTTGTGGTGTTGTTTTGATAGAAATTGTAATTATAAAAGATAAAAGTAAATACCTAAGTTCGTGTGAGTCAGTGGAAAACTCTGGTGACGGAGTTGATAGACCGTCTGAAGGTCTTCGTCATGGTTTGATAAAGTTCGTCTAAATAGCCAATGTACTCATTGAAATTATAAATACGCGAGACAGTGCTTAACTTGGTTGATCTGTTATGAATAACTTAGCCAGCTACGTCATGAGCGCTTCTTATATAGGATCTTATAAAAATGTTTTATTCGAATGGAATCTGTTATACTTCGAAATATCGAAATCGACAATAGAACATTTCGATTCGTTACTGAAGTCGATAGATAAGAGTTTGTGTAAACGCTATGGTGCAATATGTTTGCACGTATTTACACTGACCCCATATACGTTTTGTCCTTGCCTCTGGAAAAGACCTTTATTTATATATACTGTACAAAATATCAACGGACAAGCATGCGGGTAGTTACGATAATGAATGTGCGCATCCATCTTATTTCTCTCGCATATTATACTTTAATGTTTGAAAATTATAGTGAGTTGTAAACTTGTAACATTGGATAATAAGTAAAAAGTTGTATAATTTTTTTTTATATTTGTCGTTACTATGTTTGATTTATAATGACCTTGATGATACGGTGGGAGAGTGTATGCATGGTTGAGAACGACTATACCACGTTAAAGTCTTTTGTGATTTGCAAATTGCCCGCCATCGCATGACCATTTTTATCTCTTCCATATTTCGTAGCTAATTCTACGCCGTAGGCCACCACTGTTCATCCATGCCTGTTTGCCGCAAACTCATGCTAAGACAACGTAAGTAAATAGGAAAAGCTACTCGTATTTGACGCAAGAAAGAAGTAAACGAGTGATTGTTGTAATTTTATATAACAAACCTAGCAAAATATTCCATGATTTTGTCCTTCAGATTAAAAGGAACACACCCAGTTGTTATGACATACGGTTTAGGATGTAAGTCGCAATGCAACGCAATGATTTTATAATATCAAAATTTAGCACTTGTTTTCCAGATAGCGAATCGCAAGCATGAGTTAAAATTACAAATTCAATAACGTTAATATGATCTTTGTAAAATACAGGACTTAAGCCATCTACATTCCAAATTTCATCATAATCATCATAAAGTTGTCACGGAGAGACGTGGTAACAAACATTCACACACACACCCACACACCCAGATTTTCGCATTTATTATTCTTAAAATAGGATCATACCATTACTATCATTTTGTGGCAAACGAAATATAGGCCTCCCACTCAGTGGACCGAGAACATTAAAGCGGTCGCAGAAAGTCGGTGGATAGTAAAGGCTCAAGATCGGTTGTCATGGTATTATTTTGTGTAAACTCTATGTCCATCAGTGGACCTCTATTGGCTGATAATGATGACTATCGTTGTATTCAGGCAGGCCCTACTGTCCATTTTCATTTGGTACTTATTCTTGCGACGAGACTATCTTCATTATTTCCGCAAAGCATACAAAGGAGTTGTCTAAACTAAAATTGCTTAAGTTTGCAAGTTGGCATAGTATTTGTGACCTACTTAGTTGGTCATGTCACTAATAACTAAGCAACGTTCGTGTATAAAGCCAAGTTCTCTTAATATGCGGCTAGGCGAATTATGAAGCAAGTTTTTATGGAATGCATTTAGTTTTGCGTATAACAAATTAGCGGATTTGTTATTTATAACTAACTGCAAAACTGTTCAAAATTTAAGTCATTTGTTCATAAAGCAGTTAAAAAATATTTTATAAAACGTAATCTTGTTCGGTTGAACTATTTTAAACATCAAGTTTCACACTTGTAAAATACTGTTTTGTATTTTTGTAGGTATCAGATTACATTGTAAGTATCACATGATAATAGAACCTATAATCGAGTACATTATATTATGTTGTGTTCACCTACACAATTTGACTTTGTGATGTGCGTTGTGCGTATTGGTTTTTGCTAATTTATCTTGCTGTATACTACTGACGTAGAGATGCAACAGTCATCACCAAGTGTTTCAGTTTCATACCATTATACAATACAACCTTTTGTTGCCAACGACAATCCAACAACTCTAGCTTCAAATCTGTGAATTTCAGTTGCAAACAAAACTAACTCATTGTCCTACGAAGCAACGGCAAGCGAGGCTTTTCCGTATAGAATTCTGTTGCAACGCGACGCAAAGCAATCCATCACAATATAAATACATAATACATAATAACATATACACGTCGCGTGTAGTACGTGTGGCGTCATGTGTCGTACCTAACTGACGCGTATGAAGGGTTTTTGCACCAAACGTAAAGATAATCGTTTATTTTATCACATAATTTGTATAAATAGATATTTGCGTTGTCAAAAATTCTACAGATAATGCATATCAATTCAACTTTAATTCAAAAGTGTTATGTTTCATATTAGAAAAACAAGCGCACCAACTTAAGAACATAATTATTTTTTTCAACGCTGACGATCGAGTCGTAATAGCCCAATTCTAATTTTGTTTTTCAGTATAGCGATACAATACGATACATTTAAAAAGTACCTTAATTCTTCAATGCAACAATGCAACTGTTGTGATCATGATTTTACTAAAATATATTGGTAAATAAAAATTATATTGGGGTAAAAAAACAGAGCCCGGCAATTGTGATCCGTCGGCAGACCGTAATGAACTAACGATACATCTTACAATTAGAAGGCGGAGTCTACAAAACCTTTGCTCCCAAACTCTTAAATACGCACTGTGCCGCGTCTCATTGAAAAACTGATTTAGGCGACAAGCTTTGTTTATAGCTACTTTTTGATATTTTTAGAGTGTATCACATCACATCGCTTCTTGTTGTTGCGTTTATAGCACACCTAGAACACCGGCCACCAAACGTATACTCTGCTATTGCATGTCTGTGGTAACAAAAGGCCTCACATAGCAACACTGGCGACACAAGGCGACACTATCTAATCGCACCACAGCTACAACACTACATACCCCAGGACAATAATGCTTGACGTGGCGTATAAAAGTAAAAAGATAAACTGGTGGTATGGTGAATTGAGTCGTTCGTCAACTCACACCATAAATATTGTCCCAACTGGTTTGAGTTGACGAATCGTAAAAAAGCTATACTCCTCGTTCTGCAACTCACACCACTTTTACTTTGGTTGAATTTTTGTACAGTCAACTAAAAAAGTGTGTAGCAGTAGAAGTTCATGGGTCTAGATAACTTTTGTTATTTTGGTCTAGATAATTGTTCGGGGACTATTTACGAAGCATGTTTTATACCAACACTATTTCTGATACCTACGATACAGAGAAATCTAGTGCAAGGTCAAGATTTGGCTGCTTGGGTAATGTTTTATAAAGCTTAGCCGATAAAGTTTATCTAGCTTTGAATATCGAAACATTATAATGGCACAACAAAACTACAAGTATTACTGCAGCAAAATAGTATGGCTGCAGGCAAAGTTGTTAAATAACGTCTTATGGTTTTCGTTCTTATTCGCAACAAGTTAGAGAACAATTTTGTTTAAAGGTTATCGTTTCAGCTAGCAACCATTAAACTTGTAACATTAATTACGAAGTTGGTCGCAAGTATAAGTGTAAAATAAAACTAACAATTAAAATAAAAGCTTGTAATCGCTGTGATATACAAATTAGACTTCCTTTTACCCTGATTTGCAAACATAGAAGCACTTAATAAAGAAATGAATGTTTTCATTACGCAAAGTGATATCCAAAAGAATTTCTAGCTACCATGGGTAAGTGTTTCAGTACGATACGAAGTACATAGTAGTTAAATAACTCAGCTGGTCTCTCTCCCACATGAACAGCATTGTGTGTGGATGAAAGAGAGAGTACACAAAAGAATCTTCGATCGAGGTTTTGTTAACGCAATCCGAGGCGGCTGTAATAGGGTTTACTCGGCCTACATTCTTTGTTTATCTTCAATAGGTGAGTTACGTTTTTGTTTTCCTTCAATCAGATTCTTAGTTGTTTTTTTTGCATTCAATTAAGGTTTAATTTTGTTTTTAGATACATACTGAAAAGGGTATCTGGTAAAATTGTTAGTGATACCATTTGAATGGGATGTCGATTTTGTATTATGTGTGATATTGGTTCTCTCATTCTGCTATCGTCCAATACAAACTTAAGCTTTTGCTCAAAGATGCCATGCTAAATGGCATAGTTTGTGTGTTCATATGATTTCACTCAGCTCCATAACAGCTCAACGGATTAAGATCAAGTTTGAACTCTACTGCTGGACATATTATGCATTTTTCAAAGAGTGCCATGACAACTGTTCTTGAGTCTTCAATTTCCACCGAGCCTGTGACCTTTAATGTCATCAGCCCACAGAATAGATATGGTATGACGTGCTCTAGTTTATCATATACCTAAGCTACTTTTTACAGCAGTACACCTAAATATAAATCAACAACTTTTAAAGTTGGTAACGTTGGTTATCTATCACACTCAAGAAATAGTAAAAACCTCATCTTCAGTTTAAAAACGCTTTATAATAATACAATATGCATGCTTAGTGTTAGTTAATTATAATAAAATTGTTAACATGATTCGTTTGTTGACGTGCCTCTTTTCGTCAGCCAAACGCTTCATTTTTCCTGAGGTTATTTTTCATCAATTCAGTCAGAACCGCGATTTATTTAGAATCGAAATAAATAATAAAACGAAAATTGAATAGAGGCTGCAGACACTCGTCCAAACGCTTGACAGATTAACAACCCAATACAAAGTTTTCGAAACGTCGTCAGTCTGAAACCGTACGACAGGCTTTACGGGCTTTACCGCAGTCAATCTTGCGAACGATTCCACAGACGATGTGGCAAATTATAGGCAAACTAAACATCTCTGACGTATTCTTGCAAATATACAAGGGTGCGAGGTGCGACTTCACGAGGAACTGGTGGCAGCCCCGGCAACCCCTTTCATCTGCGTTTCATGCTCTACGTAAAACTCGCAGGGACACCTCTGAATTATTTGGATACCACTTTGCTTTGGTTCGGGTATAATAATGCGCGTACGATATCATCAAAAGTTTTAAATTTACCTTACAATCAGGTAACCTTCTTCTTTTTAATTTGTAGCATTTCCTTTAGCATAGACTTTTTACAAATACGCGCTAGTTATAATATCGAAAACGAGAACCCTTTTAGAACAGTTTAAGAGTTGATGCAATTTTGTTTTCTCGCTGTCTCCAGTCTTTTTCAGTGTCTTTGTTACCATAAAAAAAGAATCACTTAACATTGAAATGGTTTTATTGACTTATTATCATAAACTAAAACAAAATTTCAAGGCAATTAATTTTAGAGCGCTAAAGTTTACTGTGTAGCGGACAATTATCTTAAATTATTTTACGAACGGTAATTTGAAAAGTTTCAACTCATTTTACATGGCGTGATTTAAGTTATGCAGGGTTCATTACAAACTTTCATTTATTTGCATTTTTTAATTCATTTTAGAAAGCAACCTTTGATACAAATAAAATTAAGTTGTAATCATATTTACTAACGTGTTTAAAATTTAATTTGCTGCTACGAGTACTATAGATTTGAAATGCCAAACTATTTTTTTTTTTTTTAATAAAGTGTTCATAGTTTAGATGAAACGTGACAGTTTTTCGCTTTGGGCTTCTTCAAATAATCTGCACTCCGTTTTATTAACTAAAGTTCATTGGCTAGCCAATATATTTTTAAAATCTCCTACTCCTAAGGGTGAACGATCTAAGCTCAAATATTAAGACCAAAACTATTTTAATTAGTTCAGCAAATCATAAGTATTTATTTTAATTTTGTATAAGTAACCACCAGGGACCTAGCACGAGTTCCAGAGTTTTTATCTCACTATGGATAAAATCTATTAGCAAGATGGGTAGACGACATAATCAATTTCGAGGGCCGTAAATAGATCTGATAAGCGTAGGATCGCTGTAGATGGCACAAACTGGGTGCCTATACTCAGCAGTGGATGTAGTCAAGCTGTGGATGATGATGATAGATAAAATCATAAAACATTAACCTAACACACCGTACAGTAAGTGAAGACCCCATGTGCTGTGTCGTGAGTATTAGAAACTACGAGTATGTACCTATGATACCACAAATACCACACGAAACAAGTATTTTCAGATCTTGCAAATATTTACCCTGCAGCAGGAATCAAACCTGCAACTTCTTGTTTCGGCGTGAATCAACCAGGCACTCGCATACCTCTCTTCGATGTTGTCAATTTGTTTGCTAAAGATATTAATACTGTCTGTACCTTATTTTTTTCTCCTGTTACAAAAATTGCCTATGTAAATCCATTTAAGCAAGTCAAGCTATTTTAGCTGAGAATATCAAGAATCTTAATCCAACACACGCACGAATACGTACACCTTATCCTTGTTCAAAAAAACCTTAAAGGTAGGATATTTGAAAGAAATAAGGATTACATACCGATCCTCAAATGTATCACACGTATTGCCTTTGAATTTTCGCGTTACGATTTTTTAAAAAGCGCTCATTTTATTGCGATGGTGGGTAGTAATGCAATGTATCCTCTTGATATTTGTAGTGTATGACTAGTACTACTACGTTTTAATTTAAGAGCACGTTTATTCTTCAGTTGAAAAATATAGCACGTGTCGTCCCACTGCTGGGCAAAGATCTCTCATAGATTAAGTGATCTCTCACAGTGAAATTCTTGAGGATTGTCATCGCTTAAAAATAATCCAGAAAGCAGCAAGTCAACTCTAATTTAACCTAAAGGTAGTACTAATATTTGTTCTGTGCCAGTCAGTAAAGTTTTTACTTTCATATTGCAGGCACTGGTAAGTAGTAAAATAGTCAGCAAAACTTGATCGCAACCCACTTATTTTTATGTCTTTTATGAATAAAAATCCTCTATGGTTTAAATTTTTTTTTTTTTTTTTTTTTTTTTTTTTTAAGAATACATTTTAAAATAATGTATTCAATAATATTACAATCTAGCCTTACGTTTAGGCTAATGAGTAATTTTAAGTTGACCTACTCTTATAAAATAAATTAGTTGCTAAGAATGTGTCCATTGGCACTTTTCTTACTGTCTCTATTTATTAAGGGGAAGCACTTTGTTCATGTGTTTATTGTAATTTTTCACTCTATGTTAAGGTCACTATTGATTTTACACTACTAACTCAAAAGGTTTAGTCCTTTTGAGCCTTCTCACTATATCCGTGTTGTCGAGGAGCTGGATTGCCTCGACGTTTACATGATGGTGAAGTCGACGCTCGTGAGCTTCTGCATAGTTTTTTATTACGCTGTCGACGAAGTCTATCTTAAGGTCCCGGTGCAGATCTTCGTTTCTTATGTACCAAGGAGCATTTACGATATTCCTTAGTACCTTGTTTTGAAATCGTTGTATAATAAGAATATTACTTTTTTTGGTACAGCCCCACAGCTGAATACCATATGTCCATACTGGCATTAGGACTTGTTTATAAAGTATAATTTTGTTATGTACAGAAAGGGCAGCTTGTCCTCCAAGCAACCAGTACATTTGTTTGTAGCGTATTTCTAACTCATCTTTTTTCTTCTTAACGTGAGCTTTCCAGCGTAGCTTTGCGTCAAGCGTCATGCCCAGATACTTGGCCGTATTTTCATATGGTATGCTCTTTTGATTAATATACACAGGGTAGTACTGTTGATTTTTGTTAGTGAAGTTTATGTGAGTTGATTTAGTCTCGTTCAGCTTTATTCTCCATTTATTTGTCCAGTCTTGGATTTTGTCAACAGCCTTTTGAACCTTTTCTGCCGCTTCTGCGAAGGTGTCGCCAACGGCCATTATAGCCGTGTCGTCAGCAAAGGTTGCAATGGTGTTATTTTCTAATTCAGGGATGTCACTGGTGTATAAAAGGTACAGGACCGGACCCAATACGCTACCCTGTGGTACCCCAGCTTTTATTTCTTTGATATCAGAGTATGCGTCTTCTTGTCTGATTCTAAAGGCTCTGTCTTCTATGTATGATACCAAAATATCTGCATATGGTTTAGGTAACATTTTCCTTAGTTTTAGTATAAGACCTTCATGCCATACCTTATCGAAAGCTTGCGCTACATCTAGGAATATAGTAGAACAAACTTTTTTATCTTCCAGTGTTTTCTCAATTATACTTGAAATTCTATGGACCTGGTCTATTGTTGAGTGTTTTTCTCTGAACCCAAACTGGTGTTCTGGAATAAGGTTCTTAGCTTCAATTATGGGTTTTAGCCGTTTTAATAATAGCTTTTCAAACAACTTGGACATTACTGGTAGCAGGGAAATCGGCCTGTATGATGTAACCTCAGACGGTGGTTTCCCTGGTTTTAATATCATAATAACCTCGGCTACTTTCCACAGGTCTGGCACATATTTCAACCTCAGTGCGGCGTTGATGATATTTGTTAACTTAACTAAAGCCTTTCTTGGCAGATTATGTAATATTTCACCGGAAATTAGGTCAAATCCCGGTGATTTTTTAGCATTTATATTTCTATTAATTTCATTTAAGACTTCTCTAGGTGAGACAGATGGTATAAAGGTTTCTTCATCGGGTGTATCACAACTTGTGGTAGTGAGTTCTTGATATGATTGGTCTTCATTGGGTTTAAAAGTGCTTTCTAGATGCTCTGCAAACTTTTTAGCCTTTTGTTCATTACTAACGGCCCATTTCCCATTATCCTCTTTTAGTGGAGGAATCTGAACCATCGGCCGTTTCATGTTTTTAGTTGCCTTCCAGAGAGAATAATTGGTTTTATGACTGTTGGTTAGCTTTTGAAGATAATTGTTTGTTGAGTTATTAATAAATAATTGTATTTCTCTCTTCAGCTTTTTTGTAAGATTATTTAACTTTGTTTTATCTTGCGGAGACCTAGACTGGTGCCATTGCTTTCTTTGTCTTCTTTTTTCAGCTATTAATTGTTTTATCTCTCTTGGATAAGTATTTCTTGCAATCCTTTTTTTAATATCAGGTGAGTTTTTCCAGGCGGTCTGTTGTATAAGAGTAATAAACTTTTCCACTTCTATATTCAGCTGCTCTGGGGTTTTCAGCGGTACCTTAAGGTCTATATTTGAGTCTAATTCTATTTTGAAACTCTCCCAATCCGTTAGTTTATTAACTAGAGTCAGAGTATTTTCTTTATCTAATACTGTATCTCTTATTTCTAAATATATTGCAGAGTGGTCTGAGTTCATATCGTAACTCTGTTTTGTGTTTAGGTAGTTGGACGATATGTTTTTATAGATAAAGAAGTCTATTAAATCTGGAATTTTTGTCGGATCGGTTGGCCAGTATGTTGGTGATTTTGTTGATGCAACGTCTGACTTTGCTTCTTTTATGGCTTTCAAAAGTTCTTTTCCTTTTGTATTCGTTAGCCTGGAGCCCCAATATATGTTCTTGGCATTGAAGTCACCTCCCAATATAAACCTCTCACCAAGAGACTGAAGAAGACTCAAATATTTGCATTTTGGTATCGTATATCTTGGTGGGCAATATATGGCTGCTACCGTAATAGGATAAAGCTTAGTAATTATACAAATAGCTATTGATTGAATATCAAGCTCTTCATATTTACTTTCTTCATGGTGTTTAATATTTTCTTTTACAATAACAGCACTGCCGCCTCTTCCTTTATTAGCCGGATGTAATGCATGATAAACTTTATAACCATTAAATTTGATGTAGGACTGTTTTGTGAAATGCGTTTCTGATATCAGGCACACATCTATGTTTTCTATATTTAGGACTACTTGCAATTCACTTTGGTGTTTTTGTAGCCCATTACAATTCCAAGCCATTATTTTGAGTGAATCAATCATTTTAAGGCCTTTGTTATAGCAGTTTTAGTGCTATTTTCTATTTTCTTCAGACGCTCATCAAAAGTTATCATCAGTTTTAATATTTCATCTAACTTATTGCTATTTGTGTAGTTTGGCTCATTACTTTGAGTGTCGGTTTTGCCGACCGCTTGAGCGTATGAAACCTTTTTGATATTGGCGCTAGTAGGCTTTGAAATTATATTGTGCTGGATAGTAGGAAGTTTATCACCTACCAGTTTACTAGCTACTTGATGCTTTACCGCCACTGATGATTTATTGACAGCCTTGTTCCTAATTTTTTGCATTTCTTTGGCTATTATACAGCCTCTGTAGTTGGCCGGGTGAGCTTCTCCGCAGTGAACACATTTCGGCTTTTCTTCTGCTGGTTTTTTGCAGTCTTTGGTTAAGTGCTTACCAGTGCATTTAACACATCTAGGCTCTTTGGCGCAGTACTTATGTGTATGGCCATACACCTGGCACCTCTTGCACTGGGGGATCAGTTTTGGTGAACGAAGTGGTTGTATTTCAACCACACACCCTAATATGTATTTGATATTAAACACTTTGCTAATTTCTTCTTGATTGTTGAAGGTAAGCATGAACATGTTGAGTGGTTCCTTAGTTTTCCAGCTCAACTTGTTAACCGCGTCTTCAATCTTGTAACCTTTAGTAGTCAGGTCTTCAATTATTCTTTCGGTATTGCAAGAGGATGGCAATTTTTTGACCATTACTCTTATTGGTCTCTCCTGTTTATTTTCATAAGAGTGCCAGAGACAGTTGTGATCTGACAATATTTTTGTTAGACATCTGTAAGATTCTTCATTACAGGCATTTATTTTGATGCAGTCACCCCTTTTCATTTTTACAGAAAACGTGGCAGCTGGCTGTTTTTTTGACAAAAAGTCGTAAAAACTTTGGTAGTCGTTCACCCCATCCACTACTATAGGTGGTGGTGGGGGAATTTTTTTGGGTTTATCAGTAATTGAAGTTTTGTCAACTTCTTGGGGAGAGTGCGTTGGTGAAGTGTTCATTTTTCTTTTCTTTCTAGACTTTGTTCTTATCCACTCTGTTTCTTTGGCGAGTTCTTCTTCGTCCGTGGCGTACTCAGTTTGTACGGCTGATGTTTCCATGTTTGTGGTCGATGGGACCGTGGAGTTGGCCTCCATGACACATTTTAATTGCTGCTGCAGGATCTCTATTTGGCTCTTTAGGTCATTTACAAGGCTTGCGAGTTTTTCCCGCTCTCTTTTTTCTGCTCTATAGCGGTCAAACAACAGATGTTCTGTTTCTGTTTGCAGTTTTATATTGATTTCTTTTGTAGGTGTATTCATTGTTGAGGCAGGTGAATACGTCGCCTTAACAATATGATTAATAATCGTCCGCGAACATGCCTACGCAATGAGTAACTGGGTCATCATCGCGGTCAGGCCGTGTCGCGCGAACGGTTTTGTTGTGATGCGTTAGCACTTTACACTGTTGGTACGCGCGCTCGCGGGTGACACAACTATTCTCAGCGAAAATTGAACGATCACTGATTTAAATTATGACAATACAACATAAAAAACTCGTTTCAAATTTATTAGATGCTTCTGCCCAAGGCATCACTTATGAAAAAAAATTGCGTATAATATGCTATTCTAGGTCTTGCTATTTCAATTCTATTTGCACATAAACACAATATAATTTGAAATCACTTCAGCCACTTTAATAAAAAAGGCTTTAAATACTATTTTTATTATATGTTTATGGCAAGGCACAAAATTCTTTGTGGCGGTTAAATAACTGATTCTGTGAAGTGAACTCAATACGTGTTCGTCTCAAGAGCCTTGAGCTAGGCAGTTGGTTCGCATGGACATGGAATAGAATTGTTTTCGGTAACATGGAATAGGCAATAAATTCAGAAGAACCAAACGACGTGATATTTCAAACGTTTGTCAGTTCATGAGTGCGTAATGTAGAACAAATGTGCACAAGCTTCTAAACTCGGTGTAAGCAGCTAGTAGGTACGGTTGCCAAAATTGATTGAAACCTTTTTGCATTATTAAAATTGACAAAGATGGTGTGGTTGGTAAGACAAGTGACTGCATGGCTAAAGCGGCATTAAGTGCGATTTAATATCCAAAACAAAAGGCAAGAACTGTTATTATTTTATCTATGTTTAGGCTTGTCACTGAGCGGTTGATTGCAACAAACTTATTGTGTACCTGAGTACTCAAACTACAAACTTAACTAGAGTGACCCTTATTTTGTTTCCAAAATCGTTGCGTTACTGACAGACTTATAATTAACGAAGTCTAGAGAGCCTCCATTTTACGCGCATTTGACTCATTAGGAAGATAAAGTTAGTATGAAATACAAACTAATCGTTAACGAAGTCGCGACGCGAGGAATTCCACTAATCAAAATAAAAGGTACTTACCATACTCCGGGCATGTGATGCTAAAAGCTACAGCAAGAAAAACACCGATCGCCCCGCCGCCAAAACCTTTGCTGGCCATTTTTTCGCTTTTATTCATCCGACACTGGCTTTTACCGACATCTTCAATCTTCTTTTTTCAAATTTCAACTAAAAACCTTTTGGTGGCCTCATCGTTTGGCTTACAAAGAAGGTTTCATGCGACATTTTTTGTCAGAAGGCCTTGTGGGCTTTTCAGCAGTTGAACTTTTGGCATTGCATCTGGAAAAAAAGAAAGAGCCTGATTAATTTTTATAGCTTGATTCTACACAATTTACGTATACCTTAGAATTAATTATTTATTTTATTTAAAAGCTAAAGTGCTATGAAAGTGACTGAAAGGCATCTTTAGGCATATTCTAGGCCTTTGCATTACTAATTATGTCAATGGTATTTTTAGTGGGTACCTTTCGTTTTGGAATATTTTCCTTACTCCAAATACTTTGACAAGTCCTTTTGTTCAACAAATACACGTGTACCACCCACACGTTGGACTTTTTACAGGCTTAAGAAAAACACGGAGTGCACCGGTGGTCTAGTGGTAGTGTCCCTTTCGATCCTAAGGTCGTGGGTTCAAACCCGGTCATGCCCCATGAATTTGTCTGTTCAAAAAAATTATGCACGCATGCAATGTTATGAGAGCACTGGGCTCTCATATATTGTATTAAGTATATCAGTCATCTAGTACTCATAACACAAGCTCTGCTTAGCTTGAGGCTAGATGATGCTAGGTGTATTGTCCAGCAATATTAAAAAAAAACCGATATGTCCAAGAAGTAAAAATTTGAAAGACATCGACACCAACCCGCATCTAGTTCGCGTGGTGGATTAAGACCCAATCACGTCCGAGAGTAGGCCAGATTCCAACAGTGGGAACATAAGCTGGTTTTTATGATGATGATGATGACGAAGAAAAACAACAATTTCTAAATAATACCTGCTATTTATTTTTCTCAATGCTTATTTATAAAATAACCGTAATAAAGATGAGTTATTTATAACTAAACAATAATTTAGTCACCAAACACATAAGACACGTGTATAACCCGGGGCTATAAAATATATGCTTTGTAAAAACAACGTTTTCAAATATTTACTTTCGACCCTTTCAAAAGTCTTAAGCCTTACAACATCACTATTCGTAGCAAAAATCTTTGATACGTCGACGTTACAGTATTTGAATAATAATGTATGTATAATATTATGTAGTAGGTAGTTCAGTTCTGGACAAACAAAATTTCTTTAGATTTTTTCCCTATGATATTTTTTAACTGTTTAGAAAGTATCTGTATTGTTAAGTTATGTTAAGAATAAGAACTTAAGTTCTCACTGTTAAAATAATGATAATTAGTGTAAGTAAATGAGGATTATATACATTTAGGACAAGCTCCTAAGACTTTTTAAATGTTAAAAACAGCTGCATATTTTTGTTATTATTAATAAATTTAAAAAAAAGCAAGAAACTCTACAACACATGGGCGTTGATAAAATTACAAAAAACGTTGATGTTTTATTATGCATGACGGGTTAGTTAAAGACTATCGAATATACGAATATCACTGGAAGCTATAGAAGGCTACTGACACGATTTAGCTCACTACTCCCTGAGTGTCTAGGGTTTACGCATATTGATCAAAGAAGCAGAAAATGCCTACATAATATATTATTTACGCCTAAATAACCTTTAAGTAGTTCGTTCATTTTTTGCGCAAGCCATAATATTCTAGCACGACCTTCTGACGTTATCAAATAAATTGGCAGATAGTGATTATTGGACAGTATTCAAAACACCAAAAAATAGTCATTGTCCAACAATATAAAAAATATATAAAAAAATTCGATTGAATGGTACCTATAATAACTATTCAACATTATTATGATATTTAATAATAACAAATAACATAACCAAATCGATAACAACCATCATTTGCTAATACGAGTAGATACAATCCATTTTTCAAAGGCAGTCGTATAAACAGACCATAAAAAATAAGTTTCATATTGTCCATAAAAATGTTTTATGAGTCACCCAAAATGGTAAACCCGTAACGAAAACGTAGCATTGTGATTTTGACGTTATGTTTAACCAACTTTTTAAACAGGGCATGGTTGTTTTTTATGTAGGTATTGTGTCACGCCTATAATAACACTCTGATTTTTGTACACAGGTATGCGGATTTCCACTCAAAAATTCATAAATCCATCAAAAGTAAGTATTAATGATGCTGGTGTAGATAAAAAATCATGAACCTAAAATTGAATGAAAAGATGTTAACTACATACATACCAACTCCATATGTTTTTTTAACGTTTATTTTTGTTTCGATTTATATAATTATAATATAATATATAAGTAAAGAGTTACCAAAAAAAATGTTTTTTCTTTGATGAGTTTTACTTATAACTTAGTTTATAAATAAATGTAACTCAACAAAGACATGGTGGCAAGAAAATTAGTAGAGTTTTCTTAATAAATCAACACACGTGGGCGATGTCATATGGTATCATAGCTTTTTAATTATTAATTTAATTTTTTTATTTAATAAAAAGTGATGCAATGAACATTTTTCATTAAAATACTTTTTCCTTAATTGAAATATTTGTGAAACATATAGGTACATAAATAGAGCCCAAGAAGCAAAATCTTTTTCTAGGCAGCAATCCGCCAACTAAAGAATCAAAAGTAAAGGTTTTGATGTTGTCAAGTAGAGATTGGGCAAGAAAACAAAAGATCAGTATCAAAAAATTGCTTCAGTTTTACGGCAAGAAGTCGCGTGACAGCTCTTATCATTGACGAATCTCTGACTATAAAATTGCTAGTCTCTGATTAGTTCTTTGTGTCTAACCTTTGGTTGTCTGCTGTGTATCGATTTTAAGTAAAACTGGCAGTTTAACTGCTCTGAACAACTTAGTGGTATCTCTACATGGTAACATCTAGTATGTAAGTTAAACAAATTCATTTCAATTTGTTTCATTTTAATAAAGGTACGTTGCCTTACAGTAGTAAAGATAGTTAAATCACTCGCCTGATGTTAAGCGCCACGCTTGACCATAACAGTTGCAAAGCCACTAAAATGTTTAAATTTTAAAGTACTGCGTGGCACTGAATTGTGATCGTCACCCCGAGACGTAAATATCTAGGAAAGTAAATCCCTCTAAAAATAAAGATGACGATCCTCGATCACCAAGAAATAAACTGTCACGTCTTGGCGCAAAAGAGGGAGGTTTAAAACAAGCCACAAGTTACGGAACTAATTTGCATCGTAACTTTGTAAGTTTGTCCTGGTGAAAAAGTTTATGATCCCAGGGCAACTAAGTGAATTTATGATAGGCTATGAGTTTAATGCCGGTGTATAATCGCGGTTATAATACACACCTTTAAGTTACCCCAGGGCGTTTTTTAAATATTTTTTAGTAGATAAATTCGTTAACCAAGCATTAATTTACAATTTTAAGCTTTACACTTCAAAAGTGTGATCTTTACATAAATACATGTCATTTAGCATTGTATTATTTTATAAATATAATCAATATTTTGTTTATCTTGTTGTATTATATCGATGACCTCGATGGCGTGGTAGGTGACCGGCGGCTGGGTAGCGAGACTGGTTCAATCCTTGCTACGGGTCAAACGTTTGCATGATCTGCAAATATTTGTATATGCTGTTGTTTTTTTTTAAATATTATAAGCTTGGTGTTTACAAAAAAAAATCGTATATTTAGTACAAACTTTGCTTAGCTTGGTGCTAGATGGCGCTGTATAAATGTAAAATATAAATGTAATGTAAAATGTCCGGCAATATTCAATTGAATCATGAATATAATATTTTGTTTGTAGTACATATTCCAAGTATATAATGAACCTGCTTAGCTTTAAAGGATAATTCTGATACTCTTGAGCGTATTCTAAAGCAAGTGGGTAAGTACGCCTACACAACGAAATATTTGAGTAAACTGTACTTAAAACAATTAAGTAACACAAAACCAACATTTGACTTCTATTTTATGTTCTAAAGTTAAATTAATCTCAAGATAAAGTATTGTAATAAACTACAACAATCCGTAAGATAAACACTTTGTTTTGTTATTTTAATCTAACACTTAGCAAAGTTTTCCAAAATCATTAAATGATAAGAGACAAGTTAAACAAAAAGAACTATGTACTATACACGGACTGTTTAGATTATCAGTAAAATACAGTCAAAGTTGAAGATTGATGTTATTGTTGGCTGCTGGCTGAGTGCTTTGTTTTTGTACACAATACTACACGCGCAGGATAAAGGGAAAAGTTAAGTAAACTAACTCGGTAACTTATGACATGTCCATAAAATAACATTTGTAAGGCCTACCGAATTTTGGCAATACTCTCTTAGGTCCGTTATATTTTGCTAACTGCCGCCTGTGTCTTCACGCTACTAGGAAAATGAAAAATAGGTAAATATTTTTTTTTAATATAAAAGTATTTTTCTGTTCGAGAAACTTAAAATATGCGCACTGCCAATCACTCTTTCAACTCAATTGGAAGCAAACTTAATAAGGAAACCTATTGGTTTTTTATGTGCAGCGATGGGTTTAAAAATTGTCAAATAAAATAGATTTTCAAATAAACTTACTGAAGTATTGAATCATCAAACATTAGCTGCGGGGATACCAATTTTGCTTTAACTTTATTTACATTTAAACTAAAGAGATTTATTATCCATGATACAATATCAGGAAACGAGGTTCTATAATTGGAATTTACAGTTCCACGTTTTATTATAAAAACGACTGCATTGCTGTATTCCTTGCGGACTTTAATCCATAAACAATCTTTCTTCGCAACAAAGATACACAAAGAGTCAGCAAAACTAGTTACATTAACTTATTCCCTTGGGCGTATTCCTTGTAGAAATCAGAATGTTGGTATACCAGCGTCTAATGCACCGGCGCAGTTCTAAAATTGAAGCCAGAAAATAAACATTTTATGCAAAATACATGTAAGTAAAACAATGGAAAACTTCAAACGGTGAATAATATGAATTCACTAGCTGCGCACGTTTTCACTTGCGGTTAGGCAGTTTCTATGAAATTCCTATACTATCCAACCACAGTGTCTTTTTTCAGTTTGTTTGTTATACTAATGGTGGTCTAATGGCGGTGATCCTGCCATTCAATCAAGGTTCGAGACCAGTCTTGCACCAATTAAATGTTATATTCGAAAAATGTACGTGCTCAATACCAGTGCTCATACGGTGAAGGAAAACATTGTGATGAAACCAACATGCAGAATTAAACATTCAAAAGACATGGTGTCATCCACCAACCCGCATTCGGTTCACGTGGTAGATTATGACCCGATCACTCTCGCTTGAGAGTAGGTCAATGTCTCAGCAGTGAGAGCATTAAAATGCTGTTTTAATGAAAACAAGGCATGATAGCTAGTTCTTCTATAACAGGAACCTTTTTTGTCAAGTCACGAAAGCATGTTTATTAAACAAGCAGAATCGCAACTCATTATAAGTTCGCCTTTGCAAGGTATGTTTGAGAACGAAAACTCTGCGGGCCTGAGTTGGTGTTTTTATTACTTCTTTCGGAGACACATGGATAAACAAACTGTTTAGGTAAAGTTCACCAATATCGTAACAGGCGTTCAACGTTCGGGTCAAGGTAGTTTTTTTTATTTTGGTATGGTATTTTGGACTTGGTTTTATTATTAAAAAGTTTAGTTACTGTTCGCATTCATTAGTGTTTTAAAGGCACGGCAAGCAAGGTTCTTTGTTAACTCGCAACTTCTTCTCTTTAAGATTGGTCACTAAACAAACTTACTTGATAATAGTTAAAAAAAAATCCTAAATTACTTTCTACACGTCAAAAAACACTTTCCAACAGTTCAGTTGACTAAAACTCATGCGTAAAGTCTTTCAAGTAATATTTTTATTGCACAAAGATACTAAACTGTATTGTGCAATTCACACAAAACCATAAAAAAGTGTAATTAACATTTTCATACGATTTTCGGTTTCCTGAATAGAAATTTGTCAAGCCTCTGTGAATACTACAAAGGCTTGAATGGTCTTTTGTAAAAATACAGTTGCTAAATTCAACAATAAAAAGATCACAACCATAGTAATAATACTCTGATGGCTTTTACCACGATAGATGGTATCTCAAACAAGCATTTATCTGAGACTTGAAGTTTAAACCTGTGGCACTAGATGGTTCGTAGAGATCTGTTTAATCAGTATTTATTCATTTTGATTAATACCTCATATAATTTTGTAGAAATTTCCAGTTTGGTTCTGTATATAAACTATTTTATTATGAACGGGAACATTGTAAAGTGCTCACATAAAATTCACAAAAGATAGACCTTGCTATTATTTATAACGTGTCCTTATGAAACCGTGTCGTTGTCACACGAAATTTTAAAATTTCTTCCGAATTGTACAGGAAATATGACAAAACGTGCTCAATGTACTTGGACGTGACACGGCAATCCCGAGCAGAATCTAAGTAGTTACATACACGGAATATAAAATGGCTTCATCCTTGAGAGTTGAATATTTTGGCTGTATTGATGTATTGAACAATAGCTGGTGTATTGGCTGGCAGATGTGCTTACCGAGTATGCACGATGAATGTAAATGAATTACTAAATTGATTCGTGGCAAGAAATCGAACGTAGTATTAGTATTTATATTAAAGGAAAAATCCATTTCAAATTCTTTGCACATACATTGACAAAATTCTACTTTCTACTTTTAAAAGATCTGTCTAATATCCCTAACTTGAACATTACTCCTTAATTTCGTGCATTCAATTCAAAGATCAAAAGGAAATCGACAACGATCTCGGGTAACATGTCGTATGTGACATGACAGACACATTTCAAACGATATTACAGAGTTAAAATTGGGAGGGAATGAAGCGTAGAGCATTAAACGTAAAGGTTCCAATAGAATAAGTCGAGCTTCATATCAAAATAAGTTTTTTTTATTAAAATTTATTTGTTCATTTTCACAGTTTTTTTTTTTTTTTCTAATAGTATTGCACAGGTTGGTACAATACTATTAGAAATTATATAATATACTAAGTATAATTGTAATAATGGCTTATATTTTTATATATTGTCAGACAGGACTTACACTAAAACATAAAAGCTTGTGTTGTAATGTCCTGCTGTCCTTCCATGGTATTCACAATTTGTAGCCATATCATCCTCATCTATCTAAGTGAATCTTATTGTTTAATATGATTCAAATTTAAAATAACTGAATTTCGATATTATGAACTTTGGTGGAAGGTTACATAAATAAGGTAATAAATAAGGTAAGTAACCTTATTTATTATGTCGATGTTAACACTTAAAAATCAAATAACCAACTGAATAAGCAATGAGAGGAAACATGTGTAGGTTCGGAACAATCAGCGTTATATACCGTTGCGTCACAAATATTATTTTGAGCAGGTAGGAGATAGGAACTCGGTGGCTTAATTGGTTAAAGAACCGCGTATCAGCGGGAGAATGTTCAGTATTTGATACAGTCTAATAAACTAAGTGATAACTATAGTGCAGGACGCAGGTTTTCAGTTGAGCTCGCTGCGAAAACGGGCTATTCCATTTTACTCTTGGACCTATATTCCGACTTTACAGGGGGCCATAAAAACTTGAAACCCTTAATCAGTGGATTCAAAAGTATTTCATCAATTAAATACCTTTTGCCCATTCACTCAAGGAGTACAGAACGCCTGTATACATTATAGCTCAATCTTTAATCTCTTTTTTTCTCCGGCTCATGTAAGTATCCGGTTTCCGGCATGTGGATGAAATACGCGTAATAATGAGTTGCTACAATGGTTCCTTGAGTGAAAAGACGAAGTTACCTAAAGTTAAACCTAATTGCGAGTTGAATATATTTGTGAAGGTACTTGATATGGCAATTAGCACGCTAAAATCGTTATCATATGAACAAGCTCTTCAAATACTTACGTCAATATTGTAAGAGTGTAACACCAATTGCGTCCTTTGTGAGCTGAATTTTGTGGTATACCTACCTACCCTCAAGTATGTTGCTAGTTACATTATTTAATACTGCGTGTAAGCGTCTCAATAAACAAGTTATGCAACAGTCACTGTTAATTGATAGATTCAGGCGTTACTTTGCGGAAATCCATTACAAAATAAAAAACAGACGAAAAATCTCTAGTACTATTCCGCTTAACCTTTTAACTGATGAAGTCACACAGTTACCACAGTTAACCTCAAAAGAAAAACATCGACACGTGTTTCATCCCTCCACGGGACATCCTCAGGACCATCGACTTGTTCTCCGGCAGACGTGTTGCTCCGTCGAGCGCTTTGGCTCCAGCGCTCATCAGTTAAAAGGTTAAGCGGAATAGTACTAGAGATTTTTCGTCTGTTTTTTATTTTAACAGTCACTGTGTTGTCATTTGCTGCCGTAATTAGTTCCTATACACTACAAACAGTAATTCTTTTTTTAGTGAACATGAAACACACACCCTAAAAATTTCTAAATATTGTCGTTTTTTTTTTTTATACAACTGAAGTGGCATCCAAGCGTACGGCCCACAAGATGGTAAGCGGTTACCGCAGCCTATGGACGCTTGCAATACCAGAGGTATCACTCGCTGGTTGCCAAGATCGAAAGCCTCATGTGCCAGTAATTTCACCGGAAACCATACCCTTTACACCGGAACACAGCAATCCGAGCATTACTGCTTGGCGGCAGAAATAGGTTGGATACATATAAATCGACTTTAAACTACTAAAACTTATCTTTTAAAATTTATGATAATTCGTGATTTATCTTTTCGAATTTTGTTTTATTATATTGCGTAGTATACGAGAATTAACTTTTAAAAGCTGCAAACATGTGATGGAACATACCAAAAAGTGTTTTAAATTGTTTTTTTTTATGGTAATAAATATTCAATATAATTTGTTGATATTCATTTATTTGTTTGTGTAATTTTAGTTTGGGTGCTCTATAATACACCATAGTATGTAGTAGTAGTAGTAGTAGTAGTAGTAGTAGTAGTAGTAGTAGTAGTAGCTTTTAATATGAAAAATTCAGTTAATTAAGTACTGCAATCAGATCATAGTTATAATCAAAATATATGCCGGTTCGAAACAACGCTTAATTAGTTGAACACCCAATTTCCGCCATACTCATGCCTTGAAACGAAACATGTTTATTTCATACCGACGCAATCACTCTAGGATTACTTTACGAGACGCTGCAAGATGGGTGTCATTATTCAAAGAAGATCTTTTGTTCACAGAGGTACCTACTTTTATTTTATTAACCTACTTTATATCATACTTGAAGCGCTCATCACGTAGCTGACTTTGTCCTTCGTAAAAGATTCAATGAAGTTAAGCAACATTATGCGAGGTCAGTATTTGGATGGGTGACAACCAGTGGTTATCTTAGCACTTCCGTGCTTCGGAAGGCAGGTGAAACTGTTAGTCCAGGTTTTAAACAGCCGTTGTCATGACGGCTTTTACAGATGAAAAGACACCGAAGCGAAATGAGACCATCAAAGTGTTTTGTTTTTACATAACTGGTTTTTTTTTTTTATACTACTAAAGTGGTAACCAAGCGTACGGCTCACTTGATGGTCAGCGGTTACCGTAGCCTATGTACGCATGCAACATCATAGATATCACTTGCGTGTTACCACCCTGAGACCTTAGATGGTAAGTCTCATGTGCCTGTAATTTCACCGGAAACCATACCCTTCGAACCGGAACACAGCAATGCGAGCATTACTGCTTGGCGGCAGAAATAGGTATGGTGGTAGTCCTTCCCCGGACGAGCTCTATCACAAAGAACTCTACTACTCTTAGATTGAAAATAACAGTTTTTATAGAGAAACATTCGGCAACTGCGCATTTTATGTCATACATCACTAAAGTAAACACAAATATTTTATGAAATAGGAACCTAATACCGCCGGGCGGGACACAATGGGGTACATCGAAACAAGGGCTTCTGGTCTTGCTTATTTATTTTTAGGAAACAAATTCAAATTATGCAAGTAGTAAAACTGTAAAGTTTCTGGTTAAAACTGTTACTATCAAACAATTTCAATAAAAAACCTATTTTTAAAATCCTTTCGAGTTTATGTGAAAATACCGGGGAATAAGGTGCTCTTACTCAAAACGAAAACTTTAAAAGTTTTCCATTCTCCGAGCTAATAGAACCTACCCCATCCTTTATACCTCTGTGATGTATTTAATTATCTCTTGGGCTAATCCAAGCATGAACCACTTAATTAAGTAGATGGCAGAAAATAGTAGAGAGATTACGCGGAATGAAGTCTAGAAAATGTTAACCTCAGCTTATATTTAGTATAAATTATGATTCAAAAATATTAAACATTATATAGAAACAAAATGACAAGCATTAGGCATTTTCTCAAATCATTTTATTATAAATTTGTCAAAAATATAGGTCACGAAAAGAACACCAAAGCAAGGAAAAGTCCTCGCTCAAAAGTAATATTTACGCATAATTAATTTACTCAATCAGTACAATCAGTTGAACTGCACACATGGAAATGGTTTTGACAGAAATAGTTTGTATACATTCTTTGTTGGGATAGGACTGATAACGGGGTAAATTTTACTTACTAAAGATATTCTTTAAATCAATGTACACAAACACAAATACTAAAAAAAAAACAATTTAAATAGGTATCGAATAAAATAACATAAATATAGCGGTGTGCTTATGAGTAATCGCAATATCAAGTTGCCGCAAGGATCAGTCCCCGAATACCGACTCGGGCAAAACTAACGTAAACCTAAGCCTATTAATATAAATTACTTAGATTTACTATTCCTTTGGGGTGTTGTATTGCTATTATATCCCATTGCCATAAAGGCTTGTGATTTCGCTGGGTCCTTCGCTTGTGTCGACATCCATTTTAATTATTTATTATTGTTGTCTGTAATTGAGTTGGGTGCGGTATTCAGAATATAATTTAATTAACGCTGAACGGAATACAGAAAAAATTAAGATTTGACCCCAATCTTTCAAAAATAGGAACATTTTGAAACGTGAGTACAATGCTTTACGTTATATTGTTATTTATTTTTTTACACAGAAATAATTGATGAACTAAAAATCACTGATGACTTCTTTGCAATAATGCGACAAAGAACTGCGTCCCTGATGAGCCGCTTGCGTGGGAGCACCAACAGCCTTCTAACTGTTGCTGTGGAGGACCTCTTCTCATGTTACATGAGACACTGGCTTAGGGTACTTGCACCGATCTTTGGCCTAGTTTCTAACTAATTTTTTATCTTATGAATTAATTTATTAAATTATTATGTTTAAAGACAACTGTGTGCTTACTAATATAGTTATAAGTGTTTTGTACTACTAACCTATTTTGGATTCAAAATGGTCTGAAATACCAATTTTATTTATTTAAAAACATGAAAGACCGATCTATGTTTCTGTATCTTTTTGAGACATTTAGGTTTTTCATCAAAGGCATGAAAAGGGGCCGCACGCTCAGTTAGAAAATAAAGGCTACTTTGCCTGCAAAAGGTCACAATGCTGACGACCTCATAGGTACTCAAAAAATAAAAATATTTTATATCAAGCTCTAATGCTTGGACATAAGGTCTATAAGTGATGAGGCATTCTTGTGCAACTAAACTGGGCCGAGAGCCAACGATAGGGAGATTTAGATTCATCCCAAATGGGAACTTCTGAAATATGGGACCCACCCGTGGTTCAGATCGCGTTTATTTTTAGCAACGGCACTATAAAGTGGAACATTTTGTTCCTATAATTGGATTATTGGGTTTGAAAAATGGTCGGTCATGGGTAAATAAAACGTAGTAATGCAGTGCTGGAAATAAGTAAGTTCGTATAAGTGGCCGACTCTGGTGAGGCCGCCCAAAGGCTTCTGTCATGGCAACAACAGGAGATAAACACTCAATATACTACATACAGTGCAGCGCTTTCCTAGGCGCGGCATGCCACGCAGTAATAATAATTTATGAATCCAATTTAGTTTATGACTTTTAAGCCTGTAAAAGCAGTTTAAGTTAAATTATGTCCTCTAAAATTAACTTTTTTATGCAAACCGACTTTACGCATCATTTTAAAATAAAAACGTGTAATGATACGATGAAAGAAAATCTTAACAGAAGTGTTGGCATATTATGCGTCCATGGAACTGCGGCGTCAATGAGAAGTGACCCATTTTTGTGAATACAGACTTGGCCTGCATCGGCGACGCCTCCTGTGCTTCTATATTGCTATCTACCTATGTATGTATGAATGTGTTCACTATTGTTTGTATATCGCTATTGACAGTTTCATGCTATTATAAAACACTAGCGACCTAACTTTAATTATGTGTATGAACCTATTCCTCTTGAATGACTCTATCTTTTGATAATCGTTTCGTAGCATATAAGATATTATACGTAAATACATTTTTATAGAGCAACAGACGGTGAGAAGAGACTTTATTTTATTCAACATGGTATGTAGAATAAATGCAGTCTTCATTATAATACATTAAAACAAAATCATACAAATATTTACCTTGTGACAGAAATTTCGTTGAACAACCTGCCTACAAATTTAATGAATCTTTATCAATATTTCTGTAACACGTTTTGCGATTGCTAAATTATAATTTAGAATTCACGAATATTTCCAATCATTTCCATCAAATCAGCTCGTTACCATTAATATATTGGTTTTTTTTTATGATATTAAATAGATTTTCATTTCAATTTAATTTTGATAAAAAGAAGCAGTAGCGTTGTGATACAATATAGCTTGTCCGCAAAAGATATGTAAATTGAATGAATTGAACGATTTTGGCATGCAAAAATTACAACTTATTTTATTATTATTATTATTATTCTACTTTCTACACGTTTTTGTGGAATCTGCAAGCTACATTATGCCATTGTGCAAGCTACACAGACATTCTTATTTTAGGTGTCTAAATAAAGAAAGAAGTTGCACTGTTATTTCAATATACAATTCTCCCTAAATGGAAAAGACACCTGCTACAATCTAGAGTGTTTGACTATGATATTTAAGAAACCATGTATTTCAAAATTATAACAATACGTGTTGTTAGAAGTTTATTGCAAAGTAACCTCTTACCCAAGCTATTTTCAAGATTTTCTGTCTAAAAGAGCTGATTTGGTGTTCCGTCCCCCTTACTTACATAACTCAGTTACTGGGAATGAAAGTTAACGAACCATGATCCTGCAGCAAGATTCCATCAAATCAGCGCCAGCTAGGGTTGAGATTGAGAGCCCTGAAAGCCGGATTTGCATTTGACTGTGGAACAGAACCTTTTTCATCACTGCGACCACCACCATAAATTGTAAAAACAAATGATGCGGCTTATATGATTAGAAACTATTTTTTTGTATTGGAGATAGTGTGGGGTATTTACTCAGCCATTATGATATTTAGTAGGTAAAAAAAACACGTTTTATTAACTAACAAACTACATGCAGCAACTTGTTAATTTGTTTTGTAATAGAGTTGTTTCGATTTGGTTTTTAATTCTGTTCATAAACATGCCGGTTTTCTAATTATGTTATACTTCCCGGATTCAGGTTTTTTATTTTCGTGCTCTTATTATATTTTTTAACAGAAAAATCTATTGATTGGTTTGGCACAAATGGTTTAAAACCTTAGGATCAGAAGGCGTGGTCACTACCACAGACCACCAGTGTTTTTACTACAAGTACCAACCACAGTTATTATTAACCTACATAAAATCGATTTGACTCAGCATGTCAGATTAGTAGCACGTGAAATCTATAAGCCACTGTTTTATTACTAAGTCTGGCACTAAAACACACGAAGGTTTAGTTCTTAATTGGGTTGGTGACCTTAGCGTTATGCTGTTGCCAATCTGTAAGGTACCACTTATTAGTATTTTATTGAGTTTTAACATCATAGACAAAGTAACCTGCTACAGAGCAGGGGGGCCTGAAACACAGGCAATACTGGTACTGGGATTACACGGGAAACAGTGGGCTGATGCTAAAACTGTGCCCGACGCTTGTTTCCCGCGCATTACTTGCGTTGCGCTTCGTTCTCCTTTAAACTTGTAGAGAGACGACTATGTTATTTGGTTGGCCTGTAATATCTTCAGTGCACGTAACAGCCACAAATAACGATGGCAAAACGCTGCAGAGCCAATATACAAATAGCCAATCTATCTTCAGTTTCGCCTGACCAGATAAAAAATCGTATCGTGTACCTATGGGTATTTGGGTCTGAAGGCCGACGACGCGCCTAAAGCGGTCGGACGGACTCAAGAGATTCAATTAGACCCACCTCACCGTATGGATTGAGGTTCTCCTGTTCAGTTGGGTCTCTTTTTGTAAAAGTTCGACCAGACAGCCGCGACTATTGGAGAATTAAAATTGGCTGTGTCATAAGAAAACACTAATACTAATTTAAAGAAATGGATGGTCCAATACTAATTCAAAGAAATGGATTCTCAATCTTATTTACTTTAGCTAAATTCCAACAATTGGAATTATTGTTTGTATTCAGAGATGTAGTTGAGTGCGTTTTCCCTTCAATTGAAGAATTGTTTTAGTAAACTACTGTCAAGCTAAGGTAAAATCGGTCATTTTCTGAAACCGATGTATAAGGAGTTTTTTCTAAAATGACTGTTTACTCAATTTTGATTTATAGAACACTATAATATGTGTACTCTCGATACAAATTAGCCGCTGACTGAATGAGTTGGCGATGAGTTAATTTTTATAATTTTTCAGTGGGCCACTCACTTAACGACGCACTGCACAGAATAAACTTGAGTTTTATTTTTGTTGCGGCTTTAATTCAGACAGCCGTCAATTAGCTGCTTACTGTTTGCCTGATGACCAGAAAAACGCCAAACAAGGTATTATTATTCCTACGTTGTGTCCGGCTAAATCTGTAAGACAACTCTAATCGCGTCTAAGTTTTATATTTATGGGATAACTTACAGTTTCACTGGTGCGTCATAATGAAACAGGATTATAAAGATACAGGGAGCTCGTAAAAGTTAAGATTCTTAGTAAAAATTGAAGCCATCACTTAGTTACCACTTGCGGAACCTAATTTTCGGTCAATTATTAAGCCTAAGGGACCATTACTTTACAGCAAAACTTAAACTCCTTATTTTTCAGGGATATGCAAGAATTTATAATCATCCGCGTAACACGCCTATCGCCCCTGCATATTTGCAAGGAGGCGCCAGTGTTTTATGGTTTACATTCGGAAACACTTACTTTACCTTACTTTACACTGTTACTGAGATGCGCCACAAGGACGTAGATTTGATAAATTTTCCGATAGTAAAAAGGCTAATTTATTTTCTCTTTTTTCGGTACCTAATAATCGATCTATCGTCTGAACGTGTTGTTTTAGTTTTCAGAAACGGTATTTTTACATCCGATACTTTAACCACTTTAACTTTGCTAATATCAAAATGCTTTTCATGTGTTGACAATCGTGGCGAGTTACAAAAACAACGTGTCATGTGAAGTAGCTACGGGTATATTGCTCATGAAACTCAGCTTAAGGAAATTGCCTTTCCTCGTAGGAACTCTTGAAGGCGTTTTGAGGAGAAAATTTGATAGCTTATAGCTTTGATAGCGCAAGTACGAGGACGGTATGAGTGTTGTGGCTTAGAAAATAATATTGACACCGTTACGTTGTGCTACCAACGTTTTGTGGAGGCATTTTATTTGCTTCACGACATGAGGGAAGTGATACAAGATGATTAGAGACAAACCAAATAACTCAAAGGTTTTGATATTTCTGTAAGCTTCAAGGTGCTGGGGGGAAGCAGAGAATGAAAAAAGGAGCAGGCACATTTTGTCACCTGCCTCCCATTACCTTCTCGCCATCAGCGTTTTAAGCCTCGCCGTTAGTTCCGTAGTACGGTAAGATATTCTCTCGTAAAATTTCAAGTGAGATAAAAAACAGACAGTAATAAATTCAGCAGTAAACAAACTTAGGTACTTTTATATTTTAAGTTTCACTGCTATTCAAAAAAACTGTTCACAACGAGCCGATAACTAAATGGCCCTAATGAATTGCTCAACACACAAAATCCATAGTGTCACTGTTATGTCATGACACGATATAAAGCCATGCGCACACACGCCATCCATTAGCCGTGATTACTAATCGACGGTAATGGAAAACCTTCCAAATACTAAGCCTCGCTTAAACATTAAACCGGTAATGACCGATCTTTAAGCACGCGGTATTTCAAAAAGCAAACGAATATTTTATTTTAGATACCTACTCCATGTATTAATCTCGTAAACTAATTTTATGGTGTTTTTGTATAGATATTATTAGCTTAATAGTTTTCGAAACTACATTATGTTTATTTCCATCAGCGATCTTTTTTCATGGCATTTTAGATATGCAAATACTGGTTTACCCTGAATTAGTATATTCTTATGTTATTGCGATCCCTCACCACAATTTTGACATGTTTGCTTTAACTATACGTATAAACCTTTCTCTTGAATCACTCTATTGATGAAAACCGCACTAAAATCCGTTGCGTAATCTAGAAGATTTAAGCGTACGTACATACATACTTACAGAGGGACAGACGATGGGGAGTGACTTTGTTTTATATTATGTAAAGATATTCCATGGCACATTGCCTTGAATTGATAATTTACGTTTTGATTACGCACACTTATACGTTGTCGTTATATTTTATTGCTGGGTTTAGGGAGATTGATGAAGATTACAATATATTTACACTCATCCTGTTTATCGCGAAAATTTCTCTTTCACTAATGTGTTCGAGACATTAGTCTTTTTTATGGAGCATTTTCATTTTGTCGCGAGATTTATTTTTACCTTTTGTGTTGTGACTTGTCATAAGGATTTATGGATGCTTACTGTTTCGGAAGGTCAATCCGTATAGTGGCAATATAATGGAAGCGGTCAGATATGTAGAGTTTTTTTGGTACTTTTCCTGCAACAAAAATGGCAATTTTGGTTGTGCCTACTTGAAATTAGGCAGTAGTATGTTCATATAAGTGCCACTACTTGGCCACTACTTGGCCTTTACAATATAATATAATCGATTGATGTATAAAAAAAACAATTTTAAATAAAAAAACTAACAACGGGATAAAAACGTGGTTCAAAACTAATTAATTTACAAGACAGTGAAAAAAAAAATCTTGTGGGATTAACAACATTAATGGTAAAATATATCACTCACCTTCAATTTGTTAGTTGTAAATGTTTGCTTGTTAATAAATGTCTTGCTTATTGTAGTGACATTTTTATTTTTATTTTGCGTTGTTTATATAAGATAAATTGATTGTTTTTATATCCAGAACATAAAATTAAATAGAATTGATATTGTCATATGGCAGAATTTGTGGAAGTCCTTGACAAAATGCTCAGAGACCCCATACCGACTTCCAACAAGTGGGTTTTAAAATGAACATGGGCAAGATCAAAATTTTGTCAAAGGCTTATGTAGCCACTCTGCTCATGTTGGGAACGATATCATAAAAGTTATTGACCACTATGTTTATTTGGGTCGAGTGATTTAACTAGGTAAGACCTACTTTGACAAATAGGTTAGCTGACGAATCCAAACCAGATGGGCAGTGTTCTGGAAGTTACGACATATTTTATTGTTACAAATACCGTAGAGCCTGAAAGACAAAAATCTATTATCAGCGCGCTTGTTGCCAGTGATGACATACGGCACTGGAACGTGGTCGCTAAGTATTGGTATCATTCACAAGCTCATAAGATTGCGCAATGCTATGTAAAGTCATCCTTGTGCCCTAATTGATCAATTTACTAATGAAACTTAGCTATTCTGAAAGTATAAATATAAGGTATAGTTACAAAAAGGTAGCACGATCATTTATTTATTTTGAGAAGGTATTTCGGTAAAATTCCGTCGTCAGCTCAGATGGTAGCTGACTCGCACCTTAGGGAATCGATCTTGGGTACTAAATGGAAACGCTATGTCATCGTCGCATTATCCGATCAAACATGGAGTTGTAGTTATAAATAAGATACGTCCGTGATTTTTCTCTACTCGATTTGTGCGTCGAATCCATTGTTCTTTTTTAATCACATGGTATAGAGTCTGTGACCATTAGAAATATATTATATTGACCAAGACTACCTAATAACATAGAAAGAAAAGAAAGAAAGAAAGAAAGAAAGAAAACTAGTAAATTCACAACTTTCCCTTTTGGGATATTAAAAAATCTTCAAGTTTTCCCATAATTATGATACTACAAAAAATTAAAAACCATAAAAAGACACATGTAAAAAAGTTTATAACAAACTTGTGATGACACATTTTCTTAATCATTCGTTCCATAAATGAAACTAATCAATTCGTCGATTACCAAACAATTTCAATTAGCACCAAAGCTGTTATTATGAAACTCCAACTTAGTATTCACGACAATAAGTAGGCAGGTAAACTTAAACGACGGCACGCTTCGTAATGACGCGAACTAATTTATTCAACAAGATCGTAATCTTGGATGTGCCGCAGTCGGGTAATATGTTTGTTGACAACTATTACGCAAATTGCTACCTGTGCCTGTAGTGCAATTGTGATAAACTTTGCAATCAGATTTGTACATGGAATTTAGTGTTATTAATTAATCTCGTAATAACCTTAATATCACTCAACACAGTTTAAATGGTCACCTATTTAGTTGGTCTACGGGAAATTCTCTTTGGTCTAACTTTAGATATTTAACTTAACGTTGACAATTGATAGATTCAGGCGTTACTTTGCGGAAATCCATCACAACATGTGACACTCTAACAACTCTGTTAGAGTGTCACAAGAAATCGGGTGTTTACAAGTTGGTTTGCGATGACTGTGGTAGTATTTATATAGGTCAAACTGGTCGTACTTTTCAAACAAGATACAAAGAACACATAGCTGCTTATAGAAATAATTACCCAGATAGATCACATTTTGCTAAGCATTTAATTGATTCCGGGCATTCGCTAAGTAACAATCACTCATTTGATATTTTGCATACTTGTAATAAAGGGTTAAAATTAACTGTATTGGAAAATTTAGAAATTATTAAACATAACACTTCAAATTTTACACTGTTGAACGAGTTAAACATGTCCTATCCACGGTCACCTTTGTTGCGTTTGTTTACAACAAGTAGCGTTGACTCAGAGAACGCAGGTGGGAGTGGCCATACCGGTTGAGACTATAAATAGTGGGGTTGTCGCATCGAATTCTCACTTTCACTCACACTAGACGTTACTGCACTTGGCCCACTCAAACTAACCGTGATAGGTTGCGCTCCCTAAAATCCGAAGTCAAAAAACGTATCCGCGATTTCCGGGAGCATGAATGGGACACTAAGCTCTCATGGATCGAACCAAGTCATCTAGCTTTCTGGAAACTGGTGAAATCTATGAGAGCGGACACTGCCCAAGTCATGCCTCCCTTAAACCGACCAAATCAAACCCCCGCGTTCGAAGACGCTGAAAAAGCGAATTGCCTAGCGGAAAGCCTCGAAGCCCAATGCTCTCCGAGTCTCGAACCCGTCGACCCTGTCCACCTCGAAACGGTGGACAGCGACGTAGATCGTCTTGTCACGTTACCTCCCTCCGCGCCCCCCATATCTCACGTTAGGGCCGCAGAGGTTCTGGCAATTATCAAGGATCTCCACCCCCGTAAGGCACCCGGTGCCGATGGTATCAGCAACAGGGTACTCAAGCAGTTTCCTATTGCTCTCATATATCTCTTAGTAAGCATCTTCAATGCAGCCATGTCCTCTTGTAGCTTTCCCGATGCCTGGAAAGATGCCATTGTCATTGGCATTCCTAAACCAGGAAAAAGGGCTACGGAGCCTTCCAGCTACCGGCCCATTAGTCTCCTCAGTTCTCTGGGGAAAATCTATGAGCGACTTCTCCTGAATCGTCTCTGGTCCCACGTGCGCGAGCACAGTCTCCTTCCCGATGAGCAGTTTGGCTTTCGAGCCAGACACTCATGCCCCCAGCAAGTGCTCCGCATCACGGAACACGTGCTATCCAACTTCCAACATACTTGGCCGGCAAACACGGGAGCTGTCTTCCTCGATGTTGCGAAAGCTTTCGATAAAGTCTGGCACAATGGCTTGATCTACAAGCTTTTCCACCTGGGTGTGCCAGATAGACTCGTGCTCATCCTACGAGACTTTCTATCAAATCGCAGCTTTCGCTACCGCGTGGAAGGTGCGCTTTCTGAACCCCGACCCGTCCGAGCCGGAGTCCCTCAGGGCTCGGTCCTCTCACCCCTTCTTTTCACGCTGTACACCAGCGATATCCCCCGTGTCAACAAAGTGGAAATAGCCCTTTTCGCGGACGACACAGCCATATACACATCCGATCGTAATACCGATCGAGTGTGTATAAGGTTGCAAGCCGCGCTCAATTCATTAGGTGATTGGTTCCGTAAGTGGCGCATTGAGGTAAACCCAACGAAAAGTGCAGCAGTGTACTTCTCGCGGGGTCCCACAAGGCCCAGAACCATCAGACTCTTCGACAAACCCATCCCATGGGAAAAGTCAGCCCGTTACCTAGGAGTGATCCTTGATAAGCGCCTGTCCTTTGAAAAACACATTAAGACCGTTCGTAATCGCGCTAAATTTGTTCTACTCCGATTCAACTCTCTTCTATGCAAGCGCAGTAAAATGTCCCTTAGAAATAAGGTGACATTATACAAAACCTGCATACGTCCAATTATGACCTACGCCTCCGTGGCGTTCGCTCATTCTAATCACATCCATCTCCTTCAGAAAATTCAAAATCGCTTTGCACGCATTGCCACTGGCGCGCCATGGTATATGCGCAATGTCGATATTCACAGAGACCTAGATCTCGAGTCAATTGCCGAATTCATGAAGCGCGCCTCGAGGCGGCATTATGATTCGGCCCCCCACCACCCGAACCCGCTCGTTTCCGTAGTACTGAGTTACTCGATCGTTCCGCCAAAGGACCGTTCCCTCCGTAGACCAAGGCACGTGCTTGGTGATCCCGATGACGTGATCGCCTCCGCTAACGCGGAGGCAATCCCTTCATCCAGCTCGGACAGAGAAAACACTCAACAGATACACCGACCTCGCCGGCGAGGTCGAAGACTCCTTTCCGCTACGGCCCCTGGGGTTGGGCCATTCCCCCCGGCAACAGCCCAAGCCGAGGTTCGTACCTAAGGGGTGCCCTTGCGCTTGTTGCCAAAAACTCAAATCTTTGCAGGCAGCGCCTTCTGCGTTCGCCAAAAGTTCGTGTAACGCTGTCACGGACCGTCAGACGGTCTAACAGCATATAGTCCATTAGAAAAAAAAAAAAAAAAAAAAAAAAGAATTCTCACTTTGGCTCCAGCGCTCGACGGAGCAACACGTCTGCCGGAGAACAAGTCGATGGTCCTGAGGATGTCCCGTGGAGGGATGAAACACGTGTCAGTATTTTTCTTTTGAGGTTAACTGTGGTAACTGTGTGACCTCATCAGTTAAAAGGTTAAGCGGAATAGTACTAGAGATTTTTCGTCTGTTTTTTATCTTAACGTTGACCTTAAAGTTATGACGTCATATTTCGATCGAGCAATTAAAGAGCCTGTTTGGTTATACATAATTATTGTATAAAATATGCAAATTTAAATAATATAATTTGACTATGTCATGCATGACTGTTGACAATCATGACATTAAAAATTCTGAATTTTGCCAGGATTATTATTTTATTCATGTTTTTTACGAGTTTATCTTAGAAAAGTATCGACAGCTAGGTACTTTAACAAAAAAACTGCGGTTACAATTTTAGAACACGGCTGTTGGTCTCGTGTACCAGGCTAGCATGCTGAAGTAGGAAGTCGTAAATAGCATTTTATTTGAAATGTGCTCGAACACAAGCATTGTGTGGAGGTAATGGTGCCCTCGGGTCGTGTAAAGCTCACGATTCTGGCACATTTACTCGTGGTCACAATAGCGTGGCTTGCGAGATGGTACACAAAATTTGACTATATTAAGTGAAGTAGTTTTTTGTTTAAGGCCTTGTTGAGTAGAAAACGCAATAGCTTCATATTGTCGCAGTAAGATGTTTCGTCATGTCAACGCTAGGGTGCTATACTTATTAGCGCAGTGCTACGAACAACATTATCTGGGAGTTTATCGTGCTGAAAGTTAACGTAACGGACTTTTTTTTTATCTAGTTCACTCTGCACAGACCTAGCGGACTACATCATGCGTAAAAAGCAGTCATAACATTCCGATATAAACGCTCGAGCTTTCTATTTGACAAGATATTGGCAGGGATGTATCCTTATAATCAATATATTGTATATACTTATTTGTGTGTAAAAATAATAACAAACATTTTTATCATGACTGCGAAAATTCAACGCTGAAATTTTTGACGGCTTATATGGAACAGTAGCTCATCTTGATATCACAGACGTTAATTTACTACTTGTCCATGACCCAACACCAGTATATAAACATTTTAATCAGACTTTTCTTTTAGAGTATTCATAAACTGACAAAGCACCGAAACAAAAAGTTTTATGAAAATGACTAACAGCTTTAACGTTGCATTATAAACTTTTTTCGAGCTTTATTACTTTCAACAAAAATCTGTTTCTTTTCTTATGTACGTAATAAGCATTATTATTATATTTTTATCAAGTAGGTAAGTACCTACTTTTAGTTAGTATAAGTGCCAACCTAGTTGCTAACTTTGCTAACGCTGCTTAATCATCTTTAGTAGATGTTAAAGGCCACTGATGAGTTGCTAACTTTAGTGATCTGGATTCGTAGAAAGTAACGGACACTAAAACCTAAAATTATCTGGAACCAGTCTTTTAGTCTGTTGAATTTAAATTCCTTTTCAAAACTCAACCAAACCAACACAATGGCATATCCTGAATCCAATACCACAACACATTGCTCATTGTCATCCAGTTACACGCAACCGCAGTAGCAGTCCCAATACCTGTTCCATTTTCCAATTTTCTTCTTTATTAGAATTCTCCGAGCGCACCAATTTGGAGGCAGTTTGTTGGTGGTCAACGCTCGCAATTTCGCATTTGTTTTTGCTTGTATTTTCTTTTAATTCACAACGCAGCGGTTTGCTCAAATAAATCTTGTGTGAAACACAATGGCACTGTCCACATTCATTCACTTTTTGTTGAATTCTCTCCTGTACAGAGACTCTTGTGTTTTCTCTAGAGAAAAAGCAGAGATAAATGTTTAGTTTCACATATTTTTCTTAAAATACTTTAGCGAGTCTCGTGAGGATTGCAATAAAATGGTTTCTCTGCACGAGACTAGAGAAATTGGTCATCGTCAGTAATTTTATAAGTTATCTCGATGACGACCGATGTGGCACGGCGGGTGAAGGTCCGCCTGCGACCGACGCAGGAGGTAGCGGGTTCAATTCCCGCCTTGAGACAAATGTTTGTACGATCTGCAAATAACAAATATTTGCAGATCGTACAAACATTTGTCTCAAGGTGTTCTGGGTATTTTTTTATGTATAATAAAAAATATCTATCTATATATTGTATTATCAAGTATATTAGTCATCTAGTACCCCAACACAAAACACAAGCTCCGCTTGGGGCTAGATGATGTTTAACAAGATATGCTAACGTAATTCAAATCAATATTGTGATCAAAAATTTGAAACATAAACAAACATACATTTATATACCAACTTTTGGATTTATAATTTATTACTATATTATGATATGAAATGACCTTCGTTGAAAGTTTTGCTGTAAATTATAAGTTGTTTGCTTTGCCGCTTGGCAATACTGACTCCTTTACCAGACGCAAGGTAATAATTTAAACAATTGGCATTAAGCCGAGTGCAAGGCTGGAGCCAACGTAAAGCTCGCTTTGAATATCTGGTTTTATACAGTTTACATAGTACGAGCAAAAACTTTTAGACATACCTTCCTCCTTGCAATACCTTCCTTAGACCATTGAAAAATCTGCTGTAGCGTTTCCACGACTGATATTTCCGCAACACTGTAACAAATGGATATGTTCCGAACGCGCAATATCTGAGCGAACAAAATAAAACTCCAAACAAAACGAGCGCAGAATTTGTCGCTATGCTTAGATGTAAACTACTAGCTCCTAACGCGCACCTGCATGTTTACTGCTGTTTATTTTAATCCTTATTTTTAAGTTTTGAATCGCATTTAAGTTTGTGACGTAAAATTGTGTGAGCAATAATAACGGTAAACTGTTAATATACTAATTTGGATCTAGCTCTGATTTTTTAATGGCAAAAGTCAAAATAGCTATAGCAACGTCAACAATAAAATAAATAATATTATTACAAAAAATGGAAACATAATTTTATCCCCATCTTTAAAAATTGTCTTCGATTCAATCAGCAGTAGATAGTGAGTTTAATAAGTAGGTAAGATATGCTACGCTAGAGCTTTTTACAAATACCTCTAAATAAGTTATTTTCTACAAATAAAAAAACATACCGTTAATTATTCTAAAGCTGCCTATTACTACATCCATACTCAAACGTCACATTACTAAGGGTGAGTTGCACCATCTAACGTTAACGTCAAATTGTTCAATCGTCGTCGAACAATTTGACGTTAACGTTGGATGCAACTCACCCTTACTAAGTTTTCTTTAACTTGCAGGTTATTGTTATGCTTACTACCGATAATTACCTGCCAACTAATTATAAAGTAACAGCTCAACGTGCCGTTTAAAGGTTTTGTACATGAAAGACCTTTATAAAGGTCTCAGTAATTTGAATGCTACACGACAAATACGGCAGTTAACCCAATTTTCCATTATATTTCTCCTGATTTGTGAATTGGGTTTGTTCAACGAATTCAAAACAAATTTTACAATAACAATTTTTGTTTTACTGTTTCTTGAATTGCGTAATAGCAGTTAATAATAGAGAACAGTTGCTACTGTAATTGCTCGCTGATATTGATAAGATACTTGTATGATCATAAAGTAAAGCAAATGACGTGGTAAAGTGGGAACTTACTTACTTACTTATTAGTGTAAGCAAGTACGTCAGTCTTTTGCATAATTATTAGTAATAAATTATACAAAAGATTGTGTTTGAAAGCACAAACCAACCACATTTTTTTAGACTATAAAACACAATAAATTAGAATCATTACTATACAAAATTGTGTCAAACCGATCACGGTTCTGAAATCGGTTTGTGCTACATATTTAAAAATGTCAAAATGAGCTAGTTTTTTTTTTATTGTTTATAGACAAGCGTTTGACCACCACCTCACCTGATGGTAAGTGATGGTGTGGTCGATGAAGGAGCACGCTTGCCTAGAAACCGGTTCACTCTAGCCTTAAAGACTCCTAAATTGTAGTTATAGTTAGCTGGTAAATAAATAGTGCTGATTTTCACTCAAAACTTTACCATCGCTAGCTTTATACCATCTCAAAGCATTAATTAGGACCTACTTAGTAATTTATTTCACAATTGCTTTCAAATTCAGAGAAAATTCGATAAAAAAACAAATGAATTGCTAATTAACATGAACATTATGTAAATGAACGCGGCGTTCTGTATTTTTAAACAAATTCTGAATGACTGAGTGAATTGGTTACTTATAAAACGGGAACATAAGAGTAATATAATATAATTATTAGTTGGTTTGAACAGTGAAAATTTCTGTGGTTTTGTTACTCATGTCAACACACGTGTAAAATTGTTAACCTGGTTCAAATAAATTTTAGTGTGGTAAACAAATTGTTATCAACATCAATATTTAGAAGACCAACGGAGAGAGCTTTTTTGTGGTTGTGTATTAAAACAGGCTGCTGAATAGATGTCTTGGACTACTAGTAAGAAGAGCCTTTTCGCTTTAAAATTAATATAATGTTTTAAAACCCGTGCAATATTTACTGACAGACGAACAATAAATAAATCAATCAATAAATAACCAAGACGAAAAATAAATCAATATCAATAGACCAACGCACTGAAAAAATGAAGACCTAGAATTTTCAGAATATATAATCCAGTGCAGTGGAATTCCCAAATTTTCCAAAAAAAATCTATGAGGTTGCAGCGAAAAAAAATAAGTTGTATAAAATAGGCATCGCGGACAAAGTCACGGAGCATATTTTACAGAATTTATTTATCTGTAAGTCAGCTTAAAATAAGTTCTCACCGAAGTTGATTAACCGAAAAATTTGGATCCCATGTATAGCATTTCTCGATGTCTGCCCTCACGTAGGGAAGGGTTCCGCACAAAACAAGTTCGGAATCACAATTGCTTTCGACTCGTCCGATCGATCCTAATGAAATTTTAATTAAATTTATACGTTCGTTTCAACTACTTTTGATCGCGTCGTCGAATAAATTTTAAATCCTTTATCTACCAGCTGTCTAGTATACTAGTTAGGTATACCTTTATCAAAACTTAATACCACAAAGATAAAGTATACCTTTTCAGGGTTCACAACTTGGTCGTTGACCTAACATAAGACTTAACCAGTTAGTTACATGACAAAATAATAATATACTTTACTTACTTGTATATGATTTACCTTAATTATAAATGTAAGCTCTAAACGAAAGTTTATATGTGTTTTTTGTGTTAAAAAATTGTATAAAACATCATTCGTATAAAAACAGTCTTTTGTAAAAAAAAAAACAAATTACTCCAGGATCCTACTATGCTTAAGTCAACATGCACTCGGTCGGTTAGAACGTGGTTTTGCGAATAAAAGCGGTATTTAATACCCAGAGACGCAAAAACGACAACTCACGCCCTAAAAAAGAGCACAGGCTTACATTTATATAATAGACTGCACTTCAAAGCTGCGCAGAAAGCTTTTTAAGCTGTCTTTTATTATATTCCTTAAAGCTTCCTATTTTAAGCTGGATGAAATTTGCAAGTACGCAGTGAGGCGAGGCGCAGGTGTCGGAAAAATGGCTAAATGCCTGAAAGTCTGCGGCGTATAGTTAACAATGGGCAGCCGAAGCGTAGCAGGGAGTCTGAAATAGCAACTCATTATCATTGCAAATACCCATTTACTTCACTGCTATTACAATGTGCATTTTGCCTTAATATAACACTGGTTTCTCGGTTTTTACTCAGCTTTGTGTGACGTGAGTGTTTAATTAAGTTTTTGTGAAGGAAATTATTATTACACAGTTAGCACACTTTTTTTAGGTACATGTTGACAGATAACAAGAGATATCATTTTTGTCATCGAGGGATTATAGTGTAAAGGGTAGCAAGGGTAGCAAGTTACTTGTAGAACGACTCTTGTCATTGCCACTTTCATAATGTTGTATTACTAGTATAATCTCTACATAGTTTACAACAAAGACGCTTTCCGCTGTCTGTCACTCTGTAAATGTTAATTAAAACGCAATATTCAAATTTCAATAAAAATAATACACAAGTGAAAAAATCTCATGTACCTATTGTGCTTTGAATTTCACCAGCAACCATAAACTTTAAGCAATGTTATTATCACCGCTTACCGGCAAAACCTCAAATGACCTCTAACATAAAAAATTAAACTACCTCCAACAGGCGGATACTCTGATTTATTTATCAAAATACTAATAAAAAATCTTCCTCGGTGGATAAATGTGTCGAAGTTCCAAAATTTAGTCACCGTTACCGCGCCGAATTACCCCAAAGATGTATGGCAGACCATTAAAGAAATTGATTTCCTTACACCCTTCCGCCGCAAATGAACGTACGATATTTGTGGAAGGCATTCTCTTTCTTGGAGGAAATACGGTACGTTATTTATATTATAGCTTAGCTAAAAGGTGTATTTGTGTCTACCTACTATGATATCTGTGACTGTGTATGAATGCGGAACATTTATCATGGTCAACACTCTCTCTGTTGGGCTTGGGGTTCTGGCCTACTCTAAAGCGAGAGTGATTTGGTCAAAAACTACCACGCAGACCCGGATTTTGTCACTAAAATTCCCAAAATTACCTTAAATGGGATTTTAAAGGGAAATTTGACACTAACCCGGAAAATGCGGATCTACGAGCCAGCACATTTGTTTTGTTGGTTTGGTTTTGAATTTTTTTAGATCAAGGTTGTTTTCTCGCCATGTTTTTTTTCACTACTTAGGAGCAATGACATTGTTCATACACATTTTTAAATGAATAAAATAATTAATCGGTGCACGAACTATTATGATCGGGAAACGTTTGTTTACGTTTCATCGAGCCGAACTCAAAACGAGCGTTTCATTTGTAACCAACGCAACCCCCACTTCATTCTCTTTTTAAGCCCCGCGTCCCGGAGACAAAAATTATAACTTCCCATCCCATCCCATCTATCACACATCCAACGGTCACAACACACTCCACTCTTACACTCACACTTACGATACAAAAAATTCTATAGAGTTATTTCTTTCTTTCTAGACTTTCGAGTAATTGGGTTTTCAAATAGTATAGTTATCAAAATTAAAAATCATCTAACGGATTTATGATGCGATCCTCATTTGACCAATCAAAGGCCACCAATCACATTCTAGTATTATAATTCATATTTCATTCTCGTTCATGTCATAATGTCACAGTTAACCTAGCAGCTAATCACGAGAGTGACATGTTGCCCCGGATTGTGAGCTCCGTGATATAGGCCGAGGCGGTTGCGTTGCATCATCCCTAGTCCACACAAAGTCGATGACCGACGATAAAACGTGGTTTAAAAGGGTTAAGTTGTGTGCTGGTAAGAGAAATGGACCATTTCATGTGTTATATCGACAGGATTTTAGAACCCGCTGTAATAAAATAGCCTATTTATTTATATGGGCTCATAATGAAGTTATCGCATCGCGGATTTGGGAATGTTATGGTACTTAATCGCCTTTTCCGGGTTTACTTACTATTAAATTGTTGCTTAAAAACTTCATCCACAACTTAAGCCGTGCATAAATCTAGTGAAAAGATGTGAAACTCGTCTATTAATATCAAATATTAGCGTTTAGTCAATAGTCGTACTATAGTCTATCTAGTGATGTAGAGAGTAGAGAAGTTTCTATAGGGCAGATGAATTTTGCATCTAACTACTCGTATATAAATATTTAAAACCGTTACGACTAACAATCATCAATGTGATGTCTAAACCGAGACAACTTTTCTGTAGAGAACTTTATTATTATATCAGCAAGTGACAAGACAAGGCGCCCACCTGATGTAAAGCACCACGCTAAGCTTGACTATTACAGATGCAGTGCCACCCAAAGCTTAAAGTTTTTAAGTGTTTGCATAGCACTGCACTGCGCTTATCACCCCGAGACATTGTTGTTAAGTCTCTTTCGCCCAGTAATTTTACTTGCTACAGTGCCCTTCAAACCTAAACACAGTAATACTTGCACACTCGTCCTTGGAGGTAGAATATCTGACACTGCGGTGAAGACCCACCAAGACGGACTCTTGCTGAGGAGTCATCCTACTACCAGAACTAAAATCGGAGTGTTTTTTTTGAGGTGTAAGTACTATAAAAAGAATTGAGTACATACTTACCACAATAAACTAAGTTTTTTAGAAAAAATAAAAAATAAACCGACTTCAAGACTAATTAATAAAAATTTGTAGATCTACTTTCACATCAATAGTTTTACGCGCATGTTACTTAAAGTCTTTATTTTTTACGATTACATTATGTTGAATATTGAGTTTAAAATTAAATTAAATAATAAATAATGCTGGACAACCCACACAGCATCATCTAGCCCTAAGTTAAGCAGAGCTAGTGTACTAGATGACTGATATACTTAATACAATACATAGACAGATAGTTTTTTTTTATTCATAGAAAATACCCAGAACACCCGGAACAAATATTTGTAGATTGTACAAACATTTGTTCCGAGGCGGGAATCGAACCCGCAACCTCCGCATCGCAGTCGGACCTTCGCCCGCCGCGCCACATCGGTCGTCAGTAAAAGTAGAATATCTTCTAATATACTAAGTTGGAAAAAAGTCTCCTGATTTTCTGTAAGCTCTTACGAGCTTGGAGCGAGTAGAAAATGTATGTTTATTGTCATAAGTAAGCAAGCACGTTTGCACAGTATCTGAAGTATTTGCATGAGTACGTAGATACTCTTTTTGATTGTAAATCGAGACATTTTATGTTAACAACAAGAAAGTAGAGCTAATTCTGATAGGCCATATTCCTTCCGTCAATGTACCTATGCTTACGCGAGAATGACGTGCTACAGTTTTACGTTATTTTACATTATATTTTTTTGACATTTTGTATTTATACAGTATTTTATTTATTTTTTATGTGTTTTGCATTGTTTTACTAGTTAATTATATCGTTCCGCTTAGTACTGTAAATACACCAAATAATCTGTAATAATAAAACCACACACACAGTTAAGTGACTATTATGTAAGTGTATCGCTATGGAATCGCTAGTCAATCCCTCACATTCTTATGGTTTGCACTGCAGGTGTGGATTGTCCAAACGTTGACGTTACAAACCTGCATACCTTGTACTTAGAAAAAGCATGCCACCACTTTGAAACCACTCGGGTACAGATAGTCAACAGGAATGGCGTGCCTTTGAGTTGACTACCCCTTTTAGCCTCAGGGATCTTGAGCTCCTAAAGATCTCATAGGATATTCAACGAGTATGATTTTACGCAACATTTCCTTTCTAAAATATTCTACAAATTATCAGCTTACTGATACCGTATGCATTATTCATTCACGTTGTAAAAGGAATAAGCGTATTCTAAAACCGGCACGCAAAGCTCTCTTTCAGCAGATTAAGACAGGAAGGGTACCACTTAGTAGGATTCCGTGCAAAATAGCCCTTACACTAACCACCCCACCTACCCTTGCTTGGTTCCGATAAAAAACAACCTTGGGTTTACCTCACCCATGTTAAGCTTAGCATTTCTAGATCAAATAATGACTGTCGTTCTTACACACTGGTGTTTTTTTTATGTTCCTCTTTTTGGGTATTCTTAGTAATATATTTTGGTCCGTAGGTGTTCCAACGACGCTCAAGCATGCAACTTTTTTTTTTTTGACTGTCACTGTTAGCTACAGATTATTTTCCCAAAAATCTTCTATTTTTTTCCTAATCAAAAATATCTACCAATCAATTGGTGGTGGTGGTTGGTGTTCCTTTACTGTTTCCAGTCCTTTGATTCTTCAAAGTGGTCCTTCCTTTACAGTCACCGCATATAGTCACTTAATCGTTATTGGTCTTATATAAAAGTGGATAATATTAATAAAAAGTTAATAAAGGTTTGTGTATAAAATACATTTAGGAAAAACTCGAAAATCCTTTGATGTCATGATAAAGACCGTAATTAGTAAGTAAAAAACTTAAACCGAAATGAACTGTGATTATTTTTATAAAAACTATGATTTGTAATACTTAATTACAGATGAAACGTATTTCTTACTTTGTTTTTCTTCAGAGCGTCTCTATATCATCAACTCTTCAACCACGATTCCAGGCTAAAAAGTACTTAATTTTTTTTTATTTACGGGTAAATAACTAGGTGTATAACATTTAATTGCTGTTGCATATTTTAATATATTATGACTTTTCACATACGTACGTAGCATTAGACGTAACCAGTTAATTCAAACCAATCAACTATCATTTGATCCATGAATTTGATCCCACTTTTAGCATTATTTAGCATGATTACCGTATTGATGGGTGACCGCCCTACTAGTGTCATTATGGCTGAGCATCGGTGTGCTGTGATTGGACGCTGTCGATTATAAGAAATGATTACTGCATGCCTTATCACAAACTAGTGCAACTTATATGCACGTCTTTTGCGGGAAAGCTAGGGCAAATGTGTATATGCTTTTAAGGCGATACAAATAATGGAACGCATAGAATTACCCTAAAAGCTATGACTGCGACTTCCAGACCTTGATTAAACTAATCTCAGTGATAATGGGTTGACATAGTAGCCAGCACGAATTTCGGTTGCACGAGTGCACAGCAATATTAGAAGAGTTAAAAATGTTTTTCTCAACAAGACAAGACAAGACAAGATCTTCTCACTGACCTGGGTAAAGCTTTTTAAAGGTTCTTTGCATGTTCATTTATTTGCAGACATGAAATCAGAAGATAAAAATCTGCGTAGTTACGTAATAATCAAACACATTTTTTTAATAGATACCTCCAAAAATTTCAACAGATCAATAACGCCCGGTTTTTTAACGATAATCAACGCAACCAATGGTTAAAATTTACATTAGGCGCTCAGTTTTCAGAGTTTATTCAACTGAAGAACTTTACGAGTATACTACCTAATTTGACCTGGTAAGCTACGCATGAAAAAATCGAGCCTAAACAGGACAAATATTATGAATCAATCAATAAGTAGGTAGGTAGGTAGGTACTGTGCTCTTATTCGTCGAAATAATTATGCCACAGAATATTCTGATAGTAATTAGGCTATAAAGCCTAATTAAATATAAATAAGAAAGACGGTAAAATGATTGTGTTGGCCAACTGTAACGGGCATGAATAAAATATGATTAATTATCCCGTAACGGCTGAACACGGCCAGTACATACCTATACGAGCACGAAAAAGCAGAATCGACGTACAAATCTTGTTACTATGCTAATTTTATTGCAGTAGGTACCACCACTACTTACAGGTAGCTAAACTGACTGCTGCACTGTAGCAACCACGCAGCTAGAACTCGTTCCGAACTCACTTTTCACATAAAATCACAAGTCACACACACAAACGTCTTGCTTCTAAAATGGTCATTCCTGTGCACACATGTGCGTTTCACTGCACGTCACTCTCACTGTGGTCACAATTTTTTTTCCAAGTCCACTGACAGCGACAAACACTCGGTGGCTCGCCGCAGCCTCAACTGGCTGGGGCGACGCCAACGCGCGTGCCTGCGCCCCCCATCCCTTTCCTCGCCCCTTTTACCTCTGCCACGGGAAATAGAAATAAAGTATGCGCTGTTAGGACGGAGCACAGAACACATTAGCCTAGGCGGAGGGGAAAAACGTAGCTATCCCAGCTGTCCTGGAAGATTATTAATAAACAACCTCAATATTTGGTAATCTTTTTTTGTTCTATAACCGCTCATCAGTCAAGGACAACATATTTAGATGGAAATCGGAAAATTGTTTGTTTAATTATAACCGAACTGCAAACATAAGTATTTATGATGATAGACCGGTTTTTCGGGAAAGAAATAGTCAACGAAAGTTGGTTATGGATAATAAAAGAAAAGAACTGGGGGTTGTTCGTTTTCAATTCTTTACTTTGTTACTCGATCTTTCTTGGTTAATTTAATTTTGATATCCATGATTCTTTTTCGGTCTCAATATCTTTCGATGTTATGGCATTTGAATAAATATTTATCTTTGTGGAAAGAATATGCTAGTATTTTAAATCTATTATTCTTACAAAAAAACCTTTTACAGGAAATATAAGATCACAGTTTTTTTTTGTAGCCTACAAATGATTTCCTTTATTCGTTGAAAGCATTTCCAATTAAAAGGAAACGTTCTTTACTGGTAATCACAATGTCTACGAAGATAAATCGTACAGACTTAAGTATTCGAGTTTTATCACTTGAATCTTGTTCTATAAAGTTGAATACATGAAGGAAATGTTAATTAACGTGTGGAACAAAACTTTGTCGTCTTGTTACGTCTTTATAAAGTTTCAGTAAAACAACCGTCAGATATTTAGATTGCGTAAACGAACCAAAGGTTTCAACATTTACGAGAGGCCTGTAAAGTTAACTAGTAAAACGCGTGACTTCACTTTATGCGTGGTGTCCTACACAAGGTCGGAGTTGAAACCTTTCTCCCGAAGATGTGCAAAGACCACAGAAGTTGGCTAGATCAATAACTTCTTTGGCAAAGACTGAAAAAATGTAGTAAAGTTTTTTACATCGCGATGGCTTAACTAAATAATTTGAATGAAGAAAGAGAGAAGCACAGACAAACAACACTTAATAAATTAGTACTATAAAAATATAAATAGGTAAATGAAATAGATAAATATCTATAAAAGGTCAGACGTTTCCAATTTATGATGTACTTAAAAGTATTGTCGTAATGAATCCTACCAGGTTAGTTTCGTCATCATGGAAAGGAAAGCTAAAAAATTATAAGCAAGGTAAATAACTAAGACGTCTACCTACTAGTTTACAAGGGTGCGCGTCGTGAACGCGGATCACGCGGTGGTTGCGCGGGGAATGAGCGCAGATGCCACCGAGAGAAAGACAAAATGTCCGATTTATTTTGTTTCTTACTTATCAGTTATATCCATTTCATTATGCCCATTTCATTCTGATAAGTATTTACCGTTATATCGCCATAATGTAACACCCACAGCATACACGCATAGCTGAATTCCATTTTGAAGGTTGTGGTGCTAATGACACATGATATTTTTCCTCCTTATGTATGTGACAAATCTGGCGGAAAAATCGCAAGCGGAAAGACGCACGCGGTGTTTGTCACTTACCTTATATCTTAGGGTGTCTGTCTACCTGTAAGTATATTCCCCACCCGTATAGAAATTTGCTTTCTTAGATACAACAACATCACTGACTGGTTGACTATTTGCTTATTGGTGACCTTATAGGACAAACAAATGAAACAATCGTCTGATATAATCAGATGATATACCACACTAATATTATAAATGCTGACGGTTGGACGACGTGTTGGACGTTTCTTACTCAGTCACGCCAGAATAGCTGAACAGATCTAAAGGAAATTTGTCACTAATATCTTCAGATTATAGTAGTCTAAAACGTAGCACATGTTACTTTTTAGCTCATAAAAAATGTACTGTTCCCGTGTTTCACGCAAACAAAGTCGCGGGCAAGTTTTATTTCTTATTTTTGTATGTTTCTTTAATTTTATTCTTAATGTCTTGTGTGTAGTTTATATACATATTTTTAGACACGATTGTAAAATTGTTATTGAAATAAATGAAATGATATAAAACAGCTAGCAATTAATATATTTGCATCGTTGCACATCTCTGGTAAATATTTCATTGTGAAAATTAAGATCAAGGTATTTGGGCCACCAAAGTCGATCGTTCACTCGAAATAGACTATCAAATACACGTATGACTTTACGTCAGCGTTGTCTTGATAAACCAATAAACCAGGAAGCCTTTTAATCTACAGAAAATACGATTTAGGATTGTACCATTAATTTACCTGAGGCAATATCATTGGAAACCATTTAACATTGACCTTAAAACCGGTTACGTTATACCTCGAACCTCAAACCTCGAATTTGAGGCTTCTTTGACCTATTTTATTGCCTGAAATAGCTATAGCAAAAAGGTCTTTCCTCTGCGAAAATTTAATGACGGAGGTTTGAGAATTTGAATTTGCCTTAGAATAGAAACTCGAAGGTATACTTATATTGGTCAATAAAATGCGTAGAACAGCCAAACGTGATTCTGAAGTGAAATGTTATTTTGTATTTTTATTTGAAAAATATTTGCACTCGGGACTTCCAGTAATGTAATAATTTCGCTTTTTGTCCTTTTCATAATTTATAATTCATAGAAGTCCATAGAGGAAAATTAATATTTTTCGTTGTTGCAGTTTAATAGTTGTCTCATAAAAACTGAGTACCAAATTTCAACATGAAGCTACCTGAAAAACTTGAAGGTGACTGCTAAATTCAACAAAAATCAAAAACTCTTATTAAAACACAGTGACAAATCGGTCCGCGAGTGTTCAAAACTTACTTCTACCTACACGTAAATCAAATTTTAAACGACATCCTCCACTGTTTTGCTTTTTAACTGCATGGTTACTTACCTAATAATACTTATGAATTAGGCAAATATGCAATTATATTAGTGTAAGTAAACAATAAGCGTTGTAAATTACCTATACAATGTTCTTTTAATAAGAAAACAATAACTCACATAGGTGAAAGCTTACGTGATACGACATGGCCCTGTCCTAATTACCTCGTTCTTAACACATTCATCGGATCAAATAACTGGGGTGATTAATAGAATGACACAATAATCTCATAAACCTCCTGTTAATACTGACAACCTTGATGTACCTCGCACTTCGCCTCATATAAAAAATTAAAGTTGTTTAGAGTATCTTACAATAGTGTTATATTTTCTTCAAATTTTTAAAACTAGATTCAACCACTCTATATTTCAGCTCAATTTTATTTAATAAAATGACAAGGATTACTTTAAAACGTATAGGTTGAGTGATTATTTTTATGTCATCAAGATGTATGTAAACAAAATCTGTCTCAAAAAGCTTACTATAAAACAACCGATTACCTAGATGATAAAAAAGCTTGGGACGAATGTGCTCCAACTCTACTTGGAATCCATAACAATAGCAAGGGTCATGCCAAAAAAGCGATAGGAACCCAGCCGGTGTTGTTGCCAGTTCTTTTACGGCATGGGCGCGTTGGCACTGGTGTAAATTTTCCTAGCTTGTAAGACGTTTTAAAGTGATCCTTGTGATTCTACTGAATAAATAATTTTTGATTTTGATTTTGATTTTGATGACGAAATGAACCAAAATAAAACATTTTAAGAGTAGTAGAGTTCTCTGTGATAGAGCTCGTCCGGGGAAGGACCACCATACCTATTTCTGCCGCCAAGCAGTAATGCTCGCATTGCTGTGTTCCGGTGTGAAGGGTATGGTTTCCGGTGAAATTACTGGCACATGAGGCTTTCTATCTTAGCCTCAAGGTGGCAACCCGCGAGTGATATTGGTATTGCAAGCCCCTCTGGTATTGCAAGCGTCCATAGGCTGCGGTAACCGCTTACCATCTTGTGGGCCGTACGCTTGGCTGCCACTTCAATTGTATAAATATATATATATATATATATATATATATAATGTTCAGCAAGTGTCTGCCAATTTTAAAATTTAGCATACCGATTATCCTTTAAAATAAATGAAGATTTTATGTATATTGTACTTACTGTTATAACAATAGCACTTTTTCAACACACTACAAGGTATTTTTCGTAGAACAGCTCTACGAAAATTGTTCGTAGCAAGCTACGAGGTGTATATCGGTGAAACGACGTAGTAACGTTAGTATCGTGATTATTATAATATATTTTGCCTAGATGATGTTTATCACCATAAAACCGACATAATGTAGGATATTGTTTAAATTATTGGATGATTGCAATAATGTGTTTTAATCTATAAAACATAAAAGACAGGCCGACAGATGGACTACAAAGTGATCTTAAAACGGTTTAGTTTTTGAAAAAATACTTTGAAAAAAATAGTCGTGTTGTCTATAATATAATTATTCTCTCTATTTTTAGCTCGCGGTTTTTCTTGTATGGTTTCTATAGTATGTACTACTTCAGATTAAATAACAAACATAAAAGTTTTTTAAAATATAGTATACAAAAAGTCTGTCCTTAGCAACGTCTGTCTACGCAACAAATTTTAATGTGGTTTTCAATATGAGAAAAGTTTATACGTATATTACGCGAACGAAATTGTGGGAAACAGTTAGTTAATTAAATTAAAAATAAATAGCAGTTAGCTTAAACTTCCACAAAAACCTCGTTAATCGCTATTTTCTCACTGGCATAGTTTTAAACGATCCATTTTGATGAGTCAGCAGTCGCATGAACGCTGAACCGAACTAGTAATGGCAGCAGCGCCAATGTTATTAGGGGCAATAAAAAGGGAACTAATCTCCATTTTGTTCACATTAAATTTATAATGGCAGTATCAAACAAAAGGTAGAATGAACTAACTATGATAATAATTTTAACAATACATTATTATGAAATATGTTTATAAATCATTGACGGCGGAATACTAGCGGATATTTTTACGCAGCGCCAAACGCAAACTTTGTATGAATTAATGAAAATGGAAACCAGAAAACTGATACACATATACTTAAATATGATTATAATATTATAGAAACACTCAGACCTGACCAGACCAGACCTTACCTGAATGTTTGTTGTAAAAATAGTAAATAATAATAGTGTAGTGAGGTACATATTAAACACACAACAAAAATAAAAATAAGTTCTCCTGCTGTCGAAAATACAAGAATCAAATAAAAATAACCTCAATCTTATGAGCGTACTTATAAGCATAAATCATTTACATATTCATCGCAACAAACGTATAATAAATGGAAATGAGGTCAATAACGTAAGATGACAAACACATTCAAATTTTACGATTTATGTCGCGCAATTTTATTAGGTAATGTGTGTTCGGCTATAATATTAGTAAATAATAATAGCTTTTGCCTACAAGTGTGATCACTGAAAAAAAAAACTACGACGAACCGACATACTATTTGACGAACCCGGTGGTGGTGCGGTAGGCGAGTGCTCAGTTGAGAAGTGAGAGGTTGCTGGATCGATTGCCGCTGCAAGAAAAACGTTTGCATGATCTTCAAATATTTGTTCCGGATCTGGATATTTAATAAATGAATAATAGAAAAATATATAAGTATTCTAAATTCTATCAGTTATCTGGTTCCCAAATTACCAGTTTTGCTTAGTTTGACTAGATGGCGCTTTGCTAAAAATACTCCTTATTATATCTCACTTCATAGTTCAGACTTCAGACGCTGTACACTAGTGTTCAACTTGTTTACGATGCAAAAACGTTACACACGCTACACGATAAAAAAATATCATTCAATTCTGTCTAGTACAACAAAAATACCAACAAGCTCGTAGTTACCTACCATAGATTACAAACATCCGTAAATGTTTCTAATTGAGCTATATAGTCACTCTAAATTGCCCAGGCCTGACAAATCGGCTGTCATTGTCCCTAAGATAAATACTGAGGGGATGCAAAGCCAGATTGATGTAGCTTAAAAGGAGTTTAAAGTTGTTGAAAGCATTGCTTGTGCGAGTGTTGTGTGGTGCTGTTCTAATCTGCAACTTCTGCAAGCCAAGGAATCTGAACAAATAATCTGTTCTTCGATGGATGCTAGGTTGCTGGCTAGCATTGACACCACAGATTGACACCGCCTTAAAGATGATGATATCTGACAAGATTTACTATTAATACGATATTGTTAGATATGTTTCTGGTAACATTGGATAACAAAATAATTGATTTTTTTTTTGATAAGTGCATTTTTCTACTGTTAATGTAACGTAAATTAAATAATGTAACGTGTCTCTATTTTAGGTACCTAAAAAAGGTACGTAGGTGCGTGTACGAGTCCTAGTAATTTGAAATAAGCTGATTATATTTAGATCGCAAAGCAAAAATCAAAATGATCGTTGAGCCACCATAACCATAGAATAGTAAAGCATACTTGGTTTTTAAATTGTTTTTATGAAAAATTCCAAAATATGCATTAGTGCAAGCTGCTAATAAAATTGATGTGATGTCAACTTAAAATATAATGATAATTAATAGTAATATTTTACACAGATCTACAGAAATTGTTTCTATTTTTTGTTTATACCCCTCATCTTTAAATTTGACGGCGCAGTTTGATTAGCAGCTATCACCAATGGGAGAAATATAATATATTAAGTTCAAAATGCCTCTTGATGAGTAACATCACGTTTTAATTTCTGGATTAACAGATAATGGATAACTCGTGGCTATTTTTACTAGACACCGCTGTGTCATATGTCACATGCCGCTGAATTTCTTAGTTCTATGGCAAACTATTGCTCAAGAACTGTCGCTACTGAGGATATTAGGGAGGAAATTAATATAGGATATGGTATGCAATGAGTTTCTCAAGGTATTTTGGGATCAAGTGGCTCTATTCTGTTTGCCCCAAATTGACATGAATACGCCAGTCATAAACACGAGTAATATAGGGTAAGACCACATGATAACGTATTATTATTGGTTTGTCAACTCAAACATTTATTAACTATTTGTAGGTAAGGTGTATGCGAGATTGTAAATGATTGGTTGAATTATTTGAATATTGCAAATTCATCCCACGCTGTCAGTACACCATAGTGTGAAAAAGTTATAGGAAAACCTGTTATTGCATTGCAGTAGCTTCCTGTAAATGAGTACTACGTGTACTTTATAAAAACTCTACGAAAAAACTTGCTACGTCGTGAAGTTGACGATTGAAAAAAAAAAACTGAAGGAAGCTAACCCGAAGAAGGATTTCTAACCACGAATAAAGGATATTAATATTAAAAAAAGGAAGGAGTATTAGTTTTTATCACTGTATGTATTATATTTTAAACCACAATATATTTTAATTTTAAATTAATATTGTACCCAATAACCACGGAAGGTTTGTCTGGGTACTCACATCTGTCAATTAGATACTACGTTAAATTTGCTACACATCTAGTAACCAAAATATATCATCATATAAGATAAGATAAGATAAGATATACTTAATAACATACCTACTGACCTACAAGCTAAAGCGTTTTCTCCAACAACTTAAAACTTAAAACAGAAGCGTTTTGCGCTGCTAGAGTAGTAGCACAGCTTACTCGTCGTGCATTGGCGTTGAGCTCTACAAGCTTTAAAATAAGGTACACACCCCACGAAATAAAAATAACACTCACCAGAAACGTAAAACTGTAGCTAAATATTGAAACAAGCAAGAAAATAGTAGCAGCAGATCGGGAATCAATTGATGTAGGTTAATACCGGATAGAGAGTCTGTGAAAGCTAAGAAAGTTTTGTGTTTTGTGTGTTCAGAATAAGCAGTGTGATTGAAAAATATTACTTCATAGCATCCACCATTCTGCATTAGGTCCGCGTGGTTAACTTAGACCACAATCGCATGACAAAGTTTTTCCCGATCATGAGTAAGCCAGTGTCCGAATAGTGGGAACATTCTTGATAGCTCTACATGAACATCCTATTATAAACTAAACAGTTTTTGATCTACATTCCAACAATAACAAATGTAATGCTAAACCATTCTTACAAACTTGATATTTTCTTAATATTAAGACCAATTGCTCCGTAGGGGGGAAACTTTTAAAAAGTTTCTTTGGTAAAAGCTCGGTTCAATATGGATCCATGAACGTCAATACATATAACAGCTTGTATGTATATTAATTAATATTTTTAATTCGTTTTTTTTTAATACGTGCTTTTTAATCAACTTTCTACGTAATTTTTTTTGTGTTCCGGTCCAGTTTGGTAAAACTAGACACGTTAATTAACCGTACAAGGTTTGTCATCATCGAGACAGCATTCTAATTTTCCCACTGCTAAAACACTGCTCTAATCTCGATCGAGAGTGATTGGGTATTAATCCATCAGGCGGACCCAATGCGCATTAGTGGATGGCATATGTCTTTAATTTTTTTTTATTTTTGGACATGCTAGTTTCCTTACGATGTTTTCTTTCACCGCACTGGCATTGCGCACATACATTTTCTAATAGAAAAATCGATTAGTGCACGACCGTGTTCGAACTAACGACGCGACGTTAGGATCGAATGGAAGAATCAATATGAATCATGATAAATAGCGCGAAATGGAATCAGCATGTAGCACTCGCCTTTATGTTACGATGGTGTGGAAACTTGTAGAAGCGTATGTTGCCTTGGGACAGCAATGTCCCACATCCATTATCGTTAGACTATGCGAATGCATGAACTACTTCGAATTTAAGTGTACTTAGGTCTTACTTAACAATATTAAAGGTTATACGGTACTTGTTTACGAAAACCAGACTTGTCATACAATCGTATTTGCTGTTTATTTCAAATTACTATTTAGATTGGAAGTATATATACTAAAAGTAAATATAACTCATACATATCACATGCCCTGATTTAAAATTTATATTTTATTATACATATTTTATGCTATGTATGATAAATTAAATATTATGCCTACATTTAATTTATCGATTTATTAACGACTAAAATTGACACATAGAAAAATTATTTTGCTTTTGCACTGCGTGAGATTTCAAAACTTTTTGTAAAAATATGAGCCAGACTTGACTTTATCAAAGTATTCACTACTCAGTATTCAGTATCATTTATTGCATCATAATTATGAGGGTAATACATGTCACAGGTCTTATGTAATATTAAATAATATTAGAGCAGCCAACACATAGTAATGTACCCAATATGGGTGTTGCACTTCAAATTGAGTAGGAGCGGACCGATTTTAGTATTAATGGATAGGTACCTAGTTTGTGATAATAGTATGATCATTATTTGAGGTAGCAATAAGACCTATCATTCGTTATTTGAGTCACTGAGAAACTGGTCAAGTGTATAAAAGCTTTTTATTATTAGCATTTCTTTTAATTTATTTTCAAAAATATTATCTTTTTCTATATTTTTAATACATTCAGGAACTTTGTAAGTAAATATATTATTTTACGTTCACTTATTGAGTTTTATTTTGCCTTGTCGCATGTAATCTCTAATTGTTATTGATTCTGGAATAGATCCGGCAAAATGGTGAAATTGCTTGACATTTCATAAAGGATTTACTACATTTGTGTCCGCGATTTTAGTAAAGAAATTCAATTTTGAACAAAGTACCTTTCTGCGGCCTGTCTTGTTCATTTATCAGATTGTAATTGGTAACGTTATGAGTTGCTCTCTATAGTCAAACAGGCTTCTAGAAGTTAAACAGATGATCTGTAGAATTATATTCTGTAGAATCATTACCTACTTGTCTAGAGGTCTTTTAGACTAAAGAAAGCAACTTTAATTTAGCTCGTATTGTTTACATCGCACTAACTTTTTGAGGTTCTTTGTTAAAGAGTTCATCCGGGAAGGTGATACCACCATTACTATACTCGTATTTCTGTCGCTGAGCAGTAATGCCGACTTCCTACAACCGCAAAAAAAATTAAACTTGTAAAATAAATTAAGCCTAAGCTTACTGAAATAAATTATTGAAAATGATACTCTCTATACACTAAGCAATTAAGTAAGTTCGTATGAGTCAGTAGTCAACTCTGGTGACAGAGTTTTTAGGCCGCCCAAAGGCCTTTGTCATGGCATAACAACTTTGAAAAAGCCGTATAGGCACTGAGTCTATTGAGACATTATTATATCAAAATCCAAAGTAAGTATAAGGTTATCACAGCGTAATTTTATTACACCTTTTACTGCAGCGTAAATAAAAAGTATGTATTAAAATTAAAACCAAATACAAATATCTAATTAGATACAAGATATTAATCCTATGACAGATGTTATAAAGGATTACATGTGATCCGAAACATCTGTGTCATTTCCTCAATATACCACCAGTGCGGCCTATGAGCGTGAGTTAAGGTTGTGAACACAGTGAAAAGCTAAAGTTTTAAATATGCTGCCACGAAATGTTGGAATAATCTGCCTCCACCCGTAAGAAACTTCCCTTCCATCTGGTCTTTTAAAAACTCACTTAGAAAACACTTGGTTCTGGGTATTTCCTATGTATAAAAAAAAGTTATATATCTAAGTATCGTACCTATTAAGTATACCTGCAGTCATCTAGTACCAAGAGAAACAAATTATTTAATGGGTGTATCAAAAATTGTATGTAGGTAACACATGTTTATGGGACACTTTTTATGAGCCATGATCAACAGTTGTGGTCAAAGATTAAACTAGAACCAACAATCATTTAAGCCTATTTTGAATTGACTCTACATACTGTAAAATTATGCATGTTCAATCTGATACGAGTATAAAAGTCTTCTTCTTCTTCTTCTTAGTATAAAAGTGAAAAGCATTAATCGCTCTGCTCATAAACCAAACAAACCACAGCAAACGTTACGTCTCAGGTCACAAACTACTGGCAAAGCGTAATAATACCGCGTTGCGCTCACTCGGTACAAGCAAGCGGAAATTAACAGCTCCTAGCCGAGCTGAGAGGACGCGAGAGCGTGTACGGAACTGCAAACCCGATTTATAGTAGTGTATACGGGCTTATAGACTGTATGCACACAATGCATCTCGGTAGAACTTAGCTTGAACGTATGTGGAATAGACGGTATTTAACTAGGTGATTGGAAGGTTGAATGTTTTGCTCAATAAGCATGAAGTGCTCTCAAACAGTGAAGGAATTATAGAAAACTGTAGACATGCGTCTATGAATAAATAACTAAAAAAACATGCACTATCATCCACCAATCCGCATTGGGTCCGCGTGGTGGATTAAGACCCAATCACTCTCGCCTGAGAGTAGGCCAGTGTCCCAGCAGTGGGAACATTAGAAGGCTGTCATGATGATCTATCCTAGAGGTCTGCGTGGTGGATCATGTGGCCTAACACTCTTGTTCGAGAGTGGACTGATAGTGATGTTGATATCCGTTGGTATATTTACGAAGTTTTGTTGATTTCCAGTTATTCCCGATATTGAAAGTATTCCACGAAGAGCACTTATCTATTTTAAAATCACCATTCTGAGTATACCATCAATTAAGTTGAAAGTTTCAGTTTAGTTATTGATGTGTATCTATTAATAATTTTAATACAAAAAGTGAATAATATATCAGAAGCGTTTCTAAGAGAACATTCACAAAGTGCACTCGTTTCTAGTAATGGGGTGCTCGCATCATTTTATTTAAGAGTCATTTTATTTAAGAAGACTGGTGGTCTTGTACTAGTACGCCGCTTTCCAATCCTGTATGTTTGTAAAATACAGAATTATTTAGCTATTTATTTTCTAGGCTCGGCCTTCAATATTCCGTTGCACGGCTCGTCTGCAACTTCATTATCGCATGGCAATTAAAACGGGGTGCTATACGTTAACACTCCACCTCTCTGCTGCTGAGCGAGACGAATCGTTAATGAGCAGTTTATTTTACCGATATATTTATGCAAAGAGAAATTGACTGTCTTATAGGCTTTTGATGCTTAAATAAGCAGGAAGTTACGTTTTACGCTGAAATTATTATAGGTATGCATAAAAATTACATTATTGGTCTAGTGAATGGACCCTTTCGATTACAAAATTCTAGGTTCAAATCTAGTTCGGTTCGCTGCACTAATAGTTTTTTATTCAAAAAATTAACATACGCAGTGCGAGTGCTCTCAAACGGTGAAGGAAAACATTGTAAAGAAACTGGCATGTCCAAGAACAATTGATTCAAAAGTCAAGTCACTGGTATATTAGTCCAGTGTTCCAACACTGGGTTTGTTAGAAGGCATAATAAAAAAAGGTAGTTTATATTTATAACCCATAATTACAATATTATGTCTTAGATGGCAAGGACTGCCTTACCCCGCTGCACATACCCTACTCGCATTGCTAGTGGCAACGGTTGAAACCTATGGAGTCGTATTAAAAACCGCATTCACGTGTCGATGCAGAGAAGAACATCATGATAAACATCAATTGACTACAATATCACACCGGTAACGTAAACCAATGCCAGTGTTGCCATGTGCGATTGGCGTTATAAACTATGATCGTAATTATTTATATTATATACTGATCACGCATATTGTATTGTATGATCTTGGTATCCGTATTAATCGAGAACTAATTACAGTTAGTTTTCTATTCCAAAATATTTTTTTGCTAGTAATTTAATAATAAATCTTTTGAAATTCGAATAGAATGTGTGTTTGATATTTGACAGAGTTGCTATTTCAGAGCCATTTTCACTTTATGAAAGTGTGTATAGTTCTCTCGGCGGATCTAGGCTTCCGTGAAGTTAGCCGTTTGTGATGCGCAAAGACAATTTAGTTAGAAAAAGCTCCATTGCGCATCGAAACGGCTAACTTCACGGACGCCTTGATCCGCCGGGAGACCTGTACACGATTCAAGCAAGCTAGATTCATCTAGACTGGGGCAGGTGGAACTGGTGTAAATTCCCTTTAAGATTTTCAAAGTGATCCTTGTGATTTTAATGAATAAAACTATTTTGAAATTGAATACAAATTATTCATGCCATTATACAAGCTACGGACACAATAAAAATATATTTAATGCAACTTCTAAGCATTGAATTCGACTGTAACATACTTACTTAACACTTTGCTGCTAAAATATTAATGAATAATCATAGAATCAGAATGCAAACAAATACATTTCGAAATGCTGCGACTGTTCCTTAAATGCTCATTATAATGCAACTGAACTGAACTGCAACTGCAAAACGCTGCCAGTTCCAGAATACCCGTAAAATCGCTAAAGATATACCGTCACTCTAAAACAAGCTCAACTCGCTCACAGTAAAACTTAAACCATTTCAATCCGGTGCTCGTCTTGCATAATGGATACATTCACACCGATGCCGATGCCGATGCGAGCAGTCAATTTGGGGCTATAAATAATTCAAAATCAGGCTCAGGATTTTTATTTCACTGACTGCGTGAAGTAGTTGAATATATTTTCAGAGGCACTTGGACAATAATTATGCACTGTTTTATTATTATAATTTGGTTTGGGTATTATTAGGTGTTTTATGAGGCACTTTTTTCTATGTTAGTTCCAACTTTTTTAAACTCAGATAAGCGATTTTAAGTAAGTATCGAAAGCATCTATCTAAATTTCGATATTTATGAAAATCCTGAAAATGACCTATATACTGTTTAAAGTACTTGCTATTAGGCTACACCTTTGTTTGAGTCGTTCGTCAACTCACAATCTTGTCACACTTTGTCATACCAAGTATTTACCATTTACTTAGACATTTTATAATATATACGATTTCAATTTGATAGAACATAGGGTTGAAAACTTGGTTGAAAAATAAAACTGTGAGATTTCGGCCTTTATTTTGGCCATACAAAGCTTTGTATTCACGAAGCCAAGCGAAATACACCACGAGTTGTTGTTTGACACAAAGTTTGTCAGTATCAATGTGCTATCGCTCATACGAGTGGCATTTGCATTCATCAGCCACTGAAACAAAATTTTAGTGGCTATGAAACTTTTGAGCGAGCAACATGGGCTTTGCCGCTTAGTTGAATGTTTGTCGTTTATCTATTGCCCGTGGCACGGCCATGGCTCGACTGGCAGTTTTCCGGGGAGCAACTTTTGAATCGGATTAAAAATTCGTTACTCGGTGGGGTTTTTAACTAAACGGGATCAAAAGGATGCCACAATTTCAAAACGCTGACTGTATAATGTATTATTCATGAATTGAATTCGATTTTACAATAATCTAAACGTCATTAAACTGTTTGAAGACAAATTTTAAGGGTGAGTTGCACCATCAAATTGTTAAATGGTCGTCGAACAATTTGACGTTAACGTTAGATGGTGCAACTCACCCTAAATAATTTTGAAGATAAGTTTTGACTAATATATAAAATCACTATCACACAGTACAAAACAAAGTCACTTCCCGCTGTCGCTCCCTATGACATTTATGTTTAGATCGATCTTTAAAGCTACGCAACGGATTTTGATGCGGTTTTTAATAGACAGAGTGATTCAAGAATAAGGTTTATATGAAGCTTAAGCACCCGTGCGAAGCTGGGGCGATCGCTAGAAATTATTATAATAAATATAGTCAAAGTTTTCCTCTATTTTAAAAATTCTGATGGTCTAGCAGTAGAAATGTGACCCCGCTTTCTAATCTTATGGTCATGGGTTTGAAACACGTCGTGCACTAACGGATTTTTCTTTTCCAAAATATGTGTTTTCAGTCAATTTAAGATCTCTAAACGGTGCAGCGAATATCAACAAGAGGAAACCAGCATGTAGATTAAAAATTCAAATCACGTACCTTTTACCAATCCGCGTTTGGTCCGCGTGGTGGATTATGATCCAATCACTCTCGCTTAAGAGTAGGCCAGTGTTCCAACGGTAGAAACTAAAAGCCTATCATTATGATTCAAAACATCAGACAAGTATAGAAAGCTGTTTAGTTATTTTTTGTCATAAGTAACCAGGATAATATTCAGCTGAAATTCAATGGTATTTGGGATCCTTATAATTTGTATAATAATTAAATATATAAACATCGGTCCACCTCTACTCCAAACTGTTGCTGTACCCTAAATAGGGTTCATTATGTTCCTAAACTAACACATAACCATGTAACATAATGACTGCAATAAATAAATGAATACTGAATACTGAATCCTATAACCTATATACTCATAAGCTCCATCTTGTTTTTGTAGCGTAGCAGCTTTTTATTGACGCCCAAAACTAAAAATATTCAGGTTTCTTTTATGAACAGAGCGATAGCAACAGCATGTCAGGGTCAAAGGAAAATCCATAATCTCGACCACGACCTCCGTATAAAACGGCGAATAATTTATTATTATATATATTTTAATATTTTTACATACTAGTGAGAGTATAGAGCACCGGTGGTCTAGTGGTAGTGACCCCGCCTTCTGATCCTAAGGTCGTGGGTTCAAACCCGGTCGTGCACCAATGGATTTTTCTGTTCGAAAAATTTATGTGCGCAATGCCAGTGCTCTTATACGGTGAAGGAAAACATCGTGAGGAAACCGGCATGTCCAAGAACTAAAAATTCGAAAGACATGTGCCATCCACCAATCCGCATTAGGTCCGCGTGGTGGATTAAGACCCAATCACTCTCGCCTGAGAGTAGGCCAGTGTCCCAGCAGTGGGAACATTAGAAGGCTATCATGATGACATACTAGTAAAAATATTATTTACATTAGGTATATGAAACAGCTAAGCTATCTAAAGACCATTATCAAGGATCTATCGATAGTTCATCTGATCCTGATCACTACTGGTCAGCGCTCCTCATTCCCATCTTAGGTAAAACCTGTGTTGTGGGAAGTCTCCTTCGTCCATGTCCAATAAAAGTACTGCAAATTCTAATAAATAATTTTAGCATGCATAATTTGATAGATTCCTCTTATGTACAAACATCTTAGGTTAAATAGAATGCTAAAATATATTTTGTACTAGCTAGCGGAATAACTCTGTTTGGGCTGACGTTTATTCATGCAAATTTCTTCTCGCAGCGAGAAGTAGAATTTGAGAAATTCTTCCTTAGTAGAGTTGAATATTAACTATCTTTATTGCACCTCTACACATCAATATGTTAAATTGAGTATAGCTTTGAACTCTTCTGACTATTTTAGTATTATTACATAAAATATGATTTCAACCTTGTTCATAAACAATGAAATATCTAAATGATAAAATAAAATCATGATATTTTTAACTCGCTGCAAAAGCACCGAAATCAACAAATCTGTCAATGTGTATTAAAAACTTTTGTTTGAACAAAGTGTAATTTAGTCTGATGTAAACAAAAGTACTATCTATGGTGAAACATCGCACTTTATTAGTTTAATAATTTAGAATTACAATAGTTTTGCTACCCCGCTACAAATTACAGTTGACTGTACTCAAACTGCCAGTAATTCCTACCTACCGACAGCATGAGTACATTCTTGTAAAATAAAATAACGGACCAAAGCTTCGAATTACGTATGTATGAGGCCGGACGAATATGAACGTACTTTTTCCTATCTTCCAAATCCATGGATCTGTTCGATGACAAATTTTAATTTAAAACGATTTACCGCGCGATTGCCTCCGGCACTTGGATTAAAACTTTCTCGAATGCTTCGCCCCGGGCTACCTAAGTACCTGGATATCCAGACGTCAAAGTCAAAGAGAGAAAATGTAAATAAAGACTATAATCTGCAGCTTTAAGCTGTTTGTGAAGGTATTTCGCGGTAGTTGGTGTATTTGTAAAGGTACTTTAAGCAATGAAGTCAATTTACAACGGTTTGCTACCATACCTAAACTGCAGCACTAGTATTCATTGATGAAAAATTTGCCTTTGAAATTTTATCCAATAGTAATGAATCAGGTTTTCGTAGCCCAAAAACATTTTTTTGTCATCTGTTCCTAATTATATATAAAAGAGCTCAGTCACAAAAATATGTATTTTTTATAAAATCCCAAAAAATATTTCACAACCACCGCTTGATACGCGGGTGCTCAGGCTTGGATAACTGGAACGTTTCCCTTGTGGAGCTTTCGGCGCTTCGAGCCAAAGACATCCCAATGATATGTCTCGATAGCTCAATTGGTAGAGCACCCGCGTATCAAGCGGTGGTTGCGGGTTCAAATCCCGCTTGAGGCGATATCATTTTTGGGATATCTTTAACATTCCCTTAGTATGATGTTTAAACTATAAAAACAAAAATAACCAATATATAATTTACTTTACATACGCTGACTTTTTATTCATAGTTGCACATTATACACATTAGAAGGAACAAATGCATCTTGATAATTTCAGTTCAGCTAGATCTAAAACTTTAAATTCGTTTGTTTTTATGCTTAGGCCGTGTTGTAGTTGCCAGTCAATCAATCAATCATTAACGCAACGATTTCAATTAAAAGTTGACCCGTGGCTGTGGCGTGTGTGCAAGAACCTTTATCAAAGTCGTTAGGAGACGCTTATTTTTAATTTCCACCGTCTGTTTCACAGGTCTATTACGTAAAGTCAGCGATTCATGTTGCCTCTGAACTTTTAGTTACTGTCGCTGTTTTACTTAACTTAACGTTTATCTTACAAATGGAGTCTGGAAGAGGAATGAAATGGCAACAGTATTTTTTACGCAGTGCCAAAGGTGTTTTTCTTCTGAACTTAAGTTAAGTGTGTTTATTTAATATATGTACTTACTTCAGTCTTTACCTTAATTATTGTTTTAGTATCTATAGCACACCCTTATTTATAACATTTTGTAAATTTTATATAATAATGGCAATATTAATCTTTGCCATAATCATATAATGCAGTTAGAACGATTAAGAAAGGCAATACTAAATAATATTTGGTAAACTTTAACACGACTTGCTGTTGACACTAACTAAAAATAAATTACTATTAATATGTTTTTTTTTTAATAAATAATTAATAAAAAAAAAAACATATTATGAGTAATTTATAGAAAAACAAATCTAAACTGATCAACTAAATGGTCTATATCGTAGCTGTATTCCCCTCTTTAGTCCCTGTCACCACAATGGAAGTGTAGCCAGAATACCGGCGGCATTGCCACATTGCATGACAATGCTAATTCGCTAGCCGAAATAGAAACTAGCTTTCCGGTAAATTTACTAAACAATAAACTATTCAAAAACTTAACCACTTCATTACATGTTTATACCATTCATATGACTAGAAATAGAATTATCAAATTCTATTTACATCGTGATGCCGGCCTTTTTATATTCCCATCTGCTGGGACACTAGCTTACTCTCAAGCGAGAGTGATTGGGGTCTCAATCTACCACGCGTAATTAATGCGGATTAGTGGATAGTGTGTCTTTCGAATTTTTAATTCTTGGACATGCCGGTTTACTCGCAATGTTTTCCTTCACTGTATGAGAGAAATGGCATTTGGCATATAAACCATTTAAATAGAAAAATCCATTCGTGCACGACCGGGTTCAAACCCACGACCTTAGAATTGGAAGGCGGGGTCACTATCACTAGACCACTCTTACTAGTCACATGAATTGTATTAAATAAAAACCACATCAATACCGGTTCAATTGAATCGCGCCGGTGATCGTCCTCGGAATCCCCTTAAATTAAAACTGGGTATTTCTATCTGACACGTTCGAGCGTAGATCTTTCGAGATTTATCTTTGAAAACTTTAGCAAAGCTTTAGATTGAAGTAAAAGATCCACAAACATAAATATAAATGAAAAATTTGGCTTAGTAGGGATTATATATACTTGCTTTACCATTACATACATTATATTACATATTTATATTAGTGGTTTTCGGTCTCTGTAACTTTGCATATTTTTGTTTTATGTATCTTCTTACACGAATCTAAACATAGAAAATAATTTCGTTAATATCTGGCTGACTGGCAATGTGCAGTCAAAACAGTTATTGAACTTGAAATTTTCAACCTGTATCAGAGTCAAAAATTATTTGTAGAAGATGCAGCGGGAAGAAGAAAAAAAAAATAAAAAAAAATTAAAGCTTGAAAAAAAAGTCAGTGTCGACAGTACCGTAGTGTGTTTAATTTATTTTACATATTACTTGCTGTTTCTTTACTACAGAATAAAACACGGTGAACTCAGGTTAATGGTACGCGTCTATTGGCCCGCGACAGCAACGCACGCACAGTTAAGGATATATCAGCCATAACCTTAAAACTCACTCGAAAAGGCATTATAAACGAGCTTTGACATTTACACGACAAAGAAACTTTGCGACATGTATACGGAGTTGACACTGGGTACTCAACTCCTATAAGGTGTTGTTCTAAAGAACGCGATTAAGCGACCATCACAAGTTTATTTGTAAAAGCCCGTAGCCAAATGTGTCAATGTAAAGGTAGCGAATAGGTATCCTCATCATCATCATATCAGCCAATAGACGCCTATCTGCTGGGCATAGACCCAATAGACCAAACCTTTTCCACACCTCTACGTTTAGCGGCACTTATTAAGGCGATAATTACAGATTTGAGAAGAATTCTCTTGTAGAAGGAATATTGCGTTCAGAAGTATCAATCTTGCTAAACAAAAGGTTATCCAACACTACAGTACCATAATTATTATCACTAACCACCTACAGCACTGTAAACTGATAGTAATAAAATACTGTTGTACCAAATTATTTTAAAAACTAAATAAATAAATCTTTAAATCTTAAAATCGGGTATGCTATGATCAACGCAATCAACTGGCGCTTGCTGTGCTTCTTACAAGGTGGTAGAGTGAACTCTCTATAGACTGAAAACCTGAATATTATAGACTGAATAGTGAGAACAAACATCATTTTCCAAAATTGTGCAAATAAATGGTACCTTACTGCAGTGTATGTGGTTAAAGTAAATGTGTGATTGTCATAATGTACTACTCCTCCGCCCTCATTACTGATGTTCGTGACTCCTTTGGTGCAGTTTGTTAACCATCTGTCGCCATCGGTTTCTATCCGCTGCCTGATGGAGAGCCGCACTAAGTGTTCTGATACTTAGTCGGTTCATCGTTTATTATATTAATGTACTAGTAACACACAATCTTGACTTTGGTGTAACATTTAAATAATGTACATAACTAAGAAAAGGCACCAAAGGTCAGAAAACTATGAGACAAGACGATGACAGAAAAGTAAATTCTTGTAGCCCATAATAACCCGCAACCTTTCGCTTCTCAACTGGACGCTCGCCCACCGAGGTTCTCAACCTTCGAGTTCCAAGCGTTCCTTTCAAAGTTGTCATGAATTTGTGAGGAAAAAAATTGTAGCGAACTTGGATACGAGCTAGAATGATACTACTACTAATTCTCGATTATAATTAAATCACGAGCAAAGTTAAATAAAATTATTCTTTATAAGTATTGTTCGCTATTATATAAACATAAAAAATGGCTTTGCATCTCTCAAAGCTTTGTGGTCCAGACGCAGTGATCCTTTTTAAAAAGCTTTAATAAAAATACAACGAGTCCCTCATGGCACAGTTTATAATTAAATTATCATAATATTTACCAATAATTTATTGTACACAGACTTGTCTGAACAAGCTGGTTCAGTGGTTTGATGATTCATGATAAACTTAAAATAACTTTCGCAGCGCTACACATTTTGTAGAAGGTCTACGAACGGTGTAGCGTTAAATTAGGAAACAATAATTTGCTGGGTCGCACTGACTCGAATACCAGTTACCAAACAAAATGGGTCTATTCTTGTGGGCAAAAGCAATATACCTGACAGTTTTCGTGGTTCAGCTTATGTCTGTGAAAACTCTGAACTTAGTTGTCACCGTCATAAGTTAAACTACGATATTTGGTTCGACTATCGTTTAGCGTTTTTATAAGTAGACCCTCAGTTCTGCTCCAATAAGGAAAAGTTGCAGAAACAACGAAAATAAGGTGGTTTTAGAGTGTGCTTAACGATTTAAAAGCGTAAGTTCCATGAACTTTTTGCGTAGAACTGGTGCTCATGGTATCTATAAAAGAAAACAAACGTATTATGTTATAATAAATGCTGGTATTATTGTTTCGGTAAAGGTTCCCGACAAAAACCATTCAACATGGAGATTTAATTTCGATATGTATAATTTTAAAGGTCCGATCTTGAGGTTTGCCAACGAGCAATGGAGCGCAGTATTCTCGGCGTCAAACTAACCGACCGTATCCGTAACACCATATTGCGCTCCAAAACTCGAATCGCAGACGTCACTCAAAAAGCTGCCAGACTGAAATGGAACTGGGCCGGGCACGTTTGCCGCATGTCCAATGATCTCTGGGCAAAATTAACAACGGAGTGGGCCCCCAACGACGGAAGACGACATCGTGGCAGACCCAGGATTAGATGGCGGGATGACCTGGACTCATTTAAAAAGGATTGGTCCTTAAAAGCACATGACCATACTATATGGAAGGGGGATGGGGAGGCCTTTGCCCTGCAGTGGGATGATACAGGCTGATAATAATAATAATAATAATAATAATAATTTTAAATGATTTTCTGTTGAATGAAGCAGATAAGGGAAATAAAATATCGTAATTGAAAATATTGGCTGAAAGTACTTATTATACCTTTCGCTCTCACGCAAGTATTTTGTACATACTCTGTTTTACTTTTAAAAGATGCCTAAGATTAACAACTCTGTTTTATTTTCTCTAGTAAACCTCATCATCATCATGTTCAGCTTTCTAATGCTCCCCTTAAATTAATTAAATTTCTAATGTTGACACTTGCATATCCTTGAGCGAGATGATTGGGTCATACATAGTACACCACGCATGAATGGTACATAGTTTGAACATGCCGATTTCAAGATGTTTTATTTTACAGTTCAGTATTTTACAGTAGGTAGGTGCAAGGGTATTGCGCACTTTAGAAAAAATCACAAACTTCGGATTGGAAGGCGGGTTCACCAGATCACCAGTCTGGATTATAAGTTAATAAACCTACGTGATATGTTTTCACATTATTATAACAATCATTAAAAATGAATCAAAACCGCAGAATAATAAAACGGCAATAACTGTTTAGCGGCAGTTCATTTCATCAGGAGCAGTGACGGCGTGGCGGTATCTCATAAATTACAATCCATCTACGTCAACTTGCTTCGCAATTAGGTTAATGTTGGACAGAAACTTGCTTATCTGGAAACATATCATTTGTCATTTCCCTTGTTTCAAAACCTGTGTTGAAAGAATGATAACAGATAATTGTTTAGCATAATATATTTTGGTAACAATAATTATAAATTACTAATTTATTCACAGAAAAATAGTATTTACACAGTATGTATGTTAGGTATAGAATTATTAACATTAGGTTCGTGTGTGTGAATAGACCAACTAGTAACGAACGTAATGCCTAAGGGCTTCATATATGAATGCTGCTTTATTACTTTCAATAGATGTTATAGTCCACTAGTGATGATGAGGATTCACTGATACTAAAATGCGAAGGTAACTCTGTCAGTCTCTGCTACGTTTTAACGGCTAAAATGTTTAACCGTATTGGATGGAATTTCGGCATGGCTTTAAAGTCTGAGAAAGGACACAAACTCCTTTTTGTGCATGAACCACCAACAGCTAATACAAGTTAGGAAGAAAAGCGAAGAAAGAGACAAATAAGCTATAAGCACTTTTTAAAATAGATAGGTCGTCGCAATCATGTAGTGTAGGGAGGTAAATATAGATAGATAGGTAACTCTTTATTGCACAACACATAATAAATAATTATTAATGAAATAATAAAGTAAAAATAATAAAGGAAGGATGTGTTGTAGAAAACAAAATGGAGTTACACTATTCGACAATTTGCACATAACGAGCGAAATGTTTTTTTTATTTTTTATTTATTGGTTTCACACTCACTCTCACTGTTCACTGTTTTTCTAATGTAATGTAGAACTCTAATGTAAATTTTAATGACTTAGTTTTAGCCAAGTATGAGTTAGACCAAATGTGAGTTCCGTATGACATCTCTAAGCCATTATATTACTTCAGTGAAAAAAAGTCTAACACGTCTCACCAGAAGTTATAATTTCCAAAATGATAACCTTTTTAAACGTTGTCGTTGTTGCTCTGTCGTGATCCGTGATTCTCACGCTACCTGTCTTTTGTAGCCACTGAAGTAAAAAAAAAGATAAGCCTTTTAGTGAAATATTTGTTAAGATTTGTGGAAATATTGAGAATCAAAACAATAGAGTCAGTGGTCCAAACTTATCGATAACAAATTTAATGTTCAGACAGCCTGCTACAATTTACCTTAGAACAATCTTGTACATTATCTTAAACTAAGGTCAACGACATTTTAGAATAAGTTGTAGTTGCAGCAAGCAGGCCTCACGCGTAGTTCAGTGTCCCAATAGCCATCTATGCTATGGCTATGAAAAGACTAATCATGGCATCTAAGCTAAGAAAAATGTAAAAAATGGCCATAACTTACGACTCCAAAAACCAGTGCAGAGTTATTGTATACAATAACTGGCGTTGGTATTTACCCGTTCTACCCGAACCCGGGCCAAACTCGTATGTTACTTATTTTCGTAATCGTATGTTTTCGAAACTAAAGTCAAACAATAACGTTCAGTTACGTGGATAGTTTGCTTCAACTTAACCTAAGCTTAAGAAACAATAGATGACAACAAAAAGAATAACCTGATTCTCAAAAATAACATCGTTATTTCAAGACAAAACTGAAAAGCAAGTGTAGGCGGATGAGAAAATCCACAATTTGCATGACTTGTTCTCGGTCACTAATTTATTTACAGCTCGACGTTCCACTTGTGCCTGTGCTTGTACGCTGTAATATCTCAAAGAAAACGCTCGGTGTATCTTTACACCTCTCCCTTTTCATGTCTGGGGGAGAGTTATTGCCCAGTCTCCTCGCTGTGCGGTGCACTATGCATTATTTCAGGAAAGAGAAACAAAAAATGTTTCAACTGCAGTTTTATCGGGTCTGCATTTTCGAATAGCCAATTTAAATAATCAACTACATTGTAACTTGGTAACTTAATTATACATTATGATAGATTATAAAAATAAGCAAACTTTGAGTCATCATCATCATCCACAGCCTGACTTCACCTACCGCTGGGCAGGCCTCCCGTAGTTTGTGCCTTAATATGAGTAGGAATATGTTATTATTTCATTGTGTGAGTGTTTATTTAATGTAGAAAATAAACATTAAAACGTCTATAAGCAAATAGATAAAATAAAAATAAGTTGTATCAATTTGAATGGTACAAACATAACTAAACATTTACGTGTGCACCATGAATGGGGAACAATTCAATGGTGCAAACGTAACCGCGGGAGTTTATTTAATTAATTTTAAGAAGGGAATTGAGCTGAGCATGGTCGAACTAACCCCATATTAAACGCTCTTTTAGTCTATTTTTAAAGAAGTTCCACCTGGACGCCTTTGCGACGTTTGTTATTAGCGACCTGGGTACAAAAAGCGATTGCATTTTTCAATTTGTATATTGGAATTCTTTTAGAAAGCTTTCATTAATCGTGAAATCTTGAAGTTAAAAATAAATTCAATAAAACTTTTAAGTGAGCAAAATATTCAAAGAGCGATTGAAAGGTTTGCATTGAATAGCGTGAAGCATCTGCCTTATTTCCATTTTGAACCTATTTTCAAGTGGTTTGGCACTTTCCGTTGGATGCTGAGGCATTGTGCTGTGTTAAGGTAAAATATTCAGCTTCAAACCACCATATTATTATTTGAGTTACATAAATTGTGTAAAAAAATTGTGTACTTTGTTAAAAACCTTTACACACATTGGCTATCAAATTTGTATTTTTGTATTTTTAGTTTATTGGGTTTATTTTTTATTTGTAATTTGTGCAAAGTATTATGAGTCAGTAAAAATAAATAAATAGTGACAGTCCCAAACCACAGAGTCAAAAGTAAGCAAAGCTAAATAATAAATTAAAACATTAAAAATACTACATTATTCTGTAAAACATGAGCGATTATTTTTGTCCATCGGTTTACTTCACCGTATAATAGATGAGATAGCTTGTAAAGTAATCTCTCGAGTAAACTTCATCAAAAGAAAAATAAGCTCGAAGATAGGTATTTGTATATACTGTATTTTAAAAAAACACTTAAAAAATACGCAAATTAGCAATTATTAGCACTTGAGGTTCAAAACAGGATATAATAGCAAGAAGGAAAATGAAACAAGTTTTTTTTTTGCATTTTGCTTCGATTTAAAAACCTTTTCTACTGTATAATCTACTGAGCAATGGACTTAATTCAACTTCTTGTTCCACTGTAATCCACTCTAATCTATTGTGATAATTTCTTTCAAAAACAGTTCGACTCTTACTGAAACAAATTGAAGAGATAAAAAAACGGAGCTCGATCAACTTACAGAAAAAACAAGCAATGAAATTCGGGGATTTCTGCTACGAACTAACTACTCGTTGCTAAACTTTCCTTTTCGCACTGCAACATAAACTTTCTCTTTCTTTCCGCAGAGCTTATCAGGATTCGCGGTATTTATGATCGGCCGCCTTACTGGTATTTACTTTAAGCCGCGTCTTGTTCGTCTCAAGATATCCTTTTTGAAAAATATTTTTTATTGTAAATCCTTTTGTAATATATGAAATACTAGTTGCATTGGCTTTGCTTGCGTATTACTAGGATAAAAAAGTTGCCTACGTGTTAATCCAGCCAGGTAAATACGAGCACCGTAGGCAACTGTTTTCTCTACGGAAGTATAGAGTGCATTTGTTACTTTATTTAAACTTGATTTTTTTTCTCGGTTTTAAGTTTATGTTACTTTCACCCAATGATTTGTAATATGTTACTTGCATGTTTATGATGGCAGATTTTTAATTTTGATCGCAACTTTTTGTATACGATTCATTGAATTTATAATTATAGGCCTCATTCATAAAAATAGTATAATATATATAGTCGGCTAATGTATATTTCAAATCTGTCATCATCTTTGTTCATTGACATTAGAATGACAGGGAAAGACGTTACTTAGCAAACTGCTAAAAGGACAGTTTTTTAATGTATAGGGAGGGTAAGTCTTTCAATCATTGCTTAGCGACTGTTCATAACTTACTGTGACAACAGCTATACACTTCAATGAATAGACTGGTATTAAAAAAAATATAATTTTAACGTAACGAAAACGAAAATAACGAAATCTTGAAGTAAATAAAAATGCATTTGTTTGAAATGGAGAAATCTCACGTCAAACCAAATCCTCGCGTCAGGCACTCTGTGCGTCAGGTGTCAAAACATCAGATGATGAAAGACAACAAGCTTCCAGTAAGTTCTAGGTTGAGGCAAGTAGTACTACACGTAGTACTAATATCTGTTCTGTGATTGAGAAAAGAACGACCTTATCTCACGACTCTGAATACAATGTTTACTATTCTTTGCGCACTTTACCTTGAAATTTTACCCTGAGTGCCAGCCAAGAAAATTTAGATTTATGAAAATTACGCGATGAATTCCTGAAAAGTATTATAAAAATATAGATAGATATTAAAAATTTTGGCGCGGCAGTGCCCACGCCAACTCGAGCTAAGATTTTACCCTGAGTAAGCTTCGGGTGGAAGCCAACCTTGTTGTACCTAACTTACTATAGTGTGATATATCTGTTATCTACACCATATTTGTTGAACTCAGGATAAACCCAAATAGCTCGATCCAAATTGATAATCATCAGTAGCATTTATTTGATTCTAAACATGCTAGCAACATACCAAGTCACTGCACTCAGTAAGCGTCTGCTCGGTTTCTAATTTACATAACACGCCCGCTGGATTTCCTTTTCAAAGGTGCGTCTTTTGTCAGAGTGAAAACAAAGGAAACTGAATACACAGTGGTTGGAGCAAAAAGGTCGATTGAACTGAGCGAGTAACGAGTCGCAAAGTCAAATGTAACGTATGTGCTTACACCCTGCCACGGAAGTATCTCACTGGACATCCCATTTTAAATCGTATGCCGATGCCACAAGGTTTCAAGCATCACCTCTTTTGTGTATGAATGTATGGGGGAATTATAGCAGAGCCAGCTATTTCGCGGTGTTGGTAAGCTGACGTATTTTTATTATAATGTTAGTGACAAAAGCAATTTTTAGTGCACGTTGTAATTTATTTTTTACGATATTATATACATATTTTGTTGATATTTAAGTACGTAGAAAAACGTAACCACGACTTTAGTATACAAATTCACAATTACATAGTTTTTATAACGATAATTATAAAAATAAAATTACAATTGAACTACTAACTTTGTTAGAAAAAACGATGAATACCCGTTCAGTTTTAATATTTAGAGCATAAATTGCTTCCAATTAGTTCTGTAGTTTTTTTATTGAATATAATAGGTTACTAGTGGAACGCCCCGCGACTTTGAACGCGCTTAGTTATTTTTTTTTACAAACTTCCAGCTGCGTCTTCTATTAGGAGTTAAATTTTAGGAATCATCATCTAAATTTATGAATCAGGCCGTACATTAGTTGCCAATCAGTTGATGTACCAGTCAGTAACGCTACGATTATATTTAGTTATTTATCGTGACCCCATTGAGTTCCAAATATTATTTGATACATAAATCTAGGATTGCTGACTTTTGACACCTTTAGAAGTGAGTTACTTACTATTATAATATCTACATTATTTAACACATAACAAAATTGACCCAATAAAAAAATATTTAAAATAAATCGCGCACGAATGCTTTGTATTAAAACATAAGTGCTATCCGCCCAACAACAAACTTAGACGTTGAGAACTTCTCTAAAATATCATCAGACCAAAATTCGACTGTGGTGCTCACCTAAATGACTACGATTAACTGGAAAGCTATTTTGCTAAGTTTAAATGGCGTCGCGTGAACTTCGACGTTTGTTCAAACGAATGGAGGGCCAGCTTTGTACCTGCTACCGAGAATGAAACTTTTCATGCCAGTTTGCCAATTATAGAATGAGATAATTATTTGAACGTATTGTGTGAAGTTTATCACTTTAAAACCAATTTGACGATTCTGCTTTTATTACATAAGCAGATTTTTTATTTTCCGTATTTTCTAAGCTTAAACTACTTTTTTATTTCCGTGATTAGCCCTGACTCACACAAACTTACTTACTTCTATATTTAAAAACATGCCATTTGCTTTCTATGTAATAGTTGTAATGGTGGTCGTCTATATTTTTTCATTGACTGTAATTGTGTATGCTTAAGGAATATTAACATGATGCCCGGTTTACAGTTACGGGGGTTATCAGAATAAACGTTTATTGTTATTATAATCAAGTTACCAAATTTATTTGATAAAAAAAGACAATAAAAATAAAACACTAATATAATATATTATTAGAAATATGAATGATTTGGTGCTATGCACACTTTTCATTTTGTCGGCGCATAAATTGTTATAGGTATGAGTAAATTTATAGCTGAAACCATTTACAAAATTTATTGGAACAATTTGCTATGGACGCAAATTTCTGTACGGATTTTTGTCATTTATTATTTTATGCTACAATACAAAATGTTTCAATGAACTGGTGCGTACCTCGGTGATTTTCCGACTTAAATATCGGACAATAATTTTTTAGTGAGGCATACTTTTTTCCAGCGTTTTACATTCCTATTGGTCACTGGCAAGGAAGCAAGAATAATTAATACTTTGTCAAATAAATGGCACTATACGCACTATAACATCGTCACGCGTCATACCGTCATGCTAGGAGGACTATGGTGTGTACTCACTGTATGGTGTGTATGTACTGTATGGACACTGAAACAGATAAGTATCAGAACAAGAAAGAAGAAGACTTCAACATTGAAGCACCGCGCTAGGGAGTGCCCTAGTGTCTAGTAAGATTAGCGTAGCGTAGCGTTGTAGCGTCACGCCCAAAGTGCCCAAGCGCTAATTTAACTTAGCGTCTTAGCATGAGGTTAAAACACGATCTTATAAACGGTCCAATACAAATTTACAAGATAAATAATCTGCAGTGACAGTGGAACATAAAGCTTTTTTGTTTGCTCCAGTTTAAGACAAATTAGCATTTTTATTATACACTCGATAGTTAGCTTATCCAAAATAAAGGGTTAAAATCTAAACACGTCAACGGTTAATATAACTGGGATTAATGCATCTTTTACGTTGCTAGCAAGGTACATAGTTTTAAAGCGCGTCTTCGCAAGATGGAGGTAAGAACCTAGAGCAATGTAAACAGCCAAACTAATTAAGTACGAGACTGTGGTTCCAAGGTAAATATTTCCTTCTAACCCACCCCCAAGGCTAAAGCCGCGTATTACAACTTCTAAGAAAAGTTCAAGTATTTTCATATTATTAGTACCTAAAAATTGTAAAATTTTATGACCTATGTTAATATGGACAGTTTCTAATTCAAAGAACAAAATGAAGGTTTGATATTCAATTAAATTTTGAACAACGAAATGTTCAAACGTCCTTTAATATTTTTTATATAATTATTAGTAAATATCTCAGTCTTTTAGCTGATATGAAAGTTGTTTATCGTTATTTTTATCAGTACCTTATCAGATATAATTATCAGATAAGTAGATTTATGTTCACGAAATCATCAAACACTCGTGATATTAATCACGGAGCCTTTGAGATCTGATCTATTTTGTGTCAAGATATAATAATTATTGACTGTGCATTATCAAAACCAAAATCCAAACTGAACATGTGCCCTTTTCAACGCTTTTATTATTTATATTATATTATTCATTCATGAAGTAATCTATGCTTAAAGTTTCAAACAGACAGGGTCAAACGAGGTTAAAAAGATACTTGAGCATATCAGTAACTATTTATATATTTTCATTTGTAAACGATTTCTAGAGTAGCTCCTAGTTGTTGTCTAAAGCTCCACTCTATTTAAAACGGCGACTGGTATAACACGAGCATAATAAATTATGGTAATAATACTATATAATTATTATTTTTTTATACTACTAAAGTGGTAACCAAGCGTACGGCCCACTTGATGGTCAGCGGTTACTGTAGCCTATGTACGCATGCAACATCATAGATATCACTTGCGTGTTACCACCCTGAGACCTTAGATGGTAAGTCTCAAGTGCCTGTAATTTCACCGGAAACCATACCCTTCAAACCGGAACACAGCAATGCGAGCATTACTGCTTGGCGGCAGAAAAAGGTATGGTGGTAGTCCTTCCCCGGATGAGCTCTATCACAAAGAACTCTACTACTCTTAGTTTACATGCATAAACGTGTTACGTACCGTCATATATTATTTATACTAACCGTGACGCTGCTCTTTGTACGTCTCTATTACGCGCGGATGTGTTATATCGAAAAACTATTGGAAAATTGACAGGTTTGACTTGGTAGATCTTGCTGTGACTTTCTTTCAAGACTCATCATTGCGGCGTTATGTAACGGGTGCCGCTTTTTACAAAAACTAAAGTCTAAATGAGTTACAATTAAATTTAGTTTAGAAATCGTTATTTTCTTCAAAATCAAAATCTTTAAAAAATAACTTATATGTACGCAACTGCGTGCAGCCATTGTTTCATTAATTGTTATTACTTACTCAATAGTTAATACTAAAATTACTAAAATTTTCATCATTTGAGCGTGGTTTCATTGCTATGCACGCAAGCCACGCTACGCACGTTACACACGTTTTCACTGACATTTTCAGAAAAATAAAGCTGTGAACATAATGTACCTGTGTTAAAACATGCGAAGTGTGGCTATCGTGTGATGCAATATATTTGTGACCTATTTACAAAAAAAAATAGAGCGCCTGTGTTGGATACATTTTACTGTTCATAATAGCAAACTTTTAAACACTACCCCTTCAGAGAATAATACTATAAATACAATTATTATTTATTTACACTGAACGCACCAATTAGGTAAAATACCTGGAACTTTCACTAATTCGGAAGGAAGAATGAGGTATATTTTTATTATTTCAACAAGGTTTGCAAAGATCTATACGTCATAATCACTCTCTGTCTTATTACACGAGCCGTCCAAATATTATTTTAGTAGAGTCACGACTGCATTTTCATCCAAGTTTCAACCTTTACCTGTTGGAGCAAAATTCAAATTCGGTTGAAGCAAGGTCGAGTAAGGTTTTTATGAGTTTCCCACGAGTTCCCTTTGGTATTTGACGTAGGTATTTGTAATAAAATTATGGTTCTTACACCTACATGAGGATAACTTGAAGGAAATTAATGGTGTCATCGTTTGTAATATTAACAAGTGCCTGTAAACAGGAAGCCCTGTCGTGCACAGAATAATTATCATTTATTATTGGCAATTATGTAATAATGCAATGGGTTTTTTTTTAATAGCAATACTACGAGTAGGTCCGTACAGAAAAAATTTTTTTTTTTTTGACATTATACGTCTCTACCTAAGACTACCCCTATGGGTTTCGGTATTAAGAATGAAATTTTAATATGAAGTGTGTCACTTTTTTAGATTCTATTCTATCAGAGAGGTGCTCCAAGAATGGGGTAAAAACACTTGTAATAAAATAAGAAAATAATTACAAAGTAAAGTCACAAACTATTTACCAGAGGTTGGTAATTGGTATTTAGAATTAAATCAGATTGCATCAGTTTTTGATAAATAGTTATTCAATTTAACTTTTTGTCGACACCTTAACTTGGAATAAACCTATTTTATCACATCTAAAACTTTAGCGACGTAATGTCCCGCGAGGAAAAACTTCTGAGAATCTTGATTCTAAATCAAAAAGCAATCTCATAAGTTTTTGGAAATTGCAATGGAATTCTGAAAAGTACATTGTCATTATCATTATAATGTTCTCACTTTGAGTTTACTCTGTATGGACTCCATCAGATCCAGGTAAGAAAAAAATAAAAAATCTGTCAAAATTTATATATATTTTTTTAATTTGTAGATTTATAAAAAAACCATAAGTTATTAAAATGCAAAATTTTGCGAATATTAGTTTACACTAATTTACGTAACGACTAAACGGATTTGGATGTAGTAAAGTTAGGAATATTATAGGTTTGCGGTGGAAAAAAGAAGGGGAGTCCGGCCCCTCCTTACCGAGTGGGTAGGCCGCGAACATGGCGGGCTCTCCTTCCGGCTCACTCAAGTCCTCTCGGGGCATGGTTGCTTCGGGAGGTACTTGCACAATGTGGCACGGAGAGAGGCAACACCGATGTGCCACCAGTGCGGCTGCGCAGAGGAAAGAGCGCAGCACGTGCTGGAGGTGTGCCCAGGGGCGGAGGAGGCGCGGCTGACTCTAGTCGCCGTCGTAGGAAGTGACCTCTCGTTGCCGAACATCCTAGCTAGGATGGTCGTCGACGAGGGGTCTTGGAAGGCAGTGGCCTCGTTTTGCGAGAATGTTATGGCGCAAAGAGAGGCAGAGGAGCGGGATAGAGAAAGAGACCCTCGTTCTCTCCCGCTTTAGAGGGAGCGGAGACGTGGGCGAGCCAGGCGGGTTCGCTCTCCGTCTCTTACTGGAGAGCCTGGAGTGGTGGGTGTGGGGACACCCGCTACTCCTCACCACTAGGTGGAATGGCCCTCGTGAGCGGGCGACGCGTCAATGTTCCGACGCGTCGTCAGGAGGTGGGTCCGTAAGTAGGCGGACGTCGGTGGACAGAGCCACGGAGAGTGCGAACGGTCCCGCAGCTCTGTCCAGAAACCGAGGACGATGGAACATCGTGGGCTTTTTTAGTCGGTAGGACGTCGCAGTTTTTCTGCGACGGGGAGTCCGACATAGCCCGACGGCATCCCCCGCAGGCGGGTATGCGTAAATGCATTTTTGCCCACGTAAAAAAAAAAAAAGGAATATTGTAGATGACTTGGATTAACACAACTTACCTCTATATCGCATGAGCGAAGCCGCAAGCAACAGCTAGTGTTACTTATTGCATTTTTCAGTCATCATTATGACAGCCTTCTAATGTTCCCACTGCTGGGACACTGGCCTACTCTCGAGCGAGAGTGATTTTTTCAGTAATCATTGGTAAAATAGCTCATCAGGCCCACTAGGACTAACTTATACAGTATGCAGTCGTGCAAGTTTAAAATAACTTTGAGGTTTCGCTCTATTTACTTAGCACTCGAACCGCGACTCTGCCTCCCAACTACTCTATCATAGACTAAAACGATATAGAAGTGCACAGATGTGGCTACTTACATATTTTTCCTACATTATCTCAGTTAAAACTATGGTTAATATTTAAAAAAACAAATGATTGATTGATTGATTGAAAAAAACATCATAATCTATTCAGGCATACGTCGTGATTAAACAAACAATACACATCAACCTATCACTAATAAGCTAACACAGTGTAATAATTAAAATCTCCGTATCTGTTTCTAAACGAAAACTAGAATTGCTTGCCTAATATATTATTAAGTTACGATAGGTTGCTTTGCTAAAGTAAAAGTCCGAAAGTTTTAACATGTATGTTTGTATTTTGAAACACGCTATATGAACTTGGATGAAATTCGAAATATGAATAGTTATGAACCTAAATTTTTTTATTAGTGCGTGAAGCCTTGGGAAAGGACAGTTCATGATACAGAAAAAAAAAGAGTTTATAAAACTTCATTGGTATCTGTTAATTTATTCTATGAATTATATCATTTATTTCACTAGTAAACTATGAAAATCGAAATCTAAACTATAAACTCTTCGAATATGAAAGTAGTTCGTCTTTGCAACAGAGTTCAACTTGGAGAATTCTGTTTGTCCATTTCGTGAGATTCAAATTTCAACAAGATCGGTGGCATTCGATAATTCAAATGAAGTGTTTAATTAAACCTAATTCAAATTAGTAACATATAGGTATACATACACTAAACTGTACATACATATATAAAAATCACGCCTGTATAAATAAATAAATAATGCTGGACAATCCACACAGCATCATCAGGCCCCAAGGTAAGCTGCTGTTAAACAGAGCTGTATTATGGGTACTAGATGACTGATTATATATAGAAAATACCCAGAACACCCGGAACAAATATTTGTAGATCGTACAAACATTTGACCCGAGGCGGGAATCGAACCCGCCACCTCCGCGTCGCAGGCGGACCTGCGCCCGCTGCGCCACATCGGTCGTCAAAAGGTGTATACCATATAATAATGTTTTAAGTAACTATCGTTGGTATGTGTCTAAATAAATAAAATAAAATTATAAATAAATAAAAGTAAGCAGAGCAGATATTAGACTTTTTTTTACCACTAAAGTGGCAACCAAGCGTACGGCCTATTGATGGCAAGCGGTTACCGTAGCTTATGTACGAGAGACGTAGATCTAAAGTCTCACCCACTGCGCCACTTGTTTTTGTTTTTTAATACCTTCCTACCAGTTCTTTAGGTCGATTTATTTAAGTGTTTGTTCCAAAAACTATTCACAATCACAGGAACTCGGAACAACAAACATAAACGAACTGCCGTTGATTGTGCGTTCGCCAATATTCAATCAACTATGGATGCCGCTATACTTAATACCTATATTTCGTTTGGAATGCTCGTCCGTCATGCAATTTGTTTAATATTTCATAAGAATTTTTCATAGCCAACATTCGCAAAATTCAATCTGCACTGCATACAAATCAGTAGCATTTTTTACGTAAAAACTTTGCACAGCACAAACTTCTTCGATAGATCGTTTGCATTAGGACTCGATAATATGAACTCTCGTGCTCTCAAACATTTGTGAAAGACTACGTGATAAACCCGCTTTCCCGTAACTACTAATTAAAAAGACCATCCACTAATTCACATTGGGTGGGCGTAGTGTACTTATTAACCTCAGTATCAAATGTAAGCCCAAGCCCAATCAATCTCGCTCTTAAAGTCAGTGTCTCAATATGATAAGATATATAAAGAATGAATGAATGAATGAAATTCTTTATTGTACTTAAAGAACTAGTACAAAGACGAACTTAATGCTAGTAAGCATTATCTTCCAGATAATCTTTCAGATAAAGCTGTTCATGATAATGATAGCTTAGATTGTTGTCAATTAGAACTTAATTTTAACGGAATTCTAGGCCGCCTACAGCGGGCTACAAAGAGTCATTAAATCGGATTGGTTTTGTAATAAATTAGTAAAATTTAATATCAAATATCAAAGGTTTCATATAATAGGTGTGAAACGTACACTCTACAAACGCGTAAACAATAAACAATGCCTAAATAAACAAACCTTAGTATAGATTAATTTGAAATTGCTTCAAAGGCAAATTCACTGTTAAAACGTAACCTCAGCAGTAAATCGTGACTGGATACAAAACAATTAAAGCTCGGAATAGACTTGCTGGTAATTTATTAGATAGTTATTAGATAACGCCGTCCATCAGTCTGAGGGATTGGGGTTGCTCGTTATTCATCATGGATTCACTGCGGACAAGTTTGTTAATAATTTACCGTAAGTTTGCAACGAAGCCTTGCCAGGTGCACCTTGTCGCCACACCATTACTTACTGAGCAATAATTTACTCGAGAAACTTTTTTCACTCATGCTAAAATTATTAATAATTCCACTGAAAAACTGATTTGACTAATGTTTTTAGAAAAACGAATTATTTTTTTTATTTTTCTAATATAGAGAGACTTTTTGTGTTCTCAGAGAAAATGACAATTATGTATATTGTAAATATTTACTGATAATTGATTACACCCACCATCGTCTATCGCGTAGGTTAAACACTTTGGGATGTGTCTGTTATAAAATGGCGAATTAAATGGAATGGAAATGTTATTATAATAATGTCAAAAGTTTGGTGAAAAAATACATTTTAGTTTCACTAGATTGCACTTTATAGAATTATCATATTTTTTTTGGATTACTTTGAATAAGTTATGTTAAGTTAGAAGTCCCGCCCGTTGTCTCGGCACCAAGTCCATTAGTATCTAAACAAACGTATACATAAAAAAAAAATATAGTAGGTGACTGTCTGGCGGACAATAAACACACAGCACAGCCTATACTGTTAATCCTTGATACCTTTATGACAAAGGTATATTTCTATAGTGTCTTCAGAGATATCAGATATTACTAAATTTTCTGATATTAAACTCCTAGAAGAAACAGTGGTTAAATGAAAGTAGTATAAAGAAAAACTTAACACTGACAATAACGCGGATCATTCCGCTATTTAATAAAAAAAAATAGCAAAAATTAAATTATAAAACTAAAAAGGTCTGTGCTTAGAACACCGGAGGTCCAGTTTCTGATTGCTAGTCAAGTCAAGGCAACCAATTGATAAAAAGACAGCGGACATTATATTTTCAGTTATTCCCTTTAGAAATAACAAGACGATTGCTAATATTATATTGAACATTACCCGAATTATCAATTCAACAGTTACAGAGGTAAGATAGACTCATCAATGAAAACCGTAAATTTTAAACATCCTAATATTTAGCAATAAGAACAGCAATCTGCACGCACTCGCACGTGTGCAATGAAAACTTAAGCTCCCGTGCGAAGCCGGGGCGGGTCGCTAGTAATAAACATAGACTATGTTACTGTGGGATAATGTAGCATTCTAATGGTGAAAGATTTTTTAAATCGGACTAGTAGTTTAAAGCTTATTCGTTACAAACAAAAATATAAATATACAAATCTTATCCATTATTAAAGATTATATTATAGTATTGATGATGTTAGCTGAAAATAACAAAAAAAGAAATAGCTGAAGAGCTAATCCTGCTCAGGATTCAAACGCTTTAAAGAGTCTTCTTTCTTCCGTTTTAGGTTGCGACTGAATGTGGAAAATGTTCAAAAAGAATGTCAAAAGCTCGCTTTTCCGCCTCTACCTCGTTTCAGTAGCAACAACTAGACTGGTTCACGGGGAGTCTGTTTACATGAAGCAATAAATAAATGATCTCGGATGACCTCAGTGGCAAGTACTCAGTTAAGAAGCTAGAGGTTCCAAGTTCGATTCCCGCTGAAGGAGATATTTTTTTTATTATTATATGTTTCAGGTTCTACTCGTATTATAATAAATATTACGTACTTACAATAAAAGTATCTTAGTATTCCATTAGTTAACTAGTTCACATAGCTTTGTTTAGTTTGCAGCTAGATAGTGTAGTATAAAAATATCCGCTTCAAAAATGTTCGGTAGTTTTGGTTTGAGAAAGCATTATTATTAAAATATAATATTAGTTTATTTTTTTGTGTATAGAATAGAATAGAATAGAATAGAAAAATATTTATTTAACGCCACACAATTAATATAATAATAAAAATAACAATAAGAATTAAAACTTAACTATTGTGACGAAAAAAAGGCAGCCACTCAGCATGTGCTGCAGACATAATGTGTCTGTAGGGCTGGTTTTCAGTGTAGCCTACGAGTAGTAGTAGCAGCAATTAGCTGCGACACGAGTCTCTCACTATCTAACAATTTACTGTATCATGATGAGCGTCTTATGCGTCTGTAGTTCCACTTGTTGAGGTTGTGAAAAGTGCGTGCATTTTGCAAGAGCTTGTTGATTGACCTTATAACATGTATTTTTATGTACTATTTATTGAATGATGATCGATAACATAGTAGGGGAAGGCGAAGTAATTACAAACATAAGTTTTACAATAAACGACGTTAATATTTTTACCTACATTTAGATCAGGCTTGGCGCAAACTGGGCTATTTAATGGCTACCCAGTCAAGGACCAGTTAATTACGCCAACGTCAGAGGGAATCAGAAATGCAATTAGTTCAGTGCGTGCGTTCGTTTTGTGTTTTTACTGCTCACACTGGCGGCTCACGATCGTAGTTTACCGACGACAATATTGAAGAAACGGTTAACCATTGGCGTTTGGCTCTTTGATTATCCAGTTTTATAGCCAATCTTACTTACTTTGCAATGACAGTGCTCTCAAACGACGAAGGAAATCGGCATGTCAAAGATATAAAAATTCGAAAGTAATGTGCAATTCACCAATCCACATTGGATCTGCGTGGTGGATAGCCCCATAACTTTCGCTCTAGAGTAGGAAGTGGGAACATAGGAAAATCTGATGATGATGATCTATACGAGACAGCCGTAGGTTGTCGTTGAGTTGATAACCATAAATAAGGAAAAGAGGATACCTTGTCTATAATAGGTTATTATCAGGGCCCCTACCATGAACTCTTATAGCGATTCAAATGAAGACCTAAACTAAATTGTCAAAAATGTTTATACCATGACATGATTGTCTAATTGATTTCATGGTACAACATTTTTTGACAATTTAGTTTAGGTCTTCATTTGAATCGCTATAATTCGGCCCCTGCAGGCGTACTGATTGACTATAGAGGTTCACTTGATCGCAAATGTTTCAATATTCGTGGAGTTTTTTTTGCGTTGTTAGAATCTTAATTCTAACAACGCAAAAAAAAATATTCGTCCCGACATGTCGGGACGAATATTTTGAGTTTTTCGAGTGCGACAATGAAGAAGATTTTTTTTTCATAGTGTGTCGCGACATCTACAAATTCCAACAAATAAATCACAAAGTAAAACACACTATGACACAAAACAACGTATGTTTAGAAGCACTAATTATCCTTGAGAATATCGTTTTGATTAATTTTTTTTTACAAATTCACACTAAATAATTTAGTTTATTCACCAAATTAATAGCTTATTTTGAATTTCTGATTTTGACAGATAGGCGATTCACTTTACGCCAAGTAGAAACCTCATGGTACGGATTGAATGAACTAAATCATGGTTTGCGTGTCAACATAGGTTTGTTTTGACGGCAACCTAAACATTATCTAAACTGATTGTCTTATTGATGTCATGGTACAAAATTTTTTGACAATTTAGTTTAGGTCTTTAATTGAATCGCTATAAGAGTTCATGGTTGGGCCCCTGTTCTGTGACTGATACACTGACACTGATGTTACATACATCAAAATCAATCAATACGACTTGGTCATAGATTAGGAAATATACATTAACAAATAAATGAGTGAGAAAGTAGGCATTAATTCTAATTATTTAAGGATTACGTATCCTTCAATCAAGATACCGATGTGTCTGACGTTTTTACGTCCAAAGCGACAAAAGTGAACTTTACAGCTATTGATTATTCTGTTTTGTTTTTAACCAATTGAACTTGGACGGAAATGGAAAACCAATGGAAATGGAACCTGATGGTAGGACTCTTCAGCAAGATTCCTTCATAGGCAAATATCTGTGAAACATCTTAATAATTATTGTTTATAGCAGCTTCTTATTAAATATGATGTATGATTTACATTGAATCAGTAACAAAGTCAGTGCTGACCCGTCACTGACCTAATGTAAATGCTGTCGGATCAGTACTGACTTCAAATTCTCGCGTACTGACCCTTTGTAAACAGAGAAAGTCAGTTCTCAAAGTCAGCACTCACCAAATCTAAATCGCACTTGACGTATTTGTTTGCTTTCACAACTCACTAACTGTATTTAATTTAGCAAGTACATAAATCACAATTTAAGACGTTCGACCACGATGACTTTTTATGTAGCGATGCTGTCGTGATGCTAACGTGCTTTGTCATCGTTACAGTCGCGATTCTTTTACTGGCTGTGTATTTTCGCCTACGCTTTAAGCGCGATAGTCCCGTTGCGCGTTAATAAAACGCGCGATAATATCACTACAAAAAGTCGCCTTGGGCAAGCACTCTAAAATATTCGGGCTATCGTGCAGTTGTGCAACAGTCCTTGATGACAGCCATAACAGAAAATAACAAAAACAGCCGACTTAAAAGTGACATCAAACGACGACTGCGTAACGTAAAAAACACGTTTACAAAAAGCCCAGTTAGCCTTTACGTAAGTTAACCTTGTACTCGTACATAGGGCTTTGATAGGGTTGTTCCTTTGTGTATTCATTAGGAGTTCTGAGGATAAATAAATGTGCTGGAATTATTTGTTTTCCGTATTATGTAAACGATATGTAGTAACACGCGTTATTTCAAGCAGTGTTTTCATACTTTCCGTAGATATTTATTATGTTAAAAAAGTTGACTATTTTATAACTTGTTTTTAATATAAGCTACAGGCAACTACGGAAGCGCTCGTGGCGTGGTTGGCTAACCCGTTTTTAACAGATAAGCACCTAGAGCAATGTTCCGAGAACATTGTGGTTTGAGCGCTTTCATGAGGCCATGACATGAAGCCATCGGATGAACTATAAACTTTTTTTTTTTTATTCACAATAGGCACAGAACAGATATTAGTACATAGTACATATGCTTGAGCTTGACCACTATTTTGCCCGATGTTAAGCGATGATGTGGTCTACGGTGAAGCACGCTTCGTCATCAGAGTTTGGCACTTGACTGATGACTTCGGGGACGCGGTGGGCAAGTGCCCGGTTATAAAGGAAGGGGTTGCGAATTAGATCAAATGTTTGCATGATCAGCTAATATTTGTACCGGGTCGGGGTGTTTATGTTAAAATTTCCAAATAAAATGTTTATTCGTAATTTATCGTTGCCTGGTTTATATAGTAAAGTAGTAGTGTTTTGCTTTGTTTTGAGAGAAAATGTCTACCAATTTATACGATCTTTCTCGACAACGATATCGAGAGCCACCGGAAGCCGTTCGCTAGAAACAAAGCAAGCAGGTGAAGATTTAAATAGTAATTTCAATGTTCTCCAGATATAAATCGTGCTGAGCGTTTTATAACCGAATGGCTAAGCTAGACGACGTGAAGTTTAATGTTCGAAAAAAGTAATGTATAAAAAAAAGGTTTTTTCAAAATTTATGCATAAAGGTTGAGTGGTATAACATTATACAGTGCCTTGCGATACCCATGTCACAACACTGCATACCAAACCAGACATCTTGAAAAATAGCTTTTCCAACTATACCGAGCCACTATCTAAATCTCGCAGACATGTACGAATACAAATATATCAAGTTGCAACTTTTTAGCGAAACACGCGAAACCTAATGGATTCAATTTGGCAAAATATAGACTGCAAATAGCTTGCACAATATATTAACATTGCTTGAAAATTTTGATGTATTGAGCTATCAGATTATTTAGTAACTTAGCAAAACTATAAATTTAATAAACCTATAATAATGATTTTCTAAAATGTTTTGTGAATTATCGTTTTTCTTGTAATTTCAAATATGTAAAGCGTGAATTTACCTAAAACTTATGTGAATATTTGATCCTAAAAATAGGTTTTTGTGGTTGTTTAACGCGTGGTTCAAATAACTCCCTATTTTGGGAAAATCCTACTAATTATTATAGATGTGAAAGTCTGTGCGTGTTTGCTATTAGTTATCACGTATCTCTGCTGTAGTGAAATTTACTTTATTACTTTACTTACTTTACTTTATAATGTAGATGGTTTAAGTTTTGGAATAACACCTAGAACTACTATTTATTTGTAGTCTTTTTATAGTCATCCTACTCTGTAGAAAAGCATCAATACTGAAAAACACAGACACTACAAGTACATTATAAAATAAATAATTATAATTTAAAACGAACCCTAACATGGTAAAATCGGATGTCAACATTTTTGTAGAAGATTTTCAACGAGTGATGTGATCACTTCAAACGTGCTTCGGAGGGCACGATAAGCAGTCGGTCCCGGCTTTTTCAAAGTTGTTAAGCCATGATAGAGGCCTTCGAGCGCCCTAGAAACTCTGTCACCAGAGTTGGCCACTGACTCATACGAACTTACTTACTTTACTTCAAACTTAGGCGATTCAAAGCCATCCGGACCTACGGCTCAACTGACGTGTTAAACTGTTGTGCCATGGGTACTTTATTTCCTTACCACACAATTAATTCGAAAAAAAAATGTACTTATGGCCCAACTGATTAAAACTCGAATCCCTGGTTGTGCCGTGGGTTCTTTTGAGACACAACTGTAGACAATGTGCAATGTGTTCTGTTAGCATAAAAAGATTAGATGATGACAAAGTTACCGACCGGCACCTTCATCAAGCAAGGATCATGGCTAAATGTTAATTTATGGATGCCATTAATATGACTCAAATAAATTCAAAAATTCGTACAAGCATTTATTTTTCTTAAACTAACGCAATTCATTTAACTAAACGTCCTCAATTAAAATAAATTATAAAAATATAAGCACGATTTTTTATTTTTAAAATTAAATATCAGCCGCCTCGGCATAGACGTCAGGATAGGCGTCAGTGTGGGATAGGCGTCGGTGTGGGATAGGCGTCGGTGTGGGATAGGCGTCGGCGTGGGACAGGCGTCGGTGTGGTATAGGCGTCGGCGTGAGACAAGCGTCGGCGTGGGATAGGCATCCTTTAGATTCAAAAAATAAAGATCTATTAGCACCATTATCTAAGAAAGGATTAATTTTTGTTAAGTAGTAATCACTAGTTTGTGATCAATATTGCATCTATTTCGTAGATATGGCAAATGAAGGTGCATTTAGTAGGGATAAAAAATATTATTTCAGAACGTTATTCCTGAACTTAAATCATCTACATTGCAAAATTCATCACAATCGTGGAGCTACGTGCTAACAAACATATATGTACACAGACTTTTGCATTTATAATGTTTGATTAATGCAATACCTACGACGCGACGTGTAGCGTTTGCCTAATTTATCTCAACAACATTAATACAAGTTTCCCTTTGAGGATGGTAATTTGTGAAGACAAAGTACTTACATTATTATCTAATTGTTTCATGTTTATACTGTTTGTAATTTACCCTTTGCCCACCTTAATAGCTATAAAATACTTTTATTATTACCTTTAATTTATTACCTCGTCCAGAGAAGTGCTAGCACCATACCTGTTTCTACCGCCAAGCAATAAGATGCCGGTGAAAATAAAGGCATATGAGACTTTTGATGGCTGCGGGTTCGATTCCCACCTCGGGTACAATATTTGTACGATCTACAAATATTTGTTCCGGGTGTTCTGGGTATTTTCTATATATAATAAAAAAATATCTATCTATGTATTGTGTATAATATAATATATATCAGTCATCTAGTATCCATAATACAGCTCTGTTTTACAGTAGCTTACCTTGGGGCTAGATGATGCTGTGTGGATTGTCCAGCATTATTTATTTATTTATTTATTTTGCTACGTGCAAGTAATACTTCTGGTATTGAACCTATTCCTTGAATACTATGCACTAATTATGAAATATCCTGTATATGCCAGAACAAGAAATCTAGCAAAGTAGTACCACTGTTTCAAGTAGTACAGTATGAAATTAGGTTAAGAAAAGCTTATCAATATAATAGTCTTGTTTTTAATAAAGTTAGTTTCGGTAACTTCTATAAACTGAAACTAACTAATCTAATTAGAGTCCATGTTTTGCCCATGGACATGCCTATGTTTTCGATTGCCCACGATGCAAAAGAAATGTCTAGAACGTGCTAGTAAATTTAAAATAACCTTTATTCACTACAGTCACAAGACGTAGAGTTAGAAAACGATGTAACTTTTCCTTGGCTGTGGTATAAAATCGTTAACCACTTTAGGCCAAATCGCTTGTGAGGTAATGTTCTGAACACTAATAATACAAGATTCTGGTTAATAAAACCTAAATGGGTAATTTTCGAGTCAATTTGTTGCAGAGTGTCTGCTAGATTTTGATGAGATTAGGGGGTGAGAATCTTGTGGGTTCATTTTTCGATTGCAAAGCAAATAATTTAACTGAAAACATTAGATCATTATAGTCAGTAGAAACAGTCAACGCACAGCTTAAACCTTAGGTATGACCTAGACGTCTGTAGGTGTACCCCAAATTATGAGTCGTATTCGTTAACTCTTATAGTTCAAAGATTGTAGCGTTTGCAGATTTCAAATTTAAGCTCTATTAGCTTATTGTTATGGTATGTTATGAGACGACGTTGACCAAGCTCGTTTTACTGCTATCTATAGTTCTTAGTTTCTGTGTCTGAAGGAGTTAAGTAATTATTTTATAATATAAAATAATTCAAATCAACTTTTTTAGTTTACAACCCCATATTTTCACTTTGATATTAAAAAATAAAAAAAAATATTTTGGATAACACACACGATCCATGAGCAAAATAATTACACTTTCTAAGTTATATATCTATTTATAATTAGTCCCTAAGAATAACGAAACAATTTTGTAAAGGTAACGTAATCAAATTCTAAAGCGGCGTCGGACTGGGAAAGGCTATAAATGAGAATTTTTAAATGACAAAAATGAAAGGCCTCTTTTACGATCTGACGAATAAAGAATGTTAATGGGCTTTGACACAACTATTATTCACGAACACGCGTATTTAATTACTCTTTTTACATCGCATTGTGAAAAGGTAAATGAGGTATGCCGTAAGTACTTTGTTTAACTCTGCGATTAACATTTAAATGCACACGTTATATTGTGGCTCGTGTGTTGAAGATATTTTAACGAAAATAAAAACAAATAAAAGCTTTATCCCTTAAATTTTAAGTCAACAGAAGCTCAAGACACAACTGGTTAAAATAATAATTAATAACGCACGTTTCGTAAAATGAGCAATTCCAGTCTACATTCGATAATGTTTTCTTTAAAATTTCAAAGTCTAAAATATATCCAAAAATGCAATTAAAATAATCACAGTTTTAAAATATAAGTAATCAGACAAAAATACGCCATGTTAGTTCAATATTTTCGAAAAAGACTGTCTGAAAAAGGTGAAAATTTTCTCAATTTTACGCTTGTTATTTTTGCTAAAGTAAAGAGTTTACAATAAAATTCACCCTAATTCACTTATAATCATATCGCTCGAAGCACCGACTCTCAAACCACGCTGAGCGCTTATGGAGGTTGGACGTATCGCTCCTCGTCGCGCGCTCTATTACTTATATTAGATAAAGATACATTCAGGCAAACTTCATTAATTATATCGCTAAATCTTGGAAAGGACTCTTAGGGCTTGTGAAGTTGCAATGTGACTTTCCCTATCTTTCGGAATGTTGGTATGGTACCCACTTAGTTCTATTAAGTAGTTATAGCGGCCACCTACCTAAAATGTGAAATAACACATACATACCTATATTTTTTTATACAGCTGTGATATCTTATTTTAATATCATTAGTGTTGCAAATCAAGTACCAGATCCATTTGATGGTAGGTAATTACCGAGGTCTAAATTTATTTAATCTTGCAAAACTAGAGGTAAGTATAGTCTCACGCATTAACTACTCTGACACATTAGGTTCACTACTATGAATGGATACAAATGGTAAAAATGAGCCTGTAATGCTTTAGTTAAAAAAATAAGCGAGTGAATCCGCTAGCAAAAACTAGTTAGTAGGTAATATTTGTGTGTTTCTCTCTCTAGTTAGTTCTACGTTATAGCTCTACAAAGTTCAGATATTGCGTCAGTCATGAGTTTCCCGATTGTACCTCGCAATGAAGACTTACTGCCGGAGTGTTTCCGACCAACACTTTCTTATAAGAATATATGGCCGATGTCGCGAACTTCTACGAGTAGCGAAACTTTGAAATGTTTCCATTGATAAAATCCTACAAAGTTTGTAATAGTCGCGTGAGAGCACAAACCACAGCCATTAAATGTTGAACTCTTTTTTCATTCACAACAAAAAGACATTTTGATTTTGTTTAGGTTTATTATTAATTTTGCGCCTCCAGTACCTAGTACCTACGTATTTTAAAAATCACCGAGTGCGCAGTGTGTGCACTATGAGCAGGTCAGTAGTTTTAATAAATCATTCTTTTTCGTCTTCGGGTCGAATAATCAATCTAACAATCTACTAATCAATTCAAAAACTACTGTTGAAATAAACGGCAAAATACTGTTTCAAACAAAGGAGCTTTTTACACAAAGAATAAGGAGCCTCTTAAATTAAAATATCTTAAAGAAACTCTTGAGAAGTGTTCAAGTGACATTGCGAGAGAATAAAGAATTGTTTAAACAGCTGTGCAATGAATCATTTAATTATGGAGATATGAAATTTCCAGACACTTTTTTACTTCTGCGTGACTGTTTCTAATCGTACTCGACCTTTCAATGTCTTCGGCGACTTATTATAGGCTTAAAAAAACAACACGGAGAAACAAGTAGGTACGCGGACGGAGAAACAAAACGAGTAGTAAACGCGCACGCAAATTGTGATCATTTTTAGTGAGATTAATTAGTCTCACTTGGTCAAGCGGCTCGCCATTCATCAATGTACTGTACTGTAAGCCGCTCACGCAAACATCAATTGTTTTGTGAACACACTTTTGAAAATAATTTTGAATTAAACTATTATTCTACGTGTTGTTACTCTAAAATTATAGGCTTATTTAGACAGAAGCTGTACTTTTCACTGTAATTTCACAGTGGGTAGTGAAATCCGAACAGTTTTGTAAGGAGCAAAGCATAATTAAAAAAAAAACGAATTTAAAGTAATTAACGAAGTGGTTTGCTATTGTCACTATGTTTAAAATCTACCCACACCAAATAATTTTACACTTTTAGCAGTTACACAATCTTACACAACGATAAGACCTTGATTCCAAAATGATTTGGTTGTTTTGTCACGCTCGCGTATGTTGTAATTTTCGGTTATTACTATTGTGAAAGTCTAAAGATTCTACAGAAAAATTGCAGCATTGTATTTTTTTATAATATTATGGCATCTCACATACAGCGCCATTTAGCCCCAAACTAGCTAGCAAAATTATTACAGTGGTACCCAGGCCCTAGGCCCTAGATTATGTAATTCGGTTGGCAATCGATGAATATGACAGCTTAGTGACAGTTCGCTGATTGAAATCGGATTGAAACTGAGTTGCGTAATCACCCTACAGATAGCTAATAGAATCTTTTTTTTTATGTATACACAAAATATTACATTGGAAAAACCGAAGGAACAAAATATTTTCAGATTATGCAAATATAGTCCCGCACTTTGAATAACAACACGTAGAATGATAGTTTCATTCAAAATTGTTTTCAAAAGTGTGTTCACAAAACAATTGATGTTTGCGTGAGCGGCCTATGTATTATACGTGATTAATGATTATATACGTGGTGTTACAGCAGCCTTTCACCACACAATACACCATTTTGAAATTATAATTGTGAGAGACGTGCGCACGATGACTTCACATTGATGAATGGCATTTCACATTGAGTAAGTGAGACTAACAAGTCTCACTAAAAATGATCACAATTTACGTGCGCGTACTTCGTTTCTCCGTGTTGTTATTCTAAGGTCCCGCAGATGAAATCAAACCAGCAACATCTAGCTTCTCAACCAGGCGCTTGCCCAAAGCGCCACTGAGGTCGTCAAAATATTTTATGGTACTATATTTACTGGGTACTAGCAGTCGCCCGTGACTTCGCTCGCGTGAAACTTGAGAACCGTACTTTTTTCCGCGGTAAAAAGTAGCCTATGTCCTATTTCCGGTCATTATCTATATAAGTGTACTTTCGCATCACACTATTTTTTTTTATTGGTTATAGGCAAACGTTTGACCACCACCTCACCTGATGGTAAGTGATGGTGTGGTCGATGATGGAGCACGCTTGCCTAGAAAGAACCTCTTCACTCTGGCCTGCGCACAATCACCAAAATGAATCTTGTAGAATACCGATAGTCTGGCAACTCAACGCCTGTGTGATATTATAAATGCGATTCTAAATGAGAGAGTTGGATGTTTGGTTGGTGGTTTGTTCTTCTATAACTAGACAACCACTAAATAGATTTGGCTGAAATTTAAAACACCGACCTTTATGACCAAGAATATACCATAGAAACTACTTTTTATCCCGAAAAAAAACAGTTCCACGCGAACGAATTCGCGGGCAACAGTTAGCTAGTTTATAATATTAGTGAGATAGTGTGATGGTAGTATAGGTATCACTCGATGAATGGTACAGCGTTAAAAAGAGTTCTTATCTAAGATTGCTCTCGTTTGTGGGGTGGGCTGCGAAGGAAATTACTAGGAAATTGCCTAGAATGACATACCTAGGTTAGCGATTTCTTGGTAAAGCGAATTCATAACGCAATAATACCCGTCGTGTAAACATAAGTAAGTTAAGCTATATCAATTTTCGGATTGGGTAGAAAAGAGCATATGTTTCGAGTTGAACAGGTAAAATAATATTGGGTAGAAAAGTTGTGAGTTGAACGGAGAAGCACTCCAGTAAGTATAGCTTTCAATATACTGTTTGTATAACGAGTTTAGTTGGCTGAACAGATGTATTTTATCCATCTAATAATTACATCAGGTAGGTATATTTATTTATTTATATTTAATTATTAATATTTAAGTGCCATCAACACAATATACATTCATAATAATTAACTTTATTACCTACCTAATGTAATTATTAGATGGTTAGAGAGATTTGGGGAACACCTTTGCCCAGCAGTGGGACGAAACAGGTTAAAAAAAATATTTAATTATTAGGGATGAGCCGAAATTCGTTACACTTTCGGTTTAACCGAACTTCGATGGATCGAACCGAACTTTGGCATAATATATAATATATATAACACTTGGTTGCCACTTCAGTAACATAAAAAACTACATATTATACTAAAAAAAAGTTATTGTGTATTATATCACCAATCTGGTTCCTATTCTACAAGCTTTTTTATTTTGGAACAAGATGGCGATATGTAAAATGTCCGTCAATCTAAAATAAAAAAACTTTAGGTTCCAACTTACCGCACGTTTATTGACAGTCAGTCTGTCTGTCAGTAAAGCATTGATTAATTATATATATAATTATTACGATACGATACGATTATCCTTCGTTAAACATCATAACAGGTATATATATAATTAATCAATGCTTTACTGACAGACATGTTATGATGTTTAACGAAGGATAATCGTAAGTAAGCCTACAAGATGGATAAATCAACAAGGCTCGGTTTAAAATACTGTCACGACCCGCTTCGATTAGAAGTGTTCAGAGTTCAAAGTGATGAAGTTCCTCGCGCAGTGAATACCAATAACTTTACCGGATAAAGAGCATTATAAAGTTTTAAGTCAGGCACAAAATTGTCTGTAACGTTTTTAATAAAAGTACTAATCTTTAAACATATTAAAATAATTTAAAGGAAATGGTAAATAATGCATCTAAAAAAAATTTTTTATTCTTTCTTATCAAAAACGTTACTAGACAATTTTGTGCCTAACCTAAATCTTTCTAATCAATGTTTTGTGACAACGACATGACGACAGAAGTGAGAACATTAAAAGGCTGTCATATTGATGATGATCTTTAAAAATCATTAAAGTTTGTATGGATTTTTACACGTTTAATAAAGTTCACGACGTGACGTCTGAACTGAAATATAAATAAGCCTGAAAAGTCATAAATCAAGAAGTGAACTGGAAAATGATGGATTATCACTAGAGCTTTGTAAGCTAGTCAGCAGTTATTTTGTTGAACAGAGGTAGGTAAGCGGCACAATTATTTAAATCGTTTGTTAACTCACACCAAAATTTTTGTACCAAAATTAAATAGTGTGAGTTGAAGGAATGCAAAAATATTTTTTAAAATATGCCGAATCAGATGAGATCCTAGTCAATGGGATATTATTGCCTTGTTTTAGTTTTTATAATGCATTTCTTAAATCATCGACCCATATGAATATTTAGTAAATACAATCGAAACCGTTCCTAAGCGTTTTCTTAAGCTGAACGCTGATTTGAAAGTAATTAACGATGGGTTTAAGCAGGTTTACCTTATTTATTTATTTATTATCAAAATCAAAAATTATTTATTCAGTAGAATCACAAGGATCACTTTGAAACGTCTTACAAGCTAGAAAAATTTACACCAGTTCCAACGCGCCCATGCCGTAAAAGAACTGGCAACAACACCGGCTGGGTTCCTATCGCTTTTTTGGCATGACCCTTGCTATTGTTATGGATTCCAAGTAGAGTTGGAGCACATTCGTCCCAAGCTTTTTTATCATCTAGGTAATCGGTTGTTTTATAGTAAGCTTTTTGAGACAGATTTTGTTTAATTAAGTTTTTAAATTTGACAATTGATAAATTTTGTATGTCGCTTGGGACTTTGTTAAAGAAGCGTACACTTTGCCCTTTAAAAGATTTACTGACCTTAGTGAGCCTAACTGTGGGAACAGCGAGTTTATTTTTATTTCTAGTATTAACATTATGATTATCACATTTTTTTTTAAACAGATTAATATTTTTGCGAACATACATAAGATTTTCATAAGTATATTGACAGGGTATTGTCATAATATTGATTTCTTTGAACTTATCTCTAAGTGATTCTCTGGGACCCATGTTATAAATTGCGCGAACAGCCCTCTTCTGCAACACGAATATGGTGTTAATATCTGCAGCACTCCCCCACAACAAAATACCGTAAGACATAATGCTGTGAAAGTAGCTGAAATAAACTAGTCTGGCTGTATCGACGTCGGTGAAATGACGGATCTTTTTGACTGCGTATGCTGCAGAACTAAGTCTCTTCGACAATTTATCTATGTGTGGGCCCCATTGCAGTTTATTATCTAAGGTTATGCCTAGAAAAACTGTGGTGTCCACAAGGCCTAGCTTTTCATCTTTTATTTTTATATTAGTTTGGTTTTGTTTTACATTAGGTAGTATGAAACGAACGCATTTCGTTTTATTTTCGTTTAACAATAAGTTGTTTACATTAAACCACTCTACAATTTTAGAGATTGCATTGTTTACTTTGTCAAAGTTAGTCTCTTGTCGCTTTAATTTAAATAAAAGTGACGTGTCATCAGCAAACAGTACATTCTCATGATCGTTCCTAACAAGCCGGGGTAGATCATTTATATATATTAAAAACAAGAATGGCCCAAGTATTGATCCTTGTGGTACACCAATTGTTACCACTGATCCCGGAGAACGCTTTCCATTTACGTCAACTCTTTACTCTTTCTTTACCGGTGCGTGGGTCTTTCAAACTTACGAGAAAATCATATAACCAATACGCGTGTTGGCGCTTTGGCAGCCGAGAAGTAGCGCAAGCATCAATGTAGAAGCTTTTCACAGTATTTAAACAATATCGGTAAAATAACATTGAAATTAAATACATTTTGTTATAGCACTTTATGATAGCTCATCGTAACTCCGCCATCAGAGTTGGCTACTGAATCATATGAACTTTTCCAGCTTGGAAACTGCATAGTGCGCGGAGTTGGCTTACTGAACTAAACGTTAGCACAATTACCTCACCGACCGATGATGTTCACAAAAACTACTTGTTTATGAGTACCAATTCCAGTCGTTTTAACATACCACACTTGCTTTTTATTGCACGTGGGAGGAAATAAAAACAAGCTTTACTAAAAACCTTTATTCGCTAACATTCTACATTCACCAAAAACCCGATACACGTACATACTATCACGTTTAAAAATCACTGCAGTCTAAATATGCGTTTGCAAAGCGTATAAACGCGGAAACTAATGCTAAATAAATATGAAAACATTTACAATTATTGAAAATACCCGAGCTCAAACAAATAAAATGTAAATAATAGCACCAGCTAAGCTGTAATCGGTTTTCATCTCGCGCATAGCTTTTTCGTTTACGATGTCATAGACCTTAGTTTTATTGAACAGCTGACAAAAACGGACGTCGCGTCATAAAAAGTGTTAATCACCTATAGTGTGGTTGTTTAGATGGTCGGTAAACCGTCAACCGACAAGTGAATGGTCATCCAGTCGACATCATACACATCTTAACGGCGGTAACTGCTTCTTACGAAACCCATTACAATGTACAGTTGGTAAACAGTAACCGCTGTTTTGAATACATTAAGCATTCTACGTCCAACTGTTACAGGTACATACGGATTGTCAAGATTGCTTTATTACTGGCTTTTCTTTTCTTCAGCTTCATCGTCCTCGTACTTGGCTGGTGTTTCGCCGGGCTTGAGAAGACGACCCACAATGTCATATTTCTCTGAAAACATACACGATCGAATTTCAATATTTTGATTGATATATATTGAAACAAGACATTTTTTTTTATATTAAACCCGTATTGTCCCACTGTTATGCAAAGGTGTCAACCAACAAGAAAGTCATAAAATATCGACTGATTAGATTTATTGTAATATTATTTTTGTTGTTATTTGTTATTTGTTACCATCGGTTTAATTATTTTTTTTATACAACTAAAGTGGCAACGCGTACGGCCCACAAGATCGTAAGTGGTTACCGCAGCCTATGGACGCTTGCAATATCAGAGGTATCACTCGCAGGTTGCCACCTTGAGGCATAGATCGATAGAATCTGTTCTGTGATTTAAATAATCTTATCAATGCAACGATGGATAGCTCAAGAAAAAAACTAGAAACACAGTCATGCCAAACTGCAGCCTAATCGCATAACGGGAACATTTCTGTGTTACAAATTATACTTATACAAAAACTTTGATTTACATATAAAGGTAACTGTCTTACCCCTAAACTGGTCTTCCCATTCCTTAGCCGAGGATACTTCATCAGGGCTCAGGTCACTGACGTCATCGTACTCTTGGTCGGAGGCGGCCACCTGGCCAGTAGCGAGTCCTCGGGTGGCGTCTTTACCAGCAAACGCTGAGTAGGGCCCACCTGCAAAAAACAGAAACTTCAGCTTATTTTTAAGTTTCACCATTTATTGTTGTGGTCGTGTTGAACATTGATCGTCATTTGAACGTCTCAATAGATCTCAGTTAAACCGCAAGGAAATTCACATATTTTTGATCACGTAATAAAACTTATCATAATTGTGACTTGATCAAGACAAGAGAACTTTCCTTTTCGGTTTACTTGGTGCTGGCCCAAACGCCTGCCTTCTCAACATTTTCCCGGAATTTAATACCACCATTATCCGTGGCCTTTACCTACGCGAATTAATGTCACCAAATTAAATGTATGGGCACCATGTCGTGCTTCGATACTGTTCATCGTATCTAGTAATCTTTTTATCCTTATCTACCGTGTGATGCTTACTTATTCAACTGGCTGATTCTAGCAACGCATTTGGCTTATAAAACAATAAATAAATAAATAATAAATTTATTGAGGACACAATCAGCATGGTAATTTTTCATACTTAACATACATAATTATAAAATATGTAACAAATGGCGGTTTTATCGCAAATAGCGATTACGTCCAGACATATTTGACAAAATGGCATCTGTTTTATTGTAATTAACTTGTACTTATTATGTGTGTGGTTTTTGACCTTGCTATCGTTAACCTAAATATGTTTAGGGTCATTCAAACTAAGGTAAACAATATAATCTTAATAACTGCATATTAAACCATCATTATTACCACAATTGTAGCTTTATTTCATAATATATAAAATATAAATAATTACCATAATAATTGCAAAACAAAGATGGTGGGATGAACTGGACCAATTCTTGGTATATTACGAATAATACAGGCGCAACATAGCCCAATTAGCCCAAGATCGAGAAGCCAGGCAGTGGAATATGAATGGCTGATAAAATTATATATAATAATAAAATTTGTTGTGAGATGGTTTTTAGTCTAAGTATTATATTTGAGCATGACCAAAAAATTTTTTTTTATACCACTAAAGTAGCAACCAAGCGTACGGCCCACTTGATGGTCAGCGGCTACCGTAACCTATGTACGCATGCAACATCACTTGCATGTTACCACCCTGAGACGTTAGATGGAAAGTCTCATGTGCCTGTAATTTCACCGGAAACCATACCCTTCAAACCGGAACACAGCAATGCGAGCATTACTGCTTGGCGGCAGAAATAGGTACGGTGGTAGTCCTTCCCCGGACGAGCTCTATCACAACTCTACTACTCTTATAAAACTTACCTACTATGCTTACAAAAAATACAGGAAAACTGCTTGGAGGGGCGCGACAAGAGGATAATACCTATATAGCGTATACCGATACCCGAATACATGTTGTGTGTGCCTAAGTAAATTAATGGTTAAAGATAACCATTGGCTTAGTAGTCAACAAACTACTTGCGTTATTTATAAAACATATAATAATAAAATAAACAGTCACTGGAGTTGACCACTGACAAAAACAAACTTACTTAGGTAATTACTCTTATAAATTACTTCTAAAATTGAATGAGCATGAACCAATCCATGAGTTGAAAAATTTAAATCAAACAGAACTTCTCACTAATTAAAACCAATTGAAATCGGGGTCATAAAATTGAAGCTTGAAGCGGTTAATATACTATTATTGATCAGCAATATCATACCGTAAATATTATATCAAAGACCTCGTATCTACCTACTTAATGCTCCGAAACGGGAAAGTTAAATAGTTGCATAATTAACTATCCGGTTATTTTTTAAAACCTCACATCTAACTTTAGTTTGATTTAAATTTCGTATTCTCACTTATCATATATTCATTACATTATAATTCAGTATATCTTGTTTTTTGTTCTCAAAAGTTAGAATTTGGGAGTTAAAATATCTACGTCCGAATACTCAAATGTATTTATTATCGTTAGTTTTAAAAATCGTATGAAAAAACGTCAAAAACGTTTTATTAGTAGCGTTTCAGTATTCTTACAAAACCGTAGTGTTTTTATTATTTTTATCCTTATTGAAAATATTTTTAGTTCTCGTCATTGGACTTACTTGTACGACTGTACGTGCATAAGGTAGTGCTCAGGTGAATTAAGTTAACGTAGCGATAATTCTGCGAGCTCAAATGTTTTATTTTAAAAACTTTATCGCTGGCACATGTCATTGTTTGATGGATCGTAAACGATAACAATGAGTACATGCTCACTCCGCGTCTACTTCTCGTACAAGCATAAACATCAACCAGTTATGTGAAATGTTTGAACCAATTCAAACGCTGTATTCTTGCTCTTTCTTTCTCACTACAAATGAAAGGGAACGTTGTAGTATTATCGTGCCGTAACGTAATGCTTCGTATTGAAGGCCCCTTGTTCGCAAGCTAAATTATGGTAATTTCTTGCAATCATTCTTCCAGAAATGTCTATTAGTCTGATAAACTCCGTTTCAAGCATTATATTGGGCAAAATAATTAAGAAGAGGCGGTTTTATGGTATTTGATTCTAATATTGGCTGTAGAGCGCTTCTTCATAACCTTAATCTGCATTCATATTGCGCATGAACAATGAGATACGAAAGCCACTTACCCGGTCCGTAAAACCTCTTCCCTCTAGTGACATCGAAAATTACACCATTCACTGCCAACAAAACTCTTCCATCAGGTTGAGTGCCATCGTATTTTTTTAGCTCAGCAACTGTTAGGTCCTTTCTTATTTTGGGCAATTGTGGTGGCGGCGGCGGAAGTTCAACGTCACCTTCAAAGTTCGACTTTATGATCTTGTATAGAAGGTACACAATCACTGCAATGAGACATAGGTTCATAGGGCTCATTAATTCGTCCCAGTAGCTGGAAGCGGTCGCGGTCTGTTCGTCGGCCATGTTTTATTTTTTGTGACACGTCTGTGAAGCACGAGCGCGTTTATTATACTGAGTGGAGTGTTGCTTTATCATGCCATCATTGTTAAGGTCAACTGGTTGCTTATTCACTATATTGACACTGTTTGGCTGCTAACTATTAGTGAAACTAAAGATATAGATTTTTTTGCTATTCATTAAACCAGCTGTACGTCATAGGAAAACGTTTGTCAGATAATGTTGGACGCGCTCCTGAAGACCTTTGCCATATTAATTTTGTACTAGACCCCGCAAACGGTCACAATGTTGCCGAACTGTTTGTCCGTTTGTCCTGATGATGCTGGGACGCCTGATGCTCGTTGTGCCGGATTCAGAGCCAGCCGCATGACAGAAATTTGATTGATGATTATTGATGATGATTTAATAGACCAACCATCGAGTCCAATGCGGAAAAGGGAGTCCCCACAAAAAAAATGAAAAAAAAAAAAAAAAATGTCTGATCAGAATGTCGGAATGGAAGGCGCTTTTCAATACTTACATTTTGGTTCTAGACTTTGACTTCCTTGGTTCTAGACAATTCGATTCAAAATCTAGCAAAACGCCTGCACCGTGCATTGCCGTGTGTGTGTTATTGTCGCAAAAACCCTTACTAAGATATGCACAACACCCGACTTTTTTTATACTTACAACAGCAACCACGTATACGGCACACTTGATGGTAAGCGGTTATTATCATAGTCTAAGTACGCTTGCAATATCAGAGATATCACTTGCGCGTTGCCACAGAACACAGTTGAGACGTATAGATCTAAAGTTTCAATGCCTGTAATTTCATCGGAAACCATACCCTTCGCACCGGAACACAGCAATGCGAGCACTACTGCTTAGCAGCAGAAATAGGTTTAATAGGTTTTAAATTGGTAGTGGTGTTGATTCTGTTGTAGCATTTTTTAGCTAGCCTAAATTATCGCGGTCCTTTGTATTTGAATTCATTATAAAAGGACGCCAACAATTTAGGCCTGCATGTTAGTATTACGATCATGTTTGTTGTCTATTTTTACATAAATACCATCACGCCTGTAACCCGTTGGGATAGGCACAGACACCACGGATTTCCACTTGCTACGATCATGACATACCTACCTACTATAATTAACACCATTATCTGATTAAATACGTAGAATAATCAATTTTATCTTCTGCTATATTTTTTAATTAGCATCGCATCATGATGACTAATTAATCATGTTTGACCATCAAATACACCTAACTTTTTACGTTTTATTTTACCGATCACGTTTCGTTGTTTCTAAAAAGTATAGTCTAGCTCTTTCTAATGACTTTGTCTTAGAATTATAAATACCTATCATAGTCGGTTACAGGAGGTGTAAGCACTCTAGCCTTTCGATACGAAGGTTTTGAAACTGGTTCCGCAACGCAAGAATAGAGTTTTCCTTTGACATAATGTATCTGTATTGATGAGGTATTCCTCGTAGCGCACCAAGATAAAGCGCACCTTGCTGAAACGCACCAAAGTACTTCCACATAGCGCACCCGTTAAAGTCGGTGGTGCAGTAAGCAATTGAGAAGCGAGAGATTGCGATTTGCGGTTTTAATTCTCGCTGCGGGAGCAATGTTTGCATGATTTGCAAATATTTGTTCCGGATCTGGTTACTGCGGTACCATAATAGAACTTAGTAACGACAAGCGAATCAAAGTCTGATGAGTCGGTCGAAAAGTGAACCGTTTTGAATCGATTTCAATGTTTAGGCCAACGAAATATAAGCCACCTGCGACGGTTCCTTCTCTTATTGAACAGGCTTGCATGTTTATCTCAGGATGACGTGGCTATGATAATTAAGTACTCACAAGGTAAGCCAAATACTTATATTTGTCATATTTTATTGCCATATTGAAGATTTAAAAATTTTTTTTTATTCAATGCTAAAGTAATGTTCAATGGTGAATAGCCTATACCATCTGACTAGTCCAATAACTCCTCCCTGTTTTTTGACAACGCTATGAGGAACTGATATACGAAAAATAAAAACAAACTCTATCCGTCGATTTATGGCGACCGGCTCTGCCGACTGTCATATGCAGCATTGACATTTGGGTTATGGGCTATCAGGCTATCCTTGATAACTCCAATAGATTATAATAAATAACTGTTTTAAGAACCATAACATTTCGCATAACGACGAACTCAGTGGCGCGATGGGCGAGTGTTGGTAAGAGGTAATATTTGCATGAACTGCTAATATTTGTGCAGTGACCCACGTTTAATACTAACAGGCGAGCGATTCATGCTACCTCTGTTAATCTCACAGGGAAATGTCTGAGTTATTTGGTTTACCTGTAGCACAGAACAGAGAGCAATTAGGGCCTAATATTGTTGATTCATTATTTACGTGCATACATAAATCTGTTTTACTCATTTTTAATAAATTGGTCCAAGCCAAATTAAACCAAAAATCTGTATTTAACGAAACGAGTTTCCATGTTCTTGATCCAATTAATTAACTCGATGCAAGAGGAGCTGGGGTACTCATGGCGGATTAACGTTGGACGTGACGAACCGATTAAAAGCTTTTGTTACGATCGCTCTTGAAATTTTACCTTTATTCTAACCAGGAGCGGATTTAAGTAATTCAAATTCACAGTATTTTTTTTTAATCAGGTCTGTCCCTGTTAGGCAGGGATATCCCCCAAATTTATCCAACTATCCTTTGCAGTGTTTCACCATATTTTTAAAGGCGTCGAGATTATCTCACCAGCGTATTCTTACGTCAACGTATTTTACATTGCAAATATTTTACATTGCAACTATTCAGTATTATGGAGTTTGTGCTATGAGGACTATTTTTTTGTATTTATGTTGTAATTTTTCAAAATTGAGGAAGTTTTACTGTTAGAGCATTTTTTTGTAGAAAAGTTTCCCTTACGTCGCTTTGCCACCACGTGGCTCATGACTTATTGTACAATCGATGTGCACACAAAAACATTTAGCATCCAAAACCTCCTGATACAAAATGGTCGAAAGAAATCCAGCTCACAACACCCTTATTAGTAAGATTGTAATCAATAAACAACAAGGTTTTAAATTAATTATCAAGTTAAATGACTTGGCGAATCAAACCTAGTAAGTTCCTATTTATGTCGAGCACAATAAAAAAAATAAAAAATGCTGGATAATCCACACAGCATCATCTAGCCCCAAGTTAAGCAGAGCTTGTATTATGGGTACTTGATGACTGATATAATTAATACAATACAATACTTAGATAGATATTTTTTATTATACATAGAAAATACCCAGAACACCCGAAACAAATATAATAATAATAAATAATGCTGGACAATCCACACAGCATCATCTAGTCCAAGGTAAGCTGCTGTTAAACAGAGCTGTATTATGGGTACTAGATGACTGATATATATTTAATACAATACAATACATAGATAGATATTTTTTTTTATTATATATAGAAAATACCCAGAACACCCGGAACAAATATTTGTAGATCGTACATTTGTCCCGAGGCGGGAATCGAACCCGCAACCTCTGCGTCGCAGACGGACCTGCGCCCGCTGCGCCACATCGGTCGTCGAAATGTTGGTGATAATGCATCTTTTATGGTCAGGTGTGGCGTTTAATTTCAGGGTATCGTTGCCTTTGGTGTCTTATCACTAAATTATATTAAAAGAGAGAAAAACCATTACACAATCCATGCGAATAGAGTCGAAGGGAGACTTAATAGCCACCACTCAAGAAAGCTAGATTGCCGAAACCTTGTTTATGACTTTTTTTTTATTTAGTATAGACAAGCTTTTCATAACCGTAATTGATTTTATGTGTGGGTGGTCAATGATGAAATACGCTTGTCTAGAAATAACCTTACTTAGACCACAAGCAACACCTAAAGAACAACTCAAAGCGTTCGAATAAAAAGTATCAGCTCATTGACACATCAATTATTTCATCATTATGTCCACCTACTCGAAATAAGCGCATGCATGCTATCAATTTATAAATGTTCAATTCTTTATCAGTCTCAATAAAACAGTACTTACTTATCCAATTCTATTCAAATGATATTATCATAACCGTTGCCTCCAGTGACGTCTGGTCCAAATTTAAATCTTCATGAATACCAAATTGTATCTACATGTTTTATTTTATTTTAAATAGAAAACCGTACGAGGTCAAAGGTTAAATAACAAATTAGACAAAGTGTTTTTTATTTGTACACGGGGTAGAGGGGTACTGTCCCTGCCTGCTTAGTGCACCCCACTGTGTAGTGCACCTATGAAATTTTCTATTTAATAAATTTACCAAGCGTACGGCACACAAGATGGTAAGCGGTTCATAAGTATTTCGAATTTCTAGTTCTAGTTCCAGACTAAAACTAGAAATTCGAAAGATATTGTGCCATCCACCAGTCCGTCTTTGGTCCGCGTTGTAGATTATGTCCCAAATTCGTTCGAGAGTAGGTCAGTGTTCCAACAGAGGGAACACTGTTCCGTGCTTCGGAGGACACGTTAAGCAGTCGGTCCCGGCTTTTTCAAAGTTGTTAGGCCATGACAGAAGCGGTCGGGCGGCTTAAAAACTCTGTCACCATAGTTGGTTAGGTTCACCATAATGATGATAAAATTATTTCTGGATGTTTATATAGGTATTGTTAACCAAGTAAATGTTTAAGGAATAACTGCCTTACATCGTTATGCAACGCTTGCAAAGTAACTTTAGGGAATTCTATACAAACCACTTAGGTACCGTACCAAACGTGAAAGTCAAACAGCACTGGAGGCTCACCTGCAGTTGAAATATGTTCTTACTAGGGATGTTCTATTGTATAAATTCTGAATCCTTCTACGGAGTAATGAATTAATTACATCGGAGTGACTTGAATCGTCTTTGTATTGATGCTGGGGTCCTATTGCCGCTCTCTCATCAAGGCCGCATCTGGTTGCGCGACAACACCCACCCACCCACACAATTAACAGTCACATACATAGTAATGATCCTAGAGGGTTCCTGTGTTTTTGCATCAGATACAGGTACCTTATCATCGAGACCCTGAACAAATCTTTGCATATCATGCAAATAACTGTTGCCTGGTTGCTCAACAATATATTTACAACATTTCAACCTTGTAATGCGGAGGTCTTTATCAAGCAGTGGACGTATATCGGCTGATAAATGATGATGATGACCCTTGTATTTAATAGTTAGTTGATTTTATGCACCGTACAGTTGCTGTACTAAATATTAAACGGTTTGAATGCTTGCGTTATAAAAGCAATAAGTACTTACTAAAATACCTTTCAATTAACCAATAAGAACCACAGTTTTTTAATATAAAAAATCTTATAATTCAGTGATAATAAAAATATCTGAAGATAAACGACTATTTATTTTAGCAAACGGTAAAAGAAAATATCGCGTGGGAACCGGCATGTTCACTAAGTGCAAATAATTTTTGAAAGAGGTTAAAGAAACGAAGAAAGCTCCGCATCAGGTCTGCGATGGTGATCCACTGTCGTAGATAGACTCATGTGAATCCATTTTCGCTCCAGAGTAGACCATTGTCTTCGTGGGAACATTAGATCATCGTATCATCATCGTCATCAATCTATTGCAGTCCACTGCTGGACGTAGGTCTCTTCCAAAGCGCGTCACTGAGCCCGATCTTCGGCTCTTCTCATCCACTTTCTGCCAGCTACAGTGCGCAAGTCATCGCTCCATCTAGCCGGAGGGCTTACACTACGCTTGCCTAAGCGCGGTGGCCAACGGTTCTACGACATATAATATATGACCAGGCCACTGCCACTTCAGCTTGCTTATCCTTTGAGCTAATATTGACCACCTTGGTTCTCTGTCGGATGACTTCGTTTCGGATTATATCCTTCAGAGAGACACCGAGCATAGCTCTTTCTATAGCTCGCTGAGCGACTTTGATCTTATGAACCAGCCCAACCGTAAGTGTCCACGTTTCAGCAGCATATGTCATCACAGTTATGACGCATTGATTGAAGACTTTGGTCTTCAGGCATTGAGGAGTGCGCGATAAAAAGAACATTAGATGAAAATTATATGGCTGACCATGATAATGATGATCTGGGGAAAGACAGCTTACCAGGGTGTTGTAATAAACCAACGCTCCCATCCCTAGTCCGAACAGTAATCGCAAGTTGGAGAAGTGTTTGCATTTGAGATAGGGAGAGGTGTTATGACGCTCGTCACACTTACACTGATGACGCTGTATGTGCGGTGGCTTAGTGGCTTGGGGTGAATTGAAAATCTCTAGTAGTTATACTAGTTTTGATTAAGTATTATAACCACTGCAGATAGAGTAGTGGTGGTCTAAAGGTAATTAATTAAGGTAGGTATTAACCTTGCTCTAATGATTTTAGGGTTGTCGATTCGAAACCAGTCGGGTACCATGAGTTTTTTAATTAGAAAATATTATGTGCGCAATGCTCTCAAGCAATAATGGGAAACATCGTGATAAAACCAGCATGTAAAATAAGTAAAAGTTTGAAAGACATAATCTGCATTGGGTAATTTTGCAAGAAAAAAATCATTTCGAGAATATATTTTCAAATCGTGGAAGAGAGCAGAAAATCAATTGTTTATTTAATAAATATTTTTAAACATTTGACTTGAGTAGATACTGAGTTCTACATAAAAAAAGGAAAAAGAAGTAGAACTTAAACTAGGTAGGTAGTTATTAAGAAATATTACTTTGATGTTAGGTAACAATAAAACTAGCAGGTACTCAAAACGTGCTTAAATATTAATTATTTCCTATATAAAAAATTAATGAGAAGGCTTTCATTAATTAGCTTTGAATCGTCTTTTCGTATGAAAACTCAATTGAGACGGAATCAAAATTCTTGGAAGAAATTCAAAAACTTTGAAAAGTAATTCAATAGAAACATCTAATTTATTATGAGTTGCGACTTTTATGGAGTAGGCATTATAAAGAAAACTTTTTTTGTTCGAATATGTTTTCATTCGTTTTGCAAAAATGACAAAGCAGCTATGTTACATTATAAATAACTGAGTCTGAAAAGACAACTGGAAAATAAAAATAAATAATACATAACCGACCTTTCGTACATCATTGTCACCCAACTCAGGATAATTATATTCGCCGCTAGACTGCACTCCCCGAATACCCAATTACCGCTTTTTGTTTCATTTTGCCTTTTTGTCTCACATTTTCTTCTTTGTTATCCCGTTTCACTGTAAATAGAATTACATACGGACAAGTGCGAGGACGGCTCGCTCTCTGTAACTTTCGTACAATACCTAATTTAGACATTTCGTAAACATTCCGTACAAACTTCACACACTAGCGCAAGGGGGCTTATTTATAATCATACTATAAGGTGGTTTGCTATGTGTCTTTCAAATTTGACATCTTCTTTGTTTATTGACTATTTATTAAATAAAGGGTTGATCTTTTAGACAGATTAAATTACTATTGTTTGAATACTTAAATTTTTAATTTAAAATATTTAGATTTTTTTTTTATTTGTACCAAACGTCTGTTAACAAAGTAGTATTTAGTTATTCATTTAATAATTTGTCCAAATAAACAATAATTATTTTAAAAATGCTAATGTATGAAATTATTCTGAACTGAACGTTTATTAGAATTCCTACAAAATATTGGTCATCATAATTATTGAACTGGCGATGATCATAATTATTCACCCAGCTTTGAAAGACGTTTTAAAGTACAAAACTTTGAGTTTGACTATTTATGCTGGTTTTTGTTTAATTTTAGCAGTATATGGACTTTTAGCTGGCCTAGAACTATTTTCGACAGTCGTGAATTTATGAGAAGTTGTAATCAAGTGCACGGAATATTGATATTTTTTTTTTAAAGTTTACCGATAGTGCTAGAGATTTTTCGTCCCTTTTATATTTACTTCATTATATTAAAATATTAATGAAATAAATAAGTTGCTAAACATTTCCACTGGCACTTTTCGTACAGGAAAGCACTTTATTTACGTGTTTATTATTCATTAATAGCAAACTTAGAACCATTTGTTTCCTTAATCTGGTCACAATTTGTTTGTAAATCCTCTTGAATTTTTCACCACGCGAGTCCTGTCACAGTGTGGTTTAACGACACAGCCGGCTTGCCGCGTCCCAGCGAAGACCTCGAGGTATTTCAATGTGGATTTTTAAAGACAGCTTTTATTTGCACAATGCAAATGTGACTGACTCGCGAAGGCGAACGTAAAAACGGGAACTAACCCACCCTTTCGTTTATTTCTTTGATGAAGACAGAGTGAATTTAAGACTTGCAGCTGCGTTCAATGGTTACTTCACTTGCTCTGGTGGATTGTATGCTCCGGCGTGCATTTCTCTTTGTAACAGGGGGACGGATTATCTGATATTTGTGGTCTGAGTGAATAAAATGCAAAGCTTTCGCATGGGTCGGATGGTACTTGTCTTTTACGGTGGCGAAAAGAAGATGCAAAGTCTGCCAAAGGACTTTTCTCTTTATTCAATGAGTTTTAAAATAAGATCGCTTGTTTTTTTGCATCTCAAAAGAAGCACCCGCGGCGTGGCTTGTCTAGTACGGTTAACATTTAAATGAGTTACCGCTAGTAGCCGCTATATTATCAAGTTTTAATCGGATTTAACCAATTTCATCTAGCATGTATTGATCATCATCATCATATCAGCCGATAGACGTCCACGGCTGGGCATAGGCCTCCCTAGGTATTACTACAAGATTATCATCACTACAAATTGGTCAAGCGACTCACGTCGACGAGCAAAGTGACACATCAGAAAGATGATATGATTATGAAAGTTCCATGCTTTGGTTGCTGTTGACTTTACTACGTGGAATCAATAGCAATAGCAAGGATCATGTCAAAAAACGATAAGAATGAATGATGAATAATGAATTTCAGCTAAGCAGTTTTAAAAACATGTCTCTATAAATTTATGGACCTCCACTATCAAAGTTGAACGATTGCTATTCATTTATAATAATAAATAATGAATGTCTGGTTGTTGTCAAGAAGCATTTCCACAGTATTCAGTATTCAGCATTCAATGTAATGTAAGTGTAAATGTAAGTGTTGAATGGCAATAAAACACAGTATTATTATTACAAACTGAAATCTTACATAATGCTCTGAGTTCGTTCAATAATTTTAATTCAAATTTGTAAACATCATTTTGCTAGAGTGTAGAGGTTGTTATTTACCAGTCCGAACCGAATATTAATTTGTGAAGATAAACAGTCAGCTTTTCAGTAAGCTGAGATTAAATCTAATTTGATGTCTAACTAATTTGAACTTTCTGTCATGTACTAACACACGGAATGTAAGTAATGTATGTATTAAATGTAAGCCAGCTCATTATTCTATGATAATAGAGTTTAAATTTCAATAACACATCATAGCTTTAAAGGTATAGGATAGCTTGCAGAACCGATAACCATGGGGAATTAAGGTTCTTGAATGGCGACCTCGAATTGGAACACCAAATCGTATCCTCGGTAGATTGTAGAAGCTCATATCGGTCGTCATGGCGCTCTTTTAAGGCTTATTATGATGCCCAGCAGTGGAAGTCTATTGGCTAATGATGATCTCATTGATGATGAATAGGGTTCCATAAATAACAAAAATTTTATTATAGCACTATTACAATATAGTTTACATTTAAAACCAGCGCAGCTTGGTGTACACTGAGCTAACTCTACACGGAGTAGTAAAAGCCTCTAAGCTAAATAAGTCTCCTATCTACACAAAATACAAGCAAAAGGAGAGAAATATCTAGGAATTAAGAATACTTTTATAAAAAATATGAAAAATACTCTGTAGAATATTTAAACGCATGTTAGTAATAAAAATGTTTAACTTTGTTTACTTTTAAAAAGAATAAAGGTATCTGTAAAATGCTCGCTCAAAAGTTGGACAAACAAAAAGCTACAAGAGACGTTTCAGACAAAACTGCAAACGCAGTCTTCTAAATGACTATTTCATTTTTCATACTGCCTTTATAAAGGACTGTGCAAAAACACTAAAAAGAACTCCTTACTAAAAGAACTACGATGATAAAAATCTCTGAAACATTTATCTCCCAACTTTTGCAGACTTCACACTTTTTTACATTGACCATAATACAGTCAAGGCATCTAGAAGTTTCCTCGCAGCCTAACTTTGAAGGAAGTATTTTAACTATGTATGGCTGTTCGGACGTCTTTTAAGTAGTACAAAGTAGTGCGAACAAGCCTTTTATACTAGTTTTAAAGTTATAATAAACCTAGTTTTATTTATAGTTATTAAACCTTAATCGCATTATAAACGGCTTAAAGGAACATGCAAGTGGACAAAGGATTATGTTATGCAAAAAGACAACCGTTGACAATATTTTTTACTGCCTTTTTTGTGTTTGTGCAATTTAATGAAAAAAAAATATTGTTGTTCAGGGCAAAACAAGGCATGAATATAATTATAATACTCTTCACATTAGCTCTAAACATATTCACTTTTCGTCTATCACAAACTAGGTACCTATCCATTAATACTAAAATCGGTCGCTCCTACTCAATTTTATAGTGCAACACCCTTACTGGGTACATAACTATGTGTTGGCTGCTCTGATATTATTTAATATTAAATAAGACCTGTGACATGTATTACCCTTATAATTATGATGCAATAAATGATACTGAATACTGAATACGTCCTTATGGACACAATGGAGTTTTTAAAAATGGTACAAGCATTTTTTTTATATGTGGAACCTGCTCCTTGATTATTTTGCACTAAATTAATAACGAAATACCCTGCACATAGCAACTGAAAAACAGAGCATCGACCAACTAGAGATGATGAATTTCTACTACTTTCATTTGCACGTAGCGGTGGCATATCACTCGCCACCCTATTCAACACCTTTTTCAATATCTCAAACACCTTACGAAGTACTTCTATTCCCATTCGCGACATATCCTATCTATAAAAACTATCCCTCGGGGTAATTTATCCATAGGTGAGCCTGGTTCGCCCGGCACGCGGGCCGTAAGTCTCGCTATGAGGGCGCATTTACGTAAAAATCAGGATATTTAATAACCAAAAAGATTTTGTTGAATATGCTGAAAAAACTTATTAAAGAGGCAAACGAGGTCTAAAAAGAAATAATCCTGTTCCATTTATTAGTAAATATTTACTCTTCACCTGCACTGTTAAAATATAGAATTATAAGCAAACCAACTCAGGCGTCTTCCTGCTAATTTAACAGAGATGCGGGGGAGAGGGGCAGGCACGTTGCACGTAATCACGTATCAGCGCTTTTGCGATTTTTTGCTCACAGACTAATCTTTTGCTCAATAAATGGAGTTGGATTCTTTCTCCTAGATCTAGTAAAATAAACAACGACAGTACTTTACAAACGATGCTACACGTCACCTGCACTGCACAGAGTACGAAAATTGAAGTGCCTAGATGAAAACAGCAAGCTCAATTTTATTTCACTTGAAGATAAATGATAACCTATTTGCAAAAAACTTGTTCCATTTATATCTGCGCGTATAAAATTTGTACTCGTACTTTCTAATACCCAACATCTTAACCTAGACTGATCCAAAGACGGTTGAGTGTGACTGAGATCGGTACCTATAGCCACAGAGTAACTATAGCTATGTTCCGCAGCGTATGATAAAAAAATAATAGTAAAATAATAATAAGTTCTTCCCATGACCACAACTACTGCAACACAATCTCAACGTCGGCGTCGTCGAGGGAAATGAAACAAAAGGCAACCCGCGATAAATTATCGTATAATAACCATAAAATTAAAATTAAAAAAAGCCACTCTTTAATCCGAAGTTTATTTCTTCATCAACTGTAAAAGATGTGATAGTTTACAAACGGTTGTGCAGATTTTTTTGAAACATAGCTAAGAACATTTTTGATTAAGACACCATTGAAACGAAAAAAAATCGGTTTATCAGTCAGACACACAGATACACACTACTAAGGTATGTGTTCTGATCGCGAATCCTACGTATATTATAAATGCGAAAGTCTGTGTGTGTGATCATGTTTGATTTGTATCTCCGTGATGACTTTACCGATTGTGATGAAATTTTGAATGTAGATATGCCTTAAGTCCTGGAATAACTTTTTATCCCGGAAAAATTTACTGTTCCTGTGGGATAGCATAAAAACTGCAAAAACAAAACCGCGCGGGTCAGCGTGTTTAAAAAAAGACCAAACTCAAAAATGAGCTCGTCTGGTGAAGTACCACTGCCCTACACTGAGCTATGTTCTGATTCAAAGGGCACATGAAATTTTAGTACTTATTGACCGAGCGAGCGAAGCGAGCGAAGCGTCTTAGTTTCGAGATTGGCCAAAAATGCTTTTGAATGTCAGTTGGTCCGGACTTTTTGTCGTCTCGCCTACATTTCGCATTTTTCAACCAATCTAGTTGAAACTTGGTATACAGGTTCTATGAATTTATAGAATTTGATTGTCATCGGGGATTTATGTGATTCGATTTCGATGATTTTTATTTTAGATGAAAGCTAAGTATTATTTTAAGTTTGTCTAATATTTGGTGAAGATCTGATGAAGATCTTCAGCGTGATGAGCAAAATAGTTCCTCAAAATGCAATATGTTGCTCACTTTCAAAGCTCACTTTACAAGTTTGTGCTTGCAAGGTCTACTGTTCGAAGAACTGCTAGCCTAATATGTCTCAAGTATGTAGCAATGCGCGAGTTATACCTCGGAGTCGCAAGCGTACATAGGTTACGATAACCAATTACCATCAAGTAGGCTGTATGCTTGTTTACTTCGTAAGTGGTAAAAAGATAGTGAAAACCAGCTTCGTTAGTAATTGCAGCCTGAGATAGAGTGCCGCATTGCTTAACTCTTCACCACGACAGGAATGCTGAAACTTTGCACTCGCCTCACTGAATACATAATTTATTGCTTTATAGGTAGGTGGGTATTTCTCGAAACGTTTTATTTTCAGACCTTTTACCACGATTCTTGTGGATCACTGCCTAGTAAACGAAAGATTTTATCATAAAAATATTGATGAATTTGATGTAAGAAATAATTCAATATGCCGGCCTAGATAGATCCTACATATTATATGAGCCTTTTAGAGTTAAAAGTATTTTTTATTCTATAATCAAAGACAACATTTGGTTTATGGATTATGATATTCACACGTTGGTCCAAACTGGGTCTTTTATTAGCTTTTGCGTATTTCCAAAGTTAGTACTATAAGACACGTGCTTTTCCAATTTATGAACAAAAGTTCGTTGAAATAGAGTTTAAATTAGAATGCGTTTTTCTGTAGTAGTACATATAACTATTAGTCTAGCTCAACAGTAGGTTAGCGAAAAAAAAATATGAAAGAAAACCATCGATATTTCAAGCAAAAATATTCTATTACAGGTATTACAGGTAATGTTTTGTAAACTTCTGTAAAAAGTTTAAGTTAATTAATATTATACAGCGAAATCCACAAGTTAATAAGTAAGAGTACTTTTTATTGAGATACAATTACTTCATCATCATTAAATTGTAAAGCTGCTTTTTTGGTGTATATTGATGTAGTTCCCTTAATTTTGTTCTTTTATAACGAGGCGTTTCGAGCCTCCGTTATTGTATACGACATCGGAATGATTTCATTTATTTTTGGCCTTCCAATTCCTCACATTCCTTCGAGTATGTTCTTTATTAATCTATTATGTCATTTATCTCGTTATTTGTGTCTGTTTACGTCCAGCTCATGATCACTATCCTTCATCAACACTAAATTTCGAAGTTTTCAGCACCTCTCTGTCCCGCCCAGTCTTTGTATGTTTATATGCCTCACATCCAAACAATGTCAAGCCACATCCATGCTTATCAGGTGTACCTACATAAACAGTTAATTAAAACTAGTAAAATCCATTAGTTATATTGCACGAACACAGGGTAAGCTAAAAAAGTTCTGTAGCAATGTTTCCTCAACAGAAAGAAGTGCATCTATTTCTTTCGACTTTTTGTATCAGTCGTGTTGTTTCGGAAGGAGTGATTTACGAATGCGCAATTTTATTTAGCGCAAAAGGGAATAAAATGTACTTTGTACTGTTACTGCCTAAAATAAAACTAGACTATTTTAACACCATCTGGTCGTCATGTCATACCTCTAATTATCAAGAAAATTTACGTCATAAAACCAGAAAAAAACATTTGATGCAATGAGGATATTGTCTTTGCGATGTTTATTTTTAATTAACATGATTCATGGTGCTACGAACTTATTAACGCGCTTTGAGTGCTACCTAGTCTTTTGAGTACCTCCTACCTATTCGTGGTATAGTCAAAAAAAATATTCATCATCATCCCACTGCTGGGACTCTGGCCTACTCTCAAGCGAGAGTGATTGGGTCCATATCCACCACGCTGACCCAATGCGGATTGGTGGATGGCACATGTCTTTCGAATTTTTAGTTCTTGGACATGCCGGTTTCCTCACGATTTTTTCCTTTACCGTATGAGAGCACTGGCATTGCGCACATAAATTTTTCGCAGTGAAAAATCTATTGTTGAAAGACCGGATTCAAACCTACGACCTTAGGATCGGAAGGCGGTGTTACTACCACTAGACCACCAGTGCTTTTAAGTTTTTTTATTAAAAAATATTTATTCAATAAAATCCTAAGGATCACTTTGAACTAGGTGAATCTACGCCAGTTCCACGCACCCCAGCTATAGTTATACTGATAGCAACAACTTTTGTAAAATAACAAGCGTTCTTTGCACATTTTAAATTAATTATGGTCCAGTTAAGTATTAGACCAGCTAGGGAGCATGTCAAGACTTTATAAAATGACATGACATTATTTAGCATTTATTGCAAACAGCTCGCTATTGGTTTTTATAAACGTGCTAGCTTTTTATCTTTAGTAGTTGTTAACATAACCAGATAGTCTTCATCAACCGTGTCAGGTTGTTACAGTACGTAATGATCCCATCGGAGTGGAATTCGGAACCCTTCTCGCCCTTCTAGCGCTGTCTCAGAAGACAATTTACGGCTACTTTAAAATTTTAGCTGTTTTGCCCATTTATACTTACTGCTGAACATTTTCCAACAATTTATTATCTTGCAAACGTGTTTCGTTGTAGCATAAATTTTACTGAATTTCGAAAATGGAATATACCTATTTAGGTAGATATAAAAATAGGTAGGTGAGTACAAACTAAATCGTTTTTTGGCATGGACTGGTACATTTGAGACCGAATAAAAATAATATTACTTTGACCCCTACTTATGAATAAAATTAATTAACAATGTAAATATAATATTCATTTTTAAAAACTCGGCATAAAGTTCCAATAAGAAAAAGAAAAACCAACTAGTTAGTAATTCTCGAGCAGCTCAATCCAAAATTCATTGGCTATTTCATAAAGTAAGTTTTGTACATGATTTTCCAATTTAATGAGCACATAAGGTACCTGCCTACTTTGTAGAAGAATACTTACTTTGAGACCTTTGCTTCATGTTTCTAAATTTTACCTCGAAACCAAACTTATTATTTACACTGTACCTAATACGAGGCAGTTCAATAATTTTGGAATTTTTTTTCTACAGGCATACCCAACAACTAAAATTACTAGGCAAATAAGACTCATTAACCATGTCTTTAGGGTGATCAGCGCAGTGCAGTGCCACGCAGAACCTTAAACCTTGCTAGGTACATAGTTTTCATAATGTATTTATTTGTTATCAAACAAAGAATACGAAAATAAAAAAAATTAAAACATAAACTCACTTTTTCTCAGAAACTGTAAATAAATGTTTTTTTTTTAATGCAGAACTATTTTTTTTTAAATCGAGCTTTTAATTCCAAACATGACTTTTCTATCCGGTTTCAGGTTTCCCTTCAGCGGCCCTGAAAAAACTCACCATGTATAAGTTAGCATTACCATTAGCTCCATATACCTAGGTTCGCACTAACAAAATAAATGAAATGAAAAAATATTCGTCTCTGCACTATTCAATTCCGCTTTAATAAAAACTCATTCTTGCAGTAAGTTTCATAAAACAATATATTGTTTCATAGAATTGACTAAAACCACTGTATATTTAACTAATAAAACTATCGTGAACTATATCATTCATTTTAAAAACGGGTTTTTTACGTACCAGTACATCGGTGAAGAGTTACCGACACTGTTTCAACTCAATTTCGAGAGTCTCCATCAGGGTTGAGTAACATGGCGCGCTTCCTTCTCCGCGTTGCGATATGACCTAATGAAGACTCTCGAAATTGAGTCGAAACAGTGTCAGTACATCTTCACCGATATACCGGTACGTGAAAACATCCGTTTTTAAAATAAACCACTAAATATGTAGATAGGAAATTAACTAAACAGGTAAAATTATGCAACTAAATTATATTCTAACTTCATTGAGTAAAAAATTCGCACAATATATTCTTTTCTACACAGTCCGCTTGAAAGAGAACTTTTTACGAAATCAATCACATAAACCTACTCCATCCACAATAATGTTTCGTAGACCCCAGTGTGGACTCAGTTTCATTATTACGATCCGCCCTATTCATCCCAATGGGACCAACATTCAATCGCGCATTGAGAAGACTATCGATTGTAGTCCTAAAGGTAAAACTAGTGAATCAGACAGTTTTACTTTTGCCCGACTAAGGAAAAAGGTGGAGAGTTTTACTTAGAAATAACAAGCAATGCACTTTTTGTATCAGGAGATCAGCGGTTCACAATTCCAACAAAATATAGCAGAGCTCGATAAAATAGTTATGTTATGTTTAGGTATAAGCACTTTCGAATATGTTCAGTCCTACATTGAAAATATTTCATTTCGAAAGCTACAAACTAATACAACACGGTATCACTATTTTTATAAGCTCAGAAAGCAGAAGCTAAGAAATACTTAGTTGGCAGCATCTTCATATTTTTTCAATAACAAACTTTAACGTTCTATTAATAAGGTCCGATATCACTTTGGGAAAAACCAAGATACTTTCAGTGCAAAACAGAGTTGCAGGGTCAAACTAATCACTATAATTGAATTTTCCGCTGCGCGTTCGTTCGTGCTTTGAATTCAGCTAATTCTATCAACTGTGTGTTTGCTAACCAACGCTTTTATTTTCCCCGTGAGTGTAACGATTAGCTTGTTTGATGTGTTGTTGTACATACAATTGAAAGATTGGACAGTTTATTAACCAGTGGCAACATTGACGTCGAAAGTACAAGAATATTCAGAACTAGTTTTCACCCGTAATGAATGATGATGATGATGATGGTTTGTTATAACCGTTCTAATTAAATAAAAAATGTATTGCCTCAAAATATTAAATAAATATCAAGGCAGACCTAGTTACCTACTGTTTAAGGATGTTAAAACTTTAAAACAGAACACATAATATTTCTAAAACGCCCGCACATTTTTTAGCAAGAGATTATTATTATTATACTATATAAAGCTAAACTACCACTCACTGACTCACTCACTCACTGACATGTGAGTTGAGGCACTTGCAGTAGGGGTGGGGTAAAACTGATTACGGATTCGTATAGAGGGTGTTTTGAAACTTTCTAGAAAAATCCCAAAATCCCCATTTTCCCCTCCCTTGAGGGGGTCTTTGTGGGGATTTTCTACTTGCCGTTGGAAAAGTCGCGTTTTTTTTTGATATTCGTGTAGAGGGTTTCCTGATTGGTAGAAATCAATTTTTGAATCCCCCCTAAATCCCCCCGTTTTTTTTTTTTTCCTCATATCTCCGAATCTACTGAGGGGATTTGAAATATTTTTCAAGATTTGTATAGGATTTGTTCATGGAAGTACAACTGAATGTCGAATATACCCCAGACCAACTTCGAATCGACCATGACCAAATTTTTTTTTTTTTTTTTTGGGATTTTTTTTCGGAATGAATTTTTTTTTTTTTTTTTTAAATTTTTTTATATTATAGCCCCTGTTATGGTGAGCACTTTTTACCTTCGCGAGCTGCTTGCAGCGAGCGCACCACGCAACCTCTACAGGAGCACACCCCGTTCGCGAGCTGCTTGCAGCGAGCGCACCACGCAACCTCTACAGGAGCACACCCCGTTCGCGAGCTGCTTGCAGCGAGCGCACCCACGCAACCTCTACAGGAGCACACCCCGTTCGCGAGCTGCTTGCAGCGAGCGCACCGCGCAACCTCTACAGGAGCACACCCCGTTCGCGAGCTGCTTGCAGCGAGCGCACCACGCAACCTCTACAGGAGCACACCCTGTTCGCGAGCTGCTTGCAGCGAGCGCACCGCGCATCCTCTACAGGAGCACTCTCCGTTCGCGAGCTGCTTGCAGCGAGCGCACCGCGCAACCTCTATAGGAGAACACCGTTCGCGAGCTGCTTGCAGCGAGCGCGCCGCCTAACCTCTACAGCAGCACACCCCGTTCGCGAGCTGCTTGCAGCGAGCGCACCACGCAACCTTTACAGGAGCACACCCCGTTCGCGAGCTGCTTGCAGCGAGCGCACCGCGCAACCTCTATAGGAGCACACACCGTTCGCGAGCTGCTTGCAGCGAGCGCACCACGCAACCTCTACAGGAGCACACCTCGTTCGCGAGCTGCTTGCAGCGAGCGCACCGCGCAACCTCTACAGGAGCACACCCCGTTCGCGAGCTGCTTGCAGCGAGCGCACCGCGCAACCTATACAGGAGTTAACTCCCTCGCGAGCTGCTTGCAGCGAGCGCACCACGCGGCCTCTACAGAAACTTAACCCCTCGCGAGCTGCTTGCAGCGAGCGCACCAGGCGACCTATATTTTTTATCCGTGCAAGTAATAACCAATTTTTAAATCTTTTTAACATATTTTCACTTTGTTTTTCTTATTTCTTTTGTAAGAGTCAAACTGGTAATATTTTATACCTTTTTTTAATTTGAAAATATTTTATGTCAATGTCCAGGACCCAAACCCACACGCGAGCTGCCTGCAGCTCGCGCACCACAAAAAACTAGTTTATACTATATACAGCTTAATTACCACTGACTCACTGACATGTGAGTTGAGGCACTTGCGGTAGGGTAGGGGTAAAACCGATTACGGATTCGTGTAGGGGTTGTTTTGAAAATTTTCAGAAAAATCTGAAAACCCCCTTTTTTTACCCCCTCGAGAGGGTAGTGGGGTTGTTATCCCGCTTGCCGTTGGAAAAGTCTCGTTTTTTTTTGAGATTCGTATAGAGGAGGTCCTGGTTGGTCGAAATCAAAAAAAAATTTTTCAAAATCTACCCCCTAACACCCTTTTGAAAATTTTATTCTTATTCGGTTGCACAGCGCTTCGATAACGCGCCATGATTCTGCACGGATAGAGTTCAAATTCGAATGAGAGCCTACAGGCGCGCGTCTCGCGTTTGCGTTCCAGCTCCGCCCACTCGACCGCTGGCCACTCCCTTTAATATTCATTCTGCTCGCTGCCTCGGCGACAGTAGCATCGCATGCCGCGCGCCGAACGGTACGCTGTGCAGGCGCAGGATTTTCCTTCGGACTTAGTTTACGCGTGGTAAATTTGGTTCAAATCCAGGAGTAGGTAGGATAACATTCATTACGTTTAAGTAGGTAGGTACCTACCTCTACGTGTTATTGTTCTAAGTTGCTAGGCACATCAAATTTTCAAGATTAACTCTGATGATGATGATGATGATGCAAACATACACAAAAGTAAGTACCTACCTACATACCTAGGTTACGGTAACTGCTTACCATCTAGGTAAGGTACCTCTACCTACCTACGCTTATCACAACGAAACAAACGCAGGCACTGTTTTGCATTTGGATGGGTGACCGACAAAATCAACTGAGCGCATCCGTTGGCCTTCAGGCGACCTATTAACTCCATCACCAGAGTTGTCAGTTGTTGCAGTGCCAAAGTTCGTATTTAAAACTGACTGTCGTCCGCGATAGGTACTAGGTAAGTAGGTAGGTAGCCTTTATGACCTTTTAGAAGTTCTATTGGGTGTCTCGGGAAGACATCAAACACAGTTCTTCTGTTATGAAAGTAGTTTTATTTCACAATACGATGAGGGTGAATCACATAGGATTTAACCCTCTTATAAAGTTCTTCTATCAATCGGTGTGCGATGATAGAACTACATGGTACAACTAACTTTGTAGAGTCGCACTTGTACAAGGATCTTAAATTAACACCAGAAAAGCTAGTAATATAAAATAACCAAGAATGGAAAAATAGTTCCAGATTCCAAACGCGGGGAAAACAATTAGTGGCTGACGCTTTGACTTCTGTCAAATACTAACGCGCGCAAGTTTCGTTCAGAAACCGCCACATCACCCCCCTACGCAGTCGAGAGAGCCAATAAAAAAAATAAAAACGAAAGACAAAACAACGAATAATAAAAAAAAACTTACAAATCTAAAGTATGTAATTGGAATCAGCATGTCAGTCAAAGATCAAAAGGTTTTGAGAAATGAACTTTCCGACCAGACCGTGTGGTGTACTCAGCTGGTGGTTCTTCTATATCTGTCGATGTTGCTGTAGGTTTTATGGTACGTGAAGAGGTTATTGGAGGAGCTTGAGGAACGGGAGCTTCTGCTACCGTGTCTGTTGGGGATATATCAAAATGTTCGACGTGCGCTGGTTTAATGCGATCTAGGCTTACTTCAACCTTCCTTCCCCGTATATTGATTGTCATAGTTTTCTCCGTTCGATTGATAATCTCGTAAGGTCCAGTGTAAGGAGGTTGCAAGGGTCTGCGTACGGTGTCATCTCGAAGAAAAACATGAGTTGCTACTGTTAAGTCCTTAAAAATGAATGTTTTTGGTTTTGTATGGTGAGAAGCCGGTGTTGGTCGTAACTTAGCCATTTTTGTCCTTAGCTGGTCAATGAAGTCCGAGATATTTTCGGGGCGTTCAGATGGCGTTGGAGCAACCAGCAGTTCTCCCGGTAAACGTAAAGGTTCTCCGTACAATAACTCCGCAGATGACGATTTCAAGTCTTCTTTAAGTGCGGTCCGAATGCCCAATAGAACTAAAGGTAATGCTCGGACCCACGTGTCCTCGTGACACATCAGGGCAGCCTTAAGTTGTCGATGAAGTCTTTCCACCATACCATTAGCGCACGGATGATAACTAGTAGTTCGTATTCTTGTAGTGGCACAATGTTGAAGAAGTCTTTGGAAAAGATGGGATTCAAATTGTCGACCTTGGTCAGTTGTTATGACGCAAGGGACACCAAAACGGGCAATCCAGCCATTGATAAATGTTTCAGCCACTTCCTCTGCGGTAATGCCCACCATAGGCCACACCTCCGGCCACCGGGTGTATCTATCAACAGCAGTAAGGCAATACTGGAAGCCTTTGCTCATAGGAAGAGGGCCAATAATATCTATGTGGACATGTTTAAGACGACCTGTTGGATTGTTAAAATGTCCTAGTGGAGTAGTGGTATGCCTTGTAACTTTGCTGCGTTGGCACGGCATACATGTTTGTGACCAAGATCGGCAGTCTTTTCTGATTCCCGGCCAGACAAATCGCTCAGTTATGAGCTTTATTGTGGCCTTCACACCAGGATGACTCAGGTTATGAAGTTGATTGAAGGTTTGGCGTCGGAACGGTGAAGTTATGAAAGGGCGAGGTTTTCCTGTGGACATGTCGCAAATGAGTGTTGTATTAGTGCCAGGAACGATCACTTCTTTTAGACACATGGCGGTATCGTCAGAATTGAGTAATCTACGTAAATCTTCGTCCATTTTCTGGGAGTGTGATAGAGCGGCGTAGTCTGATTCAACAGAAATGGCTTCAATGCGAGACATAGTATCCGCTACCACGTTGTTCTCACCCTTAATGTGAACAATATCTGTTGTATATTGTGAAATGAATGATAACTGGTTAAGTTGCACCGGTGCTAATTTTTCACGGCGTTGTTTAAAAGCGAACACCAAAGGTTTATGATCCGTGTATACCGTTGTAAGCTGTCCCTCTAGGATGTGCCTAAAATGTTGGACGCTTTCGTAAACTGCTAGTAACTCGCGATGGTATGCTGGCCATTGACACTGTTCGGCGTTTAGTTTTCTGCTGAAGAACGCAATTGGTTGCCACTTATCATTGATGCGTTGTTGCAAGCATGCACCGATCTGTGCGTTAGATGCGTCAGTGAAAAGACCTAATGGTACATTGCAAATGGGGTGGGCGAGAAGGGTAGCATTGGCAAGACTGTCTTTTAGAGTATGGAATCGTTCTTCCAAGTCTGGAGTCCAGGGAACTGGTACAGCTCCTTTGCCTTTTATTGCTGTAATTGCGTCGATTAGAGGTGCTTGAAGTTCTGCAGTATGAGGCAAAAAACGGCGGTAATAATTTATCATTCCGAGAAAACGGCGGAGACCGCTAACAGTTTTCGGAAGATTATACTCCCGGAGAGCCTTGACTCGTTCTGTGGGAGGATGTGTCCCTTCTGCGTTAATACTGTACCCTAAGAATGTAACTTCATTTGCGCCCAAATTACATTTTGTGGGATTTATAACCACACCATAGTCTTGTAATCGTTGAAAAATTATGCGTAGATGTTGGGCGTGGTCTGTGGTATTTCGCGAGTACACTAAAATATCGTCAATGTATGCAAAGCAGAAATCAAGACCCTGAACGACTTCGTCGATAAACCTTTGGAATGTTTGGCCGGCGTTTCTCAACCCGAAGGTCATGTAAGGGAACTCAAATAGACCAAAAGGTGTAATAATGGCAGTTTTGGACACGTCGTCTTCATTTACCGGAATCTGTTGATAAGCTTTTACAAGGTCTAGCGTGCTGAAGACCGTAGATCCTGCTAGGTTATGGCTGTAATCTCCTATATGACGCACCGGATATCGATCAGGAATCGTCCTTTCGTTTAGGGCACGATAGTCGCCACATGGACGCCAGGTGTTATCTCGTTTTTGGGCCAGGTGTAGAGGAGATGACCACGAACTTTTAGAGGGCCTTGCCGTCCCGCACTGGATCATATCGTGGAACTCCTTTTTAGCGATGGTGAGTTTCTCCGGCCCGAGGCGTCGAGGGCGACATGATACCGGTTGTCCGTCAGTTGTTTTTATGTGGTGCACTGTAGTATGTTTCACGACTCTAGGAAGCCCAGGTGGTCGTGTGATGCTCGGGAACTCTTTCAGGATACCATCAAAAGGAGAGTTGTTTGTAATTCCTACTGCTTTTACACTGGCTTGGTCAATAGATGCAATGGTGGCGGGAGTTGAAAGACCGGTTTTTCCGTCCAGCAACCTTTTATTCCTGCAGTCGGGGAGGAGATGGTAATGAGCCAAGAAATCTGAGCCAATGATAGCCGTTTCGACATCGGCAATAATGAAACGCCAGTTAAAGTCTCGGCGTAAGCCTAAATTAAGTAACAAAGATGTGCCACCGTATGTTTTTATTACGCTACCATTAGCTGCGTTGAGGTCGTAGTCAGCTGATCGTAGCCGGCTTCGTATAAGGCGGCGAGGATAACAACAAACATCTGATCCTGTGTCTATGAGAAATTTACATTTAGAATGATTATCTGTTATAAACAATCGGCGACTAGAGGAAGGGCAATCAGATGTCGCCGTTGCTACTGACCGCCTTGAGAGTTTTCCGCTGTTGTAGGTGTATCCCAGCTGCACGGTTTCGTGCATTTTTCAGCTTTATTTTGGTAGATTCTATGGTACCAACATAACTGAGGTTCATTTCTCCCACGAGAGTCTCTTGATTTAGATCTGGATCTGTTTGATCTGTTAAACCCTCTGTCTCTCTCTGATAGAGCTGCAACTTGTCTTGTAAGGTCTTCCAGGCGGTTAGTCAAGGCATGTAGTTCAGTTGGTGCCACTAATGTAGAGGAAGTAGCATAAACAGTTGGAGTCATGGGCATCGGTGTAACTTCAAGTATTTTATCAGCCAGGTCTGCAAGTTTATCCAGCGTCAGATCAGCTTGTGCTGTTATAATTGCATGAATGTGACATGGTAAACGGCGAAGCCACAGTTGCCTTAGGATGCCTTGATCTTGCATTATTGTTCCTGCCAAAGAGCGGAGATGGCGTAGGAATTGAGATGGTTTTCTATCACCAATCTCTTCCTCAGTTAGAAGTTTACGTATACGCTGCTCTTCGGTGGCAGATAAGCGTCGTATGAGTTCCGCTTTAACATTTGAGTACTTTTCTGTTTTTGGAGGTTGTGTGATTATATCCTCTATTTCTGCAGCATGTTTGGTGTCAAGTTGTGCAATAACATAGTTGTATTTGGTAGAGTCTGCTGTGATACCTGATATCTCAAACTGTGCCTCTACTTGAGCAAACCACACTGCTGGTCGGTCAGCCCAGAATGGAGGTAATTTAACTGACACTTTTGAAACATTAGGTGCGGAGGTGGTGTGATCAGCTGTAGTTGAGCTGGTTTGTGTACTATTTTTTAATGAAGTAATCTGTTCTTGCAGGGCAGCATTTTGTTCCTGTAAGGACCTAAGCTGTGCCTCGAACCCTTCCATGCTTGGTTATAATAAGATTATTATAATTAACTATTTTACTAAACAACAATTTACAACAATTTAAGGCATAATAAAAAGGTAAATTTAAGTAGACACTGCGCTCTAATAGTAAAGTTCAAATATTATAGCTTAAAATGGCTTATTTTTGCTTGATACAAATACCCAACGAACACACAGTATTAATAGGTTAGGTAAATAAACACACTGACTCAGTGGCAGTTGAAGGGTTAAATTATTTTGGTTGAAGAACAGCAGCTGTTATTGCTAATATGAAAGTGACTAGATAATTGTTGTAGAACCTTTGAATTAAAATTTAAGAAGACATTTTATTTATAGAGCCGGATTCACAAAACACCAATTTTTTTTTTATTTTATTTTGTAAAGTCTTTAGAAACTGGAACGAAAGTGTCCTTTGTAAGGTAAAAATGGAACGCACTGACCGTTGGAATTTCTTCGACTTGTCCTGCTGAAGGACCGCCAGATGAGTAGCCTTTTCCTCCAATGCAACCAGGATTTGAGACAGGTTTACATGAATGGAATGTCGCGTCTGGTGTGTTGATGAGCGAGCAGTGCTTCGTCGTCGCAGAGCGGTGAAGATGACGTGCCAAGGTGATAGCACTTCTCTAGCGTCTGGAGTTCCGAAGAACGTAAAAGTTTCGATGATGATTTCAACTCTTGCGCACTCGGTTTCGTGTTGTTTTACGGGGTCACCAATTTAGAAGTTCTATTGGGTGTCTCGGGAAGACATCAAACACAGTTCTTCTGTTATGAAAGTAGTTTTATTTCACAATACGATGAGGGTGAATCACATAGGATTTAACCCTCTTATAAAGTTCTTCTATCAATCGGTGTGCGATGATAGAACTACATGGTACAACTAACTTTGTAGAGTCGCACTTGTACAAGGATCTTAAATTAACACCAGAAAAGCTAGTAATATAAAATAACCAAGAATGGAAAAATAGTTCCAGATTCCAAACGCGGGGAAAACAATTAGTGGCTGACGCTTTGACTTCTGTCAAATACTAACGCGCGCAAGTTTCGTTCAGAAACCGCCACAACCTATTCCCGATCATTATCTAAGTAGAGGTACCTACCTACCTATCTAAATAGGTGTTAAATTTCAGCCAAATCGGCTTATTGTCGGTCGAGTTATACTATACATATGTAGATGAGGTAGGTACTTATATAGGTACAAACATCCACAAAACACGACAAAAACCCAAACTTTCGCATTAGGTATGTATTAGTGTGATGTGATTGAAAACTGAGCGCTTCCGTGCTTTGGAGGGCACGTTAAGCAGTCGATCGAGAATTTCAAGTCGGTATTGACCCGACAGCGTTTACATTAGGATCAGCAGCGGATCAGCACTGTGACTCAATGTAAATCACTGTTTCGCGTACCTAAGTAGGTAGGTAGTCATTATTTGGATGGGTTGCCCTCGGGCGAGAGTTGACCACTGTTATGCGCACTGCGCAGTGCAGTTTAAAACTGAAATCTTTCGGTTATTGTATTATCTACTAAGGCACTATGTAGTTACCTACCTACCTATCTGCTCAGTGCTGGGACACTGGTACCGACCGAGTAGAATTACACTGAGAGCTACTCGGTGACACTGGCCTTCGGAGTAATCAACCACACGGGCCAGCGGATGTCTTTCTATTTTATTAAATAGGTATTTCCTACGTTTTGTCAAAATAGGTACGTGAGGAAAGATAATAGGTAGGTACCTACACCTAAGAAATCGACTTCCTTGACACACTGTAAATAAATTGCACACTTTGGTAGGTAAGTAGCTTTTTTGTTCCATAGAAGTAGGTAGGTAGGTATTTTCGTATCAATAAAATGTATCATGATTGACTAAACTTCTATGCAATCAATCAAGCTTCGAGTGATTTAATTATTGTCGACATTCGACGTGCTTCGGAGGACACGTTAAACAGTCGGTCGCGTGTGGTGGCCGTTGACCACTGACTACTGCGCAGGGCAGTGCCTAAAGTTTTTATTTATAACTGACTGTTGCCCGCGATTTCGTTCGCGTGGAACCCGGAAACCGTAGTATTACCTTTCCGTGCTTTGGAGAGCACGTTAAGCAGTCGATCATGATTAGGTAAGTAGGTACCTAAGTAGGTAGGTTACTTAGGTTACGTGTGTGGGCATTACGGTTTCGTATGAGTCAATTGCTAACTCTGAAAGTTTTAGGCCGCCCGAAGACCTCCTCTGTCATGGCCTAACAACATTTCAAAAGTAAAGCTGGCTAAGTTGTTCATCTTTTATCACAACAACGAAACGCAGACACTAAAAACAGTGTCTGCGTTCGTTTCGTTGCAAAAGCATTTGGATGGCTGTACATTTCTAAATAGGGCCTTAAGTTTTTAAGATTTTTGACTTAGTTAAGAACCCTATCCTTGATAATCCTTGAAGTTTCTTGTAGCCCGTGAAGTTTCGAACACTATTGTGGCTCGTGTGTTGAAGATATTTTAACGAAAATAAAAACATATAAAAGCTTTATCCCTTAAAATTTAAGCCAACAGAACAAATATAGTAGAGTTCTTTGTGATAGAGCTCGTCCGGGGAAAGACTACCACCATACCTATTTCTGCCGCCAAGCAGTAATGCTTGCATTGCTGTGTTCCGGTGTGAAGGGTATGGTTTCCGTTGAAATTACTGGCACATGAGGCTTTCAATCTTAGCCTCAAGGTGGCAACCCGCGAGCAAACCCTCTGGCATTGCAAGCGTCCATAGGCTGCGGTAACCGCTTACCATCTTGTGGGCCGTACGCTTGGTTGCCACTTCAGTTGTATAAAAAAAAAAATAATAATAATAATTAACTCAAGACACAACTGATTAAAAAAATAATTAGTAACGCACGTTTCGTAAAATGAGCAATTCCAGTCAACTTTCGATCATGTTTTCTATGAAAAAACAAAGTCTAACATATTTCCAAAAATGAATTTATAATAATCACAGTTTTAAAATTTAAGTGTACATAGAAAAATACAGCATGTTAGTTCAGTATTTTTGAAAAAAGACGGTCTAAAAAACGCATACTTTTCCCAATTTTACGCTTGTTATTTCTGCTAAAGTAAGAAGTTTACAATAAAAATACACCTACTAAATTAAAGTTTAAGTTTTTATTAAATAAATACAACAAAGAAAATAGCATTGACTTTTTTTAATATGATTTTTTTAAAATCACACCTTAGCGCACTTATAATCATATCGATCGAAGCACCGACTCTCAAACCGCGCTGAGCGCTTATTGCGGGAGGATGTATCGCTCCTCGTCGCGCGCACTATTACTTATACTATATAAAGGTATATTCAGGTGAACTTCATGAATTATATCGCTAAATCTTGGAAAGGCCTCTTTTGACGAAATATTCAGACGAAATGCGCGAGAGGGCGCTTTTATTAATATTGAAGAAACTCAATTACGACGGTGTTTTGTTTGAATATGCTATCTATCACCAACCACTTCATAAACAAATTGTAAGATGGCGTGTTTTTTAACTTTCCCGGTAGCCTTTCACATTTTCGAATGAAATCGAAAGGGTGGCAAACTCATCCACAGACGGACTGATATCCTTGCTTGACCATAATTTAAATTATTTTTTTAAAGTAATCAAAAATAATTAAAACGGCTTGTAGCAAATTGTTGCAAAAAAATTAGTACAAGACAGTGCTATCTTTGTGAGCCATGACCTACATATTGACTGTTAGCTAAAATACCTACGACACCATATGACCCACTTACTATAAGCAAGCATGATCAAATGAGCAAAAAAAAAAATATTTTATTCTATGCGTTTTTTAGCGAAACAAACTTGTAATGTTTGTAATCCATAGACAAAAAATAAAAAGCTTTGACACTATATTTTTCTTGCTGAGGCGGTAATTTTAGAAAACACTGTACATCAGTGTTGCCAATAAATTAATTAACAATGAACCTAACTAACGGTTAGATTTTCTAAACTATCATAATTTATTGAAGGTCAGTATGTGAAAACTATTCTCTGCTTAAGTCCTTCCTACATAATTAAATATACTTATGTTTCAAGACGTTCTTTCCAAAATAGGAGAGATTTAATGAACATGAAAATCATAACACGGTTGTTCTGTGTTCTGTTATTATCTGCTCAAGCAAGTCCTTCCTACTTAAAAGAGTCTCGAGAACTCTTATTTAGAACTTACTGTGTTTGTTTACCTACTTTTAATAAATTTTATTATTTTACCGTTGCATCAAAACGGCTAACTTTACGACCGACGGCCAAGATCCACTTTCAGTACCTACTTACCTAAGAGTGTCTAATATATTGAAAAAAAAAACATTTATTTTTAGTAACCTATTGATTTAGGACATAATATAATATGACATTTTATCTATAAAAAAAATTTAAAGGTTTTATGCTTATTTATTTTTTTTGTCTAGCACAGTAGAGCCCAGCTGGCAACACTTTACATTTCGAAGAAACCTTCTCAACAAAAATAAGATAATATATTTTTTTTTCAGTTTTTTAATTTTTAGAAGTATTCTAATAGCAATTCATTAACCGTAAGCATTTTGAAAGGTTTTTGGGGCCGTGGCGAGTTGGTTCCAGCTTTTAAATTTGGAAACTTTCATTAATTAATTTCAGTGGGTGGTGGATTTCGTAATGGCGACTGTACGTACATGAAAAAAATTTGCCACAATGAGGTTTATGTCCAGCAGTGGATGCCTAAAAGTACCTATTGTCTGTTAAGATAATGCATTTTGTACGTACCTAGCTTGCTTAGAATAATTAAGTTTACATAGCCTATTTTTTGTTATTTTCAAGATGAAACGATCGCATACTGACAAACGTCGCATCGGTGCCGGCGGCGCCAGGCCGCGTCTTTCTTCAATCGTGTGTCTCCTGTCTGGTAAGTAAATAACATCATATAATATAAGTACAGCTACCTACCTATTAATTTAACTAAGACCAACTTTATTGATCTCAGAGCATTCACAAACTTGCAGAAGTTTGGTCAAGATTGGTCATTCTGGTACTTACTCTATTTTGTGGAATAGGTAGGCCTGTCTCCAGCAGTGGCTATATTAGGTTTGGTATATTGGCTGATAATTATGATGATGAGGACTGGTGTCTAAACACATGTCATCATTACCTAATCTTAATTCTCTTAGATATATTATGTACTTAGTTGCAATTCAAATGAGCTATGATGATGAATAAATTGCTTCATGTTGATAAAACTTACTATAGGTTTATAGTAGGTAATCATAGAGAATGAAATTATATTGCCCGAACCTTCACCTGTAAGGCTAATAGGCTGTTTCAAGACCAGCCTTCAATAATTCTCCTTGACTTCAATAATTATTAATTTCATGGTTCAAATTTTTTGACAATTCAGTTTAGGTCCTAATTTGAATCGCTCTAAGAGTTCATGGTATGGGGGCAGAACCGGGTACTTTATATCATCTATGTACCATTCTAAGTTACATCCACATTGGTTTAGCTACAAAGTGTGATTGAAACACAAACATACAATGTATCCATACTTTTAGATTTATTTAAGTTAATACTTAGAAGAAGGTGTTAATGAGTACTGTATACATTCTACACGTCTCACTCTAACTACATCTACCCTGCATCTGCGAGTAGCTACTGGCATTCTAAAAAAAATTATGCTTAAAGTTTAAAATATAGTAACAATGCAACATTAAATTCATAGTGACTTGATCTGATGATTGACTGGGTTTATCTGTTTCTCACCTCCTCCTAATACATCTGCTTTTAATTCCAGTCCATCCAAAGGTTGCCTGGAAGAGATCGCTCTTAGCGATAAGGCCGCCTATTGTACCACCTCAAACTTTTGTTAATTTTAGTTGTATTTTAGTTTTATTTTATTCATGGTGTAATACAATAAAGAGTTATCTATCTATCTATCTATTTTGGGTTGATTCAGATTTTAACTTTGTTTTTTTTATTGTGCATAGTGGGTACAGAGTACATGCATAGGTTATTTTTTAACAGCAGTAATTCATGTTCAAGTCATATTTATTCAGTTTACATTATATCTAAAATATTAATAATAAACTTACTACCTACATGAAATGCTTAAGGTAAAAGTAAAAGTTTTAAAAATCGAAGTAGGTACTTTCTTAATTTAATTTTTACCAGTCTTGAATTCATTATTATTAAAACACGGACCACCTATCAATGTCGACAGTGTAATGGAACTCAGCAATGTAAGCATTACTGCTTGACGGCAGAAATAGATAATCATGGTGGTGGTACTTTTAGTTAGTAGTAGTAGATCAATTAAATTATTATTTAATCACACAATTTATTACAAATAATCAGAAACACTTTCTTAAACATGTATTTATTTACTTACTACTTTATTGATTAACCTCCGTGGTTCGAGATATCTTCATATCAAATTTCATTAAAATCAGTTCGGCTGTTTAACTGTGTCAACATAACGGACAGACTTCTTAAACAGACTTGCTAAGTAGAACGACTAAGAATGTATTTATTTATAATTCATGTACTTGTGTTATTTTATTATTCTTTTATTTTATGATATAATATTAATATACATGTTTCTTTTTAACCTATTTAATGTACATTATAATTATCAAAAAGTAAGTCTAAGTTCGTATGACCGATTCTGGGGACGGAGTTATTAGACCATAATTTAATGTACATAATTTCAGTAGTTAGGGTGGAAATAGTTAGCTGTACATATAGTTATTAGAAACGTATTGTAAATATGTATTGTAAATGTATTTAAAAAGTAAGTCGGTAAGTTCGTATGACCAACTCTGGTGACGGTATTAATAGGCCATAACTTGTACATAATTTCAGTAGTTAGCAGTAAATATGTAGTTAACGTGGAATAGGCCTATTGGGGAAACCACGTTAAAAAAAACGCGCCTTAGTCGTACCTCTATGGTGGTGTGGAAAACGATTTCAGGTAATTAGACAAATAAAACTATCCCATGTATAAAACAATTCTTTAATTATCATTATCATATTAAAAGTTTGTATTTTATTTTCAGAAAAGCTTTGCCCGCGACTTCGGGTGCACGGACCTCTGCAGCACGAATATAATAGCGCATATCTTTCTTGCGACCACGCTTGGTAGTGTGAAAAATGATTTCAGGTAATTAGACTTGACAGTAATTGACTTTGGTATCAGTCGTTCTTGATTGTATGGTCATCACTGTATATAATATTATAAACTATAATTATATTTATAATTGTAACGCGAGCTGCTTGCAGCTCGCGCACCACAAAAAACTAGTTATTATACTATATAAAGCTAAACTACCACTCACTCACTCACTCACTCATTGACATGTGAGTTGAGGCACTTGCAGTAGGGGTGGGGTAAAACCGATTACGGATTCGTATAGAGGGTGTTCTAAAACTTTCTAGAAAAATCCCAAAATCCCCATTTTCCCCTCCCTTGAGGGGGTCTTTGTTGGGATTTTCTACTTGCCGTTAGAAAAGTCGCGATTTTTTTAGAGATTCGTGTAGAGGGTGTCCTGATTGGTAGAAATCAATTTTTGAATCCCCCCTAAATCCCCCCGTTTTTTTTTTTTTCGTATTATCTCCGAAACTATTGAGGGGATTGGAATTTTGTTTCAAGATTCGTGTAGGTTTTTGTCCATGGAAGTACAAATGAATGTCGAATATACCCCAGACCAACTTCGAATCGACCATTTTTTTTTTTTTTTTTTTTTTTTATTTTTTTTTCGGAATGAAAAATTTTTTTTTTTTTAATTTTTTTTATATTATTGCCCCTATTATGCAGAGCACTTTTTACCTTCGCGAGCTGCTTGCAGCGAGCGCACCACGCAACCTCTACAGGAGTACACCCCGTTCGCGAGCTGCTTGCAGCGAGCGCACCACGCTACCTCTACAGGAGCACACCCCGTTCGCGAGCTGCTTGCAGCGAGCGCACCACGCAACCTCTACAGGAGCACACCCCGTTCGCGAGCTGCTTGCAGCGAGCGCACCACGCTACCTCTACAGGAGCACACCCCGTTCGCGAGCTGCTTGCAGCGAGCGCACCACGCAACCTCTACAGGAGCACACCCCGTTCGCGAGCTGCTTGCAGCGAGCGCACCACTCTACCTCTACAGGAGCACACCCCGTTCGCGAGCTGCTTGCAGCGAGCGCACCACGCAACCTCTACAGGAGCACACCCCGTTCGCGAACTGCTTGCAGCGAGCGCACCACGCAACCTCTACAGGAGCACACCCCGTTCGCGAGCTGCTTGCAGCGAGCGCACTACGCAACCTCTATAGAAACTTTAACCCTTCGCGAGCTGCTTGCAGCGAGCGCACCGCGCAACCTCTATAGGAGAACACCGTTCGCGAGCTGCTTGCAGCGAGCGCACCACGCGGCCTCTACAGAAACTTAACCCCTCGCGAGCTGCTTGCAGCGAGCGCACCAGGCGACCTATATTTTTTATCCGAGCAAGTAATAACCAACTTTTAATCTTTTTAACATATTTTCACTTTGTTTTTCGTATTTCTTTTGTAAGAGTCAAACTGGTAATATTTAATACCTTTTTTCAATTTGAAAATATTTAATGTCCAAGTCCCAGCCTCAAACCCACACGCGAGCTGCCTGCAGCTCGCGCACCACAAAAAACTAGTTTATACTATATACAGCTTAATTACCACTGACTCACTGACATGTGAGTTGAGGCACTTGCGGTAGGGGTGGGGTAAAACCGATTACGGATTCGTGTAGGGGTTGTTTTGAAACTTTTCAGAAAAATCTGAAAACCCCCTTTTTTTACCCCCTCGAGGGGGTAGTGGGGTTGTTTTCCCGCTTGCCGTTGGAAAAGTCGCGTTTTTTTTTTAGGTTCGTATAGAGGGGGTCCTGGTTGGTCGAAATCAAAAAAAAAATTTTCAAAATCTACCCCCTAACACCCTTTTGAAAATTTTATTCTTATTCGGTCGCACCGCGCTGCGATAACGCGCCATGATACTCCACGGATAGAGTTCAAATTCGAATGAGAGCCTACAGGCGCGCGTCTCGCGTTTGCGTTCAAGCTCCGCCCACTCGACCGCTGGCCACTCCCTTTAATATTCATTCTGCTCGCTGCCTCGGCGACAGTAGCATCGCATGCCGCGCGCCGAGCGGTACGCTGTGCAGGCGCAGGATTTTTTATTACTTAGTTTACGCGTGGTAAATTTTGTTCAAATCCAGTAGTAGGTAGGTAGGTAGGATAACATTCATTACGTTTAAGTAGGTAGGTACCTACCTCTACGTGTTATTATTCTAAGTTGCTAGGCACATCAAATTTTCAAGATTAACTATGATGATGATGATGATGATACAAACATACATAAAAGTAAGTACCTAATCAACTGAGCGCATCCGTTGGCCTTCAGGCGACCTATTAACTCCATCACCAGTTCACCACACAGTTCTGTGATTGTGACTGAAGTAAGTACCTAATTGTTGTCGGTCGAGTTTGAGTGGAACAATCATACATTCAGACATCCAAACTTTCGCATTCGTAATAGGTAGGTAATTTGTGTGATCACAACAACACGAATGCTTTATCTACAGCTTTCGTGCTTCGGAGGACACGTTAAGCAGTCGATCGTGTGTTGGCCTTGTCAGTTGTTGCCGTGCCAAAGTTCTTATTTAAAACTGATTGTCGTCCGCGATAGGTACTAGGTAAATAGGTAGGTAGCCTTTATGACCTATTCCCGATCATTATCTAAGTAGAGGTGCCTACCTACCTATCTAAATAGGTGTTAAATTTCAGCCGAATCGGCTTATTGTCGGTCGAGTTATACTATACATATGTAGATGAGGTAGGTACCTATATAGGTACAAACATCCACAAAACACGACAAAAACCCAAACTTTCGCATTAGGTATGTATTAGTGTGATGTGATTGAAAACTGAGCGCTTTCGTTCTTTGGAGGGCACGTTAAGCAGTAGATCGAGAATTTCAAGTCAGTATTGACCCGACAGCGTTTACATTAGGGTCAGCAGCGGATCAGCACTGTGACTCAATGTAAATCACTGTTTCGCGTACCTAATTAGGTAGGTAGTCATTATTTGGATGGGTTGCCCTCGGGCGAGAGTTGACCATTGTCTCATGCGCACTGCGCAGTGCAGTTTAAAACTGACTCAGTGCTGGGACACTGGTACCGACCGAGTAGAATTACACTTAGAGCTACTCGGTGACACTGGCCTTCGGAGTAATCAACCACACGGGCCAGCGGATGTCTTTCTATTTTATTAAATAGGTATTTCCTACGTTTTGTCAAAATAGGTACCTGCGGAAAGATAATAGGTAGGTACCTACACCTAAGAAATCGACTTCCTTGACACAGTGTAAATAAATTGCACACTTTGGTAGCTTTTTTGTTCCCTAAAAGTAGGTAGGTATTTATTTTCGTGTCAATAAAATGTATCATGACTGACTAAACTTCTATGCAATCAATCAAGCGTCGAGCGATTTAATTATTGTCGACATTGACATTGGCAAAATTGTGCCAAGCTCAGCCACAGACGCCACAAATTAAAAGAAGAGACTGATATCCTTGCTTGAGTAGGTAAGTATCTAAATTTGCTTTCAAGTAGGCCGTGCGCTCAAAAAACACGCGCTCGTGCGTTAATCAGGTAGGTACCTAAACTTCCGTGCTTCGAAGGACACGTTAAACAGTCGGTCGCGTGTGGTGGCCGTTGACCACTGACTACTGCGCAGGGCAGTGCCATGCAGAGCTGACTGTCGCCTGCGATTTTGTTCGCGTCGGAAGTAGATTAGGCTACTTCCGATCATTATCTAAGTAGGTGTACCTAGGTAGGTACTTATCCACAAAACTTCGTTTCGTAGGTGTGAGTCAGTTGCCAACTCTGGAAGTTTTAGGTCGCCCGAAGGCCTCCTCTGTCTGACTGTGCCGCTGGCGGTCACCCATCTTGGTATACGTCTTCGTTGATCTACTACCTACGTCAGGGTACCCACCCTGTAGGGTACCTACTAGGTAGGGTACATTGGTAGGTAGGTAGGCATATAAGCTACACATCAAGCGCTCGTGACCTACCTACCTAGCTGGCTAAGTTGTTTATCTTAGCACAACAAAACGAATGCACTGTTTCGCATTTAGATGGATGACCGACCGCCCCGCCCCGCCGCCAGTGGCAATTTCTTTACAGCTTGCGTGTTTCGGAGGACACGTTAAACAGTCGGTCGCGTGTGGTGGCCGTTGACCACTGACTACTGCGCAGGACAGTGCCTAAAGTTTTTATTTTTAACTGACTGTCGCCCGCGATTTCGTTCGCGTGGAACCCGGAAACCGTAGTATTACCTACCTACTGGTAGCCTCTAAGGCCTATTCCCGATCATTATCTAGAGGATACATAGAGTACCTAGGTACCTTACCTACAAACATCCACGAAAAACGACAAAAATTCAAACTTTCGCATTTTTTGTAAGTTGTGATTTAAAACTGAGCGCTTCCGTGCTTTGGAGGGCACGTTAAGCAGTCTATCATGATTAGGTAAGTAGGTAGGTTACTTAGGTAACGTGTGTGGGCATTACGGTTTCGTATGAGTCAATTGCTAACTCTGGAAGTTTTAGGCCGCCCGAAGGCCTCCTCTGTCATGGCCTAACAACATTTCAAAAGTTAAGCTGGCTAAGTTTTTCATCTTTTATCACAACAACGAAACGAACGCAAGAAAACAGTGTCTGCGTTCGTCTTGAGTTTGCCTTCGGGCGGCCTATTAACTCCTGCGCAATGAAGTGCCAGACTGTCGCCCGCGATTTCGTTCGCGTGGATCTAGGTAGGTAGGTTGGTAGGTACTTACTATGTGTTAGAGTTAAGAGTACATATGTAGGTAGGTATTAAGGTTATTAACATCCACAGAACACGACAAACATCCACTGCTTAGGATTACCGTCAAGTGGGCCGTAGGTACCTACGTTTAAAAAAAAAAGCGCTCCGCTATTTCCTTCGCATAGAACTGGGGAACCGTACTTTTTTCCGAGACAAAAAGTAGCCTATGTCCTTCCTTGCATATGTCCTATTCCCGGTCATTATGTAGCGCCATTTGAACCTGTGCTTGAACGTCTCGTAGTAGACAGGTAGTACTAAATAACTGTTCTGTGTGACTGTGACTGTGGTACTCACCCACTCCATGTTATGAAGGCATAGGTACCTACTACGTCAGTGTTACTGTAGTAACCAGTACCTACCAACTACCAACCTAGGCAGGGGGTCGAATATTCAAAAAATAATTTTAACTAACACAGGTGGTTTAATGTACGTTTATAATTATGGCCATAAGTTTTTAAGATTGTTGACTTAATTATGACGAAATATTCAGACGAAATGCGCGAGAGGGCGCTCTTATTAATATTGAAGAAATTCAATTACGACGGTGTTTTGTTTGAATATGCTATCTTTCACCAACCACTTCCTAAACAAATTGAAAGATGGCGTGTTTTTTTAACTTTCCCGGTAGCCTTTCACATTTTTGAATGAAATCGAAAGGGTGGCAAACTCATCCACAGACGGACTGATATCCTTGCTTGACCATAATTTAAGTTAGGTATTTATTTAAAGTAATCAAAAATAACCATGACCTACATAATGACTGTTAGCTAAAATACCTACGACACCATAAGACCCACTTACTATAAGCAAGCATGATCAAAAGAGCAAAAAAAAAAAAATTTATTCTATGCATTTTTTATCGAAACAAACTTGTAATGTTTGTAATCCATAGACAAAAAATAAAAAGCTTTGACACTATATTTTTCTTGCTGTGGCTACTTCTAAGCGGTAATTTTAGAAAACACTGTACATCAGTGTTGCCAATAAAATAATTTAACAAAGAACCTAGGTAACTAACAGTTAGATTTTCCAAACTATCATAATTTATTGAAGGTCATTAGGTGAAAACTATTCTCTGCTTAAGCTACATAATTAAATATACTTATGTTTCAAGACGTTCTTTCCAAAATAGGAGAGATTTAATGAACATGAAAATCATAACACGGTTGTTCTGTGTTCTGTTATTATCTGCTCAAGCAAGTCCTTCCTACTTAAAAGAGTCTCCAGAACTCTTATTTAGAACTTACTGTGTTTGTTTACCTATTTATTATATTACCGTTGCATCAAAACGGCTAACTTTACGACGGCTAAGATCCACTTGCAGTACTATACCTACTTACTTTAGGAGTGTCTAATATATTTAATAAAAAAACATTTATTTTTAGTAACCTATTGATTTAGGACATAATATAATATGACATTTTATCTACAAAAAAATATATATAGGTACCACACAGCGAAAAGTTAAACAATCACCGACGCATTATGCTCATTTATTTTGTCTAGCACAGTAGAGCCCAGCTGGCAACACTTTTCATTTCAAAGAAACCTTCTCAACGAAAGTAAGTAGTTATGTTTTTTTCAGTTTATTAATTTTTAGAAGGATTTTATTATTAATTCATTAACCGTAAGCATTTTGAAAGGTTTTTGGGGCCGTGGCGAGTTGGTTCCAGCTTTTAAATTTGGAAACTTACATTAATTAATTTCAGTGGGTGGTGGATTTCGTAATGGCGACTGTACGTACATGAAAAGAATTTGCCACAATGAGGTTTGTGTCCAGCAGTGGATGCCTAAAAGTACCTATTGTCTGTTAGGATAATGCATTTTGTACGTAGCTTGCTTAAAATAATTATGTTTACATAGCATAGTTTTTGTCATTTTCAAGATGAAACGATCGCATTGATCTCAGAGCATTCACAAACTTGCAGAAGTTTAGTCAAGATTGGTCATTCTGGTACTTATTCTATTTTGTGGAATAGATAGGCCTGTCTCCAGCAGTGGCTATAGTAGGTTGGTATATTGGCTGATAATTATGATGATGAGGACTGATGTCTACAACACATGTCATCATTACCTAATCTTAATTCTCTTAGATATATAATGTACTTAGTACAATTCAAATGAGCTATGATGATAAATAAATTGTTTCATGTTGATAAAAGTTACTGTAGGTTTATAGTAGGTAATCATAGAGAATGAAATTATACTTACTTTTGCCCGTACCTTCACCTGTAAGGCTAATAGGCTGTTTCAAGACCAGAACTAGGTACTTTATATCATCTATGTACCATTCTAAGTTACATCCACATTGGTTTAGCTACAAAGTGTGATTAAAACACAAACATACAATGTATCCATACTTTTAGATTAATTTAAGTTAATACTTAGAATGAGGTATTAATGAGTACTGTATACATTCTACACGTCTCACTCTAACTACATCTACAATGTATCTGCGAGTAGCTACTGGCATTCTTAAAATGTATGCCTAAAGTTTAAAATTTGTAACAATGCAGCATTAAATTGATAGTGACTTGATCTGATGATTGACTGGGTTTATTTTGGGTTGATTCAGATTTTAACTTTGGTTTTTTTATTGTGCATAGTGGGTACAGAGTACTTGCATAGGTTATCTTTTAACAGCAGTAATTCATGTTCAAGTCATATTTATTCAGTCTTCATTATATTTAAAATATTAATAATAAATTTTATATAATTCGGTAATTTTGTCAGTCTTACTTAGTTTAAATAGAATATTCATTTAAATTTGTGTGGTGTAAAAGGCAATTGTTAACTGCATGAAATGCATAAGGTAAAAGTAAAAATTTTAAAAATCGAAGTAGGTACTTTCTTAATTAAATTTTTATCAGTCTTGAATTCTTTATTATTAAAACACGGACCACCTATCAATGTCGACAGTGTAATGTGGGTTTTCACATTAGTTTATTTATTTAAATCTGTTTTATAATTGTAACAAGTGCTATACGGCGCGTGCGTTTATCTAACTGACAACTAAGCTTACGGCTTACCTGATGGTCAGTGTCACGAGACAAGATCGTCCGAGTTAAAGTTGTCATAGCAAGTGTTCAATGTGGGCAGTACCGAAAAGCACATGCAGAAAGACTTAGCGCCCTCGCGAGCTGCTTGGAGCGAGCGCACCACGCGGCCTCTAAAGAAACTTAACCCCTCGCGAGCTGCTTGCAGCGAGCGTACCAGGCGACCTATATTTTTTATCCGTGCAAGTAATAACCAACTTTTAAATCTTTTTAATTGTATTTTACATTATTTTCCTTATATCTTTTGTAGGAGTCACTGACATGTGAGTTGAGGCACTTGCGCTAGGGGTGGGGTAAAACCGATTACGGATTCGTATAGAGGGTGTTTTGAAACTTTCTAGAAAAATCCCAAAATCCCCATTTTCCCCTCCCTTGAGGGGGTCTTTGTGGAGATTTTCTACTTGCCGTTGGAAAAGTCGCGTTTTTTTTTGAGATTCGTGTAGAGGGTGTCCTGATTGGTAGAAATCAATTTTTGAATCCCCCCTAAATCCCCCCGTTTTTTTTTTTCGTATTATCTCTGAAACTATTGAGGGGATTGGAAATTTTTTTCAAGATTCGTGTAGGTTTTGTCCATGGAAGTACAACTGAATGTCGAATATACCCCAGAGTAACTTTAAATCGACCATGAATTTTTTTTTTTTTTTTTGGTTTTTTTTTTCGAAATGAATTTTTTTTTTTTTTTTTTTCAATTTTTTTATATTATTGCCCCTGTTATGGAGAGCACTTTTTACCCTCGCGAGCTGCTTGCAGCGAGCGCACCACGCAACCTCTACAGGAGCACACCCCGTTCGCGAGCTGCTTGCAGCGAGCGCACCGCGCAACCTCTACAGGAGCACACCCCGTTCGCGAGCTGCTTGCAGCGAGCGCACCACGCGACCTCTACAGGAGCACAGCCCGTTCGCGAGCTGCTTGCAGCGAGCGCACCGCGCAACCTCTACAGGAGCACACTCCGTTCGCGAGCTGCTTGCAGCGAGCGCACCGCGAACCTCTATAGGAGAACACCGTTCGCGAGCTGCTTGCAGCGAGCGCACCGCGTAACCTCTACAGGAGCACACTCCGTTCGCGAGCTGCTTGCAGCGAGCGCACCGCGCAACCTCTATAGGAGAACACCGTTCGCGAGCTGCTTGCAGCGAGCGTTCCGCCCAACCTCTACAGCAGCACACCCCGTTCGCGAGCTGCTTGCAGCGAGCGCACCACGCAACCTCTACAGGAGCACACTCCGTTCGCGAGCTGCTTGCAGCGAGCGCACCGCGCAACCTCTATAAGAGAACACCGTTCGCGAGCTGCTTGCAGCGAGCGCACCGCGCAACCTCTATAGGAGAACACCGTTCGCGAGCTGCTTGCAGCGAGCGCACCGGGCGACCTATATTTTTTATCCGTGCAAGTAATAACCAATTTTAAATTCTTTTTAATTCTATTTTAACTTTATTTTTCTTACATCTTTTGTAGGAGTCCAAATGTAAACATTTTATACCCTTTTTTCAATTTGAAAATATTTTATGTCAATGTCCAGGACCCAAACCCACACGCGAGCTGCCTGCAGCTCGCGCACCACAAAAAACTAGTTATACTATATATAGCTAAACTACCACTGACTCACTCACTCACTCACTCATTGACATGTGAGTTGAGGCACTTGCGCTAGGGGTGGGGTAAAACCGATTACGGATTCGTATAGAGGGTGTTTTGAAACTTTCTAGAAAAATCCCAAAATCCCCATTTTCCCCTCCCTTGAGGGGGTCTTTGTGGGGATTTTCTACTTGCCGTTGGAAAAGTCGCGTTTTTTTTTGAGATTCGTGTAGAGGGTGTCCTGATTGGTAGAAATCAATTTTTAAATACCCCCTAAATACCCCCGTTTTTTTTTTCTTCTTCATATCTCCGAATCTACTGAGGGGATTTCAAAATTTTTTCAAGATTCGTGTAGGTTTTGTCCATGGAAGTACAACTGAATGTCGAATATACCCCAGACTAACTTCGAATCGACCATGAAAATTTTTTTTTTTTTGGGATTTTTTTTTTTCGGAACGAATTTTTTTTTTTTTTTTCAATTTTTTATATTATTGCCCCTGTTATGGAGAGCACTTTTTACCCTCGCGAGCTGCTTGCAGCGAGCGCACCACGCAACCTCTACAGCAACCAATCTTCTCGCGAAGCTGCTTGCAGCGAGCGCACCGCGCAACCTCTACAGAAGCACACCCCGTTCGCGAGCTGCTTGCAGCGAGCGCACCGCGCAACCTCTACAGGAGCACACTCCGTTCGCGAGCTGCTTGCAGCGAGCGCACCGCGCAACCTCTATAGGAGAACACCGTTCGCGAGCTGCTTGCAGCGAGCGTGCCGCCCAACCTCTACAGCAGCACACCCCGTTCGCGAGCTGCTTGCAGCGAGCGCACCACGCAACCTCTACAGAAACTTAATCCTCTCGCGTTTTAATAACGTTTTTCTTATATCTTTTGTAGGAGTCCAAATGTAAACATTTTATACCCTTTTTTCAATTTGAAAATATTTCATGTCAATGTCCAGGACCCAAACCCACACGCGAGCTGCCTGCAGCTCGCGCACCACAAAAAACTAGTTTTAATATAAACCTGATGCCGCGCCTCCGGTAGCTTTCATCAAAACGACTACATTTACATAAAAAACTGATTTTGCGTTAGACGCGTAGACTGGCTGTTAGCATTAACATCATCAACCTTAGCCAGACTTCACTCGCTGCTAGATTATCTGGGCTCGGCCCTTTGATTATTTACTTAAAGGTCATACACAAAATATAAATTGTGTGGCATTCAAAAAAAAATGAGACACACTAATACAAATACAAATATTAATATTAACAACATAGAAATACCTATTTTGTGATCATATTTAGCTTCTGCCCGTGGTTTTGCTTGCATTGTACCTAGTTAAAAAGAAACCTTTAATGCTGATCCTATTCTTTCACTATTACTATAATCATTTTCATCCAAATCTGTTCAGCCTACATCATCATGACAGCCTTCTAATGTTCCCACTGCTGGGACACTGGCCTACTCTCGAGTGAGAGTGATTGGGTCTTAATCCACCACGCGGACCCAATGCGAATTGGTGGATGGCACATGTTTTTTGAATGTTCAGCCTACAGCGTTATTGATATAAAAAACAAGTATCCAAACTATGGGTACATACATATTAATACTTAGTACAGTGTTCCTCGCGTTGGCATAGAGTAAAAAGTCGTAGGTAAAAAGGCATTTGTTTGTTTTTAAAAGTTCTTTATTTGTCATTAAAAATACAGAGTATTATAATCTAAACACAGTTTAGTATAACACAACAGCTAATATAAATTAAAACTTTGCAGGCTACAGCGCCTATATAAGTAAAAAGGTAAAAAGGCATTGTCAAACTGCGTAAATGCAGCCAGTGTAGTTGAAATTAATTTTGGTCGTGTTTTAATATCTTCTGCAAGCAAAGGCTTGTTTAAAAACACACCAAACCAAGTTAAGTTAAACCAAGTAATAAATCATGTTTTAATGAAAGACTGACAATATTATGTACACAGGTACCCACGGTTGATGTTTCTGTAACCTCAGGTGACCTTTGACTTGCTGTGTTATAAGCGGAGCGTTCGAATTGTTTGAAATTTAATACGACTGGTAAAGATTTGTAATTTATTTTAAACAAATGCAATTTTATTGACCGAGCGAGCGAAGCGTCTCAGTTTCGAGGTTGGCCCAAAATGCCAGGTTGTCAGTTTGTCCGGTCAGCTTGTGTTCTCCTACAGATAATTGATAGATTCAGGCGTCACTTTGCGGAAATCCATTACAAGATAAAAAACAGAGCTTTGGCTCCAGCGCTCGACGGAGCAACACGTCTGCCGGAGAACAAGTCGATGGTCCTGAGGATGTCCCGTGGAGGGAGGAAACACGTGTCAATATTTTTCTTTTGAGGTTAACTGTGGTAACTGTGTGACCTCATCAGTTAAAAGGTTAAGCGGAATAGTACTAGAGATTTTTCGTCTGTTTTTTATCTTCTCCTACAGGTCGCATTTTTCAACCAATCTGGTTGAAACTTGGTATACAGGTTCTATGAATTTATAGAATTTTATTGTCGTCGGGGATTTTTGATAAGGGGCGTTCTTTCTCCAAAAAGGGACTCAATAGGAGCTGCTGAATATCTCCGCCTAATGTGATTTGATTTCGATGATTTTTATTTTATTTGAATGAAAATAAAATGCAGCATGTTGCTCACATTCAAGGATCACTTTACAAGTTTGTGCTTGCGAGGTCTACTGTTCGGAGAACTGCTAGTAATACTACCGATAAGATATTCTTTTGACAATTTTATTAGTTTCTGATAACCGCGTCGATATTCTTGTATGTATGATGTGATTGTGTTGTGCGTGTGTTTTTATTATTCCTAAGTTTTTATCGTTCTTCGTATTGTTCGTATTAAAGTAATTTACTAATACTAGTTCAGGTATAAAATCAATAACACTTAACATAATTAGGACACTAATATTCTTTGACCATTGTCTCATTAATGGCAGCCTTTACAAGCACTTTTGGGGCCCATTTCAATTAAAACGAGAGAAGTATAATTAAGATAAACCACTGTTTCTCTAAACCAGGTAAAAACTAATGAGTTTAAAAAGTCACCACACACTTTTGTCACATCAGCAGTCGTAAATCATCATTTTGACGCAGGTTTTAACAATCAACAAACAACTTAATATTTTATCTGACAGAATAAAGGACAAAAAGTACATTGGCCGACCGTATTGGATGGAGAATCACGAAACATTGTTCAGCTGTTATTTTATATTGGATTTTTTACATCGTTTACGTACACATAATGTATTCTTTAGTACGTAAAATGGACGTTTACAAATTAATGTCAAACGAGTTTTCCTTGATTCGCCTTTTGTATGTGATCTTGCTTACACCTGGAAAAGTTTGTATGTTTAAAAAGTTCTCAAACGTTATTATTCGCAACAGAACCGTAGTTCAGTTCTTTAAATAGCTAAAAGGGTCAATTGGAGTGTAGAGTTCACAAAGAGATTTGTTTACTGAACGTTCTATTCATCACGACAAAGATCTTGAGTGGACTCTAGCTTTAGAGAAAATTGGATGTCTTACTTCGTCTTTCTCGGATTTATAGATGTTTTCAACGCGACCTTTCATGACCGAGGGTCGAACAAATAGATATGGCATCAAAAATACTTGATCGACTGCTAAACGTTATAAAAAAAACTGTAAGCCTGATTTTTCATCTTTATAATCTGCTCTGAGTACAAAAAAAAAACAGACGCACAGAATTCAGTGCACTAATTAGCACAAATGGAGCACCAAATTCCACCGTGAGGCTTCCAACTTGACGCACACGCGGTTTCGTCTGTATGCACTTTTGCAAGTTTCATCCAGAAGAAGAATTTATTAGGATTTATCAAATCTTTAAACTAAACCATAGTTTATAAAATTTTCATCGTATGATACATTCGTGTGCAAAGTAATAAGTGTGGGTCCAGGTGCATTGCGTTTTCAAAACACAAACACAGTTTCAGCGACGCGGACGCTTACCAATATCATCATCATCATCATCAACCTATTGCAGTCCACGCCACTGAGCCACTGAGCCCGATCTTCGGCTTTCCTCAACCACTTTCTGCCAGCTACATTCCGCAAGTCTTCGCTCCATCTAGCCGGAGGGCGTCCTACACTACGCTTGCCTAAGCCTACGCTTGCCTACGCTTACCAATATAATAATTATAATATTATCTTCTCCATTTCATTCATACCTTCAACATGATTGTTCTGAGTCTCAGCAAAATGTACTTTTGTCGCTGTCTTTTATAAGCACTATGATGAATGTTTCAGTTCCCGCCAACATCCGAAAGGTTTCCTTTTCTAAATGGAACTTCTATAATTAACTTCTTACCCGATATTTTATTATTTAAACAAGACGCGATTTGTCTGTAAATATTTTTATAGTGCTTTTGAAACTAGCAATCGAATTTAACTTGTCTAATCTTGTGTTGAATAAATACGCACTTAAACCCATTTGTGTCATATTTTATTAAAGTTTTAAATTATGAGGCACTTTATGGAACTGCTGTTCCAGCATCTCAGCTATAAATCTTACTTCAAAAGCATGTTTGTTGATTTCTGAAAGCTGCTTGCTTGGCATATAATTGATATTTCACATCTTCACAAAACGCATTCCATTCTATTAAGAAACCAAAACATAGATATTTCCTTGAAACTCGAAGGAAACGTTTAATACGAGTCATTTGCGTACTTATAATCACATGTATTGTATGGATTACAGCATTGAAAAAGAATTTGCCTGGCAGTGACTGCCACCAGCTAATGTTCATAATGATGATCTATACCTACATAATCAGGTTATATTATATATAATAATTTCTATAAGATGTCGTTTCTTGGTTTTTCGATAAGTAGTATATAGCATCCAGGATTTTCAAACTAGAGCGTATACGATTCGGTGGCTTAGCGGTTATGGCCCTCTAAAACATAATAAATATTTTCAATCGTATTTGGATTTGATAAACCTATGCACCTGGGCAGTAACTTATAATGCAAACCAATTTCAATCATTTATAAAAATACCTATATTGGAAAATCGGTGGAGGATTCCATCGTTCTACCCCTCGGGAATCTGTCAGTTATTTCATTAAACAGGTTGTCGGTACCAATACCGACAACCTGACTACTGTTTAATTACCTATAATATAAGGATTACTTTTACAATCACAGTGAAACATTATTTTTATAGTAATTGCTTCCTTATTTCTTTATTATGCTTAAAAATCTGTTTTCTATCCAATTTAAGGCGTTAACCTCTATATGTTAGAATAGTAGAGTTCTTTATGGTAAAGCTCGCCTGGGAGAAGTCTCACCACAATACTTATTTCCGCCGCCAAGCAGTAATGCTCGCGTTGCTGTGTTTCGACTCGAAGGGTATTTATGTTTCGGTGAAATTACTGGCACATGAGACCTTTGATCTACGTCTCAGGATGGCAAAGCTTGATTGATATCTCTGGTATTGCAAACGTTCTCAGGCTAAGCTAACCACTTACCATCTGGTCTACCTGATGTGTTACCACCAAGTGATTAGCCTATAGTCTTACATACACTTAGCATTTAACTTATGATAATTTCTTACCATCAGGTCAACCTGGTTAAATGCGCTTTACAACTGTTATCAAAGATATAAATAAACCCTGAGCTTTGCTGTTGAAACCGCCATTAACTTTCGCAGAAACAAAATTACTCAGTTGTAGAACTTATTGTGTTAAAATACAAAGCTTTTACAGAGCCAGCCAACATAAAACAGCTGGTTTCGGTTCCAGCCAACTATTAGGCAATGTTGCATACATTCCTAGACGTTCCTGAGAACAATGGTGGGCCATTCTTTAAGACAAATGGCAGTAAGCAGCTCTCGCAAGAGCTACATCGCTCTCGCCTAAATGTGAAATGGTAACAAGACAGTTAAATCAAACAATACATTTTAAATCACTGTTCAGAGTCATTTAACATTTATTATGGTAAAACTTATAAATCGACATAAAAAAAGGAGGTGTTAACCTACCCCCGTATCACCACAATCTATCAAAACATTTTTTATTTTTTTCTAAAAAAGATCACATAAAAATAAATAGCCTTTTGCAAAGCTATTATGAATTTTGTACATTTTGTGTAGTTTTATTCATGGTAAATTTAATTTTAGTTTTGTAAATATTGATTGATTCAAATAATTGATAAATAAAAATAATAATCTTTTTTCTAATTACAAAAGATAGGTTTTTATTCGGTTCGTATTTTTTTTAATATCTTATAATTTATATTGTAATACAGAAAGTATAGACGGTGTGTATCCTACAAATATTGCTCTGTGACGGTGTACTTAGTGGATCCTGATTTACTGAACCATGAAACATAATTACACAGTATTATACCTACTTAGAGTGTTGTCTAGAGAGAATCAGGGGCAAAATAAACAGAAACTTGTGTTTGTAAATTAAGTCGAAGTTGAAAGTAAAAGATGATTTATATTTAATTAAGTACATTTAAAATATGAAAGCATCTGAATTCAATAGGTATCTTGCCTCAGGGTTGTCGGACAAAACATAGCATCTACATTTTTATGTGGTGTTAGGATTAAACGAAGGGCGAAATAACTTGACGTGAAATATTCACGGATCGAGCTCAGCTGTCCCGTAAAGTCCTGTTCTAAAAAACCGGCAACCGCTAAACTATAACTGTGTTATTAACGATTCAGCGGGAAAGCGAGAGAGTGCCTGCTTTAGAAATATGACAACATGACATAAAGTAAAATGACAAATGACATGAGTACAACTGACATTATTATCTGCAAGGGCATAGTGTATTGTTACCTAAAATTCCTTGATTTTTGCTTATAGGGAACACTAGTAAGGTAAGGATTATAGCGGCCTTGGGTTCAGGTTTAGCTTTTGATTTCTCGTAGCCTATATTTTGCTTTTGATTTCTTATTTAAATATGTAACTCTTACTGTATGGACTTCATTATTGTCTGAAATAAAGATTTATTTAATAATTTAATTTAGGGTAGAGGCCACGATACGTGCTTTGGACAGCACTTCAGGATGTCGGTATCGACTTTTAAAAAACAGTTAGACCAATAAACAGAGGCTCTAAAGCGGCCTATAAACTTCGCTACACTCAGTAACCGAAAAGTCGCTCCCTGTTTGTTAAAAAATCTTTACGGCTAACTCATGAATGATTTATTTGCTGGAATTCGGGGCCAAGGGCAGCTGTGTTCCATCACCACGGAAGTTGGATCATGGTTAGACAATACACGGCTTGTCTAAAACACGTTGTTGAATAGGTTTTAGGAATCAAGATATTACTACATACCGCAACCATACGCGTAGGTATATAGTACTCTAACGCCTGACCATAACAGTTGCAGTGCCACCCAAAGATTACTATTAAACTTAATACTTTGTACTATATCGATTGACTGATTGATAGTAGTGTCTTTCGCGTCGAGAAAAGCGCAGCTTTTGTGGTTTCCGCGCCGCGCTTTCATGACGTAGTGAAAAGATGTCAACCAGTCATCAGCGCGTGGACCCAAGCCAAAGTATTGTTGACGATGCGGTGATATCGCATTGACGGCTGGTAAACGTCCGTCGAGTCATTAGCTGGATCCAGACCGGAGAAAAGCGCGGCTGATGGAGCGCGCTCCACAGGACTGAGCGTTTGGTGTAGACGTGCCTCTCGCGATCCGGAGAGCGTTGGATCGTCCAGTGTGGATTCGGATATCACGGCGAGAAGAATATTATGGTGTCAGTTTAATTCGTCTACAGAAAACATTTAGGGTTGCCAAGAACTTCTGTCATCAGAGTTTAGTGACCAAACTCTCATAAGAACTCAGGTGCCCTTCTTGTTTTTGTGGTTCAATAAATAAACGAATAGTTATTCGGTTTATCTGTCACTCAGTAACAGCTCATTTAAAAGACTCCAGAATAAAAGCGAAATTCCATCAATATAATGATTAATTCACCTCAATTCCTTTCTAACTTTATAAGTAATCCCTAAAGCTCTCTGTGGAATGTTAAGTGGGAAGTTACTTATTGGTTTCTCTTACTGTATATTGTTTGCCTGCTACAATATAATTATGTTGTGAAACCAAACATACTATTAGAAAAATTAAGTATTCGTCAGGTTAATACTAGTTAACTAATACCTACCTTTTTTTATTGACTTGCATAATTTTGCAAGTCAATGAAAAAAGCCCAATAGATACCACAGGATGCTAAAAAATAAAATAAATAATTAAATATAGGTGGAGACTTTTACATAGACTTTCTAGCCCCAAACTAAGCAAAGCTTGTAGTATTAGAAGAACTAGAGAACTGATAAAGTACACACTTTTTTTAGTAAATACATACCTTAAAAATATACAAAAAATGTTTAACCTTCTATAGCCTGCACTATAATTATTATGACTAAATTAAGTAAATTACCAACGTCCTTTCAAAAAATTTTTTTAAGCATACATATATTTAATATCATGTAGTATATATATCAGACATTTGTGTAGTACCTATAATAAAATAATTGTTAATCAATGTTCAATCCAAACGGTCTCTTGACATTTCTGTCGTAGAGAAATTGTTTCGGTAAATAATTTTTGTTGAAGTTCTTGCTCGACTAGAGATGTGGACTTTTTTTCCTTGGTGCTCACACCAAAAAGGCAATTTAATACAATGACAACAAAATTACAATATAACTGATAATTTTTGACACTTTGCCCATACTAAAATTGATAAAATTCGATCATGCTACTTAAATTTGCTGGCATTTGCAAATGCTGACCTTGCTGTCAATTTTTTTATCCACATTGGAATGGATATCATAACATCACAATTATCGCGCTGTCACATCACGCATTCGGACCCTCATCACTCGCATCTGGACCCGAGTGGTCAAACCTGCGGACTTACGTAAGCGCTCGCATTATACGCATTCCTCTCGATTGCATAGTTTTGAAAAGTTGTACTGAAATTTTTATAACAATGTGTTTGATGCGCGGCTTTGCGAGCGATATGAGCTTTGTCAACGAAATCACTAATATGATCCAATTTAAAGTTTCAGAGCAGAAGTACTACCAATGATTTTATGGCCGATGTCGAAATTATCTTCTAAACTACGTACGTCATGACACTCGTATTTTATTTAATAACATCATTGAATACAGTTGAAATTAAATGCGTTTTAGCTGTAGCACTTTAGGATAGTCATTTGCACGCACCAAAAAGTTTCCGTTACGCACACGCACTTTCATTATAAAGGTACGAAATGGTCTGTAAAAGTACATAGTTATGGTTAGTTTAGTATCATATCATAAAAGCATATCAAAAATAACTTTGATCCTAAAATGGCCATGCGACTTGTGTATCTTATATCAACCTTATATTCTGAAAAACATAAAAAAATAGTGCATAATTTAGTGGATGGCATGTTTCCTTTTGCGCCCGTTTAGATCAAAAATGCAAATGCCACAAAAATTATACCACAGCAGAAAATCTTAACCCTCGCGCCCAGACAACTTACATTCCCGCTACCCGCAAGCGCATCGTTCCAAAAACTAACATTTCACATTACGTCCTAAAACGAGCCATGCCGAAAAATATTTTCCCAGGTCAGAAGTCCCGTGGGAGGCGACAACTGTTCATTGCAAGCATATCCTCGCATTTGGTGCGACCCGCTTTTAGAACTGCATTCACTTTTATTTTATTCCTAGCATTTTTTTCGACAAAAGCTTTTAACTTTTATAGAGGTGCTCATACAGCGTTTACGTGGTGAATTCGCCGTAGGTTTTAGTGAGTTTTGCGATGACACGGCGATGTAGCGTCTGATTCGCAAAAAAACTGTTATGCGTACGCTCTTAACATTATGCACTACTGACTGACATCCAAAATTTGGACGTATTTAATAACAAAACCTTCTCTTAAGCATGTATTGTTGTTTATGTTTATGTATTGTTATTTTTATGTTAATTGTGTGGTGCAAAATAAATAATTTTAAATTCTATTATATGTTTTAATGTTTTTGTGTTTTTATGAAAAAATAAAGTTGTTTCCAAAACCCTTGTAACATTGAGATTTGTAATTTTATAGCATAAATGCACAGCAACATCACAAATACCAGAGAATAAGAAAAGGTAACGCATTGTAATATTTTAAGTTAATGTTTTTAATACCTACTTGGTATTCACCATTGTAACGCAGGTTATAAAAGAACTGCTAGTACATACCTGCACCATCACGAAAAAAGAGTCTTATACACTACTAGCTGCAGCTCGCGGTTTTGTTCGGGTGCTACCGGAATAAACCGTATGTTTCAAACCAGCTCATAATCTACCTATACAAATTTCATCTAAATCGGTTCAGCTGTTAAAATGTAAGAGTTACGTGATAAAGCAACAAACATTCAAACTTTCGTATTTATAGTTTAGTGTGATTAGTTTAGGTGTGTTAGTAGGACTACGAAACGAACTTTCAGTTTTAACATGATGTAGAACTTAAATAGTTCTAAAACGCTGATATGGTCGTGCCAAGTATGCAAGAGTCTGGTCTCTGGGGAGTCGGGTCAAGGTGCCAGCTTCCGGCGTGAGTCCACACAATGCGCGGTATCTACGGCTTCTTGGCACTGACACAGTAGGACTTGTATGTTGGTGTTGACAACTGTGTCTTGAGCACCAGTTTTTACCAAATCGCTATCAAACCTGTATAGTGTATATTATATGCAAAACTGACACTGATGTAGAAAGGATTTGAACTGCGGGTGACGGATCTCAGAAATGCTTATAGTAAAATTATTTTATGTCACAATATGTCCTGTCTACATGTCTAGGTGTAGGATTAGGTGTTTCAAACTAAGATGACTGAAGTGAGGTAGAAGCAGGGAATATTTATAATTTACGAACCAGATGAACACCTTCGTCGTCCATCTAACACTGAGTACCGATAACGTTTTCTCTACGTAACGAAAAATAAAAATTTCAAAGAATCATTTTATTTTTTTCTACATACGTGAATGAAAGTGTAGAAAAATATGTAATTTTCAAAGAATCTTAAGATTTTTCTACACTTAAGCAGCGTAAATTGGAGAAAGTTACGTTACGGTGCTTATGCTAGCAGCATTCGATCAGCAAAGCCTCAAAGGTTTGTCGACAACCGAGAGACGCTCTATTGCCCATGCCACGTCTGCGTATTCTTTGCATTATCAATTACCTAGGTACTATATTGATTAAATACATTGATGAAATAGAAATATAGCAGTGTGAAATCAGACGAAAAACCTCAAATATCTTTAATAATGAATCTGAACGAAATTGGTCTACATAATTCAAAAGCCAAGCTTCCCGTCAGCATCGCTCATACTCGTAACTCCTAGTTATCAGCACAAGTGCATGGCGCCGGCGTACTCAAACAGAATAATGAACTTATACTGTACCAACTCGCTGGCATGTTTTGTTTTTTCGACAGCACTGTACCGCGCTTACTGCGTGTTTTTGCGAGTGTCCGAAGAGAATTTTAGAATTATATAAGCAATTGCGACGTACCTACTGGTACAAGTTACGAGTATTATGACATTATGAGGCAACTGCGCGCTTTGTTTATAATTGTTAAAACAGAGGGCAAAATTACCAAAGAGTAGTAGAGTTATTTATGATAGAGCTTGTCCGGATAGTAGTAATCCAAAGTACTACACACCACACTACCTGGTGGTAGGACTCTTCATCAAGAGTCCGTCTTGGTGGGTACCACCGCAGTGCCAGATATTCTACCTCCAAGCAGTAGTGTGCAAGTATTACTGTGTTTAGGTTTAAAGGGCACTGTAGCAAGTGAAATTACTGGGCGAAAGAGACTTAACAACAATGTCTCGGGGTGATAAGCGCAGTGCAGTGCCACGCAAACACTTAAGCTAAGCTTAAAACTTTAGCTTTGGGTGGCACTGCATCTGTAATAGTCAGGCGTGGTGCTTAACATCAGGTGGGCGACTTGATTGTCTTGTCACTAATTGCTGACATCAAAATAAAAAATAAAAAACTAATTGCTGTGCTCGTATTGCTGTGTTTCAGTTCAAAGGTCTTAAAAAAGTAGAGTTATTAGAGATCCTGTAAGTACTTCAAAGTACTACCACCCTTCTACAATTTTCGCTGTCGCTAAACAGTAAATAAGAATGCTCGTACATTTAATCATGAGACTTTAGATCTTACGTCTCAGGTGGCAACCCGCAAGTGATTTCTGATGTTGCAGGCGTACATAGGCTACGGTGACCGCTTACCATAAGTAATGATTTATGCTTTGTTGAACACATATTACATTTATAAAACTAAGAACTAAAAAGAGTTCTCAAATGATTTTCGATGCAAAATTATATTAGGCTGACAAATTAAAAATAATAATTATATAAAAGACATAACCGTCCACTATCGTAATAGTTATGAAGTTTGATTACTGATTATCATGTTACGTACCTAAGTGTTTAAACACCAGAGTTGGCCACTGACTCATACGAGCTTACTTACTTTAGTGTTCAAATAAACTTATTACCCAAAATATATATTGATTATTAAATAAGTGGTTTATAAACAACTTTAACAAAATAAATTATCAAAACACAAACGATATTATACTATATTATATATTGATATTATACCTACTCGTAAATCTAGCCCAAAGTGGGCACACAATTTTAATGACTGTAAGCACTTACTCATAAACTTAAAGTTAGGTAAATGTTGACTTTCTATCAGACGTGAAATGTTAAATTGTTAGTCGTCTCGACCTGACGCTGAGAGTCAGTTTATCTATTTAATTTACCCATATTTTTTCTTTGTGCCTGAGTTATAGGCTGAAAAAAATATTTTTTTACTCCTACGAGCTATAAGTCATAAATTGTATAAATTACTTGTGTTTTACGTTAAATACAGTCGTTTTTAATTCAGCGAAGTTGATAATAATATACTTTTTTCTGACCAATGGAACGCCCGAAGCATCATCAATTGCGATTTTTTTATTTGATTGCTCTTCGTTTAATAACGCCGTTGTTTATCAAATGTTCCTAAATTTAATGCTTGCTTTTAACGGCCCAGAAGGTTTATTGAACTCTCAAAATAAAACTAATAACCCTGCCACATAATTCAATGGCTCTGAAATCAAAGCCTCGTCTCATCAAAATTCCGAAATAAACCTGAAAAGAAAAATAATGAACAATTTCTCGGTACTACAAACGTTTTTAATTGATCCTTAAGCCGGGGGCACAATAAGGTAGCCTTCTTATGACGTTCATAATATTATTTCCGCTATATAGCGGCTGTGATTTTCAATAAATTGTGGTTATCCCAGGTTAGCAAATAGTTATACCCTCAGAATAATAATACGTTATAACTGTCACTTTCTGTCAGTCCATATCCGGCACAGCCAGTTGTAGTGCTAACAAACAAAAACCAAACAAGACCTAGTTATTGCCAACATACCTACACCCTCCTACACCGTAATAAATAGGTTATTGATTTGACGTGAGAGCAAGCTCACAACAAAGAGTCACATGAAGAATAGCATAATTTGTATTCAATCTAAGTATATTTTATAAAATATAATAAAACTTGTGTTAAGGGTACGGCACGAACTCGCATTTAAAATATACAACACAATATTAAACTTTAAGCATTTAAATTGAATTGCTTGCAAATGGAGTTGTAAAGAACGAGTATATTCTATTGGTACAGATCCATTATTTGGAAAGCATTTAATTTTGTGGCTCCGATTTAAAATAAACAGTGTGTAAAGAAATGATGATTGCTTGCCACGGTGCCATAAAAAACTAATTTATTAGTAAAAAAATAATTAACAAAAACTTTTCGATGAACGAATAACAGACAAGTGCGAGCTAGACTCGCCACCCTGAGGCTTCCGTAGGTACTGAAGAAGATGAGACTCAGCTTGATTTCTTGACCGCAAAAAAGCCCAATCCGTAATTTCCCAGTGGCAAACCATATTATAGACAACAAGACCAGATACTTGATGCTTTTAAACCGTCCTTTGCGACGCTTCGTAATAAGCCATACCTACCTAAGATTTCAGGCAACAGTGGTGAAGCATTTCTGCTAGTAGAATGCAAATAGTACAACCATCATGAAGCTTCATGAAGCTACAACCTACATAAGGTAGTTTATTATTATTGTGGTATCTGCTAAACTAAAATTACCATTGTTTGCGATGCGCTTCTATGACTAAAAGCTACCATATTACCAAACTTAGTTCTTACAAACAGGTTTTTAACGTTAACAAAATGTGTTATAAAAATATGATCCTGAAGTTATTACTTATCTGGGGCTCGTCTTATCCCGGCCGCCCAAGGGAGTACTAAATCAGAACCCTCTTCCAGACTTCAAAGATCACACTGCAATCTTGGAAACTCGATACCCTGTTTGAAAGATGTGATGTGAATGTAGTGTTACATTTTATAAACATTATTGTGCGATTTGAATTAAAAACAAGCGAAACTGATGAGTAAATATCGGTCATTACCTATGGTTCACCTTTCTAGTTCACCTGGGTGTACCACGGGCACTTTATTTTCCCGTGGTTCACCCAAGTGGACTTTTACATCATAATTACATTAGAGATAAGTTCAAAGAAATCAATATTATGACAGTACCCTGTCAATATATTTATGAAAATCTTATGTATGTTCGCAAAAATATTAATCTGTTTAAAAAAAATTGTGATAATCATAATGTTAATACTAGAAATAAAAATAAACTCGCGGTTCCCACAGTTAGGCTCACTAAGGTCAGTAAATCTTTTAAAGGGCAATGTGTACGCTTCTTTAACAAAGTCCCAAGCGACATACAAAATTTATCAATTGTCAAATTTAAAAACTTAATTAAACAAAATCTGTCTCAAAAAGCTTACTATAAAACAACCGATTACTTAGATGATAAAAAAGCTTGGGACGAATGTGCTCCAACTCTACTTGGAATCCATAACAATAGCAAGGGTCATGCCAAAAAAGCGATAGGAACCCAGCCGGTGTTGTTGCCAGTTCTTTTACGGCATGGGCGCGTTGGAACTGGTGTAAACTTTCCTAGCTTGTAAGACGTTTCAAAGTGATCCTTGTGATTCTACTGAATAAATAATTTTTGATTTTGATTTTATGATTTTTAATATTATAAATCACGTTTTGTCATTTGTATGTTTGTGAATCGGTCCTAGCCCGTGGTCCACCTTTAGTCCACCTGGGTGAACCACGGGAAAATAAATTTACCCCTGGTACACCTAGGTGAACTAACAAGATGGACCACGGGCAAGGACCGTTGTGAATCAATTAATCATGCCATAACGACTGAACCGATTTGGATAAAACCTGGGCGAATAATATTAGTATGGCTACTTTTAATGTACGTGCCACGAGAGTTAAGCTGCGGGCTAAACTTAGTACATACATTTATTTATTATAAATAATACTAGAAACATAATTCCGAGGATAGAGCTACGTGATTTTGCATTTCACTAATAAACATTCTGTATAGCGAACACTAACGCCCTACATTTATGTATACTTTATGCCTACAATAATATTCATGTACATTACCTATATAGCTAATAAAGTAAGTTCGTATGAGTCAGTGGCCAACTCTGGTGACAGAAGTTCTAGGCCGCCCATATTAGGCCTCTGTCATGGCCTTACTGATAAAATTATGATTATTATTTTTAATTCATTAATTTCCATGACGTGTGCACGGTGTCTCGTGTCAGGCTTCCGACGTAAATTCTAAGCCATGCCACACCTTAAACATAAAAATAACAATACAAATTAAATCTAAACTATTGTGACGAAAAAAAGGAAACCACTCAGCTCACCTGCTACAGATTGAATGTGTCTGTAGCGCTGGTTTTCAGTGGAGCCTACGAGTAGCAGTGGGTGATTCGCAAAACTCGTGCAACACAAACTTCAATGTACACTGGTTATAACAAGTCCTAGAATCATTCTGACGCCACTCCCTGCACCCTTCAGTTACCTGTTGTCGAGCTACAGAAGCAGATTTGCTCAAAGTGTTACGTGTTTAGCAGAAAATAACAATAACGGCACTCAAAATGGCTGGTCACGTTGGTACCTAATTTATTCGAAGTATTTTTTATGCGTTTGTTTGTGTTGACTGTTTTCTCATTTTTTCTGTACATTACTTGGGTGATGGGTAATGCATGTAATAATAAATAGTATTAATAATATTTGTACTTTCAGAGAAAATAAATATTTTATGCTGATTTCTAATTTCTATGTCGCTAATTTATTTGGATTTCTTTGGCAAAGCGTACCAAAGAAATTAGATTTGGCACCAAGAAATTATAAAAACTGATGTTATTATTGTATTTCTGTATGTTTTGACTGTTTTTGTTGTTGTTCTAATAAATAAAAATGAAATGCAGAGAGAGAAAAATACCAATCATGTCAAGCGATTGGCTTTGCTTTAATTAATAGGTTACATGCATGTAAGATAATTGTTGCATAGTTTTTTTATATGTTTGCATCGTGGAAGTGGACATTTGCTACCTGTTTCATGTTTTTAAATTGCAGTAAAATTATGGACAACACAAACGAAAGAAAAAACAAACAAAATAAGAATCAAACGAACTGTGATTATGATAAAAAGACTTAGATTTCAGACTGAGTCTTTTTACATGATATAGGAATATAGAAAATCGAGACGAACGCCATATTAATAAAATATTCGAGCGCGCGCGCCCCATAGTATAAGAGAGAGGTCATTGACGCGCATGTTAATGACACGTGGTTCATTGACGCGTGGATCATTGACACGCGTCGCTAGCTGCCTTTTCGATTTACAACGGATATCTAGTAATTCACCTAAAAACGTAATCGGTTTACTCGAAATTTTTAAGACAAATAGACTTCATTACGAAAGTAAAAAGTCAAATTTGAGATATAGAAAAAATGGTTTATTTAACGTAAAATAAAGTTTTAATAACGTGAGTATTACCGATAATCATATAACAATTAAAATAAATATTTTAATATGCTTTCAATTGAATCTAGTGTTATTATTTGCGTTTATAAGATTGATCAGTGACGCTGATGAATGATGAGATGATAACTAAATCTTAATTTCTTCATAAATTAGGCTTTTTGGTGTAACATTCTAATTTATTTGAACAATATTCTAATTGTCTTGGCATTATTTCTAATTTCTGTGGACTATTTCTAATTTCTTTGCCTTTTCCACAAAAGTCTTTAAACCACTAAAACTTCAAAACGGCTTTATCGAATTGAGGGCCAACTACATTAAAATGAATGTCTTTGAGTGTTTATTTAGGTATGTAATTTTATTAAAAAATGCGCCAATGAAATTAGTAAATTTCTACCGCGTTTTGCGAATCATCCCAGTATCAACAGATGCGACGTCAGTCCTCTGGCTAAATTATCTGAAGAAAATGCAGCGTTGCGATACAAAACATAATACTAATATTACCTAGTACGGGATATGAAACACGCAATCAAACAGCAGTAACACGGTGGTAGGTAGGTATTACAGTAGAAAGGTAAATACATGTCTGCGATTCTAGTCACGTTGGACGCACTTATCGCGAAACTCTCGTAAAATAAAATAAATTGCGGACAAGCTGACAGACGCTTCGGTTGAATCAAGACTCGAGAAGTCAAGGACTGTCGAAAATCGAAGGATACTAACCCTGGTGCTCATAATCGTTTTATAAATCACATCAAAACGGTTTTAATAATGATCTCATCAATGAGAAATTGACGTTAGACAAGAAAAACCAGATTGTATTTTATTCTTGTTATTTTATTCATCATCACCATTATAACAGCCAATAGACAACTACTCATCATCATGACAGCCTTCTATGCTCCCACAGCTGGGACACTAGGAACTTTCGTAACATTGTTTGTAAAATTATTTGACGTTGGTACTCTAGGTTACCAAAAATTTATAATTTCAATCTTCTGTAGATAGAAATCTACTTTGTTATTATTTTGAAGAAAAATTAAATATTATTTCACAATACTTCTTAGTAAGTATTTCCACAGGTATATCATGTGGTTGGTAGCTAATGTAAGAAAGCTTTCTATTTCGAGAACAATAGTTTTTGATGTGATGGAAGCCGGTATTTCTACGCAGAAATAAAGTTATGAAATTCTCTAATAATATAAAAGTATTTTGATAAATATTTGTATTTGTGTTTGTATCCAAGCGAGTAAATTTTTATATCACGGGCTGAAACTAGTAAAAATATAGATATAGGCCTAAAAAAATACCAACATAACCTGCTCTACCTAAGAATTGAGACATATAGCAACTGCGTAACAAGTGCAAGGTTGTGGTTCAGCCCGCCTACCATGAACTCTTAGAGCGATTCAAATTAAGACCTAAACTAAATTGTCAAAACATTTTGTACCGTGACATCAATAATTATTGATATTTCAGTATTGACTATACACTGTTCATACCCGCATGCGTGACGCTCGCTGCATGCGCTTAGGTAGTACGATACTAAGAAGCTCATGTAGTACGGTGCGTCAACCAGCTACTCTAGCTAGAGAATGGTCGATTTTTATATGTTTGAACGAGATGTTGTGGGACTTGTTTGGACATAAACATGTTGTTTCTCAAACAACATGTTTATTATTTAAAAACATGATGTATTGGATTCTCTCCCTCTGTTCCCTCTCAGAACATTTACTGAATGAACCCAATATCTTCTCTTCTGTTTCGTTATTTGGTGGCCTTTACTCCAAAGGCCACCAATTAACGTCAGACCGCGCCTCGACACGACACAACAGTGTGCACACTCGCCGTCACGTCAGAGAGCACCACAACACATCACACTTTAATAATGTAAACGCGGCTTAATACCTGCTGACTTGACACAAGCCATGTGCGATAAATGTTTGGTGTGTGCCGTCCAAGCTCATTTAAGTACGTCCCTGCATCAATCTATGAAAGCAAATACTGTCTCCAGTACTACGCCACACACAGGTTTTAATCCGTGTCACTCGCATTTGCCTCGTGACAATGACAACCAATACAAGTGCAAGTATTTAATGCGGATGCGGTTGACAATCGAGGGCTTTAAACCTTACTCTATTCTTAAATACGTTTTAGATTGTATAAAGCTTTATTTCGGAAACGGCTTCTGTTCTAAAGTGCCTTTTTATACCTGCTTCTGTCCAAAAATCGCCACGATAACCATGGTTAAGTTGATACAACCACCGATACCAGTGAATAATTATTCGCTTTGATAAAATACTTGAAGCATCAATATTCATACTTTCATTATTTTGTCTCTTTTTGCGTGCCGGAGCATATTGAGCGGCTCAGAGCAATTAGTGAGAAATGCTCGCGAATATCTGGCGTCTATTTCAATGGTTCGCCGTGGGTGGGAATTCCCCGGGATCTCGCTGTTTGATTTACCTACCTACAATAATTCTAAGAGTAAATAATATTTATTAATATTATTAATATGGAACGCTTTGCCAGTGTCCATTAGAAAATCCCCTTCACTAGCCGTTTTTAAAACTAAAATTAAAGATTTTTATCTCGCTGAATTACTGTCGTCATGAATCGTATGTTACAGTTAATTCTTTTGTATATTTTTATATATTCATAGTATTTATATTATATAAGTATTTATAGTATTTATATTATATATTTACATCTATTTATGTATGGTTTTATGTATGTATATCGTTTACCTATAATATTTATGTAGATATGATATTTGTTATGATGCACCCCGACCAATCTTCCATATAAAAATAGACTCCTCTCTATCCAAAGGTTGTCTGGCAGAGATCGCTTACCTAGCGATAAGACCGCCCATTGTACGTACCTATACATTTTGTTCAAATCAAATCAAATCAAATACATTTATTGCTGTCATATGGTACATTATGTAGTTGTTACAGAATAAGTAGTATCACACATGAACCCTGTTATTAGGGTATTGCAACATGGAGAAAGGCCGAGGTTTATGCATTCGGTATTTGTAAAAAAGTAGATAGATAGGTAAGTATGTAAGATTTGATTAATGTTAATATGTATCTAAATAATAATAATAATTGTTTTATCTTGTAGTCTTTAGTTTTAGTTATTAAGTTTGGTGTAAGTACAATAAAGAATTTTCATTCATTCATTCATTTATTAGGTAGGTACTGGTAAAACGACATCACTATTTTGGAAATGTTTTGTATTTGACAGAAATTTATTAACAAAACAAAATATGTACGTAGGTACATAATTACAAAATATACAAAATACATATGAAACAGTTGAACCATCTAAATACCATTAGAAACGAACTATAGATAGCTCAACTGATCCAAATCACTACCAGACGAAAGCGTTCTCAACATGCTGGCTGCATTGCCACATTGAATGGCAATGCTGATACGTTGAGCCAGATATAAATGATAATTTATATGTATTTGACTAATTTTAAAGGGAAACCAATTTTCATTTAAGAAATTAAGAAGCCGCCTTCGTCATCACCGTTCGTTACCTTTCCTAAACTAAAATAAACTACAGGTACCTACCTACGTAATTAGTGTGTTATTACTGCTTTATATAGAAAAATAGGTGCGTACTTAGAATAACAATTCTAAGGGTGCGTAATCCTAGAAAAAGGTTGATTATGATTATGCTGGTTACTGTAAACACTTGTTTACTTAGATCTTTGATAATATTTTTGTAACTGAAAGAGAAAATCCTAATTGAAAATGAACAAGCGCTTTGAACTGCAGTGAAACTTTCTTTCGAGTTTCTTATTGAAAATTCGGTTTGAAAACTTTCACGGGTAGTAGGTACCTAATGGAACTTTAACCACACCGCAATGATTAATTAACTGAACACCTGGTGAATTTTAATGTTAAGTAAGTATATGAAAATATTGAATGCGGCTATTATTTAGTCGAAGAACAAGAAGTTTGCGTGTGCCTACAGACTACAGTCACAGATATTACTCAGAACTACCTACAGTGTCATCAATAATCTCAAACTCGATTTGGAACCAGTTCACCACCTATCGTCCTTGAAGCTATTATAATTTATAATTAACAAGATATTTAATAATTCATTATAATCAATAGTACCTACCTACTATCCCACTCCACCACGCACCATTGCATCTTAGAGAAATCGTAAAAACCGAAAGTTAAAAAGCTCAGATTTTAAAAGTTATGGTTGACTGTTTCAACTTTGAGGAAACTTATTTTGATAAACATAAATAGGTAATTATCATAACTTTATTATATTATATTTATATAACAAATATTAAAAACTATAGAAAAATATTTTATTTTTAAAAGTTTTTTTTTTATTTTTAATAAATAAAAGGTTTTTTTAATTTAACAATGTTTTTACACCATAAAGACTTAGAATACTCAGATTAAATCGTATGCTAACTTAGTAGGTACCTAGCCCATTGTTATGTTAGAATTAATACCTAGGTATATGATTTTCAAAAGATACAAATAAAACTAATATGTGTGAGTAGGTATAGGTAGGTATATAATAAGCTATAGCTTTTTAATATTAAAAAAATTTGTACCTACTTAAATAATATTAAGGAAAACTGTAATACTTATCTATCTAGGTACATATATAATATTAATGTATAAAATAAGTACCTACTTAATATTAAGATTATTGTAGTACCTACCCCAACAAAAAATATTTATTAAGTAAAAGATCCTATGTAGGTACCAACGTGAAGCAATAAATAAATATGAATATGTTATAAAATTTAAAATTAAATTATAAAATTACTGTGCAACGTAACTACGTGAAAAATGGTCAAATTATGTTGGTAATAGTCACCGATCGTCATCATCGTCAGTGATGGAAAACAGTATTGATTAAACCTCCGCCTAAAAAAATCCTGGAAGCCTTAATTTTATATCAAGGCAAAAACCTTGCAACCGCATTGCAGCTCTGTTCCATAATGCAAAATAAGGCGCTCAAAGTTTAAAATTCCCACACCTATCTTACTAAGTATGCAAAGTGAATATTTAAGAAGGATGTGCTCCGAGTTGCATCTGCGGGCCGTGATAAAACTACTACCTACCAGATGCTCGTAATTCTAATACCTACCTAAGTGTTCACTCTTGAATAAGAAAGAAGTTTGGGTGAGGTTATTTCTAAAATATATTAAGTACCTACCTACCCAAAGCCCGTGGCGCCACTGTAGAAGTGAATAGAGTAGAAAGCCAGTGCCATCTGATTTGTATCATGGCTGCAGAAGTGAATGAAAATATTGTGTATTTAAAACAGCCATCAAAAACATAATATGTAAAAAATGTTCTTCTACCATAAAAAGTGGCGAGATCCTGTAACTTTTTCCTTGGGTTTTTTTCTGCAGGTATCATAATCAGGCAGCCAGTAATTTCACGGTTTTTTTATTTATTTAATTATTTAGACAGGTGGCATAGTTCCTGCGAATGAGCTAGAGCTCCAGTTTTCTCTAACTGTAAACTACCTTGGTATAATTTTCTTAAAATTGGATAAACACAAATTTTTCTTTGCATTCTACCCCAATAGTTTGTTAAAGTTTAGTATTACTAGTCGACCTGTTCATAAATGGCCGCCCACGGAGATAGTTTAATAGGCTGTAGTTTTGCAAGAAGCAGTTGAGTTTGTATTCGCTTTTGGATCGTTATTCATTATTGCACTGTCAGTTTTATGAGAACATGGTTCCTAGTGGTCCTTTTTTTTTTTTTTTTATACTACTAAAGTGGTAACCAAGCGTACGGCCTACTTGATGGTCAGAAGTTACCGTAGCCTATGTACGCATGCAACATCATAGATATCACTTGCGTGTTACCACCCTGAGACGTTAGATGGTTAGTCTCATGTGCCTGTAATTTCACCGGAAACCATACCCTTCGAACCGGAACACAGCAATGCGAGCATTACTGCTTGGCGGCAGAAATAGGTATGGTGGTAGTCCTTCCCCGGACGAGCTCTATCACAAAGAACTCTACTACTCTTACTTTGTTTATAAAATTACAACGCCTTAATAATACAATATCATCAGCACAGACTCAGGATAAGGCGGAGTTTACAAAGTGCGAAGTAAAAACATGCCACACAATCGATAAATCATTCTTCAGAAAGGCCTAGGGACGGCATCAGCGTGTCTTAAAATAATGTTGTCAGGACGTAAGTAAGTTCAACAAAGAAAGTTATGAGGCGCGTCTGAAATTGATGGTTAAGATTTTTCACTCGGTGAACTGTAACTTTAACGCTGTTACCACACTGGCTTACAGAGTAATTAGAAGTTTTAAAGTGTCAGTTGCACCAATTATTGTCAAAAGCTGTGTTCAGCCTTGATAAACTAGAGCTTATTTGACAGTTCCGGCAGGGTCAAAAGGGTAAAGCCAAAGACTTTGTCAAAGCTCTGACATTTTGCTGTGGGATAAGTACGTATGGCGCATTCCTCTCAATTGCATAGTTTTGTCAGTTGTCGTAGTACAAGAGAATATTTAAGCACTACGTTTAGTCGTAGAGGCTGCTACGAGAACCTCTACGAAGAATAAACCTATAGATAGAAAATGCTTGATATTTTCCTTACTCATAAGCCGTGTTCGACTAGAAACAAACTGTTTGCCCTTCGTCGGGATTATTTAAATAAAACCGGACAGTGATAGTTTCATAGCGAAATTGTTGTATCTAAATCTCGACATCCACTGAACCGATTTGGCTAAAATTTAAAACATAATAGATTACCGGCTCCTGAGTTCCACGTGCGAATGGTGATTTAAACAAAATATTATATAACAGGGTTTTAATTCGATGTAAAAAGTTATAACAAAATTATGAACATTATTAACCACAATAGGCGGGTATTTACATTGTTCTTTGAGTTTATTAGTAAGGACCTTCATAAAGAACGAACGCCGCCGCTTTGTTTCAGATCGGAATTTCAAATACTTCGTTATAATATCTCAATAACAATTTAAATTTACTTTATCTATTCATAAGTTAAGTTAACGTTGCGGTCCCTAAAATTTTATCTAACCTGCCTTCTGTGGTGGAAACTGTAAAGTAATTCGGAGAACACAGAAAACGACTAGCCGCAAAACATAATTTGAAAGTTTTGCTTCGAATAGAAACCGCGAAACTTTCTAGTAATATAATTCGCGATTGCGACCGACAAACAATCTGGTGAATTTTAAATACCTACGCCTAGCAGTTTTACATTGGCACTCGCTGCGGAATTAAATTAATATTCGGATTGGGATTTCGGTTGCTATATGAATTGAACAGTTGTATTTGTCGTTATGGGTGAATGCTCGTGCGAGCAGAATTAACTATTATTGAGTGTTGTCGAGCGTAACGATGATTGTGGACGAAAATATAAGCGTAGTCACCGGGAGGAACTGCCTTGTATCGCTTTTATGCTTGATGAACAATTTGATATACATATATAATGAACGAACGCATAATGTTATAACGTTTATATTACCAATGCCTTCGTGGAAACGATTATAGTTCGCACAGCGGATCTAGGCTTCCGTGAAGTTAGCCGTTTGTGATGCGCAAAGACAATTTAGTTTGAAAAAGCTCCATTGCGCATCGAAACGGCTAATTTCACTACGGCCGAGATCCGTTGTGAGACCTATACATAACTAACTATTTTAGAAAAATGGTAGGTATGTCTTACTTAATTTCACGGTATGATCACTCAAGCTAAGCAGTGAATGCCGGTTCGAGTAATTAATGTGATATTAAACTGGGAAGACAGTTGGCACTGTGCCCTACCGTGTGTGTATTTTCCTCTAAACGAGCGATTAGTAAATTAAAATGCAAACCAAGTTACGCGCAAAACACACGGTTTAAATCGTTTATTCTATGGCTTTAGTGTTAGTACTTATTATCTCGGCTTTCTTATCGCGGACAAAAACTTGCAAATAATACCTATGTTGAGTATTGGGAAAACGTTTAAAATAGGTATAGGTACGTATTCTATCAGTTATTATCTGTTATCTTATTTCCATAGTAGAAGTTATGTTTAGTTTAAGCTAAATGGGGCGTTATAAAGTTTACTTTTTTCAAGAACCGACCTAGTCATATAGTATCTATTAGAAATACGTTATGGTGTAAACCAAAAAGTAGAGTGTCATCGTATTGAATTGAGATGACAACTTCTGTCTTGTTCATGTCCGTGTTTTTAATGCAGTGCTAATAAATAAAACTCCAGATATTATCCGAAGAATTCTCTACTATTTTATACAGATTCCAATAGCGTTTATTGATTTAGAAAAAAACATTCAATGATATATAAGAATAAGAATCGTTTCGTCGTCAAGTGCCGCTTTTTGTTACACAGTTTTTCTGATTCTTTTCAACGCATAAACAAATCTAAAAGTTACCTTGTTACAAACATGGTCAACGTGTGATTTTCAATTAAGATGCCTAAATAGATGCCAGACTCTACATTGTCTACATTATCCGATTGATATTTAATGTCCAATGTAGTAGGTAGGTTTATTTTACTAATTTGTAAATAGTATAAGTTTAGTTCTTTCTATATTAATATTTAATATTAAACCATGTCACACTCAAAAAAAAATATTGACGCGGTGACAAAAATCCCTTAACAACTAGTTTGGAAAAATATTATCACAACATCATTATTAAAATAGACTAAAGAGAAAGAAAAACGAGTTATTTAGAATGTTTGTGTATGGTTGTTCACACTTATCTCTGCCTGAGTCTCCGTCACTGTTGAACGAAGCAAATCATGCGTATATTGGAACGTATAATATTATTTTTACTATTTTGTCAGCAATGCGCTAGCGTCGCTCGTTTTTATTAATAGGTTGGATAATCTGAAGGTTACTGCCAGTGGTTTACTGTGTTGGGTAAACGTTTGGCATTATTAGACGTGAGTAACCTACCAATTCTCTCTAATTTAGGCTGATGCTGCTTAATATTTTTATTTTACTTAGGCTTTCAAGTGTTTTTATTCTGACATATTGAATCCTTTGTGTTATTAATAATACCCACTCACCCAGAGTTGGCCACTGACTCATACGAACTTACTTTTTAACCGACTTCAAAAAAAGATGTTATTAATTTGACAGTATGTTTTGTTGTTTGTTACGCGATTTCACCGCCAATTTTGAATTAATTTTGATGATTATTTTTATGTTTTAACCTATCAAAGGTTCAGAATATATCCCAAAATATACATTTTATCAAAATCGATTTAGTACTTTATGAATAAATCATGAAAAACGTGTCAATGCTACATCGCCGCGTATCACTACAATCTGCCGAAATATATTTTTAGTTTGTGTTTGAGCATAAATGTTACTAGTTTAGGCAGTTTGTAACTAGATGTGGCTAGTAAAATATGACAATTCTGAATTGCGCTGACGAAAACGCAAGGCTCGAAATGACCTCCATTTGGATTATTATTAATTTATAATATTAGTAGGATTTATTTCGGTGGATTGACTGCAAAGAAATTTTAGATTGGCTGGGACTAACTCGGTAAGAAAGATAAATAATTACTTGTCGCTCCTGTAGCGATAATACGGGCCTGCCGGTTTTTTCAGTTTAAAGTCGGGTTTTTTTTCTAAAATTATATAATTTATATAAATACTAGCGGCTTGTACCGGCTTCGCACGGGTGCGATTAATATTAAGCACCCGTGCGAAGCCGGGGCGGGTCATTCATAAGGTAGGAGCCGACCGCACGTTTTAGCCGCGCAGCTACCTATTTCTTAGATGTGCACGGCACGCCCCTCTCTGGCCGCGGAGTGCGCGGGCGTTTTTAGTATTTTGTTAAAATTGACATTTTATTTCGTCATAACTTTTGAATGTAATGTCTGATTTCAATAATTCAAACAGTTATCTATAGGTATTTAAACAGTCATGAATACAAAATGATTTATTTGGATAAGGATTAATATAAAGGTATGGAAAACATGGTCTGATTTTGGTCGGCATTTCTATCAGCTTTTAAAATGTAAAAAAGTAGTTATAGTTACATAACTACAATAGTTGGACATATGGTATGGCTGACTTTCTTGTAGATATTTTAATATTGTAGAATTTTTTTTGTTCTATCATCAATAGTTTCCGCAGCGCATGCGATGGAAGAGATTTTATGGCAAAAAAATTTACACTTTGGGTTACATTTTTAAAGTTTTAGTAAGGATCACTATTATTTTCTAAAATAAAATAAAGCCTATGTTACTCAAGGATAATGTAGCATTCTAATGGTCAAAGAATTTTTGTGTAGAAGTATAGATAATGTCGTACATTTTTACACTACGCCAAGCCCGAAACCAAACAAAGCTTGTACTATCAGATTGGAAACCAGATTCCTGATGCTGTCACTTCACTTGGCATATTTGCTCAAAAGTTTGCGTGTTTTGGTCAATACAAATTCAACTCTGTATAAGTATTAAACAAAGCTTATTAATTAAATGAATTAAAAGTCCTCTCCACTCAAAGGTTGTCTGGAAAAAATCACTTATAAGCGATAAGGCCGCGCATTGTAACTGTTTTGGTGTACAAGTACAATAAAGTATTTTTTATTCATTCATTCATTCAAAGCTTACTGTATATTGATAAAATTACACAAACATATGGGAAGTGATATATTTACATAATAATACATATAATACTTACATAGGGTCAAGGAGGCAACAGTGGCTCGGATTTTTTCAAATGGCTAAAAATTCAGAAAAATATTATTGGATTTATCTGAAACATGCATAGATTGTTTAACAGCATTACTCTGTTTAACAGCAGCTTACCTTGGGGCTAGATGATGCTGTGTGGATTGTCCAGTATTATTATTATTATTATTATTATTATTATATTGTTAGTTAGGTATTCTAGTTTAATAATGCATTTTTATAATTACACTAAATAAATATTGCTAAAATAAAATGAGAGGGCAAAAACTAAACATTGAGAATTGAGCCACTGTGTACACCTAGGTGTACACCTAGGTGTACACAGTGACTTTAGTAGTACAGTATCTCAATAGGAGAAATGAATGATATGAAAAAAGCTATTTATTATTATAGAGATCAACAGTTACTACACATTTAATCAACGATTTAATATCTAGATTTTAATTCATTGGTAAATGCAAAAAAATTGAAGGCATTTCCTATCTTAATTAGTCTTACGAATGACAAAAAAGGCAATAATCATTAACTTGGATCAAGTTAATTCAAGTTGCTAACTTTAGGAATCATTACCTTAGTATCTTTGAACTTTGAATGTTTGAATGAATTGAAAATGATTTCAGCAAATAAAAACCTATTAAGTTGCAATTTTTTTTAGTATTATAAAAGCTTTTATAAAAAAGTTTTGCTCAAGTTTTTACAAACCATGGATAATTTTATGTTGAAAATTCAACTTTGACTCTCTCAAACACAAATTCGTCACTTTTCATCAAAAATGTGTAACTTGCACTAACTCGAAAAATACGAAAAATCGGGTAACATACATGGGGTATTTTCGGATACCCCTGAATCTTAAGGAATTTTGGACCACCCTGTATACAAAGTGAAATACACATAAACATATTATATCATTACCTATCATTATTACCATATTAGCCAATGCTTAACAGGTCTCCCCAAGTAGTAGGTATACTCTGAAATAGTGTACTATATGATAGAGTATAGAGTCGTGAGAACACGACGGATTTCGGTCGTTGTGAAGTTAGCCGTTTCGAAGCGCAATAGAGCTTTTTCAAACTAAATTGTCTTTACGCATCACAAACGACTAACTTCACGGAAGCCTAGATCCGCTGTGCGAACTATTTGTATATATATATCTCTCTCTATACTTCATTTTTCAGTTCACGATTGCCATTAGATACATATACCTACCACGAAAAGTGTCTGATTATGGCTGATGTAAAGAATTTATGGCGAAGATATCGGCGGAGTGAGGAAGAAAACAAGGAACAATTTCTAAAAGTGCTAGAGAAAGGAGATATTTTGATCACCCATGGCATCTGGATTAAAGGAGTTGGACACGCAGCGATCATGGCAACGGATAATTGGGTGCTTGAGATGCCAGGTGGACGTGATACCGGTTTTTCTTCTAGTTTTCGTTCATCATCAGCTTCAGCAGAGGCGAGCCTTGAAAGCAATAACCGCCGGATCTCAAAAGACAGATGGTACGAAGAGCAACGATGTGCAGGAAATAGCATATCGGTATACCGTTGCCGTAACCGCTCTGTCGCTAGTAAGGCGGCTAATTGGGCTTATACTCACTACTACAACGCTTCAGGAGGAGAAGAAAAAACTATTCACATTCAATATTCGATTAATGTTACAAATTTTCATGATACAAACCCTAGCTACTGCTCCAAGCTCGTACTCCAGGCATATATCCACGGAAACAAACCAACAAAGATTAAACAGGATCCACCAACCTATGTAATTTCTGTTCCTGTAGATATACCAAGAGTATTCCTGCCTGAGTACAGTCTTACCATGGTAGGGCTTTATTAAGATTCAGTTTACAATTCAGTTTTGTCTCGAAAAATAAAATTATGCATTCAAGAGTATCTTAATATTATTTTAAAGTTGTTGTCTGGGAACAGGGGAACGATTTCGTTAACAAACGTTTAGAACCGACCGGTAACGAAACGCAGCTGAACTGTAGCGTTTATGAAATTTTCGTATTTTGTTATAACACAACAACCCAACGGCAGCTACGGTATGTGCCACCAGTCGTGATTAGACTTTTGGCAAAAGATGACTCGGAATTTTTACTATGGTTAGTAATCTATATTCTTAATAGTATAAAATGAAGTCTGACTCTATGTATATGTATGCATGTATGTATGTACGATTAGATCTTTTAAACTACGCAACGGTATTTAATAAGGTTTTCAGCAACACATAGAGTAATTCAAGAGGAAAGGTTTAGCACCCGTGCAAAGCCGGGGCGGGTCCGCTAGTAATAATATAATAAAGAGGAACATTTTTATTGTTTGTTTGTTTGCATTGAATAGGCTCTGAAACTACTGGACTGATTTGAAAAATTATTTCACGGTTGAGAAGTTACATTATCCTCGGATGATATAATAATATTATTAGCACTTATTGCCAAATAAATTTTTTACATTTCAACTTAAAAATTGTATGTATTTTTCTCAGACATAGGCCTCCTCCAAAGATTTCCATCCCGTCCGGTCCTGTGTGAGCCGTCGCGTCGCCAGGTTGGCCCTGCCACCTGCTTCAGGTCATCCTCCCAACGCCTTCTTTGTCTACCTCTCAGTCGTTTACTATCCCGTGGATACCTCGGATGACATAGGCTATATTAATTACTACCAACCCGCCCCGGCTTCGCACAGGTGCTTAAGTTTTCATTGCACCCGTGCGAAGCCGGTGCAAAATTTGTAAATTAATCGTTTTTTTTATATAAAAATTGGCACTCTGAAATGATTTCTAATTAATTAAATGAAAATATAATCGTAAAGATATTCTTGGAACTTGATGCTTATGTATTATTTTGTCTGAGTGATACTCAGATTTTGAAAAAATAAAAGTAGACAAAACTAGGTGATAGATGGAAATAATCCCCAGTATGTCAATAGAATAAAAAATTGGTTTACATGAAAAATTATGGGTTTCATTATTTCGATGGGGATTTTCAAAGATGATTTTGACACTAACCTTGTTTATTATACTGTTTCCTGCATCTTGCTTTGCTTGGCTTCCTAGTGCAATCAGTATAGGTTTAGTAAAAATTCAGGTAGACAAAAGAAAAATATTAATGCGTAGGTATTATGCGAAGACTGGACTTAGCTAGGATTTAAATACTCATAGCATATGATGATTTAGACCAATTCGCATTGGGCAGCATCCACATATCCAATTCTCTCACGGTAAAAAATATGCCAGTGTCCCAGCGGTGGGAACATTAGAAGGCTGTCATGATGATGATTATCTATGTATGGTATTGTATTATGTATATCAGTCATCTAATACCCACAGCACAAGCTCTGTTTAGCTTGGGGCTTTATAGCAAATTATGCGGTGCGGATGGTCCAGCGTTATCACCAGCTCAGAAAGGCCTAGCCCTAGGGACGGCATCAGCGTGTCTTAAAATAATGTTGTCAGGACGTAAGTAAGTTCAACAAAGAAAGTTATGAGTTAAAGTGATGGTTAAGATTTTTCACTCGGTGAACTGTAATTTTAACGCTGTTACCACACTGGCTTACAGAAAAATTATAAGTTTTAAGTGCCAGTTTCACCAATTATTGACAAAAGCTGTTTTCAGCCTAGATAAACTAGAGATGTTTTTGATAGCTTATGCAGGCTCAAACGGGTTACAGCCAAGGACTTTGTCAAAGATGTCATCTTACTGTGGGGTATGTACTTATGGCGCATTGCTCTCAATTGCATAGTTTTGCCAGTTGTCGTAGAACAAGAGAATATAATTAAGCACTACGTTTAGTCAAGAGGCTGCTACGAGAACCTCTACGAAGAATAAACCGTTTGATAGAAAATGCTTGATATTTTCCTTACTCATAAGCCGTAGAATGTTTGTGTATGGTTGTTCACACTCTCTCCGTCACTGCTAAACGAATTTAAAATTTAACATAAATCTGATATATTTAGCATATCATGCGTTTAATGGAACGTATTGATTATTTTGCTATTTTGTCAGCAATGCGCAAGCGTCTCTCGTTTTCTATTGATATGTTGGTGGTTCTGAAGGTTACTGCCAGTGGCTTACTGTGTTGGGTAAACGCTTGGCATTATTGGACGTGAGTAACATATTAATTATCTCTATTCTTAAGCTGATGCTGCTTTTACAATCATAATTATTTCAATTCTAAAGATTAATAATAATATATCTTAAATCATTTGTGTTATTAATAATACTGCGTCACAAAAGTTAGCCACTGACATAAACAAACTTACTTTTTTTATACAGGGTCGTGCATCGAATATTTTAGTATTACGACGCCTGTCTTGATTTCCAGCATCGATTAATAATAATTGACCAGATAAACTTTATCGATTTACTCTAGATTTTCAAGACAAAATGTTTATAAAAGTCCATGTATTTTTTTTATGTGGAACAGTTCCTTTAATAATATGCACCACTAATGAAATAACACCTTATAACTTAAATATTTGGACATTCAAGCCAAACAAAGCTTCTAGTATGGGAACAAGATAATAAAATTGATAGAATACTTGTTATATACATATTAAGGTTCATTCATTATCAACCTGCCAAACATAAAGGATAGGTTCCACACATAAAAAAAAATTCATGTAGGTAAAATAGATAATTATAATAGATGGAGAGCCCATGATGCTAAATATAATATGGATTTACTCGAGCGTCGTTGCTGCTAAAAAAAAAAATTTAATTATTATGTTATTCCGACGCGCTGAAGTTTATCCAAATACACATAGAAACACCCAAACCCGGAACAAATATTTTAGGTAACGCAGACATTTTGCAGCCATTTGTCCCGCAGCGAGGATCGAACCCGCAAGCTCTCGCTTCCTCGCCCGCCGCGCCACCGAGGTCGTGCTCTAAAACGGTAATACGAGACATCGGCACAGAACTGATATTAGTGCTACCGCAGTACTACACTACGTAACATTACGAGAAAATCGGCATGTCCAAGAGCTAAAAATTTTAAGATTATAGTACCATCCACCAAAGGAAGCGTGATGGATTCCCATGCGCCGAATCCCCTCTCGGTAAAAAGTAAGCCAGTATCTCAACAGTGGGAACATTAAAAGATGGCCATGATGATTATACTAAATAATAATGAGCTGACCCGTGCGTCTTCATCCGTGTTTTTGCAGTTTTTATGGTATCCCACATGAACAGTACATTTTTCCGGACAAAAAAGTAGCCTATGTGTTATTAATTCCTTAACAATCAGTAAAGGCATCACGGAGATACGTGGTAACATAGATACACACCGACTTTCGCATTTAAAATATAGTAGGAAGTAGGATTAGGTAGTACGTGGTACCTACCAAGGCATAGTAATGAGTACCCAGGCACATCTTAATTTTCACTTTTAGCTGTTTTTTTAACACATTCGTTGCATTGGTAGTTGGTTACGCGTATTTATCTAATTGAGTATCGTGTTAGATTATAATGTGTTGCAGCAATAAAACAGTATGTGTTGGTGTTTTTTTTATTGCTGCAACTGATTAAACAAATTAAAAATATTATATTGTGATTTGTTAATGAAGTTAATTATCATTCTCATCATCAGCATTAGCCAATGCTGGACAAAGGCCTCCCCAAAAGAGTATACCTACTTCATTTTTCAGTTCGCGATCGCCATTACATACCTACCACAAAAAGTGCCTGATCATGTCTTATGATAAGATGTTATGGCAAAGATATTGGCGGAGTGAAAATGATAACAAGGAACAATTTTTGAAAGTCCTGAAGAAAGGGGATATTTTGATCACCCACGGCATCTGGATTATAGGGATCGGACACGCGGCGATCATGGCTACGGATAATTGGGTGCTCGAGATGCCAGGTGGACGTGAGACAGGTTTTTTTTCTTCTAGTTTACGTTCATCAACAGCTTCTGCAGACGCGAGCCTTGAAAGCAATAACCGCCGGATCTCAAAAGACAGATGGTACGAAGAGCATCGGCGTGCAGGAAATTGTATATCGGTCAACCGTTGCCGTGACCGCTCTGTCGCTAATAAGGCGGCCGATTGGGCTTATACTCACTATTACAACGCTTCAGGAGGAGAAGAAAAAACTATTCACATTCAATACTCGATTAATGTTACAAATTTTCATGATACAAACCCTAGCTACTGCTCCAAACTCGTACTCCAGGCATATATCCACGGAAACAAACCAACAAAGATTGTAAAGGATCCACCAGCCTATGTAATTTCTGTTCCTGTAGATATACCAAAAGTATTCCTGCCTGCGTACGGTCTTACCATAGTAGGGCTTTATTAAGATTCAATTCAGTTTTAACTTGATAAATAAAATTATGGATTCAAGAGTATCTTAGTATTATTTTAAAGTTGTTGTCTGGGAACAGGGAAATGATTTCGTTAACAAACGTTTAGAACCGACCGGTAACGAAACGCAGCTGAACTGCGTTAATGGGGTTTTCGTATTATGTTATTACACAAACAACAACCCAACGGCAGCTATGGTATGTGCCACCAGACTCGTGGCGAAAGATGACTCGTAATTTTTACTATGGTTAGTAATCTATATCCATAATAGTATAAAAGTCACTAAGTATGTACGATTAGATCTTTTAAACTACACAACAGAATTTAATAAGATTTTCAGCAACACATAGAGTAATTCAAGGGGAAACGTTTAGCACCCGTGCAAAGCCGGGGCGGGTCCGCTAGTAATAATATTATAAATGAACATTTTAATTGTTTGTTTGTTTGCATTGAATAGGCTCCGAAACTACTGGTCTGATTTGAAAATTTATTTCACGGTTGGGAAGTTACATTATCCTCGGATGACATAGGGTTTATTAATTACTAACAACCAACAAAATGAAAATATAGTCGTAAAGGTATTCTTGGCATTTGATGCTTATGTATTATTCTGTCTGAGTGATACTTAGATTTTGAAACAATAAAAGTGGACGAAACTACATAGGTGATTGATGGGAATAATCCTCTTTCCAGCAGGACCACCTACATTATGTATTTATTTAGGTAAGATAAACGCTACTGTGCTTACGCGAAAACTGTTGTACGTATTATGTTTATTATGCACGTGTTCAAAAATATCATTAATAGGCAGCTGTTTTATATAAATAACTGATTTTAACTATCCTAACATTTCGCTTGTGCTCTCCAGTCTCCAGTATATTTGACTGACTTAAAAATGTCATCATCAAACATGAGTATGTATATATATATATGTACGTATATGTATGTATATATAAACATATGTACATGTATTTTTTTTGTGTGTGAAACCTATTTTTTGAATATTATGCACTAATAATGAAACACCCTGTATAAATAATACAATTATCATGGCCATCCAAAAGATGGCTATTGGGGATCACACATCTTAGTTTTCATATTTAACTGTTTTTGCTTTTAGATTAAATACGTTAGTACTTTAGGTTATTATATTGTGTCGGTGGTTGGTTTTATTTTTTTTTCGGTGCCACTTATTATGTAGTATGTAAAATATAATTTTGTGATTTGTTATAGATACAGATCAAAATCATCATCGTCATATCAAACAATGCCGGACATAGGCCGCCCCCAAACAGCGCCATGACAACCGATCTTGAGACTTCACCATCTACTCTGCAACCGCTTTAATGTCATCGTTTCATTGAGTGGGGGCCGTTTTTTACTTGTGTTCTCCATTGGCTATTTTTATTTTTATAGTGTTAACCATCACACTAGGGGAATACGTGGTTGCGGGTTCAAATCCCGCTTGATGCAAAATAATTTTTGGGTTATTATAATCTTTTGTGTTCTCCAGTTCGTTACAACCTATTTAGTCTACTAATACCCACATATTCGATTACCTACCTACCAGAAAAAGTATCTAATTATGTCTGATATTTCGATGAGATGGCGAAGATATTGGCGGAGTGAGAAAGAAAACAAGAAACAATTTCTAAAAGTACTGAAGAAAGGGGATATTTTGATCAGTCAAGGCACCTGGATTAGAGGGTCGATCGGGCACGCGGCGATCATGGCGACGGATTATTGGGTGCTCGAGATGCCAGGTGGACGTGAAACAGGTTTTTTATCTAGTTTTGTTTCATCTTCAGCCTCAGCAGACGCTACTCTAGAAAGCAATAACCGGCGAATTTCGAAAGACAGATGGTACGAAGAGCATCGGCGTGCAGGATGTTCTATATCGGTATACCGTTGCCCTGACCGCTCTGTCGCTAATAAGGCAGCTGATTGGGCATATACTCACTATTATAACGCTTCAGGAGGAGAAGAGAAAACGATTCACATTCAATACTCAGTTACTGTTACAAATTTTCATGAAATAAATCCCAGCTACTGCTCCAAGCTCGTGCTCCAGGCCTATATCCACGGAAACAAACCCAAAAAGGTTGTACAGGATCCACCAACCTATGTACTTGCTATACCTGTAGATATACCAAAACTATTCCAGTACGACTACTGTCCTGACTTGATAGGGCTTTATTAAGATTCAAAGCTTTAACTCGAAATTAAAGTTGAAAAATTAAGTAAATTAAAAAAAAAAATAGAGTATCTAAGTATAAGGCCATTCATTATCAACCTGACAAGCTTAAGGGATAGGTTACACACATAAAAAAAAATACTTGTACTTTTTTTTTCAAAATTTTTTTTTTTATATTTAAAAAAAATTACGTAATTCTGCTTAATAATTAGTTATCCTTGTTAGAAATCGAAAAGGCAGCGCTCGGCACGTGTCAGTGACCCGCGCGTCCTTGACCTGCGCATGTCAATGACCCGCTACTGGGCGCGCACACTCGAATATTTCATTATTACACCGCTTAACTCGATTCCCAACAATGATAAATAATAATTGAGCAGAAAAACATAATCTTTTTTTTTTGTTTACTTGGGATTTTTAAGACAAAATATACATTAAAAAAAATTATAGGTACATATATTTTTTTTATGTGTGGAACCTATCCCTTAAGTTTCAGGGCCCAGACAGGTGTTATAATAATAAGACTCGTAGCGAAAGATATCTCGTAATTTCTACTTAAAAAGCGATTTATAAAATTTGGCACTGTATTTTGGAAAAAGATGATGGCAACATTATAAGATATTGGAATAGAATAGATTACGATAAGCAGATAAATGTCCTTACTTTAATAATTCATTTGCGCTAGTACGTAGGCATTATTTCATACTGTTTTGTCACAGAAAAGATATTACATTTTTTGGTTGCAAATAAACAAATTATCTTATCTATCTTAATACGTATTGTGCTGTTTTGTGCTCGTTTTTATTAATAGGCTGGTTACAACTTCGTTGGGTAAACGCTTGGCATTAGACCTGTCTGTGTAAGTAACCTAAAACTGTCTATTCCTATGCTGCTGCTGCGGCTTTTACTTTTTTTATATTATTTTAATTAAACGTATGACTTTCAAGTGTTTTTGTTTTGACATTTTTAATAATCCTTCGTGTTAATTATACCTAGTTGTTCCGGGTCTGGGTGTCTCTGTGTACCTACTTATAACAAGGTATGATATTTACAAAAAAAATTATTAAAATGTGTATTCTATCAGTTATCAGTTATCTGGCTTAGCTTTGCTTAGTTTGGGGCAAGATGGCATCCGGACAATGTGTAGTAGTGTATAGATTAGACCTAACCAAGAGCAAAATATCCTATGACATGTATTTCTTACTTATAAGGAGATTTTATCACTGTTAATATTGTTATATCTTTTGGAAACGCAATAAAACATTTGTAGTTGTATACTATGTAGGTTAGATACTGGCGGACATTTTTACACAGCGCCATTTAGCCCCAAATGTGCCCAAATTAAGCAAAACTTGTAGGTACTTTAATATGAGAACCAGATAAATAATAAAACTTTTTTGTAAATAGTGTCGATTCTTTATAGCATTTCCTAAACTTAGCTAACTAAAATTATCGCGGTATTTTAATTCATTAGAAAAGGACGGCAACAATTTTAGTTAGTTTAGTTCAGAAAATGTTACAGCAGAATCGACACCATGTACCTAGATTCGAAGCAAAAACTAGCAGTTCATGCAAAAATTTGTTCCGTAGCGAGAATCGAAGCCGCACCCACACTGCACTGCGAGGAAAATATACTTGGAAAATGAGTTGTAATTTTTAAATGTGTGTTTTACCAAGATTGTAAAAGTTGGCTAATTTCTTATCAATGGGAATATTACCTGAGCACATCTTAATTTTACTATTTTGTGATTTGTTATAGATAAGGATTCAAAATTGTTTAGTCTACCGATACCTTACGCACCTATTCGATAGAATTCTACCATTGCCTAGTTATGGAAGAAATGTGGATGAGATGGCAAAGGTATCAGCGGAGTGAGATAGAAAACAAGACACAATTTCTAAAAGTACTGGAGAAAGGGGATATTTTGATCAGCAAAGGCTCCTGGATTAGAAGGTCGATCGGGCACGCGGCGATCATGGCGACGGATTATTTAGTGCTCGAGATGCCAGGTGGACGTGAGACAGGCTTTTTTTCTAGTTTTGTTTCATCTTCAGCTTCAGCAGACGCGAGCCTTGAGAGCAATAACCGCCGGATCTTTAAAGACATATGGTACGAAGAGCATCGGCGTGCAGGAAATAGTATATCGGTATACCGTTGCCCTGACCGCTCTGTCGCTAATAAGGCGGCTGATTGGGCTTATACTCACTATTACAACGCTTCGGGCGGAATAGAAAAAACGATTCACATTAAATACTCGATTTCTGTTACAAATTTTGATGCAACAGATCCCAGCTACTGCTCCAAGCTTGTGCTCCAGGCCTATATTCAAGGAAACAAACCAACAAAAGTTGTACATGATCCACCACAGTACGTAATTGTTGTACCTGTAGAAATACCAGCAGTATTCCTGCCTGACTACTGTCCTACCTTGGTAGGGCTTTATTAGAACTCATAGTTTGAACTCGACAAATAAATGTATGTATGTCAAGAGTATCTAAGAGAAAATAAGACAACTCATAATTTATACTTGAAAAGCGAATCTATTAACGACGTCGTCGGTGGCGCACTGGGCGAGTGCCCCACTGCGAAGCGAGAGGTTGCGGGTTCGATCCCCACTGCACCGGTGACTAATAAATAAAATAAAAGTCTGCCAATGTTTAAAAAAAACACTTTTTATAAAAATTACACTACGAAATAATTAGGAAATAAAAAAATCACAAGAATGCAATGTATCATAAATAAATTATTTGAAATTGACGAATAATAAAATGATGTCTCATGGTGACTAGCGCAAATTTTGGAGGTGATTAGGTTTTTACTAAGATCTTAAAATGAATTCGTGTTTTAGTTCAGTCAATAAGAATTTGATTCTTACCTCTGACTAATTCAGTGTCTTATTTCCCTAATCATAAATAGCAATAACCATAATTATCTGGTTCATTACTCTGTACCGAGCAATCAATTGCATGTGTATCTATGGCTGACATTTTAAACTAACTTTGTATGTCGTCGTCGCATTATTATTCCAGTGCCAAATATGAATGCTTGAGTAATAACTCTAAAACAAAACGTAAGCCCTTGGCCTCGTCGCGAATCGTTTGTCATCGCACCTTTGCAAAAGTTTTTTGCAGCAGGTGTGGTAATGGCCGATTTGTGTTAGTTTTGTTTTTGTCAAAAATAGATTTACGTAAAAACAGTTTGGATAAATGTAATCATTTTTCAAACGACTTCAAAAATAGAAATAGAAATAGAAAAACATTTATTCAACACAAGCTACAAGAAGATTAAAACAAATCAAACCAATAAAAAAACACCATATCGACTCAAAATAAAAAGAAAAACCTTTGCATTGATTACAACTTACTTAAAACGATACAATATTTTCGATTTGACCATGTTTTTTGTTTTCTATGTTTGTTACGCGATTATTCCGCCAATTATTTTTGTTTGACAGGTAAGTTTGATAAGAGAAGTGGTCCCTTATAAATGTAATCGAAATTGATTTAGCGCTATTTGTAAAAATCAACAAATACAAAAATATTTATACACAGATGACAGTTCGTGGTTCGCTTTAGCAAAAATTGCGTAAGTACTATTATTAGTCTTGACGGTTTTGTATTTTTTTTTTTAAAACATAATAATTAAGTAGAGGAAAACATAATAAGTATAGGTAAGTACCTGTGTACCCAAAAAAATTACTTTAAATTTGAAAATATTTATTTATAAATCCCTGCCTATTTTTTTAAAGACAATTTGACTAGCCATAAATTGAACAGCAAACGTGACGCTTTTTTTGCTCGTCGGTAATGTTTAAAATGCTGTTTCAGTACCAATTAAGTACTTCTATAAAATTATCGTGTAATATAATAAAACTATTACCATAAATATTATAATTCTAGAAGTTTGTGTGATCTCTAAATTATTACAGATGAGCTCAACTGCGAGATCTGTCTGTGACAGGCAAATTATTATATTGCAAAGTTTTTGATGCGAGGTCACTGTGTTAAGTCAAGTAATTTTAACCTTATTTATGTTAAGGAACCACTGATGCTCTATAAAAACTCAAAACATTTCGTTGTTTACCTATATTACTTAAACTTTTTAATTAAGGGAAAAATTTAAAATTAATCTTTGTCTAAGAATATTTCAGGTCGCGTAACTTAAGGAAGGCGATAACTGAATGGCATTTAAGAACTCGCCATAGAAACGTTGGAAGTGCAACAGCAAGATGTGCAGACGATTTACAGAGCCTGCGTGCGGCAATAATTTGTACTAGGTAGGTACGTTGAAGTTGACACGGTTTTGATTGTAAGTAAAGTTTGTAGGTAATGGATAGTTGGCGATATTTTCAAATATATTCTGTATTTTTTGCTTGTGGTTGCGTTTTGTTTTTTATTTTCTACTAAATAGGTAAATGATTAAGGTTGGATTCGACCAAACTTGAATAGTCACTATTCTCTGAGTAAATCGTAGCAAAGCAATCGAATTCATTAGAAAATATTATGACTCGCACTTGTCCAGTTACGTTTAAAGCCGGTGATTATGTCTACCCTAAAAATCATTCGAGGTTACGAAAGGATCTCTCTCCTATCGGAAGGGACTCTACAAGGTGGTATTACTCGGAGAATAGCGCCTATTCGAATTTAGTCAAATCCAATCTAACTCATAATTTTTTATTCAAATTACAAAAAAAAATTATTTAGTTTAAGTTTGTAGATAGGTACAGTATCTTGAAGTCGGCTTTCGTTTTTTATAAAAAATAATGATTCTACTGACGGTTTAAATTTTCATCGAAATAATAAATTAAGGATACTCTTCGAGTATATAAATGCGGTATTAGTAAACATTACTGATCGAGTCTGGCTGAGGCAAAAACAGGACAAGGAGTCGCAAGTAAACTAGGGGAAGCTTATATTCAGCAGCCAAAGGCACGCTGTATGATGATGATGTAAATGTTCTGTGTATAAAATAAACCAGGTACTTAGTTAATTACTTTCCTAAATAAGGACTAAATATTCTCTCCATTAAAAAACTTGATGCTCAGTGTCACTTGCTATTTATTATTCAGTCACTAATTTATTCAGTTCCTATTATCACGAGCCTTGGCTTACATTTCCACTGTTATAATATTAAATCGGCAGTCCCAGAGACATCATTTGCGTGCATTAGCCTAAGCACTACTCTGTAATGTTAATAGAATAACGATTTGTTGGCACTGCCCGATGCATTTGTAGAATATTATGGTAGGTACTCTACGGTATATTGACCAATATGCTACAATCACATTTATTATTATAAAACTAGCCTAATTGTATTGATTTGTAAGTGAATTTGTAATTATTAATTCACAGCCTCTACTGTATATTGACCAGTATGCCAAAACCTCATTGATTATTATGAAACTAGCTTAGTTGTACTGATTTGTACGTGAATTTGTAATTATTATTTCACTGCTCACTGCCACTGACTCACATGATTTTATTCACTTACTTTACTGCGTAATAATAATGACTATGACGCGTTCTATGACTCTGATGCACTTTCGCATGACGCTCGCGAGAGGTTTACTACATGAACTACACGTGTAGATACGCGTCCTAGAATAGCAAAATTGGAGCACTGGCAATTTGACGCCAAAAACAGTTTATAACTAAATGGTTGAAACTCTACGTAATCGCAACAGGCACTAGCAAAATTTGTCTGCTTGCGTCCTCATTAGGAAGAGAGTTGTGCAATTATCTACAACGGCACCCCCAGAGCCATATTTTCAAGCACCTAAATCTCATGCATAAAGTTGCATGAGTTTGCCGCCACCCTTGAGTGAGACACAGTGGAAAGGGAAAAACAAAGATTGAAGCTGTAGGTATTTAATTAAAAAATAATTCTAATAAATAAATATTTTCGGACATTTTTACACAGCGCTCCAAATTTCAAATTTAAATTGAAAATGTTTTTGATATTTAATAAAATCACAAGGATCACTTTGAATTTAAGCCAGTTCCCTCACTAAGTAAAGCTTGTACTATATGGGAACCATTTTTTTTTGTCAGCAAGTGACAAGACTAGACGGTCAAGTCCCCCGCCTGATGATAAGCACCACGCCTGCCCATAATAGATGCAGTGCCATCGAACCATACATTTTTTTTAGTTCAGCGTGGCACTGCACTGTGCTTATTATCACCCCGAGACGTTCTTGTTAAGTCTCTTTCGCCCAGTAACTTCAAACCTAAACACAGTAATGCTTGCACACTAACGTTTGGAGGATATCTGGCACTGCGGTGGTACGGGTAGTAGAGTTCTTTGTGATAGAGCTCGCTCGTCCGCGGAAGGACTACCACCATACCTATTTCTGCCGCCAAGCAGTAATGCTCGCATTGATGTGTTCCGGTGTGAAGGGTATGGTTTCCGGTGAAATTACTGGCACATGAGGCTTTCGATCTTAGCTTCAAGGTGGCATCCCGCGAGTGATACCTCTGGTATTGCAAGCGTCCATAGGCTGCGGTAACCGCTTGCCACTTCAGTTGTATATAAAAAAAAAAACCACCTGGACGGACGCTTGCTGAAGAGTCCTACCACCAGGGTGGGCAGGATACCTGGTGGAATACAAAAAGTTGATAAAAAACATCACGTGATTATTGGATGATCCGTAGCTGGTGATCTCCTGTTCTACCTAAGAGACATAACTTACACTATGTTGCGCTAAGTAGTCACGCAGGTCTGAGACGCTGGTGTTTTTAAGTACCCAACTAGGGCTAAGATAAAGGATTTAACATTTATTTTGTATGCGAAAAGGCAGATTTAGAATTCACAGGTAAAACTTTTTGTTTTGATGTAGAAGTTTCTTGATTATAAACTTAGGTGTTCTAAGTTAAAAGAGAACCTAAAAGTTGTTTTTGTAAAGATTTACATTCAAAATGAAGGGGAATAATCTTTATCAACACATTGAGAAGACCTAATAGACTATGGTCAGATGGCGTAGGTATATAGCATTAGTAAATAGGATTAAGTACTGGTTTACCTAATCAGAATTGCTGTTCGTTAGTTTCACTAAAACTCGAGAACGGCTGAACTGATGTTAATAATAATGGTTTTGAAATATTTGTAGGAGTTCAGAAAAGGTTTAAAAGACGAGAAAAACAGAAAAATTACGCAAGTAAAACCGCACGAGTCTGCAGTGCCACCCAAAGCTTAAAGATTTTAAGTGTTTGCGTGGCACTGCCCTGCGCTTATCAACCCGAGGTCTCTTTCGCCCAGTAATTTTGCTTGCTACAGTGCCCTTTCAACCTAAACACTTGTAGGTAGAATATCTGACACTGCGGTGGTACCCACCAAGACGGACTCTTGCTGAAAAGTCCTACCACCAGGTAAAAGAAAAAGTAGTGCAGTTTGTGTCGGTGACAACTAAGATAGCTCAGCTTCTGATGTCTGTGTATGCTCTACACAGACATCAGAAGCTGAGCTATGAAAACTGTGCTTTTTTTCGCAAGAGTAAACCCTTTTGTGTTATCCTTTAGTCGACTTCTATTCTGAGCTTAGAGTCATCACGGCAAATTATAAATAGTTGGGACTTAAATTAATATTTCAATTCAATTAATTTTCACGGCACCTATAAAACGTTGGGACAAAAATTAATATTTCAAGTAACAACACTACGATCTTTTTGGAGGTTTTATTTAAAGAACGGAAAATTAACCGTGGCAACACCCCATAACTCTGATGCTTCTAATTATTTTATTTATATTTTACATGAACAAGCGAGTTGAAGGTTATCTACTCGGTGGCCGGTACTAACAACATTGTGCAGCGCAATTTAGATAGCAATACCAACAATACATAACTGATAACCCGTAATTCAATAAACGAAGTCTATGTCAAAGTCAAAAGAGTTTTATTCAATAAGATCACAAGGATCACTTTGAAACGTCTAAAGCATCGCATATTAAATAGTCAACCCACTTCAATACAATACATAGATAGATATTTATTATTATATATAGAAAATACCCAGAGCACCCGGAACAAATATTTGCAGGTCGTACAAACATTTGTCCGAGGCAGGAACCGAACACGCAACCACCTGCGTCGCAGGAGAACCTCCGCGCCACATAGGTCGTCTGAAATAATTTATTGGCGGACATTTTAAAACATCACCATTTAGCGCTAAACCAAGCAAAGCTTGTACTATGGGGTTATCACAGGGTTTTGCGAGCTACATGGTTCAGTTGTTATCCAAGCTTTCAGTGTTTTATTGTTGTATTAAACAAACTGAAAGACCGTGTGTCAGAGAGATAACGACGTAATTCTCCTTCCCGAGCTGTGCCCGAGCATCAACGCTAAATACTTCCTTACTACTATAAACAAGAACATGCCGACTTATCTCCCGCATAACATACTCGTAGATAACATAGAGGTATAGCTGTTTCATCAAGAATTCAAATGCTGTTTATGATTAAGAGTTATTTGAGTAGAATGCTGCAATTTTCCTTGATAAATTTTCTCAAATATTTCCTTATCATCGATATAAAAAAATAAAAAAAAATGTAATAAAGTATAGTTTGTATTGAAGAAATAACGCAAACATATTATGCCAAGTCATTTGTGCATAATTTGTGCGGCGGATGCAGGGTGCACATTAAGAGCTTTGGTGCTAATTGCTTTTTAGATCAATCAAATACTTACAAAAAAAAATGAGGCACCGGCTTCAGGGTATGCAATTAACAACTAATGATACATACTTGATACTTAGATCTTTTATTGAAAGACGTCTGGTAAATATAAAAGTGCTTTGCAAACGTGAAGTACCAAAACCTGAAAAGTACCTGACAGACGAAAGCAAATTTCGCCAGATTGGAGCAGAGACGCTTCGCTTGCTCGGTCAATTAATATTTATGCATAGTTCGACTACATACGTTATCAAGATATGTGCATTAATGGAAACTTTTTTAATTATTTTTTTTAATTCCCACGAACGGCACATATTCTGTGCAGTAATGGGAATAAAAAGTGTGCATTAAAAAGTGTGCACTAGAAAACTGTGCAGTTCGCGGGAATACCTCCGATAACCTGTGTTATTGTTAAAACTGTAATCATCATGTCAATAGACGTCCACTGCTGGACATAATATGCTTTTTTGGAATGGGGGTCGAACATGTGGGACGGGCGTGGAACAAACCATGCCTCCTCCATGACATGACGACCGATGTTGAGCCTTTACCATCCACCGACTTCCTGCGACCTTAATGTCATCGGTCCATCGAGTGGGATCCGTATAGTTTTAATTGTGGTTGTTGTATTATAACTGTACAGGCTTGAAATAAAATATAATATAGATTGTTATTACTAATGACTGGATAAATTTGTATGAAATGTTGTCAGAATGCACTGTGTCTTAAGGCAAAGGCCTCAGACTTTGCGCTAATACTAATACTAATAATAGATCAACCTCGAAGTCAATCAGGCAAAGTATTTTTTATCATCAATTTCATTTACCAAACATTGCATCGCACGCACGCATTCATATAAAATAAAACATTAAAATAGCCACAAGTATAATTCTCACAACGGATCTCGGCCGTCGTGAATTTAGCCGTTTCGATGCGCAATGGAGCTTTTTCAAACTAAATTGTCTTTGCGCATCACAAACGGCTATCTTCACGGAAGCCTAGATCCGCTGTGCGAATTATATATGGATAGGTGGTACATACCTATATATATAATAGTTAGTTTAACAGTTTTCTTTTATTGTTTGGTTAATTGTACGCATTTGCAAAGTTCTAAGTTTGCAACTTTGCAACAGTATTTACTATTGTTTATTGCATGGGTAAACTTAACCTAAGTATATCTTATCAATTTCAGCTCAGCTCACATTACCTAGATATTGCGATAAGGTATAACACTTTCAATTCGATATTGAGCAATTCAAAGTAATACAGACAGAAAGCAAGGATCTTAAGTGTATCTTTTACGAGGCAGAAAATCAAGTCATTAGAGAATCTACTAAGCCCTTACGTAAGAGAGAGACTTGCAGATAAGGGCTCTTGAATTTAACGACGCTCTGTCTATTCGATAGGAGTACGTTTCCTCTGTTACTGAGATATGCTTGTACATTAGAGATCGGGTTGTATGCTAATTACATGACTAAGGCCCATTTACAACGGTCAATAATTGCAGGCAAGAATTTCCTCGATATGGCAATAATTAATTAATTAAGAGAACTGGCGATTATTGAATTTGTGAGCACTTGTGGTCTGATTGTGTGCGAAATGTCAGTGCTCTCAAATGGAGGAAAGCTTCGTAAGGAAATTACCGCCATGTCAAAGAAAAACATAAAAAACATGTTTTTGTTCCATAGAACAATATTACAAAAACAATTTTAGTAAAAAAAATACTTTTACGCACGTTTTGGTATCGTGCAATGGTAAAAATACACAATAAGTACTTATATCCGAACCTAATTTTAAACACCCTTAATCTGCGAATAAACCATTCATTAATAAATTCATTCACTTGAGATCTACTACCAGGATCACCATACTGCTACATCCTTTAGTAGTTGATTATCGGTAATTGGTAAATTAAAAGGAACACCATTATATTGTGTCTCAGTCAGTCAGCAGGTCAGAAATGCAATGATTTTTTTAAGATTTAAGTCTAATTAATGAATTATATTTATGTATAGGTAAGTGGATCACACTGTAGGTACTCGTTATAACTTTTTCTGACTAAATGTCATTGATAGATTCACTATGAAAAAGTTCTACAGTGGCCTACAAATCAAATAATGTTGAATACTACCTAATCTTTATACTCGTATAGATAAGTAAACCATTTGTTTACACAATCGCTTATCTAGAGTCCTTCTCGGAAATATATCAGTTCATATGAATTGCAAAGGTATTTGAGAGCTGAACAAGCACTAGAATCTGTGCTAGAATCACGTAGCAGGTCTAAATACAAAACAATTAATAACAAAACTATTTTTTTTTTAATGTTTATTTGGGTAAACAAGCAGTAACACAATGATAGTTATGTCTAAATATGTAAACTAAATATGGTAATAATTGTGAAACCAACACCGTTTACCACAGATTATTATACAGTATTATTAAATTAAGCTTATGAGAAGTGGGTAGTACTAAGATACTAAAATCTTAAGAATCTCACTCTAGGACGCATTACCGCGATGTCTATGGAATTAAAGTTAGTGTTGTATGAGTGAACTAGGCGGTACAAAGGGGATCGCTTACCAGCTTATTTATACTATATTACATTACTAGTACAAAACAAAGTTGCTTTGCGTAGATCTTTTATACTACGCAACGGATTTTATTGCGGTTTTCATCAAATAGATAAAATGATTCAAGAGGAAGGTTTATACGTATAAGGCGCGCTTTACGGATAATTATAAGTCACTGGCAATTCAGCATAAAGTGTTCGTTTAATAAGATTAGAAGCAACGGTTATCGATTTATAGCGAGGCACTTTGTCGGTGGTCGAATCACGTCACTTGGTACTTCTTAGGAGCTTCTTTAGCAAGCAATAACCTAACCTGTTTAATCATATTCAGATTATACTCATTTATATTATCGTCTTGTCGTCTACGCGGACTTGATGCCATTTATTCACTTGCTGAATATATTATATTATAGCACATCAATGATGAGCCTATTGTTTGGCTATGGTGCTTGGTGATGATGTAGATATCAACGATTGTAAACTACGCAAACTCTTAACCGCTTAATCATATGAATTTATTTACTTTACCGACGAAAAACAGAGACGGTTCTCAAGTCGATATGTATAATTTTCTTTTGTCTAAATATAGATGCATACAGCAATATTATTAGTGCGCAATATTCAAGGAATATATTCCACACAAAAAAAAAATACATGTATACTTTTTATTTTTATAACATTTTCTCTGAAAACTCTCGAGTAAATCGATTACGTTTTTTTTGTCAATTATAATTTATCCTTGTTGGAAATCGAAAGGGGAGCGCATGGCGCATGTAAATGACCTGCGCGTGTCAATGACCCCCCTATAACCGCTACGGTGCGCGCGTGCTCGAATATTTAATTATAACGCGATTCAAAAGCTAACAAGGCCTAATCAAATATACCTACGTAATGTCTAAACGAACCAATCAAATCAATGGCTTGAACATAATAACATTCAAACCAAAGGTTCAAACTCTACTATTTATGTCCAAACTATTTTTGATAATTTTGGCGTGTTCTTCCACCACTATTTATTTATTATTCACTAGTTGACCCGCGCGGTTTCACTAGCGTTATATTTTTCGCTATTTTTCCATAATTTATCATCGTTTAAACCTTCCCTCCTATAAACATTTCAAGACATAAATTAGCTAAATCGGTCTAGCCGTTCTTGAGTTTTAGCGAGCCTAACGCACAGCAATTCATTTTTATTTAAAAGAATTATGTTATCATAGGTCAGAGCCACCAACCAGCGCCAGCGCTCTGTTTTTTTATGTTTGACGCAATTTCTCCGCCAATAATATAAATTGCCATTACTATCACATCGCCTCGTAGATACCACCACAATCTGCCAAAACATTTTTAGTTTGAAGTTGGTTTTTGTTTTTTTCTAAACTCTTTTTTTCTAAATATTAATTATCTAAAAAACGCCTTTTTACAAAGTTATCTCGCTATACCAACATGACCTCAAACCTCTTGACTGTTGTCCCGCCCGGACGTAATTATTATTATATTACCATAGGTAGAGATTGCTCATGTAAACACTACAAAAAAATCTCTACCTAGAGATTTTGTTATGCATGTAAAATTGACAAAACAATTAGTAGGTACATGAGTAATGTTGTGGTATAAAGTTATTTAAACAACTTTATCGGGCTTTAAATGGCAACAAAAAGTAACCTAACTTTATGATTTTTCATTGAATAGTGAAGCACGTACGCAAGCCAGGGTCAGACTTGAATTCTCTGAAACGGCTCGGAATGTGCAGTGTTTATTCTCTTGTATCTATTTATAGATGAAAGATTCATTGTATATACAACGCCCATGTGTTAAGAGTTTATTTATTTTATGTTAAACGGCAGAGCCACAGGCAGTTCTTAATCGTTTTCCTTCTAAATTAGGTAATTAGTTCACGTGGTACGCGCCCTTGTTTTCTTCATTTTCTTGTACTGGTAATTTTTTGTTTTTATAGTGGGAATACTAAAGATTATAACCGTGTATCAACCTGAGGTTGCGGGTTCAAATCCCGCTTGGGACGAAATAATTATTGGGATATTAAATTAAATTTGTTAGAACCTTAGAACCTTATAAAATTCCACCAAACTTCGTTAAACGCCCGAGAGAGTACCTACACAAAATCTTTACCTATGAATACAGCGCGGGTAAAAAGGACCATCACTTATTTCCTGGCGTTCTTAATGACGTCATTATCTGTAGGACTCGAGCGCCGGTCACGTCTACCCTTAATTCTGCCAGTGACATGGCTGAGTGACGCAAGGTGATGATAGATGGCCGGAATACAGCCACAATTTTGTAACCAAGTTAATGGTTTCACACCTAGCCGTTTTGAGCTGTGGCGGTCCAGTGAGTATCCATCTTATTTTAGGGTTTTTTAGCAACTTTTTACTACCTACAACGATAAATAACGAACAATTACCATAGTGTCGCACCTACTAGAAAATAAGATAAAATTGCTGTTCCCACAGTAAGTTTGAATAAAGTAGTTAATATTTTTCATAATTTGTATCTGCCATGCTATGGGGGTCAGCCGTAAGCAACATTTTTGCCTAAATTGAGTTAGTATCATATTCGGAATCGCCGTGTCAAGATCTATAACTTTCTCTATGACAGTTTTTTCAAATAAAGCCTCTAAAGGCTGAGATGCAAATAGTATAGCCAAAGAGATTTTATTACAAGTTCATACTATAATGCGAAAAGTCTTTTTCCCCAACCTAATATAAAAACTACATCATTTTCTCTATAATATTTTTTTTCAGATGTAAAAAAAAGTTAATACTGTAGACGTAATCGACAAAAACATTTTAAAAACTTTAAGCGTCGTTTTCTCAAAACTAGTAGACATGCACTTACGGCTGACCCCCTTAGCACGCGTGACGACTTTACCGATTGTAAAGAAATTTTAAATGTAGATTGCATAGGTCCTGGAATAACACATTCCGGAAAAAATGTATTGTTCCTGTGGTATAGCATAGAAACTGAAAACCCGCAGGCAAAACTGCGCGGGTCAGCTCGTATGATATAATCACTACAAAACTAACAAAAGATACCATATATAAGTTATCCCGATTCCCAAGTTTGTTTAATTACCTAATCATCAAATACAGAACATCTTTTGTTGTAATTGCTAGTAATTGATCACAATAATAATTTCTGTGAAATAGGGCTTGTAAACTATTATGAATGGGTGATTGTCCTTCAACTTATCCGGAATATTGGTTGAGTTAGGTTTCTCTTTGAATTACATATTTTGTGTTTATCGATCACAATCAAATTAGGTTTGGTTATTATGTCACAGAATAAAAAAAAGGTTAGGTTTAGCGACGGGATAGTAGCAGATTCGTCCCCGTGAACATAAAAAAAGCTAATCTTATTCATAACCATTTATTTAACGATACATGGGTTACATGAGGTGACTGACATACTTTGTTCCATGCGTTAGAATATACCGTCTCTACTATTTGCGTCTAACCGAAGCGGCCTGAATTATCTTTAGGGTATTAAAAATAATTTAATCGTATTAGAGTATGCAGCGAGTATACAGTTTAGAATCGTGCATACTTACTTCCAGTATAAATAACTATACTTACTTATATTTATCATTCGCCATTTCACATGAGCAGTTGACTCGGGTATTCCCTCCAGATCCAATATTTGTTTACTTTTTGCACGTAGCGAAAACAGCGACCCTATATTCAAATGACCTCTCCATTTCTTCGTCGACTAGAGCAACCGCAACTAAATACGTTTACTTTGCAGCAGTGTACGTTGAATGAAAATGGTAAAAAATATATTCTCTGTCGTCTGCAGAGTTGGTGGCTTTAAAAGCGGGAACGAAGACTGTATAAATAAGCTTGCACTGAAGCTAAGGCGTCATATCGCAGATTCCAATAGGTTGGCAACATGAGGCTGTGTTTGGTTATATCAGTTTTCTGCATTGCTCTAGGGATTGCGAATTCCTCAATCTTCAATGGAAATTCTGGTTTGTCAAATTTTATTCTAGTACCCTGTGGCTTTTCTATAGATAAAGTGATCACATAATGTTTAATGATAATGTTCTATGAGTGCATATCGTGTTCAGGAGGCCTTCGGGCGGTTTTTAGTTGAATAATTTTATACTTAGTTTATTTTATTGCATACGTACATGTATAAAAATAATTACATAATATAACACACATAGCAGTCACTAACTTAATCCCTAACCCACACTTGGATACCAGACCCGGAAAAAATATTTAAATATCATGCAAACATTTTTCCCGCAGCGGGAATCGAACCCGCAACCTCAGGCTTGCTTATTGACTCTCGGTTCACTGGCGCGCGGTCCATTGACACGTGCCACGTGCTTCGATTTTTAACAAAGATAACTAATAAATTTACCACATAAACTCAATCGATTCACTCGAGATTTGTATGACAAAATTAAAAAAATTAAAACAAGTCCTACTTACATGTATATTATTTTTCGTGTGTGGCACCTATTTTTTGAATCTTATGCACACAAATAACATACATTTTGCTATACAAAAGGAAAATTATATAAATCATCAAATGTACCGATTATATTCTACTGTGTTATGATGATGGTTGTGGTGAAATCCTGATTTGAATTTTTGCTTCAGATAACATGATTCATCTTCAAAAAAGAGATACTATATTTGTGAAGCCGTCGAACCAGTGCGTATTCTACGAGTGCATTGCGCGCTGCAAACAGAGGGGCTACAGAAACGGAGGCTAATGCACGATAAACGGTTGCCAATGCCTTAAATAAACTGTGTTTTTTTTTTTTTTATTTAATAAAAAGTATAAAACTATTAACAAATTCAAATATGTACATAATTACATTACCTACAAAATATTCATACATATTATAAAATATACTAGAACTTACAATAGTAGGTACTAGATTGGTCACCTAGATCTGTTGGATAGTGTGACTAGTGTTATAATAATAACTTTGGCTTACAAACTTTTGGTTCAAATGAATTTGGTTTTCTTTAAAATTTAAAACCATGACACTGAAGGAATACTAAAGATACTTCGTCATACTATAAATTACATGACTATTCTTAAAGTTCATCAGTAAGTAAAATTAGATTCCTAACACTAATATTATAATAAAAATGCGAAAGTTTGTATGATTGTGCCTAACTAAACATGGCTAAACTTAAGTAGGTAGTACATATTTGTAATGGCTAAAACTTGAAATAAACATGTTCAAGATAGTTCAAGATATAGAATAAAACTTAGGCTATTTTTTTATCTTGGAAAAATGTACGGCTCCTGTCCTGCCTGATAGAATAAACACCAATCTGAACCGTAAGAACAAATTCACATATTAACTAATAATGAAAACAAAAATTCTTTATTTGAAGAAAGTAGATAAATGTAGTTTGAATTTAATAACAAACAACAGTTATTATTATGTGTATCAGTGTGTTTGTCAAATAAACGAATTTCATTTCATTATTAAAGTCAACCCTAATTTAAAATCCGAGCACTAATATGATCAAATAAATGATTTCTATCGTAGTGGTATTATTAAACTTATGCATTGTTTAGTAATATCGATCAATAGATCCCTGTCGCCATCAGAATGATGGAAGTGTGGCCAAAATACTGGGGGCATTGTCACGTTGTATGGCAATGTTAATACTTAATTCACTATCCAAGATAGAAGCTAGCGTTCCGGTTACGCCTCCGCTAAGTCCTTGTACATTTTGTGTATTCCAAAACGCCATGGTTCAAAGAAAAGTCCGTCTTGCTGGATGAAGTGCAGTGTGAGGCAGTAATAAGATGAACTTAAAATTCTATAATTTTGAGCTTGTATCGAGACGTGAAATACGACGGTATAGTTGTCGGCACAACTGCGGCACTGTTAATTACAATTCCTAATATAGATACCACTTGGGCGGTCCCCGTGCCGTAGTGGTAAGACTGGAGCACGAGCTTGGAGCAGTAGCTGGGATCTCTAACACTAAAATCTGGACTAACGAGAGAGTATCTTATATGAATCGTCTTTGCTTCTCCACCTGAAGAATTGTAGTAATGAGTATATGCCCAATCGGCTGCCATAATAGCAACAGAGTGATCAGGGCAACGGTATATCGTTATAGTATCGTTAACGTGCTCGTCGTACCAGTCGTGTTTTGATATGCGACGATTATTATCTTCGAGACATTGCCCCTGATCTGAAGATGAGCTCCTAGAAGAAGAAAATGAGCTTCCAGATGATAAAGAAAAAGATGAACCCGTCTCCCCACCACCGCCGGGCATTTCGAGCACCCAGTAGTCTGTTGCCATTATAGCCGCATGTCCAACCATTCCTGCGATAATTTTGCCTTGGTTGATCAAAATATCTCCTTTCTTCACATTAGATAGAAAATTTTTCCTTTTATTTATGTCTACTCCTTTTATTATGTCAATAATCCAATTAAACGGGTTACTACTAGGTTCGTCACTGGCAGCAGCTGCCATAACGACGTTGCCTATTGGTTCTTGCTGCCGCATTCTAGTACTTGGTAATTGTTGTTGCATTGTTGCAGGTGATGTTATTGTTTTGTACCTAAGTGTTTAATTTTTCTCTTTTTAAAAAAATTAGAACAGGTTATTTTCGAATTTATTCTTCTTTGACGTCAAAGCTGCTTAAGCATGCGCCATGCTGTTGCATATTAACGGAAATCTGAAAACAACAATAATTGTATGTTCATAAAGTTTGTTCCGTCACAAAAATATTATTTTTACCTACTTATATTCTATAATTCCGCAAACATCTCTGTCAGTTTTTATTTTCATATTGGTCTCAAATTTTTTAGGGTAGGTACCCTAAAGTTAGCATGGTAACTTTTAACGCAAATAATACAAGGCACGGCAAGTAATAAAAGTACTAAGCTAATGGTACAAGTGGGGAAAACGCACCAGCGGGAAAATGACAGCTGTTATAAAATAAGGACCTTTTCTTTTCGGTACCATGCATGAGCCATTATTAATATTTATATTTAAAAAAAAAACTATATAATTATACGAAGTCGTAGGCAACAGCTAGATTTTTTATAACTCTATTATCATAATGTATCTACTCGATGCGCGATACCTAGCTTTAGTTCTGCTCGTTATCGATTCAAGGACGATTATTTTTTTGGTAATTCTTCAATAAATTTAGAAACAATAAATCATAGAAATCTTCTTATAAGTAGGAGGCACTTACTTAAGTCTCTGTGTCTTAAGTATATAAAAAATAATTCCTGTTCAAAAGTCGCGACGCGACGGCTAGACCGATTTGGCTAATTTTGCCCTTATAATATTTGTGCGAGTCCAAGGTTGAAAAAATAAATAACACAAGTAAAACCGCGCGTGTTAGCTACAAGTACCTATGCAGTTCGAAACATAGTTTTAAAATTTACTTACGTTTTAAGCGGCACTATCAGGTAGGTACGTAGTAGGTAATAGGTACCTACTTGTTTATCTGTTCTTTGTCTATTATGTATTTTGAGTGGATAAGTAGTCTTTTATTAAAAGTGTTATAACATAATGTACTTATTTGATAACTTGATCTAGACTATGAGCGACCGCGCGCGTCCGCTCGGCCCAACAACTGCCACAGAACAGATAAATAAACAAACGAATGGCCTTGCTCAGACGCAGCGCTGACAACATAATAGTACATTATGGTACTAGTGTGTAACATTGGTGATTACCGCTGAGGCGCCATTGAGATAGCCGAGGACGGTAATCATCAATACACACGTGTATCATACGACGTTTTTCAACACATTTGTGAATAAAATAACAAAAAAAACTCATAATAAAATAACAAAAATCTTTAACTCACTAGTGAGTTATAGCAATGAAAAAGTCATAGTTTGATTATGAGTGTCATTCTGTGCCTAATTGCGATGACCATAGAGTTACTATAACTCACTAGTGAGTTATAGCAATGAAAAAGTCATAGTTTGATTATGGGTGTCATTCTATGCCTAATTGCGATGACCATAGAGCCACTTTATAAGCAAGAGCAAAATAAATTAAGCACGTTTCATTTCACTGAAGCACACTGTGATTGAACGCAAAACTAAAGAGTCAGTAGAGGCTAATTTTTAAGTATGGACTCAGCAGAGTCGGCATCTCTATCCGGAATGAAATATAGCGTCACGCCTCACGCACGGTAAAGATTTTCCTAAAGCAACGACTACTGGTTATGACGTGGTCGCTGACTATTGATTTAATTCACAAGCTCAAAGACGCTGAACAAGCTAAAGAGCTATAGATATATTTTACCTGGTGGTAGGACTCTTCAGCAAGAGTCCGTCTTGGTGGGTACCACCGCAGTGTGTATATTCTACCTCCAAGAGAGGTGTGCATTCCTGTGTTTGTGTGTGCAGTGCCAAAAGTTTGGGTGGCACTGCATCTGTAGTTGTCAGGCGTGGTGTTTAACATCAGGTGGGCGCCTTGATTGTCTTGTCACTTGCTGGCATAAAAAAAAGATACTACCTGGTTGTTTCACAACGCGATCGAATAATCCGTATAACAAGGAAATCTGGAGAAGAACCAAGGTCACCAACATAGCGATAAGTAAGTTAAAGTGGCAGTGGGCAGGCCATATAGCACGCCGGAACTATAATATGGGGAATAAAGGTTCTTGAATGGCGACCACGAACTGGAAAACGAAATATAGGACGGCCCCTCACTCGACAGACTATCAGCAAGAAGTGGGTGAAGGCTCAAAATCGGTCGTCATGGCGCTCTTTGAGGGGAGGCCTATGTCCAGCAGTGGATGCCTATCGTCTTATAATATGATGATAATAATGATGACTATAAATATGGTTAAAGATCATTTATACAGCGTCTAGTGCTAGCTAGCTAACTAAGCCGCGGGTTTCATCACAATGTTTTTCTTCACCTTTTAATTCACGTGTGTAATTCAGATAAGTCGAGGCACTTAATACACATAGATCTACAAAAGTAGTAATTGATTACTAAACAAAGTAAACAGCTGTAATGCGATTGCACCATGGATTTTGTTAATGCACCTAAACTTATTGTAAACGCTAGCTTATGATTCTAGGAATGTAACTAGGGTGTTACATACTCACTATGCACCTAATCTGCGGAGTAGTAACTGCAGCGTTGCAATCCGATGTTGTTCGACTTGTACAATGCGACTGTCTGATCAGCAAATTATATTTTACCTAGATTACCGGAACGCGGCAATTACGGAAGCGTGGTGTCATTCTACACTGGGTACTTGCATCGACCAGACGTAGTCTCTTTAGTTTTTAACTTAGAATATTTTTACGTAACTTTGTACGATTTTTAATTAAACTCTTTTAAAAGTCTTTGGTTTTTTTTTAAAGCCATCGATTGTGGCCAACGTAATTGGCGCAGCCGGTAGGATACTTCGAAGCAGTGTGTTATTCGTCCCGGGGGCCCAAAATTGGTTCCTAACGAACAGACGGCTGTTTGGACTTTCAAGTTCGTCATCGTGGTATCCAGAACCTACGGGCACACGATCGAGGGTGCACTTGGCTATCAGTGCAGAGAAAAACCAAATGTGAGTACAGTGAAACTTTTTTGAAGTGTTGCCTCCTTTCCCACCATTTTCCACCCACGAAAAATCGGGGAGAAATCTGTCTCCTCAAGACAGATTCGTAGGAATAGCAGGTTAGACACCGTTAGGGATTTAAGTAAGTTAGATATTATAATAGAAACTAGCGAGGAAACCATGTCCACCTCGACCGAACCAGACCATATCTTTAAGGCACTGCGCCTTGTCCCTGAGTTTGACGGGAACCCTAACATCTTGACTAGGTTCATTAGAATCTGCGATCAGCTCGTGACGCAATATATTAAAACTGAGGCAGGGCACGAGTTATCTAACTTATGTCTTATGAATGGTATTCTAAATAAAGTGACAGGTCCCGCGGCTAGAACAATTAATGCTAATGGTATACCAGAAAGCTGGGTAGGAATAAGAAATGCTCTAATCAATAATTTTGCCGATCAAAGGGACGAGACTGCCCTTTATAATGATTTGTCTTTGGTCACCCAAGGGAGTGACTCCCCGCAGGAGTTTTATGACAAATGCCAAACCCTTTTTAGTACAATCATGACGTACGTAACGCTACATGAGTGTCTGCCTACGACCGTAGAGGCAAAGCGCGACTTGTATCGCAAATTAACTATGCAGTCGTACGTACGAGGTTTAAAAGAACCTCTCGGCTCTCGTATACGGTGTATGAGGCCGCCAACGATCGAAAAGGCTTTGGAATTTGTTCAAGAAGAATTGAATGTTATGTACCTACAGCATAGGAATGAGTCTGTACCTGAGCGACGTAGTCCAGCTACGCAAGCGCAGCCATCAGCAAAGGTACCGTCCATAGTTCCTATTTATTCTGTACCTAAGGTTTTTAACTACGGAGCCCCTAGCTGGCAAAGACCAATGCCCACATCCGCGCATTTGCCACCTCAACCTCAACAGCAGGGTTGGCGTCCAGCCTTTCAATTTAACCAGGCCCCACAGCGTAACCCCATGCAACCATCGCGTACGCAACAAATGTTCCGGGCTCCTCCACCTAATTATAATCCCCAGAACGGAGGTTTTAAATTTCCACCTAGGAACGTACCCCCTCAGAACCAAGGTCCTAAACCTATGAGTGGAGTAAGCCATTTTGTGTCTAAGGCTCTTCCTCCTACTATCCAGGGCCACGATTGGCGTAGATTTGGCAATCCCCCTCCGACAAATTATTTCAAGACTAGAGAGGTAAATTTTAATGAGGTAGATAACTATGACTACTACTACTCTGACTATTACAGTGAACCAACTGACTTCACAGAGACTGACTATGGTAATTACTACGACTACCAGAGCGTCCCGGAGTATTACTATGAGACCCCGAACGACCCCCAGTTCATTGACGATGTACAGTCAAGCTCAAATGCGATTGAGCCCGCGCAACCGTCGTCACCTAGCCAGAAAGAGCAGGATTTTCCCAAGGGCCGTTCCAACAAAGAACAAAGATAGAGTTAAATTTACAGTCTAAGAAAGAACTACGGTACATACAGACGTCAAATCCACCTCTTAAACTACTCGTTGACACCGGTGCAAATCAATCGTTTATTAGCCCCGAGGCGGTCGATACTTATTTTCCGCACATTCCAAAAGATCTTGATCCTTTTGAGGTCACTAATTCACGTGTGACAAGCATTCATGACCACTCGATTACAATACCTCATTTTGTGGAATTTGGTGAGCAATCTAACATCAAACTTTTCATCTATAAATTCCACAACCACTTTGATGGATTGATAGGCCTTGATTTATTAGAAAACTGTAAAATAGACCTTAAAAATAACGTCTTGCTAACCGAACATGCCAGCATACCATTGTCTCGATACCAATGTAGAAAGACTAACCAACAGGAAACTATTCCTGCCTTTTCATCTAGGTTAGTTAACATCCCAATACATTATCCAGACGGTGACGTATTTGTGACGCAACAGATGATGGATAACTGTATTATTCACGACTGCGTCACCACTGTGACAGACAAGACCGGCATCGTAGAAATAGAAAATATGACAGATAGCGACATAATTATCTACTTTGACCAACCGACGCAAGTTGACGTTTGCAATATCGAGTGCGCACGCACTCAACAAGACCCAAGACGAGTGAAAAATGTATTGACAAAACTCCGGACTGACCACTTAAACGTTGAAGAGAAGGCGAACTTACAGACTTTGTGCGCACGCTACGCGGACGTATTTTATATTGAAGGAGAAGCTTTAACCTTCACCAACAAAATCAAGCACAGTATTAGAACTACAGACGAACTACCTGTTTATACAAAAAGTTACAGATATCCATTCATACATCGACAGGAAGTTAGGGACCAGATTGCGAAAATGCTAGAACAAGGCATCATACGTCCATCCGACTCTGCCTGGAGCTCACCTATATGGGTAGTTCCTAAGAAGGCTGATGCCTCTGGAAAACAGAAATGGAGACTAGTTGTAGATTTTCGTAAGCTGAACGATAAGACCATAGACGACAAATATCCGATCCCCAATATCACAGACGTTTTAGATAAACTTGGTAGGTGCCAATATTTCACAACTTTAGATTTAGCTTCAGGATTCTACCAGGTAGAGATGAACCCTGAGGATATATCGAAGACAGCCTTCAATGTAGAGCATGGTCATTTTGAATTTCTTCGTATGGCCATGGGATTAAAGAACTCTCCTTCTACCTTTCAAAGGGTGATGGATAACGTTCTAAGAGGGCTGCAGAACGAGATCTGCCTCGTCTATCTTGACGATATAATCGTCTTTAGTACATCTTTACAAGAACACATGACTAATCTTGAGAAAGTGTTCAACAGATTGCGAGAATCAAACTTTAAAATTCAGATGGATAAGTCAGAATTTTTACAGTTAGAGACCGCTTATCTTGGTCATATAATCAGTAGGGAAGGTATTAAACCTAACCCAGACAAAATTACAGCTATTCAGAAATATCCATTGCCTAAGACCACCAAAGAAATTAAGCAATTTTTAGGACTTTTAGGATACTATAGGAAATTCATACCCGACTTTGCTAAAATTACCAAACCAATGACTAAGTGCCTTAAGAAAACGAATAAAATCACGTTAGACTCAGAATACGTTGACTGTTTTGAAAGATGTAAGAAACTACTGACTAACGACCCGATACTTCAGTATCCTGACTTCAACAAAGACTTTGTCCTCACAACAGATGCTTCAAACGTAGCACTAGGTGCTGTACTGTCGCAAGGACCCATTGGGTCAGACAAACCGATTTGTTACGCATCTAGGACACTAAACGATAGTGAACTAAACTACTCTACCATCGAGAAAGAACTCTTAGCAATAGTATGGGCGACTAAGTACTTCCGACCCTACTTATATGGTCGTAAATTTAAGATCCTTACTGATCACAGGCCTTTACAGTGGGCTATGAACATTAAAGAACCCAACTCCAAACTAACGCGTTGGAGATTGAAACTTAGTGAATATGACTATCAAATAATTCATAAGCCAGGCAAAGTCAATACTAATGCAGATGCGTTATCCCGAGTAGAGATCAATAATGAAGAAATCGAAGATTTCCTCTCGGAAATTGATTCATTAGTGGTTCAACATTCACAGACACAACGCACGGGATCTTCTACGGCAACCGCACATACGAGCGTTGAGAATCCAATACTTGAAATCCCAATAACTGATGAGCCTTTGAATAAGTTCCATAGACAGATTTGCTTCACTATCGTAGGAGACATTAAACGACGCACGACAGCGACAAAACCATTTGACACACACACTCGCACATTCATACAGGTATCTGAATCATCTATTGAGCAAGATGTAATTAACGCGATAAAAGAGTATGTTAACCCGAAAGTTAAAACCGCTCTTAAGATTACTCCAACTTTAGGTATGTACGCGATCATTCCGATCATTCAAAAGCACTTTAAAAGCTCTTCTATGAACTTAGTTTTAGCAAAAACTGAGCTAGAAGATGTGAAGGAATACCTGAGACAGCAAGAGGTGATAAAACATTATCACGAAGGTAAAACTAACCACAGGGGAATTAGTGAATGCTACTTAGCCTTATCTCGGCGTTACTACTGGCCGAAGATGAAAGATGAAATTACTAAGTACATAAATGAATGTTCAGTATGCGGTCAAACTAAATATGATAGGAATCCTATTAGACCACAGTTTAATATCGTACCACCAGCCACTAAGCCCTTCGAGATAGTGCACATGGACCTTTTTACTGCACAGTCTGAAAAGTACTTGACCTTTGTAGACTCCTTCTCAAAGTATGGACAAGCCTACCACTTACGAGATGGTACAGCAGTTAGCATCTTACAAGGACTCTTGACTTACTGCACGCACCATGGACTTCCCTTGACTATAGTGACTGACAATGGGACTGAGTTCACCAACCAACTGTTTGCCGAATTCATACGACTCCATAAGATAAATCACCATAAGACTCTCGCTAACTCGCCTAACGATAATGGTATTATAGAAAGATTTCATTCGACTCTGTTAGAGCACTTGCGTATTCTAAGAGTGAAACAGAAAAGTGAACCAACAGTTAACCAAATGCCTTACGCAATATTAGCCTATAACAGTTCAGTTCACAGCTTCACTAAATGTAGACCTCATGACATCGTTAGAGGACATTTTGATCCTAGAGACCCTTTAGATGTTGATCTCACTCAACATCTGATGCAGCAATACATCTTAACGCACCGAGAACAAATGAAGACAGTCTATGAATTGATTAATCAATCCACGACACTTGACCGTACGAACCTTATGAACAGTAGGAATAAAAATCGTGAACCGGAAGTAGAGTACGAACCTTACCAGCAAGTATTTGTTAGAAATCCTTTTGCTTCGAGACAAAAATTAGCACCGCGCTACACGCAAGACACCGTTTTAGCGGACCTCCCGATTCATATCTACACCTCTAAAAAGAAAGGACCCATTGCTAAAAATCGTCTCAAGCGTTTACCTAAGAATAGAAAAGTGTTACAGGATTCGACTATCACTGATACTTCCCCAGACGCTAGCACTAGAGATAAGACATAAGAGTCTTGCCGAACCTAAGCATTTTCAACTACCGTGTTATAAGAGGTTTTAATAATGGTCTAGGGTCCGTAATTAAAAGCATGACTGGTATCTTGGATCATTCAGATGCTGAACGGTATTATAGCGGAGCTATTAACAGTGAAAAGACATCATGATGATGATTTATTTTATTTTTAGAATCATCTTTAGATCTTTAAAATATTACTTTAGCTTTTGTACGTGCATCGAGCACTCATTATAATATGTTAGGAATAGATAACTTAGAAAATATGATAAGTAAACTTAGAACTATTTTTAGTAAAAAAAAAAAAAAAAAAATTATAGTAGATATTATATTATTATAATACTAGGTTATTATTTTATAGCACACGAACGGTAATCAATTTTAAATTCCATTATCTCCCCAGATAATTTCAATCTCTTTAAACTATCTATCGTCCCTAACAAACTTAACCAAACCTTTATTCCCCCATATCCTTTCATGGCAACCAACGAAAAAGCTTTCTCGTACATGGAGGCTGAATGCCCGAAGTCCAATCATCTTCACCTCTGCGAAGAAAACTTCAATCATCACCCTCGCAATCATCCAGAATGCTACCAGAACCTCATCATCAACTCTTGGACAAGTCATGCCGATCACTGAAGACGCGGAGAACAATACCATCAACCTGAGAAGACTAACTACAGCATGTTGAAGAAAAAATTATCATACAACGCTACCACTCTATGCGTTCTTATTCGGTGCAGCCGCACTTACTATCGTCATGACCGGAGGCTGTACATGAGACGTACTAACTACTAAGCTAACGTTTGGACATCCAGCTACCAAGGAAGAGGATAATACGGAAGCGCACCCCTATGCTGTTCCTGAGGGACCCCGAACCCGGAGATCCGTCCCAGCAACATTTTCAATCAAAGTTCTCAAATAGTTGCTGCTCTGAGGGTGGAGATGTTACATACTCACTATGCACCTAATCTGCGGAGTAGTAACTGCAGCGTTGCAATCCGATGTTGTTCGACTTGTACAATGCGACTGTCTGATCAGCAAATTATATTTTACCTAGATTACCGGAACGCGGCAATTACGGAAGCGTGGTGTCATTCTACACTGGGTACTTGCATCGACCAGACGTAGTCTCTTTAGTTTTTAACTTAGAATATTTTTACGTAACTTTGTACGATTTTTAATTAAACTCTTTTAAAAGTCTTTGGTTTTTTTTTAAAGCCATCGATTGTGGCCAACGTAATTAGGGTACATATTTCTATGTAAAAGCGCTCGTGACGTAGCTGGCTATGGTATTCATAACATAACAGATCAACCAACGTTAAGCACTGTTGCAATTAGATGATGAATTCCCGTTGTCCCGGCAAACATGTCCTCTTAGGCGGCCTGTAATGCCGTCACAAGAGTTGGCCACTCATATCGAACTTACTTCTTTTTCTTCTTCTTTTATGGACTCAGTGGCATATTTCCCACAATTTCGCCAGTGTCAAATGAGTTTGATTGTCGCATGGCAACGTAAAAAAACAAAATTTTGAACGAAATGGCGGCGTTTCTTTCAAAATGGCCAAAAACAATTCATCGAACTTACTTACTTTTTATTGTATTTGAAAATGGCATAATATGTCATGGCTTGCTATATACGTAATAAATAATATAAGTATTCAGTTTCCTTGTCATTCTTGTGTCAATAAACAAAGACGATGACAGGGTATGACGATCCCACCACTCCAAAATCCATTGTTCCCTGATTTTAACCTAAGCAATCCAACGACATTTTAAATCTACTAGATTAAAAGTCATGATTATGATTAAATTTTATGCAATCGACTAAGTTGCAAGGCACTCACAGTGCAAGTAGTTTGCGCATGTCACTTTGGACCAGAAGGCCTGAGACCAACTTCCGTAATTCAGAAACTCGCTCCAAATTTGTCTCAATAACATTGTTAATATGTCAGTGTTGGCCCAACGAAAACCTGAACTGTGCTGGAAGTCCTCGGCTTAAACAACCAACTTTGTGTGGTCCGATGTATGAAACTCGAACACTGTAGTTGGCAAACTATATTGAACTGGCATTAGTCTTGCTCGGATAACATTCTAACTTGGTGCGCCCTTTGTTCACAGGTAGTGGTACCTTTGCTAATTGGAAAACAAACTTCGAAGATGCTAGAAGAGGTTAATAGGGGCGCTTGATCATGACACGGTTTGTACCCGGGGCGTGACGCTGCGCTGGTCCGGCCATCAGTGCTGCCGTACAAGCCATAACCACCAGTGTCACTAAACGGCAGAGTTGTGTTGTGCATGCATGTAACACTACACTACACGTGACGTATTGCAAGGCCGAACAAGCGTACGACCCATTCCATCAGAAAACTTGTACACTCACGAGCTTTATTTATTGAATATCTTACAGAATTTCATACGGTGAAGGAAAACATTGTGTGGAAACCGGCATGTTCAAGAACCAAAAATTCGAAAGAAATGTGCCATTAACCAATACGCAGCGCATTGGGTCCGCGTGAGGATCTAATCACTCTCGCTCGAGTATAGGCCAGTGTCCCAGCAATGGGAACATTAGAAAGCTGTCCTAATGATGATTATCTTCAGATTAGTGTCAAAATCCCCTTTGAAAATCCCCTATTAAAGGGATTTTGGGAATTTTAGAGTCAAAATGCCCTTTGGAGCTTTAAGCTCGGACTGAAGGGGATTTGGACACAAAAAAGTTCCCAAATCCCCTTTGTAGGGTAATTCTTATTTATTCTGTGAAATCTTTCAATAAAATACCTAAGTTATTGAACGTAATGGCTGTCAAATTTGGACAAAAACACAAATCAGAAAGCTGGAAGTGTGTTAAAAATCAATGAAAGAAAGGTGCATGTTAGGTGCATCAGAACATCAGACAAGATATAAAACACAATGATCAGGGAAAAACAAGTATACCCAACGTGGATTGAAGAAATGGAGTAAAAGTATAACCAAAAACAGGAAAGGTGGAAGACAATTTAAAAGATGAGAAGACGAAATAAAAGTGATAGCGGGACAAGCATGGACAAGAACAGGTAGAAACGGACACGATTGGAAGATGTGCCTTTGTATCTAACTGGGACATACGGTTGGCGATGATACAGTTTAAACCTAAATATTTACAGATACAGAAAAACTGTTTTAGTCTACTGTTTAATATCGAGCCAGACCGGATGTCACTTGATATCTCTGACATACCTCTTTTCTGACAGTATTATTTTGTTGTTCATATTATGAACAAATTAAAATATTAAACATATTTATACATCATGTGCCACGACGATATTTTTTACGTTGAAAAACTGCGGATGAAATAATTTAGACAAAAATTGTAGGGGTAAGTATTTATTAGATTATATTAAGCATATGATATTATTTTAAAATTTTGCTTCAATTCGGTGTAAATGTTTACATAGTAATATCAAGTACTTATAACAAAGTTGCTTCACGCCCTCTGTCCCTTTGTATCATGTACGTTTAGATCTTTTTACTATGCAACGGATAATACGGTTTTCATCAATAGATAGAGTGAATCAAGTAAGGGTTTAGGTATAGACTAAGCACCCGTGGAAAACCAGGGCGGGTTGCTAGTAATAATATTTTAGAGAAGTGGAACGCCATGTCGAAGTTTACTGTTTGCAAATTACGTAATACGAGTAGCTGCATGTAGGTTCAGTAACCGGAATACATACGTAACCAGTACCTACAGCAAAATTAAATTAAAGTTCACTCTGGAATTATTTCAGGAACTAGGTATTATATGACACTTCTTACATGACTGACAAGTGACAACTATGAGTGATATTCCACATTTTAACCCACGCTTTTCTATAGGGTTTGGGAATTCTGTTCTTGGTGCATTTCTACAGCTACATTTCGTAAAAAAATAAGCTTATTTGGTTACATTACGAGTATTGAAGCGCCCGTAACGTAGCTGGCTATGTTGTTCATAATACCAACGAAGTTAAGCACTGTTCCGCATAGTCACCATGTGGATGAGTGACCGCCAGTGGCATTAGTTCCGTTCTTAATTATTTCTAACCACATTCTTTATGGTAAAATCAGCAGAATTTATAATGATTATCAGGAAATAAGATTCCTATTTGGCACCTCTCGGAAAAGATCTTTTACCTTTGTATGTTTGCTACATTTTTGCTAGTTCCATTAAACTTAGCAAAAAAATATGCTAATAATCGTAAACAAAGACATAAAAACAATTTCCACGCAGAAACTTATCTAAACACATCAGCTTAATGTCATTTTTGTTATACATTTTAACAGCCGTAAGAAAACTCGTTCGAGTTAGTTTATGGCTTGGACCTCGTAAACGAGGTTCGATTCCCGACCCTGAACAAAGTAATAAAAATGCGATAAACATTTCCGACAAAAATCCATTTTGTGTTTATAGTGGTCTAGCGTTTACATAGTTGTTTAGCATCATAATAAATTATTCCGAGACACATCCAATTTTCAGAAACGCTCACGCGACGTGTGGGATATACTACTCATGTATGTATAAATAAACATTCGTTTTATGAAAAATAAGTACCTATCTAAATCCAGAGGGAAGGGCGTTTGTGATGAGCAAGAAAAAAGCACATCAGATAAAAATAACATAATATTTTTTTTAACAAAGTTTATAGCATCCATGCGAAGTCAACGCGGGTCGCTAGTATTAGATATTTATATATTTATGTGATTATCAGATGGTCTAAGACAATAGAGCGGTCACAGAAAGTTGTCAAATGGAGAAGGCTTCACATCGGCCTTGGCACTTTATGGAAGAGGCCTATGTCCAGCCTATGGACGTTTATTAACTGATATGATGATGATGATGAAGCAGTAGGTATTTATCAAAATATTAACGAGTAAATAAAATGTATGTATACTACCTATTAGGTATAACCTTCCAGTTATTATCGATTCAAATAGGCCCACGCTAAAAAGTTAAATTGCCCGATCGCTAGCGGCTGTCTGAATATCAGTAGATGATGCAAACACACAGTTTATACAGTAAAAACATTGCGAACTCCGAACATGTTCTGAGCAGAGGCTGAAGTTGGACAGACTTTGCTCTCGAGTTATACCACAGCTTTGATTTATGCTACACATTCGTATGTTACTTTTACTACCGGTATAGATTCACTGAAATAACAAAAATATTACTCTTAATTTTAATTATATTGAAATAAAATGAAATATTTATTGTTTTTGTTAATCGAAGAGTTGATAGCTAATGTATGAAAGATTGTACGAGTAGTTTGAATATTTGTCTTGATTGACTGACAGACAACGCAGAGCCTAAACTGCTGGTCGTATAGACTTAAAATTTTGAATGTATATCCGTCTTGGTGCGCAGGGATTTTTTAAATTCAACCCCTGAGGGAGTGAAAAGGGGTACAAACGTTTGTATGTACACTAATATTATAAATAGAGAAGATTTGTATTTTTGTTTGTTACGAATAAACTCAAAAACTAAGTAGTTTTTGAGTACTGGTCTGATTTCAAAAAATCTTTCACCATTAGAATGCTACATTATCCCTAAGTAACATAGGCTATATTTATTACTAGCGACCCGCCCTGGCTTCGCACGGGTGCTTAAGTTTTCTTTGCACTCGTGCGAAGCTGGGGCAGATCGGCTAGTTCTCCAATAAATATGATGCATTCAAATATTTTTAAAACTACCCCTAAAGTTTGCATAGGAATGTATCGTAACGCCGCATGGAATTTGTTTGAAACTTAGTATTAATATTCTTCATGGCAAGTTATAAACGTAATGCCTACTTCATTAATTTTTACCCCTCACACCAAAGAAACTTTGTGGACTATAAATATTGTTTATTTATCAATCCCGCTATCACTTCAATCAACTTTCTTACTAAAATAATCATTTTAATATACTTATATGATTATTTTGATGTATTTATAACTTTTGTAGCAAATCCGAGTATTTTACAGTATTTTAAGATAATTATCTAAATTAGGAATTACTACGATTAGGCAGGGTGATCCCCACTGCTATCATTAAATGGTATTTTGAAAATGATTGATTGACTGATAAGTGGACAGAAGCCCAAGTTTACCAACAAAAACTGTCACCCTAGGCGGACAAAACTAGGTGAGAGATGGGAATAATCCAATTTAACGGACGGTTAGACCTTCAATTACCTGTAAATAAACAAATAAAATTAATTATGGACAATTCACACAGCATCATCTAGCCACAAGCTATGCAGAGCTTGTGTTATGGGTACTAGATGACTGATAATTAAATATATAAATAAATAATAAATAAATAAATATTTTGTTTTTTATTTTATTACATATTATTTTACAATCATTTTTCCCAAAGCGGGAACCGAACCCGCAACCTCTTGCGTCGCAGGCGGACCTTTACCCGCCGTGCCACATGGTCGTTAATCACAATAATAAGCTCTAAACTACCATAGTTATTTACTTACGTATTGTGTTATTACTATTAGTTGGTTTTAGCATCTAATTTTTAATATTTTATGATCAGTTTACTAACTTTTAATCAATCTAACAGAAGATTATAAACACGCCACAGTTCTAAAAGTATTAAACAACCCTTTTGAAATTGTTGTAAAAGCCACAAATATCGAGAGAATTAAAACGTCGAAGTTCATCGCATCAGCTGTGTATTGGAGAGGGGTCGACGTGACGGCCTTTAACGTGGGCACTTAAAGTTTTCTCATAAATATGGACATCACTACTGAGTCACATCACTATTCATAACATGTGTTCGCTAACATTGAAGGCTGACCCTTTTTTTGACTACCCTCATATTCAGTAGGGCGGGCGTTCTCATTTAGTGCCGACAAACGTCACAGTTTTAGTGTCGGATCATTTGGTAGCAAAAAGACGAAGAGCTTGATTTAATTCATTACCTACTCATGAATAACTAGGTCAGATCACTTGAGTCCGTGACGCAATGTGGCATCATAATTGAATTTTACTATCAGAATACCTCATGAAAGGAAGTGTATCATTATAAAGTTACACACTGGTTCGTAGTAATAATAATCTGTTCTGTTATTACTCTGTGGTTCTGTGGTGTGGCATGCCAAGAAGATAAACGAAAGACAAAAGAATTTTATTGAAAAAAAAAATCTAATGTTATGGAAATTAATTAACCGCACACCGAAAAAATATTCGCACATCTCAGGTGAGGAGTACTCCAAATAAATGACTGACTACTAAAAATGCGGACTGCGCAACTTATATACTTACTATTTGATTTGCACATTTTTGCTTCAACTAGCTTTAAGACGTTTCAAAATGATCCTTGTGATTTTATTCAAATAAATCATTTTTGACTTTGACTTTGACTTTGAACACGAGCATGTGTCTATGTATGGTATTTTATACTGCAAAGACAAAACTTAACTTTATTGTGTTTAGGGTACCATTTTCCCACTGGTTTCATTTATCCACTGGTATCACTTTTCCACTGGTACCCCTTTTTTCACTGGTACAATTTTCCTACTGGTAGGTACCATTAATTTAGTACTAAGTTTCTACTACTTTAGTTTCAAACAAATCGCACGACGCGCTACGAAGTTCTCATACAAACTTTAACACTCTCTACACCTCGTTCTAGGGGTAGTTTTCAATTTTTTTTTCGTGAGTCTTATACCAAAGAGTTAACAATCAAATGCTACAGACCTTACAATAGTTATACAATCAGAACTGTTTCTTACTCTATAATTATTGTATGCTGTTGGTCACTGTTACAAGTTACAATAGATCTGTATGTATTGTAACAGTAACTAACAGCTCGTCCATCTTGTACATAGCGGAAAACAATGCTTGTGATTATTTCCTTCTTCAAACAAAAGCTAAATGCTGAAGCCATTTAAAAAATCACTCCTTTATTAAGCTTGATAAAAATAATAAGCTTTTGTGCTTGGCTCTTAGTAATATCTAAGAACAGTGCTTGTGTAGTGAACTCTTGTTATTGTATACTGCTGTTGTTTTCATAAAACTGCAGATAAAAACACTGGAAATATTTCTATTTAGTACCTACCTACCTACAACTTAACGACTGTAGGTGCTAACTCGAGTTACTTTTATGCGTTGTAATAATGGTTACTCTTATATTATACTATGCTCTTGAAACTTGAAAGGTACTATCATAAATGCGAAAGTTTGGTTAGTTTGATGGATGTTTGTTACTCAATCACGCCAGAACGGCTGAACGGATCTGGATGATATTTGGCACAGAGGTAGATTATAGTCTGGAAAAGTACAAAAGCATAAGTATCGATATACTTTTTATCCCGTAAAAATATACGGTTCCATGCACACATTAAAGTTCCCACGCGAACGAAGTTGCGGGCAAACCTGACTATTTCATATTGCGTAAATCTATTCTTTTGAATCTTTGTCCTGCCTGACTGACTGACTGACAACACACAGCCTAAACCGCTGGGCGTAAAGCCTTAAAATAAGAGTATATCTGACTTGGTAGAGGTGTACTAAGAAGGGATTTTATGTAGTTCAGCCCCTAAGGGGTTAAAAAGGGATAAAAATGTTTGTTGTTTGTATGAATAATCGTATACCTAATACTTACAAACTTAAAACTTGGCACTAATATTCTTCAATAAATTTGATAAAAGTTAGTATTAAAATTAGTCGGATTTAGGGGGTGTTAATGTTTTAATAAATTTATATTGTACTAAATTAATGGTACCAGTGCAGTGTGAAAACGGTACCAGTGGAAAAATGGCACCAGTGGAAAAATGGTGTCAGTGAGATATGGTACAAGTAGAAAAATGGTGCCATTTTCCCAATATGCGTGAAAATGTGACACCAGTGGGAAAATGGCACCAGTGGAAAAATGGTACTAGTGGAAAAATGGTACTAGTGGGAAAATGATACATGTGGGAATATGGTACCGCAAGTGAAACCGCGCGGACAACAGCTAGTATTATAATGTTTGTTGTGTGTTAAACTTTAACTAAATACATGTAGAAATCTTTGGTGTTAATTGTTAATAAACCCAGGAGGGAGTGACCAAGCGTTCGGTAGCAACGATCTAGAACAATCTGTCTAACACTGGGCTCTTACAGGAATAACATTGTAAACTTTAAAATGGAGTATGCAGTTGCTGACACTTAGTTAATTAATGTGGAAATGTATTTCTTTATAATAATAAACGTTTACTAAAACCATGTGAGCTGGCAAAGATAAAGCTAAACTTTATAGGTAGGTCATTTTATTTTATTATTTTGTGCGTGTGACATAAAATATATGTCAATTTCGCAAATTGATTAGGTACCAAATTTATCGAATTGCGTCAGTGCCCACCAAAGTTGTCTTCTGACTCTAATTTACTGTTATTTACTTTTATTTGTGGAAACCTATTCCTTAAAATCACGTTGATAATAAAATACCCTGTATACCTACTCGTATTATAGTCTGTCTCAAGATCATCATCATCATCATTACAGCCTTCTAATGTTCCCACTTCTGGTCTACTCTCAAGCGAGAGTGATTGGGTCTTAATCTACCACGAGGACCTAATGCGGATTAGTGGATGGCACATGTCTTTCGAATTTTTAGTTCTTGGACATACCGGCCAAAGACATAAATGTTCGAAGATATACATAAATATCGTGAGCTGGCACGATATTTTTCTTTAGCTAGGTACTGGCATTTCGCACATACATTTTTGAAATAGAAAAATTCATTGGTGCACGACCGGTTCCGAACCCACGACCTTATGATCAGATGGCGGGGTCACTACCACTAGACCACCAGTGCTCTTATATTCTGTATGCTTTATAGTCTGTCTAAAATATATTAAACATTTTAAAATGTACGATAAGTAATAAGTACCTAATATAAATAATAGCATACAATAAATTCAAGGGTCATCAGCAGCATGCATCAGGTTCATTCAACATCTGTTCAACAGTTTATTAAATTGAAAATTTATTTAACATTTCAATTAGTCCTCTACGAAGCACGTTTCCAGCAGGCATCCGTACTTAGTATAGTCACCAATCTTTAGTACCATGCGCGCTTGGTTTTAAAATGGCGCCATGCGGTGAGAGCAGCTTTGGCGCCACGCCCAGTCCTGCCACAGCCATTACTAGATTCTTTAATATTTTAATACTGTGCATAATGCATCGCATTTTAACGTTGAGCCTTTAGACAGTGTGACAGATGAATTTAATCCCGACGAAGTGAGTCCGCATGCCGCCGCGCGTTCAGAATTTTTGAGAGTCGTCGTCTCATGCTGTCCGAACTTATAATAATTCTCCATAATCGCATTTAATTTTTAGGTTGATTTCGTGATCATCAATATCAGGTTAACAGTAATAAAGTGGCCAGATCGATAGGAAGGTAGTAGCTTTGTCTTCTACATATAGTTATATAAGTACGCTGTATCAATTAATCAATTAGTTATTTTAATTAGTTAATATTTTACTTTAACGAGATTGCTCGCAAGCAATTAAGTCATCTCATCTTGGATTTAAAAATGTATGCCATTTTCGTAATCCAAACATTCGCATTTTTAATTATTAGTGTGATAAGATAAGTGATGTGATATGATTTTGCGTAACATGAATATTTTATTTAAGTATTTTTTAGAGACTTTATTAATTTTTTAAAGGAAAGTTTCTGCTAATATCTACCAACACTGACTTCAACGGAAACAACACTGAGCATCTCTAGTGATTTGAAGCTATATTTATGGCTCAACGTTTCATTTCATGTGTATTTTGCATGCTTTCTAATATGGTCTTAGGAAAGTTTACAGAAAATACCAAATCTGTGCGTTGTTAAATTACGAAATCAACAAATAAAATCAATTCATGAATGATTGATTGATAAATTTCCATTAGCGATAGACAATGCTTTGACGGGGGTTTCACAAAAGCTGTCAAAGTTAGTTTAGAGTTGGACCAACGCATCGGCAAGTTTGCCTTGATGTAAGGAATCGGTATATAAATTCATTTTATTTTAATAATAGGTATAACCTGTTAGCTGTCGTGTCCCAAATAATGAAAGTGGTAGGTAAACAATAGGTAAACGTTAACGTATATCGTCCGGAGTGCTTAGCACGAAAAACTCGTTTGACAATCGTTAATGTAAACGTATAGTCCAGGCCGTCCAGCTGACAACTTGTATAGGATTTTTAACAGCGTCTCTCTAGTACGTTAAATGAACTACCAAAATTCCATACAAATTGACAGCAGGACGATACGTTAACGTTTACGATTGTCAAAAGTATTATTCCGGATACGGCCTCATGCCAGTTAATTACCTACCTACTACTCATTTTATTATCAACTAGTAGACCCGGCGCAGGCGCAGTTTAACTCGCGTTATTTTTTTTTTTGCATTTTTATTACACCCTGTATATTTTCTCACCGTTTAAACCTTCCCTGGAAGAAACAAATGTTTGTAGAAGTCCAGGTATGCTAAAAAATAAAATAACGCGAGTGAAACCGCGCCGGGTCTACTAGTCTTATATATAAACATGAATCGCTGTGCGTTAGTCTCGCTAAAACTTTCAAGACCAAAATTACCCAAATCGGTCCAACCGTTCTCGAGTTTTAGCGAGACTAATGCACAGCGATTCATTTTTATATATAAGAAGAAGATGACATCAATAAATAGTGGTCTAACCATTCAATAATAAAACCTTGCGTACACACTTTGCAATAAAACATGGTAGTAGTTTGCGTAAAATAGGTGCAATATACCCTTAGTTGTAAATAAATCATAAAAATAGCATCGCACCTTTCAAAAGCCCTACTACACTAACTGGCAAATCAACCTGACTTCACGTGAAGCGGTAATTTAAAGCAGACAAAAATGCCGAAAAATAAATTTTCTAAATATTCGCAAACTGTACAATTGTCTTATTAATCTTATTAAAATTATATAAAAAGTATATAGAAGTTACAACCTATTTATGTTTTACTCAGTTTCTTGTATAATATACTCAGCTGTCAGCCAGCACTCATCAAGCTTAAGAAGATTTTTTGTTTGTGATAAAAACACAAACAAACAAACCTCTTTTTCTAAAAGCACTAGCTTAAGTTTTATTTGCGCTAGGGTGGGTTTTCTTAACACATATTTTAGAATCTACGACACGTAGTAAGCAAACCTCACGATATATGGCTACGATTCTTTGGGATTTATGGAGGCCGAGGGAAAAAAGTTGTGTTAGGTATTTGAAAATCTTAGTAGGTGTTTTTTAGATATGTGAAAAACAGCCAAGCTTGCTCTAATAGTGTACGGTCTACCAATTTTCAATTTGTTATAGATTTGCAAGCCTGTTTTTGTTTAATATAAAATAATTCCTTTTTCGTTTACCAAATTCTTCTACGTTAGCATGATTTTTTTTTATTTCTACAAGCAAGTTTGGCGAAGTTTGTATAACTTGTTCAAAGATAAAAGAGCCCAAATTACAACGCACACACAAAATACACATTTTTCGTCTACTGTGAACTCATTTCTACTATTGAATTATTGTTTTTGACTTTGGGCTCAAAAGTTTAATCCCTATATTTTTTAATCGTATTGGGCGAAAATAATAACGCGCCATAGCGCATTATGTCTCAAAAACTAATGTAGAACAATAGAACAAACAACAAACAAACAACAACTCCAGGCACGATTCAAATCTTAGAAAATATTAAAATAATTTTAATTTTTTTCTTGGGTGCCAATTTTAAATTTTAAGCACGATTTGAAAAAAACCTCGATGGAAAAAAAATATTAAAAATAGTAGTTTTGCGCGTGTTTTAATTTGGATCTCAGGAACCCTATGGTATTTCAAGATGATTGTCACTTTGATGAATAAGTGCGCAATGGAGCTTTTTTGTCTTTGCGCATCACAAACGGCTTCACGTCGGCCGAGATTCGTCGCTAAAACTATAATAACTATACTTACCTATTTGTTAAGTTCTTAAGACAGTTGGTCTAGTTTAAAAACAAGGAAATAACTAAGTTTTTCTCTTATTCCGGACCGTGCTGGCATCAGAAGTGCCATGGTGAAGTGCATTTTTCAAAGTTACGTTTGATATTAAAAGGCGTCGAGGTGCTAATCTATGCTAAAGTCCACTCAATCTAGGATATAGATCTATAGATCTAGGCTTCCGTGAAGTTAGCCGTTTCGATGCGCAATGGAGCTTTTTCTAACTAAATCGTCTTTGCGCATCACAAAATTTTCATGGAAGCCTAGATCCGCTGAGAGAACTATACTTAACTACTTCAATGCTAGTTACCTGTACGGAACCTTAGCACTACATCATTCGTAACGAACTGTACCTATACTTACAACTAAAGAATCAATAATTTTGTTTCCTGTTCGAGTTACCGACAAAACACCGGGAACTAATGTTTGGAACATTTCCAATTTGTCTGTACGTTTCTTATGGGTGTGTGCAAGTGGCATATTCATCTGAGCGCTTCCGTGCTTTGCAGGGCACGTGCAGCTACCGGTCTAAGCTATAAAAGTCATTTGGCCATGACGGAGGTCTTCGGCTGGCTTATAAATTCCGCCAACATACTAACTTAATTTAGGAGAAAATGGAAACAACGTATTTGATAATAAAAGTTTATGACCAAAATAATAATTTAAAGTAAGTATTCAAAAAGTTGACAATAGTACCTATGTGGGCACACACCCATGTATGTAAGCAAGATGTTTTCTTTCCTTCATCTTAAAAGAGCACTGGCATTGCTCAATATGTACATTTTTCGAATAGAAAAATCCATTGGTGCACGACCGGATTTGAACCCACGACCTTAGGACCGGCAATTGGGATCACCACTAGACCACCAGTACTTTCTAGACCACCAGTGCTCTCTTTGAATCTTAATAAAGCCCAATCAAGGTAGGACGGTACTCAGGCAGAAATAGAAGTGGTATTTCTACAGGTACAACTATTGGATAGGTTGGTGAATCATGTACAACCTTTGTTGCTCCGGTTCCATACTTATAGGCCTGGATCACAAGCTTGGAGCAGTAGCTGGGATCTTGTGCTTGAAAATTTGTAATAGTAACTGAGTATTGAATGTCAATCGTTTTCTCTTCTCCTCCTGATGCGTTATAGTAGTGAGTATAAGCCCAATCAGCGGCCATATTAGCGATAGAGCAGTCAGGGCAACGAAATACCGATATACTATTTCCTGCACACCGATGCTCTTCGTACCATTTGTCTTTCGAAATCCGGCGGTTATTACTTTCAAGGCTCACGTCCGCCGAAGCTGAAGATGAAAGAAAACCAGAAGAAAAAAAACCTGTCTCACGTCCACCTGGCATTTCGAGCACCCAATAATCCGTCGCCATGATCGCCGCGTGCCCGATCGACCTTCTAAGCCAGGAGCCTTTGCTGATCAATATATCACCTTTCTCCAAAACTTTTTCAAATTGTTCCTTGTTTTCTTTTTCACTCCGCCGATATCTTCGCCATCTCATTGGAACTGCATCCATAATCAGGCACTCTTTACTCTTCAAGTACGTACGAAGAGATAACCAGTCAATCAAGGTCTATTTATTTTGGTATCTGTATCTATAACAAATCACAAAACAAAACATTTAAGAGTAGTGACAGCAAAATTAACAGAAGTCATATCAGAAACTCATATATAGACTACTTACGAGTCTAAATTGACTCACGTCAACATAGGCCTGACAACTAAACTACTTCGAGATAAGTGTGTCCTTTTCACCCAAATCCTCGAACAACGCTAGGAAAATTAAGCAGAAAATACTTTGTAATATACAATTAGAGACATTGATAATACTTTTTTTCGGAGTTTACAGCGGCATATTCGTCAAAGACTTGCGTTTCATGAGTCCAGAGACTTACGACAAAATGGCGAATCCCCTAAAACAAACCAGACACATTCTAGGCGGACAGGGCTGGGTGACTAATACAATATAATTAATTTTACCTACCATTCACACCACCCTGGTTTTTTAACAAGTCAGGATAGCAGAACGATCACAAAGTCCACGCCATTTACGAGGCTAAAGAGGTCTCGTATAGTACTTAGTATAGTTATAATTAATAGTTATCATATCAACCATATAGGGTCTTTGATGATTAGTGCGCGATATTCAAGGAATATGTTCCTGACGTATGTATGTATAGATAAAAACGCAAATTCACAGCTGTGTGTTTCTGGCGCGCAGTTGTGGCCATAACAAGAAGCAGCTGTGTATACACGACCTGCCGATGCCGTGTAGATGACGCAAAGGCCCAATTCATCCAAATAGAAGGCCATTTCTGCCACAACCAAGAATCTAATCACAGAGATATAATTATGGAACTATATTAAAGACATGGCGGCAATCTGAAACGACACAGCGCAGCGGCCGTGTACGCTCTGCTGAGGACTAGCTGCCTGGGGCGGGCAATGCTAAAAAAAATACATACCTACCTACCTACATGTATAATAATAATAAAATAACAGCAAGATTACTGTTAAATCGAATGTGTCAAAACCTAAGTACAATGCAGGAAGCGCAGTCTCGGACATAAGCATGACGTACCCCTACATCGACCGCGTCGTCATCTCTACAAGTAACGTGACGTGCGTGCCAGAACAACAAAGTACATAATTATAGAATTGAAATAAATACTTACTTACTAGAGCATATACCTACTTATAAGTTATAAGTATTAAAATAATAAAAAAAAAACAAAGGTTTAACATAAAACTTAGATGATACTCAGCAGTTATTAATAAGACAATTTTAGTTTATTTGACAATTGTACCTAAACAGAGTGGTCCAAACATAGACGACAATAAGAAAAAAAAGATGTCTCAGATTCAGGGTTTGTAACCGAAAATACCATGTATGTTCCCAGTTTTTTTGTATTTTTTGAGTTATGTTTTTTTAAGTACCTACAAGTAAATTATTTTTGTGACAATGTTTGGTTTGAAACTGATAAAAAATAATTTTAGGTGTTTTTTTCCGAGGTTTTTTTTTGTAAAATAATTTCAATGAGTTGTACAATCATGCATAAAATAATCAATCTCCTATCATTAGTGCAAATTACAAAAGTTTTGATCAAAGTGACGAATTTGTGTTTGAGAGAGTCAAAGTTGAATTTAATCAATAAATTAAAAATCTAAAAACCAGAATCCATGGTTTGTTAGTGTTCTTAAAAACTTTCAGGGACGCTTTCATAATATTACAAAAAATATGCAACCTATTATTTGCTGAAATCGGCTTTCAAATGTCCTACTAAGGTGAAGGTTTCCAAAAAAGTAGATTAGGCTCTAGGAAATTTTTGTTTTTATTGTGTTAACTAAACTATGGTGTTTACCATCCATTACATTATGGGAATACTAAAGATATTTAAAAAAAAATATAATTTAATTTAAAGCGGGATAATCTTTAGATAATAATATAATCTTTAGAAAATAGGTTATAATGGTTAATTACCCTTAAAATTATTCTGGTAGTAAATAAATGACTTACTTAGATTTTAAGTTTCAGTTCTCCCGTGATCATTGTGCATGTAGTTACCTACTAGGTAGATATAGGTATAGGATGAAAGATCATAAAAATTAATGTAGGTACATATTTAAATAGCTTCATATACCTACCGAGAAAAAAACTTAAATAGCAGCGTCAGTCTAAAAAAAGATTATTTTGAAAATACTCACTCATGCGAAGTCCTTGCTTACTTCCTCTGTGCCATGCCATGCCATGTATTACACTTTATTAGACACATAAACAAGCAAGCCACTGACAGTGACAACCTGTAAACGAGTGACGCTTGCGCATTGTAGACAATACAGTAAAAATTAAGAGTACAAGACGTTCCATTATACGCAAAATATGATTTGCAATGCTAAGCGACACGCGACACTGCTTATCATTTGTCTGGTTAATTCAATCTTTTTTTGTCCATGACTACTTACTAAAAATCTTTTAAATAAATCTGTTTATAAGCAAAAATTACAAAAATCAAATCAGTTGATTTTGCATAGTTTATGTAGAGTGTCGCTTCGACTGCTCGAAATAACCTTTGGGATGTATTTAGGCTTAACCGCCTATAGCTCCACCTACATGACCTACAGGAAAACATTTCTGTTATTCCAGAATAGGTTCAATGACCAAAGTTAATTTAGTTTATTGACGAGAGGTGTCGCTTAACTTATTTTTTGTTTAGCAGGATAAAGGTTTTCTGTGATTGGGATGGGCTTCAAGATTCTATAACAGCTATGAAATTTATGTAGTAAGTAGGTACTTATTAATTCCCTTCGAGCATATAAACAAATTCTCAATGTCTTCGTTAGTTCCATGATAACAGCTATAACAGGCCATGACAGTCATTGATGGTAGGTAATAAATAAGTACTTCAGAGTTCACCACTAAGTACTAACTCACACATTTAAAACTTTCCTTTATTGATAAGTTTATACGGAGACAAGAAATACGATGGAATTGTAGACGGCACAATAGCTCGTCCTACTATCGACAGATCAGTTATGACTTTGGCGGACCCAGTGCCATAGTAGTAAGCTTGGATCACGAGCTTGGAGCAGTAACTAGGATTCAAGGACCAAATGTCCGGAGTAAGCGAGTATCTGATGTGAATTTTCTTCTGTTCTCCGCCCGATGGGTTGTAGTAGTGAGTGTCAGCCCATCCTGCTGCCATCCTTGCGATAGAGCTGTCAGGACAGCGGTACACCGTCGTCCAATCCGATGCGTGCTCGTCAAACCATTTGTCTTTAGGAATCTGCCGATTATTGTCAAAGAGACTCTGCCGTGTGCCAGGCATTTCGAGCACCCAATAATTGGACGTCATTATCGCTGCATGCCCGATCAATCCAACAGAACCACCGCCTGAGCTGATCAAAATATCCCCTTTTCGTACTATATTAATAAACTCTCTCTTGTTGTCCGCCGTGCTTCTTTTAGTTATTTTTCTCCGCATCATGGGCTCCATGGTGTCAGACATTACACCAAAGTTGTTCAGAACAAGCCATTCTATATAATTAATTGGAAGGCTGCCGTTCAGTGAAAAGTATACGGTGTATAAATCTTTAAAAACGTTTTGTTCGTCTCTCTGGAAAGACGATAATGGATATTTTTCGGGATTTATTATTCCCAAGTCAACGCCAATTTGATACATCTTGATGGATGCCTCGTCGTGGTTAGAAGAGAAATGCAATTCTAAAACAATAAAGTTTATCTCAAACGTCTCAAACACTAGGTATTCATTCGTCATGCATGACCGTTCACATAATAAAGGAAAAAAATGTCTTTCATAATTGAAGCTTTGGGTTTTACTTTACTGCTGTTATAATCAACACCAGACCAGACAATCGATTTGAACGTTTCGTCACTTTTTGAAATAAAAACAAATAATAAGTAAATTACCTAAGTGTAGGTACTTACCGTTCTCAACATCTTCAGCGATCACAAAAGATATTCCTATAGCCAACGATACGACTAAGAAAGCTACTAAATTCTTAACTGTCTTCATGGCTTATTCGAAATGTTTTATTTGTCTCTTTCCATGATTCAGGCTTTTTATACAATACTCACATGTTCTTGTGAGACTGTTTTGAAGTACTTATGCATACATTGCAGGAACTGGGGATGTACCTAGTGTACTAGAGATAAAGAAATTGGAACACTAGTATTTATCATAAATGACGCCAATAAAACCTAGGGAATATTGCAACCTTTGTTGGTTTGGCACACTTTAGTCACCGAGTTTTAGTTGACTCGTGGTATTGTTATTAAGATTTGGAGTTGGATTGGATCTAGGCAATCATGAAGTAAGCCGTTTCGATGCGCAGCGCAATGGAGCATTTTCGAACTAAACTTCTCGGTGACCATCTCTGTTGGCAGGCAGACCTACCCTACTATACTTACTTGGTTTTAACCCGGCGTGAGTGAGGTCGGGTGTGTGATACCCGAATAGTTTTTAAACGCATATAATTTCATGCTACTGGTGCTTCTCTGGCGCAATTGGGAGTTACACAAGTGCAAAGGTGGCTTGGGCATATCAGACCCGACCTCATAGTCGGTGTCACTTTTTTGTGTTGAGAGTAAGATTATGTTTTACGGTTTTTTACAGCGTAACTTAGTTCAACTTAATATTCTTCAAAATAATCAGCTTGCTATCAAGCCGGCTATTTTGCCAAATCATAACCTACAACCAATAATAACCAACACTATCTACCTACGATAAATAGACGAAGTCGAGGAGGAATGTTAGTAGATAATTATCGATTAGGTACAGGAGTAGATTCCATGCATAAACACAGAGTAAGTATTGTTATTAGCATCGTATTTTTCAAGACAGCTTGCAATAATATCAGGCAGGGTAGATACCTATTGGATTTTGCGTAATATAACTCTAATGATGTTGCGCGGTTTTTTATAGCACTGGAGGCAACAGCTTGAACATTCAGAAATCTCTAACAAGTTTTATTTATCAAATGTCAAGTTTTTGTTTTTAAATGTTACACTCGCTTGATTGTTTTTAATTTAGTTCGGAACTTGTATGTGTCTATTGAGGTGGCATGGCAGTAAGTAGTAGGTAACCACTTTCTGGAAGCTGATTCCAGTTATGGACCACCCTGTTAATGAGAAGTGTTGTGCAGTGTTTTTATTAATAAGTACTAGAGTCCGAAATTACTTAGTTCATCCTGAGCCATCCGTACAAAATGTTTTCACCTAAAAAGAAAACAATCAAGTATGAGTAATTCGGTCGGACACTCTCGTCGAATACTAATAAGATGCGAACCAAACGAAGAATGTAGAGATAACTAGCTCACAGAAGAGAATTTCCTAATATTCTATGAGATTGTACCTACTAAAACAGTAACTTAGTGTTGCATTATGAGCCCATAGGGATACCAAGGACTTTACCTCGCTAGCGATAAACTTGAACATTATTAAACAATTACATAGTATTATTCATTAAACGTAAAAGAAAAAGTACTTATTGTGTTTCTTAATGCTCGTAAAATTACAATTGGACCACTTGGGTATGTTCTTCCAATTTTTGATTACATATCCAAATTGCCAATATTAAATTGGGTACATGCTCGAGGAAGGGGGACTGAGGTAGCTACTCAGTCTCAGTGTCTGGGCAGCCATTCAAAAAACTAGGAAGAATATTGAATTATGTCAATTAATTCAATATTCTTCAATATTGTTCGTATCATCGAACCAATGTTGCCCGGTAAGTGGCCTAACAGGGACAGACACACTCGATTTTGTACTGACTCTACAGACGAGCGCGAGTTTCTAAAAAGATGTCCGAGCTTAGAATTTATTCTAATTGTCCGAGCATCAGAAAAGTACCGTAAGCAACCGGTCGCATGTAAATCACAGTCACCTGTCAAAATGACCACATATTGAGAAAGCTGTTAGACTTTTTGGTGGAAAAAACCTATTAGCAATAAATGACTAATACGACTAATATGACTATTATTATGACCATCACGATAAGAAAAGTCTAATGTCATGGTAGGTAGCCTACGTGTTGCCGCGTCTCGGCGTTGGCGTTGCGTCGTCGTCGGTCGGTTCATACCCGTTCATTAATTTCATTTTATTTGCACTAAAACAAAAGAGTTATAGTTCTATACGCAAACATAAATTCTTACCTAGTTTGCGAGCAAGTATCTAAGCTCCGGTCCGCCTTAGGCCACGAATCCTTACATCTAGTTAGCGAAACTTTCGAGCTCTCCACCTGGGATTATTTATATCCAAGGGATTAATTTGTTTGTGGGTTAGGAGAAATAGCCGCAATACACAATTATTAGCTTGGTTGTTGGTAAGGTATTACCTACCTTTTTTTGTTAACGGGGAGGTCTACTACCTTGGCCTGGCTCGACCATTTAGCTCACAAGAGGGCTAAACGTCACCAACGCGCCGCAAGCACGCAAGGCCGCAAACCCAATAACATCTCCGGGGTCTTTCATTTGTAAAAAAATGCGGTCGAGGCTGTCACTCCCGCATAGGCCTGATTAGTCATGAACAAGAGTGATCAGCATCTAGCTAGGTAGATGTTCCATAACTTGACGCCACGTAAATCATAATATTACCTGTCTAGATGTTAAGGCCAGTCACAGACATGGATAGCTCCATGTCTGTGAGGCCAGTGATGATGATGAGTTGGTTAGGTAGTAAACGTACCTTTTTTATTGTACCTATACTGGTGCTTGATTTGATAGAGGTAGGTACTTTGACTGTGTGTAGGTTATGTACCTACCTACTTACTTTTATTTAATACTTATAGGTACCTGCATGGAATAAGTAGGTAGGTAGGTAGGTACACCATATAGGTAGGTATACAAGGTCAGTCAGTGGTTATCATCTCACCCCCCTTTTGGGAAGTGGGGAGTGGGTTTCAGGGCTGTGCCCTCTGGCCCAGGCTCTTCTCCACCCATTTCTATGGGTGGGTCTTTTTGGTTGTGATGGTGTCTGGGGGTATCAGTCGAACGCCCCGTAGTCCCTCGTGCGATCAGGCCCTGCCGGGTGAGACCTCTGGTTACCCAGAGGAGGCCCAGCGAACCGATCGGCGACCGAGGGAGAGGCGTCCTTGTGTACCTCCTTATCAGGACTCCTTTGCGTCAATCAGGTCTCTTGAGTAGGCCTTTGACCTTCTCTTTCCCGGCTCATCTGGGGGCCTCGCGTGAAGTGGGGCAATGCCACGGATGTGTTCATGCCCCGACTTGTCGGCCCTCTCAAACATGGTGGTGGCGAGTCTCTTCGTGAAATCTTGTACTGTTTCGGTCTTTAGGTCTCTCCTTATGGTCGCATTCCTGACGTAGCGAGGTGCTCCCACAATCTTCCGTAACGCAAGGTTTTCTTGTGCTTGGATGCGCGCTCTGTTGGTGTTGCTTGCGAAAGCGTACCAAGCTGGTGACGCGTAAGTGAGGCGCGATCTTACGTAAGTCTTGTAGATCATCAGCTTGGTTCGGAGCGGCAGTCGTGAGGATAGGATCGGTGAGAGTTTGGCTCTCGCTCCCTTCACCTTTCCTATTGTGGTGTCGATGTGCTTCTTGAAGCTGAGGGTTCGATCAATCTGGACTCCCAGGTATTTGACATCTGGGAGCCAGGGGACTTCACTCCCCCCCAGCTTTAGCTTGGTTGGTAGGGCTGTTCTTCCGGTAAGCATTGCTTGGGTCTTCTCAATGTTAACTGACAGTCTCCACTTCTGTAACCATTTCGGTAGGGCGTCTAACGTCGGCTGGATTCTCTTGACCGCGTAGGCTGGTCTGTACGAGGAGGCGAAGTAGGCTGCATCATCAGCGTATAGTGCAAGCTTTGCCTGCCCAATGACTGGGATGTCATTGGTGTACCAGGCATAGCATACGGGAGAAATGCAGCTTCCCTGCGGTACTCCGGCTCTGACGGGTCTTGTTTCGGAGAGCTCTTTCTCGACTGCCACTGTTATTTTCCTATCTCTTAGGAAGCTTGCAACGGTCACGATAATCTTTTTGGGGGCAGGCGTTTGTGACAGCTTGTACAGCAGCCCCTCATGCCACACTCTGTCAAACGCCTTCTCCATGTCGAGTAGGATTACCGCGACGTACTCTTTTTTGTTGTGGCTTGTGGCCATCTCGTTCACCATTCTGGTGACTTGCAGGGTGGTGGAGTGTTCGGCCCTAAACCCGAATTGTTCCTCCCTAGGTTCGATATGTGGCGTCAGGTATTGGAGCAACACTCTCTCGAAGACTTTCGATAGAGTGCTGAGGAGTGTGATCGGCCTGTAGCTTTCAGGTTTTCTGGCATCTTTTCCGGGTTTAGGAAGCATCACCACCTTGCCTGTTTTCCAGCTTGTTGGGAAGTGACCAGTTCGGAGTATCCCGTTGTAGATCCTCGTCAAGGCTGTGACCGACTTCAGTGGTAGTTTCTTTAGGACCTCATTTGTGATTCTGTCCAGTCCGGGTGCTTTTTTTCTTGGAAGCCTGTCTATGAGTCTTTTCACTCTACCGGGATTCACAAATATTGGGTTGTCAGCCTCATCAGGTGGCGGTGGCGTGGAAAAGTACTCAGTTAGGGTCCTGTTGATCATTTCCACGTGAGCTAGGTCGTCTGTTGGGTTTGGTGTGAACTGACGTTCCAGGCTGGCCGCGAAGATCTCCGCCCTGTCTTTGGCTTCGAACTTCAGGAGACCGTCACTTCCTATCAGCGGTTGCGTTGGAGGTGGCGTGTTTGCTAGTTGGCGGCATAATTTGTGGACGGATGGTATGTCCTCAGTTATGGCGCCAATATGCTCATCCCAGCTTTCAGCTGCATGGTTCTCTAGGGCGGCTTTCACGCGCTCCACTAACCCATTTACCTCCGTCTTGAGTCGCGGGCACCTGGTTTCCTGCCACAGTTTCCTCTTCTCCCTTTTCTCGCGTATTAGGTCCCTTATCCTTGCCGGGAGAGGGTTATCCCGTTTCACCGGTGAGGAGGTATGCGATGCTGCTGCGAGGGAGTCCTGGATTTCTGTGGTTAGCTCTTGTGTGGCAAGCTCAACATCATCGGCGTTCTGGACTGGCCTAGTGGTCGTGCGCTCTTGGATTTCTGCTCGGAAGGTGTCCCAGCAGATTTTCTGCCTTCTGGTAGGCGCTGTTACCGTGCTAGGGGCACCTTGCAGCGTCATCAGCACTGGCCTGTGGTCTGAGGGCAGGTCATTAAGGACGTGTAGCACTGGGACCGCCTGGATTCCCCAGCAGATTGCTATATCCAGTACGTCCCCGCTTCCGTTCGCCTCGTAGTGTGTCCAGGTGTCTGGCCCAACGACTTCGTAGTTGTGGTTCACCGAGTCTTGGTATAATATCCGCCCGTTCTGGCACACCCTGCTCGAGTTCCAGTTTGTGTGTTTGGCGTTTAGGTCTCCGGCTATTATCGTCGGGGTATCTGTGTCTTTAAGCGTTCTCAGTTCGCGCGGGTCTAGGGTTTCCTTCGGCGGCTTGTACACGGCGAAAAGCTTGTGACTTACCCCGGCGATACTCACGAGTATTCCGAGTGCCTGTATGGTTTTGAACTCGAGGACAGGGATGAGCTGGTGTATCACCCTTCGGTGAACCAGTACCGCTAGGCCTCGGTACGCCCTTCCGTCCTGGTTGGTTTCGTCTTTTCTGTACGTCGTGTAGTTTGGTACTTTCAGCACGTCTGTGGCTTTAAGGTGTGTCTCGCTGACCAACATTATATCGACTTTTTGCTCACGGAGGAAGAGGGTCAGCAGTTTTTTCTTCCCCGTGAGCGTTTGGGCGTTCCATAAGACTACCCTAAGACCTTCCATTGAGTATCCTCATGAGTCCCATGAGGGTTGCGGTCTCGGCATCTGTGCCAGCTTGGACCGCTTCCAGTATCTCTTTCAGAACTCCAATGGTCTGTCCGAGGGAGTCTTCTTTTTTCGAGGTTGTTTCCTCCTTTGCGGCGTTCTTTTTGTTTGTTTTCCTCTTTTTGGAGGGGGCGATTTTGATGAGTTGGTTAGGTAGTAAACGTACCTTTTTTATTGTACCTATACTGGTGCTTGATTTGATAGAGGTAGGTACTTTGACTGTGTGTAGGTTATGTACCTACCTACTTACTTTTATTTAATACTTATAGGTACCTGCATGGAATAAGTAGGTAGGTAGGTAGGTACACCATATAGGTAGGTATACAAGGGGATTTGTGAACAAAAAGTTCGGGAATCCCCTTCGCAGGGTAGGTTCCAAACCAAGCCGTTGGTAATTCCATAAAGATAAACTTCTTACGTATCGGACTAGCAAGGGACTAGCCATTGCAGAATAGCGGAGTATGTATACATTTAAAAGAACTTCTACTTTTTCAAATTATCTGTTATGGAGAAATTATTGAATAAAGTTAATTAGCTACTGACTAAGTTGATATTTTTTAGGGTTCCTTGCCATAAAAGAAAATAGGAATCACTTTGTTGTCCATCTGTTTTTCTGGCTGTCAGTCTGCTCATCTGTCCGTCAGTCCCTTTTACTCAAGAACGGCTGAAGATATCAACTTGAAACTAATACTATGCGATCACCAATCCACCTGCCATGCGAAGTGATTATGGCAAATCGGGGGCCCACCTTCATTATCTTCAATTTAAAATGTTTAGTTAGCGGACGCAGACTCAAAACTCTGATGATGACTGGATGATCATCATAAAATTAACAGGTTCTAAGGTGCAACATCGTGTCACGCACGACGCCTTTTTTTAGGGCCGATATTGTCGCATAGATAGGTTTGTGTTACCTATGTGGTTTGCCACCTTCGAGCATAATATAAACAGCCGCTGTATCTGTATTGTGTGTGCAGTTTTGTATTGTGATGACGCGTTGTATTTTACGAGACGAATGTTATGTCTAGATTATTCTCAATGTCTTTGTTTGCCACTAGGAAATTACGAATTGGCAGTTTTTGCGGTCAATAAATCAAGCATCAAGGAGCGAGTTTACTTCGCACTTGTCTGTTTTATCTTTATAAAGAAACCATTTTCGGTTTAAAATAATCAAGCATTCATGACCTCATTAAATTAAAAGTTATCTCAGTTAATCTTTGAATCCTTTTAGCGAGAGCATTGTACTTTACTCGTTGCTGGTTTTTAATTAAAACTTGAAAACACCTTTCAGGCGTAGGTAACATTATTCATTGCCTCTCATTAGGTATAGAAGCAGGTAAGTAGATATGTAGGATAAATGCTTATTGGGTCTTAAATTAGGTACGCCCCGCTCCGACGCCTGAGGGAAACGTCTGTTCATTAAGAAAAAGTTGATGATTTTGTTGATTTAAGAAACAAAATGCAATTATTCATCACTTATAATTAATGTTTCCTTAGAAACATAAAAACTAAGCATTAATTGTCAATTTTTTTAAAAATTAAATTTGCACTTGAATCACTCTGTATGGTTATGGAGCAATCCCTAAACAAAAAGTCAGAAGTAAAATAAAACATTATTTATTAATAGCCGTCGCACAGAATCTCATGGTTCAACTCCTGATGAGCACCGGCACGTTCCATGGTGGCAGGCCCCTTTACTTCTGCCTCGCAAATGGCATAGATCCTCACACATTTCGAGGCATGCGTCATTTCTTCTAACACTGATACCTGTAAAAATGTCAATTGGTGTGCACAGTCAAGTATACATTTTTATATGTAAGTATACATTTTTAACGATTTATCGCGCGCGGTCTCTATAGAAAAGGATGGAAATTATTTTAACTGTTATTTTAGACAATTCTATAACAGAATCGATACCACTTTATTAGAGATTAAACCGTCTTTTTGCTTGCTAAAAATTTATATTATATAAGTAAGTATAATAAAAATATAAAAATTTGTATTTACCCATGGTTTGTTGTATGTTTGTAACGAATAAACTCAAAAACTACTGTACCGATTTAAAAAAATATTTAACCATTTGAATAACATAGGATATATTTTTATGTATTCCGCCGTATTGATATATATACATATATATATATATATATAACATAAAATAATACAATAAACATTAGAAATTATTCTTTAATCTGAACCTACTTCTCGCACTTGTACCTACGTTTGTTTTATTGCTTACCCGATACTAATCCAATACAGCTGATAAAAACAAACAAAAAAGAAATCAGAATTATAATAATATTCTTCATAGTTTTATTGTAAATCTTTAGTCACAAAATACACGTCACACCTCGTTGAAATTAAAAAACACAACAAAAACCGGACAAAAACTGGTATTTTATTAAGTTAGTTGTACCTTTACGAAAAATGAACGTTTAATAATACACAGTAGGTATTTACCAGCATTGAACTTGGTTATGTAGAGGCATGTAGAGTCTAGGTATCTACCTACCTATAAATTATATTTTATGCTTACATTTGGAATAGCGCCACCTAGTTTGTTACTTGTGAACTTTAATTAAACAGACTAGAGTTTGCCAAAATTCAAAGGAGGTTATCTACGGGTGTGGTGTGGCGCGATACCACAAACAGATATTAGTACTGCGATACTTCGAAGCATACTGATGGTAAACGGTTATGTATGTATACATAAGTAGTAGTCTATGAACGTTTGCACTTGCGTAGGTAGTTATTGCCATTTGCCACTCTGAGACGTAAGTAGATCAAAAGTCTCATGAGGCTGTAGATTCACCGGCAACCACCTGAACCTGAACCTTTTGAACCTGTAGACAGAAATGCGAGCTTCACTATTTGACGGCAAAATTTTACAATTGGCGTGTGCGGACTGCGGAACACTAATTTTGCGAGGCCCGACTCTCACTCAGGTACTACTACGTTATGTAACTAAGAGTTCCTTTATGTGATCCAAAACTTTGAATAAATATATGAATATGGTAGGTAGTTGATATGTAGACACTAAGAGGAAAAGGTAGTAACGTGGCCCCCACTTTGTTTTTAACCCTTAAAAATATATGTACAGGGTCATTCATTATCAACCTGACAAACTTAAGGGATAGGTTCCACACATAAAAAAAATATATATGTACCTATTAATTTTTTTTATGTATATTTTGTCTTAAAAATCCCAAGTAAACAAAAAAAATCGATTACGTTTTTCCGCTCAATTATTATTTATCATTGTTGGGAATCGAGTTAAGCGACGTAATAATGAAATATTCGAGTGTGCGCGCCCCGTAGCGGGTTAAGGACACGCGTAGGTCAAGGACGCGCGGGTTATTGACCTGCGGTTCATTGACGCGCGGGTCACTGACACGTGCCGAGCGCTGCCTTTTTGATTTCTAACAAGGATAACTAATTATTAAGTAGAATAACGTAATTTTTTTTTAATTACGTATTAAAAAGTACAAGTATTTTTTTTTATGTGTGGAACGTAGGTTACAACTTAAGGGGTAGCCCTTAAGTTGGTCAGGTTGATAATGAATGACCTTATATGTGTACGTATGGCGGTCAAAATTTACAATAAACTGCTGAAAATCAGATTCAAATCTGTATTACACAAATGGCTATTATCAATTTCTTGTTATTCGGTAGGTTAGTAGTTCTTGACATTGTTTGACATTGACATTAATTAATAATTAGTATCTACTTGTTCGCAAAAATATTAATCTGTTTAAGAAAAATTGTGATAATCATAATGTTAATACTAAAAATAGAAATAAACTCGCTGTTCCCACAGTTAGGCTCACTAAGTTCAGTAAATCTTCTTAATGGCAATGTGTACGCTTCTTTAACAAAGTCCCAAGCGACATACAAAATTTATCAATTGGAAAATCAAAAACCTTATTAAACAAAAACTGTCTCAAAAAGCGTACTATAAAATAACCGATTACCTAGATGAAAAAAAAAGTTTGGAACGAATGTGCTCCAACTCTACTCGGCATCAATAACAATAGCAAGGCTCATGGCAAAATAGCGATAGGAACCCAGCCGGTGTTGTTGCCAGTTCTTTTACGGCATGGGCGCGCATTGGAACTGGTGTAAATTTTCCTAGCTTGTAAGACGTTTCAAAGTGATCCTAGTGATTTTACTGAAAAAAATAATTTTTGATTTTGATTTTTTTATTTTTAACCGATCTGGTTGAAACTTTGTACCTATACAAGCTCTATGACTTTAAAGAATTCAGGGATTATTGATCCGGGGCGGTACTTTCTCCAAAAAGGCGCAAAAAGGGGGCTACTAAATATTTTCGCCTTATGTGATCCAATTTCGTTTCGTGAAGATCTGATGAGGATCTTCAGCGTGATGAGCAGAAAATAGCTCCTCAAAATGTATAAAATTGCTCACTTTCTAAATTGCTCAAGTTTGTGCTTGCGAGGTCTTTTGTTCTGAGAACTGCTAGTAAGTATAGTAGGATCAGCATACCTACTTACCTACCTTTTTATACACCTTAACTAAATACCTTCCTTACTTCTTGGTATCACCACACACCCACAATAACACTTCACGCGGGAAAGAACCCCAGCTATTGATGCATAAGCATTGTAGGTATTGTTGACTCACACACGCACACAGGATAGGTAAGTACCTAATAAGAGCTTCTCTAGAGTGAGATGTCTAGTCTTACGCGTTTCTCATAGATTACAGAACTGGATTTTGATCATCATAGACCATAGCAAGCCTTAATCAGTCTTTATTAGATATGTATGCTTAGGTTAATTAATTCTTCTTTTTGTGGCACAAATTTACAATATTATTTTTACAATATTATTTTAAATTTACAATTTTGACGGCCAATGTGGCGCGGTGGGCGCAGGTCCGCCTGCGACGCAGAGGTTGCGGGTTCGATTCCCGCCTCGGAACAAATGTTTGTACGATCTACAAATATTTGTTCCGGGTGTTCTGGGTATTTTCTATATATAATAAAAAATATCTATCTATGTATTGTATTGTATTAAATATATATCAGTCATCTAGTACCCATAATACAGCTCTGTTTAACAGCAGCTTACTTTGGGGCTAGATGATGCTGTGTGGATTGTCCAGCATTATTTATTTATTATTTATTTATTTATTATTTATTTTATAAATTTTTAGTGTGTCTATAAACTGCTGTAAAAAGTTAGGTTTCTAGTTCCACTAGTAGTTCTTGAGGTGTTCTTTTAATATTTTGCGAAAATTTGACCTTTTTATTTATTTATCGAGACGCGACAGGTTTCGATTGTGCTGCAAAACAAACGTGGTCGCGGGCAGCGCAAAATATTAAGTAGGTACCTAAGTAAGTATTAAAATATTAGGTGAGATCGCGAAGTTTAAAAACTACTACTTTGGGGTGGCTTTGTAGGTAGGTACACCTACCGGGCCGGAGTAGGTCCAGTCTGTCTGTTTTACGGTCCGTTCACACAGACCGGCTCGGAGATGAGAGCAGATTTTTATCACGTTGAAAACAGAGTTTTTAGTATTTGTAGTTAAGTTTATTTTTGTATGTGCACTGCTTTTGTCATTAAAAATGCTTGAACGCGCTTGGTGTGAAATAATAAGAGGAGCTGACCGGCTCCAATCGCGTACTTTTTCACGTTCGCGCAGCCCCGTTCGGCTCCGATTGCATGCTATTTCTCGCTTCCAGCCGGTCTATGTGAAATAGTTAGCGGCTTCGCTCGAACCAACTCCAAGCGTATACGATCCGGTCATTGTGAAATGAAAAAAGCGCGCCGATGCTCTCCGAGCCGGTCTGTGTGAACGGACCCTTAACATTCGATCAGTAGACGCTGTTTTTTTGTGCAGATTTACACCGCCAAATAAGATAGGTACCTAGGTTATTAGATAATTTAGACGACCTTCCACGAAGATATGTACTCAGACCAGGTAGAAATAAAATAGTAAAACCCAAATCTAATCTAAAGCTACATAGCGATGGTCCTTACATAATGTCAATAACAATATATAACAAACTTCCTACAAATATAAAAGAAATAAAAAAATATTCACTCTTTGTAAAAACTTTAAAAACATATCTAATTGACAAATGCTACTATGACCTTAGAGAATACCTAGACTAATTACCTACTGAATTTAATAGTATACCAACATAATTATTTTAATGACATTAGCTACTATTATTAATTGATTTTATTGACCAATAACTATTATTGTTCATATTTTCTGACATGACATGACAATTATTATTATTTAGATACATATTAACATTAATCAAATCTGACATACTTACCTATCTATCTACTTTTTTACAAATACCGAATGCATAAACCTCGGCCTTTCTCCATGTTGCAATACCCTAATAACAGGGTTCATGTGTGATACTACTTATTCTGTAACAACTACATAATGTACCATATGACAGCAATAAATGTATTTGATTTGATTTGATTTGATTTGATAATTATTATGCTCGGACGGAAGAAAGGTACTCCCCTGAATGAGCCATTGAGCTATTTATCCCAAATGCTCTACTATAACTCTTAAAAAGCTTGGTAGGCATTGTAATGTACATAATGCAAGCAATATCGCTGGTAAAGTCCCTTCTTGTCTGGAGACTTGGTACAACCAAGTTTCTTTCGACTCATATGACTGTAGTCGATTGTTGACACGGGTTCAGACGCTCACGTAGACACAACACAATGTTTTCGAATTTATTATTGACAGTATTAGCTTTGTGCTCAGTGAATTCTTTGGTTATAAACATCAGTGATACACAAGTTAAAATTATCTTAGGTTTGTTATTAATCTTTAGGACTCTGGTTTAAGAAAAGTCCTTGCTTGTATTTATAATGAATTTTTTACCTACAAAATGTAATTTTTTTTTTGTTGTACGATATGTCAGTATTTAAACGGTTCGCCTCTCTTAGAATCACCACGTGTCGTAACATGAGATGGTTCTCGAAAAAAAAAACGTACAATCCCTTGTTGGTACAAGTTTTGGAAAATTTTGCGTTGTCTTTCTAATTGTGTAAATAAGTCTTTGCTCTACACGCAAAATGGAACAAGCAGTATCTTTGGGCTTATGGTTTGCTTCTTTAGCTAAGTGCACTTGACTCGACTTGACGGTTAAATTATACCTAGTGATCTCGTTAGAACAGTTTTATCGAGATTTTTTATTAAAATAGATTTTGGCCAAACACACCATCTAAAAATAAAACTCATTTTCCATAATACCAGTCATTAATATAACGATTTTTATTACGATTAGACATTTTTTTTGACGACATTGACGACCGATGTGGCGCAGCGGGCTCAGGTCCGCCTGCGATGCGGAGGTTGCGGATTCGATTCCCGCCTCGGGTCAAATGTTTGTACGATCTACAAATATTTGATCCTAGTGTTCTGGGTATTTTCTATATAAAATAAAAAACATATATCTATGTATTGTATTGTATCAGTCATCTAGTACCATAATACAACTCTGTTTAACAGCAGCTTACTTTGGGGCTAGATGATGCTGTGTGGATTGTCCAGCATTTTTTTTTCTGCAGATGGCAAGTCAAGTGTTAAAGAAGTGTCTTCGACCAGTTGCGACAACCGCGCTTGCAACCAACTATGTCTGCGACTCGGCTTCACAGGAGGTGTGTGCGTTGGCGACAGATGTGAATGTGACAATTTCAAGCATAAAGGTGGGTGAAGCTACTGCCTGCAGTCATGACCGCCTTCTAGTGTTCCCACTGATGGGACAGTGTTCTACTCTCGAACGAGAGTGACACGGACCCAATGCTGATTGCTAATTTTTAGTTTTTGTTTCCTCACGATGTTTTCCTTCATCGTATCTAAGAACAGATATTAGTACTACGACCGTATGTGAGCACTGGCATAGCGCACATACATTTTTCTTTTCGAAAAAAAAAAAGCCTTAGTTACCTGTACGTACGTAGTACCTACTTAGTATCCTATAGTGTAAAAATGTACCTAATATTATTCCAGTTAGGTACAAGAACAGTATTCCAAGTTTCATCCACATCGGTTCACCCGTTACAGCGTCATTGAAACGTAAACATAAAAATATCCCTGTAGATGTAGAGTACTCGGTACTCGGCATCCATAACAAAAGCAAGGTTGTGCCTAAAAAGCATCCTATCGCTTTATTTTTCGCTCACTCCCATGCCGTAAAAGAGCTGGCAACAACACCGGCTGGGTTCCTATCGCTTTTTTGGCATGAAACTTGCTATTTTTATGGATGCCGAGTAGAGTTGGAGCACATTCGTCCCAAGCTTTTTTATCATATAGGTAATCGGTTATAAAGTGGATGATACTCACGTGTTCTTCTTATATTTTTGTTTCAAAACAAACTCGCGGGCCAATTATGCTAACCTTATTCACTAGCTTCTTTGTAACCATCCAGTTTTTTTTGGACAATCTACATAGCATCATCTAGCCCCACAGAGCTGTATTATGGGTACTAGATGACTGATATATGTTTAATACAATACAATACATAGACAGATATTTTTTATTATACATATATAGAAAATACTCAGAACACCCGAAACAAATATTTGTAGATCGTACAAACATTTGTCCCGAGGCGGGAATCGAACCCGCAACCTCTGCGTCGCTGGCGGACCTGCGCCCGCTGCGCCACATCGGTCGTCATAAGTTGGCAGTGTAAATCTAAGTGTGAAAAGACACGCAGGTACGTAAACTATTAGTTAGCTTAGCTCGCGGTCGCGGAAGAAGCCACTTCAAGTTGGAATAGTTAAATTTTTTATACCACTTGTGAAATACCAGAGGTAGACTCACGCTTTGTACTATGTAGTTAAATCTTTACCTTATCTACGTCTTATGTCTATTAAAATTTACCTAAGTATTAGTTCTTATCTAAGTTCTCATTTAAGTGAATTGTAAATTCTTATGGGAAATAAAGCTCATAAACCAGAAAATTTATAAATGCAAAAGTTTGGATTATTGATGGATGCTTGTTACCTACTTGTTACTCAATCACCGAGAGAGTAAGCACTACGTTTACTCAATCACGCCAGAACAGCTGAACCGATCCGGATGAAATTTGACAAAGAGTAGATTTGTATTCTGAAAAAGCACATAGGTTACTTTTGTTAAGGTGATTTTTATCAAATACTAGTAGACCCGGCGCGGTTTCACTCGCGTTATTTTTATTTTTGCGAATTTTTACACCCTGTATATTTTCTCACCGTTTAAACATTCCCTGGACTTCTACAAACATTTCAATACCTAAATTAGCCAAATCGGTCCAGCCGTTCTTGAGTTTTAGCGAGACTAACGCACAGCGATTCATTTTTATATTTAGATTTTACTACTCTTTTGACTTTGACTTCGAGCTCTTTATCAAATAATAATTGATTCAAAAAACCACGATTGGTAGAGCTCTCAATGCAAAACTGATGATATAATATGTGAGCATAGTTTTTCTTCCTAATTTTTAAAGAGATTAGACAAAAAAATACATATTGTTAAAAAAATCTGTTTTCTTCAGTATGTTTCCGGTGCTTATGATAGCCGGGTTGGAAACAAAATTGTACCGAATGTGGTTACGAAAGTTTAGATATGTATAACTAAAGTGAACCAAACAAAATTTCGACTTTTAGGACGACCAGTGGGGCGGAGGGTGAATATTTGCAGATCATTATCACAATTGCTAATTCATATAAAAAACTGTAATTTCAGCGGCTTGCTGAAATTAGTAGGGTTAGTTCATGGACGTAATATTATATATATATATATATACCTATTACGTCCATGGGTCAGTGTCTTTGTCGTTTTTATGTCAATGAACAAAAACGATAATAGATTTAAAAAACTCATTATAGTCTGTAAGTTTATAAATAAGGCTCATAATCTATGACCAGTATTTATTTAATTTTTAGTAGATAACAACTTTGGAAATAATGATGTATCTCCGCGCATGTGCGACAACAAAGCCTGCGATCAACTGTGCCGTAGACTTGGCTTCAAGACTGGATCATGCGCTGACGGTAAATGTAGATGTGACATTTACAAAAGACAAACTTGTAAGTACCATTATTGTAGCAAACAAGGTAGGTAGTTAGCAGGAATTAGTAGCAGAAAGTCCACTTCGCACTTTACTTTGTGCTGCGTATTTGTGTAGTAGTTTCGCTATAGATATTCGGTCAAAATACATCAAACATTATGGATAACGCGTCTTTGCTATTTGCATAATGTTTGCTAGTTTCGTACATACAAAGTCAACTTTCTGAAAGTAGGTACTTACGATACAAACCTTAGTTTGTATTGATGAAATAACGCAAATGTTTGAGTAAATTATTATGCCAATTAAAGTGGCAGCATCACACACACTAATGCCGGTATCGAAATGTTTGTTAGATAAATACCTACTCAATTACTTCGTTACAGCTAAACAGATTTTAGTTAAATTTAGTAGTTTATTATAGATAGATTCACTTGTTATATTTATGTGGTTTTCTTATCTAATCACGTTGTAGGTACTAATTTGTTATTTTTATTATCTTCCCAGATGCTTTCACTGCATCTGTAGTGACTGATGAAACTGTAAAGAGCTGCTACAGTGCGCTTTGCAACGGCATGTGTCAGATCGCAGGCTATAAAGGCGGAGTATGCATCAGCGACGAATGTTTATGTTACAAGTTTAGTACTGCAAGTGAAGGTATGTTTTTCTTTCCTAGATGAATTATTCTCGATAAAAATAATCATTGTTTAAAAATGTATTGTCAAAATTTGTAAAAAAAATATTTAAATTTAACAAATTCGTATATCATGGCGATGAAATAGTTAGATAGGTGGATAGATTTATTTGCAACACTGTTGAATTTTGTGTTGTTTATTTGTTTTAGGTATTGAGGGTTAAAATCTCTTTTACAGATAATCCAGCATTGGCCTACCCAGAAGTGTGCAGCCCGGTCGCCTGCACCGATATGTGCCACCGCCTCAACTTTATTGAAGGCATGTGTAAAGGCGGCAAATGTAAATGCTACTAAATCCTGTGTTAGCTTACAGCGTAAGACACAGAACAAATATTAATTATGACGTGGCATAACTGTGGCCTACTGTATAGGTACTAAAATTAGACACCTAATTATGCTTTGAGTAAAGATGCTTTCGATTTCTATAAATGTTTTTTATTATGATTATTTTAGCCCTTAATGTTCTACTGCAGGGCAAAGGCCTCCCTCTCTTTATTCCACTTATAAATATAGGTAATTTTTTTCAAATCTTTAATCTCAGCTCGACCGCCTCTCGAAAGTTGTGAGATAACAATCAGGCTCTGAAGACGGCTGTGTCCTCCAAGTCAATTATATGAACTTGTACAAAGGGCGTAAAGGACCTGTGTAGCTAGGTAGGTACTACTCAACACTTCGGTTGGAACTGCTTTGTCGTTGTGAAGATGCATCCCCTTTATTCGAATACCTCACTTTTCTCCTCATTGTTTAACTTTGCCAATTCTTTTTTCCGACGATGTTTATTAAGTAAATAAAGAAGAGAGAACGAAGAAGGAAAAGAAATTAACAAAGAAAATACATTACTTACATAATTCAGAAATTATAATAGCTAGAGAGCTTATAAAATAAATAAATCGAATAAATTCTACCCAGAACAAACATTTTATGTGGTGTGTGTGTGTCCGAATTAGGATATTTTTCGAAGAATTTCGAAGGTTGGTTAATGTTGTAGTAAAGTAAAAAAAAATATTTCGAGACAATTGACACAGTGTTGCTTGTGTCTTCAACTGAGTTTTAGTTTCCAGTTACAGACACCGAAAACTTTTTGATTGGACACAAAAAAGGTTTACGTAGGGAGTGGATGATTACATACTGGTTCTTTAGAGATCAAAGATTTATCGGTAGCTTGTTATCTGACACAAGACACAAAAGGGTTCACATTTGCGCCCTGCCTAATACCGAAACTATGTCTTCACCTATAAATTACCAAATATTTATGTGACAAACATAAATGTGCGTGTGCACTGTGTGAAATAATACATTTTATTAAATTTATTTATCTAGTACTAATTACTTTTGTTGGATTTAAATTCAAATTTTAAATTCAACATCAACGTTTTATAACAATTTAAAATGGATTTATTTGTCCGTGTTCGTTCTTTGAATGGAAACTCGTTCAGAAAACGAAACTCCGCTCGAGGTAGTGAAATTGCACGATTGTCGATCCAAAAACTTTTCCGTGCTATAGAGTAACAGTATCTTGTAGGTACTTACTTAAACTTACCTCTATTTGCTTTGCGTTTTATTTAGTTCGGTATTTTGGTAAATTCAACTAGCTTTAGGATGTTTCAAAACGATCCTTGAGATTTTATTGAATAAAGATTGAATTTATTTGGTAGTAAAAATATCTGTTCCATTGTAGAAGTCTGATTTGTTTCAAAAACTAATCCAATAATATTATTATTTTCTATTTTAATAATAAATACCTGCTTAACCTTAGTTAGGTACTTATTTTAAACGGTTTTATTAAGTATACTCATATACCAACTTTCTTGGGATTAAGGGACTATGTAATATAATTTTATGATTATTCGAGAGTGGGATAATTTGTGATTGGTCTCAAACAGCTCATTTGACAATTACTAGCTCTGCCTGCTACATCATGGGTTGTAGGTTCGATTCTCATCACCCAGAAAAATTTTTGCGTGATGATCTCAGATGTTTGTTCTATGTATGGATGTTTCTATGTATTTTATGCACAAAATAAGTACCTATGTATATAGTACCTACAAGCACAGATAAAACAGAAACAGATAAAAGGTACAAGTAACTACTATATTAATCAATATTAGCAATCCGCCCCGGCTTCGCACGGGTGTTTAAGTTTTAATTGCACCTGTGCGAAAACGGTTATACAGGGTCTTTTATTAGTCGTTGGTACTTCAGTCAGACTACTTCAATCGCGTCGCCTGGCCAATATTGTCGCTTCCGATACTGACAGTAAATGTGGAGTGAGTATGACCCGCACCGGACGAAGCTATAATTTCCTATTTACGACCCATAAAGGCTTTCATTTCCAAGCGTTTGTTATTGAAAAACCCTTAGGACTACATCCCAGACGCAATCTTTTTTATTGAGAGAGTAAAGAAATGATTAAGTAGTTTTATGGCATCATACAGCGTTAGGTACATGTTTATACATATATCATAGTTTCATCATAGTTCCAAAACATCAAAACTCACATTGTAACAGTTCTTAGAATACTTATTCTAAACTAACTTCTTCTTCTTTTATTTATGTCATTTGTGGCTGAGGTTGCTACAAGTTGGCAATAAACTAACTTTATAGATGCGCGCACGCAGGTCTGCCAACGTCAATTTATCATGAACTGTCAATGTCAAATGACTGCGCAAGGATTGGGCCACGTGTCGTCGTGGTGCGAAGCGAATGACGCAGCACTGAATTGCTTTTTACAATTTATTAATTTAACGTAATTACCTGAAATTCTGTCTGTGCCTTAGCAAACCCCAAAATTGGGTGAGTGTTGCATAGTGTGTATATAATTATCCGTAGTTTTAGTACCTACTCGTAACTGTTTGGTAAGTTCATTACACTACTGAATATTGTAACGGACAAATTACCTACTCAACTGTTTTATGAATTGTATTGTGTTATTAATTATTTAATGATGCTTAACGAATAACGCTTGAACACAATCATGGTTCGGGCTACACTCGCAAATCTTCATCATTCACCAGCTTTACCTCGATACTACAAATCAAAAGCCTCATTAGTTTTATTATGCTTTATTACTCAATCAATTGTCCTGCTATACCTTCTTCTATTTATTTTAATGTCTAGTTTTAGTTTGTACCTACCATTGTTTGCCTGCCTCATCATTGATCACTATTTTCTGCTAGTAGCCATTGCGCTTTCGCTTTGAAACATGATGTCGCAGTCAAACATGGAACCCGGACTTTTACTGATATGTCTGGATGGGGGGTTCCAGGGTTCCTTCCTTCGACCTGCATCTACCTCGAGCTGAGCTGCTAGCCGATTTTAACACCTGCACTCCTCCGCCCGGGTGAAGACACACCGACTGGTCTACCCTTGAACTCATCGGTGTGGCGGGGTGACTGACCGAACTACTTACCTGAGGACCTGAAGTATTCGTGGCTGCCTATTCCGATAAACCAGACTCTGGACCCCGTCATCTTCCACCCTCTTTTGTCAAGGCCAGTGGCATACTTTTATTAGGTTTTGCAACGTATTCGGAACCGAGTAGAACCCGGACCCTTACCTGTTATTCTTCTACTTTAGCTAAATATGTTTTTAATTTCTTAAAATACCTACCTACCTAGCTTAATTAAAATCTTTTGTTAACCTTTTAGAAATCGTTTCATTTTTCATCCACCTAGGTAGATACTTACATACCTACACTCTAGGTGGAAATAACTAAAAGTGCTACATTGGCGCCCAATAAAGGAGGTTAATTTCGTGTCCGAATAACGTTGCTTAACTTTTTCGCATTAAGTAGTTTTCTTTGGTGTTGGCTTAAAAAAAAAAAAAAAAAAAAAAAAAAACTTATATTTAAGACTGATTTTGTGCTAAATCGACTTATATGTAGAACTTGTTCCTGTTTTTTTTCTTTCTAATATAATAAACTTTTATGTGAACCAATCTTAATCTGTAGTAATTCGTAATAAAGTTTCACGTTAAAATGTACTACATATAAGTCGAAATCTAATTTTTAAGTTGTCGGTGGTGTGTAGTTCTGCTTTAAATCAAATTGTAGATTTTTATATTATTGTTTTTCTCAATTGGCAACACACACTCAATATGGCGTATGCTATAAAATACTTGTCACTTCAAAAAGCTGAACTTGAGTATGAAGTTGAGCTCCGCGGTGGTGTAGCAGGATCGGTTCAAGAATTGCGCAAACAGATTGTTAAACTGGCGCAACAGTTGCCATCTGAAGACATTCTTGAATCGCATCTTGACCCAGATGATGATCTATTAGGTATACAGGAATGTCTTGTTAAATCTCATAGTAATTTGTCGGCTCTTAGACAAAAATTTGATAAAAATTTGTTTGCTCGCGCTGAAACTTTGCTACATCATGTCCATCACAGACTTAATAGAATTAGTAGTTCATCAGAGGTGGCAGATGGATACAAAAATTGTGCCATTAACTTTGAGTCCCAGTATAAAGAGCTGTCAGCATTACGACCACATTCGCTTCAGGCTAAGCCTGCCACTACTATCGCCACTGGTACCACTACTACTGCTACTGGTACTACTACTGAGTCTATTTCCACTGCCGTGTCGGTTACTTGTGAGCGCAATCTTAGTTCAGACATTAGTAAACTTAAGTTTTCTGGTAAAACATGCGTGCGCTCGTTTATTTTAAAAACTGAGGAATTTGTTCTATCACGAGGAATATCATACGACAAAATACTATCATTGGCTTTTGAGATATTCACTGATGATGCCCTACATTGGTATCGCTGCAACAAAGATAAGGTCCAATCTTGGAATGATTTGTGTGAGCTACTTAAAGAAGATTTCTGTAGTAGTGATTATGACTATAGGCTCTCTGCAGAAATTCGCTCTCGTACACAGGGTGAAAGCGAAAACATCACAATTTACCTTGCTATCATGCATGGTATGTTTTCTCGCTTGAACAAACCCTTTTCGGAAGATGAGAAATTAGAAATTTTGTTGCATAACATCCGCCCTTGCTATGCTAGTACACTGTCTGCCTCACCGGAAGTTAAAACCGTGGATATGCTTAAATCTATTTGCCGTAATTATGAAAACATACAGGCGCGATTCTCTCAGTTTCATGAGCCACCTAAGGTGTCAAGCAGCACTATCGCGCCGGAGTTCGCATATAAACCTAGCGGCAGTAGCACCTCTAATACCACAAATAATAAATTTAACAATTATAGGAGAAACTTTTACCACTCTAATAATTACAATAAAACAAACTCGGGTAATACAAATGAACATCAACAAAAGGACGTTGCAGCTCTTGCCACTACTGTTTCTTCTAGAACCGTTTTTTGTCCAAGATGCCGGACTGATGATCATTCCTTAAGAAACTGCAAACAAGAGCGGTTCCCAATATGTTTCAGATGCGGGAAAAAGGGTGTTAAATTGCCTGAATGTCCCGATTGTAAAACTCCCTCTGCTGATACTGATAAAAAAAACTGAATAAGTCGGGTTGGATGGATAGTGTTACCGAATCTACTCATAAAAATAAAAACTTTAATCTAACTGAATGGAAAAATTGGTTAAGTTTTATATCAACATTTTTCACTTACAACGCTGTCTCTTCAATCCGTGATGATTCTTCTAACATTGATAAGTCTCGACCTTATGTTCAAGTTAACATAAATGATAAACCAATTATTGGTCTTCTCGATTCTGGTTCCTCTACAACTATTCTAGGTAACGGGAGCCATGAACATTTACTAAAGTCTGGCTTTCAACTAAAGGCATGTGATGTCCTTTTTATCGCGGCAGGTGGTGACAAACTCAGCGCTATCGGAGTTCTACACATACCCATTAGTTTTATAGATCAAATCCACACACTTAAGGTGTATGTTGTTCCTAAAGTAAAGCATGCTCTTATCTTAGGTATGGACTTCTGGAGACTTTTTGGTCTATTCCCTAAATATATAGATCGCATTGCTTTTTACAAAGATTCTGACGCAATACTCACGGCTGATCTTGAAAACCGTAAATCTCAAAGCCAAAATTTATGTGCGTATGAGCACTTAACTGATGTACAAAAAACTACCGCTGACCGCATAATAACACAATTTTACGATATCTCTTATGAATTGCGTGGTCTAGGTCGCACTCATTTGATCACACATCCGATTGATACTGGGGATGCTGCCCCCATTCGTCAACGGTACTACAGAATGTCGCCTGAAAAACAACGCATCTTAGTAGAACAGTTAGACGAAATGCTAAAGGAGGATGTTGTTGAGCCGTGCGAAAGTCCGTGGTCATCGCCGGTTCTTTTAACGCCGAAAAAGAACGGGGAGTTTCGCTTCTGCTTAGATAGTAGGAAACTCAATGCAGTTACAAAAAAAGATGCATATAGTCTACCCTACATCTCTGAGATTCTTGATAATCTACGTGACGCAAGATATCTCTCAAGCTTGGATCTCTCCAAAAGTTTTTGGCAAATATTAATTCGACAGGAAGATAGGCAAAAGACAGCGTTTTATATTCCATCACGCGGTACTTTTCAGTTTAAATCCATGCCTTTTGGTCTTACAAACGCTCCTGCTACTCAACAAAGGTTAGTAGATGCCTTATTTTATGGACCTGAATTTGAACATAGGGTTTTCGTCTTCATCGATGACGTCATTATTGTGTCTAATAATTTTGAGCAGCACTTGTCTCTACTCACACGTGTGCTTGAAAAACTAAAGACAGCTAATCTCACTGTCAATTTTCAAAAAAGTCAATTCTTCAGAAGCCAATTAAAATATCTGGGTTATATCGTAGACTCTAATGGCCTGCATGCCGATCCTGAAAAAGTAGAGTCTATTGCGAAATATCCAACGCCTACTAACCGCAAGGAAGTCAGGCGATTTCTAGGAACTGCTTCTTGGTATCGTAGGTTTATTCCCAATTTTAGTTCCTTGGCTACTCCATTAAACAAGCTGACTTCTCAAAAAAAAAATGCTCCCCCTTTTGCGTGGTCTCTTGAAGCTGATGACGCATTCCATAAACTAAAGTCTCATCTTCTGTCTGCCCCTATTCTTTCCTGTCCTGATTACTCCAAACCTTTTGAAGTACACACCGATGCAAGTGACTATGGTATCGGTGCTGTACTCACTCAAACCCTAGACGAAGAGGAAAGAGTTATTGCTTACATGAGCAAATCACTTACACAGCAAGAACGTAACTACAGCGCTACAGAGCGCGAGGCGTTAGCCGTTTTATCTGCAATAGAACATTGGCGTTGTTATTTAGAAAATGGCCTTACGTTCACTGTGTTTACTGACCACTCGTCGCTCAAATGGTTTCTTAACATTAATAACCCAACAGGAAGATTAGCCAGATGGGGTGTACGTCTTTCAGCTTATAATTTCGAAATAAAACACAGGAAGGGTTCTGAAAATGTAGTCCCAGACAGTTTGTCTCGTGCTGTTCCTGTTGCAGCTATTGATGCACCACTTAATACATCTGTCATTCAAACAAAAGACCCTTGGTTTCTTAACATACTGAATGGCTGTAAATTGTCACCTACTTCGTTTTTAAACTATCAAGTTAAGAATGGCAAATTATATCGCTTCATGAAATCAATTAACCCTCTTACTAGAGAATTTGAGTGGAAAGAGGTTGTGCCACTAGAATTCCGTCAGAATATAATTTCCCAGAACCACTCCGAACCAACTTCGGGTCATCTAGGCATATTTAAAACTCACAAACGCATCAGTTTAAAATATTTCTGGCCAAACATGCACCGAGATGTGACTAACTTCATAACAAGTTGTGACACATGCCTGTCACATAAACACCCTAACCATTCTACTCTTGGTACTATGGGCAGACCTAAAGACTGCAGCCGCCCATTTCAGATGATCAGTATAGATCTAGTCGGACCTTTACCCGTTACTAGAAAACAAAATACCTTCTTGCTAGTTATAACTTGCTGTTTCTCTAAATATTGCTTAATATATCCCATTCGACGAGCTACAGCCGACATTATTACTCGTATCCTCGAAGAAAACGTTTTTCTTATACATGGTGTGCCAAGCACAATTTTGATGGATAATGGAAGGCAGTTCACTAGCAATATTATGCGTAACTTACTAGCATTTTACAATATTCCTAATGTCTTTTATACTCCTTTGTATACTCCCCAAGTAAATACTGTGGAGCGCTATAATAAAACAATAATAACAGCTGTTTCTACTTTTATTAACAATGATCATCGAACATGGGATAATAACATTCCCAAAATTCAGTTTGCTTTAAATAGCGCGGTTAATGAAGTAACTGGCTTCACACCGTCATTTTTGGTTTTTGGGCGAGAACTTGTAAGTTGCGGGTCACACTATGTCGATCCAGATTTAGAAAGTGATATTGTGTTTACTCCTCGTGATAGCTATGCCGAAAACTTAGGAACACTTCGAAGTATATTTGATAAAGTTCAACTTGCTTTAATTAAAGCCCACTCTCGTAATAGTACTAACTACAACCTGCGCCGTAAGAATGTGGAATTTAATGTAGGAGACGTCGTATGGAAGCGTACCTTCTATCAAAGCGACAAAGATAGTAGGTTTTGTAAAAAGCTAGCTCCTAAATACATTAAATGTCTTATAATTAAAAAATACTCTAAACTTGTCTATGAGCTCGAAGATATGGCAGGTCACAACTTAGGGAAGTGGCATGTCAAAGACTTTAAGCTTACCTAGTTTCCGTTAGTATTTTACACTTAGTGGATTTTACCTAGGTAAAATCCTAATCTTAAAAGGGGGGTATGTAACAGTTCTTAGAATACTTATTCTAAACTAACTTCTTCTTCTTTTATTTATGTCATTTGTGGCTGAGGTTGCTACAAGTTGGCAATAAACTAACTTTATAGATGCGCGCACGCAGGTCTGCCAACGTCAATTTATCATGAACTGTCAATGTCAAATGACTGCGCAAGGATTGGGCCACGTGTCGTCGTGGTGCGAAGCGAATGACGCAGCACTGAATTGCTTTTTACAATTTATTAATTTAACGTAATTACCTGAAATTCTGTCTGTGCCTTAGCAAACCCCAAAATTGGGTGAGTGTTGCATAGTGTGTATATAATTATCCGTAGTTTTAGTACCTACTCGTAACTGTTTGGTAAGTTCATTACACTACTGAATATTGTAACGGACAAATTACCTACTCAACTGTTTTATGAATTGTATTGTGTTATTAATTATTTAATGATGCTTAACGAATAACGCTTGAACACAATCATGGTTCGGGCTACACTCGCAAATCTTCATCATTCACCAGCTTTACCTCGATACTACAAATCAAAAGCCTCATTAGTTTTATTATGCTTTATTACTCAATCAATTGTCCTGCTATACCTTCTTCTATTTATTTTAATGTCTAGTTTTAGTTTGTACCTACCATTGTTTGCCTGCCTCATCATTGATCACTATTTTCTGCTAGTAGCCATTGCGCTTTCGCTTTGAAACATGATGTCGCAGTCAAACATGGAACCCGGACTTTTACTGATATGTCTGGATGGGGGGTTCCAGGGTTCCTTCCTTCGACCTGCATCTACCTCGAGCTGAGCTGCTAGCCGATTTTAACACCTGCACTCCTCCGCCCGGGTGAAGACACACCGACTGGTCTACCCTTGAACTCATCGGTGTGGCGGGGTGACTGACCGAACTACTTACCTGAGGACCTGAAGTATTCGTGGCTGCCTATTCCGATAAACCAGACTCTGGACCCCGTCATCTTCCACCCTCTTTTGTCAAGGCCAGTGGCATACTTTTATTAGGTTTTGCAACGTATTCGGAACCGAGTAGAACCCGGACCCTTACCTGTTATTCTTCTACTTTAGCTAAATATGTTTTTAATTTCTTAAAATACCTACCTACCTAGCTTAATTAAAATCTTTTGTTAACCTTTTAGTAATCGTTTCATTTTTCATCCACCTAGGTAGATACTTACATACCTACACTCTAGGTGGAAATAACTAAAAGTGCTACAACATGTATGCTATAATTATAAAATAACTAAACTTATTTGTGTGTATTACATCTTTTTTTGTTAACGGGGACGAATCTGCATCCAGACATCCCGCCCGCCGAATAAGGGTACGGGTTGTCGGGCTCGACGACTCACTAAACTAATCCCCGGTGGCCAGCCTCGATGTATGGCAAGGGGCTCCGCGGTCTCCGATGGACCTAGAGCGGTGCCCCTTTCTCATAAATCATGCACTTAAAGCACTTCCCGGGGCTAACAAAAGTCAGCCCCAGCACCTCAGCAAGGCCACCCCTGTGCTACCGCCCTTGACATGTAGGTATCTCAATGTTGTAAAAATATTGTTTAAAACAAAATGTTTAAAACACTTGTTTAAAATACGGGCATACGGGAGTTAAGTGCAATCTATTACCCAATGGCAAAAAGGTGACAGATCGCACTTTTTTGTGCAATCTGTCACCTTAAGGGGACAAAACATAGGTGACAGATGAGACCTCTGCTAAAAAACTAGTATTTAAACATACAGGGTCTGAGTAACAGATCAATCATCATTATGGAGCACAGAAAAAACTAGCCCGAACTTTTTTATAAGTAAACTACATAAAATTATTAAAACAATTCATAAATTATTTGAAAATTATAAAAAACTACCGAAAATAGAAAAAAAACATAAAAACAAAAAAAACACCTGGAGGGCGATTCTCGTGCATAGATCAATTACATGTGATATATCACATTAAAACTGTCAAAATTTATATACATTTTTGACAGTTTTGACGATATATATTATTATCACATGTAACCATTTATCTATGGCACGAGAATCGCCCTCCTGTTTAAAACATTTTGAACTGTTTGTTTTGTAAGATTTAAAAAAACTGTTTTTTTCCTGACAGACCAATAAATTCTACTTAAAAGGAGTGCGACATGATTTTTGTAAGAACATAACATATCGTTAGTTTTCTATTCATACAAAATATAAGTATGGATCCTACGATATCTTGTAGAAGAGTTATTAAGACAGCACGAAAGCACAGACGAAAGGCTCCGCCGCCATTGCTTAACGACTGTTTATAGCCGGTAAGAGCAATAATCATTCAAAGCACAAGTTCCGTTGATTCGAGAAAATTATATTTTACTCAGATGGTTTTCGTAAAGATAAATGAACCGTAGAAACTACTCACGTCTTATGGATCAGTGAGTAAATTAACGAGGTAGGTAGACTAGGTAGGTACCAGTCTGGTGGATCGGAACTCATTCCGCGAAGCGCGTCTCGTCAACGTAGATTAATTAATTCCGGCAGTTTGCGCTGGTCTGGGGAACGAGATACTTACAATGTGAAAACTTAAATATACCTAGTTTACTCAGTTAACTACCTACTTTTGGAATGTGCATACAAACAAACCCCTTTCATATTATTATTATTATTTATTATTATTAATTATTATTATTAAATTAATATGACGTCGACCGTACCGTTTTCAATAAAGAAAATCGAAACATCGATATAAACTTAATACATACCTACTCATAAATTAGTATCGCTTTATTTAGGTATATTTTGGCCTCTTTGGAACCCCATATCATATTAACCCCTTGTTGTATTGTCTGATTAACCCATACATATATAAACGTAATTTTTTTAAGTACCTACAACCTTGTACCAAGTACAACCGACCTACCAAACGGATTAGTCCCATCTGTCACCCAGTTTTGTCTATCTTGGGTGACAGATCGCACTTACCTAGTGCACAAAACAAAGATTTGTAGAAGTCTATTGGCACAAAACCACTGTTCTTAAGTAAGGTTTTTAGCAAGGAATCTTATTAGTAATCCAAGTGTTGATTGATAGCGCTGAACGTTGCATAACATTATAGCGCCGCCACGAAGTTATCGATGAAAATGAGAGGCACTCTTCACTCTCAATTAATAATTATGCAGCGTCAGAGGTCGGCCAGTATTTCAGAAAGGTCAAATCCTGCTTTATTTATTTCCGGGGAGTGTACCTACTCTTGATCAGAACAAATAGAAATTACTCTCCAAAGGGATCTTTGAACGTCACAAGGAGACGTCATTATGTATGTAAATACGTATTTTCCTCTGCATTGCCGGTAGAAGGGTTTAGTTGATCTAGCCAGCTATTTTTCCTTCAGCTTATTTATTAGGGTAGGTACTTAGAACTATACGCCTTGACGGTATTATAGGTTAATGTAAAAACAGAGACTTTTGACGCTGTGCCACTCTTGCCAGCATCGCCAAAATAGAGGCTCTATTTTCATAGTATCTAACTAGATTATTTGGATTTTGATACCCTTGTGGGTAACAATGTCTCTGTCTTGTCTCTGCCAAATTACAGGCCTTCTGGTTATAGGGACTTGTGTCCCTGTATAGCTGACTAGATTATTTGGACTTTGTTTTGTTACCCTTGGTAACAAAGTCTCGGTCTTGTCTCTGCCGAAGTACAGCCCAGACCAGAGGGGCTGTAATTCGGCACAGAATAGAATTCGGTTGCAACTCGCATTCGATTACCTATACCTACTCATACACACTATCTACTCAGGTTTAATATTTTTATACATCTAAATTTACTTAGGTTTTTTTTACTTATTTACCTATTTATATATTAGGATAGTTAATTCATAAGGAAATCATTACGCATTCATGTACCAATAGTACAACTTTGTAACCAATACATCTAATCAACAAAATAACTGACATACGAGTAGATAATCTTCAACTAGCTCATCTGCCCCAGCTTTACTGCTTTACTTTTCAGTAGTTTACCGAAAATACAAATCTTCTCTCTTTATAATAATAATTAGTCTAACAAACAAAGTATTTTTTGGCACATGTGTAGGTAATTAATCGAAATGTAATATGATGTTGGCTTTAAATCTGGAAGCAAGTATTTAGGCTTTTCTTGTTCTTATAATGCATAGAAACACCCAGACCCGGAACCAATATTTGCAATTGCAACCCGCTACCTCTTGCTCCTCAGCCGGGCACCGTCCGCCCACCGCGCCACATAAGTAAGTAGGTATCTATATTAAAAACCCCAATTAAAATTTAAATTGAAAAGGTATTCACAAATAATAATTTTAATGCCAATTGTATACGCTTGTCCTGTTATTAAATTTTGAAATACCTAGTAGGTTCACAATTTGTGGTGTTATGTTATGTTTATCTAAATATATTTTATTTCTTTATCAGCGCGCGGCGTATCATGCGTTATACCTAAAAGGAAAAAAACATACAATGTACATGTATTTGTATTCTAGGTTCAAAATTAGATTTTTCCCTTTGCATCGAAATGCTGGAATAATACCCATCCACCAATAAGGAACCTGGATTCAGATAAAAAAAATACCTTAGTGACGGGCAAAAGGGTCAGAAATGTTTTGTGCAAGATACAAGTGCAATCATTTTTTTAAACCTATTAGACAACTAGCTTTGCGCGGGTGTAGGTACCTAATAAAACCGCACCCGTGTGAATCCGGGGCGGGTCGCTAGTAGTAAATTTAGCCTATGTTAAAAAGTAGTAGGTAAACTAGGTAAGTAGTAATATGGGATAAAGTAGCATTCCCATGGTGAAAGAATATTTGAAATCGGACCAAGTTTTTTTTTTTTTACACCACTAAAGTGGCAACCAAGCGTACGGCCCACTTGATGGTCAGCGGTTACCGTAGCCTATCATATACAACAGCATAGATATCACTTGCGTGTTACCACCCTGAGACGTTAGATGGAAAGTCTCTGTGCCTGTAATTTCACCGGAAACCATACTCTTCGAACCGGAACACAGCAATGCTCACATTACTGCTTGGCGGCAGAAATAGGTATGGTGGTAGTCCTTCCCCGGACGAGCTCTAGCACATAGAATTCGCTATTATAGTGATAAGCCCGACCTTTGCACTTTGCAATCAAGTAGGTTCAATTTGTGGTGTTATGTTTATCTAAATGTATTATATTTCCCTACCAGCGTATAATACGTTATAAGAGGAAAAACATTGAATTTTATATAAGTTCATTTGTACTACTTAAAAGTGCTTACAAAATATATTTTTTGCACCACGGACCGTACCCCCTTTTTACTCTTTCGGTTTTTTACTCTCTTTCTTCATCCAAGGTTGCCAGGAGAAAATCGCTATTAGTAATAAGCCCGCTCTTTGCACTTTGTTAATAAGCCTTTTTATATTAGTTCAGTCAGAGTTCAGACTAATTCTGACCGAGCCGAATTTGGTGAGTGGCACTCGGTGCGTTATTCTCAAGGAAGTCTAAGGTTATTCTTGAATCCAATGACAATTCCAATCCAATCCCAATTTCAATTTACTGCTGTCAATTCTTTGTACTTTTGAAAACAAGGTTTCATTTGGCGCTGGGTTCGCATTTAATAGTACAAAATGTCATATTCCAATGCTTGTCCAATACCGATCGCGTTCAAGAGTATTACTGTAGTACTTACCTACTGAGGGGGAGGGAAGTCGGAAATTAGATAAACTCAGGAAATTACAAGTCTTTTTATTTTGTATAAATACATTTATTTACTCAATAAATTATTACTTACATTATTTCTTGAGAGGTCATGTAAGTACATAAACCTTCCTATTTCGCAGGCTTGCAACATTGATTAACAGAAGCTATTCTGAGTTTTATACATACATGTTACATAGGTAGTTATCAGATTAATTAATGAAGGTGGTTTTGCGATATTTTACTAATGCTGTGTACATTCATCTGCACGTTCACGCTCATAATGAATACCCACAGTCGAAATATAACGGATCCACTAGATCCACTAGATCCACTTGAAGATAATATATCCCAGCCGCTCGGTGATCCGTTATGTATTTAAATTTAATTTACACAAGTTAATATAATTTGTGTACCTAAATTAAATTTAAATACCTACGTAAATATATGCTTACCAGGCTACGAGCTCGTGACGTGCAATGCATGTTTAGCTTCTATTACAGTATGGTACAAGATATTTTACAGTAGACATGGGAAGTACCACAGCACACCCATGCTTAGCACCACTCATGCTGTGGTATTAGCGTTATGAAGACAATTGTAACTTAAAATAGATAATACTTAGCACTAATAATGACAAACATGCCGAGGTAGCAGTTCTTCATAGATCCTCGCAAAGCAAACCCTGAAACAAAAAAATCTATTAAAAACCTAACAATATTATTTTGCATTATGCAGGTAAGAGGTAGCCGAGTTTTTTTGGTATTAAACCACAGAATAAATATTAATAGAATTAATATTTATTTATTTAAACCACAGAATAAATATTATTAGAATTAATATTTATTCTGTGGTTTTAGTTTGAGTTTTGTGTAACGGACCCTTGGTTGAAATTAAATGAAAAATAAAATACTTAGGTACGTCATAGCGTCGTATTATTTTATTTTATTTTTCATCTACCGCGCGGTGTAGTACTATTGTAACTGTATGTATTTGTTCTGTGGCGTGGTATGAAGCTATGACGTAACTCGGCGACACTTCTCGCACTCTCGCCTCTTGCCTGCAGTGCTGCTGCGGGCTGCCTGTATTAAACTGATCTGGCTGCCTGCACTGCAGTCGGCTACCAACTCGTACCTTTACAATCAAAACTCTAATAATTTTTTAGACCCAAGACGATATTGGGTAGTAATATTAATTTTGATTGAATGAACCGTATTAAAATCAAGTATTTCCTCAAGTATTTCCAGAATCAGACCAGAATATCCTGAGTAAACTAAGAACGAAGTCAAAAAACTGTACCATATGGGAGATCATGCTATATTAAAATGGTTCACCAATTATGTTGCTAAGTATTTACGTTTTATTTTAAAAACTATACATTCTAGATTTAAAATAAGACTGATTTTAAAAACTACTCTATTGTGTTCAGAAGTATTGACTTTATCCAAAATTGAAATTTGGACAAACGCAAAGTAACTTTACTCTAGAGTAAATATTGATATTTTATCGGAGTAAAAGACTTAACGGCGCGGCGTACCTATAACTAGTTTGGACGAATCCGCCCTTAGTCAAAATATTATGTGGCTTGCTTATTCTAGCTTTCTAGGACTTTAGGAAGTACCTACCTATAGAATTTTTATGATCATTAGTGAGTGAGTAAGTGAGTGAGTCAGTGACGAAATCGGAGTTTTTTATATATCAATAACATCTAGAGTTTAGGAGCTATGCAGTTAAAACTATATCGCCTGTGATATCGCTCTGTGTGTTTTGCGCTTTTCTCACCAGAATTTCCTTTCGGTTTCTCAGTCGCCGCAATATCTTTCGTCTTGTTAGTTGGATCCACCGTACCTAGATCAGAACAAACACTTTACTCACAAACAAAGCAACACTTACGTACTACTGGTAGATACTGTGCTAGGTAACTTCAGAAATGCTATACATCTCTACATGCTCTATTTTTATTTTAGAAACTTAAATGTAGGTAAAATTAAAAACACAAAAATAGTCCAAAAGTTTATCATTGAAGCTATAGAAACCTAGATAAAAAAAAATTATAGGTAACTCGTGTCAGCTTTCGGTGGCGCGCCGGCGCGGCTGTGTAGACTGCTACCCTGTAAAATAATACCTAACTATAACATCTTAGTGACGAATTTTCTCATTACTAACATCACGGAAAAGGAAGGCACTTGTAGGTAGGTACCTACATCCCATGCCTACATCCAAAGACATACGAATAATTCACATAATTTGAGTTCATTGAAACCTGCCTTTAAAAATCCTTCTGAAGGCTCCCTAAAAATAAAAAAGTGTCTAATAGGATATCTCACTTTGGTCATTAGTAACTGTAGTAGACGGCAACGCCAGCGGCGTCTGCAACGAAGTCAGCTCTGGTGCACTGCAGTTACCATCTGTAAAACAGGTCTAAAGGTAGGTACTACAAAATACATAGTGGCGAATTTTCTTATTAGTACCTGGCTACATCACTAAGTAGGAAGTAGGTACGTAGGTACCTACTTCCAAAAACATAAGGCTTTATTCATAATATAAGTAAGTACTTTACTTTTTTTTACTTTACACCTCTATTATTTAATGTGTTTTTCAAATCTATTATCTACCTATCGTTTTTGTTCATTGACAAGGAAAGACAATTTAAATATTCAGATTAGAACCTACCTACTTCACATTTGGGTTCATTGCGAAAAATTACAAATATGTAATGTACCTTTTCTAAGCTTTTCTAAGCTTGGCCGTTATTTCTTCTTCCTTGCATTTTAAACTTAGCGTAACTGTAGGTAATCTTGTAAACTGTGTACCTACCTAATCTATAACTGTTTTCTGTACTACTTCTTTCTATTTCACATTGAACTGTATCATTGTAAATGCCACCTTTCTTTCTTTCCGTCTTGGGATAGCTGATTTGTAGTTTGGGAGTACTGTATGATGCCTAGGCTTTCTTCTGACATCCCTTTCGTTATGTGATCGTAATGCCGGAGTTTTGCGATTCCAGGAACACACCCCCCTGGTTGAAAACTTGGAAGGAGGACTGGACTTTGGGCCGCTCACCTATATACTACTGCTGGGACTCGAGAGTCTGGGGAACCGGAGAACACGGCGGAGGACGTCCAGGAGATAGCTCGAAGAAGAGTGCGGTATTTCTAAACCGTAGGGGTGTGAAATAATGGCTGACTCACGACCTCTTATTCATAAACGCTGTATTTCCTTTTTGTATAAAATTTTGTATTTCTGTTCACTATATACTAATTTCGTTTCTTTTCCTTTTCTTGTCCCTACGTGACAAGTGGCCTACCTACAATAATTGGAATTCAATTCGTAACCAGGCCGACAGTTGTAGGTAATATTCTAATTTTTAAGTACTTACTCGCTATAATCGAAGACATAACGAGCACCCAAAGAGCCACAATTGATAACGATTTCATTTTGAATTTGTTTATTTTTACTAAACTTATTAAGTAGGTAAACTTATTAAGTAGCTTTTGAACACCCACTCTTGAATAGAGCGTTATAAAATACTGCAGAGCTTTTATACCTATTATAGATGCATGGCATGGCTGGCTACTAGGGCATGTTCCCGGTATCGATAGCAGGTCTTATCGGGAATTTCCGGTTTTAAACATAATCCAGCACCAGTAGGTAACTTGCTTACCTAACACTTCACTGTTTTTTCGATAGGTACCTACCTACCTACTCTAGATTTTTGTGCTCTGTGCTCTGAGTGACGAGAAAACATGTTGTTATTTTTCTAACGCTACTGAGCCTAACTAAATCTTCTTCTGACGCTATTACAGATATTGTGGTTTCTGAAGTTCATATAATATTCTGTCATCCTACCTACATTGCTTACCGTTTTTATGATTGCCATTTTAATGTCATCCACTGCGCACTGTCGGGTTCGTTCAGGGCCAAAGGCAAATCAGGCAAGGCAAAGGTAGTAGGTAATAGTTCCATGAAGCAAATAGTCAACCGTAAATTTTTCAAAGACGACAAACCGTTTGTCATCTTTGAAAAATTACAAACGACGCGTGCTGGAGCACCAAAGATCACGTCATGCCATCTTGTAATACTCAAGTTGAGGGCTGACCGTGACCGACCGGTGTAGACGGCACATGTGGGCTTGTCAGTCTGATCTAAAATATTAATATCTTGTTTATCTCGTCTGACATAATTTATTTCCTGCTCATCCTGTTGGCCATTTGGCCCTCTTTTCTTACAGTTTCTAGAATATTTTGGAGATCATTTTCTACGTTTTCTGTGTCCGTGGCAACGAATCAGCGGGAAAAGGTGCTTGAACATGAGCTTCAAAAAAGAATAGTCACTACTGTTTACTGCACTAAAATTACCTTGTGAGAGAGAATAAATGAATTTTATTGTTATCATTATTTATAAGCAATATCATAAAATACATACAATAAAATACTTTCGTAGGTTACTAGCACATAATGTGGTAAGTAGTGTAGTAGTCAGTGGCCAACTCTGTCACCAGAGTTGGCCACTTACTATAAATTTCTCACTACGGTGAGAAAGTAGGTAGGTACTTAGATCTCATGTTTGGTGACAGAATCGAGGATTCTTCATAAAAAATGCTATAATTTACTGATAACCCTACTAAACGAGGAAATTAGAACCTGTTAATTATCAAAATAGCGGGATCGAAAGTACCGGTAATTCCCGGTTCTGTAGTAGTAGGTATACCTATTGCCTAAAAAATCCGGTACTAAGAATGGTATCGTTACTGCATGCCCTAGTACCTACTTACCATTTACATTAACACAGGAAACAGGAAATTAAAACTAAAATGTAATAGGTAGGTAGTAGGGGGTGTGCGCCGATCTCGTAGATAGGTACCTAGTTGTATGAAAGTTTAGTCAGTAGCTAGGTACTCGTTTGCAATGTATACGCTCGTGCAAAGATTTCTAGTAAATAGAGTTCAAGAGTAGCAGAGTTAATTGTGATAGAGCTCGTCCGGGGAAGGAAGGACTACCACCATATCCATTTTTGCCGCCAAGCAGTAATGCTCGCATTGCTGTGTTTCGGTGTGAAGGGTACCTATGGTTTCCGGTGAAATTACTGGCACATGAGACTTTCGATCTATGCCTCAAGGTGGCAGCCCGCGAGTGATACCTCTGGTATTGCAAGCGTCCATAGGCTGCGGTAACCGCTTACCATCTTGTGGGTCGTACGTTTGGTTGCCATTTCAGTTATATCATAATAAAATGGATTGATAAGATAAGTAGAGGATAGTATAATGCAAAGATTTCAAGATTTCAAGATATTTATTTGCATAAATAAGTGTTACAGAAGGTCATAGAAGTAATATGGCACTTAGAACTTATTTACCCTTTTCAGGCATTGCAAATTATATGTAGGCTATCTATGCTGGGCGCTAAGCTGCTTACATAAAAGTAATAATATCTATGTATTTAGTGATAATTGTGTACTAGGTACCAATTCAAATTCAATGGTTTCCGAAAAACAAGATTTTGCAAAACGTTACCCCAGGCACAAAACAGATATTGGTGTCGATTCGGTTGCCTAGCCCCAAAGACCTAGCAGGAATGAGTTAGTTTCGTTATCCCCGATATCTCAAAAACCTTATGGTGCAAAAAAAATATTTTTCACAAATATAAGCTATCTGCCCATTATGTCACATTTGTCTAGGGTCATTTGTACAAAATATTTCTGCTGGAAGAACGTTACTCCAGCAGCAAGAGTAGTAGAGTTCTTTGTGATAGAGCTCGTCCGGGGAAGGACTACCACCATACCTATTTCTGCCGCAAAGCAGTAATGTTTGCATTGCTGTGTTCCGGTCCGAAGGGTATGGTTTCCGGTGAAATTACAGGCACATGAGACTTACCATCTACGTCTCAGGGTGGCAACCCGTGAGTGATACTTCTGGTATTGCAAGCGTCCATAGGCTGCGGTAACTGCTGACCATCAAGTGGGCCGTACGCTTGGTTACCACTTTAGTAGTATAAAAAAAAAAAAAAAAAAAACTTATTTTGAGTTTTATTCCAACACGCAAAGAATACGTTTTTTTGCATGCATGAATTATTTCAGAACAAATGTTTGTCATTTTGCTCCAAAATCAATTTGAAAGAGCGATTCTGGGACTGGGTAGTACCATGGATGGTAGTTAGTACATAGGTCTTTGCGGACCGGCGCGGCGCTGTGGCAAAGAACTATTGCATGCAATAGGCATGATGACAGTAACCAATAATCACGCTTTCACCTTATGAAAAAAGATTCAAGGAATTAAAAAATCATATATCTTTTTACATTAGATGCGAGATTGATAATATTTTTAATAAAATAAAACTACCAAATACAGCAATCCGCCATGAAAGGTTGAACACCGATCAGGAGCATCTCTCTCTCTCTCTGTGCATCGTTTCCTCAAAGCAGAGGGTCGCGACCTCTTTGCATGATCTTTTCTCTCGTAATGTTTCTCCATTCGGTACGGTCTTCTGCGACTCGAATTGCATTGTGTAATTGGGTATCAAGAGTAGTGCGGATTTGATCAGTCCAGCGAATAGGGCTGCGTCCTCTAGGTCTTCGTCCTTCAATTTTCCCCGTAACAGTAAGTTTTTAGAGGTTGTCAGGGTTACGTCTGATTATATGTCCGAAGTATTCTAGAGTGCGACTAAGGCAGATGGTTGAAAGCCTTTTGGTGATGTTGAGTTCGCTTAGAATAGATACATTTGTACGCTTCGCTGTCCATGGTATGCGGAGCATCTTCCTCCAGCACCACATCTCGAAAGCATCGATTCTTTTCCGGTCAGCGGATTTAAGTGTCCATGTCTCAGCTGCATAGAGAAATATAGGGAAAACTAAGGTGTTAGGTGTTAGGTGTCAGGAGCATCTAGGCTCTCTGATTGGTGGTATCAAAAATATTGCAGAATTTTGAACCTTATTGCTAAAATTTTATATTGAAAACTTATATGATGACTTCACCGCTGTCACTCCGCGACTCAGCGCGTTTTAGCGTGAATTTTAAAATTCAAATTTCAATCGCATTTTTTAACTACTACTAAACCATTAATTTCTGGAATAACAGGTTATTAGCAGTTTTTCAAAATCAGTCATCATGCCTATCATTTAACCATGTAAATGGGCTTTTATTCTTAGTAAGGAAATGTACCTACTCTGTGGTAAGGAACCTTAGATACTGCTCTAATGGTACACCTAAGTCTGGACAAATCCCATACTCGTCTAGTGAGAGAGCACGCACTGGTGGTCTAGTAGCAACGACCCCGCCTTTTGATCCTAGTCATGGGTTCGAACCCGGTCGCACGACCGTTAGTGCATACTAATGTTAGTGGCAATTTCAACTGAGCGCTCCCGTGCTTCGGAGAAAAGTCGGTCCCGGATTTTTCATAGTCGTTAGGCCATGACAGAGGCCTTTGGGCGGCCTAAAAACTCAGTCACCAGAGTTGGCCACTGACTCATACGAACTTACTTACTTACTTTTATTAGAGTAGGTAAGGATCAAATGCGCAGGCTAAACAGTGTTGCCTTGCCATCAACCCAAAATCTTTCTCTCTGGCTCGGGTCAGGTTATCAAAGACAGAAGACACAATTAGTATTAAAATTAAAACCACAGGTTAAATAAACAGTATTTTTATGTTTATTAATGCTTTATTTTCTTTTTTAGAGCGCCTGCAACAGGTTCTGTTTCGTACTCGATCTCGACACGAGGTTTCTTTCTTGCCACTGCCTCAGCCATATCCTGAAAATATTTAATGTTTATTTATTTTACCTTTTTATGCCACTGAGGTCAGATGGGTAACCAAAAGCAATATTTAAATAATGTTACACTGACATTTCGGCATACAAAAAAACAGTTAATATTATTTAATATTGCTTTAGGAGCTTGTGGTTACCCCCCTGGGCACTGGTCTAGTAAGTGGGTGGTCTAGTGATAGTGACCCCTTCCGATCCTAAGGTCGTGTGCCAATTAATTTTCATATGCGAGTAATGGCGTGTTTATGAAATAAACATTCGAAAGACATGTGTCGCGTAGTGGATTAAGACCAAATCACTCTCGCTCGAGAGTAGGCCAGCGTCCCAGCCACAGTCCCCATGAGTAGGACTGTTTCATGTAAAGTTTTCAAGTTTATAATAGTGAATAGTAATAGTAATAGTAATTATTAATTATTTAATTAATTAATCTGTAATAATCAGGCGTGGTGCTGTAAGTTCTCTTTAAGTCTGCACTAAATATTTTAAAGATGATAAAAAAGCTTGGGACGAATGTGCTCCAACTCTACTCGGCATCCATAACAATAGCAAGGATCATGCCAAAAAAGCGATAGGAACCCAGTCGGTGTTGTTGCCAGTTATTTTACTTTTTTGATAGCATAGGTAAATAATTCTAGTCAAGATCATACCTCGATATCAGATGTCTCAGACTCAAAGTTACTATCCACTTCAACGTCATCCTTCCTTCCCGAGTCGCTTTCCTATAAAAAATTACATAATTAGTAAATTGTAAGTTTTCAGTTAAAAAAAAAAAAAACTTATCCCTGTACTGTCAGCATATGAGTAAGTACATATAATATCTTAATTACCTATCTACCAGCTTTATAAAACAGTGTCACACACACTTTTAATGATATGTCTCGTAGACACGCGTGGTAGATTAATTTAGGACCCATTCACTCGCTCTAGAGAGCCAGTGTCCCAGCCAGCCCAGCAGTAGGAACATTATTAGGGATGTCATGACGACGAACCTAGCTTTCTGAGTAGACAATATTATGCATCTGTAATGTTCAGGCGAACGACTTGACCGTCTAGCCACTTGATGACAAAAAATAAGGCAAAAATCAACAAAAAATGACGGACATTTTAACACAGCGCCATTTATTTATTTATTTATTTATGTGGACTCCCTTTTCCGCATTTGGACGCGCATTGGGTCCGTTATGCGTGGGGAGCAGCCTCTGCAGAGTGGGCTGTCTGTGGCACCTATGTTAAAGAGATGTTTATTCAGGGGACAGTGACCAGTCAAGGTCCCCACGATGGTTTTGAGTTCTATCCTAGGTAGTTGGAGCAGACGACGTGTCAGTCGTTTAGAGGCAGTTGGTATCGCTGTCTTTGACTGTCTGCAGTCAGTCGTCCATGTCCAACGTTCGTTGTGCGCGTGTGGCGTTGTATGGAAGTGAAACAATGAACTGACTCAATTATATAGTTCATTAAATTAGCTGTTCATTTTATTCACTTCATTATTAAATTTTTGTAAGAAAGTGACAGCACCATAACAGACTAAAGTCCCAAAATAAGTACAAAATAAGCTTAGAAAAACTGCGTGTTTTGGGGAATTTAGTTTACGGCTAATTAGTAAAAAAAATATTCATGTATATGTACCTACCTACCACGCGGGCAGAGCAGCTAGTAAAAATATATTCTTATAATCAAATATTTTAATCACCTCATCACTGTCAGCTTCTACGAATTCATCAGCATCCTCGACTCTTTGCAGTTCTCGTTCCAGCTCTGGTTCCATTTCTTTTTCCATCTCATCTTCTTCCCTCTCACTCTCACTTTCACTTTCATCGGAGATCTCCTCTGCTTTGAGCGCAGCATCGAAAGCCATTTGAGGAAAGTTGTAAATGTCGTTGTACTGAAAGTCAATGAATACTGTAAGCATGTTTTTAACTAGTTTCACGTCTCCATGAACCGAAAGTTGTAGGTGAAAGTTGTAGGCGGTCTGTAGTTTTATCCGAATTTCAGTAAACAGTCTTAATGTTTTCTCATAACACTTCCAACGAACCTCAGTCAATAACGTTCCGACAAAATAGGACGTGAATACTTAATATAAAATTCGCCTATAACTTTCAAATAACAGGGTCTAACTACTATGTCGGCAACGCGCGAGCGATTCCTGTGGTATTGCAAGCGTCCATAGGCTAGGGTGGCCACTTAACATAAGGTGGGCTATATGCTTGTTTGCCTTGTATGTATTCTGGAAAGTGAAAACTGTTTCAGTTTCGAGCACCCAACCTCAAAACTATGAACATTACAAAATACAACAGATTTTTATCTATTATCATTGCATAAAGTACCTCTTTAGATTACTTACCGTGCCTTTCTTTAGTCTATCCAAAAGCTGTTTTTCAATAGCGTTATCTATTCTCGCTGCAACCAATGCTTTCTCTTCCCTGCGCCTTTCACGTCTCTCAATCTTGCGTTGGATTGGAACTAGCTCTTTTCTGAAGTTAATAAAAATATGTAGGTACAAAATGCAAAATGTAAAACTAGATTCAATATTAATTAAGGCTTTCTAAACTTTCATAGAATACTTTTATTATGGAAATAAAGTACAGGTAAACAGGACATGCTTGACAGGGTTGATAAAAATCATGATTTTGAGAATGATAATATAATGAATAATTAAAATCGGATTTATTTGATTTTAATCAGTATTATTTGATTTTAATTGCATTGACTTGGGCATTTGGGATTTTGTTTGACACTAACTCATTTATTCACATTTTCCAATCCACTTTTTAATTTGGATGTCAATTATTATTTCAAAAACACATCTCTTTATTTAATTTAATAATAAAAATAAAAATTTAAAAGTTTTTTAAGTTTCCGGGGTGTGCCCAAACTAAGCAGAACTTGTGTTATGGGTACTAGATGACTGATATATACTTAATACAATAACATACATACATAGATATTTTTTATCATCATATTGCGTAGAAAGATTTTCAGAAATCTTAGTAGTTTCCTAACACATATTGTAATTTATAAGTACCTATGTGTGACTTTTATTTTGGTAAATAAAATACTTACACTCTTCTAAGCTTCAGTGTTCTCATTCGAATGAGATATTGTGTTATTTTTACAAATCTTTGTTTACATTTTGCTTTTATAAAGCCTGGCCAGTAAAGTAAATTTTCATTTATCTGATGTATTGCTTTTTCAAAGTTTCTTGATAATTTCACTTTTTCCCATTGCTTGGCTGGAAACATAACTCTGAAATAAATATTCTGCACATTAAAGCTGTGATTAACAAACTGCTTTGTGAAAGCATCATAAAGTGTTAACTAAATGTCCATTGGTTTTTTTTTAGAGCTATCGCTGAATTGTGAAACCTTTTAAATGTTAATTTTGTGTTATACCTAATGTAAAATAATTTAAAAACACCCTAAAGTCTAAACCAGAACTTGCAAATCGCTATTCCATAAAATATGAACTAGACTGAAAGGTGCTGGAATCCCTATTCCACTCTTAATCTTTAATTAGCTAGTATAGAAACATCATACCGTTCTGCTGTCTTCATATACAGGTAAATAATACCGTTTTCTTCTCTAACCGTGGCATATTTACTGTTGGCTAGGGGACAGGCAGCTCTGCTGCACAATCCAGTCAAATTGTATTCATTTCTGCAGAATTGCTGTGTCTTGGTTCTGAAATTATTAACAATTTTCTACTTGTATAATGTACCTTGATAATAAACCAAAGTATTTCTATAGGTCCATTGTTGTAAATGCTTACGTTACTTTGTGCGAACAATGAGTTTTGTTGATAATAGCCCACACTACCTGAAAAAACAAAACACTTTGAAATAATACAAATCAGCGCTAAAGCAAGAAATACAAAAATGCTTACGTCGTCGTGTTGCATTTTAAGGACTTATCCGTTTCGCAACGCAACTAAAACATGCAAATATTTTAATTTAACTTCCTAAATTTCAAAACAAACAGCATAAACATATTACGACCACGGCACAAACACATGCGATAATTTAACCTATAAATCTCAGACAAATCCAAAGAGTAAAATATATATGGGAAAAAGAGTGCCCTCTTTCGGGTTTTTATGCCAACACATTTTGAAGCGCCATCTGTATTTTGCTACCAAAAAGTATCAGTATAGGTACCTACCTATACATATATTATAGCTTCTATATCTAGACTTACATAATACAATTTTGTTCTAGTTTGCTGATAGCGTGCCAGGTTTATTTCGTTGTAAAGTAGGTATGAAAAATTCTACTGGAATACGAAAATTTCTATATTTCCAATAAATAATTCTTCATACCTACTTTACAACGACATTAGCCTGGCAGACTAACAGCAAACTAGAACAAACGGGGCTGTAACTAGGTAGGTACGCAATAAAATTCAAGTTTCAAATTAAATAATTTATTTTTTGTTTTTATAATGTTTAAGCTTATAGCAGCTATTTTTTTCGTTTCATCGTCATCCTCATCAAACATAATTTTTCCCGATAAAATCCGATTGATACTCTTACACCAACTGTATATTATAATAATTAATAGTATATTTTAAAAAACACTGTGAGCCTAAAACAAGAAAAAAATCTGTCTGAGCTCTAAGTTTTTCAAGAGACAGTGCTGCCAACAGTTATACTAATTCTCCACATTCTCTTTAGAGGGTAATTAAAATTGAATGGTAGTTAACAAAGGTTTTTAGCGATGTTATAATAATATTAAAAACAATGAAGAGTTTACGTGTCAAGTTATTTAAAAATAAATGCTGTCTATCTAGATGGCGGTAGCTCAACTGGCGAGCCCAAGAGAATGTAAGCACTACGTTTGGCGAGCTATGGTGAATGAGTAGGGAATTCAACATGGTTGCTCCTGCTGTCACTGTCTGTCATACTTCTGGCTGGTGTCAAAGTCATAGTACACTACGTAGTACATTAACTTTGGTCGTAGTGGAGTAGAAATCAAATTTTATTTCGCCTCATTCTTTTATTAACCTTATGTACAACATTACAGAAGATATTCAATGCGATAAACAAGAACTTTTTTGAAAGAAAAAAATAAAAAATATAAAAAAATAAAAATAAAATCTTGATTTTTTTTGGAGACGATACGGAGACGATAGACCATGAAACATACATATATACAGAATCCAGTGGCAAATAAATTATTCTTGTTGCCCACACCGGATGTCTGAAGTGCAGATGCTGAGACAAGTTTTTTATAGATGAAGTATGCTTGCCCAGCACTTAGGTAATCATCCCATCTATCGCCCCAACAATGTTGATGGCAAGGCATGTGGTGCCTTGCTTGGCTGCTGCGTATCTATTGGCAACCATTGTAATGAGTTTTTTGGTGCAATCCTATTAAGTAACCTAAAGGTTCCTGCTTCACAATTTTTTTCCAAAAATAATAACTCAGAGTAGGTATTGCACAGGACTATGGCAGTCATGTGCAATACTCTGAGTTTTTTTTACCTACCATCAAAGTATTCCCAAGGAATACCTATAGCTTCTCAGAAACAACCATCACCAAGTAAGTCGATAGATCTATACATCTATTGACTTCCTTGACCATAATCATCTGCATTACTAGTTCAAGATTTGCCTAGTTTTGATCCTGCCACGGTATTTTTGTATTAACGGGAGTAGGTATTTATTAGGTACTACTGGTATTTACATAAAATAATAAATCAAATCAGATCAATCAGATACAATTGTTAGGGGCAAAAACTTGGCAGAGCTCTGCAGTTCAGCGGCATCAAATTTCTCTCGGATCTCGGGATAGTTGTTAGTTGGTCGTTAGACCTCTAGAGAGTTATACCTCAAGCAACCTAGAAGAAACTTAGTTGGGTACATGTATGGGTAGTCGGTTGTACCCATACATGCGTTTGTACAAGTAGGTACCTTAAAAAAGCCTTCTGAACTTTTACCAATGAAATAATTTGTTTGATCACTCCAATATTTTTCAGACTAATTTGTAATTTTAAAGTAAGTCCACTTGTTTTGTTGCTGTTGTTGTTTAAAAAAAAAAAATTGGAGAACAAAACCCAGTCGTCGTTAGGATTCTTTGGCTACTGTCACCATGTTATGTCACCAAGGTCATGAAATGAAAGCTTTCGGTCGAATGCGACCCCCAGATCTCTGATAACTGTAGATCTTTATATGCTATTGCCATTAAGTTTATAGCTGAATCCGTCGCATTCGACCAAAAGTAATTTCAAAGCATTTCGATGGATTAAATTTCATTTTATTATTCACACTCCATTGATACACTGAGTCGATACCCTGCTGGAGCAATGAACAATCCTCCTCTGTTCGTATTTCTCGGAATAATTTTAAGTCGTCAGCATAAAGAAGGCATTTTGCATGTACGACCGTAGGAAGATCATTGATCATTAATATGAACAGAAGAGGTCCCAGTATTGATCCTTGGCTCACTCCGGTACGCGTGTGATAAGGTTGAGTATCTCAACTTGAGACTCGTACAAGCCAAGCCGGACAAACTGCTGGCTGTCGCGAAGGTGAAACAGAGGAGACTTGGGCTCAGGCCTAGAGCACTCAGCTGCTCCAGCAATTTGTTATTGTCTAAGTATTATGTGACATATAACCATTTAGGCTATCTCAGGTGCAAGTGTTGAGACGTTGAGAGTCATTTAGAGGTAATAAAAGGGGTGGTATTAGGTATATTTTAGATATAATCAAGACTTTTTTAAAATTATATGTATATTATTGTGTAACGGAACTTGTTGCATCTTATTTTCACCATAATCAACAAACTTCAAAATCAAGTATGTAGGTACCTACTTAATACCTACACAGATTACCTTACCTAGACGACCTTTAGTGGTGGCGAATGCCCGGTAAGGAAATGAAAGGTTCTAGGTTCAGTCCTAACTGCGGGATAAATGCTTGCATGATCTGCAAATATTTGTTCCGGGTCTGCTTGTTTCTATATAAGTATCTATATAAAAAAAAATATACTATTACCTATCTAACTGGTTCTTAGAATACAAGTTTTGTAAGTCTGCACTCGCTTGGCACCCTTTGGCATATAAGTTGTGATTAAGGCCCTCGACAAACTTCAAAGAGACAACAATAGATTTTTTACTACACTTAAGCTTACTTTGATTATGCTTATAAACACGGATATTTTTGCGTCTCGCTGCGCTCGCCGAAAACGGTTTCTCTTACGCTAAGTCTTAGCTTTGGGTGTGGTTATTTGAAAAATAGCAACTAGTTGCAATATAAAAAAAAAACGAAATACTTGGATTTAGATAATAAGCTATCATAAAAAAAAAACTATTTTTATCCCACTGTCAACGATTCTCTCCAGACATCGTAACAAAAAAAAATATGTTTTTATATAAACGGACTTTTCTAACCGATCGGACGGACTTTTTTCGCCTTGTACCTTTACATTACAGCAAAGATTATTGCTTTACAGCTTGACTGCCGGCAACACTGGTTTAAACTGGCATGGCAGCACCGTTCCAAATCCAATTTAATTTTTTCATTTGAAATTGGACGTCGGTTAGGTTTGTGCGTTTATTTATTTGTAATGATTTAGCGAAGAAAATAATCTTTAACTCCAAAGCAAACATTATAATATCTTCGAAAGACAGAACAAAGTGCAAAGAAAACTGTAGGTACATACTATCTGTTGAAAGGTTTATTGAATAATATGCTAAAATAAAAATGAGTGACAACATAAAAGTAGTTGTCAAAATTAGGCCTCTGATAGCTCGTGAAATAGAAGAGACGCAACAGCATCAGTGGCGAGTAAACAATAACACTCTCTTCCAGCTCGATAGCAATGGACGGGACTACGGACAAAGTTATACATTTGGTAAGTTATTTTTGCAATTGGGTGATCAACCCATGTGCCGCCAACTTGATCAGATTCATCAAGTTTATGGCGTAATCGTGACAAGAAAAAAGAGATCATCTATTCGTCTTGTCACAAGACAAGACGAATAGATGATCTCTTTTTACACATATCATGTCATTAGGAGTCTCGGCGAAGACTGAAATAGGTTCTGGTGAGGATGAGAACCTACCGCTGTCTGGGAAATGTCCAGACAGTTTGTAAACCCACTGAAATATATTCTTCTGTGTTAGTTCATGACTTTTGTTTTAGTGACAACAAGTAGAAAATAATCATAATTCTACAGCAGTATGCTGAGCTACTTGTAGTAGTAGGTGAATTTTTATTACTCACTTTCAGTTAAATTTTGAGCCAAGATTGAGCCTTCAGGCAATATATTGTTGCATACAACTGGTGTGGTTGTAAACATAGCTTGCATTCTGTTACAGATAAAGTCTATGATGAGAACACCAAAACCTCAGATGTTTACAATGATGTCGCCAAGCCGATTGTTGAAGCAGCAGTGGCAGGCTTTAATGGCACAATCTTTGCATACGGACAAACTTCCTCCGGGAAGACTTATACAATGACAGGAACAGAGGAGTCTCCTGGTATTATTCCTTTAGCTGTGCTAAACCTGTTTGAAATAATAAAAAATGTACCAGGAAGAGACTTTGTGGTCAGGTGAGGAGAAATGCTTGTTAATTAATAAAAATTTGCTTGCCAGACCAGAATTTCACCTGATAAGACAAGTGATGTAATTAATCTGCCCAGATAAAACTTATTTGCTTTCAATTTATATACCTCTAAATTTCAGCAAAGAAAGGCATAAATTATTAGCAACAGTTATTAGCAATGATCATGTGATGCATCTTGACTTTGACAGTACCTATTAACCCAGTTGTTCGTTAAACCTGCTATGTTGTTTTGCATTGTGTTGCACTCCTTCATAAAGATAAACTTAATGTTATGAAAAAAGACAAAATAAAATAAATAAACAGTGATAAATGGTTTCTTTAATGATTATCTAATTATCTAAACCCCAACAAAGGACCAGGGCTGGGCTCCATACTGCATGAAACAACTCTTTTGTATGCGAATTTTGTAATAAAATGGTGTCATTTGCTTGAAACTAGGTTTAAATACAAAAATACAAATACAATTTGAAATAATGTATCATTGAAAAAGTTTTTAAAAATGTGTAAGTAGGTAGGTAGGAACTACCATCACCATGCCTATTTCTGCCGTCAAGCAGTAATGTTTGCATCTGGTTTGAAAGGTATGGTTTCCAGTGAAATTACAGGCACAATGAGACTTTCGATCTACGTCTCAGGGTGGCAACCCGTGAGTGATACCTCTGGTATTGCAAGCGCCCATAGGCTGCGGTAACCGCTTACCATTTTATGGGATGACGCTTGGTTGCCACTTTAGTTGTACTCATATATAAAAAAAGTAGGTAAGTTAGCCTACCTTCCATGCAAGCAAAGCCATGTTAGTAATTCATAAATCTAAGCAAGTGAATGTTGTTTTGTATGGTAACTAGTAATCAAATCTTATCCCATTGTTTATATTTATTTTCAGTGTTTCTTACATTGAAATCTACAATGATACTGTAAATGACCTTCTTGACTTAAAGCTTGTCAACATTCAACAAACTCATACTAGTGGCATCAAAATTGATGCAACAGAGAGAGTAACTGCTTCACCCGAAGAAGTTTTGGAAACTATGAAAGTGGTAGGTAACAATCACTTGTAACATGTTAATCCTTGCTACTTCTTTTTTTTTTTTTTTTTTGCTGGACAATCCACACAGCATCATCTAGACCCAAAGTAAGCTGCTGTTAAACAGAGCTGTATTATGGGTACTAGATGACTGATATATACTTAATACAATACAATACATAGATAGATATAGGTCTTTATCCTTGGGATTACTACTTTTTTAGTATAACTGCATGTTTTGGCTAGGCCTAACAGTTACTGTTAAGGTTTTTAAAATGATTGATGCCATCAGGGTACTTATGTTCCGTTTTACTATAGTTTCAATCAAAAACTGGCATTGATTGATTTGATGGCTTATGTGGTTAATAAGTAATTTAGTTGCAATTAATTTTACTAAAGGTATCAATAAAAAAACCAACATTATTTGTTTTGAATAATGTCAATTGGATTGAAACTGGATTGCAACCCAGTAAGGTAATAATATAAAAAAATATATTTACAGGGTAATGCCAACAGACAAACCGCCTTTACAAATATGAATGAAAGCAGCAGTCGATCACACTCAATATTTCAAATCGTAAGTTTACACAACACAGAATTAATCAATTACCTTATTTTATTCAGTCAATCTGCTCCAGCTTCACACAGGTGCAATGAAAACTTAAGTAAGCGAAGCCGGGGCGGATCGCTAGTAATAAATATAACCTATGCTACTCAGGGATAATGTAGCATTCTAATGATCAAAAAAGTTTATTGTGTGGCGCTAAATAAATATTTTTCTATTCTATTCTAATAATCTCAAGATGTCCTGCGGGACGCTTTTGTCGCGGCTACGGGCTTAGAATAACAACACGGAGAAACGAAGTACGCGCACGCAAATTGTGATCATTTTTAGTGAGACTTGTTAGTCTCACTTAGTCACTCGCCATTCATCAATGTGAAGTTATCGTGCGCACATTTCTCACAATTATAATTTCAAAATGGTGTATTGTGTGGCGAAAGGCTGCTGTAACACCACATAAATAATCATTAATCACGTATAATACATAGGCCGCTCACGCAAACATCAATTGTTTTGTGAACACACTTTTGGAAATAATTTTGAATGAAACTATCATTCTACGTGTTGTTATTCTAAGGCTACGGGAACATGTCCAATTCATTTACAAGGTGCACGTGACACCGCTCGTGACGCTTTCTGGCCTGCCTTGTAGAATATATAATAACATTAACATTAGCTTACCGTACCGATTAGATCGTAGATATCTGCGATTATCTTGTATTAAATGTATTCTCTATTGATCTTAGCCTCAAGGTGGCAACCCGCGAGTGATACCTCTGGTATTGCAAGCGTCCATCCATAGGCTGCGGTAACCGCTTACCATCTTGTGGGTCGTACGCTTGGTTGCCACTTCAGTTGTATAAAAAATAATAATAATAATAATTCTCTCGTAAAATAGCGGGTTCGATTCGCGCAGTGAATAAACGTTTTTATAAAGTATGTTTGTATGAGTCAGTGGCCAACTCTGGGGACTAGAGTATTAAGGCCGCATAAAGGCATCTGTCATGGCCTGATGGCCTAACAACTTGCCTAATGTTAAAGAGTTAAAACTATAGTGGTTAGAAATCATATTAAATTATTCGTCGAACGGTGTGGTTGCGGGCGGTGCTCATGACGAAGAGCTTCTAAATAGCTTCGAAACGTCAGCATAAGTGACAAATTCAAGTGGTAAATAGCCGTTAATAATTTAATATGATTTGCCTAATGTTTTCATGATTTGCAAACATTTGTTCCGTCTCTGGGTATTGTGGTACCTCTTGGTATTTGTATGTGACTGTCGGCTGTTTAATTTACAGAGTATAGAGTCACGTGAGCACATAGAAGGGGAAGAGCAAGCGAGCTGTGTGAATGTGTCTCAACTGAACCTCGTGGATTTAGCGGGCTCGGAGCGAGCCGGGCAGACTGGCGCTACTGGTAAAAGGTTCAAGGAAGGCACTTGCATCAACAAATCCCTGACGTCGCTTGCCCTTGTGATCAAACAACTGTCGGAAGATGTCAAGTATGTTTCTATCTTACTAATATTATAAATGCGTTTGTCTGTATGTTTGTTACTCCTTCACGTTCTTTATGACTGGACGGTTTTGAATAAAATTTGGTATGAAGATTATGCCCTTGATTAAAACATAGGCTACTTTTTATCCCGATAAAGCAAAGTACTGTCGTGGCATGGAAAAACATTTATGCGCTTAAAACTTGCAAAACCGCAGGCGAAACCGCGAGGTGCAGCTAGTTAGTTTATAATTATTAAAATTAGGCTCTGACCACTTCAGGCCAGTGTACCAGTAGAGAAACCTACTAATGGGCTAGCATGTTGACTGAATCGTAAAGATAAAGATAAGATAAAGATTATTTATTTGCAAAATATGTGTAGGTGTACAGTACAGATCTTAAAATTATGTGTTGGAAGCAACATGCTTGATCAGTATTGACGTGCAAATTGAGAGATTGTCATCATAATAATTATTACCAATCTAAAATTCATCAAATAAAATAATAATACTAATAAATATGTCAACTTAAGTAAAAAAATAAAAGAAATACAATACAAAAATTAAATTAAAAATGCGTAATTTAAGAGTTCGTCAATATTTTAATATGATTTTTCAGTTAATAATTTTTTAAATCGTTGAATATTGTAGGAGCCATACAGACGACACTTTTTTACATCAAAGTAGTTTTAGATGAAGCTTTACGTAATCTATTGTCGTCACGTCTATTTCGGACCACGATGTCACACATACGTGGAAACAGACGGGGATTACTTTTAACAAATAATGCTACTTCTAGAATATGACGGAAGTGTAAGAATTTTATATTAAAAAAATAATGTTTTGCAGCTTTCCGTCATTGGAATTTTAAACATGGCTCTTAAGCAACGCTTTTGCATTTTGAAAATGATTTCTTTGTCGGTGGAATTGCCCCAGAAATTATTCCATACATAAGTACGTAACTTTAAAGATTATAAACACATACGTGTCGTTTCTAAACTAACTAAAATTTCTTCCGTCTTTTTCTGATGAATTAAAATACGAAGGACCACGATATTTTTAGTTAGCTAAGCTTAGAAAATGCTACAACAGAATCGACACCACTGTGTATAGTCTCTGTGGCGTGTGTGTGTATAGTATTAGTATAGTATGGTTTACTATTTCAGATTCGTAAACTATAGAGACAGCAAGTTAACCCGTATTCTTCAAAACTCGCTCGGGGGCAATGCTAAGACCAGTATTATATGCGCCATCACTCCAGCTTCTTTAGAGGAAACCACTTCAACCTTACAGTAAGTAAAAAGGAAGCGATATTTCGAAAATTAATCATCCCAGACTGGCCGCACATTACTCCAATGAAAACTATCAATGATACTATTATTTTCGATGACAGCAGTCAGTGATGGTTGAGTAGTTTACTGCCTATAGTTGTTTGACTGATGTTAAGGGGCCTGAATACTACATATAAATGCGAAAGTTTGGAGTGTCGATGTTAATATGTTCTAATACGTTGTATAAAGTACCTTCATATGAATTGTAAAAGACACTCCTAAAAACAAACGGTATCTTAGAATGGAACCAGGACTCTATTTTTTAAAAACCAGTCTGCAACTCACTTTGCTGCCCCATACAATTTTTTCGTAAAATGTTCTGAAATACGGAGTGCAGACTTGCAGATTAGTTACATTAAATAGGCCCCAGGACTATGTATGTGACAGTTGTTAAATTACTAGCTTTAACCGACGTAATAGAATTCTCCAGAGGGTCTACTCATGCGGACAAAACCAACATATCGCGACAGTTTTTGTGGTTCTGCTGCAGCTGCTGCCTCTAATGTTAGTTGTCACCAACATAAGTTAAATTACGATATTTGCCACGATTATCGTTCGGTTTCAAGAATAGACCCACAAATTAGGAATAAACAGTAACTTTGTTATAATTTATAGGTTTGCCACTCGAGCTAAAACTATAACGAACAAACCGGAAGTAAACGCTGTTACCACAGACGCTACTATGATTCAACGGTTGACTAAGCAGTTATCAAAATTACAATCCCAACTGGAAAGCAAGAAGAATTTAGAGATGATACTTGAAACGAAGAAAAATGTTGAGGTAATAATAAATAAATATCATCAGATAGCGCCTATTGCGCGGTCTCATTGGTCTGTCGTCTGAATTGCGGCTGCCTTTTTGGCTGACTATATTTTAAATTATTAATATATAATATAGTGCATTGTTAATCATTTATATTATATAAAGCTAAACTACCACTCACTCACTCACTGATTCACTCACTGACATGTGAGTTGAGGCACTTGCGCTAGGAGTGGGGTAAAACCGATTACGGATTCGTATAGAGGGTGTTTTGAAACTTTCTAGAAAAATCCCAAAATCCCCATTTTCCCCTCTCTTGAGGGGGTCTTTGTGGGGATTTTCTACTTGCCGTTGGAAAAGTCGCGTTTTTTTTTGAGATTCGTGTAGAGGATGTCCTGATTGGTAGAAATCAATTTTTGAATCCCCCCTAAATCCCCCCGTTTTTTTTTTTTCGTATTATCTCCGAAACTATGAGGGGATTGGAAATTTTTTTCAAGATTCGTGTAGGTTTTATTCCATGGAAGTACAACTGAATGTCGAATATACCCCAGACTAACTTCGAATCGACCGTGATTTTTTTTTTTTTTTTTTTTTGGGTTTTTTTTTTTTCGAAATGTTTTTTTTTTTCTTTTTTTTATATTATTGCCCCTGTTATGGAGAGCACTTTTTACCCTCGCGAGCTGCTTGCAGCGAGCGCACCACGCAACCTCTACAGAAACACACCCCGTTCGCGAGCTGCTTGCAGCGAGCGCACCACGCGACCTCTACAGGAGCACAGCCCGTTCGCGAGCTGCTTGCAGCGAGCGCACCGCGCAACCTCTATAGGAGAACACCGTTCGCGAGCTGCTTGCAGCGAGCGCACCACGCAACCTCTACAGGAGTACACACCGTTCGCGAGCTGCTTGCAGCGAGCGCACCACGCGGCCTCTATATAAATTTTACTCCTCGCGAGCTGCTTGCAGCGAGCGCACCACGCAACCTCTACAGAAACACACCCCGTTCGCGAGCTGCTTGCAGCGAGCGCACCACGCGACCTCTACAGGAGCACAGCCCGTTCGCGAGCTGCTTGCAGCGAGCGTGCCGCCCAACCTCTACAGAAACTTAACCCTCTCGCGAGCTGCTTGCAGCGAGCGCACCACGCAACCTCTACAGAAACACACCCCGTTCGCGAGCTGCTTGCAGCGAGCGCACCACGCGACCTCTACAGGAGCACAGCCCGTTCGCGAGCTGCTTGCAGCGAGCGTGCCGCCCAACCTCTACAGAAACTTAACCCTCTCGCGAGCTGCTTGCAGCGAGCGCACCACGCAACCTCTATAGAAACTTTAACCCCTCGCGAGCTGCTTGCAGCGAGCGCACCACGCAACCTCTACAGGAGTACACACCGTTCGCGAGCTGCTTGCAGCGAGCGCACCACGCGGCCTCTACAGAAACTTAACTCTCTCGCGAGCTGCTTGCAGCGAGCGCACCACGCTACCTCTATAGAAACTTAACCCCTCGCGAGCTGCTTGCAGCGAGCGCACCACGCTACCTCTACAGAAACTTAGCCCTCTCGCGAGCTGCTTGCAGCGAGCGCACCACGCAACCTCTATAGAAACTTTAACCCCTCGCGAGCTGCTTGCAGCGAGCGCACCACGCGACCTCTACAGGAGTTAACCCCCTCGCGAGCTGCTTGCAGCGAGCGCACCACGCTTCCTCTACAGAAACTTTAACCCCTCGCGAGCTGCTTGCAGCGAGCGCACCACGCCACCTCTACAGAAACTTAACCCCTCGCGAGCTGCTTGCAGCGAGCGCACCACGCGGCCTATATTTTTTATCCGTGCAAGTAATAACCAATTTTTTAATCTTTTTAACATATTTTCACTTTGCTTTTCTTATTTCGTTTGTAAGAGTCAAACTGGTAATATTTTATACCTTTTTTCAATTTGAAAATATTTAATGTCCAAGTCCCAGCCTCAAACCCACACGCGAGCTGCCTGCAGCTCGCGCACCACAAAAAACTAGTTATTATACTATATAAAGCTTAATTACCACTCACTCACTCACTGACATGTGAGTTGAGGCACTTGCGCTAGGGGTGGGGTAAAACCGATTACGGATTCGTATAGAGGGTGTTTTGAAACTTTCTAGAAAAATCCCAAAATCCCCATTTTCCCCTCCCTTGAGGGGGTCGTTGTGGGGATTTTCTACTTGCCGTTGGAAAAGTCGCGTTTTTTTTTTGAGATTCGTGTAGAGGGTGTCCTGATTGGTAGAAATCAATTTTTGAATCCCCCCTAAATCCCCCCGTTTTTTTTTTTTTCGTATTATCTCCGAATCTACTGAGGGGATTTGAAATATTTTTCAAGATTTGTATAGGATTTGTTCATGGAAGTACAACTAAATGTCGAATATACCCCAGACCAACTTCGAATCGACCATGACCAATTTTTTTTTTTTTTTTTTTGGGATTTTTTTTTCGGAATGAAAAAAGTTTTTTTTTTTTACAATTTTTTTATATTATTGCCCCTGTTATGGAGAGCACTTTTTACCTTCGCGAGCTGCTTGCAGCGAGCGCACCACGCAACCTCTACAGGAGCACACCCCGTTCGCGAGCTGCTTGCAGCGAGCGCACCGCGCAACCTCTACAGGAGCACACTCCGTTCGCGAGCTGCTTGCAGCGAGCGCAACGCGCAACCTCTACAGGAGCACACTTCGTTCGCGAGCTGTCGCGAGCTGCTTGCAGCGAGCGCACCACGCGACCTCTACAGAAACTTAACCCCCTCGCGAGCTGCTTGCAGCGAGCGCACCGCGCAACCTCTACAGGAGCACACCCCGTTCGCGAGCTGCTTGCAGCGAGCGCACCGCGCAACCTCTACAGGAGCACACCCCGTTCGCGAGCTGCTTGCAGCGAGCGCACCACGCAACCTCTACAGGAGCACACTCCGTTCGCGAGCTGCTTGCAGCGAGCGCACCACGCAACCTCTACAGGAGCACACCTCGTTCGCGAACTGCTTGCAGCGAGCGCACCACGCAACCTTTACAGGAGCACACCCCGTTCGCGAGCTGCTTGCAGCGAGCGCACCACGCAACCTCTACAGGAGCACACTCCGTTCGCGAGCTGCTTGCAGCGAGCGCACCACGCAACCTCTACAGGAGCACACCTCGTTCGCGAACTGCTTGCAGCGAGCGCACCACGCAACCTTTACAGGAGCACACCCCGTTCGCGAGCTGCTTGCAGCGAGCGCACCACGCAACCTCTACAGGAGCACACCCCGTTCGCGAGCTGCTTGCAGCGAGCGCACCACGCGACCTCTATAGAAATTTAACCCCTCGCGAGCTGCTTGCAGCGAGCGCACTACGCAACCTCTATAGAAACTTTAACCCCTCGCGAGCTGCTTGCAGCGAGCGCACCACGCGACCTCTATAGGAGCACACTCCGTTCGCGAGCTGCTTGCAGCGAGCGCACCACGCAACCTCTATAGAGACTTTAACCCCTCGCGAGCTGCTTGCAGCGAGCGCACCGGGCGACCTATATTTTTTATCCGTGCAAGTAATAACCAACTTTTAATTCTTTTTAATTTTATTTATCTTTTTTTTCCATACATCTTTTGTAGGAGTCCAAATGTAAACATTTTATACCCTTTTTTCAATTTGAAAATATTTCATGTCAATGTCCAGGACCCAAACCCACACGCGAGCTGCCTGCAGCTCGCGCACCACAAAAAACTAGTTATACTATATAAAGCTAAACTACCACTCACTGACTCACTCACTCACTGACATGTGAGTTGAGGCACTTGCAGTAGGGGTGGGGTAAAACTGATTACGGATTCGTATAGAGGGTGTTTTGAAACTTTCTAGAAAAATCCCAAAATCCCCATTTTCCCCTCCCTTGAGGGGGTCTTTGTGGGGATTTTCTACTTGCCGTTGGAAAAGTCGCGTTTTTTTTTGAGATTCGTATAGAGGGTGTCCTGATTGGTAGAAATCAATTTTTGAATCCCCCCTAAATCCCCCCGTTTTTTTTTTTTTCGTATTATCTCCGAAACTATTGAGGGGATTGGAAATTTTTTTCAAGATTCGTGTAGGTTTTTGTCCATGGAAGTACAACTGAATGTCGAATATACCCCAGACCAACTTCGAATTGCCCATTTTTTTTTTTTTTTTTTTTTTGGGATTTTTTTTATCGGAATGAAAAAAAATTTTTATTTTTTTTATTTTTTTTTATATTATTGCCCCTGTTATGGAGAGCACTTTTTACCTTCGCGAGCTGCTTGCAGCGAGCGCACCACGCAACCTCTACAGGAGCACACCCCGTTCGCGAGCTGCTTGCAGCGAGCGCACCACGCAACCTCTATAGGAGAACACCGTTCGCGAGCTGCTTGCAGCGAGCGCACCACGCAACCTCTACAGGAGCACACCCCGTTCGCGAGCTGCTTGCAGCGAGCGCACCACGCAACCTCTACAGGAGCACACCCCGTTCGCGAGCTGCTTGCAGCGAGCGCACCGCGCAACCTCTATAGGAGAACACCGTTCGCGAGCTGCTTGCAGCGAGCGTGTCGCCCAACCTCTACAGCAGCACACCCCGTTCGCGAGCTGCTTGCAGCGAGCGCACCACGCAACCTCTACAGAAACTTAATCCTCTCGCGAGCTGCTTGCAGCGAGCGCACCACGCGGCCTCTATAGAAACTTAACCCCTCGCGAGCTGCTTGCAGCGAGCGCACCACGTTACCTCTACAGAAACTTAACCCTCTCGCGAGCTGCTTGCAGCGAGCGCACCACGCAACCTCTATAGTAACTTTAACCCCTCGCGAGCTGCTTGCAGCGAGCGCACCACGCGGCCTATATTTTTTATCCGTGCAAGTAATAACCAATTTTTTAATCTTTTTAACATATTTTCACTTTGTTTTTCTTACATCTTTTGTAGGAGTCCAAATGTAAACATTTTATACCCTTTTTTCAATTTGAAAATATTTAATGTCCAAGTCCCAGCCTCAAACCCACACGCGAGCTGCCTGCAGCTCGCGCACCACAAAAAACTAGTTATACTATATAAAGCTAAACTACCACTGACTCACTCACTCACTGATTCACTCATTGACATGTGAGTTGAGGCACTTGCAGTAGGGGTGGGGTAAAACTGGTTACGGATTCGTATAGAGGGTGTTTTGAAACTTTCTAGAAAAATCCCAAAATCCCCAATTTCCCCTCCCTTGAGGGGGTCGTTGTGGGGATTTTCTACTTGCCGTTGGAAAAGTCGCGTTTTTTTTTGAGATTCGTGTAGAGGGTGTCCTGATTGGTAGAAATCAATTTTTGAATCCCCCCTAAATCCCCCCGTTTTTTTTTTTTTCGTATTATCTTCGAAACTATTGAAGGGATTGGAAATTTTTTTCAAGATTCGTGTAGATTTTGTCCATGGAAGTACAAGTGAATGTCGAATATACCCCAGATCAACTTTGAATCGACCGATTTTTTTTTTTTTTTTATATTATTGCCCCTGTTATGGAGAGCACTTTTTACCTTCGCGAGCTGCTTGCAGCGAGCGCACCGCGCTACCTTACAGGACCACACCCCGTTCGCGAGCTGCTTGCAGCGAGCGCACCGCGCAACCTCTACAGGAGCACACCCCGTTCGCGAGCTGCTTGCAGCGAGCGCACCGCGCAACCTCTACAGGAGTTAACCCCCTCGCGAGCTGCTTGCAGCGAGCGCACCACGCGGCCTCTACAGAAACTTATTCCCCTCGCGAGCTGCTTGCAGCGAGCGCGCCACACAACCTCTACAGCAACCAATCTTCTCGCGAAGCTGCTTGCAGCGAGCGAACCAGGCGACCTATATTTTTTACCTCCGAACTTAGATCTACTCGGATTATTTTCCTCAAATTTATTGGGAATTGCGTGGGAGTAAAATTTTGTTTTCGTATTGATCCCAAATAACCCCATTTTTTTATATTTGCTCGTAACTCTGGATTTAACTAGGGGGTTACATTTTATTTTACAAACGTATAGGGATGTGCCATGTTAGTATAATTTCGTTTTCGAATTTACCCCAAATTACCCCATTTTTTAAAATCTGCTCGTATCTCTTGATTTAGCAAAGGGATTGTAATATTTTTTCAAGATTCGTATAGAGACTGTCCAAGGAAGTACAACGGAATGTCGAATCCACCCCGAACCCACCTCGAATCGATCATGACCAATACTCTTTGAAATGATTTTTTTATTTTATTGTTATAATTTTTTATATTATTGACCCTTTCATGGACAGCACTTTTTCCACCTCGCGAGCTGCTTGCAGCGAGCGCACCACACAACCTCTACGGCAACCAATCTTCTTGCGAAGCTACTTGCAGCGAGCGCACCACGCGGCCTCTACAGAAACTTAACCCCTCGCGAGCTGCTTGCAGCGAGCGCACCAGGCGACGTATATTGTTTACCCATGCAATTAATAACCAACTTTAAAATCTTTTTAATTGTTTTATTAACGTTTTTCTTATATCTTTTGTAGGAGTCCAAATGTAAACATTTTATACCCTTTTTTCAATTTGAAAATATTTTATGTCAATATCCAGGACCCAAACCAACACGCGAGCTGCCTGCAGCTCGCGCACCACAAAAAACTAGTTATACTATATATAGCTAAACTACCACTCACTGACTCACTCACTCACTGACATGTGAGTTGAGGCACTTGCGCTAGGGGTGGGGTAAAACCGATTACGGATTCGTATAGAGGGTGTTTTGAAACTTTCTAGAAAAATCCCAAAATCCCCATTTTCCCCTCTCTTGAGGGGGTCTTTGTGGGGATTTTCTACTTGCCGTTGGAAAAGTCGCGTTTTTTTTTGAGATTCGTGTAGAGGGTGTCCTGATTGGTAGAAATAAATTTTTGAATCCCCCCTAAATCCCCCCGTTTTTTTTTTTTTCGTATTATCTCTGAAACTATTGAGGGGATTGGAAATTTTTTTCAAGATTCGTGTAGGTTTTGTCCATGGAAGTACAACTGAATGTCGAATATACCCCAGACTAACTTTGAATCGACCATGAAAAACTTTTTTTTTTTTTTTTTGGGATTTTTTTTTCGGAATGACATTTTTTTTTTTTTTTTACATTTTTTTTATATTATTGCCCCTGTTATGGAGAGCACTTTTTACCTTCGCGAGCTGCTTGCAGCGAGCGCACCACGCAACCTCTACAGCAACCAATCTTCTCGCGAAGCTGCTTGCAGCGAGCGCACCACGCAACTTCTACAGGAGCACACCCCGTTCGCGAGCTGCTTGCAGCGAGCGCACCACGCAACCTCTACAGGAGCACACCCCGTTCGCGAGCTGCTTGCAGCGAGCGCACCGCGCAACCTCTACAGGAGCACACCCCGTTCGCGAGCTGCTTGCAGCGAGCGCACCGCGCAACCTCTACAGGAGCACACCCCGTTCGCGAGCTGCTTGCAGCGAGCGCACCACGCAACCTCTACAGGAGCACACCTCGTTCGCGAGCTGCTTGCAGCGAGCGCACCACGCAACCTCTACAGGAGAACACCCCGTTCGCGAGCTGCTTGCAGCGAGCGCACCACGCAACCTCTACAGGAGCACACCTCGTTCGCGAGCTGCTTGCAGCGAGCGCACCACGCAACCTCTACAGGAGAACACCCCGTTCGCGAGCTGCTTGCAGCGAGCGCACCACGCAACCTCTACAGGAGCACACCCCGTTCGCGAGCTGCTTGCAGCGAGCGCACCACGCTACCTCTACAGAAACTTAACTCTCTCGCGAGCTGCTTGCAGCGAGCGCACCACGCTACCTCTATAGAAATTTTAACCCCTCGCGAGCTGCTTGCAGCGAGCGCACCACGCGACCTATATTTTTTATCCGTACAAGTAATACCCAACTTTTAAACCTTTTACTAATTTTTTTTTACTTTGTTTTACTTATATCTTTTGTAGGAGTCCAAATGTAAACATTTTATACCATTTTTCAATTTGAAAATATTTAATGTCCAAGTCCCAGCCTCAAACCCACACGCGAGCTGCCTGCAGCTCGCGCACCACAAAAAACTAGTTATTATACTATATATAGCTAAACTACCACTCACTGACTCACTCACTGACATGTGAGTTGAGGCACTTGCAGTAGGGGTGGGGTAAAACTGATTACGGATTCGTATAGAGGGTGTTTTGAAACTTTCTAGAAAAATCCCAAAATCCCCATTTTCCCTTCCCTTGAGGGGGTCTTTGTGGGGATTTTCTACTTGCCGTTGGAAAAGTCGCGTTTTTTTTTTAGATTCGTGTAGAGGGTGTCCTGATTGGTAGAAATCAATTTTTGAATCCCCCCTAAATCCCCCCGTTTTTTTTTTATCGTATTATCTCCGAAACTATTGAGGGGATTGGAAATTTTTTTCAAGATTCGTGTAGGTATTTGTCCATGGAAGTACAACTGAATGTCGAATATACCCCAGACCAACTTCGAATTGACAATTTTTTTTTTTTTTTTTTTTTTTTGGGATTTTTTTATCGGAATGAAAAAAAATTTTTTTTTTTTTTTAATTTATTGCCCCTGTTATGGAGAGCACTTTTTACCTTCGCGAGCTGCTTGCAGCGAGCGCACCACGCAACCTCTACAGGAGCACACCCCGTTCGCGAGCTGCTTGCAGCGAGCGCACCACGCAACCTCTACAGGAGCACACCCCGTTCGCGAGCTGCTTGCAGCGAGCGCACCGCGCAACCTCTAAAGGAGCACACCCCGTTCGCGAGCTGCTTGCAGCGAGCGCACCACGCAACCTCTACAGGAGGACACCCCGTTCGCGAGCTGCTTGCAGCGAGCGCACCACGCAACCTCTACAGGAAGACACCCCGTTCGCGAGCTGCTTGCAGCGAGCGCACCACGCAACCTCTACAGGAGCACACCCCGTTCGCGAGCTGCTTGCAGCGAGCGCACCACGCTACCTCTACAGGAGCACACCCCGTTCGCGAGCTGCTTGCAGCGAGCGCACCACGCAACCTCTACAGGAGCACACCCCGTTCGCGAGCTGCTTGCAGCGAGCGCACCACGCAACCTCTACAGAAACTTAATCCTCTCGCGAGCTGCTTGCAGCGAGCGCACCACGCGGCCTCTATAGAAACTTAACCCCTCGCGAGCTGCTTGCAGCGAGCGCACCACGCTACCTCTACAGAAACTTAACCCTCTCGCGAGCTGCTTGCAGCGAGCGCACCACGCAACCTCTACAGAAACTTAATCCTCTCGCGAGCTGCTTGCAGCGAGTGCACCACGCGGCCTCTATAGAAACTTAACCCCTCGCGAGCTGCTTGCAGCGAGCGCACCACGCTACCTGTACAGGAGCACACCCCGTTCGCGAGCTGCTTGCAGCGAGCGCACCACGCTACTTCTACAGGAGCACACCCCGTTCGCGAGCTGCTTGCAGCGAGCGCACCAGGCGACCTATATTTTTTATCCGTGCAAGTAATAACCAACTTTTAATTCTTTTTAATTCTATTTTTACTTTTTTTTTCTTTCATCTTTTGTAGGAGTCCAAATGTAAACATTTTATACCCTTTTTTCAATTTGAAAATATTTTATGTCAATGTCCAGGACCCAAACCCACACGCGAGCTGCCTGCAGCTCGCGCACCACAAAAAACTAGTTATACTATATATAGCTAAACTACCACTCACTCACTCACTGATTCACTCATTGACATGTGAGTTGAGGCACTTGCAGTAGGGGTGGGGTAAAACCGATTACGGATTCGTATAGGGGGTGTTTTAAAACTTTCCAGAAAAATCCAAAAACCCCCATTTTTGACCCCCTTAAAGGGGTCGTAGGGGGTATTTTCCACTTGCCGTTTGAAAAGTCGCGTTTTTTTTTGAGATTCGTGTAGAGGGTGTCCTGATTGGTAGAAATCAATTTTTAAATACCCCCTAAATACCCCCGTTTTTTTTTCTTCTTCATATCTCCGAATCTACTGAGGGGATTTAAAAATTTTTTCAAGATTCGTGTAGGATTTTAGCCATGGAACTACAACTGAATGTCGAATATACCCCAGACCAACTTCGAATCGACCATTTTTTTTTTTTTTTTTTTGGGATTTTTTTATCGGAATGTTTTTTTTTTTTCTTTTTTTTTTTATTAATGCCCCAGTTATGGAGAGCACTTTTTACCTTCGCGAGCTGCTTGCAGCGAGCGCACCACGCAACCTCTACAGGAGCACACCCCGTTCGCGAGCTGCTTGCAGCGAGCGCACTGCGCAACCTCTAAAGGAGCACACCCCGCTCGCGAGCTGCTTGCAGCGAGCGCACCACGCAACCTCTACAGGAGCACACCCCGTTCGCGAGCTGCTTGCAGCGAGCGCACCACGCAACCTCTACAGGAGCACACCCTGTTCGCGAGCTGCTTGCAGCGAGCGCACCACGCAACCTCTACAGGAGTACACATCGTTCGCGAGCTGCTTGCAGCGAGCGCACCACGCAACCTCTACAGGAGCACATCCCGTTCGCGAGCTGCTTGCAGCGAGCGCACCACGCAACCTCTACAGGAGCACACCCCGTTCGCGAGCTGCTTGCAGCGAGCGCACCGCGCAACCTCTATAGGAGAACACCGTTCGCGAGCTGCTTGCAGCGAGCGCGCCGCCCAACCTCTACAGGAGCACACCCCGTTCGCGAGCTGCTTGCAGCGAGCGCACCGCGCAACCTCTATAGGAGCACACACCGTTCGCGAGCTGCTTGCAGCGAGCGCACCGCGCAACCTCTATAGGAGAACACCGTTCGCGAGCTGCTTGCAGCGAGCGCACCGCGCAACCTTTATAGGAGAACACCGTTCGCGAGCTGCTTGCAGCGAGCGCACCGGGCGACCTATATTTTTTATCCGTGCAAGTAATAACCAATTTTAAATTCTTTTTAATTCTCTTTTTTAACTTTATTTTTCTTACATCTTTTGTAGGAGTCCAAATGTAAACATTTTATACCCTTTTTTCAATTTGAAAATATTTTATGTCAATGTCCAGGACCCAAACCCACACGCGAGCTGCCTGCAGCTCGCGCACCACAAAAAACTAGTTATACTATATATAGCTAAACTACCACTCACTGACTCACTGACATGTGAGTTGAGGCACTTGCGCTAGGGGTGGGGTAAAACCGATTACGGATTCGTATAGAGGGTGTTTTGAAACTTTCTAGAAAAATCCCAAAATCCCCATTTTCCCCTCCCTTGAGGGGGTCGTTGTGGGGATTTTCTACTTGCTGTTGGAAAAGTCGCGTTTTTTTTTGAGATTCGTGTAGAGGGTGTCCTGATTAGTAGAAATTAATTTTTGAATCCCCCCTAAATCCCCCCGTTTTTTTTTTTTTCGTATTATCTCCGAAACTATTGAGGGGATTGGAAATTTTTTTCAAGATTCGTGTAGGTTTTTGTCCATGGAAGTACAACTGAATGTCTAATATACTCCAGACCAACTTCGAATCGACCATTTTTTTTTTTTTTTTTTTTGGGATTTTTTTATCGGAATGTTTTTTTTTTTTTTTTTTTTTTTTATATTATTGCCCCTGTTATGGAGAGCACTTTTTACCTTCGCGAGCTGCTTGCAGCGAGCGCACCACGCAACCTCTACAGGAGCACACCCCGTTCGCGAGCTGCTTGCAGCGAGCGCATCACGCAACCTCTACAGGAGCACACTCCGGTCGCGAGCTGCTTGCAGCGAGCGCACCACGCAACCTCTACAGGAGCACACCCCGTTCGCGAGCTGCTTGCAGCGAGCGCACCACGCAACCTCTACAGGAGCACACCCCGTTCGCGAGCTGCTTGCAGCGAGCGCACCGCGCAACCTCTACAGGAGCACACCCCGTTCGCGAGCTGCTTGCAGCGAGCGCACCACGCAACCTCTACAGGAGCACACCCTGTTCGCGAGCTGCTTGCAGCGAGCGCACCGCGCATCCTCTACAGGAGCACTCTCCGTTCGCGAGCTGCTTGCAGCGAGCGCACCGCGCAACCTCTATAGGAGAACACCGTTCGCGAGCTGCTTGCAGCGAGCGCGCCGCCTAACCTCTACAGCAGCACACCCCGTTCGCGAGCTGCTTGCAGCGAGCGCACCACGCAACCTTTACAGGAGCACACCCCGTTCGCGAGCTGCTTGCAGCGAGCGCACCGCGCAACCTCTATAGGAGCACACACCGTTCGCGAGCTGCTTGCAGCGAGCGCACCACGCAACCTCTACAGGAGCACACCTCGTTCGCGAGCTGCTTGCAGCGAGCGCACCGCGCAACCTCTACAGGAGCACACCCCGTTCGCGAGCTGCTTGCAGCGAGCGCACCGCGCAACCTATACAGGAGTTAACCCCCTCGCGAGCTGCTTGCAGCGAGCGCACCACGCGGCCTCTACAGAAACTTAACCCCTCGCGAGCTGCTTGCAGCGAGCGCACCAGGCGACCTATATTTTTTATCCGTGCAAGTAATAACCAATTTTTAAATCTTTTTAACATATTTTCACTTTGTTTTTCTTATTTCTTTTGTAAGAGTCAAACTGGTAATATTTTATACCTTTTTTCAATTTGAAAATATTTTATGTCAATGTCCAGGACCCAAACCCACACGCGAGCTGCCTGCAGCTCGCGCACCACAAAAAACTAGTTATTATACTATATATAGCTAAACTACCACTCACTGACTCACTGACTGACATGTGAGTTGAGGCACTTGCGGTAGGGGTGGGGTAAAACTGATTACGGATTCGTATAGAGGGTGTTTTGAAACTTTCTAGAAAAATCCCAAAATCCCCATTTTCCCCTCCCTTGAGGGGGTCTTTGTGGGGATTTTCTACTTGCCGTTGTAAAAGTCGAGTTTTTTTTTGAGATTCGTGTAGAGGGTGTCCTGATTGGTAGAAATCAATTTTTAAATACCCCCTAAATACCCCCGTTTTTTTATTTTTCATCATATCTCCGAATCTACTGAGGGGATTTGAAATTTTTTTCAAGATTCGTGTAGGATTTGTCCATGGAAGTACAACTGAATGTCGAATATACCCCAGACTAACTTTGAATCGACCATGAAAATTTTTTTTTTTTTTTTTGGGATTTTTTTTTCGGAATGAATTTTTTTTTTTTTTTTTCAATTTTTTTATATTATTGCCCCTGTTATGGAGAGCACTTTTTACCCTCGCGAGCTGCTTGCAGCGAGCGCACCACGCAACCTCTACAGGAGTTAACCCCCTCGCGAGCTGCTTGCAGCGAGCGCACCACGCAACCTCTACAGGAGCACACCCCGTTCGCGAGCTGCTTGCAGCGAGCGCACCGCGCAACCTCTACAGAAGGACACCCCGTTCGCGAGCTGCTTGCAGCGAGCGCACCACGCAACCTCTACAGGAAGACACCCCGTTCGCGAGCTGCTTGCAGCGAGCGCACCACGCAACCTCTACAGGAGGACACCCCGTTCGCGAGCTGCTTGCAGCGAGCGCACCACGCAACCTCTACAGGAGCACACCCCGTTCGCGAGCTGCTTGCAGCGAGCGCACCACGCAACCTCTACAGGAGCACACCCCGTTCGCGAGCTGCTTGCAGCGAGCGCACCACGCAACCTCTACAGGAGCACACCACGTTCGCGAGCTGCTTGCAGCGAGCGCACCACGCAACCTCTACAGGAGCACACCCCGTTCGCGAGCTGCTTGCAGCGAGCGCACCACGCTACCTCTACAGGAGCACACCCCGTTCGCGAGCTGCTTGCAGCGAGCGCACCGCGCAACCTCTACAGGAGCACATCCCGTTCGCGAGCTGCTTGCAGCGAGCGCACCACGCTACCTCTACAGGAGCACACCCCGTTCGCGAGCTGCTTGCAGCGAGCGCACCACGCAACCTCTACAGAAACTTAACCCTTCGCGAGCTGCTTGCAGCGAGCGCACCAGGCGACCTATATTTTTTATCCGTGCAAGTAATAACCAACTTTTAATTCTTTTTTTTCTATTATAACTTTGTTTTACTTATATCTTTTGTAAGAGTCAAACTGGTAATATTTTATACCTTTTTTCAATTTGAAAATATTTAATGTCCAAGTCCCAGCCTCAAACCCACACGCGAGCTGCCTGCAGCTCGCGCACCACAAAAAACTAGTTATACTATATAAAGCTAAACTACCACTCACTCACTCACTCACTCATTGACATGTGAGTTGAGGCACTTGCAGTAGGGGTGGGGTAAAACCGATTACGGATTCGTATAGAGGGTGTTTTGAAACTTTCTAGAAAAATCCCAAAATCCCCATTTTCCCCTCCCTTGAGGGGGTCGTTGTGGGGATTTTCTACTTGCCGTTGGAAAAGTCGCGTTTTTTTTTGAGATTCGTGTAGAGGGTGTCCTGATTAGTAGAAATCAATTTTTGAATCTCCCCTAAATCCCCCCGTTTTTTTTTTTTTCGTATTATCTCCGAATCTACTGAGGGGATTTGAAATATTTTTCAAGATTTGTATAGGATTTGTTCATGGAAGTACAACTAAATGTCGAATATACCCCAGACCAACTTCGAATCGACCATGACCAATTTTTTTTTTTTTTTTTTTGGGATTTTTTTTTCGGAATGAAAAAATTTTTTTTTTTTTACAATTTTTTTTACAATTTCCCCTGTTATGGAGAGCACTTTTTACTTTCGCGAGCTGCTTGCAGCGAGCGCACCACGCAACCTCTACAGCAACCAATCTTCTCGCGAAGCTGCTTGCAGCGAGCGCACCACGCAACCTCTAAAGGAGCACACCCCGTTCGCGAGCTGCTTGCAGCGAGCGCACCGCGCAACCTCTACAGGAGCACACCCCGTTCGCGAGCTGCTTGCAGCGAGCGCACCGCGCAACCTCTACAGGAGCACACCCCGTTCGCGAGCTGCTTGCAGCGAGCGCACCGCGCAACCTCTACAGGAGCACACCCCGTTCGCGAGCTGCTTGCAGCGAGCGCACCGCGCAACCTCTATAGGAGAACACCGTTCGCGAGCTGCTTGCAGCGAGCGCGCCGCCCAACCTCTACAGGAGCACACCCCGTTCGCGAGCTGCTTGCAGCGAGCGCACCGCGCAACCTCTATAGGAGCACACACCGATCGCGAGCTGCTTGCAGCGAGCGCACCGCGCAACTTCTGCAGGAGCTCACTCCGTTCGCGAGCTGCTTGCAGCGAGCGCACCGCGCAATCTCTATAGGAGAACACACCGATCGCGAGCTGCTTGCAGCGAGCGCACCGCGCAACCTCTGCAGGAGCTCACTCCGTTCGCGAGCTGCTTGCAGCGAGCGCACCGCGCAACCTCTATAGGAGAATACCGTTCGCGAGCTGCTTGCAGCGAGCGCACCGCGCACCCTCTATAGGAGAACACCGTTCGCGAGCTGCTTGCAGCGAGCGCACCGGGCGACCTATATTTTTTATCCGTGCAAGTAATAACCAATTTTTAATTCGTTTTAATTCTAATTTAACTTCATTTTCCTTACATCTTTTGTAGGAATCCAAATGTAAACATTTTATACCCTTTTTTCAATTTGAAAATATTTCATGTCAATATCCAGGACCCAAACCCACACGCGAGCTGCCTGCAGCTCGCGCACCACAAAAAACTAGTTATACTATATATAGCTAAACTACCACTCACTGACTCACTCACTGACATGTGAGTTGAGGCACTTGCAGTAGGGGTGGGGTAAAACTGATTACGGATTCGTATAGAGGGTGTTTTGAAACTTTCTAGAAAAATCCCAAAATCCCCATTTTCCCCTCCCTTGAGGGGGTCTTTGTGGGGATTTTCTACTTGCCGTTGGAAAAGTCGCGTTTTTTTTTGAGATTCGTGTAGAGGGTGTCCTGATTGGTAGAAATCAATTTTTGAATCCCCCCTAAATCCCCCCGTTTTTTTTTTTTTCGTATTATCTCTGAAACTATTGAGGGGATTGGAAATTTTTTTCAAGATTCGTGTAGGTTTTGTCCATGGAAGTACAACTGAATGTCGAATATACCCCAAACTAACTTTGAATCGACCATGAAAAATTTTTTTTTTTTTTTTTGGGATTTTTTTTTCGAAATGATTTTTTTTTTTTTTTTAAATATTTTTATATTTTTGCCCCTGTTATGGAGAGCACTTTTTACCTTCGCGAGCTGCTTGCAGCGAGCGCACCACGCAACCTCTACAGGAGCACACCCCGTTCGCGAGCTGCTTGCAGCGAGCGCACCACGCAACCTCTACAGGAGCACACCCCGTTCGCGAGCTGCTTGCAGCGAGCGCACCACGCAACCTCTACAGGAGCACACCTCGTTCGCGAGCTGCTTGCAGCGAGCGCACCACGCAACCTCTACAGGAGCACACCTCGTTCGCGAGCTGCTTGCAGCGAGCGCACCACGCAACCTCTACAGGAGCACACCTCGTTCGCGAGCTGCTTGCAGCGAGCGCACCACGCAACCTCTACAGGAGCACACCCCGTTCGCGAGCTGCTTGCAGCGAGCGCACCACGCAACCTCTACAGGAGCTCACCCCGTTCGCGAGCTGCTTGCAGCGAGCGCACCACGCAACCTCTACAGAAACTTAACCCCTCGCGAGCTGCTTGCAGCGAGCGCACCACGCTACCTCTACAGAAACTTAACACTCTCGCGAGCTGCTTGCAGCGAGCGCACCACGCTGCCTCTACAGAAACTTAACCCTCTCGCGAGCTGCTTGCAGCGAGCGCACCACGCAACCTCTACAGAAACTTAACCCCTCGCGAGCTGCTTGCAGCGAGCGCACCAGGCGACCTATATTATTTACCCATGCAATTAATAACCAACTTTAAAATCTTTTTAATTGTTTTAATAACGTTTTTCTTATATCTTTTGTAGGAGTCCAAATGTAAACATTTTATACCCTTTTTTCAATTTGAAAATATTTTATGTCCATGTCCACGACCCAAACCCACACGCGAGCTGCCTGCAGCTCGCGCACCACAAAAAACTAGTTATACTATATAAAGCTTAATTACCACTGACTCACTCACTCACTCATTGACATGTGAGTTGAGGCACTTGCGCTAGGGGTGGGGTAAAACCGATTACGGATTCGTATAGAGGGTGTTTTGAAACTTTCTAGAAAAATCCCAAAATCCCCATTTTTGACCCCCTTGAGGGGGTCGTAGGGGGTATTTTCCACTTGCCGTTGGAAAAGTCGCGTTTTTTTTTGAGATTCGTGTAGAGGGTGTCCTGATTGGTAGAAATCAATTTTGAAATACCCCCTAAATACCCCCGTTTTTTTCTTCTTCTTCATATCTCCGAATCTACTGAGGGGATTTAAAATTTTTTTCAAGATTCGTGTAGGATTTAGCCATGGAACTACAACTGAATGTCGAATATACCCCAGACCAACTTCGAATCGACCATGACCAATATTTTTTTTTTTTTTTTTTTTTTTTTTTTTTTTATATTATTGCCCCTGTTATGGAGAGCACTTTTTACCTTCGCGAGCTGCTTGCAGCGAGCGCACCACGCAACCTCTACAGGAGCACACCCCGTTCGCGAGCTGCTTGCAGCGAGCGCACCGCACAACCTCTACAGGAGCACATCCCGTTCGCGAGCTGCTTGCAGCGAGCGCACCACGTAACCTCTATAGGAGAACACCGTTCGCGAGCTGCTTGCAGCGAGCGCACCGCGCAACCTCTATAGGAGAACACCGTTCGCGAGCTGCTTGCAGCGAGCGCACCGCGCAACCTCTATAGGAGAAAACCGTTCGCGAGCTGCTTGCAGCGAGCGCACCACGCAACCTCTACAGGAGCACATACCGTTCGCGAGCTGCTTGCAGCGAGCGCACCATGCAACCTCTACAGAAACTTAACCCCTCGCGAGCTGCTTGCAGCGAGCGCACCACGCAACCTCTACAGGAGCACACTCCGTTCGCGAGCTGCTTGCAGCGAGCGCACCGCGCAACCTCTATAGGAGAACACCGTTCGCGAGCTGCTTGCAGCGAGCGCACCACGCAACCTCTACAGGAGCACACACCGTTCGCGAGCTGCTTGCAGCGAGCGCACCACGCAACCTCTACAGAAACTTAACCCCTCGCGAGCTGCTTGCAGCGAGCGCACCACGCAACCTCTATAGAAACTTAACCCCTCGCGAGCTGCTTGCAGCGAGCGCACCACGCAACCTCTATAGAAACTTAACCCCTCGCGAGCTGCTTGCAGCGAGCGCACCACGCTACCTCTATAGAAACTTTAACACCTCGCGAGCTGCTTGCAGCGAGCGCACCGGGCGACCTATATTTTTTATCCGTGCAAATAATAACCAACTTTTATATCTTTTTAATTCTATTTTAACTTTATTTTCCTTACATCTTTTGTAGGAGTCCAAATGTAAACATTTTATACCTTTTTTCAATTTGAAAATATTTAATGTCCAAGTCCCAGCCTCAAACCCACACGCGAGCTGCCTGCAGCTCGCGCACCACAAAAAACTAGTTATACTATATAAAGCTAAACTACCACTGACTCACTCACTGATTCACTCACTGACATGTGAGTTGAGGCACTTGCGCTAGGGGTGGGGTAAAACCGATTACGGATTCGTATAGAGGGTGTTTTGAAACTTTCTAGAAAAATCCCAAAATCCCCATTTTCCCCTCCCTTGAGGGGGTCTTTGTGGGGATTTTCTACTTGCCGTTGGAAAAGTCGCGTTTTTTTTTGAGATTCGTGTAGAGGGTGTCCTGATTGGTAGAAATCAATTTTTGAATCCCCCCTAAATCCCCCCGTTTTTTTTTTTTTCGTATTATCTCCAAAACTATTGAGGGGATTGGAAATTTTTTTCAAGATTCGTGTAGGTCTTAGTCCATGGAAAAACAACTGAATGTCGAATATACCCCAGACTAACTTCGAATCGACCATTTTTTTTTTTTTTTTTTTTTGGGATTTTTTTATCGGAATGAAAAAAAATTTTTTTTTTTTTTTTTTTTTTATATTATTGCCCCTGTTATGGAGAGCACTTTTTACCTTCGCGAGCTGCTTGCAGCGAGCGCACCACGCAACCTCTACAGGAGCACACCCCGTTCGCGAGCTGCTTGCAGCGAGCGCACCACGCTACCTCTACAGGAGCACACCCCGTTCGCGAGCTGCTTGCAGCGAGCGCACCACGCAACCTCTACAGGAGCACACCCCGTTCGCGAGCTGCTTGCAGCGAGCGCACCGCGCAACCTCTACAGGAGCACACTCCGTTCGCGAGCTGCTTGCAGCGAGCGCACCACGCAACCTCTACAGGAGCACACCTCGTTCGCGAGCTCCTTGCAGCGAGCGCACCACGCAACCTCTACAGGAGCACACCCCGTTCGCGAGCTGCTTGCAGCGAGCGCGCCGCCCAACCTCTACAGGAGCACACCCCGTTCGCGAGCTGCTTGCAGCGAGCGCACCGCGCAACCTCTATAGGAGCACACACCGATCGCGAGCTGCTTGCAGCGAGCGCACCGCGCAACCTCTGCAGGAGCTAACTCCGTTCGCGAGCTGCTTGCAGCGAGCGCACCGCGCAACCTCTATAGGAGAACACCGTTCGCGAGCTGCTTGCAGCGAGCGCACCGCGCAACCTCTATAGGAGAACACCGTTCGCGAGCTGCTTGCAGCGAGCGCACCGGGCGACCTATATTTTTTATCCGTGCAAGTAATAACCAATTTTTAATTCGTTTTAATTCTAATTTAACTTCATTTTCCTTACATCTTTTGTAGGAGTCCAAATGTAAACATTTTATACCCTTTTTTCAATTTGAAAATATTTCATGTCAATATCCAGGACCCAAACCCACACGCGAGCTGCCTGCAGCTCGCGCACCACAAAAAACTAGTTATACTATATATAGCTTAATTACCACTCACTCACTCACTCACTGACATGTGAGTTGAGGCACTTGCGCTAGGGGTGGGGTAAAACCGATTACGGATTCGTATAGAGGGTGTTTTGAAACTTTCTAGAAAAATCCCAAAATCCCCATTTTCCCCTCCCTTGAGGGGGTCTTTGTGGGGATTTTCTACTTGCCGTTGGAAAAGTCGCGTTTTTTTTTGAGATTCGTGTAGAGGGTGTCCTGATTGGTAGAAATCAATTTTTGAATCCCCCCTAAATCCCCCCGTTTTTTTTTTTTTCGTATTATCTCGGAAACTATTGAGGGGATTGGAAATTTTTTTCAAGATTTGTATAGGATTTGTTCATGGAAGTACAACTGAATGTCGAATATACCCCAGACCAACTTCGAATCGACCATGACCAATTTTTTTTTTTTTTTTTTTGGGTTTTTTTTTTGGAATTTTTTTTTTTTTTTTTTTTTACAATTTTTTTATATTATTGCCCCTGTTATGGAGAGCACTTTTTACCTTCGCGAGCTGCTTGCAGCGAGCGCACCACGCAACCTCTACAGGAGTTAATCCCCTCGCGAGCTGCTTGCAGCGAGCGCACCACGCAACCTCTACAGGAGCACACCCCGTTCGCGAGCTGCTTGCAGCGAGCGCACCACGCAACCTCTACAGGAGCACACCCCGTTCGCGAGCTGCTTGCAGCGAGCGCACCACGCAACCTCTACAGGAGCACACCCCGTTCGCGAGCTGCTTGCAGCGAGCGCACCGCACAACCTCTACAGGAGCACATCCCGTTCGCGAGCTGCTTGCAGCGAGCGCACCACGTAACCTCTATAGGAGAACACCGTTCGCGAGCTGCTTGCAGCGAGCGCACCGCGCAACCTCTATAGGAGAACACCGTTCGCGAGCTGCTTGCAGCGAGCGCACCGCGCAACCTCTATAGGAGAAAACCTTTCGCGAGCTGCTTGCAGCGAGCGCACCACGCAACCTCTACAGGAGCACACACCGTTCGCGAGCTGCTTGCAGCGAGCGCACCATGCAACCTCTACAGAAACTTAACCCCTCGCGAGCTGCTTGCAGCGAGCGCACCACGCACCCTCTACAGGAGCACACTCCGTTCGCGAGCTGCTTGCAGCGAGCGCACCGCGCAACCTCTATAGGAGAACACCGTTCGCGAGCTGCTTGCAGCGAGCGCACCACGCAACCTCTACAGGAGCACACACCGTTCGCGAGCTGCTTGCAGCGAGCGCACCACGCAACCTCTACAGAAACTTAACCCCTCGCGAGCTGCTTGCAGCGAGCGCACCACGCAACCTCTATAGAAACTTAACCCCTCGCGAGCTGCTTGCAGCGAGCGCACCACGCAACCTCTATAGAAACTTAACCCCTCGCGAGCTGCTTGCAGCGAGCGCACCACGCTACCTCTACAGAAACTTAACCCTCTCGCGAGCTGCTTGCAGCGAGCGCACCACGCAACCTCTATAGAAACTTTAACCCCTCGCGAGCTGCTTGCAGCGAGCGCACCGGGCGACCTATATTTTTTATCCGTGCAAATAATAACCAACTTTTATATCTTTTTAATTCTATTTTAACTTTATTTTCCTTACATCTTTTGTAGGAGTCCAAATGTAAACATTTTATACCCTTTTTTCAATTTGAAAATATTTTATGTCAATGTCCAGGATCCAAACCCACACGCGAGCTGCCTGCAGCTCGCGCACCACAAAAAACTAGTTATACTATATATAGCTTAATTACCACTCACTCACTCACTCACTGACATGTGAGTTGAGGCACTTGCGCTAGGGGTGGGGTAAAACCGATTACGGATTCGTATAGAGGGTGTTTTGAAACTTTCTAGAAAAATCCCAAAATCCCCATTTTCCCCTCCCTTGAGGGGGTCTTTGTGGGGATTTTCTACTTGCCGTTGGAAAAGTCGCGTTTTTTTTTGAGATTCGTATAGAGGGTGTCCTGATTGGTAGAAATCAATTTTTGAATCCCCCCTAAATCCCCCCGTTTTTTTTTTTTTCGTATTATCTCTGAAACTATTGAGGGGATTGGAAATTTTTTTCAAGATTCGTGTAGGTTTTGACCATGGAAGTACAACTGAATGTCGAATATACCCCAGACTAACTTCGAATCGACCATGAAAATTTTTTTTTTTTTTTCGGAATGAACATTTTTTTTTTTTTTTTTTCAATTTTTTTATATTATTGCCTCTGTTATGGAGAGCACTTTTTACCTTCGCGAGCTGCTTGCAGCGAGCGCACCACGCAACCTCTACAGGAGCACACCCCGTTCGCGAGCTGCTTGCAGCGAGCGCACCACGCAACCTCTATAGGAGAACACCGTTCGCGAGCTGCTTGCAGCGAGCGCGCCGCCCAACCTCTACAGCAGCACACCCCGTTCGCGAGCTGCTTGCAGCGAGCGCACCACGCAACCTCTACAGGAGCACACCCCGTTCGCGAGCTGCTTGCAGCGAGCGCACCACGCAACCTCTACAGGAGCACACCCCGTTCGCGAGCTGCTTGCAGCGAGCGCACAACGCAACCTCTACAGGAGCACACTCCGTTCGCGAGCTGCTTGCAGCGAGCGCACCGCGCAACCTCTATAGGAGAACACCGTTCGCGAGCTGCTTGCAGCGAGCGCGCCGCCCAACCTCTACAGGAGCACACCCCGTTCGCGAGCTGCTTGCAGCGAGCGCACCGCGCAACCTCTATAGGAGCACACACCGTTCGCGAGCTGCTTGCAGCGAGCGCACCGCGCAACCTCTGCAGGAAATCACTCCGTTCGCGAGCTGCTTGCAGCGAGCGCACCGCGCAACCTCTATAGGAGAACACCGTTCGCGAGCTGCTTGCAGCGAGCGCACCGCGCAACCTCTATAGGAGAACACCGTTCGCGAGCTGCTTGCAGCGAGCGCACCGCGCAACCTCTATAGGAGAACACCGTTCGCGAGCTGCTTGCAGCGAGCGCACCGGGCGACCTATATTTTTCATCCGTGCAAGTAATAACCAACTTTTAATTCTTTTTAATTCTATTATAACTTTGTTTTTTACTTATATCTTTTGTAAGAGTCAAACTGGTAATATTTTATACCTTTTTTTAATTTGAAAATATTTAATGTCCAAGTCCCAGCCTCAAACCCACACGCGAGCTGCCTGCAGCGAGCGCACCACGCAACCTCTACAGAAACACACCCCGTTCGCGAGCTGCTTGCAGCGAGCGCACCACGCGACCTCTACAGGAGCACAGCCCGTTCGCGAGCTGCTTGCAGCGAGCGTGCCGCCCAACCTCTACAGAAACTTAACCCTCTCGCGAGCTGCTTGCAGCGAGCGCACCACGCAACCTCTATAGAAACTTTAACCCCTCGCGAGCTGCTTGCAGCGAGCGCACCACGCAACCTCTACAGGAGTACACACCGTTCGCGAGCTGCTTGCAGCGAGCGCACCACGCGGCCTCTACAGAAACTTAACTCTCTCGCGAGCTGCTTGCAGCGAGCGCACCACGCTACCTCTATAGAAACATAACCCCTCGCGAGCTGCTTGCAGCGAGCGCACCACGCTACCTCTACAGAAACTTAGCCCTCTCGCGAGCTGCTTGCAGCGAGCGCACCACGCAACCTCTATAGAAACTTTAACCCCTCGCGAGCTGCTTGCAGCGAGCGCACCACGCGACCTCTACAGGAGTTAACCCCCTCGCGAGCTGCTTGCAGCGAGCGCACCACGCTTCCTCTACAGAAACTTTAACCCCTCGCGAGCTGCTTGCAGCGAGCGCACCACGCCACCTCTACAGAAACTTAACCCCTCGCGAGCTGCTTGCAGCGAGCGCACCACGCGGCCTATATTTTTTATCCGTGCAAGTAATAACCAATTTTTTAATCTTTTTAACATATTTTCACTTTGCTTTTCTTATTTCGTTTGTAAGAGTCAAACTGGTAATATTTTATACCTTTTTTCAATTTGAAAATATTTAATGTCCAAGTCCCAGCCTCAAACCCACACGCGAGCTGCCTGCAGCTCGCGCACCACAAAAAACTAGTTATACTATATATAGCTAAACTACCACTCACTGACTCACTGACATGTGAGTTGAGGCACTTGCGCTAGGGGTGGGGTAAAACCGATTACGGATTCGTATAGAGGGTGTTTTGAAACTTTCTAGAAAAATCCCAAAATCCCCATTTTCCCCTCCCTTGAGGGGGTCGTTGTGGGGATTTTCTACTTGCTGTTGGAAAAGTCGCGTTTTTTTTTGAGATTCGTGTAGAGGGTGTCCTGATTAGTAGAAATTAATTTTTGAATCCCCCCTAAATCCCCCCGTTTTTTTTTTTTTCGTATTATCTCCGAAACTATTGAGGGGATTGGAAATTTTTTTCAAGATTCGTGTAGGTTTTTGTCCATGGAAGTACAACTGAATGTCTAATATACTCCAGACCAACTTCGAATCGACCATTTTTTTTTTTTTTTTTTTTGGGATTTTTTTATCGGAATGTTTTTTTTTTTTTTTTTTTTTTTTTATATTATTGCCCCTGTTATGGAGAGCACTTTTTACCTTCGCGAGCTGCTTGCAGCGAGCGCACCACGCAACCTCTACAGGAGCACACCCCGTTCGCGAGCTGCTTGCAGCGAGCGCATCACGCAACCTCTACAGGAGCACACTCCGGTCGCGAGCTGCTTGCAGCGAGCGCACCACGCAACCTCTACAGGAGCACACCCCGTTCGCGAGCTGCTTGCAGCGAGCGCACCACGCAACCTCTACAGGAGCACACCCCGTTCGCGAGCTGCTTGCAGCGAGCGCACCGCGCAACCTCTACAGGAGCACACCCCGTTCGCGAGCTGCTTGCAGCGAGCGCACCACGCAACCTCTACAGGAGCACACCCTGTTCGCGAGCTGCTTGCAGCGAGCGCACCGCGCATCCTCTACAGGAGCACTCTCCGTTCGCGAGCTGCTTGCAGCGAGCGCACCGCGCAACCTCTATAGGAGAACACCGTTCGCGAGCTGCTTGCAGCGAGCGCGCCGCCTAACCTCTACAGCAGCACACCCCGTTCGCGAGCTGCTTGCAGCGAGCGCACCACGCAACCTTTACAGGAGCACACCCCGTTCGCGAGCTGCTTGCAGCGAGCGCACCGCGCAACCTCTATAGGAGCACACACCGTTCGCGAGCTGCTTGCAGCGAGCGCACCACGCAACCTCTACAGGAGCACACCTCGTTCGCGAGCTGCTTGCAGCGAGCGCACCGCGCAACCTCTACAGGAGCACACCCCGTTCGCGAGCTGCTTGCAGCGAGCGCACCGCGCAACCTATACAGGAGTTAACCCCCTCGCGAGCTGCTTGCAGCGAGCGCACCACGCGGCCTCTACAGAAACTTAACCCCTCGCGAGCTGCTTGCAGCGAGCGCACCAGGCGACCTATATTTTTTATCCGTGCAAGTAATAACCAATTTTTAAATCTTTTTAACATATTTTCACTTTGTTTTTCTTAGAGTCAAACTGGTAATATTTTATACCTTTTTTCAATTTGAAAATATTTTATGTCAATGTCCAGGACCCAAACCCACACGCGAGCTGCCTGCAGCTCGCGCACCACAAAAAACTAGTTATACTATATATAGCTAAACTACCACTCACTGACTCACTCACTGACATGTGAGTTGAGGCACTTGCAGTAGGGGTGGGGTAAAACCGATTACGGATTCGTATAGAGGGTGTTTTGAAACTTTTTAGAAAAATCCCAAAATCCCCATTTTTCCCTCCCTTGAGGGGGTCTTTGTGGGGATTTTCTACTTGCCGTTGGAAAAGTCGTGATTTTTTTTGAGATTCGTGTAGAGGGTGTCCTGATTGGTAGAAATCAATTTTTGAATCCCCCCTAAATCCCCCCGTTTTTTTTTTTTTCGTATTATCTCTGAAACTATTGAGGGGATTGGAAATTTTTTTCAAGATTCGTGTAGGTTTTGTCCATGGAAGTACAACTGAATGTCGAATATACCCCAGACTAACTTTGAATCGACTATGAATTTTTTTTTTTTTTTTTTTTCAATTTTTTTTTCGGAATGAATTTTTTTTTTTTTTTTTTCAATTTTTTTATATTATTGCCCCTGTTATGGAGAGCACTTTTTACCCTCGCGAGCTGCTTGCAGCGAGCGCACCACGCAACCTCTACAGGAGCACACCCCGTTCGCGAGCTGCTTGCAGCGAGCGCACCACGCAACCTCTACAGGAGCACACCCCGTTCGCGAGCTGCTTGCAGCGAGCGCACCGCGCAACCTCTAAAGGAGCACACCCCGTTCGCGAGCTGCTTGCAGCGAGCGCACCACGCAACCTCTACAGGAGCACACCCCGTTCGCGAGCTGCTTGCAGCGAGCGCACCACGCAACCTCTACAGGAGCGCACCCCGTTCGCGAGCTGCTTGCAGCGAGCGCACCACGCAACCTCTACAGGAGCACACCCCGTTCGCGAGCTGCTTGCAGCGAGCGCACCACGCAACCTTTATAGGAGCAAAGCCCGTTCGCGAGCTGCTTGCAGCGAGCGCACCACGCAACCTCTACAGGAGCACACCCCGTTCGCGAGCTGCTTGCAGCGAGCGCACCACGCAACCTCTACAGGAGCGCACCCCGTTCGCGAGCTGCTTGCAGCGAGCGCACCACGCAACCTCTACAGGAGCACACCCCGTTCGCAAGCTGCTTGCAGCGAGCGCACCACGCAACCTTTATAGGAGCAAAGCCCGTTCGCGAGCTGCTTGCAGCGAGCGCACCACGCAACCTCTACAGGAGCACACCCCGTTCGCGAGCTGCTTGCAGCGAGCGCACCGCGCAACCTCTAAAGGAGCACACCCCGTTCGCGAGCTGCTTGCAGCGAGCGCACCACGCAACCTCTACAGGAGCACACCCCGTTCGCGAGCTGCTTGCAGCGAGCGCACCACGCAACCTCTATAGGAGAACACCGTTCGCGAGCTGCTTGCAGCGAGCGCACCGGGCGACCTATATTTTTTATCCGTGCAAGTAATAACCAATTTTTAATTCGTTTTAATTCTAATTTAACTTCATTTTCCTTACATCTTTTGTAGGAGTCCAAATGTAAACATTTTATACCCTTTTTTCAATTTGAAAATATTTCATGTCAATATCCAGGACCCAAACCCACACGCGAGCTGCCTGCAGCTCGCGCACCACAAAAAACTAGTTATATTATATAAAGCTAAACTACCACTGACTCACTCACTCACTGATTCACTCATTGACATGTGAGTTGAGGCACTTGCAGTAGGGGTGGGCTAAAACCGATTACGGATTCGTATAGAGGGTGTTTTGAAACTCTCTAGAAAAATCCCAAAATCCCCATTTTCCCCTCCCTTGAGGGGGTTATTGTGGGGATTTTCCACTTGCCGTTGGAAAAGTCGCGTTTTTTTTTGAGATTCGTGTAGAGGGTGTCCTGATTGGTAGAAATCAATTTTTGAATCCCCCCTAAATCCCCTCGTTTTTTTTTTTTTCGTATTATCTCCGAAACTATTGAGGGGATTGGAAATTTTTTCAAGATTCGTGTAGGTTTTGTCCATGGAAGTACAACTGAATGTCGAATATACCCCAGACTAACTTTGAATCGACCATGTTTTTTTTTTTTTTTTGGGTTTTTTTTTCGGAATGTTTTTTTTTTTTTTTTTTAATTTTTTTATATTATTGCCCCTGTTATGGCGAGCACTTTTTACCCTCGCGAGCTGCTTGCAGCGAGCGCACCACGCAACCTCTACAGGAGCACACCCCGTTCGCGAGCTGCTTGCAGCGAGCGCACCACGCTACCTCTACAGGAGCACACCCCGTTCCCGAGCTGCTTGCAGCGAGCACACCGCGCAACCTCTACAGGAGCACATCCCGTTCGCGAGCTGCTTGCAGCGAGCGCACCACGTTACCTCTACAGGAGCACACCCCGTTCGCGAGCTGCTTGCAGCGAGCGCACCACGCAACCTCTACAAAAACTTAACCCTTCGCGAGCTGCTTGCAGCGAGCGCACCAAGCGACCTATATTTTTTATCCGTGCAAGTAATAACCAACTTTTAATTCTTTTTTTTCTATTATAACTTTGTTTTACTTATATCTTTTGTAAGAGTCAAACTGGTAATATTTTATACCTTTTTTCAATTTGAAAATATTTAATGTCCAAGTCCCAGCCTCAAACCCACACGCGAGCTGCCTGCAGCTCGCGCACCACAAAAAACTAGTTATACTATATAAAGCTTAATTACCACTCACTCACTCACTGACATGTGAGTTGAGGCACTTGCGCTAGGGGTGGGGTAAAACCGATTACGGATTCGTATAGAGGGTGTTTTGAAACTTTCTAGAAAAATCCCAAAATCCCCATTTTCCCCTCCCTTGAGGGGGTCGTTGTGGGGATTTTCTACTTGCCGTTGGAAAAGTCGCGTTTTTTTTTGAGATTCGTGTAGAGGGTGTCCTGATTGGTAGAAATCAATTTTTGAATTCCCCCTAAATCCCCCCGTTTTTTTTTTTTTCGTATTATCTCCGAATCTACTGAGGGGATTTGAAATATTTTTCAAGATTTGTATAGGATTTGTTCATGGAAGTACAACTGAATGTCGAATATACCCCAGACCAACTTCGAATCGACCATGACCAATTGTTTTTTTTTTTTTTTTGGGATTTTTTTTTCGAAATGAATTTTTTTTTTTTTTTTACAATTTTTTTATATTATTGCCCCTGTTATGGAGTGCACTTTTTACCTTCGCGAGCTGCTTGCAGCGAGCGCACCACGCAACCTCTACAGCAACCAATCTTCTCGCGAAGCTGCTTGCAGCGAGCGCACCACGCAACCTCTACAGCAACCAATCTTCTCGCGAAGCTGCTTGCAGCGAGCGCACCACGCAACCTCTACAGGAGCACACCCCGTTCGCGAGCTGCTTGCAGCGAGCGCACCGCGCAACCTCTACAGGAGCACACCCCGTTCGCGAGCTGCTTGCAGCGAGCGCACCACGCAACCTCTGCAGGAGCACACCCCGTTCGCGAGCTGCTTGCAGCGAGCGCACCACGCAACCTCTACAGGAGCACACTCCGTTCGCGAGCTGCTTGCAGCGAGCGCACCACGCAACCTCTACAGGAGCACACCCCGTTCGCGAGCTGCTTGCAGCGAGCGCACCACGCAACCTCTACAGGAGCACACTCCGTTCGCGAGCTGCTTGCAGCGAGCGCACCACGCAACCTCTACAGGAGCACACCCCGTTCGCGAGCTGCTTGCAGCGAGCGCACCGCGCAACCTCTAAAGGAGCACACCCCGTTCGCGAGCTGCTTGCAGCGAGCGCACCACGCAACCTTTACAGGAGCACACCCCGTTCGCGAGCTGCTTGCAGCGAGCGCACCACGCTACCTCTACAGGAGCACACCCGTTCGCGAGCTGCTTGCAGCGAGCGCACCACGCAACCTCTACAGGAGCACACACCGTTCGCGAGCTGCTTGCAGCGAGCGCACCACGCAACCTCTACAGAAACTTAACCCCTCGCGAGCTGCTTGCAGCGAGCGCACCAGGCGACCTATATTATTTATCCATGCAATTAATAACCAACTTTAAAATCTTTTTAATTGTTTTAATAACGTTTTTCTTATATCTTTTGTAGGAGTCCAAATGTAAACATTTTATACCATTTTTCAATTTGAAAATATTTAATGTCCAAGTCCCAGCCTCAAACCCACACGCGAGCTGCCTGCAGCTCGCGCACCACAAAAAACTAGTTATACTATATAAAGCTAAACTACCACTCACTCACTCACTCACTCATTGACATGTGAGTTGAGGCACTTGCGCTAGGGGTGGGGTAAAACCGATTACGGATTCGTATAGAGGGTGTTTTGAAACTTTCTAGAAAAATCCCAAAATCCCCATTTTCCCCTCCCTTGAGGGGGTCGTTGTGGGGATTTTCTACTTGCCGTTGGAAAAGTCGCGTTTTTTTTTGAGATTCGTGTAGAGGGTGTCCTGATTGGTAGAAATCAATTTTTGAATCCCCCCTAAATCCCCCCGTTTTTTTTTTTTTCGTATTATCTCTGAAACTATTGAGGGGAATTGAAATTTTTTTCAAGATTCGTGTAGGTTTTGTCCATGGAAGTACAACTGAATGTCGAATATACCCCAGACTAACTTCGAATCGACCATGAATTTTTTTTTTTTTTTTTGATTTTTTTTTTTTTCGGATTGAAAGATTTTTTTTTTTTTCAATTTTTTTATATTATTGCCCCTGTTATGGAGAGCACTTTTTACCCTCGCGAGCTGCTTGCAGCGAGCGCACCACGCAACCTCTACAGGAGCACACCCCGTTCGCGAGCTGCTTGCAGCGAGCGCACCACGCAACCTATACAGGAGCACACTCCGTTCGCGAGCTGCTTGCAGCGAGCGCACCACGCAACCTCTACAGGAGCACACCCCGTTCGCGAGCTGCTTGCAGCGAGCGCACCACGCAACCTCTACAGGAGCATACCCCGTTCGCGAGCTGCTTGCAGCGAGCGCACCGCGCAACCTCTACAGGAGCACACCCCGTTCGCGAGCTGCTTGCAGCGAGCGCACCACGCAACCTCTACAGGAGCACACCCCGTTCGCTAGCTGCTTGCAGCGAGCGCACCACGCAACCTCTACAGGAGCACACCCCGATCGCGAGCTGCTTGCAGCGAGCGCTCCACGCAACCTCTACAGGAGCACACCCCGTTCGCGAGCTGCTTGCAGCGAGCGCACCGCGCAACCTCTACAGGAGCACACCCCGTTCGCGAGCTGCTTGCAGCGAGCGCACCACGCAACTTCTACAGGAGCACACCCCGATCGCGAGCTGCTTGCAGCGAGCGCACCGCGCAACCTCTAAAGGAGCACACCCCGTTCGCGAGCTGCTTGCAGCGAGCGCACCACGCAACCTCTACAGGAGCACACCCCGTTCGCGAGCTGCTTGCAGCGAGCGCACCACGCTGCCTCTACAGAAACTTAACCCTCTCGCGTGCTGCTTGCAGCGAGCGCACCACGCAACCTCTACAGAAACTTTAACCCCTCGCGAGCTGCTTGCAGCGAGCGCACCACGCAACCTCTACAGGAGCACATCCCGTTCGCGAGCTGCTTGCAGCGAGCGCACCACGCAACCTCTACAGGAGCACACCCCGTTCGCGAGCTGCTTGCAGCGAGCGCACCACGCGACCTCTACAGAAACTTAACCTCCTCGTGAGCGCACCATGCAACCTCTACAGGAGCACACACCGTTCGCGAGCTGCTTGCAGCGAGCGCACCACGCAACCTCTACAGGAGGACACCCCGTTCGCGAGCTGCTTGCAGCGAGCGCACCACGCAACCTCTACAGGAGCACACCCCGTTCGCGAGCTGCTTGCAGCGAGCGTACCACGCGACCTCTACAGAAACTTAACCTCCTCGCGAGCTGCTTGCAGCGAGCGCACCACGCTACCTCTACAGAAACTTAACCCTCTCGCTGCCTCTACAGAAACTTTAACCCCTCGCGAGCTGCTTGCAGCGAGCGCACCAGGCGACCTATATTATTTATCCGTGCAATTAATAACCAACTTTTAAAATCTTTTTAATTGTTTTATTAACGTTTTTCTTATATCTTTTGTAGGAGTCCAAATGTAAACATTTTATACCCTTTTTTCAATTTGAAAATATTTTATGTCCATGTCCACGACCCAAACCCACACGCGAGCTGCCTGCAGCTCGCGCACCACAAAAAACTAGTTATTATATTATATAAAGCTAAACTACCACTGACTCATTGACATGTGAGTTGAGGCACTTGCGCTAGGGGTGGGGTAAAACCGATTACGGATTCGTATAGAGGGTGTTCTAAAACTTTCTAGAAAAATCCCAAAATCCCCATTTTCCCCTCCCTTGAGGGGGTCTTTGTGGGGATTTTCTACTTGCCGTTGGAAAAGTCGCGATTTTTTTAGAGATTCGTGTAGAGGGTGTCCTGATTGGTAGAAATCAATTTTTGAATCCCCCCTAAATCCCCCCGTTTTTTTTTTTTTCGTATTATCTCCGAAACTATTGAGGGGATTGGAATTTTGTTTCAAGATTCGTGTAGGTTTTTGTCCATGGAAGTACAAATGAATGTCGAATATACCCCAGACCAACTTCGAATCGACCATTTTTTTTTTTTTTTTTTTTTGGATTTTTTTTTCGGAATGAATTTTTTTTTTTTTTTTTAATTTTTTTTATATTATTGCCCCTATTATGCAGAGCACTTTTTACCTTCGCGAGCTGCTTGCAGCGAGCGCACCACGCTACCTCTACAGGAGCACACCCCGTTCGCGAGCTGCTTGCAGCGAGCGCACCACGCTACCTCTACAGGAGCACACCCCGTTCGCGAGCTGCTTGCAGCGAGCGCACCACGCAACCTCTACAGGAGTACACCCCGTTCGCGAGCTGCTTGCAGCGAGCGCACCACGCTACCTCTACAGGAGCACACCCCGTTCGCGAGCTGCTTGCAGCGAGCGCACCACGCAACCTCTACAGGAGCACACCCCGTTCGCGAGCTGCTTGCAGCGAGCGCACCACGCAACCTCTACAGGAGCACACCCCGTTCGCGAGCTGCTTGCAGCGAGCGCACCACGCTACCTCTACAGGAGCACACCCCGTTCGCGAGCTGCTTGCAGCGAGCGCACCACGCAACCTCTACAGGAGCACACCCCGTTCGCGAGCTGCTTGCAGCGAGCGCACCACTTTACCTCTACAGGAGCACACCCCGTTCGCGAGCTGCTTGCAGCGAGCGCACCAAGCAACCTCTACAGGAGCACACCCCGTTCGCGAACTGCTTGCAGCGAGCGCACCACGCAACCTCTACAGGAGCACACCCCGTTCGCGAGCTGCTTGCAGCGAGCGCACCACGCAACCTCTACAGGAGCACACCCCGTTCGCGAGCTGCTTGCAGCGAGCGCACCACGCAACCTCTACAGGAGCACACCCCGTTCGCGAGCTGCTTGCAGCGAGCGCACCACTTTACCTCTACAGGAGCACACCCCGTTCGCGAGCTGCTTGCAGCGAGCGCACCAAGCAACCTCTACAGGAGCACACCCCGTTCGCGAACTGCTTGCAGCGAGCGCACCACGCAACCTCTACAGGAGCACACCCCGTTCGCGAGCTGCTTGCAGCGAGCGCACCACGCAACCTCTACAGGAGCACACCCCGTTCGCGAGCTGCTTGCAGCGAGCGCACCACGCTACCTCTACAGAAACTTAACTCTCTCGCGAGCTGCTTGCAGCGAGCGCACCACGCTACCTCTATAGAAACTTTAACCCCTCGCGAGCTGCTTGCAGCGAGCGCACCACGCGACCTATATTTTTTATCCGTACAAGTAATACCCAACTTTTAAACCTTTTACTACTTTTTTTTACTTTATTTTATTTATATGTTTTGTAGGAGTCCAAATGTAAACATTTTTTACCTTTTTTCAATTTGAAAATATTTAATGTCCAAGTCCCAGCCTCAAACCCACACGCGAGCTGCCTGCAGCTCGCGCACCACAAAAAACTAGTTATACTATATAAAGCTAAACTACCACTGACTCACTCACTGATTCACTCACTGACATGTGAGTTGAGGCACTTGCGCTAGGGGTGGGGTAAAACCGATTACGGATTCGTATAGAGGGTGTTTTGAAACTTTCTAGAAAAATCCCAAAATCCCCATTTTCCCCTCCCTTGAGGGGGTCTTTGTGGGGATTTTCTACTTGCCGTTGGAAAAGTCGCGTTTTTTTTTGAGATTCGTGTAGAGGGTGTCCTGATTGGTAGAAATCAATTTTTGAATCCCCCCTAAATCCCCCCGTTTTTTTTTTTTTCGTATTATCTCGGAAACTATTGAGGGGATTGGAAATTTTTTTCAAGATTTGTATAGGATTTGTTCATGGAAGTACAACTGAATGTCGAATATACCCCAGACCAACTTCGAATCGACCATGACCAATTTTTTTTTTTTTTTTTTTGGGATTTTTTTTTGGAATAATTATTTTTTTTTTTTTTTTTACAATTTTTTTATATTATTGCCCCTGTTATGGAGAGCACTTTTTACCTTCGCGAGCTGCTTGCAGCGAGCGCACCACGCAACCTCTACAGGAGTTAATCCCCTCGCGAGCTGCTTGCAGCGAGCGCACCACGCAACCTCTACAGGAGCACACCCCGTTCGCGAGCTGCTTGCAGCGAGCGCACCACGCAACCTCTACAGGAGCACACACCGTTCGCGAGCTGCTTGCAGCGAGCGCACCACGCAACCTCTACAGGAGCACACCCCGTTCGCGAGCTGCTTGCAGCGAGCGCACCGCACAACCTCTACAGGAGCACATCCCGTTCGCGAGCTGCTTGCAGCGAGCGCACCACGTAACCTCTATAGGAGAACACCGTTCGCGAGCTGCTTGCAGCGAGCGCACCGCGCAACCTCTATAGGAGAACACCGTTCGCGAGCTGCTTGCAGCGAGCGCACCGCGCAACCTCTATAGGAGAAAACCGTTCGCGAGCTGCTTGCAGCGAGCGCACCACGCAACCTCTACAGGAGCACACACCGTTCGCGAGCTGCTTGCAGCGAGCGCACCATGCAACCTCTACAGAAACTTAACCCCTCGCGAGCTGCTTGCAGCGAGCGCACCACGCACCCTCTACAGGAGCACACTCCGTTCGCGAGCTGCTTGCAGCGAGCGCACCGCGCAACCTCTATAGGAGAACACCGTTCGCGAGCTGCTTGCAGCGAGCGCACCACGCAACCTCTACAGGAGCACACACCGTTCGCGAGCTGCTTGCAGCGAGCGCACCACGCAACCTCTACAGAAACTTAACCCCTCGCGAGCTGCTTGCAGCGAGCGCACCACGCAACCTCTATAGAAACTTAACTCCTCGCGAGCTGCTTGCAGCGAGCGCACCACGCAACCTCTATAGAAACTTAACCCCTCGCGAGCTGCTTGCAGCGAGCGCACCACGCTACCTCTACAGAAACTTAACCCTCTCGCGAGCTGCTTGCAGCGAGCGCACCACGCAACCTCTATAGAAACTTTAACCCCTCGCGAGCTGCTTGCAGCGAGCGCACCGGGCAACCTATATTTTTTATCCGTGCAAATAATAACCAACTTTTATATCTTTTTAATTCTATTTTAACTTTATTTTCCTTACATCTTTTGTAGGAGTCCAAATGTAAACATTTTATACCCTTTTTTCAATTTGAAAATATTTTATGTCAATGTCCAGGATCCAAACCCACACGCGAGCTGCCTGCAGCTCGCGCACCACAAAAAACTAGTTTTATACTATATAAAGCTAAACTACCACTGACTCACTCACTGATTCACTCACTGACATGTGAGTTGAGGCACTTGCAGTAGGGGTGGGGTAAAACCGATTACGGATTCGTATAGGGGGTGTTTTGAAACTTTCCAGAAAAATCCAAAAACCCCCATTTTTGACCCCCTTATAGGGGTCGTAGGGGGTATTTTCCACTTGCCGTTGGAAAAGTCGCGTTTTTTTTTGAGATTCGTGTAGAGGGTGTCCTGATTGGTAGAAATCAATTTTTAAATACCCCCTAAATACCCCCGTTTTTTTTTTCTTCTTCATATCTCCGAATCTACTGAGGGGATTTGAAATATTTTTCAAGATTTGTATAGGATTTGGTCATGAAAGTACAACTAAATGTCGAATATACCCCAGACCAACTTCGAATCGACCATGACCAATTTTTTTTTTTTTTTATTTGATTTTTTTTTCGGAATGAAAAAATTTTTTTTTTTTTACAATTTTTTTATATTATTGCCCCTGTTATGGAGAGCACTTTTTACCTTCGCGAGCTGCTTGCAGCGAGCGCACCACGCAACCTCTACAGCAACCAATCTTCTCGCGAAGCTGCTTGCAGCGAGCGCACCACGCAACCTCTACAGGAGCACACCCCGTTCGCGAGCTGCTTGCAGCGAGCGCACCGCGCAACCTCTACAGGAGCACACCCCGTTCGCGAGCTGCTTGCAGCGAGCGCACCACGCAACCTCTACAGGAGCACACCCCGTTCGCGAGCTGCTTGCAGCGAGCGCACCACGCAACCTCTACAGGAGCACACTCCGTTCGCGAGCTGCTTGCAGCGAGCGCACCGCGCAACCTCTATAGGAGAACACCGTTCGCGAGCTGCTTGCAGCGAGCGCGCCGCCCAACCTCTACAGGAGCACACCCCGTTCGCGAGCTGCTTGCAGCGAGCGCACCGCGCAACCTCTATAGGAGCACACACCGATCGCGAGCTGCTTGCAGCGAGCGCACCGCGCAACCTCTGCAGGAGCTCACTCCGTTCGCGAGCTGCTTGCAGCGAGCGCACCGCGCAACCTCTATAGGAGAACACCGTTCGCGAGCTGCTTGCAGCGAGCGCACCGGGCGACCTATATTTTTTATCCGTGCAAGTAAATAACCAATTTTTAATTCGTTTTAATTCTAATTTAACTTCATTTTCCTTACATCTTTTGTAGGAGTCCAAATGTAAACATTTTATACCCTTTTTTCAATTTGAAAATATTTCATGTCAATATCCAGGACCCAAACCCACACGCGAGCTGCCTGCAGCTCGCGCACCACAAAAAACTAGTTATACTATATATAGCTAAACTACCACTGACTCACTGATTCACTCATTGACATGTGAGTTGAGGCACTTGCAGTAGGGGTGGGGTAAAACCGATTACGGATTCGTATAGGGGGTGTTTTGAAACTTTCCAGAAAAATCCCAAAATCCCCATTTTCCCCTCCCTTGAGGGGGTCTTTGTGGGGATTTTCTACTTGCCGTTGGAAAAGTCGCGTTTTTTTTTGAGATTCGTGTAGAGGGTGTCCTGATTGAAAGAAATCAATTTTTGAATCCCCCCTAAATCCCCCCGTTTTTTTTTTTCGTATTATCTCTGAAACTATTGAGGGGATTGGAAATTTTTTTCAAGATTCGTGTAGGTTTTGTCCATGGAAGTACAACTGAATGTCGAATATACCCCAGACTAACTTTGAATCGACCATGAAAAATTTTTTTTTTTTTTTTGGGTTTTTTTTTTCGGAATGTTTTTTTTTTTTTTTTTCATTTTTTTTTATATTTTTGCCCCTGTTATGGAGAGCACTTTTTACCCTCGCGAGCTGCTTGCAGCGAGCGCACCACGCAACCTCTACAGGAGTTAACCCCCTCGCGAGCTGCTTGCAGCGAGCGCACCACGCAACCTCTACAGGAGCACACCCCGTTCGCGAGCTGCTTGCAGCGAGCGCACCGCGCAACCTCTACAGGAGCACACCCCGTTCGCGAGCTGCTTGCAGCGAGCGCACCGCGCAACCTCTACAGGAGCACACCCCGTTCGCGAGCTGCTTGCAGCGAGCGCACCACGCAACCTCTACAGGAGAACACCGTTCGCGAGCTGCTTGCAGCGAGCGCACCACGCAACCTCTACAGGAGCACACTCCGTTCGCGAGCTGCTTGCAGCGAGCGCACCGCGCAACCTCTACAGGAGCACACCCCGTTCGCGAGCTGCTTGCAGCGAGCGCACCGCGCAACCTATACAGGAGTTATTCCCCTCGCGAGCTGCTTGCAGCGAGCGCACCACGCGGCCTCTACAGAAACTTAACCCCTCGCGAGCTGCTCGCAGCGAGCGCACCAGGCGACCTATATTTTTTATCCGTGCAAGTAATAACCATTTTTTAATTCGTTTTAATTCTAATTTAACTTTATTTTTCTTACATCTTTTGTAGGAGTCCAAATGTAAACATTTTATACCCTTTTTTCAATTTGAAAATATTTCATGTCCATGTCCAAGACTCGTACCCACACGCGAGCTGCCTGCAGCTCGCGCACCACAAAAAACTAGTTATACTATATATAGCTAAACTACCACTCACTGACTCACTCACTGACATGTGAGTTGAGGCACTTGCGCTAGGGGTGGGGTAAAACCGATTACGGATTCGTATAGAGGGTGTTTTGAAACTATCTAGAAAAATCCCAAAATCCCCATTTTCCCCTCCCTTGAGGGGGTCTTTGTGGGGATTTTCTACTTGCCGTTGGAAAAGTCGCGTTTTTTTTTGAGATTCGTGTAGAGGGTGTCCTGATTGGTAGAAATCAATTTTTGAATACCCCCTAAATACCCCCGTTTTTTTTTTTTTCTTCATATCTCCGAATCTACTGAGGGGATTTGAAAATTTTTTCAAGATTCGTGTAGGTTTTTGTCCATGGAAGAACAACTGAATGTCGAATATACCCCAGACCAACTTCGAATCGACCATTTTTTTTTTTTTTTTTTTTTTTGAATTTTTATAAGAATGAAAAAAATTTTTTTTTTTTATATTATTGCCCCTGTTATGGAGAGCACTTTTTACCTTCGCGAGCTGCTTGCAGCGAGCGCACCACGCAACCTCTACAGGAGCACACCCCGTTCGCGAGCTGCTTGCAGCGAGCGCACCACGCAACCTCTACAGGAGCACACCCCGTTCGCGAGCTGCTTGCAGCGAGCGCACCACGCGACCTCTACAGAAACTTAACCCCCTCGCGAGCTGCTTGCAGCGAGCGCACCACGCTACCTCTACAGAAACTTAACCCTCTCGCGAGCTGCTTGCAGCGAGCGCACCACGCGGCCTCTGTAGAAACTTTAACCCCTCGCGAGCTGCTTGCAGCGAGCGCACCACGCGACCTCTATAGAAACTTTAACCCCTCGCGAGCTGCTTGCAGCGAGCGCACCACGCGACCTCTATAGGAGCACACTCCGTTCGCGAGCTGCTTGCAGCGAGCGCACCACGCAACCTCTATAGAAACTTTAACCCCTCGCGAGCTGCTTGCAGCGAGCGCACCACGCGACCTCTATAGAAACTTTAACCCCTCGCGAGCTGCTTGCAGCGAGCGCACCGGGCGACCTATATTTTTTATCCGTGCAAGTAATAACCAACTTTTAATTCTTTTTAATTCTATTTATCATTTTTTTCCTTACATCTTTTGTAGGAGTCCAAATGTAAACATTTTATACCCTTTTTTCAATTTGAAAATATATCATGTCCATGTCTAAGACTCGTATCCACACGCGAGCTGCCTGCAGCTCGCGCACCACAAAAAACTAGTTTAATTATATAGATTATTGACTTATGTAATTATTAGACTTGCCGCCTATAATAATATTATGTATCGTAACTGTTATTTATTAGTTTATTGTATGCCACCGTCCATATAATGCTCTAACCTATCCAGTCCATCCAAAGGTTGCCTGGAAGACATCGCTTTTTAGCGATATGGCCGCCATGGTAACACTTTTTTGTTATTTGATTTTGTTTTTTTTTGTAGTATCATAAGGTGGGCAATAAAGATATAATCTATGTACCACACTGCACAGTAACAGTTGCACTATATGTTGCAACTATATGTTATGTTTCGTTCCGTCACCCTGTCAAGGCCTAGTCTGAAAACTACCGTTACTTTCTTATTATTCTGAGGAGTGGCAGTTGACTGAACTCGTAAAAAAAACTCCCTTATGTCAATTAAACAGATTTAAAAGAAACATTAGCTGACAGAGGCTTATTGTATCATTAGTTAGAATAAGGCACTTATTCTTTAATGTTATGATTACACTACTCATTCTGTACACTACGCAGTTTGCAACTTTTTTAATATCGCCGCCCTAGAGCGAAAAATTACTAAGTCGGAAATGGTCATAATTAGTTAAGAATGCCATCAGAATCACTATTCTTTCTGCAAATTTCGAAAAAAAAACACCTTCAAGTATTATAGTTTTTAATATAAGAAGTATGAAAATTCACTAATTTAATGTTTTGACACTTTTATTCAAGTAGTGAATTATATTTACTTATTTTTTTTTTTACATAAAAGCAATGCAAATCTGTATCTAAATCAACTTAGTTACTTTTTCCTTTTATATTGTAGCTCTTTGCTAAGGCAATGTCTATACCTAAATCATCTTGATTCGTTTTAGAATGAACTTTTTTACACAAACCTTTGTTTTGTAATAGTCACTATAATCTTTTAGTGATTATTTAAACGAAACTTCCGTACGTTTAATTATTAGCTAAAACAATAACTTTCGGCTGATATGATGATGATATCAGTAAATTGAAAGCTAATATAGCTACTTCATATTTGAAATTGTTACAGCAAGACTTGCAGAAACAGATCTCGAATTTGCAACGTTTTATACTTAACGGTTCCGGTCGACGCCCGAATGTAGAGCTGATGGGAGCCCAAAGAAAGGTGCTGCCAGCTCGGCGCATAACTATTTCGACATTACACCCCATTGAGGAGAATGAAAATGTCCTGAAAGTACCCAAGTTTAGCACACCTTCTTTGAAGTACAAGTAAGTTAAAAGTTTTTTTGTTGTTTTCATAAATGGTTTTGTCATGTATATTTTTGTAAGTATAGTGATTAAAATTTCCTGAAATTAATAATGTGATATAAATCTATTTTTAGCCCATCCTTAGCACAAAACGCTGCTTTAGTGCCTATTCAAAATCCGAGCAAACTTTCAAGTTTGCCCGAAGAACCACTGAGGCTTGTAACTCCTCCACCTAATGAACGAAAAGTTAATTTCGGTGACGAAGTAATTGAACTTGGTAAGTCATTATTTGGATAAATGCCATTTTTTTTATTAGTTTAAAACTTATTAGTGTTTTTAATTTATTTTCAGATAGTGATGATGATGATGACAACACCAGTGCACATACATCATGCTCACCGTATCATAAATGCTACAGTAAATATCACCTACTCACTTTACATAATTGGCCACTGACTTATACGAACTTACTTACTTACTTTACATAATAGGTACTATATTGTTTAATATTATTTGATTGAGAAATAATCATTTAATAATCATTATGTTATAGGTGTCAATAAAACTCCTCCATGTGTACTTCGAAAAAATGCTAAGCAAGCTGATAAAAACTTCAAAGATCTTCTTGAGCTGACTGAAAGAGAAAAAATGTACACACCAAGCGTGGTATGATTTTACTCATACATTTTTTATTTTATCGAAAATTAATCGATCAATTTAGGAACCAAAGAGTGAAAGAAGTTTTAATTATTATTTTCTTTCATCAATTTTAACATTCAGATCTTGAATTTTGCATGAGTAGATTTCAACCAACTTCTTTTGACTTGAGCTGACCAACGTTAACCGGAGTTATGGGGTTTCTCACCGTCCTAATACCCGCTTCTGCAGTTGAAAATCTTGGAAGCAATGAACAGAGCTAAGATAACGCTAGGAACTAGTTAAAATCTTCTTATTTATGAACGGGTAGATCGTGAGATCGTGGTTCGATGCGAATCATTAGCTAGAATAATCACTGATTTTATAGTTAATACTACTGGTTTCAAGGTCGAACTTATAGAGAAAATAGAAGACAGTAATACAAAAGCCGCGAGACTTCAAGATGAAATCGAAGTTTTTAAGACTATCAGCAAAGAAAAAGACTTGGAAATAGAACTTCTGAAAAGTAAAATAAATACCACAGACAATAATATTAAAAGCTTTACTTCACTTAAGGTAAGATAACTTTCTTTGGAATTAGCTAACTAATCCGTGGTGTATATTACATCTATATTTTTTTTATTCATTTAGCAGTCAGAACTTGAAGCACAGCGTCAAAGCTTCAACTCAAAACTTACAGACTGGGAGGTCAGCTACGAAACTCTCAAAAATAAGGCTAAATTACGAGAACAAGAACTGCTCTCTTTGTTGGAAGAACAAAGAATAAAGCAAGCAGATAATACTGGTAAGTGACTTGGTTTTTTGGTTAGCAGTAGTTCTGCATTATTATTATGTATACTTTAACCATTCAATATGTATTTCAATACGAAAAGACCCTGTGTGACGCCTTCCGGTCCTAAGGTCGTGGGTTCAAACCCGGTCGTGCACCAATAAATTTTTCTATTTGAAAAATGTATGTGCGCAATGCCAGTGCTCTCCTAAGGTGAAGGAAAACATCGTGAGGAAACCGGCATGTCTAAGAATTAAAAATTCGAAAGACGTGTGCAATTCACCAATCCGCATTGAGTCTGCGTGGTGGATTAAGACCCAGTCACTCTCGCCCGAGAGTAGTCCCAGTAGTGGGAATATTAGAAGGTTGTCATTATGATAATGTATTTCATTTTATAGGTAAAATGCAATCAAAACCAAAAGAGAAAGAAATAATTAACTTTATGGATATGTCTAAAGATATGTCCTTAGTGAGCAGTGATAACGAAAACAGCATAAGTGGTCATGATGAAGTAGAATCTTGCGAACGCTCAAGTTCTCTAACAAAAGCACAAGTAGCTACTAAGAATCGTATTATATCAGATCTTGAAGCTGAAATAAATGCTCAAAAACGACAAATCGAACACTTTGGAAAATCTAGGCAAAACCTTTTAGGCCAAGTCGATACTTACGTAGAAAAATTAGATTACTTGGAAAATGAAAACGCGTTATTACGTTCTACCGTAAATGAATTAAACAGTTCAATCAAAAGTCATAAAGAAAACTTGATGTTGGCTCAAAACGATATGCATTCATATAAGAGCGTCATAGCGGAACTACAAATTAAACTTACTAAAAAAGAAAACTTGCTGGACGTAAACATTAGTGACGCTGTTTTAGAAAGCATGTTGGCTAATGAAGAAAATACTATCGCTAACAACGAAAATATAAAAAACATCATACATTCCCTTAAACTTGCCTTGGAAAATAGTAAGAAGGAAATCGATGTATTAAAATCTAGAATAAAAAACAATAACGAATCAAGAGATAAAGACGCAATTGACGACAAGAAATTGAAACTAGAAATGTTCAATAACGAAGTATCAAAACTAACTAAACAAGCCAACGAAAATATGGTGACAATCAATACATTACTACGTGAAAAAAAAGAATTGGCGCTCATTGAACAGGAACTTATTAAAAAATTAACAGAAGTTGAACAAAAAAAATGTGAATATGACATTTTATGTAAAAAACAAGCTACTCTCATAGACAATCTAAAAAAAGATAACTTAAAACTCGAAACCACCTTAGCAGAAAAAAATGATATACATAACATTAATGACACCCTAGTAAAACAATTCCAAGGAGCAACGAATAAAATTATGTTATTAGAAGAAGATATCAAAATGAAAAATGACCAAAAAGGCAATTTAAACACCCAAAACAATGAGTTCCAAGATTGTCTAAATAAAGCTCAACTGGCCGCCAAGAAATTGCAAGATGTATTTATTGTATTAACGGGTGATGTTCGAGAAATACCGAAAGTAATAGATAATGTTGTAATTATTTACAACTATATAAATGATAACCTTATTACACTGGAAACAATTGCTGTAAAAACCATGATACAAAAAGATTCATTGCACAATGAAAATGTTAAATTGAAAAATGAAATTGCTGCTATTGTACTTCACCACAACTCACAATTATCGGACATTAGAAAAGAAACAGAAAATCTAAATGAAACTCTTATAAAACTCTCAAATGATATAAAGCAATTAAAGGAACAAAACAATCAACAATCAAATACAATTGAAGAACTAAAACAGGAGTTAAACACTAAAAACATTGACCTAAATAATGTTAAAACTCAGCTTCAAGTTTTCAAAGAAGCCGATAATAATATAAACGCTGAAATATCTGAAAAACATCTTGTTATATCTACACAAGAAAACGAAGATGTCTCATCTGAAAAAAGCAAAAAAGTTGAAGTGGAAGTTAATAATCTTACTAGCTTGTTCAAATTGCAAGAGAAAAAGGAGCATAAGTTAGGCATTAAAAAAGAAGTGGATACACAAAGGTTAATTGAGTTAGAAAACAAATTACAACAGAAATGCATTGAACTGGCTGAAGCTAAACTAAACCTTCAGTGTAATGAAAAAGCAAATAATGAGTTTGTTGAAAATATTATCGAAAAACTAATCAGCTTAACAGTATATATCAGACAAAATAATTTATTACTGAAAAACAATATTGCATACGAAAATTTCGACGTATGGGAACATATTCTACATATACTTGACGCAGTATTTGAAAATATTTTGTTGCCGTCTCCAATCGAAACACAAAACAAAGAATTGAAAAATAAAATAGAAGATATTAACAAGTGCAATAAAAGCCTCGAATGCGATCTCAAACAAAGTTGTGAAATGTTACGTCAAATACAAGAAGAACTCAAAATCAAAGTATCTGAAATGAATACTATGGAATATAAAGCTAAAGAATGTAAAAAACAATTATCTGATCTCGATATGTCTATGAAAGAACAAATGCTGTTTTTACATACGGAAAACGAGAAGCTTAAAACTCGGTGTTTGGAATCGAATAACAAAACAAAAATTAAATCACATTTACTGCCATCTGAAAATGAAGACAAGATATCTGCAAAAAAAATGTTCACGAAATCTAATGCTGAATCTGGAAAAAACACAGAAAATACTCTACCTAGCCTCTTTAATATATGTTGCAATAGAATTATAGAAGTTATTGATCAAAAACAACATGACAACATAATATCTCCGACCACATCTAGTTCGTGTGCTGATAATGTAAACGTAGGACCTTTTGCAAATAGTACTTGTGCAAAATGTGATCACACTGTCTTAAAATTGCGCACAGCGCAACAGGAAAATAATAGACTGATAAACATTGTAGAACAGCTAGAAGTCTTAAACAAAGAACTTTTCAAAGAACACAGTGAAATGAGTAATGAAGTTCACGAACTGCTCGAGCTAACACAAGAGTTGCAAAAAAATTTAATAAATCATCGAACCAATCTGTCTATTTTAACAGCGACAACATACGCAGAAAACAAATCTTTAAAATCTCAGGTGAAAGGATTGCAACATCACCACAGTAGGTTCCATAATGTGTGTCAACGTGATATACCCGAATTTAAAAAACAACTCGACGAACTAATGATCATTTTGAAAGACAATTCATCATATTGTGATCGGACTGATTTTGGTTACAAGAGATCGTTTTTGCCAAATTTACTGGAAAATAATTCAACAAACTGTCTGACAAGAAATGAATCAACATTTGATAGCGATCTTTTAATGTTAGATACAAATGTCACTGTAACAACGGCTGATAATACCCTTGTTGGATTTAACCAAACTTGCTTAGATTTGACTCAGAATATGATGCTAAACGAAACTGATTTCCAAACGATTGACCAAAATTATACGGATCCAAATATACTTCGAGACCAAATGGAAATTTTGAAAAACGATAACCATCTTATGTGTGCAAAAATGGAAATGCTTAAAGAAGAAATTATAAAATTAAAGGATACAAATAAATACCTCGCTGTGAAAGAGTTGAATGTTAAAGATGCACAAAATAGCCCAATAAAAGTTAGTGGCTTATTAGATGTGAACGATACAAAATCTCAAAATAATCTAAAAGAATTGGAACATCTTACTGAACAGCTATTGGTTGTCAGTAAAGAAAAAAAAGATATTGAAGAAAAATATAACGATCTTCTTTTAGAAATGCCCTCTACCGATATTCTGGTTTATAAAATGAAAGCAGTTGAAGAAGATCTCACCAATAAAGTTATAGAATTATCAAAAACAACGGATATTTTGAATGCACAATGTAAAGAATTAAAGGTGTTACAAGATGAAAACGGTTTATTGTCCACACAAGTTATGGAACATATATCTGAAGTAGATGATCTCAATAAAGAAGTAGAACATTTAAAACAACAAAACAAAGACTTGATTACTAAATGTCAATCTTTAGAATTAGATACTAAAGACTGTCCCCAATGTGGCGTTTATTATGCAAAATCAAGTTCTAAGCCAAATTATAATGAGGATCATTCAAAGATAAATAGGAGCCTGAACGATTCCGTCACCACATCGAAGAACAACAAAATTTTGACATTACAAAGCGAAATGCATGCTGGTCACGAAGATTGTAAAGTATTGACTGAAGACGTTCCATCTATCAAACACCATCTTGATCATTTTTCAATGGCTGAAAATGATGAGGGTATGAACTTTGAATTAGCTAATGACTCGTCGCCTGACAGTCTACAAAGCCAAAAAAATTGTATACCTGATGTTCAGGAAGAAACGCCGCTTGATTTATATAATGCCGATAAAAATGATTGCTATAACTATTATCTGGACAAAACTGGTGTAGGAAGAGAAAACTTCTCAAGTAGTATGAAAATTATTGAAATAATGAAACTTTTACATCAACATTTAGTTACCAGCCATGGCAACGAAGTGGAAAATCTAGCCAACAAGTTAAAAGATTATCAAGAATTACACGCTAAGTTACTATCACAGATAAGTGATATGAATGCAGATCATTCCAAGGTTCAAAGTGATTTAGGAGAAAAAAATAAGAGCTTAAATTTGATCACCCATATTTTTACACAGATAAGGGCTAATTTAATACTTAAGCCAAGCAACTCTGCACCGTTCGATTTCAAAGCTCATGCAGACATTCTTAAAGTCGAGTTTTTGAGCATTTTGGACGAGAATTTCAACTTGTCTAGTGTCGAAGTTTTCGAGCAAATCACAGACTATACAAAAAAACTCATCGACGATTATTCCTCAGTAAGTAATACGTTATCTCAAACAAAATATCATCTCTCTGAAAAGGAAAAGGAATACAATTTACTCAAAGCAGACAATGACAAAATACGTGAAATAAATAATGCTGTTACATTGGATATTATTAATAAAGAAAAAAATAATAAATACATTATTAAAGAAACGTATCATAAACTGATAGAGCTTAATATGATTAGTCCTGATAAAGTTCCGTTAGTTGAACCAGTGGACGTGCAAGTTCTTATACGTTTGCTGGAACATTTTATCAACGAATACCAAAAAGCAAAAGCAGAGCTTTCTATACAAATTAATGGCTTCAAGGTGACTATAGCAGAAAAAGAAAAACATATAAATGAGTTACAGTCTGAATATGAACTGTTACTAGATACTAAAAACAGAAACGCAAATGAGTTATCCCAGAAAGATACCGAAATAAAAAAACTGAAGGCTTTACAAGAAGAATTGAACAGCGCGTTGGCTATAAAAGATGAAGAAAATGTTCGAAAACAAAACACGTTACAAAACTTATCTAAGGAAATAAATGATTTAAGAGAAACTTTAATTAACAAGGAACAAATTATAGCGTCATTATCTGACAAGGATGCGAAGGCTAATGAGCTTCTAAACACTGTTCAAAGCTTACAGAACGAAAACGAAAATCTAAAAGCTGCAAATGCAATGATTTCAAAAGAGACAGAGTCGTATGCCCTTGAATTGGACAAATCTTGTGCAACTATCAAACAAAACAACATTGACATTGACAAGATGACTTCGGATATTCTCGAGTTACGAGAATTTTTGAAGGAAGCTACTGTTCATATGGATAAATTAAAACAAGAAATACAGGCACTTGAGAAAGAAAACGTTGAAGTAAAACAAGAATTGCAGATCAAGAACCAAGACTGTTCTAGATTAGAAATAAATATCAAAACTCATGAAAAGACGGCTGAAATACAAAGCAGAATGATTATGAGGTAAGGCTTTTCTTTTCTATTAGCAATTGTATAATATATATTTTTTAATCTAGCCTATACTGTCCCACTGCTGGGCAAAGGCCTCCCCTGCATCCCTCCACTTATCTCGGTCCTGTGCCATCTCCTGCCAGCCCTTGTGGAAGACGTCTAGGTCGTCACGCCAGCGCTTTCTTGGTCTGCCTCGGAGTCGTCTTCCGCCTTCCGGGATCCACTTAGTTACGACCTTAGCCCATCTATCTTCTTCCATACGGGCAGCGTGACCCGCCCAATCTCACTTTAGCTTAGCAGCTTTTTTGCCCACGTCAGCGGCTTGCCGTGCTGATACTCTTGAAGCATTTCTTGCAATTCATGTGCGTTTGGGGCAAAAAGCACAATGTCATCTGCAAACCGGAGATTCGTGAGACTTCGGTCGCCGACTCCAATGCCCTTAGTTGCCCATAGGGCTGCCAAAGGTTTAAAAACTTCTTCTAGAACTCTTGTAAAAAGTTTGGGGGAAAGCGGGTCCCTGTTTCACGCCTTTCTGTATTGGGAACTGTGTACCTGCTGATTCTAGTTTTATGACTGCGTGACTATTGCTGTAAATTAATTAATTAAAAGTTAATTTATAAAGCTTTTATTTACGGCGGGGCTTGTTCTCGTGAATGCGAAAAGTATAACTACGTAAGTATAACATGAGTACTAACTTAAACTTAGTTAGGCAAAACGCAATTTTAAAAAGTGGCATTGTTAAAATCATCAGTTTTCAACCTTCCAGTACTTAACCCTAGAGATGTCGACGATAACGATTTTATAAAAATTGTATGTCGGGCGCCTTAGCTAGGTATAGCGTTACCCTTCTTAAGGTGTCGAGCAGTAAAGGCCTTTGTCTTGTAGTTGACTAACGTTTGCTGTTGATGATGGTCATGTTTTTAGTGGGAGTAAAAATCTGGGTCACGAAAATAACTCATAAGATTTGTCTAATATAACTTCAAAAGACTTTGTTACTGGCTCAGTTGGCAAAACAGTTTCTTATGTGCTGCTTTACCGACAGAGTAGGTATGTCAATGCAGTGCGAAAGGCATTTGAAATTTTTATTATTTATCAGGCTACAAAAACTGAAAGAAAAAGATGAAAAAGCGCACAGTGAGACCAGTGAATTGACTGAGAAGTATGCAGTCTTACAGGCCGATTGTGAAGCATTGAGGAACACTGTAAAGACTTTAAATGAGGAGATTGAACACCACAAAATTGTGAAGCATACGTTAGAGGTAAGTTACGATGATGCTATTGTTTACTTTTATATTGATATACTTATATTAAGTTTCCAAATTCAGAAAAGTGCCCGAGTACAACGATAGATTTGAATATAGTAATGTGGTACAGCACTATTATTTAAATTAGATGCATTTGCAAAGTGCGCGTTTTTTAATTTGATAATTAAAAAACACGCACTTTGCATATGCCATCGCTTATGCGACCAATATATTAAAGACGTGATCATGACACTTTCAAAATTCAAGGTTTTACGTGAAACGGAACAAGGAATAAAACAATTTCAACACTTTTCATTTGAAATTGAATTCCCTGTTCAAAAGTCAAATCCCTAAACACATAAATGTCGTAAAAAAGTTATGAAAATAATAACTATAATATTTTGATCTTGAGGCATGAGAGTTTTTGGTACGACTTTTGGCAAATTCACTGGTTATTCGTGCTGGCATTAGCATTAATTAGGCTAGTACCTTGAAGTATGTATGTTTTAGAATCGTTTAGCTGAAGTTGAAGAGACTGGCCGCAGATCTCGAACATCTATAGACGCCATTGCAGATTCCTCGAAACGAAGACGACAGAGTTTGCATGATTCGAAACGGCTGTTTGATGAATTAGAAGGTTTGTCTTTGTATATTTTACAATGTATTACGATACAAGTATAATATTATATACAAGTATATATACACTAATTAAGTTGGATTCCTCGAAAGTTGAATTCCCATTAAGTTGAGTCCCATTATCTTGAACCCCATTATCTTGAATCCCATTATCTTGAATTCCTATTATGTTGATGCACATTACGTTGAATTTCTATTATGTAACCAAGGAGAAAATTCTGAAATATTAAATTTTTTACGCAAAATGTACATAACGTATGTATGTTTATAGCTATCAGAATGTACACACGCCGAGAATCGCCTTATGGACCATGTCGGTTTATAGCAATATTGTACGACTAAAATAAAATAAAAAATAAAAATAGCCTTTATTTCCCTCTTAAAAAACATTTAGGTAATATCCATTCCATTTATGTAATTATATATAGATTTCACTTTATTCTTCTAATTTCATTGTTAATGCATGTCTATTTATGTAGGTATTTTTTTATATTATTTTTATTCATTAATTATTATTCATTTTTCATTAATTAAATTGTCTTGTTTCCTTTCATTGTGTAAATATGATAATCATTATGTGTCATTTTCATGAATGTCGAGGGCTATCCATTTCTGGATAAAGGCCTCCTCCATCTCTTGCCAGTATGTTCTATTTTGCGCTGCACGCACCCAGTGTTTTCCTGCTATGCAACAATGTCGTCGTTCCAGCGGCGGACAGGCCGACCGCGTTCTCTTTTTCCCTCGCGGGGCCACCAATGTAGTACTCTTTCACTCCATCTAATCTTGCGGTGTGACCTGCCCATTTCCATTTTAACCTTGCTGCCATTCGTCCTGCGTCTGTGAGCTTTGTTTTGGCTCGTATCTTAGAGCTTTTTATGCGATCGCGTAGCTTTAGGCCCACCATGCTTCGTTCTATGGCTCTTTGGAAAGATCTAAGCTTGATTTTGTTGTCCATTGTCAGAGCCCATGTTTGGCAGCCATAGAGCAGTTTTGGTAATATAGTGGAGTCCGCTAGTTTTTTCTTAATGCTTATTGCGAAACGCCCTTTAAATATTTCTTTTAATGACCAATATTTTTTCCATGCAAGTGCTGTCCTTCGTTCTATTTCTTTTTAGTTCGGTCTGTGAAGCATATATTCTGGCCTAGGTAGATGTAGTTATCAACGTATTCTAGTCTTTGTTTGTTAACGTACAGTGGTATTGGTTGTCCGTTTGTCATTGCTTTTGTCTTTTCGCAGTTCATTTTTAATCCACATTTCTGGCTTTCTTCATCTAAACTGGATATCATTTCCTGTAGTTGTGTATGGCTCTCTGATATTAAAATTATATCGTCGGCAAATCTTAAGTTAGACAAGTATTCGCCGTTTATGTTGATGCCATAACGGTCCCACTTAAGTTTCTTAAATATGCTTTCTAGTAGAGCAATAAATAACTTGGGTGAGATCGTATCACCTTGACGAACGCCCTTCTCTATTCTAAATGACTCTCCTGGCTTCTCCAGCTTTACTCTAGCTACACAGTCCGTGTATATATTTTTTAGTATATTGGTATATTTTCTATGTATTCCTTGTTCATCCAGGGTTTTCCAAAGCTCTGTATGTTTAATAGAGTCAAAAGCCTTGCTATAGTCTATATACACTAAGTAGATGTCTTTTCCATATTCTGTGTATTTTTCTAGTATCTGCGTCAAGGTAAATATGTGGTCTACGGTTGAAAAACTTTTCCTGAAGCCAGCCTGTTCTCGGGTTTGGTTTTCTTCAATTGTTTTATTGATTCTATTTGATAACAATGCTGTAAATATTTTGTAGATGGTTGACAGTAAGCTTATAGGTCTGTAGTTATTTATGTTTTTAGGGTCGCCTTTTTTGTAGAGTAGTGTGATTGTGCAACTTTTCCATGTTGTTGGTATATATTCAGATATCAGTACTTGATTGTATAGGTTTGTCAGAACAGGATACATAGCTTCTCCAAATGCTTTTATGATGTCGTTAGTTATTTTATCTTCACCTGGGCTTTTATTGTCTTTCATTTTTTTAATGGCTGCTTGAATTTCTGATTGGAGAAAAGGTGGTACTTTTTCTATTGAAGAGATCTGATTTTGTGTTATTTGTTCTGTGTCTCTGCATTTTTTATAAAGTTCTTTGTAAAAATCTGTAGCTGTTTGTATGAGTTCTTGTCTAGACGTAATCAATTTGTTGTTTTTGTTTTCTTTGAGTTCCATAATCCACTTTGTTGATGTATCTAATTTTTTAAACGCTCTTTTACTTGACCCAGATATTTCTAGTTCTTTTTGTAGAGTATTCAGTCTTTGTTCTTTTTGGTTTTCTTTAAGTTGCTTTTTGATTTTTGTATACAGGTTCCTTAGCCTTTTTCTTTGTGCAAATGTTCTGCTGTTTAGTTTTTTAAGGCATTCTCTTTCTTTGATAAGTTTCATAACATAAGCTGTAAATATATCACTTCTTTCAAGCGTTTTCGGTATATTTCTTGGCAAGTTTTGTAAGCATTTCTGAATAGAGTTCGTTAAGTTTGTATTGTACGACTAGTGTCTCGTAAATAACTGCGATAAAACAAAAAATGTGTATGGGGACATACGACGGGGTATAAAACAAAGTCGTTTTTCTTCTATCCATCTGTCTGCCCGTATCTCTGTCCGTCCGTCTATTATCCGTCTAACTGTCAAGACTCTTTTTCTTAGAAACGGATGGACGTAATATTGGTGCACTATTATTTTCTTTTTAGTGGGGACGATAACCCACCTCACCATAGGAATCCGACGTAACGGGAATCCAACTTTTGGAGAATCCAACTTAATGGGAATTCAACTTTCGGGCAATCAAACTTAATGGACGCTCGCACAGCTCAAGCTAACGATAAATCGAATGTTATGAATAAGTGATTCCCTTAATTTTTTTTTTGGGGCGCATACATATTAATCAGTTATCAAAATGATGGTCGAGTCTCCCTCTGATAAACTGACCATTTTTCATACTTAAACTTCCATCGTTGTACAGTTTTAAATCTTGTCGACTTGACTTTGGCAAAGTTGTGGCAAACTCAAAAAACAAACAAACGTCATGAGTAAAAGAAGAAAAAGAATCACACTATCGCACTTCGCACCATAACCATAAATGCGAAAGTTTGAATGTTTGGATGGATGTTTGTTCCTCTATAACTCGATTTACCTGGTGGTAGGACTCTTCAGCCTGAGTCCGTCTTGGTGGGTACCACCGCAGTGTCAGATATTTTACCTCCAAGCAGTAGTGTGCAAGCATTACTGTGTTTAGGTTTGAAGGGCACTGTAGCAAATGAAATCACTGGGCGAAAGAGACTTAACAACAATGTCTCGGGGTGATACGCGCAGTGCAGTGCCACGCAAACACTTAAAAACTTTAAGCTTTGTGTGGCACTGCATCTGTAATAGTCAGGCGTGGTGCTTAACATCAGGTGGGCGCCTTGATTGTCTTGTCACTTGCTCACATATAAAAAAATAGATTACCACTAAACCGATTTGACTGAAATTTTTAACATAGATAGGCAATAACCGGGAATATGACATAGCTTTTTATCCTGGAATAAAGTGCGGTTCCCGAGATCCACGCGAACGAAGTCGCAACAGCTAGTAAAAAATAAATGTACTAAGAGGCAGGCAAGGTGAAATAAGATACTACGACATCCGAATATTTATTTCAGATCACAAAAACCTTGAAGCTGTGTTCGAATCCAGGCAGAAGTCAGATGATTTCTTCGATATCCACGACGAAGACTCATCCGGCAGGAGTACTCCTTTTGGACTCGGGAAAGGGTAAATTGAATATTTATAGAACTGGGTCCTTACTCTTAAACGCAATTACAGTCGATTGTTATTATGTGTGACATTTCATGCTCATAAGTGCAAACCTAACGCCAAAATAATCTTAATAACGTGGATAAATGTGGATATCGAGTAAACTCTATTTTGAATCGAATTCTGATCAATAACGGATTAGACAAATCCGTTATTGATCAAAATTAAAAACACAGCAGGAAACAAAACAGCATCAGTAAATTAGAATTAGATTTATATGATATTGGGATTAGATCGGAATTGTCATTGGATTCAAGATTAAGGCGCCTGTTTAGTAAATAGTGTTGTTTGGTCAAGGCAAAACTAAACATTATTACGGTATATTTCTACTAAATATTAAGAAAACTTTAACGTTTAGCTAAGCATTTATATAAATCTATGTATTAAAGAGGCTGTCCCTCTGTATGTATGTTTTTATGAATAGATAGAGTGATAAGAGGAAGGTTTGCGTGCGAAGCCGGAGCGGGTCGCTAGTTGTAAATATTAACCGCCTAATGGATCGAAGGAAGGCCTAACGAATATTATAGCCTGGATCCGGGGTCCATATCAAAACGTGCCTTCCGAAGCACAAGCGCTTCTTCTGCTCAGCTAAAAACCTGAAATATTTTAGAAAAGGTTGCTGACTTCACCTTTTATTTAGTTTTTTGTGGTTTTAACTTTCTTGTTTCTTTTACAGTCGTGACAACCTGCTATCGAGGACGAATCATGTATGTATGATAAAATCAAATAAAAGTTAAGTATAGTAGTAATCATAATTTAAAATAGTGAAAATGTGGCTATCTTTGTGTTTTATGATGTGTTTTACCTGGTGGTAGGACTCTTCAGCAAGAGTCCGTTTTGGTGGGTACCACCGCAGTGTCAGATATTCTACCTCCAAGTAGTAGTGTGCAAGCATTACTGTGTTTAGGTTTGAAGGGCACTGTAGCAAGTGAAATTACTGGGCGAAAGAGACTTAACAACAATGTCTCGGGGTGATAAGCGCAGTGCAGTGCCACGCAAACACTTAAAAACTTTAAGCTTTGGGTGGCACTGCATCTGTTATAGTCAGGCGTGGTGCTTAATATCAGGTGGGCGCCTTGATTGTCTTGTCACTTGCTGACATAAAAAAAAAAAACAAGAGACGCAGTTCATAGACCGCCTAAGAGCTTCTTAGCTTGTCGACGGGTATAACCAGTAGCGACGTTCTTGTGTCTTCCGACCGAGGCACGAAAGCCCGACGTATGTGCCATATCAAGACATGTGCTGCGCGCTTTTGAAAAAGGTGCTTTGTGACACAAATGCCAAACGCACCACAATTTGACACAAACATATAAAACGAACTTTATTTGTAGAGCGATAAGGACGATGAGCATCCATCTCGACCGAGCAGCGTGTTGGCAAGCGCCGCGCGCCGTCGCCGTCAAAGCTCACACGACTTGCATAGAAGTGTAACTCCGCAAGCACCGTCACCCACTGGTACTATAATAAGTTAAATAAAAAAAAGAAGAATAGGGAATATAACAATTTATAATAAAAATAAGATAAGTACTTCTTGACGACCGAAGTGGCGCGGCGGGCGAAGGTTCACCTGCGACGCAGGAGGTTGCTATTTACGATTCCCGCCTCAGGTCAAATGTTTGTACAATCTACAAATATTTGTTCCGGGTGTTCTGGGTATTTTCTATGTATAATAAAATATATATATCTTTATATTGTAATTGTAATAGGTTTGTCATCTAGTCTAGTACCCATAACTAAGCTCTTTTAGCTTGGGGATAGATGATGCTGTGTGGATTGTCCAGCATTATTTATTTATTCTTTAGCGTTGGCTATTATCTCGCTAGTCTGTGTGTAAGCGAGACCATTGAGCTCAAAATTAACAAAATGTTTTACAGATTTGTCAACGCATGTGATCGATGAACTGCAACAGTTGACAACAGACAAATCACGCAACAGTCTACTCAGTGATAAGTGAGTAACGTAGTGATGATCATTTTTCAATTACAATTGATTTCTACAGAATTCTGTCTACTTTGAGCTTCGTTGCAGCTTATAAACTAGTATGTTTCGTACTGCCAGTATTAAGAGCTGCAATAAAGTTCCCAACTGTTGTTGTTTATTGTAAAAAGACTTTTGCCGTGTATTGTGTATTTGTGTTTATTCTCCATAGTCTTTTATTTTACTATTGTTTTTTTTATAGTTTGTAAGGTGTACACTGTACAAAAAAAAACTTTCATTCATATATTCAATTTACAGTGAAGTCACTCAGCTGATTGTTTTTTTTATAGTTTGTAAGGTGTACACTGTACAAAAAAAAACTTTCATTCATATATTCAATTTACAGTGAAGTCACTCAGCTGATTGTTTTTTTTATAGTTTGTAAGGTGTACACTGTACAAAAAAAAACTTTCATTCATATATTCAATTTACAGTGAAGTCACTCAGCTGATTGTTTTTTTTATAGTTTGTAAGGTGTACACTGTACAAAAAAAAACTTTCATTCATATATTCAATTTACAGTGAAGTCACTCAGCTGATTGTTTTTTTTATAGTTTGTAAGGTGTACACTGTACAAAAAAAAACTTTCATTCATATTTAGATATATTCAATTTACAGTGAAGTCACTCAGCTGATTGTTTTTTTTATAGTTTGTAAGGTGTACACTGTACAAAAAAAAACTTTCATTCATATATTCAATTTACAGTGAAGTCACTCAGCTGAGATCACAGCTGGCCTCCTGCGAACAGGAGCTCGAGGAGCTCAAGGAAAGGTACCGCGAGCTGGACCAGGAATGCGAGACCTGCGCCGAGTACCTGCACGAGCGTGACGAACAGTGCATTCGACTGAAGAAAGAAAAGACTGCATTAGAGGTATGTTTATTGACACATCTATCTCTTTAGCTTGGGTCTGGTAGCTAATACATGTTAGCCCAGCTTTGCCGAGTGAACGCCAATTACCAACTGGTGGACAGCTTATTTGCTTTGTCTTCGCTCGGTGACACTCATTGTAGCTTGCTTAGACTGGCCAGTCTGAGTGATTTTAAAAATTCGTTTAAAAAATAGTCAATGCTAATTAGAAATTTTTTTTGTTGTATTTTAATAAAACTAAAACTTTAATTTAGAAGGTATATTTTTATTGTAAACTTCCTACTTTAGCAGAAATAACAAGCTTAAAATTGGGAAAAGTACGCGTTTATTAGACCTTCTTTTTTTAAAAAAATATTGAACTAACATGCTGTTGTTTTCTCATAACACTAAAATTTTAAAACTGTGACATAATAATTGCATTTTTGGAAATATGTTAGACTTTGTTATTCCATAGAAAACATGATAGAAAGTTGACTGGAAATGCTTATTTTACGATAACGTTTTTTTTTTTTATCAGTTGTCTTGAGTTCATTAATATTTGTTCAAGATATTTAAATTTAAAGGGATGAAGCTTTTATTTGTTTTTATTACGTCAAGGATAGGACTAAATAATTAACGAGCTAAATCTTTATCATTCAGATGTGTTTTTATACTTTGTATCTTGCAGAAACAAGTCATGGAACTGAAGTTGAAGGCTGAGAGCCCTAGCAATCCTATAAACAAGTCAAAACCTATTGAGGTCGCTCACGTTTCTGTGAATACTGATGAAGGTAATATTAAAGTAATGTTGTTAAAATCCTTATGGTAGTTTATTTATAAGAGTAGTAGAGTTCTCTGTGATAGAGCTCGTCCGGGGAAGGACTACCACCATACCTATTTCTGCCGCCAAGCAGTAATGCTCGCATTGCTGTGTTCCGGTGTGAAGGGTATGGTTTCCGGTGAAATTACTGGCACATGAGCCTTTCGATCGTAGCCTCAAGGTGGCAACCCGCGAGTGATACCTCTGGTATTGCACGCGTTCATAGGCTGCGGTAACCGCTTACCATCTTGTAAGCCGTACGCTTGGATGCCACTTCAATTGTATAAAAAAAAATAAAAAAAAACCTTTTTTTTTTTCATAACAAATGATACAGCTTGATCGAAAGCTTCACTTGTCCTTGGAAGCAAGGAAGCGCGTATAAAAAACACTAGATACTACTGTTAACCTATCCAAATACCAATTAAACGTTACTCAACCCTACTCATGTTTCGAAGTTGTCGGTAATCCGTTTGATATAATTTCAGACTGGACGAACTTACACGCGGTGGTCGTAGACCGAATGTCGTTCGACGCAGAGGTAGAGAAGAATAAGAAACTGACAAAGACGATCGACGAACTACGCTTTACGAAGCACGAATTGAAGAACACGCTGGCTAAAATGCAGAAGGCTTTAGAGAAAAGCTCCGCAAAAGATAACAGGTAATTTGTGTGAAATCTACTACATAACAAAGCCGCGGGACTGGGAAGAATGTATATAAGTTTGTATGAGTCAGTGGTTAAGCAGTCGGTCCCGGCTTTTGTTAGGCCATGACAGAGGCCTTCGAACGGCCTAAAAACTCTGTCACCAGAGTTGGCCACTTACTCGTGAGAGCTTACTGGCCAACTCTGGTGACAGTTTTTAGACCGCCCAAAAGTTTAAGCTTCTATCATGGCCTAAACTTTTTTGAAAAAACCGGGACCGACTGCTTAACGTGCCTTTCGAAGCACTTGAGCGCTCAGTTGAAATTACCACTGATTAATGCATCATTAACACTGGTTCTTGATTGGTTTACTGTAAATAATCTTTTGCTTAATGCTAAAAAAACTAAGTGCATTAAATTCACGTTGCCAAACGTCATTCAAAACCCAACCAACATTAAAATTAATGGAGAGGTCCTTAGTCTTGTACAGTCCACTATGTTCTTGGGTCTTAACATTGATGCTAAAATGCAGTGGGGGCATCAAATTGAAACACTTGCTGGTAGACTTAGCTCCGCTGCATATGCAGTTCGTACTATAAGATGGCTTACGAATGAAGCCACGGCTAGACTTGTTTATTTTAGTTACTTACATAGTGTTATGTCATATGGTATCACTCTTTGGGGGAAAGCGGCTGATATTCAAACAATATTCGTTTTACAAAAACGGGCAGTACGTGCTATTTATAAAATGAAGCCGCGAGACTCTTTAAGGGAGAAATTTGAAGAAATTAATATTCTCACAGTTATTTCCCAATATATTTATGAAATTTTATTGTACACTCATAAACATAGAGATAGTTTTAAGAAAAAAAAGTGATGTACATGGAGCAAACACTAGGAACCGTCACAAACTGTACATTCCACACACAAGTTTCGGCTAGAAAAGGTAAAGGTTATGGGAAATTCTGTTCGCTTTTATAATAAACTTCCAGTAAATGTAACTGAACTTTCGATACGAAAATTTAAAGTAAATCCTCTAAAAAAAGCGTACTATCTACTATAAATGATTATATTACTGATAGGAACGCTTGGCTCGATGTGGCCGCTCTGCTCCCCGACATCTAGTAAAATTAGTATAACTGCAATGTCTATGCTATTGTATCCTTGTTTTTGTTTAGTACCTATTCGATTATTTTGTGTACTCATCAAGCGTAGCGTGCATTGCTAAAGAACTTGGCTCTTAAATTTTTTACTTTTTTTACTTACCTACTTACATTCTTGGCATGAGCCTCACCTAGTTCGATTGGCACCACACTGAAGCTTTATGATGAAGAGGGATCATCAAAAAAAAAGCTAGGAACCTAGCCGAGTTTGTTGCCAGATTCTTCTAGGCTGGGGCGCGTGGAACTGGCGTAAATTCACCTAGCTTTAAGACGTTTTAAAATGATCCTTGAAATTATTGAAATAAATCATTTTTGACTTTGACTTTTGCTGGACTATAATACTACTAGTAGTTTCTAACACCCACGACATAGTATGTGACATAAGGGTATCTTTACATAGGGATTACTAATAGAAGAGGAAAGATTATTTTGTTTTTGTTTGTTACGAATAAACTTGAAAACTACTGGTCCAATTTTAGTCGCCGGTTAAGTTTTCATTGCACCCGTGTGAAGCTTGGGCAGATCGGCTAGTATAAAATAAAGTAATTTTTTTTTTATGTCATAAGGTGACAAACAAGCAGACCTGCATGATGGAAAGCGGTCATCGTCGCCTATAGACATCTGAAACACTAAGTTAGGTGTTACAGAAGCATTGCCTACCTGTTAGGAAGTCCTTAACTTCTCTTAAACTGGTGTTAAAATAAATCCCGTTGTAAAGATTAATGATTTTTTTTAGCCGGGAACTAGAACAAATAAGAAAGCAGCTGAAAGCCAGCAACGACGAGCTGAAAGAGCTGCGTGCGCGATGCAAGGAACTGGACGATGAATGCGAAACCTGCGCCAGCCATCTGAAGGAGCGCGAGGAGCAGTGCCGCCGATTGAAGGAGGCCAAAGCCACTTTAGAGGTAGGTATAGTTCGCACGGCGGATCTTGGCTTCCGTGAAGTTAGCCGTTTGTGATGCGCAAAGACAATTTAGTTTGAAAAAGCTAACTTCACGACGGCCGAGATCCGCCGTGAGAACTGTACACATTCTTTTTTTTCTATCATAATTTTATTAATTAGATTCAGGCGTTATTTTACGGAAATCCATTAGAAGATACAAAACGCTAGATTATCCCTGAGTAACAGGCTATATTTATTACTAGCGACCCGCCCCGGTTTTTCACGGGTGCGGGTTCATTGCACCCGCGCGAAGCTGGGACGGACTGCTAGATTACAATATTTTTTAAACCATTTTTTATATTCTTTTACGCATTGCAGGCTAAACTAGAGGATATACAAGACAAGTCGCATGCGCTCGAGCACAGCAAGTGTGCGCGGAAGAAGCGTCAGACCGTCCACGACATGAACCGGCCGGAGACCTCGGCTGCGGAGCGCACGAACGCATTCACTGAAACCACTGACGGTAGGCACTGCCCTGACCAAAACGCTGTTATAGTACAGCTAGCGGATCTCGGCTATCGTGAAGTTAGCCGTTTGTGAAGCTCCACTGCACATCGCAATGGCTAACTTCACAACAGCAGAGATCCGCTGGTAGTACTTTGTTTTGTTTGTGGGGAGTCCCTATTCAGCATTTGGACTCGATATTTGGTCCATTATGCTGGCAGTACTATAAGTGACATTTTTTTAACATCTAAAGTGGCAATCAAGCTTATAGCCGTATCGATGCTTTAAGCTTTTTCGAACTAAAGTCTTTGTGCATCACAAACGGCTGTACTTCTAACTTCGCGATATTACTAGCGCGTTGTTGCTTTTAAACTGAAACATAGAGCATTACTGCTTAGCGTTTAGGCCGATTTACACTTCAATAAGTACAGGAGCGAGTTAAGAACTCAAGTAATAAGTAGTTAGTTGTAAGTAGCGTCCAAACGGGCGTCAAACAACAAACAACAACTGTCAAAACGACTAAAAGCTACCAAATAATGCCAAATAAAAGCTAACGTAATCGTGTTCTTCTCGTTTGTTACAGATTTGCTAAGTTCCCAAGTGGAACGTGATGATAGTACGCAAGTAGGCAATGAGTCATCGCACGACTCCGACTATTTTAAAGAGGTAAAAAATATCATAAATCTATACACAAAATAAATAATTAAATGCACAGAGGCCTTCGGGTGGCCTAAAACTCTGTTACCAGAGATGGCTACTGACACGTTACAAACTTACTTACCTACGTATTATGTTCTATTTTTATTTTTGTCAATTATCTATAAAATTTACAGATATCCTTTTAACTAAAGCTAATGTGTTTCTAGATGGTAAAAAGACTAACCGAACAGAAGATGAGTTTAGAAATGCAATTAAGAAACGCGCAAGTTTCGCTTCCCATGTTCGTCGCTACTGGCAGCGCTATTGTGCAGGTAATGCGTGCGGCATTTTGAATTACACAGAGAATGGAGCTTATAGAGGCCCTCAGGCGGGTTTCAGGCACTAGAGTTAGCCACTGACTTATACGAACTTAGGTGATTCTAACCCAAGTGTAGCGGATCGTTAGTTTGAAAGAAGATAACATCATGGTTTTAATAATGAAGGATCAATTTACGTTTCAACAATCCGATCACAAAACTATCAATAGCAAAACTTAATAAATTAAAATAACTTGATTTGATCTTACACTTTCGTATTGTTTTTAGAATCAACAAATAACCGACGTGATGAAAGAAAACCAGAAACTGAAGACGATAAACGCGAAGCTTATCAACATATGCAAGAAGCGGGGCAAAAGTGCAAACAGAGAAAACGAGGATCCATGCAACACTGAGACACGCTGAGCACGACGTTAGATCGACGCGAATGTTGAACATTAATTTCTGACGTCCTAATTAGCGTTGCAGGCTTCCAATTGTCGATCACGATTTCGCGCTATTGGGTTGGGTAGGTGTCCACAACTTACGAGACCGTTGAATTGCGTGCTATAGAATAAGAGAGATTGAGTGAATGATTATTAGCAATAAGTCCATATAAATACGGACGGAAGGACGGAAGAAAATCCTCAGATATTGATTCTATATCTGAGGATTTGCATTTATAAAATGTTTTTTAAACATCATTCGCGCTAGTAAAACAACATTCGTGTCGAAAATGACACTTTCGTTTGTTTCACGAAAGATGTAAATTGACAGTGTGACTTATTGGAATTTATTAACAAATTGTAAGCTAGACTTATTTATATCTAATATATTTTAAATAGCCTGTAAAAACTTAACAACTAACTGTATGGGGCTAAACAATAACAACAGAGCCTTCTGAATCATTATATTTTATTTTTATTTAAACTCTTGTAGTAAAAAATATATTATATTGTAGCGGATACCAATTACCAAAGCGTGTTTGCTTAGTAAGCTGCATTTAAAAATATGTAGATGTTGACTATTGTCTGCAAGCGCAATCCGAAAGAAATTTATGTAAGACTGAATGTACAAGAAATGAATAATGTCTGACTTGATGCATGTCGTAGTTGTGCCATTGTAGATAGTACCAATTTATACATCGTTCCAGTTATTACGGTTATTATCATAAAAATTGTACTTAACATTAGAGTCTAAAAATAAAACAAATTACTATAATTTATATGTCTTGTGATAATTATAATTTTTCATGCTTTGTATTTGTCGGCTCTCCGACAACAAGCGCTATTAATAATTATTATAATATTCTGTTTCATGGTAAAGTAATAGATATAAAGAATCTGTTTTTATTTTAATTAACCACTGGCGTTACTTCGTTTTATTATTTTTGGTTCTTTTTATAATTGTTTCAATAACATACATTAGAATAATTTTAAATTACAAAGTTTAAATATTTCATCTCAATGGTTATTCTGAAATAAATGTTTGATTTTGATTGTGTTTTTTTAATCATGGAAGTTAATCTCTTAATGTATTTTATATCGACCATAACTGAGCCATCTACACACGACACAACCACAGCGCTACGGAAGTGTCATCATAATCGGAAAACAGAATTGTCAGGACAATCTACAAGACACAATGTTAATAGGATACACAAAAAACACTGGGGTATGCCTTTTTGTAAATATCAAACAGCTAAATAACAAAATGCGTTTATTTTAGAATCACAACAAATACAGTAGGTCTCTTACACTAAGATATACACAATAACTAGAAAGCCTAGTGTACAGCTTTGACGCGACTTATACCATGCAAAATTCACTCTGTATTCATAGAAGATTTGCGGGCTTTCACGCTGTCCTTCATTTAATCGCAACTGCTTAAACCGCTGCAGATCTGCCGCTGGTGTTTTTTTGTCCTTGTCGTCCATACAAATTAAAACAAAAAACACTGTGGCGGATCTGACCCGACCCGCGGCCGCCCTCGGCGTCTGTTGCGCGTTATTAATGCCTAAATTTACTTATTCGGACTTATATCATGCAAAATTAACTCAGTATTCATAAAAGATAAGCGCTGGTCTTCATTTATTTAAGGTAACGCGGATTTAAAAAAAAAAAACTTAATACCTAAATTTATTTATTCGGTTCTATAATATTTACAAAACCGCTAGCTACATCTTCAGCAAGCTTTGTTACCTTTGTGGCACTTTGGTTTAGCACTGCTGAAGGTTCAATTATACTACTTGCATTTATAGCACCAATGCCATTACCATTCACAGCCTTAGTATTAATGCATATTTCTTCATCGGAATCTTCACTTTTAATGTCATCTTTCAAAAGAGCTTCAACTCTAGTTGGAAGCTCTTCAAGCTCCTCTTCAGAATCAGATTCCATTTGACTTTTTTTGATCTGTACTCTCGTTTCGATGTGAGTTGCGAATGTAGGGTGTCCAGCGAGTATGGCCAGTTGAGCAGCTAACTTCAGGTAGATTATTTCGTTAGATCTCCCGAGGATATTTGAAGCTTCAGATACATCTCTGCGAATAAGGTGGCTGAAACAAACAAACAAGGTTGTTCTGTTATTCTTATTTTAACAAATGCCTCATGACCACAATCTTTTTTTCTTTTTTTTTAGTCATATCATGATGTACCGACATCAGAGAAAGAGATTCTACATCAACATCTTGCGTACTTTACTGAGCAAGGTCGATTAACTATAATAAGTCAAGACAATTGTTTCGCTCTAATTATCTAATTTGAAGTATTTGCAGCATGGCGCGGTTTAATGTTTACTTAGTTATAAGTTATTTTCGATATAATTTTTCCGAATCCTGTTATTGCCTTACTAGCGTCTGTCAATAATCTTGAGATTCACATAAAAACTTATACAAATCGAATGAACAGAAGTTCTTCTAAGGCGGGCCCTACACCTACAATAACATTGCGCAATATCACGAATTGCTCAATGCAAATTACCGTCTAGGGTTAGTATTGTAGAAGTATTGAAGTTTGCGCAATGATTGTACAAAAGTTTGAGGGAATTTAATTTTTATTGCACCATATTATCATTGCACCGTGTAGGATCAGGTTTGCGCAATATTTTTTAGTCTGTGCGTCGCCTTGACGAGGAGCGGACCATGCTCGTAGCAACGTTATAGGTGTAGCCAACTCTTTGTCTGACATCTTGTTCACGGAACAGTTCCGTTTGATCCTGCTCACGCGAAAAGATTGACGCTTATGAGTCGTCAATGATTGCGTCAACATAATAATTGATCGTTTTAGTGAAAAGGGCGATTCAATCATATAGCGCAATAAAAATATTGTGCTAACTTATTGTAGGTGTAGGGTCCGCCTAAGACCACTGAGGAGTGAGACTTCCAAGGGTTGACAGGTTCAAACAGGACAAAAAGGAGTTGTTAGTGACAAAAGAACTACCACCTTACCTATTTCTGCCACCAAGCAGTATTGCTCGCATTGCTGTGTTCCGGTTCGAAGGGTATGGCTTTCGTTGAAATTACAGGCACATGAGACTTCAGATCTACGTTTCCGGGTGGCAACGCGCAAGTAATATCTCTGACGTTGCAAGCGTACATAGATTAAGGTAACCGTTTTCTTGGTTGTCACTTTAGTGGTATAAAAACAGATCTCAATGAAATTTGGCACAGGCATAGATAATAGTCTGGAATAGCACAAAGGCTAAGCTACTTTTTATCCCGGAAAAGTGTTCGTTCCTGTATGATAAATAACTTTTCAACCGCAGGTAACAACGCGGGGCGCAAGATAGTTATAATTCTTACAGTATCGCCGACATCATCAGCGTGCCGTTTGAGGACGTTCCAGCAGCCCATTTGATAAGAACCTCCTCTGCAAAGCTATCCATGTGCCTAATAACATAAATTCTTCTGTAAGTAAATGGACGGTTTCGAAGATACAGCTTAATTTGTAGTAGCTCTGTCTCCTGCTCTGTGGATTGTGGGTTCAATTCCCACCCGGGATAAACATTTGGTTATTGTTAATAGATGTTTGTTCTCGGTCTGGCTGTTGTCTTGGGACTATATCAAAGCTGGCCACTGATACGAGCTCACTTGGGACTATATTATATGATGCTGTGTGAAATTCCCGCCAAATATTTGTTTATGCCCATAATCTTAAAGAAAGATTATAATATCCCAAAAATAATTTCGCCTCAAGCGGGATTTGAACCCGCAACCACCGCATTTTACGCGGGTGCTATACTAATTGAGCTATCGAGACATTTCGCTGGAACACGAAACATTCCCGAACGAAGAATTCCCTTAGTGTGATGGTTAACACTATAAAAACAAAAATAACCGATCTTAAAGGAAACTGTCATTTTAGCAGATAGCTAAGTACTGTATTTCTTTGTCATTCTTATGTCAATTAATGAAGATGATGAGAGATTTGAAAGACACATTAGCTAACAGAGGTGTATAGTTTATCGCAGATATAGATCTATATCTTTGTAGTTTATGGATACTTGTACGTACCTAAGGCGACAAAGTATGTAAGCTTCCTTGAACAATAATGAGTTCACAAGCACTTCAACGCAACCCTTCAAGTCGTGCATGCTCAGCAAAGCTGTGGCTTTACGGAAGATTATGCCCCCGTAAAATCTGTGCACTGCAAATAACATTTACAAAAAAAATACACACAGCGAATCTAGCGTTTTTAAATATTTAACACTTGTATTCATCACACGAAAATTACTTTCACGTTGTTAGTTCTAGACTTTATTCAGTATTCATCTAGTTAAATAGATCTTACCACAAACTCTGTCTTCATATCTCTTAGCCGCCATTCTGTCCAATTGTGCCAAGTACAGCTGTGTGGTGTCTTTCCAATATCTGTTTAATACAATTAAAGCATCAATATTGATGTATGTTCTTTAAATTAATGTGATAAGTCATTATGAATTCTAAGGAAAAGTGAAGAGCTTGTCACAGATGTATTGGCTTGCCAATACAGGCTTGCAAGCAAGTCATACAAAATACTTCAGTTTTAGATTGACCAAGTGAAGCCGATTATAAAAGAAATTACACAATCGCCCCTCAGATAACGAATACATAATAAATAACACAGACCCAGAACAAATATTTGCATATTTGCAGATCATGCAAACATTTGCCCCGTACCGGGGATCGAACCCGCAACCTCTAGCTTCTAAACCGGGCACACGCACACCGCGCCATCGAGGTTGTCAATTTAACAACCTATACTTTTTTTCAAATGAAAAAAAATATTGCGTCTAACGGATGCTCGTACATTATAAACCTGACGGTGGTAAACTTACTTGAAAGAAACACTCGGACTTAAACTTAACATGTAGGGGTCGAGTAAGTCGTTTGCCGACGCGAACTGTACCATTTCATCGACTCTCCCGCGGTAGAACAGGAGCATCAGATAAGACTCCCAGTCCCGCGCTTGGAGGTGCTGTTTCGCTAAAACAATTAAATAAAAATCATACAGCCAATACGGGCTCTATATGCTGGTCTTAGGTATGTTTCTTACAAACAAAAATAAGTAGAGTTTAAGAGTAGTAGAGTTCTCTGTGATAGAGCTCGTCCGGGGAAGGACTACCACCATACCTATTTCTGCCGCCAAGCAGTAATGCTCGCATTGCTGTGTTCCGGTGTGAAAGGTATGGTTTCCGGTGAAATTACTGGCACATGAGACTTTCGATCTTAGCCTCAAGGTGGCAACCCGCGAGTGATACCTCTGGTATTGCAAGCGTCCATAGGCTGCGGTAACCGCTTACCATCTTGTGGGCCGTACGCTTGGTTGCCACTTCAGTTGTATTAAAAAAAAAAAAAAAACTTGCAATGTGAGATTATGTCTGAAATGCACAAACATACAAAATAATAACTTATTTATTTGTCATTCTCTACGCCTAAATACGTAATACGTTAGGCTAGATTGTAATAATATTGATACATTATTTTAAAATGTATTAAAATAATAATAATAATAATAATTGTCTAAGCTAGAACTCACGAATTTTTTTATTTTATTTTTTCATCATCAATAGACCTTCGTTTAACCACGATCTCGTCTGGTGGAAAGCGATGATGTGGCCGACAGTGGAGCACGAAGGTCTAAGAGACACCTATTCACTCTAGCCTTGAAGAGGCCCGAATTGTAATTGTCAGGAAAAACAGAAGACGGCAGGTAATCAAATAGAGGACCTTTTTTTCACAGCATTCTCTAGCCCCAAACCACAGAACAAATATTAGCCCAAACTAAGCAAGCTACTTTTAAGAAATATTTATTTTAATTTAGCAGCTCATGGATTTACCTTCAACATCTAAGAGCTCGTTCAACTCATTCAAAGTGCCGAACATTTTGAGGAACGCGAAGCCTGGTTCTCTTGACACATCAGTCTTCAAAATATCTAATATGCTCATTCCTTCATGTTCTTCGATGTATTTAGTCAGAACTTTTGTAATCGACGACATAGACTTTTTATTAATTTGCTTAGCCGTTATAGGAAGTAGAAAGGTCTTTGAGCCTTTCATTTGGAGTTCAGATATAGTGGCGACGTTGTCTGAAGTGCCTGCCTGTGCAATTTCATTCTCGTTGTTTTCATCTTTTTTTTCTGTCTGTGTCTGATTTTCTGTTTTATCATTATCATCTACTGTATCTTTATTTACCCGTTTAGCTTCTCTTTGAGCTTCTCGTGCCCGGTGAGTTAATTTTTTTTTCTTTGGTGGCGCTTTTTTCACACCTGTAATAGTAATTCGTTTATTATTTAAAGTATTTTGCATATTATGCAAAAATGCAGACACCATAGTACTCTTGGTTACATAGCCTTATGAGGTTGCGTACCTGCAAAGTTTTCGACCGGATAGTCCCTTATATCCCACAAGCGAAGGCAGGCATCGCTTCCACAGGATAGCACCTTGCCCGCCAACCCCGGCTGGGTGCACCACATTGCACTGAGCACACTCAACGAGTGACCGTCGAATATTGCTATACACTCCTCCTCTGCCACATTCCAAACCTGAGAAGCATAAAAAATTTTTAAAAAAAGATAGCAAGTCTGTAATGGCAGTTTTTAGGCCACCCAAAAGTATATTGTTTATCAATCATTATCATCATTATATACCACTGCTGAACATAAGCCTCTACTTCTAAGAGTGCCAGGACAACCAAGCAAGAAAACAACGTAAGGAAACTGGCACGTTTAAAAACGGGAAATTCGATATGTGCCATCCACCAATCCATAACGGGTCCTCGTGGCAATTTAAATTAAGACCCAATCAGAGTATCATACTCTCGCTCGTGCGTAGGCTAGTGTCCAGCAGTGGGAACATTGGGCTGTCATGATGTTAAGCCGGGATAGTAAACAACATACCCTGACGGTTTTGTCTTGAGACACGGAGAGCAGTTGCGCATCGCGATGAGGGTTCCAGGAGACTTGTAATACAGAACCTTCGTGGCCTGAGAGGGGCTCTTGAATTTTGTTGAACTGTTTAGCACCATCTGTTGAAATAGTTTAGCTTGCGTAAATATATAATTCACCTCAATATTAATAGTTTAAAATGGATACTGTCAAACCAACCCATTTGTAATTACCTCCCTTATCTTCATACTCCAAAATAGCAATAGTGTTCACTTTGTCGATAGAACAAACAGCTACGTAGTTCTTGTATTTCGATTCCTCTTGCGAGTTGGTTGTCTGTTGTGGATGCCATGCAATAGTGTAGATCATTTTTCTAAAATAAATAAATAAAATATGATTAATAATAAATACAAACTATTATACTAGAAACCTTATGTACCATGAGTATAGGAACAATTACTGGAGGAGTTATAAGAATAAGAATAAGAATTTGTTTATTTGACACACGCAATTAGGAGAGCAGTACAGTAACAAGGCAAGAGAAAAAAAGTTATCAAGTCTTTTTGCACAGTAATTTACTTGCTACAGTGCCCTTTAAACCTAAACACAGTAATGCTTGCACACTACTTTGGGCGGCCTAGAAACTCTGTCAGCAGAATTGACCACTGACTCATACGAACGAATTTCATTTGGTTTCTATAAAAAACGGACGTATTTTACAGCTAACGGACAGTTTGTTGAGAGCAAATCACAAAAAACTCGTTAGAAAATCGTTAACGTATGTCAATTTGTATGGGATTCAGTAGTTCATTTTACGCACATAGACTAAAAACTCCGTACATATTAACAGCTGGACGATACGGTAACGTTACGATAGTCAAACGAGTTTTTTTGTGATAAGTTCTGATTGAAATCGGTTTGCAATGGAGGGTCGGCCACTGACTCATACAAACTTACTTACTTTTACCGAGTTGCGTAATCACCCAGCTGACCCGACAGGTGTAAGTGAGGCTCATGCAAATACAACTACACTTACGCGAAGGCAAAGGTCGCAGTTATAACATGGTAGTCCTTATGGTCGAGTAATGCCACACCACCGTTGGTTGCGCCTACAGCAATGAAGTCCGGAGTCCATAACACTTCGCTGATCTCCCAAGCCTGTCCTTCTATTTCGACAGGAATCTGGCGTGCCTCTAAAAATGGTTGTTATTAGCTCATATTATCCCACCTCTGGGACAAAGCCTCCCCACCAACAGCACAGGACAGATATTAGGACTATAATACGTACAGATGGCCACTCCCTAACTCCCACCGGTTTTACTTACCCCACCCCGGTCCCGAGTTTGCCGGCACTGAAGCTAAGGGTTCCAAAGCACGCGTTTATTTGGTTTTTGTGTAGGCCCACAGTGCGGCGAAAGTGTGCTATCTCACTCTTGCTATAATTGGAGCCTACCATGACTCACATATACAACGGCAACGTTTACGTTGAATTAAAACCGCTCACATAAATCATGGTTATGCTAAATAATGCTACTGCCGAGTCTCCTCCTATTACCAAACAGTTTGTGTGGCTAACAATGTTGTTTGTTTCTTCTGGCAACAAACTTGAAACAAAGTTTTCTGCTGTGCCTGTCAAACTTGTCAGGCACAAACTAGATAGTTGTGTCAGTGGCCAGCCACAATACTAGATATGGATAAAAAGTAACTCATTTGACTTACTCCCATCTTCCAACCTAGCTTTCCACCCTAGGTTGGAATACATTATCTTAATTATTTTTGTTCCCAACTTCCAAATATAGAGAGAATAGATTCCCACCATCCAACCTGGCAGAGGTTGGAAGATGGAACTTAAAATTCCTTACTTCCAACCTAGGGTGGAAAGCTAGGTTGGAAGATTGGAATAAGTCACCCATTTCCAGATTCTGAACTAAATCCATTCCAAAAGTGGATAAATTTCAATAGTAACAAACAAACGCACTTTCATCTATCTTATTAGCGCGGAACATTGCCAGTTCGCCGTTACCGCAAGCGTACAGATTCATGCCTTCGCCCCAACTCAACGAGTAGACGCCTTGCTTGAAATAATTCGGGAAATTCTTAGCCGGCCTCTCGGATATGCCGCTGGCGTCTAGAATCCCGACCTGAAAATTATAATTTCTCATGAGGAGAGTAGTATTTTTAATATTCTTATGAATTGCTGTGCGTTAATCTCGCTAAAACTCGAGAACTGCTGGATCAATTTGGCTAATGTTGGTCTTGAAATGTTTGTAAAAGTTCAGGGAAGGTTTAAACGGTGAGAAAATATACAGGGTGTAAAAATTTGCTAAAAAAATAACGAAACCGCGCCGAGTCTACTAGTCTTATATATAAAAACGAATTGCTGTGCGTTATGCTCGCTAAAACTCGACAACGGCTGGACCGATTTGGCTGATTTTGGTCTTGAAATGTTTGTAGGAGTTCAGGGAAGGTTTAATAAATAAATAAATATAATAAAATATAATTATTTGCAGATGTACAAACATTTGTTCCAAGGCGAGAATCGAACCCTCCTGCGTCGCAGGCGGATCTTCTCTTGCGGTCGCTCGCTGTGGCGCGCCACATCGGTCGTGAAAATAATAGTATTTTAGTTGAGTATAATAGTTTACCCTAGCTTCAGCCGTGGCGAAAGCAAGTATATTCTCTTTAGTAGGATGCCAGGCGAGGGTAAGTATTTTGCCTTGCACATTCTGCCAGTAGGAGGCAATGACGCCGCTCGCCAGTTGATCTTCCAACTCGTTCGTGGTGTGCGTCTCCCAGACTCTTATCGAGCCGTCGCCTGCACTCATTGCTATCCTGAAATAAATTAAATAACTAGCTAAAATCGCATGCTAGCCTATAGAATTTGTTTTGTCTGGGTGATGTGGTATTATTGAACTGTTAGTTACTAATGACTAATACAAGACAAAAGGAACCAGGCCGAGAGCGACGTGTTCATTTAGACTACAATATTGTAGTGTTTATTTGAACCAGTAGCACAGAACTGATATTAGTACTACGTACAGAATGGTCCCCTACCTCTCACCGGTTTTACTTACCCCACCCCGATCGCAAATTTGCCGGCACTACACGAAACCTTTCGCCGGCACTGAAGCTAAGGGTTTTAAATAAAGCAGCGGGTTTTATGTGCCAGTAGCACTCTTACAAAATCTATTATTAAAACTTTTTTTTTAAAGTGACTTCGACGGTATATTCCTTAACCAGTGACCACAACTTTATTTAATTTTACCGTTAAAACACTCACTTCCCAGCATCATAGGCGCACGACTTGACTTCATACATAAACGCTCCGCACGATGTGAACACTTCAACCTTCTTATCTTCCTCCATGTTGTAGCTGATGAGGCTCCTGTCCTGGCCGATGGTCCACACCAGCCAGGGCGCGGGCGCGGGCGCGGCGGACAGCTCCGGGCTCTGCACGCGCGGCGCGTTCGACGACACGTAGTACAAGCCGCGCCGGTGCAGAGCATGCACTACGCGATATGTCAGCTTGTTTTTGCTGCAATTGAATTAAGTCTATTAATATTCAAGTACGAAAAGTACAGGAGGCCATTGTATTAAAATGATACAAAGATAAGAAAATTACAGTTGTATAATTGTGTTTTGAGACTTAGTATGGCGAAAGAATCGTGCAAACCTACAAAGCAACTGCAATTTTGTATTGGTAGTGGTCACATGTCTGATCATTAGGTCACTCCTATAATACACTGTAAAAAAATAGTAACAAAATAATGTATGCGATATCTATGCCTCGAAGCGCCGATATCATAACTTTGTTGGAATATTGGAATTATAAAAACATCAATATTCCCTAATAATAAATCAATACACAAACACCATTGATATTTACTCATCAATCTTAAGTGGATTCGCCTCCAGCAATTGATTTTTTCCATCAGCAATCAGCAGTGAATCTGGTTTGAACCAGTGCAGTGTGGGCCAGTTAGGCCCACGATTTTTATGGTCCTTTACATCCTTCTTCTGATTAAACAAAACGGTGCAGGCAGCTAACAGTTTGCCAGTTTGTGTCCAGATGCGGACACCCCTATAAAGAATAATAACATAAGATTAACCTTACTCTCACAATAATATTAGTCTATTAAATAAATAAATAAATAAATAAATAAATAATGCTGGACAATCCACACAGCATCATCTAGCCCCAAGATAAGCTACTGTTAAACAGAGCTGTGTTATGGTACTAGATGACTGATATATACTTAATACAATACAATACATAGATAGATATTTTTTATTATATATAGAGAATACCCAGAACACCCGGAACAAATATTTGTAGATCGTACAAACATTTGACCCGAGGCGGGAATCGAACCCGCAACCTCCGCGTCGCAGGCGGACCTGCGCCCGCTGCGCCACATCGGTCGTCAAGTAAGTATCTAATTATATTACCTATGTCTGACTTTGGGGTGTTTGTTATTTTAAGTTTCTGCCAGCAGCTTCGCGAGATTACTTTAAGAACTTAGACATCTCCTTATGTACCCTATAGGGCAGATTTGTGAGGTAGAAAGTTTATCACATACATACACCTACATACTATTATGTATCCCAAATTCCACCCAATTCGTACATTGGTTACAACCTGATTATATAGGTAATGAACATCTTTACAAACTTTGCATTTGTAAACTAGTAAACTAGCGGACCCGTCCCGGCTTTGCATGGGTGCTATAAACCTTCCCCTTCATTACTCTATCTATTGATAAAAATCGCATTAAAATGTGTTGCGTAATTTTAAAGATCTAGAGATCTATATACATAGAGACAGACAACGTGAAACTACTTTATTTTATACTATACAAAGATGGATGCTTTTATTAATTACATTTGTTACTATATAAGGTCATTCATTATCAACCTGACAAACTTAAGGTTCCACACATAAAAACATAAACTTGTACTTTTTTTTTTTCATATTAAAAAAAAAATATACGTAATAATTCTGCTTAATAATTAGTTATCCTTGTTAGAAATCGAAAAGGCAGCGCTCGGCACGTGTCAGTGACCCGCGCGTCAATGAACCGCGGGTCAATAACCCGCGCGTCCTTGACCTGCGCGTGGACACGCGCTACGTGGCGCGCACACTCGAATATTTAATTGTTACGTCACTTAAGTCGATTCCCAACAATGATAAATAATAATTTGAGCGGAAAAACGTAATCGATTTTTTTTTGTTTACTTGGGATTTTTATGAAAAAATATACTAAAAAAAAAAATTATAGGTACATATATTTTTTTTTATATGTGGAACCTATCCCTTAAGTTTGTCAGGTTGATAATGAATGACCCTGTATGTTCTACTAGATGCTAAAACTTCAAAGATTTAAATAAAAAGGTTAGATCATTGGTTATCTATATCTTCTTACCCATATTTTCCTATTGATGCTAACAAATGTTTGTACTCATTATCTTCTTCATTATCCTGTGATAATCCTGAACTGCCCTGTTTCTTATTTTCCTGTGTGGATTCCTCATTTTTCTGAGTTGGATCTTGTTCTGTGTCACCATCACCTGCAGGTGTTTCTTTTACATGTGCTTTATCTAGGGCTTCTACAAGAGATTCTATAGACTCCTCAGGTTCATTCTTTTTCTTTAATATTTCAGCTTTTAACTTCTCGCATTCTGCTAAGAAATCGTCTTTAGAATCTTCTTTTACTTTTACATATACATCTTCAGGTTCATATTTCTTGTGTCCAAACTCATCAGCCTCATGGTCTTTGTAGACATCAAACATATCATCCTCGGGAATTATGACCTCTTCCTCTTCCTCTTCCTCCTCATTCTTCTCAGACTGTTTTGTGTCTTCAGTTGTTTTTTTTTCTGCAACAGCAGTCTCCAAAGCTTCACTGGGCTCTAGATTATTTCTGATTCTATCCATCCTACTTGATGCACTAAAACTTTCCTTCTTTTTGTTATCTTTGCTGAAATATGGCTGCTGCTTTTGAGATTTATTGATAGTGACTGAGTACTGTGGACACCAGCTAACTCGATTGATCTCATCATCTTGACCACGGACTTTGTAGACCAGCTTGCTAGAAATTCCTGGAATTTTTAATTGTATTTAGAGTACACTACACCAAGTTAATCAGACTGGCACAACTACACACGGGTCTAAGAGATACTCAAGAAAGCATTGCAGTCACATACACCTATCTATATAAAACACTCCCAACCAATAAGTTGGGGTGGGTAGATTTTTTTGTAGTTCAGTGTATATATTATGCTAGTAGCACCAAACCAAAGCAGTGCTAATGCAGTTTTAATCTGAATGCCCCCAACCTAAGAGTATGAATACTAATATGCATGGATTCGTAATTCTTCTTACCACTTATATCAATCACAAGTACAACTCCTTGCCTGGTCCCCACAGCAACATGCAGTTGTTTATGGGGAGAACAACTTATGCATGTTGGCTTGAAGTTTCTCAAATGTGTAGAATATCTCTTTACAACATTTGTGTTTAAATCCCATTTGCAGATATTGCCGTAAGTGCCGACTGATACAGCATATGTTTGTGTTCCATAGCCCACACCTGACACTTCCTGAAAAAAATTATACATTCACTGCCATATCTATTGACGCTTTGTGTTAGCTTTGTTTATTTACAGCTCTTATCTTACCTCTCAGAACACTATAATGGTTATGAAACACTCTCTTTTAAAGCAAATATTAGTATGTATTAAGTTGGGAGGTCCATAGATGATGCTGGAACAGTGCTGCCATTATCCCAGTCCTTCTCTGTTATTTTAAGGAGTTGGGCTGGCTGGGGTCAGGTTAGGAGGGAGACAATGCACAATACACCCTAAAGAGGGACATCAGTGCAGATCTTATTCCCCCACTTGTTCTGATTCTTTTGTCTAGCATTGAGTGCAAAGTCATTGTAAGTTTACAAAACCTACCCACAATTTTGTGCAGATAATCTTTATATTTCATGACTGTAAGCTTAGTTGTATTGATTTTTAAGTGAATTTGTAATTATTTTTCCCTGCTCACTGCATATTAATATTGTAACAGTTTTATCATGTTTTTCAGTAAGTGATTTTGTAAAGCTTAGGAGAAATAAATAATCTAAAACCTAAACCACTTAGAATTAGAATTAGAAATTGGGATGTCTGCCCTGTAACATCAAGTTGAACTGTTTCAGTTACATTACATGTTATGCTCACGGAATTGTTAATTTAGGTCTCACGACGGATCTCGGCCGTAGTGAAATTAGCAGTTTCGATGTGTTTGATGTTTTTCAAACTAAATTGTCTTTGCGCATCACAAACGGCTAACTTCACGGAAGCCTAGATCCGCTGTGCGACCTATACTTACCTCTTTATGAACACTATGTTCTTCATGACAGTGAAGGTAGTTTATGATGCAGCTTTTATCTTTATGTTCTATATTCCATTCTTTGACCACTCCATCATGGCCACCGGTAAGTATATTCCTCTTCTCTGGCCACTCAGGCGAGATATCGACACTAGTTATTCTGGAAAGTGAATGAACACATAATAATTATTGGCGTTGGACGTTGATTTCAATTATTATGCCACGCATGGGGTTTAGATGTTATAAAATATCGACTTACTTTTCCTTATGTGCTTTGTGGAACGCATGAGCCTTGAATCGTTGTTTACTGTCGATCACCCCAATGCCATCCAACGGTTCCAAAACACAAAGGCTCTTGGCAGGACCTCCGTAAACGAGCCATCCGTCTTGGCTAGCACCCAATATTGACACATGAAACCAATTCGGAGATGGAATTACAATCGTTTCTTCCATTTTATTACGCTAGCACGTTATAATATTGTAAACTTTCTGCAAATATTACAAAAATAAGTAGCTGAACGTCTGCCAGCGGTACATTTGCATTAGTTTTTGGTAAATATCTAAGGTAAAGGTAAACCAAAGAGTAAAATATATATGGGAAAGGCTAAACGTAGTGCTTACATTCTCTGGGGGCGCGGCGCGCCGGCCGGCATCTAAACGTAGTGCATAAATTCTCTTGGCCGGCATGCATGCTGCGGCACGGGGCGGTCCGCGGCGCGGCGGCAGCCGGATTTATGGTTCGAGCCACAGACAGATAGAAAATTATATTCTATGTAACTCATGCAAAGAGGAAAATGACTTGCATTCGATTCGTTTGCTGAAGTTGACACTGGCAAAATTGTCTAAACTGACAGACGGCCATAATAAAAAAAAAAAGTAAATAAACACAAGTAAAATTTGTGAAATTTTGTGCATGTGAAATAAATAATCCGATTAAAATTTCACCACAAATTAAAAGAAGAAGATTATATTTCAAAGGTTATTTCAATCAATTGATCTAACCAGCTACCAATAATGTTGTTATAATTCATGTCACTTGAGTTTGAAGATAATATACAATAATCAGAAAGAGTACCATAAAAGCCATCAGACAAGAGCACCATGGCACATTACAAAGGAGCTGCATCAGAAGCTGGCAGAGCTATGCACCTGATGAAGAAGAGAGAAAAAGCACAGCAGGAAATAGAACTTCGCAAAAAAAAGATTGAAGAAGATCTCAAAATAGACAACATTGAAAACAAATTTGCCACCCATTATGATGCTGTTGAACAACAACTAAAGAGTTCAACCATTGGTTTGGTGACTCTTGATGAAATGAAAGCTAAGCAGGAACACATAGTGCGAGAAAGAGAAAAAAAGTTGGCACAGAAGAAAGCCGAAAAAGAAAAAGAAAAACTTAAAGAAATTGAAGCAAAATTGGCTCAAAAAAACAAACAAAAAAGACAAGTAAGCTTAGTTGGTAATTTCTCATCAAAAATAGTGTTGCTCAAAAGTTTGCCTTAAGAGGCCTTTCCAAGATTTAGCAATATAATTCATGAAGTTCGCGTTAATGTATCTTTATATAGTAGAAGTAATAGCCCGCGCGACGAGGAGCGATACGTCCTACCTCCATAAGCGCTCAGCGCTGTTTGAGAGTCGCTGCTTCGATCGATATGATTATAAGTTCGCTAACGTGTGATTTAAAAAAAATCGTATTAAAAAAAGTCAATGCTATTAGACTATTTTCTTCGTTGTATTTATTTAATAAAAACTTAAACTTTAATTTAGTAGGTGTATTTTTATTGTAAACTCCTTACTTTAGCAGAAATAACAAGCGTAAAATAGGGAAAAGTACGCGTTTTTTAGACCGTCTTTATTCAAAAATATTGAACTAACATGTTGTATTTTTCTCTATTCACTTAAATTTTAAAACTGTGATTATTATAATTGCATTTTTAGAAATATGTTAGACTTTGTTATTTCATAGAAAAAATGATCGAAAGTTGACTGGAATTGCTCATTTTACAAAACGTGCGTTACTAATTATTTTTTTAATCAGTTATGTCTTGAGTTAATTAATATTTGCTCTGTTGGCTTAAATTTTAAGGGATAAAGCTTTTATTTGTTTTTATTTTCGTTAAAATATCTTCAACACACAAGCCACAATAGTGTTCGAAACTTCACGGGCTACAAGAAAATTCAAGGATTGTCAAGGATAGGGCTCTTAAGCTTTAGAGATGACAAACTTCGACTAAGTGTGTTCATTGGGCAGTAATTTTAGTTGGTTGTACTAAGCGCTCACTAAATTGGTCTCTAAAATTTATATATTTCTGAAGATAAATTTAAACATAGTTAGAAGTTTATACAAAATACATATTTCTTAAATAAAATTTAACCATCTAAAGATTGTTACAAATGTATAACAATACATATAGATAGGTAGCTTAATATAAAAGGCTCAACAGGTTTTTATTTCAGATTCAAGCTCTTTCATTTGATATGAATGAAGAAGAAGAAGAAGAAGAAGTAGAAGAAAACAATGAAGAAGGTGAAACCAGTGATGAAAAACCAGAATCAAGTTGGAGAGAAAAAGAAGAACCTGTAATAGTAAAATATAAAATAAATATTAATAATATTTTATCCAATGGTGGGGCCGTTGGATAAAATAGGTGAAAAAAATAATATTGGTGAATATTTCACACAGCACCATCTAGCCCAAGCTAAGCAAAACTTGTACTATGGGAACAAAAACAAGGAATTTTTATACTACATAAATATTTTTCCTTGCAATAATTTAGATCAGACATATACGGATGAAAGTAATACTTTTCATCCTTAGGGAGAATCACTTTCAACTGACAGCTTTCAAATTATATTATTAAAAAAAATACATGTTCCAACTTTCTATACAGCCACGATGTAAAATTGAAATAACATAAAGTTAAGTATTGTTTAAAGAATATATATTTTTTATATAATTTAGTTTCAACAGTTTCTTTAAAATAACATAGATTTGGGTAAAACATTTACCATTTTTTCAATGAGGAAAATGAAAAATAATGGCTAGGCGGGAAAGCGGCAATCCGATCTTCATTTGTTTTTTCGAGTTGTAGAGTTTTGTTTATACTTCCATATGGCAGAGATTTGTATAAAATGAGTTTTTGAAAAATTAGAAATTAGTCTTTAGCTAATTCATGTTTTTGTTTTTACTTTCCTTGTATTTGTAATGAAAAGCACAGTGTTTACCTCGGGTTGAAGACTTATTTAGTCCCTCGAACTATTGGCGAACCAAACCAAACCCCGTCTCGGGACTAAATAAGTTACTTTCACCCCTAGGGTAACAATGTACTACAACTTTACTACTGCAAAATAATTTATTTTTCTATTCTAGATCCTAAAGAAAATTCGTAAGAATCCAGATGTGGACACGTCGTTTCTGCCAGACCGCGAACGGGAGGAGGCAGACCTAAAGTTACGGGAGGAGCTCCGGCTGGAGTGGGTGATGACACAGGCCAGTCTCAAGGATGAGCCCATCACGGTCACATTCAGCTATTGGGATGGATCTGGCCATAGGAGGAATGTTACTTTGAAGAAAGGTACATCTCAGGTCATATTTTTGTAATTTGATGGTTAGTAGCATGATGACTGATTTTGAAAAATTTGCTATTCTAGAAATTTATAAAAAAAAATTTAGAAGTAAAAAAATTGGTTTATATTTTAATTTTAAAATTCATGCCAAAACGCGCCATGTCACGGTGCGGCGGCATAGTAAAAAATGTAATTTAAATTTGAATTTTAAAATTCACGCCTAAACGCGCCTAAGTCACGGTGTAGTGGCGTCATAGAATAGATCAGTTTTCAATGTAAAGTTTAAGCAATTAAGTTCAAAATTGATTGCTTTATTTCAAAGCGAGCTCCCCGCGAATAGCGCATCCCGCCCCACGGTGGGGCGCCCCACCAGAACTCGCCGCGAAGACGCAGCGGGCGCGAAGCATGCTCCTAAACTACATATTATTTAATTCACAGGAAATTCCATTTACCAATTCCTGCAGCGTTGCCTGGACACTCTCCGAACAGACTTCAGTGAATTAAAGACAGTGACGGCAGATCAACTAATGTATGTGAAAGAAGATCTCATACTACCGCATCATTATACATTCTACGACTTCATAGTAACTAAGGTTGGTACAACGTCATTATACATTATATATTCATCATCATCATCATCATATCAGCGGATAGACGTACACTGCTGGACAGCCTAAGCTAAAGAGCGCCATGAGGACCGATTTTGAGGCTTCACTGTCTACCGACTTCGTGCGACCGCTTTGATGTCATCTGTCCATTGAGTGGGGTGCGTCCTAAACTTCGTCTCTGGTAATGAAGTTACAGAGCCGCCCATAGACCTAGTAGGAGCCTAGATGTAAGACGCATATCGCCAAAGATTTCTATATGACAAGTATATAGTAGTAGTAGACAAAGCGTATCGCTTCTATGGCTATCCTATAGTCGCGACGCATGATAGCCATAGGTAGGTGGTATCTCTATCGACACATTTCGCGAGATATTACTTATCTAGTTGGTTTTTTTTTTGTGTGAGTTAGGTGTTAATAAATGATTTTTCTTTCTTTCTTTCTTTCTCTATGTACACTCTCTTTGTGAATACGAGGCTTAACCCTAAAGAATGACCTCGCTCATAAGTGACCCTGTCGGTTGCTCGTCTGTTGCAAGTGACGTAATCGCTCATTAAAATATAATGCATTACGTGCATCAGATTTCACTGTAAAGTTCAACATAGGTTATTATTATAATAAAAGCCTACCAGTACCCTACAATTAACCTGTGTCATCATAAAAGTTCATTGAATGAGGCGCCTTGACATTGAGTATTGACCCAGCAGCGTACTGCGTAGCCGTACGTGTAATAGATATAATGCCCGGCGAACGCAACGCAAGAGGCAGCCCTTCGATGGATACTATTAACCACCAACTTTAGCATGTGATTTTAAAATTACATGCGAAAGTTTAAATGAATGGATGGAGGTTTGTATTGTAATTCAATCACGTCGGAACGGTTAAACGGTCAAACGGACAGAACCGGATCTGCTTGAGGCACAGAGATATAGTCTGGAATATAGGTAACACATAGCATATAGGTAGGTACTTTTTATCCGGAAAAACATCAGATAATTTAGTAATACTTATGAAATTCCGCTTTAATCCTACCTACTTACAGATGAATTTCTGCTACTGTTTTGTACCTAATTTAAGCCAAAAGATAAAATTAGTTTGTGTAATTTCAGGCGAGGGGCAAAAGCGGGCCACTGTTTCAGTTTGATGCCTCCGATGATATCAGGCTGGTCAACGATGCTTCACAGGAGAAACAGGATTCTCACGCCGGAAAAGTACTCCTTAGGTTGGTATCTTTCTTAATGGTAATCTATTCTACTGTTATTGTAAATCAGAAAGTTTCATTATTTGAGATTCAATCAAGCCTTAAGGACTCATCCAAATTGGATGAAACTATATTAATCGTTATGCACCTATAATAGCATATAGGCAAATTTTTATCTATGTAGTATCACGCAAACGAAGCCGCAGACAGAAGCTAGGTCTACTATATAAGTAGGTACCTACCTACTAAGTCCTACTATTTATACAAGATGTACATGAATGAGTAATAATTTTAGGCATCAGTGAATTTATCTGTTATGGAATTTTCCTTGTTATTATCACTAACTAAGAAAGATGTATTGTACTATCCAAATTTGTTTATAACTTAGATTCAGTTCAAAATCAGATTTTAGGCGAGGCAAGGACTAAGAAAGTATCTCGAGGCGCATCCACGTATCAAGGTTAGGGGTTTGAGTCCTTCTCTAAAGTTTGAAACATTAACGGGATATTACAATCTTAAGAATTGTGCCTCTTGCACCAATGCAATATTTAACCTAGACTTTTTTATGTACACAGGTCATGGTATGAAAGAAATAAGCACATATTCCCAGCATCCAGATGGGAACCTTACGACCCAACCAAGATATATTCCAAGTACACTATCAAAGGAAAATGAACATATAATTAAGTTAAGCAATGATACGCTGACTTTAGTAACTTAATTATTTATTATACTAAGTTTTAAATGGAAATATGTTTATCATTTACAAACAAATGAAACACTAATGTTCACTTTAGCTACAGCTAGTACAACTGACAAACTTTTCTAAGTCTAGCCATCTTTGGCTTTCTAAATTCTTTAAAAACTGTTGCTTCTCTTCGCTAAGCGATTCTGGCTCTGTGAATTGTGGTGCATATCTTTGGAAATGTATGATAGCTCCTAGAAGATTCCATATTGAAAACTCTGGCCACAACACATCGCTGAAGTACAGCACCGTTTTTGATACCTGAAAGTTACAACCATCATATTTATTTTGCCTAAATGTAGGTGACTAAAGACTTCTTTGTGATAAGCTTATCCTGGGAGTATTCGTTACCAGCTGAAATAGGTTACTGCGAGTAATTTATTTTTGCCGCCAAGCAGTAGCTAGCCTTGCTGTGTTCCTATAGATAGGATATGGTTGCCGGTAAAATTACTGACACTTCGTCGTAATTTTATTCATGGTGACAATGCGCGAGTTTCACCTCTGTTTTAGTATGCTTATTTGCCACCTCTGTGGTATGAAATTTGTCTAAAAGAGAAGCAATATTTTGTTTGTTACATGTCAGAAACATATGAGTGTATTCCTTGAGGAAAAAACAACAACTTTTAAAAGTTATAAGTACCTCATGATAAGCTATGACTTTTTAAAGTCCTTGCTAATAATAATTTGTGTGTGTTTTACTAAACTCGTTTTGCACTTAAAAAACAAACGAAGGTATTAAATGACGTGAACTAACCTGCCATAGCATGAAATCCGAAAGTCTGACCTCGCCCGAGGTCCTTACTAAGAGCTCCGCCTCGCCAAGTTCTAACGTCTGTGTTACTAGAGCTTCGTCGATGTCATTTGCCGCTAACTCTTTATTATTAACGGCGTCAACCAAGTGCGACGCAGCTCTGCTTATTTCGTCCCGGCCTAAAAAAAACATCAAGTTTGTACCTTGCTAAACTAAACTATTTTGGGCGTGACAAAGAAAAATCTTATATTATTTTACGAGATAGCCTTGGTATCAGGGGCAATTATTTTCAGAGTGCTTTCCCGATTCCCAGACTTTATAAAATCTGTGGTCAGATTGGTCAAATGAAACAGTTTCTAAAAATACCTGCAGGCTAGGTAGGTAACTGATTTTTCTATATGGAATAATAATAAATTGTACAACTAAGGCCCATGGCACAGGTCTTGTTATTATTAATCCTTTAATATCTGTATTACTTGTGCAGTAAAGTAATTTGCTTCAAAATTAATAATAATATGTAACCTGTGTAAGCATAGGCAATGTTTAGGCGTAACTTGTCATTGTGTCTGGTGGCCAGCATTGCTCGAGATACAAGAGCCTTCAAGTCATCTGGAAGTAGTGACAATCTTCCTGCTACATGCACTCTGATACCCCATTCATTTATTTGATCCCTGAAAATAATAAAATGCTATGAATTGAGTCCCATTTATTTAGACAACTTACCTAATAATGGTTGGAATTTATTTAGACAATTTACTTGGGAACAAAACGGAAGAAAAATTTTTAAGTCTTTGGGTGTTACTCATGGTAAAAAAATATATAAATTTGTATTTTATAATCACGCAACTTTTCTGTAATTAACAGGTAATTAAAGTAGAAGTTCACCTCAAACTGAGATTGTGCAATATCCAAATCATATGTAAATACTTAAGAACTTAAATATACGTATAGGGTGAGTACTCTCGACCACTCTTTGAGGGGAAAATCTAACCAGCTATAGTATGAAAAAATTATGTTAGGAGTCACAGGCTTGATTTTGACAAAAATAAAAACTGCAGTTTTCATACAATAGTGCTCTACATTTTGTATGAAAACTAGGTAAGAAATATGCAATAAAAAAACAATTTTCTCGAAAAATAAACAACATTTTTGATACTTTCAAATGCAGCCTTATTTTTATCAAAGTCAAGCATGTGACTTAAAACAATTTTTTTTATAACTATAGCCCAAAGACATTGAGAATAATAATGAGAAAATTTGTTTACATGCTCAAAGCTATAGCGAGAGTACTCATCCTGTATGTTTACAAAAACCCAATTTTGTAATTTTATAAACCAACCTTTCGCTTTTTTGTTTTAATAAAAAAAAATAAGCTTACAATTCACTAATAAGCCTTTGAAATTTGTCCCGAGCCAAGTCCATCAATGTATCAACCTCCTCTTGACTCCTTTTGAAGTTCTCAATGCTGAAAGCATAGACTGTTACTTCAGGAATGCCAAGGTCTAAACACCACTGCAAAAACAAAAAAAAGTGTAATTTACTAGCTGACCCAGGCGGTTTCAATTGTGTAATTTTTTTAGCTATTATTCCATAATAGCTGTTTTCCGCGATTTTGTATGCATGGTACTTGTGTACTTTTTTACTTTACTTTACTTCTCTCATTTTTCCAGGATAAAAAGTAGCGTATGTCTTATTCCGCGTTATTATCCATTTATGTTTTAAATTTTATCTAAATTGGTTCAGTGGTTAACAAGTCAAAGAGATACAAAGATCTATCCAAACTTTCGCCTTTAAAATATAGGTAAGTGTGATATGATTTTCTCACTGTTTAAACCTTCCCTGGACTCATACAAATATTTCAAGACCAAAATTAGCCATATTGGCCCAGTAGTTCTCGATTTTTAAAGTCTCTAAAAATATGGTTTAAAATTAAAACTTTATTTTTTAATTTTAGCAAAAAGCTTTATTTAAAATAAAACTTAATAGGTATGTAATGATATGCATTATTTAGGTTTTATGTACAAAAATAAAAAAAAGGGAGGTAGGTAGGTTTTACTGGAATAGACATAGGTAAAAACAGGTAGGTAGGTTTTACTGGATATAAAAATAGTAAAAACAGGTGTGCATTACCCCAGTGGAGAAGTATCTTTTAGAAGGAAATGAGTTCCAACAAAAATTAGTGCTCTGCTAAAAAAGAACTTACCTTCAATGTCTCAGATAGTTTGTCGAACCCCTTGTGATGACCTTCACTAGTTTTAACACTATTCTTCTTAGCATATCTGCGGTTACCATCCATAATGAATGCTATGTGCTGAGGTACCCTGCCGGTTTTGACTACTTTTATACACAGCAGTTGAAAGAAGGACACACAGTTTTCCTTAACCCACGACATAGTTACTGAAATACTTTACGTCTGCCGTTTAGTAACTTTGGTTATTGAATGAAATAATTTACTTGTGCATCGCTTAATGATCTAAGATATTTTGCGCTGCGGCTCTTACACATTTGAGTTGTCTTTATACGTAGATAGATGTAGAAAAAATTACAATCCATCTCACGATCATTAACTTGACATCCCAAGAGAATGTAAGCAAGCACTACGTTGACATCTTTATCTAGTGAAAGTTTATGCACTACGTTTATAATTCTAATGGCTTAATTTATTTGCATAAGGCGTCTCGTCTGTGGCTAAAGGCTCGATTACATTTCACGATTCATCGTGACGATTTGAAACAGGGAGCCTAAATCGCAAGGTGTAATCGCTGTTAGGCAGTTCGTCGTCGTTATAATGGGTACCCGTAAATACGGAGACTATTATGGTGTGACTGTGAACGGGCTGTTACTTAGCCCGTCTTTTCGGCACGCGATACATATAACTTACTCGGTTATCTGTGGGTGAGGCATAGCGGCGAGTGATCGCGTGCGGGAGTGTATGTACAGCCTCAGCCACCAATACTCTGTGAAGCCTCTGCTTAGAGATTACAATTCAAAAGAATTTATGCACTACGACGTAGTGCTTACATTCTCTTGGTACTGTAGTGCCACTACGTCGGTTTAGTTTATTTTATTTATTGCTAATTTTCTTCGAAGCGCAGTTATTGCTTTAATACAAAAAACATGTTTAAATTAAAATTGAAATCTCTTGGTCACCCTAATCCAGAAAGTTTCAATTGTGAAGGTTAATACAAGCAACGCAATTGAATTAGGGGTAATCGTCCACAAGTTCGATCTCATTTCCAATGTTTACAGATGCTAAGGAGTATAAAAGCGTTGTTCTTTGGCTAGAAGACCAGAAAATTAGACATTATAAAATAGAGGAAAGAGAGGGCCTAAGGAATTTCGACAGCGACGGTTGGAAGGAGTCTTATTGTACATATCAGCGCGATCTCGTGAGTCCAGCCGCTGAACTGTCTCCCAATGAACAACTCAATTGGCTCCTGTCGTATGCAGTAAGACTTGAATACGCGGATAATGGTTTGTTTAATTAATGCACTGTACGCAGTTTATAATAATTATTATCAATATTATTGAGCGAGGTTTTAAAATTGCCCTAAAATGCTTTTGTCCATCTATCTCTTTCGGTTCTCGCCTACAGGTCGCATTCTTCAGCCGATTTGGTTAAAACTTGGTATAAAGATTGATTTTTTTTTAGCTAATTATATAATTTTGGAAAATCTGATAAAAATATTCAGGGTGATGAGCAGAACGCTAGACAAAGTGCATTATATTGTTCACTTTTATAAATTTTTGCTTATACACAACACTCATACACACTCACTAAACCTCCATTTATTAATTAATTGATAATTAGGTACTAACAATTAATGAATATTACTTATAATATAACAACAACAACTTATAATATTGTGGGTTTTGCTGTTGTACATTTTTTTTAAATATATTTTTGTATTTATCTTTTAAAATAGAGTTTAAAATTATTTACACAGATAGAATAATTATATTACAGTTTTTATATAAATTAGGATACAAAATGTTCTTTTGCCATATCCATAAGTTACATTTTTGGGAATCAACAGTCTTTCTGAAACACAGTGAAAACTAACTCAGAATCACTACTGTGTAAACATTTGTATTTGTGGTTAATAAAATATTTGTATTTGTATTAGTCTTGTTTTTTTTTCTTACAGTTGATAAATACAAAAATGCCAAATCAGAAAAACCTAAACAAGCAGCTCCTAATGTTGTGTCTTCAAACCCATTGGATAATCTTGACTGTAAGTTTCTTAGAGGTTTACAATGCCAAAATGTAAATTTTCCATCTTAAGTTTATTTTATGTATAATTTATTACTTTTATTTCAGTTTCCTGCTCGGCATTCAAAGTAGGTGTGGACCGTGTGTGTACAATAGCTGGTATTAGTCCACATACAGACCCAAAGATTCGTTTGGCAGGTCTATGTAAGATCCTAAAAACAACACCACACCCAGATCCTCCATCATCCGAATCTGTAATTATTCAGCAGCCATCTGATGTATTTAAGCTGCTGTTTATTGAAGACCTTAGAGATTTGCAGACTAAAATAAATGAAGCACTGGTATCAGTACAATCGGTCACTGCTAATCCAAGAACAGATACTAAATTGGGGCGTGTTGGAAGATAAATTTGTAATAAAGTACACCTTGTTTTATCACCACAATATTGTCCGTATTTTCCTTCTAAATCGATAATTGTTATCATTATTTTTTTTCAGAAATTCAGTGTTTAATAATTAATGATAAAAAAAAATCCTGAATGCCATTGATAAAATAAATAAGACAACCAAGTAACTTTTAGTTTGACTGTATTACACCAAACAACTATAGGCTAAAACAGGAATAGCATTTGTGTCAAAATGTTTTAACAATTCAGTTGTAGGTAGCATTTTTTCCAATCATGGCTAACTTTAATAAGGACAGCAAAAATTTAGTTTAGTTAGGAAAATCTTAAAACATATTATTCTACACTACACCATTACCTACCTACTAAAAATATACCTCATCTCTTGAAACTTAAATTAACAGATGAGACAAGTTAAAACAAATTTAAAAGTGTTAAGAATTTTAAATTAACATGAAAATTCACTTTCTTGCCACATTAGAAATAACTATTTTCTCTACATAAACTTCCGAATGAGAAGAATGTAAGTGTACTGATCGAGATTTAGTGCATTCCACCTCCTTTCTCGAGCATCTGTGCAAATCTGTTGGTGATGAGTAGGGAAACATCTATAAATCTCTCCACACAGTTGGATATGCATGTTTCTGTCCGAGAATCCAGTTTTGATCCAGGTTTGTCAACACATTTGTCCCAGCAGAAGTCATTAAATTCATGTATCTAGAACAGACATTTATAAAGATGAAATTTTATTTGATTTTAAAGATGAGAAAGTGTATAAAATTACTTAACATTAAGAAGTAAGTGAACTAAAATGAAAGTAGAAAAAAGCTAGTCTGCCTACCCATATCGAGTGGGGCACTTGTTATGTATAGGCAGAGACTAAGTTTTATAATATTCTAAACATGGTCAGGTATCATTGAAACCAGTAGGTATTTTAACATAATATCAAGAAAGTTAAAAGTTTACTTAATAGGTACATACTTAAAATTAAAAATAGTTTACTTAAAATGTAACCATTGTGGTCGGCCAAGAAGCCGTTGGCGGAACGATCTCGACTCCTTCGAAAGAGGATGGTAGGACATTGCGAAGGAGAGAGTACCTAATTGGAGATTTAGGGGGGGGAACTTTGTCCAGCAATGTGACGAAACAGGTTAAAATAAAACAGCTTGTCTCTACAACATTATTACCTGTGCATGAAATTGGGCTTTCTGTTTTTCTACCATCAAAAAGTCTTGCAGTTCGGAGTCCCCTCCCTTAGGATTAGAAAAATCTGGCAAATCACTCATTTTTACGATTTTTTAGCAGAAATTCCGTAGGATTGGATTTTTTTATGTACTTAGCTAAATGCTAAATGAAACGGATGAAGGGAGACCCAAGAAAGTGTAGGTAATCAAATCGATCAATGGAGAAAAAGAGTCGCTCGTCGCGTCGAAGAATCGAGGAATTTCGAGTTCGACGAGGTTTGAGGATTTATTGGTTATGAAATTGAAACAAAAACGTCACTCCACCCGAGCCAAGCCAAGTGTCTTGCTTTGGTCCTGTCATTAGTTCCTTTCTTTTATTTTATTTATGGCGTCTGTGGCTGAATTTGCCACAATTTTGCCAATGTCAAGTCCATTAGTTCCTTGTCATGCATTGGTATCTCATATTTACTTCTTCTTCTTCGTTTTAGACTCTGTGGCAACCTGTCACTCATGTCATATTCTATGCTGTCTACACTTCACCTGACAGGTCATCCGTCCGTCTTCTGCTCTTGTACTAATACACTTGACACTGGCAAAAAAGTCACAGAGTCCTTAAACGAAGAAGAAGAAGCTGCAGGTGAGAGCCTCAGGTATAAACCCATTACCCTGACATCTACCTACTCGCGGGAATCCTGGGTTACTGGGCTCAGACGCAATCAGTCTCGCCCGAGAGCGAGACCAAAGATTATAATAACTGAGCGAGACGCGGTCGTCATTAGTGCATAAACGCAGTTTCGATTCAGCGCAACCACTATGCGTGCGCAAAGACGTAAATATAGGTAGTTCTGCGCCGTAGACAGTCTGTGAGTATAATAATTTAAACTAGATCATGGAACTAATTATGTATTAACCGAAATTCCTTGTACTAGATAGACCGGCTGCTAAAAGAATAATAATTGCCGGATTTACCGGTAATGCATAAAGGCCTATTACATTACACGATTCGTCGGCACGATGAGCCGTGACGACAGATCGGACGTTCGGATTGTTTACACTACACGATAGCCTCCCTAAATCGCCTTTAGGCTCGATTACATCGTCACGATGAATCGTGAAACGACGACGAACTGCCTAACAGCGATTACACATTGCGATTTAGGCTCACTGCTTCAAATCGTCACGATGAATCGTGAAATGTAATCGAGCCTGTTCTCTCGGCAGATCTAGGCTTCCGTGAAGTTAGCCGTTTGTGATGCGCAAAGACAATTTAGTTATAAAAAGCTCCATTGCGCATCGAAACGGCTAACTTCACGGAAGCCTAGATCCGCCGAGAGAACTATACCTAGATGCACTGTCCATTTTGTAAACCCTATTGTTTTTACTGTACATCCGTACACAATTTTTATTTTAGGTCTGCAAATTAATCAAAATAAACCTCTAAAGTTATGTAAGTAGGTACTTAGTTGTTTTTATTATTATTAATAAAGTTTAATATGACATCATTTATTTGTTGACATGTTTCTTTAGCAAAAATATATTGGCATGCATTTAAAGATATTCGTGATATCTGTGACTGAGTGAGGTTAAATGTTTCGGCACACAACATGTACTCTTGAGACAGCGATGTTGAAAATACACCTTTATCATCAGTCTGCAACAAATTAAATAGGTATATTAGAATTTTTGACATTAACGACAGTAACTACATAATTAACTGTTGATTAATAGTGCCCTAGAAACAAAGCCTAGAAACTTCTGATTGTATTGTGGTAGCGACACTGCCTTTCGCTCTTCAGGTCGTGGACTCGAAACCGGCGGCTGTGGAACTCTTAGTAGAAATAAACAGATTTATTCTCAGTGACTTTATTATTAAAGAACTAAAACTTCCAGGGGAATCACAAGTTGGCATAGAGTCCGTGTCCGTGTGGTGGATTAGGTAAGACTCAATCACTCTCGTTCGAGAGAAGTGTCCTCGCAGGAGAAACGTATAAGGCTGGCATGATGATGTAGGTAGGTTATGCAGTACCGGATTAACAACGTAGCAAAAGTAGCAAATGCTACGGGCCCCGCGTATTGGGGGGGTCCGCAAACCCGCGCCTACATAAGCGTAATTTTTTTTTTTTTAATTTAAGTTAGGTATTATTTTTAAAATTAAGATAAGACATGCACACACGAATAATCGCTACAACAGGCCGATGAAAAGATGTTAGTATTAAAATATACAACGATAATTTAAAATTTTATCACATTTAAAAAAGTGCTGGCCACATGGCCACACTACAAATTTTCTGCTGAGTTGGTATAAATTCTGTTTTAATTTTGAACCACATGCGTAAGAACTAAAGCAAGCCAAGGACTTCTTGATAGAAATTGGTACGGGCAACAGCGGTTCCAAGCAAGTGAAAATTAGCATGTAGGTAGATCAGACAAATAAAAAAATGAAGGAATTTAAGAGTTGTTTTTAATTTTCACAATGATATCCTACGTACCTAGTATAGGTATTCCGTAGCCTGTGCCGCAAACAATCTTCAAAAACATTATAATGCAAGCCGCGTTGAGTGAACCGATATAAGAATTTGCTCATTTCGCGGTTGAACAAGATAAACACCCAGATTTTTTTGCGGCTCGCTACGCTCGCCGTTGAACTGTATGCCAGGGGCTAGTAACATAAATTGAGTTGATAAGCTCATAATTTAAGATATCTAGCTAAATTTTTTGCGGCTTGCTCTGCTCGCTGTTGAACTGTCTATTACAAATAACTAAAGGCTTGTACACAAAATTGCGATGCAACGTCACATCGTAAATATCTATTAAGCTCGCACGACGCGCGACGCATCGCAGGAACTTGCAAATCGATTTGTATCGCAAGGAATGGTCACTCGAATCGTGGAAGGTGTCTTCCACGATTTGGGTGTCTTGCACGATTCGGGTGACTATTCTTTCGCCACACGAAATCACCACTTGTCGCTTGTTTTCTACGTTGCGAATTCGCGTCGCACCGATTCGCAGTTTTGTATACAAGCCCTAAAGTTAATTGAGTTGAAAAGCTTATAAAAAGCAATACAGAAAATTTGTCCTGGATCGCTACGCTCGCCGTTATTATATTGGAAACTGCTAACGTAAGTTGAGTTGATACGCTCATAAAAATTAAGATATTAAACTAAAATCTTTAGCGGCTCCGCTACGCTCGCCGTTGATCTACCTATAGCGTGCGATTAAAGTAAATTCAGTTCAAAAGTTTATAAAAAAATTACATAATTATTTAGAGCGTCAATGCCAGAAGTTTAAATTTAGTATTTTGGAGCCTGTCCTGGCAGTACATTGACAATGAAACCATTGATTCAAAAAAAGGCTGACTGGCCTTTGGATAGGGGCCCCGCGCGGTCAATTGCTACGGGCCCCGCGCTGGCTTAATCCGGCACTGAGGTTATGTATTACTTAGTCACCGCCATTTAACTGTCAACCAGAAATAAACATCAGAACAGAACATCACCAACAAAATAACTTACGCATATAATAAGAGGAATTTCAGCATCATACAGCACTTTGAAATGATGAGATTCATAGTTCGGAGTAGATTTTGTATTAACATTGCTTGTAAGGCATATCTCTGTAAAAAAACTTTTATTAATTTTTAACCGGCTTAAAAAAAGGCATTCAACAATCAATCAACTATATGTTTTTTTCTATGTATATAATTATGTCAGATACGCGATTGATTCTTTGACCGATAGGTAATACTTCAGAGGGTCCCATATACATTCTATAATAAATATTGGTTTAGTACTTTTTTAATAAATCATAAATAACTACATCCTCTCGTATTTTCAAGTCAAATCGCGTAACAAACATAAAAAAAACATAAATTCGAATAACCTGGTTCTTTTTGGAAGTCAGTTAAAAATTAATTATTATTATGTAGATACATACCTATAGTTAAGTACCTACCTATTTTACCTAGTAGTACGTAGGCAAGGAAATCAATATCAAAAAGGGCCCGAATCTTAAAAAACGTGGCAAAAATACGATAACACGCACTCAAGTATTGTTATCCAAGGTCAGCAAAGTCCACCGAATTATGACATCCATAGTCGCGGGTCATGAAACAGTGGCTGGTTGAGTTGCGCATCACAAGAGATAATTGAACTACACAGACAAAGTAATGTTGTCTCTCTTACTCCCGAGTAAAAAACTGAACATTAGTTCTTTCCTTCGATCAAATATAACCTATCGGTATATTTGATCGAAGGTTCTTTCAATCAAAATGGCAAGAACATCGTTTTCAATGGGCTAAATAATCACGAAAAAACAAATTACGTTGTAAAATCGAGTACTTAGAATAGAAAAATATTTACTTACCTATGGAATGTTATACTATTCGCTTTGTTGGTGCTTCTAGAGTTATTGGTACACTTTTTAAATACAAAGGACGGCATTTTACGCCTGTTTTACACAAATTCGTCCGATGCGGACAGGTCCGCCAGTCGTCTGATGCGAAATATACATGCGAATGGAGTGAGCTCACTCCTTTCAACGTTAACCTATTTTAAAGCGGTCGGAGCACTGTCGAGGCCCTTCTATATATGTATTGACTTCCTTGTATGTAGGTACCTAAGTACTTAAATACTTAAGTAATTTTTTGCAAAGATATTGTTATTTAGTTTAAAGTACCTAACCTACTGTGGCAAATTAGCAGCTAGTTCAGAAAGACTAATTATTCAATAATATAAGATATCTGTCATTCAGGGTCTTTCATTATTAGTGCATAATAGCTCGTTTACTTTGCTTTTCTGTGTGTAGGTTTGGTACTTAAAGGGGAGTCCACATCTGTAACATTTCAACGTGCCGTGTAATGTAACTTTAACTAAATGTGTTTATTCTTTAGTATTCAAGGAATAGGTTTCGGACACAAAAAAAATACATTGCAAGTAGGTTTTTTTTAACATTTTGTCATAAAAACCTCGAGCAGATATTATATCGATTATCCTTGTTGGAAATCGAAAGGATACCGCGCGGCGCGTGTCAATGACCCCCCATAACCGCTACGGAGCGCGTTCGCTCGAATCTATACTAATATTATAGAGGAAAGATTTGTATCTTACGAATAAACTGAAAAACTACTGGACCGATTTCAAAAATTCTTTCGCCATTAGAGTGCTACATTATCCCAGAGTAACATAGGCTATATTTATAACTAGCGAACCGCCCCGGCTTCGCACGGGTGCGGTTTCATTGCACCCGCGCGAAGCTGTGACGGACTGCTAGTATTTTATAATTAAGCGCCGCCCAGCGCCCGTCTCGATTTCCAAAATTTATCGATCGATCACATGCACAGTAGATCGATTTTCTCGCGATTTCTAGAAAGGTAAAAAATAAAATAAAACCATGTACCTATTTTTTTCTATGCGGCACCTACCTATTTCTCGAATATTATGAAAAACCCTGAAGTAGGTAGGTATAGTTCGCACAGCGGATCTGGGCTTCCGTGAAGTTAGCCGTTTGTGATGCGCGAAGACAATTTAGTTTGAAAAAGCTCCATTGCGCATCGAAACGGCTAATTTCACGACGGCCGAGATCCGTTGTGAGAACTATACCTACATAGAGCTTTACCAGAACCAAAGCATCAAGTCGTCTCAACAAAGTAGTACATTATATTATCTGTAGTAGTACTAATATTTGTTCTGTGATATTAGGCGACTACTAAGTTTGTGAAGTTAGTGTAGTTAGAGCTTGTAGAGTTAGAAGCTTGGCTCTACATGAGAACTGATAACGTTTTGTAGTGCGGGTCATATGGTCTTGTCTTGGCAACATTTTACATGTAAATGTTTTTGGTGGGATTAGAATGGAAAGGATAACTAATTATTGACCGGACAAATTTCATCGATTTAGTCAGCATTTTTAACACAAAATGGAGATTTGAAAAATATGTAGGTAGGTATACCTATTTTTTTTTATACCTACTTATGTGGAACCTAATCCTGGAATATTATGCGCAAATTTAGTATTGTTATGAACAACGCTGTTTAAAAATAAAACAATACCGGCACTATTTATGTATGTTCTATCTCCTGATGGGGCTTTTTTTCAGATTAGCTGACTTAGCCAGCCCTGAAATTTATGCATGACATGAACTGAAACATACCTACTGGTATTTTCGTTTGGCACAAAAGTGACCATGTTTCATCAGTGCCACCAAATTGCGGATGTATGCAGATGCCATGTCCAATCCTATCTGGATTGAAATTTAACATTTCTAATACTTCTTCAGTATTGAACACTTCTCCGCAATGTAATGTTACCTGAAATTAATTAAAGTTATGCAGGATTATTATAGCCAAGAAGTAAAAGAGAGAGCGTTATTACATGCTATTTTTTATTTTTATCCTTAAGGATAACTACAGCAACGCTACGGATTTTAAATGTGTTTTTTATTAATACATGATTCTAATAGTGATTCCAGGAAGCCGGGGCTGGTCGCTAGTAATATATAAAGTAGGTATGCTTACTTTTAAACCTGAAACTCTGGCCCTATTTAAATATGGCACAAAATCTCTAAAATTCCCAACCAAAGGATTGCCGCTGATTTCTATACCCACAACAACATCTGGATGTGACTTATAATAATCTATAGCTAAGTTGGTAATTTCCTCAGCATCACTTAATGGGCTAGATCTATTGATAGATACAATCAATCTAGATACCATTGTAAGGTTTAGTGAAGACTTTCTGTAAGTAATATAAAAAATACTTAAGTAACCAGGTAATACACAGGGTGAAACTGGAAAGGTGGATCATCGGTGGCAGAGCGATGGGGGACCTCAATGACAATCGATTTAACCTCCATGTATGTTCTGCGAATTTCAGTCGTTTAGAGTTATTCGGATTTTTATAAAATATTAGTTAAAATACGGCTGAAAATTTAGGCTGGATGTCCCAAGTGTGGTTCAAATATTTTTTTAAACGAAGAAAGTGGCATAATAACATAATACTAGTACCTCCCTCCCGTACCTACTATAAGGTCAAAGAAGTAGCTACATAATCTTATCAGGGGATTAGTTACATTATAAACGATAAAAACATTGTGCTATCCACTAATCGGCCTGCGGCGTAGATTAAAACCCAATTACTCTCGCTCTAGAGTAGGCCAGGGTTCCAACAGTCGGAACATTAGAAGGCTGTCATGATGATATAATCCAAAAGATAAAAGCTCCTACAAAAATAGAAAAAAAAACACAAAAACAAAAATAAAATAAACAAAAATATTTGGCGGTAAGGGTAGGTATGTACTTACTGAATAGTCTGAATGATTGTCTCAATATACTGCTTTTTAGTCATGTGTTCTGTCTCACGCGGAGTACTTCTCAGCTCAATATAGCAACATCCATTATCTTGGAACTCTTGTAAAGTCAGCATGGTGGCCATAGCTAATGTTTCTGGTGTGCTTGTTAGTGAATGAGCAATACCAAACACTTGAAAACAACTAGAACAATAACTGAACTTGTGAAAGGAGAAAAGGTCTTAGAAGACTACCCTGTTTCAGAGCGTGTTAGCTGCGCCAACGTCTGACGAGGCTAACATGCTCTACCGGTGCTTAAACGAGCTATTAAAGGACTAAAAACATTGGGTCCTGCCGTGATTATTCTAGAGCATAAGATGGAACTGACATGGTCCATAGGGACAAAAGTTCCTTAATAAAAGAAAAAAAATTAACTACCTACCTACCCATAATTTTTTGTACAATGTTGATCATGGTTTTCATCATGAAAGAAAAAAATTCAGTGAGCAAGAAAATAGCCATCTTACATAAATAATTTGATCCTGTTTCAAAATCTGAGTAAAAACTTGCTATTGAACCAACCGTCATTGGTGTACAAAAAAAGTCAGAAATCACACAAATGTTGTCCAATATGTTTCGTAGGAAATCTTTGCAGTTCAGAAAAATGAAAAAAAAAAAAACCTAAGCAAATGAACATGTAGACATCCAATCGCGCGGTCGCGTTACACGACTAATACATTGCTGGGTGCTAAAATGAATAAAAATCCTGTTTTCTCCTGTTGACAGTTTTTTTTGGTTGAGTTTTGGGGTGTCACCCTTTTTCGTTTTCAATCGATGGTCGTATTTTTACACCCTGTCTCACCCCTGACACTTTCAATAAAATGTATGAAGCAAACACGTCGCAATCCACACGGGATCATTTAGCCCCATAGACGACTCTTAGACTCAATACAATATAGATTTATTATTTGATAGAAAATACCCAGAACACTCGGAACAAATATTTGCAGATCATACAAACATTAGTCCCAAGGCGGGAATTGAACCCGCCACCTCTTGCGTCGCAGGCGGACCGTCACCCGCCGCGCTACATCAGTCGGTAAAAAAAAACCTTGTTAACAAATAAATAATGTAAGCAGGTACTGTAAAATAATAACAGGTCATAGGGTTGTTGGAACACTAACAAATCCTAATTTTTGTTTTCATACAAAATGTATAGGACAGACTGAGGGGGCAGACATCAGTTAAAGCTATCAAATCAAAACAAAAAAAATTGTTTCTTAGGTATTTAAACTCAAGAGAATTTCATCTGTTTGGTAGTACCTACTATATTTTTTTAAATATAGTAATAAAGTTTTGTGTTCCAACAATATTAATCTAATAGTTTTTAAAGCATTCAAAATAAGCAACATTTTTTTTAAATGTTTTAAGCAGACTGCATCTAATACCTAGGTATTGAAGAACTGCATCATGCAGAACAACATTATTCCATAAATAGAGTCATTTAGATTTTCCCATCAGAGGGTGAGAGTAGGTACTCACCCTGTATTAAGTAATATTATAAACAGTTAATTATGTAGGTATCTACTCCATAAAAAACTAGGATTTACTAGGATACAAAGTAGGTGCAAACTTAGCATTAATTAAATAATCCTGTCAAATTTCATCCAAATCCATCAAGCTGTTACAATAGAGTTGTCTAATAGAAAAAACCACAAACAAACACACACACACACACACACAAATCACAAACATTTCCCTTTTTTTTGGTAGGTAGTACCTATGGTAGATTATAAAATAATAGGTAAGTACCTACCTATATAGTACCTATACTTAAATAATATTTGCTTACTCTGATAAGTTCCTAGTATCACCACAACCTATTTGAAACTCATCAAAAAATGCATTAGTTTTATCCTCAAATACTCTGTCAGCATGGTATCTCTTCAACTGCAGCATAGTGGCTCGACTCAGGGAGCCGTTTAGATGAGCATGAAGATCCTAAAAATAAAAATAACATCATCAAGTTTCATAGGTAGGCAGTCATGAAAATAGAGATAACACATGGGTATCTGATACTGAAGAGGATGGGTGGATTTAGGTTACCTACAAGGTCGTACGTACAATTTTCGGCAATTCAAGGCAAAACTTTTCAAGGTCCATGCTGGAAAGACAAAAGTAGCGAGGGTAACTTAAGTATTACACAATCAAAAAATATAATTCATGTACTTTTAAAAAGTGAGGAAAGTTTTTTATTTTTTTGAAATGCATTGGTTTGTATTTTGTAAGTGTAACGAATGTCGAATGAATGAATGAATGATTACTACACTACTCTACCTACTTAATGGCCGTAAAGAGTGTAAAGCCTTATACACTATACATTAATATACTCTACTCTGTGGCTACTGTACCGTACGATTTCAAAAACAGTGTGGCTGTCTATCAACCGTTGGCGAGTGAACTCATAGTTGGGTGGAAACAACCATGACACTCCACATACAACAGCACCGTTTACGTACACAACACAAACTATGCATGTGGTGATTGCGACGTGTTTGCTTCATATATTTTCTTCATACATTTTATTGAGGGTGTAGTTTATGTTTGGTTGTTGTCAATGATTGAAACGACATGACAACTTTGACAACCTTTAGTTAGTATCTCTGTCCTAGAAAGGTATTTTTGTACTTTGCTATTTCATTTCGCTCTCATGCAAAGAATAATATTATTCGTGCCCATCATTGTTAAAGTAGTACCTACTTTAAATAAGTGTCCGTCGATCCGTCATGAATAAGAGAGCGTTTCATCCATGGCGTTAGCATCTTAGTAGTCTGTGGTCATGATCAGTGTCCGTAAACAAAACCGTTCTTTTTCTTTCTCACACAATAATAAAGGTCTACAAGTTAGTTCATTCATTAACTTCATTCAAGATCAATCAATCTTTGATCAGCCATTTTGTGTTTGACTGTCTCACTGCGCTCACTGTTCAACGTAAGTTTTTATTAAAATCATGTTTTAGCAATTAGAAAATTAGATAATTGTTAACTTTGTACTTCCCTATTATTAATTTAATTGTATATTCATATTCTTTCGTTTATTTTTAATTTTTACTTAATCATCCCACCTGCTTTGTCGTTGTCACCACGTGGTGAATTTATATGATGAGACAAAATAAATCATTTCATTCGTGGTATCTACCATAGTGTTACTCCACAGTGATGGTCTTTTAGCGTCTGATTTAAGTTTGGGTCTCAAAATAGGTTAGGTTTTCCATCTATTGCCATTAACATTTTGGTTTGGTAATATATTTTACAGAATGGCGGACGCTGCTCCTGCCGGTGGACGTGGCGGTTTTCGCGGCGGCTTTGGCTCCCGTGGCGGCGATAGAGGAGGCCGCGGAGGCCCACGTGGACGCGGACGTGGTCGCGGTCGTGGCCGTGGTCGTGGAAAGGAAGACCAGAAGGAATGGGTGCCGGTAACCAAGCTAGGCCGCCTGGTTCGCGAGGGAAAAATCGACAAGCTAGAGAGCATATACCTGTTCTCTCTGCCCATCAAAGAGTTTGAGATCATAGATTTTTTCCTGGGGCCATCTCTAAATGATGAAGTGCTGAAGATCATGCCTGTTCAAAAACAGACTAGAGCTGGTCAGCGCACACGCTTCAAGGCGTTTGTCGCCATTGGAGACAATAATGGCCATATTGGTTTGGGTGTGAAGTGCAGCAAAGAAGTTGCCACTGCTATCCGCGGTGCCATCATCCTCGCTAAGTTATCAGTGCTTCCAGTCCGCAGAGGCTACTGGGGAAACAAGATTGGAAAACCTCACACGGTTCCATGCAAGGTACAGATAAATTGACATAGGCCCTTTTTTTGACCCGAGGGGTAACCACAAGCTCTTAAAGCAATATTGAAATAACATTACACTGTTTTTTTATGCCGAAACATCAGTCCATTGTTTCAATATTGCTTTTGAGCTTGTGGTTACCCACCTGTATTCAAGAAAACTTATTTTATTTTCGTTTTATGGTAAACTGGCTAACAATCTATGCACAGCATGTTAATTCTTTGTATAATGTGATGAAACTGATACAAATTTCATTCGTGGTATCCCCTGAGGTTAATCCTATGAAGCTTATGAACGTCTGACTCCTTAAATGACATTCTTATTTTAATTGTTTTCTACATGAAACACTAAAACTATTTACTTTTTTCAGGTCACTGGCAAGTGTGGTTCTGTTACTGTAAGGCTGATCCCTGCACCACGTGGTACTGGCATTGTGTCAGCCCCTGTGCCCAAGAAGCTGCTGCAGATGGCTGGAGTCCAAGACTGCTACACTTCAGCGCGTGGCTCTACTGGTACCCTTGGCAACTTTGCCAAGGCTACCTATGCTGCTATTGCAAAGACTTATGCTTACCTGACACCTGATTTATGGAGAGACATCCCTTTGACAAAGTCTCCTTACTCTGAATTTAAAGCATAGACAGTTCTGTTTGAAATGAAATAAAACAAACCTATATGATTTTACTGTTTTCTTTACAAAGTCCTGACATTATTTTCATTAGCTTCAGACCTCCATCATCAATAAAATTCATCTAGCTTTGCAACATTTAATTGTAGTGCCTATTTACACCGTACAATAATTGCCTTATCAAATTGATTTTGGAACATTGATAAGTCAATTCTTGCATGTAAATATGGTATGGTGTATAGATTCTCTCAGCTGATCTAGGCTTCCGTGAAGTTGCCGCTTGTGATGCGCAAAGACAATTTTCACACGGAAGCCTAGGAAAGTTAAGGCGGGGAATTTAATTTCCCTACCTTAGCACTGGTGTGAAGGTGGGTCGCGAACGTATTTTTCTTCAAATTTTATCTATTTTTCTAGGTAGGTTAGCAAATAGAAAAAACACGCAGGAATTAATATATTACCTACGTTTTTATTACATACACAAAAAGGTACTACTTATTATATACAAAAATAAAATGTTTATGTATTACAGAATTCCTTGACTTCTTTCTCAAATAGATCTATTGTGTGATCACATACTTTTTCCAAGTCATGCAGGCCACGTTTCAATATTTCTAATGCCGGAGTTTCTTGGGCTTGAATCCTGAAGTGCATCTGTGATTCTGCCGGGTGTGGTACTGTATAGCCACAAAACTCAACATCATCACTGGAACAAAATAAAGCACTTTATTATTACAGGGTATTTAATTATTAGTGCTTATTATTCAAGCAATAGGATCCACACACGAGATAAAAATAGATAGAAATAGATTAAGTTTATCTGTTTAATAAATACCAAATAAATTTATCGACATCGACACGGGCAGCGTAATTATTAAATATTCAAGCATGCGCGCGCCCCGTTACGGCGGGGTAATTGAGACGCGAAGGTCATTGACGCGCAGTCCACTGATACGCGCCGCGCGCTGCCCTTTCGATTTTCAATAAAGGTAACTAATAAATTTATCTTATTATTATCTATTAATTTACTTAAGATTTATAAGTCAAAATTAAAATCAAAATGCTTTTTTTTTCGTGTGTGGACCTTTACTTTGAATAATAATATCCCAAAATTTATTTTGCTTCAAGCAGGATTTGAACCTGCAACCAACACTTGATATGCGGGTGCTATACCAATTGACCTATTGAGACATATCTCGCTTGACAACTTAAGTCATTGAACAGGCTTGGATAACAGCAACGTTTTCCCTGTAGGTTAGCTATCTGCGCCGTCGCTCATATTTTATTTATATAGAGGAGGAGAACCCCAAATTTTTTTAAAATAATATCCTAAACATTTAACTCATACCTGGAATAAATACTACATCAGTTTTTGTGAATTACTGCACTATGGCGCATTCTTGGTACAATAATTTATTCTTATATGAAAACTTACTATCTGTTGATAATGCATTTTAGAGCATTTCCCAAAGTGTGACTTTCATTCTGGAAAACATATGTTCGACAGGTTGCTGAATCATCATTACCTGGGAGCTGAAAAAATAATAAGTTCAAAATTCACATTACTATTGTACTTAAGTATTTAATTATATAATAATAATAATAAAATAACTTGTGGATGTGTATATTACACATCCACAAGTTTCCTAATAAATAAATACAAGGAAGTCTAAACTTCCTTGAATAAATATACCTATCTGCAGAGAATCCTCTCATGTGTGGGAGAATAGAGTAGGCCCAGACATAGCTCTAGACTTAGCAAAATTATTGTATAGGTATTATAAATACTTACCTCAGAAATTTTCATAATAGGAAGTTCTTTGTTGAGTGGCCCAAAGATTCTTTAAAGTGGCTGTGGGTATGTTCACAACACAGTTTTTCCAAAACTTTGTAATTAATATTTTGCATTGAGTGTTATCACTTTAGATTAGATGCCGATTTTTATCAGTAGAATTTATTCAAATTGAACACTGATGTTTTGATTTTTTTTTCAAAGGGCAGGCAGGCCAAAGAACTTATATATTGCGGCAGGCAGCAGGCTAACTAGCCAAGAGAATTATGACACTCACTACCACAGAACAATAATAACTAGTAAGTATCCTCGCTTACGTTTTTTGCCGTAGGGTTGCCCTTTTTTGTCAGAACCCCGATTCTAAGTTTGTAAGCAACTCGTTAGCCAACTGTTGGCCAAGGAGCTGGGCCAACAAATTGGGCAAAAATTGCTTCCTCCACCACCTTTCTCACTCGTTTACTCATCTGGACTCGTGTGGACGCGAGGGCAGGGCAGTGCAAAAAGCAGGACAGTGTGCGCGCGTGCGTTCCCACATGTTTTGCGGTATAACTAAAATTTTGTTTGTTTTGATTACAGAACTTTAATTAAGTGTGATGGAGGAAGGGTTGGGTGGTGGAGGAAGCAAACTGCCCTGAAAAAATAGAACGGTGGCGAGCTATTAGCTGTTCAGCCTTGGTTACTGTCGAGACAGTTGACAGACAGACTGTTAAGTGCGTTCAAACAGTAGCAGTGCCTACTATGCTGTTCATTGTTCTGCCCTCGTATGAATTAAGCATGACTCACATACCAAGGGCGGAACCGGCCTTTGAGTGGAGAGGGGTCACACATACTTGCCACTAGAATCTGTATATTATCACTGTATAAATCTTTTTAGAAAAGTTTTAGAGAAGTTTAGAAAATGAGAGAAAATTACAAATTATGTATTCTGTTCTTTTTTTCGTTTGAATTTATTTCGATTCTAGTACGACCAATCTTCTTCTTCTTCTTCTTTTGTTTTATGGCCTCTGTGGCTAGTTTGCCACAATTTTGCCAGTGTCAAGTGTATTAGTTTGATTGTCGCTTAGCAACGTAAACAAACGAAATTTGGAAAGAAACGATGACTTTTTTTTTCAAAATTCTCCTGGAAAGTCTTTGACTAAATTACCAACCAACATTACCCCTCCATTTCAATTACTTACACTTGTGCTAAGTAAACAAGTTAAATTGTATAAACTGCCACCAAATTTACGCAATAAAACTTAAAATAACACGAGAAAAATAATTAAAATGGGAAGACCCATGTCATTTTGACAAGATAGCCAAAGACAATCCACGACCAATCTTATAAACGTAGTCTATTACGTTCTATGACTTTGACACCAGCCAGAGATATGACAGACAGTGACATACAGCTAACAACCAAGGTTTGACGACCGATGTAGCGCAGCAGGCGCTAGTCCGTCTGCGCTCTGTTTAACAGCGGTTTACCTTGGGGCTAGATGATGCTGTGTGGATTGTCCAGCATTACTTATTTATTTATTTATTTATTAAATAACTTGAGCAGAAAACGCCTCGGTAGATGAGTTTGATTGTCGCATCGCATGGCAACTCTTGAAAACAAGGTTGAATTTGGCTCTAGGTTTGCTGTCAAAAGTACAAAATGTCCCAGTAGCTGTCCAATCCAAATAATCTGTCCAATATCTAACGATCGCATTAAAAGAAGAAGAAGACATAACGATCGCGTTCAAGAGTAAGTGCCCAGTTACGTCATTAGCGCTCTCTAATATTTTAATTTGTATGAATTTTTCAACCCAATATACATTAGATAACAGACAGTATCATATTAGAACTACAAACAGTATGGGAATCAAAATTAGTACCTATTTTTATAGGTACTAAATAATATGGGAGCCAGTTTCTGATTATTTTCTTTGCACACAACTTTATGCCCAGCTGTTCTATTAAAAAGATAGATAGATAGATAGATAGAAATTTATTGTACACTTTAAAAATAAATACAGAAAGCATAAAAGCATTTTCATAAAAGTGTAACAATGGGCGGTCTTATCACTAAAAGCGATCACTTCCAGGCAATCTTAGGATGGATTGGAAAAGAAAGAACAAATGAGGACGGTGCACGGAAAAAAAAATCTTGTTACATTAACCAGAATATCGCACGCTCAACTTGAATGTCTTGCTATTGTGACGATAATCTATTTTGTAAAAACTACAAGACTGTTTTAGTTAAAAAAAAATTGTAGTTGCAATGAATATCTAAGTGACAAAAAAATTATTTAATTTGACAAATTAATCTCATATGTAATATTGAATACTTAATTACTAATTTTTATTATTATTATTTTGATTATCTAGGTATATAAGTATAGGTTATATTTTTTCTAGGCTGACATTTTAAATAATTTTATGATAATAATTATATAAGATTAATGTAACACATAATAGACAAATATTGCATGGCAAAATACATTGTTTCCGAATTTATGCATACAAAAAAAAAAAAAACTTTTTAACTACCTACATGTATTTCTCGCAATAAATTTTTACTTTACTTTACTTTGCAATTAGTTATGTGGTTTGAATTACTAGATTACAATACGTATTGAATTAATTTAGTCCTGTACTGCAGACTAGACCTTTATTTCAGAATGAAATCGTACTTGGGGTGCCTTGCCTTTGTTTACGTATTACTTAAATATATACCTATAGCAACTTACTATTAGCAAGCAAAGTAAGCGAAACAGTAGTGGTATGGCACAAACGCTCTCACAATGTTATGAAACCATACATACATGCACAATATACCAAATAGATAAAGGTATATCGACACTTGCTTGACTCAAATTCATTGATAACAAAATGGGTTTTGTAATTAGGCAGAAAGTTTTCGTCAGCGCGATCTAGAAACGCGACGTTTTACACCACGACATCTAGTGAACATTTTCGAACTAATTCCTGCTTAACTAGAATGAAATCGTTTGCATTACAATATGATGAGTTTTTTATACAATAATTTTAGTTCCTTCAAACAGATTCTGGTTTCCTTAATACATTTAATTTTAACTATTTTTTTCCGTGTGGCATTCATAGTAATATCTATAATTTAAATTAAAAGGTGCGTTATATAAGTGCAAACGTTGCATTGAAGCAGTCAGAGCGAGACTAGGTAAATGAAGTGATTCTATTGGTTCCTAACAAACACATCCCTCGCTACACAACCTCGCACATCTCTGGTGGAAACGCAGCCTTATCGTGGTCGCAGTTTCGGGACGCTTTGCTGCGGGGTATGAAGTTAACTTGGAAGTTAACGCTTTATAAAGGGTGCACGTTTAATTTGGCAGAGGGAGAAATGCCGTTAGATGTGTTACTTTAGCCGTGTCACAACTCACATTGAGAAAACAATAAGACCCGAGTAGGAGTAGGTAAGTTCACAACGTACATTTAACTCCGTCCTATACAATGGGAGAACTTCAGTAGCATGGAATAAGAGCTTGGTTGTGTTGTTCTTCAAAAAGAGCAAAAACTTTATTGAAGAACTACAGACCTATATCGCTTTACAAACATTTGTTCCGAGGCGGGAATCTAACCCGCAACCTCCGCGTCGCAGGCGTGCCTTCACCCACCGCGCCACATCGGTCGTCAAAATAACACATATGCTACGAATAAATAAAATAGTTCGTAGCACATAGGCTATTTTTTACCCCGGAACAATTGACAGTTCCTGTGGGATAGCATAAAAACTGCAAAACAGCGGGTGAAGCCGCGCGGGTCAGCTCGTTATACTTATTAGTAATTTCCTAAACAAAGAGCTTATGAATAGTCTGTTTATTTGCTGTTTATTTCTTAACCTATTTTGAGTCGTCCCAAAGTTAGGTCGACTTACTAAAGTAAGTTCGTATGAGTCAGTGGCGAACTATGGTGACAGAGTTTCTAGGCCGCCCGAAGGCCTCTGTTTCTTTGCCTACGACTTACTAAATACTACATTGTTTTGTGAATAAATGCGTTATTATGGCACGTTCTTATGTTATACATAGGGGTCGTAAAACTTAACGGTCGGCACATAAACGCAGTAATGGGGTATTAGCAGCTTTATTATGAGAGGTCGCAGCACGAGTCGCACTTAACCATTTACCAAATAGCCAAAATTCTGCGGCTGTCGCGAAATGTTGAAAGTTACCAAGACGGCTCGCCTGTCCCTCAGTCTACAGAAAGCGCGGAGTTACAAGCTGTTGCTTGGAAATTGTGGTTCTGTTTATACCTACGTAGTACCTAGTCACACACCACTACACCGCTAGCTTATCCCTAAATTATTATCAACCTTTGATTTGGATTGGGGATAAACTAGCGGTTTAGTGTGACTCATGCATGCATATTTTAGTCGTTGCAGGTGGTGGAACCGTCCATCGGGATTTACATTTCCCGATTGGACCCGACTACTACAGGTACCTACAGGGGAGAGTGTTCTCCGGTATGTGGACGAGAGGGCCCGGAGAAAGTTCAATCAAGTTCCAGCAGGCCTTGTGCTTGGCTTGACGCGCTTGGAGTCGAGTAGGGCTACTAACTTCAAGTCCTACGTGCTCCGGGTCGGACTTCTGGTCAACCGGAGTCGTACACCATCGCTACAGGGAGGCGCGACTGTCGAGAAATCTCTGATATTATTATTAAGTATATGTATAAAATATGTATATGTTTAGATATTTTTAGTTTATTATTTATGTACTTTTAGTGTTATTATTTTTTTTAGCCTTTTTTCGCCTGAAATACAGGTTTTCCTAGTTCAGGCATATCCAAATTTTTATTAGCTCTATATATGTATATAAATATTAAATTAGCTCTAAGTTGTATTAGCACTAAGAAAAAATGAATAAATAAAGTTAAAGTTATTTTCGTAGGTCAGAGCGCGCATTTCTAGATGACGCCTGTGCTTGCTTCGTTAATCCAACAAAGAAAACACATAAAAATACAGTAAAAAGAAAACAAAGGACTTAAATCTTAGAGTTCCCGTATAGGATACCGCAGCATGCAATAAAATTGAAACATAATTAACTACGTACCTACAAGTACAAACATAAAAAGCTTATCAATATGCTTAGACAAAACAAACTATTTAGTAAGAACTAAAAGTAGGTAGTAAAATGTATTAGGTAAGTACCTCTAGAGTTTTATAATTTGCTAATGTTTCAATAGTCCTGTAAGTATTTTTACTCTGTATCTAATGTGTGTTATTTTAGTACCTACCTAGTGTGTTTTATATTTAAATTTTAGTACTAAATTTTTATAATATATATGTATTTGATAGATGTAACGCTTTGGATGCCGTCAGTAATGTAACATTTTATTCCTAATAAAAACCTTCGAACATATAAACAAATCTTAATGTCTTTGATAAGAACTTAAAAAAAAACTTAAAAACTTATCATTCAAAATCATTATTCTGAGTTAAAAATATTGTCCAACTGAAGTTAGGTACCACATATTCCAAATAAAATTCTAATCTACACATCGTCATCATCATTGTCACGTTGTATCCACCCATAGCTGGAAAGTTTAAGACGCTTTTCATGAGTCGTAGAACAAACATTGTTCGCCAAGACCAGTAAAATAAACCCCCCTCCCTCTCTCACCCTCCGCGATTGTATGGACATTATGGTAGCACCATGTATACCTACTCCTTTAATAAGTACTTATTATGTATACCTCGTAATGCCAAACACAAGGGAAAAAACTGAGCAAAGGCAAGAAGAAGATATTCGTTTGTAGTTCCCCGTGTTTTGGATCAATCGCCTCGCCTAAGCCTACGAGAGTGCAGAGGAGGCATGACAATTCGCGTACTACGCGTCTTTGACCTAGCACTAAATGGAGGAGCCTTCCAAAACGAAGAGATTAACTCTTAATGCTATCGTTAAGACTCTTGGTAACACTTTGGAGGTTTCGTAATAGGCCGGGGCAGATGAAAATAATTTAACCCCGAGAGAGTTCCAAGCTCGTAAGTAATATATACCTATTACCTTTTAGAATAGCCAGATCGGTATGTATAATGTCAACCATCATCATGTCATCACGCTGGGGAATAATTCTCGAATGGCGACCATGAACGGGAAAACGAATTGTAGGAAAGCCCCCCCCCCCACTCAATGGACCGATGACATCGATTTTTCGCTAAGAAAAATGTATGTGCGCAATGCCAGTGCTCTCATACGGCGAAGGAAAACATCATGAGGAAACCGGCATGTCCAAGAACTAAAAACTTGAAAGACATGTGCCATCCACCAATCCGCATTGGGTCCGCGTGGTGGTATAAGACCCAATGCTTGAGAGTAGGCCAGTGTCCCAGCTATGGAAGCTGTCATGATGAAGTACATGTACTAGTTTAATTACCTATTTAATTTGTATTTAATCACAATAAAATTTGTTTGCCGTGCCTGTAAAGTCTGATGTAGGTATCTATTGTAAAAGTAGAATCAATTCTTTAGTACCTAAGTATCCTTATTTATACCAATTAATTTTTTTCTTAAATTAGATCAAAAAATGAAGCGCTCGTGACGTAGCGTAAGGCTCTGACTTACTAGAACTAAGACTAACTAACTTAGTTGTTCATAACATCTTATGTTCGTATGAGTCAGTGGCCAACTCCGCTATTTAGCTTGTTTTTTTTACGGTAAGTTTTATCATAATAATGGATTTGACCAAATTACATGGTACCTTCCAGAAGCACAACACCCAATACCTACCCGAAACAAAAAAATAATAATAGGTAAGTAAGCATGGAACATAACTATCCATACGGACTTAGTTAGGTATTACTTACTTAAATCATTTGTTTCATTATGATGAGCAGGTAGGTTACTAATTGCATTTTCGCAGATTGCATTATAATTGTACTCGTTCGTTCCTACTTCCTAATAGCTTACTATTACTACCTCAGAGCAAAATATGTCTTTGGAACTTACTGGTTCAATCGAGACTAAAGACACCTAAAGAGTTGACTCATATATCGTTGCCTTGATTGAATACAATCCAGTTCTGAGTGGTAGGTCGAGTTAGTCGCTTGTTTACATTCCTATTCATCAAAACTTAATTTTAAAATGATTTTATTATATTTGACGTTCTGCCTTGTAGTAATTTATTTACTGTTTTCGTGGACAAACTTGCTCAAAAAGCTCAATAAGTTTAAAATCAATGGACCGACACCGTTACCACTCCTCGGCAGCGCTCATTTGTTTGTTGTCAGATCTACAGGTGAATAATCTTTATTATCTTCTATCGTGGACATTGTTTTGTTTTTTAGACATACCTGCTAGTGGAACGGTCTGCGACTTTGTTTGCGCTGATTTTTTTCACAAACTTCTTCCGGCTGCATCCAAGTCTTGTTTATCCACTACGTAGATATACATATATATTCATAATATAATATTTTTACCTATTTTTATTTAGAATGAAGCTCTAAATTAATTATAATTATTGTATGTCTTAACTTCGCTTGTTTCAGTAAAAACTGTAGGTCAGTATTTAAGTTCGCAGGTATGCTTCTTGGTAGGTCAGGCCAAGGATCTTTATAAATATTTGGTGGATAGCCTCGAGTCAGATAAAAACTAGCATAACCAGAAATCTGCAAGGTAAACCAGTAATCAAGTGTATTTCACACCAAGTGAACACTTTGTAAACATCGTAGGTGAAATTGCAAATTATGCTATTTATTATGCAGTAGGCAAAGAACACGTTCTTTGGCACACACTTGGGTAACTCGGGCCTTAAATTGAAGTAGGTAATCTACAAGAGACATTTCTTAGATAGAGATATGTTTGTAGAGGAGGTAAATCTCTGGAACTAGTTACTTATCCGATCTTAACCCATTTGAGCCCAAATACAAACTAGCAGTAAGTTTATTAAAAAATCTTTATTTACGTATCTATTAAAGGCTAGTAAGTAATTTTATAAAAAAACTTTTAAAAAATATCTTCCTTATGTATAAAAAACACCGTCCTCAAATGGGGCCAATGGGCTTATATGTGGTAATATTTCAAAATATTTTTTTTTTGATGCACAATGTTTTGATGCATTTTATACATTCCCAATGTTTTTTTTTTTTTTTTTTATAGTCTATTTTCGTTAGAAGCATAACATAGGCAAGTCAAATTGTACATTTTTAAGTTTTTATTCTAACATTATAATTAGTGTAGGTACCAGCTATGTTTGCAAATCAGAGAATGAACAAATCAAATATTCATTAATATGATAGAATGGATGCTGTTCTAAAAATATTTTAATTATGTTTTTGAATTGGCTAAAGGAAGCTTTGTAATTTCTAATGGGAGTTTGTTGTACATATCGAGCTTAACACAGAAACCCTGCCTATACGTTTTAACAAGTCTTGTTCCTGGTACATGTAATTTTTTCTTGTTTCGTGTATTATAGTTATGCATGTTCATTTTCATAGGTAAATCTTTTTTTTGTGTATGTACTTCGATAAGAGAATTAAATATGAATAGAGATACGACTGTTAAGGCAATACTTCAGTGAAACTGGAACTGGTCCAGTCTGTCTGCAGCATTCAGGACATGGATATGTCAAGCATTAGCCTAACCAAATCTAACATTTAGGTAATTAGAACCCATCATAATATTTTGCCTACAGCTGTTCTTTATAATACGATTGACTGGTCCGCTTGATCAACTCCGCCTGTACTTTTGCTGTAGTCAGGACTACAGATAGTACAGGCGTAAAAGTAAGACCACAAGGATTTTCTTCTCTACCTTCTGCAGAGCTCCATATGTTTACCTTGCCCAGAAGGTAAACAAAGTCGTAGTTTATACCGTATGGTGATAACGCTTTTGTCAAGCCATTGCACTATCAGTATTTTATTGGCTGTATCTAATTGGTGTTCCATTTATCGTTATTTTTTTACCTCAACCACTTTTCGATCTACCTGGGATATCACACGGAATAATGTTTTACTGGACGTCATCTTTATCGCCTTCTTCTTCATGCGTGACAACACTCGAGTCTGAAAAGATAGCTTCTACCATAACTATCATAACTATTATCGATAACATTTTCTTCATCTAAAATGTTATCGGTGACTTTCTTGAGTCTTCGACAGTAATTTTCAACATCAAACGATCATTTAGTCATAGTTTAGGCTGAAATAATCCTGCAAAAAATAATAAAAATATTATAGCAATCAGCCCATTGGACCCATTTGGGGACACTAATCTAAAATACCTCTATTTATAGAAAAACCTTAGAAAATACCTGATCAAATACCATTATTTACTAGTAAAAGCTTTGGTCAAGTAAAAAATATAAAAAAGTGTAGTAAATAGTAATTTATATGCAAAAAATATGACTTACTTTCGGTTGAATTCTTCTTTGCTCAATGAAGTAAATATAATCACTAATACCATCCACTTGGTCAAATAAATCCCAAACTATAATTTGTTTCACAAAGCTACTTTGGCACCGCAAATTCAACTATAAACAATAAATAGCAAACACTAATAAATAAATATAGGTACATAAAGAAATGGCCCTAAATGGGGACAGCGGGCTTAAATGGGTTAATCTCTCGCTAATAGAATGCTTCTTTATTATCTATCAAATCTATACTAATAGATACAGAGAAGATTTGTATTTTTCTATTTTTGTTTGTTACGAATAAACTCGAAACACTACTGGTCCGATTTCAAAAACTCTTTAACCATTAGAATGATACATTATACCTGAGTAACATAGGCTATATTTATTACTAGTGACCCGCCCCGGCTTCGCATGGGTGCGGTTTCATTGCACCCACGCAAAGCTGGGACGGACTGCAAGTAAGTACTTCTATCGAATTAAAAATAAATAACAATAAAAAACGGTTAGGTACATGTAATCTAATAACAAAGGCTGTTTTAGGCTGTTTTATTGTACAACCATCTGGAATAAGCGGACAGAAGCTGGTGTCTAATTTAGATACTTTTATTTTTCAGAATTCCTGAATCTTCTTCACAGACTGTCTAAAAGATATGGAGATATATATCTGGTTTATTTGTTTTCTGCTCCATACGTGGTTTTGAGCCATCCAAAATATATGGAGGTGGGTAATGAATTTAAAAACAATACAATTGATATCCTAGGGTACTAAGTCTGTTCTGTGCCCTAGGTATCTAATCTACATAGGGTATAAATTTTATTCTTTTTAAATTCTAAGTGATTTAAATAAATAAATAATATCTATATACCTAATGTAAACTGACACTCTGGGCCCTAGATCAATTTTATTATTTTTATAAGAGTTGAACATTTTTCAGCTCATAGTTTCCAGCTCCGAGACAATTACTAAAGGAAGGTCGTACGAGTTTCTGAAAATTTGGTTGGGTCAAGGTCTTCTGACAGCAACTGGTAAATCAATAATTTAAGTACTTATAATTATGCTTAAAGCGATATCGCAAAAATGATCTATGGAGGGGGTCACGCACGACCCTCAGCATTGAGGATCCGACGCGACAAGGAGGTTAAATATGCAGCCGCATACTGGCCACACTTCCATCTGATGACGACGGAATAAACAAAATCCCTAGGTTTTTAAATATTTTTTATTTTTTACTGTTACTATTATTGACCGAACGAGCGAAACGTTTAAGATTCGAGATTGGCCAAAAAATGTCCGTCAGTCAGTTATCGCCTACACTAGGTCGTTTCAACCGTTAGGTTGAAACTTGGTATACAGGTTCTATGGCTTTATAGATTTTTTTTTGTCATCGGGTATCTTGATTGGGGGGCACTTCCTCCAAAAAAAGGTGGTGAAGAAGGTGAAGGTGGATTTGGTGAAGATCTGATGAGGATCTTCAGCTAGCTTCTCAAAATGCATTAAATTGCTAAAAAAGTTTTTAATAACCCACACAATAGTTGGGTAATAAACAATAATTGTTCACATTCTAATTTCTTACCTACACTTTCTCAAAAGAAAATTAGTAGGTAAGTACTTACATGAGACCACAGTTGAGAGTTCAAAGTGATCAATGTGATTTTATTGAATAATCCAAACTGGATTTGAGACCGAGTACATATCACACCAGATCCAGGCAGACGACGAGACGGTATTATTATCTTGAAAATGTCACGAATAATATTTTAATAAATAATTGATACTTAATTCTATTTCAGGGCAAAGGTGGAGATCACATCGCAAATTTTTAACTCCAGCTTTTCATTTCAATATATTACAAAACTTTTTTCCAATTTTCTGCAAAAACGGAAAAATTCTGCAAGAGAAACTGGATGACCTAGCTGATGGCAGCCCAATCAACCTATTTCCTATCATTGCTTTAGCAGCTCTAGATAATGTCACAGGTACCGAACAGTTGTATATGCGTAGAGGGCTACTCACCACTACCACTACGAACTCGACACACCCCAGTCTTAAAATCGACAAGTTTAGGAATGATGTATGGACTTTTTTTGTATGGTTAGCAGTATCCTACATATATTATAAATGCGAAAGGCTGTGTGTATGTTTGTTATCATGTATACCCGTGATGACTTAACCGATTTATAAGCCGCACGGGTCAGCTCGTTTATTACCTATTAAAGAGCTGTTTATTGGTATTTCAGAGGCAATAATGGGTGTCTCAGTTCACGCTCAAAAGAACAGTGACTCCGAATACGTCAAATCTATTGAAACGTAAGTGAGTTTTCGAGCGATACCAGCTTTCATGAGCATGAAGTACACCCAAACTTTAAACTTTACTATTGACTAAGCATAGTTTTTTTCATGCTAATTTTCTACGATTTCCGAATGAAAGTTTATTTTTTTAGTTCTTTTGTTCGTTATTTCTGATACAAATAAGATTTTACAGTTAACTTTGGGCCTGCTTAGTTTGTTTCATTCTTTGTTGTTAAATCAGTTTCATAAATTGTGTTTAACTTCCAGTCTCACAAAGATAATGTCTCTTCGCATGCAAGTACCAATAATTGGAGAAGACGTGATCTTTAACCTTTTGCCTTATAAGAAGGCACAGGACAAGGCCTTGCACTTTTTGCACACGCAAACTAAAAATGTGATTGAGGAAAGAAGGCAAGATTTAAAGAAAATGAACATAAATAGCGCCGGAGGCTCCGACGACATAGGTAAGTCGTGTCAGAACAAAGGGCTAAAACTTGCCAAAAAGAATTAAATGCAATAACTATATCACCTTAGTTGTAGTTCATGTTCTGAGGCATGTTGTATGCTGTTCTCAGGTATGAAAGATAAATACGCATTTTTGGATCTCCTGCTTTTAGCTGAAGTTGACGGTAAAAAAATTAATGAGGAATGTGTCAGGGAAGAAGTGGATACTTTTATGTTTGAGGTAATTATGTGTTACTGTATTATCCGTATATTACTGTATTCTATTGTCCGTACCTAAGTTATATACTTACCTAAGCACTAAAGTTTATTAAAATCTGATGAGAGACAAACTAAAAAAAATATCATTATTAAGTTTTTCCAAATTTCCAGTCCTGAGTTGATTAAGAAAAAGAATACTACTAGTTTGAAGTATGAACAAGAAAGTTTATACCTATCCTACGGAACCTTTACGGAACTGATTTCACAGCTTGCCAAAGACTGATCTCGTAAATACCTTTTATTAATTCCATGGAAAATACAAGTAGGTAGTAGAATAATCCTGCGCTCGATTGCGCTGACTAATGAGATGGCCAAATAAAAACTTTTTCTTTGGATCTCCCTGGTGGATTTTAATTTCTAAAGGTACCTAACTACCCTAGTAATTTGTTATTCAGGGGCACGATACTACGACATCCGGCATCGTTTACAGCCTCTTCTGTATATCCAAGTATCCGGAAGTCCAGCAGAAAATTTACGAGGAACAGAAGAGTATTTTTAGTAATGATATGGAAAGGAATCCTACGTACGCGTAAGTAACTCTACTCTAGTCTCTACGTAATAAATGGTTGATATAATACTGAAAACTCTGATAAATCAGTGAATCAAAATCGTCGGCATCTTACATAATTCTCTAATAATCTTACATAAAACTGATTAACTTTTTATTATTGAAAAATAATATACCTATTGACTTGACAATGGTATTGACAAGGTAGATATGAATACTTTATGGTCAGTAGAATATGTACCATCGTTTCTATATGGCATAGATTTTAGGTATTTTTCTATAGTACCTACATTACAATTTACAATAAAATTGATACGGATATACTAGTAAAAGTATGCCCACCATGAATTAAAAGCTTTTGAAGGGTCCGCTTAGACAGAAGTTTACTTGAATTGATTACTACCACTTACTACCTAACACACAATTTTATTTTTAGTGAACTACATCAAATGAAATATTTGGAGCTGGTCATCAAGGAGTCTCTGCGACTGTATCCTTCAGTTCCTATAATTGAGCGCTCTATTACAAAAGAAATGGGTATGATTCACTATTTACTATGAGTATTAGTAGATGGTAGTCTAGTCTAGTAACTAAATAATATTACTTAAAAAATGGTATATTATATTCTACCAATTATATGAATCTTTACTTAGACTAGGGCTATGACGCTGTGTTTAAATGTCCCTGAATATTTATTTATTTATTTGTATCATTTAGAAGTGTGAGGCCCCTTAAAACCTTTACAGAAACAATATCAATTATCAAATATCATGAATTGTAACAGTCTGATCGCATTTTCAGAGTTAAAGGGAATGAACCTGCTGCCCGGAACGTCAGTGACGCTCAATATATTCCAAATGCAACGGAACCCGGAGGTTTTTGACGAGCCGCTGGAGTTCAGACCCGAGCGGTTCGAATCCGTCGAGGTCAAGAACCCCTTCAGCTACCTCGTGTTCAGCGCAGGGCCTAGGAACTGTATCGGTGAGCTCTTGAACGGAGACTTGTAGACATGACTTTGATATACTTACGGGGTGTCGCAAAATGGCATAATGTTAATCAAATAATAAAGTATGCTTTAACTTTTGCAAAGGGGTCAAATGTCACTGTGCATTGACATTAATGTTGTAGACATAACAAGCAATACACGAGGCGATTACATAACTTCCTTGCAATCCGATTACAATCAGCGATCTACCAATAAGCTATCCACCACCCTGAACGGCCGAAAGGAGGTTCTCACAGACGTATTGACTCAGCAACAGATCAGTATCGCCTCAGCTCGAGCGGTTCAGCATTCTTTGTATAAATCTCTACTGCACAACGCGCACTGTCGAGGCGGTGCTCATCTGGTTATTGAACTGATTGATACGTTTTATAATTGTATTTTGAAGAACCATGATTACCTGACTGAAAGGTTTGAGGTTCTTTTTCAATCATCACTTCACTGTTTATAATCGCAATACGAGGACAATAATAACAATAACCCATAAGATAAGTACTTTGTAAACGAGAACAACACGTTAGTAATAATTTAGTGACACCGTGCGCATATAAAATTGTTATTTATAAATACGAGTACGTCTACGACCTCTACGCCGCCGTAGACATGGTCTACGGGAATAATTATATATTTGCTACCATTGTTTTACTTCATTTTATTCAAGACCCGCCCCAGCTTTGCACAGTGCCTTCCTTTTGAATTACTCTATCTATTGATGAAAACCGCATGCGTAGTTTAAAAGATCTAAGCGTACCTACATACATAAGTACATAGAGACGGCTAGAATCGACTTTATTTTATATACTAATATGTAATGAAGTAAAGACAAGCTCGGTGGCGCGGTAGACGCTACGCGCTTAACCTTGGTTGGGAAATGAGATGTTATGGGTTCAATTCTCGCTATGGGACAAATGTTTGCAAGATCTGCAAATATGTTCCAGGTCTGGGTGTTGTACCTGGAGCTCGTAGTTTCTCATACAACACAGGAAATTATAGGTAGTGTAGGGCACTGTAGGGTTAGGTCAGGACTATGTATGTGGCTGTTTGGATGTTTTTTTTTGTTTTTTTTTATGTTAGCAAGTGACAAGACAATCAAGGCGCCCACCTGATCTTAAGCACCACACCTGACTATTACAGATGCAGTGCCACCCAAAGCTTAAAGTTTTTAAGTGTTTGCGTGGCACTGCACTGCGCTTATCGCCCCGAGACATTGTTGTTAAGTCTCTTTCGCCCAGTAATTTCACTTGCTACAGTGCCCTTCAAACCTAAACACAGTAATGCATGCTTGCACACTACTGTGTTGTTATGTTATGTGATATGTTATTATGTTATGTTATCATTGTTTTTCAGGTCAGAAATTCGCCATGATGGAAATGAAAGTTACCCTATCAGGAATAGTTAGACGGTTCAATCTTGTATCAGCGGGTATAGAACCGCAGCTATGCGCCGACCTCATACTCCGGTCCAAAAATGGAGTACATGTGAAGATTATGCCAAGGAAATAAAAAAATGCTCTCGCGACTTACATCTTTATAGGTGTGGGAAGAGATGAGCCATAGGCAGTGCCGGATTAAGCCAGTGCGGGGCTCGTAGCAAATGCCCGCGTAGCGAGCCGCGACAAATTTTCTGTACTGCTTGCCATCTTATTTTTCATAAGCCTTCCAACTCAATTTAGGGCTTGTATACAAAACTGCAAATCAGTGCGATGCGAATTTGCAACGTAGAAAACTGCGACAAGGGGCGATTTCGTGTGGCGAAAGAATGGTCACCCGAATCATGCAAGACACCCTAATCGTGGAAGACACCTTCCACGATTCGTGTGACCATTCCTTGCGATGCAAATCGATTTGCAAGTTCTTGCGATGCGTCGCGTGCCGTGCTAGCTTTTAGATATTTACGATGTGACGTTGCATCGCAGTTTTGTGTATAAAAGCCCTTAGTTAGTTGTAATAGACGGCGAGCAGAGCAAGCCGCAAAAAAATTAGCTAGATATCTTAAATTATGAGCTTATCAACTCAATTTATGTTACTAGCCCTCTGTATACAGGTCAACGGCGAGCGCAGCGAGCCGCGAAAAATTCTGGATGCTTATCTTGTTGAACCGCGAAGTTATCAAAAACTTTTATCGATGCACTCAACGCGGCTTGCATTATAATGTATTTAAAGTTTGTTTGCGTCACAGGCTACGGAGTATACTAAGTAGGTAGGATATCAGTGTGAAAATTAAAAACAACTCGTAAATTACTTCTTTTTTAATTTATCTGAGCTATCTACCTACATGCTAATTTTCTGTTGCTTGGGACCGCTGTTGCCCGTACCAATTTCTATCAAGAGGCCACTGGCTTGCTTTAGTTCGCATGTGGTTCAAGAATTGATACCAACTCAGCAGAAAATATGTAGTGTGGCCAGCACTTACTTGTTTAAATGTGATAAATTTTTAAATTATCGTTGCATATTTTAATACTAACATCTTTTCATCGGCCTGTTGTAGCGATTATTCGTGTGTCATGTCTTATTTTAATTTAAAAAATAATAGCTATCTTAATTAAAACAATTTTTACGCTTAGGTAAGCGCGGTTTTGCGGGGCCCCCCAATACGCGGGGCCCGTAGCATTTGCTACTTTTGCTACGTTGTTAATCCGGTACTGGCCATAGGCAATGCCCTATGGATCTCTAAGACAATCAGATTCTTTGATAAGGGTCGGAAGCTAATACAGACATGATGAGGGCTTCTTTCAGTATGCTAGTCGCCGTTTGGTGCGACATCTGGCAAATAGCCTACTTGACACTGACTCGAAGAAAAATGTCTTTGCTCGAAAGTAGTAAAATAGGCCTTGAGCATACCTTGCATCAAAGTTAGTTATGTAAAATATTTTTTATAGTACATAGGAAAAATAATTATGTAAATATTATGTAAGTAAGTGCAATTATATTTTGTGAAGAAAGAGGACTGTATTGCTTCTTGTTTTTAACTTTACCGACGCTTTACCAGTATGGAGTTGTATTGAAGCGTTTACACCACAGGCACAGAACAGCTACGTACCACATGACACTATATCCGTTAACACTACAGAACACTAAGACCAAAAATACACATGCCTGTTGCATGAAAAATGCACAATGGAAAGAAGAAAGAAAGAAAATATAATTTTCTAAAAAAAACACACCCGTCACGCCCGTGTTGCTTGTGGATACCAGCTACTGGATTTTCTATCTATCTATCTATACGACTTTATAGAAGTGGAACGCCCCACAACCCACAACTTGTAATTTTTTTACGCAATTTTCTTTTTTATTTCGAAAATTCCTATCTTAGGAGTCCCTACACAACATATACTTTAGAATTATTTTGCATGCCTCTTGCATAATATAAGCTACAAGCATTATGTGCTGTGCATTTTTGCTTTAAATTTTAACCAACCGTAGTGTAAGTCTTAAAAAACAATATAGTTATAGCTAAAGAGAAAAGGTTACCTACTGCAAAATGACGTATTGGATGATGGATTTATCCTATTGAGTATCCTCTGGGATAGGGATGGAAAGGAGGACTAAGGACGTTGCTATATAAGTCATTTTGATAAGTTCACGCCTAACTTTGTTTGTACAGTACAGAGACCCGATTGCTAGTTTTCAACTCAGGACGTGCTCAGGTCAAGTACCTAGTGGGTACCCACTAGGTACTGAATGTACATTCAATCAAATTAACATAGTTACTCGTAATTCACATTATTAACAAGACAATGGGTCTAATATCTGTTCTGTGACAATGGGTAATAAAGACTACATTCGCATTGTATAAGTTTATATGGGACGCGGGTGAATAGATACCCGGCAAAGGCGTATAAAGTGGTTTGATTACTGGTGAGGGACGATGTTTGCACAGAATACAAATATTGTGTTTATAGTTCTCGTAACTACTAGTTTTTTTATACTTACGACGACTCTATGGGAACACTTGTGTGAGTTCAGGCAAAGAACAGATATTAGTACTAGTACAGAATGGCCACTCCCTACTTCCCACCGGTTTTACTTACCTCACCCGGTCGCAAGTTTGCCGGCACTGAAGCTAAGGGCTAACACGCGTTTATTTTGATTTTGTGTAGGTCCATCGCGCGCATGCCAGAGCAAGTGAAAGTGTGCTTCTCGCTCTTGCTATAGTTGGGTGGAGACAACCATGGCACTTAGACATACAACAGCACTGTTTACGTACACAAACTATGCGTGTGGTGATTGCGACGTGTTTGCTTCATATATTTTATTGAGTGTCCGCGGTGTGGTTCAGGTTCAGAACCTGTTGGATGTTTATGGATTAGTAGCTAGGTAGTTTAAAAGTGGTCTCGATAAAATACCAGTTCCTAGCAAAGAAGCTATCTTCTTCCTGGTGACAAAGCATTGTGCTAAGGCAAAGTCCTTTTAATAAATAATAAATAAATAATGCTGAGCAATCCACACAGCATCATCTAGCCCTAAGGTAAGCAGAACTTTGTTATGGGTACTAGATGACTGATATATACTTAATACAATACAATACATAGATAGATATTTTTTATTATACAAAGATAATACCCAGAATATCCGAAACAAATATTATTAGACCGTACAAGCATTTGATCCGAGACGGGAATCGAACCCGCAACCTCCACGTCGCAGGCGTATTTGCTATAGCACGCAAATACGAATAGGTACAGTGGTTTTTTTCTGTATTTTGTGCCTACTAAGTGTGAGTGAGTACCTGAATGGCAATAAACCTGTCTATGTCCATGGTATCCATTACCTTCTGTATGTATATATGTTAAATTCATTCAGGTCTCGTATAATACTGCGGTCATACAAATAATATAACTTTCATAATTCTGTTTGCATAACTACCTAATGGTTGTACCATATCACTGAGCATGCATCAACAAAATCTACATTCATCTTTTATGCTTCAAGAGCTATGAGTTCGAAAGGTGTAGTCCTGTTCATAGGTGTAAATTTAATCATACGGCAAGCAAAAAGTAATAAAAAATATTCCTACTTATTTCAACCGGAGAATTCACCATCTAAAGTGTGTTTTGTAATATAAAAATGCCCTTTTTTTTACTTAACTACAATTGGTTTCAAAGTTAACCTAAGCCTGAAAATAGATAATTTGCTATAAGTACATTTTACCATCAGTTGCGTTAATTTGTCGATCAAAAAACCGACCCTAACTAATGACATTTGAGCAACTTCGGCTTGAATCCACACATAATTCAATAAAAAAAATTGTATCGACTGAAGTAATCATCATTCAAACATACAGTAATACAGCGGTACTATATAATTGATGATCATTAATATTGTTAATCACTCACACATCACTGTGCTGATGCGTGCTATGAAAGCACATGTTGTATTTAAATCAGAAAAGGGACTACCAACAGTTCTGTCCCCTACAAAATAGTAACAGAACCCGCCTATATGAAACTGTTGGTAAGTACCCAAAAGTTTGTGCAGTTGTCTGAATATTTTAACATTCTCTGCAATGTACAGTTCCAGGCTGCTGCTGTGACACACAATAAAGGAATGAGTTGAACGTTTTCTTAGGTAGGGGATCTTTTGTATTTTTTTGTGTAGTCCGGTACACAATGTAAACTGTCTGAACACTGAACTATATAACGTAGCACACCCAAGAAGAATTCGTAAAAAATCACATACAAATCGAGAGTGACCAGTAGGCACAGACCTACTTCACGGACAGCGCTCTCTATCTTCATTGTCTTTATCAACTATTAGGTTCACCCTAAAAGACTGCTCAGACAAACAAACAGTACATTTTCAGGACGATTAGTGCCGGCCTCTGACCATGATCTAAAGTGACACCATCTCCTGGCAACAGCAGGGGCATGTTACTAGCTTTATAGAGGCCTCAAAGCAGCAGTTTAAATTTAATATTGCTGAATGTTGTAAAATTAAGCCACATACTGGCAACCCTACAATTTTGCTCGCAAATATTATACCATATTTTATGTGAGAACTGTTGGCTATGGTTTAAGTTGGTACAATATGTTAATGTCGAAAGTTATACTGGTTTTATTAATATTAACTCAAACAATTTTTAGTTTAGATTTGAAATCTGCGTTTGCAACTTTCGTAATTATTTTAAATTAAAACGGGTAGGAGGATCAAACTTGTAGGATCAAATGATAGTGATAGCTAGAGTGAGCTTGGCCTTCTATTGTCGGATAGTCTTAATTATGCCTTATGAATTAATGTGCATAATAATAACACGACGTGTCGTATCAAATGCATAATGATATGCCGTAAAGCCCGCCCAAGGGAATGATTCGTTGTCCTTAGGTTAATGAGGTAGGTACTTCAGCTGTTTAATTACGTAATACCTAGTGTTTATGAATAAAAAATAATGTATGAATCATAGAACTGAAGCTATAGCGGTTAGAAATCATTTTAAAATATGAACGGTTTTACTAATTGTTTTAGTACCTACCTAGGTAATTTATGCGGACCGACATGACGCGACGCCGACGCGACGCGACGCCAGCGCCAGCGCCACAACGACGCCGCGCCCCGGCGCCGGCGCCGGCGCCGCGCCATCCATTTCGAAATTATTTAGACGCTTTTTTTCATGCTTCATTTCTACTGGTGACAAAGTTTGCAGGCCGTCTGTCTGGAGGCCTCCACAACCACAACTGATTTCAATAACAAGACCATTATTTTCACATACCTTTGTCTACCTACATAGTAATGCCTTATCTTTTCTTATCGTATCCACATAAAATCTGGTGATATTTTATAGCTACTGTCGTAAAAATCATAAGGGCTTCTTTATGACGGTCATATCAGGCTGACTTTGAATCTGCTGTTTGTAATATGGTGCTAAGTTCAAGTTTATAGCTTGTAATTTTGAGGCTTGAATACTTTATAGCGATTGGTAGATAGGTAACAACTAAATTTTTTTAACACAGTCGTCTATTAGATTTCGTCAAAAGCTACACCACAAAACAAACACCAGTTTTACATTACAATACAATAAATACAATTAATTTTATTTCAGCTCTCACACACAAAGTATTACAGCCTATTACAGCCATATTTTAAGCAGATAGGTACACAAAATTTATATAAATAAAAACATCTAAAAATATCTAAAAAAATGCAGTATGCACATTCATCCAGTGCTTCATGAATGCGCAATCTACATCCATCCTTCCCACTATGAGCTTCAGGTAGCTGTTGGCATTGCCCCGCACCCGGCACATCATAGATGATGTTCTATTGCGAATGATCTCGTAGAAGTCATCGACGCGAACATTCGCAAACATGCCAGATGCGCTACAGAAGCGCGGCAGCCCCAACAGCATCCTGAAACCATTATTATACTGGATGCGAAGGGCATTCGCACAGAGCCTAGTTTGGAAGAGCAACGACGCTCTGCCGTCATACAGTGTAAACTAGTACGGAGGGTAGTCGCTTGACTGTACAATGGCTTCTTTGCAAACTTACCTCAATAATTTTTGTCATCGTAATGTGTTAGATTTTTCTTGCTAGATCGTTTTTGCTTGTTTTATTTAGATTTTTTTAAATTATAAACCCTACAGTTAAGTAGCAGGCAATAGATACATAAGTTGTGAATTAAGTTAATGTTAAATAGCATAAGGTAAGTGTAAAAAAACCAGCTACGCTGTGTATAGTTGACCCATAGTTTTGCAAGACATAAAATAATGAATGAATAAAAATGTCAAGCGGATTTTGGGATATTTTTGATTCAAAATCCCCTTGATTCTGTTTTTCGGCTGCCTTGGAAAATAAATCTAAAAGTTACAAAATTCCCATAAAGAAGATTTCCCAAAGTGGATTATAGGACTAACCCATAAATCATAAATCACACACGCGAATTTTGTTTGATGAAAAATAGAAGTTAGGTATTACTGAATTAGTATCTTAGTGCAGCGATGTATCTACGAGTATGTAATATAGTAAAGACTTTGTGAAATTTCTTAGGGACCCGTTTAGTTTTATCAAAATATCTTATGGATTACCCGAATAAATAAATAGACAGACAAAATTATGTAGACCAAATACATTTTTGTAACATTTACTTATAGAAAAAATATGAATATTATGTAAAAAAATGTGGGTTTATTGAAGGTAGGTAAATGGTATACTTAGTTACATAGATCGAGTTAAGTACGTATACCAAGTATAAATTGCGCGCTCATCTAGCGAATAAATTTAGATAAAGTTATAGCTCGCGCGCAGGTACTAGTTTAAATATAGCTACAAAATTAAATGTAGTTTTTGATGAAGGTATATGTTTATGTAAGCAGAGGGGTAGGTATACCTAATTATGATTTTTTTAACCCGTCGCGCCGTTGTGGACCTAGTCTTTAAAATTAGAGCTCTATATAATGTTACAGAATTATGGTATGTAATGTTATGACACACTCACTTGTGTTGACCTTGTAAACTCATGATTGCCTCAGGGTTAGAATCCTCTGCCTGATAAATCACCTTACCCAGAAATAGAAACTAACGATCACGAAAGGTTGTGGTCCAACTAAAAAGAAAAAAATGCCGGGGAGTAAAAAGATGCGATGAATTTGGTATAAATAGGTACATAAACCTACTTAAGTACAACATGTTTTGATGAAAAAAGGTTTGAAAAAGCTATCCGCTTAATTTACAAGACCAATATTACCTGATGCTGCTTCAAACATCCTTTTGAAAGTCTTCTACAAAGACTACGAATATTTATGATACAGACTTTTACACACTACTAGCATAGATTGTCTTTGCAACCGACTTAATAGGATTGACCAACAGTCCAATTAGCAGCTTCATGCCTAGCTCGAGTTAGCTCGAATTTCACGCCGGATTAAATTAACGCCCCAGTACGGTATTTAGTAAAACTTTAATTAATTCAGACTGACCCGTAATACCTTCCAAGTGGCTGTAAAGCCAACCCTTATTCATTACGCTTGAAATTGTATCTGGTATGTTACAAGAAAATGTGGCTTGTTTCTAAAAGAATGAACCGTACCTCCTTTATAACTTTCTGAAACAAAATTTAGGAAGAAAATTATTGTCACCAAAAAATAATAGCAAATATATTAAGAGTATATGTAAGCAGCGTGATCTTCTTACTCGATGCCAACTTTAGCAAATACGAGCGTAATAATATGATATTGCAGAAGCGAAATGCAAATTAGGGAACTTAATAACCTAGCTGTATGCGGGCATATTCGTGGGTTTAATGAGGTTTAATGTAAGTTGAGACGCGTACAGCCTGCGACGTCTAATGACCGTTTTCTCCCCGCTCCCATGTAACGAACGCTACCTTTGAAGCCACAGGTCGTTTGCAAATTCATACGTGTTTTGTATGCGCATTTCATTAATTTTGAAATGTGTTTGGGCTCATTTTTCGGGTTAACCTTGTTTTAGGTTATCCTCAGGGAGGTTTTCATTACAAGTTTTCCTAATGTATGTGTATATTATAAAGGCAACTCAGAAGAAGCTGTGAAGTTTTCATTAAAAAATAAATATTTTGGTTTGATTGATTCTAAAATTTTAGTCTGTAGACATATTTTTTTTTGGGAGAACCATTGTCCTTCATACAAATACAAATGTTTTAAATACAACAACAACAACTCTATAGCACGTTTACTATCATCAATAGCTTTGGTGTGATGATAAGCATTTTGTATCATCTTCATCTATTATTTATATTATTATTTAACTTTTAAGAATGACCTAATTATACTTTAAATAAGTATGAACATTTCGTTATTCTCAACTGCTAAAGCTAGAAAAGTGTATATAAAAATAAAGGTATTATACCTACATGGAGATAGATTATCCTGGTAGGTACTTCAGTTTGCAACTTACGTTCGGATGCCATTTACTTGTTCAAGTGTAGCACTAAATTCCTACCTGTAACAATTTGGGGAATTTCCCAGTATGCCGAACATCCGAAGCGATGAACATAAAACATTGGAACGTTCCCGTCTGCTGTCAAATTCCAATAAAATTATTAAAGGAATGACTTCACGCACCTTCCAATAAACGTCTTATCGATAAACTTTTTCATTAAGCCACAAACTTTATAAAGTAGAACTTCGAATGACTTTAAAACCATTAACATCAACCAAGTAACTAAGTAGGTACTTTAGTAAGTTAGATAAGACAAGTAATACTAGTTACGTATCTTATCTTGAAAAATAAAGTCATTGTGTTTGAAGACCTGAAATTTCACATACCTAACTGCAAAAAGAAAAGTAAAAATAAGTTTGTCTAAATTCCAGATAAATTGAGCATTCCACTAGAATATATCTTTCAAAAATATATTTGAGATTAGAATTTACTTAAATTACTTTACACTTTACTTAGCGGATCTTTGGTGTTTTTTTTGTATCGCTTTAGAACTAATTTCAGCTGCGAGGTAATAAAATATGATCGGTGGTACATACTAATCAATGAACCTTGTAGTAGGTACCTACCTATATTGCTCGTGATAGTAGTAGAGTTCTTTGTGATACTTAGAGTTCGTTCAAGGAAAGACTACCACCATACCTATATCTGCCACCGAGCAGTAATAATGCTCGCATTGGTATGTTCCGGTTCGAAGAATGTCTCATGTCATGTGCCTATAATTTCACTGGAAACCATACCGTCCAGTGAAATTAGAGGCACATGAGACTTTCTGATGTTGCAAGCGTACATAGGCTAAGTGTACGGCCCACAATATGGTAAGCGGTTACCGCAGTCTATGGACGCTTGCAATACCAGAGGTATCACTCGCGGGTTGCCACTTTGAGGCTAAGATCGAAAGCCTCATGTGCCAGTAATTTCACCGGAAACTATACCCTTCACACCGGAACACAGCAATGCGAGCATTACTGCTTGGCGGCAGAAATAGGTATGGTGGTAGTCCTTCCCCGGACGAGCTCTATCACAGAGAACTCTACTACTCTTACTACTCTATATTTTTAGTCATAGCTGATGTAATGTTTTTAGTTGGTAACAAAATAAACGTTTTTATTATTATTATTATTAGATAAAGACATCGACGACGACATCTCGCGGTATCAATTGCTAGGTACGTTTACTTTGACCTCTGGCTTTATCGCCGCCGTCGTCAATCGTATCTTCGTTTATTTATATTGCGTACGTTATGACACTTGCTTTTCTGATTTCGAACATAATGTGTGTGAATGTTGAATGATGAAATGGAAACTAGAATGAGTTTCTTTATATACTTATAGCCTGACAGCCGTATACAGTCAGCGCAGTGCGAGCTAAAACGTGTCTGTTATACTTTAACGTTTAGCGAAATAAACCCCCTCATCATGTTACGCATAAATAAGTGATAAACTAGCAACTACGGGCCAATTAAGTAATAATCTACATCTATTATTATGAGTGTAATTTTAAACAAATTCACTAAAATTAACTTGTTTTTTTATTATGCAATGAGCCCAGTTTGAATTAGCACCAGTTATTGGAGTTTCTTATCATAAATAGACTGTAAATATTTGTCGTGTTAAATATTTTCCAATTTCGCCAACATTATTTAAGAAAAAAAAACAAATAAAAAGTTTAACATTGACTATGGAATGTAAAAGTAAGTTTTATTTTATCTTGTTATTATTATTATTGTTACTAGCCTGCGTCGTCCCACTGCAGGGCAAAGGCCGCCCTTTTCTCTTATAGTATATATATCGTTATAGTAGCGAAAAATGCTTAGGAATGTCTAATAAAATTAAGCAAGGTTAAATGTATTTTAGTCAGTGTGAAAATACTTGACGGTGCGATTGAAGTGGATTACGGAAATGAGAAGATTATTCAATTTGAAGATTGCTGGCTACGAGATAACTGCAGGTACGTTTTTTATACCTAATACCCTTGCCTACTTTAATCTTCCGGAAAAATAATGGTACTTAGAGGTACATAAGCCAAATAAAATAAAAACAATAAAAATAAAAGCTGTTCTGCTTAGAGCTAGGTTTTTCTACTCTGTTTCTCTGAACCAAAACCTAGATCAAAAGAAAATAAACTTTTCTATTACTAACTGACTATTCCTTTCTTTTTAATTCCAGATGCACCTCTTGCTATCATGCAGACAAGTTTCAAAGAGCTAAGCATCTTCTAGCAATACCAGAAGCGAAAATTAATGATGTTGAATGTGTAAACTCTGACATTTTAATTAAATGTAAGTGCCTACCTAGATTTTTCAAATTGAGAAATGCTAAAATAAGCCTAGATTAGATATATAGAATAGCAACGTTTTCAGGGAGTGATAACCATGAGACTATCTACGCAACTGACTTCTTGGTACAGTTTCATTATAAAACATGGAAGAGCAGCCGTAGATTAACCAGCCTTTTGTGGCGAGGACCTAAAGTTGCTGACAAAGTTGCACAAGTCGATGTCGCCGAGTTTCTCAGTACAAAAGAAGGTTCTAGAAAGGTGTTCCAGTCCCTACTAGATTATGGAGTTTCATTGATTCACGGGGTAATCTATTGTTTGCAAAGTAGCTACATTGGCATTGCTATGCTATTGTTTTAATAAGTAATGTCATGACCGAGAGAGATTAATGAGTATTGACCGTGATCACAATCAGTGTAAGCAAACTCAATTTCCATGTTTTGTCATAAATCAAAATTGATTTACACAACATTTAGATTTTGTGTAAATGGTGCATGAATAAAGAGTTAATATTGTTAACTAACTAATGGAACAGCCCACTAATTTTTCTTTTTGAGTTCTTACCAGTGCGTCCTCTAGCAGAAAACCTAAATTTCAGGAATTCCGTTAGTCCACTTCATTAGAAAGAACCCCTTCAAAATTTCGGTTTCTAGGACTTATAGTTTAGGCTGTGTGTGTGTGTTAGGCTGTATCAGTGTTATATTTTAATTTTTATTATTGTAAAAAACGCTATGTTTTCAGGTTAACGCAACAGTGGAAGCGACTGAAAAGGTGTGCCAAGCTCTTGGCGGCGTCCAGCATACGCTTTTTGGAGGCATGTGGAAGTTCACTAGTATTGCTGAACACGCAGACACGGCTTACACAAACCTACCTCTGGCTGTGCACAATGATAATACATACTTCACAGAGGCTGCTGGGTAAATATTACGGTTTTTTGCGTGGTACCTTCTACAATAAAAATATAGTATAAATGATGATCAAAAATAATCATTACCGGCATGATTAACTAACAATCATTCAAACTTTGACATTCATAATAATTCTGTGATTAGTTTCTGCTTGTGGCTTTGGTCGTGAGTTTTCTTTAGGAACTTTTTACACCAAAATATATTATATATTGAGTTTAATCTATGAGGTAGCAATGTACTTATATAATATTATGACTGTTTATATTAATAAACAAAATACACACATGCCTATCCGTTTAGTGGATTTGTCGTGATTGAGTAACTTAGGAAAGAAAGTGCTACTCTACAAAGATATCCAGATCTACAGATATATAGATAAGAGTAGTAGAGTTCTGTGTGATAGACCTCGTCCGGGGAAGGACTACCACCATACCTATTTCTGCCGCCAAGCAGTAATGCTCGCATTGCTTTGTTCCGGTGTGGAGGGTATGGTTTCTGGTAAAATTACTGGCACATGAGGCTTTCGATCTTAGCCTCAGGGTGGCAACCCGCGAATGATACCTCTGGTATAGCAAGCGTCCATAGGCTGCGGTAACCGCTTACCATCTTGTGGGCCGTACGCTTGGTTGCCACTTCAGTTATATAAAAAAAAAACCCATTTTTTTACTCAGGTGAAACTTGAACCTACGTCCTGTCTCTTGATATTTGTACTGTGTCCTTGATATGAGTGCTACTCTACATTATGGCTTAGAACAAAAGATTATCGGTGAAAAATGTTCACTAAAAAAGTAGAACAAAGGATTAAAATGTAAGATTAATATTTTAAAAATATATTATGCACTCTGGATTTTAAAAATAGCACCAGTAGAGAATATGCATATGGGCATGTAAACGGGAAACTTAGAATCAAACTTCATTCTCTGTCTTGTCTAGTAATCAAGTTTCAATGGAAATACTTTACTTCAAAGTTGCCAAAACTTGGAGCTTCTTCTCTTCGTCTAACTTCAAATGGCTATTGGCTACGTTGAACTATGCAGAGTGTCTTTGATAAAATATATCGTTATTATACACTGCGAGTATATTTTTTACTAAAATTCATTTACACAAAAAAAATAATTAATTATTTACAAATAGGGCTGTGACAATTTGTAAGTCTTGAAATCTCCAGTTGTTTTTTTTTAATAAATGTTCAGACTCGAAAAAAAACGATATTTGTATCATCATTCACATCTTCATAACCATCCAATATCACCGTAAAATATAAGTCCACAACAGCTTGAGCTCTTGTCATCAGTTATGGATAACAAATAATTTAAACTAACTAGTAGACCGTGGATGGCCTCTATCGGGGCCTAACAATTTTGAAAAGCCCTCGCTTGCCCTCAAAAGCACGGAAGCGCTAGCGTAATCACAAATAAATGGTCTGCTCATACGTTATTTCAAGGTCTACAAACGTATCAAAATGTCGTATTAAGACTGAGACCCTGTATGAATTTGAGCGGTGCTCGGCTCCATTTGCATAGTGTGGCTTCTGGTTAGTCCTAAATCAACTCGCTTATCGGGCAAGCAGTTTGGTTTAAATGGATTTTGAAAGCAAGGTGCATGCTAATACTGGATTATTTATGCAAGGGTCACAGTCCCAGGCAATCGATGTGCGGAAACGAGAATATAGAGATGTCCTCTGCTTGCTGGCTTCCTTTATTATTTAAGCTTGATCATTTCCTTAGAGCATTAAGCTTAGAGCACATCGAAAGATTTAACAAATAGTATACCTACCGTTATTGCATGGTCAACCTGCGTATTCGCCGTTTCGCGTATTTGTGCTTGTTAAATTTGCAAATTAGTCAGAAAATAATCACACTAATATTATAAATGCAAAAATTTAGATGTTTGTTTGGTTGTTTAGATGGATGTTTATTCCTCTATAATTCGACAACCACTAAACCGATTTGGCTGAAATTTAAAACATAGATAGGCCATTCATTCCATAGGCAGAGGCCATAGGCATTCTAGGCTGGGGCGCGTGGAACTGGCGTAAATTCACCTAGCTTTAAGACGTTTTATCATTTTGAAACGTGTTGTAATTTTATTGAAATAAATCATTTTTGACTTTGACTTTGGCCACTTTTTATCCCAAATTCACTATTTCTAAAGAAGTCGCGGCAGCCAGTAATTTTTATAAAAAAGAAAAGTAGCGTCAATGTAAAACGTAAGATTTTATATTTATCTCATGATAAACGCGGAGAGAGGGAATGACAGTATCTAATAATTCTTTTAGAAAAATAGCTTTTTAATAAAGCTTGTTATATTTTCAAGAGGTTGTCTATTTTGTTACCCAGATCGGTAGAATCCCGTCTTCTCCACCATTATTATTCCAGCGTTGGAAAAGCTTTCGTTCGTCGGTAGCTTTCGAGTTTTGGTTAGTAATTCGTTTACGGTTTCGACTTCTGAAGACTGCATTGTGAATTTCAGTCGGATACCTAATAGCAGAGGCTCCATTTTCATTTACTTTTAGTATTACCATCTTTTACCAGTGGATAATGTCAAACAGAGACTGTGGAAATGGATCCTACTAATCCTACTAATATTATGATTGCGAAAGTCTGTGTGTATGTTGTTGTTACCACGTATCTCCGCAACAACTTTACTTTACAGGTTGTGACTGTAGGTTTGTAGAGAATTTGGAATGTTTAAGTCTTGAAATAACATATAGTTACTGCTTTCACTACTTTTTATTCCGAAAAAAAAAACTCTTCCTGTAGGATAGCATAAATACTAAAAAAGCGCAGGTGAAACCGCGCGTGTCAGCTTGTTTATAATATTTATGAGACGGTCTATAAACTTATCAGACACGCTAGCAGATGCGTTTACTATGTTAATAGACATTGAATAATATCAATTATTTACTCAGATTATTAGTTTTAGTAGCTTAATATTATTTATTCTGTGGCTAAAGAAATAAACTCTCAGTTTAATATTTGCTATTCATAGAATCGTTTGCTTTGTGGCCTTCCTTCAATAAATACCTCATTTCCAGTCTCCAAGTCCTTCACTGCATAGAACACTTGAACCCTGTGGGTGGAGAAACGATCCTAGTTGATGGCTTCTACGGAGCTAAGCTTCTGAAAGAGGATTGTCCGGAATGCTACCAGTTCCTCACCATATTTGATGTAGAAGCCGAGTATATTGAGAATGGACACCACCATACATACTCGGCACCTGTTATCATAGTGGATAAGATGACTGAAGATATAAAGCAGATACGGTATATTTTTATATCTTTTTTTATACCACTAAAGTGGCAACCAAGCGTACGGCCCACTTGATGGTAAGCGGTTACCGTAGCATATGTATGTTTGCAACATCAGAGATGTCACTGGCGGTTTACCACCCTGAGAGGTTAGATGGAAAGTCTCATGTGCCTGTTATTTCACCGGAAGCCATACCCTTTAAACCGGAATACAGCAATGCGAGCATTACTAACTTGGCGGCAGAAATAGGTATGGTGGTAGTCCTTCCCTGGACAAGTGCTATCACAAAGAACTCTACTACTCTTAATAATATAATTTAAACTCACGAAAGAGCTTTCTAAGCTTCTTTGGGACATTCATCGGTGTTTGTGATATTTCATGTGTATTACACGTTTTATCATTGTTATTTCACTTTATTATACTTACATTAAACAAAACAAGAAATACATTTTTTATTATTATACTACAAAAAACCAATATCTTTTAAACAAAACATTGTCAAAAAATGGAAAAACTCTGGAGTAGTAATAACTATTGTTACTTAAACTAAACTAAGTTAAAACAAACATTAATAAATGAGTAGACGAAGCTAAGCAATTGCTTTGGCAACACATTATCCATCCTAAGATTGCCTGGAAGAGATCGCTTTTAGTGATAAGGCCGCCCATTGTTACACTTTTATGAAAATGTTTTTATCCTTTCTGTATTTATTTTTAAGGTGTACAATAAAGAGATATCTATCTATCTATCTATTACCCAAGTAAGTGGGCACTAACGTTTTCTTACATTTAAACCATTTTTAGATTCAACGTATACGACCGCTCCCCAATGGCCTTCAAGCGTCCCGACGAATGCAAGTCCTATTACTGTTCCTTGAGAAAGCTGGGTCAATATTATGAGAACCCCGAGAACCAGTGGCAGTTCAAGCTAAGTCCAGGTACTTTACCAGAGTTATTGTTACGGTTTGAGTTAAAGCCCATAATGTTTCTCAACAGGGAGATAATAATTTGAGTTTCAGCTAAGTCTATTATTTGTCTATTATTTAATTCTTTATAAAAATAATATCAAGATACACAGTTTAAGTTTTATACAGTCAGTGTTTGTGTACAATAATATTCCCCTGATTTCATTTAGCTATAATATCAGGACACGAGAGCACTAGTGGTCTAGTGACAGTGAATTCGAATCCGTCGTGGGTTCGAATCCAGTCGTGCACCAATAGATTTTTCGCTACGAAACATTTTTGTGCGCAATGCCAGTGCTCTCATACGGTGAAGGAAAATATCGTGAGGCAATCGACATGTCCAAGAATTACAAATTCGAAAGACATGTGCCATCCATCAATCCGCATTGTGTCCGCTTGGTGGATTAAGACCCAATCACTCTCGCTCCAGAGTAGGCCAGTGTCTCAACAGTGGGAACATAAGTAGGCTGTCATGATGATAATATCACGATTAATAGACGGTAATAATAATAATAATAATAATGCTGGACAATCCACACAGCATCATCTAGCCCCAAAGTAAGCTGCTGTTAAACAGAGCTGTATTATGGGTACTAGATGACTGATCATATATATTATATATTTATACAATACAATACATAGATAGATATTTTTTATTATATAAGGTCATTCATTATCAACCTGACAAACTTAAGGGGTAGGTTCCACACATAAAAAAAAAAATACTTGTACTTTTTTTTTTTTTTTTAAACGTTTTTTTTTTTATAAAACAAAAAAAAAATATTACGTAATTCTGCTTTATAATTAGTTATCCTTGTTAGAAATCGAAAAGGCAGCGCTCGGCACGTGTTAGTGACCCGCGCGTCAATGAACTGCGGGTCACTAACCCGCGCGTCCTTGACCTGCGCGTGTCCTTGACCCGCTACGGGGCGCGCACACTCGAATATTTCATTATTACGTCGCTTAACTCGATTCCCAACAATGATAAATAATAATTGAGCGGAAAAACGTAATCGATTTTTTTTTGTTTATTTGTGATTTTTAAGACAAAACATACATAAAAAAAAAAAAAATTATAGGTACAAATATTTTTTTTTTTAGGTGTGGAACCTATCCCTTAAGTTTGTCAGGTTGATAATGAATGACCCTGTATATAGAAAATACCCAGAACACCCGGAACAAATATTTGTAGATCGTACAAACATTTGTTCCGAGGCGGGAATCAAACCCGCAACCTCTGCGTCGCAGGCGGACCTGCGCCCGCTGCGCCACATCGGTTGTCAATAATCTTTTAGACTTAGCCGGACTGTGCCGATGTTTTTTAGTTTTTGTGTAGTATGCGTGGATTTTGTGGAGTGCATAGTCCAGCACAGCTGTTAAAACACCTAAGCGAAATGTATTCTAATTTCAACTCAAAAATTATATTTGAAATAAGGAAAGCAGGAGTTTTGGAAGAAGCGCGCGACGTCCGCGACCGACGTCTCGTGCCGTATACCACCATGCCTGATTTCTGTATTATATTTTCAGGTACAGTGATGGTTATGGATAATTTTAGAGTTCTACACGGAAGGACAGGGTTCTCCGGACAGCGAGTACTCTGCGGGAGCTACGTGTCGCGCTCCGATTGGTTGAACAAGGCACGGAACCTTGGCCTCATAAACTAATTTATTTGCTCTTCACAGTTTTATTTAAATAGTTTTATTCAAACAAAATATAATATTAGTTAGTCGGGGTTTAAACCTCACGCGTTGGTAAGGTTCAATCTCAGTCTACCTATATAAAAAACGAATACGTTACTGACTGTCTGTAAATCAACGCAAAGCTTCAACTGCAAGTGCCTTGTCTTTCTTTCTTTCCTAGGCGTATACAAAAATAAATTACTAATATAACGGGAAACCGAAGTAAATTAAAATAGTAATGTGGAGTGAACAAAGCCGCGGGCGGGAAGTATCACTGGCATATTCGACCGTATAATGAAACAAGCTCTCAAAATAACTTAAATCGAATGAATATAGATATCGTTATCATTTCACTATTAAAAATATAGCTTACTTTTTTGTTGAAAAAAAAAATGGAATTCTTGAGCCTCTTGAATCGCCATCAATCCGCGTTTAATACCGCGCTAATAAATAAATAAAGTCAATGATAAAACAAGTAGGTAGGAATATTTAAAAAATGTTTTATATTATTTCTATTCTGTCTGTTAATCTAATAAGAAACAAAACCAAGTCGCTATTTAGTCTCTTTCGACACGACACACACTCAGCGAATTGGCTGACAAAAGCTCTAGACTAAAATGAATGGAAGAAGGCTTTTGCTAAGCAGTGGAATCCAGTAGGGTTTTTATTTGTGTGTTATACGTGTGTACGCGAGTACTTGCATCCGCATGTCATCCCATAGGTGTTTGCCAGTATATGTTGCGACTGCCGCTTAAAAGGATTGTTTCAACATAAGTAGATAAGATGGCCGGGCGGCCCCAGAGTGGCCAATTTCACGGCAAGACCATTAGCGTCGCTTTCACCCTTTCAACTCTTAAGTTAAAAACTGCCTAAACTGAAACTGCCTATTTGGTCTTTTGGAAAAACTATTGAATCGCTACGTGCTACGGGCGTAGCGGCGTAGCGGCGTAGCACTTAACAACTACTTAAAATAAAATCACGTAAAAAAATACTGTTAAAAATAAAACTGTGCTTGTAGAAGCACGTCAGTTATGTCTTGCTTTGGGCTACTATTGAGCTTGTGTATGTATCGTTTATAAAACGCAGCTAAATGCAGAGGAGAGTAGTATGAAATTAATTAAATATGATTAAATAAGTGAGTTTCCATTCTATATGTTGTTGTTATCTATTCAATACCTTCTAGCAAAGTCTCAGACCAAAACATTTTAATAGTTGTACAACGTGCGTAGCCTTACATAGTACCTCGTCTGGTTATAGCACGACACGACACGTGTCACGAACGGGTTATTAAGCCCGACTATAAACTGGCGGTTATTACCTTCTCAACAACGCAATACTACGTTATTGTCTTACTACAACGGTACAGCTACATAGACAACATGAATTATGTAGCTAGATTAAAACCAATTACAATGTGTCGCAAAGTCGTGTAAGTTCTTTGACGTTCTTATACTCAGTTACTCGTACTACAGTTACATTTACTTCTCACTCACTCAAATAATGTCTAATAAACCTATCTTCATTTTTCAACTTGACAAGTAACAAATTTGTTGCAAAAAACTTATCACACGTAAGGTACATTGGTGTGAAAGAGATAACTTGACACTTTAACAGGCAGACGACAGCCACACATCACATCACTATCACACTAATATTATAAATGCATAAACTTGGATGTTTGGATGTTTATTAACCATTAACTCAACAACCACTAGACCGATTAGACTGAAATTTAAAACATAAATAGATGATGACCGGAAATAGGACATAGAAGTTATTATCTCTGAAAAAAGTACAGTTTCCGATATCCACGCAAACGCAACGAAGTCGCGGTCAAGTTAGTTAGTTTATTTATAGTATTTGCATAATTGTCATAAAAATATGCAGAAGACGAAGGAATGTAGAGATGATGCTTGCAGAGTGATTGGAATAAAAAAAGGAGGCAAAAAATTACAAAGTAGTACACGAAAAAAAGTATTAGCTAAAAGCTACTCTCGCAGTAAAGAAACTTTGCTATTATAAAATAGAATAGGCCAGTGAAAAATAAAAATGTGCATTGCGCACATAATTCACCCTCAAGCTGTTTAGTTTAGTAAACATTGTGAGTTGTGACGAGACCGTCAATCCAAATTAAAAATTCGAAACACATGCCAATCACTCAATATAAAACTTTTGACGATGATGATCATAATAGTTTTAACTCTCTAGCTTGAACGATTCAGGAAAGGAAATGGTGACACAAACCAAAGATTGTGACCAAAGTAACCCGATTTTCTTAAAACTCATAAAAATATACCTGATTGGTTTACGCAGCCAAGTCTGAAACAGACAGCCGCTGACATTGAATTCCCAATTTCCAAATATGCGTTAAAAATATTCTCCGTAACCGTCTGAGCCTGTCAATGACAATTTACCTCTTCAAGGCTTATTTAATTTAATGATTACATATCACAAAGGCTATCAATGAATTATATCAATTCAGAGTTTGAGAGCTTATTCGTTGAACCTCATTTAATAAGGTTAGTATCTGTTTGTTTTTTAAATCCATTTACTCAAGGGTTCAAGGTTGAGAGTCAGAACAGGTCTGATTAAGTTGTTTAGTTTTCGATACAAGTTTTATTTACTAAGCAAAAGTTTAAGTAAGTAAGAAGTAAAATTAAATATGTAGCATAAAATCTCGTGATATAAGCAGTTAAAGGTTAAAAAAGACTGCATTTGCAAACGTATTCAGTAAAAAATACACAGAGAAAGCAAGATTCTCCCTCGTATACAAGGTGTTAGTTAGCAAAGACTCTTTCATACGTAGCCAGCCAGCGCCTGAAACATTAAATAAACAATATTTTTCAGAGGAGAAAAATGTTATTTTACCCTCGATAAAATAGGCAGCAGCAGGTAGGGGCTCTCAGAAAATAATTTTGTCACTTACTTCCAAGCGAACTAGCACGTAATCGCCGGTACTTGTCCCGTGAAGGGGCATTGTACGTGATGATGGATAAAACCCTAATCCCTTTCGGAGCATTTGTTTGAAGGCTCTTATCGCGGATCAAGATGATGGCGGGTCCATTGTTTTAGACGGCCATCCTACACATAGTACTACGTGAGCGACAAACGCGGCATTGCTACGTGATGCGATACTACAAATTGTCAAATATTGTAGCAATTAACGTAAACATTTGGTTTCGTTTAAATTTACGCTGACTGCGTGGACTTTGCAGCTATCATACGTGCGACACTTACGAACAATGTTTGTACTAACTTAAGCCAAAACGTTCAGTTACGTAAAATTTTGCTAACTACGCCTCATGATTACAATAGAAATGTATCTGCTTAATATCTACTGCGGGTTGATCATACAACTCTGTTAGCGACCAATCTCCATTGATCTACATCTCATACTTTCTAATGAGACAGTTCCGCTGAGATCGACTCAATCTGACAGATGATTATAGTTCGCACAGCGGATCTAGGCTTCCGTGAAGTTAGCCGTTTGTGATGCGCAAAGACAATTTAGTTTGAAAAAACTCCATTGCGCATCGAAGCCGAGATCCGCCGTGAGAACTATACATAATCACTCATCGATGATTTCTCTACAAACACAATACTTTCGGTACTATAGGTATTATCAAGTCGACATAACCTGTCGTCTCGAGTGAATAGTGAGCAATGCGATTGAATTAAACACTCATTGTACTAGACTTGGTGCGCAAATTAAACTTTAGACATTTTAGATCGATCGGTTTATTAAGAATAAATAATTGGTAATAGCTAAAAAAGATTTTCAGAATGCATTAAACTGTCAAAGTATGCAGTCAAGAACACCCAAGAAATTACAGTTAGCACACAAGTCGCATGTCGCATCGAGTCGCGTTGCATCGCGCCTTTCGTCGCTCACGTAAGACAATGAGTTAACATTAAAGCTTTTGGTAATACATATAACGATATTCGTTATATTATACGTGGAATAAACGTAGGGTAGGTACACAGTTGGCTTTGATTTCATTGCCCTCATAACACCGTCTTGAATTTTTTATCCCTTTTTATTGTGTTTCAACTTTTTGCACATACGATAACAGTTTCTGTCTACCAACTAGAATTACAAACGACTTCGTTGACTTTTTGTCTACGTTTGCGGTCAAACTTACGTTAATCACTTGGTCGAAAATAAGATGGTAAAGATTTTTTTAGAAAACGCTTATGGAAACGCTTTTTACATTATTGAAGATGATATAAACAGCGTCCAGTGGTAAGTTGGTAACTCTGTGTCCCACACTATAAGTGTTAAGTAGACTTGCCTAGGGGGCCTAATATGGGTCCTCACGCTGGTTTCCTTCAGGGTATTGCACGTGATACTGCGCATACATACATTTATCGAATAGAAAAATCTATTGATGCAATGCCGAGTTTACCGACGTAATATGACCTATCTATACAACGGATCGGAAGTCAAGGGCAATTCCACTAAGCATTCAAGGCGTTATTTTTATGTACCTACAGCTGCTACAATAAACCTATGTATTGAATGAAATGAAACAGCTCTACAGCACAAAACTGTATACATAAAATCTATTATCTGTTCTATGATAAATTGATAAGGGAGAAGTATGACGTTTTACCATGAGTTTTACCATTAGTTTTACCACGCCAAGCTTTCTTTGCTCAATACGTATTAAACATTGAAGTTGTAGGTTAATGAAAACGTTTGTCACAGGATTATATGCTGTTCTCGAATTAGTGTCAAAGCGACTCCTAGAGTTAAAGAAGTCGAGCCAAATATGACATTCTGATTATTATTGCATTTGAAATCTTGAATATTGGTTTAGTTAGTTGAGAATGTCTGGGTAATAGAAAGAGTTCGGGATTCTCATCAAAATTCAACGACACATACGAACCTGATGAGACCTTTAAATGTGCTCAAGTAAACTTTCAATTCCATGGATTGTAACGTTGTTTTAAATGGAATGCTCCCAGAGACGTCGTGACTAGAAATAATAAGACTTCGCTTTTAAAAACGGCACTTCACAAATTTTTCGTTTCGATAAAAAGGGAAAATTATTTTCGGGTCTTATTTGAAAATCCCTGGTTTTTAAAAATTATATTTATGTTTAAAACATAGACCTGTAGATGGTGAACTTCCATTTACACTTATGTAGGTACCTATTATAATTTAAAGAAAATCTGCCCATTTTCTTGCTCATCGCAATACTAAACTTGAAGGAAACCGATCAGTTTTAAAACAAGAAAAAGAAATTCAAACCGTGTTATAAACGACTTCAGAGAAGTTATTATTTTCCGTCGGTGAGCAATAAGTACCATAGTGGGAGCAATAAAAACTGGCAAATCTTTCCTGTAATTTCCCTCCATCCATTACTCCAACCTCAATAAAACAGTCGTGAGGAAAAATTTCGATATTGGGGATATGTGTGATATTGCAGCACATGTCACAGCTCAGTCGGTAGTAGCCCTGCCTTCTGCGTAGTACTGTAGGTTGTATGTTTGATTCTATATACCCAGGACAAACATATCGAACATAGATAATAACATATAACATAGAGAGAAAGCGTGTGGGCGCTTAGGACGCGCAGGCAAGCCATAGTGCCTGTGATGTCCGCATGGGCGCTGCAAGCAACTTTGTGTTGAAGTATACGTACCGTTCTGTGAAATAAACTATGAATAGATGTTTGTTTTGTGTCTGAATATTTTTAATGTAAGCTAATGTTGTTTAAAAAAAAGTGAAAAAAGTGTATAAGTGTATACATACGATACGTGCTCTATCAATTTTATGTAGAACAATCTTACTTGGTTTAGGTTTAGCGATTAATGAAATCGCATCTATTTTTTTATAAAATTAAAAACTTTTTTAATTTTATGCATAAGAAGCACTATTAGCTCACCCGTGCGGTTTCACCTTTGTTATATTTCTCACCGTTTAAACCTTCCCTGGACTCTTACAAACATTTCAAGCCTAAAATTAGCCAAATCAGTCCAGCCGTTTTCGTTAATTAGCGAGACTAACGCCCAAAAATTAATTTTAATATATAAGACTAGCTGACCCTCACGGTTTCGCTCGCGTTATTTATCTCGCATTTTACCATTATGTTCTCACAAACATTTCAAGACTAAAATAGCCAAATCAGTTCAGCCGTTCTCGAGTTATAGCGAGACTAACGCACAGCTATCTATTCATTTTTGCATTTAGGAAGAAAAATAATAAGAAATAAGATTTTAAATAAGAAGAAGATAAATTATGAAGAAGAATAAAACAAGATAGGGTAACATCGCACAGTGCACCAATAAAAATAAAATTCTAGTGTTTACTTTTTAACCATGTTGTGTGGGCACTTTATTTTATGAACTGTGAAAGTTTATAGAGCAGCGTGGACGTTTTAATTGTAAGCAAAAGGAACCGCAGTTTTAATTAACTAGTTATTTATGCTAACGCGGTGGTTGGCGTAGCTGACTCCCAACTTTCTTGACAGCACTATTAGTTTCGAAGTTACTTAAAATGTACCCTTCTTCGTTATTTAAACAACAACACATTCTGCAAAATGTTGGTTTAAAAACGCATGCTAAGCTTTGTTTTTTCATTTACCTTCATTTATCTACTGGATATTTATATTTACTGTATATTTACTGTCGACACAAAAAGATAGCAACAAAAAGTAAAGACTAGCTAAAATTTGCACTTCAACGTGAGCATTTTTAATCAAGCTGGCTGTAGTGAAAATAGTTTCGCGTTTTTTAATCCAAGATTTTCAATCCTTCTATAGATTTTTACAAAAAAAAACAAAGTACCTACGAGTAAATAAATAAGTGGTTTTTTTAAAATTTTTTTTACTACTAAAGTGGTAACCAAGCGTACGGCCCACTTGATGGTCAGCGGTTACCGTAGTTTATGTACGCATGCAAATTCATAGATATCACTTGCGTGTTACCATCCTGAGACGTTAGTTAGTAAGTCTCATGTGCCTGTAATTTCACCGGAAACCATACCCTTCGAACCGGAACACAGCAATGCGAGCATTATTGCTTGGCGGCAGAAATTGGTATGGTGGTAATCCTTCCCCGGACGAGCTCTATCACAAAGAACTCTACTACTCTTGAAATGTAGTTTATTTAACTACTCACTATATACACGTTAATCAGCATATTATCACAATACACTATTGAGCTGGTTTTGACCACTATTACGTTTAAAGCAGTTTTGAACAAAACAACAGAAAGTACCAAAAACATTTTGGCGGAATGGGCGGAAATTGTCTAACATCGCAACAGCTGACCCAGGTGCGTGTGAGTGTAATGATTCTAATAAATTTGACTGTATTCATACAAAAACCTGGTCGCTAGCAAACAGTAATAATATAATATTACTCTGTGTCGCTAGCGCCCGCTAGCGGTAACTAGTGCTCTGGACACTGACACATGAACAGGTATGCTAAATCAATGAGCTCAATACAATGATTACAGAATTTTGATGATAATCTGATTTATATCTGAATGCAGTCTTTGGACGGGAAGAATGATTTACAGCCGGCAGCCGTAAATCAAACGGAGAGCCGGCTTATCCAGAATTCCAGAATTTCATTTAACTGTGACATAAATCATTCAAAAACACCTACCCACACAGTTCAGTTTCATGTTACTAAGATTATTTTTTATTTCTTTGTTATACAGAACGATAGGCATCTTTACTGGCCTAGGGCACGGTATTTATTTTTACATGTTCTTGAAAGTGTATCAAACCTACACGTGGTTTCTTTGCTTTTGTTAATATTATTAAAGATTCAAAACTCGCGTTACGTTTCTTTTGTATATGTTTTCGTTTCACGTTTCTTTTTATGTTTTCGAAACAAAAGTCATACTTACTGAAGCACTAGTTGTAAATCTTTGTCTGGTCTTGGATGGACCATCCTCGTAATGACGTTTTTTATCTCATTAAACAATTTAAAATTAATTTTCTATTTCTAAATGTTAAGTTGAAAACTTTTAGACATTAACTAAGTTAAGCTAAATTCATTACAAAAGTGACTAATCCCATGGGTTGCAGAGCAATTCATTTGTATTTAAACTAAACCTGTTTCATTTGCAAGGCGTAAGTAATAAAAGCTGTTGACAATCCACCTGTTTCAGGCCATCGTTCTAAAGGTAGGTCTACATTATATTAAATAAATGAATATTTCATAGAGATCTAGGCAAAATCTCTAGCCATCTTAACTAAGCAAAAAGTTTTGAAAACCGATTGGGTAGGTAGTTTTATAGGGTATTTTATTATAAGCGCATAATATTCAAGGAATATGTTCCACACACACAAAAAAAAATACATGTACGTTTTTTTTTTACAGAAATGGTGTCAAACTAAAGCGAAATGGAGCAAGAATAACAATACAAGCATCGCATCGGTTTGCGAAGCGCAGTGTGCCCTGCAACCCATGGCTTTGCTCACGTGGTACCAGGATAAAAATAATCTAAATTATACAAAGGTAGGTCGTAAACTATACCAAATTTTAACAAAATCGTTTCAGCTGTAACGATTTGAGTGAGTTTGAGTGACAGCTATCTCATTTATGATATTATGAAATTTAACATCCTACTTATAATAATATAAAACGCGAAAGTCTGTGTGTGTGAATGTTTGTTACCGCGTACTATCTCACCACTTTACCGATTGTGATGAAATTTGAATGGCTTTAAGTCCTGGAATAACACGTAGGCTACGTTTTATCCCGGAAATAAATAAATAATAATAAATAAATAAATAAATAATGCTGGACAATTCACACAGCATCATCAAGCCCCAAGGTAAGCTGCTGTTAAACAGAGCTGTGTTATGGTACTAGATGACTGCCGCGGAGAGTTTGCAAACGGTCCCGCAGCTCTGTTCATAAACCGAGGATGATGGAACATCGTGGGCTTTTTTAGTCGGTAGGACGTCGCAGTTTTTTCTGCGACGGGGAGTCCGACATAGCCCGTCTGCTTCCCCCGCAGTCGGGTATGCGTAAATGCATTTTTGCCAACGTTAACAAAAAAAAAAAAAATATGGTACTAGATGACTGATATATATTTAATACAATACAATACATAGATAGTTATTTTTTATTATACATAGAAAACACCCAGAACACCCGGAACAAATATTTGCAGATCCTACAAACATTTGTCCCAAGGCGGGAATCGAACGCGCAACCTCTGCGTCGCAGGCGGACCTTCGCCCACCGCGCCACATTGGTCGTCAATTCGACAATTTTGGTCGGAAAGTTTACTGTTAGTGTGGGATAGCATTAAAACTGCAAAACCGCTTAAATTTTAATTTGAGCTGGTCAGCATTTTGGTGTAAACTGTAAGCTTTTTATTATTTTACTGAATATGGTATGATAAAAGTTCTTCAGTGTGGCCATAGCTTTATTTCTTTCTCTGAAATTGCTGATGATATCACCCACAACTGAAATGGTTTCGTTCAGCACCCCTATTATCTGTTATTGAAAGTTTTAAGTGCTAACTCTATTTGCATAGTCAACGAAATTAATTAAGAATCTTAAGGTAGGTACTCTACCTACATAATAATGGACTAGTTTTTTGTGGTGCGCGAGCTGCAGGCAGCTCGCGTGTGGGTTTGAGGCTGGGACTTGGACATTAAATATTTTCAAATTGAAAAAAGGTATAAAATATTACCAGTTTGACTCTTACAAAAGATATAAGTAAAACAAAGTTATAATAGAAAAAAAAGAATTAAAAGTTGGTTATTACTTGCACGGATAAAAAATATAGGTCGCCTGGTGCGCTCGCTGCAAGCAGCTCGCGAAGGGTTAAGTTTCTGTAGAGGTTGCGTGGTGCGCTCGCTGCAAGCAGCTCGCGAACGGGGTGTGCTCCTGTAGAGGTAGCGTGGTGCGCTCGCTGCAAGCAGCTCGCGAACGGGATGTGCTCCTGTAGAGGTTGCGCGGTGCGCTCGCTGCAAGCAGCTCGCGAACGGGGTGTGCTCCTGTAGAGGTAGCGTGGTGCGCTCGCTGCAAGCAGCTCGCGAACGGGGTGTGCTCCTGTAGAGGTTGCGTGGTGCGCTCGCTGCAAGCAGCTCGCGAACGTGGTGTGCTCCTGTAGAGGTTGCGTGGTGCGCTCGCTGCAAGCAGCTCGCGAACGGGGTGTGCTCCTGTAGAGGTTGCGTGGTGCGCTCGCTGCAAGCAGCTCGCGAACGGGGTGTGCTCCTGTAGAGGTTGCGTGGTGCGCTCGCTGCAAGCAGCTCGCGAACGGGGTGTCCTCCTGTAGAGGTTGCGTGGTGCGCTCGCTGCAAGCAGCTCGCGAACGGGGTGTCTTCCTGTAGAGGTTGCGTGGTGCACTCGCTGCAAGCAGCTCGCGAACGGGGTGTCCTTCTGTAGAGGTTGCGCGGTGCGCTCGCTGCAAGCAGCTCGCGAACGGGGTGTGCTCCTGTAGAGGTTGCGTGGTGCGCTCGCTGCAAGCAGCTCGCGAGGGGGTTAACTCCTGTAGAGGTTGCGTGGTGCGCTCGCTGCAAGCAGCTCGCGAGGGTAAAAAGTGCTCTCCATAACAGGGGCAATAATATAAAAAAATTGAAAAAAAAAAAAAAAATTCATTCCGAAAAAAAAATCCCAAAAAAAAAAAAAAAATTTTTCATGGTCGATTCAAAGTTAGTCTGGGGTATATTCGACATTCAGTTGTACTTCCATGGACAAATCCTACACGAATCTTGAAAAAAATTTCAAATCCCCTCAGTAGATTCGGAGATATGATGAAAAATAAAAAAACGGGGGTATTTAGGGGGTATTTAAAAATTGATTTCTACCAATCAGGACACCCTCTACACGAATCTCAAAAAAAAACTCGACTTTTACAACGGCAAGTAGAAAATCCCCACAAAGACCCCCTCAAGGGAGGGGAAAATGGGGATTTTGGGATTTTTCTAGAAAGTTTCAAAACACCCTCTATACGAATCCGTAATCAGTTTTACCCCACCCCTACCGCAAGTGCCTCAACTCACATGTCAGTCAGTGAGTCAGTGAGTGGTAGTTTAGCTATATATAGTATAATTTTATTACTTTAAATTTTGAAAGATATAATGAGTTTTCTTTCATCTTACTAAATGAACCAACGCGCTTTGTTCGTTTTTTTGTAAAATAGAGGTTACAAAATCTGTTGACGATAACATATCGATTGAACTATAGTCATTAAAACTACTCTCGATAAAACAACGGTCGATTCACCTATGTTCATAATGCATATTGGTCGACTCAACTACTGTTTAATTCACATAATTTTAATTGAACTATAATCAATTGCACTATAGGTTGATTGCACTATGTTTGAAATACTATATGCACTACGGTTTATGAATAATGCGCGCTGTGCTGGATTTTTTACAAAATTGAGGTACTAATACTACATTTCTGGCGCTTCGGCTGCCGCTGCACGCCATAATTTGCTACACATTAGCGCTAGTTTTAATAGTATTTACTTACGACAATAACATCAGCTACCGGCAAATAATAGTTACCTACAAGTCAACCAATATAGTAGTTTCGGTTAACTCGTAATTTTCGGTCTTGTATACCTACGAACCGTGTCGTACTAAATAACGGTACGCTTTATTTGAACGCGGGTTTGTGAGGCACGGCGTGTACATAATGAGCAGGTGTGCCGAATCGAACATGAAGGCAAATATTTGTGTAAACACGAGCACTAGGTGATTGCGAACACCCACAGGCTACGCTATTCACTGTGCAATCAAAGACGCTCTGTTTTGAATAATGCCAAAAGTACACCCAACAAAAGCTATTGTTAGACGCAGACACAATAGGGGTTAAACAAGACCCATGTGTGAGCGTCTGCTTTCGGTTGTTGTACTTGACTTTGTATCTCATTAAACTCATCATCCCATCTCAGACAACTTTTAAATATTTTGTCTCTGAACAACACTCGAATCTGGTGGTAGGAATTTTCAGCAAGATTGAGATGTTCTTAGTAAATACCACCGCTCGCACTACCAGATATTCTGCCTTCAAGCAGTAGTGCAAGCATGACGGTATTTAGGTTTGAAGGGCACTCTAGCAAATGAAACTACTAAGCACTGTAGCAAATGAAGAGAACTACGTCTCAGTGTGACGCGCAGAACTTTAAAACTTTTGGGTGACACTGCAGATGGCGCCGAACGACATGACATCTCGTCATTTGATGACATTATGACAAATCAAACTGGGATTTCATAAACAAATAATTCGCTTATTATTTAAAGGGGGCGACTGCTACTAAAACTTCCCAATCGTCCCCTCGGGGACGAGCGCTACTGAAAAACTTCCCGCTGACCCCGATGGGGGTGATCAGGAAAAAAACTGTCCCCAGTGGGGGCGAGACGGTCATCGGGAATAACCCAAAAAAACTGAGACGTTTTTTATTTCCTATTAAAAAAAAGCTATGTACCAGTAAAACTAAAGGTATCGTACCGTAGGTAACAAGTTTAGAAGTACCAAACAAGTAATAAATAGTAACAAATATTTGTTAGCAGTGAGACCCAATTAGTCTGAGTTGTGAAAACGTGCCTCGTCCAATTAATTTTGCAATTAATACGAATGTATTCAAATTAAGTCAAGTGACAGAAAGCTTTCTAAAATATATAATATTTTTAATCTGTACCATCACATAAACAGTAAAAAAGTAAGCAAATAATTTTGGTCACATTTGTTGTTTATAAGTAGTTGTTGCCCGCGACTTCGTTTGCATGGAACTCGGGAACCAGGTAGTTCTCTTCCGGGATAAAAAGTAGCCTATGTCCGGTCATTACATACGTATATGCAAGTACCTAAGTCAAATCCATCAAAGCAAACATCCAAACTTTCGCATATATAATATTAGTGTGACGTAGACGAGAAAACAAAACCTTCATCGGGTAGATTGCTGATAATAAACTATATAATTATTTTCAGATAATAAAGAAATATATGTATATCGTACTCGTATAACTATCGCTTTTATTTATTGAAAGAAACTGAAGAATCGAGAGCACTCGAATCTCTTCGAATGAGTAGGCAAGTAATAGAAATAAAGAGTGTTCTACTCAAAACTAAAGTTATTTCCATCTCCGCAGCATCTCAGAATCCCTCGCTGCATTCAAATACTGTTGGAATATTAAAATTATGAAACCAACCATTTTGCTCTGGATTCAACAAACAAATCAAATTACGCTTGTAGTGCTCCTGAGGTTTTATAACACAAATCTACTTTACATTACAGGCCGTATTGCGAGTTTTGTGAATGAGCTCGCTACTCGTTAGCCTCTCTGACTGACTAACTTTATCCTAGAACTATGACGATATAGAGATCATTTCAAAGGTCACGATTTCCACGATCTTCGATGAAGAGGGATCATCAAAAAAGAGCTAGGAACCTAGCCGAGTTTGTTGCCAGATTCTTCTAGGCTGGGGCGCGTGGAACTGGCTTAAATTCACCTAGCTTTAAGACGTTTCAAAATGATCCTTGTGATTTTATTGAAATAAATCATTTTTGACTTTTGACTTTTTGACTTTTGATCTCAAGACCTCACCCCCTGCCAAGTTGTGCAGTACGGTAAGTAAAAGTGGTCTTGAAGATTTAATTTGTCATAGTGTATTGTATGTTAAGATTTGGTCAAAAACCAAGTTATACCTTTACGATGAGTCGACTCGATGCTGGCAAGAAGCTCGCAAAACGAAACTTTCAAAAAACTCTCAACAAGCTCTCCTGGGGTACTCGTAATATAACTACAGGCTTTCAGCTTGTTTACTGTCTACTCTACAAGACGACACTAGAAGTCTGACTACGGATGACGTAAAATAAATCGTATAAAAATATGTACCTGCTCAACAGGGAAAAAAATAGAATAATATTTCGCTTCAGCACACATTTGTTTGTAAATCTTAATTGTTCATTTTGTAGACTTTTGCAATGGAAGTTTTTTTATCCTTATTTAAAGTACCTATGCTCGACAACGATTAGTACATTGGCTTTCGTTTCGTCATATAGACGACGATATAAGCTTTTAAATGAAATTTGCTTTATACGTAGGTAAAAACAGACATGCATTTAAAATTATATGCAAGTAATTTTAGCATGCCACTGCTATTTCAGTTCATGTGTGGGCTTGTGTACATACGATCAATCCATCAATATTCAAATCAATCAAAACTACATGCAAGTATCTGCAAGCTACAGGCATACCATTGTTATAACAATGCAAACTAACAAGACGATACGATTAAAAAAGTCGTAACACACAAAACACGTGTTTGTGCATTTCGGCTCTCAAGTCTACGTTTCTCTGCCCTTGCCTTGAATATGATTTTATTTAAATACTAAGCATAATAAACAGCATGTTATTATACACATAATAATATCTAACAATGCCGCTGTAAACGCGAATCAATGGAACAAAAGGAGTGAACGAGAAGAGCCTTTGTTATGCCAGTTTTTCCAGATGCAAGTAGTGGTGTAAAGTGGGGAATTCTTTTGTCTGGGATACAATTGATGATAGCTGATTTACACAACCTGAATACCTTTTAGCTATACATACATACCTACCACTTAATATCATAGACATCTTGTCGTTACTGTTTTACAATAGGATTCAATCAATCATATCAGCTATAATATAATTAAAAATCAATTATATTATAATTGGATTCTTTTAGACGGGGGAAACAGAATCTACAAGTAACCATTACCATACATAACACGCCGGCCGGCTCGAAATACGTACTTGATGTAGGAATCAAACCCGCACCACTCGTTTCTTTTAAAGTCACCACACGTTTCCTGAAAAACTCTACATTTGAGTGAAAGACAAAACTACGCAAAAGGTTTGCTAAAAAAGGTTACTTCTTTGAACTCCCACCTCACCTGATGGTAATTGATGGTGTGGTCAATGATGGATCACGCTTGTCTAGAAATAACCTATTCACTCTAGCTTTGAAGACTCCTAAATTATAATGGTTCAGAAAACAGACAGATAATACATAACAGATCTTCTAATAGGTTAATGTTTCAAACTTTTCAAAAGAAACAGATTTATTATCTAGTGCTATTTGATGTTTCATTGAAAATGAAAGTTAAATTAACCATGGCAGCGCGCCTTAACATTGTTGCCAGCAGGCCAGTAGAATATCGTAATGATCGCCAAGTCAACGCAGCTACGAAAGGTTAGATCTTATTGGATTTTGGCAGGTACGTAGCAGAAGTTAGCTCCTCTGAGCTTTAATTATCAACGATAAATCATATGAGTACGAGAAATGGTATTTCCTTGCTTCGAAAATTTGCATAGTAGCACTGTAGATAGTAATTAGGAACATATTATATTATTAAATATTACCTCTAATGCGAGTCCCGTCTCACAGGTTTTTGTCGAGTCATAACATACCATTTTCATATGCCTATAGAGTTGAGAGACTAAATAAAAATCAGACTGTTCTTACTTACCGTACTTACCTACACAAGCTCTTGAGTGGCAAGGTCGTGTCGTAGACGGCTGTCTTTGTGAACCCTATTGTCATAGTGTTATGGTATGTGATGATTTTTTAAAACTGCGTGAGCCAGCTCGATGCTCTGTAGGTTTTACTAATAAAGAATGACTCTGAGAGTTCTGCATTGTAGGTGTATAAAATGTATCTAATAAGGTTCACAAGTTGTACAAAAGCACTTCAAGCTGTATTTCTTACAATCATTAACGAAAATGAAAATATATGTACCTTCATTGGGCCAACTCGTACCCGGCCATCTATGACTTCAAGGCCGATAGTTAAACAACCCTGGACGTTTACCATACCTTATCATAATAAAATAGATATTGATTAATGTAGAAGGGGCAGCGACCAACAAAACAACAACAACAATAAAAGGACAAAACGTAAAGCGAGCTCAGTTCTTAGAGTTCAAACATTTCGGTTCAAGACGCTTAGGTACTTCTTTGAACAAGTTCGTACGTGGCTAATGAGGCCTACCTATCGCAAAGTTTGGAGATTAGTGGCTGTTTTACTCGAGTTTGTTGCAAAGTGGGGTTGAGTCCAAACCCACATAATTTTTCCACGGTGTGTTAATGCGTTAATGCCTCTACGAGGGAAAACTTTCACCCTCGATTGTGTGTAAAGGTTATTGCTCAACCCGGTGATACCTCAACGTCACCTCAACTCGAGCTTTCCAGTGTTTAGTCTTTATATGAAACTCTATACAAGTGAGAAAAAAAGGCTCAAATGTATCCATTACAACGGAACTACTTTCGCGGAACTTCTGGGAATAAACGTGTCTAACGTCACATGACGTCAGTGAACAAGTGCAACTTGTAAACGCTGCTGTGCTTACATGCGCGCGTAGTATCCTGGCGGTTTCCGCGCTTGCATGTTATAATGAGAAACGAAAAGTTCATGTCGGCGCTGCGCAGGCTGGGAACGAGCTTAAATTAACGTGATAACTGGTCGTTTGTGTGAGGCGTCGGCAACGTGAAGTGGGTGCCATTCGTCTGCGTCAACCTTGGTTTTTCTAAATGGCACAAATTAGAAACAAATGCGTACACAAACTTTTATTTTGCAAGGTATAAATTCCTGCCTTAAAAGTTCGTATTCCCACAACAACAATTTTGATAATAAATAGCTACCTGCCGAAAGCAGAGTTACGTAGCTACGGATAAAAAGTTATGAAATACGATAATGTAAGAGCAGGAGCATTTATGATGGAGTGTATTTATTAGAGGTAGGCCGGATCGCAGTACCTAAACATAAAACAAAAGAACTGCGCCATTTGTTATTGTGAGGTACACAAGTTTTAGAGCCAACCAAACTCTAGATGCTACTTTGAGAACCGGACCACATAAATCAATCACACTAGCTAGGTATTTGGTACGTTTTTTTTTTACAAAGTCGATTTTGCTTCAGTATTGTTTTGAATCTGTAAGATCACCAAGAAGTGTAAATGGAATGTACTACTTAACCTCATTATAAAAGAAAAAAACAAATATTTCTATAGACGAAATTAATAAAGATGAAGAAAAAATTTTGTCGAAAACCTTTAACGTCACTTGGACTTCAATTGCCTTCAAAAAAGTTTGCTGTCTTTCATCTTTTACTAATACGAGTTTTATCGAGTCGAGTGTGTCGAATCTGCGTCAGGAAAATATAAGCGAACGAATCACCATAATTCAAAGTTTTGTATTATTCCGACCTCCAACATTAGGTATATACTACACATGTAATGTATGGTTGATTTAAGTAGGCAACACAGCAAATACACGATAAAGTCACTCCGTAGCACGACCAACTTTCAACTGCAAATAGCCCAGGGGCTAGATACAATAGAACACGAAAGTCAATCTTTGTTATATTTACTAACAACTGTCACTAACATGAACCGTTCCTAAAGTTTAGAGAACCTATAGGCAGTCTTATCTCGGTTCATTTTAACAGTGTGGTAAGACAATTTATTAAGGTAATTATCATAGAATTGGGCTCAGTAGAATTATGGTTTGTTCATTAAAATTAACGAGTACTAAGTAATTATGGCAATAATAAACACCCGCCGACCTAAATTTAAATTAGAATGTAGCTAATAAGAGATGTGTAATTGTTAAAATATAAGTTTAATCTAAAGTCAGTTGGCTCTTTGTGCAGCATTCCTTTTGGCTGGTTAGAGTTTGCTTCTGTGTGTACATATTTCTGTCGCAAAAGTATTATGCTTTCCGGTTAGGGGGCGAAATCGGGGAAATGAAACCCGAGTAAGTTTTTCATCTTATTTCCTTTCTGTATAATGAATTTTGTTTCATGCTAGCCTTAATTCCCTTTAGTATATACTATAGGGAATTAAGGCTTATACTACCTACCTTACTGGTATAAGCAAGAAACACTTTGACAGTATTGTTGAGGACTATTTTTGTTTATGTTAGCCGAAAACAGGATTTGTAAAAATCTCTCGAATGATAACAATTCAGTTTGAACTTTTATTCAAACACTTACGTTTGAAATTAAAAAGGTGAAGAGTCGAGGTTAAATATAAGGTTAGGCGTGTTGCCACAGTTCATTTCTATAGAGTGCATCGATAATTTTAAAAGTTTTTGCCTGTCACTAAATAGAAAACGAATACTAGGAACTCGACATTGGACAAGTTATTGTTGCGATAGTTCAGACTCAAATAACCTGTTTTTCATAAAGTCTACAGCGAAACGCGTTTTAAATTAACTATGTTATTTTTTGATCTAAGAAATTTCTAAACGGCTCGCTAACCATCATTCCTTGTCATTCATAAGTCAATGAACAAAGTTAATGACATATTTGTAAGACACTTTGAAAAAATTTTGCATGGTTGAATAAGGACCATAATAATAAAAAAAAGTAATTAAAAACGAATTTACATTGAGATCGTTCAACGACGCCGATAAAGCCGATCACAAGCTAAGGCACAGAATAAAAATGGAAGGTTAGATATTTTCTACCATTCATCATTTGACCTTACCTCTCGATTCTCGACTCTTAACTACAAGCGTAAATTAGTGTGAAACTGAATATTTTTTATTATTCTAGCAGTGACAATAAAAGCGTGCAGTCTATTCACATGACGTCAATACTTGAATTTGTACGGAGCTGGGTAACAATGAGGGCGATTAGAGTATTGTGGCTCGCGGATACGCTCTATTCGCATTGCATTCGTACTACAATAGAACATTCAAATTAACTTTTGAAATATCATTGTAGGTACCTACTATTAATCAAAGTTTCCCCTTGACTTTGACGACCTTCTTGAATGACTACTAAAGGTTACCGAAGATGGAGGCGATTTAAAACTCACACCGGTATTCAAAATTCTAACTGTTTTTCTTCAAATAATTTATTAATATATTTCCGATTATGCGAGCGCGTAAGCCAGCGCGTATAAAGAATTAAGTCAGTCGTAGAATAAACCGTGATCGCGACTTTAAAGAAAAATTTCATATATCGTTTTTTCATAAACAAAACTCTCTCTGCGGAACTCTGAAAGTAAACCCGTTTTTTTAGAAATAGGACTTTGGGCAGCCACTGTACCCATTATGACCATGTCATAAGATACCGAAACATGATTGTTAAAGTTAAAGTCATAGGCAACACCTATTCTTACCATGTATTTGGTTTTATTAAAAAAATCTTCTTCTCATTCTAACCTAATCAACCTTTAAAGACAGACAACATTTAATAGAGGTGATTCCCCTTGATAGATGTAATCAAAATCTGAAAGCTGTTGTTACAAACGTGTTGTCGACCCTCATTAAAATGGCAGACAAAGACAAAACCTATTAAATCCTAACTGATATCTCGACCTTTAGAATTCCTTTGCTAATAACTGATCCTGATGGTCCCTTATTAGGATCCTTCGAATAGTTTAAAACCGAACAATACCCCAAGTTTCAAAGCGATACCTTAGCCGTTGGTAAATTTGGGGGGTTGTTTCTAATAGTTTCAATTTAATATTATCAATACTTACTCAATATATGATAATAACAGTGTAAATAGTGTTGAATTTAGATAACAATATTATCTGTATGTTAATATAACTATTGCCCTGTCCTTATCAAACACACCTGGACTTAAAAGAAAAACAATGTCACAGTTAAGAGTAGGTAGATATTTATTATTTCTTTGACCCTAAAAGTAATCGAGTAAAGGAGGTGCGTCCAAGGAGTTCATTTTTCAGACAAAAAAAATACACATAATTACTAAATTATAATTAATGTTTTACATTTACCTCTGAACCTTAGCAAACTTGATGGATGTTAGATTGAAGATATTTTAAAGTTCTTGCTGATTATATATTAGGATCCGTTAGGACAACATTTAGTTCAATAAAGCAGTTGAAACTGATCAATGATTCACTGAGAACTTTTTATATGACCAAAAACTGATCATATGATCCGTTGGGAATAACCCAATTTGACGTAGGAATGGTGAGACTTACCACTAACAAAAAAAGCGAATTATATAATTGTATATACATATAATAATCTTACAAGGATACTCTTAGACTCACCTCCTCTCGAGTGGAGATCTCGGCGGCCGGCGCCGGCGCATACAAATGACTTTATCGCAGTTGACCGCGAATACTCGCTCAACACAGATACCTACCATTTCAAGTAAAAGTAAACAGCACATGATAAAAGTACAGTAAATAAAGCAACGATGAAGTTTCTAGTATTATGTTTACTAGTCCCTGGTATACTCGGTGCTCCTCGGAAGCAAAAGAGTTATTCGGAGCTAAAATCCTGTGATGTTGGAAAGTTGGCAGAAGAGATTGCTTCGTACGAGTCCGTCGTGCAGGATATAATTGATTACGCTGTTACAGGACCCTTTAAGGGCAAGACCTACGACGAGTGAGTTTTTATGGACAAAACAGGAATCATTCACATTAATCACACTATCTCACTAAATCGGACCAGTAGTTTTTGAGTTTATTCATAACAAACAAAAATACAAGCATATAAAAATACAAATCTTCTCTCTTTATAATATTATTGATAGATAGTAATAATAATAAAATATTTTTATTTTCTCTTCATTCTTCTTTTTGTACAATAGTTTGATGCTTATTATCTAGACAAAATTCCAGTAAAAAACTAATATTAAAAATGTCAAAGTTTGGGTGGATGGATGTTTGTTATATAATATATCATGTTTACTGGAATAGCAAACAGCCTAGTTTATATCTCGGAAAAAATTAACAGTTCCCGCCGATGATCCCATCCAAACACAAAATTACTAAATATTCATCCCGATTTTGTTCAAGTTTTCACACATTCAAAATTTTCATGCGAAGAAACAGCTAGTAATATAAATAGAATGGTTTGCCTGTTTGTTGTTGTCTGAACGGATAAAACTTAAAATATAGCGTAATTATAGTTTAAAGTAATGTAATCTGGATGAATAAAATTACATAGCTAGTATAATATCAGGTAATTAATTATCAACCTGACAAACTTAAGGAGTTGGTTCCACACATAAAAAAAAAAAATACTTGTACTTTTTTTTTTCTAAACGTTTTTTTTATATTAAAAAAAAAATTACGTAATTCTGCTTAATAATTAGTTATCCTTGTTAGAAATCGAAACGGCACGTGTCAGTGACCCGCGTGTCAATGAACCGCGGGTCAATAACCCGCGCGTCCTTGACCTGCGCGTGTCCTTACCGGGTCAAGGACACGCGCAGGTCAAGGACGCGCGGGGCGCGCACACTCGAATATTTCATTATTACGTCGCTTAACTCGATTCCCAACAATGATAAATAATAATTGAGCGGAAAATCGTAATCGGTTTTTTTTTGTTTACTTGGGATTTTTAAGACAAAATTACATAAAAAAAATGATAGGTACATATATATTTTTTTTATGTGCGGAACCTATCCCTTAAGTTTGTCAGGTTGATAATGAATGACCCTGTATTGATCATGACAGCCTTCTAATATTCCCACTGCTGGAATACTGGCATACTCTCGAGCGAGAGTAGGTACTATAATACAAATACAAATATCTTTATTCGGAACAATAACATATGATAATAAATATATATAAGTGATAAGAAAGATAGTATAATTCACTTAGGTGCAGCATGTACCTAAAACGATTCTGCTGCTGGTTGTTAGAAGAAATCACTTTTAGCAATAAGGCCACTGGTTTTTTCGGATTTTTGTTGGTATGTTTAATAAACAGTCAACTATTCTGTTGACTATTCATTGGCCAATTGCATAGGTACTTATTATATATATGTTTAGTCAGTATCCAAACTGAATACTTTGTAAGTCTAAAGTTAGTACCTATTAAAAAAAATGTGTACTTTCTTGCAATTGCGCGTGAATTCTACCGAACCAGCGTTGAGAAATGATCATTAAATCAATAGCAAGCAGATCTCTAAAAAGAGTTTTCCAGTTTCTGCTGATACTTTTTTCCAGAATAGGAATTAAATCTTTGACATATAGACACAATCGATAAGATAAGATTTTACAATCAGTTAACTCCTTATGAAATGCTGTCTAAAGTGTCTGCGTACTCGTGCTCGTCTCTAAAGAGCCTTGTAAGCATTATGCTTACTTATTTTAGCTTTTTAGACGGCTGAAGATTTTGCGACCATGAAGATTAGATTAAAAACTCTTGATATAAAAAGACTATTTCAGTTGTTCACTCGATATTGTTTTACACAATCGAAGGGGTACTATTAAAATGAATTTATTTTGCGTATTATTGGGAATCCTTGTTTCAACAACCGCCAGTGAATCAAAGGCGGTACGTTCAGACTCCTGTGAAAACGTTTTGGGGCAGCAATTGATTGAAGAGATCAAGTCTTATGGAAATGTTAAAAATAGAATTCTGGAATACGTAATTGAAGGCGACTTTAAGGGAAAAACTTATGAAGAGTAAGTTTATTATATCCAAATAATCAAAGAAAAGAAAAGGTCAAAGGTGATTTGGTCAAACAAACACATCAAGTGATGTCTTGACATCTGACACAGGAAAGCCTTAAATAAATCGATAGCCATTAGTTCTATTTTAATTTATCGAACACTTATACTATTAGCATTAACAACTCCTCGCTCTGTACGCTCGCAAAGTGTTTTCGAGTAATTCGTTATTATTTATATCCTGTGGCAACTGAGCCAACGATGAAATCACGTGTGTATTTAGTACTTCTTGTTATTATAAAATGAATTTATAGTGGTCAGGAAAATTATAATGTTTTAGAGATATCTAGTTAGCTAGATTTATTTTTAGATGCAAAATACTATAATAATTATTTATATCAAGTTCATAAAAATTAAAGAAATACTAAGGAACTGTGCAATGAAAATGAAGTAGCAAGGTATTATTGTTTGCTGAAAAAAAAGAATGGATTCCCAAAATACTAAGAAAACTTACGACTTTATTAATAAGTTAGTAACGCATAAGGCCCATTTTGAAGAATTGCTTTCAGAACCAATTATGTGAGACATTTTGCTCCGACATCAATTTGACAAAGCAATTCTTGAATGCAATTCAAAGTTTCGTAGATATGCAATTATTGAACCGAGTAAAATGACCTTTCATAGCTACTATTTTTTCTATAAAAACAATCAAATATAATTGTGCTTAATATTTTTGATTCAGGTTGGCGAAGTTCGTAGATAAGTTTGGGGCACGACCATCCGGTTCTGAAGTGTTGGAGCAGTCCATTGATTACATGATACAACTGACCAAAGACGAGGATATAAATGACATCATCACTGAAGAGTTAGAGGTATGAACATTACGGAATCACTGAAAAAATGTTAATGTTACAGAAATGTGAGTGTGAGTTAGTATGTTGGTTTTTGATTGTAATTTCATACATTGCAGGTGCCACATTGGGTGCGAGGTGAAGAAAAAATAACAATGCTGGAACCACGAAAAAAAGACATTGCCTTATTGGGCCTAGGAAGAAGCGTTAGCACTCCACCTGAAGGAATCACAGCTGAAGTAGTCGTGGTGGCAAATTTCTCAGAACTAGATGAAATGCCAGAAGATAAAATCAAAGGAAAAATTGTTGTTTTTGACCCAATATTCACAACTTATGGTGAAACCAATAGGTATAGAACTTCAAGTGCTAGTAGAGCTTCTGCTAAAGGAGCTGTAGCTTCTTTAGTAAGATCTATTACTCCATTCTCAATAAACTCACCTCACACTGGTTCACAAACTTATGACGAAAATTTTACAAAGATTCCAACAGCAGCTATCACATTAGAAGATGCAGATTTATTTAGAAGGATGTACGACAGAGGAGAAAAAATCGTTTTGACAATCAAAATGCTATCGACTTTTGATACCAAAACTTCGAGGAACACACTCATTGACCTCAAAGGCTCAGAGCAGCCTGAAAAATTTTTAATAGTGTCTGGTCACATTGACAGTTGGGACGTCGGCCAGGGAGCTATGGATGATGGAGGTGGCTTGTTCGTTAGTTGGGCTGCACCAGTTATCCTCCATCGTTTAAACCTTAGACCTAAAAGGACTATTAGATCCATACTTTGGACAGCCGAAGAATTAGGACTGGTCGGGGCGTATGCTTACGAAGAAAGACACCATAGTGAAAATCATAATATTAATTTTATAATGGAATCTGATGAAGGAACTTTTGCGCCTTTAGGCTTAGAAGTAGCCGGTAACCAACAAGCAAGGTGTATTATTGCAGAAGTTTTGAAATTGTTCACTTCAATAAACGCTTCTTCTTTGGTGGAAACGAACAGTCCAGGGTCTGATATTGCGGTACTTATAAATACTGGTATTCCAGGAGCAAGTTTGCTGAATGCAAATGAGAAATATTTCTGGTTCCATCATACAGAAGGAGACATGATGAATGTGGAGAGCCCAGAAGAACTGGATCTAGGTGCAGCTTTTTGGACTGCTGTTTCTTATATCATAGCTGATTTATCTGCTGATATACCTCGATGATAAGTTAACTAAGTATTCGATATTTAGTAAAACTTATTTACCTAACCAATCTACAGCAAAAATTTACAAAGTCATTTATAGTCAGCCATGCCTAATTTTTAATAGTCCAGTCGACCTTGTTGGTTCAGCCAAGTGGAATTATTGAGATCTCCGAAAAAACAGCTAAGCATAAGTTAATATAACAATTTTCAATTTTTTCGAAGTGTCCTTAAATCAATATAAGTGTAAATCTTTTATCTGCGCTTCAATTTTTGGGTCGGAGCGTAGGGACCGGTAATCGGGGTAGGGAATATTATGAAGATATTTTCCACTTGAGGGGAAAAGAAATTTTCGTTGCAAGCGCGATCCACGTTCCGATAAATGTCCTAAATTATGTTATCGTCTCGCCATGATTGTAATAAAAATAAAACGTAGATAAGCTTCAGCCACGATAGGGTAGAAAAAACTCAAAAAGAGATTTTTTTGTTATTTTGCGATATAAAAGAAGAGAGACTGCGTCTACTATGTTTTTTTTCATCAAAGTTAAAAAATATTCTTGAACACGAATTTTAGGAGCTTGCTAAATCTTTCCTTCTGGTTATTTTGTCAATAAACAAAGACGAAGATAGATTTAAAAGACTAATAGCTAACAAAGGCTAAAAGTATGCAGGTAAGTTTATTAACAAGGCCCTAAAGACCGAATACTGAAACGCTAATTGAGAGATCGTTTGTTTTCAAAATCGTATGGAGAAACAACAAAAACGTCAAGTATACGGGAGTTATTCTTTTAAAATAATAAGCGTATGTTTAAAAGTGTGGTAGGAGGGAGGTCATATAAAAACCATTATGTTACCAAAAACAGTTATGTAGGTATAAAAGTTCATAATAGCCCTTCGCAGCAGGCGGTAATATTATTTTCGTGGTTCCCTGTTCTATTTCTTTGTACCTACAAACCAACACATAAATTAGACCTACAAGCTAATTTTATGAACAATGAGACTACATAAATATTTAAGTAGGTTCGAACATAATTAAAAATTTGGTAAAAATAAATATTATGTTCTTTACGAATTAAGGACAGCTTACAGAAGAACTAAGTTTATTTCATTACATGATGGAATTCTGAAAAGCCTTGTGGTAAGTGTTATCTTTTGCCCTGCGGTGGGACAGTAATGTATAAATAATAATAATAATAGTGGTAATATTGGTAGGTGTGAGCAGCAACCGGCGCGCCGCTAAACTAGGTAAGTACTAAACTACCATAGTTTACAAGGACCGACTGACTAGGCCCAGGTTCTCTACTTGCAAAATAAAAATGGTTTTATAGCCGCGATTTTTTTATAAAAGTACAGGCTTTGACTGTAGACCTACGTGATAAGATGGTTACATATCAATTGAACTTTAATCATGACAACTAATCTCGATATAGCTACGGTCGATTCATAATGCATATTGGTCGACTCAACTACTGTTTAATTCACATAATTTTAATTGAACTATAATAAATTGCACTATTGGATGTTTGCACTATGTTTGTAATACCTAATGGATGACTCGCCTACGGTTTTGAATAATGCGCGTTCAAACCGTAGGTGAATTAACCATAGGCGAATAAACCGTATGGGGAAACGACCATAGTCGAATTGTTAAATAGGGATATCGTTCAATAGTTATAACGAAATTCTATGAAACAACCTGTACCTAGTTATTTAAACCAGTAGGTCTTCTGACCGTAGTTATATCGAGAGTAGTTGTAAGGACTTTAATTCAATTGATATGTAACCGATAAGATACCGACACCAAACAGGTAGGTATAGGTGTATAGCCACTCAAGCAAACGATAATTTTGGCCGTTTTGTGAGATAAGAGTGCCTATCACGAAAAACTCGTTTGACAATCGTAAATGTAAACGTATCATTTAACTGTCAATTTGTATAAGATTTTTAACAGCCTCTTACTAGAGAGCACTAGCGTTAAATGAACTACCAAAATTCTATACTAATTGACAGCAGGACGATACGTTTACTTTTACGAATTTTTCGTGCTAAGTGCTCAGAACTACCGTCAAAACTATGCTATCGAGTGTTTACGTAATTACCGCACTAGCACCAATGATGACTTTAGTAATCTATCAAAATTCATGCTCTGGCAACGCAAGGGTACTGTTTGGTTGCAAAAATAAGTATCAGTAGTGGTAGCTTTTACCCAAGCGAGTTCTGGACAACGAATAGACTTAGAAAATATTTTATATCTCTGTATAGAATGTTCTAGATAATATTAGATATATCATCTTATGACCCTAAGGTCTTGGAATCCTATAATAATTTAAAAAGCCCACAACCTCACACATTCTTAAATTTTATGCTGTGCTCTATTTTACTTATTTTTCTGTCCATAATAACATGATAACAAACTACAATTTTTGTTATGACTGTCTTTATAGAAGCATAATTTTTACAATGCTATTGCTATTATAATTATTATCTTCTTTTTTATATACAAAAATGAAAGTCTCAAAACTTCAAGAACGGCTGAACCAGTTTGGCTAATTTTGGAAATATTTGTGGAATTTTAGGGAAAGTTTAAACGATGAGTATATAAATATAGGAAAATAAGTCTCAGCTGGTATTATTTATAAGACACGCTGTTTGTATGTAAGTATATAATTTTAGATCTTTTAAACTACGCAACAGATTTTAATGCGGTTTTTATCAATATATAGACTCATTCTTATTATTTATTCATTATTAAGGAAAGTTTAGAAGATAAGCATAGTTTAAGCACACAAGCGAAGCCAAGGCGGGTTGCTAGTAAGCATTTGTATTAGTAGGTATATAGTAGACGCAATACCAAAATTGCAGAATTCGCCTTCTTTTTCTCTTATTCGCTAAAGGAATGCAATCGAGAAATGCTTGAAAATTCACTGGTATTATTGCTTCCCTGCAAGCGCCCGATGTTGACGCTAGTTTCTAATAAATCTGTTTTCTCAAAGGACATCGAAGAAAAACCTTGCGAATGGAAGATAGATAGTTCGGAGTTCTGAGAAATATTGGCGCAAAAACAACTGAAACTACTTTGTCCATATATTTTCACAAGTAAGTACCTTCAACACGTTATAAAAACTGTTTTCCACTTTTGTGCTAGAATTTAGACGGACTAAGTATAATAAACTTAAGAATCCTATCCATGATAGCCCGTGAAGATCGAACACGATTGTGGCTCGTGTGTTGGAGATATTTTAACGAAAATAAAAACATATTAAAGCTTCATCCCTTAAAATTTAAGTAAGTAGGACAAATATTAATAAACTCAAGACACAACTGATTAAAAAAATAATTAGTAACGCACATTTTCGTAAAATGAGCATTTTCAGTCAACTTTCGATCATGATATCTATGAAACAACAAGGTCTAACATATTTCCAAAAATGTAATTCAAATAATCATAGTTTTAAAATTTAAGTAAGTAGGTAAAAAACATCACCTTAGTTCAATATTTTTGAAAAAAAAAGGTCTAAAAACGCGTACTTTTCCCAATTTTACGCTCGTTGTTTCTTCAAAATTAGAAAGTTTATAATAAAAATATACCTACTACATTAAAGTTTTGATATTTATTTACAAAATAAAATTTAAAAAATGGTCTAAAAGTTTTAATTTATTTTTATACGATTTTTTAAAGAATCCTCCGAATCCACTTTATAGCTTGATGCAAAACGCGGCTGCTCTCACTACGCGCTAAGCGCTCGTGGAGGGAGGACGTATCGCTGTTTGTCGCGCGAGCTGTTACGTATAATCATAGGGAGCTTATACAAATTATAAAGCGATCGTGTGGTTTTGATCCGTGATAGTTAAATCTCTAAGTATATAATAATGTAAGTAGTAAACCACACTGGTTCTAGAGAACTAGTTATACGAGTAAGTAGCTTAGAATGTTAGTAGTAGTACATAGTAGTAATACATAGTATTATTAGTAGTAAACTTTTATGACATTATTAAAATTACCTTCTTCGTGGTAGGTACATAATCTAGCACTAAGTAGTAGGTAAAATTTCTACCTAGATACAGATACCTACCTACGTACCTACTTAGTAGCTAAATCGTGGGTATCAGAAACTCTAGTACCAACCTACCATGGTAATACAAGACCCAGACAGTAGAAGCAATTACGTGTCAAGTAAAAGTATTTATTTCATTTCAAGTTCCTAGTAAGTTCCTAGGTGTTTGCAGGACACGTAAACATTTTTACCACTGCAGAATTCGAACCCGCACTTCTTGCATCTCAGCTCAGTTCAGCTGCTCAGCTGAATACTTGCCAGCCACGCCACCAAGATCGTCAAAGTACCTAGGCTCTGTGACCTAGATCAGGTACTAGGTAAATTGTTTTACGTAAGCTTACAAAGGGCACGGATGTCCCTACGTATATGGGTACCTATACCATAGGTACTTACACAATCTAGCTACCTACTAAGTAGGTAGACACTAGACCTAAACTAAACTTACCAGACCTACTTTGACGATCTCGGTGACGTGGCTGGCGAGTGTCCAGTTGAGACGCATGAAGTGCGGGTTCGATTCTTGCAGTGGTTATTATGTTTGCGTGTTCTGCAAATAGATACCTAGGAATTTGAAATGAAATAAGTAGGTACCTACTTTTCTATTTGCGATACAATTGCATTTATCGATTTACTAACTAGAATCTAGTTAGGAGAGCTGGTACCAACTTTATATAAGTACAGGTAGGTGTATCTGTAGGTAGGTATGCAAAATAATGAACCTACCGCAACTATACAAGTACCGATAGGTATGATGAATAACACGTTATTCGAATGTTAGTTTTTAGACATAGGTACTGTACCTACTGGTTTCCTCACGATGTTTTTCTTCACCGTGTGAGATAGATCATTGAGAAGCGATTCTAAGTTTTTATCTATATATGGTTTTTATCTTTTTATGGTAAGTAGGTAAAGATAGACAATTAAATTCAATGTCATTCCAGCACCACTGGACTTAGGTTGTCTTTCAAATTTGGACTCTATTGTCACAGGTTATGGTATGTTATTATTTGCACTTACCGAGCTCGCTAACTCTTGATAAAATCAAAACTTTGAATCGCCTCTTTGACCTGATGGCATTGCGCACATTATTATTACGAATAAAAAAATCCATTGGTGTGCGACCAACCGTCTTCAAACCCACGACCTTATGGTCGTCGGTCGGTTCGAAGCGCAGCGCAACTCTGGCGCAAGCCAGAAAAAAGCGACCGGCGCGCATCGGGCGGGCGCGCCGCACCACTTCATACAAAATATAGGAGAGGGAGAGGGACGTGGTGCAAAACAGATAGAAGAATAATGTGCGCTGGCCGATGGCGGGGCGCGCCCCCGCGCGCCCGCGCATCTTCTATCTGGCCTGCGCCTTGATCACAAGACAAGGTCACTCACTACCACTAGAACACCAGTGCTCCGGCCAAATTCTATGTAAAAAAATGTAAACATAGAAACGACCACGGAATGACAAACTCGGGTCAAACCCGTTTTTTTTTCACTAGCTGGGGTCTCTTTCCCGTAAATCATGTAGGTAGGTATTTATTTATTATTATATACTTACTAGTAGGTACCTACCTACCTATTTAATTATTATTAGACTTACCTACCAAAGTAACAACTTATGTAAGTATCACCCTCCCTATGTACTTACCTAGGTACTAATAAAATTATTAACAGGATAGATGAAGCAGTTGTATAAGTAGATAGCCTCAATTTCTTTTGAATCTAATAGAAAACAGAATCCTTTATGGTAAAATGCGAAAGTTTGTGAGTTAGTGAGAGTGTATGTTTGTCTGCGCTTACTCCGTAACGGCTGAACGGATTTGGCTGATACTTGAAATACACATAGTTTATGTCTTGGAATAATACATAGGTTATGGTATGGTATGTTTTGTTTTATGATGGTGTATGGTATGGTAGAATGAATGAGAACACTTACTTAGTTAGTTTAAAAAAAACATAAGCACGACGGTATGGTACGGTATGATCTAGTATCATAGACGTGTAGGTAACAAAATGTCCCCATAAACCCGAAAGGGGGATATCCCGCCGAAGCACGTATAATACACGTCGTCCTCGTGTATACTTTGACGTGTGCAAAAGTTGAATAGGTACATCATAAATTCGTAATTCATTCATTACCTTACAAAAATTAATGTAACATTATTAATTAACTTGGAGTTTACACAGATAATTTATTTATTATTAATTTATGAATGAAAAATCGTTGTCGTCAAAAGTCGTTGAAAAAACATTGTTCACCAAGACCTGTGGAATAGCCTCTTTTCGAGTTTATAGGGACATTATGATACACCGTGTATGAAGTGAATACCTACTCTCGAACGCCCTTTGTGAGTAAAATCTAAACGGTTTAAGAGTAGTAGAGTTCTCTGTGATAGAGCTCGTCCGGGGAAGGACTACCACCATACCTATTTCTGCCGCCAAGCAGTAATGCTCGCATTGCTGTGTTCCGGTGTGAAGGGTATGGTTTCCGGTGAAATTACTGGCACATGAGGCGTTCTTAGCCTCAAGGTGGCAACCCGCAAGTGATACCTCTCTGGTATTGCAAGCGTCCATAGGCTGCGGTAACCGCTTACCATCTTGTGGGCCGTACGCTTGGTTGCCACAACAGTTGTATAAAAAAAAAAACGGCTATAGATATGGAAAAATGTTGTCGTTTAGATTTTACCCTCAGCGGGCGGTTGAAAGTACTCACTCTGTAGATAGTAAAGCAATAAAAGCAAAAAAAGTATAGCGTAGTAGTGCATCAAGTAGTAACATACCTATAGCATAAAATATTAATATACATAAGTACTTCTTTCAATAAAGTACAAAGCAGTTGGTATAATGGATATAAATGAAAATGTAATAATATAATGGATATAGAAGAATATAATTGTCATTTTCTTTGTGAAATTATGTAATTACGTAAATAATAACATATTTATGTTTGTAACTTTCAGATTATTCCGAAAAATTCGGTTGCGTTAAAAGAAAAAAAAGGTTTGAAAAACATATTGAAACTTTTTTTTTTATTTTCAATTTATTTGTTATGTACTTTTCGATAATAGTTCGCTGTAGAAGTAGTAGCACTTTGGTGAAACCTTTGTAGTTCAATAAAGTTTATATCAACTTCACAAAAAAAATATGGATCATCATCCAAAGCCCATAAACCACAGCTGAGCTTCCCCATTCATTCTTGGTCTAGTGAGTGCTCAATGCACTTAAAAGCTGTAGTGACCTCCGATCACTTCCAAATTTTCGGAATTTCAGATATTGAAACCTAACCTAACCTAACATTTCTGTAGAATTATAGGTAAAATTATAAAACGAATGTTCCTTTATAAAATGCTACTTGTATTACAGACTCTTGGCCCCTGATACTGTGAACTCTATAGCCACAGAAAATGTGCGCATATTGACAAATGAAAACGTCGATAGATTGATTATTCATGAGAACAATGATGGAATGGTTTATGAGAACGACAGTGGATTTATTCACCATAACAATATTGGATTAGTTCAGGAGAAAGATGATGAAATGATCGATGACACGGATGATTATGACACAGTTATTTCGGATGAAGTAATAAAAATTGCATAATACAAGTTGATAGTTATCTGTAATCAGTATATTAAAATCCACTAAGCAAAGGTTTTATTCGTGTCCTCGATAATATTTTCCAACGTTTAGGTTTCTTCAAGAAACCAACATAATATTGCGTTTTAATAAATACGTTTAATAAATACTCTGTTTATATAAATAGTCTGCGACACAGATGAGGGGTTATTTGATTTTTTGTTTTAGTGTAAAATAACCTTATGAAAGTACAGTCAAACTGTTCTTGTTTATTTATTTTTGCAAGAAAAAAATTCATAATTATTATGAGGTTACCTACTTATTAGAAAAAGAAAATACTCAAGATACAAAATACACAGCGTGTAAAAAAACGACTAGAGATAATTATAAAGTTGTGATCTTATTTTGTTGTACTATGTGTATGAAACTAGAAAAAAACGAAAAGGACGTAAACAAGACAACATTATTTTTTGCGTTTTTTTCCGCTAAATATTTTCTGAATCATGGTCTGATCTTTCACACCTGAATAATCACGGTAGAAGTCTTTTTACACCCTGTATAAGTACATGGTGTAACCTAATGTCCCTCTATGCCCGAAAAGGGGGTATTCACAGGTCTTGCCAAAATTTGGCAAGATCTGTGGAATACTCTGACAGCTTTTGATCTGGACAGCTTTTCACTCTATACAAAGCACAAGTCCGGTCAGGTATGGAGTATTGCTGCCACCTATGGGATGGTTCAGCTCAACACCAGCTGCCTTAGACTCGATTGAGCGAAGGACTTTGAGACTTGTGGGTGAGCAACAAGTTGCGGAGACTAAGTTCCAGAGTCTCGAGTACCGCCGCAAAGTTGCGTGCCTATCTTCTACAGATTGCATTTCGGTGAATGTGCCCAGGAACTGCATGATCTTATCCCACCATCTCCTTTTCATCAAAGGAGTAGCAGACGTACGGCGCAGTACCACCCGTACCTTGTCAGCATACCACCCATTCGCACCAAGCGTTACAGCTCAACATTTATTATGCGAACTGCCAAGGTGTGGAATACTCTGCCGTTTTCTGTTTTTCCTGACAATTACAATCCGGGCCTCTTCAAGGCTAGAGTGAATAGGTGTCTCATAGACCTTCGTGCTCCACCGTCGGCCACATCATCGCTTTCCACCAGGCGAGATCATGGTCAAACGAAGGTCTATTCTCGATAAAAAAAAAAAAAAAAAAATACCCCCAATGTTATTTCAATTACTTTTTTTTTATACAACTTAAGTGGCAACCATGCGTACGGCCCACAAGATGGTAAGCGGTTACCGCAGCCTATGGACGCTTGTGATACCAGAAGTATCACTCGCGGGTTGCCACCTTGAAGCTAAGATCGAACGCCTCATGTGCCAGTAATTTCACCGGAAACCATACCCTTCACACCGGAACACAGCAATGCGAGCATTACTGCTTGGCTTCAGAAATAGGTATGGTGGTAGTCCTTCCCCGGACGAGCTCTATCACAAAGAACTCTAATACTCTTTTATGCACTATAACTTTTGAAATTTCAAAGTTTTTCATTCATGAAATGCGTACTGTATGCGTAGGTAGTTGAAATGAATACTTACTTACTAATTGGACTTTTTAAATACGATATACTAATTCAACTTTTGCACCGTCAAAGTGTTCACGTGCATGGGTGGAATACCCCCCTTTCGGGATTATAGGTAGGTACATTATGTTACACGTTTTAAATAATTAGATATCATACATCATCATACCAGATTAATTAAATTATTACTAGCATCCGTTCGCGTACCTACCTGGTTTATGTGTTCTTCCAAATCATAAATTATGACATGTGTATTGTAAAACATTAGTAGGTACTTAGATAATAATCAGTACGATTTTGTTTTTATCAAGCGCATCATAAAATAGGTAGGTAGGTAATGAAAAACACTAACTCAAATATTTCATGACCATGACTAAAACTGCACTCTCTCAAGAATTGGACTACCAGCGATTCCAAGCTCTATCACAGTTCCCCGAAAGTTTATATTGCTCCGCTCGCATAGTACGGCGGCTATAGCACTCGCGCTTTTCAACCGCACTTATTTACTATGCTGCCGCCCTGGCAGGCAGTTGTATACGCTTCAAACTATTTTATCTCGTCTCGTCTCGTCGAGATAAATAGTTTTAGGTAACTACCTAGGTACTTACTGTTAGTGTGATTATTATCAAACAATTATTATTATTATTATGAAATCATAGTTTTAGGTATAGGTCTCACGACGGATCTCGGCCGTAGTGAAATTAGCCGTTTCGATGCGCAATGGAGCTTTTTCAAACTAAATTGTCTTTGCGCATCACAAACGGCTAACTTCACGGAAGCCTAGATCCGCTGTGCGACCTATAACTACCTAGGTACTTACTGTTAGTGTGATTTCAAATTAGCCGCAAAGTGCCGCGCGGGCACTTTCATCAAGTCACCCTTATTTGTACCTCTAACCACAGAACAGGTATTAGTACTCTCCAACCCCAGCCCTGCCTGTATGGTAACCGCGCGCTACACGCGCTAATACAATCAAAAGTAGGTAGGTATCATGTGCTTGTAATTTCACCGGAAACCATACCCATCGAACTAGAGCAACGAACTAGAGCACAGACGCGAGCATTACTGCTTGGCAGCAGAAATAGGTACTACAGGGTTTTACCTACCTACCTACCTACCATGTAATGGTTCCTGTTTGAGGACAAAACTGAGAGTAGGTAGGTATAACGTTGAAAAGAGCGTGTGGTCCCCAGTCATAATAATAGGTAAGTAGGTACCTAACCTAGCTAGAGTAGGTACCTAGGTTTTAATAAAAAAAAGTAAGTAGGTAGGTACTTACATATATATTTAATATGTATACCTACCTACCTATTTTTATTCACGTCATTATCTGTTCAACAAGTAGAGTTAGGTAGGAACATAAGAGTATGCAGTAGACACCTATTTTTAAACATAATCACCCAGTCGACATGACAAAGGATCAAATGTATTTGTCCTTTACTTAGTTGTGTAAGTTACTAACGCACACAACGGTGAGCCGCGCACACGTAGAGCCTCGCGTCGCGCGCCTTTAAATACCTAAACTTGACAGCGCTGGATCTTGGAACGGACTCTTAATAGGAAGAATTAGAAACCTTATCACTCTCACCCAAAGTATTTGAAAATGAAAATATAGAGATGGTTCCAGAGTTCAAGTAAGTTTTTCCCTTCTACCCGATTAAATTGTCAAGAGACAAGGAGTTGCTTTTGTTTCTAGAACCAGCCTGTCAGTGATAAGACGTACCCCAAGCGTGCTTAATTGATACTGCCTAAAGTTCAGTCGACTTGGCCTGAATTGTTGGAGGAGATTAGGCTTCACAATGCAGCAGCCAGTTAATCGCTTTCTCTAATGGAATTTGCTATCGAGTGCGCTCTGCCTTTCGAAGTGTTGAACTTACATACGCAGTCGAAAAGCTTTTGCAGAAACGGAAGAAAACGATGTGGCGACGAGCTTGTTCACTCGTGACAGCTATAAAAAAGTAAGTAAATGAATAATAAGTAAGTAAAGTAAGTAAATAAATACTACCGAATACTTTGAGCATGCGCCTTCCATTTTAATATAGCCGACGCAAATAAGAGCGTTTTATTACTAAAAGTAAAACGAGTGGTTACAAAAAACATTATGTCGGGTGAAAAAAATGTGTTTAAGAGATATTTTCTCGCTTGTACCTATTCATTTTTATTGTGCTTAGAGCGATTTTGAAATTCCATTCTCCAAAGGGACTACTTGGTCGCGACATAAAATAAGAATGTGATAGGGTAACAGACTAACGCTCACGAAAAAGGTTTTGTGAAAATCTGGCAAAATGAAATGGTGAGGCATGTTCAAACTGTTATTGTTACACTTATGGCCGGCGCTGCTTTTATTTATGTTCAACGGGTTTTACCCTGATATTATTATAAAGTGTTTAGTAGACCATTTTCACACACATCCCGATATTACTATGTTTTAATTCGTTTTTAGTGAAAATTATAGTTAAGTGCTAAGCAGGTATTATATAGCCTCTTATTTATAGGGTAAAGGGTTCACCTCTAAACTCCACACTAGGCTAGCCTGGGTTGTGGAGTTTAGTGCCCCCCGTTAGGAGCTTAAATTAAATTTTAGAGAATGAAAACAAAAGCAAAGTTAAAGTAGTAGTTACAACATACCTACTTTTAAAATTTATAGGTACACTTACCACTGCGCTACAAATACCTAGTCTTAAGTAAGAGTCAGTCCTTGTAGATGCCACATATTCTGCCTCCAAGCAATAGTATTTGCAAGGATTTACTATGTTCAGTTTGAAGGGCACTAAACCAAGAGAAATTAGGAGGGCAGTGCACGCAGAACTTTAAAACAAGCTCGGATAACACTACAACTAGGTAAATAGAGCCTAGTTTTAGTGTGTGTTTATGAAAACGTAGTCGTACCTAGCTATCAACTGTACCTTAGTACCTGTTACTGCCAGCCGAATAATTTATTGTGCCTGAAATAATTAACGAACAAATTAAGTTATGGGGCATGACTTTTAGACTTTATCAGAATCAACTAATTTTCAGGCGAGGTACACTTGGGATTGATGTGACTGGTTTAGTTTAATAATTTGAGTTTTATTTGCGTAAAGTTACTTACCTACGTAATTATACATTTATTTATGTGTTTACTTACATAAAATAAAATTATACTACAGTTCTAATATCTCTAAGCACCGAAACAAACCTAAAATGTTTTAGAGTACTTTACATGTTAAAATAATTGTAACCCTCATGTTTGTGATAAATATAATAAATAAATATTGGCGGAACTTTTTACATAGCGCCATCTAGCCCTAAACTAAGCAAAGCTGTAGGTACTCTCAGAACAGATATTTGATAGAATAATATATAAAAACAAACACTAATTGTTTTTTTTAATGTGTTAAAATGGAGTTCAACCAGTTATAAATATTTAAATACCGCAGCTTTGATTTTTATACGAAAGGGAGAGCCCACTCAAGGCTTTCTCGAATTGTCGAACAATATTGTTGCTGGCGAACATCTCTTGAATTTATATTCAGAGGAAAATCATGGCACTGCTGTCGGTTAGGTACTGTATAATTTAACTAAAAGCATGAGGCTAAAGTAAACCGTTTTATATTTCCGAAACAAGTTATTGATTAACATTATCCCATGCAATTTTTGATTGAATAGTGTGAATGAGAAAATATCATAGTACATATAGGCTTTGTTAAAACTAAAACACACTGTAATATTATTTATGTCAGCAAATGACATAGAGGCTAGTGAAGGTGCTGGACCATAATAATCGCATTTAAAGTTTGCACTGCATTGTGTTCAGTAATTTTATTTGTAGCAGTGTTCTTCAAACCTAATATATCTGGGTAAGAGTAGTAGAGTTCTCTGTGATAGAGCTCGTCCGGGGAAGGACTACCACCATACCCATACCTATTTCTCCCGCTAAGCAGTAATGCTCGCATTGCTGTGTTCCGGTGTGAAGGGTATGGTTTCCGGTGAAATTACTGGCACATGAGGCTTTCGATCTTAGCCTCAAGGTGGCAACCCGCGAGTGATACCTCTGTTATTGCAAGCGTCCATAGGCTGCGGTAACCGCTTACCATCGTGTGGGCCGTACGCTTGGTTGCCACTTCAGTAGTATAAAAAAAAAAAAAAAAAAAAAAAATTCATTTATGTGTGAACATTAATGAAAATTACCCAGATATATTCTTGCTAGTCTTACTATCTGGTAAAAAATATGATCTATATTTAAAACCCAATGAAAATCATCGCGCTGAAATGAAATGTGCGATTTTCTTAAAAAACTTCACCTCCAGGAATTACATATGTACGAAATTGAATAAGGCATATAAATAAGAAAGCGAAGGCAAAAGTAAACGGTTTACCTCACATGTGCTCCCAAAGCCCCATCTATTACGTATTCATAACAAACGAATACGATTGATTTTATCTAAGGCGCCTGGCAGATCTTCGAGATTCGACATATGCCAACTGGCAACTAATAGATGTTATTGATGGTTTTATTATTTTTAAGAAACTGCGCAGACATAGCAATATAAGTTTCAAGTTTCAACAATCGTCAACTTTGCTTTTTTGTTCGGAATCTTGCAAGAACTAACAGTTGCTACAAAATAACCGATTCACGTTTTTTGACCTTGAATAGGTCACATAAGGTCAGTCAGTTTGCTTGTTGCTATGTGAGTTTTTCAAATATAAATGCGATCTATAATTTTTAGACGGGCACAATTCGAACCCGCATCTTAACCCGGCAGCGTCATGACCTGCCCCCATCCAAATACCAGCTTGGCCAAAAATCTTGGATGTTATGAATGAACATAGGTATTTATTGGAAAATTCCGTACGCTCTATCAATCAGAAACACCCGAACGTCTAATATACAGTATAACCCGTCGATGATGAGTTTTCCATCTGTATAATCTGAACGCACCTTTACTTTATTTGCTTTTGGACGATTTAGCAGTTTTGTGTAATGTTGTGTTAAAAATGATATGTAAATTGGATACAGTACAAAACTAAGACGTTATTATAAAATGCGGTATTTTTTTACATAGCGGCATCTAGCCCTAACCTAAGCAAAGCTTGTACTAAGGCAACAATATAACTGATAGAATACCTATACAAGAATGCATTTATTTTTAAATACATGCATATTTATAATACACAGAAGAATCATAATTTGTCCCGCAGCGGAAATCGAATTCGCAACTTCTCGATTCTAAACCTGAAATTAGCCCACCACGCCACCACATGAAAGCATTGACTAGAAGACAGGAGGTCGTAAAGTCTGTCTATTGGTCATTTTTTTCATGAAAAAAAGTCAGGAAAACTTAAAAACATTACAAGAACTTATAAAAAAATTATCTGTATGCTTTATACATAACATATTTTTGGGGCAGGTTCTATAACAACCCCTGGAAAGGGGTAATAAACTCACGAGCGGGACAGTAAGCCATGTAATGGTATTCAATATTGTTGTAACTGAGTTCTACGTACTATTCTGTTATATCTGTATATCTGTTCTGTGGTCCTGATAAGTAAGTAGAACACTACAATATTGTGTTTTTCCTCTTTTTGCAATCTCGCTAACCCAACTAAGTCCCTTTGTTTCCCGAATGCCTTAATTAAAATAACTGCATTGTGTTAGATAACAAAGCAATGCATAAATTAACAAAGTCAGCAAAACATCGCATTGTTTTATTAATTTTCATTATCTACATATTTTTTTTCTTTCTTGTGTATGTTTGTACTTATTGAACTTAGTCAAAAATCAAATCCAGTAATAAATTTCTCAAATATTCTAACAACCGATTAAATAAATTAAGGAACATGAATCAACCATGTATGATCTACTATTTTTTACCAAAATCATTCAAAATGAATCGTTATGCCTTCGATGCAAGTCTTATTTTACATTCAACGTGATTGTTAATAACCTACGTTCAAGCAAGCAAATATTTGATTCTGTTGTAATGTAAGCAGCTAATATACTTATATTATATAGCTTAGGTAATGGTGAAGAAAAGTCTATTATTGAAATATATTCATAAACGGTATTTTATTTAGTTAAAACTAGCAACCTAGGCTTCGCACAAGTGTTTAAACGTATAACTATAAAATAAGCCTTTCCCATAAGTCACTCTATCTATTGACCACAATCGCAATAAAATCCGTTGCCTAGTTTAAAAGATCTAAGAGTACATACATACATATATACATACATACAGAGGGATAGATGGTGAGATGCGACTTTGATTTCATCATCATCATGACAACCTTCTAATGTTCCTACTGTTGGGACACTGGCCTACTCTCGGTAGTGATTTATGCTATGTAAAGAAGAACTCTAGAATCAAAATCAAAATCAAAAATTATTATTTTAGTAGAATCACAAGGATCACTTTGAAACATCTTACAAGCTAGGAAAATTTACACCAGTTCCAACGCGCCCATGCCGTAAAAGAACTGGCAACAACATCGGCTGGGTTCCTATCGCTTTTTTGGCATGAACCTTGCTATTGTTATGGATTCCAAGTAGAGTTGGAGCACATTCGTCCCAAGCTTTTTTATCATCTAGGTAATCGGTTGTTTTATAGTAAGCTTTTTGAGACAGTTTTCATGGGTATACAGTCTACAACGCATGGAAATGGCTACATCCGATTTGTGCACTATACCCATTATATAAGCACGTTCCGCGTATTCATCATTTGGATAAGTGACCGCCAGTGGCAATTTCAACTGAGTGCTCTGTCTCAGAGGGCACGTTAAGCAGTCGGTTACGGCTTTCTCAAAGTTGTTGGGCCATGACAGAGGCCTTCGGGCGGCCTAGTAACTCTGTCACCAGAGTTGGCCACTGAATTATACGACCTTACTTGCTTACTATACCCATTTGGTGAACAATCTTCTATGCAGAAAATGCCATTATCATGATCTGATCTTCCCACTGTTGGGACAATGGTATACTCTTGAGCGAGAGTGATTGGGTCATACATAATTACCACGCGGACCCAATGCATATCACTGTCTATGGGCTCATACATTTTTCATAAAAAATATTCTGTTGGTGCACAACTGGTTTTGAAGAGACCACAAATGTTCATTGCATGCGGCATGCAAGCTTAAGATGTTTGGATATTTGTTCCTCTTTAACTCGACAAGCACTTATCCAATTTGGCTGTATATTATAGATAGATAATGACCGGGAATAGGACATAGGTTACTTCTTATGCCGGAAAAAAGTTCCCGAGTTCTACGCGAACGAAGTCGCGGGCAACAGCTAGTTTTTTATATTAATTATGATAAGATGAATATAAAAAAATATACCTTACTTTTAGTGTTGAAGGAAAACTTTTAAATGAAACAGCCAATATTCATTATTCACGAATCTTTTCAAGGCAAACTCAAATTAAGATTAACACAAACCCTTTCTCTTCGTTAATTGACTTTGTTCACTTTGTGCGACTTTAATATTCAAAATGCAGGTCAAAGGATTAAAATAAATAAATTGTAATCCCTTAGCGACACAATTGAATTAAGATTTTTTTATTAAAACCCCGCAAAATAATAATAAACAATTAAAATAATCTAACGCCACCGCACCGCACTGGTTATAAAACAAATATGATTGGTTACTTATGTAGGTAGGTAGGTAACTACTCGCTTAATATAGAAAAAAACTATTGTATGTGTGCCTGTTAACACAAAGTTTTTATGTAGGTAATTAAACTTATTCTACACCCAAAATTACTTTAGCGCAATTAATGTTAATTAGTCAAACAAAGTAAATACAAATGTAATATGTGGCATGTACCTGATTAGTTTTAAAACCACATTAATTTATTCATAATACTTACGGTAGCTAAATATCACCATATTTATAGCCGTTGGATAATTATGTTGGTGCATTTGAATCGAAACAAACACAAACACGATTGCTATTAAGTCAAACTGTAAGCTTGTAAGCTCCAAAGTTGATTTCCTGAAGAGGAAAGCAGCACAAGTAAAATGTGCTGCTACGGTGCTACGTTATTGCTACGAGCTTGTAGCTTACACACGGTCTACTAAATTTGCTGCCAAGCAGCTTCTGCTTCGGCCATGATCTCAGTTCAGTCAGACTTCAGTTGCCGTGAGGCGCCACCACAGGACGCACGTGTTTGCCCGCTCGCGATTCATATTCAAATCACGAACGTAAACAAACAATGTTATGAAAAGTTGGTGTAACATGATATTTTATTTAGCCTTCAAAGAATCCTAACTGCATCGCTAAAAAGGTAAATAGTATTAAAAATAATTATGTCTAGGATTTTGTAAGAAACTGTATGCATTTATCTAATGGTTCTGAGCTTTTAGCTGTAGTATTAGCTTCGAAGATTCACAATAATGATGGTTCAGCAAGGTTAATAAGCTAACAAGCAACTTTCTGCGTATAATGTGGTTACGCTAAATATCTAAAAAAAAGCAATAAATATAGTTTTTTGGTATTTACGAGTAAGTGTGTTTAAAATCTCTTTAAAAAATGTAATCCATGGAGTAAAAAAGTCTTACCTGGTCAGTCTTACCGCTGAAATGAAATTTAAATTAATCATATTGTTATCCCGGTTTGTTAGGTATATCTTTTGATGTTTCATCCAATCATTGCAGTCTATGGCATGAATTATTTCACCTTACAAGTCAATATTGCGATAAATTTTATTTTATTACGAATCAGATTAGAAATAACAAAATAGCAACTTCGTTATCGATTCATTATAAATCGCGTATTTTCCTCTTTATTAAGATGTAGATCGGTAATGTTCCACAAAATAGGAATTGCATTTACGATAAAAAAAATTGGGAAAGGTTTTGCTTTAAGTTTAATTACGCAATATGGCTCAATGTTGCACAGGCACCTAAGCATGGGTTAGATTGATAAAAAAAATATAGAACTCCGCAGAAATAAGCATCTTTATAAACAGGTTGCAAAAAAAAATTGTCTGGTTTAAAAATATTCTTTTTGCCAATCTATCTCTGAAGTTCGTTTATGTTCGTTCGTTTGTATTCATCCAGGGGTATACAGGTCATAATGTTAAGAAATTAAAAATAATTAAGCAGTTGATCAGGTTTCTTTTGGTACACTGTCGAGCCGATCGCGGTATGTATGAAAGTTCAATCAGTGTATGAAAGTAGTGACGCACTCCATCTGCAGTTGCGTTGCGGTTGCGGTCTGTTATCGCCATCAGAAGTTGATATTTAAAATTTAGTAACAGAGAGTAATCAAAAACTGCAATAAATTGCATGCTGTCTGTCGTCTTTAAGTACAGTAGCACTAAGATTTAGCCCTAATATCTTGTATCAGTTCATTATTATGAGTGTATAATTGTGTTGATGGCACCTAATATAAATAATTATATAAATTAATATTCTAAGACCAATACGAACAGTTTTGACATGTCTGCAGTTAGGTATGCTTGAACTAAATTAATGCTAAACAGTAAAATGTCAAATTAAACTTTGAATTACCTATACTGGGAATAGTGATTTTAAATGAGATTATTTAATCTGCCCTCAGACAATAGACATTTCTCGTTGTGTTATTTTATTTTATTTTATTTTATTTTATTTATCTTAATCTAGGATTCACAGTTTTCTTAATTGTATAATATAGGTAAGAAGTTAAATAAGCCGTACATAAACCAATTTGAATCCATATTTTGTAGATAGCTCGTTCAAAATACAATGCAAAGGTAGGTAAGACGGGCGGTAAAATATTGCCGCTAACAGCTAACAGGTGTGCATGTAGTAAGGCATACATATATAGCTAATATCATTTAAAATAAAAAAAAAACACAGAAAGAAAAACAAAAATCTTAAAGCAAAACTTAAAGTTAGAATATGACATAAAGTATTGCATAATACAATACATTTAATTAAGAAATTTATGTATTATATATTTTATATCTTATATATTTTATATCGCACAATAGGGAGAGTGTGGGTGTGTGTGTGTGTGTGCATGTGGATTTCCTTGTTCCTCCCAGTCTCATAAGAGTCTGGTTATCACAGCGGGAAATCCACAGCGTGTGTATGTGTGTGTAGGGTGTGTATAGTGACATGATGACGTGTAATGTGTGTTTATTTTGCTGTGTGAATTGTGTATAGTGTGGTAAGTAAATCCAAATAGACAACAAAAATATCCCTACTAATAAAGTAACCAAGTTTAATTTATGTAAATTGGTCAAGCAGACAAATAATACCCATTTGTCAATTCAATTTCTTGTAGGTACTATAGAATAAAATAAACATTAGGTAGGTACCTACTACAAATTTCCCATTTTTCATAATAACAAGTAAGTATAAATATAAACACAAGATCATCTTATTTTTACTCATTAATTACATTTAATTATCAAGGCACGCAAATAGCTAACGAACACAACTCAAAACCGGTTACGGGATAGATTTTTACGAAAGGTTTACATGGCGGTGTTAAGTTAGTGATAAGTTATAAGTTAAGTTAAGTTATACCGTTTATAAAACGAGACGACCGTTATCTAATATTTAATGTAAAAAACATGGGACTGTTATCTACAGCTCGTTAATATATCCGTTAAAAAATTGGTTAGGTTAATCAGCTGTTTAATCGCAGATTTATAGGTCTGTGTATCTTAGCAAGTTTTCTTAGCTTTTAAACTTACCCTCTGAACTTTTCTTCTTTCATTACCGTTCGAGTTATTTAAACTCAAATAAAATTCATTATTAGTTTGAAACATTTTCGATTAGGTATTTTATGGGTGTATAAATAAAAACAAATTGAATAAATAAAATATTTCTACCATTATAAAAGCAGTCTGTTCTGTGTTTACTGCGCTACAGTCCTAAAACACTTTAGGGGCAAAAGGTCACAATCGACATATTTAGGCGTCATAATGCAATACAACTGCTGAATGATGTAGCTGCTTGAAGTTATGTTGTGGCAGTTACAAATGAAATACTAACCAACTAAGGGTGTTCGAATTGTAGTCAACCGTTTGTGTCTATTTAGCCACAAGCCTTGCTGTATAATCGCACCTGCAGCGGCACCTTGCGCTGAACATAAACATTTCCATAGTGTTACGATAAACAGTCTTGAGCAGTCTCCATCCGACTATCCACCAATATTGATCTCGGGCAAAGCACTTTAATTATTTCGGTATAAACGTTCTTGGTTTGATGCCCTTGTTAAATGAAGGTTAAAAGTCTATTAAATGGAAAATATAATGAAGAGGGTTATTCTACCCGACGTTTATTGAGGTATGAGCAGACACGCGAGCGTTGCGCGTTTTGTAAATAGTGATGCTTGAGTCGCCGCAGACAGACGCAGGTTTTTAGCGGCGTTGTAGGCGTTCACTTGTCAGCTCGTTGGGGTACGTAGGAAATAAATAAACATGCGCGGACTACATTCGTCATACGACTACGAGAACGCCACCACCAACACAAATCGTCAAAAGTAAGGCTACACGAGCAACCTTTGATCAGAGACATATACCGCCACAGCGGGGGTTTGATTTGCGTTGCGCGGAACAAACCACTCAAGTTGATCAAACATATACACCTTTAGTAGGTGCAAGTAAGCGTGATAAGACGGTATTTTTTCGTACTATGAGTACGTTGATAAGAGGGACTGTCTTTATAGTGTCGTATTCAAAAAGGCCCTTTACGATTTCTGCACACAAGAGCAATAACTAGCAGTTCTCCGAACAGTAGACGTCGCAAGCTCAAACTTGTAAAGTGAGCTTTGAAAGTGAGCAACATACTGCATTTTGAGGAACTATTTTGCTCATCACGCTGAAGATTCTCAATATCAGACAAACTTAAAGTTTATACTTGTATTTAAAAAAAAAAAACATCGAAATCAAATCACAGATATCCAGCAGCTCTCTTTTTGTCCCTTTTTGGAGAAAGTACGCCCCCTATCAAAAATCCAATTCAACAAATTCTATAAAGTCATAGAACCTGTATAACAAGTTTCAACCAGATTGCTTTATAAATGTGACCTGTAGGCGAGAACAGCCGGACAAACTGACTGACAGCCAGAAGCATTTTTGGCCAATCTCTAAACTGAGACGCTTCGCTCGCTCGGTCAAATATGGGTAACTCCCATCAGTTCTATAGGACTGTGACGTCATAGAACTGTTGATACCTTTTTTATCCCTGTAGTTCTATGATAGAACTATTAAAACAAAAAATGTCCTATTTGTTGTATAGAACTAATAATACTTCGCCAAAGATTTTGTTAGTCACTTATCAAAAAGGTCTAATTTACCGCTCTCGCCTCTTTTCAATGGATGTAGCCTCGGTACAAAACTCACAATCTACACTAGGGAAGGGACATAATTCCATAAGCAACACTGATTATGGTTGTTCCAAATCATTATAGAAAGTGCTCTAAATTATTAGGGGCACGTTCCGAGGTCAGTAAAATATTTACATTTTTAGCAAGTTAGATAAAGGCGCGGTGGATGCGTAGAATAGCTTTTGTTATATTAACAAGGGCTATTTTGCTCTAACAATGTAAAACTTGAGGTAATTAGTTTGTCCCACCTCTCCCTGTTTTGTTAAGCTATCGTTTTTAACGAGCAATCAGCCCATCATTCTAGGGATCATCGGAATACCTTACCCGTAGTTTAATAATTAAAACCTTTTTTAAGCAGAGGGTTAAGGTTTTTCTCGTTACAATAAAGTTGGGTTCTGTGTCTGAAGTGTTTGTTTTAGAATTTTTATTTTGATTCTTTTTTATGTCACGAACTAAACAATCTTTGAATCCCGAAAATATTACAATTTTTTGGAGAAAATTAAACCTGTTAAATTAACGCATCTTCATATATTTCAATATATTTCAATAATATTTTTAACTTCTTTTTTAAAATATAATGAAACAAAATATTTCTGGGATTTAAAAATATATTTTAAAATAATTTAGTCACTTCCTCCTTGCGTTAGTGAGAGTAGTTTGCGTTAGTTAGTTAAAATTTGACGATTATGAAATATAATTGTACTCAATAGATTAAGATAACGATTTTGTTTGTCTCTCAGATGAAAGCGTGGACTGCGCACGAGCACGACACTACTCTCTCGTGCTGTCGAACATTGCACGTCAAACACGCCGCCTACGCTAGCGCGCTTTATACATTGGTAAGTACTATTCTCATCAATCTGGTATAATGGATGTGACCTAAAACAATACACAGACCTCCTGTAATGTAACACAGTTCAAACTAACTGAAAGTGGATCACTAAACAATACATAGTTATAGTTTGACGGACCGACATACACACCGCTATATTAGACCACCTTTTGATAGCTTAACCCAGCAATTAATCTGCGGACGTTTTTTTGTTTAAGCTGTCCGTTCTGGATTTGACACGTTTGGAACACATACATTCCTCACGCGGAGATTATTACTTACACTAAATCTTAAGCTAAGCTTATTGGTTACAATAAACCTTATGTTTAAGCTTATAAGTCAACTATGAATAGATAACAGATTTGAATATTTTACAGCTCGATAGTATAACCGAATGCGAAATCTTAATTTAAACAGTAAACCGCTGGTGTCGTCATAGCCTGTTATCAAGATTCCCATTATCATAACGATATGCCGCATTAAGCAAATCCATGGTGCGTCATGCTCTACATTGAAAAACATGCTAGCTAGCTTTCTATATAATGACCGCCTAAAGTGACATGACCCAACTTTTGATGGAACGTGTATATGTTCGGATATTACTCTTTCATTTCCTATGCATTGGCCTAAGATTGGCCCATTATAATTTAAATGACGTATCATGTAAAAAACGATAGAGTTTGTGCTCTGGAAAAAACGTTGAAAAGAAACCCGTTACGTAACAGATTATATATCTCCCTGAAACTGTCGTGAACATTTTCATACATTTTACTGTCGTGTGCAGTGTGTAGACGACGACAGACGATATCGTGGCCGACAATGTAAAAACGCTCTAAGGATGCAGATCTGTGCTCCACATTGTCATGGGTAGAGCACTAGCTACTTAGCCTCTCGCGCTCCATTTGGTTAAGTAGAACGTGTCTGTACTAAAGTTTTGCTGCAACAAAACTACGACAAGTACAATCTCTGAATGAAGAAACAAAACTTTTTATGCTCGTTTATTACCATGACAAAAACTACTGCAATCATATTCTACGTGAATAATTCAGTCAAAACGTACTACGGTAGATTTTGGAGGTAAAAAAAAACATAAATTTACTTGCATAATTATTATTAACGTCCATAATATTTTTTTTAAAGATACACTGTAAATTTGGTAGACACCAAAGCTAAGCAAAGAGGAGATGCGTAAAAAGAACCAATAATTTTGATAGTCTTATCGTAACCATATTTTAACCTCGTTGGTTATGTGACTCGGTCATGCCTGCTATTTAATAATGATTGCTTACAGCTTGAGTTTAATTTGCATCTTTGATAAATCATGAATAATTAATGACGTCTCACTCATTTACGATGTCTTTTTCTTTATTTAGTTTCGCAAATGATTCCCCAAATTATTTCTCGTATCAAAGGGTGTCAGCATGTCATGCAGTAATCCTACTGCAAACCAAGTCAGGATGATATGTTCCGCCCCTACGTCTTGCTAATCGCTACTAATGGCGTATCCTGTGTAAGTGATATCTCCATGCTTTGCTTATTAATTGCTCGGAGCTGGCTATCAATCTTCGCCGAACCAGCGTGCAAATCTGAGAATCGATTTTGCCAACACATTACCATCGACATTCCACCGACTGCACAAAATTCTGGTTTATTTTGTGAGTCTCTGCTGACGATGAGTTTTCTAATTTTTAAAACAATTGAGGCGAGTTTGTAGGTATACCTACTCGTAAAGTAAAACAACCATTCTGGTTATGGAATATGGACACATGAAATTCACGTTTTAGAAAGGAGCTTGTACTAATATTACCGACCGCACTGTTTTCCAAAGCAAATGAAAACGTGAGTGGGTGTAGTGGATTATCTACGAGTAAAGTAATAAGAGCATATGAAAGTGAAATACCAGAAATATGAACAGGCGATAGATCATTTTGGAATGTATAAAATGTTAGGAAACTTAGGAAAACTTTGTGTTTTACTATGTGCCTAATAGTACATCTCGCTTGCGGCCTGAAGCTTATTGCGCTAAACATTAGCCTGACGGAAACTCTGCACGGACTGCTCAGTGCGCAAAGTGTGTTTGTTATGCAATGGTTTTGATAACCCTTATTAATCCGTATTATTTACTCACTGTTGTCCTGTAGGAATAATATTTTTTCCAATTACACCACATTATATCTACGATAGAACTAGCCTGGAGCGATGGGTACACATTTAACAATCAGGAGCGCCGAAAAATATGTTGAAGATGGCACAAAAGCGCTGCAAGAGCATTTTTGAACTCGTATGGTGCTTAGCCATCATAACTTACATTTCGGTTATTTTAGACCAACTGTAGTATTTTGGGCCTATTTGACGCTACATTCAACAGCGCTTTTAGGTGCTTAAAGATCTACTATATTTCTTTATATTTGACCCGATACGATGGTAAAGAAAATCCTCACACCTCACTCCTGTACAGCTTGTTATAGCGCAAGTGTGCTAGTTGGGATACGTACAACCTTTCAAAAATAAATATATTACTTGACGAGACGGCAAGAAAACCGCTGAAACAATAATTTACAAAAATGTTAGATAATGCTATCGTTCTAAATAACATTACACAACACTTTACAATTTTTTGTGTGGGAGTACCAGAACTAATGTAAAATGAGCATAAAAGTAATAAAGGTTTGTAAGAGGAACAGCTGTCTGGGGGTGAAATATTAAGCTCGTTGCAAGTTATAAATTACCTTCACAGCTAACTTATAAAAATCCACTTTGCGAAGTTTTTAACACGTAGCAACTCAGTGTTCCTAGGAAATAAGAAGTCTCTTGTCTGATAATTTTTGCCAATGTTTGATAATTATAGCCCCTTTAGGATGGGTAAACGCTAGTGGAATTTCCTCACTCAACTGAACATTTCCATGCTTCAGATTGAACCATTAAGATCTTAACAATTGATTGTTCGCAAGTTGTGAAGATATATTTTTTTGTACCAAGAGCATAACTTTACCCAAAGTTCAGTAACTAATGATGTCTATTATAATAGCTAAATCGTAACTGTGGGTTTAAACGCACTAAGCACGCTATCTAAACATTGCATCTTCCTAATGGTTGTTGCCAAAGCAATCTAAAATACAAACTCTCGGTAGACTAATTGCCATCCTGAATTTCACACAAGGCTAGAACTACATTTGGTCGAGTTGGGCCACGTAGGTACGATATGATCGATACGGCGATATGACGAGATTTGGATCGGATATGATCGGATTTAATTTAGGAATGAATTATAATTATCAAATCCCATCCAATAAAATGTTTAGTTCCGAAATTAAGGCACATTTACACTATACAATGCAAACTATACTATACATGCAAGAATTACTTTATCAAATTAATTTTGGAACAAAACTGTTCCAAAATTGTTGCATGCAATTGTATGTCTCATACGTGGGCGTCGGCAAATGGGTCTACCCTAAGGTCTAAATATGCCAATAAGTAATGACCGCATGCTGCACAATGACTGCAGTCATAGGCAGACACGGTAAGTGTAGTTGTGTTCCTGGCATAAGAATGAAAATAAAACCGTAAAAGTTGATAAATAGGTTTTGGAAAAGCGTAGTGAACCCGTAAATAATAGCACACAGTAATATAGCGGTGGTGTTATCATGGATGCAGCTCATACTCCTGTCACAAGCTGCAGCTTTAGAGCTTCTCATTAACCTCACGTCTCGTCCGGGTAAGTTATGTGCGGAAGATACGACAATTTAGTGTTGCGATAACTATTTGCTTGTTGCTTGGTTTCTAAAGCTGATAGCAGCTTGGGTAGCACATGGGTGACTGGAATTGTTTAATTCCGAGGGGCTATTGCGCTGATCTTGAAAAGAAAATTTTTAGTTCTGATAATATTATGGTCTGTCTATTATTAAGTAGAAGTAAGTAAACGGTGTTGGTTTCACATTTATTATCATATTTAGTTTACATATTTAGACATAATTATCATTGTGTTACTGTTTTTTTACCCAAATGAACTAAAAAAATAAGTAGTGTTCTAGTAATAGTGTGATTAGTATGATAGTGTGATATGTGAGTTTTTATTTGTGTGATTATTAAGTTTGAAGAAGTGTGCGACTTCGGGATTCTTAATTCTTTGCATTGAGCTTTGTCGCGTATAAGGGTTTTTACTTAAATATTGTGGAGCTATTAGCAATAAGTAAAGCTCATAATAATAAGAGTATCTGAATTCTAAATTCATGTGCAAACCGTTTCAACTTTTATTCAATAAATCTTTAGAAGAATGCAATGAGAGGTAGATACTATAGGGCTTGGCAGATTGATGAATTAATATATTAGAAAAATGGGGTAACCTGGAATGAGAATTAACCGGACCAGTCTAACCTCTTATTAACCTTGTGTCTGGAGTGAGTTATGTTTGGCGATACCTAATACTTAGGTACCTACGACGACGAGTTTAGCGACTGCGATAACAATCAATGTTCTTGTTAGAGTTGTTGCTAAAAACCGTAAAATTCAATATTTTGCAATTACATTTAATAACTACTTTGTTTGAGCTATACTCACTCGTATAATTAATTGCAAAAATAAAAGTGTAGCTAAATCTTTAGGTACATATGGAGTGATTCAAGAGATAGGTTTGTTATGCATAGTTAAGGCATCCGTGCGAAGCTGGGGCGGGTCGCTAGTAGATAACAAACCACAAAGAAAGCAGCGAATTTATATTAGAAAATGGCACGAATCCAAACTTTACACGTAACTGAAGTATTGAAGCTGGCTTCGTTCTTTATTAAACTAGCTTACTCTATTTAATTTTTTGAAAACCTTGCTGTGCTATTGTTAGACTTAATATTATGATTGGTATACGGCCGATACTACCTTACTAATCCTTATACCAATACCTTATACCAATCGTATTTACTTCTCCATCTTCGAGTAAGTGTCAAGAGGTCCAATACTACTTTTACTGTTGCGTAGGTAAATGTTAAACAGACTAGTCAAACAACGGTCAGTGGTATTAAGGCCTAACCGACTATTAGCTTACTTAAAGAAACGGCTAAACTTACGAAATAATCATTTGCAAGGCCCCACTTTCGCACTTTTGGTTACTTTAATTGTTGTGATTTTATCTATGTAGTTGACTTGCTCTTAACAATAGTTAGTGTCGAGTACAATAAAACGGCAGAAAATTGCTCACCAATCAAAACGTAATATCAATCAATTGTATTGAATTATACTGAAATGACCATTGTTAGCGATTTTCATGCTATAAATACTGTGATGGGCAATTGGACAGAATAATATTTTACTGACAATAGACATGATGATAGTAACCAAGAATCACTATGAAAAACCATATTTATTTTTATATACAGGGTCATTCATTATCAACCTGACAAACTTAAGGGATAGGTTCCACACATAAAAAAAAAATATATAAGGGCTGTATACATTTAGGTGTTGGTCAGCTTAGAGCTGGTGTCCACTTGTTCAGAACCTGGTCTATAAAAGTTTTAACCGTTACTTTATAAACGAACCCTTTGTCGCTATAACCCATTCCTAGTATCACAGAAATGTAAATAAAGCGTAGCAATGAAAGCGGTAATGAAATCGGATTTTAATTAATGTTATTTAATTAGCCTGTTCTGTTTGGTGGTAAACATTGTAATGGATGGTAATGGATGATGTCTACCGGGGTTTGCGTACAATAAATACATACATATAACTCTTATTAGATTATGTTTGCCCACCTATCTAACGCACGCAACGATGCACTAGCTAACGTGACCGACACTTTTAGGCGAATTTTGACAAATGAATACCTACTTAGTCGTCACGGAGATACGTGGTAGCATATATTCACACACTCACCCACATCCACACAGTCTTTCGCATTTATAATATTAGTATTCCTGTACCTATTGGTTGGAGAGTTACGTCACTTGGTGCTTCTTTGATGGGCGAACCACCAAACAGTATCACATTTGGCCAAGAGAATGTGTCGATTGTAATCGGTTCTTATTGACATCATCAATCATTTATTACTTATAGCGCTAGTAATATCTATAGGTTGGTCGCTCTCATCATAGCATTTGACTTATTGTTATTGCTTGTAGTATAAGAATTGTTTTCCTTCTGTTTTTAGATGGCTGCATACTAAGAATAGTAAAGTTCTCTTTAATATACCTCGACCGTAGAAGAACTACCACCATACTTATTTCTGCCGCCATGCAGTATTGATTTTTCATTTACGAAGCGCGAGTGATACCTCTAGTATTGCAAGTTTCCAAGTTACCATTTACCATCAGGTGGCTGTATGTTTGTATTTATTAGTGGTTAAAATAAATTACTAAAATGTTATAAATAAAATTATCAGATGATTGTTAATATTGTACTACTTCAATCGGCCTATTACCTAAAACCGTCACCATAGTTAGAGCTCTAAGTTAGAGTCAATGACTCATACAAACACTTACCTATTACAAGTTAGTGAAAAGTAAACAAAACTAAATAACTGAGTAGTAGATAGTTCTCTGAACAGAATACCTCGCAAGCACAAAGTTTTAAAAGTGAACAATTAACTGATGCATTACTGATGATTTTGAGGAACTATTCCGCTGAAGATCAGAGTCAGATCTTCACCAAATTTTAATGGAACTAACCATTCAAATAAAAAAAAACCATCTTGGATTTCAAATTGGATTTCATAAGGCGGAGATAGTCGTGTAGCCCCATTACGGCCCATTTTGAAGGAATCAAAAATCCCCGACGTCATTCTTTAAAGGCACAGAACCTGTATACCGAGTTTCAACCAGATCGGTTGAAAATTGCAATCTATTGTAGGCGAGAACAGACTTGACTGACAGACAGACAAAAGCATTTTTGGCCATTCTCGAGAGATGAGAGACGCTTCGCTCACTTCGCTCGCTCAGTTAATTAGCACTCTATTTGCAGTGCCTACCTGTTATACCTACTGTGTATAATTTCAGATGTTTGTGTTTGTTTCAGAATATTTCAATATTGGTCGTGCTGTTGTACAGTTGGAGAATAGGAAGCAACGCGAAAAGGTATAGGGAGTTAGACGATGTTTATTATGGTGAGTTTACTTTTATTATCAACGCTATAATGTAAAGTAACATAAATATGCTTATTATAATTAAATTATACCGCAACACATGATTGAACATTATTGAACCGATGACATGCAGCGGTCGCAGAAAATCGGTTGGTGGCGGCTGTAGATCGTTTATCGTGGCATTATTGGGATGATGGCGATATCACACGGGTCACATTTTTTTTTGTACTTATTCCATTTTCAGATAGGCTTTCACAAGGAGCGCTCGTGACGTATCTGGCTAAGTTGTTCTTATATATTTAGTTTTTTATACTGTTTGTTTTCCGAACAAAATAAAATAAAATAAATAAATTAACAGATCAAGGAAGTTAAGCACTGTTCCGCGGGGTCATCATTTGGTTGGGTGACCACCAGTGGTAATTTCAACTGAGCGCTCCCGTGCTTCGGAGGGCACGTTAAGCAGTCGGTCCCGGCTTTTTCAAAGTTGTTAGGCCATGACAGAGGCCTTCGGGCGGCCTACAAACTCTGTCAACAGAGTTGGCCACTGACTCATACGAACGAACGAACGAACAATAACATAAAATCTTTACCTATACCAATTCTCGGGCGAGTAGTAACACGATGCAAAGGTTACCAATTTGAAATTGTTTGATACCAACCTGAAAACTTTAAGTTAGAAAGGTAAAAACTTTTAGATTTTCTTTATGTTTGTGGACTCTTTGACTTTTTTTACATAAAGTAAAGAAGTAAAACATTTTTCCTTTATCAAAACAAGTTCCCTAATAAACCTGTTCCTATTTTATCTAAGAATCTTTATTGGTTTCGTTTACGTAAATACCTTTCCTTTTATTTTAGGCGGCAAATCTGCAGTGAAGTCGTAGGTGTGATAGGCTATAAATTATATGAGGCACGGTGCCTACCTACTGACATAAAAATATAGTTATTTCTTTTATGATAAAACACAGTAGCTTCGCGTCAAAATTTAATATTTTTCTAGTAATACCTATACAGGGTCTTTCATTAATAGTGCATAATATACAAGGAATAGGTTACGCTCACAAAAACAAAACTAAATTATAATGTAGGTACAATTTTTTTTACATTTTGTCATAACTAGGGTTGAGATATTTACAAACTTTCGCATTTATTTCAAGCAAGTTCAAATCAAACATTCTACCTATTCTAAGTTTTATTAAATTAGCCGAAATCAAAACACAAGTATCTTTTTCCGTTGCGTGGACCTGTACTCGTAAACGTACAAACAACACTTATTAGGATTAGGATTTTATTAGTATGATGAAAGGAACAAAACTCCTTTGGCTAGCAACAAACCTTTTCAAGGTTTTTGACCTATTCACTTTCACACAAGTAAATAAAGGTAAGGTAGGTATGTATATTACATTTAGTAACGTACATTTTAATTGAAACTCTTCTTGGAAAGTCCGTATTTCCACTTGCCGTGACTTTAATAAAAGTAAAAGTTTTAATTCATACTCGTAAAAGCTTGCGATTTAAAAAGCCCTAAAATATATTCTTGCAAAGTTTTTTTAGCTTTATCGAAAAATTAGTACATGCATAAGCTTTCTATAATGTTCTTTAGAGTATATTGGACAAGATAATTGGTTTATCATCCCCAAGCGCGTAATGAAACTAACATCAAATATAGTTTTGGTTTCGTTACGTTTATTTATTTACAATTAATCATTAATCAGTTCATAAAATTATTTAATTTGTATAGTTTTGTTTACCAGTAATGCATTTTATTGTCGAACAATAATGTTATTGTGTTTTAAACTCCTTTTAAAGTCGGTCATGAAGCTAGCGAAATACCTTCAGAGAATTTGTCTCAGTTGACTCCTTTGATCTTCCACTAGGAATGCCAAGTGGTTAGAGTGTGAAATATTAATATCGTCTAGCTAGTTTTCGACTGCGTAATATAAAATGTTTTAAGAATTGTACAATGGCTGGTATGTGGCTGTCAATTACTACCTACATGCTTTCACTTATTTAAACTAGTAGTTCTGCGAAGAGAAGTCTTTGCTTAATATTGAGACAGTTGGTCAATATTATTAAGGTAGCTATCATTTAATTTAGTAAGTTTTTGTGTGCTTAGTAGGAGGATCAAATGGAAGTTTCTTCGCTCGAAAGCTTACGACATGGTACTTACCACTTATCAAGTACCTACGTAAAGTTCTATAGTTTGTTTATCCACGTTCTAGCAAACTGTGTGCTATTAAGAGTCATGTGAGTTATGGTTCTAAAGTTGCGTCTCACGAATCTCTTTTTCATGCAACACAAACGAGCTTTTATTTATTTAGATCGTTTAAATACGATATAAAACTAGATCACTTTCTTGACACGTAGTTGACCGAGCGTTGGCCTAATTGGCACAAAATCGAGATATAATGAAACATCGAGATAAGGCATTTGTGCAGCAGAACACATCTAACCTAACGTAATTTTTAAATATAAATCCCAAAAGGTTTCTTCTCTCCTTGGAATAATATGATGGCCTTTCAGTAGTCTATGAGCTCCATCACCAGAGTTTGACAACTCATTATGAGCTTTGGTATTTACAATAAGCAAAAAGCGACGTAAGAACTTAGTAGGAACGTTTTGATCTTTTTTATTGCAATAATCGTTATTAAAATATATTTTTCCTCCAACAAAGGCGGTCTGAATACAAAAAATCATGTATCAAGAGCTCGTATCCCTACTTACTAATGCATTAAGTCTCTACGTACCTACTCGTGTCCCCACAAATGAATTATACAAAAGAACCTTTCACTGTAGGTGTTCCTTATTCATCACGTCTTTCATTACAATACAAACCTTATTTTTACAACCTAAGCTTGAATAGATAAATTTGTTTGATAAACAAAAGTTTGGTTATTCAAAAAGAGACAAATCCTAAAATGTTTTTAATAATTGAACACCTAAAAATAATAATATTCCAAAAACTTAAACTGATGCAGGATTTTAGTTCATAACAATTTAAGACCTATACGCTTTATAGTTCTCACAACGGATCTCGGCCGTCGTGAAATTAGCCGTTTCGATGCGCAATGGAGCTTTTTCAAACTAAATTGTCTTTGTGCATCACAAATCAATCAAAGTCCCGGATTTGATATAGTGAAATAATAAATGAGTGCAATCAATGTTATTGAGATTATTTTTAATGATTGATACATCTCGTATTTGGTTTTGGATAGTTCTTTCTCAGTAGTGCCTTTAGAAACGTATAGTAGAAACCATTTGAAGGTACGTTACATCATCATGACGTTACATACTATAGGGTAAAAAAAAGTTAAAAATAAGTAAAAGAGAAAGATAAGAAAGAGTTTTAAATATTTTTGTCGAATTAACTTAGTGAAAAACACATCAGATTAATAGTAGAGCCTGAAAGCTTAATTAATTGTCTTCAGCGGTAATTGACCCGATACAATTAATTAACAGAATGAAGCGAACTCAATAAACCTGTCAACAAGACAATTATTTATTTACCAGAATGGTGTTAGACTTGTTTAATTTCGGCAATAAATATATCTTTACATTCAAAATGTGACTTCAGTGAATAAACTACTATGCTTCTGTAAGTTATGCACAAAAAAACTAACGATTTGGATCAAATCGACACGAAAACTACTAATTACATAACGTCTGGGTTGATATCAAGGGTATTAATAATTAATCTAATCTATGGTTAATTTGTTATTGATTTATCATTATCACATTCTCTGAAAAAGTATAGGCACAAAATGAATATCACGTTCGACACGCTGAGCAAACGGTCTAAGTGTAGCTGCTGGGCTGTTGCGTAAGTAGTTGCAATCCGATTTCAATCAGCAACCTGTCATATTGCACCAGCTTTTAATTGAAATCCAGCAAAATCGATTGCAATCAACTTAGGTACATATTAAAAGCCTCTCTGGTCGCTCAATGCACGGTTTGGGCTTGATCGTAACATCTTGCCAAAAACGCGGCGTGGGACGACAGCTCACAGAAATAAAAGTGCAAGCACATTGACTTAAAAAAATAACTGCCTACTACTAATTACTGAAGAGCACCGGTAGTCTAGTGGTAGTGACCCCGCCTTCCGATCCGGAACAGTGGGAACATTAGAAGGCTGTCATGATGATGATGATGATGATGATGATAATGATTAATTACTGTCTCTTAGCACGTATATGTTGTCCACGCCCATTGTGATTCATCGCTTCGTAAGCGTCTTGCCTATAAATTTATAATTATATGATGTATGTGATATAGGTCATATTATTATATAGGACCTACTTGTACAATATTCATTAGTGAAGATCGTGCATAATGTGGTTAAGATGGGGAAAGAATCCTCATTATCAGTGGGACGGAGATATAGGAATTCCTATGTAGATAGACTCTGCGGTTCTTGAAATCCCACATATTCATGTTTTTATTCATCACGATTAACAAGTAGTGGATTATGAAAAAGGCTCGTTCTTATTATTACATCAAAGACTTCACTGCAACACATCGAAGTAAAGGGGGCACATTTTTTTTGCAAAGCTCTCCAGGAATTAACGATTAAGCTCATAAAAAATTACAGTTAATTCTCAGTAGGTATGTATTGCAAGCACCGGTGGTCTAGTGGTAGTGACCCCGCCTTCCGATCCTAAGGTCGTGGGTTCAAACCCGGTCGTGCACCAATGGATTTTTCTGTTCGAAAAATTTATGTGCGCAATGCCAGTGCTCTCATACGGTGAAGGAAAACATCGTGAGGAAACCGGCATCTCCAAGAACAAAAAATTCGAAAGACATGTGCCATCCACCAATTCGCATTGGGTCCGCGTGGTGGATTAAGACCCAATCACTCTCGCCTGAGAGTAGGCCAGTGTCCCAGCAGTGGGAACATTAGAAGGCTGTCATGATGATGTATTGCAAGTACTTAATTAATAAATGGACAACCCGAGCCGCGCATTATAATGAATGCCCATTTTATGAAGTTAAATACCTAATTATCCCCCTCCTTGGCGATAAAACTTCGTACGTTATGATTGATATTTTCCAGATTTATTTTTCATTTGTTTTGGGTAGCAAAACGACTCTTTTACTTATGTGGGATCTGATACAAGGAATACACACAAACTAATGACGAATGCTTTGACTATATACATATATATAAATCTTTGGACGAATGATATGAATACGTAAGCAGTAGCTTGTACACCTTTCATACTACTAAAACTATCAATTTACTGTAACCACAGTTTCTTGTGTTCTAACACCAGCCTGAACACTTAGCATTAGATTTGCAGAAACCAAATTGTTTGCGCTAGTTTCGTAAAAGGGTTTACGGGATGTCACAGTTTGTGTTAGTTGCGACCCACATCTTATTAACTATTTCCATTTGGCTCTCTCTGCGGTTTGTTTGAGATACTTTGTCGGTCTTTGGTTTGAGTGGACAGACAATTGCCTGAAGCACTTAATTCATTTGTTCTATAAACGGTTGTTTTCATTAATTCCAGTTTATTGAAGTTATGGCTGAAAAATTGCCATTGGTAGCCATTTTTAAACTGGAAATTCGTATTCGTACTTTAGTTATTCGGAGTTCGTGGCTGTCGAGTGCTTTATATCCTTGTTATACCTACTTGTAAAGTGAATGTATATTAATTTTACGCTCCGATCGTTCCATTAGTTGGTAGATAGGACGTAAATTATTTAAGCGTGGTTTGTACCAAGCACAGATTTTTTCTGTTCTGTGGTAGGTACCAAGTTTCGCGATCAAAGCCGCGGGCGAGCGCTGTGAGTAATCGCTTCGGTAAATTCTAATTCGTTTGCGATTTCGAGACTCGATTACGTTTGTACAAATTGATTTTCCTATTGAATAGTCTGACGTCACCTGGAGGCTTATTTCACTAAATGTTTACATAGCGGAAATATATCCCCTAATGTCATAAGTGCTACAGCGAAACTCATTTTAATTTCAACCAACGTTTGAAATTAGAGAACCAAAAACCAAAGGTTTTGGATAAGGTTCTCGAAGTCTCTAACCTATGCCACAAGCACAACGTCAATGCATACAAATTGTTGCAACAGCTTTTTTTTATAAAATAATAAAACCATTAACGTCCATCAACGGCTGGTGGTTTTAACAATACAGAAAAATACAATTCCATGTCCTAAAGATATTATTTTCTCATAAATATAGAAAACCGATAAATATTTATATTGATTAAATTTTGTAGGTAATCGAGATTTTCTTATTTTCCCAAGTGCAAATTATCGAAGCATCACAAACGGGTTCAAATTAACTGGTATCCTTTTGGTCGTGCTCATGTAACCGCTCGTCGTATTTACAATTCCGTCGGAAAAAAGAAAGGTTGAGCTTTTCTGAATCCAGCCAAGCGACAATCCGTTTGTCCTTCAACAGACGGATGCCTATTCTTGGCTGAAATATTGTTCAATTCAATTCTGTCAGTGAGTGTACGTAAATTGTTACGATAAATTATATTTGTATAACTCTTTTTCTTTGTTACAGGTGTACAAATAGCGTATTTTGCAATTATAGGAACGCAGATGTTTATGATTATACTGAGCATTTTACTGTTCTACGGAATTTATAAAGTAAGCATATCTGCAGTGTTTATTTTTTATATATAGCGAATAAGCACATTCATTATTTAGTGCAGCAGCAGCAATAATAATATAATATAATATAATAATCTTTTTAGTACAAAAACGTTTTATCGTGTATGTATTTCGGTGTTTAAGATTAATAAACCTTTTTTTATTTAATTTTATCGGTTATCTCTTTATTATATAACAGCATTTTTAACTCTGAAATCTCATTACAACTCAATAAATAAATAAAAATTTAACAACGCTTGAAAATCCACACCCACACAGCATCATCTAGCTCCAAGCTATAAGCAGAGCTTGTGTTAGAGCACTATAGATGACTGATATGCTTAATACCGCAAGACCTAAATAGAAAGATATTTATTAATATGCATAGAAAATACTCAACACCTGGAACAAATATTTGCAGATCGTACAAACATTTGTCCCAGACGATAATCGAACCCGCAACCTCTTGAGTCGCAGGCATACAATAATAAAGACATTTTTACAGCGTCTGGTGGAATTTTGATTATATTACCCCCACCATATGTGGTTATGTGTCGCAGACGTGGCTGTAAAGCCTGGGACATGTTAAGATGGAGTAGACTTACCTAGCTATATAGATGGGGAGCACCCCATCCTATCAGCTAATAAATAGTTGGAAAGTAATAACAACCGAAATAGAACCTTTAACGTACCTTATCTCTATTCTGATAAAGGATTAAAACCAAACACATAATGAAGTCTACAAATTTTGAAAATTCCTTGAATTATACAAATAAGAGTCACGACCCAAGCTCATTTCATTACACCCCACTCAAGTAAAGCTGACTTTATGAGTCTCTAAAATTCCTATCTAAAAGCTTCTAAAGTCATAAAGAAAGGAATAAATGTGCCACTGCTGCCGTATTGATATACTACCTCTTTACCTACAAAGCGTGAGACATTACGTATATACCCTCTCAATTTTCACATACCTGCAGATGTGGCTCACAAGCTTCAGAATAACGAAAGGCTCATTGTGTAATATTATGATAATTTGAAAAATTTAGATGAATATGTAAAATTTTTTTTTGTCTGTTTTTCTTCTAATATGCTGGTGAATTTACAGATTACTTAGCTATAAAGGTGATTTCTCATAATTAGGGTAGGTAAAAAGTACAAAACATTTTTTTTATTGAGGGTGCCTTGTTTCAGGAAAATGTGGCGTTCTTGGTGCCTTGGGTGGTTGGGTGTATGACGTTCATGGCGCTGGAAGCTATGGCAATGGTCTACTCTAATATTTTACGAGATCACGTGAACAAGGTAATCGCTGAATCTTTAAACACTTAGAGCTCATTGATAAAACTCCTACTATGGCGTTAAAACTGTGTTCATTTTTGGCCGGACACGGCAAAGCAAAGTTTGAAGAAATGACGACCACAACAAAATTATCCTAATCATCGAAGCAGCTGTATTTATAGTTGCAATTTGATAATCTTAACATGATCAATTCTAATGTTTAAAGCAGCAGAGTATAATAATCTTGTGAAAGAAAAATATAGCATACCTTAGCATTACCATTACTATACCATTAGCTTAGCATAACTGTTCGTAAGAAAAACGTTATACGTAAGCTTTTGTGATTCAAAATTGATTAATGTTCTTTTCAACGCTAACTTGTATATAAGAAATTGTAACCGTAGGTACGTTTAACCATTCCACAAAGAGCTTTTTCCATAATTTTTAAAACGCCTTGAATCAAAACTGACAATTAGATCAAAGATAATTTAAAGGTCATTTCAGTTTTTAAATTTTACAGATTTACGTTATATTTGTATAAGACTGTCAGCAATGAAACTGAAGCCAATCATCACTCTCATTGCACAATGGATGTCACTGTGATATAGAAAAACACATTGATGCAATTTATAATAACGTTAATTACACCAAAATGTATGTTTCAATGTCCAGGGACTGAGACAAAGAAAAACATTCATTAAATAAATATACCCTGCACTGCACAGTCATATTCAAACCGATCGAGGACGCTCCCACATTGTGTGTAGTTTGGTCACATAGCTTTGGTCGAACATGTACCACAGTACAATGCAAATACATTATTCAGAGATTCGATGCTTAGCCTTCACTTCTATTGGAAATACGCCAATTTTCCCTGGCGTTTTGCGATTTGCATTATGCTGGTCATCTTGTTTATTGGTTTCCGATGCCTCGTTCAAGATTTACGTTCAAGGTGCCATTTTTTACTTTCCCAAAAGCCACGTCAGATGTTATCGAAGGTAAAATTATGGCTACGTTAGCGCAGACGGGCCTCAGCTATAGTGTAACCAGCCATAATGCAGAGTATTGCCGACTATTTACTTAATATTAAAGCAATTAAAATATTTTACCTATTGCAAAAAAAACCCAACCATAAACCAAGAACCATCATCGACCCAATCATATATAACCAGATACAAAGGCGTGATGGCAAACATAGGACAAATTGAGTTTGTCTACGTAACTATCTGTTTGCATACCGCGTGGCGGTAACAAGTGGTGAATCGGTTATTTGCTGTGGGATGGGAAATAAGAAAACGAAGGATTTGCTCAATGTGCGTCATTCTATGTTTATGCAGACAGCACCTACCACTAGCTTTTGCTAGTTTAATACTTAGGTGCTACGCCGTAGCTCTGTTATAGTGCTACGCCGTGCCTACCACAACTTGATAATGAATACCGGATGGTAATAAAATAAACTTAAGTTAGTAATTGACTATGGTAAAGTTAAAAATAATTATTGATAAAATAAAACTACTAAATGATTTATTATTCATAAATTGTATTTATGTAGGTTGTACTTATCTACCTATAAATAAATTTTATTAAAAAACAAAATGAAGCTTTGAGCCTCGTAATGACCGTTAGATTTATGGATAGCTTAATTGATCCAGATTGCTATCAGACAGAAGCTTTCCAAAAAGATACAAGCTCTAATTAGATTTCTTCTTTATCGTATTAGAACTTGGCTACCGTGCATATTGACTTCAGCTGTTTAAAATAAGACGCTATTTGCAAAGAACACAGACGCATATACAACAATACTTTACCATGTCAAAATTACGAGAGAATGGAAGCTCAGTGTACTGATTAGGTTTCGTCTTAAAAGCTGGATCGTATTGATCAGAACACAATACATAAAAAAGCTTCACTCTCTATTTTTATTGTCTGATACACGCAAAATATTCTTATATTAGTATAAATACGAACACTGTAAGGCCACAATGATATGAATTCAATTAAAAGATACTTACGTCAAAATACCAGTTTTGTGTTATATCCGCCCAAAGAGAAAACATTTATGCGGTTGGCTGACGACAAAATTATCTACTTTGAAATTTCTGAAGGGTGTCCCAGTGAATTGGAGCTATTGTTGAAATTAATTGTATGGGCCCAACTGCGAACCCTAATGAAAACGTCAAAATAACAGATACTTAGTAACGATTCACTTGGAATTTAGATAAACTTGACGACAATGACGAAGGTACTTTTGTGAATTAGTTGACCGTTGGTAGATTCACGTAGATAAATTAATTCTCCGTACACTTGTATTGCTTTATACCTTCTCGTATATTGGACATACGTGTTTAATAAAGCTATATTAACTTCAGTCAATCATCCATTAAATAATTACATCACTATTATTATGGAATAATTATACCAGTATTAGTATAGAATAATTATATCAGTATATTTGATAATTACTGATAGAAATTTTCTATCGATTGTCGAAGTATTTATTTGTAGCAATTTGAGTTTGTAATCTGGGTTGCCCTTCGGTACCCTACTAATGAATAGCAACCTTCCAATCACCAAATGGAATCGTAATTGTTTTTGATGGTGTCTGGTCTGTTTTGTTTCTAAAGTTGTATAATGTGTAGTATATTACTAATACGCCTACGAACAAAACGTCTTTCAGAAATAAAAATGATTATATGGAGAGTTATTTTATAACCTTTCTTTAGCCTGTTTGAAATTACTAATGATATATTTTTTGTTTCAGCAATTCGACTCAATGTGCAAAGCAGAAATATTATTTTTAATACCAAGAATGCTCGTAAACGTAAGTGCCCTTTTAAAGTAATTTCGTAATAAGATATGGTTGCATGGACCTAGTAAAAATATAGTGTCTGTGACACACAGTGTATGAAACGATGCAATGAGTTTTTTTTTTCATCTTCTGTTACGCAAGGACTTTGCCTGTACGTTACCTTACAAGCGCATCGTATAAACATTTTATTGTATTTGAAGGAGCTAAAAACAGAGCCCAACAGTGCACAATCACATTGTATAGTTTGCACAATAGTTCGCATACTGAGCGTATGTTTTACTTTTCATTTTTGTGCATTCATAGTACCTACCTACGTTGGAAAATGGCACTTTACCGGAGCAAAAACGATGACGTAAGCTTTTGGCTCGCAGATAAGCTTTCTGAGCAAAAGGGCAATTATTTGAATTTTACTTGAAAGTGTGTGAATTAAAATGCGTGGGTACTTAATTAACTCAATTAGACAATACAAAGAGACCGCCGCTCTGAATAAAATGATTCAAAATGGAAGAAAGAATAGGGTCTTTAAAGGTACAATATAAAAATACGTTTTAGTTACAGCGGTTTAAAATATTATTACCTTAGTGTACAATAAAAAGATATATATTTTCAAAATAGGCGAAACTTGAACATGTGTTATTGCCATGAGCTGGTAACCTAAGCATGACTAGGCCATTTAAATAATAGAAAGCTATGCAACATTTTTACATCGAATGCTGGGTATCCAAGATCTTGAGTTCAGGCTGAACATAATCTTAGAGGTTTCTCCAAACAAAGGGCTACCATGAGATATACCTAATTAACTTTTCTAAACAAGTCAACTTTACAGCAAATTTAAATTTCCAGAACATTTAAGTTTAACCTAGTCCAACAATTCGGAGTATTTCCTAAAACTATTTTTTTTTCTCTTTTGCTAATTCATAATTATAAATACTTACAAACTTCGTATATCTCATCTCAGTAAACTATATCTTTAAAATACCTGCTGTGAAAAATTGCACAGATCTAATTTGAAATATTTTTGCAGTGTCTCTGCCTGTATTGTGTGCTCCGATTGTACCACCTGCTGCGAGTCGGAGTGACGTGGAAGGGCTCAGCGCCCATCGAGCTGTGACTACTACCGGCAGACCAGGCGCCGCGTCCTGGGCAGCCGACCCCACCTTGCGAGTCCACCCTGCTCCTCGGCTATGCCGAGAGTGATACAGACGCCAGTCTACATGAAGTGTGACTAGTAAAAACTTTGCTGGCGGAACTGGTCTTTCTGTGTTACCTAAAGTGCCCAGAACAAAAGTTCTCTGATAGAACGGGTAAATGTGTCCAGCGATTGACTGTGCTTTGAAGTTTAGATAGCTACATGGCTACTTTGAGCACGTGAAACTTTACTAAGACTTGTCTGAGGGCTGCCTACACGGAGCTGGGTCAGATTTTCATAATTTATTGTAAAGCGGTAACATTGTGATACTCTCCATTTGAAGGATAAATAAACTGTTTTTTTATTGTACTGTGCTTCAGTGTTTAAGTAGTGCTATTAACTTATAATATTACTTACATAAATCATTACCGAAAAGCAAATCCGTTGTTTTGGAAACACAATTTCTGTTTTAAGTTCAGTTTTAAATTAATTACTAGTATCTACCTGCGATTCACCAAAAAACCACAAGCGTTAAGCATATCAAAAAGAACAAAGGCTAACAAGAATTAACCTTCACAAAGTATTCAAAGCATGTTTTACTTTTTCAAGCGAGAAACTAAATAAACCAACCTTTTGTTACGACTAAAGCTTGTTTGAAAACCATTTGTAAACATCGTTTGTTTTTAAAATGTATTTGTAAATAACAAGGGGAAATCTATAAAAAGTTACTTATGTAAGTTGCTGTAAATTATAATATAAAATTATAGTAAAAAAATAAATTTGTATAGAATGTTATATGAAATATTATTGCACTAAATAAAGACTATTGTTGTGTCGTGTAATAAAATGATTGTAATTTATGTTGTAAAGGTATTTAAAAATATTTAATAATGTTATAAAATATGATGAAATAAATGTTGAAATAGAATCACACTCTCTCATTTAAAGGTCGATTGAATCTTCCACGGCGCCGGCGTGTACTAAAATGCGGATTGGTGAATGACCAAGTTCATATCGTTCAAATGTTCTTTCTTAGATATGTCGGTTTAATGGAAAAATTCATGGTGTATGACCAGTTTTGGACTCACGACCGCAACTTTTTCACAGGTTCCTGGTTTTAGCTGGCCACTAATTGACTGTACGAATAAAAGTCCGGGCCCTTTTACTCTATTTCGTCAGAGACAAGCACAGAGTTCTACTTCAACGAAAGAATAAACGATTATATAATTTCAACCCTAACTTCTAAGGCTTCAGGAGTTTATGTAACCATCTCAAAGACAAACCGTAAAACCACTTGACATTATTGTTACTAATGCAAGCTTACATGATATTGTGTTATTTTATTTATTATGACGTACTTATTATGATATTGTGTTATTTTATTTACTTGAGACTACAGATATTACAACCGGTGATCGTTCGTCGAATGTAGTCGATGAACGCAAACTTTGCAAATACAATGAACCTCGGTAAGTCTTTGTGTAACTCAGGTGGACGAAATTAAATAGGTCTTGTTTTTATTTGTAAGTAATTGATATAAATTTAAACTAATAAAATAACAACTACAGAACCTTATATTATAACAAAACGGTCTTTAGTTCACTTTGATTTTATGCTCTGGAACATCTGAGTCGGTATCAAATGCACCATAAGAGAGAGCACTTAAAAAGCATTAAGGTTCCACGATTTTTGTTAATTCCGGCTATAAAATGGAAAGGGTTGCACAGTGGATTTTGAGCTGTATCTTCGTTCGGAGAAGGTATATACTGGCGAGCATCGATGCGTTGTGATATCTTTGTGAGATATTTACTAGAGCGTCAAAAGGAAACATCACCGTGAGTAATGGCGCGGAGGACGGAGGCGTCTCATTAGAGCCACTCAAGGCGAGTCTTGCGTCTCCAGTTGTTTCTATTGTTCGACCATTTGTGAGTTGTAACAAAGCGACATGGTTAATGGCTTACCCTAGATTCAACATTACTTGCGAAGTAACTTAGGGTGCCTACGTGACTTTGTAAGCGAGCTCCAACTTAATAAGTACCCTCTTTCTGATGCCGAGCAGTAGCAATGCGAGTGCATTGCTGTTTCAGGACGAAAGGTATGATTGCCGGTAACTGGCTGAGACTCATCTATAAGGCTCGTGGCAGGTAAATACTATTTTATTTATAACTAGATGTAAGTCTCCATAGACTTGGGAAACCACTTACCAATTGCTGCTACTAGCTTATTTTTGACTTATTACTACCTTTATTTTGTCAGTAAGTAACAAGACGGTCAAGGCGCCCGCCCGATGTTAACAGATGCAGTGCCACCCAAAGCTTAAAGTTTTTAAGTTCAGTGTGGCACTGCACTGCGCTAGTCACCCCGAGACATTGTTGTTAGGTCTCTTTTGCTCAGTAATTTCACTTGCTACAGTGCCCTTCAAACCTAAACACAGTAATGCATGCACACTACTGCTTGGAGGTAGAATATCTGGCACTGCGATGGTACCCACCAAGACGGACTCTTGCTGAAGTCTTGCAGCCTGGTAAAAATATTTATTAGTAAGAATAAACAGAATACTGAAAAGCAAAATAGACGGGTTCGATTTCTATGATATAACTTGAATAGGTTTGCTGTAATTTCAGAATGCCCCTGTACAAAAATGTGCCTGTTCACGCCTGAGTTGAGATTCAAAGAACCTCTTGCAGTTCGTCGTAGTCGTGGTTACGAGTGGCAACCCAAATCTCGGGGATAAAAGGGCAGTCGGCTCTCACGATGTTGTACGTACGTGTACAGTGTACAGTGTGCCTAATACCGTGTAATGAGGACCATTTGAGTGTTTCTTGCCTCGGGGAACGAGAGGCAGGTTTAAAAAAACGTGCATGCCGTCAGTTCCCCGCCCAGCCCCCGCGTGACATCCGCGGATCCGCGCTGTGTTAGTTCACACCACAACACATGCTGAGATTAGGGTTTTTCATACAATACTGTAAGTATATGGCAGCGTTATCTGTGCACATTACTTTCACGTACTATTTGTACTAAAATATCTATAGAAAAAGGACATTATTTTTTTTGTGTGTGTGGAACCTATTCCTTGAATATTATGTACTAATAATGAAAGAACCTGTATAAAACGAACAAATGTGTTTCTAATATCGTGGCAGTTAGGTGTTATTATTAGTTACAAAGATCGAGAAGTGTGGACAAAAGGGAGGGAGGCATTTGCCCTGCAGTGGGACGATATGGGCAATAAAATATATAAAAAAAAAAAAAAAAAGTAGACTTTGTACTCTGAATGACTCATACGTGGCGTGGTTCGCAAAGATAGTCAAACTTTGTAGTCAAAGATATTTGGTTTGACTTTTCATCATTGCAAATCAAGATGTCATGGATAAAAATAAATAAAGCGTTATCCAAAACATTATTTATTTAGTAGAACCACAGATTATTATAAACGGTAGAACCACAGAACATAGTAAGTACAGACAAAGTCAGTTAACAGATTCAACAATCTGTTTGCAAAATTTAAAAAGCATGCTCAACCTGATTTATATAATATAATACAGTTGAAACTTGTATGTATTTGAAATTTTGCTGTAGAGTTTGTAAACATTAATCAAATGCGCGTTATAATCAAATTTCTAGAGGGTGATAATAGTCCAAGTCACAACAGTTGCGAAGCTCACTGACATGCATCACATTAACAATTTTATTTGATTAACTCCGACGAACTTTTAACTCTGCTAAAAATGACGCTTAAAACGATAATAACGATGCCTGTACTCAGAGTCTTGAGGAGAGGTTGTCTCACCTTTCTTAAGTTTGTAAACTATCAAGTTCAAGTCAAGCTAAGGTATAATTTTCTATCATCTTACACCTGATGTAAAAAAGTTGAGGGGTTTTTTCTGTACTTACTAGGTTTTATAATGGTTTAAAAATTGTTGACCTCGTACTTTGATAGGCCCATGAAAACAAGGAATCGTAACTTTAGGCCTCTTTTAATTAACAATATACATAAACTTGAAAGGGATCTCTCAAATTGCGTTTCATTTGACTAACATACGTGGAGAGCTGCAAAACATCGAGCCCTTTGTGTTGTTTCGTAAATTAATTTGCTTTATAGGTTTTGTTTTATTCTTCATCGTTCTTTTTATTAGCTTTGATACACATTTTACTAGCAAACGAGTTTTATTTGCTTCGTGTGTTGCCTTAAATGCCAGAAAACTAAAAAAATATTCTAAGACAGCTTTGCATTCTAAATTTGCACGTCTATAAACGTTACTGTACCACTAAGACACTGCTACGTTTGTAACAATGTCGTAACAGCGAAGATCTACGAGCTGTGTGACAGTTTTACCACCCTATGTTCAGTCTAAGCGTTCTACGACACTGTAGTTTAAAAAAAAAATAGGTAATTCACAAAAAAATATTGAAAAAACACATAATTATAATAACAAGTGGGTTTAATATTTTAAAAATCGTAAAATTACTAAAGTAAACTAAGTTGACGTCACGCGAAGATGCGTTATCATAAGTAAAGAAAATATTGTCTTGTATGATTATTTAATAAGACCACTGTGAAAAAATAATAAAGCTTGCAAATATGCAAATGTAAATGCGAGCTTATAAAAACTTTATAAATGTCGGCCTAAACTTTATTGCGACATACAAGTGTATATAATATATATGAGGTAATATAAAGCAACGATAAGAAACTTTTAATGTTTTCTCTGCATATTTAAAATAAGCTTAAAGTAGATAAGTTTTCTCATGAAACTTCTGCTCGTTGCTTGAATAAAACGCGACGCATTATTAGTTAATTATTCATTCAAGTAGTTTGACAGGGTCATAAGGGCGGATATTCATTGTAGCGTAGCGGCATAATTTCTGTAACGTTTAACAACCATTGCTTTTTACCTTTCGTGATGTGTGAAAGTTTTATTTTCTTAGAAAAATGGTTTTGAATGTCGTGGATAGTAGCCCACTCAACGGACGTCTGAGAGACGGGATGTCATCTTTCCTAACGTCATAAGTTTTATAGTCGTACCTTCTGAACTGTCTTTAGTAGTTTAATCCTAAGGTTTAATCGGTGTAGTTAAAACCTCATATAAAAACAACGAAGAAATCTTCATCAATCAGAAAAATCAGATCATAAGGCACTTGATTTTCTTACGTTAGGTATATTTAACGCAATTGCTAATGAAAGATAAAGGCCGAATGATTGTAATGAGCATTGATTGGCTGGATTATGATAATGTAAGCATAATACCGTTTTATTTCATCTCATTCCTATTTTAAACTTTTGCACGGACATTACGTGCTCGTGGTATCAAAGGAGATATTTTTATCGTCTTCGCATTAAGCTGATTTTTTTCCTATATTTTTGTAGGTCTGGATTTAGAAAATCTGTTACGGTTGCCTTTTAGAGGTCGAATATGGCTCAATCGGCCACCTTTGTTAGTTTAGGCTCTAGGAGTCCTGTTCAATCGCTTTTGGGTATGGCTTTTTTCGCAAAAATGGTCACTAGCTCATATTTTATCTCTGTTCCAATATTGAAGTCTACGTGATTTCAGTTCTATATCAAGGATTAGAGATACGTTTAAGTATTATCACATAATTTTAAACCTTAGATATTTTTTTTATACGAACAGTGGTTCATCGTCAAATTAGAATAAAACGAATTATTTTAGTAGTTGACCTATACCTACCACAAATGGCACCGAGTGGCAGTATGCTTTTAACCAAATAATTTATACAGGGTCTTACCTTGTTAGTGCATAAATACGAGGAATAGGTTGTTGTTGGAAATCGAAAAGTGTATGTTTTTGCTCAAATATGTCCGGCCTACGTACTTGTGCAAATACATACACGGTCGTACTGACACATAACATAACAATACGATGGTTTTACACAAACGTGTACACATGTCCTTATCTCAGTGGAAGTTGCAACTAAGTTAGGGAACTTGCAGCGCTGGATACTACATTAAACTAAGTTTAAGTGCCCATCTCTCGCCAAGACCAAGATCCGACTCGAGTGTAACTTTATGATTTATGGCCTCAAGTTTTTATGCTAAATGGCTATCAGCGTGACCGTTCTCTCCTCGACCTTATTTCGATTCGATAAATTACTTTTAACCCGTGTTATGAAATACTAGCTTTTTTCTGCTGCTTCTCTTGCGTAAAAAAGCTTCTGCACTTGCCTACGATAATTTGTTACCTTTTGGTTACTGTTAAGATTTTAGAATTTAATGTTAAATTAACGTTAAAAATAATCCTTCCTAGTTACTCTTGACTTAAAAATTTAACTTTAATTAAATTACCTATAAAAATGATGACATGAACCTTGAAATCTCTAGAGAGAGAACTCACCCTGTATAATATACAAATGTAAGTATAGTATATTGGTAGCAAGACATTAACTGTTACATTTTCTCGTTTCCTTTTATTAAGCTATGGATTAAGGAGAGGAAAGGTTGGATTACTGGATAGTAGTATCTTAAAATATTTATTTTGATAGGTTGCTGTTATGATCCGAGCTTATACAATTTATTCATGAATAACAAAATGAATATTGAGTAAGGATAAATGAAACCTTACTTAAAACATTGTTTGTAATCAATTAAGTGAGACTTTCAACTCAGTAGCACTGTCTGTCTGCTACGTGTGCAAAAAGTCGCAACCAAAAACTGCTTTGAATACTAACGACTTTAATGAAGCGGTATTTGCAAGTGTTCCGTTTAATTAAAACGATAGACCCACCGTTTCTGTTCTTGATCTGCAACTCTCGATTCGGCTGAAGACGTGCCAAACTCTCGCTTAAAAGTAGTGTCCTAGCAGAAAAAAACATTAGAAAGCTGTCATGATGAGCCTACGGTTACGCTAAGCTATCCCTTGTTGAATTAAGAATTTTAGGACGTAAAGTGATTTCTATGGTAACGAATACCATTTCCATCTTGCTTAAAGAATAAGCTTGTGGAATATGTTAGTCTAATCGGGTGGTCTCTAATTGTTGAACAGAAAGCGTGAGACGAAAACAAACAGAAAAAGTTCACTGACTAATTGTGAACCAGAAAATATTTTCAACAAGGAATATGGAATGAGAGAGAATTTAGCGACCAATTTACATGAAACGGTAGCTCAGAAATTTAGAAGAAATTAAACCTTGGTGCCTTTTAATAAAAATACTGGTTTGTCGTGAACTAGGAAATAAGAAAACATTTAAAAAGACTCGACCACAGTGACTCCGCGGAGGACGCGGGCGGTACATAGAAGCTTATAGTTACACATAGGTAACTGATAAATAAAATAAATTAAAGACGCCCTGCAAAATAATATTTTTTATTTGTTATTAACTCTCTAATTACAATTAGTAAGTTGTCAAAGTATACAAATACGTCAGATTAAATAATAAGAATATATAAGAAGATAATAATAAATTATAAGAAAACTTAAAATTTTTAAAACCATCGTCTAAGAAAATTTGATTTTTTCCTATGAAATAAAAAAACAAAGAATAACCATCGAAGTAATAATATAAACCCAACTTATCCATGGTACCTATATGTATAACCAAGCGCCGACGCGACTTCACGACTACCTCATCATAGTAAAAACCAGTGAATCAAAAAGTTATATAGGTACACGTCTTTTGTTTGTCAGCTCGAAATCCCGAGTGGAATCCAATCCAGATTTATACCAAGGATTCGCAGGAAAGTTTGTATCAGCACAAATAAAATGTAAGCCACCAAAGAATTGCACTTGGCTGGCACCTTTGTTCTCGCTTATTTATTTGACCGTGAAAATCCGTTTGTATTATTGGGTTTGCGACCGCCGCCAGCCGTTGTAAATCTCATTGTGCAAGGTATAAACTCAAGAGCTGGTAATGGATCTCATCTTCATATTATAACGATTGCGTTTGTGCTCTATATGGTTTATATAATTATATAATATTGTATAAGTATACGAGTAAACAAAATATTTTAACAGGTAGGACTCTTCAAGATTTCGTCTTGGTGTGTAACCTTCAGAGTGTATTCATATTTGCCTCCAAGTAGTAGTGTACCTCGTAAGACCTGATGAGTCATTTTTGAAAGCTGAAGTCATTTTGAAAATACGTTTTGAAAGCCAACACGCCATTAACGCCCAAAACACTAGAAAATTCTCGTACTTTCCATTTTTCACGACCTTGTAGATCCTGTTCGGAAATAAACCTGGTGCGGCTAAAGTAATTTTTTGATATAATAAAAGCGCCATTAGCTCCGGGACTAGTTGTAAACTTATTAATTCTGACAGATTTCATTAAGGTGCTAGCTACCCTATTTATTTCTATTTTATTCTTATTGTATATTCCATAAATATGTAGGTACTCTAGGCTTTTCTTTTTACGCTAGAAGAACGTAACGAAAACGTTTTTTAAAAAGGTAGAGCAAACTGCATGGACTGAGCAGTGTGAAGAGCTGTCATCCCTAAATGCTAAAGCTAAACTCATTCTGTGTAGTTTAAACTTCAAAATTCAATGATGTAGGTGAAAAAAAAACTGGACAATACGCTTGAGAACGCAGAGGACGGGGAGGTAAGGGCGGCTCAAACAGGGTACCTGTACCTAGATTTTTAAATAATTATTGTAGTCTCATTAATTTTATAAAACGGACGTTCGTACAGAGTTTTGTTCATTTGTTTCATACAAGTGACATCATCATCGTTTTCTATGATAATGAAGCCTATGTTCGTAGAATGGAGCTACATGCGAAGCTACACAACAAACAGCGATCATTCGAATAAGCGTACCATTTCTGCTTAAATTTCTACGGAATACTGAAATTACAAATAATTTGTTTACCGTGCCTGTGTGACCGTGCTTAGGTATTTCTACTGAAGTTATTTTCTTTTGTTGAGTTTTACACTCGTGACTGCTTCGCGATTTCTGCCACCGTAAGTACCATTCCCTTTAGTTACCTACTGGTAGCAGTTCAATATTTTATGCGTTATCTCTGTGAGCTTAGATTTGTATTAAGATTAGGCACGCCTCACTTTTTACTCACCTTATCCTCTATTCTGGGATCTCATTGTGTAGTCACCGAGGGACGTTTATTTTTTCATCTCATTTAACTTTTCGTAGATTAAACAAAAACAAACTATGTATTCCTTTCGTTGGAAGTAACGTAGCAAAGTTAACTTTGATAAGTGTAATGTAATCTGTTGGAATGGCTTGTTTTGTCTCTTTTGTTCGGGGTTTTCTTTTGTAACTTAAGATTATCGCGTAAACTGGGCAACGTGTAGAAGCGCTCTTAGCGTTGCGGGCTAATAACAGTCACCACAACTAGAAATCAGTTATTAACAATATAACTTGGTATATACAAATCAAGTAGCTACTTACTAAGTAGCTGTACTCAGTGTTCCGGAATCATTTTGTTTAAATAAATGCTAATAACGTTACCTCCCAAATACATCGACATAATCCCAGTTAACGTAAATTGAGAACAAGAGGTTGCAGTTTAGATTCTCATTGCGGGACATCATATTTCTATGATCTGCAAATATTTGTTTCGGGTCCGAGTGTTGTGAATCGCCCACTTATCACACCCAACAGTTAAATACATCGTCCTGACTCCACACTACGATTCCCTGTGTCGTGCGTTTTGGAAACTACGAGTGTGGTATACGAGAAAAGCAAAAATTTCAAATTTAATGTTCTAGTTTTACAATAAAGTGGGTTCAATAGCGCAATTCATTGCTCTATTGCTACTCTATTCTAATGCCTATCAAATGCTATCCGTATTATTATGGAAATTGCAGTGACGCCCACTATAAAATATGCTTGATTCGGTTTCAACTCCATACATACTTAAATAGCTGTATTCATAGATTATCTCATGAATTAGAAGTTTGATATGTATGTTTGAGCGTGCGATTGACTGATTGATGCTAGGCATTTTGTAAGTTATACCAGAAACAAAGCACGATTCTTTTTCTTAAAATTAAAACTATAACCTTTGAGAATAATTAAACAAATTATTCTTAATGTCTTTGACTATAACTAATTACTTACGCTATAAGCATTTTGTTTATATTACAGATACAGTACAATACATATAAACAAATAATGTTTGTAACTGTCTTTAGATGGCTCAACTATTTCATATGTATTTTGTATATTTTGTAATGTAATGTAAATAACGTACATATTTTATTTTGTTAATAAAGAAGAGTGCTGGAAAGTGGTTTATAAAAATAAAATAAAAAAGTAAACACAGAAAGTATCCGTTTCCATTTATATCTTTTGCAAATACAGCCACGTAAGAGCCACGAGGCCTGTGGCACGTGATCGAGGTGGTCACGGGGTACTGATTCTTCGAAATGGACGACCGCAGCACGTGTTTACTAAAACTAAAAATACTTTTTTATACAAAGAACTAGTATAAGCTTATGAATAATTGCTTGGTGGCGGGCGGAGGGCAGATTAAACTTTAAACTTTGGGTGGCACTGCATCTGTAATAGTCAGGCGTGGTGCATCAGGTGGGCGCCTTGATTGTCTTGTCACTTGCTGACATAAAAAAAAAGATTTAAATGCCATTTACAAATAAAATTTATGCTGAATTGAGTAGTTTAAATATAGGCCGGACGGAGGGCGGAGTCTCGGACAGAAGCCACCGACCATATAATAGTTATTTAGATCACTATAGTTTCATTCAACATTGCAAATATTCTAAGCGATGGCCTTAGTTGCAGTCCACCTGATGGTAAGTGGTTACCGTTGTAGCCTATGAACGCTTGCAATGACAGAGGTATCAGTTGCACGTGCACCAGTGGTCTAGTGGTGTGGTAGTGACCCTGCCTTCCGATCCTAAGGTCGTGGGTTCAAACCCGGTCGTGCACCAATAGATTTTTCTGTTCGAAAAATGTATGTGCGCAATGCCAGTGCTCTCATACGTGAAGGAAAACATCGTGAGGAAACCGGCATGTCCAAGAACTAAAAAATTCGAAAGACATGTGCCAACCACCAATCCGCATTGGGTCCGCGTGGTGGGTTAAGACCCAACCACTCTCGCCTGAGAGTAGGCCAGTGTCCCAACAGTGGGAACATTAGAAGGCTGTCATGATAAACCATAATCTTCGAACCAAAACACAGCAATGCGAGTATAGGTACTGCTTGGCGGCAGATGGTCTATTTTATGGGAAGTCCTTGGTTAAGCTCAACCACAAAGAACTCTACTACTTTTTAAAACAATAGATATTAAAATGTAGATATTACAATCATGATTCCATCATTTTCGCAATTCCACAAGCACATTTGCTCGTACACTCGTCCAGATAGGCCGAACAATCATTCCCCATCTGCATTTCCATAACCGAATCTGTTATAGTACTTACAACAACAGAGGGCCGGGACGAGGAACATTTACATCATGACGAGGTAAATCGTTAGCCATTCGTTTATTTGACGGGTGGTTATAATTTACGTGAGCTCTTTCCCTGGGGATAGAAAGGCGAAACACACGTATCTAGACATCGTTACTTACAATTTAAAATGTATGTGAGAGCACATTGTTCTTGTACGTGTAGGTACTTTTATACAGCACTGGTACTATATTTCATTCGTTAAGAGTCTCATGGTGGTGATGCCTACCTAGAAGATTGGTCCACAGTAGCTCAAAATAGAGATAAATGGAGAGAAGAAAGGGAGGCCTTTGCCCTGCAGTGGGACACCACAGGCTAATAATAATAATAATAATAAGAGTCTCAAGATAAATTAACTTCGTTTAGTCGTAGAGTCGTAGTTCTTAATGTAGTTAGACTTTTCCTAAAAAAATATGACCGCTGTGTTTGTATGTGTCTTAGTAGACACAAGCAATTTTGTAAGATAATAAGAATACATTCACATGGTGAAATTTTGAATATCATGAAAAATCTAAAACATACGAATTTATTCACTTTTTCCTGCATACCACAAAAATTAAAACCCCCGCGGAGCATTCGGGTTGTAACGTCATTTTCACGTTATTTTTTTTGGCTTTAGGAAAAAATAGTACTTTTTTATGGCAAGAAGATAATAGTAGCAAAATCCTAATAGAAACTGTGCAAACCCAGTAGTGTAAAACTTTCCGGAGACGTCGGAGTTATTTTGTTGCTTATATAATAATAATAATAATGCTGGACAATCCACACAGCATCATCTAGCCCCCAAGTTAAGCTGTAATATGATTACTAGATAGCTGATGTAATATATACTTAACACAATACAATACATAGATAGATATTTTTTATTGTATATATTATTTTTTGTCACCAGAGTTGGCCACTGACTCACACGAACGAACGAACGAATTATATATTATATAGAAAATAACCAGAACACCCGCAACAAAAATTTGTAGATCGTACAATAATTTGACCCGAGGCGGGAATCGAACCCGCAACCTCCGCGTCGCAGGCGGATCTGCGCCCGCTGCGCCACATCGGTCGTCAATGTAAAAGGCTCTTGGCCCTATAAAAGGCAGCTCTTAAGTAAAAAAGTGCCAACTCTTAATAAACAAGAAAGCTTCATGTTATTTATCCGATAAATATACTTGTGTTTATTTATTTATTAACACAAATAAAGTACCAATACTAATTGGGTAAGTATATCTAAGAAACACAAAACAAGATATAAAGTTTTATTATTAGTTATATATTTTATAGTTATTATAGTTTTATTAGTTATATTATTCAAGTGAAATATCGAAAATTATAACCTAACCGAATAACTCCCCTTACCACGTTTACTACCACGCCCTCACCAATTTGTGGCACGAAAACAGCCATTGTTCTTTCAGCATTGGTTCATTCATGGTCACGGCACTCTTAGTCAATGACCGATGGAGGCTTTGACAATGAGAAAATTACTTACCCTTGTTGATGGGTAGCTGAAGGTCTATAACCAGTGTCGAATAGCCTGTCGCGACTTCGGCTTGTTCTTGGTCATCTTATAGATAAATGAAATGAAATAAAATAATTTTGGGTTACTCTGTTGTCAAGACCGTTGCTGGAAGGTAATTCAAGGTAGGTTATGCTGAACCTGCAAAAGCCTTATAATGTAGTGATAAATAAGACAGCTCATAGAAGTCTTTGTATAACAAATATTGGTATCCAGAGTGAGTTGAGGCCGTTTTTCCACTTACCATATCTAACTAAGGCAATATCTGTCACTGAGAGCACTGGTGGTCTAGTGGTAATGACCTGCTTTCGATCCTAAGGTCGTGGGTTCAAATCAGGTCGTGCACCAACGTATTTTTCTATTCGAAACATGTATGTGCGCAATGCCACTGCTCTCATACGGTGAAGGAAAACATCGTGAGGAAACCGGTATTCAAGCACGTGCGCCCCGTAGCGGTTATGTGGGGAACTAAAAATTCGAAAGGCATGTGCCATCTACCAATCTGCATAGGGTCCGCGTGGTGGATTAAGACCCAATCACTCTCGCTAGAGAGTAGGCCAGTGTCCCAGCAGTGGGAACATTAAAAGGTCATGATGAATATCTGTCATCTTCTGAGCTTTGAAAAAGTCGAAAAATGCTCTGACCTCACGACACAGAACCAACAGAAGGATAAATAGTACAAGATACCTATGACTCTAGGTACTAGCGAACCAAAGTGCTTTGAGATAATGAACGAAAAAACATTCATAATTGGTCAAATTATTAGGTAGTATTTTATAACAGGCCTTGAAAAAGCACCAGTGAGGTGGTTCCGTCGTAAAATAAATTAGTTTTGAATTCCTGCCGGGCGAATAATATTTGTACGGCGATACTCACTCAACGTGGCGGAAATTAAGCTTGTTTTACATGAAGCGAAAAGCTTGTAAATTTACCAACATTGAAACATGCACAGTAGGTGTTTTGTGAAATTTTGCCTCATATTTTAATTACTGACTTGACTAACAATGTAAAAAATTGAGTACAAAGTGTTGAAAGTTTATTGAAAACTCTATTTTATACTTCTACGTAAGTAATATTCAAACGTATAAAATGCTAAGCTGGGTTGGTATTTGCAAACAATATTGTGCAAGCAAATCATGAAAGCATTCATGATATTCTTGGCAGTGCTCTCCGTGTAAATAAACTTTATATATCTGAGTGAATTTAACTATATAGATTTTATATAATGGAAACGTTTAGTTATAATACTTTACTTTAATTATATTGGGCAAATTTTATTTACAGTAGCTTAGTATTTTCTGCTTGGCGTATTTTTGTAAATGCAGTGGTTCTGTTTTTGTATTTTGTAAATATACTTTGGTTACTTGTAAATATACAATATACTTTGTAAAGGAGATGGAGCTTCTAAGAGTGAACCATGTCAGACATAGTGGCTAGATGATTAACTATGTGCTAAAGTAAGTAAGTTCGTATAAGTCAGTCCAGTCTGTGCTATAAAGTAATTACATTCACTGTATAGTGTAGCGGCGCGCGGTAGCACTAAATCCAGCTCTTTATGGAAAAAAATATGAAAGTGACTCGCTAAGTAAAAATGCCTAATCTGCATATAATCACTATTGCGGAACTCTTCGTATCTCTAAAATGCCTATGTTCTTGTACATGTAGGTTATATACAGCACAATACATTTATGTAGATAACTATAAGGTAATGTGTATTTCTTTCTTGTGGGCTCTCACAATTACTACGCTACTCATTCAGAAAACATTTATCAATGCGGCTTAAATATAATATATACCTAATACTAATTGAAACTTATCCTAATTGAAAAAAAAAATTCTTTGTATAATTGATATGTCTGCTGCAGTATACTAAAAGCTATGTGCACTTAGAGTCGTATGTAAACAGTTATCAAAATATAAAAGCGAATCAGATGAGAAAGAAACCTATCACGCTGTCAATACCTCGATTCGTTTCCAGCGAACCACAATAAAAATAACTTCAGCAAGCACTGGTTTTCAGAAGAGCGGAGTTGTAATGTGCATTTATTGCTTAGAAAACTATTGCTAGGGACGAGCGGGAAAAAAACTTGCTATTCGTCACCGTGTAAATAAAAGCGGGGACGAGCTAGAAGTTTTTTTCTTACTGGTCCTCAGTGGGGGCAAAACATGGGGGTCATCGGGATTATCCCGCTATCTCACTCTTATTTCTTAAAAACTCCTCTATTGAATTTGTCCTAACAATTTAGAAATCGGGGCGAGGTAGCTGGCGATGGTTGTCCGATCTAAGCATTCGCAAAGCTTTTGCAAACGTCGACTTTATGTGACGATGTAGTATCGATGCATTTAAGGAAAATATAAAGGTACCTACGCTTAACTTTATTACGCCGCCTGTGTCTATGCCGTACAGCAACTGCTTCGCAGGAGTGACAGAATAATAATCCGTACCCTTATTATGTAAGTCTATCGCTGTCGATCGCTTGGCCGTCTCTTTCACACCTACAGTGCGTACCATAAGAGTGTAAGGGATCGACTAGCGATCAACAGCGATCTGACAGCGATAAACTTACTTGATGAGGGGGCCGGTCCCAGCATTACATTTTTGGGGTTTTTATGCAACTTTACAGATAGTCATCGTATACATAGGTAATTTCATTTATCATCATCATGCTCCAGCGTCCGTCACATGGCGGTCACTATTTCTTCGAACATAAAGCTTGAAACGCAATAGAGCTGCCTTCCAGCTTTTGTTTATAAAGCCTTTGGCAATTGATGAAAGCGAAACAAGAGGAAGTTAATGAAAAGCTACATAGTATCGGTGTTCATTCGATTTTTCGAAAGTAGGTACGTAAAATTTTATACTATTTTGTTTTCCATTTCCAGGAATGGTACGAATTCCAATTTCTGATGAAAAAGAGTAGCCGAATTAACCTTTTAGAGTCAGTCAATCGAGCATCCTCTTTGCCTGCGACTTTGATGTTGTCTACCCATTTTGCTATAAAACAACTTGGCATTAGCACAGAGTAATAGCATTAGCCACTCCCAGCATACCCTTCTGAACTTTCAAAACAAAAAAAAAATCAAAAACTTTCAAATCAACACTCTCGATTATAATCTATAGAAAACTTATTTATCTTATTTTTTTCCAGCCCGGATTTAAGGGGAAGAGGGATCATCAAAAAAAGCTAGGAACCCGGAGTTTGTTGCCAGATTCTTCTAGGCTGGGGCGCGTAGAACTGGCGTAAATTCACCTATTTTGACGTTTCTAACTGATTATTGTGATATGATTGAATAAATATTTTTTTTACTTTACTTTAGGTACTTTACTTTATTTGAGTTTGAGCAATGCAATGTTTGAATGCATTTGAAAGAGCTATGATGTCACACGTCATAGCTCTTCAACGTCTTAGTCGACCATAGATTACAACATTGTTCATTCACGACAATTTAACTTATCGATCCCAAGGCTCGCTCAACGCGAAAGCGTTCAAGACACTGTGGCGCTTGTAAAGGTAGCCATGAAATGTGATTTCCCAGGGGACACAGGTGAACACAACACTTTATTTCTACGTCAATCCTAAACAATCAAGCTATGCTGTCTGTGGTTATTATTATAATCTTTAGAAACCAGTGATTTCTCCACATTGTGTTAAAATGACGACATATTTATTGAAGTTATAGTAAAAACGTGATTAAGGCTTATTTTACTAGATATTTATAATGGATATTCTTATAGGTGCTTTTTATTCGTACAAATAAACATTAAGTAAGTCTACTAAAGTGATTCTAAATTGTTTTTTGTGCTCTGTAGTGTCACCGCTAACTTATGTTGTCCTCAGTTTATTGATATAACTAATTTTCGACTGATTTTTGTGTACCTATGCATAAAGATAAGACTACGAAACGTAGCCGCAAAGACGTAGCCGATATTTAACCAAATCACTAAATCTACCCAAATAACATTTATCGGTTTGGTTGTTGATTTTATTAGTCAATACAAAGAACAGATTCTTCACATCTTTACATTATTTATTTATTAACATATTTTTTTATTTAGGTACTACTTTTTTACATAAAATTATGGTGAAAATCCCATAAAAAAGATAAAGTTTATCCAGTCAATTATTCTCTGACATCAGTTATTATTATTTTTCTGTTGGCTTTAGATAACATCTTCTTGCGTGCCGCTTGTCAACAAGTTGGCGTTGGAGGGAATTTGATCGTGATTTTGATTTTGATGAAGCTGGGCCGATGTGTTGTATCGACACAGAAAGCAAATATATATAGGTGTAACGTAAGACAATGATCTAAATAAAAGTAAGACCTAACCAGTTTATATACTTATAAGAATGAACAACCCTGTACAAATAAAGACGTAGGTATAAAAGTGTGATGTGTTAGAATGCATACCTCACCCACACAATGGTGAAATCGTTTGTAACCAACAAGCAGGGCCATCGCATACTTTATCAACGTAAAACTGCCAATGGCAATAAATTCACAATGAAAACGAAAGCTACTTTACTTGGCCGTTGCTGAAATCGACAATTCCTATCTATAAATCGCGAAGAAAAGTTTGTGAACTTGAATTATCTGAAGAAAATCGGGACGGTTTTGTTGAGAAACAATTGAATTTACGCTGAAACTTTTTAACGATCGTTCTGAAATAAGAAAAGTAAGTTATGTTTATTGTCAAATCAATTTAACACTCGAGAATTCTGAATATAACGAACGATGTTATTTTCCCTTTGATTCAAGTAGGTCAAATGAAGCTCACGGTAGAGAAATTTTTGTATAAGCAGTTTATTAAACTCTATGTCAAATTCAAAATAGATCTAAGGAGTAGTCACTTTTTTGGCAAAATTGTGGCAAATACAGTCACAAAAGGTATAAAATAAAAGAAGAAGACTTTGAAACAACCTTTTTAAATTTATTTATTACGTACTTACGTTCGTATGGGTCAGTGGCCAACTCTGGTGACAGAGTTTCTAGGCCGCCCGAAGGCCTCTGTCATGGCCTAACCACTTTGAATAAGCCGGGACGACTGCTTAACGTGCCCTCTAAAGCACGGGAGCGCTTAGTTGAAATTGCCACTGGCGCTGGCGGTCACCCATCCAAATGATGACCCCGCGGAACAGTGCTTAACTTCGTTGATCTGTTAAGAACAACTTAGCCAGCTACGTCACGAGCGCTATTTATTACAGTAAAAATACAGACAACACTCCCCCAATGGTGTTGGTATCTTAGGCCAGGTTAGTCTTAAAACCGTTACAGGTATTTAGGTACTACTTATAAATTCAATTTAAGACTTCACTTGCACTCGGATCAAATAGACACACTCGTTTCTATTTGATCAGGACCCGAATGAAGGATTTCAATACGGGCGAACCTATATGACCTGCTCAGCGGACATTTATGCCATAAGAGCAATTCCATAAAGATTGTAAACTTAGCTGAACGGCTGCTTTTGATCATCAATTGGGTGTTTTCGTATTCCACTATTGAACAACGATCGAGCGCTTTTGTTTAATTTTCCCCTCGGTTAAAACCGAAACTCGATAGGATAGAGATAGAGTTTAAACTAAATATAACGTAAAATATTGTTTATTAGAAAAAAAGGCTTCCAAGTCCAACGCGCCTAAGTCTAATTTAATTTGGCAATAATGTATTATATATATTTTTTATATCAGTAAATGACAAGACGATCAAGTCGCCCGCCTGATCTTAAGCATCACGCCTGACCATAACAGTTTTTAAGTTCTGCGTGGCACTGCACTTATCACCCCGAGACATTGTTGTTAAGTCTCTTTCGCCAGTAATTTCACTTGCTACAGTGCCCTTCAAACCTAAACACAGTAATGCTTTCACACTACTGGTTGGAGGTAGAATATCTGGCACTGCGGTGGTACCCACCAAGACGCACTCTTGCTGAAGAGTCCTAAACCCAGGTAAAATGGCTGGGTTCGAGGTTGAAGTCAGTAACTCTACGATCTTAATTAGATATAATGTGATGTTTTGGTGTATAATATATCACCTACAAATTGTAAGCACCGTAAGATTAACGAGATTGTAAACTGTCGGAGGGTTGTAAACCGCCATATTCGATAGATTACAATCTACCCTTGTTATACAGTGTGAAGAAAGATAGCGCGTCAAATGCTCGGCAGTGGCGGCAACAACATGTGGCACACATCTGGTACTATTTTGCTCCTATCTGAAAGGTACCAGGTTCTAAAAACCAGCTTGAAACAGCGCAGCACGCCCCGACAATTTCGCACCATTACTGTACTATGTTTGATTGATCACACACTTGCAGTATATTGAATGTTTCATTATTTTTTATGTTATTTTTATTTATAGGTGGGTTGTTGGTCAGGGTGGTCGGAGTGGAGCTAGTCGGTGCACTGGCCGTGAAAATTCCACCTGCCCTCATTGACAGTCCGTTAACAAGGCGGCTAGCACGACAACCCATAATGAACCTTATTATTGTATAAATTCAGTGCAATTTGAAAATATATTGCAAAAGTTATACACGGTTGCATTCTGCATGCAAAAGCATCAACTCTACTGGAAAATTGCGGGAAGCTGAAGTATTGTTAGCATTATGTCATTGAATATGATTAGCTCCACGGTTCAATTATTCGACTGAATTTTGATAGTTCTTGGAAGAATATTGATGTTGTAAAAGATTTGCATAATAATAGCAACTTTTTTTTCTCATGTGCCCAGTAAAACATGGTTATTTATATACAACAAATATTCAATAACATCACAAGGATTCGCAAGTTTTAAGAGCCTCAGTCTAGAAGAATCTGACATCAAATACTGGTGGCTGGGTACTTACCTTTTTTTTTTCGATGATCCCTCCTCATCACGAAACTTCAATGTGGTGCCAATAGATATAATTGCAAGTCATACTAAGAAAACAAAAGCAGGATACGACGGAGATTTGAGTTATTTGGTTTGACTGTAACCGTTGGTGTTTGTTCTTTGAAGTATCGTTATGAAACTGTAGCTATAATTATGCTGTGCAATAACCTTGCAGTTTCATTAACGCTTATCTATATGTCAGCGATACAATGCGTTCTAACACGGTATATTTTATCTTTATTCAGAAAACAGTATGTTGTTAACAGTCGGTTGTATGCAGAAAATCAATATGATACCATGATATGTATCATATTTTTATAGGACTTAGCTTGGCGAAAATGTGCAATACGCATGAAAATACCTACTTACTCTAACTACCTTGTCCAGTACTTAACTCTTCATTGCAGTTCATATCACGCGCAGAATCCCGGCGAGGAACGTGCAATGTTTATAAATCTAGGGCTGGTACAAAAATCGTGAGTAACTTGAGAATTCTGTACAGCGATAATTACATTGACTGTGAAGTGTATCCAAAGAAATCTGACCGCTAGTTTGTCGGGGATGGGAACAGATAAAGTATAAAAAGCTGTGAGTAAATAGACAAATATAGTAATAAAAAATATGAGATTTATATACGATATTTTAGGATATTAGTAAAATGGGTTGTATTCAAAATTGGTTATTTGATGTGCGTTTTTGTATTTATAACCGTGTTAAGGGTATCAGAAACTACCGAATGTCATGGTCTACGAAATAGCTCTATACGAAAAAAAAAATAACATCGCACACACACACTGTGAGAAATTTATTTTAACCGGTAGTTTGGAAATCACAAAATATGGCGAGAACTCACAACACCACACTGCCTTTTTACTGGCGTTCAAACGCCAGAAATGATTTTCTGTTGCAATAGAACCACCCCTCGCTCGCACCAATTACTTTCGACAGCGTTCCAGTCACCTGACTTAGGAGAAAATTCCAAGTCCCTCGGTCCACCTATTTGTATTTACTTGTCCGATACTGGCCTCAATATTAGTTTTAGGTTTAGGTATTCCAGTAATAAGTTACCAACGATATTGCAACCTAAACAAAGTTGTGTAATAGATCACAGCTATTTACGAGTAATACTTTTAAGCTGTCATCATATCAGACGATAGAGGTCCACATAGGCCTCCCCAAAGAGCGCCATGACTACCGATTTTGAACCTTTGAGTTGTGTTATATTATTATTATTTTTATTAATAACTGATGTTAGACAAACATATTATTATTCAGTTAGGCTTATCTTAGCAATCGGTAAGCTCTTAACCAGTGAACATTAACCTTAGAGGTGAGTGAATTTTCGGTTTGCTGGTTTTGAAAGGCAACAGATTCCTATTACAAAAGGCACCGTACAAATTGTTAGGTAAGAAATAAATATCTACATACTTAATAGAAATCATTTCATTGCCTGCTGCTTATTTTTTAATGTAGGTAATTATACCAAAAATATTTTTTATAATGAAAGAGAATTGAACAAACTCAATTGAAGTGAGTGTTCTACAAAGAAAATAGATAATTGTTTTCAGTCAACCGAAATAAGCATCAGCAGACGAGGCGGACCATCCTCGGCAAACTTTACAATTGCGCGAAATTGTTTTGATGCCATAATAAATTGTAGCGTCTTGCTTCGTTAGCTCCTAATAACTTTACTTGACTTGTTTTTCACGGTTCACTGATTTTGACTTTATTTTTCGTAATTGACTGGCGTGTTTATAAGTAGGTGCTACTGTTTCTTTTTAACAACATTTTCATAATATTTTTTTATCTAGAATGGAAAATAATGAGACATGGAAATATTGCTCGTTTATTACGCTCGTCGCGAGCTCAAATTGAACTTGACTATCAAAATTGTTAAAATTTAAGTCTTGACATAATCAATTCATGTCTAGAAATGCTTAAAAATGCTTGATTGATAAGTAGCACGATGTTTTACATTATACTAAAAAGGTTTTTATTTCTATTAATACAACAAACAACCTTTAGCCACACAAACAAGCTTTGCTGTTTGTTTTGTTTGGCGCGGTTTAAAAAAAATCTTCGAATATTCATTATTATTATTATTATTTTGGTGGTTTCACAACAATTTTGTGTTGGATTAACACCATATTCGAAACTAAACACACCGGTTTTCTATCGAATCTTGTAGAAAGTGATGTGAATACGTATGTCCACGTTAAAATTATTCACTTCAACCGACAAACGGTCATGCATTATTCACCAGTCTATGCCACTGTTCTAATTCTACCACAGTTGTTTTTGTTGAGGTATAAAGCGCCAGCAAAGCTTCTTAGACTTGGAATTCTACTTTCTTACCAGAACGAAGTTTATTGATTCAATTTTGTTACAAGAGTAAATCTATGTCTGATTATATTCGTAAATGTAGGTACCTGTAGCTATACCTATGTATATTGTGTAATGTAGATAAACAGCCAAAATATATTATTGATATTAAAGTATAAAAATACAAGAGCAATTTAAATATTTAACTTAGGTAAATCTTTTATAACGACCCCCGTCCCCCCAAGCCACTGCTTTGCAAGGTCTATCAGAATTTTATGTTCTTAAACGGCTTAGTTTGCCATCATCATAAGTTCTGCTGAGCGGATAAATTAATCAAAACCATCTGGGTCAGCGTCGCGTACAAAAGCTAGTTAAACATAATTGTGTGATGTATGAATAGCTCGCCGTTGCATGCACTAACTGAATTACAGGCCACAAAGCGACCGGCTCCCAGCTTGAATAATTCATGGCGTGTTTTGTTAACGTCGCGCGCTGATCTCTGGGAAGGTAAACAGTATATACAAAAACGTTCCCCAGGTACCGGGACTTTTACGAGAACTTTGACAGTACCACAGATAACATACAGTACTAAGTAAAACTCGTGGAAAAATTTACCTATTTTAGAAGCAAAAATTGTTTAAAGCAATTATAATCTATTAGATACTTTTGTTCGAAGCACTAAATTACCTTTATTACTTTTTTAAGTTTCTCATAATAAGTGAAATGTAAAATTTCTTGTGAGGAATAAATTACCTGTAACCTCAAGTAAAGCCTTTATAGAAGACGATTTTTAACCTACAATACAATGTATAAACTTGCCCCTCTCTGTTTTAAACACGTGTATCATACGCTCATACATTTTTCGAATGTAAATCCGAACTTACGACATCCGGATCGGTCGAGTCGAGTCGTGATCGATCTCCCTGAGCCAATGAGAACAAAAAATATAAATTGACTCCTGCCTAAGGTAAGGTGAAATTACTGGGCGAAAGAGACTCTCGGGGTGATGAGCGCAGTGCAGTGCCAATCAAGCTTAAAAACTTTAAGCTTTGGGTGGCTGCATTTGTTATGGTGCTTAACATAAGGCGGGTGACTTGATCGTCATGTCACTTGCTGACATTAAAAAAAAGGTAAGGTCTATCTGTATCCTGGTTTGACATAAAACTATTTTATTTTCATTGTTTTTTTTTTGGCTTTCATAGTTCAACACTAATTTGATTAAGTTTCAACGGACACATATTTTATTGATAATATAAGTGGTCATCGTACTATATGCCCACTAGAACCAGACATATCAGAAGTATCACTCGAATGATGGTTAACAAATCGCATGTGCATGTAATTTAAAACTCTTGCTCATACTTATTTGTCTGTCAATATTGCCAAAATCAACAGTGTCACCAAAAGGTAAAGAAAAAGTTTTGCGTGGCCTTGCACTGTGCTCGGCACCCCCTGATGTAGTTATACGCGCTGTAATTTAACTTGATACAGTGTCCTTCAAACCTAAATACAGTAAAGCTAGCACGATTACTGCTTTGAGGCAGAATATCTGGCATTACAGTGGTGCTCACAAAAACGGAGTTTCGCTAAAGATTCCTGACTAGCTGTGGTCGTTTGCGTGAAAATCGAAAACACGTACACGTACACGGGAAGGGATATTCCCGATGACTCCCAGATTTAGCCCCCACTCAATCGTCAATGGGAAAAAAACTTCCCGCTCGTCCCCATTTGTAATATCCTTCCGAGATAAATAGCAGCCTATGTGCTATTTATTACTATAATCTATCTGCTCCGTTTGACCTTCCTGGCATGATTGAGTAACAAACATCGAGCCATCCATCCAAACTTTTGCATAAATATTAGTAGAAAAATAAGAATATACTAAGAAGTAATACATAATACATAGTAATACATATTTAGGATAATATAAAAAAAATACTGTGCATTCTATATAACGTCAGCCGCGCTTTTTACTTACATAATAAAATTATGCTCGTCTAACTCCATTGTGCTGTATAAGCAACCTAAAGAAATATATGAGGTTGGCTAGGGAATTAATTTTAAAGCCACTTTTTTATTACCTTACAACATTGATTTAAAAGTACCTCGTAATTCAATGCCTTACAAATTAAAAATAAATCAACTTAATAAAATATTGCTTTCCAAGATTGGATAAAATTAGCATAATAACAATTAATATGTTAACTTCATTTAATTTCCGGGAATAAATTAATGGAAGCGGCGGAAGGCGATAACAATTACATTATGGTGTTTTATAGCAAAGTTCTATCATGGGAACGAAAGCTTTTTGGCTGATGGATAAAAAAGTTAGTCACTCAACCCATGAGCAATGATACCGATACATAATGATATGATACCGCGTGCTATATCCCATTTGGGCTCCATCCCATTTGTTTAACCACATTTTAAACCTTTTCAAAAGTGCAAAAGTTTGGGCAACTTTTACGGCTCCATACGTTCCTTACGAACAAAAGCAAAAAGCAAAACAAATTATGATTGATAATCTGACCCTTATGCATCATACCCATGAATGATTTACGCATAGTGAAGTGGAACAAAAGCAAAACGATGGGTACGGTACGTGGATACCACTCATAATCTGAACCTTATGCATAGCCATGAATGATTTACGCAAAGTGAAGTGGATCAGATTTGTCGATAACCTCGCCGGACGTAGCCGTGGCCTCCACACGCGATCCGTATTTACCCTAGCCCTTACCATTTACCCTGACACTGACATTCAAATGAAATTTTACTACCACATAAGGTAGACTTCTGAGCTATGCGGCCTGGATCTTGTGGCCATTGATGGTCGCAAGCCTCATTGCACGAGTCTTTTTTAGATTGCAAACAAGCATTACGACATAACTGATCTAAAGAAGCAAATAATGTTACCACTAATACATTTCCGTCCGGAGACGTAATAGGTTGGGGAAAAAGTTTCTTCGCATTTTTTAAGAAAATTCAAAACATTTTTAATATATTTTATTTACATTTAACTAAAGTATGTAGGTACCATTTTGTTCGATAACTTTTTGCTATCTTGTAGGTAGGGACATGATCCCATTGCTATAGAAATTTTGGGGCTTCTGATCAAAATACCGCGACAAGTGGTTTTGGCAGTCCTGTCGTGATGTTAACCTGACACTGCCTAAAGAATTCTGAAGAGACCGAAACAGGTGGAAATTTGAAGGTGCAAGGTCAGGACTATACGGCGGATGCATTAACACCTCCCAGCCAAACTCTCTTAATTTTTGCTGAGTGGCTAAAGATGTGTGAGGTCTAGCGTTATCATGATGAAAAACCACACCCCTTCTGTTGATTAATTCCTGTCCTGCCTGGTGGTAACAGCTCATAATGAATAATGCCCTTCCAATCCCACCACACACACAGCATCGCCTTGTTGCGAGTTAACCCGGGTTTCGCCACAGTCTGTGAAGCCTGGCCGGCCTTTGACCACTACCTTTTTCGCACGTTCTTGTCGTACGTGATCCGCTTTTCATCACCAGTTATCAGCTTCTTCAAAAATGGTTTGGTTTCATTACGTCGTAATAAAGAATCACAAATGAGTACACGGTTTACAATGTTTCTTTCAGTGAGCTCGTGAGGTACCCAAATATCGAGTTTTTTTGTGTACCCAGTTTTTTTCAAATGTGCCAAAACTGTTTTGTGGTCAATTACCAGTTCTTCAGCTACGTCGTAACTACTGATATGCCGATCTTAATTCACTTTTTCAAAAATGGCATCCATTTTATCCGTAATAGGTCGACCAGAGCGACGTGCATCTTTGACATCAAAATTTCCGGATTGAAAACGCTTAAACCAAATTTGTGCTACTCTCAGAGACACTGCATTAGGTCCATAAACATCGCAATTTTTTTTCGCGGCTTGCGTTGCATTTTTACCTTTTTTGTAGTAAAATTTTAAAATGTATCGAATTTCTTCATTAGATTCACTCATCTTGACAGTACGAAAAACAAATAAAAATCACACATTTTCCTAATTTGAATTTGGAATTATGTTCTTAAAAATTTAAACTTTTAATGATACCAAAACCAGCCAGATACAAATAGTATAGCCAAAGAGATTTTATTACATGTTCATACATACTATAATGCGAAAAGACTTTTTCCCCAACCTAATATTAAAAGTCTCACTCTCATGTGCCGGTAATTACACCTGATTATACCCCTCGGTCCGATTTTATATAATACAAACTAAACTGTATTTTGTTGACTTTGTATTGACGAAACAAGCAAAATATTTGAACAAAATGTCAAGCAAAGACTTCATCTTTAACTGTTGCTAGCGACCTGCCCCGGATTTACACGTGTGCATTTGCATCCTATCTGCGCTATCTGCGCCAGACAGATAGGAGTATATCGAGAATAAAATATTTTTTCTGGCTGTCAACTAATGTAGATACACTGATGAGTCTCGATTTAGTTTGAATTTACCTTACCTGACCTAAATCTGGTCTGAGTCAATAGGTTTACATAACTCATGTTCGTAGGCTACTCAGATGTGAACCTACTGTGAAATACGGATGTCCGCGCATACTTACTTCACATTGTCCACTTAAATGTATAGGAGGAAAACAAAAGCCACAACTGTTAAACAAAAGAAAAACGTGAAAACAAAATGGGTGAAATTTAGTACAAGAAGGTCTTTGTCTATGCCTGCTTTTGTTGTTTGATACTGCTCGATAGTAATTTAAATAGGAATTTGATTTGATTTAACTTCGTAGTACATCTAAGTAGTACAAAAGCACTGGTGGCTAGTGACCTTGCCTTCCGATCCGTAGGTCGTGGGTTCGAATCCGGTCGTGCACCAATGGGTTTTTCTATTCGAAAAATGTATGTACGCAATGCCAGTGCTCTTATACGGTAAAGGAAAGCATCGTGAGGAAACCTCGCTTGAGAGTAGGCCAGTGTCCCAGCAGTGGGAACATTAAAAAGGCTGTCATGATGATGACATTTATTCTGGTTCTTAATCATAACTAGTTGTTGCCCGCGACTTCGTTCACGTGTAGTGTAGTGTAACACGAGAACCTTAAATTTTTCGGCAGAAACTTTCGGGCGGCCATAAAGCGCCATAGTTGGCCACTGACTCATACGAACTTACTTTTTAGTGTGAATACATAAAACTTCCTTTAGGTAAGTTTTGTAAAACGAGCTAACCCGCTATGCTATCCCACAGGAACTGCCAAGTTTTCCGGGATAAAAATCCGCGTATGCGTTATTCTAGAACTTGAGCCATCTACATTCCAAATTTCATCACAATCGGCTAAGTCGTCACGGAGATACATGGTAACAAACACACACATATACACAGACTTTCGCATTATATTTTTATTTATAATATTAGTAGAATTCAAAAAAAATTTAGCATATTATACATTATGTGAACAATAGTAGTGACTCTATGTCTATTAGTATTATTAGAGTCAACCTTGCCCTTCACCCGAGTATCACAATACGCGCGCGCCACTGGCTGTGGAACACAGGTACTCTTTGAAAATTATACAAAGGTGACGGAAATAAACTCTGCCATTTTCAGCATAGCTTGTTTGCGTCGATTTTGTAACAAACAAAAACAAAAATTCTTGTATCATTTTAAAAAAACTTACCTATAAAATCTAAAATCTTATAAAAAAGTGGTGCAATCGAGCTGTAATATTGACTCGCAAAGTAGATTTTGTGAAATACCCCTTATGAATAGTCTAGGTAAATCGAGAGATTTGACACTATAACTTTCCAGACGGTCACACACTTTTTCATATTACTTTTTTTTTTATCTTTGAAGCGACTGTATGTAGGTTGAATTATTCATTATTAAAAAAAAAATTGAGATTATTATTATCTTACGTTCACACTTTGGATTGTCTGATAGATAGGATCTACTCGAACGAACTCAATTTTATAACTTTCGATTACTCTCGGTGGAGAGCTTGCATTAATAATTCCAGCTTCTATAAAAAAGCTGAAATCTTCTGGCCTCAAAATTCAGTTGGTAGTAGATACCTCTGCTTTTTATGCTGATGGTTGTGGGTTAGATTTTCATCCAGGACAAATATTTTGTGTAATTGATGAACAAATATAATTGTTCTGTCTCTATATGTTTATAGAAATACAAAACAAGATGAAACAGATGACATGTAAGATGTTTTGTATATTTAAAAAAAAAATTAAGATGTTCTATCAATTGGCTGGTTTTTATGGAACAAGCTATTAGTTTGGGGCTAGCTAGCGCTATGTAATAATAAATTATTCATAGGTATGTTCCACACAACTATTCTGGCATTGATTGGGTGTTGATAAGAAAATACATATAATATAACGTTCAATTAAACTCTTAGTTTAGGTGATTACCGTTTGAGTAATTAGTATAGTCTGTTTCCCAAGCCACCATGTCATCTTAATAATTAAACTCTTAGTGACAAAGCCCTTCATTATTTTGTATTATGTACCTCCCAACAACCTAAGTCACAATCAATTTGCCGGGTCTATTCATTTACAATTCAATTCAAGCTCTGAAGCCCTTTATATTGAACATTATTAATGTTCCATTCAGCCTGCCTCAGATTGTTTTTGCTCAGCGTTTGAAACACCTAGGGTGTTGTTTTATGTTCCGTGAAAGTGCCTGTTGACCCGTCGTAAAATATGCAGGATAAAGCTGGCTATAGAAGTGGCAGTCCATTTGTTTTTGCACGCGCCATGCGCTGCGCCGCTCCGCCTGATCGCTGCTGCCATGCTTGCAGAGCCACGAGTCACGGGAAGAGCTTTCAATAAACTATATGTATAGATTATTCCCAGTTTTTATAATAGTATCATTGACTCTGTTTTTTATATTTTAATTTATCAAACACTTGTGTAACCACTTGTCGCGGCGTCGATTTTGGGAGTGCTACGTCCGCGTCCTCGTGTCCTTTACGATGTGTGATGTGTGGCTCTACCTGCTAATGATGTAAGTTGACGAACGACTCAATGTTTTTTCGAATGAATGTTGTATTAGTATACACACAACAGTATTTACACTAAGTTGTACATGCAAACTTCATACGAAATGTAGGGTCACATTCCAAACAGCTTGCATAATTAAATGACCGTAGTGATTTGAACAGAAGCTTTGTACAGTTGCGGTTAGTCGGATTAGAATGAAACTTTTAATTTTCATTTAGTTAATATTCTGAAATAACATATAGCTACATACTATACTTTTACCCCATAAACCTGCCCCATAGAATGTGTACTTATGTCAATGATTCTATAAAAAACACGTAAGTAAACAAAAATCCAGACAAGTGCGAATTTGTAAGGCAAGAAGACGCATCCTGAAGTTTCCGTACTGCATAGTTCAACATGATTTATCGTGTGATAATCGTAAGTTACACTAACTTTGACGCAATAGTATAAGTTTTTGTATATTTTTAATAGTATTTTTGTATATTATAAAAGTAAGATGAAACAGGTCCACTCTATTCCATGAATACCATGAAAAAAAAAATACATGAAACCTTTGGTGAGCCATTTTTTCCGTTTTTTTTAAGTCATTTAAACATTACCCTGACAACATAATTGAAGCATGATACCGGTACGATACTACCACATTTACCACGTCTAGCACATTTGTTTTGGCGCAAAACTATCGAAAGAGTAACTAAAGTTACACTAGTGGAAACTACACGCCTCATTGGAAAAGCTTTTAAAATAATTACCAGACTCCCTTTAGTCTACCAGTGTATATTTGTAAACAGTATTTCAACTTCACCGATGTGCACCTATTGTACTGAAATACTATTCTGTTGTAAAACGCGAGTGGCTCTTTTGCGCGTACTATACTAGGCCAAGCACCCAGTACTGTGTTTATTTATACCTATCGAGTACTTGGCTGCGAACACCATTGACACTGTACTATGTGTAGCAAAGGCATTAACTACGAGTAGCAAGCAAGCTACTTGGTCACGCAAGCTTACAAGATTTCATGTCCTTATTATCTTCGTAATTATCTGAGTTGTATGTTGTACGAGTATGAAACACGAGGATAAGAATGATACAATATGTAATTTATATAGACATAATGTTAATGATCTTTTTTTTGGAGCTTGGATGAATTCACTGACAGACATCAAACATCTCAAAAGAATTATTCATTTTTCGAACACTTGTCACACTAGACAATTTTAACTAAAAATGCAGGCTTCTAGTTTTAACAGGTAAACAAGGATTCATACCATGATCTCTGCTTAAAAAATTGCTATCGTTTTTTTTCAGAACCTTTGATTAATTTTTCGGATCGGAATCTACCGAATAGAGAGAGAAATTCGGTTAGAAAAAGCTCTTTGTCAATAGCAAAGAGTAATCGACGTCAATCACCTTGACCCGACTCGGACGGCGCCGACACGCGACGCGTCGTCGGACGACGTGACGACAAAATAGTAATTCTATTTTATGCTATTCATTTGCATATTCTGGTTGAACAAATGAGGGATGATTCTAACTTATACATCGACCTATACCATACGTTTACTCATACTACTTTATATGCAAAAGTTTGGATGGATGAATGGATGGATGTTTTCAGTTACTCAATGACCCAGACCGGCTCAACAGATCAGGATAAAATATGACACAGGTAGGTTATTTATAGTCTGAATTATCAAATACATATTATGTTACTTTTTATCCAGGAAATGTACGAAATCACGGGTAACAGCTAGTACCTCTACGTTAGAAAATACAGCTAGTTAAAACTCTCTCATTGTAAGTTGATATTGATTTATTCGAACAAACACAGAAAGCCCAAAAAGTAGTTCATACTTCAGCTTGTTAAAAGTTGAACGAGTAACTTTATTCGACAAAGATAAACTGTGTAATATAAGTAACAAGCTGCGTTCCGCGGTGTTACCCGCAGTTAAACAGGTTTTTATCTTATAGAAATCTGAAATAAAAAGTAATTATTGCTATGCTATTACATACCAATGCCTGTGCTAAATTTCATTTAGATCCGTTCAGTCGTTTGGGCGTGATGCTCCCACAAACATACAACCATCCAAGCTTTTCCCTTCCCCTTCATAATATTATTGAGATTATCTTATGGAAACTGCTTTCATATTACGAGTACTTGTCTACCTATAGCCTATAGTAGAATCCATTGTTTTTGTATTGTTGTTTCTAGCAAACGTGTGACTGGATCTTCGAGACCAAATACTTATATATTTTAACCATTTCTAGTTCTAATCAGGTTTAGCACGGGTCTCCCACGTTCAATGCATTATACTACGTGGTTGGTACGTGAGCCCATGTTTAAGTTATGCATTCCAAGTCGTGAAAGGATCCATCTATTTTTAAATCGCTTTATAATCAAGGTACAGGCTAAAAACCACCTAACAAACATGCGCATAACATTTTTTGTCTCATGGCAAAACTTTTATAACTGTCTAATCCGCTAAACAAAGGTACGAGAATATTTACTGATATATCGTAACCTTTTTAAAAATTTCATGTAAGTAACAAACGTTTTCAAGTAGGTAAATAAAAAATGCCTTAACTCTTGAGACTCTTGAACTTCAAAAATTTGACTTCGTAATAGTTTTAGTCACATCGATGCGATGTTTGGTTATAAAGATTTTATTTTTCTAAAAAAACATGATTCATCTTTATGCAAAAATACATTGCCAGAACGTCACAAGAGCTTTCGCAATAGGTCCGCTATTACATTGCCTTACATCGCCTGCTGTACTGTACCTAACTTATCGTGAACCAACTTATATCTGAAATATATATTGGTATTTTGGAGGAGCAATAAAACAGCGTGAATCAGTAATAGATATTAAGGCCAGCTTTTATTAATGACGGTACCTACGTATTACAATTTCTAAACTACCTACATTGAGTATTTCGGACTAAACACCACAATATCGACATGCAAATTATATCGACTCAAAAAAGTTTACTAAGTATGGTATAAATTGAATTGACAAAAAACTTGAGGTTTAGACAACTCTGCTCTGTATCAAATTACCTTAAAAATAGTTTAATTTGTTACGAAGCGGTGTGGACCAGGTCAAGTACATCAGAGGGACGTGCGCCGAGTGTGGATAGTACTAAATGTTTTCCAATACTGTAGGACTCACAAGCCTCCGGGTGAAAACCTGATAATATGGATTTTAGACTGATTCGTAAATATCTCAGTACCTATCGCCTCAGTTGCTGGCATACTAAGGGCTTCCAAAATTCAAAGCAAGTTCATTATCAATACTTGTTACTATTTGAGATGGATTAAAATGACCAGAATGGCCGATGCCAACCAAAAAGTTACAAGTTTTAGTAGGACTGAGCCGTACGTAAGTAACTACTGATTAGTACCACCCAGTCACTGGTATAAAAAGCGGCAGCGTGGTCGGCCAAGACCTATATATATGTAGTATATGGTGAAGTATATCATTTAAACAGTTCGGGGCGCAGGGTCACGACTGAGTTATTTGGTTGGCCTGCGGACGGCGGCGGGATGAACTACGCAGTTTGGCTTGGAATGTTCGTAGTTTCGTACCGTTAAGGGCCGAAACACATAAATGCGATGCGACGTCGCATCGCGGTTTTGTGTATCGGCTCTAAGGGGCCTACCTTTTGCTTACACCATCTCATTAACTTAGCCTAGACGGCCTATGAGGGCGAGTTTCGTCCGCCTCAGAAGCAAACCTAATTATAAGTTTGTTCATTTTTTACGCTAATCGCCATGCCATTGAGGTAAGCATCGGGTTTGAAGAGCTCTCTGGGCTCTAAGTATGCAAATCCAATTATTGGTACCTTTCTTCCTCAGCCCAAGTTTAAATGAAGACAAACTTCTAATAGCACCTAAAATAAATCTCCAAAACGTCTCCCCACGGGAACAGATAACTTTCATTAGTCCACCACCGGCTTGATTAAACGTTTTGCTTAGCGCTTAACTTTTCTCATTAATTAGATTATATTTTTTGCTAAATTGAATTGTCTTTTAGTTTGTATAATAAAATAATATTAAATAAATAAAATAAAAATAATATTGGAAGTCATTTTTACACAACGCAATCTATCGCACCAAATTAAGCTTGTGTACTATGCCAGATATTACCAGATAACTGATAATGTTTTTTTTGTTGTAAATACTTACTTGTACGAACCCGTAACCTCCGCTTCTCAACCGCTAACCGTGCCACTTAGGTCGTTGAAATTACTAAACCTGCATTTAAAAACTTTAAAAGAAAGATTTTTATATCTTTCAGTTTCTTAAAATAAATTAAAATGGCCTCTTAACTAAAGTAGAGAAATAACTTACGAAGTAGAACTTATTTAGGTCAATATCTAGCCGAGTCTATTTTTCTCAGGACGCGGGTTTTGCTCACAATTGTCTGTTATATTTTTTACAAACGTTCCTCCTCGAACCCTTTAAAAAATATGCATTTCTATAAATTAAAGTAAATTATAAGTTCTACGATAAGTAGAGATAGTAGAAATTGTTTGTTGAAGTAAATGAGGCTGATTTAACAGCCTGCAAAGGCTTAATAATATTAACTTTAGTACCTATGTTATCTTTATACTTGTCTTTTGCTATTATTATAACTACACAAAAATAAATAGGTAATTTAGCTTTTGAGGAGAATGTTCTAAAAGCCAAGAATGCCTAATAAAAGTTTTTGAACTATTTTCTACCAGTATGTTCAATCTAGTTTACGAACAAACAAAACATGTTTTTGTTCGTAGTATCTATCTAGTACTTAGTTCGTTTACGCACCAAAGAAGCATTCAAAAAAATCTCATACGAATTGACAGCTGGACGATACGTTAACGTTTACGATTGCTATAAACGCATTATTCCGGATACGGCCTTAGTAACTCTGTCGGTATCAATCGATACCCTTCTAATCAGAACAAGCAATGCAAGCTACTGCTTGCAACAAAAATAAGTATGGTGGTAGTACGATGGATGAGCTCTATCAGAAATAACTCTAATATAGTTAGTCGGAATTTACAAAGGTAAAAAAAGGTTGCATAAGTTTTGCTACTTTCATATTTTTATTTTCATTTGCCCAATAGTAAATATTTATTGGTACATGTAAAAAAATTTGCTCTTCGCAAACAACGAATTCTCATAAATTCACACATATTGACATAGAACGAGCCCGTACATCGGGAACCCTCGTATCTTTTGTTGAATGCTTTCCCAAATATAACAAAAAAATCCTGAAATTCCTTTGCAGGATACGTTATATGGTGGGCCAAAGGGTCACTGAGGGCTTGTTCTTACAAAGAAGAATAATGACCCAAAACGTGGATAACAAAGTCCTTGCCCAAATCGGAATGATCCGACTTAAGACTTCAATATTTTGCTAACTTCCCGTCTGTCTTTGGCCGTCATATCGGTTGAGTACCTATACTCTAAGTTCCTCAATGAATTTAACTTTATGATTACACTTGTTTATTTGTTTTATTGTTTTTCTTTTGATAACTCACAATGTTTGTTTTTATTAATTACTTTAAAATTGATTTGCACCACCTTTTCAGCACATATTTGCTTACATAATTTTATATTAACATACCTAGTTAATTGTATTGATTTGCACTAAGTTTTCATCACATAGTTTTACTTTTCATAACACAGTAAATAAGTAATTACGGTATTGCTTTATAGTAATAAAAATTGTGTTTTATAAAGTGGCTTACAACCTCATATATAGGTACTTGGTTCGTTTTGAAATACTTACTTAGAAAGCCTTATTATAGCGTACCCCTTTGTCAGTATAGCGGATTGCTAAGTATTGTCTTTCCTTGTTTTAAGACGATACATTACATAACAGAGATTTACAGTATGATTATGAATAAGGCCCTTATACTTCAACCTTTAAAAATGATTAGATTTAAAAGTCAGTAGGTCAGTTAGTAGTAGGTCACCTGTCTGATCAATTTTAACGTTAGGTTCTTGTTATTGAGCATATTTTTATTCCTTAGTAAAAATGAAACGTGATTTTCTTCACTTGATACCTGAATTATTTATTAACTTGATTTATTGTGCTCACGTCGGGTTCGATCCGCGAAGGCGTGTATTTTATGCCTATTTTACATGCCGTGGATAGTACCACTAGATTTAGTGCCTATTTAATATTCGTGAGCATGAATATCGATGCGGTCAGAGTCCAGAGGCCCAAGCGTTAACTATCGGAACGTATAAACGTCTATAATTATTTTGTAATTTGTAATTTGTAATTTATTTATTTATCCATAGACGTCATGTACTTGTACTTAGATAAGTCATACAATACAGAAAGTAATTAGGTAATTATTTCAGCATAAGCACCGTCACATTGTATAGATTTTTCTAAATAAACATCATTATAGTTAGGTACTTGAAATCAAATAAAATAAAAAAAAGTCATTTTTAACTAAACTTAATCAAATTAAATAATAATAATAATAATTACACACACAACCATAAACAAGAAATCATTGAGTATAATTAAACATGTTCTTACATCGTGTTAATTTCTATGGAAATTAGTAGTTCTAATACTATTATTATTATAAATATTATTATTACGCACTGTAATTATGGTAGTACAAAACGTCATACATACGATACCATTATAAATATTTGTGCTACCAGTAATATCAGCGGCCAGTATGTTTAGAACTCCCAAAATAAACATTATACATATACCTGACGTGGATGTATATTTTGGTTCTCCTCGGTGTTTTTCTACCTTGCAGCGCAAAGCGAAAATTTATGGTAAATAATTATTTTTAGATTGTCTACAAAAATGATATAATAGCGGGCATGTTCTATCTTGTTGTTTTTTTATGAATTAAAATTTGATTACTCAATTACACCCACTGAACGAATGTACGTACTTATCTAGTATTAAATAGCTAGAAATAACAATATCTACCCATTTGTGGAGGTGGAGAAGCCAAATTTTCAAACACGAAACACGTGAAGACACGTGAACGAAGCCGCAGGCTTAAATTAGTGATTTTATAAATCTTTGACATTTTTGTTATACGGAGTCATAAAAATTGTGCGCAAAGGCCTATATTTAAAAGATGATGGCTTCTCCAACCATTCTTTGATGTAAACGTAAATGCCATTGCCCTTCACCGCGCTGAGCGATGCTAGCACACTGTGATGCTAGCCTAAACCTCGTTTGACAACCAAAGCGATCCATAGAATGCGAAGGATATTTACCTACTAATAACCTTAGTACTAAAGGAGAGTCGAACCCTGTTTGTGCTCTGTAGCTCTTTTGTTTAAGCTAATGGCTCCTCATAACGACGTCACGACGACGTATTCGTGTGAAAAAAAAATTAAACCGAAGTGGAATTCGAACTCACACTCTAGCGCCTTGGTCGGGTGGGTAATTTATTTTTATAATTACCTTCTAGCGCTAGCGATAATAATCATGATTTTGTTTTTTGAAAAAAAATAGGAAAAAAGTTTTGTTTCGACAAGTTTATATTGATTCGGTTATAGGATTTTAAATAAAGTTCAACTTACCTAAAAAAGATAAATAAATATAAAAAGGTGATCGTATATTATTTTATTTTATTTTACTCTAGTGAAATGTAGCGAAACCATCAGTAATGCCTGTCACGTGTCTTTGTGTAGGTAGACTGGTACATATCTGAGTTACGATACTCTCACAGAGTAGGTACATGTTACTCTCCCGAATTGACGAAACACGTTATGACTAACTAATACATATAAATGCGGAAGTCTGTGTGGGTGTGTGTGTGAATGTTTGATTGTGATGAAATTTGGAATGTAGATGGTTTAAGTTCTGAAATTAAATATAGACTAAGTACTTTTTTGATTGTACTTAGTCTATATTTTATCCAGAATTTTATGGTTCCCGTGGAATAGTCTAAAAACTGAAAAACCGTGGGGTTAAACTAGTTTTATATACCTATTTTTTCAGAATACCAGTGCCTTACTTTGCCATATTTCCTGCAGTTTTGAATATTAATATTTTTCTGACACTATTATAGTATAGCTACTATATTTTTAACAATTTGATGTAGTTTGATAGCTAAATTAATAACTAGGTGGACTAACCTGGTTGGTTATCGTCGATCTCAATTATCTAAAACCACAAAAATATTACATACAGCGAATATCCTTATAATTATTATTATTTTGTCCGTTTTAATTATCAGCACTTTGATCTCTAGGTTAATGTGACATGTTTCAACAAACGCCGGTAATTTGTTTAAGTACCTAACAATTTGTATCCGTTCACATCATTGGTGACCGTTGAATGAACAACACAAAGTACAATAATATGTTTCAAATAATATTATTTTGTTTAGTACTAGTGTGTGTTCCAATAAAACCGAGTGCTATAATAAATCGGTTTGAGGAATGTGTCCTGGATTCAAAGCTTATCGATGAAATAGCGTCTTACAAAAATGTGACTAAGCAAATAATGCAAGAAATTATCAATAACTATGGAGCAGAAATGTATAGAGAGTAAGTTTTTATAATTACAAATAATAGTAGATTCTTAAAGGTCAAACATAAAATGAATCATACGCTATCGATGTACAGTTGTTTCAATTTGCACATAATCGTACCAAAAGTGTTTATTTGTTATAAATTTTGTCTAATAGATATGAAAACTTTATCGACACATTTGGAGCTCGTTTGTCTGGTAGCGATGTTTTGGAACAATCCATAGATCACATGATAAATATTACCGTTCAAAATGGAGTCAATGATGTGACAACAGAAGACGTTAAGGTAAAGAAAAATATTAGATTCATTATCTAATAAATTTAATAGCTTCGTTGTATCATCTTACTTTTAAATTATTAGCTTAGAAGATGGTATTTACAGTCAAAGGTAGTCATATTATTAGCGATGAGCGCCCACAAGCAACTGTTGCCTAAGCATCGAGCAGGACAAGCAATTTCTTACCATACGAAATAAATCAATAAATCAAACAATCATTGATCGAATGAAAAAACACGACAAGACTAGACTGGCAACAGTTGTTCATGAGCGTTTATTATCATACAGTTTTGAGTAAATGTATCGTAATTTGTGGATGACCAGCGTTATCATTTTAACTACGGTTATTTATGATTTGTATCGCTATTAAATTTCAGGCACCTCATTGGGTACGAGGCAATGAGTCTGGTAAAATGCTAGAGCCACTCAAAAAGAATATTGCTATACTCGGGTTCGGAACTAGTGTCAGCACTCCACCAGGTGGTATCACAGCCGAAGCCATAGTTATAAATAACTTTAAAGAACTCGAAAATATAAATGAAAACAAAATAAAAGGTAAAATCGTTGTGTTTGATGCTCATTATGTAACTTACGGAGATACAGTTGTTTATAGAACACAAGGTGCTACAAAAGCTTCAAAGAAAGGCGCCACTGCTACACTTGTAAGAAGCATAAGTCCATTTTCTATTTATTCGCTTCACACCGGCGCACAATTCTATGGCGATAACATTACTAAAATACCTACAGCTGCAATTACACATGAAGATGCTGATTTAATGAGAAGATTGCAAGATCGAGGCGAAAAGATAGTGCTACACATCAAAATGTTTAGCACATTTGATATTAAAACATCACGAAATACTATAATCGATCTGAAAGGAACAGAAAAACCTGAAAAACTGGTCATCGTTTCCGGACACATCGATAGTTGGGATGTAGGAACTGGTGCCATGGATGATGGTGGTGGCATGATTATAAGTTGGTTCGTGCCAGTTATTCTTAAAAAGTTGAATTTGAAACCAAAAAAAACCGTACGGGCAATACTGTGGACTTCTGAGGAGCCCGGTTTAGTTGGCGCTGCAGCGTATCTAACCAAGCACGCTAATGAGCTTGATAATATTGACTTCATCATGGAATCAGACGAGGGAACATTTAAACCTTCGGGATTAGACGTGGCGGGGTCAAAAAATGCTATCTGTATCATTAAGGAAGTATTAAAGCAGTTTGCACCAATAGACATGATTACAGAAAGCGGCGCACCGGGATCAGATATTACGATGTTCGTGAGAAAGGGAGTGCCTGGAGCATCTTTATTGAATGCTAATGAACGTTATTTTTGGTTTCATCACAGTGAAGGGGATTCTATGAACGTACAGAGTAAGCCTGATGTTATTGAATGCGCAGCGTTTTGGGCAGCACTGTCGTATGTCATTGCAGACTTATCAGTAGACATTCCGCGAACATAGTCTTATTTATGTTTTTTAAATGCTAAACAAAAGATGTGTGTTAAGATAAGGCACGCTTAGTTACACAAGTAATAAAAATACGAGTAAAGCTACTGCAAGTATATAGTTGTAGTATACTACAAAATTAAACTTTTTATATATACCTATGGTATCTACAGTTTTAATTATTTTTAACATCTTTGAATATAAAATTGTACGGTCCTTTGATGTAATTGAGTGAGGTTTGCTCGACTTTCGGTGGCTCGCCTACCCATTCCACGTGGAAGTTCTCTATCATTCTCCCCAGGAACGTTTCCATTTCTAACTCTGCTATCCTCCGACCTGCAGCACAAAATTCTAGATATAATCTTATTGTTTCAAATACCTTCAGCCGTAAAACAAGTACATGATACAGAGTATGAGAGTAGTAGAGTTCTTGTGATAGAGCTCGTCCGGGGAAGGACTACCACCATACCTATTTCTGCCGCCAAGCAGTAATGCTCGCATTACTGTGTTCCGGTGTGAAGGGTATGGTTTCGGTGAAATTACTGGCACATGAGGCTTTCGATCTTAGCCTCAAGGTGGCAACCCGCGAGTGATACTTCTGGTATTGCAAGCGTCCATAGGCTGCGGTAACCGCTCACCATCTTGTGGGCCGTACGCTTAGTTGCCACTTCAGTTGTATAAAAAAAAAAAAAAAAAAAACAGATTTACTGATTTTATGTATTTCGTTTTTTCTTTACGAAATGACCAATTGAAAACCTCAAAAAATATTGTTACAACAACGCGTAACAGCACTAAAGGTAGGTTGGTATACGAGTTTATAAAATACCTATACAACTGCGGGCGCCGAAACCAAACGGGTTGTATGCAAATGGGTGCGCGTTTCTGTAGTAAAGTGGATCATTTTTATCAGATATCCATCTCTCAGGCAAAAACTCTTTCGCTCTAGGGAAATGCTCTTCCATCAAACACATGTCTTGGTGGGCGAATGCAACTTGCATCTGAAAATATATGACAATATGAGAAGATTTAAGTCTTCATAACACGTACAGTTTGCTGAATGTATGTATTTATTGATAGTGCAAATAATTTATAGTCGTAAGACCACGACAGAGTCCATCAGGCAGCCCTATTACCACTGAACACCTATTTAGCACTCACACACACATGAGCTGATTGAAGGAGAAAATAATAGGAACAGTTTTAAATATCAATTATTATCACAATTTTTAGTTGAACCATTGTTTTTTTTTTTTTTTTTTTTGATATTTTAATTTAGGTATTGTGATTTTCATTTTAAATGTTTTTGTTTACATATATTTTATTATTTTTCTCTTTTTGGTGTGGGTATTTTTATTCTGCTATTTTTATGCTATTTCAACTTTTTTTTGGCTTTGTGTATGTCTGTGCTAAATAAACGATTATTCTATTCTTTTCTATTCTATTCTATTCTATTCACTGTCGGCAGAATTAGCCACTGACTCATACACCTCAATAAACATTGTTTATAATTAGATAATCGTTTTTATAGTAACAATAGCCTTTGTACTACTTTAAGTACTTGAGAAACTTCAATCATGCTTTTGTTACTTACGCCACTTGGTATTTTGTATCCAAGTATGTTATACTCCTTTGTGGTAAGTCTCATGTTGCCTGAGACAATAGGCATCATTCTAATAGCCTCTTTCATAGACGCCTTCAAATAAGTTCTTTTCCCGTCATTCGACAGAAGTTCTTCTCGAAGTTTGTTTTGTTTCTCCGGGTTTTTCGCCAGAAGGTACAGCGCGCCAGTTATAGAGTTTGCAGCCTAAAAGTTATAAGTAATAAAAACTACATTAAAACAACACCATAAAATCTCGAAACAGTCACGAATAACCCTGATTTTAAAATTGATTATTAGGGCTATTCCCAGTAATTGTAGCGTTATTTAACCATTAAACCAACCAATTAACCAAGGAACAAAACCAATGACCTTTAAAAGAGACTATATTATATAACTTAGAATATAATAAGTAAATAAATATAAATTGGCAGACACATAAACGCGATGCTACTTTGGATTAGGCTCTAACCGTGTCAACTCCAGCAAACAACATATCAGACGCCATGATGTACGCAAAGTCTTCATTAATTTCGAGTAATTTTTCTAAAATTCCCTTTTCGTCATCGGTTTTCGTTTTTGTTTCAAATTCTTTTATTGCTATATTGATAAAAAACTTTGAAAGTCTGTAAAAAAAAATGGTTATAGAAAACGGTTGACTGTTTAGTGCGTTTATGTTACTCGACTTTTACAATCAACTATATAAAGTCATTCATTATCAACTTAAGGGGTAGGTTCCACCTACCCCTTAAGTTTGTCAGGTCACATAAAAAAAACTCTTGTACTTTTTTTTCTAAATTATTTTTTTATATTAAAAAAAAATTACGTAATTCTGCTTAATAATTCGTTATCCTTGTTAGAAATCGAAAAGGCAGCGCTCGGCACGTGTCAGTGACCCGCGCGTCAATGAACCGCGGGTCAATGACCCGCTACGGGGCGCACACACTCGAATATTTCATTATTACGTCGCTTAACTCGATTCCCAACAATGATAAATAATAATTGAGCGGAAAAATGTAATTGATTTTTTTTTGTTCACTTGGGATTTTTAAGACAAAATATACATATAAAAAAATTATAGGTACATACTTTTTTTTTATGTGTGGAACCTATCCCTTAAGTTTGTCAGGTTGATATTGAATGACCCTGTATATTAAGATATTTTAATCTCAATTTTAATCAAATTTAATCTCATAGTATGCGCACTAAAGGTTTTGAAATCAATAAACTGCATGACGTCATAGCAAACTAATTTAAAAAACTCACGTCTCCTGCTCCTCATACAGTTTCATTGCCCTTTTGTAAGTCGGCGTGGCATAGTACCTCCAGATATTTGGTTTGAAATCCAGTTGATCAGCGATAACGAACAGGTCGTGCACGCATTTAATCAATTTCTTCACAGGAGAGTCCTCTGGGAGATTAGGATCAAAACAATTCAGACGACAGCCTAAAGCCACCACACCGATGGATTCCAGGGACCACTTATTCATTTCCTGGTTGAAATTTCCTTTTATCATGTTATTGTCATCCCTAATTGACTTCAGTCTGGAAAAATTATATTATTACTTAGATAATTGACTAATTATTTTCTGGAGCTGATGACTTCTTCTTTATCTTAAAATCAGCATTTTTTGATAAATGAACCATTGTTGAGGCCTTGACTTTGTTACTGTTTTGCGATAGGTTAAAAAAGGTAAAAATAGTACTTTTCACCTTTCAATCATATCCATTGCAACTTCGTCGAGTACTGTAGTGTAAAGTCGTATAGTTTTTGGCTGAAGTAAAACAGGGTTGACTGTTGTTCTTAATTCTCTCCAATTCTCACCATGGCTAAAAAAAAACATATATAATTAATAAATAAGTTCATGAATATGACGAATTGTGAATTTGACCATACGCTACGAAACGATGTCAACCTGCAACCTTTTGTACCTATTAAAACAAAGCGAAAAAAGTAGATTCATAATGCAAGAACTTACTCAGTAATTAGTCCTGACGGTTTTCCAGCTTTTCTTTTCTTTTTTATATTTTGTCTGTAGTATTCAAGACTTTTGAATCCTGGCCTTACTGGAAGCCAATTTTCACCACGCAGGACCTTAACGAAAACCAATAAGCTAGCATAATTTCAACTTTGACTTAGATACTAGTAGTTTAGAATGCAAAAATTCTATAAAAATGGGATGTACTTAGTGGAGGATTCCACTAAGTACACGTTTATCTCACAACTGAGGTGTTCCGGCCACTGACGAGAAAAAAAAAAAAAGCACATGAACAAGATGGCAACCGGCTTACGGAAATTAGCTTAATATTTTGACAACAACCAGCTAACACCTCTCGTAACATAAATATTTTTAATGATTTTTGGATATAGTCTGGTTTTTAATTCAAGTCGGAAAAGGTAAACAATAGAAAAACAATACTTTCTTTTTGATAGTGTGCTTGTCGGAAGGTTTCTCTTTGTGTTTTTGTCGTCTCGTTCACGTTTTGTCCAGTTCGTTCGTTGATAATTTGTTTGATGAGTTTTTTTTGTGTTGTTACTGTAATCTTGTTGTGTTTTTATTATTGTTGCTGGTGACTGATGGACCCTATTATTAGCTATTTATTTTACTTGGCTTCAATCTATTGCTTCTGTTGATCTGTGTTGGTAGGTAGTAGGTCTGATTCTGATTAGTAACACAAGCGAAACCGCGCATCACAATTATTATCGATCCAAGCGTTTTGCTTTTTTGAGATACACAAAATGTTACATTGACAATGATATTTGTTTATTTACCTTTTCCGACTTGAATTAAACTAGACTATAATTGGAAGTTCTCCGAACAGGAGATCTCGCAAGCCATAGTATTGGGTAGATGACTAAAGATGTTGTATTTATTACCTGTGATGAACTCTCTGCGTCAAAAAGGAATATCATAGCGTCCATACCCAATACACTATCTAGCCTTATTATTGGCCCGTAGTTTTTGTAGAGCATATCTGTTAATGCTAATCCGTTTAATTTGTAGAAATTGCCTAGAAACAAGATAATTTGTTATTTACTAAGGAGTCTCCACTCCACACCAAATGCAGACCGGGCTGCAAATATCGAATGAAATCTCACAAAATAACATTATAGGTCAAATGCAATTTTCTATACTCTTTCTGAAGTTAAACGTTGTTTCGGTATACATTAGTAGGTATCTCTATCTAGTATCTATCTATATGTACGAGTACCGACGAAACAGAATCAATATTTTTAGATTTTGTACATAAGCATATAATTTTACTCACTGCAATTACATAATCTCACACAATAACAACTATAAACGTTGCGTATTTTTTCGTGCCAGAGCCTCCGCTATTTGTATAGATGCGGATTGCGTCTGCGTACGGGTTTATTGCGTTAATTAAACGTTAGCATAACTGAAACGATTGGTTCGCATTGCGCAATAGCGCATTCTACTTATAACTTTAAATCAACAATATTTGGTATGGTTACCTCCAGGAATAAAGTGGTGTAATGTCCCTATGATAGGAAGACTGTTTGGTCCAGGGATCTCTTTCCAAGATTTCAGCGGTTCACTTTCTTTGACATCTACTGCTTCACTTGTCGCTGTTATAGTTCTAAAAAACACCAATAAAAAATCAATTATTAATCAATTATAAAAAACAATTTATTATCTTCTTGTTCTTATACATCTTCTTATATATATAAAAACTAATTGCTGTGCGTTAGGCTCGCTAAAACTCGACAACGGCTGGACCAATTTGGCTGATTTTATTGAATTATTTTTTGTATATTAATTTACTGTAAAATAATTTATATTACATTTAGTGCACATTACGTACTCGCTTGGCCCATCGTGTAATTTTTTTGGGCCATACTTGTAAAGAAATAAATGCTTACCTTATTACAAGTTTGTTGATGGTAGATAAATTGTATACCGGACGCAATGTTGATAAATGCATCTTTGAAAACAAACTGCTTTTATAATTTTAAAACAATGCTACGTTGTTTCGCACTAACGTGCTTATTATATCGTCATCGATAAGATATTTTAATAATAGAATCACAAGATAAACACACTTATCTTGATACTTATAGATATAAACAATAATTGACAGCCACAACATCAACGTTAGCGAAGCTACAGCGCACAAACTAAACAGACGAGCGTGATTCAAACCGCTATGACCTTGTCGGTAGGTATTATTAGGAAGGAATGAACATAATTACAAATAATATACAAATGTTAGTGTTCATTGCGTAAGTCCTTATCGCGGCAGCATAAAGTTTATTTTAACACAGTTTTACGGCACGTTCGCTCTTCATTGATTGAACCGGCTTGGTAACACGTCCCCCTAGATACCTGCAGCGCTTCGCCAGAGCTCTCAATTAGATACGTATTCAGATGATTAGATGACATCAATTGAGGTAGGTAGGTACGTAGATACCTACTGCGTTGTGTTTCAATTGATAAAAGTTGATCTAACTAACAATCTTTGTATATATTTTCGAGTAATGTTAGAATACTAACGACCCGCCCCGTCTTCGTACGGGTGCTTAAACTATACGTACGTATAAACCTTCCTTGAACTAATTCTTGAATCCGTTGATTTGTGTAGTAGTTTAAAAGATCTGAGTATATTATACAGTGGGACAGACGACGGCGGGAAGCAACTTTGTTACATATTATGTAGAGATTCGTTATATAGTATAATCAGATGTAGAGAAAACTACGAATATCTACAGCATGTACGTTTACTGCTGCCTATATTGTTTTAACCTTCCGTAACAAACATAGTAGTAGCATAGTAGTAACAAACATAGTAGGTATCGAATGAATTATCAAATTACCATAAGTGGCTAACTGACTTTAGATACCCAGTTAATGGAACTTTCTTATCTCTCCAGTGCAGGCGCGGAAAACTTTGCTTCATTTCTACCTATGAGGATTAACATAGGAGTTATGAGTGTTATGACATGCCCGAACCAGTGGAATTACTGTCATTTAAACAGGATTAAGTATTTTATTTCGGAACCCCGTTTTTTAACACCTGGTGCCTGAGTAAATATGTACCGTAAAATATTTAATCAAAAGCTAAATTATATTTAACTAATCGATCTTCGGAGATATAAAATAGCTTATACAAACACAAAGTAACTAAAACAGTTGGACAAAGCTGAAGTGATGGGAATAATCCAGTAAAAAGTGCTTATAAAGGAATTTAAAAGGAAGCAGACCAAATAGGTGCAAATTGCGAATAAGATCTAGAATAATATACCTGGTTGGTATTTTATTATTATTTAATAAAACTCAACATAATACAACTTATTGTAAGAAAAACACTAAAGATATTGGACTGCAATTTTTTGAATGATGTCTGTCTGTACAAATATAGAAACAATCTGTAAAAAATATGATTTTAAATTGATGGCAATTTTTACTTATCATTTATTTTAACGTCTTTGAATATAAAGTTATATGGTCCTTTGATGTAATTAAGCGAAGTCTGCACGACTTTTGGCGGCTCGCCGACCCACTCCAGGTGGAAGTTCTCTACCATTCTCCCTAAAAACGTTTCCATCTCCAACTCTGCTATCCTTCGACCTAAAATGCAAAATGTAACTCTAGCATTTGATTTGTTACAGTGCCATTTACTATAGACCCACGCAACTTGATTTTAGACATTCTTGCGTAGCTGGTTGTTGATGATTAGATGGTGTAACTTTAATCAACAATTACTTGAACCAGCACTGGTGGTCTGGTGGTAGTGTCCCCACTTTCCGATATTTTCCTCTAACCTTGCCGTGTACTAATGAGTTTTTATTTTCGAAAAATGTATGTGCGTAATGCCAGTACTCTCACACGGTGAAATAAAATTAGCGAGGAAACCGGCATACCCAAGAATTAATAACTTAAAAGACATGTGCCATCTACCACATTGGGTTTGCGCTTTCGCTTAATATTGGACCAGTGTCCCAGCAGTGGAAACATTAGAAGGCTGTCATGATGACATAGACTAGAATTTTTACATAAAGACACGCTATAATTTTTTGTAACTCCAACATCTAAAGATATTCTATGAATTACAAGCATGCTAATTATCTTGTTGAAAACTGAGATGACAAAATCGTTCTAGTCTAGGTAGTGTTGATTAAAACAAATGTGTAGGTACTTATTATTAGATTTCATGGATATCTTGTACGATAGACAAGTCTTAGTGTAAATTCTCATTGTTTCTTGGATATTTTTTTTGTTTATCATCGACTGTATCGGCATTGACAACTAGCGAAACAAAATAGCGAGTGTTTATTTATTTAATTTTTTGGTTCTTTTGAGATGGTTCCGGAAGCAAGTGAATTTTCGAAATTAGTTAATGCTTTTTTTTCCTTGAAGTTATATAATAAAATCTTGAGGATTTTCCCTATAGGGCCTATTAATTTTTTCACCTAGTTATTTATAAAGTAAGTAAGTTCGTATGAGCCAGCCATCTCTGGATACTAAATTTATTTATATTTTTATTATTAAAAAATACGAAAATCATCAATACCTATACAACTGCGGGCGCCGAAACCAAACGGATTGTATGCAAAAGGATGCGCATTTCTGTAGTAAAGTGGGTCATTTTTATCAGATATCCACCTCTCAGGCAAAAACTCTTTCGCTCGAGGGAAGTATTCTTCCATCAAAGACATGTTTTGGTGGCCAAATGCAATAGTTATCTGAGGAAAAAAAAAGTTTACTTTAAAACAATACAAAACATTCATGCGCTCCTTAATAATACTTTGGTCAGAGCATCAAGCGGTATCATTACATTCCCAAGGAGATTTCCCTCTAACATTTGTATTTTTAAAGGTACCTTTTTGATTTACTCCGTTTTTAGCATCAAGCTCAAAAACCGAATAAATAAAAAAATATTGCGACTTGAAAATTTAAATGAATATTTACGACTCATAGATTATAGGGTCTATCAGTATAAGTAATTATTTAATACATAATATTATACAAAAAAAGCGTAAAAATTGTTGTCGTTGTTACTCACACCACTTGGTATTTTGTATCCAAGTATGTTGTACTCTTTGGTGGTGAGCCTAACATTTCCTGATGCAATAGGCATCATTCTAATAGCTTCCTTCATACACGCTTTTAAGTATGGTTTCCTTTTATCGTTCGATAGTAGCTCTTCTCGAAGTTTGCTTTGTTTCTCTGGATTTTTTGCCAGAAGATAAAGTGCGCCAATTATTGAGTTGGCAGTCTGAAATTTGGAATAAAATCAATATTAATCTTATAAAATCTTAATTTACGATAATCTTATCTTAATAAACGACACGTTGTATAATATAAAAATAATAGCAATCTGGTAGGTGTGGTGACCTAGTCTTTATAACATAAGATTGGGTATGAAACGAGCGCACCAATAAGTTTTTCCATTTGATAAAATAATGTGCACAATGAAACGGCAGAAAATTTCTTGAAGAAACTGAGCCGCATTGGGCCAGCGTGCGGTGGATTGAGATCCAATCACTCAAAGTACCAACAGTGAGGACCACAGAACAGAAAAAACAAGAGGATGATAAAATAATATGAACATTTAGAAATCAAAAGGTGAAAGAAGGGCTGAATCGAGGTTTTATATACCTGACATTTTCATTTCAGATTTCTTAATTAATGAAAATTAAGAAATGATTTCGATGATAGATTCTTTTTTTGCAAAGGCACATCTTTAATGTTTTAAAATGAATATTGCCCCTCGTGTCTTTTCGTTTTCATGCTTCATTGATAATTAAAGAAAAATTAAGTGTGGCATCTTCACTAACCGTGTCAACTCCAGCAAACAACATATCAGAAGCCATGATATAAGCAAAGTCTTCGTTAATTTCAAGTAACTTCTCTAAAATTCCTTTTTCATCATCGGTTTTTGTTTTAGTTTTGAACTCTTTGATTGCTTTATCGATAAAGAATTTTGATAGACTGTAAAATATAAAAAAAAACCTTCTCTACGATATGTTACCCGGCTGTGTAGTAGCACTGATTGATGCTGTATTAAAGACAAGCTAGATTATCAGAGAGCGAATCACGAAAAGTCGTTTGACAATCATAAATGCAAACGTTAATATAGTACAACTGTCAATTAGTATAGGATTTTTATTTTTAACAGCGCCTTAGAGATCGATAAATGAACTACGAAAATTCCATACAAATTGACAGTTGGACGATAAGTTTATGTTTACTATTGTCAAACAAGTTTTTCATGGCACTCTGGTGAATATGGCATCCATTTGCCAAACACAAAAGACGCGTGTTTGAATATGTTTTTTTTTTTTTTTTTTTTGGACAATCCACACAGCATCATCTAGCCCAAGGTAAGCTGCTGTTAAACAGAGCTGTATTATGGATACTAGATGACTGATATATATTTAATACAATACAATACATAGATAGATATTTTTTATTATATATAGAAAATACCCAGAACACCCGGAACAAATATTTGTAGATCGTACAAACACTTGTCCCGAGGCGGGAATCGAACCCGCAACCTCTGCGTCGCAGGCGGACCTACGCCCGCTGCGCCACATCGGTCGTCATTTATTTTAATAAAAGCAATAAAAAAGAACAGACTTACGTTTCTTGATCCTCATACAGTTTCATTGCCGTTTTAAATGTCGACGTGGTATAGTACTTCCAGACACTTGGGTTTAAATCCAGTTTAGCAGCCGCTACGAAGATATCGTGCACGCATTGAATCAATTTCTTTACAGGAGAATTATCTGGAAGATTCGGGTCAAGGCAGTTTAGGCCTAGAGCCACCACGCCTATGGATTCCAGGGACCATTTATTCATTTCATGGTCAAAATTTTCTTTTATCATGCCATTTTCATCCCTTAATGACTTCAATCTGGAAAAAAAATTAAATGGTTTAAGAATTTTCACGTACACAAATTAAAACAAAACTCAACTTCTACCTGTTAATCATATCCATTGCTACTTCGTCGAGAACTGTAGCATAAAGTCGTATAGTTTTTGGTTGAAGTAAAACTGGATTTACTGTAGTTCTCAATTCTCTCCATACTTCGCCATGGCTAAAAAGATTTTTATTTCATCAATCTAAGTAAATACATACATACAATTTTAACTATTGTGGTTTAAGGTAATGTTTTTAGAACTTACTCAGTAATCAGACCTGATGGTTTTCCAGATTTTCTGCCCTTTTTTAAGTTTTCTCTGTAGTACTCAAGACTTTTGAATCCTGGCCGCACCGGAAGCCAATTTTCACCACGTAGAACCTTTATACAAATACAGGGCTAGCATTTCATATGATGAATTACAATATAATTGTAGACATCTAATTAGGAAGTAAAACTAATGGTGTAGGTTTTAGAAGAGTAGTAGATTTCTGTGTGATAGAGCTCGTCCGGGGAAGGACTACCACCATACCTATTTCTGCCGCCAAGCAGTAATGCTCGCATTGCTGTGTTCCGGTGTAAAGGCAAATTACTGGCACATGAGGCTTTCGATATTAGCCTCAAGGTGGCAACCCGTGATACTTCTGGTATTGCAAGCATCCATAGGCTGCGGTAACCGCTTACCATCTTTCGGGCCGTACGTTTGGTTGCCACTTCAGTTGCATAAAAAAAAAGGTATACAAAATAGTGTTCAAAACAATCTATAAAAGTTAAAAAAATTATGCATTTATTCATGGGGCATGGTGATTAGTAGATGATAATAGAGATATTATTATAATACCTGTGATGTACTTTCTGCGTCAAAAAGAAATATCAACGGGTCCCGACCAAATATTCCATCCAATCTTATTATTGGCCCGTAGGCCTTGTAAAGCATATTAGTTAAAGTATATCCATCCATGTTTTTCAGCTTGCCTAAAAACGAAGAAGATTATGAGCAGGATTTTTGCGGTCTGTAGGTTTGATGTTATAGCTTAGTGCAATCTAGGAAGAAAATATCGTTAGTTGTAAAGTAAGTAAGTAAGCAAGTTAACCCAGTTTATTTCGAGAAAGTTGATACATGATACATGCAGTTAAGCATATACGAGTACATGTAGATCCTAAGTCTCGAAAATGGTCGCTATTCAGCATTTACTTAGGAATGACGAGGTCAGCCAATAATTAGAGAACCGCTAAAATGACGGGGGATTAATAATAGGGGGTTATTATATAAAACAAAAATTGCGTATGTGGATTAACACATTTAAATCCCGGAAAATGTACTGTTCTTGTAGGATAACATAAAAACCGTTTGACTGCATATAAACCCGTGGAGAGCAGCTAGTCAGTACTAACCTTATTTAGGGCACAGAATAATATGCATTTACGACCACAACTGAAGTCGTACATAAAGGCGGAAATCAATACCAATGTAAAAAAAATTGGGTACCTACAATAAAATTGGTTTTACCTCCTGGAAATAATTGGCGTAATGTCCCTATTATCATAGGAAGACGTTTTGGCCCCGGGATCTCTCTCCATGATTTCAGTGGTATACTTTCTTTCAAATCTACAGCTTGATTAGTCGTTACAGTTCTGAAAAACCACCATCGTAATTGTTGTTGAATCTAATAATACTTCCCTAAATACCTACTGAAAATATAGTGTGTAGAGTTTTAATAACACTGGCAGTCTGTTTAATTAAATACATTTCTTACCTTATTATTACATGTTTGTTGATAGCAGAAAAAATGTAATATGTTGGACGTATCGAATGCATCCTCAGAACAAACTGATTTTTTTATGAAAACAAAGTTATCGTTAGTTTACACAATAAGGGGACTGAATTGCGTCATTGATAAGATTATTTATATTTAATATCACAAGATAAACATCGCTAACAGCAAGCGTCGTAGCGGCGGCCGGCGGCGCGACGCGGAGTTCACTCATGCGCCAAGGTTTTCATATCCAATTTTTACAGCCGCAAAAACAAATTAATATGCTCCATCATCGAGACCACACCATCACTTAACATCAGGTGAGGTTGTCAAACGCTTGTCTATAACTAATTCACAATATTTTTTTTAAGAAACTGTCTTGCCACAACATTTTTCTAAAATTACTTTAAATGTAAAGTAGAGTATTACAGTTACTTTCTAAATTCAATTATTTTTTACTTTTTGAATTTTCATTCATTTAGAGTTTTCAACTAGAATTTGAATCAGTTGAGATATCTATAGATCGTTTGTAACGGTCTTTAGATAGCTCAACTGTTTCATAATATGTATTTTATATATTTTGTAATGAAATGTAATTATGTACATATTTTAATTTGCTTCTAAACTTGATAAATAAACAATATCATTATTTTACTTGAATTTTGTTATATTTGCCCAAGGGCTTCAAATTTTTTTCAAGTCTTTTCACCTGCTGCTTTTGGAACCGAATTTTAAATCTGTATGGACATCTATGATAATTGCTGAAAAATTGAATACTTCGGAGTCTCACAACATCGGTTTCTTATGCCTATTGCATCCCTAGAACCAGAAGGTTTGATTAAGATATTGTGTTCAATGCACACTTTACTACAGGTATTTGCCATGACGCGACTCTACGCCCCTCCGCCTCCATGTCGCTTGACGAGGGCGAGATGATGATGGCTTTCGAGTAGCAGCGATCGAAAGTTTGCCCAAAACATCAATGTGAAAAGGTCTAAGAAAATTGTAACATGCTTTCTAAACCAGGCATAAATTTTGTACTTAGAATACCTGTTTGGAAACTTTTCTAATTTCCATTTACCTCATTTATAAAAACTTTGTTAGTATCTAAAGTAACAAGCAATGTTTTGATTTACGCACGCTTCTCGTGGTAAATGTTCTGGATTAGCGTTACAAATTATTTGAGTTCCCGGACCAATTTACCGAATTCTCGTTCAGATTCCCGAAGGAATTCTTTTATGACAAAGTAAAATGAGTAAGCATATGCTAAGTAAGTATTTTGAAAGGACTATTTCCACGGTTTGGTTCGAATTTATTCTTTTTGTGTGTATATATTTGGGTTCTGAAGCCAAATAGAACGGGAGCTTTATAACTTGAACTGGGATAAGTTTTCTGGTTATTAAACACATACCCCAAATACGTTTTGCGGTATTCATTTTTGGGAGACATGGTTTTGACAAGGCTTCTATAGGGTACAATCCAAACTACAAACAAAGTGCCTGACACAACAACACAGTCCTGAAAAGTATTTCTGGAGCAACTTACTCGCGACTTGACATCAGTCACTTACTGATAATCGTGACAGAAACTTTTAATGATGTAGCACATACGTAACGACGGACGTGTCGCACAACTGGCAATAGATACACACCTACATAATATTTTTATAGAGAAACTAGCAGACCTGTGCGGTTTCACTCGCGTTATTTTTCTCACTGTTTTCATTAGTCTTCACATTCTTGAGTTGAGTTTTAGAGAGACTAAACGAACAGCAAATCGTTTCTATTTAGAAGAAGTTAACGCGGAGGTTATGTACGTATCTATTCAAATAATTTCCCTTTAATTTATTCATCATCATCATTGGCCTTTACATCTATTGCAGATGATATAAGTGGCGTCAGGAGAACAATGAGTAATTGAACATTTTTGTTCGTGGCATTTTTGTTTTATAATTTATTACACAGATTTATCATTACAAAATTACTCCAGTCCTATGACTATAGGACATAAAAATATAAAAAAATTGGCATTGCTAGCATGAACGCAACGCATAAACGTGACTTCAGCCGATAAAAACGACAAAATAAGGAACAAGACGTGTCAAGAAGTTTGTCTTTCACAACATCTTTATGAAGTAATAGGGTGATTTCACGTAGCACCCTATTACCCAGTACCGTCACTTGAATACATAAATAATCAGAATTCTACAGCCATCTATAAATATATCGATAACTACATTTTATGTGTAAAATCTGTTTATTTGGCACCCTTAAGTATGTAAATGTAATAATAAAAATGTAATACTTACCGTATTAGTATTTTTAAAATTTAGAGAAATGGTCTTTTGTTTAAAATAAACTTCATGAACTTAGACTTTGACTTTTATTGAAGCACTTAAAATTGTCTAGTCTTTATTTCATAAAACTAGTTCGAATATTTTGGAAGTTATAAGAGTTTTTATTACCCACCCACTTTTTACGCGACCCTGTGTATTTTCGCTTGTGGCTTCGTTCGTGAAAACACTATGATATCCCCTATGCACCCCATGACACCCTATGTAATATTAGTAAAGAAATACCTATTATGACTCTACCATAATTAACTCTTCGCTCCTTGAGTTGGGTAAGAGGTATAGACAGCTACAATATTTATGACAGTTCGTTCACTGGTCTTTACTAACCAGACAAAGGTTTTGTGACCTCAAAAATTGCTTTATGCCCGCAGTAAAAACTGGCTGGAGCTTCGTACGTGAATACGCCGCCTAAAGCAATACATCCAAGCTGCTAATGCCCGCAAGAAAGGCGTAGGCACGCGCGTCCTGCCTCCACCAATATTGAACATACTTCCGATGTGGAACGTTACGAATATCAACGAGGCGGAAATGGAGCCAGCTCACAATATTAGCGAAATAACGAGGGAATTGCTCATGAGATAAATCCACTTAATACGTCTTGAGAGCTTTGAATTAAATATTCAAGGTAAGCCCGATCTATTAAGATCTATTTGAGAGATCGTAATATTGTATTACATACAGATCTACGTGCGAGTTCGTCTACCATATCATAACGAACCTTTTATACTGCACACTTGTACAGATCTAGTAAAAAAGACTTTTATTAATAATTTACCTATTTTACCTTAGGTAATTATTTACCTACTACAAACTCAAGAATTTTATACCTACTAATCTTTTTTTTTAACGCTACACTTATCATAATATTTATTAAATACGAGCTGACCCGCGCGGCTTCCCGCGTTTTTGCAGTTTTTATGCTATTCCAAAGAAACAGTATTTTTTTCGAGATAAAAAATGGCCTATGTGTTAGGATTTAAGCCATCTACATTTCAAATTTCATAACAATCGGTAAAGTCGTCACGGAGATACGTGGTAACAAACATTCACACACACACCCAGACTTTCGCATTTATAATATTATAGTTGGAAGTAGGATTAGTAGGAAATAGGATTAGTAGGAAGAAAGTACCTACCTACATTTATTTATTATACTACTTAGGTTGGATTCGATCAAACTCGAATAAGTACTATTCGCAGAGTAAATCGTAGTTATTCGCGAGTAAACTGACAGTTTACTTGTATTTAACATTTCTTATTCCGCAAAATAGTTATTCCAAATGTGTTCCAAATGTTGGTCGAATCCACCCTTACTTGATTTTAATTTATTTATTTTATTTATTCGGGATAACAAACAGTTATACATTTATGGTTGAGTAAATGGTAGATATGAAACAGACTTAATTAATATATAACCAACAGCGTTATCCACAACTTACTATAAAATCTAGGTTGAATAATAATGTAATTTATATTAAGAAAATAGACCTAAATTTTTAATTGAGCATTGAAATACCTACTTAAATCAGCAAACGTGATCAATTTAATACGCCTCAGTTCTTAGTGATACAGCTGAAAAAAAAGAAAAACAGACACTTTTTATGTGGCATAAGGGTGCTAATGCATAAGTGTGGATTAGGCTTGAAACATAATCCTCTTCCCAAGGCATTTGTTTGCAAGCTTTTACCGAGTGAGGGTCAAAGCCGACGACTTTGCTAGCATTATCAACTGTGGAATAAGTAATCACTTTGAGAAGTAAGGGATTGGCTTCACAAATATGTCTCGCGTGATAGCTATATTTTGGAGCCTAAGCTTTATTATTTAGAGCTTAACTCATTGTGATAGCCTTCTAATGTTCTCACTGTTAAAACACTGGCCTACTCTCGGGCGAGAGTGAGCTTAGTTGGAGTATTTATTTATTAAAAAAAAAATATATATCTTATTTGTGAACTTGTTTTTTTCTTATATTTTAAAATACCCAGTAGACAAACTCACGAGCGCTGGTTGGCGTGGATTAAATAATAAGTAAATAAATAAGTAATTATATCTATTTTTTTTTTTTTTATTCAATTCAAAAACTAATATAATGGATACCAGCGTTTGTCATGGTCATCACAATTAAAACATGCTATTTATAATGTTCTAGAGTAAAAAAGGCTTTTTTAATAGTTCAGTGCAAGCGGAGCTGTGATTTAAATTGTAAATGAGGTTGCACTTCGAAGCTCAGACAAACAAGCTTTGTGATCTGAATCTAACAGATCATTTATATTGCATTTGACATGAATAAACATTTTCTTTTGCAGTAAGTCTTCGATTTTCTTGCTTCAAGGTGATTGCCTTCCATTATTTGTTTATCTCTAAACAACAGATAAGTTAGCATGATTACTGTAGTAAATGTTTCTCTGCCGAAAAGTCGACAAAACTGTAAAAAATCTATCATTATCATAGAAAAAATTAAGAATATTTTATTTCTAACCGTATGTTCCAAACATGCAATCACTTTTCCAGTTAATGGAACAGGTATTTACAGACAGAAAACACAGTTGTAAACAAAAGCAATATATTTTCAAAAAAACTTGTGGCCTTAAGGGCTCTCTTGTTCGGATTGACAACTTTCAGATATTTTATAAAAGTTACAAAAAGTTTACACACATAAAATAACTAAGAAGTTTTCGCGTCGCTTACACAGCCAATCAGCTAAAGAAATTAACCTGTCGTACTTACAATGATATTAATGTCTTTTGCTATTATTTTTTTTGCTTTTCTTTAAATTTTAGTCTCTATATCTATGTAGTTTAAAATAAATCCTAGCTTTTTCTTTGTTCAACAGTCGTTTTTCTTTGTCAATCACTAAGGAGTTTATACCCTGAACGAGTTACTTCAACCATTTTTCTTTTCACGTTGTGGTGTGTGGTGTGTTACGTATAGGGCAACACTATAAATCATTAGGCCCTTAGCCACAGCCGTTCTTTCTACGCCCGTAGGTACCTACCTATTTGTTTTGTGCTATATTCATCTGACTATTTTGGTCACTTTTTCCGTAAGGACGGAGATAAATTTAAAAAACTTGTTACTGGCAAGGTGAAAAGGATAACGTCGCGAGGTTGCAGTTTTATGAATAGAATAGAACTTAATACTTATAAATAACTTATTTTGCGCCACACAACAAACATAAAATACCTACAAATAAAAACTACTTATATCATTCTAGAGCCATTGAGCACTGTCGACTGGTCGTCAGCGACTCGGTCGATGGAAACTGTGACTTATTGTAGTATAAATACGCACTTAGTCGTCGGTCGTCTCGCCGCGTAGTGGCGACGCACAAGCGACAGCGGAGCGGCGCGGCGAGTCGTCGACTCCCCTAGGCGACTAAGTGAGGAAAGACCTATTTAAACTAGCAGTTCTCCGAACAGTAGACCTCGCAAGCACAAACTTGTAAAGTGAGATTTGAAAGTGAACAACATACTGCATTTTGAGGAACTTTTTGCTCATCACGCCGAAGATCCTCATCAAATCTTCATTAAATATCAGACACACTTAAAGTTAATACTTACCTTTCAAATAAAATAAAAATCACCGAAATCAAATCACATAAGACCATATATAGGAGATATCCAGTAGCCCCCTTTTTACCCTTTTTAGAGAAAAGGGTAAACCATAATAAATAATATATTGGCGATCTTTTTTAAACTACACAGCGCCATCTAGCCTCAAAGCAAGCAAAGTTATGGAAATCAGATTTTAACTGATATATCCACTTATATATTATTTTGTAAGTACGTTATTTTAATACATAGAAACACCCAAACCCAAAACAAATATTTGCAGATCATGCAAACATTTTATTCCGCAGCGGGACTTCTCTCTTCGCAACCGGGAAATGTTTAGTACCTATGTTAATTACCTACGTTTTATTCCTAAAAGTTATTTTTGTTGTCCTGGGTTTAGATTGTTTCAGGTTTGCAGTTACCATGAGCCCGTAGTAATATTGTTTACCATGACATTGGCATTGATGTGTCACGGTCACGTCCGCTTGCCGAGGCGAAGTAAGTGCCGCGCGCACGCTACCCTCCATTAGGAATATTGGAAAGGAGAGTAGAGCTTGTGCTACATAGCATAGCACATGTTAATACGAACCGGGTGGGTTAGGTGCGAACACATTAAACTGTATAATGGACAGTGCGAAATTCTGTTGAGGGTGATTATAATAATATAGAGACAGTGAATCAGAGGCTTAAAAATCATTATCCGTACGTGCATCATAGAGACAAAATAATATCGAACAAAAAAGCTCAGTAGTCCGTTTTTTTATTATAGCACTACTGAGGAGACAGAGACTCATCTAATGACGCGAGAACAATGTATAACTGTACGCAAATCAAATAATTGTTTACTCGTGGCTGATAGAGAATTCGAGGAATTAGGACAGGGATGTACGATGTACGACCCACAAAATAACGCTAGAAAATTTTTGTTGACTTTTATTACTCTTATTTTGGAATTAAACTGAACTGCGACTGACGGAGTCCTAGATTTGTGTAGTAGGTAAAAATAAATATTTTATCGTGATTACAAGCTACACATGTTTGTTTACAGTCTGTATAGGTTTTGAACTTTCTTTATGATATAGGTACTATCACAAGAAAGTAATTCAAAAAAAAATCTTAAAATTCTTTTATTATTATTTTTCTATTATAAAAGTATTGTGTATAAATATAATTATTTAGCTTACTAATATGCCAATCATATTTATTTTGAAAAACTTTATAAACCGCTAGAATACCACAAAAATATAAGCATGATTATTTAGGTAAATAAAAATTCTTCAAGATGCACATCTGCCTTTCCTACATTAGCTTGTAAAGTAAATGGGCCATCTGAAAAAAAAACAGTAGAATATTTATTATGAACCATCAACGCAAACGCAGAACGAAACAAACAAGCAAATGCGAAAATGATGAATAAAGCATTTCACCTACCAACACTGAACCATTTCTTTTTGGGGTATCCAGACTCATCGCGTGAAGAAACGAGCGCTTCTCTCAGCGCGAACGCGACGGCAATTGCTAAACAAGTAGGAGGCTCAGCAACGGCTGTAACACAAACAACATACGGACCGGACACATACTACCTATTGTAAACTACTAAAAATAATACATTATTTCAGGTAAAAAGTATCGCATTTTTTTTACAAGAGCTCTACAACCTTCTGTTCTATTAACTCGTTCGCGGTACTCAATTCAAAATCAAATCAAATCATATTTATTGAGTAACCAAATTCAGTACACATTCCGTTATAACAATTAAGTACATTAAGTACACAGATCAACAAATTATGTAGTTTTAACAAAGTAGGTATGTATAGGCAATAGTAAAAGGGGGTGCATAGAAGTCGGACAAGAAAATTCTGTTTCCCGGCTCCTAGCGCCCTCCTTCAGACTACAGGAGTAAATTGTCTATGTAGGTAACACAATTTATGCAATTTTGAACAATAAAGAATTGAGCTAAAGTGGTTAGAAATAATTAGGTACGGCTATCTGTTGGTTTGCGCATTGTGAATTTATGTTATTTGATATTATAGAATAATAATGAGCAGAGCAAGTAGTTAACATTACCTATTTATGAGGACGAGGCACAAAACAAAATCAAATTATATCATTGATCACATGCAAGCCTAAAAATTTTAGGTAGGAGTGATAAAAGATCATTAATTAATTAGAGAGAAATCAACGTGCATACAAATACTAAGTACCTACCTAGGCACTACCTATTTTTATTTTTAAATTCAATTCACTCTCACGCAAAAGTTTACTCTCACTTCATGCATTGACTTTAGTATGTTACCTTTGGCACCCAAGGTTCCGATCGGATTGTAAGAGTTTCGCCTCAGTTGTATCCTGAAATCTATAGGTATATCTTTAGCAAGTGGAACGTGGTAGTACCAGGTGCGGTCAGTCAATAATTCACCAGTTTTCTCATCATAAATGAGCTCTTCGTGGGTCCAATAACCAAGGCCCATTATGAATGCTCCTTCGATCTAAAATTTTAAAATATCTGAGTATGTGCACAACCATACTATTATTCTCTAGCGACTCGCCCCGGCTTTGCACGGGTACTTAAGCTACATATAAACATTTCTTTCAAATCACTCTATTAAAAAAAACCGCATCAAAAGCCATTGCGTAGTTTAAAAGATCTAAGCATACCTAGACAAACAGCGGGAAGCGACTTTGTTTTATATTATGGTAGTGCTAGTGATGCTTCTACACCAAGTGAAACATACTTTACCTGACCAATATCTAGTTCAGGATTTATACTGGTTCCGACATCTTCTACTATATCTACTCTCAATACTTCATGCTCCCCTGTCAAAATATCTAATTCCACTTCTGCTAAGCAAGCGCCAGCAGATCTATATACTTCTTGATCATTCGCATTGACTCTGTAAGATGCTTGCAAGTTGATTCCTCTTGTAAACGCAGACTCAATCAATACCTCCCAAGTAGGATTGTTTAAAGCCTCTCTTATAACTGATAGACGATCCAAAATAATCTGACAGCATTTTATCGCTCCATAGCAAACTGCTTGTGTAGTTCTGCTGCCTCCGCTAGCAAAGTTATTTGGACTTGATGCAACATCCGTTGGTCTGCATCGAACTTTGTTTAAAGATATATTTAATGTATATGCAACGGCTTGAGCCACTTTAGTATTTATCCCTTGTCCCATCTCAATCCCTCCATGTGTGATCATAATAGTTCCGTCTCCATGGTATACGGATAGTAAAACTGTGTAATCTATAACAATAGGCACTGGCCAGCTCATAAAAGCTACTCTAAGCCCACGTTTTTTCCACCTGTTGAGCTTGTTAAACCTCTCTACCTCTTTTTTTCTCTTGTCATATTCACTGTCTTTAAGCAGTGTTGTAACTACGTCTGCAACATCTGTCATTTCAGGACTGAGGTTGGCGAGTCGGACTTGGACCGGATCACGATCGATTTCATAAGAAATCTGCTCCATTATTTGCTCTGTCATTGCAATTCCTTCTAAAGAACCTAGGGTATTGTAAATTGATAATACTATACCATTTCAGTTTCGTAATTATACTATATAAAGCTTATTAATATAAAGGGCAATTTCGTTTGAAACCACTATGTAAATATTATTATCTAATAAACTGTTAGACTACTACATGGGGCGATGAATCCAGAAAACAAAATTACAATGAACAAAACAAAAACGGACAAGCTTTTGTATTCTCTTACCAGGCGATCTAGCGTAAGTATTGGAAGGAGTATCGGTAGTGACATCATAGGTCTTGAAGGACCACCGCCTGCTATCGTAACAATTTTTAATAGCAGCTATAGATAATGGTGTGACGGGATCAGTAACCACATAACCATTGTCTTCGTACAGATGGTATTCCATGTACTGGATTTCACCTGAGTCACTGACACCTGCCTTCAAAAAATATCTCAATAAAATTAATAATTCATATTACTTAATACAAAACTTGAGAGCTTTTTTGGTTCTCCATTATCCGAAACTTACTAACCTCAAAATCTCTTGTGCACGGCAGCCGTTTCCCAATCATCCGCAAACTAGCTTGAATAGATAGGACGAACCGGCAAGGGCGGTGCATAAGGTGTGTAACCAATGCACTCGCACACGCTATTTGATTAGATCGAGTTATTTTTAGCCCGTAGCCACCTCCGCAACGTGGTGATACCAGATTAATTCTAGGAGCAAATTAAAAAATTACTGGCGCATTTTTTTTCGTTTGTTTAAACTTAACAGTAAAATAATCATTTAAGGATTTTTTTACCTGTTTTGCTCCACTAAGAGTTCATCAGATATACTAAGATGCATACAATCAGTCCACTGCGTGGCAGATAATACATCCATGCCCACCTCACTAGGCCTAGTTACAGTTGACAGGGTTTCCATCGTAAAATGGTACTGTGCAAGTATGTTATCACACCCTGAGACCACCTTCTTAACATTAAATCCTCTGTCGGTAGCTGGTCTAACGAAAAATAATTGAACTCTGCTAGGGTCTTTCTCCCTCACTTCATTGATGGTAAGCAATGGTTTGGATTCATTCTTTTTGTATTTGACTTCAACAAGTAACGAGGCTCTGTGTGCTAGTACATCAGTTTCAGCCACGATCAAACCAATTGCTTGATCATAAAAACTGATGTTCTTTGAAGCGAATATCTCTTCAGGAAAATTAATTAGTGGAGATTTGAGCGAGATAAAGTTATTATCCCCAGGTATATCTTTGGCTGAGAAGAAAGCGAGTACTCCTGGTATTTTCTGCAAGTAATCTCATTAAAAGAAAATTTTCAAAACTGGCGCTTTTAGATCACTACCAAAAATTACAGGGTCACTTACCAAAGCTGCTGATGCATCTATGTCGACTAGCTCTCCCCTTGCGATATCGGACGTCACAAACGCGCAGTATACTTCCTTTGCCTCTGTTGGGTGATCATTTACATATTTGGCTTCCCCGGCACATTGCACTAAAGCATCTAGCTTAGGCATAGGTTCATTCACAGGCCAAACTATGGGATTGGTATCATAAACTTCTATACCCTTAGATAGTGGTCTAGTTTTTCGAAAGTCTCTTGCTCCAGAGCGATAGCGAAATTTAAGAGAGGAGTCTGGTATTAGAACTAGTAAACCCTGAAAAACGTATTGACTAAGCGTTAATTTCTCTAGTCCTTAACTTTTGGTTATATTTGTCGTGCATATCGTTTCCACAAGTTATTTACCTTGTAAAACAAACCTAAAGCGCATTTTCTTCTATACTTTGGCTTCATTTCTCCGGCAATTTCGTCTACGACCAACTCGGCATCCAGGATCTTTAAAGCTTCTTGCAGTACCTTGTTTGTAAATATCTTTTTCTTGGAGAGGTATTGTTCTGTTTCCCGAGCATGCACAAAGTGAGCTGATAATCCTCCTATGACAATCCTGGCTGACAGTACTACGTCTTGATCATGGTTGTCAAATGTGTACAGAAAGGCTGCATTCACTTGAGCATGTGCGTTTTGGGCACGTGGCATTACTTTGAAGGAAACAAACTCACAGTCCTTAGAAAGCGGTGGCAGTTTGAACTGAACGATGACCTTACCAGCCATGTCTGTGTAGAGGAACTCTTCGGGGGTAACATCTATAGTTTTATCCTTTTCAGCTAGAATTAAGGTTATATAATTTAAATTAAATGGTTAGTGAGCTGATAATGTAAAATTTACTCTAAACATCTTCTGGGTCTTTTCAACATGCTTCTTTCACGTTATCAAGTAGTTATCAACAAAACTATAAGGGCATACCAATGACTAAAACAGCTCCAACTGCTTCTAATAGCAGAAACACATCTGAAGAAAAGGTTGGTTGTCGGTGTTTTACCATCAAGTTACCCGCAACAGTACCGACCTGAAAATGAACGATAATTCAATACAAAAATTACAATTTGTCGAATTGAGTAAAAGAGAACGTAACTACAAGAATAATGCTATGTTTATGTTTACATTTCGGACTGGTATGTGAGCCACGAGATCCAAATGATCATACAATTTTTGCAGGTAAGAGAATTCTTCCTTCTCCTTAGCCGTGGTTTTGAATAACGTCATGAGATCGGTCAGTGTGATGCCGGCACCGACTACCAAGTTCTGGTCAAAGATGTATCTTGTTAGGTCAATTATTGGACGGATATCAATCAGTACTCTTGGGAACTTCAGAATAGGAGATGCACCTAAAATCATATTGATTATTTTCACCATATTATTCTACTGCTACTTTTAACAGTTTTTCTAGTAATATTATAGTTTACCTCTTCCAGTACTGCCATTTACCAGCATGTAAGAATCTATGCCCTCTTTCTCGAAGACCTTAAATATATCGACTAACTCGTGAACCCTGTACCAAACACTGCCATCTTTTAGCAGGATCTTTTTAACCGTTTTAGGTTCCGTGTCGTCGTGGTTTACGAAACACCAGCTTTCACATTTTTTTTTACAGGATTCTTTATTAGAACAAAGACTCAATGCGCTTAGGTCTTCAATATCGTGAACGTTCTTGGTGATGGGCTTAGGAGCGTCTTTAGCAAAACTTTTGAAAGCATCGAGGATTGGTCTAAAGCCAGTACAGCGGCAAGTGTTACTACCAAAAGAGTTCTCTATTTCATATTTGGTGAGGTCGTAGTGATTAGCTTCCAATAAACTGCAATGAATAATAATCGGAATAATCAGAATAATGATGGAATCATTTTATTGATAGACTATTAATTTACATGTCACATTATCAATAATTGGCATAGACAATAATATTAAAATTGAATTAAAAATACTAATAAAACGACTCAGTGTTGTTGATACAACAGAAATTGTATACGTGGTATAAGCCAACTATGAAATGTACCTGTACATGCTCATGACCCATCCTGGGCTGCAGTATCCACACTGGGTGCCGTTATACTCAGCAAGAGTTTTCTGTATCGGGTGATATCCTTTTCCTCTGTTACCGATGCCTTCGATTGTAGTAATTTCCCAGTCTTGAGCAGAGTAAACGCTTACCAAACACTAAGGAAGAAGTATAAAATTTATGTAGCGTTATCATTCTGCCTTGAGTCTGATTCGGGTAATTACTGTACCAATTAGGAACTTACTGATAACATAGCAAAAAATTTTTTTAAATATTGTACCTTTGTAAATTAGTTGTTATTTAAATCTGTATATCTATCCAACTTATATTATAAATGCGAAAGTCTGTGTGTATGTTTGGTACCACGCATCTCCGTGACGACTTAACCGATTGTGATAAAAATTTAAACGTAGATGGCTTAAGTCCTGGAATGTACCGTTCCTGTGGAAATTTGCGGGTAAAACCACGCAAGTCAGCTCGTTATATTATGGCAAAAAAACAAGCAAAGTTATATTTTTTGACGAAATCATGCAATCTAAAATAGCGTCTCGTTTGTTTAGAATTGATTTTTTTTCCTGCGTAGTTGTGGAACCTCGCAGATCAAGTCGGATCTACCAGACTGTAGATATAGACTCCTAGTTTACTTACAGAGTTGACAGCGAATGTCCGTTTTTTTCCTTGTTCTGTGACGGTGACTGCCACGATGCAAACCCCACAGCCACCCTCCTTGCACATGGACTTGGTCCCGCGCAGGTTGAGCACATCTCGGATGTAGTCGTTCAGGCAGGTGTCGGCGTCTCGCTCTGAGCCCACTGTTCCATGTAGGCAGAAAATTATTTTATTGTTATTTTAATTTACCCTATATTTGTGCCAAAGTAGATGAAAAAATGGGTTACAAATAACTTAGCAGATAAGTAGCCAAAGACAAAATAACCAGATCCCGTTTGTGGACCTAGAATTTGAAAAGTTACCCTATAATTAATTTAAAAAGGCCAAAATAAAATGAATTCGCAAGGGTTGTAGTGTTAGCTTTTGAATGTTACTTATTTATTTACGTACATATTGATACCATGCTTCTGTCTTACATTTATGCTTGTAAATTTTTGCATCTAATGTTTGTAAATGTTCACCTACTTACCTGAACATTTATTCCCGTTTACCGTAAAATATATTCGATCCATAGTTCACAATCGCGTTGAAACATCTAACTAGTATTGGTTATTAGAAATCCTACTTAGGTATTTACATACTTACCTAGTGATTAGAAATCGACTATGATTGAAATAAGTTAAACGGCCTTACCACGATAGTTATAAATAATTACCTACTTACATATTCATGAAACAGTTTTCATCCGTTATTCGTTAAGTGTCTAATGGTTTTGTATGTGGCGGTTGTACTTTACATCACAAAATTATAAACGCAGAACATCGAACAACCAACACCTTGACTTCTCTGTTAAATCAATAGATAATTTACATCACTATGTTCTTTGGCATAATGTACACTCGGTAAAAGTTACACCGGATGCGGGCAAGCCTTAACAATTCACTTGTCTGCTTACTGGGACTTTTGCCTTGATAGCTTAAATTTAAATTTTTGAGTAAGGGTTAAGTATTTTGCCCACATGGTCACATTCAATATTTAGCTCTAGGTACCTATTCAGATTTTCAAAATCTAATTGAAAGTATTTATTGCGTGGCGCAGTTCTTGTTGTATAAAAAACCGAATTTATTAAATAATAATTTTAAGGGTTCCGTATCTCAAAAGGAAAAAACATTACTTTAATGTGGAATCAGTCAGCTGGTCTTTTTGAAAATTATTATGCAATAAGCCTATATTCAATTAATTTAGTCAAGTCAAGTCAAGTCAAATATCCGTCATTTTAAAGTTTTTATATTAATTGTGTCATAAAGGCTCCGACCATTCAAAATTGTGAGGTTATTGGAAGTACCCCAGAGGATTTTTATTTTCATACAGAAGTTAGACATTTATAACTTTATATATAACTTTTAAATAAGAATATATTATATAAATACAAAATATATTTCTATTTTAAACTGTTTATTGAAACTATAAAACATAATAAAATTATGATTGTTAAAAAAAACTTATTGATAGATAAGAAAACAAAAGTTGCTTGTTCTTTAATTAAATAAATATTCCTCTAGGCGCACGTCACTGCTTAGTACATTAGCTTGTAGAGTAAATGGCCCATCTGAAAAAGAGCAATGAAATTTTCTTAATTATCTTATCCTATCCTATCCTATTTTATTCTACTAATATTATAAATCCGAAAATCTGAGAGTCTGAATGTTTGTTACCAAGTGGCACGTATCTCTGTGACGACTTGATGAAATTTATAATGTAGATGGTTTAAGTTCTGGAAAATCCCGGAAAATTTGTTTTTTTTCTTTGGGATGGAGCATAAAAACCGCGGAGCACAGCACACCCATAAAATTGAAAAACTTAAAGCTTTACTAACGTAAGCTACTAAAGAAAATTTACGAATTCAGCGTTTCACATAATAATTGTTCCAATGGACACATTCTTAGCAATTAATTTATTTTATAAGACTAAGCCAATTTAATATTACTCATTAGCCTAAACGTTAGGCTAGATTGTAATATTATTTAATACATTAATTTAAAATGTATTAATAATAATAATAAAAAAAAACTTACCAACACTGAACCATTTGTTTCTAGAATATCCAGACTCATCGCGCGAAGAGACAATCGCTTCTCTTAGCGCAAACGCGACGGAAATTGCTAAGCATATAGGAGGCTCAGCTACTGCTGTAATATGAGATTAGATGTTTGTGAGAAATGAATATTGATATTTGGCTTGATATTAATATTCTTGAATAGTGCGTCTGTCTTTCCTGAAAATTACAATATGTGTTTGAGGTTGAATAGGTTTTGATAGATTTTTAAAACCTATTACTTAATTATTTAAATTAATTGACGACCGATGTGGCGCAGCGGGCGCAGGTCCGCCTGCGACGCAGAGGTTGCGGGTTCGATTCCCGTCTCGGGACAAATGTTTGTACGATCTACAAATATTTGTTCCGAGTGTTATGGGTATTTTCTATATATAATAAAAAGTATCTATCTATGTATTGTATTGTATTAAATATATATCAGTCATCTAGTACCCATAATACAGCTCTGTTTAACAGCAGCTTACCTTGGGCTAGATGATGCTGTGTGGATTGTCCAGCATTATTTATTTATTATTTAATTATACTGCTCTTTTTCGCAAATGTTTTAAATTGAAAAAAAAGGTTCTTGTTGTCATAAGAGTTATTCATTTGTACCGATTAGCAAACAAATTACCACTGCTCTACTACTTTGACCGTCATTTACGCTATTCACCATTACATCATCATCATGCGGCCTTTTAATTTTGCCACTGCTGGAACAATGGCCTACTCTCAAGTGAGACTGATTAGGTCATAACCTACTACTCGGATACACCAGCTCCCTCACGATGTTTTCTTTCACTTTTTAAAAGCGCTGGAATTGTGCAAATATTTTTTCTCATAGACAAATCCATTGATGAACGACGGGTTTCAAACTCATGATCTTAGGATTCAAAACCGGTGTCAATAGACCACTAATGCTCCTCTCATCATGCATAAGTGATTTCAAAATAAAATCTTTAAAACTTTGTCATTAAAGTGGCAACTAAGCGTACGGCCTACTTGACGTTAAGCGGTTACCGTAGCCTATGTATGCATGCAACATCATAGATATAACTTGCGTGTTCGCACCCTGAGATGTTAGATAGAAAGTCAATTATTGAACAGTGTAAATGGGCCTCACATATTATTTAATTTTGATTATTCTAAATAAACTTGTGCATTATGTGAAACAACACCCTTCAATGTCGAACACAAATTTTATTGCACACTGCGATAGTTCAGGTAATAATGTTTGGACTTTTACCTTTGGCGCCCAAAGTACCAATCGGATTGTATGAGTTCCTTCGCAATTGTACCCTGAAATCTATAGGTATGTCTTTAGTAAGCGGAACGTGGTAGTACCAGGTGCGGTCAGTCAGTAATTCACCAGTCTTTTTATCATAAATGAGCTCTTCGTGGGTCCAATAACCAACGCCCATTATGAAAGCTCCTTCAATCTAAAATCAATAAAAAAATAATTGTAGGTAGGTTGTAGTACATATCAGGTACATATCAATATAATCATATAATCAAATGTTACAATCTCAAATAAAAAAAGCTCCTTACCTGACCGATATCTAGTTCAGGATTAATACTTGTACCGACATCCTCTACTATATCCACTCTCAATATCTCATGCTCTCCCGTTAAAATGTCCAGTTCCACTTCCGCTAAGCAAGCTCCAGCAGATCTGTACACTTCTTGATCATTCGCATTGACTCTGTAAGATGCTTGTAAGTTTATTCCTCTTGTAAACGCAGACTCAATCAGCACCTCCCAAGTAGGATTGTTTAACGCCTCTCGTATAACCGATAAACGATCTAAAATAATTTGACAGCATTTGATAGCTCCATAACATACTGCTTGCGTAGTTCTGCTGCCTCCGCTCGCGAAGTTATTTGGATTTGAAGCGACATCAGTTGGTCTGCATCGGACTTTGTTTAAAGATATATTTAATGTATATGCAACGGCTTGAGCCACTTTAGTGTTAATTCCTTGCCCCATCTCAATTCCTCCATGTGTTATCAGAATAGTTCCATCTCCATGATATACAGATAAAAGAACCATGTAATCTATAGCGATTGGTACTGGCCAGCTCATTAAAGCTATTCTAAGACCACGTTTCTTCCATCTGTTATGTTTGTTAAATATCTCTATCTCTCCCTTTCTCTTGTTGTATTCGCCATCTTTCAGCAGTGTTGTAATCACGTCTGCTACATCTGTCATTTCAGGGCTGAGGTTGGCGAGTCGGACTTGAACAGGATCACGATCGATTTCATAAGAAATCTGTTCCATTATTTGCTCCGTCATTGAAATTGCTTCTAAGGAACCTGGAATAATAAAATTATAAAATCAAATCATTTGCTGCAGCACCGACAGCCACATTGACTTATATCATATTAATTTTGTCGAGTTTCATACACTCACTCACTCTCGCTTAAGAGTAGGCCAGTGTCCCAGCAGTAGGAACATTAGAAGGCTGTCATAATGATACGCTCAACTCAGCAGTTAACGAAATCGTAAGAAGATTAAAACACTAATAATTGAATTGAATTTCCTTACCAGGAGATCTAGCGTAAGTATTGGAAGGAGTGTCAGTCGTGACATCATAAGTCTTGAAGGACCATCGTCTGCTATCATAACAATTTTTGATAGCAGCTATGGATGCGGGTGTGACGGGATCAGTAACTACGTAGCCATTGTCTTCATACAGATGGTATTCCATGTACTGGATCTCACCTGAGTCACTAATACCTGCCTGGATATAAACCGAAATTTACTTCGTGATAAAAGTTATAAGTTTTCGATAGCTTATTATAAGAAATAATACAGGAAGATTTATGTTTTTTTATTTATAATTTTTTCTCTATTAACACTTACCTCAAAATCTCTTGTGCACGGCAGACGTTTTCCAATCATTCGTAAACTAGCTTGAATAGTCAGGACAAACCGGCAAGGGCGGTGCATAAGGTATGTAACCAACGCACTCGCGCATGCTATTTGATTAGATCGCGTTATTTTTAGCCCGTAGGCGCCCCCACAACGGGGGGACACTAGATTAATCCTAAAAGTACAGTTCACGAATCAAAACGTTTACAAAATAACTGTAAAAAGAAATGTATATTTTTAGACAATAACATATAAGTTTTAGTTTTCGCACCTGTTTTGTTCTATTTTAAGTTCATCAGATATACTGAGATGCATACAATCAGTCCACTGCGTGGCAGAGAAAACATCCATGCCCACTTCACTAGGTCTAGTTACAGTTGACAGGGTTTCCATCGTAAAATGGTATTGTGCAAATATGTTATCACACCCTGACACAATCTTTTTAACATTGAATCCTCTGTCGGTAGCTGGTCTAACGAAAAATAATTGAACTCTGCTAGGGTCTTTCTCCCTCACTTCATTGATGGTAAGCAATGGTTTGGATTCATTCTTTTTGTATTTGACTTCAACAAGTAACGAGGCTCTGTGTGCTAGTACATCAGTTTCAGCCACGATCAAACCAATTGCTTGATCATAAAAACTGATGTTCTTTGAAGCGAATATCTCTTCAGGAATATTAAGTGCAGGAGATTTGAGCGAGACAAAATTATTATCCCCGGGTATATCTTTAGCTGAGAAAAAAGCGAGTACTCCTGGTATTTTCTGAAAGTAAACTCAATATCAAACCCGGTCGTGCACCAATGGATTTTTTTGTTTGAAAAATTTATGTGAGCAATGCCAGTGCTCTCATACGATGAAGGAAAACATCGTAAGGAAACCGGCATACACGAGAGCTAAAAATTCGAAAGACATGTGCCATCCACCAATCCGCATTGGGTCTGCGTGGTGGATTAAGACCCAACCACTCTCGCCTGAGAGTAAGTGTCCCAGCAGTGAGAACATTAGAAGGCTGTCATGATGATGATAAAACTCAATATGAACAAAATTTTCAAATTGATGCTTTTAGATCACTTCCCAAAAGTACAGGGTCACTTACCAGGGCTGCTGATGCATCTATGTCGACTAGCTCTCCCCTTGCGATATCGGACGTCACAAACGCACAGTATACTTCGTTTGCCTCTGTTGGGTGATCATTTACATATTTGGCTTCCCCGGCACATTGCACTAAAGCATCTAGCTTAGGCATAGGTTCATTCACAGGCCAAACTATGGGATTGGTATCATAAACTTCTATACCCTTAGATAGTGGTCTAGTTTTTCGAAAGTCTCTTGCTCCAGAGCGATAACGAAATTTAAGAGAGGAGTCTGGTATTAGAACTAGTAGACCCTGAAAAACGTATTGACTAAGCGTTAATTTCTCTAGTCCTTAACTTTTGGTTACATTTGTCGTGCATATCGTTTCCACAGGTTATTTACCTTGTAAAACAAACCTAAAGCGCATTTTCTTCTATATTTTGGCTTCATTTCTCCGGCAATTTCGTCTACGACCAACTCGGCATCCAGGATCTTTAAAGCTTCTTGCAGTACCTTGTTTGTAAATATCTTTTTCTTGGAGAGGTATTGTTCTGTTTCCCGAGCATGCACAAAGTGAGCTGATAATCCTCCTATGACAATCCTGGCTGACAGTACTACATCTTGATCATGGTGGTCAAATGTGTACAGAAATGCTGCATTCACTTGAGCATGTGCGTTTTGGGCACGTGGCATTACTTTGAAGGAAACAAACTCACAGTCCTTAGAAAGCGGTGGCAGTTTGAACTGAACGATGACCTTACCAGCCATGTCTGTGTAGAGGAACTCTTCGGGGGTCACATCTATAGTTTTATCCTTTTCAGCTTAAATTAAGATTATATAATTTAAATTAAATGGTTAGTGCGCTGATAATGTAAAATTTACTCTGAACATGTTTCCGTGTCTTTTCAACATGCTTCTTTCACGTTATCAAGTAGTTATCAACAAAACTATAAGTGCATACCAATGACTAAAACAGCTCCAACTGCTTCTAATAGCAGAAACACATCTGAAGAAAAGGTTGGTTGTCGGTGTTTTACCATCAAGTTACCCGCAACAGTACCGACCTGAAAATGCACGATAATTCATTACAAAAATTACAATTTGTCGAATTGGGTAAAAGAGAACGTCACTACACGAATAATGCTATGTTTATGTTTACATTTCGGACTGGTATGTGAGCCACGAGATCCAAATGATCATACAATTTTTGCAGGTAAGAGAATTCTTCCTTCTCCTTAGCCGTGGTTTTGAATAACGTCATGAGATCGGTCAGTGTGATGCCGGCACCGACTACCAAGTTCTGGTCAAAGATGTATCTTGTTAGGTCAATTATTGGACGGATATCAATCAGTACTCTTGGGAACTTCAGAATAGGAGATGCACCTAAAAAATCATATTGATTATTTTCACCATATTATTCTACTGCTGCTTTTAACAGTTTTTCTAGAAATATTTTAGTTTACCTCTTCCAGTACTGCCATTTACCAGCATGTAAGAATCTATGCCCTCTTTCTCGAAGACTTTAAATATATCGACTAACTCGTGAACCCTGTACCAAACACTGCCATCTTTTAGCAGGATCTTTTTAACCGTTTTAGGTTCCGCGTCGTCGTGGTTTACGAAACACCAGCTTTCACATTTTTTTTTACAGGATTCTTTATTGGCACAAAGACTCAATGCGCTTAGGTCTTCAATATCGTGAACGTTCTTGGTGATGGGCTTAGGAGCGTCTTTAGCAAAGCTTTTGAAAGCATCGAGGATTGGTCTAAAGCCAGTACAGCGGCAAGTGTTACTACCAAAAGAGTTCTCTATTTCATATTTGGTAAGGTCGTAGTGATTGGCTTCCAATAAACTGCAATGTGATGATTGGTCAAAAAAAAAAACATAACAAGTTACTTAGACATCGGATACAAGAGAAATTATATTCGTGGTAAAATCCAGCTACGAAATGTACCTGTACATGCTCATGACCCATCCTGGGCTGCAGTATCCACACTGGGTGCCGTTATACTCAGCAAGAGTTTTCTGTAGCGGGTGATATCCTTTTCCTCTGTTACCGATGCCTTCGATTGTGGTAATTTCCCAGTCTTGAGCAGAGTAGACGCTTACCAAACACTGAGGAAATAACATTCAAATTATAAAAAAAGACATTGGTTTTAAGTTTTTTCTGGATTTAATTGTAGCTAGTTAGAAAACAAAAATTAAAAGAGGCGGATAAGAGGCGCGTTTTTTTATATATTTCAACTCGATGCCGTGCCGCCGCCGGCGCGGCGCCGGCGCCGTCCCGACGCTTTCTATCTACTCACAGAGTTGACCGCAAAGGTTTGTTTTTTTCCCTGCTCCGTGACGGTGACTGCCACAACGCAGACGCCGCAGCCTCCTTCTTTACACATGGACTTGGTGCCACGCAGGTTGAGCACATCTCGGATGTAGTCGTTCAGGCAGGTGTCTGCGTCTTGCTCTGACCCCACTTTTCCATGCAGGAACAGAAAACAAGAAGTTTCATTACTTTGACTTTTTAATGCTGTAGGTGAGTGGCCATTTGAGTGGCGACCGGTGCGGGCTTGATTAAATAAAATGCAAGTTACTAAGAGTTACAACAACTACATTTTGGAACAACAAATGCAGTGCAGAAGCTCCACGCAGAACTTTAAAACTTAAATCTTTGGATAACACTGCAACTGTTATGGTCAGACGACTTGACCGTCTAGTCATTATAAGGATCTAATTAAAAAAATATCAAGAGTAAATTTAGGTAGACTTCTACGTCTTACTTTGGTCCTAAAAAGTAGAACGTTGAAATACTCTAGTTTACGTTACTAGCATAAGAAAAGGTTTATTTACCTGAACATTTATTCCCGTTCACTGTAAAATATATCCGATCCATAATTCACACTCGCGTTGAATCGTCTGGTGATTAATAAATCAGTTTTAAAATTATTGAAATCCGTTCAACAACTAAACATCGCTAGCTTAGTACAGGTATTTCTAAATAATTAAGTACTAACTTACCGACAAAATTCATGAAACATAATTTCAGCATGCAGGCGCTGAATTCTTTTTATCGAATGGATAATTTACTTATATTCAGGATATACACTATCATTATTATTGTTGCACTCACAGGTACAGACAATCTGGGAATGATTTGTCGCTAGCCTTAATAATGAGGCTAGATTGAAGTTTTTAAGTTTGTGTTCTCTGCGTTTGCAAAAACTGATTTGCACTTGGCCACGTTATTTTTTTACTTATTCTAATTAATTTGTTGAAAACCACATTTGATCAAAATTTGTAGGCCACAATATTAATAAACTTTTACTTGAATACAGACAAGGGGACAAGGGGTAACCAAGGGGGTAGAAAGAACAGTAAAACGAGAAACTAAGTATATAGTAGGCTCTTTAATATTCGAATTAAAATTAACCTTGTGATTTCACAAATTAAAATGATTGAAGTTTATAAAAAAAACTACTGTAATCAGTTTTAATTAGCTGAAAACAGCATGTAAAGAATTTCGATAATAATTGGATATTGCCAATACTTACTTACATAAAGCTGGATCCACACGACATAACTTAAACTGTGTTTGTGAAACAAGCCTAAACATAAATAGAACCTACACTCACAGCTCAGTTGATAACAAACATCTATGTTTTAATTAACAAGTCTTAAATAAATAAATTAGTATACATAGTACATACCTACTGATGGAAATCATTTATCTGGTTGGCATTTTTTTCTACTTTGCTCATAGCTCTTAAAGTTTTCAACTTTTAGACACTCAGTAACTAAACCTATACCGTGGTGTTTCTTGGTGATTCTTGGGCTGCTATAAAAAAAAACTTACTACAATCGGAAGATGGCGTCACTGGCTTATTAGTAAAGCAGTGTTTTACTCGCCGGCGTAATAGAGTTAGTGCACAGGTTACAAAACTGGTTCGTTTTTTATTAGAACTTTGGTGTGCAAACTTTTCTCTGTGGAGGTAGTTTTCGGTGAGTATTAACCTTTATTAATTCGGTTTTATAGTGTGTTTTTTAGGAGAAAATTTTAAAATAAAGTGTGGTTCTTCTTTAACCTTATGTATGTCTTTAGTCCTGGGCCAAAGTAGAAAATACAAATATTGTTATGTTTATAATAAAAAGAAATCGCAAGTGACAACCATGCTTTCTACTTAGGTATTAAAAGCGGCCAAGAAGCCAGGAAGGAAAAAATTGTCAGAAAGACCTTCATAAATTCATAATTTGGGAGGGATTGGAACTTTCCAAAAACCTGCTTCACTTCTCAATTAGACAAATAATTACTATGCATGATTCTTTGTTCTTTTAAGCTGATAATTATGTCTATGATTATTTGCTTTTTACTGATACTGATTTTTGTTTTAAATTAATTGATATTTTTGACAATTTGTGTTAAGTAAAATTGTGTTCCTAAATAAAATCTTAATTAGTTATTTTTGTTTTTATAGTGTTAACCATCACACTAGGGGAATACTAAAGATTATAATATCCCAAAAATTATTTTGCCTCAAGCGGGATTTGAACCCGCAACCACCGCTTGATACGCGGGCGCTCTACCAATTGGCGCTCTACCCAAAAATTATTAATTAATTTTTGGGATATTATAATCTTTAGTATTCTCCTAGTGTGATGGTTAACACTGTAAAAACAAAAATAACCAATTGAATAAGCAATGCGATACCTCTCGTCAATGAACTAAATTAACTTTAGTCATTGAACAGGCTTGGATAACTACAACGTTTCCCCTGTAGGTGGAGCTATCGGCGCTTCGAGCTGAAGACATCCCAATGATTATTTCGTCCAAGCGAGATATGTCTCGATAGCTCAATTGGTAGAGCGCCCGCGTATCAAGCGGTGGTTGCGGGTTCAAATCCCGCTTGAGGCAAAATAATTTTTGGGATATTATAAAAATCTTAATTAGTTTATAGTTTAATTAACATTAATTTAATGCATATTATAAAAGTTAGCATAATTTAAAAAATACAAAATCTCTAAATTGGTCTATTTTGTTGAAAATTATCGAAAATTTGATTATTTACTTAATCCCATTAATGAGAAAACTAGCAAAAATAGAGAGAAAACAACTCACAAACAAAGTACACCTTGCAAAAGTCAAACACTATCTCAAAGTTTGACAAAAAAAATGATAGTGAAATAATTGTAATTTATGTTTTATTTTTTTAGTTGTAACGCTTCCCTGTATCGCATACTATAAATTGAATTCATTAAAATAAGCGAGGAGAAGTACATGAAAAATATGGTAAGGATAAAAAAAATGCTGAATTTTGGGACAAAGTACGAAGTTATACCTAGTATTTTTTTTATTTTCTTGTACGAGTATAGAAAAAAAAGTCTAACCAATAACGTGCTTTCATAGCTCATGGATTCCAAAATTATTAAAATATATTTGTGTATTTTAAAATATTTCACACCTAGCCCAGGATACCAAATTTCCCCGTCGAGATGACACACGCATTAATCTGATAGATCCTCTTGCGCTCTACCGTAAAGCCGATAAGCTAAAGTGATTTTTATGTCACTGTAGAACTTATAAAGTATAGGCACATTAGAGCCTACTTTTTTATGTTGAGGTTACTGAAATACTACTTAGTAGTTAAAATTTTTGGCATCGTTGTCCATAATGCCAGACACGTTCAGAAGGTCGTCGGCGGCAATGGTTTATAGTTCTCACAACGGATCTCGCCCGTCGTGAAATTAGCCGTTTCGATGCGCAATGGAGCTTTTTCAAACTAAATTGTCTTTGCGCATCACAAACAGCTAATTTCACGGAAGCCTAGATCCGCTGTGCGAACTATACCATGGTAAGCGCCAGCTGTCGACGCTACACTCTTTGTATAAGAAATATTATTTTTAGATAATTCCACCTTATTACGATGACTGACAACGATCGGTGGCGACCGACGAAACACCAAAAATATACATTATATTATGTGGACATCGATCATCGCTTATTTTTATACAGAGATATAATTTCACAATAATCTTCAGTAAATGTTTTATAACCATTTGCAGAAAAATCATTGTAGATTATGAAATTAATTAACATTTTCAATTTCCCTGAATACATTAAATTAAACTTGATAAAGGACCAGACACGCAAAAATTGTATCCATTATAACGTCCGAAAAGATTAAAAATTAAATTGGCGTAACAATGTGACGCGGCTGCTAACGCCATTCTGTATAATTAAAACTCCCAACCTTGCCTAACTCTGCCCTATAAACTGAAACCCATCAACTTATGTTTTATGTACCTGAAGTTTGACAAGTCAAGACACTGGCTGGATTCGACCAAAGTTTGGTCCGTCTAACAATGTGACCCCTACTAACGTGTGGCTTGTCAGTAGTAACATGTTGATTTATTATTAGTGCTGGGAGTTCAATCGTGATTTAGTTAAATAAACCCCATGCTAAACCAAATATAACTGTGTCAACAATGCCGGTAATAGCAAGTAATTAATACCTAAGCTTACATCTACGCTCAGCTCTTATGGAGTTGCTTATGTAATTGTTTGGATAGCGAGATATCTATAACAGAGAACTATTTCCAATATTGTCATAATCTAGCTTAGAAACTAGTGATAGTGGTTAGGCTGCTATAGTGATTATTAGATGATTAAGATGATTTTAAAGTAGGCTAAAAGTGCTCAACAGAAACATATTATATTTTGACATGGTCTAATAATAGTACTAATCGAATATTTCGCTATGAATCTTTTAAAAAATTGTACAGCAAAGTAAAGCTGATACAGTATCCTTGCTTTTTTTTAACGTTTTTAGAAATACTTATAGCGGAAAGTATACTTACAAGCAAATTATGATGGCGATCAGTGTAAGTGTCTACAGTTCAATAATTATTGATTGTAAGAGATCTGCCTTGTCAATTTTTTATTTTTTTAACTTTTGCCAGAACACTTGAGTTCACTTACTTATATAATATTTTGTGGTAGTTCATCTTTTTATTTATTTCTCCTCACTTTTCGATTGTGTTAATGGTGCTTCGTTTTTCGCTCGTACTTCAATATTCATTCGCGGTTTGTTCAGCTCCAAAGTTCCGAACGATAGAAAGATATTTTCATGGTAGGCCACCAGACCCTATATTTGAAATAAACTAAATACAAACCCCGGTGTGTCCGTTCCAGTCGTAATAACAAGAGAGAAAAATTTCCGACTTTTTCATAGTTAATCTAGCTCCTGGTAGAATTTCGATCCGTCAACTGAATCGGAAGTAGCAAAGCCGATGCTATGAATATTAAACAGTTCTAACGCAATATGTGTAGGTTCATATGTTTATTATAAAGCTATTTATTTTATCAACGGTGTCATCAATCTTTGCGCAATCTTCATAACGATGAAATATTATCAGCACCTTACTTTTATTTTTTTAACACCTTTCTTAGCAGTCAAATGCAGACTTCTTTTAGAAAATTAGAGGCAACATTTTTCTTACCTAAATTAAATTTAAATATTTATTGATAAAGTAATTTCGAAAATACTTTTGCCTGCAAAATTTTACCCCTTCAGTAAACGTCTTCATTAATTTCAATTTCACCAGTTTTATAGCGTACCTAAGTTAAAAGTTAACGTAAGCTGGGCGTTGCATTATGCAAATGGAGTATGTAAAATAGGAATTAAATCTTATTATCTCTGGGTTCTCTTGGGAGCTGTTAAGTTCTACCTTCTTTAATATTTCTTACAGATGAGCAACTTTCCTGTGTAAAATTATTTACCAAGTGGTCTATAACTTTTCTGTTTTAGGTTGTATTCTAAGCAAAAAAAGCACTAAGTGGCATAGAATAAGAAAAGTTACCAGTACCAGTAAAGATACCAGTGGCATAGCTTGCTTAGTTCCAAAATTATCAGATTCTATGCAGACATCATTATGTTGATCTTACGTACGAGTCCCCATCCAAATTACCGGTCTGGCCAGTCCTTAGTTTTAGTCTGTCCTTATAAAATACTTTACCTACTTTCTAGATAACGAACACCTATATGATCCTATAAATCTTATTATCTACTTACGTTTAGTCTAAAGAGCCTATTTTGGAGATAAGCCTTATTAATGTAACCATCTGGCTGATTTACCTTGTATTATCTAACGATTCTGACGGGCTTCATTCCAGATATTGCGGCTGAATATTAATAATCCCGGTCTCGTTTATTTCCTAAAATTGAATTATTTTCGGGTCCATAACAAATTGTTTCAGATTTTGAATAAAAAATCTCTGAGCTTCATAAAATTTGGGTTAGTAGCGAGAGTTGTACACAATTTTATTATATAATATTGTTTTAAGGCAAGGTTTACAACTGTTTTTATTAATCCAATATTAACCCATTATTAACCGACATAGGCTAACTTATGTCGGTTATGTAGCTACGTGAAACAATGTAACTAACTAATCTCAATTAAATTTCAACAATATTACACAGTACTTTGCAAAACAACAACATAACAGCAATTAAACACACATAAATTAGTAGTACGCTCTACGACCGCCAACAAGCAATAAATTAATTACCAACAGCAAATTATTTATTCCAAATTAGATAATTTATGACTAGCATAAAAATGCATTGCATCGCTGCGCTTGCCAAAGTTAAGTAGGTTATGTATAGATATACATAGTACTATTAAATAATATATTATTACATAGATAAACCTTCAAAGAATAAAATATGGTAATGTTTTATCATAAATATAAATAATAAATAAATAAAAAAGAACATTCATTATTAACAAATTAAATATACATATTACATAAGTATACATATTATCATGATTGTAAATTATTGATTTTTGCACTTACCAATCATCATGACCAGCCACCACCAGTATTAGAAAATCTTGACACTGCTGGGACACAAGTCTATACTCATTTGACGGAAGACCAGCGCTGGTTGTCAGGATCAGCACATGCTGAGTCAGGGTCCGTTTTGCAACTACTCAGCTAATATTATTCCATCATTTATACACCTTTGTATTTTCTTGTGTACGTTGCAAATAAACTTTATTCTATTCTATTCTTATTCTATTCTATTTATTTTGAGTTGTCGGGACCCAATGCAAATTGAAAGGCAAACGACATTTTCCGCCGGTTTCTTTCCCTAATATGGCCCATTTACACCATACAATAATTGCATGCAAGAATTGCCTTATCAAATCCATTTTCGAACATTTTTGTTCCAAAATCAATATGACAAGGCAATTCTTGCATGCAATTACTGTATGGTGTAAATGGGCACTGGCACTGAGCATTTACCAAAATCTTTTGAATGGAAAACCACATTGCACGACCGGTTTCAAACCATTCGGATTGAAAGGCGGACCACCAGTGCTTGTCATTAAATTTAATTTAAATCTTACAAAAAATATCAGTGAATCTCATTGGTAAAATTTGCGAAACTATGTGACCTAAGTATATCAAAGCTGTGAACTTACCCAAATCTTGGAACTGATTAAACCTCATTTTGGGTTCAGTTAATCAACATTAGAAACTATTCGTGTGAAACAAAGTCTGTAGGTACCTAGACAAATAATCTCACGCGTTAGTGGAGAGTAGGCCCTTTATTTATAAGAAAACAGATGACAAGATAACTTGTTTACGAACATAGTTACGAACTACAGAGTTGCCTGGACACATGATGGGGGTGTTATATTTATATATATATATATATATATTATTGGACGAATAGCCTTGGCTTGGAAGAAATACTGGAGCTTAAAAGAAATTATGAAGAATAAAGATATAACAATTAACGTTAAAAAAAAGGTTTACGAATCGGCAGTATTACCGTGCTTAACTTATGGATGCCAGACGTGGTCGTTAAGAAAGGAAGACGAGGAGAAAATAGCAGTTTGTCAGAGAAGAATGGAAAGAAGCGTACTGGGCCTAAAAATTTCAGACAGAATCAGAAATGAGACCATCCGCGGAAAAACCAAATTTAAAGATGTTAAGGTCAAAATAAGACAGCTGAAATGGAACTGGGCAGGACATATTTGTAGATTAGACAGCAGCAGATGGACTAAAAGAGTGACAGAGTGGACGCCATGGGAAGGCAAAAGAAAGAAAGGGAGGCAAAAAATGAGATGGCGAGATATCTTTACACATAGGTGTGGACCGGACTGGATGTCGAAAGCACGAGAGAGGGACATATGGAAGGACTTAGGGGAGGCCTACGCCGCTCAGGCGACTACTACAGATTAAACTGAATAATAATTATCTAGTGATTGTATTAAATATAAGTAGCAGAGTTAAAGTTTTTTATTGTTTGATTGTATAATATTATGTAGTAGAAATAAAGGCTTTTTTATTTATTTATATATATTATTAGATATAGACAAGCGTTTGACCACCTCCTGATGGTAAGTGATAGTGTGGTCGATGATGGAGCACGCTTGCCTAGAAAGAACCTGTTCACTCTAGCCTTGAAGACTCCTAAATTGTATTGGTCCAGAAAAACAGACCCCGGCAACGAGGTCCAGTTTTTACACTTTGTAGGCGCTGAAGCTAAGAGCCATTGCGTAAGCGTTTATTTTGTATGTAAGTCACAACAGCAAAGAAACGGGTGGAGCGCGTGAAGTATGCTACACGCTCTTGGATAATTGGATTGGTGCAAATCATGCATGACACTCATACATACAAGGCACCATTTACGTAGGTAACTATGTCTATGTATGTGGTAATAACGACGCGTTTATTTCATACATTCATTGGGAGTGTCCGAGAGTGACGTGGTGTTAGAATTGCATTGGAATTTTAGTATTTTTTCTAAGTAGGTCGTTACGTCACTATGTGAAAGTTCTTTCCTAAAAACATCTTCAACTTCAAAACAATTTTCATCAACTTCTGTAGCCGTCGTTTCTTTACGAACAATAAGGTCTGATTTCTACGCGTTGACCCTGTGACGTTCCATTTTCGCGTCGTGTACGACCGCTGATAGGTTGCGAAATTACTTGAACTTGTCCTCCGAAGTAAGGATATCACCCGTCACGGTCCCAATCTAAGTTTGTTCGCTCTCAGCTGGCACTATCATTACTATCTTTAATAACATTTGGGGACGTTTTCAGTAGATTAACTTGTATGATCCGACATTCGTAGTTTTGTGGATAATTTCTTCACAGATGGTTTTTTTTTTGTATAATTTAGGTTAATGTATCTTTAGGAAACTTACACATAATATCTACATAACTTAAACGCAAAAAGCTTACAAAACTGAAAGATATTTTTTAGACAAAAATTGTACGTACATTTTTTTCGTTTAAAAAATAGTTTTAATTGAGTAATCATGGCTAATAATAAAAAGCATCATCCACCTTTACCTTCACAGCTACTTTTTCATAAATTATGAATAAACTTGAAGTTTTCATTTCTCTGTTTATAAAATATTATAATCAAGATTATTATGCAAGTTTTTATCCACCACCCACAAACAGACCAACGCCATTTCAATCCGTATAATCACAATAGAGCCTGTCTGCTCTGCGTTTGCAACCGGATACTTTGAAAACATTCCCTGTAATTATTATCTTCCAACGATCTAGAATACACACAGGCAGCTTTTTTTGGTTCTAAGTTAAAAAATATTTGCTAGCATTAGCTTTTTAAATAGTACTTAACATTGTTATTGGCATCGTTAAATTTTGCTTGCACCTCTTGAACCAAGACGAACTCTTGTAGAAGACCACCAATGTGCTTGGTCCGAAGCCAGGCAGATCAATAAAAAGTTTAGCGAAATGTTTAGCCACATCATGAAAAGCCAAGGGCATTACGTGTAGCGTTTCCTGTAACTGACGGCATGGTTTATCTCAACAGATTTGGGTAGGTCTTCTGGTGCAAATAGTACAGATTTCATACAGTTTTTACAAAAATAAGCTGGATTGAATTTAAATCGAGATTTTGAGACAATACGTTGACTTATCATGACATATACGTTGACGAATCTCGAAATCGTGATCTGCCACCCGACGTCGCGTCGCTAGATAGTTTTAGTCCTAGTACAGTACACCTACATTTTTTTGTGTTTAGCATAGAAAGCTGAATCTTCTACTTCTACCAACTCTGAAACAATAGTTCTGTAGGTACCTTATCTCAAACTTAATCAGCACAAATAATTATTTCAAAACTTACTTTTGTTTGCCGAACAAAATGAGAATGTGTCAAAACACTTCGTGCGAGTCTTTACTGGCACCGGAAATATGATAGTTTGAGCCACACTATGGGGCCCACCCACACTATTTCCCTTTCCACTCCTTACAATGTCCTATACATTTCTGCGCTTTAGTTCATTCCATCCCTCGTCCATTCAATACATGTCGGGTTATTGAGTCACGTTTGGCAATATGTATCCCTATTCATTGAAATCCTCATTGTGATGGTTTTTTCGTGATATTTTGAACCAGCTTATGGTGGACGCAGGTTTATCAGCTCCGCATAAGATCAACCTCGTCTCAACTAAAGCAGTTAAAATTATTTGCATGAAACTCCATACGCACACTAATAAGCTTGGTTATCTTATACCTTATACCTTATCGGCACCGCCTCGTCTAGACTTATCTCAAACTTTACAAGTGAACGTCTAGCGGTAAGTTGTCAATTCGCAAACGCAGCGCTTGCATGTTAGCTGAAGGCCAATTATATTCCACTTATAGGTAAATAATTAGATGAAAAACAACCCCATCACTAGAGCCTACATTATCATTGGTGCGCTACGAGGAATAAAAACTTGTCATTTATATCATTATCATCAGTATATTAACTTATCACCTACCAAATAAAGCGCACCTACGCGGGTGCGCTGTGTGGAAGTAGCGTTGGGAGCCGGAAGCGTTGTGAAACATTTATTTCGTATTTTCTGTTTCATAACCTATATACATAGGTTGGTTTGAACCAAGATAATGTAAACACTACGTTTAGGCACAGAGCAGATATTAGTACTACGTACAGAATGGCCACTCCCTACCTCCCACCGGTTTTACTTACCTCATCCGATCGCAAGTTTAGGGGCACGCGTTTATTTTGATTTTGTGTAGGTCCAAGCGCGCGCATGTCAGAGCGAGTGAAAGTGTGCTTCTCGCTCTTGCTATGGTTGGGTGGGGACAACCATGAGTAATTAATGACACAACAGCACCATATACGTACACAAACTATGCATGTGGTGATTGCGACGTGTTTGCTTCATACATTTTATTGAGAGTGTCCGCGGTGTGCTTATACCTATGCGCTAACGCCAATACAGTTGTGCGCGCAGCTTCCCTTATCCCCTTAGTTGAATGAAGTAATGACAAGTGGACAGCCAGCCTTTGTTAGTTTGCAGCCAGAACTTTTATTATTCGAAGTCTTTCTATACTGTAAATGAATTTCTAGCCTAGTAATACCTACTTATTTCAAATTGTTGATTTTCTTGACTTATGTTTATAAAATTGACTACTATTTTGACATTTAAGTATTTAAATTTGTTATTCGTTTTAATTAATTTTAAATTTTTGCATGCTGTCTACAGTGAGTGTGTGAGACAATAGTTTTAAGAACATCTAAACAACCGCACTTCAAGCAAATAAATCATTTAATATCATTTCATTTCAACTATATTTTATAATTCAATTGTAATCATTTGTCACTTTTCAACTGGACACGCACCTACCGCGCCACCGAGGTTGTCAATAACCTAAACAATACGTGGCTAAATCATAATTAATATTATTTTCCCTCGTTTCTCTTTCTCGTTACCGTTCAAGTGTGATCTGAGTCAAAAACGGATGGAAGGTAATTCCTTCAGAAAAAAGGTGTTACGAGGTTAGAAGTTGTTTATTTTTTTTTGTCTCTGTACCTTACTGCTACTTATATCTCTTTTTTTTTAGATTAGGCCACTGTCGCAGTAGTGGGGACAAGAAGACTAAAGATACTAAAGATATGGTATAAGTATATCATGAATTAACCGACTATTAGCATTTTATCATGTCTTAATAAACATTACCAATTAACTGAGCGCGTGAACTGTTATTTCAGGCTAACGATACTTCGTTAGCCTGAAATAACAGTTCACGACTGGAAACATGGCATAATAAAAATAAGAATGGACAAGGGCGAGCGAGACTAGCGCCCTGAGGGTTTTGTGTTATAGAAGGATAGTCTCAGCTTAGATAGTTAGTTCATCAGTAACAAGTATGTGGTGGTTGTACAGTTCCTACGTGCTTAGGTAAGGTTTTAGGTGCACAATGAAAACATGGGATACAGGAGCTTTGTATTTTGATTAGCACAGTTTAGTCTTAGAGAAAGCAATAAGTGAGTGGAACTTTTACCGCAAATTCATCTCCAGCGCAGATAAAATTATTTAAAGTAGGTATTTAAAGGAACCTCACCTTTAAGGTGCCATTCAAACCTCGGCTGCAGGCTGCGGATGCAGGTAGCACACGCATGACACGCAGCCGCTGCCTGCATCCGCAGCCGGGAGTGATTCCGAGGCTGGCTACACGTGCTGCGACAATCAGCAGGTTGTGGCCAGCAGTATTGCCATATATATACCTACAGATTTATCGGTAATTATAGGTACAGATTTCAGACCGCCAATATAGATTAAGATTTCTCTTTTATCTTTATGGTTGTCTTCTATTGACTTTTTTTTTCTGTTGCTACGGAGTAAACCGCTGTCGACTTTTTGTCAACATTAATGCTTTATAGATGCAATTTGTCAATGAAAGAATTAATCGAATAAATTATTTAATTGTTTGTCGACTACGTTTAGTGCAGACGTTTTCGCGTACGGCTAGCTACAAGGGCGAAAATATTAATAAGTTCTGGAAGTTCGACAAACGAATGTATTCTTTAATTTAGGTCTTTATTTTTTGTTAGCTTACATAGTTATCCTATATACATATTCTTTCAGATTGTAAACATATTATAACTTATTGTTCTCATACAGATTTTATACAGATTTTTTGACTTTTCGATATTTATTTAATTCTATAAATCTGTCGAATTCATCATCATGACAGCCTTCTAATGTTCCCACTGCTGGAACACTGGCCTACTCTTCAGCGAGAGTGGTTGGGTCTTAATCCACCACGCGGACCCAATGCGGATTGGTGGATGGCACATGTCTTTCGATTATTTAGTTTTTGGACATGCCGGTTTCCTCACGATGTTTTCCTTCACCGTATGAGAGCACTGGCTTTGCGCACATACATTTTTCGTAGCGAAAAATCCATTGGTGCACGACCGGATTCGAACCCACGACCTTAGGATCGGAAGGCTACCACTAGACCACCAGTGCTCTTAAATCTGTCGAATTAAAATATGGCAAATATGGCAACGACTTGCAGCCGCAGCCACGTTCGGAATGTATTTTGCAGAAATCCATACTAGTGGACACATCCACACATCCGTGCAGCCGCAGCCGGCTTCGTGCAGCCACCGCATGTGCGCACTGCATCCGCAGCCTGCAGCCGAGATTGGGATGGCATCTTTATGCTTACATGCCTTCATAGTTTGATGCAAAATTTCTGAGAAAAAAGCTAGACAAATAGACAGGCGGTAAACAAAATGGTCCTATTATAATGGTTCGGTTTTTTCCTATTGAGGTAGGTATGGAACCCTAGAGAAACGTTTGCTGTGACAATGAGGCTTATTTCGATTTTCCTACTGACTAGCTTTGTTCATTTGAAATAACAACTGATATGCTAGGCCTGTTTGTATGGTATTTACATGACAGTGCACTTGGCATATTTTCTTTAAATGATTGCCTTAGTTCGTCAATTTAAACAAAATTTTGTTTAGTACTAACACAGAGTTGACTTGTTAAGTATTGACAAAAAAATGCAAACATTTAACAGATATGCCAAGTAAAGTCGCAATATAAGAACGTTTTTACATTATGTATAATTATAAGCAAGAGGAGTAAAAACGTAAGTACTACTAATCCCTCAAATCTACGTGATCACTTATAAGCTAAAAAATAGGATGATTCAGAAAATATTGGTAGGTGCGTATTGATATACTTAAAAGGTATTGTATTTTACCTAATGGCGACCGTGGTGGCGAGATTCCAAGATCATTATGCTTTAGCAAATACCAAGATGGAGGCGAACTGACAGGTGCTCGTAATGCCTCAACTTTATAAAACATTGAAGAACTAACGACCGTGCATTACTTAGGTTGATCGTTTTTTCTTTTAAAGACAGACTATGATTAGACTTTCATAAAAGACCATTAAATTTAAACGTCTACCGTAAAACTTAACTTGTGAAATATCAGCTGAATTGCGAAAAACATCTTCCACCAACTATCTCGATGGAAAAACTATCCCGAAGACTTCAAGGTAATCACATTTTCTGTGAATTACTATTACTTACATAAATAGGTATCTACCTTCTTTTGTACCAACTATTAGAAAAAGATAAATTATCATGCCGATAAAAGTAGCCAAGTTCTATAAAAATCGGGTAAAACCAATTTTTTATGTTTTACGCGTCCCTTCCCACTAATCATGTTTGGCGAGTGAAAGGGTCAAGCCCGCACCTGCTATCCAATTTGTCAAGTTGTCGCACTATACGATAAGGATTTCTGTCCCGATATAGCTCCCAAATTGGTTAAGGTGCGTATAAAAGTACACTTAATAGTCATCATAAAAAATCATAAGGGGTGGCCCTATGATTTTTTATTTTTTTGTTTTCCGGCCGTTTTTCAAATAAGTCTCCATCATGGTCATTAAGGTCCCAACGACTGCAAGTTAAAATACCCGGTTTGGTTTAGACATTATTTAAAGAACAATAAATAATAGATACCTAGGTACTTGTAAAGGTAGGTATATTAAAAACAAAATACACTTGAGCTATCCGTTACAATCGACTAAATAGCTCAACTGATCCTGCATTCAACTAATATAGAATGTTGGTTGGCTCAATGGGATTGTTGAAATGAAATAAAGTTTTCTGATATTTAGGGGTAATGTCTTGAAGTATACCGGGTTTTTTTTACTCCTTTGAGTAGGATGTCTAATGAAAGCTTATAATCTAACTAAAATTCATCCTTTGTTTATTTAATTTTGCAAACCTGGTTTAGAAAAAAAATATTTCTGTCCAGACTGTTTTTCTAAAACCAGTGAATTTTAATGTGAAAAATCCATGATATTTTGTTTAGTAAAGAAAAACTCAACGCGGACAAGTCGCGGATAAATCTGCTAACCATGCACGCGCGCCGTAAATACAAAATTAAATTAACAGAAAGAGAAGAAATGTACCTAACGAAGTATTGCTAGAAGCTCGGGCGCCATCCATCTTCATTTGGAAAAGGTTTTCGCGGGAAAATGAAACGGCGCGCGGCGTGTCAAAGGGCGAAAATACATAGGTACCTTTGATTGTAGCTTGCAGATACCAGCCGCTGGATTGGATATACAATTTTTTTATACCACTACCACCACTGGCAACCAAGCGGTACGGTCTACTTGATGGTAAGTGGTTACCGTTGCAACATCAGAGATATCACTGTCTGAAAGTCTCAATGTGCCTGTAATTTCACCGGAAACCAAACCCTGTGAACTGGAACACAGCAACGCGGGCATTACTGCTTAGATGCAGAAGTAGGTAGTGCTTCTCCGGATGAGCTCTCTCACAAAGAACTTTACTACTTACCTACTCATAAATTTACGTGTCTTGCATTTGTCTGTTTCTATTTTTAGAAAATATTATTGTTTTTTCATCTATAATTGGGAGATTATAAAACTGACTGGAATGTGACCAGCTTTACGACATAGTGACTAAAACTGTATTAGTAACTTTACCTACGCGGTCAAAGCAATGTGTTTTTTGGTCGACGCTCCGGCAGCGGCCGGCGGCGGCGCCGGCGGGGCGGCGCGTGTCACACCTCTTGCAAAAATAACTAAAAAAAGTTTTAATTTCATACCTGGAAATATTGACTCTACTTAGAGCTACCAGCTAGCTACAGCCACTTAGCTGTGGAATTGTTTATATGAAAGAGTCTTTCATTATTAGTGCATAACATTCGAGGATTAGAACAAAAATATGTTTTTTATTACATTTTGTCATAAAGCACTCGAGTATCAATCGACTTACTTGAGTGCTAATGACAAAATGTAAAACACATTTTGTTTTAATTTTCTGTTTTCAAACTGTAGAAAGTTTTCAAATGAGTTTCAAGCTTACGCGTCCTCTCTATCGCATAGTGCATGATCATTTATTAATTTTTTTTTCATATTGTCATCATTATCATATTTTCATCATCAACTTTGTGTGCGTGTTTGTTGTGTTTTTTATTTTGATTAACGCGCTTACCTCGGCTCCTCAAAAGACAGAAATTTACACTATAAATAGCGTTCGATCCCAAAAATGCTAAGGAATTTGTTTTTAAAACTTATATCTGACGCTGGCTTGAGCTACTTCTCGTACCTATCTTTAACAAAATTGGTAAATATGATATTGTTCGCTTATGCCGATATGATCAAATTACTCACCCATACTTATGAAGCGTTAATTTGATCTAGTCAGCTTTCAATTTAATTGGATTGCTGTGATGAGCTGGCACCCGCCCAGATTATTTCCAAAACGTAATGAGAAATTCATCTAACAACTAAATTATAGTCATACTATAAATGATGAATGATGAATGTTAAGCACCAAGCCTGACTATTACAGATGCAGTGCCACCCAAAGCTTAAAGTTGTTAAGTGTTTGCGTGGCACTGCACTGCGTTTATTATCCTGAGACATTGTTGTTAAGTCTCTTTCGCCCAGTAATTTCACTTGCTACAGTGCCCTTCAAACCTAAACACAGTAGTGCTTGCACACTACCGCTTGGAGGTAGAATATTTGACACTGCGGTGGTACCCACCAAGACGGACTCTTGCTGAAGAGTCCTACCACCAGGCACTTTCAGATACATACTAGAATAAAAACTAATCCGTTAAAGAGCTTACATTCACCGATTTTAGATCTCGCATCAGTGCCATTTGCACTCTGCAGTAGACAGCAATTTGGAAGGGTTCATTTATTTTATTTTCAAGATTCAAGGAAAACTAACAGCCATTAATTACTATATTTAGCCACTCGAAATCCTCCGTAAATGACAATTAAGGGTCCGTTCACACAGACCGGATCGTATACGCTTGGAGTTGGTCGGAGCGGAGCCGCCTACTATTTCACATAGAACGGCTGGAAGCGAGAAAAAGCATGCAATCGGAGCCGAACGGCTGCGCGAACGAGAAAAAGTACGCGATCGAGGCCGGTCAGCTCCTTTTACTATTTCACACCAAGCGCGTTCAAGCATTTTAATGACAAAAGCAGTGCACATGCAAAAATAAACCTTACTACGTGATAAGAATCTACTCTCCTCTCCGAGCCAAAATAACACATGGTATGTTTTGCGAAATATTGAGTAAGCTTACGCCTATAGATAAAAAGGTATAATCATTATTTGACACCTGTCATCTTTGGATTTACTCCCTATTAATTACACAGTTGGCTGGTTTTATTCAACGCTAGTTTGTGTACCTCTTGCCACGCGTAGTGTTGAATGTTCTGAAATATTTTTTTATCCAATCCTTTTGCCGCTGTACTATCTCTGGTATTTTTAATATATTGTACGGATGTCAGGCTGTTTACCTGCTATTTCAATATCTCGGTATTTCTTGGATACTCTTGTTGTCGGGTAAGGTTGAACGGAATGGCCCTGAATGCCTATTCAGGCACAAGAAGGCTCTTGTGCCAGACCATAGATGAGTTCAGTGCTAATAGCGAAAGCTTTTATATATATGTTGTAACACGCCGCCGTTACAGCTCTTTTAAAAGACGTCATTGTGTGGGTTGTGATGTATAGGTACTTGCGTAAAAATAAAGAAGAAAGAAAGAAAATATATTTATTGGTCCCGCACACAACTGGCGTAATATTATTGTTGTTGCACGAAGATTATTCGGAATGAATTTATAGTATAATATATTATTTACTTGGTCCAGCGCATAATGTTGTTGATATAATTACATCTATAATTAAAATAATTCTCGTTTGCTCGCCATTTCAGTGGTACTTAGCAGTAGCGCAATTTTCCAAAAAAACTCGAAAATTTCGAAAAAATCGGTAAAAAAGCGAATAAAGGTTTGGACTGAATGAATAATTTTACGAATTCTACTTAAATGTGTCGAGAAATACTATTTTGAAAGAAAAACATTGACTAGGCTCCACAAAGTCACACTATTGGAAATAATATTTTCCATTATAACCATCGAAAAACAACGAATAACTTACGATAACGTTCAATAATAGACTCTGTTTTGCAAATTACTATGCCGAACTTGAACCGAAGAGATCTGAGTAAAGGAAAGGTTATTATAGGGTCTCCTCAATGCGAAGTTAATTAATTGTAGAAATTAATTATAATTTTATGAAGTGGTGTTCTTTGCGCAATTAAACGGTACTTAAATCATAATTATATTTAAGCATGAACTTAAAAATAACAATTTAATTTTGCCATATCAGTATCACAATAAATTACAAAAATGTATTACATGTAGTAAAAAATTACATGATTAAATACCTCTAGATATTTTTAATTTAATAAATACTGTCTGGTACCTAGGCACTAGTACATATTCAAACGTGAACAGGTGTTTTTATGTTTGCAATGTAAAGTACCTATGTTTGATAGTGAAACGCATCGCAATTAATCCGTGTTGGGTTTTTTATGCATATTTTCCTGTTTAAGATTATTTTCACAGCAGTGCACCCTTACACATAAACACAAAAAATACACCCCCATATTCGCTAGGACTCACGGTTAAGGATTTGTGTAGATTGTCAGTCAATCAGTCAATCAGTAAGGGTCGGCTCACATCGGAATAGCAGAGGCCGGCAGCCGCGACGAGCACATTCAGTAAGAAACATACATGAATAATAGACCCAGTATCGCTTGAAAGGCTCAAAAAGACGCGCGGCCGCGCCGGCGGAGTGCCGAGAGCCGAGGAGCCGTGCGCGCCTATGTAGATAATGTTTAAAATTGTTTCACACTGAAAGCACATAGCTGAAAGAGCTTGTCGCGCCACTGCCCGCCTCTGCCATTTCGGTGTGAATTAGCCCTCAACGGTTTGATTTATTTAGATTAGTGTGATTAAAGTAAGGTAAAGTAAAGTAAAACATAGCTAGGTGAATTTACGCCAGTTCCACGCGCCCCAGCTTAAGAGAATCTAGCAACAAACTCGGCTGGGTTCCTAGCTTTTTTTTGATGATCCCTCTTCATCATAAAGCTTCAATTGAACAAGATGAGGCTCATGCCAATAATTTATGTAGTTAAGTAAAAATAAAAAAAAAAGGTAAAGTATGTACTAACCCACATGAAATAGTGGCTAACTCTAGTAGGTACCCGAGAGAATTCGAGAGAAGAAGCTAGTTAATAAGCAATAAAGCTTATTGGACAGGTAATGTCCGATATAAACCAATTTTATTGATGGCATAAAACAAAAATAGATGAGAAATTGATTCCGAGACTCAATGTCCGAGACAGAAGCAAACGATATAAAAGTGACACAAAAATGGCATCTATAAGAGAATTACTACATTTTTCGGGATTGAACCTACTAAGGCCGATAAAATAGCTTCTTATCTGCAACTTCGTTCGGGTTCGTGGAAGACGAAAACCGTACACATTTTTAAAATAAAAAGTAGGTAGCTTAATATTGCTATTCTAGACTATAATCTATCTGTGTCAAATTGCATCTAGATCCGTTAGGCCGTTCTGGCGTGATTGAGTAACAAACATTACACCCATCCATCCACACTTTCGCATTTGTAATATAAGTAAGAAGTGATAAGATTCCAACGGTCTTGGCCGATTCCGTTCCAAATTATGTGGTGACTCTCTAAGTGATTTTTATTTTTGCCGCTAATGGAAACTCTGAGGAGCTTTTAACTTATGAGACGCGACAAGCTTTGGGAACAAGAACAACCCCTCACACCTTGTTATTCTTATTTCATTTATTTTCATCGAAGATTGAGTGAATATTGAAGTATATGACTTATCCTTGGAATATACATAATCTTTAAAGCTTACAGAATTTATATCGGAAAACGGCAATCGCTATTTTTAGACGTATAATTTCTGAAATATTTTAGGGAGACGAGTCTTTATTTTAGAGTCTTTTTCGCACATGAAGAGACGGTCAAGTCTTTCGCCTTATGGTAATCGTCACGCCTGACCAGCACACGTCACTTTGTATATAAAAGCTCATTTTTTGCTTTTAGACGTATTAAAATGATCCTTGTGATATTATTGAATAAATATACTTATTACTTTTACTTTACTTTTCACAATAATAATTATAAAACAAGTACGCACAAAATCCTTGCGTATGGTTTATTATCCTAATATAAATAAATAAATAATGCTGGACAATCCGCACAGCATCATCTATATAGCCCCAAGGTAAGCCGCTGTTAAACAGAGCTGTATTGTGGGTACTAGATGACTGATATATACTTAATACAATACAATACATAGATAGATCTTTTTTTTTATAACATATAGAAAATACCCGTACAGAAGAGTAGTAGAGTTCTTTGTGATAGAGCTCGTCCGGGGAAGCCACCATACCTATTTTTGCCGCCAAGCAGTAATGCTCGCATTGCTGTGTTCCGGAGTGAAGGGTATGGTTTCCGTTGAATTTACTGGCACATGAGGCTTTCGATCTATGCTTCAAGGTGGCAACCCGGACCTGCGCCCGCTGCGTCACTTCTTCTTCTTTTTTCGTTCTATGGCCTCTGTGGCTTCGTTTTATGGCCTCTGTGGCTAGTTTGCCACAATTTTGCCAGTGTCAAGTGTATTAGTTTGATTGTCGCTTAGCAACGTAAACAAACGAAATTTGGAAAGAAACGATGACTTTTCTTTCAAAATTCTCCTGGAAAGCCTTTGACTAAATTACCAACCAACATTACCCCTCCATTTCAATTACTAACACCTGTGCTAAGAAAACAAGTTAAATTGGATAAACTGCCACCAAATTTACGCAATAAAACTTAAAATAACACGAGAAAAATAATTAAAATGGGAAGACCCATGTCGTTTTGACAAGATAGCCAAAGACAATCCCGCTGCGTCACATCGGTCGTCAATCCCTATCCCTAATATACATTGTCAGAGTGGAACGCATAGACAATATAAATATGGACACATACCTACATACATTTATTTGCCACTAGAAAATAAAAAAATGGAGATAAATGACATTTTGTGTTGTGCAAAAGCGAAATGCCGACGACTCAGCTGTTTTAGCCGCAGACAGGTAATCTGCCGAAACCATACACTTGACAGCTCCTGTTATAATATAAATAATCAAACACAAAGCTATAAAGCTATAATATGTTGGTGAGTCTGGTTACTTGTAACCTAATCTGTTTAATTATCAGGCTTACCTACCCGGTTGGGTTGGTACTAAGTACGGTAAGGAATTTCGGGCCCTTGTTAATTGGCTCGCAGTTATTTAATAAAACCGGAAACATTTGTATAAAATACATTTAATAAACCTTTTGCGCTAATGTACTAAGATTAGGTATATTATTTACAAAATGAATTGAATATCAATATCATGATATACCTATTTACTATCATTTAACAAAACAAAAAAATATAGAATTTGTCTGTTTAAAAAAAAAAAGATAATTTATGTACAATTCAAGTAAACCCTGTTTTATATTAATTTGGCAACAAAGAAATAGTTATAAAGTTTTACTTAGATATTAATTATTTTTTTACTAAATAAATACGACCTAACCTAAGGCTTATTATTATGTGCCTAAAGTAATTTTTTTATTGAAAATTATACCTCAACAATGGTAAAATTTTCTTACATTATATTTATTTTTTACTTTAAGTACATTTTAGTCGTAGGTACTAGTTATTGCACTAGAAACAGGTGGATACTTAATTCTTTTATTATCGAGAGCTAAAATGAAATCAAGAATATTTAACCTTTAACCAATATTTTATGTACGTAAGGTTTCTATGTAAATTACAACAATACTTTACCAAATTCAATTAGAATAATTTTGTAGGTATGATGAGATGGGCTATATCATGTTTGTACCATTTGTTTTTATTAACACCTAATTTTTTTTATTAAAAACTATTCAAACATCGATTTAGATACCTACTGCTTCTGAATATACTTTTTTTTCTCGAACTCGATTTGGCTATAAAATAAATCAACAACAACGAATGTATGGAGTTCTTGCCGCCCATAATTTAGGCATAGCTAATTTTGTGAATCTAGGACAGTTTACAACATTTGCTCTTCAAGGAACTTCTCCAAAGAATGGTAGAGATGCGGCCGCACGCCTACTAGTCCGTGGTCTTCATCTGTGTAACTCTGCAAATAATATATTAAATGAGTATTATTTTTATAAAAACTGACTTTTTAGCGACTTGCTAAGTATTTTCTTTCATTTTCATTCTCACGAACAAAGACGATGACACATTTAGCAAACATAGATTTATGGTATGTTTATGAATAAGGCCTTAAGTTATAGTGTCAATAAAGCAGCGCGCGTAGCCAGACCAGCCAAAATGCTGTGTGTATGCGGGCCGATTCTACGTGAGTAGCAAAGATCAATTAGGTATTTGTTGCCTGAAATAAACGATTTATTATTATTATTATCAAGATCAGCTAATGCTACGCGCATAGCATAAACGCGGCTGATGCTACGCGCGTTGCAGATACGAAATCAATGCTACGCGCTTAACGGTATGCAGGCGAGGCCGATTCTACGTGCGCGTAGCAAAAACCAGTCAATGCTACGCGCGTAGCATAAACGCGGTTGATGCTACGCGTGTAAAAAATGTGTCTGTTGCTACTGCGTGTAGCAGACGCGTGCCTAATGCTATTACTCGAAACATCACGCGGTAAATTAATAACGCCATTAAAATGTGCGTAGTTACTCGCATTTTATTGAAACGATATTATATTCATAACAGCAAACTCAAATATAATTATTTCACGAAGCACTACAACCTACTAAAGGAATCTTATTACAAAGCCAGTTTCATTGTTATTCTTTCATTCTGACTTGAAACATTTACTGAATCCTTAATAGGTAAGTAAACTCAAAGAAGGCGGCCTACGCAATATCAAAGGAGCCGTGTCCGTCCCGAAGGATCAATTCGCTGAAACGGCTAATGTCCTAAAGAGGCCATAATTTATATAAACGGCTTGCCGTTTCGGGCCGGACACAGGCTGTCCCTGTGTCAAGTAAATGGATGGCAAAACCTTTCTCCGATTGCGTTCGTGGCCGCGAAATGTACCAATAAGTCATAGGGATGATAGCGCTTCTATAAATACGAGTATAATGCTATTTGTATTAACAAAGCGATTTTAACTGTTTTTTTAGTGTTTTTAAATATCAAGTTTGTTAGTCGTCTGAAAGTCAGCGAGAGTCTGATATCTCTTGCGCGTTGTTATCCTGAGACCTGAGACCTTTGCTTGTCAAAATTGCAAGGAGACCCGAGTTATATGGTTCGCCTTCTTTGGTATCTTACCCACCTTTCCGCATTACGACATATAAGGGGAAATGGGTACGCCTACGCGCCTTTTACTTGCAATGGACTGACAAAAAAAAGATTGCGCCAAGCTAATTAAAGTGGTGAGATAGATACCATCTGCGTGAAGTAGACGTCTCGTCGCTGCAGCAGGCGCGATATGAGCATGGCGTGTTGGTAGTGCACGTTGTCGTCCGCCGTGCCGTGGATCAGGAAGTAGCTCTTGTTGCGGTACGCTGCCACCTAAAACCATAATATAAATAATATTATGCGTTGGTGCCACGACGAAACTCATATTCCATATACACGAATTTTTTAAGTATCCATTATGACGAAAAATGTTCAAATGTAATGAAAATACAACGCTAATCAATAAACAAAAGACTGAGTTTGTGAAAAGAATGTCATGTTTTTAAAACAAAATTAATTTGAATTTAGAATACAAAGCCATTCCAAACATTTTTTCTATTTGAAATGACCAGTACTGATGAACGGCAATTTCATAGGTAAAGACCTATTATCTAGATTTTATTGATAGTTGTGGATAACGTTATAGGTTTACGTTAATTAAGCCTGTTTCATACCTTTTTACTTACATACATACAATTATAAATATATGACTGTTTGTTTGTCCCGAATATATAAAACTAGCAGTCCGACCCAGAATCGCGCGGGTGCAATGAAACTGCACCCGTGCGAAGCCGGGGCGGGTCGCTAGTAATAAATATACCCTATGTTACTCAAGGATAGCATTCTAATGGTGAAATAATTTTTGAAATCGGATTAGTAGTTTTTGAGTTTATTCGTAACAAACAAAAATACAAAAATACAAATCTTCTCTCTTTACAATATTAGTAGAAGTAGATAAAATAATCCACTAGCGGTTGCCCGCTACTTTATTCGCGTGGAACTCGGCAACCGTACTTATTTCGGGATAAAAAGACTGTGTCCTAATTCTCAGTCATTATCTATGTTTTTAAATTCAACAATCGGTTTAATGGTTGTCGAGTTATAGAGGAATAAACAGCCAAACAAACATCCAAACTTTTGCAAAATGTGATAGTGTTATCACTGTACCAATTTTCACCCATATCCGTTCAGCTATTCTGGTGTGATTGAGTTTCCATCCAAACTTGGGCATTTAAATTATAAAGTGTGACAGTGTAATGGTGTTAATAATGTGATATTGTGATTGTGTGATAGTCTGATAGTTTGATAGTGTAATCGTGTGGTAGTGAGATAGTGTAATTAACCTTATAGGGTGTCCTAGAGTATTGTATAATTATAGATAGATGAGTAGCATGAAGCTTTTACCACTTCTTCCGTGAGCAAGGAGGATCGATCGTATCCGACGGTGTTGTTAGAAGGAACGTCCATATAACGCTCAGTGTAGATGGTATCTGTAACAAATTTTATATTTAGTTTTACAAAAGGAGCTGCAGTTTTTTGGCCGGCCGGGTGGCGACACGCATCCGGGCGTGTTCATGGCACTCTTGATTAGACGCGTGGTGAAAGATGACAACTGACAACATAAAAAGCGATTTATTTTAATTATACAGGTTTTAATAAAAACGGCTTCGTTAAATAAATTCTTATACCTTAATTAATATGTATGTTTTTTTTTATACAACTGAAGTGGCAACCTAGCGTACGGCCCACATGATGGTAAGCGGTTACCGCAGCCTATGGACGCTTGCAATACCAGAGGTATCACTCGTGGGTTGCCACCTTGAGACACAGATCGAACTCGCCTCATGTACCAGTGATTTCACCGGAAACCATACCCTTCACACCGGAACACAGCAATGCGAGCATTACTGCTTTGCGACAGAAATAGGTAATGTTAAGAAATTCCTTGATTCGTAGGATAAATTTGGGAAATAAGTTTTAATTTTTTACATGTGTGTTTAATCAAGATTTGAAAACTAATTCGTATTTTGGCTACTGTGAATTAAAATATTATGTCTCTTGAGTATAAATATATGATTTTCAATTAAATACAGTCAAAAGGATTCGAAAAAAAGGACAAGAACTTTAGCGTGTTCGCCCCCACCAGAAAAGTATACATTGTTTGGTTGTAACTATTTCCTTACTAAGACACCGTATTTTTTTTCTTGAGGTTGGGCGTGACGTTACTGTAGCAAATTCGTAGTAAGTAACAGTATTCAAGCGAAATGAGCACGTACTCTACTGACGCCCAAATACTGTAACGTGATGCCTTTTTTGACGTTTTTCTATAAGTATACGATTTTGAAAACTAACACGGTCTTAAATATTTCGACATACATAAAATCACGCCTGTATCCCGTAGTAAAAAGCAGAGACCACGGATTTCCACTTGCTACGATGACATACTTCTTTTGCTTCACTTACTCTCATCACATTCTTCATTCATTAAACCAAGGAAAGTATTGAATGCAAACTTGCATGCAAGATCAAGAATGTCATGCTAGTCATTTATTGCTTCAATTAAATTGCATGCCACAGGCAAAAAACTTGTATCATGTAAATGGGCCTTTTAGAGTATGAGGGCGTGATTCACGTACCATAAAACCTCCAGTCGACGACGGGCGCGACGGCGGCGGCGCAGCGGAACACGTCGCCGCCCCGCGCCAGCGCCAGCGACGCCGCGTACCCGCCGTACGACCAGCCCCAGATACAAGTGCGGTTCGCGTCCAACCACGGGTATGTGTCTTGCAGATATCTAGACAAAATTAATAAAATAAAATCTGTTTATTTCGAGTAACTTTTGATTCATAAGCAGCAAAATTTTGTACCATGACTTAATATTAATTGAACTAATTATTAATTATTAATTACTAATTATTAATTTCATGGTACAAATTTTTTTACAATTCAGTTTAGGTCCTTATTTGAATCGCTCTAAGAGTTCACGGTAGGGGGGCAAATAACATTACAAAATATTCTTAAAAATATAAAACAGAAAACAGTTCAAAGTTTAAAATCAAGAAAGTAATTTTAGAAAATAGCCAATTAATTAACACAAAATAAAAAAGAAACTTTCATTATACTCTACTGCATTATAAAATTTAGTAGAGCCGTTGCAGTAGTGTCAAAAGGAACAGCTGGTTTACGATGAAAATGTATGTTATGAATCTTTGGAGCCGATCGAAATACAAACGAAATACAAATGTTCCGCTGATATAATCGACCAATCAGCATTGAATTTGCGTCGCCCGAGAATAAGCTAGTATCCTAACAGTGGGAATATTAGAAGGCTGTCACGATGATGATCGTCGTCGTGACGTCTTTTTCGGGACCGTTTTCGTAATTACTCGTAATGTGATTTGTGGTACGAAATGAACGAAATTACTGTTGTTTCCACAGTACATACTTGGTTACGGTGATTTGATCGTCAATTTCAACAGTTCCAAGTGCTCGGTTGACGGCAAACATATTGTCGACTCCGCGCAGGCCAGAGCCTCGGCCGTCGATCTGAGCAACCGCGATGCCCCATCGGCTGACTAGAGAGCTTTCCCAGGTCAAACTCCATTGTTTGGTGACTAGAGCCGTATCGGGTCCGCCGTATCTATCGGTATATTTAACTATAGGTTAGTAGCTGATCACTTCAAGCTTTGAAGTGAGCACTAAAAAAATCAAAAAATATTATTTTTTTAAAAGAGAATATTATAACCAAAAAAAAATGTTTCGATGGATCGTGGGGATCAAACAAAAAAAGAATCATCATCAAAACTGTTTTTGTATAAACATAAAGTCGAATTGATGACTTCCTTTTTTGAAATCATTTTAAAAAAGGAAAAAAAAATGGAAAATCACAAAAAAATAGATAGACTTACACATAAACCAACAACGGCATATTGGTTCTGTTCAAGTAGTCTTCTGGCACGTACAACTGAACATCAGCATCTGATAACCCAGGGCCAAGTGGGACGGATAGACGAACCGTTGTAGGAAGGGTTCGATTTCTAAGTAATTGAGCAGTGTTCGCATTGTCGTCCCATACCCGACGAAGTGTACCGTTCTAAAAAAGTAATTGGATTAAATTACATGATGTGATATTTTAATCGCGCTCAAATCAACTCAAATTCGGCCATTGCTGGTGGGGAGAATTGTGCTAAGAAATCATGGTGTTTAACAATGTTTTTTTTCTTGCTATTATGCTGATAGCGTTATGATAGTCATTTTATTTGAATAATATATTTTGTAAATACATACTCATTGTACACAGAAACATCCAGACACAGAACAAACATCTGTTTGGCAAAAGCTATCCCCACAACCTGCACCAAAGGCCGAATTACTGACATTTTAAACAGCTCAGTTGGTATTCCAACTGAGCTAACTGAGATGTAAGGTATTGTGGTTTACACTTACGCTGGCATAAATGAGAACTTGAGGAACGTCTGGTCCAGCGCAAGTGAGAGAGATTGTAGATGCGTCAGCGCTAACAGCTGCTTCATTGTAAAGGCACTGGCCACCGTCGGGTTTTCGGATGTCGCATGTGAAGCATTCAACGTTACTGAGCGCGTCCACGGTGTAGATATGCTGTTCCGCAGAGTCGTTCTGGTGAGTGGCTTTGTACCAGCTTGAATAAATAATTTAAATTTATTACATATCTACAGAGAACAGTAATAAAAACATTGCCCTAATGTGCGGTCTTATCGCTAAGAAGCTAGCTCTTCCAGTTTCCATTGTTACAGTACATACAATTTTTATACCATCTTTGGAATTCAGACGGAACTTTTTGAACTTTTTGAATCTGGGCTGCAGAATATGCCAAAGGCGACCTCTGACGTCTGAATCGACAACGCGACAACAGAATAACGCTCATGTCTCAAATATTTTGTTTTGAACCTTTCGCTCATAACGTAGAACAAATACATGGTCAACAGATGGCGCTGCCAGCGAGTAAAGTTATGATCGAGAAGTTTTTTTATTGCACCTTTTAACATAGCACTCAGAAATTAGGTGCTCAGTTAAAACTACTACATCTGTCGATACTAATTTATTAATTTAAAAGAATAGGTAATCACTTTGCGAATAATGCCCTTGATGTTCTGTTACAATGCTCAATAAGAGCGATACGCTTGATAAAATGTAGCCACCTTGACCAAATCAATAATACTGATAAGAGATATCTTATGATGTCGTCGACACGTAAAAAGTTAAAACTGGGACGCAGTCAACTGACCAGACGGACACTATTTATCTTCGTAGCCCTGACTCTCTCTACGTCACTAACGTAGTAACGTCAGTACGAGTACCTCCATCTACATTATAGACGACCTTTGTGGAGCAGTGGGCGAGTGGGCGGTTGAGAATCATGAGATCGCAAGTTTGATTCCAACTACAGGGTTTAAGTTTGCATGATCTGCAAATGATCATGTATAATATATTGTGGTCATGATGTTGTTGTATGGCACTCGTATTATGGTACCATGGTACTTTATATTATACTCTCTGGATATTGTAATTTTAAACATGTTATGGTGATTTTTTTTTGTATTTTTTATGTTTATGTACGGCTACACTCTGTATATTAGAACATTTTACAAAAAATGTATGAGACAGCGAAGTGTAGAGTTGCAGAATAGTTACATCGGATAGGCCCCAGCTTTGGTTCTACAGCACCCAGAAAAGGAACATTAGAAATAAATCTGCTAGCATTTGAATTTGAACTTTATAGCATAGCATACAACTCACATAACATCTTCGGGGGTCCACAGCAGAATCTCAGCGACAGTATGCGGGGTGACGGTGCGACCTCGGTTGGTCCACCAGTCAGCATTTGAGTCTGACACTTGCACGATTTGCTTGTACAAAGATCCGTTTACTCCCTGAAAACACGAAATATTTAAAAATTTTCATCCCGAATTCGATTATCCAGAAACTCACTAACCTACATCGGATCCGAATGGTGGCTCGAGAGATGGTCAGTAAAAAGGGTGTCTCAGCAGTGGGAACATTAAAAGACTTGATAATGATAATGATAGTGAGATAAATTGAAAATATTACGTTCAAGAACACCTAGGAACTCTAATGAATTTGTTTCTTGAATGAAACACAAGGATCATCTTCATTCATTCAGAAGAAGGTTTGAATGAAGAGTTAAAAAAAAATGTGACTTACTTGTGGTAAAATTGTAATGAAAGAATTTCCTATGTCATTGAAAATGAGTGGGATGTTCTCAATCCAGCCGTTTGTCTCAGTGTACTGATAAATCTGGAATTTTAATCATTTAATCATTTAATCATAAAGTTTAAATCATAAATCAATTTAGAAATTATTTGAAAAGAATCCTAATTTATAGAGTATCATGATCATCTTTCTTTCTTTCTATAATAGTGGTATTGACTTCACAGTGTCTTAGCAGTGGGAACTTTAGAAAGCGTCATATACCTAACTCATGTTGTTTGTGCGATAATTTACCTGTGAGCAATTGGATTCTCCATGAGTGCACAACACAACTCTGAACATCGTCTGGACTCTGTTCGACCACATCAGTGCAATGGAATCATTCGATACGAAGCTCACTGTTTTCAGGATTGGTCTGAAATTCAAAATACACTCGCGTTATAAACTGAATTGCCTATGTTTAGCAGTAGACGTCTATCGGCTGATATCATCATCATAAACTGAGCTGATTGTCAAAAAGTTGAGCCAATGACTTCGATCTTATTTTACAAGCTTTTTCACACACAAACTGTTAAAAATTGCTCTGTTTGCACGTTTACAAATCTGTTTATACCGGTACTTGGTATTTAAACATAGGCTTATTTCTACTACATCCAAATTTTTATCTATTCATTAGAAAAATGAATTATGATATAAACCGCAAAAACTCTACAGCAAATAATTACTTACCTATTGACTAATTGTGCACCTTGACACATCTAATTAACAATGAATGACGAACAACACAAACAAACAAATGTTTGCATGATGTGCAAATATTTGTTTGGTCTTGGTATTTCTGTTCTACGTATTATTAGCAAATATTAATTAAGTAACTATTTTAGCAGTAATCTGATTTCCATATTACAAGCTTGGCTTATTTAAGGGGCTAGAATGGCGTTATGTAAAAAATTCCGCCAAATATTAAAAGTTCGGATTCGAAATGAATAGATACGTACTGGACAATATCAGTGGGTGCTGTATAGGAGGTCGAAATACCAGTTACCAGGTCTCGGAGAGTTACAGACACTGTGGGGTTGGTAGTGCCAGGCTGAAATAAGAAAGCACAATTAGTACTGGTTTATAGCCGGTCTCGTCTATAGTTAGCAGTCGTAACTATCTTACGAAGTAAAAGGTACACACATAAATAAAGTAGGCCACTTACAAAACTAATACGATAGACTTGCTAGACATACTCGTGCCACTCAAGGCCCTTTGTGTATTTGCGAGCCCTGCAATCGGCAATGCGCAAAACCTGTTCTCATATACTTTCACTGCATTAAATAGATACGATAAGTAACTGTATACATAATACCTATGTCAATGAAGTTTATGGTGTAATATCTTGCTAACTTTGGTGATAACAAGGCTTGTGGCAGATAATAGGCCGATATTTTGCCCCAGCAACAATGTCACCTCAACTTGGAGCAGATTAGTATTCTTTGCACTGCAAAACACACTAATCAGCGTCGTACTGCATACATTGTCTCCGCAAGAAAGTCCACCAGTATTTGTTTTTTAGGCCCACGTCAAGGTCTTAGGCAGGATTTTTGACACTACTTCATATAAAAATTATGTTGAATCGATGCTTGAGTTACAATTCACACTCAAGTATGGTTTTTGAATACGGGCCTCAGTGCGAGCAGATGCTCGCACTGAGGCCCGTATTCAAGGCCCTTGAGTATCATCTCCTTTGAAAACTCAACATACAAAACTCACTCAACAACTCCATACGAGTGTATTGAGACTGTTTATATTATTGTAATGAGATACCGGCAAAACTAATCTGTTTCTCATATCAATGTGACTTTGATCTGGAATACGATGTTTCCGTTTCGGATCGGAAAACCATTCGGTGGAAATCGAGCAATCCAAACGTTGACCTACATTGCAGATACTAGATAGGATACTCACCTACATACCTATTTACCTAGATAGTTTAGTATAATGTTTAAATATGATAATTAAGATCGTTTGAGTCGACCTTGACTCATACGAACTTACTTACTTACTTACTTTAGTTTACTGTAGTCTTTGAAAATCACCGCAAACACATTGCTCATAAATAGTAACCCATAACTGCACTCGTCGTGGTCACGCAATAGTAATTTTCTACAACTTACATTTACATTTCATGTTTTATCTAAATATGTATATTAGTGACGTAAAGTAACTCAATGTTACGCTTTCATAACTAAACCGCTTTACTGATGTTTTTTTTCCAGACCACTAAACGTAAACTAAAGAGGCAAGCAAGCGTACGGCCCACTAGATGGTAAGCGGTTATCGTAGCCTATGTACGCTTGCAACATCATAGATATCACTTGCGTGTTACCACCCTAAGACGTTAGATGGAAAGTCTCATGTGCCTGTAATTTCACCACCGCTCGCATTGCTGCTTGGCGGCAGAAGTATGGTGGGAGTCCTTCCCCGGACGAGCTCTATCACAAAGAACTCTACTACTCTTAGAATGTAGATGAAATTTGGCACAGAAATAGTTTAAAGTTTATAAGAAAAGGCAAGGATTATTTTTTATTAATTATGCGCTCAAGGTAAACCTCGGGAGCAGCTAGTTTTATCAGAAATTCTTGTGAACTAGTATTTGTAAACATATTCTTAATAAAGTTAAAATATTTTGTCTGAAATTCGTCTGAAATAAATTGTAAGTTTAGAAACTCACTAAAACCGAGCCCCACTAAATCGTCACAGCGACCTATGTGATCTTACTCCCCTTTGTCCTTAGAGACTAGCTGGGCTGCTACTGCATACAAAGAGAAGTAATTAACTTAAGAAATTGTGTCCGCCACAGAGACATGTAGTTAAACTACTTACTAACAACATTAATTAGAAGTTGTACCGCATCGTCGTCGACACGACATGTAGTTCATTTGGAAAGAGCTTTGTATCTGACTGAGACACTTTGAACTCACTTCGTATTTCAGTAAAATACTTTGTTAGATTGTATAATTTACACGTTAACGATTGTTTACATTAGCATCATCATAATCATATAAAAAAATAGACTTTCATTGTTGGACGTGGGCCTCCCCCTAAAGCGCCGATTACGATTGATCTCAAGCCATCACCATCCAACTTCCTGAGACTACTTTAATGCCATCGGTCCATCGAGTGGAGGGCCGTTTTATACTTCGTTTTTTAGTTTGTGGTCGCCATTTGAGAACCTTATTCCCCAGCGATTATCGGTTTTGCAATCTATCTGCGGATGTGTGAACCTATAATTTTAGTTAATATCCCAATACAATAACATCATTGTTTGACGACCGATGTGACGCAGCGGGCGCAGGTCCGCCTGCAACGCAGAGGTTGCGGGTTCGATTCCCGCCTTGGGACAAATGTTTTTACGATCTACAAATATTTGTTCCGGGTGTTCTGGGTATTTTCTATATATAATAAAAAATATCTATCTATGTATTGTATTGTATTAAATATAATTATATCAGTCATCTGGTACCCACAATACAGCTCTGTTTAACAGCAGCTTACCTTGGGGCTAGATGATGCTGTGTGGATTGTCCAGCATTATTTACTTAATTATTTATTTATTTTGACGACCAATGTGGCGCGGTGAGCGAAGGTCCGCCTGCGACGCAGAGGTTGCGGGTTCGATTCCCGGCTTGGGACAAATGTTTGTAGGATCTGCAAATATTTGTTCCGGGTGTTCTGGGTGTTTTCTATGTATAATAAAAAATATCTATCTATGTATTGTATTGTATTAAATATATAATAGTCATCTAGTACCCATAATACAGCTCTGTTTAACAGCAGCTTACTTTGGGGCTAGATGATGCTGTGTGGATTGTCCAGCATTATTTATTTATTTATTTATTTATTTAACTTGTCAATTTTCATTTTCAGACGCCATTCTTTCACCGTTTCGGAGAAACGCACAAACTTTTTGTAAAGTTTGTCCTCAATTATAATCAATTACATATTCGATTTCTTAGTTATTAGTCCAAGAACACACACTTTACAAGCACCAGGGTCAGGACAAGTACTCGATTAAATATGAAATTGTTACAATAAATTAGTTTTTGCCTTATGCTTCGCTCGTTCTTAGAATTACAGCATGCGGCAGCTGCACCATCGATAATTAATTGTAATATAGGTTAGTATAACTCACCTTTGGATACCGTATCTCGTGGTGCTGTGTGTACTGGTAGTTGACGGAGCCAGGCACACCGTAATGCGGAACCCTCATCACCCGCACGTTGGTGTCGTCAAACGTCACGTACGCTAGCTTACTTCCATCTTTTGAGAACCAGAGAGCGTTGTTTGTGCCAAAGATCTCCTCTGAAAAGAGATTCGTCTTCAATTAAATTTTTGATTAAGTGGCCTTTGTTGGTGCACAATTATTCCAATGATACCGTTTTATTCATATACCCTTGTGATTTTAAAACGCCCAGTAATTTAGCAGTTTGTTCTCGCATTGTCAAGAGAGTCAAGAGAGTCAAGAGAAGTCAAATGATTATCACCCCAGAAAATAAATACAGCAGACATAAACGTCCCCTCATAATTAGGTACACCAACCATTCCTTTTTTTTCTCTCCATCGAAAGGTTGTCTGAAAGAAATCGCTTCTAAGCGATAAGACCGCCCATCGTACTAAAATTATAAAATGTGTTTTGTTTTTATGTTTGTATTATTGTTATGGTGTACAATAAAGTATTTTTCATTTCATTTCATTTCAAACGTCACATTATTTTAAGTGGTTTTAAAAAAATATTAGAGCTGAAACATGCCCGAGATTAATATTAACAGTTAGTATTGAGGAGTAAAATGCTAGCGCTTTTTTAATAAAAAAATTCTATTATCAAATGATATAAAAAACAAATGAAGACGACCTAGATAGATGAGTCATTAAAAATAAAAAAAATACCTTCATAAACCCAATCAGGTATGCCGTTATAGATCACGTTCAGTTGTCCTGTCGTGGTGAGCTGTACAGGATTGCTGCTCAAGCTCGATTGATAGTAGATGTTGTTGAAGTAGACAAACGCAAATGCATTGCCCGAAGGACCCCACACAAAATTCTGGAGGTAGGGCTCTTCGGTATCGGGAAGGTTTGCTGGAGAGATCTCGGTTTCATTGTTGTTGGTGACATCTACAACCGTGTAGCGTGCTAGGAAACTGTATCTGTAAACCTGAACAGATTTGGCTTTGTAAGTATACAAATGTTTTAGATCATCATTTTGACACTTTTTTTTAATACTACTAAAGTGGTAACCAAGCGTACGGCCCACTTGATGGTCAGCGGTTACCGTAGCCTATGTACGCATGCAACATCAAAGATATCACTTGCGCGTTACCACCCTGAGACGTTAGATGGTAAGTCTCATGTGCCTGTCATTTCACCGAAAACCATACCCTTCGAACCGGAACACAGCAATGCGAGCATTACTGCTTGGCGGCAGAAATAGGTATGGTGGTAGTCTTTCCCCAGACGAGCTCTATCTCAAAGAACTCTACTACTCTTAAGGACACTTTTAAGGACACTGCTAGGACACTGGTCTAGTCTCGAATGAAAGTGTACCACGTCATACAACCTATGGCAATGCTGCATGTTACGTAGCGCGTCTTTGGGACTTTTTTTTGGATGTGCCGGTTTCATCATGATGTTTTATTTCACAGTTCAAGAGCGCATACATTTTTCTAATAGAAAATTCAGTCATATACGACTAGTTTCAAAAACACGACCGCAGGATGGAGTCACTTAGCACTGAACCGAACACTATACATTTTTACAGATTAACTATATCTATAGCAAATTTTTACATGAACAATAGTAAATATTATTACCAAACACCAAGCAAAAGAGCAGAGCTGTTGTTATGCTAAAATTATGAGTATACAATAGATTCAGAGACACCAAGAAAAACAGCATGGTATAAAAGATACATATTGGCACAAGTGTTCATTAGAATGTAATAATAATAATATTATAATAAATAATGACGACCTCAGTGCCGCGGCGTACAATTAATGCCTGTTTGAGAAACGAGAAAATGTGGGTTTGATTCGCGCGAGGGGAACTAACAGTCACTCTATCTGGTTTCCTAATAAAAGCATAAAAGCATCCTAGTCGTGGGTTCAAACCCGGTCGTGCACCAATAGATTTTTCTGTTCGAAAAATTTATGTGCGCAATGCCAGTGCTCTCATACGGTGAAGGAAAACATCGTGTGGAAACCGGCATGTCCAAGAACTAAAAATTCGAAAGACCATCCACTAATCCGCATTGGGTCCGCGTGGTGGATTAAGACCCAATCACTCTCGCCTGAGAGTAGGCCAGTGTCCCAGTAGTGGGAACATTAGAAGGCTGTCATGATTATCCTAGCAAAAGACACTTTGTTTAGGGCTAAGCAGCTCTGTGTAAAAATGTCCGCCCATAATATTTATTATACAAACGGGTTTTATACCTAAATATATTTTATTTACTACTATGTACTATATGTTAAATTATATCTTCGGTGCTATGTGCTAGTTTTCGGTAAAATTGATATTAGGTAACCACCCGAATATCTAGGCAAAAGATAAGTATTTATAAAAAAACTGTTCAAATCGAGTGTTGATAAATTAACATGAGGCACGCTTATGAGGTAGCAGGAAGATTAACCTGCTAGTATTGGTGAAGATAACGTATGATAATTTGCACTTGTGCATATTCTGCTACTACAATGGCATAATAATGAAGTGTCATGTCTTGTTTTTATGGAAATGCTTTGCAAATATCGTGTAAAAATAAAAAAATAAAAATAAGCTATAAGTATTATTCATAGTTTACTGGATGATTTATATAAACTAATGGACACCGTACAAAAATATTAGCCCAATCCAAACATCTTGTAATAAACTATTCCGATTAGAGCATTATTTTTTACAAAATTTCATTATTCAAATCATGATTCCAATACTTCTTGGGAAAATTTGCAATTTGTTACTAGTTTAAATATTTGCATTTGTTTGATTGTTTGCGCTAACATCTGGCACTAAAACGTGCTTAAAGGACCGCCGATCAGATAAACTTATAGCGTACAGGTTGGCTTAAAAAAAACGATGAAACAATTTCAAATGTAAAAAGAAAATAACAATAACTGTTAAAACAATTTTTTTTTGACACCAAAATGTATATTGAATATATCTGTTCTGAGACAGTGAACGAAATTTAACATTTTGGATACCTAAATATCTATTACACTGGTAAAAAATAACGGCTTTCAATACCCTGTTTTGTTTCACTCTCGAAATAGTCGGATCGTTTTGAGATACCCTGTTTAGCAAAGGAACTTACTGGATTAACATTGTAGGAGAGAACAACGTGATTGCCGTCAGGAGACAGTAGTGTCACTCTAGACGATTGCTGCAAAACCTGAAAAAAAAATCAAGAGTAGTCAAGGGTTTATTACCTTTTTTTTTTGTTTTATACAACTAAAGTGGCAACCAAGCGTACGGCCCACAAGATGTTAAGCGGTTACCGCAGCCTATGGGCACTTGCAATACCAGAGGTATCACTCACGGGTTGCCACCCTGAGACTTAGATCGAAAGTCTCATGTGCCTGTAATTTCACTGGAAACCATACCCTTCGAACCGGAACACAGCAATGCGAACATTACTGATTGGATCAAAATAGTCGACCAAAATAATCAAAAACACAACACGAAGTTTAGGCCCTTGCTAGCTTAGGTGAAAAACTGTTGTATGCTCGCTTAAAGCTGGATAAAATCTAAGTTCTAAGTAGTTTGTCTTCTTGAGTAGTTTTGAATACAAAATGACGGTTTTAAGTGAGTGAATTGGTAATGTATAGCGTTAGAGTAGAGCAGAAGCAGCGAGACGATATCATGCATTACACAGTAGCTTCCCGTCTGCAATGCGCAGTTTTGGAAGTTTATCGTTGACCTTACTGCCTGAAGAACCTAAAAAGTTCTTTTACTTATTTAAATTCAATTTAATTTATGTAAAATTGTTCTGAAACAGAAAATATATCATGTTCTCCGTCTTTTAGATGGAATTAGTAATGTGAATTCTATATCTTTTATTGCATTCTTGTGCTGTTTTTTTTTATCTAGTAGTCTGTCTGGTACGGTAGGTAACCAACGAGCTTTTACGTAAGTGCAGGTTTAATTAGTTATACATGATGTCTGGTTGCTATAGTACGGCACTCCAGTTTCCAATACTTATAATATACAGGAGAAATGTCAGAATTACACATGTATAGTTCTCTCGGCGGATCCAGGCTTCCGTAAAGTTAGCTGTTTCGATGCGCAATGGAGCTTTTTCTAACTAAATTGTCTTTGCGCATCACAAACAGCTAACTTCACGGAAGCCTAGATCTGCCGAGAGAACTGTACCTAGGTATATGTAGTGCGGTATCCAATATTTATTAATTACCTCGGAAGTGTTGACGATAAGAGCCGTTGTACTATCCGTGTCAAAATCGTACAAGATCAAGTCTCCGTTCTCGTTCCTGTACAACACGTCGCTTCCTGCAATTAAACACTCGAGTAAAGAAATTATTCCACATTTCAGTGCGTTATTATGTCTATTGTTAGCGATGCTTACAACAGTTAGCGGTATCGTTATAATTATCTTGATGTCTCACTCTTGGCTACATGCATACACGTTACAGGAAATAACTGATTCTTACGAACTTACTGAATATAGATCTTACAAATTATAAGTACTGTTGTGATATTTAGCAAAAAGTATAACAACGCGCGAGTGACTGGGACGGTCAATGAATCTAATATTTAGCCATTGCAGAGCCTTATTATACCACTTTGAGAGTTTACTTTTATGAGAGATTTGGTTTATAAACGTTCTGTAGTGGTGTAGGTAATTGTGCCTCAAGTATTATTCCTGTTCTAATGCAAGCGTATATTATTATGTATAGCATAACATTGTAAAGTTGATGAAATCGAGGCAGGTTAATGAAAAGTGACCCAATAAAATTATCTTTCGCCCTATCTACGAGCAGTATCTATTACTCCGTCGATATTATTATACTACGCTATAATTTCACTCTCGGATGGTGACGACCGTGATCGGATTCTATAAAAGCCTACCGGTCTGTTGGAAGTTGATCGATTTAGCAGAGAACTAATGGGCCCAACGCGGTAACCCATTAGGCATTAATTAGGTCTTTGGGGAATGGAAGTTTGTTTTTCGTTCAGTTTATAAAGTAGTCGTAGTCCTTGATAAACAAGCACTGCTGGCTAAAACTCTAAAGTGTCGCCAAAATATGAATCCTATCGTACCATTTGTCAATCAAAATATTTCATCTTATATTTCGACCTACCTACTTTTGTACTTACTTTGGATAGGAAATTCCTGTAAACTTTCTGTTTGAAATAAAAATATTTGTATTTGTAATATAAAATGCAAAAGTAGATGCTAGACGTATTTATTTATAATCAAGTTTTTTTATTGATACATGGGGCTCAATGCTTCCAACACAATGACATGAAAATTACAGCAGCATTGTCGAGTTTTGACGGTTTCGCTATACTGAAAGGGTCTGTTTACCTATCATAGTATAAATATATATTAAAGCATAATATTTATCTTCTGGTGGTAAGCAAGCACTATTCTATTTTACAATATATTTTCTTCTGGTAAATAGTTACTGATATCTATGGACGTTTGTAACACCGAATTCACGCTTCGAGGCACCGTTGTCTTGGGATTTTTAACAAAATGTATTAAAAGTAAGTAAGTTCGTATGAGTCAGTGGCTAACTCTGGTTTATGAAATGATCACATGTAAGAAAAAGCCAACGACAGGCCTTTTCTTTGAATTAAATAAAATAAACAAAAATACCTGAGGTCCAAGTAGCATTGAACGATGTAGGCGAGAACACTCCGTTGATAATCTCGTCTCGTTCAATAGGTGCTGGTGGTGGAGGGGTCGGCTCCGGTGTGGTTCCTACAGTGGTTGGGGCTGGAGTAGGAGCAGTGGTCGTGGTTGGCACTATAGGCTGCGTCGGCGACGGCGGTACTACCAACGTCGTGCCTTCAGTGGTGGAGACTATAGGTTCAGACACTCCACCCTCGTTTCCGGATAGCACAACCACAAGGGTTATGACTATAGCGACGATGGCCACCATCACAATAAATCCAACTATTAGCGTTGTTTTCTTCTTTTTAACTGGCACCAGAACCTTGAATATAAAGTGTGTTTCAGGTTTATATTCAGTGTGAGCATATCAGTTAAAAAGAGTTATTCCGGAGCACAGAAAATACTAGCCCGATTTTTTTTATAAAGTACTCAAACAATGTAAATAAATAATTAAAAGACAGTTCAAAAATGATTTGAACAGGGCCCATTTGATTAAAATTATGAAAAACTACCGAAAATAGAAAAAAAACACTTGTTTATAACATTTTACAACTGGTTGTTTTGTAAGATTACAAAAAAACTGTTTTTTTCCAACCCTGGAGCATTTAGAATATGAGTGTCTATACTTAGTAGGTACTCATAAAATTATTTTTAAATGTATACCTCTTATGAAACCACAATACTTTTATTGATTAGATGATAGGGCAGAAGCTCACAAAATATTATTCACCGACTAACCTAAAAGTCACATTTGGCTGACAATGCCGTCATAACTGGGCACTTAAGTACAGTCGCGTTCACAAGTGAATTCTTAGTTTTATTCTTAATCGCGTGTAATCATAATCATAATCATAACCATAATCATATTTATTTATTACTTCACGTTGGTACACATAGGATCTTAAATTCTAATCTTCTTATTTACTTTATTAAAAAAATAATTTATGTGTGTTAGTCTCGGTAAAACTCGTGAACGGCTGGACCGATTTGGCTGTTTTTGTCTCGAAATATCTGTAAGAGTCCAAAAGGTTTAAATGTTTAGAAAATATATAAAAATTACGCGAGTGCAACCGCGCGGGTCAGCTAGTTTCTTAATAAATTGTTTTATGTAGGAAGTGAGATAATTGACGAATTCCCAAAAAAACGTACTTTATTGCCCTAATAAATATTATTTTACTGAATCAATAACTAAACAAATTTAAATTGTGTAATTAAGTTTACTTTTTTAGTCTGTTATGTTACCCTCGTTGTGAAGAAAACGTGATTTCTCAAGTGTATAAAGCGTTGTACATTTTTTATATTTTCATTATTTTTTTCATCACCCGCTTGTTGAACTATTATTCCTCCCTTATCTCCCATGGGTGTCTTCGAGTAAATGTCAAGTTGGCTAGTTACCGGTACCTAGCTGTCCTTGGTCAGTGCACCGTCGAACCGACGCAGTTACACGACGGTTCTTAGCTTACTTAACATTACTTGAAGATCATGATGGCCTCTATGATGTGCTCTAAGGAACTTTGAATTCGTTAAAATAGAATACCTCAAGTATATTTACTTATATTTAGGTTTCATTATCAATGTAAACTTATTTTAATTAAGTAAACTCTACAAAATAACTCCTAGGCGCCACAGCAGTAGTACATCGTGAGGCTTTAGCACTTAAAAAAATACGCGTCTTTAGTCAAAATTAAATACAGGAAAGCCCGGTTTTTGACCGCTAGTCAACGCAACCAATGGTTAAAATTAATATTAATATAAATAATCTATATAATGCTGGACAATCCACACAGCATCATCTAGCACCAAGGCAAGCTGATGTTAAATAGAGCTGTATTATGGGTACTAGATGATTGCCACGGAGAGTTTGCGAACGGTCCCGCAGCTCTGTCCAGAAACCGAGGACGATGGAACATCGTGGGCTTTTTTAGTCGGTAGGACGTCACAGTTTTTCTGCGACGGGGAGTCCGACATAGCCCGACTGCATCCCCCGCAGGTGGGTATGCGTAAATGCATTTTTGCCCACGTAAAAAAAATAAATAAATGGGTACTAGATGACTGATATATAGGTACATACTTAATACAATACAATACATAGATAGATATTTTTTATTATATGTATATAGAAAATACCCAGAACACCCGGAACCAATATTTGTAGATCGTACAAACATTTGACCCGAGGCGGGAATCGAACCCGCAACCTCCGCGTCGCAGGCGGACCTGCGCCCGCTGCGCCACATCGGTCGTCAATTGACAGCATGCTTTTCATTTTCAGTCTTATTCATTTGAAGTATTGACATGGATAATTACTTAGTTGACCATGGATAACATAAATTATATTAACTTGTATTACGTCTTATCTACCAATTAAATTTAAACAATGAATGATTAAATAACTCGTTTTATTGAACGAGTTATTTAATCATTCATTGATTTAATCAATCATTAATTCTCTCAACACCAATTATTACAATATTAATTGTAAGAATTCCTTTCTACCAAATCTAAGTAGGTTGTATAATTGAGTAATTAAGTAGAGTCTGTGCTAATAGCACGAGAGTACGAAAAGGGAAAACGAGTAATCGTGAATACTTCCGCTCTTCCCAACATGGGGCCTATAGATATCTCCCTTTATGAGACAGTGAACATTATCTACCTACTGAGTTCAGAATACTATGATGTAATTATTTTTTTTTTTCTAAGAATAAGGCTCTTTATCTATCTGAGTTAAATGAAATGGAAAGATTATGATATGGACACTAAACAAAAAATTCGGGCAACTACGAGTACTGATTGATTAACTCATCTGATTCATTTTTTGTTTGACTGAGCAAAGCTATATTATTAAGCATGTATTTCTTTAAATAAAAAGTCTAACGTAGTGTAGCTATAACAATAACGAGCTAAAACTAAAATACATAGCGTGTTATGTCAATGTAAGGTTAGCTTTAAATCTCACAACATAGGTACTACTGATTATTTGGTCGTTTGCTTCAATGTTAATCGAGCTTCATTATAAGGGACACATTGGCATAGTTTATAGTCTACACACAATATAGGCAGTTATTTACCTGTGTACTAGGTATTTAAAGAAGAGTTTTATGCTATTATTTCAGAAAAGATTTGTACTCTACATGTAGACCATTATATAGACATAATAATAAAATGCACTCCATCCACATTATACTACCCAAAAACGGTTCAAAGAAAAAGTGTTAATTTATCGTGTAGAGTTTTCTTAGTGAATCTAGTAAAATGAATGTGGTTTGGTATTTGAAATAATTAAAAATCTTACTTTTTCAGCTCTACATTTTGTAGATTCACATATACAAAGTCACTTTATAAGTCACGTAGTTATGTCTACTATGCTCACTTGTGATCAATGCTGAATAACCCGCGTGACTGATAAACAGAGAGTATGATGCATCGATTGTGAAAAAAACTCTTCAATGAATGAATCACAATGTATATAATCTCAAGAGCAAACTATGTTTATTATAAATTTTTCACAGGCATTCCGATCACTGAACACGATTTGAATGGACGTGCAGAGTCGAATGGTTTTTCTCGAGTCCCAAGACCTTGATTAGAATTTTAAGGAGAGATTAACTGGTCTCGCCTACGAAACGGTCGCACAGAACGCATTATGTATGTCTTAGACCCTTATTTTTTTTCATGGAAGAGAAGCGAAAAAATTATTATTTCATTTATTCGACCAAATTCGAATAAGCACAATTTTCCGAATAAATCGTAGTTATTCGCGAGTAAACTGACATATTACTTGTATTTAACATCTTATTCCCCAGAATAGTTATTCCAAGTTTGGTTGTATCCAATCAAACCTAAATGAAATATTTTTTCCGCCTAAAGAGGTTTCCGGTATAATTACAAGTGATATTATCAAGCTGCAAGCGTATATTACATAGGCTACCGGTAACCCTCAGACAATTTGTCTGAGCGGTAACACTGTGTTATGTGTGTCACTTCATTAGATACTTGATGATTCTTAGATGGGCGAACCACATCAGAAATAAACTAATAACGCCCTACGAACTCAAATGGGTTTAAGTTTATCCATGTAAAAATGACGTAATCGTGAGTTGCGTACGTTGAGTACGTGGGACCAGTCTGTCGCTGCCATAACTCAGGGTTATCGTAGTTTATTATAACCGGCCGTTCACCTATTCTGTTTGAGGGTTTAACTTCATAACAATAGCGACTTTACTAAAGCGTTGTAAGCATGGAGATTAGGGAAATATCTAGCTTAATTATATTCAAAATTAAAGCACTTGTAAATAGAGCTAGACATAACGTAAAGCTCCATTGGTCTATGCAAATTAAGATCGAAAGCTAAACTATCTTAGAGACTTTTCACCACAGAACAGATAATCTATACTAATATTATAAAGAGGAAAGATTTGTATTTTTGTATTTTTGTTTGTTCGAATAAACTCAAAAACGACTGGTCCGATTCTAAAAAATCTTTCACCATTAGAATGCTACATTATCCTTGAGTCCCATAGGCTATATTTATTACTAGCGACCCGCCCCGGCTTCGCACGGGTGTGGTTTCATTGCATCCGCGCGAAGCTGGAACGGACTATATATATACATATCATTAGTCATTCTTCTAGGGAAGCAATACAACCTAATAATTCGATAACAGCAAATAATTACAGTTGCATTTTTGTAGATTTTTGACAATTTCGCCGTACCGTGTAATGTACATGTTCTGCGGCCATACTAAAAGTGGTTAAAGTTTGATCGTGCAACTGTAATTTTGTTGCCGAAATTGTGAAAAATCTACAATTCAACTGCAATTTTTCAGTAATTTTATTAGCAACATTTTATAGGTCAAGTAGAACTACTGATAAGAAAACACAGAATCTCAGTATTTTCTTTAGCTGTTTAGAGTCCTCACAAACTTTTACCTGATCGCTGGTGCCCATTTCCATTGTAGAGTTGCTGTTGTCTTGAGCCATGGTGGAATGCTGGCCTTGACCTACGGACAAAACCAAACCGTTAATAAAAGTAAGTTCGTATAAGTCAGTGGTCAACTCTGGTGACGGAGTGAATAATAAATACTCGGCTCTAGTCTGAAAAATTTTGTAAAAGCCGGGACCGCACCCAGTTGAAATAGCAAATGACGGTGACCCTGTGGGACATCTAACCAGCTACGTCACGAGTGGTGATACTACAATTAGGTGCACAAATAATCATCTGGAGAGGTGCTTATCTGTTTTATCATACAAAGTTTAATCACGGAGGTTTTATCAATTTTAATCCTACTACTATTATAATTGCAAAAGTAAAGAGTGTTTGGGAGTAGATAATAGTTATCTATTATGTACTATTATTTTTAGTGACTAAATTGTACAGGAAGTTAAGCATTATCCGCGGGGTCAAGACTTGGATAGGTGACCGCCAATGTAATCTTTATTAGGGTCGGTCCCAGAATTTAAAAATCGTTAGGCAATGACGTCGGCCTTTGTGCGGCTAGAACTAAAAATATAGACACAGTTAATGAGACTAATCTCAGAAAGAAGTAAGTAGAAGGTAGACTAGAGTTTAACCAAATTGTCTGCGCATATATTATAATAAAATGTATGTCAAGTTACTAAAGTTTTGATAGTATTATTTTCTAGCCACAGCCAAATAGTTCCCTTATAAGCAGTCAGTCACTTGCAGAGTCATTCGATTTGTGTTTTTATTATCTATATTGTGGATAGTAGTGTAAGACCTACAACTAGGTAAATTCTCACACAGGTTTGTGTTTAGTAAAGGCATTTTTGTGGACCTACTGATTGATAGAGTCGCAATAAATGATTTGGTGCCGCGTATGACTATTGCATTTCTCAATAATATTAATGTTCACTCACCACGTTTAATATAAATCCCACTTCGCAACAAACACTAGCCCACTACAGACAACCCAGTAAACTAAATATCTCAAACGATTGAAGATTATGTTAATCTATCAATTATCGACAAGATAATAGGCGTCACACCGTGATAATACCTTTATTTAATCTTATTGTACTGTTAGCAGGTACTTCTTTTCTTTCGCTTATTAATTATACGAACCTTTGTTCTGTTTGAAAATTCAATTAAACTTAAAAGTTAGACAAAACAACATTCGCTCGAGAAGTAGAGCTTTCTTCAAAATACAGAACAATAAACTGTCACGAAACTTTGCCTTGTTTGCAAAATATTGGCTATATTATCAACATCATTAACATCAAAATGCCTAGACTTGAGCCATTACCACCGGTATCCTACAATCGCTATTATACATCGGTTTATTTTTATTGGAGAGCCGTCCTACACATGTTTACGTATACGCATTTGCCATGCGAGGACCCTTGTTCCTTTGCGGATCGGTTCTGCGTTGGCCTGCCCACTGCCACTTCAACTTGCTAAATTATGAAAGATGTCGGTGTCCTTGGTTTTACTTTTCGATTTCTTCTCGATCTCCATTCAGATTTTTTTCATGCGGACTCTATATAACATTATTGAAGAGACTGGTGGTCAAGTGAGAGCACTGGTGGTCTAGGAGTAGTGAACCCGCCATGCGATTCTAAGGTCGTGGGTTCAAACCCGGTCGTGCACAAATAATTTTACTATTCAAAAAGTTTATGTGCGTAATGCCAGTGCTCTCTTAGGGTAAAGAAATACAAAGTGCGTGAGGAAACCGACCAAGAACTATAAATTTGGGAGAACATGTTCCATCCACCAATCCGCATTGGGTCCGCGTGGTGGATTAAGACAATCGCTCTCGTTCAAGAGTAGGCCAGTTTCCCAGCAGTGGGAACATAAGAAGGCTGCAATGATGACCGTAGTGAAACACTTAGCATAGCTCTAGCCATTACTCGTTGTGCAACTGGTCTGGGTGTTTCTTTGTATTAAAGTATGTAAGAAAAAAAACATATTATTATGTGTATTCTATCAGCTAATAACGTCTGTCAGTTTCGCTATAGTATGTAAGAAAAAAACATATTATTATGTGTATTCTATCAGCTAATAACGTCTGTCAGTTTCGCTATAGTATGTAAGAAAAAAAATATTATTATGTGTATTCTATCAGCTAATAACGTCTGTCAGTTTCGCTATAGTATGTAAGAAAAAAAACATATTATTATGTGTATTCTATCAGCTAAAAACGTCTGTCAGTTTCGTTATAGTATGTAAGAAAAAAAACATATTACTATGTGAATTCTATCAGCTAATAACGTCTGTCAGTTACGTTACGCCACGAACACTTCTTTTTTTCACCCAAGTACTAATATCTGTTATGTGCCCCAAGTTTCAGTACCTCTACAGGACTCTATACACACAGGTACGTACTAGAAAGTATGTCAACCACAAATCAAATTTGGTCACGAGGTGCAGTGTAGTGCCTCCGTCAAGCATGTACTCAAGCTCTCGATGTTATTTGAAACTCGCTCCTGAAGTGGCGGTGCGATTATCCCCAAAGCTTTTCCATTTCCGTGCAAACCCCGCAATTTCCCTAGCTTTTCCAATAAATTTCCTTTCCCTGGTTATTTTCCGTGTTTACAAGAACACTTGACTATAGCGCTAACCTGTTGTTTTGTTGGTGTAGCATGTCAAAATAAATAGGTATGAAATAGGTATGGCAGTAGCGAGATAAGAGTATATTAACTCGTCCAAAGGAAATATTGCTGAAGCAACGCCATTTTTGGGTCCATCACAACAACATTTTACCTTACAGTATATTTTTTTATTACTGTGTGTGTCCAAAATATATTATTATGCTATATTTTTCTGCAGACTGTGGTGATGTCATGCAATGCGATGTAGTTGTAATTGACACGTTTTTTTTATTTATTCAAAAAGTACCAAACCGGTTTCGATAAAAAATTTAAGGGACCTATTCTAAAATACTAACAATCAAAATTCATAACTGGCGGACAAATCTGACAAACACACAAAAATACAAATAAATAAATAAATAATGCTGTGAATCCACTCAGCAAAGCAGAGCTTGTGTTATGTAGGGTACTAGATGACTGTTAAACAATACATACCTACATGTAATGTAATTATGTACTTACATATTTTAATTTGTTATTAAATATTTCCTATTGTTAAGAGTAGTAAAGTTCTCTGTGATAGAGCTCGCCCGGGGAAGGACTACCACCATACTTATTTCTGCCGCCAAGCAGTAATGCTTGCATTGCTGTGTTCCGGTGTGAAGGGTATGATTTCCGGTGAAATTACTGGCACATGAGGCTTTCGATCTTAGCCTCAAGGTGGCAACCCGCGAGTGATACCTCTGGTATTGCAAGCGTCCATAGGCTGCGGTAACCGCTTGTGGGCCGTACGCTTAGTTGCCACTTGAGTTGTATAAAAAAAAAACATAAATTGAATAATAATAACTAATACCTACATAGATAGATATTTTTTATTATACCAAAAAATAAAATATTTTTTATTACACGAAAATACCCAGAACACCCGGAACAAATATTTGCAGATCATACAAACATTTTGTTCCAAAGCGGGAATCGATCCCGCAACCTCATGCGTCGCAGGAGGACCACCGGCGCCGGCGCCGCGCCACATCAAACGTCAAAAAAAACAACAACGACAAAAAAAAAACAGTCGAATAACCTCTTTTTTCGAAGTCGGTTAAATTTGTTTCAAATTTAGCTAATTTTTGCGCAATAACCCCACAGGCTAGCCCACAGCGGGAATTAGTTTTCTGGTAGAAACACTAATTCGGAGCTAAACCTAGCTCAAAGCTAAAGCCGCGCGCTGAAAGACATTTTAAAGAAGAAATGCAATCACGATTGGATCGCTAACAAGGTTACCGCTCTTGAAAACTCAAAGTACCTATCTACCTACATACTTACTATCACTTGTGTCGTGTCTCTCCGATTCGAGATCATTGAGTGGGCTGACCCTGAACCGGAAGGTACAGTCAACTCATCAAAGATCTACATATTCGTATAAAACCCTTTGGCAAAGTGAATTTTTATACTTTTACGTAACACCAAACGTCCACAAAAAATAAAAATTTGTTCAAATTGCATAGAGAGTTCTGCGTCAGCCAATCTACACAAAAATATCCGTCTATGGCTTAGAGATGTCGATAAGATTAAAACCACAAATTAAACTTTCGACTGCTGAGAACTGCAAGCATAATGTATACCATACCATGCATGTGGATGTGTCGGTAGATAAGTCAGCCGAATTGAGCAATCTTGGATAAGGAAGCAGTTTCAATTTAAAATCTAATTTCGACAGAGCGATTTCTAGTAAGATACGTAATTGGTTGCTATTTTGCTGTGCACTTACGGTCTGTTTTATCAGTATCCGTGTTCAGAAAGACGACTAGAATTATTAATGAAAGTCCCAATTATGTAATGAGTGACGCAAAACAAACATTTTCTTTAGAGCCTCATCTCCCAGCACGGATACGACCCTTTTTGACGCTTGTTCTCAATTTTCTTTTTTTATTTGGTGATACACTTTTCAGCAAGGGTCTGTCTTGGAATTAAGCTGTAGAGGAGTCCACATGGTGTTCTGCTCTCATTTGGAACAGTGCACCGAAGTACCAACTGCAACCCTTGGACTCTTTACAGCGCAGAGCGTTAAGAATAATCGATCTACTGTCACTATCACTAAGGATCTTGAGCTACTAAGCATACGCCGAAATATCGGTGCGCTTTGCGTCTTTTACAAGATTTTTATGGGGAATGCTCTGAAGAATTATTCTACGTGATCTCGGCATCATTTTTTTATAACCGAACGTCTCCCCACCGCGAGCGGGCTCACCCGCATCTGGTGGATGCGTGGAGGTCCCACACAGTACGCTTCACTCGCTCGTTCCTCCCGCACACCTGCAAGATGTGGAATGAGCTCCCGTCTGATATTTTTCCATTAGGTTTTAACATGGGCGTGTTTAAGAGGAAAGTTAAGGGCTTCCTAACATGTAGGCAACGCTTCTGTGATACCTAACATAGTGTTGCAGATGTCTATAGGCGCCGATGACCGCTTTCCATCAGGCGGCTTGTCTGCTTGTTTGTCTTAGGACATAAAAAGAAAGAATCAAGTCATGCGGCTCATCAGATTATCAGATTATCAGGGCATTATCAGTAGCAAGTTTTGGGGTTACGAGGGCAGTGCAATGCCACGCAGAACGGCAGACCGACTCCATGGTGCTGTAAACTTTGCTCAGAAACTGGTCCGAGAGTGATTGGGCTGTAATCCACCACGAAAAATGAATACGGATTCATACTCGTAGATCAAACGTTGGTCTATAACCAATAAAAAAAGGTACCTAACATTACTTTACATTTGTCCAAGAACTAAAAATCTAATTCTTGGTGAGTCATGCAGGTTTCTTGGGAAATATTTTCGGGGATATCTAATTCGTGATGATGTGAAGAAAACAGATACCCTTAGATCATGAAAATATTTATTATTCTCACGTTTGGAAACCAACGTGGACGTTTATAAAACAAAATGTCTTGCTTAGTCAATATCATTTCGCACTAGCTGCCACCCGCGAGTTCGTTCGCATGGAACTCGGGAACACTGCACATGTAATTTTTATGTCAATGTGTATATATGTACACTACTGTACTGTACTTGCGGCGTTCTGGAGTAGGCTAAGTCGCTATAACAATACCATCTTGAGGGCTGTTTATGACTATCTGCCCAATCCATTTATTTCGGTCCATTTGGACCGAAATAAAAAATGATTCCCACCAACTTTACTTGGTAACGCTGACAATGTCTATTGACAATACTTTATTTTGTTAAGTACCTACCTACTCGGATATTTCTGTTTTCTTTTAATTTTATATTTGCAATGGTTGCATTATTTTTTGTGATATGGGTGTACATAATGAGTATTTACAATGCCTGAAACAAACGAATTTTATTTTATTTATTTATGTGAGCAATGGGCAACAATAGCAATAACGTTTTGACAAGTTTGTCGTAAGTGTAAGTACTCGAACAGTCTATTTGAATGGGAATTCTACAATACCTCTCAAACGCTCCTCTGCTGACTGTCGATTTTGGAAATTTCCATTCCCACCTCGACTCTTGAAACTAAGCTAGAAACGCTTGAAACTCTGAACTCGCATAGAATTTTCAGATCTCGAGATGCTTTCATATTAACTCACTTTACATAGTGAATAAGCCGGTGGGAGCTACGTGTATAGCATTTATTATTGACGACATGACAGTAAAATATTCCTGCCTCACGCTCTATTGTTCCCCTTCCCCCATCTTCACGCCATCTCCAGTATCTAAATGGCATCTGGGTGAATGTAATTGTCTTGAACTTGAAGCCGACAGGCATACAGCCCTAGCTTTGAATACAATTATGTCAACATTATTTTCTCAATGCTACGCCCTACCGACAGAGTCGTTTTGTTTTCCTTAGTTAAGTAAGGTAACTTTTGCTTTAAAAACACTGTTCTATCTGAGTGTTAATTTAAAGGGCCTCTTTCATGCACTACATGCAAGCTATTACTTCAGAAAAGTGGGTTTTTGTTCCCTGTGAGACATTTTGGTATAGTTCTCTCGGCGGATCTAGGCTTCCGTGGAGTTAGCCGTTTCGATGCCCAATGGAGCTTTTTCTAACTAAATTGTCTTTGTGCATCACAAACTACATACCCAGAACACCCGGAACAAATATTTGTTGATAGTACAATTATTTGACCTGAGGCGGAAATCGAGTCCGCAACCTCCGCGTCTCAGGCGGACCTGCGCCCGCTGCGCCACATCGGTCGTCACCCACATGATTAGTGGTAGACTGAAAAACAGATCGAAATAGTATTAACCGTCAACTAGCCTAACCTACCTACTTATATCATAATATGGTACCTACCTACAGATTATATGAGATATTATGCGAACAAAATTGATCTGGCTGAGGACAGACAAACAGACAAACTTGGCGAAACTATAACGGTGCTTTGTCAGACTTCGGAACCTTAAAATAGAGGCTCACTAAGCATGATCATAATTAATCCCACTGACGTGCGTCACGTATAGGTAGGTACCTACCTATGTAGGTATTCACCGTGTAAAAAGCCGCGCCGCGCCTGCCGGGGAACTCTTTACCTAATGTAAAGTATTTACCTACTAGGCACATAAAATACGAATGAGTTATAGGTAGATACGCTCGTCATCGTCTGCGTCCACTATAAAATAGGAGGGGATTCACAGTCATTGTACCAAAGATTCTTCTTATTTGTTCATTAGCCACGGCATGATAAATCGTTTAACACCTGCTATACTCACTGAGATTCTAAAATAGTTTTGTAAGTTTTTATAACCGGTGTTTTTCTATTATTATTCGCTTTGTTTTTTTCTCTATCACTTCACAATTTTTACTTTGACTGTATTGAATTACACGTTATAAATTAGGACACTTGGGAACTACCTAGGTAGGTAAACTATTTAGGAAATTATCGCGATCGGATGGGACAATTGCGAGTTTTTGTACTCAAATAGCCTATTCTAATAGAACTAAATTATTATTATTATGGGTTTATATTAGAATTATATTATGATTATAATTAGTATTATTATTACCCAGCAAAGTGAGCCACTTTTAGTGTAAGTACCTACTTTTTTTCGAACCAAAAAATTGTCACCTTGTTTTCCTAAATTAAAAAAAGTCTCGATTAAATTACAACTATATTAACACTTCTACTTCACTTAGTTATGAAGTAAAGTTATCATATTGGCATAAAACATAGTAATACAAACAATTAAAATCGGGGCGCTGCTTTACACTCGAAAATGATCGATTACATTTTGGTTCATATGTCAACAACATCGGTACTAATTATACCTATCACCTGGATATTTATGTTGTTGACAAAACAACATGATGAACAGACAGACCCTATATTTTATCCCTAACAATGGGAACTCAGTTCTTGTAGTGTAGCATCACGACTCACTCACGATGCTGTTGACCTAAAAATTCTACAACCACGCGCCATCGTAAACTTACTTTTACCTACTTGACAATGCGTGGACACGCACTTGACTCTATTCATTGTACACAACCATATGACTTAATGTTACCTTTGGTTGCACAATATGAAAGAGCAATACCCTACTTACACCACGCAACAGCTGTAAAAGGATCTGAATTAATTTTACAGACTTTTTATTATACCATACCTAATTATTTTTAACCAATCGAGCAAGCAAGCAAACAAAGAGTCTCAGTTTCGAGATTGACCGAAAATGCTTAGCATAACTTAAAACTAAATTAAAGTTTACTAAAAGTGAATTTATTACACCTAGGTGAATTAGCTCAGGTAAATAAAGTTTACGAAGTCATTATCTGGTTAAACTTGGTACCTATAGTACAGGTTTTATGACTTTATAGATTTTTTTGTCGTCTGGGATTTTTGATTGGGTCTTCTCCAAAAAGGAGCAAAAAGGGAGAGCTCTCTTTTAGCTTTTTTCCAGGGTAGCTCTACTCTGGAGAAATCGATGATTTTTATAAATTTGAAATGTAGTAACTTTAAGATGGTATCATAAAACATTAGTGATGGTCTGATGAGGATCTACAGCGTGATGAGCAGAATAGCTCCTCAAAATGCAGTAAATTACTCACTAAAAGTTTGTGCTTGTGCGAGGTCTTCTTTTCGAAAAACTGCTAGTTAGCTCTTTCCGATCCATAGGTAGGTATTTTAGGTTAACAAGGAGTGGCCGTAGTTACGAGAAAATAAATACACTTAACAAAAATAAACAACGACTGTTATACTCAGCTGTTATGTAGGTATAAAACTTTTCCGCCTCTATACCTTTTGACGAGGGGCTCGGGACTTTACAGTTCGTTCAACAAAGTTGTTTGTTGTTTTCATTAATCATCATCAAAAAGTAACATAGGTACCTACTAAGACTCTTTTTAACAAACTTCAAAAGAGGAATGTTTTTTTGTGTAAGTAGGTAGGTACCTACCTAATGTTACGCCATTACTCAATGTTTTTGCTGATTTTGAAAAAGGGTGGTTCCATTAATAATTTTGACCACTTTAAGAAATTGCTTGATTATCAAGGATGTAAAATATGTGATGAACTCTTCCACTACTTTTGATAACGTAACAAGTTACCTAGTCCTGTCAGTCATGTTCACAGAAAATTGCTTCGTATTCGCTTACCTATGAAATAAACAATCGATCATACAATAATGTGAAAAAAATTAAATGCGGACATTCGCAAACTTTAAAAAACTAAAAGATCATTTTTGTGTGTAAATTGTGGTAAATTATGCCGGAAGAATTCAGTACTTATGATTTTTGAGACTACTTAATCTTTATTGGAGTAATTCAACCTGTCTTAGGCTAATCTACGAGGAGGAAAATGGTTAGTAGTACTATTATCTGTTCTGTGTACGCTAGTGTAGAAAGAAAATATTAAGAGTCCGTTCCAAGATCCAGCGCTGTCAAGTTTAGGTATTTACGGGCGCGCGACGCGAGGCTCTACGTGTGCGCGGCTCACCGTTGTGTGCGTTAGTAACTTACACAACTAAGTAAAGGACAAATACATTTGATCCTTTGTCATGTCGACTGGGTGATTATGTTTAAAAATAGATGTCTACTGCATACTCTTATGTTCCTACCTAACTCTACTTGTTGAACAGATAATGACGTGAATAAAAATAGGTAGGTAGGTATACATATTAAATATATATGTAAGTACCTACCTACTTACTTTTTTTTATTAAAACCTAGGTACCTACTCTAGCTAGGTTAGGTACCTACTTACCTATTATTATGACTGGGGACCACACGCTCTTTTCAACGTTATACCTACCTACTCTCAGTTTTGTCCTCAAACAGGAACCATTACATGGTAGGTAGGTAGGTAGGTAATACCCTGTAGTACCTATTTCTGCTGCCAAGCAGTAATGCTCGCGTCTGTGCTCTAGTTCGATGCTTTAGTTCGATGGGTATGGTTTCCGGTGAAATTACAAGCACATGATACCTACCTACTTTTGATTGTATTAGCGCGTGTAGCGCGGCTACCATACAGGCAGGGCTGGGGTTGGAGAGTACTAATACCTGTTCTGGGGTTAGAGGTACAAATAAGGGTGACTTGATGAAAGTGCCCGCGCGGCACTTTGCGGCTAATTTGAAATCACACTAACAGTAAGTACCTAGGTAGTTACCTAAAACTATTTATCTCGACGAGACGAGACGAGATAAAATAGTTTGAAGCGTATTATACAACTGCCTGCCAGGGCGGCAGCACAGTAAATAAGTGCGGTTGAAAAGCGCGAGTGCTATAGCCGCCGTACTATGCGAGCGGAGCAATATAAACTTTCGGGGAACTGTGATAGAGCTTGGAATCGCTGGTAGTCCAATTCTTGAGAGAGTGCAGTTTTAGTCATGGTCATGAAATATTTGAGTTCATTACCTACCTACCTATTTTATGATGCGCTTGATAAAAACAAAATCGTACTGATTATTATCTAAGTACCTACTAATGTTTTAAAATACACATGCCATAATTTATGATTTGGAAAAACACATAAACCAGGTAGGTACGCGAAAGGATGCTAGTAATATTTTTTTTTTTTTTTTATACAACTGAAGTGACAACCAAGCGTACGGCCCACAAGATGGTAAGCGGTTACCGCAGCCTATGGACGCTTGCAATACCAGAGGTATCACTCGCGGGTTGCCACCTTGAGGCATAGATCGAAAGTTTCATGTGCCAGTAATTTCACCGGAAACCATACCCTTCACACCGGAACACAGCAATGCGAGCATTACTGCTTTGCGGCAGAAATAGGTATGGTGGTAGTCCTTCCCCGGACGAGCTCTATCACAGAGAACTCTACTACTCTTAATTAATTTAATTAATCTGGTATGATGATGTATGATATCTAATTATTTAAAACGTGTAACATAATGTACCTATAATCCCGAAAGGGGGGTATTCCACCCATGCACGTGAACACTTTGACGGTGCAAAAGATGAATTAGTATATCGTATTTAAAAAGTCCAATTAGTAAGTAAGTATTCATTTCATTTACCTACGCATACAGTACGCATTTCATGAATGAAAAACTTTAAAATTTCAAAAGTCATAGTGCATAAAAGAGTATTAGAGTTCTTTGTGATAGAGCTCGTCCGGGGAAGGACTACCACCATACCTATTTCTGAAGCCAAGCAGTAATGCTCCCATTGCTGTGTTCCGGTGTGAAGGGTATGGTTTCCGGTGAAATTACTGGCACATGAGGCGTTCGATCTTAGCTTCAAGGTGGCAACCCGCGAGTGATACTTCTGGTATCACAAGCGTCCATAGGCTGCGGTAACCGCTTACCATCTTGTGGGCCGTACGCATGGTTGCCACTTAAGTTGTATAAAAAAAAAGTAATTGAAATAACATTGGGGGTATTTTTTTTTTTTATCGAGAATAGACCTTCGTTTGACCACGATCTCGCCTGGTGGAAAGCGATGATGTGAACGACGGTGGAGCACGAAGGTCTATGAGACACCTATTCACTCTAGCCTTGAAGAGGCCCGGATTGTAATTGTCAGGAAAAACAGAAAACGGCAGAGTATTCCACACCTTGGCAGTTCGCATAATAAATGTTGAGCTGTAACGCTTGGTGCGAATGGGTGGTATGCTGACAAGGTACGGGTGGTACTGCGCCGTACGTCTGCTACTCCTTTGATGAAAAGGAGATGGTGGGATAAGATCATGCAGTTCCTGGGCACATTCACCGAAATGCAATCTGTAGAAGATAGATAGGCACGCAACTTTGCGGCGGTGCTCGAGACTCTGGAACTTAGTCTCCGCAACTTGTTGCTCACCCACAAGTCTCAAAGCCCTTCGCTCAATCGAGTCTAAGGCAGCTGGTGTTGAGCTGAACCATCCCATAGGTGGCAGCAATACTCCATACCTGACCGGACTTGTGCTTTGTATAGAGTGAAAAGCTGTCCAGATCAAAAGCTGTCAGAGTATTCCACAGATCTTGCCAAATTTTGGCAAGACCTGTGAATACCCCCTTTTCGGGCATAGAGGGATATTAGGTTACACCATGTACTTATACAGGGTGTAAAAAGACTTCTACCGTGATTAATCAGGTGTAAAAGATCAGACCATGATTCTGAAAATATTTAGCGGAAAAAAACGCAAAAAATAATGTTGTCTTGTTTACGTCCTTTTCGTTTTTTTCTAGTTTCATACACATAGTACAACAAAATAAGATCACAACTTTATAATTATCTCTAGTCGTTTTTTTACACGCTGTGTATTTTGTATCTTGAGTATTTTCTTTTTCTAATAAGTAGGTAACCTCATAATAATTATGAATTTTTTTCTTGCAAAAATAAATAAACAAGAACAGTTTGACTGTACTTTCATAAGGTTATTTTACACTAAAACAAAAAATCAAATAACCCCTCATCTGTGTCGCAGACTATTTATATAAACAGAGTATTTATTAAACGTATTTATTAAAACGCAATATTATGTTGGTTTCTTGAAGAAACCTAAACGTTGGAAAATATTATCGAGGACACGAAAAAAACCTTTGCTTAGTGGATTTTAATATACTGATTACAGATAACTATCAACTTGTATTATGCAATTTATTATTACTTCATCCGAAATAACTGTGTCATAATCATCCGTGTCATCGATCATTTCATCATCTTTCTCCTGAACTAATCCAATATTGTTATGGTGAATAAATCCACTGTCGTTCTCAAAAACCATTCCATCATTGTTCTCATGAATAATCAATCTATCGACGTTTTCATTTGTCAATATGCGCACATTTTCTGTGGCTATAGAGTTCACAGTATCAGAGGCCAAGAGTCTGTAATACAAGTAGCATTTTATAAAGGAACATTCGTTTTATAATTTTACCTATAATTCTACAGAAATGTTAGGTACAATATCTGAAATTCCGAAAATTTGGAAGTGATCGGAGGTCACTACAGCTTTTAAGTGCATTGGGCACTCACTAGACCAAGAATGAATGGGGAAGCTCAGCTGTGGTTTATGGGCTTTGGATGATGATCCATATTTTTTTTGTGAAGTTGATATAAACTTTATTGAACTACAAAGGTTTCACTAAAGTGCTACTACTTCTACAGCGAACTATTATCGAAAAGTACATAACAAATAAATTGAAAATAAAAAAAAAAGTTTCAATATGTTTTTCAAACCTTTTTTTTCTTTTAACGCAACCGAATTTTTCGGAATAATCTGAAAGTTACAAACATAAATATGTTATTATTTACGTAATTACATAATTTCACAAAGAAAATGACAATTATTTTCATCTATATCCATTATATTATTACATTTTCATTTATATCCATTATACCAACTGCTTTGTACTTTATTGAAAGAAGTACTTATGTATATTAATATTTTATGCTATAGGTATGTTACTACTTGATGCACTACTATGCTATACTTTTTTTGCTTTTATTGCTTTACTATCTACAGAGTGAGTACTTTCAACCGCCCGCTGAGGGTAAAATCTAAACGACAACATTTTTCCATATCTATAGCCGTTTTTTTTTTTTTATACAACTGTTGTGGCAACCAAGCGTACGGCCCACAAGATGGTAAGCGGTTACCGCAGCCTATGGACGCTTGCAATACCAGAGAGGTATCACTTGCGGGTTGCCACCTTGAGGCTAAGAACGCCTCATGTGCCAGTAATTTCACCGGAAACCATACCCTTCACACCGGAACACAGCAATGCGAGCATTACTGCTTGGCGGCAGAAATAGGTATGGTGGTAGTCCTTCCCCGGACGAGCTCTATCACAGAGAACTCTACTACTCTTAAACCGTTTAGATTTTACTCACAAAGGGCTTTCGAGAGTAGGTATTCACTTCATACACGGTGTATCATAATGTCACTATAAACTCGAAAAGAGGCTATTCCACAGGTCTTGGTGAACAATGTTTTTTCAACGACTTTTGACGACGTCGATTTTTCATTCATAAATTAATAATAAATAAATTATCTGTGTAAACTCCAAGTTAATTAATAATGTTACATTAATTTTTGTAAGGTAATAAATGAATTACGAATTTATGATGTACCTATTCAACTTTTGCACACGTCAAAGTATACACGAGGACGACGTGTATTATACGTGCTTCGGCGGGATATCCCCCTTTCGGGTTTATGGGGACATTTTGTTACCTACACGTCTATGAAGTGTCTAAGTAAGTGTTCTCATTCATTCTACTATACCATACACCATCATAAAACAAAACATACCATACCCTATGTATTATTCCAAGACATAAACTATGTGTATTTCAAGTATCAGCCAAATCCGTTCAGCCGTTACGGAGTAAGCGCAGACAAACATACACTCTCACTAACTCACAAACTTTCGCATTTTACCATAAAGGATTCTGTTTTCTATTAGATTCAAAAGAAATTGAGGCTATCTACTTATACAACTGCTTCATCTATCCTGTCAATAATTTTATTAGTACCTAGGTAAGTACATAGGGAGGGTGATACTTACATAAGTAGTTACTTTGGTAGGTAAGTCTAATAATAATTAAATAGGTAGGTAGGTACCTACTAGTAAGTATATAATAATAAATAAATACCTACCTACATGATTTACGGGAAAGAGACCCCAGCTAGTGAAAAAAAAACGGGTTTGACCCGAGTTTGTCATTCCGTGGTCGTTTCTATGTTTACATTTTTTTACATAGAATTTGGCCGGAGCACTGGTGTTCTAGTGGTAGTGAGTGACCCTGTCTTGTGATCAAGGCGCAGGCCAGATAGAAGACGCGCGGGCGCGCGGGGGCGCGCCCCGTCATCGGCCAGCGCACATTATTCTTCTATCTGTTTTGCACCACGTCCCTCTCCCTCTCCTATATTTTGTATGAAGTGGTGCGGCGCGCCCGCCCGATGCGCGCCGGTCGCTTTTTTCTGGCTTGCGCCACAGAGTTGCGCTGCGCTTCGAACCGACCGACGACCATAAGGTCGTGGGTTTGAAGACGGTTGGTCGCACACCAATGGATTTTTTTATTCGTAATAATAATGTGCGCAATGCCATCAGGTCAAAGAGGCGATTCAAAGTTTTGATTTTATCAAGAGTTAGCGAGCTCGGTAAGTGCAAATAATAACATACCATAACCTGTGACAATAGAGTCCAAATTTGAAAGACAACCTAAGTCCAGCGGTGCTGGAATGTCATTGAATTTAATTGTCTATCTTTACCTACTTACCATAAAAAGATAAAAACCATATATAGATAAAAACTTAGAATCGCTTCTCAATGATCTATCTCACACGGTGAAGAAAAACATCGTGAGGAAACCAGTAGGTACAGTACCTATGTCTAAAAACTAACATTCGAATAACGTGTTATTCATCATACTTATCGGTACTTGTATAGTTACGGTAGGTTCATTATTTTGCATACCTACCTACAGATACACCTACCTGTACCTATATAAAGTTGGTACCAGCTCTCCTAACTAGATTCTAGTTAGTAAATCGATAAATGCAATTGTATCGCAAATAGAAAAGTAGGTACCTACTTATTTCATTTCAAATTCCTAGGTATCTATTTGCAGAACACGCAAACATAATAACCACTGCAAGAATCGAACCCGCACTTCATGCGTCTCAACTGGACACTCGCCAGCCACGTCACCGAGATCGTCAAAGTAGGTCTGGTAAGTTTAGTTTAGGTCTAGTGTCTACCTACTTAGTAGGTAGCTAGATTGTGTAAGTACCTATGGTATAGGTACCCATATACGTAGGGACATCCGTGCCCTTTGTAAGCTTACGTAAAACAATTTACCTAGTACCTGATCTAGGTCACAGAGCCTAGGTACTTTGACGATCTTGGTGGCGTGGCTGGCAAGTATTCAGCTGAGCAGCTGAACTGAGCTGAGATGCAAGAAGTGCGGGTTCGAATTCTGCAGTGGTAAAAATGTTTACGTGTCCTGCAAACACCTAGGAACTTACTAGGAACTTGAAATGAAATAAATACTTTTACTTGACACGTAATTGCTTCTTCTGTCTGGGTCTTGTATTACCATGGTAGGTTGGTACTAGAGTTTCTGATAACCACGATTTAGCTACTAAGTAGGTACGTAGGTAGGTATCTGTATCTAGGTAGAAATTTTACCTACTACTTAGTGCTAGATTATGTACCTACCACGAAGAAGGTAATTTTAATAATGTCATAAAAGTTTACTACTAATAATACTATGTATTACTACTATGTACTACTACTAACATTCTAAGCTACTTACTCGTATCACTAGTTCTCTAGAACCAGTGTGGTTTACTACTTACATTATTATATCATAGGTACTTACTTAGAGATTTAACTATCACGGATCAAAACCACACGATCGCTTTATAATTTGTATAAGCTCCCTATGATTATACGTAACAGCTCGCGCGACAAACAGCGATACGTCCTCCCTCCACGAGCGCTTAGCGCGTAGTGAGAGCAGCCGCGTTTTGCATCAAGCTATAAAGTGGATTCGGAGGATTCTTTAAAAAATCGTATAAAAATAAATTAAAACTTTTGGACAATTTTTTTAATTTTATTTTGTAAATAAATATCAAAACTTTAATGTAGTAGGTATATTTTTATTATAAACTTTCTAATTTCGAAGAAACAACGAGCGTAAAATTGGGAAAAGTACGCGTTTTTAGACCTTTTTTTTTTCAAAAATATTGAACTAAGGTGATGTTTTTTACCTACTTACTTAAATTTTAAAACTATGATTATTTGAATTACATTTTTGGAAATATGTTAGACCTTGTTGTTTCATAGATATCATGATCGAAAGTTGACTGAAAATGCTCATTTTACGTAAATGTGCGTTACTAATTATTTTTTTAATCAGTTGTGTCTTGAGTTTATTAATATTTGTCCTACTTACTTAAATTTTAAGGGATGAAGCTTTAATATGTTTTTATTTTCGTTAAAATATCTCCAACACACGAGCCACAATCGTGTTCGATCTTCACGGGCTATCATGGATAGGATTCTTAACGGCCTAATTTATTCTAGAGTAAGTAAGTATACCTATTTGTAGAAATGATGTTTTTTTTGTAGAGCAACGGATGTACTGCGCCTTATTTAATAAAATAAAAGACGTACGTCTGACCGACCACCCCATAAAGACACCCCTAGGGTCTTGTGTTTCCGAGATACCTATGGTATGGAGATTACAGTCGTAAGTATTTATATTTTTTATAATGCAAGCGGTATGAACCCGTCGTTGGCACCAAAAGTGCAAATTCTCCCCGCTGAAACCCGGGAAAATGGTAATAAAGTTGTAAGTACTCGTAACTGTCAAGTAGGGTCATTGCGAAATATGCCAAAATATTATTGAGGTCTAGAAGATATGTAATCCTGATTCGTCACGTCTTCAGCAGTTGGATAATTTATTCCTAATAAGCACTTAACTAGGCAGTAAGTCAACGAAAATATTGGCATTTAATTAATAGCGAACACAATAGGCCTGCATGGCCGCAGTGTTATATTAGCCGCACCAATTTAATAATAATTAGTTAATACCTACTTAGTATTTAATTTTCTATTTCAGAAAGAAAATTATAAAATATGCAAGTTTAATGACATGTTACTCGTATAGGTAGGTACCATGTGCACGCAACTCAGATTTTTTCTTCACGCGATGAAAGTGAAAAGGTATCGTTTTCTGATCGAGTTATTTGGATCTATACCTAACTTCGTCCAATAATTCTACTTTTTAGTAAGTTATTGGTTAAGAACAAGGATACGATAATAGTGGTAAGTATATATTTTTATAAAACTAATAAATTAAGCAATGAAGGATGTAACTTACTGCATTTATAGAAATGCTGATGTCTAATTATGGACGATAACAGTGCCTGATAATTGTTTATTGCTCTGAAATTATAAGGTTAGTAGGTACCGAATTTAAATCCTTTGTTTACCTTTTACAGAGTTTTCAGATTTCAAACAGGATCAAACTCAAAATGTTTCTGGTAGGTAGTGTAGGTACCTAGCAAAATACAGAATACAGCTGGTAGAGTGACTGCACACTATTAGGTATTTTTCATTCTGATTCTGTTTACTAGATGCTAGTGCGTTGCGTTGTCGACTTATTTTCTTACCTTATTTGAGTGCCTACCGTATACCTAGGTAGGTAGGTATATATTTTGCTAATATTAAGGTACCTAACAAATATTCATACCAGTACCAGTACGCAAAGGTATTATAATAAAAGATAAAGTAAGAATATAAATAGTACCTACCTACTTAGAGTTTTTAAATGTATCTAAGTAGACATGATATATAATGTTACCAAATACTTTCTTACTATATTTTAAAAAATCTCACCTGCTATTAGAATAATTGACTAACTTATTAAAAAGTTTTTTTATTATTACTGAAAATACAAATCCAGTGACATTAATTGCAGTTTAAGTATTCACATTTTACTTTTACAAGTCTAAAAATACTTTCCACAAACTTTGATCACGATAATGTTATAAAGGCCATGTTTTACACTTGCCCAATAAATGGGCACACTTTGGGCTCATTTCAGTAAACAGAGGGATGTTTATAAACAATAGTTTGTGAGAGCGTGGTCGGTTCTGTTCAGACTTGGTCGCGTCGCGTCGAGCGGATCTGAGGCGCGAAAGACGACTGCCGCGCGCCTAACTTGCTGGCATGCCAAGAGTCTACGCTTGCGAACAAAAGCGATAGGTATATCGTGACAGTTTTCGTGGTTCAGCTTTTATCCGTGAATGATCTGAACTTAGGTATCACCGATAAGTTGATCTACGATATTTGCCGCTATTATCGCTTATCACTTTCAATTTAAGAGTAAACCACACCTAAACCCACAGGTAAGTGACGACCGATGTGGCACTGGCGGGGCGGCGGGCGAAGGTCCGCCTGCGTCGCAGGGGGTTGCGGTCTTGATTCCGGCCTTGGGTATTTTATTATTAGTGCATAATATTCAAATGGAAATGGATATCGCGTAAAATATTCAAGCACGCGCGCCCTGTATATATATTATCACGCAGGTTATTGACGCGCGGGTTATTGACACGCAGGTCATTGACACGCGCCGCACGCTCCCCTTTCGATTTCCAACAAGGATAATTAATACTTGACCAAAAAAACGTAGTCGATTTACTCGAGAATTTTCAGGCAAAATGTTAAAAAAAAAGTAAGTAAAGTAGGTACTTAATGTATTTTTTTTGTGTGTGGAACATATTCCTCGAATATTATACACTAATAATAAAATACCCTATTATATACAAACTGCATATTATTTAACTAAAGAGCCATTTGCAGATTATTCCTATTTAGCCTTACGAATGACAAAATAGGCAATAATCATTTACTTGTATCAAGTTAATTCGAGTTGCTAACTTTGGGAATCTTCACCTTAGTATCTTTAAAGGCCGATTTCAGCAAAAAAATGCCTATTAGGTTGCAATTTTTTTGTAATATTATGAAAGCTTTGAGTCCTTGAAAGTTTTTAAGAACACTAACAAACCATGGATTATGGTTTTTTGATTTTTAATTTAATGTTGAAAATTCAACTTTGACTCTCTCAAACACAAATTTTTCATCAAAATGAAAAAAACTTTTCATCAAAACTTTTGTACTAATGCTAATTATTTTATACGAAAAAACGAGGAACATACATGGGGTATTTTCGGATTATTTACGCAAGTCCTAGAAGAATCTGGCAACAAACTCGGCTGGGTTCCTAGCTTTTTTTTGATGATCCCTCTTCATCATAAAGCTTCAGTGTGGTGCCAATCGAACTAGGTGAGGCTCATGCCAAGAATATAAGTAAGTATGTAATTAAAAAAAGTAAAAAATTTAAGAGCCAAGTTCTTTAGCAATAAACGCTACGCTTGATGAGTACACATTATAAATTAATTCTAACTAATCGAATAAGTACTAAACAAAAACAAGGATACAATAGCATAGACATTGCAGTTATACTAATTTTGCTAGATGTCGGGGAGCAGAGCGGGCGGCCACATCGAGCCAAGCGTTCTTAACAGTAATATAATCATTTATAGTATAGTACGCTTTTTTTTTAGGAGATTAACATTAATGTAGGTTTTAAATTTTCGTATCGAAAGTTCAGTTACATTTACTGGAAGTTTATTATAAAAGCGAACAGAATTTCCCATAAAAGACCCATTTACCTTTTCTAGCCGAAACTTAGGAATATACAGTTTGTGACGGTTCCTAGTGTTTGCTCCATGTGGTTACATCACTTTTTTTCTTATAACTATCTCTATGTTTATGAGTGTATAATAAAATTTCATAAATATGTTGGGAAATAACTATAAGAATATTAATTTCTTTAAATTTCTCCCCTAGAGTTTCGCGGCTTCATTTTAAAAATAGCACGTACCTAGGTACTGCCCGTTTTTGTGAAACAAGTATTGTTTGAATATCAGTCGCTTTCCCCCAAAGAATGATTTAAGACATAACACTATGGAAGTAACTTAAATAAACAAGTCTAGCCGTGGCTTCATTCGTAAGCCATCTTATAGTACGAACTGCATATGCAGCGGAGCTAAGTCTACCAGCAAGTGTTCAATTTGATGCCCCCACTGCATTTTAGCATCAATGTAAAAACCCAAGAACATAGTGGACTCTACAAGACTAAGGACCTCTTCATTAACTTTAATGTTGGCTGAGTTTTGAATGACGTTTGGCAACGTGAATTTAAAAATTATAGAGGTATCGTCAGCAAATAGAACTATATATCACAGATTTTATTTACAAAAATAGGGAGGTCATTGACGTATACCAGGAAAAAAAGGGCCTAATATCAAACCTTGAGGCACCCCCATGTTAATAGATGATCCTGAATACCTTTAACCATCGATATCAACAATTTGCACCCTATTGATAGATAGGACTGTACAAGGTCAATAGTCTTGTTTCGGACGCCGCCGTAATGTTTTAAAGGAAATTAAGGTAGAATGACTTCGAAAGTCGAAAGCTTTAGAAAGATCGCAAAATACTCCGATCGCATCCTGTGAGTTCTCCCAGGCGTCAAATATAATTATGAGCATAATACCGGCATCAGCTGTTGAACAGCCTTTGGTAAATCCAAACTGAGGACTGTAAAGTAGTTCATTCTGATTAAAGTGAGTTAACAATTGATTAAGAATTACTTTTTCGAATATTTTACTTAACGTAGGCAATAAAGAAATCAGTCTGTAATTAGCGGGATCTTTTTCATTTCCAGATTTAAACAAAGTTATCAGTTTACTAAATTTCATCTGGTCTGGAAAGGACCTCACCTGTAGAGTTAGAACGTCTAAAGCCGCTGAGCTGAAGCGGGATTAAGTTGGTCATGTCTGTCTCTGGTAGATACCTACGCATCGAGCTCCAAAGTTCTATGCCAGGACCTGAGGGCTTAGGCGGCCAAACCTAGCGAGATTTAGAAGCGACACGCGGCGCTGATGGCGGTCCAAACAAAATCTTTCCTTACCTACCTTGATGCTCATCTGCGAGTTCTTGAAAAAAGAAAAAAAAACGAAGATTTGCACCGGGACCTTAACATAGACTTCGTCGACAGTGTAATAAAAAACTATGCAGAAGCTCACGAGCGTAGACTTCACCATCATGTAAACGTCGGTCGAGGCAATCCAGCTCCTCGACAACACGAATATAGTGAGAAGGCTCAAAAGGACTAAACCTTTTGAGGTAGTAGTGTAAAATCAATAGTGACCCTAACATAGAGTGAAAAAATGACAATAAACACATTAAAAAAGTACTTCCCCATAATAAATAGAGACAGTAAGAAAAGTGCCAATGGACACATTCTTAACAACTAATTTATTTTTTAGGGCTAGGTCAACTTAAAATTACTCATTAGCCTAAACGTAAGGCTAGATTGTAATATTATTGAATACATTATTTTAAAATGTACACTTAAAAAAAAACTGCGAGTTCTATTCTCTCTAGCACTGACTAGGAAACTACTAAGGAAAGTGATTAGGGTGATGATAATAATGTTTTAATAGTAGGTAGGTACTAACTAATTTTACTAAATTTACTTATAATATACATATTTTAAAACAAAATTAAGTCTTAGAAACGAAGTAGGTAGGTACGCGCACGCTAAGAGAATGTAAATTGAAATCATTCAAAAGGGGATAAAATTATTGTCACCTGAGCGATATTAGTCTGTGGTACTACGTATCTTTGATAAAAAAAAAAATGATTGTATTGTGTGGTGAAAGCTGCTGTAACACCACAAATAAACTGCTGTAACACCATCAATAAAAAAGTAATGTAATGCCGTGTCACATTTGTGAACACACTTTTGAAAACAATAAGAATTAAGTACCTACCCTATAATAAATAAGTAGGTACCTACAGCACCATTGTTAAAACAATGGTGTTGATTCGAACATGTTAACGATTCATTGAAACATAGCGAGTAGGTACCTAAGTATTACGTACCTACATTTGGCTACATTGGCCTTTTATATTTATGTAGGTAAGTAGGTTGGTTAGGTTTGTATGTATGTATGTAGGTAAGTACATAAGTACCTACTACTTACATAAATAATATTTTATAGTTAGTCTTAATATGACTCTTCAGCAAAAGCTGTCTGTGGCAAGAGTCCGTCTTAGTGGGTACCACCTACATACATAGTAGGTACATACACAAACGCATACTTATATAACTAACAACATTTTCTTGATTACCTACCTACCATAATCTATGCCTATTCTAAATAAACAATTTTGCCAAATATTGTTTTTCTTTAATAATTCCATGGGGCTCTAGCGCAGCTCTGATTTATTATATTCCATGGCTCTGACTGACTGGCGGCACCGGCGGCAGTAGTGTGACGGTGACACTTGACAGTGACAGCTATAGGTACTTTATTGAAATCTTCATAATCAGTCAGAATGTCAGAATTCTGTCTGAGTTTTCCAGCCACAGAGTCCAAGAAAAAGAAAAAGAAAAAGAAGAAGAGTTTTTCAAAGATTTTCTTTAGCTTTGTAACAAACAAAACAAATTTTCTTGGTTATAGTACGTTCAACAAGTTATTTAATTATTCTGTGCTTCTATTGTCTTTGGCTATCTTGTCAAAACGACATGGGTCTTTCCATTTTAATTATTTTTCTCGTGTTATTTTAAGTTTTATTGCGTAAATTTGGTGGCAGTTTATCCAATTTAACTTGTTTACTTAGCACAAGTGTTAGTAATTGAAATGGAGGGGTAATGTTGGTTGGTAATTTAGTCAAAGGCTTTCCAGGAGAATTTTGAAAGAAAAGTCATCGTTTCTTTCCAAATTTCGTTTGTTTACGTTGCTAAGCGACAATCAAACTAATACACTTGACACTGTTAAAATTGTGGCAAACTAGCCACAGAGGCCATAAAACAAAAGAAGATGAAGAAGATTCTGTGCTCCTAGATGAAAACCGAAACCCTGCAAAATGCCCACAGAAGTTGCAGCTAAGCCTCGTGACTGTCTGCCGTGTAGGCTAACCAGCTCAATAGGGCTTATAGGTATTGGCGGATATCTAGCAAATATCGCATATAAAAACAAAACATTTGCTGGAAAATATACCATTTCCTGTCTATCTTTCGGTAAGCAAAGAATCCATTTTTTTACTATGTCTACTATGGGCCAAAGTGCCTACAATTTATATTTCGTAAAGACTGTTGGTAGGTACTCTAAGATAGGGTTATGATTATTTTAAATTACTTTATAAAAATCATAGCCGTTTGCAGTCCATGAAAAAATAAAATAAAGGGAACAATCAGTCATACTACCTAGGTACCACTAAAGTTGGTCTTGTTTATTCAGCGTATTATGGTTGGGGCATAGCCAAAGATGTGCAAGTAGCGAGATTAGAAGTGTTTTTTTGGTTGGTTAAACTTACTTAAGTAGGTATGTAATAAATATTGAAATAACAGACAATTAGACACTAAATGATCCTCATTATCACATCACTTTTATTGTATGAATTTCAGTCAAATCGGTTCAATAATTATCAAGAAAAAACATCCATCCAAATTAACAAACAAACAAAAAAATTAACAGACTCCTAAGTACCTGGGTATATATATTTTGTTTATATTTACAGGGTTTATTGTGCTTGGTGTGGCACGATACAAACAAACATTTCCATTTCAGAAGAAAGAAGAAACAGCTTGAAGAATGTAGTAATTTAAATTAGTATAATCTAGTCTACACCTTACATCATGTAAATTATAACTAGTTAGGCATGTGTAAAAAATATTTAGGTAAGTTCCTCATTGCTATTACATAAAAGTATTGTTTATTATGTTGTAATTTCAAAATTTCCTACAGAATATTTCCATAAAACCTTCACCGCAGTTGCAAAAATTACTAAACACGAGTGCTTTTAGTAGTAGTAGTAGTAGTCATAGTAGTTGTACCTATCTACTGTAGCAGTAGTAACTTGGTGAATTTAGCAATTAAAAGATAAGATGGATCCAAAATGTGTCCGTGACACCTTATTACCTACAAACAGTATAAACCTATCAGTTTTATAGTGTTAATTGCCACTTATGAAGGTATGGTACTTATTAAGTACCCCTTAATGGTACTTTACTAGAAACATGTAGTACCCCCATGCTGTCATAACTCAGTTAGTCATACATAATATTATGGATAGGTAAGTATTGTAAACATAAAGTTATTAATAGCGCCATCTATCTCAAAACTAACAAACTAAATCTTAAATTAGTTTACGTCTAAAACCCAGACGCTGAACGCTCAGAGAATTGTTTTATTTGATTCGGCGCTTATTAAATAGATAGAGCTTATTAAGATGCGTATTTAGGCACAAACATAAGTGCAATTATTTCTTACCTTATTTTTCAAGAGCGGGTATGGTCGTGTTCGAAACCGATCGTGCACCAATATATTTCTTAAAATATATTCGAAAAATGATTTGTGTGTAATGCTTTGACTACATTAGAAATCTTTGGTGTAATGCTAATTAAGGTAGGTACGGGAAACATCGCATCCATGTGACGAAACGAGTAGGTATTGGTGTAATCTTAGAATAACAACACGTATAATGATAGTTTCATTCAAAATTATCTGCAAAAGTGTGTTCAGAAAACAATTGATGTTTGCGTGAGCGGCCTATGATATACGTGATTAATGATTATATACGTGGTGTTACAGCAGCCTTTCACCACACAATACACCATTTTGAAATTATAATTGTGAGAGACGAGCGCACGATGACTTCACATTAATGAATGGCGAGCCGCTTGACTAAGTAAGACTAACAAGTCTCACTAAAAATGATCACAATTTGCGTGCGCGTACTTATGTTAAAGAACATACTAGGTACATAATTCGAAGGATACTAAGTGCCATCCACCAATCCGCATTCAGTACTCGTGATGGATTATGCCCAGAACTATCCCACCCGACATTAGGTAATAGGTACCTACCTATTGGATATATTAGGCAGACAATAATAATCATTAATTATTATGTCGGAGAAAAGCTCAAAAATTTTAATAGCCATAGGCACCGAGATCTCGGTGGCAACAAATTATTCAAGAATTTGTTCAACCGAAACTGTAATTTTTGTCTTCTTTTCCGTAGACAAAATCGTAGCCTTTTGGTGCTCAATTCTTACCGATTTTATTTAGCCATATTTTAGACCGGCGCATTATTTAGACATTGTGGTACCTACCTACTTAATGGTGTAAATAATGCAAATTGTCCGCAGGAACTGCTTGGAATACCAGATGAAACAGCGAGCAATAAATAAAGCTTGGACACATCAGTCAAGCCTAACTTTATTTACTTGATGAAATTCTGAGTTGGCGTCTGACGTAAAGCCCGTAAGTAAAACTATTATTTTGGTTCCTCCGATGTATAAAATGTTGCGATAAGCACTGATTGACTGACAAGCCTTTATAATGGTTCAACTATTGCAAAACATTCATGGAATACTGGTTCGATTTTAAAAACTCTTTCACCAATAGAATGCTGCATTATCCCTGAGTAACATAGGCTATATTTATACTAGCGACCCGCCCCGGCTTTGCACGGGGGCTTATGTTGTCATTGCACCCATGTGAAGCTGGGGCAGATCGGCTAGTTCGTTATAATCATCAAATTGACGTTATAATGGTAGGTAAGTAAACTACCTCTAAGTAAAGTATTATGATAATAAAGATTTATTAACAAAATAAAATATGTAGGTAGGTACATAATTACATTAGGTACATTACAAAATATACAAAATACATATGAAACAGTTGAGCCATCTAAAGACCGTTACAAACGACCTATTGATAGTAGACCTCTGATCCAAATCACTACCAGACGGAAGCGTTCCCAACATGCTGGCTGCATTGCCACGTTGAATGGCAATGCTGATACGTTGAGCCAGATATGAACCAGCATTTGGATCACGCGTCGCTTCGACCAGACGCCCGGAAAGAATTTGTAAAATGCGGTGAGCTCTGGTACCCCACGGACCCAAGTAAAGTTGCTGGCGTTCTTTAGATAAATAAAACAGCAAAGAAAATTTTAGTAGGTCAAGAACAGCCTCTGATCTTATTTCAGAGCAAAACTTGTTGCCCGAAGCCCTTCGATCAAGAACACAGGTAAGGATACTCACCTATCTCACGTTATCAAAACAATACCAACAAATGATAAATTGGATGTAGGCAATTTCTTTGGGATGTATGTTTGAAAATCTGTCTTTGGATAGCGGAACTTATTTTCTACCTAGCATGTTTTTACTCTGTTCTAGAGGTAGTTCGCCTTACAATACAAAGGTCGCGGGTTCTAATCCAGTCGTAGACTAATAGATTTTCTATGCGAAATAATTTATGTAAAAATGCAATGCCGGTGCTCACAAGGAAAATACCTTGACCTGCATAACCAAGAACTAAAAAATCTAAACACTGGGTCATCCACCAAACCGCATTGGGTCCGCGACCCAACCACTTTTACTCGGAAGTAGACCAGTGTCACAGGACTCACAGGATAATGCATGTAAGAAATGCAACTCAATGCAAACTGATGCTCCTATTGATCGAAAACTCGAAACGCAAAGGGTTAAAAGAATTTTAAAAAATTAAAAAATATTTATTTCACAGTAAAACATACATAGCTAAATATACAACCTAATATAGAGTCTTAGGTTTCAACTCAATATACTAGGTAAGTACTAGGTTCCAGCAGAATGAAACTCAGTAGTATAGACATTTCAAGATTAGATATGTTATACCATAGGTGTACAGAATCACACTAAAACATGTATGTATCGTGGGTGTATCAAAAGATATCATGATGTATCAAGAGATATCATGATTAGAAGCCACAGCACGAAGAGAGTAGTAATATCCAGCTGTGATTGTGTCGAGACGCAATAACATCGCGACACAGATCACGCACGGACTCCTCGGGTAAACAAGCTAACTTATAGAGATGTGGTCTACACTCCGGCTCCGAAAAAGCAGACATTTTTTGTTCTTATTAAATTGGTGCAGCTAATATACTTATTACACTTAGGTAGGTACATACTTAATATTATAAAGAGGAAAGATTGGTATATAAGTATGTATGTTTGTATTTTTGTTTGTTACGAATAAACTCAAAAACTACTGGTCCGATTTAAAAAATTTTTTCACTATTAGAATGCTACATTATCCCTTAGTAACATAGGCCATATTGATTACTAGCAGTCCGTCCCAGCTTCGCACGGGTACAATGAAACCGCACCCGTGCAAAGCCGGGGCGGGTCGCATATAGCCTATGTTGCTCAGGGATAATATAGCTTTTAATGGTAAAATATTTTTTGAAAGCCGACCAGTAGTTTTTGAGTTTATTCATAACAAACTAAAATACAAATTTTCTCTCTTTATAATATTAATATAGACTAGCGACTACTAGGTACTAGCGGTGCTTAAGTTCATTGCACACGTGCGAAGCTGGGGCAGATCGGCTAGTCTATACTATATTATAAATAGAGATTTTTTTTTTATTTTTGTTTGTTACGAATAAACTCAAAAACAAATGCTCCGATTTAAAAAATTCTTTCTACAATAGAATGCTACATTATCCTTGAGTAACTTAGGCTATATTATAACATATGCAGAGACATGTTCATCATCATATCAGCCAGTAGACGCACACTGGATACAGGCTACTGAGAGTGGCATGCGTGACCGATCTTGAGCCTTTAGCATCCATCGACTTCTGTGACCGCTGTCATCGGTCTTGAGTAAAAAGTAAGTTCGTATGAGTCACTGGCCAACTCTGATGACAGAGTTTTTAGACCGCCCGAAGACCTCTATCATGGCCTAACAACTTTGAAAAAGCCGGGACCGACCTCCGAAGCACGCAAGCGCTCTGTTGAAATTGCCACTGACGGTCATCCATCCGAATAGTTATTCCGCGGAATTAATGACAACTTAGCCAACTACGTCACGATCGCTATAATATACTTCGTTTTCCAGTTCCCGGTCGCTGGTTTTTTTTTTTTTGAAGGAATTATTTGAAGGGATCGTCCTAACTTCGTTTTCTAGTTCGCGGTCGCCATTCGAGAACCTTAATTCCCCAGCGGTTATCAGGTATTGTCGTGTTATTCTGTGCTTTTACCACATAACCCGACTTGAAATACGACTAGGGCCATGGAGATGGGTCGCGTCCCTAGCGCTAATGATAGGCGAGCATCGCCGACGTACAGTCGCGCGCGCCCGCCCGCCCATCGCGCGCCTATTGTGCTACACATACTAATATCCAGAAAATTGTGACTAATGGGTATGTAACCACTTAGTACCTTTTTGTTAACTCAATTAATATTTAGTTTGAGGTTTTTTTGTTAAGTAAGCTTTTTTTATATGGATGTGATTTAATATTATACAAATAGGAACAATGCTTCCTATTGTAGTACTGGATAGTTATTTTAATTTTGTCAACTACGTTTTTAAAGCTAGGAATTTTTTACTGTGATTCGATTGAGCAATTTATTGACGTAGAGAAAACAGTTAATATTAGAAAAATGTCGGATTGAAAAAGGCAGGCTCATAATTCGCTCGCTAGTCGCAAACATAAAAAAATCTAGATCGATTTAAACACTAAAAACACAATAATTAGAAGTTTTAATTTTAGATTTTATTATCTTTTAAATAACTTTGTATTTTGATCAACTCGATCTTAGGATGAGTTTAGTTAAATCCGAGATGATCCTCGGGTTAAATATTTTATTTGCAATAAGACCGAAGGAGTTTGCTACATCCAGAAATTAAGGCTCGATAATGATTATTTTCACTCTTATTTGAATCATTCATCATCATTGTTTATGAAGACTTAACCTGATGATTTAGCATCAAACGATTTGCGCAGCTCAAAAATAATTCGGTAAATAACAGAGTAGGTAGAGCATCGCAAGAATATTCCTATACACTTGAAATTACTTTTAGTAGAGATAGTGCGAGCAGCATATAAAATCAACTACTTTATTACTAGCCAGTAAAAGAGGTTTTTATAATAAATTTGTGAAACAAACGTAATTACTTTCACGTTTATAATATTTGTATATATAGATATAACTACTTTCGGTCGTTGGAATTGCTTAGCAACTTCTGACGTACGCGCTCTAAATTATGTTTTAAAACTTTTTATCTGAACACAACACGTGAACAAGTAACAAGACAAGCTACGCAGTTTTGAATGAGTTTTTGTTGTTTGAGCTTTTATTTTTTCAGGAATCGTCGTCGGTCGAAATATTATAGCATTTTTACTTTTACCTACTAAACGTTCAGTAAGTTTACTTACGTCTGTATGAGTCAGTGGCCAATTCTGGTGACTGAGTTTTTGGCCGCCCGAAAAAAAAAACTGCACATGCAATCAAAGCCGAACTCTCTTTTAAGTAAATGTCGTTATTTTTTATTATTTTGTAATAATCTTTTAGCGCGCTTCTGCACGTAGTGTAAATAAAATGCCACTGCAGATTAGCCAGCCAGTATACTCCTTTTTATGCTTAGTACGCTAACCTAATATAGTTCAGTGATAGTACAAAGCATTACGGATCATAAGTGCCTAGTTCAAAGTAAAAAGGCCGAATCCTCATTGACGTAATCACATCGGCAGAATAATTTTCAAACGAAGGTCAATATTTTGAGCACTATCTTATATTCTATTCTATCCCGCCAGGATATGCAAATACTTAAACATAATATCTATTGATAGGTATAATGATACCTACCAATAGATAGTAGTCAAGGGCAAGCCTATTGTGAATAAAAAAAAATAGTGGTCACTGCTGAACGTAGACCTCTCTCATAGAGTGCCAGAACGACTGATCTTGAGATATTGACATCTACCGACTTCCCGCCACCATTTAGTCAAACATCTTACTCAATGCCTGTCTAGTGTAAATGGCTCCTAAACAGCCTGTGCGTCACATTTATTGGTGCGTAGCCTTAGCACAATTGCCATCTGCATAATGTGATGGGTTAAAGCTGTAGCCTCACCTACCAACGTAAGTGGTAGCTATCGAGATTGTGCGATAGTCGTGGGTATAGCTTTTTATGGATAAGGCAGACTTTTATTGCCCTGCTTGTAAAAGTCCACCGAAAGTGTTGTGATAGTTTTGGGTTTCTATTAAAATGGTCGAAGCTTATCTCGAATTGCCAAAGTATGTATTGGTAACACTGGTAATTTTGTATTGTTATGTGTATGTTTAGCTTCGTCTACCGAAATGATGAAGCTTCATTACTGCGCGGTATCACAAATTAAAACATAGATTATTATAGAATTAAAACAGGTTGCAATAATTAATGCGCTTGGTCCTGATGACATTCCTTAAAAGATACGCTTTTGATAAAGACACAATGTTGAAGTATGCGATAGCATGTAGTTTCTCCATATTTGCTTGACATCGTGGTAAATAGAGATTTCTCAAAAGACACAGTAGGTACATACAGATAGAATTCAGAACAATCTAAATAATGATGTAGCTCTAGGAGTCGAATGAAATAAACGTAACCATTTACACCGCGAAACACATAAGACGCACATACTATTATTCAGAACAAAAGTTTTCCATTGTACAAACAATGTTATCCACTCCCATACGACCGATACCACCCATACAATATCCGATCGATGTAACGCTATTGTATTTTGCTAATTTTGTTATCTGACAGATAAGCTGTGGGCAGACCGGCGGTGGCTTGCCTCGCCGCGGGATTACGGAGACAGAGATGAGATAGATTGGAGAGTAGACATGACACATCCAGACACACGGGTAATGGAAAACAATGTCTTGCAACCGCAGGCGAGAGTGGGTGTTCCTTCGGATAATGGGAATGTTTGGAGTGCGGTACTGGGAGCTATTGGCGGAGCTGGAACGGTGCTTTTCATCGTGCTGCTGGTTTTAATATGGAGGAAGCCAAGGAGACGGGACTTGCCTACGCTTGCTCCGATGGATGTCGGTCAAAATGTAAGTACCTAAAAACACATAAATTGTGAAACTAGTTTCTGACCGCGGTATCGCTCGCGTGGTACTTAGGTTTAAAGTAGCTCATATGCTATTCTAGGTCCAGAACTATTAATATTCTAAGTTTCATCCAAATCGATTTATCCGTGATTGAAACACAAACATACAAATCTCCAAACAAATACTATCAAACTCACGCATTTATAATAATATTAGTATAGCCATTAGTAGGAAGGTCAAGAGATACCCAAAATAGCCTTATGTAATACGATCGTTTTTTTTGAAGTTTAGTTTCGTTATAAAAAGCATCTTTACGACACGATCTATTCAAAGTTTATAGGTGTTTTAATTGAAAATGTAGGTAAGTATTACCTCGACAAAGTTCCTAATCTTTGACCACTCTGCGTGGTCGCAATTTCAAAGATGTTATTTTTGATGTTGAGAGCTTTTTTCCACTTTTCTCATTAAGATGCTGGAGGTAACTTATTTGATTAATTTGCTTAGCTTACATCGAAATTACTTTCGTAAGGAATTCCACATTTTTGGGCCAGAACGTTTGTAGGGATAGAAAGACTGTTATAAATAATTTGCAACATGTAGTTTTGACTTCATGCTTTCTGTGTACGAGTAGTTGTGTGTTAGCTATTGTTTAACCTTTTGTCTGCATTGTCACGGGTTTGCTATAGAAAAGCTATTACATCTAAGTTCTAGACATATTTTCTCAAATAATGTTTTGCACTGGTTTTTTTTACCAATAAACAACTGATGTAACAATAAATAGTAAAAATCATTAAGTCTATCTCTTTTTTTCTAACATAAATATTGTTTCATGGTATTTGACATAAAATGTAATCTATTGATAGGTACTTTGTTATAAGTCAGTGTCTTTTCAGGAACCATCGTTTTTGCTATAATACGAATATATAATACTAAATATTACGATATGATGTATTCACATGATGTATTTATATATGTTAAGTAAGTATATAGTTAATAAAAGCATATAAATTTAAAGAACAGTAACTAAAAAGTTTAAACGCTTCATAACTTTATGTCTGTTTTCGTCTTTTTTATGTCAGAAAGTGACAAGACAATCAAGGCGCCCACCTGATGTTAAGCACCACGCCTGACTATTACAGATGCAGTGCCACCCAAAGTTTAAAGTTTTTAAGTGTTTGCGTGGCACTGCGTTGCGCCTATCACCCCGAGACATTGTTGTTAAGTCTTTTTCGCCCAGTGATTTCAATTTTGTGCCATTTTAGTTCAAGGAGGCCTATAAAATGACTTTTAGATATCTAAACGAAGCTCCCTCTGTCGTCTCTCTGTGTAACTAAAGTTCCAGTAAAGCTTCACGGTTTTATCAGACTACTGTTTAGCAGTGTACCAAAGCTTTAGGTACTTACACTACGCTCTACCAACAATTTCCTTAAATGTGACGCTGCTTCAGGGAAATTCCGTAAGATGGCGCTACTAGTTGTTTCATGTTTTGCGGTTTTACAACAGCAGCGCTAGTGTAGCGGGATCAAAATATCTCGTATCCACGACCAGCGATTATACCTACTAGTTTTGTAACCAAATAAACAGAAAAGTGGCTTAGCTTGGGAATAACTGTTCTTGTCCTTGTCTGACAACCTGTAGCAAGAACGCGAGAATGATTCGAGATAATACAAAGTCAGTGCAAGCGCTGAGTTGCTTCTATTTATCCAGCATTATATAATTATTAATTATTCTGGTTTCAATGTTTTTTTTAGTGGATGAAAAAACACCGCTTTCGTTGTTTACATAAAACTCATTCGTAGCAATAGCGTAGCACTGGCGTAGCGATCGCTACGTCGTAGTATATGAATTTGCGAGGTTGTTTCTTGCTTCTGAAATTGTCTAATTTAAAATGCTAATTAGCTACGTGTAATATAAGATTCGTACAGCACAGATATTAGTACTAGTATTCTTCTACTTACTAGTCTTTTAGAATTGACCCCAAATATAAAAAAAATTTTTAGAAAATTCAATAATGTAGACAGAAAGCGTAGACTGACTAACACATGCTCGTAGCATACTAGCAGCACCTAATCTCATAACTACTAATATTACACTTCTATATAATATCATCTCTAACCACTTGGGTTTGCTGGAAGATAACTCTTTTTAGGGTTAAGCTCGCCTGTGTACATGTCCTTTTTTTAATTTTTATAAATGTTATGTGCAAGTATAATACAGAATAAAGATAGAATAAAGATATTATGTAATAGCGACCCGCCCCGGCAAGGGTGCAACTATACGTTAAAACCTTCCTCTTGAATCACTCTATCTGTTGATGAAAATTGCATTAAAATCCATGGTGTAGTTTAAAAAATCTAAACGTATATACATACATACTTACATACATATCTACATACTGAAGGACAATACAGACGGCGGGAAGCGACTTTGTTTTATACATTGTTGAGATAATCCATTCAAGAGATTAAATATTTCTATGTTGGTGGCTCAACCACGCCCAAGCGGATAAACGGATTTGGATAAAACTTAGAAACTAGTACCAAGTTGTCCATGTACCAAGCAAGTGAAGCCGCAGGCGAAAGCTAATAACTCTTAAAATGGTGTTGAACGTGCAAAGTATTTGCTGAAGAAGAAACTTCTTTTTGTCCTATGGTTTGAGGTAGCTATAATCAAATTCAAAATATTAACGATTTTTAATAATTAAAAATGAAAAACCGCGTCTTGTTTTCTCTTCAGATTATTGGAAAGACAACTAATGAGTTACAGAAATAAAAAATACTTACAATACAACACTTGCTTCGTTATAAAAAAAACTAGCAATCGTAACAAAATATTTTTGCTAGTCTTTACGTATTCCTTTATAGGTCGACAGCAATCAGGATATCGATATATTTAAATTTAAACTTGGACATTCATTAAAAATCGCATAGACAAAGGTTTATAGGTCAAGTGCGGGTAAGAAAAGTGTTGACGGGAACCATACAACGCCATAATTACATCCGATGTCAGAGGAAATCGATCGCTCGGTTAAATTACGTAAGGTTAATTTTACAGTGCATTACGAATGTAATTATTAAACTCTGATTTTAGGAGCCCATTTAAATAAGGGACCGACATTATTGAGAGCTTTTAACGTAAATGGGTCTCTAATGCCATTAACAGATAATATGTCGACGTATTTTTGGAAAGGCCGCGTTTTACTAGAACCGCTAATTATTCATATTTGTTTTCGTTTTATTTCGGATGTGGCTTTGAAATCTAGGTATACTAATATTTTATAGAGAGAAGATTTATATATTTGTTTGTTATGAATAAACTCAAAAACTACTGGTGCTATTTTGAAAATTATTTCACCATTTAGAATGCTACATTGTCCCTGAGTAATATAGGCTGGGGCGGGTCGTAATTACTAGCGACCCGCCCCAGCTTCGCACGGGTGCTTATGTTTTCATTGCACCCGTGCGAAGCTGGGTAAATCGGTTAGTATATTATATAGTCGTCGTCTGTCCATAAGTAAATCTGCTCGAGTTTACCTAAATTCTATCTTGAGTATAGTTCTAGAATACTAGTCTAAGATGTTCCTGAAATTTCACTTCTACGACAACTGTACTAGATTCTCAAAACATGGTAAAAACTAAAGTTTCGTTTCTGCTAGCGAATTCGTTTGTTTTGCAAAAGAAGTAAACTGGGGCTAATTTTGGTACAATATATCAATAACCTATCAATAAATATCCAGTAAAGCCCAGAGTATTAAAAGGACAAATAAAGGTATTGAAACCATCAGTTGTATAGGGATTTCATGGTTAAGCGGACACCCAATATCGCCTCCCAAAATTGCTTCACATCCTTTCGTGCGTTCAACTTTACGAATGCTTATACGCTGAAGCAAATTTCTTTATACTCGGATACTTATTTTACTTTAAATTAAGCTTAAAAAGTATGGGTGAGATAGATGGTAAGGGTAACCTAACTTTATAAAATGATAAATATTGTTTCGGAGTAGAAGCCTTTTTATTATCAATGTCAATATTTTACCATCATCATCATCATTGAGTCAATAGACGTATACTGCCGGATGGATGGAGATCGGTACCTTATAGAGCCAGAACGATCGATCTTGAGCCGGTCATCGATTTTTATTATACGAGTTCATTTAAAGTTTGAAGGTTTGCACGACGCACCCAAAAAGGTACATTTTTGTGGATGAATGATAAGTCTAAGAACTAAAATGATGTAGGTAGAGGTTTTCCAGGTACCACGTGAAAGTTATTGTGATATAAAAACTATTATAGGTCGAAACGGAAAAATATTTTATTAAATTTTGCAGGAGGTTAAAAAATAGTCTTTTTTTTTTATACAACACAAGTGGCAACCAAGCGTACGGCCCACAAGATGGTAAGCGGTTACCGCAGCCTATGGACGCTTGCAATACCAGAGGTATCGCGAGTGATGGTGTGTAGTGAGGTTGCCACCTTGAGGCTAAGATCGAAAGCCTCATGTGCCAGTAATTTCACCGGAAACCATACCCTTCACACCGGAACACAGCAATGCAAGCATTACTGCTTGGCGGCAGAAATAGGTATGGTGGTAGTCCTTCCCCGGACGAGCTCTATCACAAAAAACTCTACTACTCTATTTTGGTGAGAAACAGAAATATAATACATACTGAGTTGAAACTATAGGATGAAAATAGAAATACAACGAAAAAACTCGCGGATGGAAGCTAGTACTGTCAAAAGTAATTAGTTTTAGTCGAAAGGTTGGGGACACCCCGCTGCAGAACATTTTTATGGATGATCTACAAAACAATTGCAGGCGTAGACTTTAAGGATTAAATCAAGCAAGCAAAACATGACACAATGGCCCAACTGGTAGAGTACCCGCATATCAACCGGAAGGTTGTGGGTTCAAATTTCGCGTCAGTAGAAATAAATAATAATGAAGTATAAAACATTGAAATTAATATCTGAAATACGTTATGAATAGTCAATCTACCATAAAGCCAGTTTTAATGTCGCTTATAAATAATTACTTGTCGTCATAGCAACGTTACCTGAATTGTTAAAAAGCTCATGTATATTTTATTAAACCGCTATAATACCTAACGTTATTTAACTTTTTACCGTCAACTTTACTTTCATCAGCTCAGCGATGAGAATGATTACATTGTTATAATTTCGCTCCCAGCTGTTTAATATCTTATAACAACACAATGACACGTTTTTCATACAACTCGAAACGATCCTATGATCCAACACTTTCCATCTCTCTGTAATTTCTAAATGATTGTACGAAAATTTCTACTTTATTAGATTTTATCAGTATTCAGCATTTATTTATTAGTGCAATCTGCTAATTCAACCGAAATCAACTTAGGAAAAAATTCAGATAAAATCGGTGATAGAACATAAAATTGCCTTATCGGATATAATACCCAGAATCTATTTAGAATCTTATAAAATTACTTAAGTACTCTGGCAGGTCCACCATGAAAGATAACTCCCAAGTTTAGGATCTAAATTTCGTGCAATTCGTACAATGAATCACATTAATTCCGAAATCGGTCCCGAAGACGGCACGTGACGATAAAATAAGTCCAATAAAACTTTATGGTAGCCAAGTGTTTAGTTTTTTCAGCACCGAAGTTTTGGATATAAATGTTTCTTTTGGTAGGCTTGCTGATGCAGTCATATTTTAAAAAGCTTGATGAAATACCTACAATGGAGAGCTTACACCGCTAAACCTAGAAACTTAAAACTTAAAAGGTATAATAATAATAATTAATATATAAAAGTATATTCCTATTTATTTAATTTTGGGCACTAAGAAAGGATTTCTGAAATTTAACTCCTTAACCGATTCGTTGCGATGTCTAATTTTGCAAACTTCTAACTGTGGCGTTGAACAAAATTACCCTGACACGGCAGCCGTGCCAAGCGCCATACGATTAAATGACACGGCTCCTGTGTCTTCCTACTTCGGGAGCGGTAATTGTCTTTTGCGATAAGATTCTCCTAAAATGTAAAAAAAAAATTCTCTAAAATCGTTCACATTTCTGATACAAAAATAAGCTATTTTTTAATATTATTTATTTCAATTATATTATTATACAAAAATCCTCATCATTAAAATTTTCAAAAAGGTTGGTGAAAGGTTTTTTTAAAAAAACAATACAATATCCAAAAACGAATGCTACAAGCTTGATTAACGTTAAAAATATCGATTTCAAAATGGCACGGCTCACGTGCCTAACGCCACACGCAAAAGAAAACGATGACACGGCTGCCGTGCCATCCGCAACGAATCGGTTAAGGACGCAGCGGGAAAAAGAGGTACCGTACCTAACCTACCTACCTGTTATCCGTTCAACTTCGTAATATAATAGGGAACAAAAATGGGGAACTTTATAGGTAGGTAACTTTGTTACCCCTGAGAATGTACCTACATAATGTTAAAAAGAAAATGTTTCTGCGAAATTCATATTATTCGACATCGTGGATTGGCCAAGATAAACATAGAGTTTTCGATACGAAACCTACTCATATTCGCACAAAGATATTATAGTCCTTGTGTTCGTAATAATATTATACCTAGTGAAATCTCAGTTAGAAATTTCGCCTACGAAATATTGTAAGTATTTAGTACAGCATTTAGATTTACGGTCATCGAGTAAGACCTACTCGATGATTGTAATTTAGGCTAATTGCCGCTTTGCCAATATAACTTGACCCCTTAACGTACTCGTTGTCTCTGTCCATCCTAAGGTTGCCTGGAAGAGATCGCTGTCAGCGATAAGGCCGCCCATTGTACTTCCGCAATTTTTAGTTTTTAAGCTTTTTCTTGTTTTCTGTGTGATGTACAATAAAGTGTTTTCTATCTATCTATCTATCTTATCTTGACCTGTCTGTTTGGCTTACCCGCAAATAACCCTACTTGATACTCAGGTACTCGACGATCGTGAAATATGTTCTAAGACTGTGTAGATACCTCTGGAACGTTTGCTTTAATTGCTTGGTACTTTGTGCTTTGTGCAACATTGTGACGCGTTTGTAACTATCACAGGTAATGTATACACGAGTGCCTTGTGATATGTGAGTTTGTAGCTGTTTGCAGACTGAAAGCATCCCCTCAGGCTCTCGCACTTCTAAGAACAAACACTGTGTTTAACGCCCAAGTTCATTTTGCCGTTGATATGTGTATCTTATTGTAGAAAGAAAAGCGTCTATTTAATTTGAAACGAAAATAAACTTATTCCAGGACATTTTAATGCTGTAACCAATAAATGTCAGCACTTCACAGTTACAACCTCGTTTTGATTCGGGGAATGGTCTCTAAAAGAACCACCGCTGAAAGGATTCGTCCGAAGTTGGCCATAATTGAATTTTATAGGAGATCGCTCAGTAAATCAGTTTTAGGAGCCGTTTTGGTGAGCGGGGCGGGGAAGGAGCTTGGGGAGAGTGCGCGGGGCGGGGGTAACTTGCGTCACTCTGATCGATGCAGCACTTGTTGCCTCGTTCAACAGGCCAAATATCTAATGCTACCGCAACTTTCGACCACTTCATTGTTTACGGTGACCTGGTAGTCACGTTCTTAGAATAAATCAACTGCAGTAAACTGCGAAGTCGGATCGTGGTTTTACTGCTCTTTGCGACGTTCGTAGCGTTTACCTATTATTCTTGGAAATGTAATTATGACCTGGAATACTTATTGTTTAATTCTACTGCAGTAAACGACGGTTTTGCACTCATACTCCGACGTCCGAGTGAAATATGAACTGTGTTATATTTATCTTGGAAATAGTTAAACTCAACTTATACCGAAAATCACATTATTTATAAATATCATGAAAATTTCCCATTATATTATATTACTCATATTCGTCATGGTCAGCTTAGTATGCTCTACTGTTGAGACACTGGCCTATTCTCAAGCGAGAGTGCTTATGTTTGTAATCCACCACACGCGGATCTTACGCGGATTGATGGTACTTTCCGATATTGCCGTGTCGGATAATGCGAAAACGCTCTAAGTAGGCCGAAAATATTTGTTTTAAACGTTTTCAAATCCTCTTCATTATTATTGTGCCATAATTGTTTATAAAAGCTGCCAAGCTGATGTCACGACATAGAGACTGTCCGTAAGCAGCTTATGTTTTACAAAGCTTTAATTGAGCTTCACAAATGCATTGTTTCATTTTCAGTAACAAATTGTGTCGGACTTTGTACCTATTTATAGAGATTTAATTGCTTTTTGAACTAATTGTAATTGTAATTGCATATTTTTTGTAGCAAAAAATCATAAAAAGAAACTTTTAGTGGCATATTGGTAAGTATTGGGTTTCCTTGTCATTCTTATGACAATGAACAAAAATTATTATAGACACAAAAACTAACAGACGCTTACAGTTTGTTTATGAATGAGGCCCATAAAGTTACCTTTATCGTCATATTATTATTATTTCTATTACTTTTATGTTTGTTTTTGTGGCAATGATAAACTCTACTTAAGTTGGATTCGACCAAACCCGTTTAGATAAGCACTATTCTCAGAATAAATCGTATTTATGTAAACCAATCTAAGAACTTGACATTTTACTTGTATTTTGTATTTGACATTATCTATTCCTAGAATAGTTTTAGCAGAAGTTGGTCAAATCCACAATGGTAGTTATTTGTCACAAAACACGCCTTGAACTGAGTTCTCGCGATATCCGAATCATATTTTCTATTCACTCTCGAGATTTGTTCAATAATTTTTGAAGAGGTATCAAAACAAAACTAACGCTATGTTTCGTATAGGTATATCATGCAGCTGTTTTACTAAACCTTAGCAAAAAAATAAATCGAAATACTTACCCGTATTTATATAAAAAAAAAGAAAGTAAAAATGTCCGCGGCAAAGACATTTTACACAAAGCCATCTAGCCCCAAACTTAGCAAAACTTGCGCTATATAAGCCAGTTAACTAATAGATAATTGTATAACTAAAATAAATAAATTACCTTTCTAAGAAATCAGTTTTTTTTTTATTAAAAGTAAAAAGTGTTGGGTTTCACCACCACGCAGTTAGAGCGTCATCCGCGTTTCGTGCCTTCCAGTCCTCGCAGACATAATAGGTACTACTATACAGGATGAGTATCTATTCTCGAACGCCCTCTGAGGGTAAATCTAAACGGCTATAGTTATGGAAAAATGTTGTTAAGAGGCACGATTTTGATCAAAATAAAAACTGCATATAAAAAAATAATTAAAAAAACGTTTATTATAATATTTGTATGCCGTACAAATATTTGTATATCGAACAAACAATTGTCCCAAGGCGGAAATCGAACCTGTGACCTGCTGCTCTTGCGCTCCCAGGCGGACCTTCGCCTGCCGCGCCACATCGAAAATTAAACCCATTCTTATTTTCCTGTATATTTTTGTTCAGTTATACATAGAATCGAAATATGCAAAAGAAATAAAAAATGAACATGAAAAAAAAACAATTTTCTTGAAAAATAAACGACTTTTTCGATATAATTGTAAATTCAGTTCTTACAAAATGATTTGCTTTAGATTGATAGCTTTATCCGCCGTCTGCCCGCGTCTACCCCGATACATTTTGTATGAAAACGTAAATTATGATATTTAAGTGTTCCAACAACATTGTTATTTTCCAGTATTTGTTTTTTAACAGATAGTGAATATGTAAAAATAAACGTTTTTTTTTAAATTGCAGTTTTTATTTTTATTCAAATCGAGCCCGTGACTCCTGACAACCTTTTTTATACAGGGTCATTCATTTATCAACCTGACAAACTTAAAGAGAAAAAAAAATATATGTACCTATATTTTTTTTTAATGTATATTTTGTCTTAAAAATCCCAAGTAAACAAAAAAAGTTGATTACGTTTTTCTGCTCAATTATTATTTATCATTGTTGGGAATCGAGTTAAGTGGCGAAATAATGAAATATTCGAGTGTGCGCGCCCCGTAGCGGGTCAAGGACACGCGCAGGTCAAGGACGAGCGGGTTATTGACCCGAGGTTCATTGACGCGCGGGTCACTGACACGTGCCGAGCGTTGCCTTTTCGATTTCTAACAAGGATAACTAATTATGAAGCAGAATTACGTAATTTTTTTTTTAATTTAAAAAAAAAAGTTTAGAAAAAAAAATATATATGTTTGGAACCTACCCCTTAAGTTTGTCAGGTTGATAATGAATGACCTTATATAACTATTTTCGTTAAGATTTTACCCTAAGAAGGCGGTCGAGAGTACTCATCCTATATAGCTCGCAGGGAAACATCTGAGTTATTTGTCAACTTATCCGTCCTATTTCGTAATTCTTCCTAGAAACATTTTTAAAATGCAAGCGATGCAGGTTCCATCTAATATTCAGATATAAAATGTATTAAATAATGTCTCTCGCTTGTTAACCTCGATAAAACGGATTAAATAAAATATTTATTGAGAAGGTGATGTCAAATTCTTCTAGAAAACTGAAATTTTGTTCAGAAGTGATGTGAAATAAAAAATTGGAACTACACGTGTCTACTAATCCGCATTGGGTCAGCGTGGTGGATTGAGACCCAAATTGACCCAATCACTTCGTTCGAGAGTAGGCCAGTGTGCAAACAACATTATAATATAAGGCTGGTCGGTAAACATTGTTAACCACATTAACTAGTCCCTTCTTCAAGGACAAAAAATTGAGCGCTCACTGTAATTCTTACCCATTTATAGTTTTGACTAGTGATCAAAAAATTAAACCTTAGTTGTAGAGGTAAGTAGTTCTGTTTTATGCTAGAAACAATGTAGTAGTTCTCTTATAAAGTAGAAAAAATATCGTATGATAAATATAATATGTTTTGAATTTTATTTTCCCTAAAGTTTTCAAACTATAGTACTTACGTATTTTCTTATTGTGGTAGTCAACATTATTAAAACCATCTATTTCTATACAATATAACAATATATATATTATGTGAGTCCCTTACTCCTACAAGATCAAGTAGGCTGTATCTTCCTTTCAGTCCAGTAATCGTTACAAAGATGGGATGTCTGCACAGATATATACACATACATATTGTACATATACACATGTAGTATATCTGTGGATGTCTGTCACTATAACAAGAGATGGATAAGACTATTCAAAATGCTCATGTGTGATATGTGATTACAATGAGAACCTACCTAAATATATTTTGACGTATTATACAAACTTTAAACACAAATCGTACAGCTATACAATTAACATCCACAAAGGAAAGTTGGTCCATCGATCGGAAATTGAAGCGGAACTCAAATTGGTTGAGTTGTCGGAATGAAACATTGTCCGTATAATGACATTGAACGACTAAACGATACAAGCAATTGGCCACAAAATGGCCAATTGTAGAAAATGCGATGTGCTAGGTGAGTTGTGGTAAGCTCTTTTCCGAGAATATTATTTTCATTTTTGACAACAAGGTTACACGTGCTAAAACCCTTATGCACCATTTTACACTAGAATATTTACAACGAAAGAACAACAATAAAATACAAATTCATTTATTCAAATAAAAACATTTGAATAAACAAACTTTGCCTGTCTGTTGATCAGTAAGTATGTGTAATACTCATAATATACGCAGAAACAAAGTCAGATTGATGAATGCATTTAAGAAGTGCATTTTCGTGTGGTGTAGTGTGTTCAAATTGTCAAGTCATCGAGCACATTATAAGGGGTATGTGCTCGAGTGTCAAGTGCACCATCGCTTCTCGCATCGCATTGTCGCTCGCCTAGGACAATGTGTAACTGTTTCCGCCTAGTGCTTGTTATTGAAGCTCATGCCAATTCATAAACGGGAAACTGAATGTGGATCTTGATATTAATTAACTGATATTTATTATAGCTTTTAGTATCGAGTTCGTCCGCTAAATGCTTAACTTCTGCGTTTAGTCTTGAGCATTTATTGAAGTTTCGAGCATCGCGCAGACTTAAAATATCAAAAAGCTTTCCTAGAATATTACTTATTCAATAAACATAATTTTGTCGTAAGGTACTTACCTGAAACTCGTTTGAATATGTTTTCGTTAAAGCTCTGACGATGAAAATGCTGTCTACTTTTCTCGAAAATAAACAATCTTGCCAGACGTGTATTTTACTCAGACTACCACAGAAAATCGGGTGAGAACGGGCCGGGTGACGGGGGGAGAACGAAACTAACCCGATAGTACAAACCATAATCTAAAAATCTATGTTATTGTTAGGTAGTTAATCTTTACCCTATTAGTTCTTGCAATCGGAGTAAAAGTTCATTTTATTTACGAAATGCTTTCAGTCGTTTTATCTAACTGATCACTGGCTTATAATCTATCATTTCGAATGACAGGCCTAGCGGATAAGTTCCGGAAGATAGCTTGCGATCCGGATATACTGAGATCAAAGTCAAAAAAAAAGTACATTCAGTCGAATCACGTAGCCTCTTTTCCTTGTTTAAAACGGGAGTAGGATTATGTATTAAAAGACTTGTTTCTCTTACTTATATGTATATAAAACAGTCATGCTTGTTTACCAATAAGTATACATATTTTTTACTATAAACGGGTTTTGCAATAAGAACAAACCACAAAAATCTTAGTAATATATAAATTAAGAAGGTAGATACTAGTATTTTATGCTAGGTACTTAGCGAAATTTCAATTATAGTAAGTACCTAACCGACTCAGTGTTAGCTTGAAACGCTGGCGCTGGAAGCTCTCGGCAATAGGTAAACCGCGCTGCGAGCACTTGTTACACACAACAACACAAAAGAAACCTCATCAACTGGCTTAATTACATAGGTTTTAAGTAAGAAAAATGTACTCACTTCGCTTTTTAATAAATTCATTTGAAATTCAAATAAAATGAAATGAATCGTATAGATATCCATTACCCTGAAACAACACTTAAAAGTTAGGCTCTCGATGGGGGTTTGAGATGGTTTCGCCCCCATAAGCAATTAACCCCCTTAAAAAGTAGTTCCCAAGACGCCCATCGTGACCTTCCTTACCTGTTGCTCACGCCTGGAGAAAGAGAGTCGAACGAAAACGACATCTTTTTTGGGGTTGCTAGCCTTCGCGTAATAACAATAAAATAGGCATATTCGTAAACTTATCTTAGACATAGTAATAAAATAAAATAAATAATACATATTATACCATTACCTCATGCGAAAAAAAGCTTCCAGCTACATTTTAGTCCATTGAAACTCCGGAGCAACAATCACCTGATTAAAACGGTTTTTTTCTGAACCAGGTATCACATAAGATATACATTGAAACTAGCATGGAAACATTATCTCGTAGTTTTGAAAACAAACCTTTAACGCTTATCCATAAAAAAGTAGTTTTACTATGTCATAAAACTTAGTTACCATACTTCAACCAGCCAGTCCGGCTAGCATGAACATAATTGTTTTCTACGTATTCTATACGGATTTTTGTGAAAAATTACATAATTTTATAAAAGCAATTTTGTCTACTTTTCTGTAAAGAGAATCGTCTACGGTACTCATTCTAGCCGGGCTGGTCATTTACATAACGCAGCGAGACCAAAGAAATAACGACAAACAAGCTTTTATTGTACTTGAAAGCTCTAACTGTGTCTTAATTCACGTTATAGATAGTAAGTAATCGTTTAAAAGCCTATAATTTAAGGCTATTTCAGGTCAGAGTAATATTCCAACATCCAAATCGGTTAAGGCGTTGCGGCATCATTGGACAACAATCAAACATCCAGAAGCTTTCGCATTTATAACAGTAGTTAATAGTAGTAGGTATAAGAATATTCTAAAGGTAGCTTAACATAGAGCTAGATATAATGATGCAATCACCGGAAATCTTCCACGGCTGACTGTAGTAGCTAATTACGTGTGACACACACATCATCCCCTTTCAACTCGTCGCTCAAAATAATTAGACTTGGAAACGTGCCTTGACATCTGACGTAATGGTTTGTCCCTGTAGTAGTATAGTTTGTAACTACCAGTATACCAAAGTAAAACTTAGAATGTTGCTATATAAGACAGTTGCATTATCATTAATGGCTCTGTCTTGGTAACTTATATTATACTATATAAATATTTCTATATGATTCGCACAATTTAAATTATTTAGATATTCACCTATAAACTTACCTACCAACGAATTGAATGGCGCTTTTCTCTTGATACCTTACTTATAGTGTTTAAAATATCTATATCATTTTGTAAAAACAGAGAGTATAGGTTATTATTTAATGTTTGTTTTATTTTTTTTAAAACATAGATGATTTAGATTACTTGTATGATAAAATGAGTAAATAGTATCCAATTTTTTTCTACTGCTGCGCAAAGGTTTCTTTTCGCTTCCATCTGATATTTACTAAATCTGATTTACTAAACTAAATTAACTAAAACTCTGAGCATATAACTTTTTCTCTCATAACCACGATCTGACGTTATTCTGAAGTAAACTGTGTTGCTACTTTACTAGTAAATGCCGTATTAGGTCGTGTGGGGTAAGCGGTCCGGGGCGTCCTGGCAACACCGAATGCCCGGGCGGCGTCAGTGTGCGCGAGTCTTCGCCCGCGCCGATCGCTCTCTGCCGCGACCTCTGACACCACAACAAGGCTCTCACACACCCCTATTAGTACTACGTGTCTATTTGAATAGTGTGAGGCTTTTCATTCAAGTGCTTATCTTTTATTTCAATATTTTGGTAACCTGATTGATCGAACTGAATCTACAGAGTGATGTGCGTGATTTTGGCTTAACTCTTATCGAAATATTTCAACTGTTGATTGGCTTACTGAAACTATATCTACTCCCTGCTTCTATGCCAGGAATTTAATTATTTATGCCGTATTCGACTCTAGATTATTTATTGCCTTTCGCAAGTCGTACCGTAAAACGCGACGGTCGTTTTTATGGATATAATACGAAGTATAATCTTTTACGGGGTACCTTAGAATCGCATGGTTCTCAAAACGATAAAAGCTACATTTAGAAACGGTTAATCATACAGAGCCACTTTATGTACGCTAATTTAAATAACTACACACGCAAAAATGTGATCTTGATTCCAACAAAAGCTCTAAACTGATTAGCTCATCGTCATCATTAGATCAAAGAAACTAATCATGTCCACTTTTGTACTGTTTGTTTTTTAGCAATATCTGTTTTGAAAAGTAAAATATATTTAGGTACTATGTAGTAGGTATTTTGTTAACATTTAGTTTATTTTTTACAGTGTTTTATAATGTACCTATAAACCATTTCGTTTATATATTACAGATTATAAAATATACCTACTCTACAAAAAATAAAATTACTGCTACCCTCAAATCGTAAACCATTTATACAATTTTGCTAAAATTTACATAGACTAGGTACCTACTTATCTTGATCGGTTTAGATCAGGGGCAGTGCACACGTAAGAGCCAACTTAATACTATTGTTTATAAGTGGGAAGTTGTTTTATAAATCAGACATTTATCTCATTGCGGAATTATGTATGAACTCACAATCCGGGTAAATAACATTCGTCGGGAGAGCAATAGACGCAACAGTTTGTCTATACGTGTTATTACCTCAAGGTTTATTCCGTTGCCTGCTACAAGTGTTAGATAAAAATGCTGGCACCTAAAGGTGTCATAATCATTTAGGATTTCATCAAGATACAAGTAAAATTATGTTTTTTTTTATTCGCTTCTTCGAGTCTACCTGTAATTGGTAAATTATGCCAATTAGTATTAAGTTTGCTAGATATTTGCAGTTGTTGAAAAAAAAATACTGACTCACTAGGTACAGAAAGAAAACATGAATTTAGATCACCGACCGCAGGTAGAGTGCCCAAAAGGCTGGCAACGTTACCTCGTTGGATGACTAAACTCTCCGAGATAAGCTCTTCGGTAATTATGATCTTCATTATCCACAAGCCTTGTGTTACTTGAAATCGAAAACTAAAGGCCACATGCACGCTTGGAAAAATATTACCTATATTCGGAATCGTGACTTAGCATTAATTCTTTCAATTTCGTATAAAAAAAGTAGTGCGGTAATTTAAAAATCTATATAACGGTAGACCAAAACTGAACAGTTTTAGCTGTTTCCAAAGCTAAAACTGTTAGCTCCCAACTTGAACTAGACTTTGGTTATTATTGCATGCTTTTTAATTTTACTTGTATTGTAGACAAGGTTACGTACTATGCTTGTATACATTTTAAGATAGAACCATGAGGCTATGAACACAATTTTCATTTAAAACTATACTACTTACCACGGTTTGTAAGTTTTCCTGTGGTCATAGTGCATGCTACTGCATCGAAATATCGGAAAATAGTAAAACAAAAATCAAGATAAAAATCCAACTTTTAGATAAAATTATAAGTAGGTGCTTGGTTCTAAATCCGCGTAAATTATGTTGACCTACTTTCCCATTTAGCTGAAATTACATTTTACAGCGAGATGATCTAATAGTAGAGATAGAAGGTGGGTTCAATTCCTATAAAGGTTACAGTAGAAGACCCTTTAAGTCTATAATATTTGTTCTGTGCTACTGGTTCATTCGTAGCTTGCTGTTCTTATTACTAATTGGATCACCATCACCAGCATCTCTCGAATTATATACTTAAATCTTTTCTTAGACGTATAGGTATTTTTCTGACAAAAAAACATTCGTATCACTCGATTTTTACTCTCTTAAATGCTCAAAGTTATGATTTTATACTTGGCTGACCGTTCGTTCCTGTAACAATAGACTTGCCACATTTTTGCGATGAAAGCCTCAAGAAAAGTGCTTTTGTACGCGTTGAAAACATTATGTGGAAAACAATTTTTCTCAGTGCTCGTTTTCTCACGTTTACAATACTTTTGTTACGTACTAAAAACTTTTAAAAATAAAATCACTGGGAATAGCCCCTTTACTTGATTAATTTTTTTTTGTGTTGGTTTTTTTCCATCCACGCGTTTTTTTCGGTCATTATTACCCGTGGTCTATCTTGTTTTTTATCTTAATTATAAATTATAATTCATAGATTTTTATTTTGACATTGTGAATCAGGGCTGTAGCAATAGTTTTATTTTAGGTAATACCTACCAATGTAATCTGACTTATAATATCTATTATCAATAAATGATTATTAAGGCTATTATGACTATTATTAGTTCACCATTTATTTGCCCGTGGTACACATAAGTATAGACTAAGGTGAACCACGGGCAGATTTATTTTGGTCATTACTTTTTTTACATTAATAATTCAAAAGGTTTAGTCTATTTGCGCCTTCGTACTATATCCGTGTTGGTACTTACCCTTGACCGGTTTTATACTCGCCACCAAGTTATATACATTTTATGACTTATCAATTTTCATCGAAAATTTCTCAGGTTTCAAAGGTTTAGGCTAATTTTATTTTTAGGGCACCGCAATTTTCTTTTTTTCAATTTTCCGCCTACTAGGGTTGTCAGATGATATTTAATATAATGTAAAAACTTTCAAAAAATAAAGTAATTAAGGAAAGTCTTCTTGGCCCGTGTTCTCCGCGTATTCTTATGGAAAACTAAAAAAACGCTATCAACTAACGCAAAATGCTACCAGCTCCAGATGATTAACTGTTGAATAATACTAGGATAAGTAAACAAACACCTTCATGTGGGCTTGGCTCGTAGTAGCGTACGTAGACTTGGCGCCCACGCAGTGCTTACAACCGTCTGCGACCCCGCGCCTATCGTACTATGTGTTATTCAAACTGTGGTCCAGATACATATTATCTCACTAGATAAATTAATTACAAACGTGTGAATTCACGCTTTGAGATAGGAAAAAGTTTTAATAGAATTTTATTTTCTTTGAAACATTCTAATTGGAAATTTTAAAACTGTTTTTATGTTGTTTGTATTTTTTATTATCTTGGAGCACTGACTTCAATAGAACTCTAAGAGATCTAAAAAGCATCAGTTTTACCATTTTGATTCTGTGAAAGGTTGGGTAGAAATAGGAATTAATTACACCTGCGTATATGCACGTAACCATTTGTTAGTAGGTACAGCACCTGAGATCTGACTGACCCTTGCATGATATACGATATTCGGGTCGAACAGATGACCGGTCATTTGTCCTATGTGTAGAGTTCACCGGCCCATATCTCTTTATCGCCGGCGGCTGCCACTCATATTTAAGTACCTATACCGTATTAGTTTCGGCAAAACGAAGCACTTTTAGTCTTCTCTGGTATCTGACCGTCCCCTGGAAAGTACTCCTTTGTTTTTGGCAGTTTATTGTCAAATCATGATCAATGCTTTTTTACCCGTGTGCTGCTGTGCACAAAGTGACGTGACACGTGACTCGACATGACATCGATTACCGACACTATAATAACCTAGGTCTAGAACCGAGGTTAGGTAGTAAAGTAAAAACAAGCCAGTTAGGTAAGACATTTTTATTTACACCGATAGTTCATTGCCATAAAAATGATATGGAAAGACAATACTAAAGCCGCTAAAATTACAGTTACTTTATGAATAAGGGGCTTAAGTTTAAGGTAGCTGATCCCAATCTGTTCTGTGCCTGATCCATTGGCTCGCTGGCTCGCTGACATACCAACGGCTTACTCGCCAATGGATCAGCTACTTCATAAACATTTGCGATGTTCGACTAGCACTTGTTCTTTTGTTGTTTTTTTTTATTATTTCGGGCTGCATATTTACTCCCGTCACTAGAGTTGGTCACAAACTTTCTTTAAATAGGTAACTTGTACTCGTATCATCGGATGACTGTTAGGGTACGTGGTATCACTGATCCTTTCTTTGACACTCTAAATTAAATTTGTGCATTGAAAGAGCATTTTGATTATTATTTTCTTTAACAACGTTAGTAGAGTGAACGGTAGTGTCGTGTGATGGGACTATAGTGCTGCGATGAGTGGAATAGGCCCTTCCAGCGTGTGGGCGGCGCAGAAGAGGCTGGAGTCGTGGGCCCGCGCGGCTCGCGAGCGAACCTCCAGCGCAAGCAGTGGACAGAGCCATAACTCAACGGACAGTTATGGAGACGACAAGTCTCATGGAAGCCCGCATGTATGTACTACTGCTAACGAGCTCGCCCATGTATTATTTAGTAAATGTTGTTGTGTTTTTTTTACATTTTTACATATAAAGTTTCTTAGTATGTATAGGCAAACTAAAAACAACTGTAATAACCGGTGAAATATTACATGTTTAAAATTATTAGTGTCACTTGTGGTTTCTCTTAGACCTCATGATCTGCATATTTGATCTGTGAGAAACGATGCCACTAGAATATAAAAATGTCAGAAAATGCGAGTTTTTTTGGTAATTTTCTTTTTTTCATGTCAGCAACTGACGAGAAGTCATGTCGTTCGCATAAAAGTATTTTTCGCCCAGTAATTCACTTGCTACAGTGCCTTTTAAACCTAAACACAGTAAATATGCTAGCAAGACACGTCTTTTAAGGCAGAATATCTAACACGGCGGTGTTGCCCACCAAGACGAACACTTGAGTTCTACCACCAGGTTGTATTTAAGTTTAAGGTTTCATTTTGAAATGAAGCTTATTTAATTGAACCAAAACTTCCAGTTGGCAAAATCCTGCATCGTTCGTTGTTTTTTTTAATATTAGGTAGTATGATTCGTTTTTCTGAAACCGGTTTTATTTTATTAAAACAGTTTTATTAAAATAAATAAACCTTATAAGGTTTTACAGTGTTACTAATAACATCATAAAACCATCATGCAACCCACATTTTTCAGTACCTAAAGAAATACAAATTTTTAATTTCTAAGTTTGATCAACAAATGCGTCAAGTTAACTTGATAGCAGTCTTGGAATGTAATCGTAACTCTATAAACGTAAACTTAACTAGCGGGGTGGTAACTAGAAAGTTATACTTGCAAACTCCAGACAAAGGGTCGTTAACGAAGGGAATAGATGTGAAAATGAATATTTAGCGAACTGTTTCGTCCACGTCTACTTTATGAGAGACTTATGTGATTAAAATTATGTATATATAGATATATGTGCATTTTCACTAGACTGTTGTTGTTTGTTAAGCGTTTGTCGAACGTATGCGCATTGCCCATAGGGCTTATCACGAAAAAATCCTTTGACAATCACTTAAACGTTATATCTGCCAGCTGTCAGTTTGTATGGGATTTTTGAAGTTCAAATTAAGATTACAATAAAGAGTCGATGTCGAAATCTCATACAAAACCAGCTGGACTATAAACACGCTTACGTTTACGATTGTCAAGAGTTTTTCACGATACGCCCTCAATTCAACGCAACTCTACGCCGCGATTACGCTAGCACGTTACGCTGTCGTTGCGGTCTCGTTCACTAGACAGAGGACCTTGGCATTGGATGTTGCTCACTGGCTCGTGTATTTCAAAAGTTTATCCTCTCAACCCCAGATCCTATCTTAACTTTCATAGGATTCAAGCTAACTTTAGCTGCTGAATGCAAAATGAAGATTCACCTTTTGTTTGGTTTCATTGTTGGGTTAAAAATGTTCACAAGCAAAACTAATTATATTATTTTTAAACTTAGCGAGTAGCGTCATTGAACTCTGTTACTCGTCGTTTAAATGTTTACCGTTTAATGAGAGTCGTGTTATACATCAATGTCAAACGCAAATTGGGAGTCCTTCTCTTCAGAGACAGGTCTTGTTATTAATTTTGCAATTAATCAATCAGTTGGTTCGTAAGCCTCATGTGGAAGAGCGTGTATAGTACCATTTTGTTCGTCTGAAAATTGAATCAGTGCATCGCTTTCTGTTGTTTTGTTTAAACAAGAGGTAGTCCTTTGTTTACTCTCCCATAATGAATGTCAAAGGATCCACAAAGAATTTAGATTGCTGCGCTGCGCTGGAATAAAAATAACCTAATAAGAACTACATATTTCCAAATGCCAAAGCACAAGTGCAAGTAAGAAAATAAAACTAAGCAATGCCGGAACCCATACACTTTACACAGCCATAAACGTAACTTTTTCTGGCCCTAAGGAACTACTTATTGTGATATAATACATGTTAAACTTTTACACATCTTCAATAACTTAGTAAATATTTGTTTTTCTTTTTGCACAGGAAATGCTGATTCCCAAGGAGCAATGCCGTATCCAGCCTCTGAGCATGGAGGGGCGCGCGGCCAGCTCCTTGCCGCACGCTCGTCTCACCAGGACACCTTCGATATCATCTCAGAGCAGCCTCGACAGCGGCACCTCTAGAGCTACGGTAAGTCAAGCATATTGCAAATGATGGCTCAAATATTAGCGACATCACGTTATTTTCATAAATGCAAAAGTTTCGATGTTTGAATGTTTGTTCCTTTATAACTAAACAACACCTAAACCACAGAGTAATAGCCTAAACTAAATTTTAACATAGATAGATAATGACCGGGAACTTTATATCCCGGAAAAAGTACGGTTCCCGAGTTCCACGCGAACGAAGTCGTGGGCAATAGCTACTTTAAAATATTTGAGTCTTCGGTTCTTGGTTTCGACACACTAAAGTTTTTATTTTACACCAAAAATTAAATCGACTCAGGCGCGTTATAGTCGTCAGAATTGCATTAGAAGCGTCTCGTTTCAGCGTTCTGGCGTAACTCATCGCCTCACTTTACAAAGCTTTTATTACCTATCTTAACAAATGGTTACCATAATTCAGGAACACCGGATCTAACAGGGCCAGGGTAAAAAGTATCTTATATATAATTTGATAAATTTTAAGTTGATAACTTACCTTAGTTTTTCCTGAGTAATAGGGTCTTGACTGAGAGACGGACAGACGGACGGACAACCAAGTTTTCCGTTTGAGGAGAAATAAGGCGAATCTGGGTAAGCTAGTTAACTCACCGCACAAAGGTAGATTGACTTTATATCCTACCCATTTGATATTCCAAGTACGTCCTGTCCATACACTTCGGCACAAATTAAAATCGATTTCACGAAATATAGCGTGTCCCTACTCCTACCCTCCCTTTTCTTTATTACAATAATTAAAACTTGCTTCAATCGCGTTCTAAATTACAGTCCCGGCAGGTATACATTTATCTTATGACGCTTTTAAGTTTCATAAATCTTGACATACCAGACGGACACGAATTAGGTAGTTGACTTTATACGAACTCACTAACAAACCTGAGCACCTAACAGGAATTAATCCTTGTCTAAAGTAACATTAGCTTAAACCAACTGCCAAACACCAATCAAAACTTTTACCAAATAACTCTACTTTTATTTCAATAAGTTAGCCTGTACAAAATCGAGGGCCACAAAAAACGAAGAAGTTGGTTCCTGAAAAAAAAACCTAACCTCTGCCTGAGGTCTAATCTAATCTAATCAGGGTCAAAATCGGTCTTACACTAATGAACTGTCACCTACTACTGTCTTACACTAATAAAATTAATAACTAAAAAGAAAAAGTAAAAAGACACCAATAAAGTAACAAAATCATATGTTCAAATGCTTGAACATTATTTATAAAACTTGGTAGAGTTCAAGCACAGTGGTTCAAGCGTCAAAAGAGAGTTGTCGAAATGACACAGCAAAACTTTGGACACCTTGATTGATGATAACGTTATTCTTTGTCAATCTTTAACAAAGTTGTTTATCTTGTTAAAACATACAAATATTATAATGAGAACCAACACAAACATAAAGCTTTTAGTCGATCGTAATAATAGGTTAACATATTAACGTGCATAGCAGATAATGGTATTGGAAAATGAATAAAGGTTTTCTATTTATTGTCCTTTTGTCGTTTGAACTAACAGTTATTCAGATTGCGGTCGCAGGTGATTGTACCTACTGAAAAAAGGGCGTTGACATCCGACTGACCTAGTATATACAATAACGTTTATTCCTTTAGTCACTCTAATCCAGTCATTTGGTGCTCAAAAAACTGGTTATCAGCCCGGCTAACACTTGCATCGCAGACAACGGGGTTTCTGCGGAAATGTAGAGAAAAACGACAGACTTTGAAGATTTTATTTTAAGTCTGTAATTCCGTAGAGAGATTCGGCTCCTTTGGAAACTGTTTTCCGGGAGTTTTAAAAGTTTGTGTTTTCATAGATTTCGAAGATTTTCAAATATTCACTTTGCTGTGAACGGAAAAAGTTATTAGCCTTTTTATTCATTTTACTATTAAACCAGTATCCGTCAATTTTTTGAGCTCAAAGCTCCAAATGCCACTTTAACTTGCTAATTCTGAGAGCTATGTCGGTGACCTTCTCCGCGTGTTGCGAGCACACGGAATTGGTTATGAACCGTGAAACACTACACTTTGCTCACTTGATCTCATTGTTTATGCACTTTGCTAACTTCTACGAAATGTTTATAACCAATTAAAATACTATGAATAGTTTATGTTAATCAGCTCAATTAGTAGAAGCTCTGCCTTCTGCGCTGTAAGTTGTGGATTCGAAAAACATTTGTGTGATAAACATAGATGTTTGTTCAGTGTCTGGGAATTACAATTAACTATAAGTATGTATATCATCATGTATATATGTGTTTTAAAAAATTAAGTACTCCTACTATGCCTAGTTTATGTAATAGATGTCGCTGTGTAGCATTTACCTGCCACTGTTTTAGAACCTGTAGCACAGAACAGATATTAGTAAGTACCCTGTAGAACGCAAGAGCGCGACCGGTAGGGACAGTGCCAGGTAAGTCAAAAACGGCCACCAGCACGGTAACTTCATACCATTATCATACTCGTCCATAGGGTACGTCTACGGTACCGCTTGACATCAGGCGGGCCGAATATTCCGATCAAAGTCAAAATTGCTGGCACTTTGCTTTGCATATTTGCTCAAATGTTTGCATAGTTCGTCAAAACAAACTCAACTCCGATAAAGTATTATACAAAGTTTAGCTTGTATTGATGAAATAACGCAATTGTTAAGGCAAATACCTATCCCAAAAAAAGGGACAGCATAACTATACACGCGATATTTTGTTCGGATTTGAATAAAGCTCTTGAAACAATTTATAACGTGTTCCATGACCACTTAATTTTGGAAACTTTTATGAATATTTAATAATCGTCATTATTTTTTTCATTTTCGCTTCTACTTTGTAACCTAAAGGTCAAGTTCTAAAAACGCCTTTTTGAAAGCTCGCACGATCCGCCGATTGTATTAACTGATTATAAGAGGCTCGTAGCTCTTGTGTGAAAGGAGCCAATCATCTCTACACGCGATACCTTATTGCACGATCTAAGTAAGTAAGTAATTGGTTACTCAGCTCGGTTTACGCTAAGAGTCTCAGAAAGGATTTTGTACAAGGTTTCCGTCAGAAGCATGCCATTATAGGTGTTAAATTTTCCCTGTAAAAGCGCTCATGAGATGTGAGAAAGATCGGCGACTCTGTGCAGCAAAGGAATGGAGTAAAATAAGAAACCTTACGCAAATATCATAAAAATGTTCTATTGGTTAGCGTTTTTTTTAACGGTTCCGTAATGGTTTAATAATTAAAAGTTTCACGTAGAAATGAAGGAATCTGAGCAAGCTGCAGAAGTTAATTACTTTTTCGGAATTTAAATCTGATGTTTCACAGAAAATAAAATGTTTTATTCATGATGACCTTTAAAGAATTGACTTGTGGTCAATTGGTAACAAAAATAACATGTAGTAGTACCTACTAGGTGTTAAACTAATCTAATTTTCATAGAAAAAAAGACGTATGAAACGTTGTCTATCAGTTACTTTTGTTGTAAGCTGTGCAAAATTCATTTTTGTTGGTTTAGCGGTGTACTAACAATTAGGCCCTGAAAATCATTACCGTCATCATCCATTGTTAATAAACCGAGTGAAGTTAGGAACGGGTCTCTTGTCCCTAAAATGTCTACTTTAGTAAGCTCCTGATTTTGTTATGTTAATTTCAAGGCAATCATCATAACAAAGCCATCTAATACTGTCAAATCAAATTAAACACTTCGATTCTTTGTTGTGATTTTGATAACCTGACGTAGGTGCGCGTAGTATTTGGAGAACAGCCACATAGCAACCATTTTTATGTGTACCTATGGCGTTATCCTGTGTTGGGTTTCCTTAATAAATAAAATAAAATATAAGAAGAAAGAAAAGAAAATAAAAGAAAAGATAGAAAGTAAACATGTTTATTAACAATTAATTAATTTTTAGAAAATAAAACAAAAACTGATCAAGCTAAAAAAATGTTTCGGCGGATTGTTGTGATACGCGACGATGTAATTGTTGACTCGTTTTTAATAAAGTACGATTTCAATAAAATTTATATTATGACATATTCTGAAGTATAATTTAAACAAAAAATAATCATCAAAATCAATTCATAATTGGCACAAAAATCCCGTAACATAAATAAAAAAAAACAAACACAGAATTGATAACCTCCTTTTTTTTGGAAGTTATTAAATAGGGAAGTCGTATGCTTTGTCCCGTTCAAATCGATCTATCGGTCATTCACATTTTAAATTCAACACTAAACCCACTATAACAATACTCTAGGCGAACGGCTAAGCAATACGAGTGATATGCCGTTTCCGTTATTATAGGCAAACTATTTCCGTTCTTATTCCCTTTGGATTTAAAATCATTTTGCAATTGCGGCGAATCACAACGCAATGTGTATAAAATATCATAGCTGGATATTGAACATTCAATTCTACTTGAAGCTTGACTCTGGCTTTATCGGAAATTGAAACTATTCGAATTTTCTGTTATGTTTAAGTTCCTATTTCACTCTTTTTTGAATGCCATCATATTATACTTTTTTTGCTACAAAAAACATAACCATCTAAATTTGAAGTTTTTAGGTTCAGCAAAGGTCTAGGTTACTGTACTGACACGCTGCAGGTCCAGTACGTCACCAATTCTTTTAAATATATTATCCTCCGTATAATCCGTCCCAGCTTCGCACGGCTGCAATGAAACCGCACCCGTGCGAAGCCTGGGCGGGTACTTGTATTAAATATAGCTTGTATGAAATATTTGTAATATATTATTATTATTATTATTATTATTATCAGCCTGTATCATCCCACTGCAGGGCAAAGGCCTCCCCATCCCCCTTCCATATAGTACGGTCATGTGCTTTTAAGGACCAATCCTTTTTAAATGAGTCCAGGTCATCCCGCCATCTAATCCTGGGTCTGCCACGATGTCGTCTTCCGTCGTTGGGGGCCCACTCCGTTGTTAATTTTGCCCAGAGATCATTGGACATGCGGCAAACGTGCCCGGCCCAGTTCCATTTCAGTCTGGCAGCTTTTTGAGTGACGTCTGCGATTCGAGTTTTGGAGCGCAATATGGTGTTACGGATACGGTCGGTTAGTTTGACGCCGAGAATACTGCGCTCCATTGCTCGTTGGCAAACCTCAAGATCGGACCTCTGTTTCGCAGTCAAAGACCAAGTCTGAGAGCCATAAGTGAGGATGGGGAGAATGCACACGTCCATGAGTTTGCGTTTTAAGGACAATGGTAAATCGCCCTTCATTAGGTCCTTCATGGCCCAATAGCTCCTCCAGGCGTTTTCAGTGCGTCTGGCAACTTCTTTTTCTTGTCTCGCCTGGAAGGAGACTATCTGGCCAAGGTATATGTAGTCATTGACGTATGCAATCTCCACATCACCCACAGATATCTTACGTTTTGAGCTATTAGTCATCAGCTTAGTCTTTGACATGTTCATCTTCAATCCGACTTCGAGGCTTGCCTTGCTTAGATCGTTTAGCATTTTTGTCAGCTCAGACGCTGAAGACGAGAATAAAACGATGTCGTCGGCAAAGCGAAGATTTGTTAGCTTTCGCTCTCCGACGACAATTCCCATTTCTGCCCATTCAGCTGCCAGTTTCCTGAATACTTCCTCAAGCGTGGCGGTAAATAACTTGGGCGATAACGGGTCGCCTTGTTTGACTCCATTTTGGATTGGAAAGGTTGGTCCTACTGAGTGAATTTTAATAGCTGCAGTACTATTGCTGTATATGTTTTGTAATATATTACTCAGGGATAATGTAGAATTCTAATGAGGAAACAATTTTTTAAATCTGACCAGTAGTTTTTGAGTTTATTCGTAACAAACAAAAATACAAACATATAAAAGTACAAATCTTTTCTCTTTATAATATAGATAGTATAGATAATATGGTATCTGTGTATTACTGTGTTTGTGTATGTTATACTATACAACGTGTCGCAATGTAATCAATAAAAAATTAAGACATTTTTAGAGCGCTCGTGACGTAGCTGGCTAAGTAGTTCTTAACAGATATCATTTGGATGGGTGACCGCAAATGGCAATTTCAACTGAGCGCTCCCATGCTTCGGAGGTCACGTTAAGCAGTCGGTCCCGGCTTTTTCAAAGTTGTTATGCCATTATAGAGGCCTTCGAGCGGCCTAAAAATTTTTAGCCAGTGACTCTTACGATATACGAACTTACTTTTAACGTACATTTTTTGTATGTTATACTATACAACGTGCCGCAATGTAATCAATAAAAAATTAAGACATTCCAAAATAGGTTTGTTTGAAAGCCTTGTAATTTTTTTTGTGAATCGCTTTAATTTTTTAAATTGGTTTAATTTTATGGAATCAAATATTTTTGTGTCGCAAAGGCTAAATTGAAATTGAAAAAGAGAAAATATCAGCGGTGTTGTAATAACTGATATTTATATTAATATGCAATGCAACGCACTTTATAAAGGACACTAGCACACGTTATACCGATACATCAGCTTGTATCTTCACTTATCTCATAGAAATATTAATAAAACCAGCCAATATCGTTTTAGTATCTAGCCCGTGAATAACAGTAACGTTATAACAAGGCTATAATAAAGGTAATTATTTGCAACGACGTAGACATTACTTGCTATATTAAAAGCCATAAAATATCTCTCCTGAAGAGACTTCCCCTTGCTATTCTTGATGTAGATATATGTATTACATGGCAATTAATTATCTAAAACTGTTGTGTTTCTTACGGACTGACCAATATATCAACGCACATACTGTAATTAAATGCAAGTGTACCTATGTACTGATTATTTTTGTTTTTTTAATGTTAACCATCACACTAAGGGAATACTAAAGAAAAGTTATCATATCATTAAGATAGATTTTTGATTTGTACGAAAAACTGAAAAAACTTTTCTTCGACGATCACTCCTTGACTCCTCGGTGATTTTCAAACACAACATTTTTTAAGATTCACCATGAATAACTACTTACATAGATAAAGTTATGTTCGTGTAAGGCGGTACCCATCTTTGGTGACGGAGTATAAGCCGCCCGAATGCCTCCGATTTGTATGATGTATTGTGATTTTGTTGTATAATAAACTAGTGATGTTTGTTTGTATGTGCAGAGCCACCGCGGTTCATCGCCAGCCATTCGCACATTTGCGCCCGACGGACGCACACTCGAGGCCGGCGCCGGAGCACCTCGTTCGCCATCGCCTCTCCGCGCGGCCTCGCTGGACGTGCGAGCGGCACCTTTGATGCACGGCTCGCTTGCCTCGCTCGACTCGACAGCCCCTCAAAGCCCGCGGCATCTTCCGCCGCGGTGCCTGTCGCCTCTGCTCGTGCCGCCGAGGTAACTGTAGCTTTATAGTGTAGCACACAGAGTTACCTCGCTGTACATACGTGCCAGCGGCGCTTTTATATGCACAGCTCGCTCGCCTCGCTCGTGTTTGCCGGCGGCCCCTTATTCCCAGAACGTACTCACGTGTAAATTGCATTTTCGGCACGCTGGACAAACCAATATCTACCCTCGAGCGCCGGGCGTATGCCTCACCCACTCGTCGGTTATACAAGTGTGAAGTTGAGTTGTGGTAGAGTGTTTCGTTGCAATACATTTCAAAATAAACTTTATGCCTTCCCCATTTTCCTATTACTCTTTATTCAACTTTCAACCCTGTTCGCTTGTTCGCTTTCATGTTGATAGCTCCGCTCGTTGTATTCGGAGTGGTTTTATACAATTAGCTATCTGGTTCTTTTTTTCATTTAAAATAACAATTATTACGCACATTGCGTATTAACGTTACATTACGTAACGTTTAACAGCTAGGTGCGTCTTAAATTCGTAAGTTGCGATATATCGTAGTGCTTTATGTCCTGTATTAAAACTTGCTTTTAAAGGCGTTTATCGCGTAACTTTAGTTTTATACTACAAACCAGTATTAAAGTTTTATTGTTTGTGCCACAGAACACGCAACACAACTCTAGTTAAACCGAGTGCTTATTCGTTCTAAGAAAACTCTTAAAGGCATTATACTGTTTCCGAGAAAGTTAGAAATCGCGATGCTCTTAGACTAACAACTTTGTTTTAATGTGATTCCGATGCCGACATCAGACTCCAACCGCAACTCCGATAGCATATTTCTATGAAAATGGCCCATTGATTATTCTGGGGCGTGGGCGAGTCACAACTTTCATACAATTTGACAGTTTGACACGGCATCGCTGCTGCAGTCTACTGTTCCTGCCTAATTCAAAAAAATGTGTACTTTAATCAAATTACGTTTTAATATTCGGGCGTAAGTGTACCTGGCAAAACAGTATAGGAATAATTCATAAAGTACCTCAGCCCCGCACTGCCTAAGGCTAGGAACAAATCAGGCAGAAAAACCGCGCTTTCAGAACCTGTTTACTTATTAGGGTAGCGCAATTAACACGCGCATCGTATTTCCGCGGTGGTATTTCTACCAGGTTTACCTAAGTCTACCTAGCGTATCCGTAGCGTCTACCCTTTTGAGCCAAATAAAGCAGCAAATATGTAAAAACAAAAGACAGTCTTGTCAAAATTGCGACACTTCCATTTCGCACTATAGTATTGGTTGATTTGGCACATTTATGCTCAGCCTTGGTGATGGCTGACCTTTATAAGGCGTCTACTAACGCTCGAGTGTAACGTCTAATGCTGCTAAAACAACGAATCGTAAGAAAACCGACATGATCTAGAACCTTCAAGTATTTAAAACAGAGCTGGCAAGCTTAGGCGTTCCCCACTGCCGAAGTAAGTACATGATGATGGTACAATTAGTGATCTTCTGTCTTTATTTGTATTGTGCTATTCTTTATTTCTATGTGTGCTTGTGTTTTGGTTAAATTAATCTTTTTTAACTTTGCTATTGTATTGTAGAGACTGTGATGTGTGTGCTGTCTTTATTTCTCCCTTGTTTGTCTCCCCCATAAATAGTAGAAAAAAATGATACTTAGAAGAAGTTCAAAAACTTCTGTTCATAAATACTAGCCTAGTACCAATAAACTGCTTAAAACGTGCCAAACTACGTTATGTTAGGATCACAGAACTGTAAGCCTCGTAACCTCAAAAACTTACCAGTGAGAGTCAATCGTAACAATTTTAGCTGGGTGGTTTTATTCTAACATAAGCCATGAATTGTCTCATTTGGCAAACGTCTCTACTAATTATGTTTAAACTAAATGACCGCAGCAGAAGCAATCAAGTAAGTAAATGTAAATTAGAGAATTAAACCGCTCTCACGCCACGCGCGTCTCGTCTCGGTTTGAATAACTAAACACACGTTTATTGGAACTAACACTAAAGTTCTCAGAACTTCACAGAATCCAAGCACATATGCGGCGACCGCGAGTTTCCAGTAAACACTGGAAGTCTTGTAACCCGAAAGTAGAGGTTATTTCGTATAGAAAAAACAGTATTTTGCAACCTGAGAACAGTAAGTAATAACTTCACCCTCTCGTATCTCCACAACCCATCAAAACATTTTGTTTAGTTTAAGTTTGTACATGATATAGCCTTGAAAGCGGTTTTTGTTTTTTTTCTAACAAATATTATATTTTATATAGACCTACAGTTAATAAAATCATCTCATACCTACTGAGTGTACGGAAACCGCATACACCTAGTGAGTTTCATAATTAAATTGGAGGCTCGCAGCGGGAGAGGTGATTACCTAAGCTCCGTGAGTCCACAGCCTTAAGATACTTAAGTTATAAGAGCGGTTACACACTGCTGAATTGCTGTAAAAAGTAATCACCTTATTTATAAAAGAAACTGTCATTTTAGCGGCTGGATAAGTATTTCCTTGTCATTATTTTTTATATTAACAACAAAATTTAAAAGACACATTATGAATGAGGCCCTAACAGTTTGAAATGGACAGTCACTTGTAATGAGCAATCTAGCTAATGTTTGACATAAAATGGCTTTGAGCTTTTGCCGAGTCGAGCAACGTCTTGTGTGTGTGTGCACGTGACACACGAAAATTTCTTGCAGAAGTCAACATCTGCATGCTCTTGCTAGTCTATACCTCGCTTTACGTGTACGAGCTGAGACTAAACTGTACTGTCGATGTACTCTCTGAAATAAATGAATTTATTATTATTATTATTATTATTATTAAACTCACGTTGAAAGCTATTACCGGGGTAAGTGAAGAGCTAGTCACAACTGCGTTTGATTTTACTACTTGTGGCGCCTTGAGGTGCTACTAAAGCACACCCTGGATGCGCAACGAAATGTATGAAACCAACGCTTCATTATCACATGCATAGTTTGCGTCCGTAAACGGTGCCCTTGAATGTGTTGTGACTGTCAAGGTTAGCACCAACTACAGTAAAAAACTTTTAAAAAAATAATTATTCACCAAACATTTGTCTGTCCTCAATTTAATGCCGTACCTAGACTTCACCTACCATAATGACTTACAGTAACTACGAGTAGACCGCTGATTTTACGGTATCAAAGGAAATCCTACTATTTTTAGTATTGCTACGCTCGTAGTATGTTGCCGTAGCACTCTCGTAGCCCGTATCACTCTTGTAGCCCGTAGCACAGATAGTAGAGATCATCCAGTCTAAAACTGCACGCCTCTCCACCGCGTTTGTCATATAATTTTATTTGAATGTGAAAGCTAGAACCACTCTCGTCATGCAATCAGTACGCAGTGCGTCAAGACCAAATTACAAATTAGGTAAATATTGTTTAGAAAACGATCTATTTCTACTATATTTTCTTTACACAAATTGACTTACAAACTTACTTAGCACAGGTAAATTAAATGCACTAATTTGACGTACTCGGAGCCTTACGTTATAAACGCAAAAGTTATATTAAGATGTTTGGAATCAGATATCGGTTTGTTGCTCAGTCACACCGTAAACGTTGAACCTATTTAGATGACACCTAAAATAAGTACCTGGGATAACATTATTGCTCTCCGGGTAAAGCTGTCACAGGTTGTCAGTCGACCTAACAGCATTATGTCCATTCCGAAAAAAAAAAAAAAAAACATTATTGCTACTTTTTATACGCGCACGGATGTTAGAGGAATATAAGTAACTGCACAGCTCGTACTCGTAGTAACTTTGTAATAGTAAGTACTCTGGTGACGGAGTTAATAGGCCGCCCGAAGGCCTCCGTCATGTATTAACAACTTTAAAAAGGCCGGGACCGACTGTTTAACGTGCCCTCCAAAGCACCGAAGCGCTCAGTTGAAATGCCACTGGCGGTCACCCATCTAAATGGTGACTACGCGGAACATTCTTATCTTCGTTGATCTATTATGATTACGTACATATTAGATAAGTACGTCATGAGTGCTTCAATAACTTCATATACTACCTACCTTAAATTGTGCAGGTTTCAATATCAATTCGACTTTTCATAGTATGTTTCAAGCTATTTTGCGAAAATACGATGAAAATCTTGATACCGGAATGGAAATAAGAGAATTCAAAGCCATGATCCTCTCACGCTGAGAGCCGCTTCGCACAGAGCTCTCCTTTGTTGGTTTGTGACATACCGAACCCACTGCGTGCACTGTAATATGACGATTGACAAATATAGTTTATAGTTTGGCACTTATCTGTCAAATTGGCAGTAAGGTTGGACTAAATGAGGTTTAACTAAATGAGGTTCGACTAAGTTATCTATGTTATCTATGTTAGTTTTATGTACTAAGTTGCCTGAAATAAAGATTATATTATTATTATACTATTTAAAGCTTTATTATTATATAAGTGAAGTTTGAGAAGAGTGATGTTAGATTCGAGGACAACCGCAACACACATTACTAAACCGCACTACCTTAACTCAGTATTATCTATTGCCTGCTAGGAATTATGTCAAAATAAGGAAGGAGTTTATACTTTTTTTATAAGATTATTATACCAGTGGTGGACGACAAACAAAACATCTTTATTTGCTGGCAGCCGATCGGCTATACGGTACAAAATTGATTATCATGATTAGCATGATCTGCAAAAATGTGTTCCTAATCAGGATATAAATTGCTATATTTCAATAAAATTATTATCTTATCTTATTTATCTTATTTTATAATATCTAACATTTAAGAGGTTGTCAGTTTGTTTCCCTCTGCGAGACTTGCAAACTGCAGTAAGAAGTTTTCTGTATAAGTGTTTCTTAGCCAACTGTATAAGCAAAGAAAATTGCAAATACCTACTTTCACTATTGCTAATAAATCGCAGATTTACAAATATCATTTTTGACATGACTGGCTGGCTTTTAAAAAATGTAATCTGTCAGCCGTCAACATAGAATGATCTAGCGCCGTAATGTAGTATAATATGACTAGCCAGATCTACATCTCGACGGGATCAGAGAACGTCGTAAATTGATACAAACTCAATTTGCCACGTCTCGTCATTGGCACCATATTGCACATTCCACTACGTCAGAACTGGTGTATGTAGGTAGGGATCTTTGTAGATATAATTTATTAAAGATACGGTTCACAATATCGAATGTAATGTCAGCTCTATCCATACTAATAACTCAGACTGTCTTTTGTGTCTGTTTGTTACGTTTTCACGGCTAAACTGCTTTACCGATTTAAATGAAATTTAGCACGGTAATCGTCTAAAGTCTGAGGAATATTAGCAATATTAAAATAGCTTTTTAAAATACCCATAAGCATAGAAATATAGGCATCTATGGGTTGTGCCCGTCTACAGGGATATTTTAGTTTACAAGGACCTAATAATACTATGTACCTATGTACACACAAGTTTAATAGGAAAAGCCGTAAAACAAAATATGTTATTTCCTATTATTAGTACTTAAATCAACTATCCTATCGTGTTGCCTTCTATTCTGATAAGACATTTACGAGACATCCGACTGTATATACACTTAGTATACTATAGAATAACGATCAGTTCCAGGATCCTATCAGATCTATTAGCATCAGTTAAACTCAACCTAATCCATGCGATCAAGTCAAAGCCAATACTGTTTTCGCATAACACTTTAGTATTTGCCTAAAAAGCGACCTTATGAGTCTAATCCTGCCTGATAGATTAGCTAACCGTTACGTTAATACAAACACTCCTGACTTGGATCGATGAGTCTGCGTAAAAGTACTCTAATGCGAAGTGAAAGCGTCAAGCCATGTGTAGGCAATTTATCAAGCAGAACGCGAGAATGTAAATCCAACAATACGCACAATATCCTCCAAAATAATGACAGCTATTTCAACTGTTGACATCGAAATTTATTCAAGCAGAATTATTTATTACCTTCACGAAATATGTAAAATGAATGTTGTAAGTACCTACGTTTGCGCCCAACTGGAAAAGTTAGTAACGTTGTACCACGTGCGGGCAGTAAGCTCATGAACTTATTGCTATTTCTATCTCAAAATTATTATTTATTCACCTACCCTACCCTCACTTAAGGCCTCGCCAAATAGGGTCTACTGAAGAGGCCCCTATAATATCTTGTGTTGTGCCTGCAAGCTGTTTGGGGAAATGTAGCCACACATATATTTTCAATAAAAACAGTTTAGAAAATCTACTATTATAAGAATCAAAGTCTTGGCTAACTGTCTTACTGAAATAAATAGACCATGCACAGCCTTAACTATTAGAATTTTGGAAAAAAAGATTTTGTCTTGGTGCATAGGGGTGCGTATTAAGAACTGATTTGAAAAGGAGGAAAATGATTGCTCTAAAATCTAGTTTTTTTTAAATTACATTGACTTTGCATGAACTGACCACTGGGTGTCAGTTTTTGCTAAGGAAGATTTTTAACGCGTTGTCCAATATTACATTAACACATATACGGGACAGGACGGGATGACAGAAGGGGTTAGGCAAAGTACCTAACTAATATGGAATGAAAACTTTGGATGCGCGGACAAAGTCACGGGGAGTTCCGCTAGTGTTCAATAAGTTTATGGGTAAACAGCAATTTGAGTCTGCTATACGAAGTGTAGGTAGTATGATATTGATGTATTTTATTTTGTTTGGCATGCTGTAAACTCTAAACGTGGTTTAAAGTTATTACTTGGAATAAACTAAGAATCTCTATTCTTATTCTTAGTTTATTCCAAGTAATGACTTTATAACGTAATATTTTTTATTATATATAAACCACGTTCATTTGCAAGGCTGTAAGTTTTGAAGTTCTGCGTCGCACTGTACTGCCCTCATCACCCCGAGGCTTCATTTACCCTGTAATTTCACTTGCTAGTGCTCGTTAGTGCCCTTCAAACCAAAAGTTAGTAATACGTGCTTATTAGGTACCTACTGCTTGAAGGCACGATGGAAGGCAAGAGAGCACGTGGTCGTTCTCCCACCCGATGGTCTGACCTCATAAAATCATAAAAGCTGAGTGGAGACGTATTGCAACAGCTGCTACTCAATATAATCCTACATAACCACGACCACTCTGTCAAGAGTGTCCTACTGAGGAGAGAGCTTGAAGGCACTGGTGGTGGTACTTTGGAAACCATATTCTTATAGGTAACTCTCGCGATTTGTGTAACGGGTAACCGATTTGGTACTTTCAATACAAATACACAATACATTTCGGAGAATGTGCTCAGGAACTGCATGATCTCATTCCACCATCTCCTTTTCATCAAAGGACTAGGCAGACGTACGGCGCAGTACCACCCTTGCCTTGTCAGCATACCAACCATTCGCACCAAGCGCTACAGCTCAACATTTATTATGCGAACTGCGAAGGTGTGGAATACTCTGCCGTCTTCTGTTTTTCCTGAAAGCTATAATCCGGGCCTCTTCAAGGCTAGAGTGAACAGGTGTCTTATAGACCTTTTTGTGCTCCACCGTCGACCACATCATCGCTTACCACCAGACGAGATCGTGGCCAAACAAAGGTAAATTCATGATGAAAAAAAAAAATAAAAAAAATAGCGCTCTATAGCGTGATGCTAATAACTCCTTGATGCGCCCTAAAAAAGCATTCTGACCAAGACTACGTTAAAAACAAATTTATTCTTAAGTTTGTTCTTTAGTCTGTCTTTATTCAACTGCGGAACCATTGTTTATGTGACTGTTGGGACGTTTATTTATTGACTAGTGCCCGACTTTGCACAGGTGCTTCAACTATACCTAAACCTTCCTCTTTAATTACTCTATCTATTAATGAAACCGTATTAAAGTTCGTGATTAATGCGTACCTACGGCAAGCGACTTTGTTATTTACCAAAACTGGCGTAACTGGCGTGGAACTGGCGTAGGTACTTCGACGTTTCAAAATAATCCATAAGATTTTCCTATCCTACTTACATTAGAAATGCGAAAGTCTGTGTGGGTGTGAATGTTGGTTACCCTTATCTCCGTGACGTCCTGACCGATTGTGATTTAAATTATCCCGGAAAAATGCACTGTTCCTATGGGATAGCATAAAACTGCAAAAACGCACGTATTGAATAAAATATTCAGAATACAAATTTGACTATTTATGTAAAGATATTGTTATTTTAAGGAGAATAGACCGAAGCAACTCGCTCGTGGAAAGCAGCAGCGGCGTGGGCCCGCTCAGCCCGGCCGCCAGCGCCGCCGCCATCAGCGCACTCGGTAGCCTGCAGCCCGACCTCTACACCAAGCGGGAAGCCCCTCTGGTGATACAGCTCGAGGGCGCAGGCCCTTCGCTGGGCAGGATCCATCTGAGGCTGAAGTATGACTTTGATCGGTCCGATTTTGAAGTGCATCTTATTGAAGGTAAGATACGATTGCTAAATGTTTTACTATAATTGAAGGTTCTAGGTACCTAGGTAGGTACAATGTCTTTTCACGTTTTCTAAGGGCCTCCGAGAGCACTATAAGTTTATACGTCCGAGTTTTATCTAAACTAAAGCACAGAACAGATATTAGTATCTACTACGCTAAAGCGGCACAATCACAGAGCAGAAAATCATTTCTTCAATCATGTATTTTGTTTGTTGTTTATTGTAGTCAGCTAACTCAACGAAACTAAGTAATTCCTAAGGGTTCTAACCTACTTTTGAAGAATAATTGAATTGATCGCTCTACTCGTCGAATAAAGTTTGCCCATTGGCATCGGCTGGCTGCCCACGCATTATTATGATTTACCTAATGTGTGAGAGCACTGAACCGATTTTTAGTTACCGGGCACTTGTGAATTTCTTGTAAGTTGTAGGTAGTAGAGGGTTGTACCATAACTCGCTAGTTTCTAAGATTATTTGGTGTTGATTTACTTATTTGCTAAATTGTTCGTTATAAGATATTGTTCTACGAATAATGCCTTTGCGCATGGGAAAAACGTAGCTCAGAAAAACTGCATTTGAAATTTTGCCTGTTAAAAAAATTGCCTGCAAATATTTGTAGTTATACCGAATTCGTAAGGTTTGCAAGCGTCCATAGACTAGGAACATAAGGCTGTGCTGTGCTAATAGTACAGTCAGCAAAAATGTGGTCTACCACCCTAAGGTTGAGATTCATTTGAACGTCATAGATTTCACAGAAACTTTTGTCAAAAGTGATACCTACCTACCTACCTAGGTATTGTCAGGTGTTCCATAAATTTGCCACATCATTATAATAATACGTTCTCCCATTCCAGCTCACGACCTGGCCGGCTACGAAGCTGGCGGTTTCAACGACCCATACGTGCGAGTGACCCTCATGCCCGAGGTGGACACTCGCGTGCGCCAGACTCCCGTGCACAGGAACGAGGTCAACCCCTTCTTCGACCAGCACTTCAAGTTCCCTGTCTCGCACGACGAGCTCGCTGATAAGATCCTGCTGCTGCAAGTGTTTGATTATGACAGGTGAGGTACCTATACCTTGAGTTGCGTTAGAGCACTAACACACCTAGCCATGGCCACAGAACAGATATTATACTACGTACAGAATGGCCAATCCCTACCTTCCACTGGTCGTGAGTTTGCCGGTACTGAAGTTAAGGGCTGCTAGGCACGCGTTTATTTTGATTTTGTGTAGGTCCACAGCGCGCGCATGCCCATGCCAGCGCGAGCGAACGTGTGCTATCTCGCTCTTGCTATAATTAAGACCAACCATGACACTCACACATACAACGGTACCGTTTAGGTACACAAACCATGCATGTGGTGATTGCGACACGTTTGCTTCATATATTTTATTGAGAGTGCCTGGGGTGTGCCATTGCTGCGTCTGCGCGCTTCCTTTCGTAGAAGTTGTCAAATAAGTAGCCAATGGCCACTACTGGTATTGTTTGGATACCTACGTAGCCGGCGCCTTCGCTAGGCCATTCTGGTGTTAGCGTTCTGAGAGTACCTAAACGTAGCGTAGGACGCCCTTCGGTTGGCTGTAGCGATGATTTGCGCACTGTAGCTGTCAATGAGAGCTGAAGATCGCCATAAACGGCGAATTTCGCCGTTTGCCAGTGGGAAAAACACACGTCTTACGATGGATAGCAATATGCTGATGATGAGATAAGGTCAGGCATTGACCCCCATGCACAGAAATGAACCAAACTATTCGACCAACTTCAAGTCCCCATCTCGCACGATCTATAATCTCAAGTTGCAACGTGCGAGTTTACCTCTGGTAATTCTAATAGATTTGCCGTGCTTTACATGTTTGCCAGTTTAATTATAAATAACTTCTGCTTATTCATTATACAGATTCTCTCGCAACGAGGTAATGGGCTCGGCAAAGGTCCCTCTCTCCAAAGTCGAAGTAGCAGGCGGTGCCGAGGTCTGGGCCGAACTCTCCCGAGAGCGACGGCCGCCGGAGGAACTGCAAGAACTATTGCTGTCTCTCTCATACCTGCCGTCCGCTGAACGTCTCACTGTGGTGGTCCTCAAGGCAAGGAATCTACTGCCACCGCAGGAGGGCAAGGAACCTTTAGGTAAGAAGTTGCTGGCACCTATTACTTTCTCGACTTACATGATAAAGACCCGTAGAAAAGCTGCAAGAGATTGCTGAAATATTCTTAGAGTCACATCCATAAGCTGGCACTTATGAATTTTTATTGTTTGTACCTAATCAATTTGTGATGGATAAAATGAGTTTTTACCTTTGTTATTTCCTGTTTTCAGAGGTTTTCGTAAAAGTTTATTTACTGGTGAATGGGAAGCGTGTGAAAAAGAAGAAGACTAATAGGAAAGATTTGAACAATCCCGTGTGGAATGAAGCTCTATCGTTCAGCTTGCCTTCTGGTAACCTTCAAGAAGCTTCCATTGAGGTAACATTTTTTACTCCCAGATTAACATGCGTAGAATTTAACTAGGTACTGCTTTTTTCTCACCAGAGATGTGCGAGGATGTATAGCGAGGTATGTGTAGGTATGTTAGGATTTTAGGAACCATTTACCTAACCTCGCTCTGACAGCTTTAATGAAGTGATTCTGTTGGTACCTAAAAACACTTTCCTCGCTACACATCCTCGCACATCTCTGGTGGAAACGCAACCTTAGACTGGGTAAATCCCTACCTTTGTATGTAACTGTTGGGTGTGATGATTATTTCCACTTTGATAACGCTAGTTGAACAATATAGAATCCTTGTTTCCCAGGTGTGTGTGGTGAGCGGTGGCAGCAACGCGCTGGTGGTGGGCTGGTGCTGCGTGGGCGCCGCTGAGCCCGCCGCGGAGGGGCGCCACTGGGCGCAGATGGCGCACGAGACGCGCAAGGCCGTCGCCATGTGGCACACGCTCAGATAAACACTTCTAGTTATATTAACTACCTACACGGCTAGTACTAGTTGCCTGGTGCTTTACTCTTGAACCCAATGACAATTCCGATCCGATCCCAATTTTTATTTACTGCTGTAAATTTTTTGTACTCCTTGAATACAAGGTTGAATTTGGCGCTAGGTTTGCGGTCAAAAAACGAAATTCTATATTCATATCGGTGATTCGTGATCGTGTCATATTCATATCGGTGAGAGTGATCGGAATCGGTATTGGACAAGTTGTCCGGTTTCCACAGCCGCCACAAATTAAAAGAAGAAAAGTACTTACAAAAAATTTACAGCATTATAGGTAATAGATAGAATAGGTAATTAGAATTGGATTGAAGAGTAAGGCCCCGGTCTTTTGTGTCCGACGCTCTGATAAACATACCAAGATAATACCAAAAACACAATAACATTTCGGGCGGCCTAAAAACTGTCACCAGAGTTGGCAACTCACTCATACGAACTTAAGTAACATTTACGAGTGATGATTGGCCTGACGCCTAATTGCTAGTTGTCAACTCACGCCGTGTATCGAAGTAAAGTGATACCGAGTTCCATCAACCGTGTTTATAATGACCGAATTAAGATATGTTTTTTTTTTTTTATTCAAGATCTTTGTATTGTCCCTCACTGATCGTAATTTAAAATGTAGATAGATAATAACTTGCAAATATTTTGTTCCCAACAACTTTGCTTACTTCAGACAAATGTAGAAACCTATTGGTGCTGGTCATGAAGCTATGCTGATTTGCTCATCTTACTACTTCTGAAAGCTAAGAAAAAGTGAAATATAACAATCACATTATTAAACATACAATTATTATTATTTTTTTTATTATTAGCCTTACGTTTAGTAACTTACCTAGGATTAATAATCTATTTAAGTACATACATTGTAAATCGCCGTTGGTTTCTCAAATAAACAAAATAAAATAAATGTTAAGATTATACGTTGAGCGAGCTCGCTCTCTGTCACTTCGGTACACGGCAAGAGTTGAAATTTTTCAATTGGTTTTATTGAGTAACATTCACATTAATAACTTAACATAGGTATAGTAAATATTTTAACAGAGCTCAGTTCAGGGCGCTACTGGAAGCAGAAGGCACAACCAATAGAAAAGTTGCGTCAGAATGATAACACGCACATACCTAATTATCTAAGGCCGGATCAGACAATTCACTGTTTTACTTTTCACTGGGAATTCTTCTCCGTCGTGTGTTTTAATAAGATTAATGATAAATGAATTAAAAATATTTATGAAATTCATTTTAAATAAAGCATTGTCCTGAGTGAACCGTCTGATCGAGCCTGGAATTTACAAACGAGACGTCCTTTACCATGGCGGCGGTAGAACACATGAGTATTATCAGCACTAAACTATTCTTAATTGTATGTATGTAATCTATAGGCTTTCTTGAATATAAGCAAATGTGTCGTACTGATTCTCTACTGACTAATATTAAGGTAATTTCACTTTTATGTAGAAAATGAATCCATCTGGGATAACCAGATCAAGAACAATACCCTCAATATTTATATCTTTTATATAGTAAAGAAAATAATAGATTATTTCTATGCGCATCTGTTTCCCACTAATATTATAAATGCGAAAGTCTGTGTGTACACACAGACGTTTATCGACGATACGTGGATAGTAACAAACATACGTTTGTTACCATCCACGTATCTCTGTGACGACTTAACTGATTGTGATGAAATTTGTTAATGTAAATGGCTTTAGTCCTGGAATAACACATAGGTTACTTTTCATCCCGGAAAAATGTAATGTTCCTGTGGGATAGCATAAAAACTGCAAAAACGCGGGTAAAGCCGCGCGGGTCAGCTCGTACAAAATAACATTTTAAAATTATCATCAAGTAGACAATTTCGTTTGTCTTCTTGCACGTAATTGTACATAATAGTGAATTCTGCAATAGTAATAAATTAATTTTAGCTCAACAAAATAAAATTAAAATCTATAAATCTGTGTGTAATGTTTAGAAATACTGATTCTACTTTCTGCATCTATTTACAAGGTATTTAAAGGATTGGTTAGCTAAAACAACATTAATTAGGTAGGTAGCTAAATATGAATGGATATACATACAAAGCAACATATTTTTTTTGATCAATTCTAGCTACCGACATTCAACAATAACATATTTATCCTTTTCTCTTTTGTCAAATTAGCATTCATTGAGTTGTGGGCATCAAACAAGTTGACTGTTTATTATTCACTATTCTATATTCGGCCTACTTCTTACGTAAAAAATATTTTATTTCAAGACTAGTGTGCTCAGTTAAGTACATTGATGATAAAAACCTTTACTTTTTGTTTGATTAGATGTTTTACTCGTATTTAACTAAAATTGTTTCGTACACTCTGACGCCCACAGCCAACCTATCAAAATATAGAAGTGTTTGTATTGTAAATGTATGTAAACCTTATCTTATCTAGAAAGTAAGATAACCCCTCTCTATTCAAGGGAATTATGAAAATATATCGAATTTTATTCCAATATATACGTATTTAATATTTTATCTAAGATGTGTGGAGAAAAGTATTTTACTTTGTATTTTCTTTACAATGTCTGAATAAAGTCTTGTAAGATTAACTATAACTAGTTTTATTTCTGAGGTTTATAGGCAGTAAAAAACTATTTTACAGTATTAATATTTTATTTTATTCATAACTTTTCACATTTTAACAGTTGTTCAACAATATTAAAAATAGTTTTTTATCAAAATAAATACACCACATCACTTTACCATGTTTTTTGTAGTCCCGTAGACCGCGGCGTAATACTAATATTGTTTTATATATCACTATTTATGTACTTGTACTAACGCACTATAATTTTTACACGTAACTTACCACTGCCGTGAAGTGAAGTGCCCGTACCAATGACTTGACTGCCTGCCACTGACACCAACTGAAATTCATAACAATAGTGTTAGACATGGGTAGGATTATAAAGGGCTTCAAATAACCCAAATTTCCGGAAGTCCTAAAACAAACTCGTCACACTTACCAAATTAATAGAAATTATAAAATATATTAATTATTTCATTAGAATGCAAGTTAAAGATAAAGAATATATAATTGGTTATTTTTTTGTTGTTTTTTGAAACATTGAAGTGATTTAAAAACATATTATAAAAAAGTAAAATACTTTACACGTTGGAGATCCAAGGGCTGTTGAAAAGGAGGGGGGGAGGTGAAGGATGTGTGTGGTTTTTGATTAGCGTAGAATATGTTTGTGTAAGAGTATGCGCATATGTGTTATTGTTGAGAGAGTTGTGTGTGTAAGTATTTGCAGTCTGGATCCTTGCACTGGCCACCCACATCGAATGGACAAAGGATGGCGTTCGGATCCGACTTCCAACTGAAAATTACAATATTGCGATTAAGTATCGAAACAAACTATAAGTGGATAGACCTTCAAGGCACACTTACATCACACCGGCGACGACGCGATGTGTGTACGCATACCGCCTTCCACTTTTCAATAACGACATGCACTTAAACGGCTATATACAGATTTTCTTGAAGTTCTACGAGTACACCTAATGAAAGACAGTTGACATGTAGCAGTTAATACACAGATCTGCTAATTTGATCACCTTTTACATAAAATGCAATATTTGAAATTAGATATAGCTAAACTTAGAGGACATTATGTCAAAGATGATCGAATTGCGCCCATTCAAATACAAATCAAGCAAGTATTGCAATCCTTTTGCAAGTATACTATTATTTTAAACTAGTGGAACTTACGACGTATCCCCGAAAGCATCCAGAGGTGATTTGTAGTCATTAGCAGTATAACTTTGGTTATCATGTTCATTTTCTATGTCTTCTGCATTATCCCCAGTTTTTTCTATACTCATACTGTCACATTCTTTTGACAATGGATTCAGGATTTTTGAATGATCTCTTATTTCTTCAAGGGTTTTAGTAATTTCAACTATTCTTTTATCTTTCACAGGGCTTGGCATTTTAACCACCTTTTTGTTGCTAGCTACATTAACTTCAACTGATAGTCTAGGATTTGTATTGGTTTCATTTTTATTGAAATTATTTACACTTATTTTTACAGTCTTTTGAGCAACAACATTTTTGTATTCATCTTTAGGATTATTCTCTTTTTGCAATTTGGTTGTAGATGTAACATTCATGGTAAAATTATTAAAGTTGCTATTTACTTTGGAATGTAAAGAAGTAGATGAGCTGAAAATTAAATAGGTAAAAAATGTTCCAATGACACAAAAACTAAAAATATATGCAAACAAAAAATAATACTATGCAAAAACATTAATAAATAATTAGGATTGCAAGCAAATTTTCGATTAAGTACATTTTTCATAGTCTTACAGATTGAAACAATCATATATTTATGATACTATTAAGTAAAGTTCGATATAAACTAGCTCATTGAATAGATGAAATTTCTAATAAGATTATAATGCAAATATAATAAAGTTTCTCCTTTTAGACCAAAAATAACAAATGCCACCAATAAGAAAAAAAACACTTTTTGCTTAGGTGATTTTGAGCTCCCGTTCTAAGCATAGTAGGTTAGCCAGTAAGCTTAGAAAGTTTAGAAACATGAATGATTACCTCTTGATCAATGATTGATGTTGCTGCCTGATTTTGGTTAAACAGTTTTGGACTGCCCGTTGCTGCTTCTTGTTGAGAGTTATAGCAGTTGATAGGTTGTGAAGCTCATTGGCAACTATCTTATACTTCTGTGACAGCTTGTTTGCTTCTTCTTTTAGTTTTAACATTTTTGCAGACTCATCCGCAATCTTTTTTCTGAAAGAAAAAGCACTTTATATTTCCACAATATAATAATAATAATTAATAATATTGGCTAATAATAACTGATAGATAATTAGATAATCTTTAATAAACATACATACCTGGATATACTTATTTTTTCTTCTAAGCTAATATCTATAGCTGCATTTCTAGGCTTTAGTGTGTCTTTATAGGGCTGAGTTACTGGATTGATTGATGCCTGTCTTAATTGCTTCATCTTTTCTAATTCAGCCATTCTTCTAACTAAATTCTTGTACTCTATTTGTTCAGACTTAGGCAAGTGATTCACAGCCTAAAATAAAACAATTACTTTATAGTTTAAAATACCATTTACCACTTGATAATCAGCACGATTTGAGCAAGAGTCACCTTGGCTACGTATTTTTCAGGTTTCTTTGGTGTAACTTGTTTTTGTACAATATCAGGGAGCTTGGTATTTTCCACCTGCATCCTAGTTGATTTTAAAAACAAATCCAATTGTTGTTGGAAATCAGTTTGTTTAGACAGTTTCATGTGCATTTTAGTTAAATTTTTGGTAGCTTCATGTTCACCTTCAGAATCAGACTCATCAAGTTTAATTATAAATCTCTTTTCATCACGTACATTCGCTACTTTCTCTTCATTTGAAGCGGATTTAGTGGTTTTTGTTACATCTACATTATTTAATAATTCGGGACTAACTAAGTTGGGCAGGTTCTTGCTTAGTGATGTCAGAAGTTTTGCTCTCAACAAATCTTCATCTTCTTCTAACTCTTCTTCTTTTTTCTCTTTGTTAGTAACAATATTTATGGCACCGGAGTGATCATTTTCATTCAGTCTTTCACTTGCTTCAGTTTTCTTAAGTTTAGTAATTTCATCTTTACCATCTTTTGTTTTTTCATCAGCATCAGATCCTATGTCCATGTCCATAGATTCAATGTCTGTATTATTACCAGAATCTATTTTGGAAGAAAAGAAGATTTCATCATTAAAAATATCTTCCTCTAAGGTAGTCTGTGAGAGTCTTTTTTGTAACTTTTGTTTCTGTTTCATTTCAATTGCTCTCTTTAATAGGGTTGATTTGAGGCATATTAGCCTGAGTTCAGTGGTATCACTATCTTCATCCTCTGAAGGTATTTTGATTTCTGGTTCAGCTTCTTGTGGTTTGGCTTTCTGAGTTTTGGTGCTAAGAACCTGCTGTCTCAACTGTGCTAAATCTTCATCTGAATCTCTATCTGTCTCAAGTAGTTTGGATTCAGGCAGGTTTGCTTCAACAATTACATTATCTAAAATAGTTGGCTGATTATCATTAGTTATCACTTTGACATCTTCATCATCTGAAGTTAGTAGTTCTATTGGACCACTAATTATTTTTTCCTTGGATGTTACTTCAGGCATCAAATTTTTTAATTCACCACAATCAACCTCATCAATACTATCATGAATTGGTTGTGCAAATTGCAATGGTATGCTATTTGTTTGGTTATTATTATTTTGGTAAAAATTGAGAATATCAGCTTCTATTGGTAAATCTGCAGTTTTATAAAGCATCTTCTTCAATCTTGCACTTAGTGATGAAGTGTCTGTTTTACCTCTACAACCTACCACTGCATCAGACAATTTCTTTCTTTTATTTCTATATTCATCTTCAGATTCATCGCTAGTCTCACTAACAACTTTGACATTTGGTTTTTTTCTCAAATGGTTACTTTTTTTTCTGTGATCTTTTCTTCTTTTAGGGTAAGTTTCTTCAATATGCCTATGGACTGGTTCTTTTTTCCGTTTTGGTTTGCTATAGGGTTTTTCGTTTTTTGTATGTCTTACAGATTGATGTCTGAGTTTTGATTCATCTATATCAGCCGTGGATATTTTACAAAGTAAATCTTGCATTGGCCTTATCCCTAAAAATAAGTCACACATAACGAAAATGCTGTTATTCTATAATACTACATCTATTATACATACATTCAATAAAGTTTTTCAAAACTTACCAAACATTCAAATACTAGTACTTTATCATACAACCTAGTTTTACCAGTTATCTAACAATTTGTCAAACATCAGAAGCCATGGATTTAACAAAAATTACTGACTAAGATTTTTATATGTTATGTTTATTATAGTTTTCTCGGCGAATCTAGGCTTCCATGAAGTTAGTCGTTTAGATGCGCAATGGAGCTTTTTCTAACTATATTGTCTTTGCGCATCACAAACAGCTAACTTCACAAAAGCCTTGATCTGCCGAGAGAACTATACCTATTATACAAAATGTGTTCCCCACTTCCGATTCAGACAAGCTTTCTAATTAATAACATTAGCTAAGATCTGCCACGAAGCATACAATTATATTTAAAGCTTTGATTTTTACATCTGAAGTACTGGTGGTGTAAGTAGTGGAACCACCTTTGATATTGATAAAGTCATGGGTTCAAGATGTAACCAACTTTTCAATTCTGATTTTTTGTGTGCTCAACGCTATTACACTAGGTATAGTGGTGAAGGAAAGCATTTTAATTTAAGTAAACTTTCATGTTAAGACATACTGTACTACCTGTATTAATCCATGTTGGGTTCACCACCAATCACTCTCACTCAAGAGTAAGTGAGTATCCCAACAGTGGGAACATGATAATGATGGGGTTCCCTTCACTTAACCTACCTGAAGTGCGTTTCTTTTTCGTCCGTTCAAGGGCATTATTATAGTCTTCCAGGACTTCCAGCCTCTGACGTAGTAAAAACTCTTCTTCTGAAGATATGTCGGATAGGTCATCAAGCTCGTCCACTATTTCACCTTCTTCCATTTCTGAGTCAGCGTTAACTTGTGCCATTTTATCAACACTTGCCATTTTGACCTTCTACAATCTGAACGAAACAAATCTCAAGCACGCAATATGAAAGTGTGTAGCTATTCTAAGTAAGTTTAAAATCACTACATTACATTATTAAACACCACACTGATGGATGAATAAAATAAGGAAAGGAAAACGAAAACGTGAGCGTGTCGTGTGTAATTTATGAAAATATTTCTAATAAAGTTGCGTAGATGAATAACGCTGTACGTGATGTACGTACTCACAAAAGTAATCAAAAATAAAATGTATTTTATTTTATAAATACAGACATCTGGCAAGTTTTATTTTTTCCAATACTTTACGTAAACGTAGTGCTTACATTCTCTTGGACTTTACTACTTTTTTTTATTGTTGTGGTTAGGGGTCTCGCCGTTCCTCCGGCCCCTACCACAACTTGTGTTCTTGCATGCATCATACTCGCTAATAAATTAAATGGCGCATTCACAATGCCATAGTGGCGCATTTTCATCGCAAGGATCTCGTGATTGGACATTATCACATCGAACGCTTTTGAGAGGTCACAGCACAGTACTGCTACGTGCTGCTTAGTCTCGCGAGCGTCCATCACGCGGCGGATGAGTTCGCGCGTGAGGCAAGTGGTCGAGCGGCCCTCGCGATATGCGTACTGGCGGTCCGATAGCGCATTCATGGACGTTAGGTATTCTACGAGCCGGCAGCACAGACCGTTCTCCAGTTCTCCTTGGTCAGAGCCGGGATGATGGAGACTGGTCGGTACGCAGGATAGGATACGTTCCCTCTTTGAGGCAACGGTAAACAGGTCAGTCAGCACGAGGGCCAATGGGGCCGCCGCCATGCACATCAACTTCATCGAGACACCCACCGTAGGCGTCCTTCGACGGTTTGGGCGGGATACATGAGGAGATAATGCGGTGTACCTCGTCGCTGTAAATTGGCGCAATCTCAACGAGCGATCAGCTGGCGCGCGCGCCGCGCCGAGAGCGCTGAGCGCACCCCACATAGTTTTTGAAGTATTTTTACTCCTATCGATTATGCTACTAAGTTTTATTGCGTAAATTTGGTGGCAGTTTATCCAATTTAACTTGTTTACTTAGCACAAGTGTTAGTAATTTAAATGGAGGGGTAATGTTGGTTGGTAATTTAGTCAAAGACTTTCCAGGAGAATTTTGAAAGAAAAGTCATCGTTTCTTTCCAAAGAACCAATTTCATAGTGGCCTAGGTCTTTGTAACACCATAGAAAAATTGGAAAAAAATAAAAGACTAACAGTAACAAACAAATATATTTTTAAGTAGACAAACAAAGTTCTAAAGGAAAAATGTTTATTGTGTTGAGTTTCCTAAAACGGTAACACTAGAGGTCCGCCATGACAGCTATTAGCCAATGATCGTGACGCATCTTGACTTTGACAGTACCTAATAACACAATTGTTCGTTAAACCCGCCATGTTGTTTTGCATTGTGTTGCACTCCTTCACGAAGATAAACTTACTTTAGATTGTGAAAGAAGCCAAAATAAAATAAATAAACAGTGATAAATGGTTTCATTAATGATTATCCAATTATCTAGACCCCTACAAAAGACCAAGGCCCGGCTCCATTCGGCCACTGCGTGAAACAACTTCTTTCGTTTGTTTACGTTGCTAAGCGACAATCAAACTAATACACTTGACACTGGCAAAATTGTGGCAAACTAGCCACAGAGGCCATAAAACAAAAGAAGAAGAAGAAGTGCTTTCTGTAAAGCTCCCCCGTCTATACTACAAAGAGACGCAACAAAATTATCCCGGCATTTAAGTGAGTAGTCCCTCGCTCCTTACTCACATATATATGTGATTGTTCTGATAGGTAAGTATTTAAGTATTTATTAGGTACAAAGTAATTATGTTTATAATTATATTGTTATTACTTTTCGTAATATTTAAATATTTTGCTTAGTTTACAAACATTATTTATTTATTTAATACACAACACTACACACACTATCTCACAGGGTCTATTGGCTAAGGTAGGTATCGAAAGAATAACAGCGCCTAGCTTCTTCCTAGTGGCAAGGCACAATGCTGAGTCGACGCCTTTTTGCTGTTGTGGCACACATGACAGCGTGTTACGAGTACTGCTGATTTTCTTCTTTTTTTTTGTATGTACTGTATGTGTGTGTCTTATTAGCAAATAAAAATATGTCTATGTCTATGTCTATTGTTTTGATTCTGATTAATAAGACAATGATTTCCATCTAAAGTTTTTAAAACTATCATGGTTACTAACATAATTTTTACATTTTTGGTAGGTACTGTGTTGGTGGGGAGGCTATTAATTTATAATGTTTTTAGGTTTGAGGGTGTGTGGGTGTGTATTTGGGTGTTTTGTAAGAGTGAGTGTGTGAGGGTCATTTAATCTAGAGTGTGTGTGAGGGGTGTGCTTTCAAAAATAAACGAAAGACGAAAACTTATGAGGTATGATCTATTCAGAATAATGTTGTTGAAATGAAAAAACATGTTTGAATCTATTATAATGTAAAGACTCTAGTCCAAAGAGTAAAATATATAATATTATTGGGAAACTCTATATTTTTTATAGTCTGCCCTTTGAAAAAAAAAAAAGGTTTGACATGACAATCATGACGCAAGCATTTGATTGTTTGGAATGAAATTGTTTGTTTGTCTGTGTTTGTTTGTTTCGTTTCATGTTTGTGATGGTTTGGTTGGGTCACAGTCACAGGATGCGTTAGCTATAGCCATGGAACATATCATAGATAGCTGTGCAAAATCATATGAAATAAGTTTTCATACGTCACACCTGCTCCTTACCTACACACACACTGCTCTAAATCACAGCAAAATGATTTCACAGATTGTTCGGTATTCATCGGAAATCATCGTGTCAGGTGCATTGCTATTTGCTCTAAATCACAGCAAATAATAAAATCATCACGTCATTCCGTGTGCAGAGCACTACTATGACTGCTATTTAAGCTATATTTCACAGCAAATGATATCAAAGAGCGTTCGGATTTAATCGGAAGTAATCGTGTCTGTAGCAGGTGATTCGATTGGTGAGGAGCATTCGGTCGGTAAAACCGTCCCGAGCGAGAGCGAGACACGCTAAATGCCTATTTACGGCGTGCGAAAAGAGCGATAAATACATTGTCGATACGTACGTCGTTAAACGATAATGACCTTTGACTGTTACCTACTTCTATGAGTCAAAAAAGTTACTCGAAATAAACAGATTTTATTTTTATTTATTTATTTTGACCGAACTTGGCATCTTAGTGCGGGTTAATTTTAAGCTTTAATTTTAGTGCGGGTTAATTTTAACCTACATGCCCGTAAAGTTCTGTTTTGCATTTATTTTGTCTAAGAAATCGTCAACTAACTTTCTTTTTTTTTTTGGTGGCTGTCTCTTTTTTTGTGGCAGTGCAAGGCAAATTCATTCTGCCACGTCAAAAAACGTCACTTTTGACACTTTAAACACTTTGACACTTTTATTGACTTTGACAGAATTTGATATAATTATTGCTTGCAAATAAAAAATAAAAATACGCTCATCAGCTGTGCGGGGGAAACGTACAACAGCTGTATATATATAAACTGTATATATATAAAACCAACAATCATCATGGCGTAGAGAGCGACTTTACTCATTATATATCACCTTCTGTAGCACTAATAATCTGAGATAGCACTATAAACCGACCATCTTCTGTCTCAGATCCTCCATTGTCAACCTTGTGTTTCTTCTTCTTCTTGTAGGCCGTCTCAAGTGCGACAACATGATAATAATATACCAAAGTACGTCATCCGTTCGTTCATTTTTTTCATGACTTTTTTTATTTTATTTAGCTTAGAGTTTAAATTATACAAACGATACCTACCGGTTATTATTTTTGTATTAAAGCAGACGTATCTGGCTTTCTTTTGGTATAAAATAAATAGTTAGACATAAAATAAGAAATAAAACAAAGCAATTAAATCCGGACGTGAAATTCGACCCGCCATGACGTCACATAAAACATATTAAATCACGGTAAAATATTCGCTTCCTTATTTGCCTAGTGTTGTAAATATATCAAAAGAATCGTAGTTCAACATTAATATAATCGACTAAGTTCCTGATCGACTAAAGTTGAATCATAATAGAATCCACTAAGGTTTCTTATTGGATTGATTTGTGGCCTTTTAGTACCATGGACGTATGCTGGTATAAACTTTTGTGGTATTATAGTGCCACTGGACGTTCTAGTGGATATAGTGTTTCATTGTGTTTCAAGTTTCAACCCTGTCGACATTGACATTGGCAAAATTGTGGCAAACTCAGCCACAGACGCCACAAATTAAAAGAAGAAGAAGAGATAGCACTAGTAGCTTTCACCAAATTACATTTTTAATATTTTTTTTTTGTTAAGTTTTAATTTGTATTGCTATTTTTATTTTTATGTTAATTGTGTGGCGTTAAATAAATATTTTTCTATTCTATTCTATTCTATTCTATTTTAGACCGTCAAAATGAAAATCATTGCCTGTGAAAAATAGCATGTGAAATAGCAGTGACAAAATTTTATAATATCATCATATGATAATGATTTTAAAATAGCAATCATTTCCATGACTAGTTAGCTAGCATCCTAGTAGTCTGTGGTCGCAGGTCTGAGCAAAGATTATAATAACTGGGTCTGAGGTCACAGGCCACAGCTGAGCAGAGTACGTACAAAATAAACTTAATTTTATGTACTTATATTATTTTGGTTTGTCAGACTCAACACAACACGGTACTCACACAAGGCGGGCCCCTACACAGTGATAAGTTCCTTGACCTTCTCGCCAAATTCTCCAATCCAAGGTTTCTCTGGCTGGATAAATAGATGGCTGGCTCTGGTCTTGGCTTCTTATTTTTTACTGTGTACATTTGGTACCCAGAAGCATAACGAGTTTTATGTGATCTCTAAAAGAAACCAACCAAGATGTATGAAGAAAATGAAGAGGATTATAAGTTTGCCGCTTGTACATACTTTGCGAAGAACCACCCTGGTGAAACTTGTGGAAGTAATGGCCTGCCGCTTACTCCCAGTTCTATTACGATTCTTGGAAGAGCCCAGAGATTGCTGACGCTAGAGCACTCTAATTTGTGTACATATCTCGATGTAATTCGTGGCAAACATGGTATGATAAGTATGGTTCTCTGATTGTAGCTAAGTACCTAACCTATTTGACACACATTGCATTGTAGTTAAGTTTTCAATAATACTTTGTAAAATTTAGTTTATTACCTATCTGTTCCAAAATACAGAGCAAGTTTAAGACAAATTATTTTACAGAAAGAATCATAGTTGTAGCTGAAGTAATTGGAAAACCGCTATCAGAGTGGAAATCCAAGTTTTCCATTGAAGAGATTACTAATATAGCCTGCCAAGTGGCTACAGGGATGAAGTTCTTACATAATCAAGACATCACACATAGAACCTTATCAGATGACAACATCTTGTTGGACAGTAATGGAAGAGTAAAAATGTTTAACTACGGAATGTTTTTTATGACTGGAGGTGGAAGTGAAGTTCCTTTCCCACTTGGGTAAGAAAGTACCTATGTTTTTGAAGTATGACCAACTAGCAATTCGCCCCAGATTCACTCGGGTGCTTAAACTATACTTATGTATAAACCTTACTCTAGAAATACTCTATCTATTGATAATAATCACATTAAAATCCTTTGCATAGTTAAAAATTTTAACCTACACACATACACAGAGGCAGTTGGCGAGAAAGTGTGTTAAAATAAAGTATTCTTGTTTACTGAGCGTTTATAGTTGGTAGGTATTTGAAAGGTGTTTTATAAATTAAGTTTGCATTTATAGTGTATTGCAATGGCTAGGTGTGTAGCATGAGACAGTGACAGTTGTTTGACGTTTGAGTGTTATGTGAATGCGAGGGTAGAGACAAAAGACGCTTACTACAAGTTCTCCAACTACCTCCTTTTTTCCAGTCCTGAAATAGCCAAGTAAGTTCATAACAGCATTGCATTTTAGTTTACCAAGATACTTCAGTCCAGAGATCATACTGGGCGGAGGAGGACCTGCAGCAGATGTATGGGCTTTTGGTCTTCTCATGCTAGAACTATGCATCGGTAAACTGTGGCAAAACCTGAAGCCTGGTCCAATTTTAAGGAGAATTCTCACACTGGTCCATGCCAGCAACCCTGCTGAAAGAATTGCCAGAGAGCATGATTGTTTTGATACATATAAAGTAAGTTCACACAGTTTATTTAGGTATTTTGTTAAACACTGGTTCAGATGTTGCATTTGTATGACCACCATCAGATACAAAACAACCATCTTACTCATGTTGTAAGCAAAATGGCAATGGAATAATTTTTCTTATTTGGGTTGAGATGTACATATTTTGCAAGAAAAAAGGGGGCGTTTCCAAGCTCATGGATGGCAATAAAAAATGTTTGATAGGGTCTTACTATGCATAGTTAGCTTAGCTACCATATTATTTGTTTTGACAACCTCAGTGGCGCGGTGGGAGTGTGCCCGATTGAAAAGCAAGAGGTTGTGGGTTCGAACCCCACTGCGGGACAAATGTTTGCATGATCTGCAAATATTTGTTCCAGGTTATAACTAATAATAATTTAATTTACGTATCTAAATAGTAGTTCTTTCTCTTTTCACATTCACAAGTCTTTCAAAAGTAGGTATAAAATGAGGATAGTGGCCAAATTGATCATACTCATTATTTCTACACAATATGTATGTATACTTTAGCATAATCATTGTTTCAGCAAGTACCAGAATACCTAAGAAATATAATAGAAAACTGTCTCAAGATACATCCCAGTGAAAGAACTTCATTTACTGAAATAGTCAGTGACCTATCTAAGATTGATAGAAAACAGTTGGCAGTAATGAAGCCGGCTAGAGGACTTATGGGTCTGAGGTTACAATTCCTATACTATCTGTGGCAACTAGCTGGTGGCGATATTCAGGCGGAATTGAAGAAAAACTATTTGATCAAGAATAGTCCGCCGATATTATCTATGCCTATGTATGTTTATCTTACACTTTAGTCCTTTGCATGTTGTGGCCCTGGGAGGCAATGCTACTAATAACCTAATAGGGTGACAATTAGAACAGTTCCTATTATGAAATTCAATGCATATTGGATTTACCCTTTTAAAGCCTTTATAGCAAGAAATTGTTAGCTTGTATGTTATTTTTTCACTAATGCAAACTAAAATAAATTAACACAATCTCATACAGTTGATTGATTCACTTGCTATACATTATTCCCTTTCACAGTACATCACTTTCAACCAAGACATAATGAGGGTCATTTAATTAAAACGAAATCACAATTTATCAAACCCGATTTTCAGAGCAATTCTCCTAGACGGGTGTACAGTCGGTGGTAAAACTGGTGCTCTTTTCGACCGCCGCATCGCAAAATACAGCTTGGGGCTACTAAAAGCGCGACTGAGCCACATCACGCCCTACGACTTCTGCCCTTTGATGCATGATAGGAAGAAAGACTATGATGCTATTGCTTTGCCTAAGATCATCAGAGAGAGGGATACCGAATATCAGTTCAATAGGTTGATCTGGTTCCATAGACTTTTACGAGTAAGTGAAAATTCTTTTAATATTTCAGCCTATAATATGGGAGTGAGCAGGACATACTGGTGGTAGGACTCTTCAGCAAGAGTCCATCTTGGTGGGTACCAAGGCATTGCCAGATATTCTACATGTACACTGTAGCAAGTAAAGTTACTGGTCGAAAGAGACTTAACAACAATGTCTCAGGGTGATGAGCTCAGTGCAGTGCCACGCAGAACTTAAAAACTAAGCTTTGGGTACCACTGCATCGTTTATGGTCAGGTGTAGAGAGTAGTAGAGTTCTCTGTGATAGAGCTCGTCCGGGGAAGGACTACCACCATACCTATTTCTGCCGCCAAGCAGTAATGCTCGCATTGCTGTGTTCTGGTGTGAAGGGTATGGTTTCCGGTGAAATTACTGGTACATGAGGCTTTCGATCTTAGCTTCAAGGTGGCAACCCGCCAGTGATACCTCTGGTATTGCAAGCGTCCATAGGCTGCGGTAACCGCTTACCATCTGGTGGGCCGTACGCTTGGTTGCCACTTCAGTTGTATAAAAAAAAAGTGCTTAACATTAGACGGGCGACTTGACCGTCTTGTCTAAATTAAATGATTGACCAGCCTGTCAAGTCGTAGCCTGATGTTAGGCGCCACGCCTGACCTGACCAGACCAGACCAGACCAATGCTACTAAAACAATAACAGCCAAATTACAGTTCCATTGTATTTATTGGTATTCGACATTTTTTCAAATTTAGTTTCGCTATTATTGTAAGTTTGTTACAGGGTTATTTTTGTTTTTATAATGTTAACCATCACATTATAGGAATACTAAAGATTATAATAACCCAAAAATTATTTCGCCTCTAGCGGGATTTGAACCCGGAACCACCGCTTGATACGCGGGTGCTCTACCAAATTGGTAGTACTAATTGACCTATCGGTGGTTGCGGCTTCAAATCCCTCTTGAGGCGAAATAATTTTTGGGTTATTATAATCTTTTGTGTTAATTCATTTAAGTTTGCATTAGTGAAAGAGCACTGGTGGTCTAGTGGTAGTGATCCCGCCTTCCGATCCTAAGGTCGTGGGTTCAAAACCGGTCGTGCACCAATGGATTTTTCGCTACGAAAAATTTATGTGCGCAATGCCAGTGCTCTCATACGGTGAAGGAAAACATCGTGAGGAAACCGGCATGTCCAAGAACCAAAAATTCGTAAGATATGTGCCATCCACCAATCCGCATTGGGTCCGCGTGGTGGATTAAGACCCAATCACTCTCGCTGGAGAGGCCAGTGTCCCAGCAGTGGGAATATTAGAAGGCTGTCATGATGATGATAATCTTTTGTTACAGGGTTACCCTTACACAGCACAGTTCATAAGAGCCGAGGCAGAGATCGACATTCCGCCCTTACTCCGCGGCGACGTTTGGGCGGCGCTGCTCGGCGTCAAAGGAGATATCGCAGATCGGTACGAACAGATCGACAAAGAAACTCCTACGCCTACTGATAGACAGGTGAGACATGTTTATTACAACGATACTATACTACACCTGTACTACACTGTAGGCTGTAGGGCACCGGTGCTCTAGTGGTAGTGGCCCCGCCTTCCGATCCTAAGGTCGTGGGTTCGAATCCGGTCGTGCACCAATGAATTTTTCGCTAAGAAATATTGATGTGCGCAATGCCAGTGCTCTCTTACGGTGAAGGTCCAAGAACCAAAAATTCGAAAGACATGTGCAATCGACCAATCCGCATTGGGTCCGCGTGGTGGATTAAGACCCAATCAATCTCGCTTGTGAGTAGGCCAGTGGGCAGCAGTGGGAACATTAGAAGGCATGATGTACTACACCAGTTGAAAATCCCCCATATTCATAAAAGAAACTGTTATTTTCTTTTATGAACCTGACGCCCGAATACTAAAACGCTACCAGTTTGGTAGCGTATCAAAGCATAGTTGATGCTATTATGACGTTTCTCCATATGATTTTGAAAATGAACGACCTATAACAGCTAACATTATTTAATCATAATTTTCCTTGTAATTCTTATGTCCGTAGCTATTTAGAAGCTCTTCATGAGCATCGCCAGCGACCGCGTTCGTCGGTCGCTCGGCGAATATATGACAAAAACAAGTAGTAAATAACCTACCATTATAGTATACTAGCTGTTGCCCGTGACTCCGTTTGCGTGGTACTCGGGAACCGTACTTTTTTCCGGGATAAAAAATAGCCTTTGTCCTATTCCCGGTCATTATCTATTTATATTTTAAATTTCAGCCAAATTGGTTCGGTGGGTGTCGAGTTATAGAGGAACAAACATCCAAACATCCAAACTTTCGCATTTATAATATTATAGTGTGATGTGATGGTGTGATAGTGTGATGTGTTTAAAAAGTACTCCTTTGTGTCAGATCGACGTGGATATCCCGCGTTGCCATCAGTACTGCTGGCTGCTCTGTGGCTCGGCGGGCCACCGCACACTGAAGCGGTTGCTAAAAGCGTGGCTGCTGACCAACCCTCAGTACGTTTACTGGCAGGGACTGGACTCGCTCACTGCGCCATTTTTGTACCTCAACTTTTGTAATGAAGGTATACATATTAACTTAATACTACTAAAGTGGTGACCAAGCGTACGGCCCACTTGATGGTCAGCGGTTACCGTAGCCTATGTAGGCATGCAACATCATAGATATCACTTGCGTGTTACCACCCTGAGACGTTAGATGGAAAGAACAAAGAAAAGAAAACTTAACTTATTATCTAACATATTCATGTTGGTTGTGATACTTTAGTTTTTTTTTCTTAGAATAGTCTTAACGTTTGACCACTATCTCGCTTAATGTTAAACGATGATGTGGTTTACGGTGGAGCACGCTTGCCTAGAAGAAACTTAAACCTATCCTTTTTGTGTTGGCATGTGATAAGACTGTCAAGTCGCTCGCCTGACGTTGCAGTACGTAAGCAAGTTGTCTAAACAGACAGACGGGATTGTCTTTGGCTATCTTGTCAAAACGACATGGGTCCTCCCATTTTAATTATTTTTCTCGTGTTATTTTAAGTTTTATTGCGTAAATTTGGTGGCAGTTTAACCAATTTAACTTGTTTATTTAGCACAAGTGTAAGTAATTGAAATGGAGGGGAAATGTTGGTTGGTAATTTAGTCAAAGACTTTTCAAGGGAATTTTGAAAGAAAAGTCACCATTTCTTTCCAAATTTCGTTCGTTACGTTGCTAAGCGACAATCAAACTAATACACTTGACACTGGCAAAATTGTGGCAAATAAGCCACAGAGTCCATAAAAGAAGAAGAAGAAGAAACAGACAGACTGCCATACAAATAATAAAAACATATACCTTTCCTAAATAAGGTTATTTGCTTTGACTATATCATCCTGACAGCCTTCTAATGTTCCCACTGCTGGGACACTGGCCTACTATCAGGCGAGAGTGATTGGGTCTTAATCCACCACGCGGACCCAATGCGGATTGGTGGATGGCACATGTCTTTCGAATTTTTAGTTCTTGGACATGCCGGTTTCCTCACGATGTTTTCCTTCACCGTATGAGAGCACTGGCATTGCGCACATAAATTTTTCGAACAGAAAAATCCATCGGTGCACGACCGGGTTTGAACCCACGACCTTAGGATCGGAAGGCGGGGTCACTACCACTAGACCACCGGTGCTCTCAACTTGACTATATACCTGTCGTTATTTGTTTTCTTTCTCTAATATAATTTAGTTACATATAATGTTTGTGTCTACAATTTCCAGCGCGCGCATTCGCCTGTCTCTCCGCATTCGTACCGAAGTTCCTCCACAAATTCTTCCTGAAAGACAACAGCGCCGTGATCAAGGAATACCTCGCTAAGTTCTGGCAAATGTGCGCGTTCCACGAACCGGGCCTTGCTACGCATCTCCACGAGATAAACTTTGTGCCGGAGCTGTTTGCCATCCCCTGGTTTCTGACAATGTTTTCGCGTAAGTACTATGAATATGCAGCCAGCGATGTACAATGTGCTATGAATATGCAGCCAACGATATCCAATGTACGACTAGGTTTCTCAAAAAGCTAGGAAATAATACGATAGTTTCTTGCGCGTCTAGCGAATAGTTTAAATTAACTGGAAGGCTCCTGGAGTAGTGAGCTTCGAAATGTGTAAAAAAAAAATAAAGAACAAAAATAAAATAGAAAGAAAAACTACTTCGACTTCGATTAAAGAATCGCCAGATATTTTTTCGTGTTTACAAATGACGAGACGATCTTTACTACAGAAGAAAATGACAGTACAATGTCACCCAAGCTTTTAATTTCAAAGTTCTGTGCGGCAATAATGCACTGTCTCTTTCATTTTCATATAAAACACGTCGTTTTTAAACCTAGTGAAATCTGATTTTAAAAGTTATTACATCACTAGAATGCTACATTATCTCTGAGTAACATAGGCTAATGTCCACCCGTACGAAGCCGGTACTGGCCGCTACGGGCCGCTACTTGATCTTAGAGATGATTCCATCAATTTTCAGATGTGTTCCCTCTTCATAAAATTCTTCACCTATGGGACGCGCTATTGGTGGAAGGGCCTTCGCTTCCACTGTTTATGGGCGTGGGCATTCTGAGACAACTACGCGACACTTTAATGGAATCCGGATTCAACGAGTGCATTTTACTCTTTTCCGACCTGCCCGAGATTGATATCGGGGAATGTGTAAAGGTAACTTTTCATCATGATAGCCTTCTAATGTTCCCACTGCTGGGACACTGGCCTACTCTCAAGCGAGAGTGATTGGGTCTTAATCCACTACGCGGACCCAATGCGGATTGGTCGATTGCACATGTCTATAGTTAGTTCTTGGACATGCCGGTTTCCTCACGATGTTTTCCTTCACCGTAAGAGAGCACTGGCATTGCGCACATAAATTTTTCTTGGCGGAAAATCCATTGGTGCACGACCGGATTCGAACCCACGACCTTAGGATCGGAAGACGGGGTCACTACCACTAGACCACCAGTGCTCTAGGTAACTCTAACACTACACGGCACCTTTCGCCGGCACTTAAGCTAAGGGAGAAGGCACGCGTTCATATTGATTTTGTGTAGGTCCAAGCGCGCGCTTGCCAGCGCGAGCGAAAGTGTGCTATCTCGCTCATGCTATAATTGGGCCAACCATGACACTCACACATACAACGGCACCGTTTACGTACACAAACCATGCATCTGGTTATTCCGAGGCGTTTGCTATATACATTTTATTGAGAGTGTCCGGGTGTGTGATAATAGGCAGTAATAAATAGGTCTTTTCCAGCACTACAGTATATTTTTATTTCAGCAATCTATCGAAATGTGCCGCAGTTCATCAAAAAGTGTCAGTTACAGAAGATTTACCAATGAAACTCCATCGAAAGATCCTATGGTAAAAACAATAATCTAACACAATAGGCAGGTTTCTCAAACCTATTACAGGCACCAGTCTTACAAAACAGGTCTACAAGGTAACCTTTTGTAGCAACTTTACTTTTATAACACCATTTGGATGGGTGACCGCCAGTAGCAATATCAACAGTTGATCGCGGCTTTTCTAAAGTTGTTAGGCCATGATGGAGGCTTACGGGCAGCCTATTAGCTCAATTTTAACTGAGCGCTACCGTGCTTCGAAGGGCACATTAAGCTGTTGGTCCCGGCTTTTTCAAAGTTGTTAGGCCATGACAGAGGCCTTCGGGAGACCTAAAAACTCTGTCATTACTGACACTGTACTTATTTAATTTTGCAAAAGATAAATAAATAAACATTATTATTATTATTTTTTATATTATAAGTTAAATAGCAACCGAATGAAACATTTTATTTATTTCAGGAATTGGTTGAAATTCCTATGGAGACTCTGTTTACTGAAATAAGTCCAAGGATAAGCATACTGGATTTTTTCACGTTGATATGCGAAGATAAATGCTGCTGCATCGACATTCGGTCCAATTTGCTGTAAGTATTGACGAAAAACATGCAAAGTTTTTACCTAGCTTTAGGAAAAAATAATATTACTGTAAAAATCTTTACATACCTAGTATATGCATATAGCATATAGCATGCGGTATCCATCAGAATAATCAGAATACTAATCAGAATAATCTTTTTATTGGTAAACTATTAATTTACATGTCACATTACAATATTATCATAAAAAAAAATAACATAATATTAAAATTAAATTCAAAATAATTTGTAAGTAAGTATTGTAAATAATTAAAATCATCAATACTCGTAGATAGAGGATTCAAGAGGAAGGTTTATACATATAGTTTAAGCACCCGTGCAAAGCTGGGGCGAGTCGCTAGTTGGAAATAAAATGTCGCGCCTACCATGACACTCACACATACAACGGCACCGTTTACGTACACAACCCGTAGTGATTGCGACGAGTTTGCTTCATACATTTTATTGAGAGTGTCCGGGGTGTGATAATAGGCAGAAATAAATAGATATGGTGGTAGTAATGTAATGGTAATATGTTTTTTTTTACCAGAATGCAATCGTGTTTTTGTTACGGAAGTCTCATTGCAAAGAATGAAAACAGCATTTTGCGTAGTTTAAAAGTATTAAGCATACATACATACGCTTTACAGAGAGACAGCCGGCCGGAAGCTACTTTGTTTTATACTATATATAATGTAAGATTGTATAGAGATAGAAGACAAAGAATTTTCTATACAGGGTCATTCATTATCAACCTGACAAACTTAAGGGATATGTTCCACACATAAAAAAATATATATATTTTTTTTTTGTATATTTTGTCTTAAAAATCCCAAGTAAACAAAAAAAAATCGATTACGTTTTTCCGCTCAATTATTATTTATCATTGTTGGGAATCGAGTTAAGCGACGTAATAATGAAATATTCGAGTGTGCGCGCCCCGTAGCGGGTCAAGGACACGCGCAGGTGAAAGACGCGCGGGTTATTGACCCGCGGTTCATTGACGCGCGGGTCACTGACACGTGCCGAGCGCTGCCTTTTCGATTTCTAACAAAGATAACTAATTATTAAGCAGAAATACGTAATTTTTTTTCTTAATATAAAAAAAAACGTTTAGAAAAAAAAAAGTACAAGTATTTTTTTTTTATGTGTGGAACCTACCCCTTAAGTTTGTCAGGTTGATAATGAATGACCTTATATGTATAGGTGTTGTAACATTTTCTATTCAAAACTAACTAAAATTGTAGCAGTCCTTTTCTAATAAATTAAAATACAATGGAGCGCGATAATTTGATTTAGCTAATTTTATAAAATGCTACAGCAGAATCGATACAATATCTACCATTCCCTAGGTTCGAAAAGAGTTGCATAGACGGCAGTATAAACGTACCGTACAGCGGCGTACACCTCGGCCAGCACGAGCTCAGAGCCCTGGGCCTGCACCCGCAGAGAGCCCTGCTAGAAGCCATCAAACTGAAGAAAACAGTCGTCGTCGCCTCGGCCGAGGACGAAACCGCTCAACTGGTGTGTATACACTAATCAATCAATCATTTTATTTATTTCCTAACAAGCATAGGTACATATTGTTAATTTTTATAATACATTAAGTATATGAAGACCGATGTGGCGCAGCGGGCGCAGGTCCGCCTGCGACGCAGAGGTTGCGGGTTCGATTCCCGCCTCGGAACAAATGTTTGTACGATCTACAAATATTTGTTCCGGGTGTTCTGGGTATTTTCTATATATAATAAAAAATATCTATCTATGTATTGTATTGTATTAAATATATATCAGTCATCTAGTACCCATAATACAGCTCTGTTTAACAGCAGCTTACTTTGGGGCTAGATGATGCTGTGTGGATTGTCCAGCATTATTTATTTATTTATTTATTTATGTGTACGAAATGGCTTGGTCACATAATCAGACTGAGTTTATGCAACCCGTGTTGTAAGTTCTGCTTGTCTTCAAGGGACAATACAATAAATTTCATAGCCATATCAAGTTAATGTCGAATTCGGATTAATATACAATTTGCAAAGCTAATGTCTGCGGTAACAATATAATTTTGTTTTTAAATCTTTTTTACATGTCCATACATTAATTACAATAAAATAATAAATGCAGAATTCATTGAAATAATCAAATTATTAGATTTAAGTTTTTGTTAAAAATACTAACTAATATTAGAATATAATAAAAAAAGTACGTTCGTATGAGTCAGTGGCCAACTCTAGTGACAGAGTTTTTGGGCCACCCGAAGGCCTCTGTCATGGTCTGTAAAGGCCGTCGATTTCTGTAAAGGCCAATCACCATGACAGCCTTCTTATGTTCCCACTGCTGGGACACTGGCCTCCTCTCGAGCGAGAGTGATCGTGATTTAATCTACCACGCGGACCCAGTGCGAATTGGTGGCTGGCACATGTTTTTCGAAGTTTTAGTTCTGAGAGCACTGGCATTGCTCACATAAAATTTTCGAATTGAAAAATCCATTATTGCACGCACGACCGGGTTCGAATCGAAGCCAAAGGCCAATGATGATAATTATTTATTTATCAATATTGATTTATTTATTAGAGCTATTTATTAGCTGTTCATGATAGAAAGAAAGAAAGAAAATGCATTTATTGAAACCTACTGTTTAAAAAAAACAATCAAAGTAACAAATTATTTAAGAACAATCATGTAGGTATAAGTCTAAAATAGTAGGATAAGTTATAAGTTTTCAACGATAGGACTAATCTAGATATTATAACGTACTTATTACTAGTTCACAGACAACAATTTGAATGGGTGAGTGGGCATCAAAAGGCCCTCGGCTCAGCATAAAAGTTGCTTCGTTGATAGGCACCCTACCAATTAATAGGTACCTAATCGCGAAGCAACGCTGGTATTCTGCCAGGTCCTAAAGGTGGGGGACTACACGGGCAGCTAGGCTACGTAGAAAAAATAGTAGCAAATTGCATATTGTAGGTATACCAACAATATGCAATTTGCTACAACATGCATGATGATAAATATTATTTGTTGCAGTTCAGCGGTTACCTAGTGAAGTGCAACGTGCCGCGAGTGTGCGTCCTCCACGGCGGCACCGCGGCGCTCGGCGCGCACCTGCCATCGCTGTTCACGGTGCCCGCGCCTAGGAATGGACACAAGTAACCATTGCACCACTACACTCGGTTACTATCCGTTTGTTTAGCCACCAGAACTGCTATCTCAATACCTCCGGCTCTTTGGCTCCAGCGCTCGACGGAGCAACACGTCTGCCGGAGAACAAGTCGATGGTCCTGGTGATGTCCCGTGGAGGGATGGAACATATGTCGATATTTTTCTTTTGAGGTTAACTGTGTTAACTGTGTGACCTCATTAGTTAATAGGTTAAGCGGAGTAGTATTAGATTTATTTGTCTGTTTTTTATCTTAACCGTCTGAATTAGACGTAGAGGGTAAATGTTGACTCTCCACTAGAGCGTACTTCACAGCTTGAAGTTGCTGCAGACGTTACAGGTCGATGGTGCCTCAACTCCGGTTTAATATTCTGTGTTGTTCACGGCGCCTGCGCCCAGGAATGGACACAAGTAACCATTGCACCAACTCCACTATCTACTACTATCCGCTTGTTAAGCCACCAGAAAAAACTCTCAATACAGACACTGTTTAAACCGTCTGAAATAGACGTAAAAGCCAAATGATGACTACTCCACTAGATACGTAAGTACACATCATTACTACGTATTTCACGGCTTGAGGTCGCCTCAGACGTTTCAGGGGCCTTGCTCTTGAATTCAGAGGCAATTCCGATCCAATCCCAATTTAAATTTATTTCTGTAAATTTTTTGTACTCTTGAAAACAAGGCTGAATTTGGCACGAAATGTCATATTCCAATACTTGTCCATAACCTATCGATTTTAATTGCATTCAAGAGTAAGTCCCCTGGTTGGCACCGGCATTGCCTCAACTCAAGCGATTCTGTATTCTAAACACCAATCAGCATCGTGGCGGAGAAAACAAGTTATGATGAGCCGAAGCGATGATAATCAGGGAACATCTGTCTTTGAAACTTCGAAGCTGGATAACGGAGGCCTTCGGGCGGCCTACTAACGCCGTTACCAGAGTTGGCCACTGACTGATACGAACTTACTTCGAAGCCGAACGAAATACGAAGGACGTATTACCATTTACGTAATAACATAAGTTGTATGTCCTATAATATAAATGTTATGTGCAAAGGAAAAAATATGAAGTTTTTCCCAGGAATTCCCAAACTGAAAAATAGATGTTATCTAAAAACATGGGCTAATCCAAATTTGATCAAGGACAAGCAAGGATAAGACGGAAATACACTTAATCTATCTAAATGTTTTTTTACAACGTTTTTTTTAAAAGGGTTACCTAAACCTAAAGCAAACACAATCACACATTGATACATCAAATGCCAAGAAAAAACTGTTTAATCGATCTCGATAAAGCAAATTTTATCGAGACTAATGTCAAAATCTCATAGAAAACGGAAGTTTTATCGAGAAGAAATGTCAAAATATTTTTATCGCAGTCCTTTCCAGCTTCGCGCGGGTGCAATGAAACCGCACCTGTGCAAAGCCGGGGCGGGTTGCTAGCAATAAATATAACCTATGTTACTCAGGGATAATGTAGCATTTTAACGGTGAAATAATTTTTGAAATCGGATCAGTAGTTTATGAGTTTATATGTAAGAAAAAAAAATACAAGCACACAATGCAATGCTCGAGATGCAATGTCAAATTATCATAGAAAAGAAGTTATAATATCGAGAAAAAAAAACAAAATATATTTATCGAACCTTTATCGACAGTCTCTGCTTTGTACCCTAAGGTGGTATTAAAAATGCCAATAAAACATTTTACACTGATAATAATGTTTATCATAACTGGGGTTTTGGAGAATTACTTATATCAGTCGTGACCCTAGCGAGATAGTCTTACATTACAATGCAAGAGGTTACTTCTTAACAATGACCATCACCGCTTAGCTCAGTAATAACAGGATAACTGACTGAATGGTAGTTAAAAACTAAAAATCACTCTTCTCTGAGATAACACCTATTTTGATCAGTTTATAAAACTGAAAACACTTTTTAACCTACGAAAAACGGGTTTTGCCAACGAAATATTTAAGCGCGCAATGTCAGTGCTCTCGAACGGTGAAGGAAATCATCGCTAGAAACCGGTATAATATGGATATGTGCAATCCACCACTCCACCTTAGGTCCGCGTTTACTCGCTCAAGAGTAAGCCAGTGCCCCATCAGGGGCTGAATATTAGAAGGCTGACGATGATGATTCTGTTGTAAAATATAAACTCGTTTTGCAACTAAGTATTTGTTAATATTTGTATGTAGATTTAGTAGTTGTATATTGTAGTACCTTTGTTAAATTTAATTATATTATTTTAAAAATACTTTGTAAAATTATATTATAGTAAGGTTATCCAGATGCTAAGATTTTTGTCTTGTATTTACGTTATGTTATGTTAGAATCAGCATATTAAGTCATATTTGATTGTAAGCACAATTTTATGACCAAAGGTCGTTTAATATAATGTATAGGTAATAACTATTACCGTATAGATTTAAAACTCACGATCATGACATAAATAAACCAGCAATTATCAGATTTTTGATGCACTTGAAATATACATAGTACTACTATCATACGATCTGACACAGATCCGTATCATTGCTACTATCGTGTAGATTTTTGATACTCTCACGAACATGACATAAATAAACTAGCAATAATCTGTGTGATATATTTTTAATGCACTCAAATGGACGCTCATTACGATCTGATACCAATTATTGCAATTATTGCTACTATCGTGTGCTATTGAAACTGACTTTGAAACTCTTATGATGACATAAAGTAACCGGCACTTTTGTTTGGTACACTGGAAAAGATCTGTCATTACGATCTGTTGCATTAAATCCTCCTATCAGTTTTTTTGTCAATTGAGTTTTTTATTCCATACTAATGATTAAATACTATGATTATGTTTCATATCTATACTCATTTATTTTATTGTTATGTCTGCAGCAAATGGAAAAATGTTAATTGTGCAAATTAGCGAGTTTCTAAAAATGCTAATTTACTTAGTAAAATGATGATGGGGCATTGCATTGTTTTGGTTAAAGTCATTAATAGGGTCATCAGGCTAATTGTTTTGTGATTAGTCATTTAAACAAGAAACATGGCTATTTAACTAGTCAAGGGCGAGTCGGAAGTATTTTATAAATTCGGATTATGTTGTCTATTATTTAAATATCCACACTACATCTAAATCTGTCGTCGGCTTGGATTTCTAAGAACATAATAATAAGAATTAACAAAAAAGAAATAAATATACTAATGTAATTGTAAACATTCTGATGATAATATTCTTATACAAGTGGTTAAGCTGATACGAAGCTAAATCCAGTGCAGTCGGTGATACTCAACAATCGTATAGATAGTACAACAAGTACTACAAGTACTACTATGATGTTACGAGTTACAATTTTTTTTGACAATTGTCAAAGTCAATGTTTCTAAGCGGAAATCAAACCCGCAGCCTCACGCTTCTCAACAAAACAGTCGCCTATCACGCCACCGAGGTCGTCGATATATTTTTATTGAATTATTTTAAGTGGTTTTTGTATGTATTAACTCTGATGCTGTGTGGATTGTCCAGCAATATTTATTTATTTATTAGTTTATTTATTATTCTACATTAACATAGAACGCCCTATGCCCTATGCATAGACACAGTACTCGCAAGCAAGTGTTACCGTTTTAGGGGAGTCGGAACCGACTCAGACCCAGGTTCCGTCTCGCCATTGATTGCATTGCAAAGTCACAGGTTCTAATTTTAAGGAAAATGTAATATACTTGCAACATTATTCGTGCTTTGCTAATGTGCGTGTACGAACGTAATGATCGTAACGAAAGCTAGGCACTTATGATCTTATAAGTAAAATAATAAAAAGATCTCATAATCAAAGTTTAACTTTAAATTAAACTAATGGCCTATGCGTTCTAAGTCTATGTTTTCCAAATGGTTTATCAACAGTTCTTTTCTAGATTAATCTGTGGAACTCTAAAAATATGTTGCTATCATAATATTCTTCATACCTACTTAGTAAAAATATTCCCAGTGATTTAATTTGATTTTTAATCAATTGTAAAGTACCTAAATAATAAACTAATCATAACAATACCAAGTAAAACTGAATAAACTTGTATTACACTTTCACACACTGTTTTGCTTTCACAAAAGATGGTTCCCTCGACCACAAGAGTATATCCATTGAAAGAAATGCCCACATAATTAGCAGGGTATTGTAGTGCGATCAGCCCCTAAGTCGTGACGTCGACGTCGCGTTACGTTACTGATGTTCTTTACCCCCGTATGAATGAGAAGTAGAGGCACAGAAGAGCTAACAGTAGGTGGGTATCATGGCGGGAGGGTGCTGTGGGGAGGGGGGAGTGTCGGCTTGATTCGAGACACGGCACACTCGCCGGCTGACACTCGCCGCGAATGTGCCACTTCCGCGCCAACGCCGCCCGCCTACATTCCTCGCGCGCAGTGAAACTTCATAAAAATATTTTATTATTGAAACACCGATAGTGAAACTTTGTGATGATGCACAGTGCTCTGTGAGAACGCCTATAGAACAAACACATCTTCAGTGAATAGTTTTGGGAGAGGACATCAGGAGTGACAGTTTGCTGTGTTCAGTGCGAGTTTGAAAGGAACCTGTGGTGTGAGCCGCAGAAGCACCCGGGCTCAGGATGGAGCCCTACTTCGATATATCTAACGACCTGAAGGACGTCTGGGAGGCGGACATCGACCCGGTGAGTTGACCTTGCTACTTTATGCTACTTTATCTGCTATCGCAGAGACGCGAGTCAGCATCATCTGCCCTTTTTCGACTTTAAGTGGGATCGTCACATTCTCTTTTATCGGTCGTCATTACAGCATTCTTCACTCCTTTTATAGCCATAATCAACAAAATGACGCGAGTACCGTTCGAAAATAAATAGTAGATCCAGATACCGCCCGCTAATCTGGTGTGATCAAATCATGCTTGATAAAGGCCGATTTTTACACGAGCTATTTCCTTTTAAATTATTTATTTGCTGACCGTACTATAGCGGATAAAGTTATTTTTTTGATAATGGCGAGAGATAACGGTTGCCCATCGCATGCAGTGTTGTTTTGAAATCTACCTGCAGTTATAGGTAATGTCGGGGAATAATAAACTGCGTGCCTGAGTCACGACATCGAGTACCTACCAGGGAAAGATAATTAAATCAACAATACCTACATGTTTGCTCGTACTAATCGATTATGTTATAATTTCATGGGTTATTGAATATAGCTATATTAAGCTTAAGCTTTAACATTCATTCTCCTAATATTAAATACTATTAGTAGGTAGACACTTAGCTATAAATTTTGCTTATCGGGGCTCAATAAATACATTATCGATTTAGGTAGGTACTTGACTTGAAAACAGAACTTGGGAAATCCCATCAAGGTCTGTACCTAGGTAATCCCCGTAAGTAAAAGACGAAAATAAAAAAGTTAATCAATCTTTCTGGGAAGTTAATTATTATATAATTGGTAGATGTAAAATTGATAAATTATATAGGTACCTAATTAGTTGATAAAATATCAGAGTCAAAAATAAAATGATAATACATTCAAATCTTGTCACCAACGGATTTGAAAAGCTTTGATTAATAAGACTTATACGATTCTTTATGTATCTTACATAAGTAAATAAAGACCTTTTCTATAAATATTTATATCATAAAGAGCTTTTCAATTATAGTTTTGGCATTATTTCCTGGTTCTTTAAAACATAAATTGAATTGTTTTTGTTTTATATTAAAAATCATTTTGTTATATGTAGGTAACTATTATATAATATGATTGCAGCTTAATAAAATACCCATACAAGTGTATGGAGTTTCATTATAGGTAATAAGAGAGTTTTTATTCGGCTAAGTTGATTTAATAATTTTTTTTCTATGCACTTTCTATTCTATTGATTGTGATGATGATGACCTACCTACGTAATTTGTTCCCTAAATGGGTAAGTTAATTAGGTCAAAATGATTTTAAACTAAAGGGGCTCGTTTACAAAACCATAATAAAGCATGTGCTCATGTATGGCATTGAAACCTGGGGTGTCACACAAGGTTAGGTTTATACCATTCATCTTGTTGAAATGAAAATGATTAGGTAAATGTACGGAGTTTCCAGGCTTGATAATATCCGTAATGAGTACGTGCGAGGAAGCCTAGAAGCCAAAGAGGGCGAGACAAGCCTGGACGTTCGTGATATTATCGTCGAAAAGCTGCAAGAGAGTAGATTCATAGACTGAGATGACATGGACTTGTCAAAACGAGACTACCTGACTACGTTGGCCACAAAGCACTGTACTCTCCGTTCCTGCTAGAAAACAAAGAGAAAACTTTTCAATCTTCGTCTTCTTCGTCGTTCGTCAAGCAAGCAATGTTTTTGAAAAAGATGTCAATAAAACAATAGCCAGGAATAGAGTAAGAGAAGTATGTAAAGTAAGTAGTACACGCTCGTTAAAGTTTGTAATTACTCAAAATCAAATAAGAAAATAAAAAAATGTTTTATTTAAATTACAGTTTCTAAAATTACAAGGTTTACAATATTAGTGGCTTTAGCATATTTAGGAGTTCGGAAAATATAAAGTAATTGTTGTTTCCAAAGTATGTAATAATAATAACCAAACATTGGCCTACAAAAAATAGCATGGAATTGAGTAGCTACAGGAAAATAACAACTTGCTTGAGTGCAAATAAGCATATTTTTTGTGGCTTGACTGCATTCAACGTGTTAATATTCCAGCTCCTATTCATCACGATTCCGAAGTGCATTTATAGGCAACAATTATACTGAGCAGAACTTTATGATGGACGCTATTCTTGGCTCTGTTCTTGGCATTCAAAACCTGTTTGAAGCTATGCTCAAGAAAATTCTTATTCTTCGTAGAATTTAATATGGTTTTTTCTATGCGAAAGTTCAAGTGTTTTGTATAGACCAAGTATTTTTGGTTTAATCACATTGGTAGGTATTAGTTTGATTGAAAATATAAACAGTAACTTTTCGTGAGGTCATAACTCTATTTATTTTATGGGTTCCACGGGCAAAAGCTTATACCTTTTATTATATTACATGAGGTCATAAGATCATTATGAATATCTTTAGGTACAGACCATGGCATTAGGATGGAACTATGATTTTTATGACAAGGCACATTAGAACTTCGACGTTAATAGTTATTTTATCAAACGTGCTATATTGATATAACAGGTTCTTAGACTTTGGGTTTTCCAAGTTTGGTGGGCTCTCAGTTATTCGGGAGAGGTCAATGGGTTCTATTAGCTTCGGGCACCTGTAACTTGTTTTCTTGCTATAATGACGTCAGTTTCCGTGTATGAGGAGTGAGAACCCGGCGAAGTTGCGAAGATGATTTGCATAAAGTGATTTGTGGCGTGCGTGAACGCATCTACGTTTGGTCTCGTTGGCTGGCCGTACACTTCTTATGGTTGCCGTACGGTATAACGTGGAGCGACGACCTGTCCGTTGAACTGAGGCCTGACGCTATGCCCAGTTTTTTCTTCAGTTTCTTGTGTATCTCTATGCCCATTTAGATAGATAGCTGGTACTTGTTTCAAGCATGAAAGTCTACCGGTTGCCTTTGAATGTTAGAGATTTTGCCAAAGCAAAACCAATATCGCCGTTGAATTTTATTGCTATAATACCTTCAAGTCCTGCCTGCCTATAAGAGGTAGTGCTTATAGCACTCAGTATTTCCTTAGTGCTAATTCTGTATTTTTTTCTGTCATATTTATAGAAATCCTGTTGTTTATAAATAGTCACTTTAAATATCATGCAGATGTAGAAATGACTTGCATGGAAGTTAGTTAGCTAGTGAGTGAAAATAAATTGTGATATGTGAATGAGTTTCCTTGTCCAAAATCGTCACGTTCGTCCGGTGTCCAGTCTATGCGTCATGTCAGTGGAGTCCAATAGGGTTGACTCTAGGTCCTAAGACAAACAATTTATTATGCACTTACTACATTTATTTTTATGAAAATGTTGGTGCAATATGATGCACGGATTTTATTTACTCGTGTATGTTGATTCTACTGATAAATTGAACTGATATTATATCAAGAAATATCAACTAAATTGAAATGTAACGAGGCCCCCTGAAAATTGGTCCGTGTTTAGGAAACGATGAAAATAACACAATATTTGACGAAAATGAAACTACAAAAACCAGTCGAGGTAGGATTTTGTGAAGTTTTCGACCGGAGAAGACAAGCTTTATCGCCAAAACTACGGAATAAAAGCCATTAAAGTTTATGCCCCACACAACGATACTGAGATTTTGATCAGCATAAAAAATTATAAGTAGGTACCTAAGTACTGATAAAAAAATATGTAAGAGAGATGTTAATGTCATCTCAGAAACCTTTATAAAAATAACAAGACAGTCATTATGTGACGGTCATTATGGATCTGTGTTGCAAACCAATTCATTCGACTTCAATTAAAATATGACATAGGTACTCTGACTACGTAGCGTAATACATATGTAATATCCCGTATAAAGTGAAAATGTATGCACGGTAGTTTTAAAATTTACGAGTATAATTGACAAATTCTGTTTGAATATGACAGCTTATTGAAAAGTTTTTTAATTTAATTGATTGCAAAAATGTTACATAATTACCGCATAGCCACTTGAATTATTATAAGAGGAACAAACACGCTTCAACGCACTAGTATTTCTTTGATGTCACTCCTAATAGCACAAGTATGATAACAGTGAGTGTTGTAGTGCCATAAATGCAAATTTTAATTGAATGCCTAACGTAAATAATAGAACACAGACACACAGAGTTCGCAATCTTACGTTACAATAAATAAATAATAGATTGATTGATATCTATACATAAAGAAGAGCATTTATAAATTATGTAATATCCCCAAAAAGTGTCATGATTTACTCATGATTTTAAAACATGTAAATAAATATGTAGATATTAATAAAGTTTTGGTTTCTGTTTCTTACAAGGTTAATTCTTTATAGTGCGTCTGTTTGTCTAGATGTCAGATGACAAAACTCTTTTTCTCAGGAAGTTATAAGCCACTTCACTTAGTATAAGTTAAACATAAAAAAACGTGGTGGTGGTACTTATCAATAAGCAGGCAGGTCTACTTTCTCTACTAGCACTGTCAATCTTAAACCAAAAGTAAATAATGGACTTAAAATAACGTTCAAAATAAAATAGAGACCCACTTTAGGATAGATTGCAATAGTTATGTGCAAAGTTCGAAAGAAAGTTACAAAACTGCAGATTGCCAGCCCTATTCTATCTAAAAATCATTAGTCTGCAGCAGAAGGCTATAACCGGACTCGCCCTAGATTCGAGGGCTCACTGGATGTCCGGTTTTCGCTTGATAACGACATAAACACATGACACGTGCGTGCTGCGGTTTTAAAACTAAAATTGGTATAACTCTATGACGCATTTGCTTGCAACACTCTGTTACTACACCATTCAAAACCCTCTTACTACGAACTGGAAAACAAATTGTTACCAACCTCCCACTTGATGGCCGTCGTAGGAAGCTGGCGGATGGTGAAGGCTCAAGATACCTAGGTTGTAGTGGCTCTCTTTAGGTAAGTCCTATGTTCAGCAGTATACGTCTATATTGGCTGATATGATGAGACTTAACTAATCTTAGTAAACTTTATTAATATTTGTGACCGTTTATGTGTTTCTTTGGACACTAACCATATTTTAAAACATACTACTTCATATTCAAAAATAAAATAAAATAATCGATGCAGTTTTAAGTAGTCTTGCTTGCTTCGAAGCGTAGTATGCGAATCTTTTACCACTCTTATCGCGCTCAAATATTCGCGTGAATAACAATACATTTGACACACATACCTAGATTGGATTCTACTCGTAGGTAATTATTTCCAAACAGAAAACTTCAAAATATTATTATATAAGATGAATTTATTTATAATGTAAAATTATAACAGTTTAAGTACCAAAATAAAATAATGTCTCTGTATTTCTAGAAAAAAATATTACCAAGTTGATTTGAGAAATATTTCAACTCCGCTGGATAATACTCGTGTGATTAAACATACTGTTTGTATGCGAAACAATGGGCACATTGCGTAAATATAAGCCAAGATGGTTGCGTCACACGATCACGATGTTTCCAATGGTATCATTTCAAAAACAAGGTATTTTATTTACCCAAGTGTTGCTGTGACTTTGTATGCTAGCTGTAGCGTCAACAGTTTTTAGGGGAAATAGTCCAATAAAGGTGCACTTTTATGTATGAATTGGATTACCTGTAACGTGACGAAAGTCGAAGATTCTGGTACTGGAGATTGCGACGCGGACATTTTATTCTAAAAAAGACCGAGGTTTTGATATAAAAATGGACACTGACTTTACCGAAACTTTTAAAATTAAAAGTCTACATGGAACATTCCCTATGCATGTTATTATTATTTTTGTTAGATAAAAGTTTTTTCTTTTAACTTTGGTTTCGGTTTGAAAGTAGGCTGAAGGAAATCCGTTAAAAATAAATACCTATCTAACATGTATCATGTTACATGCGGTAACATGTAATAGTCATAAGATTTAATTTTAGTTTAGTTATAAGTTTTTAAGTACTGTGTGTTTCCCAAATAAACGAAAATAAATAAATAAAATAGACCAATTAAATGAGGCTTGGTTAACGGGCCAACAACAGTCAAATAAAGATGCACACGAACTAACGGTGGCGTGTGAAAGGCAAGGCAAGCTCGCACTAGTTTGCATTCCTCTCACCGGGCGAGCGGTATCGCGAGATGGATAAGTCAATTCTTCTCTAAACCGCTTTATTTTAAAACCTGACTTCAGCTGTCAGTTACTCTTCCATCTGCCCTGTGTTAGATAGAATAGACTGTTAGCTCTCTTCTATTTTTTTCTAATTTAACCTGAAATATAAATAGTCATCTCATAATTTCTCGTGAAAGCGTCGTTTCTCCTGAAACAATGTTCATTATCAGTTTCTCGGTACAAGCAAAGTTGCCGTCAAACACTATTGACACTTCAAATATCAGTTAATCGAAAGCACAGCGCAGCGCTGCGTATTCTTCGCCCGGCTGCGTGTAAAACGATAAAATGGTCAGCTCTATGTTTAGACTTTAGAGTCTTCGGCCGGTTTCGCAGAACAATTGTTTTTCTTTATTAGTACCTACATTTGCAAGATCTGTGCCAGTTCCTCTTCCTAGTTCCTAGTTAATTTAAACCCCTTACCCATATTTTTGTTAATTTATTTCAGTGGATTGGCTTCGAATAACCCATAAAAACTCAGTGATATATATTATATTTCAAGAAAAGCCGTAATCGCACGCACGATCTACCAAAATTACAAAACAATTCGTTCTTATTAAATTTAGCAATGTTAGCCACGCACACAGTTGCATTTTAGTCGGTTACTGACACCCATAATAAAATATATATTATGTAGGTATACCCGAATACATTACCCATCTAAAACACTAATGGTATTCGTGATATCTTGTTTGTTTCATTATCAAAACTGAATGGTGGATGGTGTTCAATCTATATAAAGAAATTTAACTGAACTTTGCTAGACAGACAGTCATTATTATCTCGTGTCTCGCAAGTAAATAGTTACTTATGTATAAATTGCTTACTTTCCTAAAAGCGTTCTGTCTAACGGTAGATATAATCGATTATTTATCTTACGAAAATACAAGTGATTAAATCTTTCTAAATTTACTGTGGAATCCCAACCTAAAAATGAATTTTCTAGAACTGAGACTGACATGCTTTTCTCTGAAATCGATGTGAAAGCAGGTTCCTCCTCCTCCTTCTAATCAGATGCTTGAACCCCTGAGAGTGCTAACCAAATCGCTCACTTTCACTGTATATTGAGAGAATAATTTCGTTTCAATAGGTGCTAATTAGTACCTACTTAGATCTATTACACAGGTGTTAAGATAATCAGGAAATCAGCTGTTAGACATGATTGTAAAGTGGTCGCAGGTTATTGCGAAACTGAATTCAATTTCTGGTCTAACACCAAAATGAGGGAAAGTTTAAATTAAAACCTTTGCAGACACACACATTAGTGTATGGTTTCGCGAGTGACTAATATTAATTTTTTTCTTTAACCCACTCTACTGCCTACCTATATACGATTAAATATATATATGAAGGCAAGTGTTCCAGAATCGTTGTTAATTTAGAAATGCGAGTGGAATTAAATTTCAAAGTTTTATCGGGTGTTTTCTCGTAGTCCCATTATTTCGTCCCATTGATAGGACCACGAGTAGGTAACCCATCTGATTATAGGTAAGGTACTTGATGCAAAGATTCACTCCAACACTGGATATTTAATTTTGAAATAAACTATTATGATTTAAAAAAAAAACTGCGGAACAATCCGAGAATTGATATGCCAGTCTAGTGTTTTACAAGTTCATTATTTTATAAACATAGTGGATCTGCTCTCGTAAAAACTATATTTATGTAGATTATTCATCCGTTATCACTGGTATCATTGTTATGTTACACTAGTTACACATAATCACTATGCGACCATGATTACAAATCTTGATAGCGAACGACCGACCTCCGACCTTTAGTTGCTATTGATTTATTTTATTACCAAAGTTGGGTATTTTAAGTGGGTAATACAATTTAATTTCAATCAGTAGTATTTCTATTTACTTAATTGTGCGATATTTTACTTCTTTTTTAGGGTTCCGTACCCACTGAACCATCACAACAGTAACAGATCAATTACTTAGGATATTCAATTAGGTACCTAAATTCAAGTGACTTGACATTCTTAAAGCACTACTTTCACGACTCTCTATTTTCATATCGGCTGGCGAAATGTTTACAGCGACTCTAAAATAGGTTCAAATCATTGCTGCCAATCACGACAAGCAACTTTAATTCAATGAATTGAACTATTGGCTCGCCTTTACACCGCTAAATAGTTGTAGACAAGCTATCTGATGAGAGACCGGCCAACATAAAGACCCTGCTTGGTGAAAGCTTCAATCGAAGTTTTTACTGTTATAAAAGGTTGATTTAGTTGACCTTAACTTATTACTAAGAATCGTCCGCTCTTTCATAATTCAAGGCTACAAAAGTAGGCAAAGTAATTTACTAAAAATTCGTTCAGATAATGTCAGCTACCAAAGTTGATATTAACAATTATAATTAATTAAAAAAAAAAAAAAAAAACAACTTCAATAAAAAAAACCTTTCGGCAGATTGTGGTGATACGCATCGATGTAGCCGTTGACAGGTTTTATGATTTATTCATATAGTAGGTACTGAACAGATCTCGATAAAATTTAAATATATATATAATTTAAAATTCTGAAATATTACCGATCAAACAAAAAAAGAATAATCAAATTCATAATTGGCGGAGAAATAGCGTAACATACATACAGTCGAATTGATATACTTCTTCTTTTTTGATGTTGGTTAAAAATAAACTTATAATTCATAAAAATAATTAAAAAACATGGATTTGACTAATTCGCAACAAAGTATTTTGTAACACCAATAAGGTGATCAAGTTTTGTTGCATTTAAAATAGAAATATCATAATTTTTCCATGACACACTATGGCAAATATGTATAAATCTTTAACAGTACGTCGTACATACCACAAATAAAAGATTAACTCATTTTTTGTAAAAATAATAAATGTAGATTAAAGTTTATTAGTCTGATATCACGAAATCAATAAGTAGAGGTACGTACGTCTGGTTTTTTTTATTGAGAATAGACCTTCGTTGGACCACGATCTTGCCTGGGCTAACAACCATATCTAACTAGGTATTGTGGCAGGCTGAAAAGTACGAAGATCTAGGAGACACCTGTCCACTCTTAGCCTTAGGTCCTTAAATGCCTAGCTTTAAAAGTGCCTATGTATATGGATACGTAGATACTATAGCAAATTATCTGACACAGCATTGCAAAAAAAAATTAAATACGTACCTACTAAATTACCTATTTAATCAGATCGGAAACCAAGAAGCAAACGATGAACGGACCTGACTTTTAGGTTAAAATTATGACATCACGTCACAATATCATGGTCAATACCTTTATATTTTCCTGTTGGTGCGTTTTTCCATACCTATATAAGCTTGCAGATATTTCTGTGTACCTACTGTTATAATAGTAAGTTCTGTCTATAGCAAAATTTTTAAGGGGGGGGGGTTATCTACCATATTGTCTCAAATCCGGCAATGAGCGGATGCGCGTCGGTAATCATAATATTTGGAGTGGATATTTTAAGGCATATTATATGAAACAGAGGAGCAATGTTTTTACTGTGTTCTACCTATTGGGCCTATTGAGCGCCTTGAAAATTGGTTTATTGACATTGAGAGACCTGTGTTTAGTCTCTTTTAGACTATGCTTAGTATAGGTACGCTCTTATCAGGAAGCGATTATTCTGCTGTGAGCGAATAAAATTTATCGCACGATAACAAACACATAAATATGCGATCATTTTTGTGTTCGAGTTGCTTATGTAACGTGCTTTCGCCGCTAACAGTGGAACTTGCCCGTCGATAATATACAACTGTTTATTCAGGTGGGATTTCGCCGGTCTCATAGTAACTGCTATAATTATTTATGGCTCGATTGCGGTTACGAATTGGCTTGATTTAAATGTTGAGGACAAACTGACGTAATTATTACAGTCCGCGACATTCGGGTCAAGTGACCTTATCGAAAGACCAGTTTTCGGATACCAGTAATCTATTTGGCTAAACGATCATAGAATGGAACTTTCTATAATAAATACCTACTAAATCTAAAAATAAATTAGGTTGATTATTATAAAGGTTAAAGGTTAATTTTAAATTGAGAGACACAGTAGATACAGTTAATATTCAATGAGTAGGTAGAATGTAGAATCTTTCCTTGGGCTCCACACTAGGATTCCCTGTACTGTGGAGACCAATTTATAAGAGCTAAAAAAGGTTTGTCGTAAGATTTCACGGACAGTGTTCGATGGTTAGTAGGTAGGTATTACCATAGTTTTCTTCCTACACATCGGATACTTCAGCACTGAGTCTTGTTTGGGTACATTAATAAATTTCACAAGTATTAGTAACTACTCTAAAACTAGCTAGTCACAATTGCAGAGGTCCTTCGGCGGTCTATGAACTCCGTTACTAAAAACCAAGTATTCACTTAGTTACTTTTAAGGTCCTGCCTGACCTTAACAGGGAAAAACAGAACTCACTTTGTTGTCTATCTTGAATGTCTATTAGTCTGTCCGAGCCCTTTTAACTCAGAAACGACTAATTAATAGTATCAACCTCAAATCAAATCAAATAAAAAAAAAATATATTTCAATAAAATCACAAGGATCACTTTGAAACGTCTTACAAGCTACGAAAATTTACACCAGTTCCAACGCGCGCCCATGCCGTAAAAGAACTGGCAACAACACCGGCTGGGTTCCTATCGCTTTTTTGGCATGACCCTTGCTATTGTTATGGATGCCGAGTAGAGTTGGAGCACATTTGTCTCAAGCTTTATAATATTCCGTAAACTTATAAATATGGTGTCGTTAAGTCCAGTTTCTGATAAGAGTTATCTTGATGTCTCATTTTTGTATGGAAATTGCAGAAGCTAATTAAAACGTCAAGGACTAACTTCACAATTATGAAAATTTGGTATACTAATGACATTCTATCACAAATGAAGGAATATAACTTTACTCTTAGGAACAGTGGTTTCATGTAACCCGAAATGAGCCCTAACGAATTCGTAATAATTTATGAGTTGAGTCTTTTTTTCCACAGTGTGGGGGTTCCACAGTGTGGGGGTTCCACAGTGTCAGGGTTGCGAGTCTCGCTTGCACTTGTACTGTTTTTGTAGGCTATATAAATAAAGTCATTGTTTGTACCCACAGCTTTTTGGTCTAAGGCCTAAAGAATCATTGGTCCAAAATTATGGCTACCATATCGATCCTCAGATGAACAAACTCAAACAGTAATTGAGCTACGCAGATCGTTAACAAGTAAAGGCTAAGGTGACCCCGGCCTTTACCTCTGTATGTCTGTCACATTGACCTCCAAAACACTCAGACAACTGTTAACTACATAAACGGGCGTTTGCTGTAACCATCGGTTACATTATTTTAACCATAAAAATTGATATTCTAAAATTTATTTGTATAAAATAATCTTTATAAAAATACCATCTAAACAATCTATTTGTTGAGTGTATGCATGCGTGTCTGTCTTCGGATGGGTATGAATGTATCACATATATTATTTTTTCACATCTACTTATTTGAAAAGGTTGTGTTTCAAGTGGATCATTAGTGTCAAAGCTAATGAAAATTATATTAAATTAAATTACTTAAAAAAAAATTACTTTTCTAGGGCACTTTATTGTGTTTCTTAAATTTGAACGTTAGCTCTTCAGCAATTTAGATAACAATTTTACCAGCACTTGAGCTTATATAAAGTAGGTAATCTTTCTAATCACTATTAATTCAAACTCTAATAGGATTCTATGGATTTTGTTAGTGACTTAATCATCCTAATACAGTTTGAAGGATTTGGATGGGAAAACTTAGTTGGCTGGGGTGATTGATTAGGTAAGTGTACCAGTACAGGTACCAGTGCATACCTATTAGGACTTCTTTGCCGTAGTACCTACTATAATTTTTTATGTCACCTTGTCAAATTACACTGCGATTTTGTGACTGTACTTAGTGGAGGCACAATTATTTGGGTTGGTATGTAGGAATCTATTAAAATCATTGATTGCTAATGTACATTGGCTGCTTCAAAAGTATTGGCTTTCTAAAATCAATTCCACACAACACAGAAACTGAAGCCTTGTTTCTATCGAATCGGTTAACGCGGCTAGATATACATACCCACCTATTTACCGTCTCATAGTTAAACCTTTACGTAAGGCAGTATCGTGTTGTTGCCACGTGATCCTTATCGAGCGTGTGATCGGTTCGATACGTTTTATTGGAATCTTACTTGCACCTATTAAAACCTGGTTCTGTATCTTTACTAGCAATAATTAGGTGAGAATTAAGAAGTATTGCACTAAACCTTATCAACCGAAGTGCGTTTTTTTTAAATTCATAATCATAATCATTTATTCGCCGGAATGTAGGTACAAAGGTACAATCATTCTTACATCAAAGTCTAAATGATCCTTTACATTCTGCCTCATCAACGCGTGCAAAGTCAATTTTATCTAATGTAATAATAATGAATGTCAAAAAAAAAAGTAACAATAATAATAATATCAAGAGAATTCGTTTATATAGGTAATAAAGTCGTTCGTCGTTTGCATCCTTTTATTTCAAAATCTCTTTCAAACTTCTTGCGAATTTTACTGCATTCTACTTTTCTTTAAAAAAATGTATTTTATTCTCTCTAAATAAATACGTAATAATTAGAAACTATTTTTATAATTCCAGTATGGTTCTCGCTTTACGACTTTTTCTCACTGAACTTTTTCAAGAAAGCTTTTACTTGCCGCTGCGTCCTCTAGGAGTTGAATTTTGGTATTTCCTTTCAAACATTGCCTGAAAATTTGTCTCCAAGACTTACCTACCGTTTTGGCAGTGCGTTGATTTATTGTCACTCAGCCAATCAGTAACACAACGATTTATTTATTTTATTTATGTAAGATAAACAGGATGCAAGGCTTTTTATTCAAAGTTGGGTTGTTTTATTTATAAAAATACGTACTTATCAATTGATGCCTGAAATAAAACTTTATTTATTTTGTTTATAAATATACTCTAATCTATATAGCTCTATAACTATAGTTATGTATAGACCATAGTGTATACAGTAGGCAACATCTATATGTACCTATACATACGAGTACAAGTTGGTACGCAATAGGTATCCGTACGTAACCCATTTGGCGGAATGCTATTTTCACGTTGAATGCTTGAATGAAAACTTGCTTTTTATAGCAGAAACTAGCAGTCCGTCCCAGCTTCGCGCGGGTGCATTGAAACCGCACCCGTGCAATATTATTGTAATACATACAAATAATGGGCAATAGCAATTAATAATTTATTAAATGATACTAATAATAATTAAATTTTATTATTATTAGTAAATGATACTACATTTAGGCAACTTTATACCCTAGGAAATTATGCCTTTTCGTCTCAAGTTATTAAAAAAAAAGCTGTCTATTTAGATGGCGGTAGCTCTACTGGCGAGCCCAAGAGAATGTAAGAACTACGTTTGGCGAGCTATGGTGAATGTGTAGGGAATTCAACATTGGTTGCTCCTGCTGTCACTGTCTGTCATACCTCTGGCTGGTGTCAAAGTCATAGTACGTACTACGTAGTACATTAACTTTGGTCGTACTGGAGTTAAATTATTTTGCTCAAGCAGGACATGAACCCACAACCTTCCGCTTGACACGAGACGAAACAAAAACGGAGTTACCAACTTTTTTCTTGTTTTCAACCTTTGTTGTCAACCTTTCCCAGTATGGCAGTAGGGCAGATAGCGCAATCTGTCAAAGCTACTTTTTTTTAAAATCTTGAATCGAAAACCCCTTATTATCTTTGCCGTTTTATTGCTAAACGCAAAGGTAACAAGTTCACACTGTGCAGACTGCGCAGACTGCGCCGTGCACTGGGCGTTCCTACTAAAAATTTAACTAATTCGGTGGACTTAAAAAAAAAGAAGCCATCTAGCCCCTAACTATGCTATGGGCTCTGTGGTATGGGTGACTATGGGAACCAGTAAAGATCATAGGTAGTATGTAATATGTATACTTATACTTTTATTTTTGTAAATACATCCCTAAAATGTATTAGAAACATGGAACAAATATATGCAGATCATGCAAACTTTTGTCCCGCAGCGGTGATCGAACTCGGAACCTTTAGCTTCTCAACCGCCCACACACCCAAGTGTGTCATGGGTCATCAAGGTCGTCATAATTATGATAATGTTTGAAATCATAAAAGCAAGTGTCATAAATAATATTACGTACGAACTTGTAAGATACTTTCAAAACAGAGGTCTATGATTCGGCTTTTCCAGACTAGACACGCTATTGTGTGAAATTAAAGGCGCTCACCGCGACTTCACACCTAAAGCATGCGATAATGTCATCAGAACAAATATTGAGTCAGATAGTAAATATACTCCATTTCGATTAGAGATAGCCGTAAAAGACAGCACAATCAATGTCAGCTCTCAAGAGCTCTCACTGAATGACACTGCATTCTACAACTTCCTCAGCGTTACAAAGTTTAGTAAAGTTGTTTTATGTAGATAACTGCTTGCTTGCTACTGATGATTGCATTTTCTGATTGGATATCAGCTACAAAACACATGAATCCGAAAAAGTTGGATTCGACTAAACTCAAATACACTATATTCTCCGAAGAAAGTTAATCGAGAGTAAACTGACAGTTTACTTGTATTTGCTTGTTAAAAGTCGCTCAGCGAGCTATGGAACGGGCTATGCTTGGTATTTCTCCAAGGGTAGGTATATTATCTGAAACGAAGTCCTAGAGGATCAGTAAGGTGAAGTGGCAGTGGGGCGGTCATCATGTCTGAATGACGACTTGCGCGCCATGGGAGAGACTATGTCCTGCAGTGGACTGCGATAGGTTGATGATGATGACTTGTATTTGACATTTCTTATTCCGCGAAATAGTTATTCCAGAAGTTGGTCGAATCCAGACTAAGGGTGTTACTAATTCATATTCAGTCAAAAGTTAATCTTTACAATGCATGCAACTTCGTAGTTGGTTAGTTTGTGAGTCGTGAAGTGCAGTATTTTTAAATACTTCATCACAATACACGGACAAAAACATTCATCATATTATTCCCACAATGAGAGTTTGTTTGTGAGTTTTCAAGGTGAGTGGAAGGCCGCGTGTCATCGTGTAGAAATGTTTATTTTAATTTTATTCTATCGAAGCTGATGCAGAGGACAGTTCAGGTGCCTTGCATAGAAAATATAGTTTATTTCTGTTTGGTATTTTGCCTTTTAACTGTAAACATTTCTATGAAAATGCATAAAAACCACAAACACTTAACAGCTTAAGCATTTTGTGGTCGAGCGTGACTGGTATCCGTGCAGAAGGTAAAGAACGTAATCTTCGTATATGATTAAGAATTATTTTGACGCAATTTCAAAATAAAACCTACGAGATGACCACTTGTAAGGAGCGCTTGTCTCAGATAAATAACAATATAATTAAGAGTTTATTTTCTCTAAGACAAGGTTCTAATCTAAACTGTGTTGGTTTCAAAACAAAATAAATAAATAGGTAAGTAAATGAATGAATTGTATAAAAGTAACCAGGGGATAGTTACAGCACGACAAACCAGTTATTTTGCAGGTATTGAAGACAGTAAATACACGCATTAAGTACACTCCCTTACATTACAATACATGTCGTGATGTCCATTGTCGTTCATTGCATATTTCCGGTGTGACCGATACCTCGTCACTCGACTCAAGAAAACAACTAGATGTGGCTATAGAGAACATTTTTTTCAAAATATTTATACTACCAGGGTTCCGGCTCGTGTTTCATGACAGTTCCATAAGCATGATTCCTGAGCACATTGCCACTTTTTAACGGATTTTATCACGTATCTTGTACAGAGCTGCGAATTTGAATGTTGTGTGAAAAGTGAAATCCAAATACCTACTAGCATTACAATTATTTACTACTTTGTGCAATGACCTTTACCATAACCTAAGGATAATATCGAGAGTTCTTCGAGTTATCTCATAACCTGTACGTTACGTTATGCAGTTGGCATTCACAACTAGGAAGTGAAGATACACCGACTGGCACTAGACTTCGCCGGCTAGTTCTATTACATCCATACCTTGTAATGGATAAGGTCTTGTTATCTAGCCAACGGTCTATACGCGGTTACTCCTCTAAGGGTGTCATCAGCTACCTCTGCGTCTCAAGGTCTCGGTCAACTCATCAAGCTGCTAATTATCATTATGCGTTTTATCTGCATCTATACAACTTGCCATGTTCAGATAATTTAAACCTTACACTGGGGCTCTGTGTACCCATGTATCGTGGTACAACAACACCCACAAAAACAGCTGTACAGTAAAAATCGAAGCTGCATCTCTCGCCTCAATACGATCGCTCCACGAAGCCGGAGGTCGTCAATTCAGTAGACCAGCTGTTATGTGTAATCACTCCGGCTTTCTCACCTCATTGTGAATGAATCCTATCAAACAAAAACACATAAAATATGATTAAATCTATTTCATTCACAAAGATTAAAAAAACTAACGGGTATTTTTATCGGGGAAAAGTGCGTCTTGCTAGTTGGATTCGTATCGCTCCACTGCACCGCTCTCGGCCGCATGTAACGATAATAACAGACTGAATCATAACATAACTGAGTTATGAGTTTCTGTACACCCACTGAATGTAGACCGACTCACTGGTTGACAAAGTAAAAGTAGCAACTGAGTTTTTTGCTTTCAGCAGTCTGCATTCCAATGTTTGACGACCTCTGTGGCGTAGTGAACGACTGCACCTAACACCTACTCAATTAAATTAATATATATGTAGGTACTGTTTACAATGTAGTGCATATCGGTTAATAATAATGTCTGTTTAGACTTAGCTCTATAAAAGAAAGATTAGATTGCTTAGGTTAAAAACCTCGAAGGGTAGTAGAGTTAGCCACCATCTTGAATTGAAGAAGAAAACAATAATTATGCTATATAGTGTAATTTTAAAGGGATAATTTTATATTGTTCTCTTGTTGAGAGAAATTTTGCGTTTATCGCAACATAACAAAACAAATCAAATCATTGTTAATTTAAAAAATGACAAATCATTCTTATTTTCAAAAATTAAGTTGCTTACGAATCTAAGTTCGTGAGTTCGAAACCAGTCGAACACCAATAGTTAATTATTTATTAAAAAACGTTGTGCGGTATTACCAGTGGATTAAGACTCGATCTCTTTTACTCGCGAGTAGATTAGTGTAGATAACACTAGTCTCACGATGATTCAAGAATTAAAATGCGGGTACTCAAAAAATTATACCAAGCTTATTCTCAAACAGCTTCTTTTATTTAACTATGACCTTTATATAATAGCATAACTAAAAATAAACAGCCTGAGCGTAGGCGTTTCTATAAATACACGACCTTTACATAACAATAACTTTCCATCCCCCGAACGGTTGAGATTGAGACTAAAAGGGGGCACCCTTCCTCCCACATAGTTTTCACAGCAAGTGCATTGCAAAACAGTGTACCTACTCCTATACGAGTATAGGACGCGCAATGAAGTGAGCGTGAGTCCAGACTATGTGTCCCCATTACGGTAATCCATGACCTGTAATTTACCTACTTTCCGACGAGGTTAGAGAATGCATTGTTGTAAAAACCTAATGTACTGCTAGGATAAGATAAACTACAATTCATTCTACAAAGTATTGTTCACACAGATTTTATAAGACTAACTTATTAATATGCACGCTAAAATGATAAAGTTTTGTATCTATTCTTTGTACTTCTCACGCTCACAACGCCATCATCATTGGCATTTTCGAGAATGAGACGTGGTGGGTTCGAAACTGGCTGTGCACTAGTCAATCAAAATTGTTTTTTTTTATACTTATGATAATGCAAGAAAAACTATAATAATATTAATAAATCATTAATTTCATACATCAATTCGTTAGTCATTACAAAAATATGACAAAAATATTGTCTTAGTAAACTGTAATAAATTATAGGCAGCATTGTAAAGTTTACTAAGTTCCTAGTAAACCAACTATATTAACGAACAATTACTTAATGATCAACCTAACCTGAACTGTTTGTTAATTAAAATTCCTACAAATGGAAGGTCATCTTCTGTTGGTTTTGATTCATTTACAGAGCATAAATTAGCGCCCCGTCCGGAGTAATAGTAGATAGCTAAGCTACTCGTTTACTAGGACGTTTACTCGTCGACTCGCACTTGACTAGTTTAATTGAGTTTTTAAACAAACTTCATCTTCCTCCTGCCTCTCCTTGAGTTTCGCGAGTTCCTTTTTTAGTGCACCATGTCCGAATTTCAAGTTTCTAGGACTTATGATAGGCAGTGCGTTGAACTTCAGTCATTCACGAAACCTTTATTAATGGATACCTATTCTGATTTATAATTTAGATACACTAATCATGATGGTAACTCTGGGTTTTCCTCGTCCCGAAAAATCCAATATTGTGTAGGTGTAGCGAAGTAATGCCTACGCCATCCACCTCCGCTGCTACGATTACTGAGGTCGTGTTCGTATTATTAGAATCTCTATCCTTTCAGCCCGAATTGGTTTGACTATCCTAGGATCAGTTGGTACTAATATCTGTTCTGTGTGTTAAGTAAGTTTTACTTGAAGTTTATAAACCCTCTTTTGTATTCTCTGAAGTAGAGTATAAACGATTTGTGTTGGATTACAGAAAAAGGTTTGTAAAAATAGAGTTGTTTTGACCAATCCCTGTAAATACTGCAAGTGAAATAAGTATGTAAGACGAATGATACTGTGTATGTATGATTTGCTATGCGTGTAACGGTTAGGAATGCTCGGTGGCATTGGATGACAAAACGACAGAGAACCGTTGCCTGCGCATGCGACGAGATTCCTACAATTAAAATACTTTTAAAGATTTCACCGATGATGGTTATTGTGATTACTTAATGATAATTTAGTCACGGATAGGTAATCTAAACGTTTTATTTTCATATCAATCTGCGTATGCGTGTAGTGTACGAAAGTAACTCACGGATTTTACCTACAAAATCGTTTATTGATTTGCTAATAGGTAAAGCCTCTAAGATCGTCCAACAAAAAAAATCTTACAACTTAAAATTCCCAAAAATAAAGCATTGTTTTGAACTTTGTTTATTTTTTGTTTATTATGACCTCTATTTATTTTAGCAGATAAACCTGAATGTATGATCATTATTCAAATATGAATAGATACCTTAAGTATGTCATGCTTTGGTTTTATCTTCAACTATGTAATAATCAGATATTCCAGTAAAATAATTAATTTCATTGCCTCAAAAATATCGTGCTTGGTATTGGTGCCAAGGATACTCGACACGTTTCTTCTGATACCTCCATAAGTACTTTACTTACCTACCTAGATTTTAGTTGCAAGTAGGTACTCACACGTTGGTATGTTAATCGGTAGGTATGTAGGTATAATAAAACTGTAGAAGTGAAAAAGTCTGTACAGTGGAAATATTTTCATGGAAAAGTATGAAGTAAAAACCATTTTTGAATCCTTGTATACTGTATATTATACAAATAAAAATATAAATAGTGGTAAAGGTTACAAAATATACGTAGAGCTCTGCTTCCTGTGGTAGCTAAAAGTAAACTGTGTTACAAATGACGTTTCTTTCCAAGATGAATACAAGTTTATAATTAATATTATTTATGTTTATTAGGCGTTACTAATTTAATAGACTAGATAAACTTTATCGATTTTCTCTAAATGTAAAGTTATGCGAAAAATGTAATGCTACTTGTAAAGCTTACAAGAGCTCACACCTCACCACTTTTATGTAACAAAACATAATTTAAAAAATTTCATTCAATCGTATTATTACTTCTTCTTATAAGTTTTAAAAAGCACACAAGCTAAAAAACGTTGCATAATATATATAATATAAAATCGTACTTTTTTAGGATAAATCCACACTAGAAAATTGTACTAGGTTAAGTTATTTATCAATAAAGAACTTTTAAAATTGATTGAAAATATCGATTTTCTCAAGATTTGTTACAATAAAAAAAAGTACGGTACCTACATGCTTATTTTTTGTGTGCGTGGAACCTAATTCCTTAAATATTATTATTGCACTATAATGAAAGACCCTGCATATAATATCTAATGGCCAAAATGGCGCAGGTGAAGTCGCGGGCGAGCAGTTAGTAGGTGCATATTCAAAATGAGTAGTATGAAGGTAGGTAAGTACCTGTTTGTATTCGATATGAACAAGAACACCTTTTAACACAAATCATTAATTGAACAGCTGAACTTAGCATGGTAATTTTTAAGTTAGTTTTGCCTTCACCAGTAAATTAGCAGTAGGTAATTTTTTGTTTTTATAGTGTTAACCATCACACTAAGGGAATACTAAAGATTATAATATCCCAAAAATTATTTTGCCTCAAGCGGGATTTGAACCCGCAACCACCGCTTGATACGCGGGCGCTCTACCAATTGAGCTATCGAGACATATCTCGCTTGGACGAAATAATCATTGGGATGTCTTCGGCTCGAAGCGCCGATAGCTCAAGTAGCGCAGATAGCCCGCGTATCAAGCGGTGGTTGCGGGTTCAAATCCCGCTTGAGGCAAAATAATTTTTGGGATATTATAATCTTTAGCAGTAGGTAATTTAAGAGAGCCAGTAACTTGTTATTGTAAGTAACTTGCTTCTTCTTCTTCTTTTAATTTGTGGCGTCTGTGGAAGTAACATGCTTATTATATACTTGTACCTATTATAATTTGTAACGGAGACATCACCTTCTGTCTCAATCATCAAATAAACTCGCTGTCACCAGCAAAATTAAAAAAATTCAAAATTCAAAAATAGTTTATTCTAATAAAATCACAAAGATAACTTTGAAACGCTTTTTTTTAAACAAGTTAGGAAAATTTACGCCATTTCCAACGCGCCCATGCCGTAATAGAACTGGCAACAACCGGCTGGGATTCTATCGCTTTTTTGGCATGATCCTTGCTATTGTTATGGATGCCGAGTAGATTTGGAGCACATTCGTCCCAAGCTTTTTGTCATCTAAGTAATCGGTTATTTTATAGTAAGCTTTTTGAGACAGTTTTTGTTAAGGTAAGTTTTTAAATTTGCCAATTGATAAATTTTGTATTTCGCTTGGGACTTTGTTAAAGAAGCGTTCACCTTTAAAAGATTTTCTGACCTTAGTGAGCCTAACTGTGGGAACAGCAGGTTTATTTATATTTCTAGTATTAACAATAAGATAATCACAACAGATTAATATTTTTGCGAACATACATCAGATTTTCATAAATATATTGACATGATATTAATTTCTTTAAACTTATCTCTAAGTGATTCTCTGGGACCCATGTTATAAATTGCGCGAACAGCCCTTTCTGCAACACGAATATGGTGTTAATATCTGCAGCACTCCCCCACAACAAAATACCGTACGACATAATGCTGTGAAAGTAGCTGAAATAAACTAGTCTGGCTGTTTCGACGTCGGTGAAATGACCGATCTTTTTGACTGCCAATGCTGCAGAACTAAGCCTAGAAAAACTGTCAAACGAAAGAAAAACATTAATTACGTACTTACTAAACATAAAACAAAACCCAGCTTTTCTCCCAAGTATTTTCTTATAAATAAAATATTTAATTAGTTATAATAAATATTTGATTAGTTTTCTGTCTGTCAGTAAAGCATTATGCTTTACTGACAGACAGAAAACTAATCAGCCTAAACCGTAAATCAGTATAAGTAAAAGGAATTCTCAAAATTCAAGTCCTAGATGCAACGGAAAAATAAAGCTTGTTTAAAAAAGGTGATGCGGACAAAGTCGCGAGGCAAGGCTTTATATTGTATGGACCGAAGACATTGTAGCGGTCACAGAAGTCGGTGGATCATGGCGAGTCTGGATCATTTGTCGACGCATCCACAAGTCCTGCAGAGTCTTCTATCTGATGGTGAAGCACACATCTTGCTAATAGCACTCTGATCTTTTTAACGAATTTCAATAGACATGTCAGAATATAGGTATATTTTGTTAGTACGAGTAACTATGTAAATATTAATGCGGTCGAATACCGGTCCACGGACACGTGACATGATTCTACTTTATCGCGCTAAACTGTATCAGGGCACCGATAATGCACGGGGTGATTCAAAATTACCGTTAATTTGTTGTCTCTATTGATAGGAGGTACATAAAATAATTCACATAAAAAGTTACGTTGAGTTCTTTTACCTTCCTGTCAAAGTAATTCTGGGTGAAATACATTTTGATAAGTAAAGTATCACGGACGGAACTGGTGACCAGTGATTTCAAGTGAAACGTTGTAAATATTGATTGAACGTTTTGTATAAATATAGAGTAGGTAATAGAGTTAGATTAGACTCTATTATAGTCTAATCATTATATGAATCTAACTCTTTACATAAACCAGGTGTAATTCAGTCATTATGGGATTAGTACCTATTGCATTTTTATAACATTTGACGCTACAGTCACAAAGCAGTTTGGTTTTTCTTCGTATATTACTGACAGTTTTGAATTTTCTCTGAATAATTATAACGGCTCCTTGTTACAAAACAAATAATTTCGATGTGTAAAACATAGCATTGTTGTAAAATCGTGACGTAAAAGACAAGAACTTGAATAAATTTTACGAATTTGCCATCAGCCTGTGTAATAATCAGTGCCACTGGTCCGTCGGTCGGCAATCTGGGGCGTTCAAGTGCTGCGTAATGATCCGGAATGCACTTAAATTGCATCATTGTTGGAGCGGCAGCCATAGGTAGAGACAACAGTTATTGCTGGCATAATGTTGTTGTCTTTTGAGGTCAATAAGGCTTCTGTCATTATCATTAACATTGCTGAAACCTATCTTACTGGAAAACGATCTAGATTCAATAAAACATCAATAAAACAACGATGTGAACTCAATCACATAACAAACACTCGTTTTCACTCAAAGTTAGGTGTCTGTCTGTCTACTCATTCGATTGCATCAAACCTTCTCTTTATCTACTTTCAGCTTATGAAGTTAGTTTAAGGGATTTCCTCATTACATCGCTATTTTTATTACTAGGCAATAAAAACCTTCCCTTCGTTCGATGAAAAACAATGCTGAAGTGTTTCGACAAGAGGAAGCGGTAATCGCAGCTATCCGGTGTTTTCAAATTGGCAATCAGCAAATTTTTTATGTACCTACTATAGTACGTAACCCAACCCAACAGAAAGTATCACCTTGGTTGAAACTAAACTGTTCTAAGTACTTACTGGTGTCCAAAATTCTGTTTAGAGCCAAGTTTAGGGCACAATTCTATTTATTTTTAAGTTGAAGTGAAGAAGTCCCGTTTGCTCTTTCACTTTCAACCTAGTTTTCTAGATGCGGTTTGTTTATAAATTCTGGAATGGCGCAACGAATAAAGACGTTAGAATGACAAGCGTCTGCGAGCAGTCAAGTCACTTTGTCATCATTATCATCCACAGCCTGACATCACCACACACTGGATAAATGCCTTCTTTTGTATGTGCCATGTTCTCTCGGTCCTGTGCTAGCAAGTAGTACAAGTCAACTATTATCACCAAATCAGTGTAGCTTTTAGTAGCCCGAAAAAGACTCGTATCGCTAACATTCAGGTGTTCAGCTATACTTTATAGCAAGATTTGTGAATGAAGTAACAACGTGACCGCATTTTCATTGAATTTCCGCGATTTCTACGAACACAAAGACCTTGCCTTCGTAATCAGACCTTTCATCTCGAATAACAGTGTGAATAAGTAAAAGCAGTCGTGGGATAGACGAGCTATTGAGTTCTCTCTCACGTTTAACTTAGTTACATTACCTACTAGGTGCCGCCACGCTTTTTGACCGAGCACCGGTACTAGTACCCGTTACCTTGACGTAAATAATTAGGCTCGTTTTTACTTGTGTATTAGTATTCATTAATATTTGCTTATGAGGTGTGTCAAAAAATAGATCACCGCATCCATCATGATTCATGATTATCTTGTTAACTTCTGCTTTCTACTTCTGCTGCTAAAACGAACGAAGTGTGGGACGGCCCCCACTCTATGAACCGATGACATTAAAGCGGTCGCAGGAAGTCGGTGCATGGTGAAGGCTCAAAATTGGCCGTCATGGTGCTCTTTGGCTGATGGATGGCTGGGGAGACTTATGTCCAGTAGCAGACGTTTATTGTCTGATATGATGATGATAAGATTTACATTGTACCCGATAAGTAAAACTTCTTTATTTTTTCGTAAAACAGGTTAATTTAGATTATATTATTATATTATTTGGTTCAGACGATTGCAAGCGATTGTCAAGTATACCGTTAACACATTTGAATATCTTTATTAAGAAATTGTATTTGTTAAAACTAGTATTAGAGAACCCAGACATAAAGCACCTCCTAGTGTAATATTGCTGTGTCCCAACAGGGTTTATGTTTGAAACTACCTACTATTAATAGAAGACCTATTAGCAACATAAGTGCAATAAAAAAATTGTATTTTTATTTGAATTTGAAATTCATCTGCTCTCTACATAATGTTTTAAAGGCATTAAAATCCGTTGGCACAAAATAAACAAGATTCAAATAACGGTATATTAGCCGAAAATTCGCCTATTCGCCGATCATTCTTTAATCGAGTTCATCGACACCTCTATACTCTACTAAATAAAAAGGCATTTAGTGGCGTACATTTCGATCCTATTGTTCGTTGTATTTATAACATTGCATACTATAGGAATCAAACTATAACTCGAATAAATAGAGTCTATATTTCAGTACCTACACTTTCAACATTGGCCTGAAATTATCTTGATTTCCTCAAAGACTAGCATTATGTTTTGTCCAGACTACAGAGAATAGTTTGTTTGGTACATTACGGCAATAAACTAATTCACAAAACCTTGTGCTGACTACACATAATATGCTATTTGCTAGAAGTAGTGCAATAAAGTAAAAGCAGGTGTGACAGCAACACCATTCACTTTTTAACCAATACTTCATTGAAGAGGTTCCCATCCTCAATGCTGGAAAAAAAGAGTCGTTATCGTGTGTGTGGTTGAGTGAAATCAGTAAATCCAAACATAACTTATTCGATTTTGTAGATGAAACTGGGCCTAATAACAATCTAACTAAGTAAGTATGTCTATGTTCAACACAGAAAAATAAGTAAAACAATTTATTGGCCACACCTAAATCCATATAGCATTTGATTAGCATAACAGGATCTCAAGCTCTCAAGGAGGCAGGATCATAATTTAATTGACATTTGGACTGGTTGAAGATTTTGCTGTTTTCGCCATGCTAAATTATTAAATGGTTTTTTTTTCTGACGAATGTGTCCTGAACAAATAAATTATTTAACGATGATTAGCGATGTAATAGGTACTCGTAGGTATATTATGTACATTCTTATTTTAAAGATCAACTTATTGCGATTTATAAATTAAGCTTAAAATAAACTTGTCAACCTAACCTTATATAAAAATGTTTAGTTTGTTACGGCCAATATTTATGCCGCATTATAAACTTTATAGATAATCTGAGTATATAAAATCGTTGCTTACTGACTGACTAAATCAACTATCAACCAACGCACAACCAAAACGGGATTTCCTAGAGACATGAATTTGTTTATCGTGTGTTTATATAAATAAATAAATAATACAGGTAAATGTGTAGGGGTCTAGGGGTGCACTTAGAAAGGCATTGGATTTCAACTCCTAGAGGTCGAAGCTGGAAAAAGTTTGCTTATAAATGTTTTAAAGTATTATTGCGACAGTTTTTTATATTTAATAGATTTAAATATTCTTGAGCATAAAAACTCAACAGAGAAAGTTCTCCTCGATTTACGTTTCACTTTACCTATATATTATTGTCAACGTTTGAACACGAGCTATCATTCGGTTCGTCATTTCAACAAGCTTATTTCTACAACTTCTACACGCAAAGATCAAGCTTGGCTGACTTTATATGTTATTGTTGGATGAAGATAATACCCACGAGAAAACAGTTAAACACTATTTACTTCACATTAATGTAATAATCTACAAAGTAGTTAATTTGACCTAAGATAAAGCAGATTCCCTGATTTATTTACCCAGTAGGTAGATCATAAAACTGGCTTACTAGTTGTGTTGTTGTTAACGCTTTTGACGGCTAAATGAATTTAGATAACAAAATGTCTATGAACTATAACCATTTCAGCTAGGTACTTTCATTTATCCAGGTTATTTAGGTGAGGTACCGTGTGCCACGTGTAGCCACGGGCAGTTGTTGTAATAATATGTAAAGTACAACATTACAATGGATTTTTTAGCTTATAAATATCAAATCAAAAAACTTTATTTAGTAAAAAGGTAAGACCCTATCTTACAGAGACAACATTATTTTATATGATATTAACTAATATTGTGTTTGTTGTAAGTAAAAAATGCTTTGTGAAAAGACCTTTGTGCCAGTGTTGCATTGAGTTCCTCGCTCTAACTAAGTAGAGACCTGTACGTAGATGCGAGGGATCTCTGCTTCAGCTAATACTCAGGTGAATCACAATAAACATTATACTAGTAGTACTTACATAATTATAGAAAGAAAATCTACAAAAAAAATATAAAATTGTTCTAGTAAGGTATAGTACACAACATTGTTACTAATAGGTAGGTATACTTATAACGAATGATGTCGCTTTTGCTCGTTTCTTCTAGGCAGCTATTCTCGTAGATAGATTTATATTAGGTACTATTTGAGACTAACTTTACCCGAAGAACTATTTGAATAGTACAACAAAAATCGTCCTTTTTATACTCAGTATCAATCGACTGTATCGTATCGATTCTGGTTTGTTGGTTTTTTAAAACAATCGAAATTATAATAATAGGTTCTTTTCGTATGAGCCAGTGACCAACTCTGTTGACCGAGAGAAAACGTCGGAATCAAGCTTGAGGTGCCTATAGTTCCCAAAAACATGAAAGCGGAAACTATACCTCGTGTACACAGATATCGCACATAATATCTGAACATCAATCGGAAGTCCAACGAGTCTTCATCAGCGAGATGGCCGCGAACGCCACCTGCCTGCATTCCGTGGTCCCGTTACGAGCCGGTTCGGCGGGCGAACACTTTGTTTATTTTGCTCTCTATGAGCCGCGCCTTTTGTGAACGATGAGCTTTTTATGCTTTTTATGAGATTAATTAAAAAGTGTGCGCAGCGGAGATAGTGGGTAGATACTTTAGTAGCTCTAAGCTCTCTAGTCTAGTGCTAGTGTGGTACTGGTACCACTATTTAGGCAAAATACCTATTAGCATAAGTACCTACTAGGTACTGTATATAGAAATCGTGTGCCTGAGATTGATAAGGTAACAAATCATTGCATATTTATTATTAAAATCATACTTAGGTTATTTTTACTAAACACAGCAAAAAAAATCTTATAGATACCTATTGAACTTTGTAAAGACAAAAAATGAAGATAAATGTTTATTTAAAAAAGTTCATAATCACAATACAAGAATAATACTTTTTATAGACATAACATGTTTCACGTAGTAAAAGTTGTGCCCAAAACTTTACTCTGTCATAAACGACACCGATTTGAAGTAGCATAAGGCGAAAGAAGTTGACCAAATAGTAGCTACTCTACACACTTGTCTTCAATGAACTTTATTCGACTCTACAAGTACTCTAGTGAGCACTTTAGTCTGTAAATGAGTTACAAGGGTCGCTAAGTACCAACTATTTTTAGCCACCGTCACAAACCAGGGGTACTTTCTACAGCTACATAACTGTAGAAAACGTTAAAAGCTTTTTGCCTGTCTGTCCTAGTATTCGTAATCGTGTCACCACTAACATAGGGGCAGAAATAAACAAAATGTAGCAAAATATAATAAGAGCAAGATGTTTGATAGGAAAATGTTTTGTTGGTGATGTAATGTAACGTTTGTCGTGGGCTTTCCCACATGATGAGTAATCCTTCTCACGCAGGCACCTGTTGATAGCGATAAATATAATAAATATTTGTGCGTTTTCCTTCTAAAACAAAAGAAACGAGCGAAAAAGTTAAACTTTAGAGCTTACGGTGCTTCATTAAAAATCGCGAATATGAATATTAATCATAAAAATAGAATTAGTATCCGGCGCGGCTGACCATTGTTTTTAAATTTATACATTCGATTTTTATAATACTAGTAGACTCGGCGCGGTTTCACTCGCGTTATTTTTTCTAGCAAATGTTTACACCCTGTATATTTTCTCACCGTTTAAACCTTCCCTGGACTCCTACAAACATTTCAAAACCAAAATAAGCCAAATCGGTTCAGCCGTTGTCGAGTTTTAGCGAGACTAACGCACAGCAGTTCATTTTAAGAAAGTTTAGTTAAATAGATCTCATTATAGGCCCTCGTTATTATTTTGTTTAGTCATAGGTACTGTTATTAATTAATTAGCCATAGGTACTACTTACGACTCAGTCTGGTCAGTTGGAAGTAGCTTCGCCTTCTGGTAGGTTGTGGGCTCGAATTCCGTCCAGGGCAAACATTTGCGTGACTAACACAGATGTTTGTTCTGTGTCTTATTGTTATAATACCTATTAGTTTGATGTAAGATGGTGCTGTGTTATTTTAATAAAATGCTATACTTACACGTGCCTGATACACTAAAGACACATATAATTTGTAGCTCATAGTGATGTATTATATACAAGACATTGCTGTAAAGTTTATGAGAACAATCACCCTGCTGTAATGAGTGTTCGTGTTGCTTATTCTATTTTTATAGTTCAAAACTAGATATGACAACATTTGTGATGCACGATTCACGGATGAAAATTCAATGAAAATTATAGTGCCTTTAGGTAGCTAAGCACATGGTCAGCAGAACAAAGTTTGTTCATGAAAATTCAAATTATGTCCTGTTTATGCCCCCCCTAGTATGGGATATTGAAAAAAAAATTGCTAAAGTAGGTGGCCCCCTATATTAGCAATTTTTTAAAAAGTGACAAACACTCTCTGTTATTATAATTTAGTCAATTTGGTCGCGCTGACTATCGAATGGAAAACCCGTCGATCGCTGCAAGTCAATGCAATGTTATTGGTCGATCGAAGGCATTACATTTAAAATAGATTTATGCAATCAGAGTTTAATCTTACAGGTTTAGGTAATCTCTAGCCTCATCGATTCCAATAAATAAATAAATCATCGGCACCTTCTAACGGAACGACATAGCAAAGCTAAAGATGCCCAGAAATAGTGATCTGTGAAATACAATGATTTCTTACGAAAGTTTTGAATATAGAAACGCGACGGAGATCATTTTACCCTGGTTAGATTAAACAGTTTGTAATATCAAATTACGTGGTTCTGCAAAAAGCAGTAGCTTTGTAAAGTTCTGCAACGCTAAATTATTGCAGTTATAGCATTGCGCGGTCGATGACACTAAAACAAGACAAATGGGTTTTTTCAGCGTTCATTTTAGTCTCGTAATAAAGCGCAAAGCCTACCCACTCTTTTTTTGTTTTTTTCCCATATAGGGACAACGAACGACTATCAACGAATGTTGTTTTTAGTAACAGCGGATATACTTTTTACGCGACACAAATTCTCATGAGAGAACCGTCACATTGCTGATTAGCGGGGCGTGTTCAAAGGCGTTAGATGACAAATCCATCCATTCTACCACATGTCCTTCATTATTATAGTGCAGTAAAACAGAGCGCGTCTCTACCATAGCGTTGGTGATCGTGCTACAGAAAGATAGAGCAGTGACTTTACCATGAGTTATCGACACACTAATAGCACATTAGTTGGTAGTAGTTTATTTATGTATAATATTTTTTAATAAGAGTTTGTTTTAGGTTAAGTTTGTTAGTTTGTTCTTCTCTTAAGTTAGTTATATTCAATGGTACCTAGGTAATAATTAAGTTAAGCACGCCTTTTTTCTCTACCTACCTTTGAGGTTGGCAGGCAGAAAATGCTGTTAGCATTAAGCCCACCTTTTGTACTGTATATTCTGTGCAATAAAGAATTAAATAAATAAGTTCGGTAAAATGCTAAAGGTAGCCAAATAAATTCAAAGAATTTGGTACTACGCAACTATTGGTATTTTTACCGGTAGTAAACTGATGTTATTTTAACGTCTGCAAAAATTCAAAGTAATTTTTTATCAACTTTTTTACCCTGAAATTAATCGTTTATTTAGGTATAGGTTAGCTAGATTTTTAAATATCTTTACAATTATTATCTTACTCGTAAAGAGCAGAGATGGGTAATATCATATTATCTGTTAAGTTTATCTGTTGTATAGTGCATTTTTTCTTGACTACGAAAGGTCTGCTCTGTCCAGTGCCCGCATCCTGTGGGACTGATGGTAATCACACTCGGGTGTTAGATTACATCGCGCATCATCGTTAGAACGACACGCTTCGAAACGACAAACGACGCTGCATTCGAACCAGCATCAACATCTCATTATAAATGGACACATTTCGTGCGGGGCATTTGAATGTTATCAGAAATAGCCTGCATTTATTGATAGACGAAGTTCATTTGTCTTGAATCGATTACTTTTTAAACATCTGAGTTTCTTTTGTTTTGTCCCTGCTTATATTCTCGATTCGTCTGTGTTTTGTCTTTTACATTATTACTATAAAAGATTTACGTAGTTTATACAGTTGCAATTAATAAGGTTGAGTTACTTTTCTTTTTTAAACCCCAACTTTTTAACACTTCGTTTACGAGTGTCGGAAACATTATTCGTTATCGACCGATAACAAGTTATATGCAAATTTGTTAATTTCAATTTCCTGGCAACGTTTGTAATATGAAATCTTTTTATTTACAGGTAAGTTTTGGTATGAGATTTTTCGAATATCAAACTGGCATGGCCTTTGGATTACTCCGTCTACACTTTAGAAAGACCATGTTTCGGTAAGTGCTTTGATTAAATCTATAGCCGGATTCACATACTTACTTACTTAGAAAGATTTGTATGAAAAGGTTGCTTAGATATTTCAGAATGTATGAACGTTTTTTTTTAGAAATAATAGTTTTATTCTTCCATATTGCAACTTAGCTCACAAATATAAACTCAAAATAAACCTCACTTCGACTTATTAAGAATCGCTAAAAGTTGTGTAAATAAATAAATGTCGATAGTTGGTAATATATCGCGCGTGCGAAGCGTTTATAAGGTCGATGATCTCCAAAATTCTATGTTCACGCACATAAAATGTCAATAACACATGTCAGGCTTCAAAGATCCTAAATGCCTTTGAGTGTCTTTTGCGTCTGTTATTTATTTCATTCTCAAGGAAAATAGGCTTAGGTATCTAATACCAATAACAGGAAAGACTCTACCCGAGAGATGTTTTTAGACAGATTTATTATTAAATATAATTATCAAGTTTACTTTGATTACTCACAAGTGCTTGAATAAATAAACAAGTCGTCGTTATCTTCTGATTAATAAAATTCCCGAGATCGTAAGTTATCACGAAATATTATAGATACATTTTTGTTGATTAACAAACAGAACTATTACCTACTACTACAAAAACATAATTTAATTTAAGGATACAAATACTAACGACTACAGACATTTTGAAAGCAATAATAAACGAAATTACATGATATAATTAAGTGTATAAAACTAAGCGTTGACTGAATAAAATTCACCGTTATAATTGGCAAAAATAAAACACACTCAGTAGAATAAAATCTCACAAATTAGGTGAAAGAAAATTATGTAGATGTCAAAGCCAGTCCATTTTGTAGAAATACTCGTATTGGGCGTGTACCAATGTATTCGCCGAGCAACCGTAGAACGCCGGTCGCGGGCGGTGCTCATGAAGAAGAGCTTCTAAATAGCTTCGTCAGCATAAATGACAAATTCAAGTGGTAAATAGCCGTTAATAATTTAATATGTTACGACTACTTAGAAATCCCTATGTCACTGGTGCGAGCAGCTTTAGTTATTATTCTGAGGCGAGCTTGTAGATTCTACTGACAAAGTCGTCACTACACTTCTACAGAGTTACGACTTGTCAGTGCTGAGTGCTTGTTAAATGAAAATAGAACAACTTGAGATATTCCTTTTGTCGGTTGATCTCAGATAGGTAAAAAATCACTATATAGTATAAAACGAATTCGCTTCCCGCTGTAAGTCTGTCCCTATATGAAAGCAGACGATGCGGTTTTTACAAATAGATATAGTGATATAAGATAAAGGTTTATAGCACCCGTGCGAAGCCAGGGCGGGTCTGCTATAATAAATCAATAAACATTGAAACATGCATGCATGCATGTATTGCATGCAATGCTTACTATGGTCATCCACGTGTGCTAAACGTCATATGGAATGTTCACTCGTATAATAATTTAGAGGTGTCCATAATAATATGTTTTGCAATTCTTAATGAAAATGCATTGAATTACGCATACCTACTTAAACAAAGTAGTTTATGATCTACACATTAAAACAACAAAGTCAATTGCAAAGCAAAACAAAGCATTTGAAATGTAAAAAAGATTAAAATTATACCCCAATTTAACATAATTTAACGTGTAATTTAACACTGTCATGTTTAGAAGACGTAAATATATATTATTTAAACAATATTACCTGCATAACTCGTAGCCCGTAACTTACTGGTAGGTACCCTATGAGTCATAGGGTACCAGTAAGTTACGCAGCTAAGTACATTTTTGTATTACATATTTGTATTTTGTTTTTAACTATGTTTTTAACATAGTTAAAAACTTTAAACAATAATTTAAATTAAAATGTTACATAATTTTTTTAAATCTCGTGCTAGAGCAGCAAAAATTATGTAAATCGAGTTTACATAACTAAACTACCTACACAAAATATTTGGTAAAATGCTACTGCAAGGTATGCTGAATACTCGTTGTATTTCAAACGTTGCAAAACGTTATCGAATGAACTGATTTACTTGTGTTTGTGAAATGCACAACTGTTGTTATACGGGAGGCGCGTGACATCTCCATGCGGGTGAAATTCAGGACGAAATATCCAAAACGATGGACTAGATTTATATTAAAGTACCTGCCTAATATTAAAAATATTTTTTTTTAGATCTGATCTAAATTTAATGTGTTTTGTAAGGATACATTCAAAATCCTAAGTATTTCTACCCTAATAACCTAAATAACCATTAATTTGTTGCCATTAATTTTGACTTATTCTTGAGTTAGCTGTGTGTAAATTTTTACTAAATATTATACTTACCTAGGTACTCACAAATAGAAATATTACTTACCAGAACCTTAGAGTAAATTCTCAATGTCTTTGCCTTTAGAACAACTATAAGTTGTAATTTCTGTGGTTGTAACAATGCTCTATCGTAAACAGATATAGAATATATGTACTACATATAAAACGCTGTGTTATATTTAACTAAGAACGTTAGTTTGTTGTGAAAGAACCTTGAAAAAGAATTTTACACCGCGCGGTTCAACAGTCGAACCGAGGTGAACAACCCTTTTTGGCACAACCTGTTTTGTAATGTGCTTAGATAGTGTTATTAGACGACGGAAAGACTAGCTCGACTAGACTCTTATCGGGGATATAAAGATTATTTGAACCCCATTCTTTGGAAACAGTTGGCGTCCTTTATTATTATTATTAATTATGTTTACTTAAAAATTATTTAAAATTTTATAATAGATCGAGATTTACCAAAATCCTAAAATTGTGTTCATAGTAATAATAAAGTTACAATATTTACCTCATAGTCATGACAGCCTTCTAATGTTCCCACTGCTGGGACACTGGCCTACTCTCCAGCGAGAGTGATTGGGTCTTAATCCACCACGCGGACCCAATGCGGATTGGTGGATGGCACATGTCTTTCGAATTTTTAGTTCTTGGACATGCCGGTTTCCTCACGATGTTTTCCTTCACCGTATGAGAGCACTGGCATTGCGCACATAAATTTTTCGTAGCGAAAAACCCATTGGTACACGACCGGATTTGAACCCACGACCTTAGGATCGGAAGGCGGGGTCACTACCACTAGACCACCGGTGCTCAATATTTACCTAGCACAGTATTAAATAGCTGATTGCTATGCTAGTTTTATCAAGAGACCTTGAAATGCCAGCATCAAATAAATAATTACCTACCGTTATGTAACAAGTAGGTACCTTACCTTCCTAGTGGGTAGGTATTTTGCAACGAATAAGTGCATAATACTTACCAGTATTAGTCGTATACTGTCGTTTTCTATGCATGGGGACGAATACCTAGTTATTTATCGGCCTACTTAACTAAGTTTACTTATTCGTTTATTGTTCCATAATACTGGTAAAACTGAAAAAAATATGATAAGTAAAGCAAATTATTGATACTGCTAGTAAATTAGGTCTGCAAGCAATAGTGCGTGAAGAGTCGCGCCCCGGCGCGGCGCGGCGCATAGGAAAATTCTGGGTTTCAACATCAACACCGCCACAATACAGCTTTGTTCGCCACGCTTTCGTGCTCTGAGAACTGAGACGCGGGGCCAGCTGTCGGCAGCGGAACATGAATGATACCTTTCTGCAATTTCTTTAGATTATTTGTTTGTTACGGCGCGCGGCGCGTTCATACGACAAAAAAAAAACCCTGTTTCAAAAAAAATATAAAATATTTTTTTTCTGACTCAACCGGAATAGTAGTAGTTTTGTTTACAATTTTTTTTAAGGCTTCGTTATTTATTCCGCTCTATGTAGCTGTTTGGTCCTCCGTGGTGGTGACTAGGTTATATTCTGTCTTACATAAAAATCATAAATAAGAATAGGTAGGTAAATTATTCGCCTGCTTGCACAAGCGTATTATTTTTGTACCAATAATTTTTGGTACAAATAAAGTAAGTATTATGAGTGTTGTAGGTATTGTAGGTATGTAGTTAACAATATTTATCATGCATTTTCAATTGTTATATAGGTATTGTTTTGATTAACATGCAGATTCAAAATTCCTAATGATAACTGTACAAATAAGTAGGTTGCTATGTAAGTAGGTAGGTATATGAAAAGGCACGTAACAAAATGTACCTAAAGTTCACGCTGTTGAATGCGAATGATTGATAGTTAAGGCAACTAGTGGATATCCGTGATTAAAAACTTTCACATCATAAACACCTACTTCCACTACAAGTGTCATTGGTTTATAGGCGCGATTATTTCCACTGATTAGAATTTATGACATAAGTACTTGCTAATATATTAGTTGAATGTTGCTGCGTTCCTAGTTGACTGATTATTAGTCAACTTATAGTAAGACCTGTTGAAATATCTTCCTTTTAAAGTCTAAAGAAACGATTTTTCGACTTTACCTAATGGCTTTAAAAAAAACACCTTAGTATAAGATAGGTCATGTAAAAAGGCTGGTAAGTATCATTGAAGTATAGAGTACGTGAAAATATTTAAATGTTTAGCTAAAATGTCCAATAGGACCATCGAGCATGTACACAATTCGCTATTTACTCTACGAATAGAATAAAAAAAATTGTAACATTTTAATTTGTTTGTAGAGTGTTAAAATAATTTGTATGTCAATGAATTGTATAGGTAGATAAAGTTATCAAGGTGTTATTTGTAAATAACTTAAATAAATTTATTAAATAACTCATTATTTATATGTAACATGTACATTCAAGCGTTAAGGCTTGTATCGTTTAATATCAAAGGTGCCGAAGATATTAATGATTAAATAAAGCGAGCCTAGACGAAAGTCGTAAATTAGTAATTTTATCAATGACATTGAATTTAGACTAGAGATCGTGCACGATACAGTCCAAATATCGCGAAATTACCTTAAATCGAGATCGGGCACGAACGGGTAGATCACAACAAAGACTTCTTTCTTGTAGTCTGCAAGAAAGAAGCAATGTCACGACGCGACGAGGTGAAACTCTCGCCTATTCTTGTGCCTGCCTGCAATGGTGTTATAAAGTCACAGCTTTCTTGCTTATTATCTGGACTTGGAACCGATAATGCCAGAGTTCTGAGTTGGTTCTGTTCAGAGTCATATTCTTAAGTCTGTTGTAAAGGTATGTAAGTTCGTATGAGTCAGTGACCAACCCAGTATAAAATATATATCTAAATTTAGATACAAGTGCTTATAGTAAATCGTAATGATGTCCTTCAAACAATCTTGCTGTGCTCGTAACCACGCCGCATTGATATCGCAAATGCATTCATAAACTTACAGTGAAAATAACTGATAAGAAATATTTCACACTACTGTTTCCAGTTTGTATGCTGTTTTGTCGAAAGTAATTTGTATTTTCTAGTTATTCAAAATCAATTTCCTTTTTGATTTTCTTATGGGCTAAGTTTAAGAGGTGCTAAAAGTGATGTTTAAAACGGCCCTCGGTCAGTGCGCAAGGCACAGTGCGAGATGTCGGTGGGGTAAATATTTTTGAAAGTATTAAATTATAATTACTGATACACGACGTACAGGTTTTTTCCCACGAGCCCCGATCGGTATCTTATCAGAGACAATACGATCTGCTCACTCGACTGTGACGGCGGCAGATCACAACATCCGTACCGCATGTGGACCACTCGTTCGAATAAAATGATATTTTTGAATTACTTTGACCGTGTTTTTGTGTCCTTCCCAGATAAAAAGTAGAAAATTGAAATGTCTATCAACAAGTCCAACAAACTTTGTGAAGGTATAAGATTATAAAATTACTAGCGGACCCGCCCTGGCTTCGCACGGGGAAGCGACTTTGTTTTATCACTATGTAGCGATAAAATAGTTTTGGTTTTAGCAAATGTGATAGATATAGATATAATAATAATAATGCCTTTATTCTAAATCAAGTACTTAGATACAAGTTTTTCAAAATAATGTTATGCTGCTGAGTTATTAGGTCTCTTAATTCAGTGTGCTTAATGTGCCTATTGGCAAAGGCCTCCTCAATAGGCCTAGGTCTTTTCAATGAAGTCTGTCTGATGCCGCCCTTCTCCAAAAAGGACCGGCTGTTAAAATGTGATAAACTTCATTAATTATTTAAATAATTTAACTTTTTTGTTTTTATTTTCCAAAGTTTCTTCACATTTTGTAAAGGAGCCAGTAAGAACTGTTAACTGACATTTGTGCTCCCATACGTTTGAGAGTTACTAATTTAAACTCTATCAACGTTGAACATACAAAACTCATTATCGCATTATCGATGAAAATAATATTAAATACACATTTGAAATGTACATATGTACCTATAGTGTAGAGATTGCCCCTCGTTCTTTCTTTACAAAAGAGCTGACTAGTCAAAGATTTCTCCTTGAGTATGTATAGAGCTCTTAAGTATTTGTATACTCCGATAGCTAGGGAAAACGCCATCAATAAGACTAGATGTCGTAAGAAGCTTGACATTTGACACAACAATGATATAATTACTGGGAATGCTGCTAAGTTAATTAAATTACAATTATCATAATCATAGTTCTTAGAGTTCGATTTCATTTTGATTGATTTCAGGGAACAGGAACAGATGTAGGTAAGCAACCATAATTGACAGAATTTGCGTAATCTGTTTATTATAAAACTTTGTGACTTTTGATTTATCTTTTTTGACTTCTGTTACTTGAGTTTACATGAAAATTGAATACTTATTAGAACATTAATATTGCAGTTTTAGAAGAAAACGCACACATGTTTGATATTTCAATTTCATAGAATAAAGTAAGATTTAGGAAATTCTAAACATGAACTTATCTCCAACATTCTTCAACACGCACAAGAATACCGTTTAAGAATGCGTGTTTGTATAATATCTTTATATCCATGTCCAGAGGAATACAAATTGCTATTGCATTCTTGGACACTCACCAAACCGTTCTGCCAATTATTGCGAACCCTTACACACATGGCCTATTAGATTATCTCCCTTGAGCTTCGCATGTTACCGCATACGATTTCTATTCTATGTGACGAAACGATTGCTGTGCTCTAATAGAGCTCTAGATTACTTTATTCGATCGACCACTTGCGGTACACAATCGATTGTTTTGTTGTGTTATTGCAATTATACTGACGAGGCAGTATTATATTATGTATATTCGATTCCTACCTAACATAAAATACAGGGTGTCTTTAAAAATTGTGTCAAGTGGAAGTCCAGAGATATAGCACCACTCTTAATATACAGGTGTCCCAAAATAAAGTGTCAAACGGTAGGCCAGAGATAGAGCACCACTAGGGGTACCCGAATCACTCCTATTCCATTCCATTAAAACTTAGCTTTACTGCTTCTTTTTTGGTTAGTTTTAACAAACTTGATAATAATGGCCAATAAACATTTACCTTGATGTCTATATAGGACGATTTTAGCCAAAGTTTTTTTTGATGATTATTAAAGCTAGGAGTCTGGTACTGGAACTTAGGACCTATTAAGTCACCTATTTCGATTTTTAAATAAAATAATTTATCAAACGTCAATATTTCACTTTACACCAATATTTTCATAACTGCATATGAATTGTACCTATTCATATGCAGTTATGAAAATATTGGACTCATGAAGATACAGTTGCAAAAAAAATTTTGAAAAAGTCTTCTACTTTTCTTTTTAGATTAATTTTAAGTTGTTTAGGTCGAAAAGTTCTCAAAAATTCTCGAAGAAAATCATAAATTAAAAACTTTAAAAATCTCAGAACATAAATAAATAAATAAAAATGCTGGACAATCCACACAGCATCATCTGAGCTTAGCTTACATGGGGGTGATTCGGGTATCTACCCCAAGTGGTGCTCTATCACTGGACCTCCCCTTGACACTATGTTTTGGGACATCCTTATGAATGAGTACCTGCATCGTCAAAAAGTTCGTCCGGCCATTTTGAAGCAATTGCAACCAAACTCTGAAGATAAATTATTACAAGTAACAATCTAAAAGGTAATTCTTAGAATTCGAACAAACATCATCTCGAGTTTTTAAAGTAATCGGAAAACATTGAAAAGTAAATCTTGAGGGCCTCGTAATGGCCATGTTTGTCAGAAGCCACCAAAAATAAAATTTTACTCATCATCGTCCTTGGGTTTGAGAGGTCAGCAACACCTTCTGCCTACTTACTGTGCGTTATTCTCTGACAACCAGTTTGCGAGAGACAATAATAAATAGTTTAAAGATTTGCCAAAAGGTGATTAATTGATTTGTGATTTGTTTGGAGAATCGCTACCATTACCTGTAAAATGTGTAAGTAAAGATAGTAAGTAAACTTAATACTTACCTACCTACATTTTTTTCTTTTTACTTTTATTATTTTTACATGCGCGGAAATTTGATAAATACTACCCACCTACTTTACTTACTTGCAAAAGCAGTTCAGTGCAACTGAACGTGCACCAGCGTGACTGACATGTTAAATGAACGTTTTGTGAAAGTCGATTTCTTTTGGAGCGCCCAATTTCCAGTCTCTCACTTTGTGCAATAGATCTGCATCTGTGTGTTGCACAAACAATTACTAGTAGGTAGCTAGTGTACCTACCTACTATCATGCTGCAAGTTGCGATTGAGTTTATTTTATATGCACTTTATTTTACCCCTTCTAGTAATTCTAGTCGCTGTACACCCTCAGATCCCTCTTGACTTTACTGAACATTAGATTAGCACTTCGATTGTCCTTTTTTGATTTCAAATGTAACTTTGTGGAATAAAAGTTAGAATTTGGAAAAGTAAGAACTTCGTCGTGGCGCGCGGTCCGGAAAAAGAAAAAACATACTGGTTGCTAGTTTCCGAAAAAAATTACGATTAAGTATTAGTTTAAAAATATAACTAACATAACGCAAGCATATTAGGTTATGTTTAGCTCTGTAGGTACAGTTTTTTAGAATTATGCTCACAAAGCGTCTGTCATTAAACATCAATTAGTACGTTTATCTACTAAAAATCGAATGCTGTGGCTATATTTCGATGGGTGGGACGTACCGTATCACGCGAAAAGAAAGTACTTTCGAATGCCAGATTTCTATGAAGATAAGATTGTGCATTTATTAGCAGCAGGGATCGTAACGATTTCCTATTTTGAAACGGTTTCATAGAATGAAGATATAAGAAGTAGAGCTCCTTAGTTTATGAAAAGGCTCGGTGCATGATGATGTCATATGACTTGAAGTACACCTGAAAAAACAGAAGCTAAAGTTAAGTACTGTAATATATTACTGTAATTTGGCTATTTTACTATACGTTCGCTACGATTACTAAGTATTAATCTTATCAATTTGTTTTTATGACTCCTATATAAATACGTTCGTTTCGCTATTTATCAAGCTTGTGGTATGTATTATAATGAAAGTATCGAGTTTTTTATTTAATTAAATTTATGTGTATCTACGTCAGTATTTAGAATGCCATAATAGTTTGCCTACATAAGTCTTTCGAAATGATCCAATACGCTAAGTATCTCGCGATGTGTATTTGCAATGTTTGCCAATAAATAATAATGAAAGTGGGTTATAAAAACATGCATTGCCATGCAAATAAAACTTTTGTGCAATCTAATAAATAAGGCAGATCTGAAAAATGCATTGCACATCACATTGAATTTTATCTTTAGATTTGAGACTTTAAATAAAGAGCATTTTGCTACCAAATAGTTTCATAAAGGTTTCCACGAAAGACAAGCAAAAGTACTCGAGAAACTACAATAGGCAATAATTTAATAAGTTTTCTATTGTTTTTTGCCTATAATTGACTGCGCTGGCGATCGGACATACACGTAGGCGCATCACTATGTAGCGGACTAGAAGATTTTTAAACTTACTATGTTTAATGTATTTCATTTATCTGCCAAAGAAGGCCAACAAGTGCCTGTCCACACTTTTTGTAATAATGGGGTCCATAAAGGCAGGAATGCTGACGGGGTGGCATGGCAGCCTGAAGGCCGACTAGCCGCGCCTGCACAGTACACTTTATTTAATAGGTGCTTACACACTGATACCGTTGAGGTACGTAGTACTAATATCTGTTCTGTGGTTGAGGTTAACATATCGACGCGATAAAATACAGGTTTTTGATGTTGAAACTTTTTGATCGAAGCAAAGGCTTTTTTAAATAAGTAATAGGCAAAAATTTCATTTTTAAAGTAAATAAATAAATGTATGCGGTCATTCTTACACAGCGTCCGTTTAGCCCAAAACTAAGCCAAGCTTTGTACTATAGGGATCAGATATCTGATAAAGTATAATACCTATAATTATTACATAAAAATACCCAGATAAAGAACCAAATTTGTGTTCATCACACAAATGATTCTCTTGGGTGGGAAATGGGAATCGAACCCAGACCTACAGCACAGAAGGCAGAGATACTACAAACCAACTGAGCTGCTGCGAGACCAGTCAAATCCGAACAGCATCATTCGAATGATAACCGCGCTAAACTTTGCTTACGTGATCTGTTAGGACTTAGCAAGGCAACAAGCGCTTACTAAGTACTTGCCAGATACCTAGAATTGATTCTATTCATAGTTGATCTCCTATGAATGACATGGGGGCAGGCGTGTGAAAGTGGGGAACCATTGTCCTTTACAAAGGCTGTGCAACTAGATCGTAGTGAAAGTAGCTCAGCAAAGGTCTCTTGACATACCACTGAGTATGATATCAGAGTTGCTTACAATGTAATAAACGTACCTAACCACTGCTTTATAACTACTATCTATTCTGTGGTCTAGCTTAACTTGTAAATTGTGATTTTAACGTCTTGCTAAGTTACCTACTGTCTTTCCTCGTCATTCTTATAAGTATATCAACAGCAACTAACAGCTGCTATCATGAAGTACTAATATCTGTTCTGTGCCCATGATAACCTATCTGAACTGAACTAGAGAACAGAAACTAAGAAAATTGTTTGTTTCATTTGTATCATGCATCCGACCGTCATTGATGGAAACGCACGTTGATTGACTCATATTTAATTCTCACTTTCCAAGGTCGCAATACATGCAATAGAAGCATTTAGTAAGCTTCCGCTGCCATTATCTAACTTGCGTTTCCCATTGTTCACAGGTAAGTGTATGAGTCACTGCGGATCCTGGAAATGGTCGAGAATCGGCATATTTTCCGTTACTTTCGAAAACGGTTTGCGCCGCGTCGCAATGAGTAACCCAGCATTCCTAGCATAGCTGTGATAGTCGTCTGTGGTTTCGTACGGTAAAATTAGCAAGTTCAATCGAATAGGGCATGAGAACCTAAATAGGTCTTTGAAAGACAATTGGTATCTAGCTAACCTAATTTGTAGTAGGTAATGCAAATGTTTGTAAAAACTTACTACTATATTTGAGAGTTTGTGAGTATGTATGTTTGTTTGTTACATAATACTGCTGTAACCACTAAACGCATTAAAAAGAGATGTAGTTTTTTTTTGATTTTTGATAACGGGGAAGGACTACCACCATACCTATTTCTGCCGCCAAGCAGTAATGCTCGCATTGCTGTGTTCCGGTGTGAAGGGTATGGTTTCCGGTGAAATTACTGGCACATGAGGCTTTCGATCTTAGCCTCAAGGTGGCAACCCGCGAGTGATACCTCTGGTATTGCAAGCGTCCACTTTAACACAAAAAAAATTATGCCACTTTTACACCGATTTAACTGCCGCCTAATAGCAGTGCTTTAGGGGATGTCAAAGTTTTTAAATAACACTCACGAATGAAGCCTTGACAGAAAGTACTTATAATATAACACCAACAAATTAATTTCGAATAAAAAACTAAAGAGAATGAATCACTCACGCCTTTGGATACCACCGTAAGATGGTTTACTATGGATTTCAAGATTTCAAGATATTTATTTGCACAAATAAGTGTTACAAAAGGTCTTAAAAGTAATGCGGTGTGGGTATCGGAACAAAAAAGGACTTTCCTTTCGATATAATACATTCTTACAACTATACAAAATTACAGTTATATCTTTAAAAAGATATTCAATATCCTTTTCAAGTGTTAGTACATATATCCGATATTGTAGAGAAAGACTCTTTTTATAAACACTGTTGTCTCACTACAAAGTGCTACAAATATCTTTCCTCATCATTGCCGATTACCGATAGCTTGGAGGATGTATATAGCGCCATTATTATATCATTCAACTTATTATTCTAAATATAGCCATTATTATATCATTCAACTTATTATTCTAAGTATTGAAATGAGCCTGCATTTCGTAAACAGCAGTCGACTCGATCATTCATGCAGTACCGTTACTTCAACTATTATTATATTCTGTGTATAATACATACTAAATTGATAGTTTACTGTTACCTAAAGTTCTCAGGCAGCAACACTATTTTTCCTACGTTTGCTGTAAACATTCTAAAGTTTTACTGAAACCATGCCTTGCCTTAATCATAGTCTAACTCTATACATATTCTATATTTAGAGCTTGGCCAGGATTCATATCAGCTAATAGACAGACATCCACTGCTGCACATTAGGCCTTCCACAAAGAGTTTCCCTGGATTCATTTATGTAAGTACTTAACTCGAATTATTGTTTAGAAACGTTTTGAGGCTGCATGGAGGACCTTTGTAAGTTCCTTTCCTATTCTGTGGTAGGACTAACAAATGTCTAAATATCGTCCAAGAGACTTTGTAATTGCTAAAATAATGTCTACCTACGTCATTCTACTGGTTCGTTCGTTCGTTCGTATGAGTCAGTGGCCAACTCTGGTGACAGTTTCTAGGCCGCCCGAAGGCCTCTGTCATGACCTAACAACTTTGAAAAAGCCGGGACCGACTGCTTAACGTGCCCTCCGAAGCACGGGAGCGCTCAGTTGAAATTGCCACTGGCGGTCACCCGCCCAAATGATGACCCCGCGGAACAGTGCTTAACTTCGTTGATCTGTTAAGAACAACTTAGCCAGCTACGTCACGAGCGCTCGAATTCTACTGGTACTGTGTATTCATGCTATATCAAAATAAATAATGCGATTTATTGTTATTATTATACTTTTATAGGTGACTTTGAAAACATATACAGAGGTGCAGAACAATATTATACCAATAGGCATTGTTTCAGTTTGTAAGTACTACTAGTCTCTACGTCAATGACTGGAGGACGACTTTGTATAAATAAATATGAAATTGTTTAGAAAACGAGACTTTTGATCATCTATCTAGCTAGATACAAACGAGCACTAACTTACTAATAAACTTGAGTGCTTACCCGTTCGACCCAAAAATTTTCTACCCAATAATTAAACGTGCATCAAGCTCAAACTCTTCTTAAAATTACTCACAAAATATTAGTAATTAATATCGTTCTTTGCTTGCTTATCTTATTTTATATTGCGTGCTCATGTGCACTTTATAAGTAACATTGATTACATATTTTTATCAAAGGTAATCATATAAATAGCATCGATGCAAATTAGCACATTCTACAGAAAGATAGACCTTCAAGGCCGCGTGAGTTGCATAGCTAAGGAGAGCGGAGGCTTGCGAGACGAGACGAGATGAGCTTTCACTTGCCGCATCCCGTTGCACGCAGATGCATTTAAAAAAGAGACAGCTAGTTTTTGCGATTAGCTTTATTATTATTCAAAATATACGACTTTATTCATTTAAATAAAACAAACTCGCTCAGTTGTTCAGTTATTATAATGCTTTCTGTCACTCATCATCGCTAAGAAATAAACGACTAGGTATGACCTAGAGATTATCTAGTCATTTGTACCTGTCGTTAGGAATGCTTGATAATTTCAAAATATTTTTACTTGTTTTTTTTTTATGACACGCTATTTGTAAAGATTATAAATATTTTTTGGGATATTATAATCTTTATAGTATTCCCCTAGTGTGATGGTTAACAGTATAAAAACAAAAATAACCAACGCTATTATTTTTTAGTTTCAAAGTAGAGATAAAATAATTTTATCATTGTTTTCGGTATTTCCTTGTTCATTTCGATCAATAATTTGACAGTCCAAGTACGAGTAGTTAGTAATTTTTAAATAACTCGAGCCATAACAAGCAACACAATCTGCACTAGTCATGTAAACTATTAGCACATGTTTTACAATCGGTAGTTAAACGTTGAAAGGTGTAGTTAAGGAAATTGACAGTGTTCAGTAAAAACTATACCTACGTGGCTGACGGACAATCAACCCATTATTTTGTGTAATGTTGTGGGATTGGTGCATTAAATTATCTTGCAAATTATAAGATTAGTTATTAGAAAAAATACTTCAGCTTTATTTTGTATAACAATGTAAAGCAATCGATCTACCTTTACATTTCTAGTTCCAAAACAATATCTTTTTCGGATTTTGTTAGTAGGATAGGGATTATTCCAAATGAATGACAGAGGCAATAATGTTGAATGCAAACAAGTTATTGTGCTGCCTATCGCGATAGTGTCTCCTCATTGTGTCAGTAATGAGGAACGATAAAAAACAACGCGACAGGAATAACAAATCGATAATTAGCCAAGCACTGAACTCATTTCACCGAGCCGACTTTAATTTAAGCATGTTTATGGACTTCAGTTCCACAGGTTTATGGAATATCCGGTTTCTTTAAACCAGTATTTTTTCGACATCAGTGGACTTAATGATATGGCCAACAATTAATAAGTACCATACAAGTTGCGAACCGGACTGTTCGGGCATTATTTTGCTTAATTTTAATAAAATTATGTTTCGATGGATTTGCAATTATAGCATCTAAACTTTTTAAACCTAAACATTCCCCGAAGACCGTGATAGAGGCTATTTGACTGTCTCTGCATATAAACTCCGTCACTAAACCTAATATACTAATAAAAGCATAGGTACTTTGATCTATCTATATACAAATCGACTAATGCCTCCAAGTGCATAGGTGACATTTTTTTAAATCAATTCGAAAAAATAAAAAAGCAATGAATTGGTTACAAGATAAAAAAATCATACTTCATGGTCTAATACCTAGTATAATAATAGTTTTGATAGCGTTTTATGCAGCAGTAGCTACGGTTTTAGCATTATTTGACATTTAGGCATGATGGCATGCGTGTTTCTCACGGCCCTCGCACTGGGACGAGCACGTACACTGACATGGCAATGGAATGAATGTGAAATTATGCCTATGGACTACACTTATCCGTAAACACCAAATTGTTAATCGATTTTACACCTTATAAGCTACAAGCCAAAGCTTATTCGGTCATTAAAATATCTACCTATAACAAATCGGATTAAAACCAACCTTGAGCATCGTTAAAAAGTGGCTTTTTGCTAGGCTTAGTTAGCGGTAATAAGAGGTGTTTCGGCATGACTGTAGTACTACTATTATGTTATCTGTGACTGTAGGTACCGTTACTCATAAGTAATTGATTTTGACGTCTCATTACTGTGGTAAAAAAAAGCTTTTTTTTTGCCTAAATATCTGAATGCCTCTGTGAGTCAACGTTATTTTTATTTACAAAAGTGCTTGGTAAGTATATTAGTTGTTGATTTTCTCGTAATTTTTTTATTTTTTTTATTCTTTATTAAACAGCTTAATCACAATGCGGATAGCGGTTGTATGTTCTAAATAAATATAAAAGTAATCAAGTCTGAACATTTATTAGCATAAAATTATACAGTGTCTAACAAAAAAAGAGGATGATAAACAATGAATATTGATGATAAACTGGTTATAAAAATGCGCTTTTCTAAAAACGAATATCGTCAGAACTCGTCTATTTTATTATTCCTTAAATAAAAAGCTACATCTATAAGTACATTATATACTTTATTACATATTAATTCTAGAAGCCGGTCTAGGCAGATAGAAAACTATATTATAAGAAGAAGAATGCCTGTACTTCCATATATATTTATATCTTTGGTATTCGTTATTTACACAACAACATAGTCAGTGCAGTTTTTTTTATCACCGGCATATTTTATCACAATAGTAAATAGAAGTAATCTAACGCAATGTCAGCCCGTGTCAATGTGGGCCAGTGGGTACATTTGTGACAATACGCTATTTACATACACCTAATATACTGTATACAGTGTGGTATACAGGGTATAAAAACCGCTACTGAACATTGAAGACATAAACAAAACAGATTCTTTTACGTCACTAAACTTGTTGCAAATGTAACAGAAACTCATTTTATAATCGACTCTGTCACCAGAGTTCCAAAAGTTTTCTTATAAGTACTTCTCGAGGTTTTTTAAATATTTTTTTATACATTTATATATTCTAAATAAATTGGTGGTGATCTGTTCGGATGCATGGTCTGAAATAGTCCAAATGTTTCATTTCAGTTTTTGGATGTAGGTTCTTTCTTGTTACACCCGGTATACCGGAGTTTATGCCAGGCTAGATAGAGTATCCAGGGCGACGACGACGCGATAATTGAGCAATTACATTTCTTGCAACATACAATTCCCTGTGTGTTATCTCACGACTTTAAACACAGTCCTAGTCACGACAATTCAAAAGATATTTTGATTATATTTTTTAAATCAAAGCGTTACAACATCGATCGATATACCCACAGAAATCGGAAGTGACTTATTATTTACATTTCTTTTGTTATATTCCATCTGAATCTGAGTATAGGTAGGTAAGTTTTATATCCAGATGTTTTATTTGAATCAGACCTTACCAAATTAATCGACTGTTTTGCGAAACGCCCAAAAACGGTTAAATTCTGCTCTAATCCCAAGATTGGTTCACGACGATGAGACCCGTCTTCCGAACCTAAGGTCGTTGGATCGGAAGACGGGGCTCATCATCGTGAATCAATGAATTTTTCTGTTCGAAAAATGTATGTGCGCAATGCCATTGCTCTCATACGGTGAAGGAAATCATCGTGAGGAAACCGGTATGTCCAAGGACTAAAAATTCGAAAGACATGTGCCATCCACCAATCCGCATTGGGTCCGCGTGGTGGATTAGGACCCAATCACTCCCGCCCGAGAGTAGGCCAGTGTCCCAACAGTGGGAACATTGAACGAACTAGAAAAAGGAAGACCCTGGTACTTATACAAAGTATATAGATAAACGATGACCTGGATTTAAACCTCCTGATGCAATGCGAGCCAAGCAAGGGACGGCAGTTATCACAAAAATATAGAAGTCAATATGTAAACAAGTACCTACGTCTTTCATAATAATAGTAAGTACCTGTTAGCTACGAGTTTCCGCTGGCAAAGCTGCAGCTTCCTTCCTGCCATCTTATCTTTCAGTTTACTTTGATTGGCCTATAAATTAGCAAACAGGTTATAAGAGAAACAAACTTACACAGATAATTATCTATCTGTTTACCTACTGAGTAAATATTATACATAATAGTCTTTTAAACTTTTGCGATCAGAACTCATAGTTTCGGAAACGTCGGGAGAAATAGAAAAGGTAATAACGCGATAAAATACCGCAAATATTATAAAAAACTATTATACATAATATTACTAAATTACGCAGTTTTATTGATTTTATATAAGTAATCGCACATGTAATTTATAACTATAGTAACACCTCTATTCGTGAGAACCTTTATTGGCTCTAATAAAACGATGTCTAGACTAATGAAACAAAGCTGTTGGTTCTCCAATAAAAAATGGTTTATACGCACCTTAAACAAGTATATTCAGAAGAGTACTATATTATTTATTTGACGACCGATGTGGCGCAGCGGGCGCAGGTCCGCCTGCGACGCGGAGGTTGCGGGTTCGATTACCGCCTCTGGTCAAATATTTGTACGATCTACAAATATTTGTTTCGGGTGTTCTGGGTATTTTCTATATATATAATAAAAAATATCTATCTATGTATTGTATTGTATTAAGTATATATCAGTCATCTAGTACCCATAATACAGCTCTGTTTAACAGCTTACCTTGGGGCTAGATGATGCTGTGTGGATTGTCCAGTATTATTTATTTTTATTTATTTATTATTGTACACACCAAAAAGCTTGGCTTGTCTTTGTATCCACATTAAAATAACTTACCTTGTAAGTGAGTACTTAAGTACTAACTCACCCTGTGAAGAACATAATATTTTGCCTATGTTAGCTGACTAACCCGTGATTGCCAGTGACATAACCGCACTACTAATAGCATTAACAGTAATCTTGTTTAGTTCCAATAATTGGGTGGACTACTAAACAATGCTTTTATGTAATGCGATACAATACTTTGTTAATCTCTTTTGACGAGTTTTAGTGATAATATAATTAGCATAATGCTGCCAACTGTATTTAACTATATCCTCAGTGAAGGGCTAATGAACTGGTATAGTTAGGTTATTGAAAACCTTTAGAGGACATGTGTTGTTGAGTTTTAGGGGACCTTTAAGCCTAAAACATAAACTCTTCTATGATATTTAGGTAGACATAACCAAGTGGTAGGAGTATAGTGGTGATAGCACTGGTGGTAAACACTGTTCCGCATAGTCACCATTCGGATGGGTGACCGCCAGTGGCAATTTCAACTGAACGCTCCCGTGGTTCGGAGGGCAGTCGGTCCCGGCTTTTTCAAAGATGTTAGGCCATGACGGAGTACTTCGGGCGGTCTACTAAGAGTTAGCCACTGATTCAAACAAACTTACCTATCTACTTTAGCTATGCGACGAGCTAGGTATGCCAAAAATAGGATACGACGCACTGTAAAAAACAATCGTTATATATTAATCAAAGTGAACCACGCATTATAAATAAATAAATAAAATAAATAAATAAATAATGCTGGACAATCCACACAGCATCATCTAGCCCCAAGATAAGCTACTGTTAAACAGAGCTGTGTTATGGTACTAGATGACTGATATATACTTAATACAATACAATACATAGATAGATATTTTTTATTATATATAGAGAATACCCAGAACACCCGGAACAAATATTTGTAGATCGTACAAACATTTGACCCGAGGCGGGAATCGAACCCGCAACCTCCGCGTCGCAGGCGGACCTGCGCCCGCTGCGCCACATCGGTCGTCCAAATACCTAAGGAAATTCAATTTAACGCCCTAACCCACGTAATATTATCTGGAAGTCGCAGATGGTAGGCGGTATAGTGGAAAATTGAGTAAAATGAGGGAAATGTATTCGCGTGGGACGCAGGCTGACGCCGGGCGGGTAGTGAGAGGGTAGTGACGTCACGGCGCGCCGTGTGACGTCAAGACGCTCCCCCGACTGTCACTGCAGCCTTGTAGGTAGGTATTTACAGTCAATGAAGCTGGTGTTGTGAAAATCGTATCCGTATTTGCGAATCACAATAATCACGCTGTCACTGACACTTCACGTAGTACTAATATCTGTTCTGTGACTTTACACTAATAATAATTATAAATGCGAAAGTTTGGATGTTTGGATGGATGTTTTTTTCCACTATTTTTTTTTCTATTTTAACAGTTTTACAATAAAAATCTTCTTATTTTTATTCTATTAACTCGGCAACCACTGAACTGATTTGGCTGAAATTTAAAACATACGATATGACCGGGAACATAGGCTGCATAGACTTTTATCCCGGAAAAAAGTACCGTTCCGGAGTACCACGCGAGCAATATCGCAGGCAGTGCATTAACTCGGTCGGAAACTTCTAGGAATTTTATGTCATAATAATAATTAAAGGTAGGTAACGAAGTATAGGAACTTGCTTACATAAAGTTTTTAAAACGTAAACTAGTAGGTAATGTAAGTACCTACGTAATTACAAGTAATGTAAATGCATACCCTACATAAACTCTCTGGGTTACAAGTTTTATGTTATGTTTCACGTTTTTATGGCATGTTGCAAAAACCTATAAACTAAAGATAATAATGTTGCTGTGAAATGTTTCAGATAACTTACTTTGATTGCCTTTTTAAAAATACTTGTCGTAATTACCTACTTTGGTCGCCTCGTCGTCATCGGTCGGTTGTTTCAATAAACGACATTTAAATATACAGGGTATTTTATTATTAGCGCACACAAAAAACAAATCGCGCAATAATTAAATATTTGAGCACGCGCGCCCCGTAGCGGTTATAAGAGGGTCATTGACATGTGCCATGCGCTCCCCTTTCGATTTCCAACAAGGATAAGTAATAATTGACCAAAAAAACAAAATCGGTTTAATCGTAGTAGAGTTTAAGAGTAGTAGAGTTCTTTGTGATAAAGCTCGTCCGGGGAAGGACTACCACCATACTTATTTCTGCCGCCAAGCTCGCAATGCTGTGTTCCGGTTCGAAGGGTATGGTTTCCGGTGAAATTACAGGCACATGAGACTTTCCATTTAACGTCTCAGGGTGGTAACACGCAAGTGATATCTATGATGTTTGCATGCGTACATAGGCTACGGTAACCGCTAACCATCAAGTGGGCCGTACGCTTTGTTACCACTTGAGTAGTATAAAAAAAAAACGAGATTTTTCAAACAAAATGAAAAAAAAAATACATGTATTTTTTTGTGTGTGAAACATATTCCTTGAATATAGCGCACTAATAATAAAATACCCTGTATGAAATCTGATTAGCTGTTTGAGACGTCACCGTATGGAAAAACGTAAAAACTAAAAACATCACTATTGATGCGTTGCATAGAATTTTAGTTGTCGGGAGGTAATTACACACACGTGAACTCATTCCACGTGCAAATACAACGCCATCAGTTGCCCACGGCAGTTACACTTCTCAGAATAAAATGGAGATGAGTGGGAGCACTGACGTCAGTAGGGCAGAAATTTTGTCTAGACCAAGGACCACAGAATAATAAATAACAATGCGCAATGACGTATAAGCCTAATCCTTGATAAGCCTGCATGTGTGGGATGCATGAATGGAAATGTGCGCAAAGGCTTATCTGCAGATTATTGATAAGAGCGGCAAGTTGACAAATAACAGGATAAATGATTGATATCATGTGGTATGATAGATTGATAATTTAAAATAATACGAAGAAATAAAATATATATATATATATATATAATATAATATTTATTACGTAGTTAATTGTTATGGAAATGCATTTTTTTTGTTTTAAATTCGTTTGCAAAGAGTGATGATTTCTAATATTACGTAGTTTTTGAAATGTAATACTTATAACATTTTTTGTTTGAATTCCTACTTGCATATTCGAATATTGTTTGAGGTTAACGTGGTTATAGCGAAGGCATCGTAAATTTGAAACAGAAGCATGCCATTACGCCCAATAAATAAGATAAATAGGTAATCGTGTTACGGAACACTTTCCATTATTACGTTTCATTGGTGCTTTTCCCGGCTCCGTCCAATTTTCCAGTTCCCTGACTCGGCTTCGGATATCTGAGGCTGCGTAACTGTTCCGTAGACGCAACAGTTTGTACGCCCCTCCCCACACCTTTCAGTACAACATTGTATATTTTGATACTGGACACATCAATTTTCTTTCACTAAAAAAGTAAGAAAAGTTCGTATGAGTCAGTGGCCAACTCTGGTGACAGTTCTGTCACTGAATTATTGTGTTGCTGTTTTACTGTGTGTTAATATTAATGTACCGGTTAATAGGCGCAGAGTATATAGGCACACGAACTGTTAAAGTTATTTTTACTGGAAAGCAGAACGATTATGTAGAACGGGCTTACCCATAAACATTAAAGCCATCTCTAAATACTCGGAGCAACAGTATTCATGTAAATATTATTCATAGGTCACAAACAAAACGGTTTCTCATCAAAAAATATATAGCTAAATGAAAATAACGCGGTCGCCCACAAATCTCCTGTATGCGTCTAAATTTTGGCGTCTCACTTCGTGCGGCCTAAAACTCTGCCACCAGAGTTGGCCACTGACTCATACGAACTTACTTACTTCAGGGTGTCTGATCAGAGAATGTAACAGATTTAGTTACCAGCTGTGTTTTAATTCTAATAACATTTTTTTGAAAAAAAATACAAAAACCGACTCAAATTTTAATAAAATGTTTCGATGGATACGAAAGGCAGTAGTTATTTACCTTTTTTTAACAAAGCTGAACCAATTTCAATAAATAGGAAATAGGGGCCACCTTTGAAGTCTAGCAACCAAAAAATAATCATCAAAAGTCCCTCCTCCTTTTTTGAAGTTGGTTAAAAATAATAATAGATCACGGAAAACATGAAAAATTGTAGCGTAACAACGCTCTTAACTGTGGTGCCAGCTTTTATCAGCTCCAGAGCCACCCTTAATAAAAAAGGATGAGTGCCGAAGGTTGTCGATCGATAAATCAATCGCGTTGGTAACACGATCAGACGCGGCTGTAATCAAATTTGTATGGTAGCAATTACACGTTAGCTTTTACTGTATACCTATCTAATAGTTTATTATGTAGACAAAAAGTCATAACCAAAGCTATGTACATAGCTATGTAAAGTACAAATATATGTCGCTATGTATTAAAACGAATGGTTCATTAAATTATATCTTTACAAAATCTTTACAATTGCTTTGTGCAACTTTAATCAGGTGCGCCATACAACAAAAGCCTGTCATTATTATCTTTTATTTTAGCGACTGCGAGTAAAGTTCTGCTGATTAATGGTTTCTACCCAATCATAAAGAGAAATTGGTTTTCTCAGTTCGACTCTTTAGCGACAACGCATTATCTTACGCTCATGTCTTGCCGGTAGTTCGAACAAGTTTAATGAGAGCAGCTAGAGCCGAAGCAAGGATCCTTATCCAGGGGCAAGGCCCCCATTTATAATAACGGATTAATGAAGAATAAGTTATATAAGATTGTTAAATAAGAGCTGACCGTAGTTATTTAGTTCGTCAAACAAACATTAGTGAAAAGGGTCTACGCCGTAGAGAGGGTCTACGACAATTCGAATTAATTTTTTTTTTCTTTGCTACAGCTACAGCTTGCATTTGAAAACTTGTATCGCTACTCATAAATCGATTTAATCATAACAGCCTAGTTGCACTACATAAAAGTAAAAGTATATAATAATATTTGTAGTTTTTTTTTTTGTGGAAGGAAGTTTGCCCCTTCGTCCTTTTTCTCACTACAACCATTTGGGCAGCTTCAAAACGCAGTGGCAACTGGCAGGCGATCGAGATAATGCCGATACGAGAACGGTACCAAGCGAACCGGATACAAATCCACTATCGGCCGGTGAAAGTAGTTACAAAAAATGCTCCCATTCCTGAGCGGTTGATATTTCATGAGACGTTCACTTGAGACCCGCTTTAGGGAATTACGGATCAAGTGTGACGCAAAATACTAGACTGTAGCAAAACCTTTTTAAGTAAAACCTACCTCTATGTACTATTGTTTGATGGTTAGTTTTCGTTACGATACATAGAGCACACATACAAACTTTTCTAAGGTTACTTGCTTACGAATTTTACTGTTTATGTTCTTCGCACAAGAGACTAATTAATGAAGCATTCAAAGGTCTTAAAGGTTTTAGTAAACCTGAACATGCGTATTAAATTGGTTTCTACATATCGCAGATGGTTCTATGAAACGTATCTAAGCCGCGTTCCATTTCATGCGACCTATTATTTTACGAGCCATTTATTCACGTTCTACATAAAACTATGAGTATGGTAAACATGAGACAATAGTTAGTGCAAACCGTGCAATCGTTTCACGATTCTCAGAATTGATTCTTGACTATAAATCACTACGCAAAGTACCGAGGTAAATGAGGCTTGCTATCTCTGTTATTTTTAAAGTGAACGGTCAAAAAAGACACTTCGTACAGCCTCGTACTCCGGAAAGAACCGAAGTATTTAGTTATTAATAACACAATTTATGCATGCATAAGTTGCCCAACCTTCTTTTTCGGGTAACTTCCTTAATTAGTTGTAATCAAAGGTACCTAATTCTTTTTTTTGTTATTTGTATCGCCATTTTATTATTCCAACACACATATATCGGAGACATTTTAGGCTAAGGCACAGAAAACAGATATTAGTACTTTTTTTTTTTTTTTTGTTAACGGGGAGGAATCTGCATCCAGACATCCCGCCGCATAAGGGTACGACGGGGGTGTGTGAGGTTGTCGGACTCGACGACTCACTAAACCATCCCCGGTGGCCAGCCTCGATGCATGCCAAGGGGCTCCACGGTCCCCTAGGGCTATCAGTGGTGCCCCTCTCGCATCGCGCTCAAAGCACTTCCCGGGGCTAACAAAAGTCAGCCCCAGCACCTCGCAGTTCTGCGGCAGCACGGGGCCACCCCTGTGCTACCGCCCTTCCCGGGTTCGCTGAAAACGGACGACCAGAGCCCTCACTCTAGACCGCCCACGAAGCCGAAAGTTCCCCTGCTCGGCAGGGGATACCGCTTGGCCCCTTATGGGGCAGGCAGTGCGGGGCGGCCGTTGCCGTCACCCCGCTGCCGCCTTCTCCGAGCGGGATCGGCTCTCTCCCGATCTCGCTCAGCGGCCTCTTTCCGAACCATTACGGTCTCACAGAAAGAGGCCACGGCCCTCCACGCCGTTTCATCTGCCAACATGGCCTCAACCACGCTTGGCAGAGAAAGATCCTGCCCGATCCTGGTGACCAAGATCCCGCGCTCCGGGCACCACGCTGAGCACTGCTCCAGCGTGTGCTGCGCGGAATCTCGGTCTCACCCACAATGGTGACATTGTGGTGTCGACTCGCGACCGATCCTACTCAAGTACTCACCGAAGCATCCATGTCCGGTGAGTACCTGAGCAAGTCGATAGGTGACGTTGCCGTGCTCCCTTCCCAGCCAGGCTTCGAGGTTGGGTGCAATTGCGCCGACGATGCGCTGGCGCGAACTCCGCGGCTCCTCGAGCCGCTCGCGCCACCTAACAAACGCACGCCGGCGCTCTTGCACTCGCACTTCACAAGGCGCGATTCCGCTCCCGTCATCATGTCGGAGACGAACGTACACACGCGCGTCAGTCTCCGTTAAGATGTCGAGGGGCGGGAACCGCGCCAGGATTGTTGCCGCCTCTAGGTACGATACCCCCGTGCGATCCTGATGGCCATAGGACGCTGCAAGCTGCTATACAGCAACCTGTAGTGCCTAACACCCGCTAGTCTGTGGGACCAGACGGGTGCTCCCTAGAGAGCCATCGATCGCACCACCCCCGCGTACAGGCGGCGAACTCCTTCCCGTGGTCCCCCGAGATTTGGCAGCAGTCTGTGCAAAGCACCCACTACCTTCTGAATCCGGGGGACGGAGCGTGCTCCCCGAAGTCCCAACGGCTGTCCAAGGTGAGGCCTAGGTACTTGAGGTACCGCCCCACCTGGACATCCACGTCACCTATTCGAATCGACGCGCTGGGTGGTTCCCTACTCCTCGGGAGTTTGTGGAACCACAGCGCCTCGGTCTTGTGAGGCGCTGTCCGCAGACCCAGCTCGTGGATCTTGTCCACGACACAAGCCACCCCAAGCTCGGCGAGCTCCTTGGTCCTGTCGAAGGAGTCCCCACCAGCTAACACTAAAGTGTCGTCTGCGTAGCAGACAACGTGCACGCCGGCGGGGAGGTCGACACGCGAGACCGCATCGTATGCGAGATTCCACAGCAGCGGACCCAGAACGGACCCCTGTGGAACCCCGCAATACACTTCCCTCTCGTGCAATGTACCATCCCTGCCTACATACTGCACGCACCTATCCCGCAGGTAGATATTAGTACTACGCTAAGGTATTGTTAACTCAATCACTGTTTATTCTGATTATTTTAACAATCAGCACAATCTGAGACTGGTCGTAAGGCAGAGAGGGTTAGATGTTAATGAGGATGATGATTATTTATTAGTAGGATATAATGCAAAAAAATAAAGGTTTACGCAGTCTTGTATGTGGAGCACTTCAAGCTTGATTGCATTGGACGAGGTGCTATAAAAGAAACTCGCTCCGTAGACCGAGGCTAATTGATTAATGTGTTTAATTTAAAGCTTTAACGTTTCGTTATCACAAATGCTTGCCATATAACTGTAGTCAGAGTGAGATAGCACCCTGGCAATTGTTTTCGACGCTATGCTCTCACGTTGAATGGAACGATGATAAATTGTTTTGATTAAATTACAGCTCACGGTTTTTATAACAGAACACACACTACCTACGATGACATTATGCGTAATTATTACTTTCATCGCGAATTATTGCATATTTACTTTGAGCAGACTTTTTCTTTCTTGTCGTTTGTTCCGCTAGGTGCATTACAAAGCAGCATTGTGCGCGGTCAGCTCTTAAACTAATTAAAAAGTAGAACAATTAGTGTGGCTAATGCGACACAAATCACGTGAATGTCGCGTGCGATATTTTAATGTCGGTTATGTAACGATTGATTTGAAAATCGGTGCTTGAACCGGTTTTGTTGCATCACTGAGCACGCTTGCTTATATGCCATGAGAGGGTGTAAGTCTGTGCAACAGCTTTAGACTGGTCTATTAACGCAGCATCCGGTTCGTGCAAGGCACATATCAGAAATAGGTAAAATCACAATATCTTTTTTGGAGAACTACTATGTCATTGCAAAATGCATTAATTTTTATTTTTATTATTTTTATTTTTTTATTAAATTTTTGCCAACGGCAGTTGGAAGTGTTAGAACCCAAGAGAAACAGGAAGATATTTTCATTTCATGTCTTTTTTAAGATCGTTATCTATAACGACACGATAATAATAATTAAAAAGATCGCCTGATTACAAACGAATTTATATTTTGATAAAACCCAATGTTCATCAATTAGTGTTTATGGATTAGTGAGAATTATGCGATAATATTTGATTTTCTAAATCCATGTCCTAGTTATGTCCGCCCTTGTAGATTCGCTTTATCATTAGTATGATGTAGGTGTTTATTATATGTATTAAAACCTAAAATATGACGCTGTGTTAAAATGTCTGCTAATATTTATTTATTATTATTATTGTTTACCATTTTATTAACAGTCTTGATTCCTCATTAGGATTCTCTATTAGCCCATAGCCCGCACTACTGAGATGTATTACCAATTTTGCATAAGTACGAGCATATTTAATTATGAGTATAATAAAAGAGAATTATTGTCCACTTGTTGCTAAACAAATGATAACTAAGAGGACACCACCGCAACATGTGCAATTAAATAAGATTGTTGTGCTCTTTTGTACCTAACCTTTCGAGACAAATACTAAATTATAACAATAATAATAAATAAAGACGTAAGTATTTATATATTTATGCGAAAATAACTCTGTCTTTTACGTTTTCATGGCTAAACCGCTAAATCGATTTCTATGAAATTCGTTATGATGATATCTTGAACCTTGGGGAACGAAATATGCCTAAAACTGTTAGGTAAAAAAAAGGTCGAACGTGCTAAGTAAGTTCGTATGAGTCAGCCAACTCTGGTGACGGGGATAATAGCCCGAAGGCCTCCATCATGGCCTAACAACATTAAAAAAAGCCGGGACCGACTGCTTAACGTGCCCCCCGAAACACAGAAGTGTGAAAGGTAAATCGTAGGAGGCATAATAAGTGTCCGTATACTACGCGGAAAAAGTCGCGAGCAGGGACCTAGGTAAAATAAATACTTTACCTAGGTACTATACTCAATAAAAGACTTTCTAATTTATCGTTTTTGGGAATAGCTGCAGTTTGCATTGTGATTAGTCATGGACGGTGAAAGTTGTTTTCATAAACTTGTGAAACGCAGACGGATTATATAAATTAAGTTCATAAACTTAATTTAATTATGATTGGTTAAAGTTGTTTTTTCTCTTCGGTATTTAAAATTCCTGCCCGAACTTTCTGCGAAAGTAGAGTCGAAAAAAGTTAGTCATATCAAAATTTTTACAGATGGAATCAATTTTTATATTTTGTTACATCATGTAACCCGTGCAGTGCTCTCATACGGTGAAGGAAAACATCGTGAGGAAACCGGCATGTCCAAGAACTAAAAATTTGAAAGACATGTGCCATCCACCAATCCGCATTGGGTCCGCTTGGTAGATTAAGACCCAATCACTCTCGCCTGAGAGTAGGCCAGTGTCCCAGCAGTGGGAACATTAGAAGGCTGTCATGATGATGATGATGAATGTAACCCCTAAGTATAAATATTTAACAAAATTTTGGCACATAAAATCATATTTTGAAAAGAAAATAAATAATTTTCAATTAGCTGTGGGCTTGGTCCTCTGATGCAAATTAGAGTGTGGTCATCGACCATAGCGTGTAGCTCGGAAGCTCATCAGCTATTCGGAAGGCGTACAGAGTGGGTTCAGCGACCGGCTTCGGCGGTACACGGCCGTTCGTTGCCTCCGCTATTCGCTATTTACCGCCAAGGTGACGGCCTACCAATCTAGAGACATGTGCAAATTAGCAGCCAATGGTACCGACTTCTACATTCACAATAGGAGGAAAATCTATAGTAAATATGTACATAACCTGTTTGGGTTCAATAACTGCCTTTAGATCCCATACTGCGAATTATGATAAATTAAGTACACCAAGTAAACAATACCAAAGAATGCGAGGGACCTTCCCTTCAGGCATGCTTTTACTATATTTCTTTCAAGAACATAAGAAGGCATGAATGTAGCCTAATAACCTGCCCACTGGCTATTAATTCGCCTCGTGTAAGCTGTTATAGATAGTGATAAGTTTATAGGTTTGTACAAATTGTATCTCCACATGAAACTAGTTAGGAGTCCGTCGACCGGTGCCCATACCCAGCCTCTGACGATACGGCTGTTTGGACGAGAATGGTAGAGATGTCGGTGTGCGAACTGTATTTAAACTATTAAGAAAAAGAATATAAGATCGATTTACGAAATCGATCTAAAATACATAGTTTTTGGACACTATGGGTGGATTCGACTAACTTCTGGAATACCTAACTATTCCGCGGAATAAGAAATGTCAAATACAAGTAAACTGTCAGTTTTCTCACGAATTTATTAGAAGAATAGTGCCTATTCCAGTTTCGTCGAATCCAACCTAAACCAGAGACTATATAATATTTTAAGCACCAAAAATAGCAAGGCGCATATTTAAATTCTATATTCCTCGCTGGAATTCATTTAACTTTATAACCACTTTCTATTGACACTCCGGTATACATTACCTATAATATTACCAACACTTATTATAGCTTTTTTTCTAAAGTAGAGCTATTAGAACTATTATTATAGAGTCGTTAATAAGCTATTAGAACTTCCGTTCACTTTTAGAACTTGTTAAACTTAACTTGTAACTAAGCTTTAGGCACAGCTTTTGGTAGAACCTAAGTAGAGTGATAACATGCTACTTATTGACTATATCAAAAATATCTATCTATGTATTGTTTTGTATTAAAATATATATCAGTCATCTAGTACCCATAATACAGCTCTGTATAACAGCAGCTTACCTTGGGGCTAGGTGATGCTGTGTGGATGGTCTAGCATTATTTATTTATTTATTTATTTATTTATTATTGACTAGCCTGTAATCACGGTGAAACTTACTCATACGAACTTACTTACTTACTTACTTACGGTGAAACTGTTAGTAAACCTAAAAAATAAAATAAAATACCACCCAAGAATGCAACAGAATATTATCATGTAAATAAAGCTTGCAAAGCAGCCTTTTGCAAGCTGACTTTTTGAATTAGTTCGCTGTTTTTTGATCATCATCAGCCAATTTGAGTTAGTAGTGTAAAATTAATTTAAATTAATTATTTAAGAGTAGTAGAGTTCTCTGTGATAGAGCTCGTCCGGGGAAGGACTACCACCATACCTATTTCTGCCGCCAAGCAGTAATGCTCGCATTGCTGTGTTCCGGTTCGAAGGGTATGGTTTCCGGTGAAATTACTGGCACATGAGGCTTTCGATCTTAGCCTCAAGGTGGCAACCCGCAAGTAATACCTCTGGTATTGCAAGCGTCCATAGGCTGCGGTAACCGCTTACCATCTTGTGGGCCGTACGCTTGGTTGCCACTTCAGTTGTATAAAAAAAAAAAAAAAAAAAAAAATAGTGTACCTAACGTAGTAAAAGTGTAAAACTACATATAAAGTAGTGACTTTCCCTTAATAAATAGAGACATTAAGAAAAGTGCCACTGGACACATTCATAGCAAATAATTTTATCCTATAAAACTAGGTCAACATTAAATTACTCATTAGCTTAAGCATAAGGCTAGATCGTAATATTATTAAATACATTGCTAAACTGTATTTAAGAAATGGAAAAAAAATAGGCTAATAAACATCAAGAATGCCATAGCGAACGGTCTTGAGCTGCCACCATTCACCACTTTTTTTTACAGTTTTTTAACTGTAGCCGTTCCTTTTCCAGGAGATGCAAGATGTGCTGGACGAGGACTCAGACATGGGGGACTGGATGATCGAACGGGACTCGAAACTGGGCGTAGTGCTCCACGACAGGCTTATGACAGACGCGGCTCTTGGCGCAGTACCCATCAAGACAGAACACTCTTACAGTCTACATTCAGATGGCGAGTCAGAACCCTGCTCGCCACACCATACCAAAGTTGACGGTAAGATTTGCATATAGTCGATCCCATGATCCCATCTCCATTATAATGGGCAGTGTTCTAAAGAATTGTTTGATTTGATGCAAACAGTTTCTTTCTACCATCGCACCGCTTGCCATCGGCAGGGGTTCCATCCACAAACTCTAGAGCCAGGCTGGTCGCGCACAGTAAGGTTTCAGAGAAACTTCCTACCGCGAACACTTAGGCCGTGAAATGATCTCCCTGCTGAGGTTTCCTTTTTTTTTATTTATTTCTTATTTTTGAAGGTCGGCAAAGCGCGAATGATGCCTCTGGTATTGCAAGCGTTCATAGGCTACGGTTACCGCTTAACATCAGGTGGGCCGTATGCTTGTTTGCCACCTTGGTTGTATAAAAATTAAAAAAAACCCGCTGATACTTCAAGCTGGCAAAAACCTGTTCTGAGCTCACTGAAATTAATAATAAACTTTTCTTTGTATGTTTTAATAATATTTAACTGACCAAAACTTTCAACGCGTAGAAGAAAATCAATAAAATATGATAGGTTAGTTATGATCTCGTGATGATTATCATTCCTAAGTTCATTTTCACTTGCTAATTCAAGCCAGCTGACACAGAGTGACCACCAATCTTGGAAAATATGTTTTTGTTTTTACTCAATCCCTTGAGATCTCAAAATGAGGAAAACCAGAAGTCACGTTCCGACTGCCTCAGCAGAGTGAAACAAAATTGCTTTAACAAAACAAACGTCTAGAGCAGAGATTAGTCATTTCTCTGATATGGTTAAATCTGTGAACCGCCAATTACAATAATGATAACCTTTTTTTTTATCTTCGCTTCCCACCGCCTGTCCTTTTGTATGTTGCATGTAGTATTATTTTAAGTAACGGATTTTAATGAAGTTTTGATCAATAGATAGAGTGATTCAAGAAGAAGGTTTATAGCCCCGTGCGAAGCCGGAGCGGGTCCGCTAGTAAAAAAAATAACATCGCGCATAATAATATGGAATAAATGCCCACCTCAACTATACTAGTAATTTCGTAGCAAACCCCGGATGAAACTCTTGATATGTGGTTACTAATAACAAACGCACATAGAAATAATAATAGTTATGTTTACAGTTTACACTGAGTTATAGTAAAATTGACTATTATTCTCATTATTCCAGAGCATAATAGCATAAGCGCGAATAGTTTTCACAGCTGGTGATTCGGCTTTGTCCAAACATGGCGTCATTTCAGCCGAACGCCGATTACATCACTCCTAAAACGACAGTTGTTTAACGCTCAGTAAAAATGTTTACAAAAATAATAACGACCGACGGCATTGTTTCCTTTCTTTGTAAAAACATAGAAAGTTTCTTATGAAAGCTCTTAGACATCGATAAAAAGATAAAAGTAATAGCCAAAGTAATCATCAGCACGACATCGACATAGGTACTTATTTACCTAGGTTACAAGAATCACTAAACGTGCGTTAAAAATGGTTTTCTCTAAGACAATTTCAAGAACTTATGCTTGCTTAGCAATAATCGCTGAACGTGCGTTAAAATTTGTTTTCGCAGCAAGGTACTTATATAGGTATCTATAAACTTGTATTTAATGCTGAAACATAGGAAGACTCGTATGCACAAAATAGTAAGTTATATTGTGTTACCGAACCCAAATAAATCACCATCTATTTCATCATCATCCTAATCATATCAGCCGATAGACGTCCACAGCAGGACATAGGCCTCCCACAAAGAGCGCCATGACGACCGATATTGAGCCTTCACCAACTTCCTGCGACCGCTTTAATGTCATCGGTCCATCGAGTGGGGGTCTACTATCTATTTAGTTCTTGCTTATCCCAATAAATAGGATTCCTTATTTATGCAAGTTAAGGCTAGATCATAATATTATATTGATAAACTGTATTCAAGAAAGAGAAAAAAAATATATGCAAGTAAGGAAGTTTTGCATAAATAAGCGCATGTGTGTCCAAATTATTAATTAGAATTTAGAACCTAAGTTAATTTAAGTCTCTTATAAGTGAAATGTAAATTTATTAAGACAAATAATAAATACTCTTTAAACCGAATTACCTAGGTATTCATAGATTATGAGACTAGTATAGTTGTAAATAGTGACGTAAGCTTAGCTGCACTTGTACGATCCGTGCGCAGTGAGATAACTTTTGACTCGGATGCACTGCGTGTGATTATGACCAGATAAGCTCTTACTATGTTAATTTTGAGCATAAATATGAATCGATAACCTGGTAAAGGTGAGTTTTTTTTTAATGGACAGGTTCACAGCAAGATAAAAGGTATCCAACTTAATTTTCACTAGACTCAGTTTAATTATATAAAATAGGCACTTTAATTTTAATCGCAATTTCTCCCTCAAGGAAAGTTATAACTTACCATCTTAATTTTATTACTGTAGTAAAGTAGTTACTTTACTTACTTTTAAATTGTTTAATTACAATTATATTGGTACAGAACCTGCATCCAAAATATAAAAAAACTCATATCTAAAAACTCGAAAAAAATATTTTCTAACATTCATTTATATACAGAATATTATTGTTGTACCCTTTGTATTACCATGCATAGATTAGGTATGTGACACCCTTGCATACAATGTAGGTATTACTTGTTGTTAAACATGTTCACAGAGTGGCAAAGGGCCAAAGATTAGATTGTTATCCGGGTAAATGACACTGAATACATAATATGTGGTCAGATAATTCTTCTAATACGCTGCAATATCCGCACGTTTGTCAGATAAGTCAAGTTCAGCTGTGAAGCACGAGCGCAGATAACGTCAATGTTGATAGAAATGAGCTCCCAAATGTCCTCTACAGACCACAGATAAGTGCCTCTGTTATTACTTACTAGCTGTTGCCCGTTATTTCGTTCGGAACTCGAGAGCCGCACTTTTTCCGGGAATGGGCGAAATCAACTGATCACAGAGTGTTAAATGACATATAATATTTTTTTCAGAATTTAAATCCGTGCCATTTCGGAGCTATTTTGAAAAGCATATCATACGAAATCCGCCGTTGGTTGGAAATGACCACCCTAAAATGTATATCCTATCCGGTTATTATCTTGGTTATCGTTTTAAATTTGAGCCAAATCGGTTTAGTGGTGTTATAGAGGAACAAACACCCACCTAAACAAACAAACATTCAAACATTCGCATTTATAATATTATATAGTGCAGCACATAGTGTAGTAGACTATATAAGTAAGTACCTATTTCTTATTAAAGATACAGGTTTTTATTCCACAAGCCAATATTAGTAACAAATCTAACACGTACCTTAGTGAAGTTCGTTCGTTCGTTCGTTCGTATGAGTCAGTGGCCAACTCTGGTGACAGAGTTTTTAGGCCGCCCGAAGGCCTAAAACCTCATGTCATGGTCATGGCCTAACAACTTTGAAAAAGCCGGGACCGACTGCTTAACGTGCCCTCCGAAGTACGGGAGCGCTCAGTTGAAATTGCCACTGGCGGTCACCCATCCAAATGATGACCCCGCGGAACAGTGTTTAACTGGTTCGCCAGCTACGTCACAAGCGCTCCGTGAAGTGATTGTAACTGAAATTCGTTATATAACAGTTTTTATATTCCCTGAATTTACCTACTCGCCCATCTCGCAGTAGGTAACTTCTTTGTGGTAGGTAAGTACATAGGCATTAACTTACAATAGCTTATTATATTCGCAACGGTTTTTACCAAAAAAGTAGGCAGGTAGACAGTGATGGACACCTCATTTATCTTGAAATGTCAAGTGAGAGTCACGGCTACAAAAAGTTATAAGTTGTAAGTTTAACGTGTTCAATTTTGGGCCATACATGCATGAGTTGTCTGGACAACAGGTTAAGGTTTACCTACACTTACTTATTTTGTATTTTGGTACCTATCTAAAGCTGGTGTAGTATTCTCACGACTGCAAATAATAATAATTATTATATAATCCTGTTCGTGTACCAAACACTAAAACTGAAACCCTTACAAATAGTAAAAAGATGCGTTACCATTTCAATTTATTTAAATTTAGTTTAATGATTCACCTACTTAGAGTACAGTTAGCCCAGAAATATTGGTAATTGTAAAATAAATTTCCTTGTCGCCGGCGCCGCCCGTATTGTTGCGATGGTTTCATATCAAAAGCGGTTTTATCGAAACGTGCTTTCATATTTAAAATGGGTCATGTTCTTTTCTCTACATAGTACAAAACAAAGTCGCTTCCCTCTGTAACGCTTAGATTTTCAAAATCAAATACAAAATCAAAATCAAAAATTATTTATTTCAATAGAATTACAAGGATCACTTTGAAACGTCTTACAAGCTAGGGAAATTTACACCAGTTCCAACGCACCCATGCCGTAAAAGAACTGGCAACAACACCGGCTGGGTTCCTATCGCTTTTTTGGCATGACCCTTGCAGTTGCAGACCTTGAGTGCCGAGTAGAGTTGGAGCACATTCGTCCCAAGCTTTTTTATCATCTAGGTAATCGGTTGTTTTATAGTAAGCTTTTTGAGACAGTTTGTTTAATTAAGGTTTTAAATTTGCCAATTGATAAATTTTGTATGTCGCTTGGGACTTTGTTAAAGAAGCGTACACATTGCCCTTTAAAAGATTTACTGACCTTAGTGAGCCTAACTGTGGGAACAGCGAGTTTATTTCTATTTTTAGTATTAACATTATGATTATCACAATTTTTTTTAAACAGATTAATATTTTTGCGACCATACATACGATTTTCATAAATATATTGACAGGGTACTGTCATAATATTGATTTCTTTGAACTTATCTCTAAGTGATTCTCTGGGACCCATGTTATAAATTGCGCGAACAGCCCTCTTCTGCAACACGAATATGGTGTTAATATCTGCAGTACTCCCCCACAACAAAATACCGTAAGACATAATGCTGTGAAAGTAGCTGAAATAAACTAGTCTGGCTGTTAATCGATAAATCGACGTCGGTGAAATGACGGATCTTTTTGATTGCGTATGCTGCAGAACTAAGTCTCTTCGAGAATTTATCTATGTGTGGGCCCCATTGCAGTTTATTATCTAAGGTTATGCCTAGAAAAACTGTGGTGTCCACAAGGCCTAGCTTTTCATCGTTTATTTTTATATTAGTTTGGTTTTGTTTTACATTAGGTAGTGAAACGAACGCATTTCGTTTTATTTTCGTTTAACAATAAGTTGTTTACATTAAACCACCCTACAATTTTAGAGATTTCATTGTTTACTTTTCGCAGTTAGTCTCTTGTCGCATTAATTTAAATAAAAGTGACGTGTAATCAGCAAACAGTACAATCTCATGATCGTTTCTCACAAGCCGGGGTAGATCATTTATATAAATTAAAAACAAGAATGGGCCAAGTATTGATCCTTGTGGTACACCAATTGTTACCACTGATCCCGGAGAACGCTTTCCGTTTACGTCAACTTTTTGTATTCTATCACTTAGATATGAAGTGAGAAGGTCTAGAGCAACACCCCTAATTCCATAGTGTGGTAATTTTCTAATTAGTGTCTCATGATGTACACAATCAAATGCCTTAGATAAATCATAAAAAATGCCTAAGGCATCTTGCGATTCCTCCCAGGCTTCAAAAATGTGTGATATCAACTCAACACCGGCATCAGTTGTTAAGCGACCTCTTGTCTCTTGAACCCAAAATGTTTACTATCAAGTAAGTTATTAATACTAAAATGTCTTTGTAACTGAATAAGAATAAGTTTTTCAAAATTTTTACTAAATGTAGTCAATACTGATATAGGCCGAAAGTTACCAGGGTCAGAATGACTACCTGATTTGAAAATAGGTGTTATCTTGCTATGTTTCATTAAATCAGGAAACACACCACAGTCAATACATTGGTTAAATATAAAAGCTAGGTCAGGTGCAATGATTTCAATGAATGATTTCACAACGCTAACAGAAATGCCCCAGAGATCAGTGGTTTTTTTTTACATTTATCAGTTTAAATGATTTGATAATGTCATTATTATTTACATAGTCGAAATGTAATTGTATGTTGCATTGTGGTACATTATTTTTTAACAATGACTCTGCAATTATGTGGGAAGAGTTTAAAGATTTTGTAGTAGAAACTGGAATATCAGTAAAGAATTTTTCGAATTCTTTGGCTACTTCATCATCATGCTTAATATTATTATTATTAATATTTAAATTAAAAACATTATTCTGAGTCTTGACTCTTCCAGTCTCATTATTTATAATTTTCCACGTAGCTTTAATTTTATCTTGACTGTTTTTAATTTTTGAACATAAATATTGTGATTTTGCAACTTGACAAACGCTTTTAAACATTTTTGAATAATTTCTGACTTTTACTTCTAAACTACACGACGGATTTTCATGCGGTTTTCATCAATAGATATAGTGATTCTAGAGGAAGGTTTATACGTATAGTTATAACACCCGTGCGAAGCCAGGTGGGTTGCTAGTTTGGAATAAACAGGAGCCCTATCACACTAGCTGTTTGTACGCCTCATTTGAAATGAGGCGAACTAGCCCGAGGTACAGAACAGATATTAGTCCGAGGTTCGGTGTTTTACTACTCGGCGAGCACGCCGCATAACGTTACGTTTACGCCACGCCCACCGCTCTTTCCGTACCTGTCTCTATCAGCTGGTTTGTCTCGTTGAACCACCTTGCTAGAAACACGCTCACAAAGCGCTAGTGTGATAAGTAGTTACCAATCAAGCGCGGCGCGCCACGCCGCCAGGCCGGCCGGTAGACCGTCAGTAACCGGCTTTCCACGTGAATGCGCTTACGTGCTAGAAATCAACTGGCACAAGTTAATGAGTCAATCATGCGTCCCTGATCAATATTCATTATGTAATCGTAGAAAATGCTGGAAAAAACTGTTTCTGACTGCTCGGTGGTTGCCTTATAAATGCGTTTCTGTTTATTTATAGAAGTAAAAGAAGTTGTAGAGCCCTTTTAAGCTAACTTCTATTATCAAAGGTACTGCAGTTACCTACAATATTTACCGAGGTTTTGTGTCCAATTTCGAAGTTTTGTAAACATTTTCTTCGCATCCAGAAAATACCATCCTATTATAAAATATGGTAGCATTAGTTTACCAATCATTATAATAATGTGAAACCATTCATAATTCTCTCTAGCGTGTTAATTTATTTTATGCAAAACTTTAGAGAAAATTCTCAATGTCTTTGTGCAAAACGCAATCTTGTAGCATAATGCAATAAGTTAAAAGGTAAACCAGGTGTGCCTCCCTCCACGTTCCACCTGATCGCCTGCGCTCGCGCACTCTATGCAGCAGGAAGCGAATTAGCCTAATTTCAGCAGGTGCATGCATTAATAAGCAGTATCTATGGTCTCATCTTTTGTACTTACTACTTTCGACAGGTCAGGTGACGTCATCACTTCATACTTTCAGATCCTAGATGCCGTCAACAAATGCAATAAAAGTTCTGATGGTGTTGATGCCTTTAATATTTATTTTTTGCTCATAATAAAAATTACCTACACGAATTAGCTGTAAATATAAACAGTAATTTAAACCAAGTACCTACTTATAGTTTTTTTCGTTGTTTTCTACATTGTTGGTATTGCGGTAAATTTTTGGAGTAGAAAATCCCATGGATGGATTCGAACCCACCTTAGAATACACCAGCAAAAATATCTTTTTTTTATGTAAGTAGACCTTCGTTTGGCCGATCACGCCTGGTGGTAAGCGATGATGTGGCCGACGATATACCTATATTCTTGTTATTTCAGATCTCAATGTCTTTGTTTCAGATATGGAAGACGAATGCTACCCAGCGATGCCAGCGTCCGCTTGGAGCAGCCGGCGGCGGTCCAGCGACTCCCCACTCCGGGAAGTGAAGGAAGAGCCTAAGTCAGAGCCAGACTCCCCAACGTCTTCATGTCCGCCGTCGCCCACGCCCACCACAGCACTCGCACACCTTGACTACGTTATCGACCACACGGTGAGCAAACACGCAGGTTCAGAGTCCGTAGACACAGGGTCGCCTTTTGTACACCTCGAGAGTAGTGTTAAGTAGCCTTCAAAGTTTGATATAATCTATGTTGGCTGGTAGACACTAGGTATTTATTTACTTGATAGAGCAGAGATCGATGTGTAGTATGGTATGATCTTTGTGTCCTTAACCTTCTAAGTGGGGTCAGCACAACAGGTTCTTCTGATAAGGACCGATATTACTACCTTATAATATGCCATTTTCGCCACTTCTTATTGGAACGGTGACAACAGCTTTGTGTCTAGAGGTACTCTACAATTTTTTTTTTTTTTTTTTTTGTACAACTGAAGTGGCAACCAAGCGTACGGCCCACAAGATGGTAAGCGGTGATGTTAATGGATGCCAAAAAGCAACACAACCTCAGAAGACATGATTTTTGATAAATTCTGGATAGTTATTGGACACTCCACTATGACTAGAATCTTAAACTTAGACGAGAAGTTAATTATTTCCCTCAAATAAAAAATAATAATTCTTAGTTCCCCGACAAAAACTAAAGGTCACTAGAGTTTAAGTGCATGTATCTCACTTTGCAACTTTCACCAGACAGCTCGTGGATTCTGGTAGTATCTTAACGTGAGAGATAAACGATAATTATGCCCATAATTACTGTGGATAATCGTCTGTTTTCGGCAACTTTTTAGCGTGAAACAGTTATAAGAATACGCTGAAACTTTGCCAAAATTACAGACAAGAATCTTTACGATAACGATCTGAAATTGAATGTACTTATTGTTGGAAATGGAAATGTAAGGCCTGTCTTTTGCGAGAAGCAATTGACCGCGACGCATGATTTTAATTAACATTCGTACGCGCTTAACAATTTATCTTTGACTCAAAGACATTAATATGTTCGAAGCTTTGACTATATACCTTCTAGTAAGTACCTACTTACGCAAATTGCGTATTGATATTTTAGAACCATGTAAAAGATCTCCAAAGTACCTACTTTTTTTTCTTTGGAGATCTTTTACCATGGTTTAATTGCTGAAAATCAATCGTTCACTGTCAATTGGTTACATTAGATGCTTTAACCAATCATGATGTATAGCCACGATGTAGCTGTCCTTAGGTATCACGACGATCCAGTCCATGATACCTGTACCTACCTATATTACTAGTCGTGCAACATATTGTGGAATCATATTGCCATTTTTATGTGGGTTTTCCTCTATTAGGTTTTCAATCATTTGAGATGCATTTAGTTTTTCCTTCAAATCATATTCTCACGTGGCAAGAAGGTATAATAAAGTTACGTTCCTACCATAAACTTTAGCATTTAGATGTATTGATTACAGCGAACTCCTATCTTCAATACTTAATGCGTTCCTTATCTAAGTAAAACTCAAAGACCGCCGCACTATTAAATAGGTAGGTACTTACCAATACAAAAAGCGGCACTTTTCTATTGTTTTGTTCACACAACATAAGAATTTCTACATACATACGTACATACATACTACACACCGCATTAGAACAGATGCCCTAATTCATTCTTACTCTAACTACTACCTTTCAGCAACTACCGTCCCCAAAAAAACCATCGGTGCACCAGGTTTTGAACTCATCTTTAGGATTAGAAGACCCACCCCACCAGTAGTCTGAGAAGTGTTTATGGCAGAAAAAATCAATGTAGAATTTTGTGTTCCAGACGGGAACCATTCACATGCCACAAGCGGTGCTGCAGAAGGTGGGCGCAGCCGGCATGCCTCAGCTGCTGCTCAGCGCCGCGCCCCGGCTTGCCACCTCGCTCAACTCCAACAAACTATCCATTAAGGTCACTTCCAGCTCCAGCGGCTCAGGTGAGCTTTACACTTTGGCTATTGGCTAAGCTAAGCTATTCTTGTTTGACTGCCTCCAGGGGTAGAGGGTACATATATTGGTATGCCAACGGAATGGTTTTGTTTAATACCAAAGTTAAACCAAGTTTTGTATAATAAGGCATCGATTGGATGCATGATGAAATAAAGCCCAAAAAGTTGCATGAAATCTGGTAGTTTTTAATGAAAGGGCCTCATTAAAAACTGTGTTTTTCTCCAGGATTCAATCTGCCGCCGACACCGCCGTCGTCACTTTCCTCCTCAGACAGCGAAGGCGCGCTATCTCCCTCGCACGAAGCGGCCCCTCCCGCCCCCGCAGCCGCGCCCTCGCGCCGCGCGCATCTGTACGTGTCCCACCACTCGCGGCAACCCATCAACACGCCGCTCATCAGCACACAGCCGGTAAGACTGAAGTTGAAGCGACTATCTCTTTCTTCTTGGAAAGGCGGACTCTCCATCGCACAAATTTTTAGTTCTTGGACGGTTTTCACTCGATGTTTTACTTCACCGTTCAAGAGAAGGTGTTGCATTGCGCAAATACCATTTTTCGAATGAAATCCACCGATTTCAATCCTACGATCGGAAGTTGTTACACCAGAGCTCTTTGATCACCAGCGCCCTTAGCCTATCAGTTCAACGAGCTATTAATAAAAAACAAATTTGGTTTAATTACAGAAAGGGTCGACGGGTACTCTACTGCTCACAGAGGAAGAGAAACGCACGTTGCTTGCCGAAGGTTACCCGGTGCCGACGCGCCTGCCTCTCACCAAGGCTGAGGAGAAGTCCCTCAAGAAAATAAGGAGGAAAATCAAGAACAAGGTGAATTATAATGAATTATAATAATGTTGTTTGATTGTATAATAATAAATAGCACTTTATTGAGGACACATGTAGTACAAAAATACTAAATATTTATTCCTACAAAAGTCGTATCGCAAAGAGCAATTTCTTACTGACTACCTATTTAAGGCACAATTGTATGACTTATTCATACTTGTTTATTAGGGTGATACTATTAAGGTCCAAAAACGGCCAACTTTATAGACAGTGAATACTAAGATATTATCTTTGGCTATCTTAGTTACATTTCATGGAAACATGCAATACGAGAGGATTCTGAGACAATGATGAAAAGTCATCATATTAATATGCTTGTAATTTCATACCCTCAAACCGGAAAATAGCAATGCGAGCATTACTGGTGGTCGAAATAAAGAAGAACTCTACAGAGATCTACTAGCTTAACCTACCGTTATTAAAACTCCAATTTGATATCTTGATTTACGTTACAGATATCAGCACAAGAAAGCAGACGCAAAAAGAAAGAATACATGGACCAGCTCGAAAGAAAAGTCGAGATCCTGATTTCAGAGAACACTGACTATAGGAAGAGGGTAGAGAACCTAGAGACTAAAAACGCAAGTTTGCTCAGTCAGGTGGCCTCTCTGCAGGCGATCGTGGCACGCGGTCGGAAGTGATGTCGACCAGCGCAGAGTGACGTCACACCTCGCATTGCCGAACCCAGCTGCAGTCTATACATTCCAACACAAAGCAGGGTTCCGTAACCCAACGTCACTGATCATAAACTCGTCTGCTGCGCCACACATTACAGCAATCAGCAGACTGCAATCGGGCTGTGGGATGAGAAGTGTTTCTCGCAGTTTCAAATACCGTTTGTGAATTAGCGCTTTTTCGGAGTGTATTTAAAATGTATATTTTTGATGTATTTACATTATCATGTGCCGGAAGTGCAAAAGGAGGAATTCGTTAGCGTTGGAATGGTTGCTCACTATACTTATTTGTAAGTAATAGGTGTTTCTGTGGTGCTGGATCCGTTATACCTGCGTTACGGTAATAGGTATACAAACTGTCAAGTGCCACACTAGATATTTATTTCATAGTACTGGAAGGATAGTTTTCGTCTGAGAGTGCGCCTTGGACGACGGAGGCGAGACGATACGACAGGGAATATACTGGGCTCTTAGATAAGAACGTTAGATTACGCGTGTTGTTTGAAATCTCGTAATATATTTTATTAGTGCTGTAAAAGCGATACATTTTTAAGTTTAATATATTATTATGCGTGTTTTATCAATGTGCAACTAGGTTAAGGATTTTAATTGTTACCCAAAGCATACATTATATTAGTATGTCGCTGTGTCTTTGAGAGATGACGGACTCGACTCGCTCCTTTATTTTTTGCAGTAGGTAATTGATCGTAATAAACGAAGAAATGGGCCTAATTGCAACATCGACTTTTATGATTTAGCTTGATGAATGTGTGCATGTGACATGTACAGCTGTGGACTATCGGAAATAAAAGGCACATCTGAGTGTTTCGGTAAAGTCATACATACATCATGAGACTATTCAAAGCGTTCTCAAGTATTGCGATATAGTGGTGCGTGGTTGTGGTATCGATATCATCGTAGCATAATAATGTAAGACGGGGGTTTGTACAGTTTAGGCATCCGCTCGTCTTACCGGTTAATATTGAATTCCATGAATTTGCATTTATAGCGAAATGTGTATCGTCCTAGAGATTTTACCTTGAGTTTAAGATAAAGTTAGATTTTATGTATCTAAAGGACTACATTTGTATGACAAGTATTTTCGGTTTATGTCTAGTCTCTCGTAGAACCGTTAAGGTCTCATTATAGAGACCTCCTGTAAAGCAGATTAGCTGTATTAATCTCAGCTTAAATGCGCTCTGTAGATCGACAAGTACAAATGGCATGCCTTCAGCGAAAGAGACGCATCTTACAAAGCGTAAGTGCTACTTGCTTTGTGAGCGGAGTTATCTAAACAGTATTTTATTGCAATAACCATAACGTTTAATTTAATGCAGCTGTTTCTTTCAAGTTAATAACATTCTGAGTTGGAATCTCCGACGGTCAGAGCAATGTGCTTAACTGGTCTTGCCAACAATAATTTAGCTCAGTATGCATGACTGCCAAACTACTTTTTATACTAATTTACTTGTTCTTTATAACATTCTCTTTTTACACTAAACATTCCATACTTACCTAACCCTATCTAGAATATGAGTGACTTAAAGTGAGCTCGAGTACTTATTATAGCACTATTATAAAAAAATATATCGTCTTTTAAAAATGTAAATGACCAATTTTAACATTGATGAATGTATTCAAAATTAAAAGCTGTTATAAAAATATCTAGCTTAATTTATATAAATTTAGCCATTATGAGAAAATATTTATTACTGTTAAAATATGTGTAAATTATATAATAATTGTAAGTAGAAAATTATAAACAAAAATGCATCTTATCTCATAGTTACACTGTTTGATGTATCAGAGAGTCACCTATATCATAATAATTATTTTACTGTGTGTGCAATTACTGTTCTCTTTTTAAACTTTTTAAAATATTCTTCCTATATTATTTAGGTATAAGTATAAGATGTTTTATTTATACTTCTAAGTGCTGAATCAATTAGTAAATCGACATAATTTATCGTCCGATTCAGATGTTTCAAAGAATTGAGATATATTTTTAAGAGATTTTTTCATATAGATATTTAGAAATTTCAATATGGTATATTATCTTTATCGCTATACGAGTAAGGTCTCTAGTTTAGAGTATGGATTACCGACATTACAAAGTATGATGGAATGCGCGCCTGCCTAATCAATTGCAGATTTTATATATCAGTCAGTATATATAATGCTGTACGTCACATAGAACTTAGAACGATATCGTATCCTCTACTTTATTTTGGTAGGTACCGACTATGTTTAATATTAAAGACATTCAATTCCTAATATGGCATTTACCGTCTACAAAAGAGTGATTTATATTGAAAACGTCTAAGTAAATTAAATAAAGTACCTAGTTGATATGATTAACTTATGCATTGTTTGAAGTCGCTAAGAGCAAGCGTCCGCGACCAGGTGAAAATTTTATAGAAAAAAACTGTAGGGGAGGTCAAAATGCGTTCATTATATAGAAATGCGCCTCGATGCCGCCTAGACGATTGCTGTTAGCGACCTGCCTTAGAGTGTGGACTGTCACAGGCGCAAGGTCTGAGACAAAATTCTTGAAAGTGAAATGCCAAACAAACCTACCTACTTATGTTATAGAACCTATGCATCGCACATTTTGGGTGACAATGTTCTAAGATTCATTCGAGATTTTTTAGGAAATTTAAATTATTGATGGGGATGTAGAATCCAAAATGTTTTAGAAAAAATGTATTTTTTTTTCTGGTCTCGAATGAGTCTAAGGTACGTTAGGACGGCGTATTGTACCCTCGTGACACAAGACATCAAACAAATAAAAGTCTTTTTGTTACAAGGTTTTTACTTCCAACAATTTGTTTGTATAAGTGTATTTTTATGTAAAGTTTTATTCGATAAAACTATTAGCTGTTACCTTGAGTCATGATTTGTTAAATCGTTTGTTTTATTTTTATTTTCCAATGACATTTCGGATTTTACTGTCACCCTTTTGAGCTAATAAAGCGTCAAATATTGTAAATCGATGGTTTTTATTCAATATTCCAATATATTTTATATACATTCATGTACTTAGCTGCTAACACTAAAATTAAATATACTAATTTAAATTCCTTGGATGGAATTTAAATTAGTTACATTCGCATGACATAATGAGTATCTTAGTTCTATAGAACAAATTGGACAGTTTTTGTTTCAATAGTTCTAACAATAGAAACAAATTAATCGAACCTAGAGCCTAAGAGTTAGTTACAAGCCATTTGAGTACTGACAGTCACTCAGTCTTTATTCAAACTTATTATGCATATCGAAAAGCTATTTTACAAAAATACGTACAAAATATTTCCATTGCAGGCATCATTATTGCTAAAAAAAACATTCCAATCCATATGTAGGTAGCAGTAGGTACCTGCATTTGTCGATTGATTCGATAAATGTATAGGTACTGCTGAACGTATTTCTCTAGACTTTCAATTTAATTACAAACAAAAGTATTTTTATTGTATTGAAAAGTTAATTGATAAATTCTGGCGTTATTTTGCGATAATCCATTATAAGATAAAAAAATCTGCTGGAGCCAAAGCTGGCTCCAGCGCTCGAAGGAGGAACACGTCTGCCTGAGAACAAATCGATGGTTCTAAACTTCATTAGCCTAGAAGACCCACTTATTATAAAGGACCATTTCAACGGATAGAATAAGCGGTCAGTCAATAGCGTAACGTATTTGTATACATATCCAGATAATCAAACATTTCTTCACTAGCCCAGAGGACTTACTGTAAAGGTGCTGATCACATTTCAGCAGCATAAGCGGTCGCTTACAAACTAATAAAAACTTTCTTCTTCGCCATAACATGAGCTATAATCACCCAGAGCGCTGTGCCCCACACCGCCTCGATGAGGTTGAGGGTGTGCGTGCGCATGCGCGGTACCCTCCAATGGAAGGGGAAGAGATGCGCGCACACGGAGTGGCCGACGTAGAGCGCGATGGCGTTGAGGCCGGCCGCGCGGAAAGGCCCGCCGGCCCATATTCGCCACGCGTCCGTCAGAGTGTAGCAGAAACTGAGCAGGACTAGGCAGCATGCTGAGGTCACAAGCACGAACGAAATTGACCTGCAACAAAGCAGTTTGCTAAAATATCAATAACTCTGCTTACTCTATAAAAGTGTGCCGCGAGTATCATGCGCTTGGATCAGAGTTACTCGTTATTCGTTTATCTACACAAGTTATATTTTGTCTCATTTTTTGCTCCATATTCTCTATATCCTTACAATGAAAAACGGGATTAGGTGAAGCTTACCAAGAAACAGTATCTGGATAAAAACCATGTGGGACTTTTCGTTGTAGCAACACTGGAAAAACGCTAACACGCACTGCTGATCAAATACATCCCACACAGCTGATGTAAGGCAAATCGCACTACTGATTCACTGCAAATAGTACTGGTAATTTAGTTACCAGTACTATTACAACCTACACTGCTGATGTAAGTCAACTTACACTGCTGACGTTACACAACTTACCACAGGTTCTTATTGATGGGCACCACCCCGTGCTCTCTAGAGAAGCCCGCTAACAAGGCGCCGGCGAGTGCGAATACAAGCGCCCACGCCAGCCAGCGCGACACGCGCGCCTTGTGCGACCGCTGCAGCAGCACTGTAGCTCCCGCCTGTACCCCTAGTAATACTTGCACTGCTGATGTCAGACAACCTGAAAGCAACAATTTATCATTTGACAAACACACACAAAAATTCATTCTGGTGACACAATGGAAAATTATATTTTGATAAATTATTTTTGACGCAACGACTAGATAACCTTTGTTCATAAATGAAACTATAATTTAGCGGCTCGCTAAATATTGTAATTGTATTTCTTTGTCATTCTTCATTTCGATGAACAAAGACGATGACAGGTTTAAAAAGATAAAGAGGTTTATGGTATTATTATGAATAACGCCGTAATATTTTGTTGACTTGTTCAGCGGTAGTTATAGAAAAAACCACATACCTAACATGCCTTTAAGGCTAGTCACGGGTCCTTCGTAGACCTTTCTGGCGTCGCTGTGCTGGAAGAGATGGTTCTCGCCTAGCAGCAATTACTATAGAACAAACAACATACCTAGCAAGCCTTCAGGGTCAGTCGCGGGTCCTCCGTAGACCCTTCTGGCGTCGCTGTTCTGGAAGAGATGGGACTCGCCCAGCAGCAGGCGGTCGATGTAGCCGGCGGCGCCTCCGCTGCACTCCGGGGCTACCCAGTCGTCGTGCATGCCACCGGGGCCCATGTACCCACTGAAACCAATCTTACCATGAGCAACTGATTCAGATAAAACATGCTTGAATGCATGAATGACTAAAGGATTGATAATACTTTATTAAAAACTATAGGAAAATGAAACTTAATAAAAAAAAATATGATAAAACATAATGTAACATTTTACAAATCAAAGTACGGGCGGTCTTGTAGCTAGGTTTTGTGGAAGCGATTTCTTTTGTCTACCTTTGGATGGAGTGGAGAGATTCGACTTTCTGTTTTTTGGTACGCTTACTCAAGGACTTGTCTAGAAAGCCAGTAGGTACTTACGCAGGGCAATCCGGATGGTGAACGACAAAAGTGATGACAGTGTGGGCCGCCACTAAAAAGCCTGCTAGCGCCCAGCACCATACGCACGACAGGACGTCTTTGAGCGCCTGACCGCAAGCACCCTGACAATAAACCAAATAACTTTTATTGACTTACATCGGAACTAAGAGAAGGTATGACTGATGAGCAGTAGCCTCAGAACAGCAATTAAAAAGCTGTAACTGTGTGTTTTAAGGCTCAACCAATTAGTGCATGTGTCAACTAATTGCACCCGTAGTCACTGCAGAAATATAAATTAATCGCACTGCTATGCTGATATAGCACAACACACACAGCCTATGTTAGACAGCTTGCACTGCTGATGTTATACAACTTACCACAGGTTCTGATTGATAGATCGGTACCGAGATCTAAAAACACGACATCGACACGATCGGGAATCAGAGCCGTCCCACTGAACTCACACGGTCATAAGCCTTCATCATCACAGCAACAATCACACTCCTCAATATCTTTGTCACACAGAATGAAATAAGTATTGTGAGAGATCTCACCCTTGGTGGTGTGTAGTATTTAGGCGCTGTGAGTGCGTAGAAGCCTGCCGCCACGAGGTAAGCGACCGCTAGCCTCTGCAGCACTCCGAAGATACGCAGCTCGTGTAACATGTTCGACCCGTAGATCGTGTTCAGCGACATTCCCAGTAGGAACATCATGAATGACCGCTGGAAATAATAAAAAAAAAATAGCAAGACGCTTAAAGGTTAGTTGTAAGCACAACGTTGTAATAATCGGTGATGTTGCGGGAGATTCTGGCTAAGCCACAAGAGCTGGTTTGATCCTCGCTGCAGTACATAGGTTTGCATGATCTGCAAATGTTGATGCCTGACTCGTTTATAATACCTAATAGGTACAGGGATGCCTGGTAAGATCAAGACAAGGAAATGTGACTGATGATCTAAGTTTGTGGTAACACTCTTCTCTTCTCGTATATGTTATCGTTTTATTTGTTTGTTTATTTATTACAATTCAGAGTGGAATTAAAATAGACACCGAAGAAAGAGGAGGACGGGGGTGAACACATCCCAAACACAAAAGTTGCAGGCATGTGCAGAGATTAGTCTCTGGGTCCTATTTCACAGTTTCGCCTCGTAGTATTTGTCAATATCATACATGAGTGGTGGTACCTATACGCACGACCGTTACGATCATTTGAATAAATGATACCAGCCTCCTTTCCGATCTTTATCTCAACCAGGCCACGACGCCAGTGGGTCAGTTATAACAAGTGCTAATGACTCATCTGATCTGACTCTAATACCTACCATTCAATTATGTAGGTACCCCATTTGATAATGCATTGATATGATGACTCCACCTTGATAATTGGTAGATACCACCAAAACAAACCAAAAAATATATAGAAAATTCTGTGCCTATGAGAATGCCAAGTACCTACCGAAAGCGAACCGAAAGTGTTGTTCAACAAATCAGAAGTGTGTTTGTTTTGTAAGCATGAGCAAAATGTATTCTGTGACATCTTGTACAGTTTATGAGTAAGTTGAAATGGTCGTTTCCGACGTGGAGAGATCTAAGCGTTGCGCCAACACGCACGCCTGAGAATTTCCAAGGAAATATTCCGCAAAAAAACAAACTTGGCAGTAGTGCCGCTTGCGCATTGTGAAAGATCGAAGCAAACTCTGAATACTCAATACGTAAGGAAGCTGATGTAATTTAAAAGTGAACGTATTGCGTGCAGGGAATTAAGCTGTCATAGGTGACATAGGTACCTAATGGGTAAAGTCTAGACTAGAGGAAAACGAGTTTAAATTTCTTCTGATGGAAATTGACAGCGTTGTTGGGTAGGTACCTATCTGTTGATTTCTATGTGCATGAAGTAAAAAGTTAAGAATGTACCTATTGATCAAAGTGAAAAGGTGTAGGTTGGTACCTTCTTTACTAGGTAGAAGCACGTAGAAGTCTTGGTGATGATTTGTAGATGTAGAAGATAGCTTGATAGTTTGGAAGATACCTAGGTACATCATAAAGTTATCAAAATTAATTAATTAATACTAGAATTAGGTAAGTACAGTTGTTAACGTCATCTTATTTCCACTCAATCGTATGCACTGAAACTCATAACTAACTTACTGCAGTAAAAAATTAAGAAATAAACGGAGCACGTTTTTACTCATAAAATTGCTATCCTTTTCATAATACTACAGGTTCTCAAAGGTTAGCAACCCTTTAACTCCGTAAGTTATTCCTTAACCTCGTTCATGTAGAAAACAGTTTTTCAGCATGCTTCGTATTATGTCTTCCATCGGTGAACGTATAACAGCAAGATTTACTCATTATAACAATATACAACATACATAGGAGCACTTAGTGGTCTGGTGGCAATGACTCGCCATTCTACCCTGAGATCGTATATAGATCATCGGGTTCGGACTTGCACAATCCATCAGATTTTTTAATTCGAAATATAGTGTGCGCTATAATAATATGTGCTCTTAAAGGCGAAGGAAAATATCTTGTAGATATACTAGCCGGCATGTTCATGAACTAATCATCCGAAAGATATCTGCCATCCACCAATCCGTATTGGATCTGTGTGTATGTACCTATAATTATGCTTCTATCATTCTTGCTGGAGAGTAGGCCAGTGTCTCGATAGTAGGCGCATTAGAAAACTGACAACATACATTATAATTACTTAGATATGTTTGTTATGTCCAGATTGCATTCAACATAGCTAGTTGAAAGTTCCTATGCGCTAGAAGTTAAACGGATATTCATAGGACGTCCGAAAGCTTGACGTGCCTTTAAAGAAAAGTATAACTTATGTATAGATAAATTCTACTATTGGTCAACATTTGGGCGAATGTTTCGTAAATGAAACACAAACAACAAGCTTACTAAAGTAAGCTTTCTAGATGGGCATTATTATATGTAGGTAAACGTTTATATGCTCAGCAAACAGATGTGTATATAACCACTTCAGCTTGGAACCAGTCTTCTTACAGATATTTGTTACGTATTTATGAGCCTATAGACTCTGTAACAGTACTTGCATAATTATTACCCATGTTCTTGCGTATGTCTGGAGAAATGCTAGATGGCCTTGAAGAGTTTAATGCTTTTACGTTTAAAATTTATTTTATTATATTATTCTCCAACTTATTGCGATCGAAAAGCTTTCACTCAAGAACCAAAAGCGAGAGGCTACCTCATTTCAAGCACATTAATATAAATGTACACAATTATTTTTGTGAATTAAAGAAATTGCGTCATAAATAAATTATCTTCATTATTATAATCGGTTCTTAAAGGTCTTATTACCTCTATTTATCTTTTATTTTGACGATTAACTAAATCTCACTAGAGCTCATAATAGTTTGTGAAGATGTTTGAACACACAAGTCGAAAAAAGCAGGTTCATTAGTTAGACACTCCTTCATGCACCTGATAAGGGAAAAATTTTGGGTTAAATAGAACCTATTATGTTTTTTCAGGCTATATACACATACCTACCTAATTTCAGTAACAAACATACAAACTTTAGCATTTCTAATATTTAGTAAGATGAGATTTAATATGTGATTCGAGTCAAATGGATAATGCATGGTTGCGTGCAGCGACCGCAGACTGAAACAAGTATCCCGGGAAGGATGTAAAAGGCAGTGCAAGATCTTGTTTTTAAAACTTTATTGAAAACCAGTCAAGCATCTTTTTCCCGTCAGCACAAGACCCTAGCCTGTTCTGTTTTCAAGCACAGCATGGAATTGCATTACGTAACTTTACGCAATTTAATCTTTATAACAGTCTCCTACCATTTTTTTATTGTCAAAAAATTTTGTACCATAACTTCAATAATTATTAATTTCATGGTACAACATTTTTTGACAATTCAGTTTAGGTTCTAATTTGAATCGCTCTAAGAGTTCATGGTATGGGGGCAGGGCGTAACTAAGAAGTTAGTAGCTATAGGTATAAGTACTTGGAAACTAGTTTTATTTCATTCTTGTGTCAATACCCCGCGAGTTAACGATTTTGCTTGACTTACTAGCTAGAGTATTAGGCTACGATGCTTACGGCTCGAAATCGTTGAATTATTTAAATTTATGTTTTGAATTTATTTCATTATTTACTCATTAGTGGCAAAATCAAATGGCGCAACGAAATGACGATTTATATTTTTTATTATAAATTAATTGAAAAGAAAGAGTAAATTTTTAAATAAAATAATTATTCGGTCGATGGTTTAAACGAATATTTTACCTGGTGGTATGACTCTTCAGCAAGAGTCCGTCTTGGTGGGTGGGTACCACCGCAGTGTCAGATATTCTACCTCCAAGCAGGAGTGTGCAAGCATTTCTGTGTTTAGGTTTAAAGGGCACTGTAGCAAGTGAAATTACTGGGCGAAAGAGATTTAACAACAATGTCTCGGGGTGATAAGCGCAGTGCAGTGCCACGCAAACACTTAAAAACTTTAAGCTTTGGGTGGCACTGCATCTGTAATAGTCAGGCGTGGTGCTTAGCATCAGGTCGGCGCCTTGATTGTCTTGCAGACATAAAAAAAAAAAACAAGCGTATTATGTATCAGTGACCAAGCCACGCGGTCTCCACTCTATGCAAATTTTACTTACCCTGACAATATGCAAGATTATCTTCCATCTCGGAATACCCTTAGCGAAAGCACTCTTCACAGACAGCGGGATACAAACGCCCATGATCCAGAGGAAAGCGGGAAACACGAGGTCACCGGCCACAAGCCCGTTCCACGTGGCGTGTTCCAACCACCAGTAGCCGCCCGCACCGTCGTTCACGAATATCATGAACACTATCGCTATCCTGCAAAAGATCATACATGAAACAAGAAAGACAGGCTCATGTAGTACCTACTCAGTCTAGTCTAGTTAGTCTACTCAGGTTTTGGTCATTTTAGATCATGAGTCACAAGACGGTCAAGTCGTTCGCCGCAGTATCACTTTTGAAGTTCTGCGAGTCACTTCACTGCACTAGTCACTCCGAGATGTAATTTTCACTTGCTACAGTGTCCTTCAAACCTAAACACAGTAATGCTTGCAAACTAGTGCTTGGAGGCAGAATATCCGGCATTGCGGTGGGGGTACATAGGTACCACCAGGTAAACTATTTGATGTCTGTGGTTACTCAGGATATTATGAAGATTGGAAAGATCTAGGGTAATAGGAGTATCCAACCAAACATGTAGCTGATTGAAGCATGTCCAAAAATATTCCATCCAAGAAAACATACGTTACGAATTACGATTTATTATTATTACAGGATCAATAGTAGTACGTAAAGTTCACTCACCCTCTAAACGTGTCGAGCGCTCTCAAACGTTGTTGTATGACCAATTCCTTGTCTCCATACCGTAGTTTGCCAGTACTCCTTACTCGAGATATGATCAGTTTCACCATTCCATACAAGAGCCATATTGTCAGCAATAACCCCAGGAGAAGCAGCAAAGCTAAATGAAATACAAAGGTACTGAAGTTTACTATTGCAGATTATTCATAGTTTTGTGTTGTGATGTTGACCTTCGCTACTACGTTTGAAACCACAATAGGGCATCAAGAACGATCACAGAAAGCACTAAGAATACCCACTTTAAATCGGTAGCCGTTAGCTCTATTTTCATTGACTAGCTGCGCCCATTTCCGAAGCGTAATCATGACCTAACTTATTATCTACTCGGTGTCAAAATATATCTAATGGCCTTGAGGTTCAAACAGGTTCATACTATTGGAATATTTTGCAATTAATTAAATTCCGTTGACGCTATTTTATTATTTGGTTGACGTTAGATCTCTATAGTCAGAATGCCCAGCAGGTAATATATAAGCAAAATGCATAAAAACACTAAGAAACCGATCTCATTTAAATTCATTCTCTGACGAAAAAGTTATATAAGATAAAAGCAACTGAATATAATAATTTACGTTACAGACAACTTATTATGCTATGGACCGTAAACACAGTAACAAACTCAGTTTGTTACTGTATTAACAGTCTTTAGCACCAAAACGGGAAGTGTCACGGCCTTTTATATTGTCATTTTTTAAATGCAGATATTCTGATCATCAAAATGCATAACAATGCCAATTTAAGGCATTCACTAAGGCCATCATATCATAATATCAGTTATTTTATTAGACGTCCACTGCTGGACATAGTGCTTCCCTCATAATGCGCCAAGATGACAGTTTTTGAACTTTCACCCATCGAGTGGGGGTCGTCCTTCGTTGGGTGGCCGTACTCGTCGCCCTTCGAGAATCTTTATTCCCTAGGGGTTATCAGTTCTGCTATTTCTAGGTCTGCTCACTGCCACTTCAACTTGCTTATCTCAGAACTAAGTTGGTGACTTTAGTTCTCCTACAGATTTCCTCGCTACGGATTCTATTGCGTAGTAGGTACTTCTAGCATAGCTCTTTCAATAGCTCACTGTGCAGCTCGAGCTTATGAATGAAATCAATAGTTACTAATGCCAGTTATGTTAATAATTGCAATGCTCAAATAAAGTTTGCACGTCTCCTAAAATGGTGGGTATTTAATGAATTTTATGTTTCTTAATAGTACCTGTAGCTTAATTTACGTTTAATAATAAGATTGTTACATTGTAGGATTACACTTGAATTTATAATAGTTAAAATAAATTATGAAATAAATTGAACTTTTAAAATTGAAATAAATTTAGTCCAGTATAGTCTGTATAGTAATAAACATTTCAAAGATTCATGCGTTCAGTAGGCGTCACTGAACTTCGATATGAAGTATACCAACTTGTTTACTTCATACCTTATGAGATGAAACTATATTTTTTACACTTGAATACTCAAAGATAACCACAAGATTAGGATTAATCAATCTCTTGAAAATGTCCAGATAGCATTTTATCTGCGAATGTAAAAGGTTACATTGTCAATTTATTCGGTTACTGTTCTGCAGTTGGTGCTTTAAAGATGAGGGTTATACTTTGTGCGTTGCTTATGGTTGGCTGTGTGTTTGGTGCTGAAGTAAGAGTTGATCCTCTTGTCCTGATCAGTGGACAAGGGCTGGTAAGCGGCCAAAAGGCGACTGACGGCGATTACTCTATATTCCTAGGAATTCCGTACGCCTCAGTCGACGAAGATAACCCATTCGGGGTGAGTAATACAAAATAATATTGTCTTTGTGTATTTTAACAGAAGTACTGTCTCTTATTATTTATATTAAGTATAAAACAAAGCGCTTTATGATAGTCAAAAGGTGAATGCAATTGAGTTGCGATAACTACTTAGTAAGTAAATTATTTTCCTTTATTTTCAGGCCTCACATGAGCCCGCTCCGTTTAGAGAAGTAATTCATCACGCCAACGACGGTTCAGTACGCTGCCCTCAATTGTCATCCGACATAAACGCTTCTGCTGACTGCCTGGTACTGAATGTTTTCGTGCCAGATTCAGCTAGCTCCAGAAATCCGTTGCCCGTCTTATTTTGGATTCATGGTGGAGAATTTAACAGTGGTAGCGCTGGGGACTACAGTGGTGTTCGAAACATTGTACGACACGATGTCGTTGTGGTTGCCATCAATTACCGTTTAGGACCTTATGGGTTTTTGTGCCTTGACATCCCATCGCTGCCAGGCAATCAAGGCCTTAAAGACCAATTTGAAGCACTACGTTGGGTAAGGAGAAACATTGCGTCATTCGGTGGAAACCCTTACAATGTCACAATAGCGGGTCAAGATGCCGGAGCGGCATCTGTTTTGCTACACTTATACTCAAGGAACGAAAAGCTTTTCCATAAAGCTATAATAGAAAGTGGCACACCTCAGAACGAAGGCATGTTTGTAAATGGTGATGAAGACGCTGCTATTAAACTGGCAGCACGTTTAGGTCTTAACACGACCTTCTCTGAAGACGCAGTGGCGTATCTTAGTAATACTGACCACAATTTAGTCACTGCAGCTGCTTTAGATTTGGAACTAAATCTCAAGCCGTGCAGGGAGCGATCTTTTAGTGGAGTTGAGAATATTGTTGAATTTGATCCATATGCATTAACTAATGAGCAGAAAGTTCGTAACACACCAGTCTTGATAGGTTATACAAATAAAGAACACGACTCACTGGATGATGAATACTATAGGAGTGATCCTTTCTACGCAAAAGTAATTAACAATTTCGAATTGGATGAAAGTGAAGCTTTGAATGCTGCTAGGACCGTCCAACATTTCTATATTGGGGACGAGGCGATATCTACAGGTGTAGAATCAGAACTAAAAGATTTCGAGTCAGATTTTGATTTCAATCACCCAGCGCAGAGAACGATCAATCAGCTGCTTAATGAGAATGCTGGAGCTATTTACGAATACTTGTTCAGTTACATCGGTAACTCTGGAGCGGAGGGTGCTGCTCATTCTGCTGAACTGGGATATTTGTTTGAATTGGCTCATGAAGAGAGAACTGCTAATGATCAGTTGATTATTGATCGTATTACATCTTTGTGGACCAACTTTATAAAATTTGGGTAAGTTCGATCTTTCCAAGCTTTTCATTATTTCGATTATATTACGTACGATTCTAATTTTTGTAATAACATTTCAGCAACCCAACACCTACAACATCGGAGTTAGTTCCAGTAGTTTGGCCAGCAGCGTCGATAACCACCAGACCGGCTTTTGTGATAGACATAGATCTTCGCGTTGAAGGCAGAGTGGATCACCAGAGGTTGGCTTTCTGGGATCTCTTCTATAGTGTTTATGGGAGGTACAGTAAAATAGCCAGACAATGTATGATAGTGGCATAACTGAAAAAATCTCGCCAAATATCTGATATACCTACCTTAAGTGGACTGATAAAACTTGTGAAAATATTAAACATTTAATTTATTGATTAACTAAATAAAGGCATAATAATAATGTGTTAACTTTGGTTTTATTGTTTTAAAAGAAGAGAACTACTCGTGAGATCTAAAAAACAAAGAGATCAAATTATTTAATAAGACGCGCGTTCCAAGCCCGAGATGAATTGAAGCCTCAAACGAAATGTCTCCGGAGACCTTCGTTTGTGGGTCGTCGTCAGCGGATGGTGCTCATCAAGACAATCGCGCAACAAAGGACTGGGGCCAACAACCGCGCCGCCCACTTCAGTTCAGCACACTGACGAGCAGTAGGTATAATATGACGTAGGTATGTATGTATAGTTTGCACAGCGGATCTAGGCTTCCGTGAAGTTAGCCGTTTGTGATGCGCAAAGACAATTTAGTTTGAAAAAGCTCCATTGCACATCGAAACGGCAAATTTCACGACGGCCGAGATCCGTTGTGAGAACTATACCTTCTCTACCTTCGACTTAATCTTCTTGAAACACTTTTTTTATAGATTAGATCAGTATGACTGATGATATTTCTCCTTGAATGATAACAGGCCGGGCCATTGTGTACCAAGTAGGTAGGTACTTTAACATTTTCTAAGTACCGGTACCGACTGAAAATGCTAAATGATTAGAACACATAGATTTTTGCACGCATTAAAAGCTCATTAGAGCTAAGTTTTCACAGTTTCTGAACTTGGTTTAAGCAAGAACTTGTATTAATGCGTCTGTGTTAAAAAATAGTAAGTGACTAGTTTAGTTACCGATCCCATAAGTGGGTTTGATTACGTATCTTTATTAGGTGAGGATGACTTTCATCTGCGCAAAAAGCAATCAAACATGATTATGACATTGGTAATACCACTTTCCCCCAGCCCATCGCCACCGCTGTATTAGTTACGCCAGATTTTCACAATTTTCTCCGCCTTCTGGTGCGTGACTTCGATCTATCTTATCAATCAAACAATTATCAATTTGTTTTGTGATGATTTGTTGTGGTGATGGGTGACTTTGTACGACAAATAAAACGTGACTATCTAATTTGAAATTGTTAATTCATTGTACTTATGCAAGTAATTATTTATTTGCAGGGAATGCATTAAACTCTCGTTCTAGAGACTATTAGTAATTTACGAAGTAGGGTTGACATGACATGACACATGGGAATTTCCAAGGTAATTGATTTCCACTTTGATCATAGTTTACATTCTAAGTTTGTGTTAATTAAGTAATTGCAAATCACAGTAGAAAAGGGCTATGTAGATATTCAACGAGTAGTTTTTCGTAAACACTAGTATATTGATGTAGAACAACTTTATTTTTGGTAGGTAAGGCATTAGTTATTAGTTAAGAGTGTAGAAACTGCATAAGTGCAAAGTTATCTTCGAATGGGCACTATCACGATGCAAGTGATACCTCGATACCGATCATCTCGTATAAGGAGGATAATAGTGAGTTTGCGCATTTGTATGTCAAGGGCTTCGATTTTACAATGCAACAACGTTATTTAAATTCAATGTGACTGTGAATAGCCGTATGTGTTAACTTTTCTGCACCTTTTTTATAGTTGATAAAATAAAAAAATATTGGCGGACATTAACACAGCGCCATCTAGCTTCAAACTAAGCAAAGCTTGTACTTGGGAACCAAAAAACTGATAGAATAAGTATAGTGTTCTTTCAGGAAAGGAAATACAGGAAAATTTTGATAACCGTTTTCTATCGATCTAAACCTGAGGTCAGACGGACATCCGATCATGGCTGAAGGTATAAAATAAAAAAAGGTAAAGTCTGTGACCCTCCGTAAAATATTTATGCTCTAGCACATAAATATACATTAACTTACGCATGTAAATATCAACAGGATCCTTGACGGTGCTGACGTGGCAGCCATCTTCGCTAGCGTTCAGTCGGTACACTCCAAACTGCTCCACTTGTGGCCTTATTTGACACAGTAGTCCTCTGCAAAACAATAAATACAATACAATTGGCAAGGGTATTCAACACGGAGCGAAAAACTTACAAATAGAATCATGTCAAAATCACATAGTCATCTAAACGCGGGTGTATTGGTTCTTTCTTACTTTATAAACGACCATCTAGAAGGAGGCTTTTCGAAAATATAAACCAAAATGTTTACACAGATGACGTTTTGAGTTGTGATTCCGTGTATTATTAATCTGATTTCTGAGGTGCAATGGTTCCTCTTCAGCAAAAGTTTTGTTGAGGACTTTCAATCTCTTTAGCTAAGAACAAAAAAGTTTAGTAGGTTTATAGTCTTGAAGTAGCTACGGTTTTTTGTTTTCCTGCATCATTTACATTTACGAGTAGGCACACTAGTTCCTGTGTATTTTGATAAACAGAAGATTGCAGAGAAAGTTAAACCAACCTTGGTGGCGCGGTGGTCTACCGCAAGATTGGGAAGCTAACCTCTACCTCTAGGTTGTGAGTCGATGGAGGACAAAATAAATGTTGGCATAATCTGCAAATATTTGTTCCGCGACCAATGATTTTTCAACGTTTTGTTCGTAAACGACCCATGACGAACCAAGTAACATAGCTCTGTGACCATATAGACAATCGCGTATAATGTAATAAAATACTTTACAAAAGAAACAAATGAATGCTCACGTTGTATTGCCAGCAGTGACGTATTGTTCCGAGTAGTCAGTGTACACTCTCCAGGTTGACCGACGGACTGTGCTTATCACCCACCACTCTTCAGTTCCTGCGGCGACTGTTTCCTGCAGCTCAAATGGACACTACGCAGAAATAGAATGTTCGTATAAAAGTTTTGTTTTGTTATGTATTTTATTGACGATTTTCCGTAAAATTTTGAAGACTGGCGACTCAGAATAATGACGAGCAGTTAATTTTAAAAGAAATTTCAGTATTTATTTAAGTATCTCATGCACGAATACAGAAACATAATTATTTGAGATCATATATCAACTGTTTGAGACGTCGTATACAGTATTTTAACAAAAAGATAATAAAATTTGTCTCACGACGGTTATCGAACCAGAAACTTTTTGCTAGTAAATAAAACTAAGTAATTAAAAAACCAGAGGACGTCATTTCTATAAAAAGATAACGATACCTTAACTTATGAGGTATGGTCATTGAGATAATGTTTAAGAGAGTGCTAGTTAGTAAGCTAAACTTGCATCACGTTTACTTAAAATAATCCGCCACATTTTGCGAATACTAAAGCTTACTCATATTTCAACAATTGCGGGTTCAAGGCTCGCCTAATCATAACATTTTTGGAATATTATAAACTAAAGCTATTCCAAGTATTACAGACACAGATAACTACTTATTCTCATAGCTTTTCTTGTAAATCACAACAAAGTAAATAATTTGTTGCTATATTACGAGTACCTATAATTCCTTAAGGTGAAATGGGAGTGTAGAATCAATGGTAGAGGCCGAAAATTTTTGCATAGGTAGGTACATTTGAAAATATTTTATTGGAAAAGGCATAACCTCTAAACAAATAATACCTTCTACCAAAATACGCGTGGACGAGATGGGTGTTAAATTATAGCTAAGATGGCTACAGAAATAAATAAATAAAATAAATAATACATGAAATAAATGTTAATCAGAGATTGTATTATCTTACTAAATTGTTTCATAATTCACTATACAACATTGTAATTAGCCGCTGAATCAGAAGATAATTATTTCTCTGCTCGGTGGCATACAACGCATACTTGACATAGATTTGCAACTTCTGCACGATAGTCCGGTGTTGACTATGTATGACTATTGAAATATCCGGTTTATATTTTTTAATGAAATAGCAATTGTTTTGCTAGCAATCAAAACTTCATTTGAAGTTTTCATCAAACGAATTTGTGTTTAACGCGGGCCCTACACCTACAATAACATTGCGCAATATCACGAATTGCGCAATACAATTGATCGTCTAGGGTTAGTATTGTAGAAGTATTGAAGTGACTAGGTACGAACAATGAAAGTTTATGAGAGTCAAAGTTGAATTTTCAACAATTAATTAAAAACCTAAAAACATTTTTTGTGATATAAAGATTAACATACATGGGGTATTTCCAGATACCCCTGGATCTGATGAATAAAAAAATAGATTTGGACCACCCTGTATTAATATTTATATCGGTTACCATACGATCAAAACTGTTCTAGAAGCTAGTTAAAAATAATAATATTAATAAAAAAATACTTTGAGTTTATGTTCATTATATGTTTATTAATTCTATTTTATGCTAAATGAAATCAGATAATACTATTGTAACATAAGAAGGTATAATTATCGAATAGAGGGAGAGGCCATTGAGTAATTTACAGGTAAATGTTGTTAAAGCATGAAATGTTTTTTCAGGAAAACCCCATTATGTTATGACACATCAGTCGAAGAGGTCAATGCCTCTGAAGTTTCATTGAACACCTTTACGATAATAAGATGTAAATACTTAATCGTCCAAATCTTTTATTCTCTCTTTTCTAAATTATTATTATAAATAGCGTCGGCGTCGTTTTATATGATATATTTACAAAAATGTAGACTCCGGAATTACAGTAAGCCCGATAACTTTTTCTGTCTTTCATTGCATTGTAATTGCTTGGAAGCATTGTAAATCAACAAAAAAATATAAAAACCGCGGCTACAGTACTACGATAAATACGGATATTGTGTTATACATTACCGTTTGCACTATATTTAACACTTCAAATTATTTATTCGTTTCGCTAGGCCAATGATGGATGTTTTTTGTTCCAGCACCTATACATTATAATTGGCCATTTTGCGAGCTAAAATCATTTAGTTAGGACAAGGCGCATAATCAATATTACTAATACACTCATGTAAAATAAATCTTTTTTTTTTATGTCAGCAAGTGACAAGACAATCAAGGCGCCCACCTGATGTTAAGCATCACGCCTGACTATTACAGATGATACAAATCTGTAATACAATCATAATTTTGATGTCAGTAGGTAGGTAATGTTTACAAACATTTTCTCCCATGTTACGCAAGGCTGGTGTTTGCTCAAAGGAGCAAAATCATACATGATTACTGTTTGTTGTTGGCACATTCAATCAATAATTTGGTATCTACAATGTAAGAGAAAAGAAAAGACCAAAATACTTCCTCAATCTAAAAATAAGATTATTACCTATTGTCGAGTTTTAGATGATTTTAAGACGAAAGATGGCGTGGCGTATTAAGAGGCCTTTCCAAGATTTAGCGATATAATTCATGAAGTTTGCCTGAATATATCTTTATATAGTATAAGTAATAGTGTGCGAGACGAGGAGCGATACATCCTCCCTCCATAAGCGCTCAGCGCGGTTTGAGAGTCGGTACTTCGATCGATATGATTATAAGTGCGCAAAGGTGTGATTTGAAAAAATTCGTATTAAAAAAAGTCAATGCTATTAGACAATTTTCTTTGTTGTATTTATTTAATAAAAACTTAAACTTTAATTTAGTAGGTGTATTTTTATTGTAAACTTCTTACTTTAGCAGAAATAACATGCGTAAAATTGGGAAAAGTACGCGTTTTTTAGACCGTCTTTTTTCAAAAATACTGAACTAACATGCTGTATTTTTCTCTGTACACTTAAATTTTAAAACTGTGATTATTATAATTGCATTTTTGGAAATATGTTAGACTTTGTTATTTCATAGAAAAAATGATCGAAAGTTGACTGGAATTGCTCATTTTACGAAACGTGCGTTACTAATTATTTTTTTAATCAGTTGTGTCTTGAAATTAATTAATATTTGCTCTGTTGGCTTAAATTTTAAGGGATAAAGCTTTTATATGTTTTTATTTTCGTTAAAATATCTTCAACACACGAGCCACAATAGTGTTCGAAACTTACGGGCTACAAGAAAATTCAAGGATTATCAAGGATAGGGCTCTTAAATTAGAGAGTAATAGCCCATTTACACCATACCATAATTGCATGCAAGAATTGCCTTGTCACATTGATTTTAGAACAAAAATGTTCTGAAATGAAATTAAAAAGGCAATTCTTGCTTGCAATTATGGTATGATGTAAATGGGCCATAAGCCTAATACCACTAATACCCAGCATTCGATCCCAATGGGAAAATGAGATAGATTAGATGGAAGACGAAAGAACGGTAGGTATCGGTTGTGTTATTAATACGAGTAGCTAAGAAGTGTAGCAGCTGTAATACAGGTTTTACCCAGCACGGCTGCTAAAATACTCTTAATCGCTCCTTGTAAAATAAAAAAAATAAAAGTACCTAAGGCATTTGGTCTCCATGACATAGATTGATACGGACAAGTGCCTATTCATAGATATATTCTAAACAGATAACTGATAGATGACATTGATTGATAATTAAAGATACCTTCAAAAATAACTATTTCTCATGGTCAGGAAGAGTGCTTTTACTTGTTTAATTTATTACTGCGTTAGTGAAATACTGCACCTATAGTGTAATATGTATAAAATACCATATAATTACTTCACGTAGGAACTACTTAGGCAGTGGTTTTACCCGCGACTTGTATGCGTAATGTTAGATAAGGGCAGCGGTTGAATTTTGAAAAATCCTTTTTTTTTATACAAATAAAGTGGTAACCAAGCGTACGGTAATGATGGTAAGCCGTTACCGCAGCCTACGGGTGCTTGCAATACTAGAGGTGTAACTCACGGGTTGTCACCCTGAGACGTAGATCGAAAGTCTCATGTGCCTGTAACTTCACCGGAAACCATACCCATCGGACCGGAACACAACAACGCACAAACATTACTGTTTGACGGCAGAAATAGATATGGTGGTAGTCCTCCCCCGGACGAGCTCTATCACAAAGAACTCTGCTACTCTTATTATTTATTTATTTATTCTATTATACAGGGTTCTAGAAATCTACATTATTACTATTTATTATTAATGTTTCCACTGTTGGGACACTGGTCACTCTCAGGCGAGAGTATTGGGTATTAATCCACCACGCGGACCAAATGCGGATTGGTAGATGGCACATATCTTTCAAATTTTTATTTTTTGGACATGCCGGTTTCCTCGCGATGTTTCCCTTTACCTTAGGAGAGCACTGGCATTGCGCACATACATTTTTCAAACAGAAAAATCCATTGGTGCACAACCGGGTTTGAACCCACGACCTGGGGATCGGAAGACGGAGGCACTACCACTAGGCCACCGGTGCTCACAGGTATTTGACATGAGTAGGTATTCTAAATTTTGGCAAAATTTAACTGTGAATACTATAGATTTACTCTCCAAGTGAATGCTTGTGCCCTAAGCTCTAACATTCACTTGGAGAATATATCTATAGTTAGTTAAGGTTGTCTGGAAGATATCGCTATTTGCGATAAAAACGCTCATTGCATTTCCACAATTATTTTATGCATTGCTCCTATGTTTTTTATTTCTAAAGATGTGGTGTGCAATAAAGCGTTTTATATTATATTCTCTAAAATTTCACTTTTGTATTTTTATTTATCTGAATAATATTGAATATACGCACTCGAAAACAATCATCAGAAACGGTGTACACCCCCACGTCCTTGGCTGCAGTTCCAACCATATAGGCCTGGTCCATCTTCAGGTCAGTCACGTTCGGCCCCCCGCTGTCGGAAGCTCCCGGGTGCTCCAGCCATGATTGCACCAACTCCTTATACCACCCCCAGGTATCATTCTCTTTCATCGACTCGTTCATTTTGCACTTTAAGCAACTTTCAACTTTAATTACAATTATAATTGAACATATATTTTTTTAACAACGATTAGCATTTTATTATTTTGTGCGAATTTTACACGTTTTTATTTGTTTAGCGTGAATTAGTGGACGTAGAGAACGTGTGTACGTGGGTAACCGCGGGCTTGCACTGACGACGCCGGCAAAACCGGTGCGGTGAGGGCTTCGCATCTCCGATCAACATAAATGCACCAGTATACATAAACACACTGATAACTAGTTATAAGTATGTGGTACGTAATTACCTTTCATCAGATCGATCTTGGAAAAAATGTTGGAACAATCGTTTGAAAGCGCACTACTCATACAACATAATACTACGAAGATACGTTTGCGGTAACATCAGATTTCCAGAGGCTATTTAACATTGAATAAAACTTTTTACTTTTTTCCTAAATTTCTTACATTGTATTCTTCAAAACTTATGAATCGTTGATTCGACAAAATTTTAGGTTAAGGCTATACAATTATGTCCTAATTCAATAAAATATAGAAAATTAATCCTTAAAACTAGTGATCTTATTGCAATCGGATTAATTAATGGAATTTATACTAATGGTCCAATCCGTGGCATTCAGTTAAATTAGCAGTCTCAAGGCATTAGGCGGCGCGAGTTGCTTTATTTTAAGCGTCGGGCGTCACGCAATATTTGAACTATAGTAATACATTTTTTAAAGGAATCTTGACTAAGGTGAAACAAATGTAGAATAGTGAAGTTTTGAAAGTCAAGTCAAGTCAACAAGACACATAAATTGGCAGAATTTATGTAGGTTCATAGTCACACAACAAACAGCCATACTCCACTATCATACAAAAAAGCAACAGACAAGACAATGCGTTTCATTAATGAATAGAAAATAGCTCACAGAATGTGGTGAAATTCAAGGGTAAGTAAGTTCGTATGAATCAGTGGTCAAGTCTGGTGTCAGAGCAGTTAAGGGCCCGCCCGAAGGTCCTGGCCTAACAAGGGTGTATATATACGTATGTAATATGTAGTGGACAGCGTTTTATAAGTTTTGAGAGAAAACGCCCGTGTTATAATATTTTGACGAATTATTATATTTTGATCAATTAAAAAGCTTCTGAAGAGTTTCCCACTCATGAGACTGAAGCGGAAACTTATGGACATGTGCATTATTGTGCATACCTTCCGTATTCAAGGTTACAATCGAGTATCCTATAAGGGTAGGTACTCTATATGTAATGTTGACGGACCTGATTCGATTTTACTATATCTAATAAATATTAAATTTATTAACCATTTTTACGATATCATAATATACTACCAGGAATGAATATCACACTGGATATATTATAATATCGTCTTTGTCAAAATATCTATAAATTTAAACTAAAGTTTTCAAAGGAAAAGGATGGGCTAACCATTTTTGTTGCATATCGAAGCCCCAGGAGCTTTTAAGTATGAAAGATGACGTTTATGATATACCTGGCGAAGAGCTGCCCAGGATCGGAGGATATGAGGGAAGCCTTTGCCTAATAACACAGATAACATAGATTTATAATTTTATGTTGTGTTACACGAGTAGAGTAATTTTAAATCTGTTCTATGCTACAAGTGTTTGCAATAAATAATATATTATTAACTAAACATAAATGGTAAATCATTCTTAAATTTAAATATATAAATATAAGTAATGTGGATCTCACGACCTCAGTGGCGCGGTGGGCGAGTGCTCAGTTGAGAAGCAATAGGACCCGGGTTCGATTCCTGCTTCGGAAGTCGGGACAAATATTTGTTCCTGGTCTGATTGTTGTGGTACTATAATAGTACTCGTAGTTTCTGATAACCACAACACAAGGAATCCTTGTGTCAGGGCTATGTAGGTATGTATATGTTTGTTGGGTATGTAAATGAGTCAGCATTACTGCCTGTACCTACAGCGCGAGCTAAGCTGCGGGAGGAAGTTAGTTGGAAATATTTCGACAAAATAATTAATAATTAATTTAATACCTGGGGATATTCAATCATAACCACCTTGATTAAGGATAACATTGAACCTAAGCACTCAAAAAAGCCCAATGTCACGGTCATCGTAAGAAACAAGAAACTATTAATTATTCACAAACTAAGCTCAGTATCCGATGCACTTATGTCGGTCCAGTCCAGTATAACCTTGAGCAGTTCACGGTTTAACTGGCATTCAAGATACGACCTTCTGAGTGGAAACCTAACACATCGGGTTAGTCTACTGATTGCCGGTGTCTCGACCACTCGTATTATGTGAACACCCGAAAATTCTCACCGCTATGAGAGAAATCGTGATAAAGATCTTGATGTGTGGGTTTGCGCTTGGTGCCCAGGATACCGGAAGTCCAGCGGGGCTGATGGCTGACTGTGAGTTGCTTTGAGGTGGTGGTGTCATTATAAGGGACTTTTGTTTGGACAGACTGTCAGGCTACAGGTGGGTGACGCGTTTTTATTATATCTAATGATAGTTTATGCATTAGATTAAAACTCACAAATTACTTAGACACAAAACTGTAATTTTAGAGGCTTGCTAAGTGTTGTCTTTACTATATAGTCATTCTTAAGCTAATGAACAAAGACGTCGATAGATTTGAAAGACACAGACTAACAGAGGTTTAATATACGTTACTGAATAAAGTCCCTAGACTTTAGGTAGTAAGTAGAAATAATTATTCAATACTCGCTACACTTCAAAAAGAGAATCAACACATGAAAACCGAAAGTTATTAAAATATTATATTATACTTATGTAAGTAATATAATAAAATGAAAATATATATTTTGAAACAGCACACTAAAGCAAGAAGCGCAACATTTTTAACCTTGAATTATTAAGTAAGATGTAAATGTTACTGTGAAAGTTCGAAATGTGAATTATTCACAAGTTTCTCAATTTGTGCCATTAGAGGTTTTGTTATGTAGAAAATAATTAATTTAAAACTCATATTTATATGAGTTCTTAAATTTAAAATAATAATTTTCATATTTGAACTTTCCCTCGAGTAGAACCTACCTCGATTAGTAGATATATTATAAACAGGAGATTTTAGATGATGATGGGACAACGTAGTTTATTTCACAGAATATAAAATAGTTAAGATAGTCTGTCCAGAATCCAACACAGACACAAACTGCGCCAATATTGTACCTACTTAGTAGGTACATGTTAACATCAAACAAATTTATGTTTCACAGCATCATCCATTTAAGTATACAATATTTAGCTAACGTACATACCTATTTACCTTGATATACGATACATTGCCCTTGACTTTACCTCTCAATGTTATCCTTTCGTAAAATAAATATGTAGGTCGGCAAGTACTAAATACCTCAAAAACATGTGCATTACGTACTCGACCTAGTACGTAATTATTTTTAGGGTTTCGTTAAAAATAATTCGTTAAAATCGTCTTTGGGGTAAAAATACTCTAAAACGGTGACACATTTTATTTGCTACGCTCTGTTGAGCTACAGATACAGTAATGCAACTCAACTCACCCAGGTCCAGGAATGAACCGCAGCACTACATTCTCAGAAGAGACTCTGCGTTCCTTGTATGTGGCGGTGCTACGCCCATCGCGCAGCTTCCTTGGACATCGCGAGACAAGATGCCAGCTCAGTGCCAGAGGGGCAGCGTGTGCTGGCAAACATCTCAACCTAAGGAAAGGCATAACACAGGTAAATCCATGCGATCGACGACCTCAGCGGCGCGATGGACCAGGCTCAGTGCAGAATCGTTTTTGCTGCGGTTTGCATGTTCTGCAAGTATTTGTTGTCTGTGTTGTGGTACCGTAGTATTCGTAGTGTAGGGTTTCTGATTGACAAATAGGTACTTTTTGTAGCTCTACTTGCAGTGTGATGGAGTAGTTACTTGTTGCTTACAATCAAACACATTTTCCTCACAATTCAGCTTCAGACTACGTGGTAGTAAAGTAGGTACCTACTGGATTTGGAAATAGTAGTCAATGACTTTACCGTAGGTAGTAGCGAGAAAATAAAAACAATTAAAACGAAGGTATTGCGTGTGTAGATTAGTCGGTTTTGCACACGTTTTGCAACCTGTAACTCAGTATAAGAGACCCTAGAGCGTACATACAGTGTACTACGATTCATTCAAAATTAATTCTCAAATCACAACCGACCAAATTTTCGAGATAGTTGTTTTTTCAGGGAGACGGCGACGCGGGCGGCCGCTGTGTTCGAAAGATAGAGGCATATCATATTGAACAAAAATTGTAAAGAAACAAGTATTTCAAAACAAACTCCATAGGATAAATGATAAACATGGGGTACCAACCCTAGAAAAGGTTATGGCAAGTACATCTCTAACTTGTGTTTTCTTTCATCAGGTGGTAATAAGTGGGTACATGGACGCATCATTCTCCCCTCTAGTCAGATCCAGTACCAGCGTGTACCTCTCCCAAGGACGGAATGTCATTATCGTCGAGATTTTCCCTATTTTGGTGCGCACGTATCCAATGTGAGTTGGTACCTGTAACATAGATACTGGTAAAAAATATTCTGTAGCATCTGTAATCAAAGCCAACAAAAGTTAGCTGGCTCCCTCTAAGTAGAACTAACTATCATCATCATAGTCTACTATTGGGACACTGCGGCCTTCACTCGAGCAAGAGTCATGATCAAAAGAGTAGTAGAGTTCTCTGTGATAGAGCTCGTCCGGGGAAGGACTACCACCATACCTATTTCTGCCGCCAAGCAGTAATGCTCGCATTGCTGTGTTCCGGTGTGAAGGGTATGGTTTCCGTTGTAATTACTGGCACATGAGGCTTTCGATCTTAGCCTCAAGGTGGCAACCCGCGAGTGATACCTCTGGTATTGCAAGCGTCCATAGGCTGCGGTAACCGCTTACCATCTTGTGGGCCGTACGCTTAATTGCCACTTCAGTTGTATAAAAAAAAAAAAACTTCTAATGTTCCCACGGCTGGGACACTGGCCTACTCTCAATCAAGAGTGATTGAGTCTTGATCCACCACGCGGACCCAATGCGGATTGGTGGGTGGCACATGTCTTTCGAATTTTTAGTTCTTGGACATGCCGGTTTCCTCACGATGTTATCCTTCACCGTATGAGAGCACTGGCATTGCGCACATAAATTTTTCGTAGCGAAAAATCCATTGGTGCACGACCGGATTCGAACCCACGACCTTAGGATCGGAAGACGGGGTCACTACTACTAGACCACCAGTGCTCGAGCAAGAGTGATTAGATCATAATCCACCAAGCGGACCCAATGCGGATAGGTGGCTCTGTGTTGGTGGGCAGGATATTATCCTTTATTCCTTGATTTGAGAGAGCACATCCATTTTTCGAAGAGAAAAATCTATTGATGCACAACTAGATTTGAACCTACGACCTTAGGATCGGGAGGCGGAGTCACTACTACTAGACCACCATGCTCTTTATTTACCAGTTCTTTCTAGGGGCTATCTAGATCTGGTAACTAATATTTAACAAAACAAAGATAAAACCAGTCTTATATAAGCAAACAAAGACTATGCAATCAACAAAGACCCAGTTTACATCAACTGACGACATTGTATTTTGTGATGTAACGATACGTGAGTTTCCGATACGATATTGTACCGATCTTCATAGTGAAGTACTCACACGAACTTACTTTTTTTTATCGGTGATACTGATATCGATGCTGATATCGATACATGCTAAAAATTTAACATTGAAAACAAGAGGCCAGTCAGAAGATAAAAATACCTAAATAAAGTTAAAATACTCAGTATAGTGTATCTGGACACTATTTAATTTTAACATGATTTAACCAAAATTTAAAGGAAAATAGTTTCAAATGCAACAAAATATAAATCTAAATAGACTGTTTTTTACACAGGTACCTACCTAGATATTACATTACACCTTGACTTTGAACAGCAGATCTGCAGCAATGTATAACTGTAAGGTAATTTATACAGAAAACAAAGTTTATTTAGGTTGCTGACAGCATGCTGCCAACCACTCGCGCCACTCGCGACAGTGTCATCCGTGTCGGCGATTCCGATTTATTAAAAGCTTGATCGATATCAGTATCGATATCGTTACACCTTTAATTGTAATAACATAAAATCATTTCAAAATAGATTTCAAGATATTTATTTGCATAAATAAGTGTTACAGAAGGTCTTAAAAGTAATATGATTTAATTAAAACCTAGAATACACGCAATATTCTTTAACTGCCCAAATTGCCACGCATACCTACCGATTATAATTCCGTTAGCTTTCAAGGGCAGATAAAGGAAATTGCATGTAAACAGGTCAATCTACAGATGAAACTGCGATTATGGTTAAAGTCTTGTTACACATACACCTCAGTATCGCAGTAGACGAACCTTTCTTTTCCTCTGTGGCACAAATTTTTGCATGATCTGAAGATTTGATAAATGAAACCAAAATACAACCGGAACTACAGAAAATTATCGGGTGTTGCTTTTCATTATCTACAATACTACAAGAGATACCTACTGGAACAGCTGCCATCAACTCCTCTGGTCCTGGAGTATTTCTCTTTGCAGTGTGCAATCCTATTAGGTACCTACCCCATTTAGAATTCAAATTAGAAATCCGCCTATGATCGAAGCTAAGGTACATAAGTAGAAAATAATAACGTTGTCAAGCGGCAAATATTGTATTGTTGAATGGTAATTTAACTGCTTTCGTCACCATCACTCACGGACAAGGCGGCTTCTTAATAATCGATTGAGCAATGTGAACTTGAGTTCATTTCACTGTTGGGCCACAGCTGTCGAAACTGTTGTGTATGCCCTTTGAATAGGTACCTTTTATTTTTACAGGGCAGCACGAACCACGAAGCCGCTAGGATACCTCCTTGGGGAATTTATGGCTGCTCTTACAGAAAAAGGCTTATCTCCTAGCCGGTTGGAGCTCGTAGGCGGTAGCTTGGGAGCACACGTTGCTTATTTTGGCGCGGTCAAGTATAGAGAGTTGACCGGCAAGAAGCCTTCTAGACTTGCTGGTAAGGATAAAGCATGACAAGCCTTCTAATGTTCTCATTGTTGGGACACTGTTCTCAATTGAGAGACGCGAATTGGTGGATTTGGAATTGGTGGTTTTTCATGTTTAGTTCTTGGACATACCGACTCCCTTAAACGTAATATTTGGTCATACCTGGGAACAGCTTTTTACTAACAAATGAACTTTTGGCAACCGTAATTTGTATGGGAACTGCACGCAATTTTGACTGTATTCTAAAATCAGTTGTAATTTTTGACCATGTAGCTTTAGATCCAGCTGGGCCGTGCTTCAGAAACCTACCAAACGAAGAGCGGCTGAACCCCGACGCCGCTGAAAAAGTGGACGTCGTGCACACCAACATCGACGGCTTTGGCATCGCCGACACTATGGGACATATCGATTTTTATGTAAATGGAGGTGAGTTATTTTAGTAACAATCTAAAGAATAGAGCATAGTTAACTATGTGCGGTGCTTCTAGATGCATCTACAATGTCCGAATAGGTACAGCAAAAACATTGGGTATAGTCTTGCCAACGGATATTGGCTGTCGTGAAGTTAGCCGTATCGATGCGCAATAAAGCTTTTTCGAAATCAAATGTCTTTGCGTATCAAAAACTATTAACTCCACGGTGGCGAGATCCGTTGGCAGTACTATACTAGTAGAACGCCCTGTGACTTTATCCGCATTGACTTTTTTCATGAAAACTTCTAATCGCTGGGTCTTCTATGAGTTGAGTTCTTCTACACATTAAACAAGGACTATTTTAATTTCTTACCATTTTGTGTGTTAAATATCAGTTAGTCAGTAACGCAACTATTTTATATTTTAGATGTACTAGCCGCCAAAACATAGTTTCTTTCTTGCTCTAGGATATTTCTAATTCCACACTAGAAATGGATATAAGTATCAATAAAGAACTTTTAAAATTTTAAAATTTAATTTCTTGTTTTTCAGGTGAGTTCCAAATAGCGTTATTTAGCAACTTCATCCTCCCTTGCTTCCAACTATGCAGCCACGTCCGTGCTGCGATCTACTGGATGCTCTCCTTCAGCAACCCGGACAAGTTTATCGCGGTCCAGTGCGACTCGGTCGCTGACGCGCGTCTTGGCAACTGCTACAATAAACCGCTAAAAACAAATGTGCTAGGACCAAAAACCAACTTCAGCCAACCGGGAATTTACTACCTACCTACAAGCGAAAACCTACCTTATTTCATAGGCGAAGAAGGTCTTAGAAAAAGAAAGTACGACCTCAATAATTACCTACTAAAACCAGCGCCTGATGTGGACATGGTGATATGACATGCAATAAAAATTGTATGTATTATGAGAGCAGTATATTTGAATTTTATGACGATAATTATATAAAATAGATTGACAAGTAGTTATTATGTTTTAGGTAATAAAGCGATATACATAAGTAACATGTAAAGTCGATATAAAATCCTATCTAAATTAGGTACTTACATAAAGCTTACAGATTGATATTTCTTAGTTTATAAGCTCTATAAACAGAGCTATGCCCTACGTTTGAGCCAACTCCGGAAGCAGTGTTTAAATAATATTTATCTAATTGATTTAAATAATATTTTTTAATTGTCGATTTGATTAATACTCGCTTACATTAACCGTTCGTATAATAGCTTATAGTTTAAAATACAGTTCCTAAAAAACTGCAGCTGTTAACTTCAGAGATGTCTATAGGCAAACCAAATAATTGAGAAGTAACGTGCCAGTTTTACAAAAGAACGGGTGTGAAACGCGCGTGACGCGGGGTTTGTACGGGGAACGGGGGGCAGATTCCAAAACGTGCCTGACGAACATTCCCCGCACTACACCCGTCTCATCCACGCCTGACGCCCCGCGCACCTGTAAAACTCGCAGACAAACCTCTCAGTCATTTGTTTCACCTCTAGTAAAATCAACGTAACTATTTCAAAAATATGTAATGTTATTGTCGTTTATTCGTGAATCACACAAAAACCAAGCGATATTATATAAAAATTGCGCGAAAAGTTTATGTCATTTGAAAACAACATATTTTTACGGATGTACATACAAACAAACAAAAAATCTATATTTAAACTAACAAAAACACGAAAATATAATTGATATATTACATTGCGAGTTAACCACGATAAGCAATTCATTCAGATCTAAACAATCCGTTAAGTAAACTATAAACCAAAGTACGTATGAAGCTATACTAGTTTATTTCACATAGGAAAGGTACACAGATTTAGTATTTTATGGTTTCAGTCAATAGTTTATAGTTTAAATTAGGCCTAGAAACTCTGTCACCAGAGTGGGCCACTGACTCATATGAACTTACTTTAGTTTAAATTGCAAATCGAAACAAACTTTTGGTAAATTTATAAATTGTGGTTAATTGTTAGTATTTTATAACTTTGACATTGCCGAATAAATGATGCAAAAAAATTTAAAACAGAAATGTGTCAGCACCTTTCCTATGTTAAATCGACTATAACAATATACTTATTCAAGGTAAATCAAAGCATCTAGTACCATGCCATATTTATAATACGTGAATATAAAATAACATTTAACTGGAATGTCAATGGACAGCGCAAATCGGCGGACAATTTGCAATGGCAAGTCGATACTTTACACGCTCGCAAAAAGTTCAATAAATGATAATAATACAAGCGACTATTGATTTAAAGTAGATATTCCTTAGTCTGTTACCGCCTCAAAGACATCATAATCTGATATTAGAATAGTTCTATTCGGTAATGTAGTTGCATATTGTTATGAGAGCGTAGCTATGTGATTATAGCCAATGCCTGCTTCGCAAAATATTTGGCACGAAGTGTAATTTAAGTAAGCATGTATATGTATTTTAAAATATCTAATATTAAGCAAAAATAAAAAAAATATTTTATTAGTAATTCTATAAACCTACTACTGTAAAGAATATGATGAAGTATAATTAAAAGAAAAATTTAAAAATATCACGAACCCATTCAGAGTGGTCTGATAGATTGATAATAAGAAATATATTCAATAAAAATATGTTTCGTAATTAACGCTGCCAAATAACAATTATTGATAGAGCGTCTAATGGTTTCCTAAGCAAGCAATAAATGATTTTGTATACAAAAATATAATTTATAAATTACATACCTACATGATTATGTCTCCTAGAAATGCAAAAATGACAGTACTTATTAATCCTTTTAGGGCACTATTCACTGAACACATTGCCATTTCATTATCAGCTCTAATACAATAGCATAAGATATACGAATAGAAATACAGCTGTACAAAATATTATCACATAGTCATAATAATGCGGAAGTGATAAAATCACAAGTAACTACTCAAAACACGAAGAAATTTGGCGAAATTTTGAGAACTTTAAGAGGCCTTTCCAAGATTTAGCGATATAATTCATGAAGTTCGCCTGAATGTATCTTTATATAGTATAAGTAATAGTGCGCGCGACGAGTAGCGATACGTCCTCCCTCCATAAGCGCTCAGCGCGGTTTTAGAGCCGGTGCTTCGATCGATTTGATTATAAGTGCGCTAAGGTGTGATTTTAAAAAATTCGTATTATAAAAAGTCAACGCTATTAGACTATTTTCTTTGTTGTATTTATTTAATAAAACCTTAAACTTGAATTTAGTAGGTGTATTTTTATTGTAAACTCCTTACTTTAGCAGAAATAACAAGCGTAAAATTGGGAAAATTACGCGTTTTTTAGACCGTCTTTTTTCAAAAATATTGAACTAACATGTTGTATTTTTCTCTATACACTTAAATTTTAAAACTGTGATTATTATAATTGCATTTTTGGAAATATGTTAGACTTTGTTATTTCATAGAAAACATGATCGAAAGTTGACTGGAATTACTCATTTTACGAAACGTGCGTTATTAATTATTTTTTTAATCAGTTGTGCCTTGAGTTAATTAATATTTGTTCTGTTGACTTAAATTTGAAGGGATGAAGCTTTTATTTGTTTTTATTTTCGTTAAAATATCTTCAACACACGAGCCACAATAGTGTTCGAAACTTCACGGGCTACAATAAAATACAAGGATTGTCAAGGATAGGGCTCTTAAGGATTGTACACTCCTAGTACATATTAGGAAAGATTAAAAAAAAACTTATAAGCCAAACGCGGTATTGGTATAGATTGATTATTGGATTAATAACTGTCCACTGGAGCAAACTGATAATTAAAGCGAAGCTAACTTTAGGAGATGAAGATTATTGTTTCCATTTTTTTCTTCTTTTTCTCATCTTAAAATTGACGTCACTTCAGTTTGCACTAATAAAAAGATAATCTTTTGTTCTACTTTTTTGTTGCCTCTTTTGTATGTATCCTAATTATAATTCAGAAATTAGAGCGAGATAGTTAGCGCTTGGTATAATGATATCTCTAAAAGTACATTTTAAACAACGCGATGCAAGTACAAGTACTTGTATTGCACACGAGAATCAAATCAAATCAAGACACGAGACAACCACCGAACTGCCGATACAGAAGACGCTTTAGCTATTAATACTAATCAATGGCAATGTAGCCCAATTTAATAGATATTATCAAATAAACTCACCGAATTTCGCTTCGACTCCCAGTTCTAAAACCTTAATTGTGATTTTATCTTCTTCGCAAATAAATTGATCTAAAAGTTTACAATCGTACCCCGCAGCGCTACCGCTAGCAGTAGCTACCGAGGTAATACTCGTCACCTTATATTAGCTAACGAGGTATATACTCTAAAGGGTGTACTACCGCTAGCAGTAGCTATCTACCGAGGTATATACCCGTCAGTCTACATTAGCTACCGAGGTATATACTCCAAAGGGTACCACGCCACCGTCTCCTGCCTGAGCGGTAAAGAGCTCAGCGGTATATTCACGCCTCCTAGGAACTGGTTCTCTTGTAATGAGTCGTAGTTCCACACGGTCGCTTGTAGGGTGCGGGTCTCTACCGCTTCTATGGGCAGTCTGTATTCGAGCATCTCCATAAATGACGGATGGGAGTTACGTTTTAGTACGCGCGTTTTGCGTTTCGTTTCTTTCGTCGGATCAGGTACGAGGTAAACCTGGAAATTAAAGGTTAGGTTAATTTTTTTTATCATATTCCTTATTACATTATAGGTATGTGTGTGAAATTGTATAATATTATAATTTTATTATCTACTAGTAGAACGAGTTTTTTATACAAACTTCGTCTTCAGGAGTTGAACTTCGGGAATTCCTTTCTTAGTACACCCCTACACCTTAAGAGCAATGTATCCATATGTTTCTAGGGCTTATGGTTTAGGCTGTGCGTTCTGTCTGTCAGTCACGAAAGCGTTTAATATATTCTGATGTCTATACATACTGCTATAAACGACTGTGGTGGTCAAACGGTTGGGTACAACAAATCCAGCGCAGTTTTAAAATTTATAGGTAATTAATTTTATATTAATTAAAGTACAAATACTCATGGACTAGTACATAAGAAACCTATTCGTGAGAAGAAATAAACATTTTATTTATTTATTTATTTATTATCTATAGGTACTAGCACTAATCCACTTTATTAACAAGATTTTAGTAGGAAAATTTAGATAAAAATGGTCCTTATTACCTTGACGTAAGGGTTGGGCGGCAAGCCTTGCGGTGTCAAAGCTAAGGATTGCGCGTGTAGAATAAGCACCGATAGAACACCGCTTGCGTACTGAACCGATAGCTTCAGCGAACCTGAACCACTGTTCTCTGGTTCCGCTGTTTCACCTGAAAAAACAACAGTTTTTATTATAAAGGTAGACGAGCTACAGGGTATTTTGTTATTAGCGCATAGGATTCAAGTAATAGGTTTTTTGTTGACCGTACATGTACTTATATTTTTAGGAACGGCAATACTTATCAAGCCGCTAATTTAACAGTTTGTTATATTAATAAGGGCGGTATTATTTAGCACTATTGGTAACTGACCGCCTTTAATTCTCTGCGGCTCGACGTCCTGTTGGTCTCTCAGAAGCGGATGGAAGAACGTGTACACGAGGTCTGAATGAGCGATCTCGTCAGCGAGGTTGAACAGTGACGTCAGGAAAGCTTGCACGTCCCCGAACCGCCGCTCGGCCACCTGCCGGATGTTCGAACGGCCTACGTGAAGTCCTGATGGTAGACTGAAAAGAAGAAGATGAGTGACTGACTGACTAATAATAAACGCACAGCCAAAACGGTATGACCTAGAGACCGAAAAGGTACCTTTTAGTATGTATCCAACTATTGAGAAGCGGTTGTGAATACTCTCTAATTCATAGCCGCGTGTCATTGTAACAAAACTAGAACTAAATAGGTATTATTTGAAATACAAACGTGTTTAACAAAGATTAATTAGCTTCTTAGCTGCTGAAATGTATGCCAAGTTAATCATTGAGTAGTAGATTGTCATATCAGTTGATAAAACAATCAACTTGAAACCGTAAGCAAAGAATAAGTGACATTTTTCAAATGCTACTTATTGCCACATAAACTGGAGGATAATATAACAATCGGTTTTGAGGGTGTAGTCCAGGGATAAAAAACGGTTCTATTATATTTTATTCTTGATAGTGTTCCGTTTTGCTCAAACTGATAATGAAACGGTAAAACGCATTTTGAAATACCTGTGTAGCTTTGTACTGTTCTAGTGTGCTACTTAAATAAAAAGTTTTTTTTATACCACTGAAGTGGCAACCAAGCGTACGGCCCACAAGATGGTAAGCGGTTACCGCAGCCTATGGACGCTTGCAATACCAGAGGTATCACTCGCGGGTTGCCACCTTTTTCCTTTCTTTCTAAAAAGCTGACTCAAATAACCAGGTAAAATCGAAAATACCAGGAATCAGGAAATAAATCTGGTTACGATAAACGACCTTTGACCGACCTGCTAACTAGATAGTAAGTAAGTGAGTATGAGTCACTGGCCAACTCTGGTGACAGAGTTTTAGGCCGCCCGAAGCCTCTGACATGGCCTAACAACTTGTTGATGTAATCTAGCCGAAACGCGATTTGAAATGCAACGATTTTTATGTTGATATATTATCTGTAGCACCTAGACTCTACTAGATAAACTAATTAACTATCTAAGTTTCAATCAAATTTCTCGTTGATTATTTACAATTTTAGTAAATGATAAGATTGCAGTAATTATTGGAAGCATGTCCGCCGTGAAACAATTTCTGTATCTTATCTGTTAGCGAGTATCGATTTTAACATTGGCGAAGAAACAGCCTTTTGCTAAATGTAGTATTTGCGTTTTATTATTGGTTTTTACATTGTTTTTCCAAAATGTAAGTCGAACGACCGATTTTTCATAACATGATTATAACATATCACGAGTCATAAACTAATAACCTCATTAACATTTTGTATGTTCACAGTTGACAAACGATTAAATCAATTGTTATACATACAATACTGTGTAGTGACTCAAGATGTTTGGAGGATTCAAAGCCACGCTTAATATGTTCGGTAAAAAGAAGAAAAATTACGTTTCTGAACTGTCGTCCGATATGTTCATGACGGGCGCCTACAGAGTTAATAGAGAAGATTTATACGGTAAGCAAAGTAAATGATATTTATGTTATCAATACGTTTTTACAGTTTATTAGTAGAAGAGCACTTAAACAAACAATTTTTGTGTTATTCAAGGTTTCAGCACACAAGACCCAATAAAGACTCGACCAAGTAAGCAACTACAGCCACCGCTACGGCCATCTAAAAGCACAAGCAACTTAGTGCAACCCAAGACAGCTACCCCAAACCTAAGAAACAGCACCTCTGCGATATCAAGTGACCCGCGAGGCGCAGAGCAAAGCGCCCCTAATTCCGTTCTAAGCCGCAAAAATATAAAAATACAAGAAAAAGAACAGAAGAAACTTGAGAAGAAACAATTGGCCGATCAGAAAAAACAAGCTCAGGAGCAAGCGAAGCGGGAAAAGTTGATGAAGGAACAAGCTAAGAAAGAATCACTAAAGGGAAAATCGGGAAAAAACAAGATACAGGCACCGATGCCTCCGCCAATGCCTCCGCTACAGCCCCAAGCTAGGCCACAAACTCAACCACAGACTAAACCTCAATCTCAGCCACAGACCAAACCGCAACTTAAACTACAGACTTCAAACCCTGTGCCACCACAGTCAGCGTATTCGACAAACACATTAGACAGTTCAATCAGTAGAACTAGCGGGCCGCCCCCATACTCGGAAGTTCCCAAAGCAACACAAGGTACTAACGGTAAAAGTAATGTGGCGTTCAGTAAACCGGTAGACACCGGTAGTTGGGATATAATATCCCAACACAGGGAACAGATAAGTCGGCCCGCGGCTGCCGTCACTGCGGATGCTAAACGCAAGCAAATGGTCATGGACTTGAACTACAACTTCGGAGCGGCTAGTGAAGATAAAGGAATCAGTGACGCTTGAGAATTATTTCATGAGTGACGTTATTTTAGTTAGTTTATTTCACTCAACTTTATGTCAATGTTATAAAATTCAAATTGCAATGGTATATGTGTCTTCGTGAAATGGTAATCTGTAATGGTATGTATGTATATAGTATAGGTGGATAACGATAAGAATGTATAAACCAAATTAATCTGATTAAGTTATTTTGATAAAAGTCAGTTCGCTGAAATATAATAATTATTTATGTTTTTACTGTGTTTTACGAGGTACAGATAAAACTAAAGCGAACAAAATTATAAAAACGTCAATTGGTAATATTCTTTCACAAAGTTTTAATAGGGTGAAATACATAAGGTGTACGTAAACTATCGTACAGTGCATACGTGTTTTGTGAGAAACTAGTGCCTGAAGTAGGTTAAAAAAACTTGTACTACAGGTACAAAGTATAAAATATTCATACCTAAATGACATCACCATTATCAAAAATTAATCATATAGGTAGGTACTTAAGCAAAAGCGTATGATATCATAGATTTTTTACGAATTATATTAGAGTTCCCCTATCTGACGAGTGGTATAGTTTGAAAGATATCATGGCAACCGCTTTCAGGAGCGTCAGCTTTAACTAAACCAATTTCCGGAAGTTTCAGTTGTCTTTTTAAAACGCTCTTTAAATAACAGTATGCCAGATGCGAAACTGAAATCGATCGCGTACGGTCGATCTCGCGTAGCATTTCCCTTCGTTTGGATTCGCAGCTGCTCGTGAGCGCGCTGCGAATCTAATGGAGCGCGTGGAATGAAAAAGAATGAGCTCCAATATGACACATATACAATGTTTATTTCTAAACGCGACGAACTATACGCGACTGACCATGCTCGAGTGACCATACAAGACTGACCATACGCGACCGACCTAACGCGCCCGAAGTCTATGACGCAGTGAAACGAACCTTATAGGCTTATTACATGAATAATAAATAAAACAGTAACATGTAAGTACGACTTACCTGTGAACCTTCGCCAATGGGAAATGCAGGCAGATTTTTTGATAGAGCTCAGTGAAATGTTTGTAGGATCGATAGAGCACGAACGGCGTGGCCTGCCCTTGCCTGTAGATCCGCAGCGCGTACACGTAGTGCTTTTCAGGATCGTACCGCTTCTCGTAGCCGAGGCATTCCACGCTTATTAACCGGCCTTCTTGAGCCATGCTGTTGAAAACAAATTACATAACAATAAACATGGTATATTATGGAATATGTTTCACACAAAAAAATATTACAATATGTACCTTTTTTTTTGTCTGAAAAATATCTAGTAAACCGATTACCGTTTATTTTTGGTCAATTATTATTTATCATTGTTGGGAATCGCGTAATATTTAAATTATTCGAGCACGCGCGCCCCGTAGCGGTTATAGGGGGGTCATTGACACGAGCAAGTCATTGACGCTCGGGTCATTGACACGCGCCGCGCGCTCCCCTTTCGTTTTCAACAAGGATAATCAATATTTGACTCGAGATTTTTCAGAAAAAATGTTTAAAAAGTACATGTAATTTTTTTTAATGTGCGGAACTGTGGAATATTGCACTAATAATAAAATACCCTATAATAATAGATTTTCGTGACTGATTAACAGATTAACGCACAGCTTACACCATAAGTCTTAGAAACATGAAATTAAGAGGGTACATTGTTCTTCTAGTGCACTAAGGAATTCCCGAAATTCAACTCATAGCGGGAAGATGAAGTATGCATAAAAACGGTCGCGGTGCGTTTCACTTGTTATAATTGCTAATGTTTAGATATTTTATTGTTTGGTCTTCCGTAAGGAAATTTCGTCGTTGTATCGTCTACGGTGCTCATGCTATCTGGGCTGGATTGAAAGCAAAAGTTACTTTTAGTTCTGGTATTGTTGGTTTATGTAAAGCAGGCCAATTTTGATGAGATTAATTAGTCTCGTAGAGGGAATTTAAATATGATTTAAAACAGTAATGCTTACGTATAAGTGCGCGGCATGAAGGACAGTAGCTCAGACGTGTTGCTGCTCTGATCACCACTCGCTCTCATCTGCGCCAGGTTGTGTAGGAAGAAGTTGATCGGTGTGAACCTGAAATCATTTTAATTCAATAAAACTTTACATCAATTCTAATCTTTTAAACGCTGCGCAAAAATCTAACTAACAATTTCAAATGAGTAGATATTTATTCTTACAATTTTAAGTAAATATTGAATGTTATATAAATGCTAAACGTTAGCATTGTGTAATATATTTTATAATTATACGAGAACTTTTTTATTATTATTATAAACGCCTGTGTCGTTGCACTGTAAGTCAACGTGCCGTTGGGCCTTCTAACGACATGTTGTGTCAATGCTTGTCTGAAGAGTACATAATATTGTGTTTGAAACCCTCATCATTGGGTTTCAAACACAATACGTAATACGCAAACTATACTTTAGAGTATTGAACAGAGAGGATCCTGTACTATCCTGCTTTTGAGTAAAGAATTTCGTATGAACGTATTTGTACTTTTGAGTAAGGAGTGTGTAGTATTAGAGAGAAGATCCAGTACTAACTTGCTCTTGAGCGAGGAGTGTGTAGTATTAGAGAGAGGATCCAGTACTAACTTGCTCTTGAGCGAGGAGTGTATGAGCCTGGCGAAGGCCGCAGCCGCCTCCGCGTTGGTCGCGTGCGGCAGCAGTGCGGCGCGCACGTAGCTCACCGCCGCGCTCGACACGCCCGTCACGCCGGACGACGCCATCTGTAACATTATCAACAATGCTCCCACTGTAGGTACTTAAATATACAGCGTGTAAAAAGATGACTAACGAAAACGAAAGGGGGTGGTACAGCACCCAAAAACCAAACCAAAAAAAAATCACTCGTCGAAAAAAAATATAGCAATAAGGGGTTATCGTCTCAAGTATTTAAAAAAAAATCTGTCTATTTAGATGGCGGTAGTAGAATTCAACATTGGTTGCTCCTGCTGTCACTGTCTGTCATACCTCTGGCTGGTGTCAAAGTCATAGTACGTACTACGTAGTACATTAACTTTGGTCGTACTGGAGTTCAATTATTTTGCCTCAAGCAGGACATGAACCCACAACCTTCCGCTTGACACGAGACGAAACAAAAACGGAGTTACCAACTTTTTTCTTGTTTTGATAACCTTTCCCAGTAGGGCAGATAGCGCCATCTGTCAAAGCAATCGGAACTTTTTTTTTTTTAATTTAGAATCGAAAACTGCTCATTGAGAACACGATTTTTATATTTTTATTTATCATCAGTCAACAATGTACTAGTCTAAGCGTTTTTTTTTTATATTACATTCAAAAAAACTTACCAAAGCAAATAAATCTAAAATATGATCGTGATGTGATCGCACGATGTTGAACGCCATACAGCACAGCTCTACAAAGTGTTGGAAGCGCTGCGTCGGACGCTCGCCGCCGTTTATAACGTACACCATGTCGTGCGTCAAAACGAACGGAGCTCGATCTCTGCAATATAATTCATGAACTTTTTTTAGAAGAGTATTTTAACATTACTTTTTTTTTTATCTTGCTGGACAATCTACATAGCATTATCTAGCCCCAAGCTAGTCAGAGCTTGTGTTATAGCAACAGCAACCTCCTACGTCGCAGGCGGACCTGCGCCCGCCGCGCTACTAATACGGTCGTCAAAAATCTTAGCATAACTTACTGATTGACAACTAATTTATATTGATGCCATGCAGGCTTTCGGGCGGTCTGTTAACTCAGCAGAGTGACTCGTACGAACTTACTTGTTTTTTTATTCTTGGTCATCTCTTGATGTTTCTCTTCACAGCAATTGCATTGCGAACATATTTGTTTTCGGATAGGAAATTCCATTGGTACACAAACGGTTTCGAATCCACAACTTTAGAATCAAAAGGCAGAGGTCACTACCAGTCCTCATGTATTAAACATATAAATAAATGAATATAAATATTGGCGGACATTTAAACACAGCACAATCTAGCCATGAACTAAGCAAAGCTTGTATCTTAACATGATATAGTCATACCTCTTGAAGTTACCAAACATCTGCGCATCGCCGAGAAACTTGCCGAAGTCAATGTGGAACAGGTGGCCAGACGTCTTCAGCATTATGTTGTCATTGTGTCGGTCGCAGATGCCGAGCAGATATGTGGCAACACTGTATCCCGCACATGATGCTGCAAAAATCGTTAAATAATCCCAGTAAGAAAAACGGATAAACACCCCTTTTCATAAATAATTCATAATATTAAACAAGTTATAACAGTCACTTATAATATTTAATAAATATTAATTATAATTGATTTATTTAGATTAGATCAGGCAGCCTTTGGTTCATTTTTGTAAGTTAGCCTTTGTTACAATATGCATGTATTTAAGAAATCTGTTAACATCTCTGTTATGACAACGTAAATGGATGTAACACTTACCAGTAAAATTATCCCGTGCCCGTTGGTACTCCAACTCGGATGGGTTATGTTTGGCGAGCCACTCCGCTATGGGTTTATCTTTGAACGATCCCGTTATGCCCCATTCTGTCTGTATCTCTCTGAGTGTTTCAGCTTCCGTAACGATTTCAATCATGCCTGAAAAAATCATATTATAACAAACATACTTTCACACAATTGTTTATCCTAGGCAAGAATTACAGCGAATAAGGCAGTGCCAACTGAGCTGTGAGGCTAAATGTGACGCAATATTGATTCTATTGGTTGATATAGATATTAGAGTTCTAGCTTATTTACCACGCTGATTACTGGTGGGCAATGCTTGAAAGGTGACCATTCGCAGGTCCAAGCCCGCTTTCAGCCATAGACTGTCCATCACTTTGATCACTTGCAACACCAACGAGTCTTGACGCAAGTCATCGCCAACCTGTGGAAAAAACAAATATTTTAAAACATGGCCGAGAAAGCTTTGGTAAGATGATGTTGTAGCTTTAGGTGGGACATCGTCAAAGACAGAGACAAGTGGAGGGACTTGGCAGAGACCTTGTCTAGGGACAAAATAGGTCAGAGTCAAAATTGCCAATAAAAACGTACCTTGAACATAGCAGGAATAACCGCATCGTCCACGCCGATAAAGTTTATTTTTAGTGGAAGCGTGTTCGACGCAAAGTAGGAACAGGATCTGCCAAAACAGTGCCAAAAGTTATCTTAGGCAATGCGGATAGCGTTCAATCTCCAAAAGGAGCGTATTCATTCAATATCTTACTCACTTGATATCCACATCCTGGACGTATTTGTGCAAAGCCAGCGGCAAAGCAGCGGGCTCTTGTCTCAATACTGTTGCCAGCTTTGTGCCGCCGGCGTTTAATGCGCGCTGTCGACTCGTGTCTTTAGCACTTTTCACGCTTAGAGCAACTTCGGATAGCATCTGGGGAAGAAAATCAGGTAAGGATATCCAGCGAAATGAAATCATCTAACCTATAATATCCTACCGACTGCGCCATAAAATTATGCACGTTGGAAGACTATTTTCTGCTTAGTTCAGTCTTACTTAAGGAGTCTTAGTTCAGTATGGAACTTACTGGTCACGCTACAAAATATAATCTAAAGCAGGCTGTAATTTTTGTACATAATTTGAAGAAGTTTTATCAAATGATTTATACGGAGAGTTAACTGACCTTGACCAATAGCTGTTGCCTAACAAGAGTTTTGTGTAAACTCTCGCCGCAGACCGCGAGTAATGCTCGCAACATGAGTCGGTACCGCCACGCAGCCGTCATACCGGCCTCGTTCTCTAACGCTTCAGAAGCATTCTCTTCCAGCGATATACCAAGAAATTCTTGTTCTTGACGCTGAAACATAAAAGTATGTAAAATACAAACTCTAGTCTTACTAGTTTTTTTTTAACCCCCGAAAAAATGCACTTACAATCCATAATTGACGATTGAAGTCATAATAAAAAAAATATGTTCACAAATTAAATGATAGTGAAGATTTAGTGGGTATGTGGACAGACCATTTGCAAATATTATAAGGGAAATAAATACTAACTTGCGGTACGTTAGGCAGGGAATGAACTAGCAGCCAAAAAAGTCGGTGGGCGATTGCCGGGGCCATGAGCGCTCGTGATAACAATAATGCTGAAAACCAAAATAAAGTTAACAAACTCACAAAAAGTGTAATTCTTCGAGGGAACTTCATTCTATTCGTCACTCTGAGTTATATCAGTGGCCGAAATGGATATTTTAGATTGATGGTGAAAGTATGTAGTGCTCCTAGAAACGTTTTATCCAATTGCTTTGACAAACGAAGTATTTAAAAGAGCACATCGTAAACTTTTTTATATTTACCTGCTAAAGGACTGGCTTCATAAGTCTCGTGGCGCAAAGCTTGTGTGAGTTGCGGCAACACTTGACATAGTTCGTCATCTGACATTTTGTTAATAAGTTGCGTTGCTGTTTCTCGCACCATCGCATCTGGGAAACTACACAAAAATGTATTTTTCTAATAACGAAATATCAATTTTGTCAAATTAAGGCAAAAATATGCAGTAATTACCTATAGATCTGCGGATTAACAATATCGGTATCGGCCTAATAGGCCTAAAAGAAGTAATATTTTGTACATTTTATTTGTGACACCACCATGACAGTTTATATCTCTGTACAAGACAAAAAGGTCCAAGCGCAGGCACAAATAATGCATAATGTATGCATATATATATTCCAGATATTCTAAATACGTGCAACTTTCTACCTCGATAGAATACGACTTACCAAGGCAACAGCAAATGCATAGCGTATAGCGGCGAGGGTTTTTCCCAGAGTCGCAGTAACGCGAGCAAATGCTCCCGATGGTCGCCCGACCAGTGAGTGGCAGCTAAGAGTACCAGGGGCAAAGCTCCTGGCAATTGAACTAAGTATTGACGCTTTTCCCACATTATCTACGACAAAATAAAAGCATTTAGTGTATTTGTTCTGTATCTATTCAATCAAAGACGGTTAATAAATTCATACGTGTTTAATTGGCGCGATACCTTAATTTATCCTATCGGCTGCGCCAAATAAAGTGACGCACCAACAATCACACTAGGCTAGTTAAGTTCTTTTTGTAGTTAAAACCAATTCTCTTATGGAACCTCTTATTTGTTCATTGTCTTTTGTCATGTGAAACTACCGTAAGTCTGATCGAAACAAAGATTTGAAATTAATTAACAACTACGATTGTATAAAACGACCAAAAACAACAGAGGTTTAACCCAATGATCGCATAACTCTATTAGCGACCAATCTCCCTTGATCTTCATCTCAAACTGTCTATTATGACAGAAGAGCTATGGTCAAACTGTCTTATTAGGCAGTTTAACAGTTTGAGATGGAGATCGATAGAGATTGGTCGATAACAAGTTATGTGATCAACCCGTTGGTACTGAATGATTGAAAACTATGTCCAAGAAAATGTACGGTCTACACTATATCAGTATAGAACTGATGCTAAAGGATTACATACTTCTCTACATTCAGTGGGCATTCTCTGGTAAGCGCCCTGTTCGATCAAGTGTAGTAGTTGTGATTGCGTGTGTCCATCCAAACTGTCGAACTTGGGTAGTTGATCTATCGACAAATTCCGGTGGTGGCTCTCATCGCTGGTCCACCGTACTCCGGTGTGGGTGTATACTGGGATTTCTGAGAACAACCATGTTTTTTTTATAACATGCGACTTCTAGCTGCTAGATAGTAATCAAGCCAGCAGCTAGATTAATTAGTGCCAATGTGTAACATATTTATTAGCATTATACAAGCGTTCTATGTATCTACTTTCACAAAATGCTAGCTACACAATCTATATACCAATATTGACGAGCGGAGAAGGGGTGGGCGGAGCATGTACAGGGTGCGGGGCGGGGCCAGTTCGACGCTCACACGCTCCGGGCCACAGGGGTAGTACGTAGTTCCCTGATGCTAGCATTCTACAAACAAAATTAAACTTTTACTTACTTTGGTATTTTTAAAAAATCACCAATTCGTAGTCATTAATTATACGCAGTGACAATCAATAGTTAAAAGATGATAAATAATAACGTGTTGTTTAAAAATTCCCTAATGTGTATACTTTCTGTGATATTTTGGGTTTAAAATTATTTTTTCCTTAAGCCTATGAAGCTTATAACCGACTGACTACGACCCCTACAATGTCGTAGATCCATAAATTTATTTTTATTTATTATATAGTGTACTTAAATAACAGGGTCAAAAACTATGAACTCTGGAAAATACATTTAGTAACTGTGTCACAGTTTCCAGCGCCCAACCTTGGTAAAAAAAACACAAAAACTCAAATACACACCCTTCAAAATCGAAAAGTTGCAGCGACGCCCATCCCAGCTCCACCTGTTCGTACTGAACATCCCCGCTCTCCTCCTGTTGCTCTTCCTTGTTCTCGAGCGCCGGTTGGCTGTCGTCCGGCCGCTGCGTTCGGCCGTACAACGTGAGGACCAGGCGAGATTCACGGGGCAGTGTGTTAATCGGTAGATCGTCTAGGTTTAACCTGTTGGGCAGATAAATTTATAAAAAAAAACTGTTACACTCTTGCCAGAGCGGTCGTGGTTGTCAGAAAGCATCTTTGACATGAGCAGGGTTTGATTCACTCACGATAGATTGGTGGAAATCCTAGTGCAACCATGCAAGAATTTGGATTGCTAAATGATGACCGACTAAGTCGCCAGCTCAGCTACGCCATCACTAGCGCTTTAGAGATTTATGCCCTTATTCATCAAATAAACATTTGGAAGATACCTTAGTTAGCTAACAGAGTTTTATATTATGATTATTAATAAGGCATTTATGGGCCTAATTAATAATCTTTAAAATCTGTCACCGTCTTAATTTATTCACATAAAAATAACAAGCAAATACAATGCTTATGGGTCTTTATTCGTTTTGCACCGCGAGAGGTTCCAACCACCGAAAACTTTTTGAAATGGAGCTGCTAAAATGACAGTTTATTTTATAAATAAAAGGATAAGTCTGTAGTATCGTGTTATTATTTAACAAACCAAGTATCTACTATAATCCTGGGGTGAAATCCAGGGTAAACTACGAGAGTTGGAACTCGCCTTCAGCGAGCGAGTGCCGTGGAACACTTGCGCGTGGAATGGGTATTCGTCGCGGTTCCAGCATGGCGCGGGCGGTAGGAAGTGCACCGCTTCGATGCAGAACAGCGTCATAAGTAAGTCTATAATCGTGTTTATTTAACTAACCAAGTGTCGAATATAATCCTAGGGTAGAATCCAGCGCATTCCACCTTGGAGGACTGCGAGAGGTTCACCGCCTTCAGCGAGCGAGTGCCGTGGAACACTTGCGCGTGGAACAGGTACTCGTCGTGGTTCCAGCACGGCGGTAGGCAGTGCACCGCCTCGATGCAGAATAGAGTCGTTTCATTTATCGTGTGCGCTGGGACTGCTTCTGTTCAAATGGTTAAATTATGGATTTGAATTTATTTAATTTATGTTGTTTCTTATACAGTGAAGGGAAACATCGTGCGGAAACCGGCATGTCCAAGAGCTAAAAATTCGAAAGACATGTGGCGTCCACCAATCCGCATTGGGTCGGCGTGGTGGATTAAGACACAATCACTTTCGCTCGAGAGTAAGCCAGTGTCCCAACAGTGGGAACAGTAAGTGTACTGCCTAAACAGTACACTTACTGGCAGAGTTATTAGGCAAAAAGTACTAAGAATCAGTCATATGGTAGTAAAATAAAGTGACGACCAATGTGGCGCGGGCGCGAGCGAAGGTCCGCCTGCGACGCAGGAGGTTGCGGGTTCGATTCCCGATTTGGAACAAATATTCGTTCTGGGTGCTCTGGGTATTTTCTATGTATAATAAAAAATATCTATCTATGTTATTGTATTAAGTATATCAGTCATCTAGTACCCATAATACAAGCTCTGCTTATCTTGGGGCTAGTTGAAGATGCAATTAATTTCAATAATTCAATAAATTTTTATTTGAACATTTTACATAATGTACTTAAATATTAAAAATGAACACTGAAAACTGCAGAAGAATACTGTATCGCAGTTTCCAGTGCCCGACCAAGGATAAGATGTGTGGATTGTCCAGCACTCAAAAAAAAAGTCAATACACTTACTGGCAGGACTACTAGGCGACAAGTACTGTGAATCAGTCATATGGAAGTAAAATCAAATGGTCAATACTTACTGGCAGGATTACTAGGCGACAAGTACTGTGAATCGGTCTTAGGGAAGTAAAATCAAATGGTCAATACTTACTGGCAGGACTACGAGGCGTCAAGTACTGTGAATCAGTCTTAGGGAAGTAAAATCAAATGGTCAATATACTTACTGGCAGGGTTACTAGGCGACAAGTACTGTGAATCAGTCTTATGGAAGTAAAATCAAATGGTCAATATACTTACTGGCAGGGTTACTAGGCGACAAGTACTGTGAATCAGTCTTAGGGAAGTAAAATCAAATGGTCAATATACTTACTGGCAGGGTTACTAGGCGACAAGTACTGAGAATCAGTCTTATGGAAGTAAAATCAAATGGTCAATACTTACTGGCAGGACTACTAGGCGACAAGTACTGAGATTCAGTCTTATGGAAGTAAAATCAAATGGTCAATACTTACTGGCAGGATTACTAGGCGACAAGTACTGTGAATCGGTCATATGGAAGTCCAACAGCCTCGTTCTCGTGTACAGAGCCAGGAGCGAGCGCACTGCGTCACGCAACCTCCCGCACTGCAGTGTAACAGACTCGCGTTTAGACGCCGCGCGGAGAGACACCGCACAGTACGGACCGTTCTCTGCTTGGATCTCAGGAGTCATCTGTTGTTTGTTTAGGCCCTGGGGAATTAAGAAAGGGATATGAGGGGACGCTTTTTATAAGCTAATGTAGATAGTGATTGGACGAGTAGACTTTAACATAGACTTCCAGGAAATATGTAGAGCGAATGTCATGAGGAGATGGAGAATAAAGGCTCTTGAATGGCAACCGCGAAATAGTACATAGTGAAGGCTTAAGATTTGTCGTCATGGCAGGAGAGGTATGGTAGGAGGCCTATGTTCAGCACGTCTATTAGCTGATATGATGATGATGACTGGGACTCGCGTTTACGCCAGTTTTTCAAAACTATCCTTGTCACATGATTTATATTTATTTTTTTCAGCCTGCATCATCCCACTGTAGGACAAAGGACTCCCCATTCCCCTTCGACATAGTACGGTTTTATTGATAGTATTGAATAAAAATATTTTTTAATTAGATTTGAAAAAAAAAAAAGAATTTGATGTGTGCCAGTAGTCACCTGTGCAGTGCAAGCTTGTGCGAACGCGTTCAGTGCGTATGTGATATGAAGAGTCTCGATGCCGCCGGCGAGAGCGCAGATCGCTTTAACAGCTTGGAACACGGCTTTGGGCGAGCAGCTGCCTTCCCCACTTGTCACACCCACTGCGCGGGATAACTCGCCTTCTAACGTTTCTGTTATAAAAGGATATGATAAACTAGCTGTCGCCCGCGACTTCGTTCGCATGGCACTCGGGACCGTACTTTTTTTTAAAGTAGTCTGTGTTCTATCATCATGACAGCCTTCTAATGTTCCCACTGCTGGGATACTGGCCTACTTTCAGGCGAGAGTGATTGGGTCTTAATCCACCACGCGGAGCCAATGCGGATTGGTGGATGGCACATGTCTTTCGATTTTTTTTTGTTCTTGAACATCCCGGTTTCTTCACGATGTTTTCCTTCACCGTATGAGAGCACTGGCATTGCGCACATAAATTTTTCGAACAGAAAAATGCATTGGTGCACTGGTGCACCGGGTTTGAACCCACGACCTTAGGAACGGAAGGCGGGGTCACTACCACCAGACCACCGGTGCTCTCTGTGTTCTATTCCCGGTCATTATTTATTTATGTAGTAAAGTTTCAGCCAAATCGGTTCAGTGATTGTTGAGTTATAGAGGAACAAATATCCAAACATCCAAACTTTCGCATTTATAATATTAGTGTGATATTAGCGGTCATTATTAGACAGCGCCCATCTAGCCACAAGTTATGCAAAGCTATGGCACCTAGCTGGGCAATCACAAAACTCTGTTGCAAATTGCAATCCCATTTCAAAGAGTAGTAGAGATCTTTGCGATTGAGCTCGTCCGGGGAAGAATAAATTCAGCAGCCACAAAGGAGTAGTACTCGCATTGTTGTGTTTCTGTTCAAAGGGTATTCTGGTGAAATTACAGGCACATGGGACTTTAGATTTACGTCTTAGTGTGGCAACGCGCAAGTAATATCTCTATACATAGGCTACGGTAACCGCTTACTATCAAGTGGGCCGTACGTTTGGTTGCCATTTTTAGTGACATAAAATATTCAAACGATAGCAAGTTAATTGCGGTTTTTTCCTCGGAATATCCTTTTGATACAGAACACATTTTTTTTTTATACAACTTATGTGGCAACCAAGCGTACGGCCCACAAGATGGTAAGCGGTTACCGCAGTTTATGGACGCTTGCAATACCAGAGGTATCACTCGCGGGTTGCCACCTTGAGGCTAAGATCGAAAGCCTCATGTGCCAGTAATTTCACAGGAAACCATACCCTTCACACCGGAACACAGCAATGCGAGCATTGCTGCTTGGCGGCAGAAATAATTTAATAGAATAGACACATTTTTTTTTTATTCCATTGATACAACGAAAGACTTACCAAGCAGTATAGACAAGTTATCAAACGACAGCATCGGCGAAGCTCCCTGCGTCGGCAACAGATCGTCCAAACTAAGATGAGAATCTCTCGCATCGTCCCGTTCAGTTCTAGCTAGAGAATCGTCTTTTCCTTCGTACAAACACAATGTCACGTCCTTTTCTAAGCGCACGCATTCTCGGATGTAATCGTATTCACTTAGATTACTGCCGGGTGTTAGGTATTCGTTTGCGCCCCGCACCTGTAACATGGACATTATAATAACAGAAAATCTATTTTGAAGGGATCTTTATCTAGGTTTAGGGGCACAGAGCTAAGAGCCTCATGCTTGAAAACGTTTGATAATGACAATTCTTTTTTTTTTCTTTTTTGCTTGACAATCCACACAGCATCATCTAGCCCCAAGCTTAGCAGAGCTTGTGTTATGGGTACTAGATGACTGATATACTTAATATCAATACAATACATAGATATTTTTTATTTTAAATAAAAAATACCTAGAACACACAGAACAAATATTTACAGATTATACAAACATTTGTCCCAAGGCGGGAATCGGACCCGCAACCTCCTGCGTCGCAGGCGGACCTTCGCCCGCCGCGCCACATTGGTCGTCTCAGTTATCTCAATTTACATTTATTTACAATTTAACTTACCCGCAGCATATATCCAGACATGTCATCTCTAATATCTTCATCCAAGGAGCAAACTACGGTTAATATTACATGCTCAACGGTTGATTCAACTGAAATAATAGAAATAATTAAGTCCAACTAAAGTCTTACTAATTCCAGTCTTATTGCTAAGAGTAGGTTGAACTTACCATCCGATGTGAATGTAATAGGTTCGTCGCTATGAGCGTGGTGGACTAGAATTTTGATGCTAGTGTTGGGTGGGTACTTCCCACCGGACCTAGCCGCTATCACGTGACCAGGGTTAGTTTTTTCATCGGAATACGAGAATTTTTCTAGAAAATGTTTGAAATTAGTGTTGACAAAAAAATTGCTTATTATAAACAGGATTTTTTTAATGTAATAGCTAAATCTAAAAAAAGCAGCTTTGTACACTTATTACTTACTTCTAACATCTAGAACCATATTCAAAAAAGCTTTGTGTTCACTGTCGTAATTTTTTGTTCTAGTTTTTACTATGCAGTCGTAGAGTTTGTTCTGTAACGTAATACAAAAATTAATGGCGTTATTTAAAATGGGACTGAAAACTATTCAAAGAGGGCAATACAACAATTTGTTTTTGATTAACCAGAGCGTTATTTTGTTTAATAAATCTTTTGAAGTAACCAAAGTTACCAAAATACATAGATATCCGTACGAATACTTACTGTTGTCGATCGTAAAGCTACAGCAGGTACTGTCGGTATAGACTTCGGCGGAGGCGACGGCATTACAGGGCTCTCTTTCTTGCATATTGTAGCGTACACGGGCGTCTCTCGCATCTCCGTCTCTCCGTAAAGGAAATCCAATGGGTCGTATTCCTCGTACACGCTACTGGCCGAACACTCGCTTGCCACTGTGTATTCTGCTCAAAAATTTAATCTTTGAAATTTTTCTCACAAAATATATGAAACTTGGTAAAAAACGATCACTAAACACACACAGTAAACAACAATAAAATATAGCAACCGCAATAATTCAGTAAAAGAAAGACGCATAAATTATTTACATAAACCCACAGCTGTTCACAATGTTGGAAGGGCATAATAATATCACAAATATAATGGTATGTATGTGTGATCAAACGAGGCGTATGATGGTAATACCTTCTTTGTTTCTATGAATAGGTACTGAGTTGTCTGCATGATCTGAGATAAACTCTAAGCGAAATATTGTAAGGTATGTTTTAGAAACAAATGAAATTGAATGAGACACAAACCACTCACCAGCATGATTCTGTTCAGTTAGTAGCGGATCAAACGCTTCTAGCACACTGACTCTTACGCTACCTTGGCTCCCGTTGTTCCTACCACCGAAGTCTATCAGATTCATCGATTTCGGCAGGCTTCCGACTGTGTCGTTCAATTCGTTTGACTGTAACCATACAATTAATAAAGTTTCCACATAATTAAGAGGTTGATGAGACTTGGGGCTTGTTTTATGTTACCACTCTGCAAGTCTGCACTTTGCTGTCTTATACAAATTTTATGTAATACAGAGTGCATATTTGTAATAGGAACATCAAATAGGCCCCTGGTTTATGACCGACGCTACAATACTTACTTCGGAAGATTTCCTGGATGTATTACTCTCAACACTGTCCCGCTTAGGTTCTGTGTTTACTACAGTCTGTGTATTCTGTGTATTAACTACATTACTAGCGTCGTTGCTGGGGACTTTAACCGCTACTGGGTATGTGTGCATTTGGCTTAACTGTGGGTACAAGCTCGCAGGTCTCGGCGGCGGCGGTCGAGCTATCATATTAGTAGTGGCATAGTTATATCCAGGTGTTTGTGTATACGCGTAAGGAGTAGGCGTGGCCATACGCGTTTGGCTGTAAGGTATTTGAGCGTATACCGGCGGGGTAGCGGCCATGTACGGCGGGGAAGCCTCGACAGCAACGTGAGGCGAGTAATACGAATAGTTCGGTACGGGTTTCGCTATTGGTAGGGTCGGTATTGATTGTGGGGTCACCATTGGTTGTGGAGTAGCTATTGGTTGTTGATTCGCCATTGGCTGTGGTGTCGGAGCCGGCATGCCGTACGGCGCGGATGTTGGATAAGGAGGCTGCACATACGGGGTGTAGTTATACCCATAAGGCGGGGGGTAATACCCCGGTCTTTGGTTGTAGTTATTCATATTAGTTTGATCTGTAGTTATAGCTATCTCCTCAGTCTGCTGACCCAATCTGAAAAACAGCAACAAAAAAAATAAGTTTAGGTTCTTATCAAAATGCTTATCTAAAGCCGCTTCATTATCAGGCGACTGTTATCAGTTTTGATACAACTCTCAGTTTACAGGGGAGTTTTTGACAATGAAGTTTAAACCTTAACTCTTTGTAAAAAAGCAACAAATTTTCTTAAGTAACAGAATCGAGGACAGTAGGTGTTGAAAATTTAAATTCTACATCAAAATTTTCAAGTTAGTGGTTTTTCTTATGAATCAAGCAAAGTTAGGTATTATGCAGATGTAAAACAATGAGCATACTTATTAATCTGGTCAATGTACTCCTTGAATGAGGCATGGGGATCTTTGGGCGCAGTCTTGCTAGTGGGGCTCGCGAATGATATGAGGTCGCTGCTCTCCTCTCTCGTAGGACTTGTGCCAGATGATCTAGTGGTTGCATGAGACACAAACATATCTTACAGTTAGTACCAAACAATCATAAACATAGAAAACCTGTTTCGACCTCTTCTATGATAAACAGAAGGTTAAAAATGCACCGAACCTCTGCGGTTTTTGAGTCGTTTTATACGAACATAGTTGTGAATTTATTTCGCAAAAGTCTATTTGGATTAGATTTTTGTAGGTGTAATCAGATGGGATTTGTAGCGTTTTGATTTGTCTAAAACACAACCAACAAAAACGCAAAACCACACAGTATTAAAACGATTCGATAAACTAAAACGCTACACGCATTGATACACCTCATATGCATTCAAAATTAAATTTTAGGCTTTATATCCATTTAATTGAAATTATGCTATCGGACATGTCATTTTGATAATGACGCATCCACAAGTACGATTGTATGAAACGCTAAAAACCACTGCTGAGGTTTGGGGCGCTCTTAATAAGGCTTAACATGGCTCAATAATAATTGTTTGCAAGATTATGCCTTGGTAAAACTATTCAGAATTATACAATACAATATTATTATTTTTTTACAAGTTTTAACGATAGATAAATAAAAATAATGAGCAATATTTTTCTAATATAAAAATTAAATAATCATTTAATTTATAATATCAATAGTAAGTGTAGTAGTTTGTACTGAAATCCAATTGACAAAGTAAATCTTGCAGGCAATTATTGAATCTATATATATATATTTTTTTTATGTCAGCAAGTGACAAGGCGCCCTCCTGATGTTAAGCACCACGCCTGAACTATTACAGACGCAGTGCCACCCAAAGCTTAAAATGTGTGTTTCAAGTGTTTGCGTGGCACTGCACTGCGCTTATCACCCCGAGACATTGTTGTTAAGTCTCTTTCGACCAGTATTTTCAATTGCTACAGTGCCCTTCAAACCTAAACACAGTAATGCTTGCACACAAATATCTGACACTGCGGTGGTACCCAGCAAGACGAACTCTTGCTGAAGGGTCCTACCACCAGGGCCTTTAGTGCCATTCATAATTATTTATTTGCATCCACATGGGTTTGTAAGATGTAACATTATGTACCAATATCAGGTAAAACAAGCTCTTAAAGTTATTTCAGTTACATAGATAATGCAAGTAAGTATTATTTTTCGAATCTTTTTCCCTACAAGCATCAGACATATTCGTCATATACTTTAATAAATTATTATTATAAATATACTAGTAGACCCGGCGCGGTTTCACTCGCGAAATTTTTACACATTGTATATTTTCTCATCGTTTAAACCTTCCCTGAACTTTTACAAACATTTCAAGACCAAAATTAGCCGAATCGGTCGAGCCGTTGTCGAGTTTTAGCGAGACTAACACACAGCAATTCATTTTTATAAAGAAGACAAAACGCTATTTTATCACTAAGATGAATAATATGCTTGTTAATATTTTTAATCTTATCTAATTTAATTTATTACAATAAAAAAGTCATGCAGGAATGTACATACATATGAATGTAAGTGTGAGGATTGCCATTATTTCACTTAAAACAATAAAAGGATCTGTTTCACTTGCTACTAGGTATGTTCTACAGTAATGCTTGCACACTACCCTTTGGAGGTAGAATATGGTGGTTCCTGGTGGTTTCCAACAAGACAAGGTACTCTACAAGTACTTCTACATACCATGACAAACAATAAGGTTATTAACAAATGTCGAGATACACTGGTTTAATGTTCATACAAGAGTTGCGGGTTCGATTCTCGTTACAGCACAAATGTATTATACTCTAATTCTAATGTATACTACCATACTGGAAAAATACTATTTTGAATGATTAAATTCTGGTACTGGTTTCATATACCGATGACAGGGGTCATGAGCATGGGTTTATTTGTATTGGCTATTTTTAAATCTTACGGTGTCTCCGCAGGGGTCGTGTTAGCTCGAGGCGGTTTCCGCGGTGGCGGTGGCAGCGCGGGCGGCGGTCCGTCGTACTCCTCCCGTTGTCTGCCACTAACGTTGGCCACTTCACGGATATTATCTACAGATAAAATGAACCAATCGTTATTAAGTATTGGTAAATGCTAGTGACAGGTTGATAAGGATTATGTTGTTTATAAACATAACAAATGTATCTGATGAGTCACTATGACTACGTAGCCTGTGGAAGACCTAATACAATCGTATTAGGACTAGATTAAGTTTCTTAGTATGCATCTGCAAACCAAAAACAACTGTTATGGTTGGTGAAACTTAAAATGCCCTTTGTAAATGGTACTGGTTAAGTTATTAATGCCATTAGTTGTTGCAATTGGATCCGCTTAGTCATCGGTGAGAAACAATGCAACTAGCATCCAAAACACATCTTTTGAGAAAATGCCTAAATTGCTACAAGTTTGTATGTAAGTATATCAAAAATAATTACATATTAGATTTTTGTTCAAAAAACAGACTTCTGCAGAAGCCGGATTAAAAAAGCAACTAGTGTTGTTATTAGTCAATATTACACTGTAGGTAATAACCAAAAATTAAACTTCATTGTGTGTTGTATTGTGTGATGTGGCGACATAAATATTATTGCAATGGACGCAAATTATGCTGTCCATTTCAATTTAGAGATATAACTTGGGTGTGATTTTATTTAAGTAGGTAGGTATTTATTATCATGTGCCATTTACATTTCCGGGTTATCGACCACAATTTCCTGTGAGAATTTACATGAAATGTGTGATTACTACAATTTATTTTAAAACAGCTAAAGTTGTTAAAATCTCTATACATACTGCTTAAGGATGTTGATTATAGTATACTTTGTACTGTAAAATTAAATACTGAACTCTTACAATCTTGCAAGTCAGACTGCCATGTATTTCTAGGTATTTTTACAAGCAATTAAACTTGTGGTCTGTGTATAGAGGAACAAGCCCGCTTGGTCAGCATGTACAACATTGGAAAATGATTGGTAAGCTGCTAAATTGATTTGCTTATTAAAAAATATTTATTTAATTTTTTTATTAAAATGATTTAATAATAGAAAGGGTGTTGACAGATTTGGTATTTTATGGTTATAGTCAAAAATTTATAGTTTAAATTGCAAATTGAAACAAACTTTTGGTAAGTTTATAATTGTTAGTAGGTAGGTATTTTAGAACTTTGACATTGCTGATATATGTTGCAAAAAAGGAAAGTAGCACCCTTTCTATGTGAACTAGACTCTTAGAAGTGAGATTTTAATTGAGGAAGTCAATTTTAAAACTGACCACTTTTATGATATGATATGATATTCAAATATTATGAACTTTAAGTTCTGATAATGTAACAAGGCTAGCTAATTGAAAAGATTGTGAAGCTGAGCTGTGTTTAAATACTTAAATGGTATTTGCACATTCAAACAGCTTTAAGGTTGGCCTAGTTATGTGTTTTACTAAAATTTTACTTATGCTGGATTACCTACTATAGAACAACTAAACCAATTTTTATATTGATGTATCAAATGAACTATGATACTAGTGTCTTTGGAGTTTTTAAAGACTTTAAACTCAAAACTGAGAGTTTACTTTGAAGATCTGGCTTGGATCATCAGTTGTCTTCCGATGTAAACAAAGTTACGTCAGTTACCTGAATTGGACAGCAGCTTCTGTCTTCGAAACTGTTCGAGAGCCAGACTTTCTAAACTGAGAGCTTGCGCCTTCTCCAGGTCCGATTGGAACTGTAGATCGTATTCCGACATTATTGGATATTCTTCAACAACTATCTAGATTCGCAAGCGTGGGAAACAAAACATTTTGTTGGACCGTCACTGAGATACGACACGAACGATGCAAATCACCAAAACAACACGTTCTATAACTTCAACTATAACATTACGGGCAATCAGAACAAAATAAACTTCCTGATGTTTTATTTCCTCAGGTCACACACGACATAGTCACACACACAAAATAATAAACATCTCTACAGACATCCGCATATTTTTTTTATTTTATTTCTTGCTGCCTCGGTCATTCCATTCATTCAATCAAGGGATGTTAGATGGCCACTCGGAAAGCCTTGTACCGAGCTGGCTAAAAGCTGGTATTTTAGCACGAAAAAATGGTACTCCAGTTTTCCAATGCGGCGCTGCCATTTACAAACACTGTTTTGTACAAAATGTATCTAAATGTAAATGTTGTTTTCTTTAATATACATACAGGGTGTAAAAATACTAAGTACTACCGAAAACGGGAGGGGGTTGGGAAGTGCAATCAGACCATGATTCTAAAAATATTTAACGAAAAAAATGCAAAAAGAATGTTGACTTATCTCAGTTTTGAAATCGATGGTAATTCCTTCAAATTAAGTTTTAGGGAGATCTACCCCAGAACAAAACTTTTTTATTTTTAACGTTAATTAAGCTTGTAGCATTCGTTTCTGGATATTGTATTGTTTTTTAAAAAATAGGGGTCACCAACCTTTTTGAAAATTTTAATGATGAGGATTTTTATGTAATAATATAATTGAAATAAATAATATTAAAAAATCACTAATTTTTGTATCAGAAATGTGAACGATTTTAGAGAACATTTTTTTTACATTTTAGGAGAATCTTAGCGCAAAAGACAATTACCGCTGCCAAAGTAGGATGTAGTACGTATGAACAAATCAGGATAATTGAGAGTTTGCCGAGTACGTCTACAGATGCGAGAGTCTTGATTTTGGCTGTGGTTGTCACTGCTAAGGAGTCCAATAAGAAAACAGAGCAGATTCCGATTTAAAAACAACAAAGGACTATGTACAAAATGTTTCTATGTAAACTAATTTCAGTAGAAAAGGTTTGTCACACCTTTATTAAAAAAGCCACTTACCATCCATTTATTTACACTTATTTTTCTACATATTATCACTTGAAACTACCGTTCCTGACTGTTCACGTTAGATTTCGAATGTAAACTAAAAGTTCTATGTTTAGAACGACTTAAAAATGGTAAAAACACTGTTTTCTTTTCCGCATGGCTGAAGACAGAGGAGCCGTGTCATTTAATCGTATGGCGCTTGGCACAGCAGCCGTGTCACGGTAATTTTGTTCAACGCCACAGTTAGAAGTTTGCAAAATTAGACATCGCAACGAATCGGTTAACGGATTTTATCAACCGTACAGTGGTATGACATTACTGGCAAGCATCTGACAGTAACAACTGACTGCAATTTTTGGTCAGTGTTGTACAATCATTTGATTTAGAGGCATCATTTGTCGGTGTAATTTTGATTAGCCGGTAAACGGCTAATACTGGTATTTTTGCGTACCAGGTCCGAATAGACCTGGTACATGGTACGTGACACTAAAACCTAGTATGTGTACCAGGAACCTGGTGAGTCTAACACCCCTGATTCAATCTATCTATCCCAACTCCCAAGAGAATGTAAGCACTACGTTTTTAAACTATTATCAATCAACTCTTCTTGTGTCAACTTAATGTCTTCTTTACAGCTAATAAGATCTTTTTTTCTAATGGCCTATCCTAATGGGTAAAGTCCATGCGTAAGTGACAAATAAGCCACAGACGACGCCTTAAACGGTCCCTAGACGATCATACGGCATAATATGCATTTACGTGCTGTCATGCCGCATGATCGTCTAACTACTGCTGGTAGCTGATTGGTAATTCCTTTTATTTTCCATCATGCAAGTTATGATAGACATGCACGCATGATCGTTTAGGAACGATGCATGACTGCATGACATGCAATAGCTCAGTTTGTTTCACGGCGGACGGCGGCGGATCAACGATGGACGCATAAAGTAACTCTAGGATGGACGTGAACAGCAAGAGCTCCCTGCCGACAATGACGTCAACGGAGCGAAAGAGTTTATTATATGATTACTGGCAGTTCGTCCCAGCTTCGCACTGATGCAATGAAAATTAAAAGAAGAAGAAGATGCAATGAAACCGTGCAAAGCTGAGGAGGGTCGTAATAAGTATAACCTATGTTATTCAGGGATAATGTAGCATTCTAGTGGTGAATCAAAGTAGTTTTTTTTTTGCCAAGCTTGCGGCCAACTAGATGGTTAGCGGTTACCGTAACCAACATGATAGATATCACTTGCCTGTTATCACCCTGAGACGTTAGATGGAGTTATAATACGATTGCATGATGACTTTTTTGGTCGTTCATGCAGCATGATGATTCACGTAAATTCATGATCATGCCGCATAATCCTCTAGGGACCCTATTACACAAAGAAGTGAAGTGAACTATAGGTAGATTGTCACCTATTTCAAAACCTAGCAAACTTTCTTCTATCTTTCCAAATCAAAAAGGTTGGTATAGTTCTCACAGCGGATCTTGGCCGTCGTGAAATTAGCCGTTTCGATGCGCAATGCAGCTTTTTCAAACTAAATTTTCTTTGCGCATTACAAACAGCTAACTTCACGGAAACCTAGATCCGCTGTGCGAACTAGACCTACGAGCAAAGAGCCCTTTACCCTAATACTTCTCATCCAACTGTGCCCCCCCCCCCCCCGAATCGAACAGAATTCAAATTACGAAGACCGTGATTATGGGCAAGATCGAAGCTATAAATTGCGTTCACAAGAATGCGATTGCGAAATTAGGTAAACGCAGTCGCTCGTATTTCAAATTCCGGATAAATAGATGCGAAGGACCTACTAAAATGCCTTGCGGATTATGAATTATGATATGAAATTAAACTGCTTACATTATTTTGCGATACTTAATTAAGTATTTATTTGTACTGGTCTTAATTTAAGATATATTGTTTTTAACACCCGTCATATTCACAATATTTAACTATGTAAGTACTTTACGCAGCTACTTAGTCTTGAGCTCACAATAAAATTCAGTTAGCTACTGTGTAGTGGTATCAGAAACTACAAGCACCAGTACCATACACTCAAAACCGGAACAAATATTTACAGCAGCGCGGTTGGAACCCGCACCTCTAGTGGGGTCCGGTCGTCTCAATGGGGCACTTGCCCGTCGCACCTTCGAGGTTGTCGTTTAGTAGATTACACTGTTAGATCATGACTTTATGAACTTTAAAAAGCTGATTGGTCGGTATAAGAGCTGCGCGTCCTAGTAAAGTGCGGGTAGTTTCAAACGCATGTTTCGTTATAAAACCTGAAAGTGCACAATGTTCATGTATATTTTCTTTAGATGATGCTCAGCTCTATCGTCGTTATGGTTCAGGCCATTCTAGAATACCATGTGGCGAATGGGATTCGATTGGCTTTTTCCTCTTACTGTGCTTCTTTTTGACAACTTTCCGTCGGTGACCAGTCGCAATTGTATCTCCGAGCACATTGTTCGCTCCTGACCTGCTCATTCTAGGGCTTGTCTTAGATTTTATTGATTTGTTTGTCTGTTGCGAGTTCTTCACGATAGTTGTACGTTTGAATTTAATAGGTGATGTGTTTCGGGATGTCTTATTAACGGCGTTCCACATGTAGTCGTCTTTACGTTCTGATGTTGTAGCTTTGGCTTGAGCAGACTCATTGTGAGGGGAGAATAAACTTTTTGCCTTTTTTATGTGTTTCTTCTTTACTTTATTCACTTTAGCTTTCTTTGGTAGTTCTGTCTTGTGCTGAGGAGGCTCCTGGCCTTCTGCTGCCATCTGTAAAGGGACAATAATAGCAGATTTTCTAAAATAAGGTACTTGCTTACACAACCTATTACCTTAGAGACATAGGCTCTACCTGTTCATAAAAAATGTCATCGGCATCTTGCCTGTCACAGAAATCCAATATTTTGTTGCATACAGTCCGGAGATTCTTAATTCTTTGTTTCTTTTTTCTTCCTACGACGCATCGGTCCACTTCGTCCAATCGCAAAGTCCTGGGAAAAATACTTGGGAATTTTAGTTAATGATTCATTGTCTTCATTTACCGATTTACCGGACATACCAAAGTGGGTACTGCCGATTTTTTTGGACCCATGCTGAAGGTTGGGTAGGTCCTATTACTATAAATTATGAACTTATTGGCGAGATGGGTAGACGACATAGTAAAAGTCGCGGGCCGTAAGTGGATTAGATTAGCACAGGATCGCGGTAGATGGCACAAACTAAGGGAGGCCTATACCCAGCAGTGGGTGAAGTCAGGCTGTGGATGATGATGATGATGATGAACTTATTTATAACTACATAGGGTGGGGTTATGAGAAGAGGAGTACCATCAGTAATGAGTAAAGAGACACATAAAAAAGTTTATAATTAGGTACTCTTTCTCATATCCAAAAACAGCTAAGGATTTTCGTGGTAACATACTTGATGACTTTAGGTTTGTTCATAATTTCAGCGTCCTTCTCGTCAATATGCATCGCCGTATCCCAAATATTCTTGAAGAGCTGCCTGCGTTCTGCGTAACTTTCCTCTTTTGTCATAAAATCCATTCTGTAGCCTAAGCGTTAAACCCGCACCTCTACGGACTCTACGATGTCAGACATTATGTGGAATTAGGTAACACGGACATTTTACAATTTTTTGTGCATTTTTTGATTTTTATTGCAATAATTTTGCTGTTGTTTGAGCGTTTGTAATTTTGACAATGTCATTTCATTTTTCGATGTCATTTTATTTTTCAGCTCAACCATGGAGGATAAAATATATTGCCAAAGTAGGTATTATAGGTATAAGTACCTACCTACACATCTTTTTATTAGATACATATTCCCAAACAAAGACATGAATAATCTATACAAATAAATAAATAAATAAAATTTGTTTATATTCTCGAAGTTCCCAAACTACTGGTGGAATCTGGCCAATACTTTGCGGTAAGTATTCACAAGTAACAAAACACCAACAGGTTTCTACCAAAAAGCTCGTCTCACAATAGCGACTAGCTTTAGTAGGCGGGCGGCTTTCAGCGAAAGAGCTTTGCATAAAACGTTTTGTTTTTGTACCTTATTTTTTGTCGTGCTCTTAATTTACATAATAAAAACAAATGAAGGGCTCATAAAACAAATAAAAAAATGTTAGAGCTATGGCAGAAAAATATGACCCAAATGCTATATGGATTGCTCTTAGCGAACAAAGCCAAATCGGGAACTTATTCGATGTGTACCCCAAGTTGTTGGCACAACTGTTGTTGCAAGAGGAAGCTGCGAGGCAGGACGGAGACACCAGCGAGGCTGAGAAGTTGGTGCTGCCAAGTGATAAGGAATGGAGAATACAGCTTTACTTTTATTTGGTTTCGATGCAGAAGGATTTGGAATTGCAAGTATCATTCTATGCTTTGATACCTGGCTACCATAGTTCCAGTAGACTTTACCTGACTTTTATTAAAAAAAATATTTATGTGAAATTATATGAAAATAAATTACCTAAGTGAAAATCTCCACCAAACTGTCCCTATTTGACCTTCTGCAGAGAGACTTAAAATAACATGTCATGGTCTGATGGCTAATTGTATGGGATACGCATACCTACGGCCGTGACCTACGTAGGTCCCCTTTACACACGTTCAATGGAAGGTATTTTTACAGAGTACCCACCCTCACGTATCGCAGATTGATCGAACCTATTCTTGGTCTTAGTAAATTGTCTTTAGTTAGTATTTGATTTTCTATTGACTAAAAAAGAGTAATATTATATCGTAGCTGGTATACCTACCCACATTCATCATCATCATAGTCAGACTTATAAAACGTTATCATTACCGTGAGAGGACACTGGCCTAGTCTCGAGCGAGAGTGATCGGGTTATTTAATTTGACTAACAAATTTTTATGTAGGTAATTCAAAATAATGCATAATAATATATTATAACTTCGTTCGAAGTAAAAGTGCAAGTTACGTAAGTGTTTCTGAATAAGGCCATAAACGTAGTGCTTACTTTCTCTATGTTAGGGCACGGGATCGTTTGCATGCAATAACTCAATAATGCATGCATTCCTAATCATTGGTTCGTATTGGTTCTAGCCATGGCCTTTATTAATGCAAAGCAAGGCTAAGATGATATTATTGTAGAGTAGAATATTTTTTTCTCTGGCTGAAAAACTGTTAAGAAATAAATAAATAACTATTTTAACAATTAAAAAAACAGACCGTCACTAATTGATTGATAGCAAAACAGTTGCATCAATTTGACATCCGTGTCAAGTTCATAAAAGTTATAAAAATAAGTTTTTAAAATATTTATTTGCAAATTGTTTAGCGTTATTTTATTATTCTATTTTCCTTCACTGTTTCGCTACAACTCTATTTAACTGTAATAAAAGTATATTGTGTTTAGAGTTCGCCAAAAACTTACAGACATTCGCTATCATGGGGACAACACTCATCTCGTGAACATTGCGTTGTGCCTTTCGTAACATGGTTTCTAATACCTAACGGGTAGACACAAATGGAGTCTATGACCTTTGAAGAAGAACATAGATTTCCAGTAACGTAAGTTCTTTAGACCAATATTAGGATAAAGCTGGTTTGCAATAGGTAAATAAGTAACTGGTAAAGTGCATGCCGGACCATGCAAACTAATAGGGTTCCCTATCTTGACGTAGGTATCCTAAGATTTTCACACACATTACCACCGACAACACTAATAAATACCTGCTAATTTAGTGATTTTTTTACCACTTATGTAAACAAGCATTACCCACTCGTTAGTGAGTGGTTATCTTTTTATGGTAAGTATAGTACTGACACTAACCCCCAAGATCACAAACTAGAGCCACCTCTAAAAACGTATTAATTCATGAAACGTATTGTAAGTAAGTATAAGAAACGTTATGAGAAACCAGAGTTTTCACAGAAATATAGTCTAAGGTCAAGGCTGGACCTCCACTAGCACGCTTAGCTGCAAGAGGTTAGCAAAAGTGCTTGCTTATGTCACTCATCATAAGCCACACCGCTCGGCGCTTGCTTGACGGGATGCTTCGCGCTTTAGTCTAAAACAGTTGATTGGTCTAAAGTTTAGACTTTAGACCAATCAACTTCTAGCTTAGCTGATTTCTAACCGTGCCACTTGCAGTGTAGCCTTGGTCTAACGGCAAATCTTTCAGGGATGAAGATGGCGATAAGCCACACGTCAAGCCCGTGGCATCAGATCCCCCTGAGGAGTGGGCGCCATGGAACCTGGTGGTGTCGACGAAGAACCCGCACGCGCCACCGCCAGTAGCTGTCAAAACTGCGCCTGGTCCGGTCTGGGATATTGGACAGGTCTGATATTTTCAAGAGACTCTACATGACGTGAAGAGTACTCTACTTGAAGAAATTTTTACAATGAAATTTCAATCTTAAAAGGGGTGACGCCTGCTCCTAGGGTGGCCTCGGTATCTGATGCTTTTAAGCCATATTCGAGACAACAGCACCGACTAGCTGTTAGAGAGAATGTTATAATTATCATATCACTTCGATCATGATTATTCTTAATGTCTTTGTCATATCAGCAAAATTTTAGATCTTTTACCCTGTAATGGCACAATTCTCATTGTCCTTCTTTCTTTGTCCAGGTGATAAAAGCAGCTCGACTGCTCTTCAAGCCACCCTTGCCCGTAAACTTTACAGACGAACAAGAAATGCGATGTGTCTACTCGTTGATCTACGATGTGTTTCGCTGTAAGTTTTATACGCAGTAGGTAGATATATGTATTAACTTTTCGTAAGTAGAATGTCATCAAATCTATCAAACAGTAATATCAAACAAAACAATAGCAAGTTAAGAGTCGTAAAATATTAATAAACCACTGTGGGTGCTGAATAACTGATAGAAGTCAAAAGTCGTTACAACTCGAAAGTGTCACGAACTTTCAAAGCAGGCGCGTGGAAGTCAGCTGTAGATTACATCACGCTATTCCAAAGCTAGTTTACTGCCGTTCGGTGGCGTTATTTAACTTCCATCACACAATGCCTACATGATTATGTCGAGATAAATACTCGCGTGCTAAGTTTGAAACGACTTTGTTGCTATCAAACTGTTTACGGCTGTTTTACTTTATTTCTTTACAAAGTTTTCCTGTCTAGTTTTTGACTCTATTTGGTTAGGTCCTAAACTAATTCTGCAAGATATTTCTACCTGCAAAATGTAGAGTTGATGAGACAGTGGTGTGTCGTGTCGATTCTGTAGTACCTGCTGGCAAACTAACTTAAATACAAAAGACCGCAACAATTTTAGTTATTACGTTAGAACTTAGGTACACTTTGTTTTGCCGGGTATTTAGCAAATTAGGTGTTTTTGTTTGGTATGTAATATACTAGTTTAATGTTTTTAAGCTTAACGATAAGCTCTCTTTGTTTAGTAGTACCAAGTAGCACTAATATTTGTTCTGTGCCTTTGTACTTATGCTTTACTAAACTCCATAGCCTTGTACAACAATTGGGTCGTCGATTTGTATCGAACTACAAATGTTATACAAAATACAAATACAAAATATTTATTGAAATTTTACAAGTTTTTCATTTAGGTGGTTTGGGATCTCCTCTTTTAAGTCGTAAGACCTGTATTAGAGGAGTCCCCTCTTAATGTGGTTCAACTTAATACACTTGTAGTTAATCTATTGGACTAAGTTATTGTTAACCCGAAAGAAACTTCATGGGCTGAATCATTAATTCAGCCCAAGAAGCTGAAATGTATTTCCTCTTAAAATATTGGTATTATTTTAGTGCTTCGCATACGGGCATAAAACTATAAAACGTAACTTTTACTAATAAAACACCTGCCTTTAAGATGACTGATGATGGCCATTTTTTATGGAATTAAAGAGCCGATTATTATCAAAATAGTTCAACAAATGTTATTGCATGTTATGTGCAGAACCCCTTTGGAAATACTATAAATTAATATGGGACAACCTGTACAATGAACGCGGAATTTACCGCAGCTTGTTTTTCTTTGACGAAAGCAGACAAGCAGACTTTTATGTGACTGGTATGATTTTTCCTTTTTATTATTCAGCACTTCTGAATCTATCAAAGCGGAGTTCTTTTGTCACGCGACATGCTATTGATTTTGAGATATTATTATTGTGATTGATTTACTGACTGGCAAAAGCTAAGCCCAATGCAAAAGCATTTTTTTTTTGCATGTTTGTTTTATTAATCTTGACTGTAGGTTCTGAGAATCTCATAAATTATCAAAGGCAATAAAATGTACCTATATGCTTCTCCTTTACCAGATAAAACTATTTTGGACCAAGCGATTGAAGATGTCGACTTTTTCGGCGATTTTCCTCAAGTGAGTTTCATTCTTCTACAATTTAGTTAAAACAGATTCTGATTTTAACATGACTAGCAAAATAGGTTTCATAGAGTTATCTGGAAATTTCAGTTTTTCGATTCAACACATCAATATTTTGTGCCATGAACGTTTTTTTGGGTTATCTAATAAATAGGTAATACTTGTTTAATTAAAAATCAGTGAACTCACTGATGTCCTCTCAAAAGTTCTAGATTGACGCAATAGGTAACTTAGCCAAAATATTTATCTCGAATCGAAGTCTCAAATTAAATATGGTAAGTAGCTCAAAAGGCCAAAATTGTGGTACGGAAGTCTCAGAACGAGGATTATTCGTACTTCTCCGTATTTATTCCATTTATGATGTTATACAATCGATCTTGAACTTGCCAGACGAAGGTTTTTTATTCCCAAATGAAATGAAGGTTGAATATTGAAGCGTCGTTAAACAGCTATAACTCACAGTTAGGGTAGGTTCGTCAAGATGCTACAATAAAAGAATTTTACCATCTAACTCGCATTACGTTATCGTGACCAAAGCTATTTCTTTTCAAATGCTGAGGACGCTCACGAAAATGAGCTTTACATTTACGATCAGTTATTTTGAAGCAAATGTTTGAAAGTAACGAAAAGAATCGGCATTGGTAGATTACAAGTCTGATAAAAGGTTACGTCTCTAGCATGGAACATTTCGTGTTGGAATGTTGAAACTTGGCGTTTCGGCTGAAGGGCGATAATGGCTCCATTTAAAATCGCGATAAAATTAACTGAAAACACTTTATCATTATTATGGCCTTGTGTTTCGCTTGTTTGTTTGTTAACTGGTGTAAAATTATTAAATGATTTTGTAGTAGGTATTATGTAGTTCAGCTAAGATAATTTGTTAACTGCCATATAAGTGCGACTGTCTCTTCGCAATTCTTCGTAGACCTATTTTCGCACATCCCTTTGAAATTTGAATCGGGCTCAAAACTGTAGCGATTTGTACGGCAATTAAATTATTATTATTATTATTTATTTTAGCCCATATCGTCCCACTGCAGGGCAAAGGCTCCCTTTCTTCCACACTTCTCGATCTTTGGCTACTGTAGGCCAGTCTCCCGCCATCTTCTCCGAGGTCTACCGCTACGACGTCTGGTTTGAGGGACCCAATCGGATGTAATTTTGGCCCAAAGATCTTCCGGCATACGAGCCACGTGCCCTGTCCAATCCTACTTCAGTTGTGCCGCTTTATGACATCGACAATCTTGATTTTCGAGCATAGTATCGTGTTTCTTATGCGGTCTGTGAGTCTGACTCCCAAGATGCTACGCTCCATCGCTCGCTGGAAAACCTCGAGTTGGTATCTTTCATAAGCTGTCAGAGAAAAAGTCTGCGCACAGTACGTGAGGACTAGGAGAATGCACATGTCCTTGAGTCTGCGTTTTAGTCAAAGTAGAAGTTCGCCTTTCATTAGATGTTTCATCGACCAGTAGCTTCGCCAGGCGTTTTCGGTGCGTCGGGCAACTTCATTTTGTTGTTTATAAATTAAATTAAGTTTCCTTTAAAATAGGAAGATTAATATTTACAGTACGCTGACGATCGACACGCAGTATGGCTGTTTCTGATGGAATTGGCAAGACGACGGTGGGGCGCAAGAGCAAGGGGAGAGATAGAAAGAGCTACCCATCTCTTAGAGGAAGCTGGATCACCTTTCAAAGAGATAGAGAATGAAATATGGGAACAAAGAGTCCATCTTGCCGCTGCTATTGCAAGGATCCGGATTAAGAACAAAGCGTTTTCGTAAATACAAGCATCCATATTCAGCTTTATTAGAATACATTTTTTGACTGTATATACCTAAAATAAGTCTGTTTTCAGATTGTCAGACTTGTTACCACTGCATCTTCGGGAGGAGCGAATATCTGCATGTGTTAATAAGGAAACTGTGACCGGTTGGGTCAACACATTTAAAGCAAAGCAAGTATCTTTATAAGCGACTTCGAATCTAAACAGGATCTGTTACTAATGTTTGATTTAATTTCAGAAAGGTAGCGTTATTAGTAAAACATTTGCATGAATTGGGATACTCCTACAGTAACTCTCGGCAGCTTTGTTCTGGCGAGTATAGGTTCGATCGAGTATGTCCAAGGTAAATATACAAACAGAAAGAGCTCTAGCTTACTAGACGCCAAGGCCAAGTCGGCGTCGCCGGTAATGGTAGCAAAACAATTCATAATGACATATGTATATATATGACGGCTAACTGCTTGTGACGGCGCCGACGCGACGACGACGTGGTATGGCGTTACGGTAAGGTTGAGCATCGGTGGTTTAACGCGATTTTTATTGATAGGTATAGGTACTACAGATTTATTGTCTATTGGCAGGTTCATCACCCTTAGGCCACCATCGAATATAGGAATTGGTCAGTTGGACCTTGTGAAAGATGGAGTCATAGTTTTACAGGTTGGTAATTGGCAAAACAAGAAAAAAAATTAGAAAATTTATTTTTTTGAGTAGATTCGTTCAGCAGGCTCATTGATCTGAAATTTTAGGAGCGGGAGTTTTGCGAAGGAGCTTCTACGTTATGCCGGGCACTCCGGGCTAATGCATTGCGAGGTGTGGTAGCACAAACTCATGCGTCATCACCGCGGTGTTCTGCCTACCTCGCGGCCCAGCTGCGGGAACTTGCAGCGGTTTTGAAAGCGAAGGCACCCGCGGCACCGGCAACGCCAGAACTTGGCCGGCTAGTGGTGTTCGGTGCTGGAGATAAGTATGGTTTTGCTTTGATTTGTATTATTTTCATTAATATTTGCAAAGTACATTATACAGTGTAGAGTACCCACTTAAATTTATTTGAATAAAAATAAAGCACTTTCAACTGCCACAACTTTCCCCGCAAAAGGTAGGTCTCAATCGACATGCAATAAATATTTTGTTCAATATTTTATGCATTAATCATTTTCAGAGTGGAAAGTTACGTTTGTGCCCTTCGTGAGTTAGGAATCGAGGCTTCACTGGCATTGCATTCCGATGCTCCAGTGCTTGTGTTAAGAGAACAGGTGTACTGCGACACGCCAGCTGTCGCGACCGCTTTGGACGGTGTCGTGGCTGCTCTAGCAACACCACCCAACTCGTATTCAGCTGTCACGGACCCCATCGATTTGGTCTGTGGACGCGGTGGTGACCTTGCAATGCTAGAGGTCAGTTTAGATTTTTTTTATTTTCCAATCGGGCTTATACAAAATCTTTTCGAACCATTATGTTTATTTTATCTTCGAAATCTTGCAGATTTTGACTGAAGCAGAAATCGATGGAGAGGGTAAAGCCCGTGTGCAGTCTATACTAGAAGAGCAGAAGAAGACTTTAAGGACCCTTATGTCAAAGCCTCAGGTAAGACGAAACTTAAAACAAACTTTACAGGTAAAACGAAAGTTGTTGCTTTGCATCAACTACGCATACCTACTTGTAAGACGTTTTATGCCAGATCCAACTGATCCTATACGAGACCCATTCGGCCCTGGAGGCTGAGAACCAAGCTCAAGTGACGCGAGCGATTGCTGAGGCAAACAGATTGGCGCGCGAACGCCACGCCTTACTGAAGAAGAAGCATCGTCAGACAGTAAGTGTAAGCATAATTTTATGTTTAATATTCTCCTATAATGTCCTCACGCTTAGAATTCCTCACGTATCTTTCTGTGATCGGCAGAGTCCTCAAAAACACGCCACTTGCACCGAACTTACCATCACGGAATCATCAACCACGATAGAAAACACAATCTCCCATTCAGATATGGACAAAGATGACCGCACAGAAGTTTCAGCAAGCGAGCCGTCTTCAAAACAACCACCTACATCCTCTCCACCAAGCACGAATAGAAGCAGACCTCAGAGTGAAGATATTAGCGTAAGAAAACTGACAGATACCGATACCGTGTCTTCACGCCCGGGAACTTACAAGGCCAGACCAATTCCTGAAATGCCTCAGCCGGGCATAGAAGCCATTCCGAAAGACCCTGATCAAGACAATCCTAATATATTTGTAAGTAATCTTTTGCATCAATGAATTTATTTATTGACAAGGAGGGAAGGGATTTAATATGTGAAAATGTTACAGGTGCCAGATTGCGACTTATTTGAAAAAGGCACTTTGCCAAATTTGGGTAATGGACTCGACATAAATTATATCCTCGATAGAGATGGTTGCTACCTTGGACTTATACAGAGAAAGGTAAGTTACTTTTCATTAAGATGTTTAAGAAACCCGAGCCAGTAAAACGTTGTTTCTATTAGAAAAACCCATAACCTATGTCTCTTGGAGAGACTAGCTTATATAAAAAAAGTTTAAAATCAAAAATCATAAAAAAATATTCTTATATTATATTATATTATATTATATTAAGACTATTTCGAGCATTTTAATAATCACTAGACTGCATGTATTTCAGAGAAAATAGTTTTTTTTCTGTATCTGTGCATATTTAAATACGAAGGCCTACAGTTAAGCCACATAAAGTAGTACAGGGGAAGTTACACAACGCTAGGTTGACCGCAGGAGATCACTCGATTGGACGCCAAGTTTATGATTCGTGTGGCGGAAGAGCGCGGCTTATTCGGAGGAGGGGCGGGGCCCACTCAGCAGCAGAGGCGGAAGAAACCAGAGCAAGCACCTAGCGAGAACAAGCGGAGACGACGGAAGGCTAGCTTTGAGGTGAGATAACTTGCCTACTGTATACTGTAATTATCTGTTTCGAACAATTACAATAGTTACCGTTTAAATACAATAATCCTTGCTAGATATGATCATAATAAAATAAAGGTCATGAATGAATCCTTGGAGGATTCAAGAAATCATATATAAACACCTAACACTCACACGAGATTAATCTCTAAAAAACTGGAGAACGGCTGGACCGATTTAACTAATTTTTGATCTAGAAATGTTTGTAGGAGTTCAGGGAAGGTTTAAACGGTGAGATAACATGGAAAATTCCGAGCAAAATAACGCGAGTGAAACCGCGCCAATAATGAAAAAAAAAAGTTTTAATGCAACATACCACTACGTGTTCCAGGTGGACAGGCTAGCGGCGCCGACGTACGCATCGCTGTCACGGTCGTCGCGCGACCGGCGCGGCAGCGCGCCCGCCTGCCCGGACTCGCGGCGCGACCCCTGCGCCAAGCACGCGCGCCGCCACGCCGCCGCCGCCGCCGCCTCCGCCGCCGCCTGCACTTGTGACGCGAGGCACAGGTTTGTCAAACATACAATTTCACAAAGAAAAAAAACATTCACAAACTTCGTAGCAAGATAAAAACAGACGACTCGACGAAAAAACTACTTTACTACTTAACCTTTAACTAATGAGGTCACACAGTTAACCTCAAAATAAAATATCGACGTGTTTCATCCCTCCACGGGATATCATCAGGACCATCGACTTGTTCTCCGGCTGACGTGTTGCTGTGTCGAGTGCTGGAGCCAAAGTGTACTGTGTAGTAGTACTAGAGATTTTTCGTCTGTTTTTTATCTTGTAATGGATTTCCGCAAAGTAACGCCTGAATCTATCAATTAAACTTCGTCGCGTTTTGTAGAGGTTGGAAGAGGCTTCGTAGAGGTTTCGCGGACGTAGGTAGAAGACTGTGTTTTATGTTATGTGTTTATGTAAGACGATACTGTTTAGACTCCGCTTTTCTAGCATAAAAAATCTCCAATTCGTTTCCAGCTTTCCCATTCTTTTTATGTCTCAGTAGGCTGTGCACTTTATATCTTGCTTCTTGCGTCAAACGCACGCTGAATTTTAAGCGCTGTTTCGCAACAAGAATGCGTCACAAGCTATATCTGCTAACACAAAGCATACATTAATATTATTCCACAAGCCACAGGTATTTACAGATAGCTTAGCGCATGCAGACATCCTCTTCCCTATTTTATGAACCTTACATTCCCGCACTACACCAAAGCTTTAACTTTTTATAGGACACCAATTTGTATTCAAATGCAAAGTCAATCAAAAAAGAATAACTTGAATTTCACTCGAGCACCGCAATCACAGCAGAAGCCTCAGAACCATCAAATGTGAGTAACAGTATTTACTTACCTTGTTAGTTATTTGGTAGTATTTTCCCGGCTATCATTGTTGAGTATTGTGTTGTAGGTTCTCCAACTATTTTGTGCTTGCTTTATAAGTAGTGATGTCGATTCTGTTGTAACATATTCAACTAAACTACTTAAAATTGTTGCCGTCCTTTTCTAATGAGTTAAAATACAAAGGACAGCGATAATTTTAGTTAGCTTAGTTTAGAGAAATGCTACAACAGAATTGACACCATTATGTTTAGATTTGTATCGCGCCAACGCTCTTCCGCTCCGCTCGCCGCTGTCATCAAGAACGCAGTCACAGCCCATACGATGCTAATAACATTGCCGTGGTGCATATTTTCCCCAGACATCAATACCGTCGCGCGTCCGCCGACGCCGCCAACACGCCTCGCCCCCCCACACCTCCGTGCCGCCGCCCCTTCCCGCTCGTCGTCCACGATCTACGCCTCAAGACGATTTTACCTCAACACAAGATTGTCGCAATATCATAAAATTATTTCTAACCACTATAGTTTCCTCTAACTAAATAAACTCTATCCAAATAACTCTTTAGGCGTGGTTAGCATCAGCGAATACTTTATACGTCTGTTAGCATCTTTCAAATCTGTTATCGTATTTGTTAATTGAAATAAGAGCTCACTCTTCCACATCGCGAAGGCCTGGATAAAAGGACGTAATTCAGCACTAGTACTGGCGTTCTCTCGCTCTCTCTCGCATTTTTGCTGTTGTGAGACAGTGATAGAAACAGTACTCGGACTGAGCATTTGCTAAATCACTTCTATTTGACAGACAGATAGCTAAATGCCGCATCACAGCTCTTCAATTTCAACTAAACTGTTTGGACAAATCTAGATGTAAACATTAACGCCGCGCAAAATGTTCCAGTAATGTGTAGTATATTAATAAGTAATTTTCGAATCATATAGAAACAGCGATTTATTGGAAGCCACATCCGATACGATCTCACTGTACTACTTATTTACAGCTCATTAAAGTGCATTATTATAGCAATACAAAATAAAAAAATCAGAAAAGAGAACTTATGTTTTTGTAAATGTGTTGTTTTTACTGAACTAGCATTATTTTTTGATAACAGGAAGGCAATTTTCTTTACCAATTTGAACCTCGATAATATTTTGTTCATCTGTATACAGTAATTTCTTGTAAAATCGTACAGATTCTTTGTATCGTGTGTGGCTTTTATAGGATTCCAAATGTTTTGGTGTTCCGCTTTACATTTGTAGAAAGATTATATTCCTAGTTTATCAATATATTTTTATCTAAATAATAAAATCCTAAACTCAAAACCAAGTTTCATTGAAAGTCTGATGCTTGTATAAATAAACAAACTTTAATGAAACGATACAAATACACCATGGGTCATTTACAATACTCTGTTTATTGCGGGTGCGGGACTACAAGTAAGTTCGTACGAGTCAGTGGCCAACTCTGGTGACGGAGTTAATAGGCCGCCCGAAGGCCTCCGTCATGGCTTAACTTTAAGCCGGGACCGACTGCTTAACGTGCCCTCCGAAGCACAGAAGCGCTCAGTTGAAATTGCCACTGGCGATCACCCATCCAAATGGGTGCAGGTGCAAAGCGTATTAATGTTATTAAAGCATGCCGAAGCCTTTCGAGTAGTTGATTGCTTTCATCAGTCTGTCTTGTAGTTTGTCTTTGCTTTCATATTCTGGTAGTAGGAGTACGTTGAAGCATGTGTGTGCGGTGGGAAGCCTGTCGCAGTCGGGTCCATTCCTCGCGATCACCAGTTTCAAATGGCTGAGCCCGCCGACCGGCACCCGGTCCGACCCCGTCGTGAACTGAAGCAGTTTCCTCTTGTCTTCCAGTTCGAGACTGTGCACAATGCTCCAGAAATCTTTGATCGTTTGCGACTCCGTTGTGTACCCGCCGTCGTATTCCGTTGACTTTTCTAGCTCGTTGAAATCGAAGTTCTGAAACAACATTTGCGCTATTGCATTTTCGATGGCGCCTTCGTCATGGCCAAGCCAAACTTTGAAAAACCAGGACCGATAGCTAAACTAAGCTTCCGAACTAAGCTTCCTAAAGCTTACGAAGCACGAAATTGCCAAATGGTGACCCAGCGGAACAGCTCCTGACTTTATTGATCGGATCAGGCGAATGACTTGACCATCACGTCATTTGCTGACATAAAAAACAGGCAGGTCGTCATGGAGCCCTTTGGGGGAAGCCCCTATTGACTGATGAGTGGATAGTTTATTGAAATTACTGGGCGAAAGAGACTTCTCGGGGTGATGAGCACAGTGCAGTGCCACGCAAAACTTTAAAACCTAAAGCTTTGGGTAGCACTGAAACTGTTATGGCCAGGCGTGGCGCTTAACATCAGACGGTAACCGTCTTGTCACTTGCTGACATAAAAAAAGAAGAAAAAAGAGAAGAAAGGCGTAGAGTACCTTACTACCGCAGACTAGCATCTCGACCTCCTCGGGGCGGAACAAGGCGGCGAGCGGGCTCTCGTCGGTGACCATGAGGAAGCCGCGCCGGAACGCGCGGAACTGCGTCTCCACGGATTGGTTCAGGAGAAAGTCCGCGTATAGCTCCACGAATTCCTGTTACAAAAAAGAAAGAATAATAGTTTATTAACACATGCAACACTACGATTTTTAACGTATTAACGGGTGCCGCTAAATTAAAGTCACCGACAAATACCCTACTCGCCGGCACTGGGATGAAATTGACGTGGACTCGCGTGGTGAATCGGTGGCATTGATTGGCATTACATACATTTTTATATTGAACTAAATATGAACATCTGTGCACCGCGGTTTGCAGTTTTTATGCAATCCCCTATAAACAGTCAATATTTTCGGGATAAAAGTAGCATTATGTGCTAATTTAGACTATAATAATCTATATCTGTGTTATCTAGATCCGTTTAGTCGTTCTGGCGTGATTGAGTAACAAATAAATAAAACATCCATCCAAACTTTCCGCATTTAGTATAGATAGTTAAATAACTCTTTATTGTTACACCAAAGAAACAGTTAAAACTAAAAATAAAATCAAACAATTTGTGGTGGTACAATGGGCGGCTTTATTGCTAATCGCAATCTCTACCAGGCAACCTTAGGATGGAATAGTAGAAAGATAAAATTCGAACAGCTGGTTATGATACATACCGTTTTGGATTCCTGTGTTACGAATATATTGTTTCCATTCTCTTTCAAATCGTGGAATATCGTGTTCCCAAAGACATCTTGGTAGCATATCCTAAATGTCTGGTAATATACTTCTTCTAAATCACTGCCGGTGTATTCGAGCATGTCTTTAAGACCGTTGTACAGCGTCTGAAATAAATTATAAAAATAATAGAGCACCATAAACACCGTTTCCTCCTCGATATCCTCACTGCTGAAGGTCTTGACCCCCTGTATTGAGACTTCACTTTTTCTGGTGGTTAAACAACTGATTATAAACATAAAATATGTCATAACTTTAAGTTTTATACAAATTGAGTATGAAAAACTAAACAAATGATTATTATTGTTTAAAGAACTTACAAGGTTCCAATCCGCCAAGTCTTCAAAGGACCCTTTCTTCCCCATGAGCTTCCTGTACACCACCATTGGGAAAGTGACTGCCAGTATGATGTTATTGTAAATCGCTAGGCCTAATACGATACCGATTAAAGTAAATTGGGCTTCAGTCTCAAATGACGTGGGGTTGAACCTGGAATTTAAACACATTATCTTACTATTATTATCTTATCTTACTGACCTCATCATGACAGCCTTCTAATGTTCCCACTGCTGGGACACTGACCGACTCTCCAGCGAGTGTGATTAGGTCTTAATCCACCACGCGGACCCAATGCGGATTGGTAGATGGCACATGTCTTTCGAATGATTAGTTCTTGGACATGCCGGTTTCCTCACGATGTTTTCCTTCACCGTATGATAGCACTGATATTGCGCACATGAATTTTTCGTAGCGAAAAATCCATTGGTTTACGACCGGATTAAACCCACGACCTTAGGATCGGAAGGCGGGGTCACTACCACTAGACACCTTTTGGCACACTTTTTTTTTTATAAATAGTTATAAAGATTTATTTATATTCAAACACAGGTGACATGCTGCAAACGGCACCGTTTACGTACACAAACCATGTATAGTTCGCACAGCGGATCTAGGCTTCCGTGAAGTTAGCCGTTTGTGATGCGCAAAGACAATTTAGTTTGAAAAAGCTCCATTGCGCATCGAAACGGCTAATTTCACGACGGCCGAGATCCGTTGTGAGAACTATACATATGTGGTGATTGCAACGCGTTTGTTTCATATACACTCAGCGGCACAATTAACCGCCCACCTTGATTTTTTACGATTTCGGTTTAAATAAATAATTGCGGCAATAATTTTGAATGTTATTTCATAACGTAGGTATTTTGAAGTAAAATAAAAGATAATATTGTTTTTAATTATTACATTTATGTATAAAAAAGTCTGATAAACACTTTGACCGTAAATTAACAAATGTGATGAAATGGCTTAAAAATAAAAAAATTGCTGAATAAATGAATTCTAATAGTGCGTATTTCCACCTCTAGCCCTCATGACTTCCATCAAACGGTTTGGCATGCTGTCGATGACATCTTTGATCTGTTGTTGTGGAATGTTCTGCCACTCCTCAATCACGGATTGTTTTAATTCATCTATGGTGGTTGGAGCTGGTATGCGGCTTCGAACACGTCTTTTTAAGTTGTCCCATATGTGTTCAATAGGATTTAAGTCTGGACTCCGGGATGGCCATGGTAATTTTCGAATGCCGACAGTATCCAGGTACGCGGTAACAACTCTAGCAACGTGGGGGCGAGCGTTGTCCTGCATTAATAAAAAATCTTCGCCAATAAATGGAGCAAATGGCATTACATGAGGTTCCAACACTTCTGTTACATACCTCTGAGCATTTATTCCACCTCTTTCGAAGATAACCATGTCGGTGCGTGCTTCGTAAGTAATGCCGCCCCATATCATGATAGAGCCACCTTGGTAACCAACTGTTTCCACAGCAGTGCATGGTGCAAACCTTTCATTCTTACGTCTGTATACACGCTGGCGACCGTCAGGACCGTGCAAGCATATTCTTGTCTCGTCAGTAAACATAACATTCTTCCATTGTTCCATGTTCCATTCGGCGTGCTCTCGGGAAAAACGAAGTCTTTCTCTCCGGTGGCCTACGAGCAATTGTGGCACTCGAGATGGTCGAAAAGCTCCAAGGGCATTCTCTCCTAGTCTTCTTCTCACTGTTCTTTCACTCACTTGAACATTGCGAACCTCACGAAGTTGGTTTCGTGCCTCAACAGCTGTAGTGAACCGATTTCTTAGAACATTAGTCACAAGAAATCGGTCGTCACGAGCGGAGGTGCATCTTTTTCGGCCCTGTCCCGGTCTTCGCTCATAAGAGCCAGTTTCCCGAAACCGTTTCACTGCATCCCTTAAGGTGGTACGTGCGACACCAAGCTTCGTAACGCTGACTAAACCCTTCGACGATAAGAGAGACGGCTCTCGCCACTGAATTAGCATCAAATGGCATGTTTGTGATATCCAAACACTAGCTTTAAGTTCCGAAACCAAAACAAACTCAAATTGTTTACTTTTAATGCCACTGAAGCAATGTAAGCAGTATGGCAGCGATAACGATAATGAGACGAAGTTCGATATTTATCCTATTCACAACTTATGCGTATAAAAAAACAAAGTTACGTGGGTAGTTTGAAATTTTTTCGTCACTACATTTCATTCACACTTGACTTATTTATGCCCAACAACTTACAACTGCGATAACATCAAAATTTGCCACTTTAAAAGGGTGGGCGGTTAATTGTGCCGCTAAGTGTATTTTATGAGTGTCTGGGGGTGTGTCACCAGTGCAGTTGAGGTCGTCAAAAGAGTAAGTAATATAATAAATAAAATTAAATAAATAAATAATAATGGACAATCCACACAGCATCATCTAGCCCCAAGCTAAGCAGAGCTTGTGTATGGATACTAGATGACCTGATATAAGTTATTCCTGCTTATAAGTGGAAACTTGTAATTAGCCTTTAAGTACATAGTGTTTATACTGTTCTTTTATTAACTGTAAGTTTTCCGAAAATGGTAAAAATAAAATAAAATAAAATAATACATAGATAAATATTTTTTATTATACATAGGAAATACCCAGAACATCCGGAAATAAATATTTGCAGATCGTACAAATATTTGTTCCAAGGTGGGAATCGAACCCGCAACCTCCTGCGTCGCAGACGGACCTTCACCCGCCGCGCCACATCGTTCGTCAAATAATATAACTCACCATACAGTAAGGGAGTCCTGTTGTTGCGTGAACATTCCGTAGTCAGCGTTGAATATAGCCTCCACGATCAGCTGGAAGAACTCTTTGCTGACGCCGCCCTCGTCCACTCCCTGCTCGCCTTCGAACTCCACCACGAGCTGCTTCTTCAGATCTAAGGCACGCTCCATCGCTACCATTTCCAACTGCAATCAAAGAAAACTAGAACATTTAATCTTTTAAAGATGATTTTGAAATTACAACAGAGCATTTCCGTGTTAAGCACGTTAATCTGTCGATCCAGGCCCCTTCAAAGTTAGGCCATGACGGAGGCCTATTAATTGCGTCACTAAAGTTAGCCACTGACTCACACGGTTTTACTAATTAAGGCGGCTAGGTATAGCCTCGGGAAATCGGGCTGACGCGTAGGTTTTATGAGTCGCGTCGCCAGTCGTGTCTCCCCGCTCGCTAGGCTCAGACATGTAACTCTATAAGCTAAAATGGAATTATAAAATCAATAAGTGGAACAATTTAATATATTTTGTGACCTTCTTCTCATAAAGATTTGCCCAACATAAGATAGGGGATGCAGAGAACACTATACCCCTGCAAGCTGGTTAATATTTTTGCGCACACTGGTGCCCTTTTTGTCATTTTAACGGCTTGCAAGTATCGTCTTTCCTATTCATTCCTAAGTCAATGAACAAAAACGATGACAGACTTAAAAAACACATCAGCTAACAGAGATAGTATGATTATGAGTTGTGTTTTTTTTTTATGTCAGTAAGTGACAAGACAATTAAGACGCCCGCCTGATGTTAAGCACCACGCTCAAAGATTAAGTGTTTGCGTGGCACTGCACTGCGCTTATCACCTTGTTTGTTACGTCTCTATCGCCCAGTAATTTGACTTGCTACAGTGCCCTTCAAACCTGAACACAGTATTGCTTGCACACTGTTGCTTGGAGGTAGAATATGTGTACTAACCTCTACTAACGCGTCGTCGATGATATGCGTGCGGCGTACTTTCAGCCTGAGGAAAGGCATCGGCGGGGACGCCCCTACCACCGCGTGCAGTAACGACACCCGTCGCTCCGAGTACATCCGAATCCGGTTCTCGTAGTAGAGGCCGAGCGACTTTGTCGCCGCGGTCAGGATAAACGGATACTTTAGGAACGCGAATTTTCTACCTGTAACAATTTTTGCACATGTGAGTGTAGATGGCCTTAATATTCAACGCAATTCCAATCTTAGTATATTCAGGGGCCTTACTCTTCAACGCAATTCCGATCGATTGGTATTGGAATTATGATATGTTTTCGTACTATTGAGTGTAGTAATGTAGCGCCAAAATAAAATCTTATTATATTATATTGGATATTGAGTGAACTAAACTCGGGTTGGAATTGGAATTTTAATGATCAACAATGATCTGTCTAATGATGAGACTGTAACTAATCCATTAGGACTTATAAACACAGCAGTAAACAAAAACAGCAATAAATTAGAATTGGATTGAAATTGGGATTGGATCGGAATTGTCATTGGACTCGAAAGGTGTATTTGTCATATTATGCTTATGCATCATGGACATTTCGGTAACCTCACCATGTTTTCTAAAATAAAACTCAAATAATCAAAGGAACTCACCTCTACTGATCTCCATCTTATAATTACCGAAGTCTATATCCATTTCTATAGTATCACTAAGAGGTTCGTTGTAAAACTCCTCAAACGCAAGGTAGGGTTTTCTCGCATCTAATACGTGAATACCCAATTCAACAGCTGAAAAATTATACATAAAACATGTAATTAAAGTTCAAACTAATTTTTTTTATATCATTAAAGTGGAAACCAAGCTTACGGCCCATTTGATGGTAAGCGGTTACCTTTGTACGCTTGCAACATCAGAGATTGCACTAGCGTGTTGCCACCCTGAGATGTTAGATGAAAAGTCTCATGTGCCTGTAATTTCACTGGAAACCATACCCTTCGCACCGGAACAAACAATGCGAGCATTACTGCTTGGCGGCAGAAATAGGTATGGTGGTAGTCCTTCACCGGACGAGCTCTATCACAGAGAACTCTACTACTCTTAAAACTATTTATATTATAGTATGCCTCATCATTTATATGCTATCATGTTAGTAATATCAAACAAACTTTCCCGAATTTCGTACGTATGGCACATGTCTTATGAATTTTTAGTTTTTGGATAATATGCTGGTTTCCTCACGATGTTTTCCTTCAGCGTATCAGAGCACTGGCATTGCGCAATAGATTGAGTGATTCAAAGGAAGGTATATACGCATATTTTAAGCACCCGTTCGAAGCCGAGGCGGCTCGTTAGTGAGAAATATTACGATACCTAATGGATCATCGGGTTGTGAGTTTTTGGAGCCTTTCATAGAAGTGGGCGGGTACAAGTGGCCGAGAACATCATCCAACGGGTCCTGCTGGTTCGTTATCTCGATAGGCTCTTCTCGAAGACTGTTGGGTTCCATTACTCCGGCTAATAGATTAGCGTAATACACTATCTGTAAAAAAATAACATAATAAAAGTAGTCATTAAGTTTAAAATGCGCTATTACCGCTAGGCCATTGCCCGAATACCAGCTCGTTCGAAAATCTATTCTGAAGACCTGAAGATCTTAATAAAGCACATACGCATAGTTTGAAAAGAATCACTGGGACCTTTGCCCAGCAGTGGGACATGGACTGATAAGATTTCGTTTCCTGGGGTTATGTGCTCGATAAGTAAGTAAGTTCTAATAAGTCAGAGGCCAACTCTGGTGACTGAGTTTTTAGACCTGCTTTTAGATGTGCTCGATGGTCGTAGAAGACAGGAGATACGTGCCGGATAATTTAAAAACGATCCGTCCTTACGATCGGCTTTCCCGTAATCGTATCGTAAAATGCAAGAGCCATGCTATACTTACTTTCATAAGCTTAGTAGCGGAGGTGACATTATCATCATCCTGCACTTGAAACTGTCTATTGTAGTTGGTGGAGATGACCCTTAGAGTGATCAGCTGTTGAAGTGTCTCCAGTATGTGCTGCAAGCTGTCTTTACTATGCTGCGCCCAGGCGCGAGCCAGTTTAGCTTGAGCTGCAATAACAAACAATGTATGAATGAATGAATGAAATGAATGAAAATACTTTATTGTACTACCTTAACCTGAAGTAACATAAACTTAAAACAAAACACATTTAAAAATTTTTGTACAATGGGCGGTCTTATCGTTTAGAAGTAATTTCTTCCAGGCAACCATATATATAAAAATAATTTTAAAATATGGTTGGGGTGTACCTAATTCTGATAACCACTTGGGGGGTACCACCGCAGTGCCAGATATTCTACCTCTAAGCAGTAGTGTGCAAGCATTACTGTGTTAAGGTTTAAAGGGCACTGTAGCAAGTGAAATTACTGGGCGAAAGAGACTTAACAACAATGTCTCGGGATAAGCGCAGTGCAGTGCCACGCAGAACTTAAAAACTGTAAGCTTTGGGTGGCACTGTATCTGTTATAGTCAGGCGTGGTGCTGAACATCAGGCAGGCGACTTGATCGTCTTGTCACTCGCTTACACAAAATAAAAAGGATAAAACAAATTTGCTTCCCGTCGTCTGTTTTTTTGGCTTTGGCCCTTATTCATAATAAAACGGAGCGCAGCGGTCACTGCATTGGTTTGGCGGAATTGTTTTCAAGCAAAACGAGTTACATTTCCTCTCTATTGGTAATATCCTCGACAGATATTACGCTCTATATTGTTACCTTTTAAAGGCAAGTGTTCAGCAGCATGGCATAGGGCGGGTAGCGCTATCTCCAAGTAATCGCTGCACCCCAGGTCTGGCACCTCGAATGCAATCACGAAGCAATTAACTGCTTCCTCCACACTCATCCGCTTGGTTATCCTCAGGTCGATCTCCATACTGTCGGCGAGGGTTTTAAGGGCGGTGACTAATGCTGAACTGTAATAATCTGATGGCACCTAGATAAACAAACAGAATAAAAAAAATAAAGATATTACTATCATTATGGGCTTGTGAGAAGCATACTAGTGTAAGAGCGTTTTCAAGCTATCGTCTGATATGTTACAACAGCTGAGTTTGGTCCACGACACAACAGTGAACTCGTTTCAACTACCTTATGGATAGTATCTTCCAAAAATCAAAATTTATTTATACCTATCTGAATTATTATCAGTACAGGATCAGGCAAAAAAATAACATTGAATCAAAACTACTACAGTCTAATATTTTCTACAATTTTGCCTAAACAAAAAATAGTCACTTACTTTGGCAAGGTACTGAAATGCTCTGCGACACGAGGCCACATCTAGTCCAGGGCCCAATACACTGTCTATATCTTTATCTGGATCACTAGATGTACTCATTTCTTTGGACTCTTTATCTGTTAGAAAAAAATATATTTAGTTATTGAATTTCTGATATTCTCTTCATAGTTCATACCAGCCACATACTAGCTTCTTATCCTTGCGATATTGTTATTATTAAATTGTTAAACATTAATGGCTTTTTATTTTATATACAGTATTTTAAAGTAAAATAATATGTTTAAAATTATAAACATGACCATATTTGTTATTCTACAATCTTGGGGCACAGCAGTGCCACTGACAAGTCTAGCAATATTATTTTGCATGGAGGGTTCTACATATTAAAATAAACTTACCCATACTTTTCGGGCTTTCATCATTGCTCTGCTCTGGAACCTTCTTGGGAAAACTCCTGGCCAGTATGGTAGGTGTTGTAAAAGCTTCGCCCAAGGTCCTGATCAAGGGTTGTCTCAACTTTGTCTGGAGGCACTCATCACATAGCTGGTAAATACGTTCCTCTGTCAACGGTGCACCATCTAGCAAGGATAATAACAACTCATCAAGATTCCTGAGTAACATTGCACTTCTGTATCTGTCCATTTTTGTAAGTGTTAGAAGTTGAATGTGCAAAGCCTTATTGGGTACTTCATAAATGTGGGCAGTTCCAATATAGGTGATTACTTAATGAACAGTAATGTAGGTATAATAGGTTCATTAGTAAATAAATTGCTAGTTGGTAAGCTAAAAATAGCCTAATTATGATTTCAATGGATGAAGTCCTTTATTATAAAGGATAGACAGAGACGGATACTGAGACAGCAGTTTTTTCTAGAGAAAAATAGACAAAATTTCATTTGATCAAAGATTCATGCTACCTAGCCAGATTTCTTAAAATATCATAAATACTCACTGCTGTAGCAGCGGTTTTTTGATTCATCTTTCTGAGATAGATTATGACTAGTTTGTGGTTCTTCCTTTGAGGTGCTTTCTTTAACAGGTGCAGTGCTACATGTAGGATCGGCATCTTTCATTTCAATATCTTCTGTAGTGGGATTTGATACAGAACATGTTGTGCTAAAAACCATACATAATATTAAGATCAGGGGCCAATTGCATAATTAAATAAGAGCTAATAATACAAGTGTTTCTCTTCAAAATCACTAGTATTATGAACTTTTATTTTATTATACAATGGGCCCCTGGTTATTTTATTCACTTAAGTAAAAAAAATAACTAACTTTTTCTTAATACGAATTTATCATACCTGGCACTAGATTCACTGGGACTATCAGGGGAATCAGTTCTTGGTACTTTGTTAGGCAACCTATCACAAAGACGCGCTTCTTTGTAGAAAAGTTTTATTGCTTCAGCTGCTGCTTCATTAGGTGACAAATTTCTGGCCTGCAAATTATAAGATAACTGTACTGTATATGTATAAGAAACTTAGGCATTTTTAGACTTTAAGCACTTTAAAAATAAGTAGTGACATTTGGGTAACTTTTGGTATGTTGCATTATAAACCGCTTTTTTAAATTATTTGATAATACCTCTCCACTAGAAGCACAATTCAGGTTGTCACAGTTTGTATTTCCGCAGCCATCAAGCAGCTGGTAGAAATATCTTTCTATCAGCTGTTTTGCCGCAGCTCGCTTCATGGTATCAGTAGTAAAGCCTTCTGGTTTGTCTTCTTCGAATGTACATAAACTTGATGTGGTTTGCTCTTCTGGGTTACTTGGGGTTGCACTTTTAGACGATGATGCTTCGTTCCCCCTTATCAAATACAAAATTTGAGCATATATAAATAAATCAAAAATTGTTTTTAGACTAGACCAAAACAAAGACTAAAATAGCAAGTAATGCATAACCTTACTTTTGTTTTTTGGTTTCTGCCTGGGCGTAAATCATTACACTTTGATCAACATCCACTTTGAACTATCATTATAATAAAAAACAAATAGAGCAACAATAAAACTACGCCTCAGAACATACGTCGCAGCTTTATTTAAATGCATTACCTTGAAGCTTCGTCCGAATCGCTCTTTGAGTTCATAGAAATTGCTCTCTGTTCAAAATAATTTCACGATTTGATCACATGAAGAAAGAAAATCAACCAACACAGTCATGTGGAGATTTTCGTGTTTATCAATTATTTACTATATTATGAACAAATTTTTCAAAGTACATACTTCTTTCTTTGAAAAAAGTAGAAAAAAATACAATCATGAAATCTATCAATCAAATAAATTTGATCTTCTTCTTCTTTTATTTTATAGCTTCTTTTTTTTCTTTTTTATTGGTGTCTGTCAATTTTAAACGATATTACCAATGTCAAGTTAAAATAACAAAATAAGAAAACCAAGGTTGTATCGTTTTTTTTTCTAAGTATTTTTTATTATTTCGTCTTAAAAATCAAGTTATAATTCAAGTTACTTCAACAGACAAAAAATACTCAAGGTAACAGCCAGCCAAGCCATCTCCAAGCAAGAAAAGACATTTTTAAAGGTACTCAAAATTCCAAGCCTCTACATTTTTTTGAATTTCTTGTTTTTTTTTACTAGTGTAATGCTAGTTGGTTGATAAGCTACTCTTTTCAACTTGTTTGACAATGACAAAAAAAACTGCCTTGACAGACGCCAGGAAAAAAAACTCTGACGAAGAAAATACGTTGCTAAGCGACAATCAAATTAGTATACTTGTTGACAGTTGACACTGGCAAAATTGTGGCAAAGCCGCAGAGTCTGTCCTACCTTAAACGAAGAAGAAGAAGAAAAAAAAGAAGAAAAAATTACGAAAAATGTTTTGAGGACTTGAGGTGAAAATAAAATATTGTGTTGTGATTAAAACATACAAAACACTGCCTGTACTGAACAAAAAACAAATCACATCAGGAATAAACAGCGCCGGCTTTATTCAGAAATTGGTAGAAAAACTGATAATCTGCAACCATGACGGAAGTACTTTCTGCAGATGCTATTCAGGAAGATCGTGTAGATACCATCCTGAAAGGCTTTCAAGTGTATCCTTTATCAATTTGGCGTTATCTGTTTAGATTCCAACCTACTACATAGCTACTTATTCATCATCATCCCAAGAGCTCTTAAACTCATTTTGATTCTTGAGGGACACATAGGTAGGTATGTTGTATGTTGCCACATAAATAAAAGTGCCATAACATAACTAGGTTCTTGCAAAACAGATAAAAAAATACAAACAAGCCATCATTGCTTGAATCTGGTTTCTTTTTAGAAATTAGGTACCATAGTTGGCCACTGACTCATTTCACTGGAACTTAGATACTAAATCTAGTTGCCCTGGCGTCCTATTTTGCAATAGTAAAATACAAATGTTAGTTATTTTATGTATTTTCTTGAACATTTCTTAAACAGTAATTGGATGAACCTACGTGATGCAGACAGTGGTAAGTAAAATCATTATAAATGACTCTCACAAACAAACATACTATAAATCAAGCTAGCATAGTTAACATTGAAATTCTTCTGTCCTTAGTTTGGCTCCTGTGCCTAATTTTAAGGTTCTTACACTCTTTTGTTCCTGAATACAATATATTCAGTATTATTACATGTAGCATAATTTGCAGGAAAAATATTGTGGCAACACAATGAAGACTTATCTAGCCCTGAGGTAGAACATGAGGCTAGAGTGCCCAAGCGTATTCTCAAGTGCCGAGTGGTGTCTCGAGAAATGAACTTTAGTTCTATTGAGTCTATGGAAAGATTCCGCCTAGAACAGGTTAGTTATTCATTTATAGAAAAAACTGCACAAATTATTTTAATTTAAAAATAACTAGATCATTGGATCAGAGACAACTATTTATTTATTATCTACACTAATATTATAAAGAGAGAAAATTTGTATTTTTGTATTTTTGTTTGTTACGAATAAACTCAAAAACTACTGGTCTAATTTCAAAAATTCTTTCACCATTAGAATGCTACATTATGCCTGAGTAACATAGGCTATATTTTATTTTGGAAAATAATAAGGATCCTTACTAAAACTTCAATAATGTAACCCAAGGTGTAAAAAAACTAGCCATAAAATGTCTTTCATTGCATGCGCTGCGGAAACTATTGATGATAGAACAAAAAAATGTTATACAATAATAAAGAACATATTGATATCTACAAAAAAAGTCAGCGGTACCACACGTCCAACTATTGTAGTTATACTACTTTTTACATTTTAAAAGTTGATAGAAATGCCTACCAAATTCAGACCATATTTTCCATACCTTTATATTAATCCTTAAATATAACTTTCCAAATCATTTGGTATTCAAGACTGTTTCAATACCTGTAGATAACATAGAGATAGAGCTGCTAGTTTTATATAATATGATTGTAGACAAGCAACTTTTGCTGATCACACAGTCAAAAGAGTTTTATTCAATAAAGTTTTTATCACAAGGATCACTTTCTGTGGTTTTACCATATATTTTAGCAACCTCTTGAATATCGGTTTTCAACAAATATTTGTAGAACTTGTTTAGATTTCATTCACAATGAACTCAAGAAACAAGGGGAGTGCGCTACGAGAACAAATATCTCTACCTGTCCATGTGAATGACTGCAGGAACATACTTATCATTTAAATGGTGCCTGTTCTCATATTCACCTTTAGTGTTTCTTACATTTCAGAAAGTACTCTTCAAGGGGCGCTGCTTGGAGGAGTGGTTCTTTGAGTTTGGTTATGTGATAGCTTGCTCTACCAACACATGGCAGTCTGTAATCGAGTCTGCTCCGGAGTCCCAAATGATGCCTGCTAATGTTCTCAAGTAAGAAACCAAACTACTAAATATTTTTCAGTTCGGTTTATAGAATATTTATTAATATTATTTCTCATGAGAAATTTTACATTTCACAATATTATGGAAAATTCTTATGTTTTAAAAACGGGTTTGTACCGGTATATCGGTGAAGAAGTACCGACACTGTTTCCACTCAATTTCGAGAGTCTTCATCGAAGTGGAGTGACGCGGCGCGCTTCTTATGAGAAACTTAAATTAACTAATGTTCTAAAATGTGTACAATGAGCGTGCGTGACTACATAAAAAAGTTAGTTATCCTCAGGTTAACATAACTTATCAAAATATCCAACAGTCAATTAATAAATGGGTATATTCCTGATGGACCCCACACTACAATCACAGAACAGATATTAGTACTGCTACAATTTTATTCTGTGTTGTGGGTTAAATATAAACGTTGAGTAGACAGTTGAGTGACATACCACAATACCCGGAACTGGAACAAATATATTATGCACATCATGCAAACTTTTATACCGTAGCGGGAATCAAACTCGCAACCTCTCTCGCTTCTGAGTCCTGTACCTTGTAAATTCATTACTAGTTTAAATTTTTTTTCAAATTTCCATATTTGTAATGTTGCATGTTGTACATTGACCGAAAACTCACTTCTCAGTTCTAGTGTTAAAACCAGGGACTGAAAACGTTACGGTATAAAGGTACCAGTACCGTAAAACCCTTATGTTTACCATTATCCGATAGATGTTTGGCTATACCGTTATATTATACCGGTAAAATATAAAATTACGGTAGCGTATTATAATTAAGTCGACAAGAATGCAAGCGGAGTGGCGACGAAGGCTGGCGGAATGAGAGGGGGAGCCGCGCTTTAGAGCGCGCCAGTGAAATGACGAATGAAACTAGCCAGGGATAGGCGCACGCGGCGATACCAAAGAAAATCTTTATCATTTTGGTTAAGGTAGCGCTACATTTTTATACCGGTTATTTTTCGGTACCGCTATTTTTTTAGGTATTGAAATATTTGGATAACCGGAATATAACGGTATGACGTCATACCAAAATACCGATAAATAAAGGTAGCTTAATTTTTCGGTTATTCAGTCCCTGGTACCTATTATTATAATTTTGAACAGATTATTAGTACTTACTCCTTTATATTCTTAAATAATATTTTATTTTTCTAGCGGTAACGTGGTAATTGAAACGAAGTTCTTCGATGGAGATCTCCTCATCACGACTTCTCGCGTGAGACTTTTCTATGTTTAATCTAAATCCTACTGAATTGCATTTACTAGTCAACATAAATTATGTGTGCATTTTTTAATGGCAGTGCCCGTAGATAATATCGCAAAAGGCTCATGTTTAGTTTTTTTTTGATAGGATGGCATTTATGGGTATAACAGAACGAAATGAATGATTCTGGAATAGTTAGGCCCTCGATTATTAATTAACAAGGGATTGTTTCCGAGGTGTTTTATTATAACAATGGAGTTTGTTAATATTTAGAAATAAATAGGCATTTTACTACAGCAGCAGTTAGTTACATATTTATTTATTTTTCGCTGGTTTTGTGGTATTTCTTACATAATTATCGTTTTAAAAACAAGTGCAATCATCAATCATTAAAATAATATTTAAACAAGCACCTAAAGCAGAATTATAAATTATCCATGTAGAATAATCAATAGTAGATAAGTAGTTTTTACCTTTTATGAGTCGAAAACCTAAATATTTTAGAAAAAAATAATTAAAAAGAAGCTTGTAATTTAGCACGAGGTTTCTTAAATTTTTGTTAATTATATTATTATGTATGTATCTAATAAAATTAACCGTCTGAAACTATCTCATTTATGTATTTACGTAAGTTTAATTTAATTAAGTTGAATTAAATGTTTTATAAACTCGATTTTCATGTTGTACTTTTGTCCTGCGACAAACGCATTACCTTTGACTATAGACATATAGAAATCTTTGCGCATTACAATTGGTTTTCTGATTGTTCAACAGATGTCACTACTCGTAGTTTCTTGATAAAATATGTTACTTCAGCCAACTCAGATAAACCCTCTATAAATACTGTACATGGGTAGGTATTCAGCAAGTACATGTTTTTTTTTAATTAAGTTATCTGACTGAATGTTTGATCAACAAAGTTTTAAAGATATTACAAGTCAACTTCGATGTTTCCGTTGGCTTGGTGATCTCTTGACTTGTAAATGGGTATGTATAGTATTTGCTGATATCCCGTTAATATATAACATTAATATTATCGTCCTATAGTCAACAAACTGAATTCGTATAATTATTCCTAATTTTATGAATGAGGGTTTGATTGAGCGAGTCGCATTGATAAAGTAACGACCTTATTTCTCATTGGGGATATACAATGTAGTGATTCATTTATAGTAGCGTTAAATATTTAGTCGCCTCGTTTGCCAGTACCAAGACATCATGTAATTAATTAATGAATGACCGGGTAAATAGTCGTATCCTCTAGCTAGACGCTGAATTAATTGATATTCTGCGGCGTGTACCTTAGATAAGTAAATAGGTATGAGTGGGTATGTATTTTATCGATAGATCGTGACTCGATCCCGTATCTCATTAGTACGCTGACACGTTTAATGATATTACCATAGAGGAAATGAAAAGCGGAATACGTGGTCGGCTGCAGGAAAAGCTCCCAACGATCACGACACAGGAACTTTTTGTGAATTATTAAATGATTGGTGGCAATGGTGACATCCTCTGTAGCTGGAACCCGCGGATGGGTTTCTTCGTATCGGCGAAGACGGCGAAGGAAGCTCCGCTCGTATCGATGCCGCGCACACGCTCACCTCGTATATAAATAATAGAAATTATCTAATTATGTGCCGGCGACTACTAGGAGCGTACTTGACCAGAATTTTGATTAAGCCGTGCACCCGGATAATAAATAATTATTATTACGATGACATACCGATAAATATTGAACGCTTTTTTCGATAGGAAGGTCGATGTTATCGGTTACAGCTATTACACATTGTAATAGCATGATAAGCTACCAAGGTACATATTGGTTTAGTTAGGTTCTCGTTTAGTGTGTTGCTCATTATTTACTTAGAGGCAGAATTCGAATTAATCACTGCGAACAAACACCCCTTGACACCCAAGTCATAGAACAGATATTAGTAATAGGTACCCCAGTGTAAAATCATATTACGTTCACTGCTTGTGGAGAAAAATCACCTAAATCTGTGTTGTTTGCAAGTATTTTTTTTACTGTGTAAATTAATTTTAGAAAGGAAATATTATTCTAATGATATAAAAACCCGGCCAAGTGGCTACTTAGCTAGTGATGGACTCTAGCAAAATGAGTAGGTATTTACCGTATTATCGGACCTTTTTTCGTTTTAAGTAATTTGTTTTGAAATGTAGGGTAAAAGCACCAGTTATTGGCTCCCTAAGCACCTTGGTCAATTTAAATTGCTATAGTTTCTTTAGGCGTCATCCAAATGATGTTTTTGTGGTGCTAATGGAGACGGAAAAAGTTCTAATATCATTTTAAAAATAATAAAAATAATTAACATTGTTTATAAAGTTTCATTTAAATAAAAATTGTGTTACTGGCACCCCAGAATTACTCGTGGCATGTTTGGTTAAAGTTATTAGCCGTAACATTTTTTACAAAACACGGCAGATAATAGTCATTACTCAACTGGCCATCTATGCTGTGCTCTTTAGCAAAACGTCAGATTGAGTAAAATTTTTGCATTGTACCGATTGACCAAAAACTAAGTCGTTTTTATTTATTATTGCGGAGTAAGGTTCCACTCGTTCGCATTACTTGGAAGAAGGCCATTTTCGCCAAATTTGACAGAATATAAATTGAATTCGTAGGTGACTGGCGGTGATGTACATGTATGGCCCGTAACTTAAAACTTAGTTTTTTTCTTTTCTGTTATTGGCCATACCATAATTTAATGTTTTAAAGTAATAAAATACATATAAATTAAGATAAAATAACTTAAATAGTAACGAAATAACGATCAACTACAGAGATACGAGGTATGAGACAAAATTCATTTGAATTGTAGTCAAACACAATCTTTACCGTTTTCACAACAAACCCCCACCATAGTAGCCGGATTGCCGATTGTCAATCAATTAGGATTTTTTTATACGAAATCAATTGAAAGGTGGTACAAATCAGCACAAATAATAAAGCTAAATATGTAAACTATTCTCTAGAATGAAGGGATATCGTACTTAGCATCAGTAGCTTATAAGAAGTGTTTGGAGTATGAAGTAGCCAATAACTACTGCCAGCCAATAACACATGCATTTACGTTACCTAATAAATAGTAGGTAATTAGTTTGCTATTAAGGTTATATTAGGTACTACTTAGTTTTTATTTTTCTTTAAACCTTCCAAAGTTAACTTCCACAAGAAAAATATTCGTTAAATAATGTCTGTCATTCTTTGCGCTACCATATTTCTATCTACCACGTTATACGCATTGGATGCTTAAAGTAATCTCTGTAATGTTAAATTTAAGTAGACTAGGTACTTATTAAATAAATATAGGTGATTTGTTAATAACTGCCTAGAAAAGGCAAAAAAATTCTGAAATGGCTGCATACAATACAACTGCTAAATAGACATTGCTATGACTAATTTTAGATGTTCCGTTTTGCCACTTTGGCTCTACACTATAAAACTAGAATAACTTGTAAACGTATTGGTGTAACTCCGTGGCCATGTGTAGCATAGCATAGGATCCGGCGACGAGGCGGCGGCGGCGGCGGCAGTTCGCCGGATGAACACCAAATGTGTGATATTTTTAGGAATGTTGATTGCCCCCTTCCTGTTTCCGGCATGGGCCCATCGCTTGATCTGCCGACTCGCTTCAATACAGAACTGCTAATTAGTGATGAATAATTAATACCCTGTTGACATATAAATAGCTCAATACCATTTGATTTTTTTGCTTAATGTAGAAAATACGTAGGTTAGGTAAACGGCCATCTAAAATAACTCTTTCGAGCAAACAAGTATGTTTTATGGTAAAAAGACGCTAACTTTTATAGACTGAAATAGGATGGCGCTACGGTTACGGAGTACCTACCTAGATAGACCTATTTATTTAGCTATTTTCTACAAAAGACACATATTTTTTATAAAACCACCCTACGCAAGTCAGCCTCAATTACCAAGGTGCTCTGTGATTCAGGACAACATTCATGATACTCTCTACTATAAAAAGAAAAAAAACCCACATAGTTTTACTTGCGCAGTGCAGTGCCACGCAAACACTTAAAAACTTTAAGCTTTGGGTGGCACTGCATCTGTTAAAGTCAGGCGTGGTGCTTAACAGCAGGCGGGCGTCTTGATTGTCTTGTCACTTGCTGACATAAAAAAAAACTTACCTTGAAAGTACCTATCAACTAACCCCATAATGCCTACTAGGACAAACCCAACATCTGAAAACAAAAAGCTTTCATAACAAAACCACCTTAAACCTTTAGATGTTCAGAGCAGTACCAGTTACAGTATACCTACAGGATGTCTGCGTAAACTCACACTGACCCTCCATTCCAGCGTGGTGATATCATGCAAGAGGCGGAGGTGGAAATTGTACAACTTCCCATTGACACTGTTCCTGTTTAGCTCGACTACGGAGGCGAGGCTAGTCAGGCGACTAAGGCTGCGTTTCCACCAGAGATGTGCGAGGATGTGTAGCGTGAATATGTTTGTTAGGAACCAATGGAATCGCTTCATTTTCCTAGCCTCGCACTGCCCAGCTTTAGTAGAAACGGCTCCGCAGAGCGAGGTTTTTGTACATGCCAGAACAAAAGAAAAATGTGTGCTATGCATGCGTTGAGAGAGGTGTGTGCGAGGAATGTCTCACCCCGCGCGCATCAGAAACGAGCCCGCTAGCTACACATACTCGCACCGCGCATCCGCGCACCGTTTCACAGCCTCGCTACACAATATCCTCGCACCGCTCATCCGCGCACCGCTCATCCGCGCACCGTTTCACCGCGTTGCTACACACCTCGCACCGCTCAGCGGCCTAGCACATCTCCGGTGGAAACACTCACACCGTTTCACAGCCTTGCTAAACATCCTCGCACCGCCCAGCTGCCTTGCACATCTCTGGTGGAAACGCAGCCTAACTGACGAGTAGTACTAATCTGTTCTGTGCTGACTATTCGGCCGATTTCGGTTTAGCGGTTTGGTCCCGCCTTTTTTTTAAATTTGTTAGGCCACGACGGAGGCTTTCAGGTGGCCTATTAGATAACTCCGTTAACAGAGTTGGCCACACTCACACAAACATACTAGGGTCACGTGCGAAGTCTGAATAGAAATTCTTATGGTTTTACCACGTTTCATTCTGTCCCTCCGGACGGAGTCAAGAGTCTTTTTACTCGCAAAATGTGTGTGATGTGATGCTCATAGCTAACTTGGCTAGTGGGTACCTAAGTAATTTACCTACTTAGGTCTTCCTAACTTCGGGAGCCTTCTCCTGCAACGAGAATGTACCTATCCATTCTCGTTGTCTGTGTGTAACACGCACGCACTTTGCCAATATCTAGAGTCTAGCTACGAGTAGACCTATCACAGAAATCAAAATTAGGTATTGGGGCTATGTATGCAGACAGGTGGTAATGTGGACACAATAGGTGGGCAAGGCTGAATGAATGAATGAATTTCGCACCATTATGAATGAAAAGTATTACCTACTTACATAATGCCGTACGATTCTACGCGTTGACCAAAGAATTGTATTCTCCAACCCAACGTCAGCAAATGCTAGATTTTTAAAATTCATACAAGAGTCCCTAATATTGCATCAAATTGTTGACTTTAGTACCTACCTAGGTACCTACTCTCAAACGCAAGTTTATACCTAGGTACCTATACCTACTCCAAATAAAATGTAAATTAGAATAAATAAACCAGTTTCACACCAGTTTCCATTGATGTTCCGAGTTTCCGTTCGGTTCGATGGCGCGAAATGCATTCAGTATTATCTGTCACCATGCAGAATAACTAACGCGTTGGCCAGGACGCGCAGGCCCAGGTCAGCGGCCTCGGGCGGGGCTGCCGGCCGCTTCCCGCTCGCTCCCGCCACGTCACGATCACGATACAATACGTCACATTTGATCATTGCTAAATAGGAGACAGTATTGTGGGCTGATGATGACGAGTAGAAATTGTAAGATACTTAATCAATCATTCCCGCACGTCATTTTGGATATTTTGTTTGTTTGCTAGAAGTGATGTCCTCCTTCTACTGATTGGGCATCTAAGCAGTGCGCTTTGCAGATGTTTCTTTGTTGCGCTCACGACACGATCACCACTTTCACAGTTTAGTGTCCCAGTCCCATAGCAAATCTATGAAAAATTTCTACAAACGCGTCTCGCAACGTGGGCGCACTTTCCGAAGAAGCCCATAGATTTGACGTGGGTGACGAAACTGTCGAGGAGACAAAAGTTACTCGTGGGCGCATGCGGTTCTAAGCAATGTGATGTGTGTGATACATTAGGTAGGTACCTACATAGACCTAACCTGACTGTGTTATAGGTAATCATGACCATAGTATCTGGTTAGGTACCTACCTGGATTATTTCATATTTTACCTATAGAAAACGGTTCGATCACTAGTTTGGATACTTTTGATACAGTAGTACAGTCAACCATAAAACTCAGTCACATATCAATGTCTGCCATAAAATAATTAAAATTGTCATCCACTTTTTATAACTAAAGGTACCATAATAACTTACAGAGCCTATAGTCATAAATATGAAACTATAAAAAATACATTACTTCGGCGTAGCCGAAATGTGTTTATTTTGAATAGTTGTAATGTAAGTCTTGGCTAAAATTATAATTCTCATTTATTATTTTAGCGTAAAATAGTTCCTTATCAAAAAGAAAGTTTTTTTTCTATGGTAATGGTAGGTATGGTATGGTCCGACTTGAATAGAACTAGGGATTGTTTTTGGCTATCTTGTCAAAACGACATGGGTCTTCCCATTTTAATTATTTTTCTCGTGTTATTTTAAGTTTTATTGCGTAAATTTGGTGGCAGTTTATCCAATTTAACTTGTTTACTTAGCACAAGTGTTAGTAATTGAAATGGAGGGGTAATGTTGGTTGGTAATTTAGTCAAAGGCTTTCCAGGAGAATTTTGAAAGAAAAGTCATCGTTTCTTTCCAAATTTCGTTTGTTTACGTTGCTAAGCGACAATCAAACTAATACACTTGACACTGGCAAAATTGTGGCAAACTAGCCACAGAGGCCATAAAACAAAAGAAGAAGAAGAATAGAACTAGTCTGGTTAAAAATCAGACTAGTTCTATTCTTACACAATAGGTACAACAACATTCTGTTGATTTTTTGTGAACGCTATTGATATCATTTGATTATTACATAGAGCTCTAAATAAATACCGAGATTTAAATTGTCGAGTGAGAGTTTTGATAGAGCCTTTGCGGTTGTCGTGACGCTGCTGGAGCGTGGTGCATTCAACCGTTTTGGAAGGTAGGTGAAAAAAAAACTATGGTCACTCGACTGTCACTGCTAGCTAGGCGAACCACAAAACTTTATTTATAGGTACTTCCGGCATGCTACTGAGAAAGATGTACGTAGTTCAACTAAATAATTACTTACTTACTATCTATTATAGATAGGTACTTACCTACTTTCTTATTTGACTTACGCGTGTAAGAACAAGAGGTATAGTATTACTTATCGTTGAAAATTGTTTAGCTAACGAGCAAATTGGCACTCATACTACATACCCCAACCACCTACCAGTTACAAGCTACAAGTTTTAATCAATATATAAAACGTTTGTACTTAGTTACTTACTTTAAACGACCTCCTCATAAAACGACACGTAAATACCTACCTGCCTATATTTAACGATTCGACTAATCGATTTCGTAAGATCCGTTTGGTCTGCTCAAGGATCTGCCGCGGCTTGCATTCTGATAGCCTAGTCTTCCTGTTATGGCTTAGCTATGCTACATTACATCACACCTTTTGATTTAGTAAGGAGGTGAGGAGCGATGGATTTGAAATATGAAATCGGTTATCATCGTTAATTATCGATTCATCGTAAGTCCGCCGCCATTTTGGATGTAAGTGAGCGGCCATGTTCCATGCGCGGCTTCCGGCGCGCGCGTGTCTACGCATGCTAATGTTTGCGCGGCACTATGTCCTGTTCACCTTCCACTACATCATCACTTCGAACTGATCAACTGATGAATCAGTAATTCGAAATGATGGATAATCATCAACTACTGATTGATAGTCCACAAGCCCTATTCCATGCTCAATAAAAAGTCAGTTCTGTTTAAACTTTAAACTGATTAGATAAATTAGATGAATGAGTTTATAGGTTACTTATGTCATTAGTTAGCCGCATGTTTGTTCCACTTGTGTCTTGCCTCTTCGTGAAACTGATCCTGTCCGTCCTAATAACGTTTAATTACAGTAGCTAAGTAATAACACCAAAAGAATACTACTGAAATGAAAGCCATTACGCCTACATGTAAATATTACAGGACAATCCTTGATGCGGGTAGATGAAGGAAACGAAGATTCGTACGTAACGTAGGTAGGTAACCAAGTGGTCATTATTTGTAAAGTAAGTAAGTTTAAGTACCTATTACTATATGTTTATAATATGCTTAATTACTCGTAAACCTCTGTTAGCAAATGTGATAAAAAAACATGAGAATGACAAGGAAAGACAATAATGAGCGAGCCGCTCAAATTACAGTTTATTTATTGAATAAGGGGTTAAGTCTATAATCACTACTCTACAAAATCCGTGTTAGGGACGAGTTCAGAATACCATACCAAATATTTTAATATGCGAATAGTGAATAGTATCATGAATGATGAGAGACAGGCCGGCTGCGCAGGCGCGCATAAACTCATAACTCATCCCGCAAGATAATACCTCTCATTCAGTGCCAACGGCATCACTTTCACACTAAAACACAAACAAACGTAATGTTTATTCAATTCAATTGTCCGTATCTTATTTACATTAGTAATACGATTCCCACTGTTACCTTACACTACCGTCGAGTACCTATATCTTGGCGCAATTTAAGTATTATTAACAAGCACAAGCTTAGCAATTAACGAAATTAAAATATAAAATGATTAAGATAAGCTACAATACCTACAATCATTCAAATTCTTATTATAAATGAACCATGGTTTTGGACATCAGATAATTCATATGTACCTAGGTACTTAATTAACAATTTTCATTTATTAACATGCGTTGTCGATATGATTAGGTACATTTAGTAAAATCATTGTTTTGCTAACTATAACTAGGTAGGTAGGTACCATTTGTTGTTCATTGTAAAGCTTTTTATTCAAGCTTTGTCCCTATCCCGCATCGAGTCATAAAGGAAATGACATGTGGTTCCCGAAATCTGCTGACGAAAGATTAGTGTAGACATCCTACTTTAAAATTGAATTTGAGTTTTAAATCTTACGCTATGTAAACTAACGCTCGTATATCGATATAAATTATTCTAATGCTGAAAGAATTTTTGAAATCGGACCAGTTGTTTTTGAGTTTATTCGTTACAAACAAAAATACAAATCTTTCCCCTCTACAATATTAGTATAGAATACTCAGGCTTAGGTACATTGAAAGGAAAAAGCTGCCAGAGATATCTGTTTATTGCTGGTTTTCATCAATTTTCATAGCAAGATTGTTCGTTATAAAATTGGAGATCTCTTTTGAAAGCTGCAAAATTAGATGATCAAAGATTTGCCACAACTCCGATTGCTCTCAGAATATCCACAACAGCTGACCGTCCGGCTGCGTGGCACACCTGCCGCATTCCGACCTCGGCAGGGCTTCGGCCCGCACCCTCCCAACCAAAATCATAGCCTGTGTGGGACCTGACCACATGAACAAAAAACACGATGTTCTTCTCAATGGTTATTATAATTTCAAATGGAGATTGATAATGAAATAGTATCTCTACTCTACCTCCATGGGTAAAACAAATTTGCATTAAAAGTTATCTAGTTATTTTTTTCGTGCTATCTCTCCGGTTTAAGGTATAAGTACCTGTCTACTATATCCTTAGTTGGTATATTTATTGGTACCTACTTATGGTGTGTCATGTAAACTTGCACTTTGCCATTTCTTCATTCTTTATTGTACACACTATAAAAATATAAACAACTAACTTAAAAGAAATGACATATACAAAGGCGAGCTTAACCCTAACAAGAGATTTCAACATTTCCGTGTCTTTAGTTGCTGAAATTTTACACCTATTAATAATATTTGCTACAAACCGCGACATATTTTTTTACCATTCAAACAGTTTAAATTACGTTAGTGACAGACTGCCTGGAGGGTAAATTGTCATCCAGAGAAGAATGTACCTATCCTTGTTGCTGGTCTTACAGTTTGAAGTCCTATTCAACTCATAAGAGGCTGTCCTGTGTCTGTAATCCTTCGGTTATACCAAAATAACGCGACTGAAATTGCGTTTCATTAATTGTTATAAATTTCTGTGCTCTACATGGTTAATCAATTCATCACACCTACTTTCAGTGCGCTCATAGGTACCTTTACTTTGTAATAAAGTGATAGCTATATACCTAATATTTCTTTTCCCCAGTCGAAAGGCTCGGCTCACAGGCAGGAACAGTGTTTCCTTGTTGGCGAGAGAGGGCCGCGCGGGGCAAGGAGGCTTTGTTTGTGCGCACGCGCTGCCAAGGTGATCCAACACCATACAGCCAACATGCCCAGCGCTATCGTGTCTCAAACTTTACGCTTTCTTTTTGTTAATAAACTTTAAGCATGTTTTCAATGTTTTTGTTCTTTCAAAAGGTTGGGCCCTAACCCCATCTAGGGTGGAGAAAAGTATTTGAGACTGGGGGAAAGAAGAACTAACCTAACCTGCGAATCTAACTTGCTATATTTTTCTACCCATGTTTGTTCCTGTTGAGTGTTATGCCGCTGTAGGTAGATACAGTCAGCAGCAATATGATGTATACAAATCGTAATTGCCATGGCTACATACTTTGAGTGCACGATTGGTTTCGATCCTAAGACTTTTGTTTTAAGGCTGTTTACATTTTTTGGGAAAAATGGTGTGATGACATTATTTTTCTGATAATGGTAAGATGTTTTTGACACTAGTTGAGGATTAGGTACATAATTTTGGAGCTTTTAGTTGTTTATATTTTTAAGAAAACTTGTACCACGCACGATATATGTATATTTGAAAATAACGATTTGTATACTACACATTTATTATTATTAGTACTGCTGACTGTACCTCCTACACATTGGACCAATGTTGACCCAAAACTTGGTCCAATGGCTATAGCCGGCTAAAGCATTAGCAAGTAGGAATAGTATTTTGGTACTATGATATTTATTAAGTAAGTGAGTATCTTAACTTAAACCACGATGCCGATGTAGATTAAATTTCAGATCTTAGATTAATCAATTCAATATTCAACACTTTTAGTATAAACGACTAAGAGTAGTAGAGTTCTCTGTGATAGAGCTCGTCCGGGGAAGGACTACCACCATACCTATTTCTGCCGCCAAGCAGTAATGCTCGCATTGCTGTGTTCCGGTGTGAAGGGTATGGTTTCCGGAGAAATTACTGGCACATGAGGCTTTCGATCTTAGCCTCAAGGTGGCAACCCGCGAGTGATACCTCTGGTATTGCAAGTGTCCATAGGCTGCGGTAACCGCTTACCATCTTGTGGGCCGTACACTTGGTTGCCACTTCATAAAGTATAAAAAAAAAAATCTTTGTCCTGATTGACTCATGACAGCGCACATCTAAACCGCTGGTCGTAGAGACTTGAAATTTTTAGGGTATATCGGTATATCTATGTCTTGGTGCGTAGAGTGGTACTAAGTGAAATTCAACCCCCAAAAGAGTGAAAGGGGGTTAAAAACGTTTGTATGAAAAATAGTATTCCTGGTGTTTACAAACTTGAATAATTAATAATTAAATTAACTAAAATAATTTCAAAACTACCCCTAAAACGGGGTGTGAAGGAAGTTAAAGTTTGTATGGAACCTATGTAACGCGTCGTGCGATTTGTTTGAAAAAGCAAGTAATAGATGTACTAAATTATTTTATTCCCAAACTACCTTTAACATTGGGTGTAGGGGGTGTTCAAGTTTGTATGGAAACTTTGTAACGCGTCGTGCGATTTTATTATAGGCATTACTTGAAAACTGGTATCAGTGGGAAAATGGTACAAGTGGGAAAATGAACCATTGGGAAAATGACCCCAGCCAGCGGGCAAATAACACCAGTAGGAAAAAGGGTACCAGGAGGAAAATGACGTGTTACAGCCAGCTAGCAAGCAATTATATATATTTTTTTTTTTAAATACTCTGTAGGTAGGTAGGTACCTACTACTTATTACTAATGCATGTACGAAGTCGTGGGCAACAGCATTGCGACTTCAATAACTCATCGAGATCCCTAAGTTTGAACACTAGTGTACGGTCTACTCAAGTTGCTCGCTCAACATGAGAACGCATAGGTAAGTTTGCGTTTCACGTTATATAACCGCGGCGGGGGGTTCGTTGCCCGAGATGCAACCTTTAAGGTCGACCCGGCGGCGGCCTCCAGTATATTTACACATGCAGCCTTGTACAGAAATGCTTAGCTTTAAACTTTTAACAAACCAAGATTGGAATTCCTCCGCGGTTTTAAATAATAATATGTCTATATTACGAAAACATATAGGTAGCTAAGGAGGTACTATGCGGAGCATATTCTACATCTCTTGTTTCGTTCTTCGTGATTACTAACTATTTTTTGGTAATATTTTGTAAGTACCTACAGGTTATTAAACCTACTGACTGACTGACAATGAATCTAAGTCGCAACCTTAATTTTTAGGGGGTATTTCCTTTTCAAGATCTGAAGGTGCACCTACCATACTACAGAAAGTAAATAGGTACCAAATACCAATGACATGATATATATGTTCGAAGACCAAAACATAACACATATAACATAAAAAAGAGTTAAATTTTGCAAGAAATTAGCGTCTTGAACGTTTCATTTAAATCTGGCTAGATTTTTAAATAGGTAGTACCTACTTGCTGTTATAATGTACGGTTTCTAATCAACGCAAAAATAAACTGATGTTCTAGACATCTGTGAAGAATATCTTCCATTCCTAGTTCAGTCAGGGTACATCGACTACCAACGAATTTATAAATTAGCAATAATAATTTATTCATCTTTGAGTGGGTAGATGGTAAGCCAGGCAATCAATGGTCACGACATGACGCATGAGCACATCATATCAAGTCAGTTCTCAGAGTTCAGTCGTTAAGGATCGAAGACATCAGCTCACCAAAACTTACCATACCATAGATCCTTGGCAGGCAGATAATAATCGACCTTGTAATAAAACATTTCCACCTATTGTTCGCCTAATGGAGATGTTTTTGTACTGCAAATTACAATTGTGGACCCTACCTAATGGGTATGCATAATTTTAGGCGTGCCTCCTTTAGAAACAAGCTTGCCTAAATGGCCGGAAGTGTTTTTGCGAGGATGCAGGGACAAAACGACAAAGTTGACTAGTACAATTTTCGAACTACCTACCCTATTTCCTTCCGGACCTTTTGAATAGAGTAGAATAATATAAATAGTGCTGGAATCCACACAGAAGTTATTATATAATAATAACAAATTATAAAGGTTCGGAAAACCAGACACCGGCAACGAGTTCCATATTTTGTGTGCTTGTGCTTACGAACCAAGATTATTATTATTATTAAGCGGGTGATGAATTGATAGGTGATTGGTAGGTACTGTAGTACCGTGTGCTTTCATCCATACAATTAGGTCCGGTGGTGAAAAGGAGCTGGTAGTATCAAGTAGTGAAGATCTGCTGTCATACTCGCCAAAATAAATTTTATAGAAATTCTATAGTCTGACTCGACGCCTGTGATCAAGGCTCAGTAAGTTGGCTTCAACCAGCGAATCATCGCCAATAAGCCTTACAGCACGTTGCTCTATCGAATCTAGAGATTCGATAAAGGTAGACGATTACCAAGGAAGTCAATATCCTTCTTTAATGATTACCTAATCAAAATCTTGTTTATTTTATTACGTACAATCACTTGTTTTAATTTTACCATTTAAGTACTTACCTACATAAATAACAGCTACCAGCTACCTGGGTAGATTCGTTGTCCAACATCTCTATCTATCAAAAGTGTACCGGGTTTTAGAAACCTGGAAGCTGGAACAGAAGGATCTGTCTAAAATAAATAATTCAAACGAAAACGTGACAAAGGATAAACCGCCTCATGAACATGAATGCCTACCATTTCATGCAGTGTTGCTAACTAGAATGTGTATGCTTGTGTTACTTAAAAAGTACCTAGCTAGATTTATTATCCAGCTGAATTGTCTCGGACGTTTCACAGAAACGGAAGGAAGCGCAATTGAGCTGTAAAAGGGATCGCCGCCTTGCCGCGGCCGGGTGTGCTATGAATAGACATTTCGCTATGCGTGTCTTCGGCGCAAGTTTGCAGCTGAGTACGTGTTCTTCGGGCGGTTTTTAGATTTGAGGGGAAGCGAAATGGAAACGAATTCGTGAGCGTCGGTTCGATTCGGGGCTTAGCAGGAGTGTTCAGGCGTCGGCGGAGGCTGCGCGGGGCGGGGACGGTTTCCGGCTCGCGGGCGCAGCGTGGGAACGAGCGCACCCACCTACGAGAGCTCTTCAGATTAAATGACGGCCAATAATTAATTTTATAAAAGTGGTGATCTCTAATTTCTTGATCTATTCACGAGTAGCCAAGTTCTTAATTAATTAAACGACATCCTAAAATTACTTTATTAGGTACCTATGATGAGAAAACAGGAAGCTCTTTGCAGCCATCCGTCGTCACTGCGTCCGACATCTCGTGTCCGTCTCCGTCCCGCCCCGCCGCGCCCGCACCGTAGTCATCGTACTAAATAGGTAACAAAATAAACAAAAGCTTTTTGAATAGATATTTACTTACCTAACGTAGAGACACCAATTACTATGGACACATTAATCTAAGGGTCGTTGATCTGTACTGTCCTTGAAACTAAAATATCAACACCACTGCATGCGACTTCTTCTTCTTCTTCTTCGGTATCGCAATTTTGAACGAAATGGTCGAATCACTCAATGTCATCATAATTATGACACATCGACAGTACTTAGGACGTTAGACGGTTGACATTACAGCTAATAGTATTATTTTCCTTATTAATTGAGATTATTTTATTTTTTGTCCATCAGTGAGTAGTCGTCCTTAACAACACTGGTGCCTCTACGTTACATAGGTTGGTACCTATACTTTGCTTCGCATGTACCTAGCTAGGTACCTACATATTTACACCTATCTAGGTATTATGTTATGCACCGGTATCTGTCTACCTGCCATTGTGTTTCTCGAGCCTGAAAGTAAGAGCTACCTCTTTTTTTTTCGCAGAAGTAGCTTACCCTTTGTTCGGGCACTGAGAGCGTCACAAGATGGCAGCCTTGCAGCCCACCTGTCCCGCCAGATGCTTCCATTGAAGCCGGCCAAGCCGGGCTAAAACTTTATCAATCGCACGCACTCCACTCTAGACCCATTCATGGACTCTTTGGAGTTTTTATTTCGGCCAACATGTGTGTGCGTAAGCCTGTAATGAAGATAGGCGAGTTTATTAATATCGAAAGAGCGACCACGTGCAAAGCTTCGACACACTTGCGAGCAGCGTGATTACGCTGCTGAATGTATTTTAAAATGTGTAACGGGTAATCCCAGCTCCCAAGGAAGTGGAAAAACCATTTTATCATACTTTTAGATTCATTCATGCGAATAATCGCCTCTCGGGGCTCAAGAAAGTAGGTAAGTACTACCGAACTAGTGTCACAGATTATTATAAAAGGAACTAGTGTGAATGAAATGACTAAACGTACTACTACATTCTACACAACAACAGTATAGGCGGGCGTCCGGGCGTCGAGGTAGAGCCTTGTGTCCGGGCGTCGAGGTCGCCTTGTTCCATCTTTTTTCTAACTGCCATTGCTATTCTTTTAAAATATGCTAGCGCTTAGCGGTCAAGACTCGGGTTTACAACCAAGAGCTAGTTCGTTAGGTACACACTTTGTGTTTTTAAGGAACGAAGATAAGTTCGTTTGTAGCTTTTTGACTTTTTGGATCAACTCTTTATGATTAGCGTAAGTATCTTACCCCAGATGTAGCGTATGTAATGGCTCCATTCCATTATTCGACTATTGTCAATAGTGCAAACATCAAAAACTTTAGGTTGATCGTTCGATAGTGCAATTAATTATAGTTTAATTAAAATTATGTGAATTGACTAGTAGTTGAGTCGACCAATATGGGATATGAACCGTATACTTCGAGAGTTAGAACTTTCGAAGTATACGGTCGATTCACTATAATATCTTTAGGTATAGGTTATTTTAATTGATATGTAATCCAAGGAACGCATGAACATTTATGTTTTGTTCTTTAAAATAAAGGCTGTAAGAAAACTGCCAAAAGACACTTCGTAATAATACATAATTGACCTTAGCAAAATTACTGTTTGGCTTCCATGGCTAGATAGTAATAATATTAGCGTATACTTAGATACTTAAATTGGACAATAATAAAAAAAAAATATGTAAGTAAAGTACTAAGTAACTCGTTATTGACTATCGCCTTTACTACCAGTTTAGGAAAATAAAGTGTGGGCTGCGAGTTGGGTATGATGTTGTGGTTAAAAGTCAACCTACACCCGCTATACCTAACAAATTATATGTAGTTAGCTGTCTGTATGTGTAGTGTAGGTACCTACTACCTAGTGACTGTAGACATCTCTATGTGGTTTATAAAATATATTGGTTCGCCCACTCTTTTCCGCATATAGTCCAACGAAGTGGGTGATATTCAAATTGACAAAGAACTATGATGACACAATTTTACTTTACGTACATATCTCACAGTAAATTCTCAATGTCTTCGATACTCTATCACTATTTATTTATTAGATGCTCAAAACATGTCTTCACAAAATCTGGTTACTTATCTACGTCTACTCTTCAAAAATATTAACGAAAACTGTTAGAATGTCACATCTATCCCATCGTAAAAATAGTTTTTTTTAATTTCATTCATGGCCTAAAGTCATTCACAAGATAACACATGTGAATGAAGTGGCATTTAAACGGTTGTATTTTATTAAAATGCTGTTCAACGAAGTTTAACTTCATTCATAGGGAAGACGTCACGGTTAGGTTCCGTCCTGACTCTCCCACGGTTGCTCAATGAGCGCAAGCGCATTCAAGAAGGGAAAGAAAGAGGTGCGTCACTTCCGGCGCAAGCGAAATGCGGCGAGGAGCGTATGGCATCACTTCCGGCCGTACGCTGCTGTCACCGGATACGTATGTTCCTTTTCGAATCAATTATTATTTCCTTCTTAGTGTTTCCTTTATGAAATTGGAAGTAGTTAATAACTTCGTGATGGGGTCGGTTAACCAGGATATTAACATAAATGCCATTACTTCAAATTGAGGGAAATTCTGATAATTTCTGGTGATTTCTCATGGTAGTAGGTACCTAGTTGTTGTAGATACTTAACTTACTTACTCAATAGTATGAGCACCTGGTAACAAAATTTACTACCTAACTGTATTATTTATTATTATTATTATTATAATATTTACGGTGTCCCACTACAGGGCAAAGGCCTCCTTTTTTCTTTTTTCGTCTCTCTAATCATCTCTGTGTTGAGCTACTGTGGACTAATCTTCCAGTAGTAACCTACATTAGAATTTTATTATATGATAATTTTGGTACATAGCTCGCTCATGGCTCATATTTTAATTAATATTATTATCTTCGTGAAAATTAGAGACATTGACATGGCTGTTTGAAACTGAAAAAAAAATCTTCACTTTTGTAACTTGCACTAATGCTAGGAAGTTGATTATTATGATTGTACAACTTATTATGATTATTTTATAAAAAAAAATATTTATTTAACAGATTAAATTCAAACGTTCCGCCCAAACATTCTCAAAAAAAAAACATTTTAAAAAATCATAACTCGAAAAATACGAAAAATACACGAGGTATTTTTTCGGATACCCCTGGATCTGAGGAATCTATTTTTTTCTATATGTTTGGACCACCCTGTCTAAGAAGAAGATGTGTAATTAAATTAATTACTTAATTAATATTTAATTTAACTCTGAGTTACCTACATATTCGAATAAGTAGGTAACTATTTGATGTTCATTTTCTTCTTCTTTTATTTAATGGCCTCTGTGGCTAGTTTGCCACAATTTTGCCAGTGTCAAGTGTATTAGTTTGATTGTCGCTTAGCAACGTAAACAAACGAAATTTGGAAAGAAACGATGACTTTTCTTTCAAAATTCTCCTGGAAAGTCTTTGACTAAATTACCAACCAACATTACCCCTCCATTTCAATTACTTACACTTGTGCTAAGTAAACAAGTTAAATTGAATAAACTGCCACCAAATTTACGCAATAAAACTTAAAATAACACGAGAAAAATAATTAAAATGGGAAGACCCATGTCGTTTTGACAAGATAGCCAAAGACAATCGATGTTCATTTTATTGCTTGAAGCTATAGTCCTTCGGAAATTATACTTTTCTTCTTCTTCTTTTAATTTGTGGCGTCTGTGGCCGGGTTTGCCATAATTTTGCCATTATACTTTTATGGGTTGTTGGCTAAAATGTTTATGTCAGCAAGTGACAAGACGATCAAGATGCTTGCCTGTTACTATCATCGCTACGCGATATTAGTATCTGCGGCAATACTACTCATGCCTGGACCACTGCAATGTCACCCGGCTCTACTTGGCATTGCACTGCGCCCGTTTCGTTTCCACTTCCGTAATTATTTTACTTGCATTAACATAGGTAGAGGTACTCATTGGATTTGAACATTGAGTTTTGTAAATGTCTACCTGGCAAACTTGTGTGTAAACCAGTGTGTAATCCAAAGCTTACGACCGAGTCATTACTCATTACTCTCTGGATAATATTACTTGAGCGGCACAAAATCCAAAAGTTGTGAATAGTTGTGAATGAAACAGTGCGCAGCGGCTAGCGAGCGGCGCGAATGGGAGCGGAAACCCGCGGTTAGTCCACTTCCTGTTTCCTGCAGGGCCGAGCCGAGTGCGACGCACGCGCAGCGCAGCAGAGCGCGCCCGATCACCATATTAAAATATTGTCAGTTTTAGAAAAAACATTTTACACAACCTACTACATAATTAACAATAGGAACCTACACTATACCTAAAAATGTTCCTAATAAAAAAAAATTAAGTTAGTAGGTAGGTAATAGTTTGTATATGCTCCTTCGAGCTTATGATTCTTCAATCGTAATACCTAACCACAGAGTAATAACCTAACTGAGTCGTAGACAGAGTAATAATTACAACAACTGAGTATTAATTTTTTTGTGCATAAATACTGTCTTCAAATCAAATCACATCAAATATAAATCTATTTATTTTCTTAATTTAGTACGTAGTACTAATATCTGTTCTGTGCCTTTATTTTTAGTGAATGGCTACTGAGTAGTACCTGGTACCTGACACGTAGCTAAGTAGTACTAGTTACCGTCTTATTTTATTTTTTGATTTCCAGTGTTTTGTTAAAATAAAATGTGTTGGCGTCTTTAGGACTACCCAAATGCGAATAAGTTTATAGTGAACGGGAGATGTAGAGCTGCTGAATCGCCCACGCCGCTGGTGAGCCCACGCAGTCGCAGAATACCTCATAGTACCATATCGTAGTGATGTGCCGCTGGAACATCGATATCCAATACAGAAATGTTGATAATCCACCTTTAGGCAAGATAAAAGTCTTATCTTGTGGAGTGGAGCTATGCTTAAAGCTACATATTTACCGATTTATAACGGCCGTCTTGCATCAAATGTTTGAATTTATTTCCAAACACTGAACTAACTGCCTATGCACAAATATAACATTAATAAAACTCAATAACTCGACAACTACTGAACCGATTAGGCTGAAATATGAAACATATATAGATAATGACCGGGAATAGGACATAGGGTACTTTTTATCCCGGTAAAAATTACAGTTCCCGGGATACACGCAAACGAAGTCGCGGGCAACAGTTAGTAAATGCATATAGGTAACTCAAATTGTTCTTTCAAGCGGTGCAATCTTTTATTGCCAATTGCCATAATGTAAAGGTTTCAGTGGAACCGCACTTCCTTGAGTGTAACGCGGTTACTACAGTTATCACGAAATCCTTAATATGTAGGTATTTTTTTTTTTTTTTTTTTTTTTTTTAACCTATCTTGTCCCACTGCTGAGCAAAGGTCTCCCCCAAAGTCTTCCATTCATCCCGGTCCTTGGCAGTTTCCCACCAATCTTTTGCATAAGAATCCAGGTCATCTCGCCAACGCCTTCTCGGCCGGCCCCGTAGTCGCCTCCCGTCCTCAGGCACCCAAGGAGTGACGATGTTTGCCCATCTCTCTGGATGCATCCGACTTACGTGGCCTGCCCAGTCCCACTTGAGCTTTGCTGTTTTGCAGCCTGCGTCAGCAATGCCAGTTACCGAACGCAGTATTGTATTCCGCACCCGATCGATGCGCTTCAGACCAAGAATACTGCGTTCCATTGCTCTCTGACAAATCTTGAGTCTGTAGGTATATGCGCATCTAAATCTAAAATAAATAATAATAATCTATACCTACTTATTATATTAAATTAATCACATTAATAAAAAATTGATCCGTTTTTATTCTGTAGATATAGGTAGTACCTACCTACTTTTGGATAACCTGGCACATCACTAGTTCCACACGCGTCGCCCACCTACGCCTCCCCGTCTCGTCCCATCCTCTGTTTCTTCTCCATCGGTCCATAGATGACAGACAGAATAGATAGGTAGAACGTAGAACCTATGATAATAATGTACCTAACCTACCTATTAATGCAAGCTAGTAGGTAGGTATGCATAGCTAACAGCAGATAAAGATTAATAAGCTAAGCTATTTTGTTGATAGGATGCATAAAGTTTTTGTACAAAACAGTGATCAATATTCGCAATCTCCTGCAGGTCGATTACGCAACTCGGTTGCTTTGCAATCCGATTTTGCGAAGTGTCAATAAGCTGTCATTTCATACTAAATAAGTCGGCTTTATAATGAAACCAAGCGAATCGATTACAGTGGAAATTAAAATAAAGCAGAGCCTCCACAATATAATAAAGTCAATAACTACTTTCAATGAGTTCAGAGTCAGACACAAAACAATGGGAAAAAAGTTATTTTAATTCGTTCTTTGACAACAGAGACGTATTTTACTTCGATAAATTAAAAGACGAGTTTACTGTTGTCACGTCATAGATACTGAGTACTGACTGATTCATTCAATTGAACCTTTTTCATTAATTTTACACGCTGAATTAATCGACGGTGTACAAATCATTGTTAGCAAGGTCTTTTGTTGTTTCTAAATAAATACTTCCGGCTCGACTGTGAATGTCGTCCGACAAAATAATAAAATGCAATATACTTATGTTCGAAGATTATATTATGTATCTAAGTATTATCTAGCTGACCCGGCGCGGTTTCAGCTGCGTTATTTTTATCGCAATTTTGCCATAATTTCTCACTGTTTGAACCTCCCCTAGACTCCTACAAACATTTCAAAACCAATATTAACCAAATCGGTCCAGCCGTTGTCGAGTTTTAGCGAGACTAACGCACAGCAATTCATTTTTATATATAGGAAGAAGATGTCTGACAATAAAGTCAGTTTTATTTTTGCAAATTCGGCATGCCGTGCAAAAAAAAAAAAAATAAGCGTGTGGTGTAGGTATATTATAACATTTACCTTTATGCTACCTTTATGTAATGATACGAATTTAATTTGTCGTCGATTCGTATTGCGACATCCAGCTAAGGTTGAAGACGTGACTCGCAAGTCGTAACCATTTAATACTAATGGCGACGCTTGGTAAAAACTTATCTAAACTAACGATCAAATACAGGCAACAATTAAATATATAATAATAATAGGCGACCGATAATGTCGCGGCTGACTAAGATAACAATTTTACAAACATTATTTGTTTAACAACAATTAACTTTAACAATTAGTTGTATTAACAATTTTACAAATAATGTTTGTAAAATTGTTATCTTAACCCTATAGTATAGATACCTTACCTACCTCTATTCTATTCAAATAAATTATAAGCAATAGGTACATAATGTTTAAGTAGACGTACGATGAATACATAAGTAGGTACCTATAACTTAAATGACCGAATTTATTACACGCCTTACATGGGCTCTAAATTATTGTGATTTAAAATTTCGTTAGGTCACTAAATATTTGTAGGTAGCGGAAAACCAACTCAAACTCTCCATCTCACTCAACTCAATTAGAGCAAGTCCTTTCTACTCACAGTTCATTGAAAAGTAACGATTGAAACAGCAGTGGGAAGGGGGACTTTTGGGTTGCGTGCGTAAGTCACCCACCCCACCCGACATGAATGAACTTCCCAGGACTTCCCTAGTCTTGGTATAGGCGAAGTTGGCGATTTAATTCTAGGGTAAAGACATTGAGAATATGCTCTATTATAGTTCTAGGGATTAGTGACGACATGGCTTAACGTCAAATTGTTCAATCGTCTTGGAACAATTTGACGTTAACGTTAGATGGTGCAACTCACCCTAAGTATCTCATACTCTGCTACAACTATGTAGTTATGGTAGGTACTTAATCTATGATAACGAATGCTTTTGTGAATTAAATAACCTACCAACTTAGAGCATTTTTTTAAGGCAAATATTCAAATAACGCAACCACCCAAACCCACCAGGCGTTCAACGTTGCTTGTGTACCTACCGTACCTACTCGTACATAATCAATTCAGCATTAACACCACAAACTGCTAAATAAGTCAGGCCGGATAGCTCTCAATATTTTTTAGGTGTCAGTAACCGAACCCCAATCCCAATAATCGTGTAAATTCCATCGTAAATCGGATGTGGTCGTGCGGAGGAGCGAGCGGACGCGCGTCCGGGCGACCGTCCGCCGGACACCGCGGCCGGCCGGTAGCGACCAACACGCGGACGCAGATAGGCAGATATACCCGCATCCGCCCGCCAACAATGAACATACCTACCGACTATTATCAAGCCCGTGTCACTCCTAATCTCTTTTCAATGAAGAATGAGCCTTAGCTTAGCTCACTTTAGAGTTATTTTTATCAACATTATCCCTGGGTAATATAACATACTTCGAGCATATAAACAAAAAGAGGTCGCGTTGGCGAACAAACGCATCGAAAACTTGAAGCAGGGACGCACACATGGATATTATGTACTGTAAAGTGAACTATTATGTATTCAATCAATGTATAGTGAATCATATTAATAAAATTATTCACACTTATCACACTATCATATCACAATATTACATCACGTCTGACTAATATTAAAATGCGAAAGTTTGAATGGATATTTTTTTTTATAAATCAATAACTACTGATCCCGGTTTGAATAGATCAAACTGAACTATAAATTTAGCGGCTTGTAGCAAGTAATGTATCTTCTTGTCATTCTTATGTCAATAAACAAAGACATACATGACACACTAAAGAAATACTAAACAAGCGAGATGTGTCTCAATTTTGAATTGGTAGAGCACCGCGTATCAAGCGGTGGTTGTGGGTTCAAATCCCGCTTGAGGCGAAATAGTTTTACTCTCTTCTCAGTAGCTCGCGGCGGATTTACAAGCCGTTGTATTATGTTTGCCGTTTTGTATTATCTTTACGAGCTGCATTTTTCGAGACGAATGCTCTGTCTAATAACATAAGCTATATTTTATGTCCACCCGTGTGAAACCAGGACGAGTCGCTAGTATTTTTATAGAACTGTCAAAAATCTATGCTTGAATATCGTATTGAACGATATTTTGAAGTCGGCACTCGAGCTGGGTTTACCTACGGTCCGTATGAACCTTAGGCACAGAAAACAGATTGCCTTAGGTCCGTATTCAGAAACGACGTAGGAAGGCAATACGGTAGGTATAGGTCTCACAACGGATCTCGGCCGTAGTGAAATTAGCCGTTTCGATGCGCAATGGAGCTTTTTCAAACTAAATTGTCTTTGCGCATCACAAACGGCTAACTTCGCGGAAGCCTAGATCCGCTGTGCGAACTATACTCAAGCATAGATTTAATCGATTGAAATGGAAGGGTTGAACGCTCTCCTGCAAAATTTTTTTAAAAGAAACGGCGCCATTTCTTTTAACTACGTCCGAGGTGTACGGGATATTATTTTGACACTGGCAAATGTGGCAATTATGCCACAGAAGCCACAAACGAAGACGTGAAAAGTGCCGTGTGAGCATAATAGTGAGGGAGTAACAAGAAATTTATAAGGGTAGTACTTATTAGTTCCATGAGGAGGAATGAATAGCGATGATATTTTTATTACGAAATGAAAATACTTACGGTAGGTAGAAGTATGTAGGTATATATCTAGTATCGTATCCTTGATGTAAAATTCAATGAAATAGGATAACTAACTAGTAACTACCCACAGTCAAGTCGGCTCCCACGAGTCCGCCCATACAAAAACTTGTTCGCACCAAGTAGTTTCCATTGAAAGAGCGATACTAGTTGCATTCCCGTCGTAGGCTGATTAGGCTGGTTTCCAGTTCTAGCAGACGACAACTTCATAATATTTTGTGCTAGGTACAGCAGTACATTGACACACACTCCTAAACTAAAGTTCAAAGCAGGTAGGTATGTAATGTTAAAAAAAAAAAACAGGTCGCACAATGCCGTTGACGAAGTGTACATTGCTAGACTGAACTTGACTTGGTAAAGCTAGAACCTAGTAGGTACCGTACTGTAATGTACATAAAGTACTAAGTATTTACCTATCCAGGTACCTACCTTACCAATTATTTTTGATTAATAGTAATAACATTCGACTCGTTCACTTTCCTACTATGGTCAAACTAATTAAAGTTTACTACAATTATTAATTCCACAACAGTTATGTCCCAACCCAGTAGGTACCTAGACTAGGTACCTACCAACTGCTTACATAAGCACAGAACAGATACATAAGGTTGGTTGTTGTGGTTCTGCCTAACCTACCCAGTAACTATCTCTCACGAGATAGGCTAGCGACCGACACAGCGGTCATCATTACCGATTACCCAATAGCTGTTATCTTCCAGTGGCTGAATGGTGTTTGAAGCGTCTCGCCTGCCGCCACTTCCTGCGCGATGACCCGTTATCTTTCGGCCTCGGTGCAATGCAATACAATATTATGTCAAATGAACCCCCGCCACCGACCAAAAAATCGATTTTTATTTAGCACAACCGAATTGATTGATAGCATAAATCGATACGCACAGATTTCGTACCTACCTTTACTACTCAGACAAATTAGAAATACATACTAGCTTTTGCTCCTGTTTTTATTTGTCTGTTTTTATTCGCTTTTCCCAAATTCTTCCATGATGAGTTATATATAATATAGTTCTAATTTGTCTGAGCTTTACTACTTTTAATAAGAACTTACTCTCAATAGTTACCTACTTAATCGTTGCTTAATATAAATTATGCGTAAATTATACCGCTCAGGCTCTGTGGTTTCTAGTGAGCGCTCAGCAAAAATAAACTGTCAAAAATGTCAAATCAAATCATTTGTTCTTTGCTAGAGCTAAGGCGTCTGTAAAAAAAATAAAAAAATAAGGTGTCTGTGGCTTAATTGTCACCATAGATAACTTCATTTGCCATTAGAAAAAAAAAAGAAGAAGAAGTCTTCTTTTCTTCTGTTTAGGCAATCCAATCAGCTCTGCAACTTTTCCAAACTATTTTCAAATTATATTTTAAATTAACTAGGTAAATTTCAAATTTACGTGGTGTGTGAAAGTCCTTTGTGTGTGTGTATCAATTGTCATACCTTTTGGGGGTCGCCGTCGGGAATAACCCTTGGAGAGTTCGAAAGGGAAGATAGCAATTTTCTCTTGTTAAAATTTGGTTGGAGAGAACTGACAAATCTCTACATTTATTTGAGTAGATCAGGACTTTCTTACTGTTTTCTAGGAATGTACAGTTATAGGTACCCGGTGTGGGTATACCTACCTACCTAGGTACCTTCTTTTCTGCAATGACTTCGATTTATTGAAATCGGTACCTACCTTACCTACCTTAATTAGGAACGTAGAAACCTTACCTAGGTAGGTTCCTAGGTACTTAGTACTTAGGTACCTGGTTATTTTGTCGTGCTAGAGCAAACGTAAGAGAAAGATAATCATAGTGATTTATTACGTACTCTATACTTAAGGTAGATTCAACCAACCTCTGGAATAATTATTCCTTGGAATAAGAAATGTCAAATACAAGCAAACTGTCTGTTCCTTTACTTTCAAATATATTCGATTTATTCAGAGAAAAGTGCCTATTCGAGTTTGGTCGAATCCAACCTATATAAGTAATGTACTATATTGTGCACTTTAAAATAACAATTGATTAGATAAATCCTAAACCAAAAGTCATCTAGGGCAGTCTTTAAAATACCTTATGCACTATGAAACTGCATCCTCAAGTACCTACATACTTACCAACTTGCAAATCTATTGCAAGTCTACATAGATTAAACTACATAACCCAGTCTTTTTGACTGGTCTGCATTGTGCTACAATTTCAGCAATATTCAAGAAAGAGACAATTTTATGTTTACATAATACCTATGGAAGCCTCACATTTTATAGTTTATTTATGAGAAACAGATCATTTGGTAAGTAAATAATTAATAATACTTAATAATAAAAACTGCTGAGCTAAATTATGAGACCTTCCGTTTTATATGGTAGTTTTAATGTTATGTTTTACTTACATTAGCTTTTTCATTGTAATAACTACATACTCACTGTGTAGCAATGTTTGCAGGCCTGCTTATTAAATTGTGCATTTAATATTTTGATGTTAGATAAACCTTGCTCCAAAGCATCTGCTAACTTCCAACTTGCTAACTTGTTTGCTTAGTGCTATTATATATAAATTTTAGTTATTTTTTAAGTCTTTATTTTATTATTATTGCTTTTGCAGCAGGTACTGTGTTAGCCAAATTATGGTAAATAACATACATTAACTAAAAACGCTTGATATTAAGCTGATTTTATAATTAAACTTAGTTTCTTTACACACCCAGAGTAGTTGCTTAGTGTTTATGTTTACCTAAGTATAAAAAAAAATCTGAACCTTCACGAAGAAGTCATGAAAAAACAGATCCACATCATCCCTGTTGAAAATTTTGCAGTTACAGAGCTACCTACCCATCTCATAACAGTCTTTATCTATGTGATTAGATCATAATCCACCATGCGGACCCAATGTGGATTGGCACGTCTTTCTAATTTTACTGTTCCTAAGGTTTAGTAAAAACACCGTAATGTAGTAAACATTCGTATTTATAATATAATGTCGTCGTTTTATTTACAAATAAATACAAATTCAGTTAATAAATAAATGGTAAATTATCTACATCATAATAAGTATGCTTTATATCTCATTTCTTAATCTTCTCTGGATTTGTGTGGAATCCGAAATACTAACGTTAACATTAACGTTTTTATGACACGTTACGGTCTCAAGAAAATTTGAGACTCGGACGTTCGGGCGACACGTTCACGTACATTCACACTATACAACTATATTTACAAGGTACTCGTAGACGATTCACTCAGCAGTCGCGGGGCACTCGTCCGACGTCGGCCCCGCGCTACCACACACCACTCGGACCATACACTGCGATCACTGAGTCCACCCCCGCGCGGTCCGAAGCCGTCCGCTCGCCAATAAATATTTGTACAAGGCGGCCGCGCCGCTCGACTCGGCGCTTCGGAGGCGCGGGCGGCGCGCCCCGGGACTAGATAATACTGGAGAGCCTCGGCGGTTCCGGGCAGCGGCAGCCGGAGCGGCGGCAGCGCGCGTACAGCGCCGCTCCCAGCGCCGCGCACCCGCGCAGCGGCCAGTACAGCCACAGGCACGGCAGCGGCAGCGCCAGCGCGCCTACGCACGCGAGCCGCGGCCGACAGGCGCACGGTTCACGCGCCTCATCCTCGCCGCTCCCGCAGTGGTAGAACAGCGCCTTCACGCAGCACATACACGAGGCGTAATCCACGCACGCCTCGGCGCTGCATAGGCACGAGCGGCCGCACAGCCAGCGTTGCGGCAGCGGCCGCGGCCGCGCGCACTGCTCGCAGGTGCACCGGCCGCACGTCTCGCACACTATCGACTCGGGGGCGAGCGCGCCGGCGCGCCGCTTGTCGCCCGCGGCGGCCGGCTGCGTCGTCACCGGTTTGAGCGGCTGGTGTGCGGCGGGGGCGGGCGCGGCGTGCGCACGGCGAGGGGCCTCCACGTAAGCGTTGCGCTCACGTTCCACCTCGGGCCGCGGCCGCAGCAGCGATACTGTAGGCTGGCGCGCGCCCGCCGGCCTGTGGACGCGCGCTGCTGGCTTGGGCGGCCGGGGCGGCGCCGCCGGCCCGCCATATTCATCCATTGAGTCCGGCTAGCGGCTCTCTGGGCCGTCGCCTTCCTGTTCCCTCATCGTCGCCACCTGCATGACAAAAACGAGCAAATTGTTAATATATCTTTTACACACAGCATTCCATAAAACGGGAGCCTTACACTAAGTTTAGTCACACCACGGACACTCAATAAAATGTATGAAGTAAACACGTCGCAATAACCACAAGCATAGTTGGTGTACGTAAAAGGTGCCGTTGTATGTGTGAGTGTGAGTGTCAAGGTTGGCCCCACCCAATTATAGCAAGAGCGAGATAGAAAACTTTCGCTAGCGCTGGCATGCGCGCGCTTGGACCTACACAAAATCAAAATTAACGCCCTTGGCTTCAGTGCCTGCGATAAGGTGCCGGCAAACTTGCGGCCGGGTGAGGTAAGTAAAACCGGTGGGAGGTAAGGAGTGGCCATTCTGTACTTAGTACTAATATATGTTCTGTGGTTTAGTTATTAAGGTTAGCGCGATCATTGTTTAACCGCTGTTCACAACTGACTGCTTCCTACCGTGCATTGGTTGGCACGCACTTTATGTAAGCTGTCTATCCTCGGAAACACATGATGGAGTAAGAATTCGTGTTTGCAGTTTTGAGAATTCGTTTTGCATCTTTCATGTAAAATGTTGCCAAGTCGAGACCATTGACTCGCACACTAAATATCTGTTCTGTGCTCGCACTGTCAAAAAGTTATCAGATCACTGTAGAGTCAAGCTTCTAACTCTACACATCCTAACTCCACAAGCTCGAAATTCACAAACTCTACATCTAGTCAAAATTTATGTGGCTTGGCCGTTTCGCTACATTCACATGGGCGCGCGTAAGGTAAAAAAAAATTCACAGTATCCTGTAATTAAATAATTCTAAAATAGTTATTATTATAGATAGCGAAACGTCCAAGCCACGTTTGACTAACATTAGAGTTAGTGAATTTAGAGTCAATGGCAACATTTTACATGTAAATATTTTTGGCGGGATTTATTATATTAAATTGACATTCACTCGAAACATTTAGTAGATAGTTCAAAAAATCCATCTCTAAGTGCATTTTTTTATATTTATGTTTTTTCTCCTAACAATGGGGCGGTATCACTTTAATTAGGTAAAGTAAGTACTCTTTATTACTAGGTATGTTAATTGTTTATGCTTAAAGTATCCTGTGGTGTATGTTTCGTTTTTCTATGATTGTGCTGCGTCAATAACCTGATTGTGGTGACCAGGTTGACCCTAAAACTGTGTGACCTTGTGGGTGCTTGATAAGGTTAAAGAAAAATCTGACCACTATAATATTTTTGCAATAGGTGAAAGACACGGGGCGGGGGACTCTGGGAGTAAGGTCTATTAGTTTAGGCTCTATCGCTCTAATACGCTTTGAGTGTGGTTTGAGATCAGGAGCCTTATTCGCTATGACCAAACGCAAGCTCGATTACGATATCTGCGTGGAATCGTTGTCGACGAGCCACGTTTTAGAGCTCGTCTGACTGTTTTTAAGTCAACCTATCAATAGCGAAACTATCGCTATTGAAACAACACAGATACGGAAAACCATTTTACAATTTCACACCATGGCACGTATAGAATACGTTACTAAATTACACGTTATTGCTAAGGAATCTCTATGTCATAGCGAATAAGTCCCCAGAAGACTTATTCGCTATGACCAAACGCGGCCTCGTTACGATATCTGCGTTGAATCGTTGTCGACGAGCCACGTTTTAGGGCTCGTCTGACTGTTTTTTTTTTAAAGTCAACCTATCGATAGCAAAACTATCGCTATTGAAACAACATACCTAGATAAGGGAAACCATTTTACAATTTTACACCATGGCACGTATAGCACACGTTATTAAGTTACACGTTATTGGTAAGGAATCTCCTATGTCATCGCGAATAAGCCCCCAGTATGTCAGTAGTAATAATTGTAGCTTAGTAGGTACTTAGGTATATTATAATGAAAATTATCACGCGAAATAGAAGCTGTAACAAATTTTACAAAAAGTTTTTTTTTTAATACGGATTCCGAAACTGTATGTAGTGCGTCATTCGAGAAACTTATTTCCCCAGCGGTTATCGGTTCTGCTAGCTACAAGGGGCGGCTAATAAATTCGCGGCCTAAGGTAAGTAGTACTTAAAAATAAGCTACCGTCTTGTTATTGATACCACTTATTGCTTTATTCAATAGTACTTTAAACTTCTATTTTATAATTTCATTATTTTCGAATTTGTTAATTTCGAATTCTCGCAATTTGGAATACCGCGCGATGATAAAGAATCTTGTAAACAAGCTAAAAACGTCGAAAGTCATTTTTAAAGAAATGTTTTCTGCTCTTCGGGATTCTGAGCTTTACATACAAGATGATAAAAAAATTAGTTCGATTATTTTAATACGAACTAAAAAGTCTTGTGAAGACGCTTTGCCCTGGACGCGAAAATTTAGACGCCATTTCTGTGTGCGTGACCGTTGATGACACATGAATGAGAGTTTTCGATTCGAGATTTAAAAAAAAAGTAGTTCCGATTGCTTTGACAGATGGCGCTATCTGCCCTACTCTCGCCAAACGTAGTGCTTACATTCTTTTGGGCTCGCCAGTTGAGCTACCGCCATCTAAATAGACAGCTTTTTTTTTTAATAACTTGAGAAGAAAACCGCTCATTCGCCAGTATGACCCGAAGTTCAAAAAAATGCATGCAATCATGCATCATCATCACTTCTAAGCATCACCTCTAAGGAAACTACGATGAATGGTCAGTATTATGCTAATTTATTGGCTAAAGCTCTGAAGGATATTGTTCAGAAGAGACGCGGGAAATCAGCAAGTGGAGTGCTGTTTTTGCAGGTCATGTACACAAGACATTTATTATACACTAGCACTCCGTCCCAGCTTCGCATGGGTGCAGTGAAGCCACACCCGTGCGAAGCCGGGGCGGATCGCTAGTAATAAATATAGCCTATGTTACTCAAGGATAACGTAGCATTCTAATGGTGAAAGAATTTTTGTAATCAGACCAGTAGTTTTTGAGTTTATTCGTAACAAACAAAAATACAAAAATACAAATCTTCTCTCTTTATAATATTAGTATAGAAGTATAGATTAGTATAAAACGTATCCGTTTACATGGCGTGCGTTTCGAGACTGTCTTTAAAAGACACAAGCATCTCAAAAAAGATCATTCTCTCTACAGCCTTTTAGCTACCTTCTTTTTCTTTTATCCCAATTTGAAAATAAACTTAGGGGCTGGAGATTTTCAGATGACAATGAAATGAAAGTCGCCATAAATATAAATCGACATTTTGAGGACAAAAACTAGGGAAATATTTAGGTGTGAAAGGTGCATATCACTTGAAAGAGATTGACTGAATAGATTTTTTATATATTACTAGTAGACCCGGCGCGGTTTTCCTTGCGTTATTATTTTCGTAATTTTTCTATGATTTCTCAACGTTTAAACCTTCCCTGGACTTCTAAAAACATTTCAAGACCAAAGTTAGGCAAATCGGTCCAGCCGTTGTCGAGTTTTAGCGAGCCTAACGCACAGCAATTCATTTTTATATATATAAGATTAAACACTAGCGACCTGCCCCTTGGCACGAGTGCAATGAAAACTTAAGCACACATGCGAAAAAGAATGAATACGAAATAATTTATTTGGATAAGAATTAATGTAAAGGTAAGTATGGATAACATGGTCTGATTAAAGTCGGCGGACTTAGTTAGGCTTCCGTAAAGTTAGCCGTTTGTGATGCGCAAAGACAATTTAGTTTGAAAAAGCTCCATTGCGCATCGGAACGGCTAATTTCACTACGGCCGAGATCCGTTGTGAGACCTATACATAACTACAATAGCTGGACATGTTCTTTAATATTGTAGAACATTGTTTGTTTTATTATCGTTTAGTTTCCGCAAAGCATGTGATGGCCAATGAATGTAACACGGGTTACATTCATTGTGGTTTAGTAAGGATTTTTCGAATAATCAATATAGCTTTATGTTACTCATGGATATTATAGCGTTCTAATGGTGAAAAAAGAATTTGAAATCGGACCAGTAGTTTGAGTTTATTCGTAACAAACAAACAAAAATACAAATCTTTCCGCTTTAAGTTTAAATATAAGTATAGATAGATCATATTAGTGTGATTAGTATAGACTAGTACTTATAAATAAATTAATATAGGTACACACACACCCAAGCCAGATCCATAGTCCTGCCTGACCCTACACTACAATTTCCTGTATTTACCAAATAAATAAGAAATTTAAATCAGTAAGGTACCCTCGTTTATAAAAAGTGAGTTATTTTTACATCATTGCAGCCAAAGACATTGAAAATAATATTATGCTCTAACTAAGCCATAGGTGGGCAACCCCCGTCCCGCAGGTCGGATGCGGCCCTCCCCGCCCCGGCTTTTGATCCGGCCGCCCGCGGAAAGATTAAAAACACGCGCGAAAAAAAGTTGAGCTTAATTAAGATTTTTATGAAACGAGACATCGTTATAATACAAAAATAATATAAATCAGTTTAAAAGAGCGAAAAATGGATTCAATTTCAAGAAAAAATCATCCCAGCATTGTTTAAGCTCAAGATTATTATAAATGATAAGTAGTTTCATAAATTGCAACTAACATTTAAATATTTAACTTGTTCTTTTATGTATAATTATTATTATAAAAAAAAAGATGGATTGTGGTGAATTATTGGTGTTACGAGGGGATGTAGTTATTAGACACATCTTTTTATGATTTATTCTAAAAGTACTGAATTAATTTCGATAAAATTTATTAGAAACCTTTGAAGTAATATTACCTTAAAAGATTCATCAAAACCAATTTAATTGGCGGAGAAATCGCGTAACAAACATAGAAAAGCATACAGTTGAATTGATAACTTACTATTTTGAAGTTATCTATGGCCCGCGACTTGAACAACATCCTAAACATTGGCCCGCAACTTTCTAAAGGTTACCCATACCTGACTTGTATATTTATAAAATGCACTGGTATATTTTTACTTCTCACAATTCCCGCGATATACCCTAAGATACTTATTTAATCTACGTGCGAAAACCAAAAAAAAATTAATAATTTCAGTTTTCAAGAAAAGCTGTTTAAGTACCTACCTAATATACCTATAAATCGCTCTATTTGTGTTGCCATCTTTCACCACGTGTCTAATCTAAACTGGTGATACACTAGCCTAAAACTTTTAAACAAGATGGCGCTAGATGACACTTAAATAGTTGATTTGATATTATTTCTGTATTTTTTTTAAAACCTTCGCTATTTAAACGTGATTTATGTAATAGTAATTTTTTAAATGTTTACTTGCATTAATAAACATTTTCTTCCACAAGCTAAAACAACTAGTAAGTAGATAAAAACAATCCCATCACATAAAAAAAAAACTATCCTATTTTATCTATGGCGCTCCCGTGCTTCGGAGGGCACGTTAAGCAGTCGGTCCCGGCTTTTTCAAAGTTGTTAGGCCATGACAGAGGTCTTCGGGCGGCCTAGAAACTCTGTCACCAGGGTTGGCCACTGACTCATACGAACTTACTTACTTTTATAACATTATAGTAATAAAAAAGTTAGTAATATGCTATATGAATACGAACTTCGAAAATGGTTACTACAAACAAAAACAACAGATTATTAAGGTATAATAATAAAATAAATAAATAAATAAATTGCCAATCGATAGATATCTTCAAGCATTTCATCCAACAAAAACGTATAAAATTCAAGACTGACAGATAGAGATTATGTATATATGTATGTATGTATATATATATGTATATTAGTAAGGTATTTAAGTATTTATATTAATTATGTATTGGTTGTATCTGTTTAAGTAGAATATTTTTTTAAATATGTATGTATGTTAGAATCTAATAAAGTTAGGTATTTTGCAATCCATTTAAGTCTCTAAGTATTTTATGTAAAATAGCTTAAATATTAATATTAGATATATGTTTAGTACACAATGTACCCACCACGAAATTAAAGTCTCTCTCTTTTGAAGGTTTGCTGGAAGAGAACTCTATTTAGGGTTAAGCTCGCCTTTGTACATGTCCTTTATATAAGTTTTAATGTATATGTTTATTGTGTACAATAAAGAATAAAGAATAAAGATTATGTACTTACTTACCTAAATATATGAAAAGTACTTACACATACTTAAATTACAAAAAGCAAGACATTATGTTTAATGTCATCTCTATCAATTTGGTCATAGGTTAACGGTCAAAAATAGTTTAAAACAGGTAATATAACAAACTTCCACTGCTCAATTTACTTTCTAGTGTATTCTGGTCATTATTATTATCAAATGTTTGCCTCTCTTTACTACCTTACCTATTACGTAACTCTATATAAAAGAGTACCTACACAGCACACTAAGAAAACTACCTACATATTACTCGTAATATTATCGGTTCGATAGAATATATTTAAGTAGGTATATTGGGTTATTAAGCTCTGCTTGTTAGTCAGATAGAAAGGTTATATTATTTAGGTTCTTCAATTCAGTGTGTTTATACTTTAAATTTTAAATTAAATGCTACTATAAATAAATACTGTAAAACTTAAGCTGTTGTCCTTGTTTGTTTATTTTAGTCTTGACATTATTTGTTGTGTAAGTATTACTCTGTGGTGTAAGTAGGTACAGGTAGGTGATCTATGATCTCATAATAAAGTTAGTTGATTCCTAAGTACGTACATTACTGTAATAAAACAATAAAAATTATGCAGGCACCTACTACATATACATATTAATGTTTTATTATTAGAACGTTGGTGAAATCAATTTTGCTCAATTTATTATTATTATTCCCAAACGAATTTGTTCAAAATACATAAATTATTGCGTTAATTATTAGTTTATTTACGCATCGCATGCCATGAAATATATTTATTCTAAGGCAAGTTTTTTGACACCTTGGGTTACATTATTGAAGTTTTAGTAAGGATCCCTATTTTTTCTAATAATAAATATAGCCTATGTTACTCAGAGATTCCAATGGTGATAGAATTTTTGAAATCGGACCAGTAGTTTTTGAGTTTGTTCGTTAAAAACAAATATACAAACATACAAAATACAAATTTCTGTATAATAATTAGAGTAAGTATAGATATAGAATCTCCGAAAACTGCCATCTAGATTTTATAAGCATAAGTAATTAAAATTTAAAAACGTCATCTAATTCGAGTTAATATGTACCTATGCTAATTTAAAAAAAACCGAATATTATTAAGTTTTAATATACCTTAGTATACTTTTTTTTTTACTTGGTAAACCATTTGCAGGTTATTTTAAGGCATTTATTATCTTATATAGCCAGCCTTACAAATGACAAAATAGGCAATAATCATTTACTTGGATCAAGTTGGTAACTAGCAATCTTCACCTTATTACCTTTGAAGGCCGATTTTAGCAAATAATAGCATATTATGTTGCACATTTTTTGTGGTATTACAAAAGTTTAGAGTCCCTGAAAGTTATTAAGATAACTTACAAATCATTGCTTATGGTTTTTAGATTTTTAATTTAAAGTTAAAAATTTAACTTTGACTCTCTCAAACACAGTTTCGTCACTTTTGATCAAAACTTTTGTGACCTGCACTAATGCTAGGAAGTTGATTATTCTCATGATTGTACAACTCAATGAGGTATTTTACAAAAAAAAATTAAATTAAACCTCTACACATCTTCAAAAAATCATGGACAGGTACTAAAAAAAAACCCATGTCCCTACATGGGTTTTTTGGATACCCCTGAATCTGAGGAATCTAATTTTATCATTTTGACGTCGAAGTTTCGACCACCTGTATAGTATAATTAAGTACTTATGTGTAAATTATTGGCGTCATCACCTCGTGACGTCACGGCTACTAAACTTCACGTAGTACAGTGTACCTAATCAGTGAACAGTGTCCACTAAAGGTTTTTTAATGTGTTGAGATGTGACGTCAATGCGAGGTTTTTGAAGCCATGTCTTTCAAAAGCTCGGGGGAAAATGTGTACTTTAATATAAAGCCGCCATTTGTGAGATAAAACATGAAAAACTTTTTTATTGTACATTTTCAGAAATGACAAAATGGTTTATCATCTTGTCATTTCTAAGATAAATCTATGGACTAAGGTTGGATTCGAACAAATTTGAATAGACGTTAAATCTCCGAGTAAATCGTAGTTATTCGCGAGTAAACTGACAGTTTCCTTGTATTTGACATTTCTTATTCCGCGGAATAGTTATTCCAAAAGTTGGTCGAATCCACCTTGAGAAAACATAGACCAGCCCCCCGATTTCAATCAGCGTACTGTCAATAAGCTGTCATATTCATACAAAATAAGTCAGTTTTTAATTGAAACCAAGTGAAATCGATTGCAACTGAATTACGCAATCGGGGGGGCAGGTAAGTGAAACGTCTAACGTTAGAAGCTATCAACCTAGGTTAAGAATTAACATTGTTACCTAATATATGTAGTAGGTAGGTAATATTGTAAATAAGTCAAGGTGAAGCATTGGCTGTAAGCTTAGACAAAGCGAAGGCCTTTGATCGGGTCTGGCACCGGGGTCTTCTGTCAAAGTTGCCATCCTATGGACTGTCCGAGGGTTTGTGTAAATGGGTCGCTGGCTTTTTGTCCGGCAGAAGCATAAAAGCCGTCGTTGATCGTAGTTGCTCTGATAGCATGGACATTAATGCTGGTGTCCCGCAAGGCTCCGTGTTGTCGCCAACGCTGTTTTTGCTGCATATTAATGATATGCATTGACGACATACATTGCTATGCAGACGACAGTACTGGAGACGCTTTTTACACGGGCCGTGCCATCATCCCTCGTCACGCTGTTGAGGAAAGTCGAGGACGTCTTGTATCTTTTATTGAGGGTACGTTAACCAGAGTTTCCGATTGGGGAAGGCAAAACCTGGTTCAATTTAACCCAATGAAGACAAGCATGTGCAAGTGCATTCACTTCTAAAAAACCTCATTTGCTGTGGCTCCGCAATTCTAGGACACACCCCTTACCTTCTCTAAGTGTATTGGGGTTCTGGGTATGGACATCTCTTGCGACGTTCAGTTCCGAAGTCATTTAGAAGATAAGGTCAAGCTGGCATCCAAGAAGCTCGGTGTGCTCAACAGGGCGAAGCTGTATTTCAGTGCGGGGCAACGACTGCTCTTTTACAAGTCGCAAGTCCGGCCTCACCTCTGTCTGTACTGCTGTCACCTCTGGACTGGAGCACCTGGATACCAGCTAAGACCTCTTGATTCGGTTCAAAGACGGGCGCTGAGAATTGTCGACAATCCCAAACTACCAAAGTCTGAGGAGAGACTTTGCCTCCCTGTGTGTGTTCTACCGCTTGTATAATGGGCAGTGTTCTGAAGAATTGTTTGATTTATTGCTAACAGCCTCTTTCTACCATCGCACCGCTCGCCATCGGCAGGGGATTCATCCGCACACTCTAGAACCAGGCTGGTCGCGCACCGGAAGGTTTCAGAGGAACTTCCTCCCGCGAACATTTAGGCTGTGGAATTATCTCCCTGATGAGGTTTTCTCTAAAGACTACAGCATGAGGTTCTTCAAAAGCGCGAGTAATGCCTCTCGTATTGCAAGCGTTCATAGGCTACGGTAACCGCTTAATATCAGGTGGGCCGTATGCTTGTTTAAATAAATAATGCTGGACGATCCACACAGCATCATCTAGCCCCAAGGTAAGCTGCTGTAAAACAGAGCTGTATTATGGGTACTAGATGACTGATATATATTTAATACAATACAATACTTATATAGATATTTTTTTATTATACATAGAATGTACCCAGAACACCCGGAACAAATATTTGTAGATCGTACAAACATTTGTTCCGAGGCGGGAATCGAACCCGCAACCTCTGCGTCGCAGGCGGACCTGCGCCCCCTGCGCCACATCGGTTTGCCACCTTGGTATATAATTATTACCAAGATTTTTAAGACAAAATGTTTTAAAAACAAAGGTGTATTTATTTTAAGTCCGCCTGCGACGCAGGAGGTTGCGGGTTCGATTCCTGCCTTGCGACAAATGTTTGTACGATCTGCAAATACTTGTATTAAGTGTATCAATCAATCATGGTACCCATAACACAAGCTTTGCTTAGCTTGGGGCTAGTTCTTTCAAATCTACGAGTATCATATCATCGTCTTTGTCCATTGACTTATGTTATGAATGACAAGGAAAGACAATACTTAGCAAGCCGTAATAACTACTGAATAAAAACTGTAATTTTAGCTTATCTTATCGCTGATCATTTCATAGTTCTAAATCAGATTGTAATTATGTTACATAGACATTCCATTCATGTAAACATACCATCTAACCCAATCGCCTGAGGTAGTGTTCATTTGTGCTAACAATTAGTTTTATTATTATTTTGTTTTGTCTAAATAGCTTCTTATCTATAAAGTTCGTTATTATGAGATAGCAGTATTAAAATTTTATATTGCTATTGTTTACAGTTTATTTTATTCCTTATCAACGTCGTTACTACCAAGTTAAAGTCAAAATTCGGAGTTTTGTTGCTAAGTAGGTAGGTAGTAGGTACTAACCTTAAACTAGGTAGGTACTTATTGGTACGCGCCACTTCTTATTGAAAGTTCTAGGTAGGTATTACTTAGGTTACACCTAGTTCATTAAGTAGGTACCTATATAAAGTTATAGACCGCATGTATAGGTACCTATATCCTATTTTAGTTTTTATTTATGGTATATATATATATTAAGGTATGAGTCTATGAGTTACGTAATGAATGGATGTTGCTCTTTCCAAATAATACTAATAACATGAATTTAGCCAGTTGCTAGGTTACCTAGGTAGTTCATTCACGATATTGATGACACGTCAATTTCGTTGTCGTCTTTTCATATCTTACTTCCTTAGAATAATGTTTTTCAGGCATACTTATTTAGAGAAATCATTTTTAAATTCCATTTTAATTATTATTCTTGTAATACCTACAAATAAAGTAAAGTAGTTACCTAAAGTAAAAAATATATTTATTCAATAATATCACAAGGATCATTTTGAAAAGTCTTAGAGCTTAGGCAGGTATTTATTTGTTTATTATGGTAGGCTTCCTAACATCTCGTTCAATATATTGTTTGTCCACGTTGCAGGATTTTTTTGATATTGGAAATATTGACAACAGTGTCAGAAGCCATTAATACCTAATAAAAAACCATTTTATTCAAGGTAAGTAGGTAGGTAGTTAGATATTTGTTTCTTTACCAAAAGTTAAGAATGTAGGTTAGGTCGGTTCGGTTAAGTACTAGCTACCTACCTACTAGGTATATTATGTACCTAACTATTCAATGACAATGCGAAAGTTATCCAACAAAGTTGGTAAGTAGATTTATATGATACGTAGGTACCTACTACCTATAATAATATTCGTGGATATAAATTAAAGCGTCATGATGGTAGCTAGGTAGGTACTATATATCTTTGTTATTAGAGTGAGACTGCTCATTGCCGCTCTGATCGCTTGCTGCACGTGTCGGTCGCCGCGGGGCAGGCAGACAGCGAAACGACAGTCGAGGCGTCGTCGTCGCTATTCGTCCGTCATTTACGTTAACGTAACGTATAATAATATCTAGGTATGTATCCTGTTTTGCAAATTACGCGTTTATCACAACTTGACTCTACATAACTGGAATGCTAATCCACTATTTATTGGTAAGATGAATACTACCTTGGTGCCTATTCTGTGAAATCGTTAATCTAGCTAGATTGCTAGTGTAGGTACTTATCCCACGTAAAGGGAACCTTAAGTAGGTACTTACAAAATAAACAATCCACGGTCACACAACTCCTACTTACACACATCGGTACACAAGGGCACTCGGGCCGAAAGACCCCACACACCACAACACTTATTCGCTGCTGCCTTGCGTTCGGGCAGCCGATTATTATACCGCACCGAAACCGCGCCGGAAGATTCACTGACACACAAAAAATGAGGCAGAAACCACCGAATTTTCATCGCGCAAATCCACGGGAAGGTTCATGAGACCGGCGCGGTCCGGAGCGGCACCTGGCGCGGGCGGGGGGCAGCCCACGCACCGGCCTCGATTCTCGTCCGCCCGCCGCGCGGTTATCACTGCAATATGGCCGCTACTCACTTCCTCGCTGAAGTTCTTCGTTGATTTCTACTCCTAATTTCGACGACGGCGTTTTCCTTTACCGTTCCGAACTCGTGCGGATTCACTGCACTTATTCTTATACACATTTTAATGGAAAACTGGGAGCGCTAGCGCTACGCTCCGACGAAACGTCCGTTTCGTTCGCAAGCACATTCCGCACTGGCGTCGGCAGCGGGTGCGGGTTGGCGGGAGAGCCGCGCTCCCTCCGCGCACCACACCTTCCTCGCGCCTCGCCTTTTTATGAATGGAAGGCGGCCATACTGAATGAACCGCGTACACTGAGCGGTTGGCCGCTATTTTCGCGGGCGAGATCGACGTCAAGGGTCCGGGGGGGCGGAGGCCGGAAGCGGGCTGCGAGCGCTCGCGGTGCCAAATTTTGCGGCGCGGGCGGCAGCAGCGGATGTGCTCGTTTGCCAAGCTTCCGGCGAGATCCCCCCCGCACAACCGCATCCGGGAATTGGATTTCCGGTTAGCGAGAGTCGAGCCACCAGAACACCACCCACACACAACACTACCACCACCACCACCTTCTGTAACCGTATCCAGAAACTGTGTTATCGGATGACGAATCAATTCTAAAAAATGTAATACCTACACACTGCTGTAGAAATGTGAAAAAATTAAATGAAATCATGAAATCAATTAAACAATCATGTCATGGTATAAAAAGATTTGACATTTTAGTTTAGGTCTTCATTTGAATCGCTATAAGAGTTCATGGTTGGGCCCCTGTACCTAAATATAAATTGGGATTGGATCGGAATTGTTATTGGATTCAAGAGTTATGGCCCATTTACACCATACAAAAATTACCATAACAAATCCATTTTCGAAAATTTTTGTTCCAAAATCAATATGACAAGGTAATTCTTGCATGCAATTTTATTGTATGGTGTAAATGGGCATTTTCAAAGCTTCAACAAGAAAATAATTAACTCATATTATTATGAAATATATATATATATAACTCGTCTAGTCTAGTGCTTCTTTGTTGGCTTGAAAAATTGGCGTCTCACCAGCTATCGCGTCTGTTATTTTATTACATCTAACTTGATCTAACTATTAGGTAACTCTGTATTGTATCATTATCAGGTCATATTTCAGAATAGTCTAACATCGTAAACATAGAACTTCAAATTACCTACCATATTGTGCTTAGGTAGGGTTTCAATTTTCTAGCGTGTTACGTTTCCATTCACCAGTACCACAGGCACGGTCGTCGCGGTTAGAGGCGCGGCGACGGTGTCTGTGGCGAACGTTAATTTTCGCAAGGTTGCAGCGCAGCGACAATAGGCGCGTTGTGAGTCTCTGTGTCAAGGACACGATAACCCAACGTAACGCCATAAATGCTGGCGATGCAGCGATGTCACACTTTTGTCGATAAGCTCATTATTTTTAATCGGTACCATTAATTCGTAATATATATCTACATATCAATAATAACCTAAGTGCCTTCCTTTTAATTGAAATTACTTATTACCTACTCTTATTAGCCATTGTCACTGTGCTTAACTAGGTACCTATATCGCAATAAAAAATGCAAGATGTCAATCAAAATTCACAGCATTTAATAATACTATGCTTGAATGAGTCTTTTTGTGCGAGTTTTATTTTCACTAAACTTAGTTTCAAATTTTGGTGCTTTTTTTCTGAATCTATGGAGAAGATCTGAAACTAAGTAAGGTAAGTATTTTAGATAGTTTTGTAGTTAGTTGTTCGCAACATTATTAAAATGCTGTCAGCAAAATAGCTGCTAGATTAGCTTTTCTACTGCCCATAACATTTCAGCTGCATGATGCATTTAGTGGCATAAATCATTTAAAATTTCAATTTTACGAAAAAAAATTACAAAAACGATGGTAGGTAGGCAAATTGAAAACTAATACCGCGCAAATCTTTTGTTTTTAAATTACTTTTTCAAATTCAGATTTGCAATCATTCAAATAGGCCTATAAAATAAGGTTTCTTCAAAAGATTTTAAAACTGCCTCTGCCTAGTATTTTTAGAATTTTAAAACTTGATCTATATATCTCTAGACGGTGTTATAATAATCCTTTTTGTTCTTGGCTAATGTTTCGAACTCAACATTGATGCTGAAGGAAACTAGTTTAGTAACCCACATCTGGGTATGTATGGTAATATAGGGTAAAAGCACCAGTTATTAGCTACCTAAGCACCTTGGTCAATTTAAATTGCTTTAGTTTCTTTAGGCGTCATCCAAATGATGTTTTTATGGTGTTAGTGGAGACGGAAAAAGTTCTAATATCATTTTAATAACAATAAAAATAATTAACATTGTTTATAAAGTTTTTATATTCATTCAAATAAAAATTGTGTTACTGGCACCCCAGAATTAGTTACTGGCATGTTTGGTTTCAGTTATTGGCTGTAGCATTTTTTACGAAACACAGCAGATTATAGTCATTTTTTTTAAGAAATACAAGGAACATAATTATCGAGTTCTTAGCTCTGGTATAAACGAACTTTTCGAAGCCCTTGTATAAATAATTACAGTATAAAGTTCACCAGACAAACTGAATTAGTATCGGTTTCGGCACAAGTTTATTTCAGGCCATCGGATCTTGAACTGATCTCTGCATGCGGTGGTTACTCAACTGGGCATCTATGCTGTGCTCTTCAGCAAACGTCAGATTGGCGGAAGAAGGCCATTTTCGCCAAATTTGACAAATTATAAATTGAATTCGTAGGTGACTGGCGGTGATGTACATGTATAGCCAGTAACTTAAAACTTAGTTTTTTTCGTTTCTGTTATTGGCTATACCATAATTTAATGTTTTAAAGTAAAAAAATAATAAAATACATTTAAATTAAGATAAAATAACTTAAATAGTATCTAAATATGGATCAACTACAGAGATATGAGGTATGAGACAAGTTTCATTCGAATTGTAGTCAAACGCAATCCTTACCGTTTTCACAACAAAACCCCACCATAGTAGCCGGATTGCCAATTGTCAATCAATTATGATTATTTTTATACGAAATTATTCGAAAGGTGGTACAAATCGGCACAAATATTAAAGCTAAATATGTAAACTATTCTCTAGAATGAAGGGAGATATTGTACTTAGCATCAGTAGCTTTTAGGAAGTGCTTAAGTATGAAGTAGCCAATAACTACTGCCAGCCAATAACTCATTCATTTACCCCTATTTTGTTTCTTTCTTGTTTATTTTTTGTAAAGAGCTGAATGATTTGTGTATGTATATGGTGGGACCACCTCTATAAAAGTATGATCTAGCACCAAACAAAAAAATAATGATTTAGGGTGTGTTCCTATAATGAGTTGAAACAAGCGGAAAACAAATTAATTTTTGAAATTCATCCCCTGATTTTGTGTTTCTCAAATTGTATGGACTTAAGTTGTCTGAAATAAAGAATTTATTATTATTATTATCATTTATTTAAAAAAGTCGGTACGTACAAAGTCACGGTCACGGGATGGTCCACTGAATGACGGCTGTTGTTTATAAGATCACAAACTTCTGAGTACCTTGATTGAATGATTTTGAAATTTGATGCTTAACATGAAGAAACAAGGTGACAATGGGTGGCCTAAATGGGCTTCTTGAGCATCAAATGAAAATGACACCGACCGAAGGCATCGCGTCGCCTTCTTGGATAAACCATTGTGTTTTGTTAAGGCACCTACTTATATCATTTCACAGAATGTTTAAATGATGCTTTGCGAGTCTAATTAACTAAAAACTTCAAGACTAGGGAAGGACCAATTTCATAGTGTAACACCATAGAAAAAATAGAAAAAAATATAAGACTAACAATAACATACAATTTTATTTTTAAGTAGACAAACAAAGTTCTGTAAAAAATGTTTATTGTGTTCAGTTTTCTAAAACGGGAACACTAGAGGTCCGCCATGACAGTTATTAGCAATGACCACGTGACGCATCTCGACTTGTCTTGAGTTTTGGTTTGGCTGTTTTGTTTGGTTTGTTGTTGCGTCAAAATGTCAAAATGACATTTCAGTATTTCACGCATGCTATTACATAATTCGATTGCAATAGATTTTAGTAGATATCAATAGAAAACTGACGTATTATTGACAGGTTGCTGATAGAAATCGGATTACAACTGGAAAACTACTTAATAACCCAGCTGTTTGTTAAACCCGCCATGTTGTTTTGCATTGTGTTGCACACCTTCACAAAGATAACTTACTTAGATTATGAAAGAAGCCAAAATAAAATAAATAAACAGTGTTATACGGTTTCTTTATTGATTATCTAATTATCTAGACCCCTACAAAGGACCAGGGCCCGGCTTCATACTGCGTGAAACAATTCCTTTGCAAACTTAGTTGAAATTTTGCCTAGGTTCTTTCTCCGTACAATCTTCTTTTTCTTATCTTATCTTTTTAAGAAGGTATATCTTTCTTAAACAGAGTGGTCCAAACATAGACGTCAATAAGAAAAAAATAGATTCCTCAGATTCAGGGATATCCGAAAATACCCAATGTATGTTCCCTGATTTTTTGTATTTTTCGAGTTATGATTTTTTTGGTTTGGATGTGTTTGGGAGTTTTTTTTACGATTTTTTTTTTTTGTAATATAATCTCAATGAGTTGTAGGTACAATCATGCATAATAATAATCATAATAGCATTATTGCAAGTTACAAAAGTTTTGATCAAAAGTGACGAATTTGTGTTTGAGAGAGACAAAGTTGAATTTTCAATATTGAATAAAAATTCTAAGAAACTCCCTAATCTTTTAAGTGGTCTTAGAAACTTTTAGTCTAAGCCTTCATAAATATCACAAAAAATGTGCTACATAATAGGCTAATATGACTAGTTTCCTAAAACCACATTTTTCCAATTCAATAAAAGAAGTCGTTCGATACTCAGCATAGCATCCAAACGTTACTTTAAAAACATTGATCAATTTCATTAATTATTTGAAAAGAAAAAAAAAAAAAACTCTGAAACATCTTGAATCAGATCGAAACGTTATCGTTCTCATAACATTCATACAGAAACAGAACAGAAGGCGTTTATAATCGCTGGCCCACTCGATAGAAATCAGGTTTCGTTTGTTATTCTGGAGGCGGCCAGCGCGGCACAAGTCGAGTTGAGACGGAAACCGCCCGCGCTTTCTATCCGGCGCGCGACAGTAGCCTCCACTATACCTCCATTGCAAGCACGTTACTCTAACTTTTAAACCATAGCTTTTTTTATCCGCTAACCATGAACTCCATTTTTTTAGATCTATGACATAATACTAGCGGATATTACTAGCGGAGCGGGTTCTGGCTTTTCACGGGTGGACATAAAATATAGCCAATGTTACTCAGGGATAACCTATCGTTCTAATGGAGAAAATATGTTTAAAATAGACCAGTAGGTCGTTTTTGAGTTTATTCGTTACAAAAATACAAATCTTTAAAATATTAACTCTGCTTAGCAAAAATGAAAATTTCAATTCTAATGGATTAGGATGAAAGTAATTTAAAGTTTAGTTTGTATTGATGAATTTACGTAAACATTTGAGCAAATGCCAAGTGAAATGCCGGCATACCCTCAGACAAAATCTGAAGGCACAACATACTTATAAAAATAAAGGAAGTTGTGTTTCCACTTACCAGGCATTTGAAAATAAAGTGAAACCAGTAAAACTGAAATCAAACGACCTTATTTATAAACTAGCGTAGCGACCTGCCCTGGCTTCGACGGATATTGATTTATGTTCGTTAAAATTGTAGAAAATTCAATAGTTTCCGCAATAGCATGCGAATAAAGACATTTTATGGCTAATTTTTGAACACCTTGGGATACATTAATTAAGTTTTAGTATCTAAGGATAGGTACCTATTTTTTTCGAATAATAAATATAGCCAATGTTACTCAGGGATAATGTAGCATAGCAAGGGTTATTTTTTTTTTAAATTTGGACTAGTAATTTTTGAGTTTATTCATTACTTGCTTACATGATGCTTAAATGAAAAAATTTGGTTCAAATCCCGCTTGAAGCGAAATCATTTTTTGGATATTATAACTAAGTAGGTATGTACCTAATCTTAATGATTAATAACACTATAAAAACAAAAATAACCAAGTGCAATAATTTTTAAACTACTGGCTGTATGATAGGTGACCATTTCAAATAATATAATAATTGTTTGGAACGTTACATTATTATTATCGTTCGCGGTTAAAATACCCTGATAAACAGTTCATTTAGGTACGGTACGAGTGTTGTTTGTCTATGTACCCTATGTACCTATTATTATTATCTTATTGTGTGCCCGAACCGAATCGTTTGATAATACAAACCTGCCACTTAGTGACAGGGAGTACGATGGATTCTTATTTATTTACTAGCTGACCCAGCGCGGTTTCACTCGCGTGATTTTTTTCGCAAATTTTCCATAATTTCTAACCGTTTAAACTCATACAAATGTTTCAAGATCAAAATCAGCCAAATCGGTGCAGCCGTTGTCGAATTTTAGCGAGCTTTACGCACAGCAATCCATTTTTATATGTATGAAGAAGATGAAATGGTTGAGCGGGGCGGTCGTCCTTCCATGAGGTCGTGCGTCCGCGCCTCGCGTCTGCGTCTGCCTGTTCCGTCCGTTTAAAGTCTAGACTAGACGGACGGAGCAGGCAGGAACGCGTCTCCACTCTCCGTGCTATCTACTGTTCGGGTCGCGCTCTGTCGTCGCGAAGGCTTTAGGCACTACACCACACCAATTACTTTTCCTGTGATTTGGTTCATCCAACTCAACATCTCTCGTATTTCTGGTATAATTCTTGTTAACTTCTTGAACTTAACTGTAAGCAGGACATGCTGGTCTTGCTGAACTGTCACCGTCGCATATCTTATCATCTTATTTATTCACGCATACCCTCGCATACCTATTATGGGCTTATGCTTAAATACCACACTTTCAAAGATTTCTATAATACACTTCATTAATACACTCATCAATAATCTTGGGAATTGAACATAATAAGTATATTGTATTTACACAAACCCATCAATAAAAAGGTACATACCTACCTACCATACTCGTATTCCATAAAACCAACTTTTAAAATAGACACGTGGACAAACGAGTTCTACAACTGACCGTGCTGTACCTTATAGTTTCAGCATCAGTTAATAATGAGAAACCAAATCTGCGGATATGGATAGATTAATTAATAATAAGATTAATTATAAGAGTTACTTTTTACCTAATAAGTATCCTAACCAAATACCAAAAAATAAAGAAACTTGTTCCTTTCGAAATTCTATTACATTTGATCGTGATTAGAAAATACCAAAGTAATGACTTGCCCGACCAGGATGTGTACCTACAGTGTTCGGTCGAAAAGCAAAAGTAGCTGTGACAGAGAGCGAGTGGAGCGTCCGCAACACGCAGCCCGGCCAATGACTTTACCAGGCACCTTAAACAAGTCGGTAACTATCATGTCACCGTCGTTTGATACTACACTTTATGCCATAACACCATACCACAAAGTTGAAGTACAGTTTCATCGTTTTGAGGCGTTCATCTACGGCTTGTACCATTATTTCTAAGCCCTATTATGTACTAGGTAAAAAATTAGGTAGATAGTCATTATTACTATGGGTGTATTTTGAATGGTTCATTACGATATATCTGAGAAGCTTATAGTATATTACCACACATCTTATATCTGCATAAGATGTTCATTGTTGGGTTGAAATTGGACCCTTACTAGAGTATCAGTCTGGGTTATCAATTAGTTTTTGATCGAGCGAGCGAATCGTCTCTGCTTCAAGACTGGCAAAATTTGTTTTCGTTACTCAGTTTGTATGTAATCTACTTGGTAGGTAGTCAACCGATCTGGACCTTACTTTAGAATTTTTTGGTCTGGGATTTTTGATTTAACTTTCTCCTCCAAAAAAGAAAAAAGGTGGCTGCTGGATATCTCGCCCTAAGAGATCCGATTTTGATGCAATTTTTTTTTATTTGAAAGGCTATGAGCATATTAAACAACGTCTTTGTTGAAAGGTAGAAACAAGTTGGAGTTAAGAGGATCTTCGGCTTGATAAGCAGAATAACTCCTCAAAACACAGTGTACCTAATTGCTCACTTTTAAAAGTTTATGCTTGCGAGGTGTAAGTACTGTCGCAGAACTTCCAGTTGGTTTATTAAGATACTACACTATCTGAACATGAAACACGACTTATCTATTATCTTTTAAGAAGGTATATCTTTCTTAAACAGAGTGGTCCAAACATAGACGTCAATAAGAAAAAAATAGATTCCTCAGATTCAGGGATATCCGAAAATACCCAATGTATGTTCCCTGATTTTTTGTATTTTTCGAGTTATGATTTTTTTGGTTTGGATGTGTTTGGGAGTTTTTTTTACGATTTTTTTTTTTTGTAATATAATCTCAATGAGTTGTAGGTACAATCATGCATAATAATAATCATAATAGCATTATTGCAAGTTACAAAAGTTTTGATCAAAAGTGACGAATTTGTGTTTGAGAGAGACAAAGTTGAATTTTCAATATTGAATAAAAATTCTAAGAAACTCCCTAATCTTTTAAGTGGTCTTAGAAACTTTTGGTCTAAGCCTTCATAAATATCACAAAAAATGTGCTACATAATAGGCTAATATGACTAGTTTCCTAAAACCACATTTTTCCAATTCAATAAAAGAAGTCGTTCGATACTCAGCATAGCATCCAAACGTTACTTTAAAAACATTGATCAATTTCATTAATTATTTGAAAAGAAAAAAAAAAAAAACTCTGAAACATCTTGAATCAGATCGAAACGTTATCGTTCTCATAACATTCATACAGAAACAGAACAGAAGGCGTTTATAATCGCTGGCCCACTCGATAGAAATCAGGTTTCGTTTGTTATTCTGGAGGCGGCCAGCGCGGCACAAGTCGAGTTGAGACGGAAACCGCCCGCGCTTTCTATCCGGCGCGCGACAGTAGCCTCCACTATACCTCCACTGCAAGCACGTTACTCTAACTTTTAAACCATAGCTTTTTTTATCCGCTAACCATGAACTCCATTTTTTTAGATCTATGACATAATACTAGCGGATATTACTAGCGGAGCGGGTTCTGGCTTTTCACGGGTGGACATAAAATATAGCCAATGTTACTCAGGGATAACCTATCGTTCTAATGGAGAAAATATGTTTAAAATAGACCAGTAGGTCGTTTTTGAGTTTATTCGTTACAAAAATACAAATCTTTAAAATATTAACTCTGCTTAGCAAAAATGAAAATTTCAATTCTAATGGATTAGGATGAAAGTAATTTAAAGTTTAGTTTGTATTGATGAATTTACGTAAACATTTGAGCAAATGCCAAGTGAAATGCCGGCATACTCTCAGACAAAATCTGAAGGCACAACATACTTATAAAAATAAAGGAAGTTGTGTTTCCACTTACCAGGCATTTGAAAATAAAGTGAAACCAGTAAAACTGAAATCAAACGACCTTATTTATAAACTAGCGTAGCGACCTGCCCTGGCTTCGACGGATATTGATTTATGTTCGTTAAAATTGTAGAAAATTCAATAGTTTCCGCAATAGCATGCGAATAAAGACATTTTATGGCTAATTTTTGAACACCTTGGGATACATTAATTAAGTTTTAGTATCTAAGGATAGGTACCTATTTTTTTCGAATAATAAATATAGCCAATGTTACTCAGGGATAATGTAGCATAGCAAGGGTTATTTTTTTTTAAATTTGGACTAGTAATTTTTGAGTTTATTTATTACTTGCTAACATGATGCTTAAATGAAAAAATTTGGTTCAAATCCCGCTTGAAGCGAAATCATTTTTTGGATATTATAACTAAGTAGGTATGTACCTAATCTTAATGATTAATAACACTATAAAAACAAAAATAACCAAGTGCAATAATTTTTAAACTACTGGCTGTATGATAGGTGACCATTTCAAATAATATAATAATTGTTTGGAACGTTACATTATTATTTATCGTTCGCGGTTAAAATACCCTGATAAACAGTTCATTTAGGTACGGTACGAGTGTTGTTTGTCTATGTACCCTATGTACCTATTATTATTATCTTATTGTGTGCCCGAACCGAATCGTTTGATAATACAAACCTGCCACTTAGTGACAGGGAGTACGATGGATTCTTATTTATTTACTAGCTGACCCAGCGCGGTTTCACTCGCGTGATTTTTTTCGCAAATTTTCCATAATTTCTAACCGTTTAAACTCATACAAATGTTTCAAGATCAAAATCAGCCAAATCGGTGCAGCCGTTGTCGAATTTTAGCGAGCTTTACGCACAGCAATCCATTTTTATATGTATGAAGAAGATGAAATGGTTGAGCGGGGCGGTCGTCCTTCCATGAGGTCGTGCGTCCGCGCCTCGCGTCTGCGTCTGCCTGTTCCGTCCGTTTAAAGTCTAGACTAGACGGACGGAGCAGGCAGGAACGCGTCTCCACTCTCCGTGCTATCTACTGTTCGGGTCGCGCTCTGTCGTCGCGAAGGCTTTAGGCACTACACCACACCAATTACTTTTCCTGTGATTTGGTTCATCCAACTCAACATCTCTCGTATTTCTGGTATAATTCTTGTTAACTTCTTGAACTTAACTGTAAGCAGGACATGCTGGTCTTGCTGAACTGTCACCGTCGCATATCTTATCATCTTATTTATTCACGCATACCCTCGCATACCTATTATCGTTCCAATTTAGTAGTATGCGCTTATGCTTAAAAAGTACACTTTCAAAGATTTCTATAATACACTTCATTAATACACTCATCAATAAAATTGGGAATTGAACATAATAAGTATATTGTATTTACACAAACCCATCAATAAAAAGGTACATACCTACCTACCATACTCGTATTCCATAAAACCAACTTTTAAAATAGACACGTGGACAAACGAGTTCTACAACTGACCGTGCTGTACCTTATAGTTTCAGCATCAGTTAATAATGAGAAACCAAATCTGCGGGTATGGATAGATTAATTAATAATAAGATTAATTATAAGAGTTACTTTTTACCTAATAAGTATCCTAACCAAATCCCAAAAAATAAAGAAACTTGTTCCTTTCGAAATTCTATTACATTTGATCGTGATTAGAAAATACCAAAGTAATGACTTGCCCGACCAGGATGTGTACCTACAGTGTTCGGTCGAAAAGCAAAAGTAGCTGTGACAGAGAGCGAGTGGAGCGTCCGCAACACGCAGCCCGGCCAATGACTTTACCAGGCACCTTAAACAAGTCGGTAACTATCATGTCACCGTCGTTTGATACTACACTTTATGCCATAACACCATACCACAAAGTTGAAGTACAGTTTCATCGTTTTGAGGCGTTCATCTACGGCTTGTACCATTATTTCTAAGCCCTATTATGTACTAGGTAAAAAATTAGGTAGATAGTCATTATTACTATGGGTGTGTTTTGAATGGTTCATTACGATATATCTGAGAAGCTTATAGTATATTACCACACATCTTATATCTGCATAAGATGTTCATTGTTGGGTTGAAATTGGACCCTTACTAGAGTATCAGTCTGGGTTATCAATTAGTTTTTGACCGAGCGAGCGAATCGTCTCTGCTTCAAGACTGGCAAAAGTTTGTATGTAATCTACTTGGTAGGTAGTCAACCGATCTGGACCTTACTTTAGAATTTTTTGGTCTGGGATTTTTGATTTAACTTTCTCCTCCAAAAAAGAAAAAAGGTGGCTGCTGGATATCTCGCCCTAAGAGATCCGATTTTGATGCAATTTTTTTTTATTTGAAAGGCTATGAGCATATTAAACAACGTCTTTGTTGAAAGGTATAAACAAGTTGGAGTTAAGAGGATCTTCGGCTTGATAAGCAGAATAACTCCTCAAAACACAGTGTACCTAATTGCTCACTTTTAAAAGTTTATGCTTGCGAGGTGTAAGTACTGTCGCAGAACTTCCAGTTGGTTTATTAAGATACTACACTATCTGAACATGAAACACGACTTATCTATCAGTTATCTTATTACCTTAATATCAAATTTTTTCAATCTTTGTTTAGTTGGCGATGCAGCGATGTGAGAAATGTTCACCAATATTTATTAATCTTAATATGATCATACTTTTCTGAGGTGATTTCCGTGATGAATGCCTCTTCCAGTTTCTTTCATGACAATCACGTAAGTTGACCTTGCCTTTTCGTAGTTCTCTTTTTGGCAATGTCTAGCTAGCCAATGCTACCCAGAGTGATTTACACATTTGGTAAATAATGCTAGGTGCGGCGGTATGGGCACCGTGGGCGAACGGGCCAACCGCGACCCACGCGCTTTTGTCGCCGGTTTGTAGAGTCAACTCGATCGCCCTTTCATACATTTTGACACTCGCAAGAGACGATACTTCAGTCCGATACTAATAGAATACTTGTTCGCTACTCGAAGTGTAGGTAACATTACGGTACGTACTGGAAACTAGACATCTTAAGTATTTGACGTTTCATTTGCGGGCAGACTATTTAGGAGGACTATTCCAATCTTTCCAATCGTCCAGTACTGACGCATGACGTTCCGTCGCCATTTTGCCTAGATTTGTGGAAGACACGACACGACGCGCGGGTGACCGGATGGGTATCGTGCGTGAGACTGTAAAAACGCGTATCCGCGTACGCGTACGTTTGACATGAAACCCAAACTAATTCAATTCAATTAATTTTTGCTTACGCGGTAAGTCGCGTGGGGTCTTTCAACGCACGCGCACAACACGTCGTTATCTCACTGTGACTGCATGCAATTGAATTAAACGGCGATACACGGCTACTATAACAAACCAACTTCGGAGGGTAGGTACTTACATAGGATATTGAATCGCTGGGATTGTTTTAGCCGAATGAATGAATGAACTTGAATTTTACATACGATTAGCGCCCTGGGCTTTCAAAGACCCCACGCGACTAATCGAGTTACACTCGCAAATTATCTGGAAAGTATATGCAAACTGATGGCTAAAGTTCCACTTCTATCGGTTCCAAAGTTTTTTTGCATAAAAAGTCTCCTAACCTAAGAGATGTAATAATAATAAGCCTGTTGAAATATTCGTTTGATATTATATTAATATGTGTATGATACGTAGGTATTATGTAGAATGAATGAATAAGCAATTTCGCGTTTATAGCGTAATCAATGAGTCGCATGCAATGCAAGCAAGAGTTTGCCTCGATCTCGGGCTCATTGATCGATCAACTCTATAGAGCCACTACTACAAGAACGCATTATCCGTATACTGACGCGACGTCGACGCTCACATTATAAGAAAACCGGATGGCGCACACTTGCGAGTGCATCGATGTGTGCGTTCGTGCGCAAAGGATTTCCTACCGCCCCGCGCCTGCGCCCGCGCACCGCGCCCCTGCCGGCCGCTGTACCGCGGCGCAGACCTGTTGCGCCGCTACCGGAGTTACGCCGCATAGTTACCAGACTTGATATGCCTGCTCTCTGCCGAGCTGCTGGCCCACGCACACCACACCACCGACCGCGTTCGAACACTTAATGAAGGCACACCACACTTAAAATTGCCGTGCATCTCGTCTGGTCTCATCGACATCTTTAATAATTATCTATTACCGGTAAAATATCCAATCCGTTCGATTTATAGGCCCACTTAAGGTTGCAGCCGGATACATGACATCATGTGATTTTATTAGATGGGTCCGGCGCGACGAGAAACGACACGCACGCTACGCAACGCAAGACGACCGGGCCCCGGCCGGCCGGCGCGGCGGCCCCGGGAAGCAGGATTTGGGTAGGAGGTACGAGGGAAGTTCAAATTATTCTTGGTATGAATTTAAATGAAAAGATAGAATAATTTTATTTGCCTATTTAATCTCAGGTACACTTTTTACAACTCGAAATAATCTTTTTATAAGTACCTACCTACCCTCCAAAAATAATTTTCATCCTGCTCAGAAAAGTAGCTGTCTTGAGCTCGGAAAATTGCTTTCCACGAATAATTTTCAGTTTCGGGAATAAAATTGTCACTAGGTACTTGAACACGATCGGTATTGGAATAATGGCATTTTGTACTTTTGAGTGCAAATTCAACCTTGTTTTCAAGAATACAAAAATTTGACAGCAGTAAATTGAAATTGGGATTGGATCGGAATTTTCATTGGATTCAAGAGTAAAGCTGGGTCCAGGCGACTTGGACCGAGCTCGACTAACTTCACTTCGATACCGGGGGGCTATGAACGTACTGTTACGTCTGTTTCTACTGTTATTAGTCATCAAGATATACCTACAGACAGAGGCGCAGAATTATCTGGCGTGCGTGCAGTAATATCACGCTCTCCTCTACTTAAATTATTTGAGCCGCTACTGTAACGATGGTGAAAAACAGGTAGCATCGTCGCGGATCGATCTGTTATTTTTCTTATTGCATCTTTATGTTTGCCTCGGCTCTGAGACTCATTCCCGAGCGGAAGTTGTAACGATTTTTAATCGTAGCAAGTATCTCGGCCGTTTCGTTTGGCCGACCGGCCGCCGCTCTGAACGAGTTTATATTATATATTTTTTGTAAACAACTATCAACCGGAAACGAGCAAGAAAACATACTGCTCTGGAACACATATCTTCCATTAGTTGGTTGGTACTTTCAACAGTCTCTCGGTTCTCCGTAGTAATGATAAGAGATAAAGAATATACCTACCTACAAAGACATTGAGAATAATTTTTTTATTTACTCTAAAGTCTACCTAGTGGGTAGGGTATGTACCACACTCTGTGCTAGTACGTACACATAACATCTAATGATAACAGATTTTATTTACATTTTGAATTCGCTGAAAAGAAGAAAGGGTGGGTACTTATATCAACGCAACAATACTCAAATATTGTCCACGAAAAACCATATATTTTGCAGATACTTACTTCCAAACCCTATGTTCGGTTTAGGGCAGATTCTGTATAATTTATGACAGATTCTGGATATGGCAGACAAATGACTGCGGACTTCTTTGACCCATGCTTGGACAGTGCTGAATGGAACACGGATTTCGATTAAGAAACTCTTATGTAGGTGCTACGTTAGGTACCTATCGAGCCAAATTCAAGCTATAATGTTTAATAACAAAGCGTTGCTTATGAACCTCCTGACAGCATGGGTAAAACACATTTTTATCAATGCTAATTTTTGTAAATGCTAGCTATAGTGGTATGATAGTAAATAATGATTGTGAATTCAGTTTTTAAACCATTATGGCGGGACCTACACGTATCTACAGTAACTTTTTTTGTAACTATTACAATATTTACAATCTATATGTTTGCGGTGCAATAATGCTCGAATAATACTATGCTCAAAAGACTTCAAACAAACAAGTGAGTGAAGTGAGTGATTGATTGAATGATTGATTGATCGTCTGTTTGTGTTGCCATTAATGTTTTTTTAAAATTCTGTGTGTTTTTTTACATCAAAAACAATAACTTTCTTTGTCTGCCTTGATAGTTCATTATTATTGTTATTAGTGCCATCTAATATTTGAGATTAAAGATTCATCAACCGTTAGCAACGCATTAATTCCGTCAAACCCTTACCTCAATAAGTTACGGGAAATCCATCGATCTGGCAACACCACAAACGTCGGTCATTAATTTTTTGAAGGTTTGTTATTTTCACGACTAAATTACTAATGCAGTTCTTGTGGCAATTTTTACTTTATGACAATTAAAATGTTAAGATAAAAATAGACTATCAATTAAATTAAAATGTTTACGATTTCTACTAAAAAAGCAAGAAAGCACTAAGGATGCCCCATCCATTATCACAACCATCATTAAATTAAAAAAAAATACGATATGGTTTGAAATGTTTATTCATCAACTTTTATCCCAAAAGTGACTCTACAATTCGTAATATGAATAGTCTAATTGAATTTTACGGTAAAACCATTAAAGGTGTGTAATTGTCAACTAATCTGAAGTGAAAATCTTAAAAATCAGCCGTTGTGGTTTGTTTACAAACATTATAGCTTGAATTTGGCTAAAGTATAGGTCTTATTTTTGTCTTCTTCTTCTTTCTTCTTATAAGGTGGTTCAAACCAAGGTGGAAACTTTGGGAATCTTCACCATAATATATTTGAAGGCCGATTTCAGCAAATAATAGCCTATTAAGTTGCATTTTTTTTGTGGTATTATGAAAGATTAGAGTTCTTGAAAGTTTTTATGAACCCTTACAAACCATGGATTATGGTTTTTTGATTTTTAATTTAATGTTAAAAATTCAAATTTGACTCTTCAAACACAAATTCGTCACTTTTAATCAAAACTTTTGTAACTTGCACTAATGCTAGGAAATTGATTATTTTATGCAAGATTGAACAACTCATTGAAATTATTTTAAGTACATAAAAAAATCTTGGAAAAAAACTTTTTTTTAGTTTCAAACGTTCCGTTCCGACTGTCAAAAAAAACATTAAAAAAATCATAACTAAAAAAATACAAAAATCGGGGAACATACATTAGGGTATTTTCGGATAACCCTGGATCTGAGGAATCTGATTTTTTCTTAGTGACGTCTATGTTTAGACCAACCTGTATAAAAATGAATTGCTATGCGTTAGTCTCGCTAAAACTCGAGAACGGCTAGACCGATTTGGCTAATTTTGGTCTTTAAATACTTGTAAGACTACAGGGAAGGTTTAAACGATTAGAAAATATGGCAAAATAACATGGGTCAGCTAGTCTTCTTTTTTTTTATATATAAAAATGAATTTCTGTGCGTTAGTCTCGCTAAAACTCGAGAACGGCTGTTACCGATTTGACTGATTTTCGGTTATAAAATATTTAATTTTTATTTGTTTAGATATAGATATATAAGATATTATAATGTTAATCTGAAGTGTTCAGAGGAGAGCAAACAAACTACGACAAACCAAAGACTACGGACACAAATCCTACGAGGAACGAGGAGCGGCTCGCGCCTACTCGCACGCAATGTCGCAATAGACACCACGCGTTGATCTCATTCGGACCACAGAGTTTCAAAATTAATACTTTCAGGGAAAGTACCTTTAGCAAAATTATATCTATTCATTCTAATATGATGAGATATGTGCACGATTGTAAATCTATAGTATTTATGCAGGTAAATAGTAGGTAATAGTAATAATAGCCTTTATGATATTTTTTTCTAAATCTTCTCTGAATTTCATTCTGAAACTACATAATTACTTATCCCTCAACCCAGACAGTGGCATGTTTATGTAGGTAAGTATATCCATTGTTTTAAGGACAATTGGAGTACGGTATCAGTGTCTGACCCCGTATGTACAGATTGTGAATTGTGACGATGTATTTTTGTAGCATTTTTCTGCTAATAGCGTGGCGTGGGCGCGCGATAATGGCCCGAAATATCCACGTTCACAACGCCCACCCAGACCATCGAAAATATTAGTCTAAGCTATAAAGACCTATACCTAGTTTTAGAGAAACTTACACAAGTTTGTGATTGAACGCAGTTTTATGATTTAGATTTAATACTTACGTATTGAATGACTGGTGTTTTTATCCGAAATATACTTAGGTGTACCTACCTATAACAATAATATACTTATGTAAGTCCAAGTAATAGGTAGGTACCTACTTACTTATGGTACATTAATAGGCAAGGCAGGACCTACATAATTATAGTAGGTACTTAGATACCTACATGAAAAAAAAACGTAGGTTAGTTAACTAGGTAATTAAACATCGCCATTACCTTTTAGGTTGCACAGCTCACTGTGAACATCATTTCCACCTAGGTGTTGGTGGTGGTTACATAGGTAAATAAATATATACACGCCGTTCAATTAGATCAAATAAGTAGTATTACGTATACCATCCCTACTATCTATCGATCTACGCTCGAAACTCAAGTAATTCTGTATCTTGTGTCGAAAGCGTTACAGGTTACAAGATGGACTGCTGTAACCAGCGTAAAATACCTTCCATCAACTTACATCGACATCCTTGCAGCAAAGCGGTCGACTGGGAACCAGTTTTATTTAATCATCATAATTGCGTCCTGCATTATGAGTCTGTGGTGGTAGTAAGTACCTACAAATGAATCCTTGCATATAGGTACTAAGGTACTTACCACCTTATGGCTTAGTTACACATATAAAATGAGCTAGCTTGTGCCCGCGGTTACGCACGCCCCGCGGCGCCCCACTCGCTATATTATTTAATTAAATAATAAGGAATTGAATATAAAACTCAAAGGCGCAATTCTTGATTCTTACAGCCTTTTGAAGTCGATACTGTATTACAATGATTTTCGTGATATTTTATTAGATACAAACACAATACAAACATCGATAATTTCGGACATAAGTGTATAGTGTAGTGTGTGTAGTGTGTGTGTGGATAGCATAAGGTTTTTCAAGATTTTTTAATTTTTAGATATCTGCCTAACACACAACGTGTTTTTTTTTTTGAGTAAGTTTTAAAAAAAGTACCTAATGATTAAGTAGGTAAATGTAGAAAAAACTTGATTATGTAATATGCCTAAAAAATTTTACATAAGTTACAAAGACACACTTAGATTTTTTTTTTTTTTTTATACCACTAAAGTGGCAACCAAGCGTACGGCCCACTTGATGGTCAGCGGTTACTGTAGCCTATGTACGCGTGCAACATTATAGATATCACTTGCGTGTTACCACCCTGAGACGTTAGATGGAAAGTCTCATGTGCCTGTAATTTCACCGGAAACCATACCCTTCGAACCGGAACACAGCAATGCGAGCATTGCTGCTTGGCGGCAGAAATAGGTATGGTGGTAGTCCTTCCCCGGACGAGCTCTATCACAAAGAACTCTACTACTCTTTAATTATTTATATTGTTTATACGAGTAGGTTTCTATAATTAATTTGTTTAAATGCTATTTTATATTCAAAAGAAAGAAAAAGATTTCCCTCTTCTAATTCATCAAAATACCGAGGCCAATAGGTATAATAAAAGTCTATTGTGGCCGAAAACTAGTATTTTTCTGTAGTTTTTTTTTATTATTATACTTGATGACCACATTTCCAAACATTGTAACATTATGATATAGGTACTTACACAATTTTTTTATTTATTTATTTATTGAAGAAAAAGGGCTTTGTCGCTGACCACTCCGCCCAATCAAATGAAATAAAAACTTAACCAATAAATGATAATAAATAAATATGTACTTACCTATAAGCTTAAACTAAGTAGTGCGTCTTCAATTCGCCCAAGAAAAGAACATTTCAACTGGGGAAGACACAAGCAATGGAGTACTACTAATATTATAATCTAAGTAAGTAAGTTCGTATAAATCAGTGGCCAACTCTGGTGACAGAGTTTCTAGGCCGCCCGAAGGTACTTTTCACATAAACTGACCCCGATGAGAGTGATCGGGAAAAAACTTCCCACTGGTCGCCAGTGGGGGCGAGATATGGTGGTCGTCGAGAATAACCCGAAATTCGTATGTGGTGGCTAAGTTTGAGTCGTTCTATAAACTGGTACCGAATAGTCCGAGTTAAGAAACTCAAAAGTTTCCATGCCGGTGATAGGTCAGTAGGTAGGTACATAATTATTGTAAGTTACCCTTACGATTTGGACCAAAACATTGGAACATTACTTTAATTTATTTTACTATTAAAACACACCACCAGTGGCTGTGTTCCGGTGTGAAAGGTATGGTTTCCGGTGAAATTACTGGCACATGAGGCTTTCGATCTTAGCCTCAAGGTGGCAACCCGCGAGTGATACCTCTGGTATTGCAAGCGTCCATAGGCTGCGGTAATCGCTTACCATCTTGTGGGCCGTATGCTTGGTTGCCTCTTCAGTTGTATAAAAAAAAAATTAAAAAAATCAGTAGGTAGGTATAGGTAGGTACATACATTTGTATAAGTACCTAAGTACCTATTTCACTATAATATTATCTGAAGTTATTCACATTAATACCTATGCAGAAATCATGAAGTCTTATCAGTGTCGGTCGCTTCGATAAGACGACAATAATGTATAATGTGTTATCCGTCTAAGCGCTTCTCTACCAGAAAACATATTTGCCTAAAATCGATCAAGGCCAAGTTTTACGCAGAACTCTCAGTATATTAGATATATTTTTTTATAGACTATCTGATTCTGTGCTAGTAGGTAGAGCAATGTTATTCTTAGAAAGCGTATTATGTATCTTATTATTATTGGTCTTGTATTATTAAACTAAAATATTTAACGTATGATTACATATTTTATAAAAAAAAATGCATCTAGTGCATTTTTACCTACTTACCTTTTTCTAATTATTAGTTATCTTTGTTGGAAATTGTTAACTAGCGCCGCGCGCGACTTCCGATATCCAACAAGGACTAACCGATTTAATCGAAATTTTTAACACAGTAAAAAAGGTAAGTAAGTTACCTAAGTTACTTTTTGTGTATTATGAGTGGAACCTATTTCCTTGAATATTTTGCGCTAATAATAAAAAACCCTGTATAGGATTGGCCGCAATAAGTAATGTAGCATGTATTTTTCTGTAAGTGCCATTTTCATCTTGATTCTTTTATTTTTCACTAAGTCACCCGGCCTATACGAACTTACTATTTATATTTTACCTTCCACCAACATAAAATACATAGGTACCACCTATATGCTGCCTGCTTGCCGCAGCTAATTTCGATTGTAAGGGGATTGTGTACAAAAAGTGGCGAAATCCTCTTCGCATGGGATTTTTTGGAACCAAGCCTTTCTGGACTGTTTTAAATATATTTTGAAAAGTATTCTAACTCAATAATATAAAATGTTTTTGTCACCAACAATTTGTACATTTTGACACTGATTATGTTACCCATTGACATCTTGACTTCAAGATGTTTATTACCCTAACCCCTAATTTATCAATTAATAATAATTTAAGTATAATTATTTTATAACATTATTATTAAATTATATTTACCTTACAATATGTTTGGTTTTTATATTTAAATGAATTGCTGTGCGTTAATCTTGCTAAAACTCGACAACGGCTAAATTTTGGTCTTTAAATGTTTGTAGGAGTCCAGGGAAGGTTTAAATGGTGAGAAAATGTGGAAAATTACAAGAAAAATAACGTGAATGAAACCGCGCGGATCAGCTAGTAGGTTAGGTAGGTACTAAATAAAACAAATAAACGCGAAAGTTTAGATGGATCATTCATTTGCGCATTACAATTACAACCTAACGGATCTGAATACACAAAGATAGATAATAATATTATTTCATTTCATTTATTTATTTATGGCTTTATGTTCATTCATTTACATTGAGTAGTTAGTATTTTTAGGTCTTATAATCATGTGCCCTGTTAGGGTGTTGCATGCAACATTTGAGTTCGGTTTACATAATTATTTACCTAAGATTGTATTTGAATAGAATGAATTTTTAATAAAATTTACAGTGTAATTAATGATATTTAATACAATTAAATTAGTGTGCAGGTAATAATGTCAGGTTATAAAATGTCAATTGTGTATTAGGCATTTACTTATGAAATTGCCGTTTTGTATGGAATAAGTGAAAGTGCTTATTTTTTTAAACTTTTTTATTTCTATAAAAAAAAAAACAAAAGACTGAGTTTGTAAAAAGAATATCATGTTTTAAAACAAATTTAATTTGAATTTAGAATACAAAGCCATGCCAAATTATTTTTCTATTTGAAATTACCAGTACTGAAGAACGGCAATTTCATATAGGTAAAGACCTATTAGTCTGTTGAATAGCAGTGCCCAACATCAAGATCGTAAGTAGGTAAATGTCACATTAAACTCTTATTTTCATTTTACTCATTGCGAATGATTTAAAATATTATCTTTGAGTAGTTCCTTCCTTGTAGGCACTTAAGCAGTGTCCGTTGTGGCGTAGTTTCCAACAGACGATCACGGCGCGGGGCGCGTCGGCCGCGCGGTAAACAGGAAGCAGTATCGGGTAGAGTCGGTAGCCCTTGGCAGCTCTTCAACTGCTACGATCCAACTTCGATGTGATGATGCACTAATTTTGATACTTATTGGAGCCTTGCTTGAACTTTCCCAATAAAAAATTACCTGAATTATCGTAAAAGTAAATACAACATATTTTTTTGCATATTAATGATGTTACGTCTAGTTTCCTTATACTACGAAAATAACACAAAAACTAGCGCGTTCCGTTCTGTGCGCAAGCCACATGGTCAGGCAGGAGGCTAAACAAAAGGCGCGACTGAATATGCGCTACAGATGTGCTACTACGTGGTCCACATGTCTCAAACAATGGCTGCGTTCAACCTCCGCAATTATTATTTATTTTTATTCTTGTTTAGCCGTCTACAAAATACTAAATTACTAATTCAATAAGTACTTACTTATCTACTTATAAAATAAAATAAAACTACTTTAAGTAAGTAGTATCTACCTTACCTTCCTCCGAGGGGCGGGTATAGGGTAGTACTTAAAAATCAACTACAGTCTTGTTATTGATACCACATACCACTTATTGCGAGATTCAATAGTATCTAGTTAAATTAAAACTACAAATTTTATTTCGTAAAGTAAAAAATAACATCGAACAACATCATGTACTAAATAAATCTATATATATACTATTCTATATCTATACTTCTATATCTATATCTATACTAATATTATAAAGAGAGAAGATTTGTATTTTTGTATTTTTGTTTATTACGAATAAACTCAAAAACTACTGGTTCGATTTCAAAAATTCTTCACCATTAGAACGCTACATTATCCCTGAGTAACATAGGCTATATTTTATTTTAGAAAATAATGGGGATCCCTACTAAAACTTCAATAATGTAACCCAAGGTGTAAAAAAATATGCCATAAAATGTCTTTCATTGCATGCGCTGCGGAAACTATTTATGATAGAACAAAAAAATGTTCTACAATATTATAGAACATATTGATATCTACAAAAAAGTCAGCGATATCATATGTCCAACTATTGTAGTTATGTAACTATAACTACTTTTTTACATATTAAAAGTTGATAGAAATGCAGACCAAAATCAGACCATGTATTCCATACCTTTATATTAATCCTTATTTAAATAAATAATTTCATATTCAAGACTGTTTCAATAACTGTAGATAACTGTTTGAATTATTGAAATCAGACATTCCATTCAAAAGTTATGACGAATTATAAAAATGACAATCTAAACAAAATACTAAAATAGCCTTCGCGCGCGCCGTGGCCAGAGAGGAGCGTGTACATGAACTATGAAATAGGTAGCCGCGCGGCTATAACGCGAACGCGGGAGCGGGACGGGTCGGTTCCGCCGCGGGTGTATTGACTTCACACACAACGCGGGCGCGGATCCGCGGCAGATCCGCAGCGGCTCGAACGCCGACGGACCTCGTTCGACTGATTTGCTACGAAAACGCAGTGTAGGAGTATTGCTTGTTTACGATTCGTTCGTCAACTCACACCATAAAACTGGTGTGAGTTGACGAACGACTCGTTTTATATAAAATTAAAATTAAAAAATTTGGGATAAAAACCAGATGCACACGTTAGGTTTGAGAGCATATTTTTTTATTATTTCTTTTTGACACTATTGGCACGTTTGACACAATATCTTTATTTTTGATGACAGCTGTCAAACTTCAAACGACGGTTATATCTCTGGATCTACTCATCCCAGACTAGCCGCACCTCACTTAATTCACCTCACCTCACTCAATGACAGCTGTCATTGAAAATAAAGGTCTCAAAAATACCTTTCATTTGAGTCAGGTGCGGCTAGTCTGGGATGAGTAGATCCCGAGATATAGACGTTTGAAGTTTGACAGCTGTCATTGAAAATAAAGGTCATAGAAATGCCTATCATTTGAGATAAATACGGCTAGTCTGGGATGAGTAGATCCCGAGATATAGCCGTTTAAAATTTGACAGCTGTCAATAAAAGATGTGTCAAACGTGCTAGCAATGACAAAAAATGAATAATTAAAAAAAAGAATGCTGTCAAACTCAAGAAGTTGCTTATGTCCAACAGTGGACTGGCTGAAATGATGATGATGATGAGTGTCTGAAAATATGAGTTTGGGTTTTGTCTAACAGTCTGCTAACCGCAACCGTCGGGCAAGCTAACCGGACTACTGATAACAGGCCTCCACCAAACATCCAAACTTTCCCCTTTCAAATATTTTTATTTATATTCTTAATCCATAGCGAAAACTATAAATAAAATAAAATAAAAAATAAAAAAGCCTTTTATTCTACTACCCTAAAAACATTATATATATATACATATACATAGCGAAAACTATATGTTTTTGTAAATAATTACAACTAAGTTCAAGAACCGCTCTGCTCACGGCCCGCTCACGACCCGCGCCAGCTCTCAGTGTGAATGCCTATCGGAGAATACGTGTATTACGACGAAAACGCCCGCTCCCGCTCGGCCCGCTCGCTGTCTGTAGTCGCGGGCCCGCGGCAGATCCGCTGCGGGTGTTTTTTGTTGTATTTGTAGTGAAGTCAAGGATGACAACACACTAAACGCGGGAGCGGAACGGGCGCGGGTCGGGTGAAGCGCGGCAGCCGCTCCCGCTCTCTGTTTGTGTTGCGCTTTAGACGTCCAATGCTGAACATCTTAGGGAGGCTTCCTGTGAAGAGTGCGCCGCGGCGCCGGCGCCGTGTCACCACGACGTCAAACGGACGGGTTGTTGAAATATATATAATAAATATATATTTTATAGGTACTTAATTTTATATTATAGGGTAAAATGCAGTGCTAGAATTAATGAATGAGTTACTGAATGACAGCTCAGCCATATTGTTTGTTTACGCGTGCGCGCGCGGCACATTACACGAACGTCTGCCGCGCTTGCTAGCACTGCTGCCTCGAAATAGCACGGCACCAACATCGAAGAGTGCGGTCGACGACCCTGTGCCCTGCCGCACCAAAAATATTGAGACTTCGCTCGGAGTCAATTCTTTCTCTGATTATGATAAATTATTGTTTTTAATTAAGGGTAGGTGCCACCTACCTATTTATTATATACATTTCCAGATTTTTATTCTTAAAAGCCATATATTATATTTATAAAGTTTTTGCACTGGCATGTTTAGTTTCAGTTATTGGCTGTAGCATTTTTTACGAAACACAGCAGATTATAGTCATTTTTTTTTAAGAAATACAAGGAGCATAATTATCAAGTTCTTAGCTCTGGTATAAACGAACTTTTCGAAGCCCTTGTATAAATAATTACAGTATAAAGTTCACTAGACAAAATGAATTAGTATCGGTTTCGGCACAAGTTTATTACAGGCCATCGGATCTTGAACTGATATCTGCATGCGGTGGTTACTTAACTGGCCATCTATGCTGTGCTCTTTAGCAAACGTCAGAGTTAAAATTTTGCATTGAACCGATTGACCAATAACTAACTAAGTCGTTTTTATTTATTATTGCGGAGTAAGGTTCCACTCGTTCGCATTACTTGGAAGAAGGCCATTTTGCAAACAAATTTGACAAATTATAAATTGAATTCGTAGGTGAGGTTCGTAGGCGGTTATGTACATGTATAGCCAGTAACTTAAAACTTAGTTTTTTTCGTTTCTGTTATTGGCTATACCATAATTTAATGTTTTAAAGTAAAAAAATAATAAAATACATTTAAATTAAGATAAAATAACTTAAATAGTAACGAAATATGGATCAACTACAGAGATATGAGGTATGAGACAAGTTTCATTCGAATTGTAGTCAAACGCAATCCTTATCGTTTTCACAACAAAACCCCACCATAGAAGCCGGATTGCCGATTGTCAATCAATTACTTATGATTTTTTTTATACGAAATTATTCGAAAGGTGGTACAAATCGGCACAAATATTAAAGTTAAATATGTAAACTATTCTCTAGAATGAAGGGAGATATTGTACTTAGCATCAGTAGCTTTTAGGAAGTGTTTGAGTATGAAGTAGCCAATAACTACTGCCAGCCAATAACTCATTCATTTACCCCTAGGTATTTGAAATAATTCTAAAATTTTTTATTTAACAAAATACGATGCTTGACGCCATCTATGTTGTGAGGTCACAAACCTACAGCACTCGTACACTACTAACATACTAGGACTGTGAACTTACTGCTTCTCTACAGAACCAGAAGTCCAGAACTGACAAAAATAGGTTTTATACGGCACTCAGTCAGTAGCGGTAGGCCACTATTACGATCAAAATTGTTAAAAAAAACCATTTTGTAGGTAAGTATACCTAATTAATGAAAAAAACATTAACGTAAGAAAAGGCGGTATGGTCTCAGGGACTCTAGCATGCCCATTGGGCTAAAATAGAGAAAAAAAAAAGTATACCTAATTAACATAACCTACCTATTCAGATTCAGTCGTGAGTTTTTTTAATATTTTTAAATGCAGTTCCTATTTTTACCAAAATCGAGCCTTCCTTGCAACATTTTTCCAAAATTATATAAATATAGGTACTTACATTTAGATTTTCAAGGTCGAGCTCGAGAAGACTCATTAGCCCTAAAATGATTAGTCAAGTGACTAATTTTAGTTGTAACACTAGTAAAAACCTACTGTAGGCAGACCTAAAAATGCAGAAAACCGATGTGTCGTTATTCTAAGTAGCCGATAGCATCGAATCCATGTCACGCGGTTTTGCCATGAGAATTACTAATTTCCTTTTCATTATTAATGTAATAACAACAGACTTTGATAGCTACTATATAATTTTACTCTGTTAATTTAATATATAGGTACACAAATGGAATATTTGCTGGCAGCGGGGGCGGCGCACCCACGTGGTACCCACACCTACTACACGACACGATGTTTAACTGCCATGCCATCTTATATTCCCTATTCAGAGAATGTGACTCCACCTACGATTGATTTCACAAGCATTGTTAATCAAATTACTGCTAGGGAAATATTCCGTAAAACATTATCTTATGCGTAGTATGCATCAATGATATCAGGATAGAATAGTACCTAGGTGCCCTAATAATATAGGGCTACCTAACGCTCACCAATAACAGAACTTATTACCTGCAATAACCATTATTGTAATAAGTTCGTTGTTGAACAACGAATCCATTGCATCTAGTAGTAAATTTACCTTTTTGTAACACTCGGTTCGCGAATCACCCCAAAAATGATCAAAAGCACAAAACAGAAATGACGAAAGTCTGTCTGTGTCTTACTTATCTACAAAACGCAATGTAACCGCCCGCCAGTGGCAATTCTCGGCTTTTTCAAAGTAATTGTTACTTAGGCCATCAGGCGGCCTATTCCGTCACCAGAGTTGACCACTGACTCACACGAAATTACTTACAAATACAAAACAAAAACACTGACGACGTGCAATCACACTAGGATCACACTATGCGCATGTTAGGTTGTTTAGTTGGATGGATGTTTGTTACTTTATAACTCGACAGCCACTGAACTGATTTGGCTGAAATTTAAAACATAGATAATACCTAGTTAATAACCAGGACTAGGACATTTTAATAAACACAATTTCCTTTTTATCTTGGAAAAAAATACGATTTCCAAGTTCAACGAGGACAAGTCGCGAGCAACAACTAGTGTATTAGGAAGGTAATAAAATATTTGAAAATGAAGGAAAGTTGCACGACGACTAGACTAGTTTATACTGACCAGGGGTGGAGTAAAATTGTAACTTGCTTGGCCCACTTCTTATCAATTTTTTAATGAGCAAAAAACTTTTATAACGATTTTGTACCCGATGTAAAAAAAAACATAAAATACCCTACCCTACTGGGTAAAGTAAGATCCAGTTTAGCAATCTTGAGCGGTTTTACGGTAATGAAGAAGTATAGAAATATCTAAGGAGATTTGTGAACCAAGCCCAAATAAGGAGGTACCTATCTTTGTTTTTTTATGTTTAAGGCATCCAAGGTATTAACATTTTTAAAGAATTGCCTAACTAAGCAAGACGACTATAATAATATGGAGGCATAATTTAAATCCAGTCGTGGGCTGCGCGCTGTTCGCATCGCCTACGTATTTAAGCCTCCAATTTCGTCGAACCATTTCGCAACGCACACCAGGTTGCTCGATTCTCTGGTAGGTACCAAATTCTTAGCCCACAGACACCTTTAGCCCGTGGGTAGGTGGAAAGTGGACCAAGCCAATAGCTGACAGTTATGCAACATAATATCAATATGGCGTGCACCTTGTTGGATACGAAAGTTGACATTCGTCCTTGATAAGGCAGTGGATTCCAAGTTCTTTAATTGTGTAAAGGTTTTGTAGTTACTTGTGTTCTCTAGACATTCGTAAATTCAACTCTCGCTCGCCTCAGAAGAAAATCAGCGCTTTAGCCTCAAAGGAAAAGTACGGCTTTTTCATCAACTTATTCTCACAATGTCTTCGACTGTTGTAGCTGTGTGGGCCATTTCAACCCCACAACAATAATTAATTTTTAGAAAAAAAAAATAACTGATTCTAACTAAAATATGTTTCGATAGATTGTGCGGAGACACGAGAGGATGATAACATGACACGTTATGCTTTTTTTTGTGTAACATGCACTTGCTATACAATGACATGATGATGAATAGGTAGGTAGAGGTAACTACTGGTTTGTCGTACTTTCTTGCTTAACGAAACCATAATAATTATTGATCACCTAATAATAATAATGGAAAAGTCTAGACTTGAGTGTAGCTCGGCGCGCAGAACACGCTGCAAAATTTATTTATTATTATTTTGTTGGCAAATAACGTGACATATACTACCATACCTACATTTCCACCGGTTGCATATTATAGTATATTATAGTGCGGGAGATATGGTGCGTTTCAGTTCAGAGTGCAGGAGGCGAGTTGGGGCATTTCCTGCGTTAGTGACACGCTCCCCTTATCGTGTTCATTGATAGATTTATCTGGACGAGGTCACCACGTCGTCGTCGTCGCACGCATCGCTGTACTGCGCTAGTCATGAGCTGATTTTATTTTCTGTATAGTTTTAGCTGCGATGCGCAATGGAGCTTTTTTAAATTGTCTTCTTTGCGCATCAGGAACGACTAACTTCACGACCGACAGCCGAGATCCGTTGGTTGGCAGTGATATACACAAAACACAAGCCTACTTTAATTTTTTTTTTCTTGCTGATGATCTGTCTTAGAATAATAACACGATCTGTGTAATGTAGTGTAAAATATAGAATCTCCAATATAGAATCCATCTAAAAGTAGGTACCTATGATATTTTTTTATTTGAATAGTAAACTTTAGAGATGTCTAAAGGGGGGTGGGGTGGGGGGGGGGGTATTTTAAAAGTTTGTGGAATGGATTGAAACTTGGATTAGATTAGAATGGTAGCGCGCGAGTGAAGCCAGCCGCATCTAATAATAAAATTAAAATTGACATTTGTTGGTAAAAAGTTGCCTAGATTTGTGTTTGGAAGTTTGAACCGTTTCCTTGTTAGATCTAATTCCTCTATCTATACACAATCAAGCCTCTGTCTAGTCTCGTTTAAAAGCAAACCTAAAATTTATCACGGCAAAAAATATGGCTGGCGCCATGAACGATGTTACCCGCCTTGAAGTTTTTTTAAAAGTCGTCATATTAGCTCTTCTAAGATAACAGACATTATTCTTAAGAATGGAGATTGCAGTGCGGTATCTTACTAGAAGCCCTTACTGGAAGCATAAGCGAAGCGATTCTTATCTCAACCGTACTGACGGAAGATACCCGGATGATTGTTTTTTGTTCCAGTTTTTGGCACGCTTTTGTAATATATAGAAGAGCAAACGCTGCAAGGTTTTTAAGAACTGCTTCCTGTGGGGCGAGTGGTGTCGGACTCGGAGCTTTGGAACTGGCATAAATTCACTTGACTTGTAGTACCTATCTAAGACGTAAACTTCAAAGCGATCCTCCCTTGCGGTTTGAATAAATAAAACTCTTTTTGACAATTTTCAATATTGGCTATGGCGATATAGCTAACGATGTGCACTGCATATTATAATACCGATCAAGTAAGCAAGCAGCAGCTTGCTTACTTGAAACGGGAAACTGGTTATTGCTTACACAGTCACTTTATAGAAGTAGGATCTTCATTTCCTGTCCGAATCGTCTATAGTTTAAACACACCACAATATGTAGATAAAATATGATGATAGGTACATATACAGTTGCAAATGCTTACTTTGTAACCTTTAAGTTTGCAACATAGTACAAGAAGCTTACCTACAGCAATAACATTTTGAATTTGTTGTTAAATAGGTTAGGTACCTACCCTAGGTACTTACCTAAAAGAAATACTTAGTCTGAAATTATAAATACTCATAGGTAGGTAGGCTACTTAGTTGCCTAGTTCAATCGCACTGATCGACCTTCTGTCTGTCTGATCGAGCGTGACCTGCTGATGGTGCTGCATGATGATTATTTATGCAATAACTTTTAAACCACCGGTTTTATTATGTAGGTAAGTTAGTACTATGCCCATTAAACCCACTGAACTAATTTGGTGAAAATTATATACTTACGCACCTACTTCTTAAATAGGTAATTAGGTAGAATACCTACCTAACCTACCCTGAAAGAAGCGACTACTATTGGATTAGAATTGGGACCAAATTGGGACTATCAGTCATACAATCATCTTGCTGGTATTAGATCTGTAACATTATCTTCAATTAGCGAGACGTCAGAGCAAGCTCACAGAGAACATTGTGCGTCTGAGATCAGTCAGTTTGATAATTTTAATGAATGAAACAACAGCTAGCTTATTTTGTTCAAGGTCATCGTTGTGTTTTCAAAGAGTGGTAGGTATAAATAGATGACGCACCGAGAATGGATCCGGTGTTGCTGGTGAAGTGGAGAATCGGTCTCGCTGATTTATCAAGCGTGTGTCGTACACCTACACAGTAAGTTATGGTAATGTCACTTCACTTGCGTGTGCGCACAGGTCGGCTGCGCTGCGCGTACGCGCGGCCGAGCGGCGGCCGACTGTTTCAGCACTTTCAGCGATACCACGACCGCAGCGAGCGACTGAGGCGGCACGACGCGGTGATGACAACGCGCGGCGCGGCGCGACGCGACGCGCCTGTGTCAACTCTTCTCATTAATTCGTAGTCGCGTACGTACACATCACATCAATGAACGAATAGAATAGCACGTGGCAAAAAAATCTACTGAAACATTTGTCTAGGATGGCAATGATCACGAATTACGGTAGGGTAAGTACTATACTTAGGTAGGTAGGTAGGTACAGGTACCAGCAGTTTTTTTGTGTCTGTGTAATCTTCTTCATAATAAAATGAAATTTCTGTGCGTTAATCTCTTCTGGCTTAGGCTCGGCGGTACTTCACCGCAGGACAGCTTCTCAATTTATATAAAGCACAAGTCCGTTTGTGCATGGAGTACTGCTGCCATCTCTGGGATGGTTCAGCCAAGTACTAGCTCGAAGCCTTAGATTAGATTGAACGACGTGCTGTAAGGCTTATTGGCGATAATACACTGGTTGAAGCCAACTTACAGTGCCTTGAACACAGGCGTCGAGTTTCCAGACTATCTCTTCCAGTCTTTCTCTCATTAGCACGAGTAAAGAATGGAACTCGTTGCCGGGGTCTGTTTTTCCGGACCAATACAATTTAGGTGTCTTCAAGGCCAGAGTGAACAGGTTCTTTCTAGGCAAGCGTGCTCCACATCGACCACACCATCACTTACCATCAGGTGAGGTGGTAGTCAAACGCTTGCCTTTAGCCAATAAAAAAAATGCGAAATAAAATAACGTGATAGCGAAAATTGTTTATAATTATGATAAGACATACCTATCTACTAATTTATCGCTACAAGTTACAACGGGCCGATTGAAAGACGTTAGCTAAAATATACAACGATAATTATAATTTTAAGAAGTAAAGCCCTTGCGCTTGTTTTTTGTTGTATTTGTACTGACGTCAAAGATGACAACACACTGAACGCGGGAGCGGCTGCCGCGCTTCACCCGACCCGCGCCCGCGTTCAGTGTGTTGTCATCCTTGTCGTCCATACAAATAAAAACAAAAAACATCCGTGGCGGATCTGAATCGACCCGCGCCCGCCCGCTGTGTGTGTTGTGCGTAAAGCAAACCAAACAAACCAAGGGCCTCTTGATAAAATTTGGTACGGGCAACAAATTAAAAACGACGCATTTACCTATTTGTAGCCTGTACCGCAAATAATCTTCGAAATACATTAAAATGCGAGCTGCGGTGAGTGCACCGATATATTTTTTAGCTCATTTCACGATTTAACAAGTTAAAAACCAAGAATTTTACACGGCTCACTCCGCTCGCCATTGAATTGTCTGTTGCAAGCGGATAAAGTAAATTGAGTTGAAAAACTCATGAAATTAAGTTCTCCAGCTAAAACTTTTCGCGGCTTGCTTCGCTTGCTTTAAAATACATCAGAATTGCATACTAGTAACGTAAAATGAATTGATAAGTTCATAAAGTTTAAGATACTAGATAGCTAGAATTTTTCGCGGCTCGCTACGCTCGCCGTTAATTTACCTAATATAATTCGAGTTAAAAAAAAAGAGTTCAAAAGCTAATCAAAATTTAACATAATTTATTAAGAGCGTCAAAGCCAGAAGTCTCGCCTAACTGGTTTGGCATTCTCCACGTTTCTTCTTTTATCGTTTCGCGAGAAGTCACAAAAGTTATCTTGATTTTGTAAGTACCTATTTTATTAAAAATATGTTGTTAACCTTATCATACTATTTCTAAATACTGTAATTTTGGAGACTTTCCTGGCAGAACCTTAGCTATTTAGTCCCCTTGGCTCAAAGGCTAGATCCGCCTATGGCTAGGGGCCCCGCACTGGCTTAATCTGGCGCTGGGATTAATAGGAACTGGGATAACTAGAACCCCACCTATTAATCCTTTAAAAAACATTAAATTCATCTACGCATCATCAGGGTTTGAGTTGAGGTGTCTGCGTAAGAACTAAACTAAATATGCACCTTTAGTAACTTAAATTATTATTATCTAGCATTTACTTGTTTATTCACTTACCTATAGGTAGTATTGATTGCAATACGAAGGTTGTGTCTGTTTAGGCCAACTAGGCTCTTTACACTACACAAAGGGTAGGTATTCGAGTATTTTCTACCTCAACTCAAAGCATTGGCAGGTAAGTAGGTACCTAGGTACTTGTTACACATTTCACTATTTAGCGTAGGTAGGTATATAAGTCACACACTGTATAGAACATTTGTCACGTTAGTATTTTCTATCAATAACACTTTTCTGGAAGAAAGTACAGGAGCTCACAAATAACCCGGAGCTTCCAAGGTGCTCGTGATGAGGAAGCGGTCGACTGGCATTGGGTAACGTTTCCGTAGCGGCAGCTTCCGGGCCCGCGCATGCGCCCTGCAGACCGGGGCGTGACCTAGACCCTGAAAATACCTCCCCTTTGCCCACGCACACCGTGTTTCCATAGTTACCAAACAAGTTTGCACTCAAATTCTACCATAAAAAATGCTACATTTTCGTCAACTGACCTTTAAATAGGAGTTTCCGAAGAAAACTAGTCTCATTGATAAGATTCTAATAAACAATCTATGTGACTTCTTATAAGAATTAATGAGGAATAACTGCTACCTACGTCATACGGAAGCGCAGTCAAGAAAGTAGACAAGTAAGTACGAGTATCTACAGTGATGGCTCCACCCTAAAAGTGGTACAGCCGTCACGACATTGGCTTATAATCCGCAAATTGAGTTGAAGAAATTGAAATTTCTGGCCAAACATGGTGGCTGTTAAAAAGACCTACCTATACTGTTTGAAATAGATTATCGAACGACTAACAAAATAGAGCTAAGTTATAAATAAACAAGCGCAAAGGAAAATGTTTTCAAATAGGGCAGAACCTGTAGTCCGGTTAGTTTGCTGTGAAAGTTACTAATATTAGAGGTCCTAATTTTTATCAAAATCGAGCCCGTGACTTATAACAACATTTTTTAAATTTAGCTGTTTAGATTTTACCCTCGAAGGGCGGTTGAGAGTACCTACCTAACTACTCAGTTAACTTTTCTGCTGGGGTAACGCACACCAGTTACTCACCCTGTGAAATAGTTTTCGTGGGAAATAAAACATGTCAGCGTGCAAGGCATGTTGTGTAGTTTACCATTAGAGTTGACAGAAAAATCGGCATGACACATGAGGCATGGCGGTTTGGGTTAGTGTTTGATCTACTACACACACTACATAATAGTATCGTGCCGGATAATGTGAAAACGCTAAGAGTATAGTAGGTACCTACTACTATAGGTATTTGCCTACTACTAGAATTACTAAGAGTAGTAGAGTTCTTTGTGATAGAGCTCGTCCGGGGAAGGACTACCACCATACCTATTTCTGCCGCCAAGTAGCAATGCGAGCGTTGCTGTGTTCCGGTTCGAAGGGTATGGTTTCCGGTGAAATTACAGGCACATGAGACTTTCCATCTAACGTCTCAGGGTGGTAACACGCAAGTGATATTTATGATGTAACCGCTGACCATCAAGTGGGCCGTACGCTTGGTTGCCACTTTAGTGGTATAAAATAAAAATAAAAACTAAGTAGAAGTACCGAGCGATGCTACGGAAGCGACTCAAGCCTGCAATCTAATTTTCTCTGATGGCCGAGTAATTTCCAGATTGGCGAAATAAAATCAAGCTCGTTTAATGCCTGCAGCTTGCACTAGACAGGTAAGTAATTAGGTTACACGGAGCACTTGGCGAGCTAATTACAGGCTAGAACATATCTACAGCAGTTTATGGTTCCGCAGTCAATAATCAAGGAAATAGAAGCCGTAGGTACCTTTAGTAAGACCAATCAACATTGCCAAACTAATCCAAAGCCTAACTGGTCCAACAACGCACGGATTTTACACAGACGTTCGTCTTGAAGCTTTACTGAGAGCTAACAGTAAACAAATTCAAGTTCAAAATTGTTTTATCCATTATAATCATTAAAAAACGTCATAAAACTAAGTAGGTACCTAGGTGAATTTAAGTCAGTTCCCAAGGAACATACTATTCAGTTCCACGCGCTTTATAGCCTAGAAGAACCTGGGAAGTATCTATTCTGGGTTTCAAGTTTTGTCGATGACTGGTGTTGCCTAGTCTGTTGCTATTAAATAATTAAACTCGCTATCATCACAGAATCTATCATCCAGTAGTTGTGATGTGTAGATAATTTAGAGATCCGTCTCGTTGTTGATTACCTAGTGTTTTGACAACCTACCAAATTCTTCTCGTATCGTCGAGTTGACTAGGTAGGTACCTACGAAAGTAAAAAGAGCCTACGAAATGAAAGAGAAAGAGATTTAACGTTTGAATATGTCAAATAATACGAAGCTTCTTTTATTTACATAGTAGGTATGAAGTCGTCGCCGTCTTGTATGTTATGTAACTACGCTTAGATTTTTTAAACTACGCAATGCTGTTTTCGTCAATAGAAAGAGTACCTAATTCAAGAGAAGGTTAACAGAACCCGTGCGAAGCTGGGGCTGGACCGCTAGTATAAAATAAAATAAAAGACCGAAAATAGTTTCATAGTTTAATAAAACTTCTCCAATATAAGAATATGTCCGATTCCATCTTTATAATACAAAGCATTTCAAAAAGGGAAAATACCTACATTATAAAATACAACCTTGCGATTTCTCTAAAATTTTCATGGACTCATGTGTCCTGTTCAAGTCTATTCTAACCCAATTCAGTTGTGCGAAAACACAAAGAAAGCAAGTCCGGAATATAAAATAATTTCATTTAATAAACGACCTCTTTTTCCGACTCACAAGACCAATAACATAAGGTTAGGTTATGCATGCAATCAGAACAGCGCTAACTAAACTCGCATTGACTTACGTTTTTATACCTAGTACTATTACAAATACAGACATCCATAAAAATCGAGATCGAATATTGCGCTGCCTAGCCTGACAATGTTAGGTTAAAATAATCATAATATAATAATTTTATATTTTAGGTTATTACCTATTTACAAATTTATATCGTAAATAAATCGTATGAATTATGTATTTACAAAGAAACATGGGATATAAAACACATTTTTACAAACAACTAAAAAACTCCAACTGATTTATATTTTTACTTCTCATTCCAATTTTTACTCACTCAGTTGTTAAAAATAAAGCAACTTTCGCAATAAATAAATTAATAATGTTAAACATAATATTTACAGTGTTTCGAACACTCGAAGTAGTTCCACTTGCAAAGGTTAAATCAAATGACGCGGCAATAGATCTTTATTTCAAAACCATCATCACATTTTCCTTTCAACATAATTTTCTATCAATCAGCTATAGTCGAAACTCGATATAGTTACAGAGCTGTAATAATATCATGAGATTCTAATAGTGCAAAGTCTAGAAGAGATTTATTCAATAAAACCACAAGGATATCTTTGAATAACTCAAACAAAAGGGCTACGGTTAGATGGAATGGAACAGACAAAACTATACGGGTTACCGTATGTTCGGGTACACGAGACTATTAGTTATCTACTGTGAAAGGTGGGTTTTAGAGGATTTGGAAGAGCTTCTTAAGTTCTACCATGAGCGCCCAGTCCGTCTTGATAAGGTCGTCACGGAAGTAGTCCTTGCACGCGTCGATACTGGCGCGCGATATCTGAAACAAGATAAATCATTGTTAAACTTCAAGTACTCACCTACTTCAAATGTTGAAACGTAATGACGCAATAAGATAAGAAACATAAATCTTCTAAAAATATATTACACTAGCAGTCCGTCCCAGCTTCGCACGGATGCAAAGAAACCGCACCCGTGCAAAGCCGGGTTGGGTCGCTAGTAATAAATATAGCCTATGTTACTCAGAGATAATGTAGCATTCTAATGGTGCAATTTGGTGGTGGATTTTTGAAATCGGACCAGTCGCTTTTGAGTTTATTCGTAACAAACAAAAATACAAATCTCTCTTTATAATATTAGTATAATATAGATAGTTACGATACTGTCTAACTATCAATATCCATCAGCGCATAGCCCAAACTGTGTATTTATAAATAATTTTAGAGACCTCAAATCTAAAAGATACCTGCCGTTCCTGATTAGAATTAGAAAAGACTCAAAAAATCTCAAAAGCTTTAACATACCTACTAGAGTTATCGTAAGATATATAAAAACAGATCGCTAAAATCCAAATTCCAACAGACAGGCTATTCAGTTTTGTCACAATTAAAACTTTATTAGCTCGCTAACTGCAAAAAATATATATCCTACCAAGAAGGTTCAAAAACAGGTTGCTAATCTTGTGGTAAACCTTTTGTAAACCTTTGCAGCTATATATAGAAAACGATGAATGTAAAGGTAGTTGATTCATCTCGACCTAATTTTGGGCGCATCGATTCATAACACCACCGGGTTGAATGGTTTGACGTCATAGAGAAAATAGAGCAGGGTGTGCAAGCGAAGAACTGGGTCAGAAGCACCCCGGGCCGCCGCGCCGCCTCCCGCTGCGACCTCGCAACAGCCTCTGTACCCCGGATTCAAGCTCGGCAGTATCTTCTGCTTGACAAAGTCGGATATCAACATAGGTATCGTATCTATAAGCAACGGAAATTGAAAGGATATTTATAGATCGAAGGATGAACGATGAAAGCTTCAAGGTATAAGAATGTTTTTACATAGGAAAATGTCGAATAGCCTTCGGAGAAAATATGCGAGGAAATTGAATTTCCAGTGAAGTATTCGCAATCCAAGGTTTATTATTGAATTCTAGATAAAATAGAAAATATCTAAGCCACAATAACCAGGACAGGGAAAATTTACAGAAATTGGAGAAGGCCTAAACCCAGCAGTGGGTGTAAACGGGCTGAGTATGATGAGTAACCTATACCACTCTATTACATTAGTTGAAGATAATATTATAATGAATATCCATGAAAATAATCTAAACAACAATCTAGCTTTATTTTCGTGTAAATTTTTTTTTTGTGCATGTTCGTGTTTTTATTCATCTTTTTTACTAAATGACCTATGGCGTTTTGTGAGTGTCCACCAATAGTTTAGAATTTGTGAAACTAAATAATAAATAAAGATCGTTTGTCTTTAGAGATGGCTCATCCGTTTCATGTGTATTTTGTGTAGATACTATTTTTATTTTGTAAATAAAGCACTTTATTTAACTGTGATTGTTTGTATGCGACGAGGAAGCAGCGAGTGAGCGGGTCGGTTAGGTAAGATGTATAATTGTTTTCATTCAAACATACAGTACAAAGTATTCGTGTCACGTTCTATTAATGCGCGGATTATAAAAAGTCTCAATGCCGCCGTGACTTCGTACATGAACAAAGTTTCCATCAATGAAACCGCACTGCGAAATATCAATGGAGGGAGCTTCTAGAATGGGGGGTCTGACCCGGTCAATGAGAATGTGCGCGAACAGTTGCCATGGCTGTTGTGTGGATGTGTGCGTTTGCTTCGCGAACGAGAATTCTCGAACCAGCCGTTGTATTCGTGTATTAGGCCATAAAAATAAAAAGTTTGATTATCTTCGAGCATTTCTTTAATTTTGGTATCCTTAAGACGGGAAGGAGAAGTTTGTTTGCACAAGTCCCTGTACTAAAATTGTTTACATAGGTAGTACTCTATAATTTGGCCTTGTCCTGTGTGGTCAGGTAATGACGCATTATTCTTTGCAGTATTTGGTAATAAATGCAAATAAGCCGTGAAATAGGTACAGACTGAAAGGCATTTAAGTATTTTGAATTCAATTGCAGAATAACAATCGCGGTTTTGTTCAGCCATAGCTGAAACGTAATAAATATCGATAATACTACGGCATTTAACCTTTGTGTTGTGTTTATAGGCAGGAAACACTAGAGATTTCATCGATTAGTTTTAGGTAAAGTATCTCAAATTTTTTTTTTAGAAAAAGTAAAAGTTAACAATTTTGACCTGATGAAAAAACAAGACCAGTAAAAAAAAACTCTTCAGCTTAGCTCTTCTTCCTGTTCCGGTAGTACGTATATTTTGACAAAGTATTTGACAGAATACGCCCCAGACGCTCCGGAAGATGATTACTGTAAGGGCTTGCCAAAATGCTATTTTGTGAAGACGATCGCTTGCCTTGCCTAACGCATGGAAAGCCGTGACGTCATCCACTACCGAAAATAGATCGGCCTTCGCGCGGGTGACGGAAAATCGAGTTTATAGTAGGTACCTAGTTATAATGAGTTTTTATTGTTATAACTTTCAACAAAAAATATACCTACCTGCTTCCGTCATTGTGACGTCGTTAAGGATTCCACTTTGATTGAAAGTATCAAAACATATCCGTTATTAACTTTGCAACTCAAAAAAGATGACTAAGATTCTTCATTTAGACTTTAGAGGCAAGTAGTTAAGTACCATGAAAAACTATTTATGCGTCGTGCCTTAGAATTTGTCTATGAACTAGTTCTATCAAAAATTTTCAATTTCAATTCAATTTCATCACGCGATTGCTGTACAGCAATCGTAATTAGTTTATGTTTTTGTACAGCGCGTAAAAACTCACAAAATTTTATACAAAAAAGACTAATTTTCAGCAACTTTGATTAGCAAGTCTCCTATTCACGTTTTAAGAGCCCTAGAGCCACAGTTCCGTACCTGTGCCTCTTTGTTAGTCAGAAAAATGGTACCTACAAAATGTGTTTAGTAAAACTGTGGTAAAACGAAATATCGAGATTTCATTTATGTAAATCACGTAATATTTAATGTATTTATATTCGTATGCTGCGAGCATCGCTCGCCGCATGTCGTTATGATTTTATCAGCACATTGAATTTTATGATACGAACATTTATAATTGCAAAGAATACAATGCATTGTGTGCGATACATCAACCATTGACAGCGAGAACAATGAGCGTTATAGTATAGTGCTAGCAATGCCTAGTTAGTACCCATTTAAATATTTCGATGTGACTCAGGTAGGTACATACATTACGCGATTTGAACACTACGATATGATACGAATATACGATGCATAAATACATCCCTGTTGCAGTCAACTTGACTGCCGTACTTAAGACAACATAAAAAAGCCATTCATTTTACCATTCATTTTCTAGGCTGGGGAGTGTGGAACGGGCGTAATCAAATCATAATCGTTACATGTAGGAACAGTCTGTACCTACAGCTTTTCAAAATTGTCTTTGTAATTTTGCTGTACGAATATATTTTGAATTTGAATTCACGAAAAAATTCCGCAAACGGGAACTTTACCTTTTTTATTTAATGTAAAATTAAACCCCACCTACCTTGTTTGACGTCATATCTAAAGCTAACTGCAAGTACGCTCGGCTGTTTTCTCTCCCCTCGACCTAGTGACCTACCCCTGCCCCGCAGCCCCCTCTGCATGCGATCAATGAAATGCGGAAGGGGGCGCCATTGATGTGCTGCCCGACCTGCATTCACATATTCAGCCGACAAGAATGAATGAAAACCCGTATCGTTCGTAAATAACCTTTGCGGGGGGTTATCATAAGCGGAGCTCCAGCTAAGCTAGTTAGTAACATTAGTAGTAGGCAATGATTTTACAAAACAAATTAGGTAACATTTAGCGACGTTGGAAAATAAAATTGTAAGAGCAGGTAGGTACGGAACAAAGAAAACCGACCATGGTCGGAGAGTAATTATCTGTTCTCACAATTCAAAGGTTCGACAAGGGAAAAAACTAAATGAATAGTGGTAAAATAGGATTATATTTTACTCGTCCATTGTTTCACTTGTTTTTAAAATAATATAAGCTGTTAACGTTAAAAGCTATAAACTAACGTATGACACGCAAGAAGCGGTTCTAAAATAACGAGTAGGTAATTTCAATTTGTACAGCAAGCTGAAAGGCAAGGCATGTTTGTATGCGAACCATGTTGCATTTTAATGTTTGCATCCGTATACGATGGCATTTTGAATGAAGCGCAAGTCGAGAATACAAATCACACCGGTTTAGAAAGGTCGATGCATCGGTGCCACAATGTTATGATCAAAAATATACTAAATACTAAAACTTTTTTGTTAGAGAAGTATACAGTTAAATTATTTGCTCTTTTGTATTGTAGCTAATTCTGCGTCGAAACAGGACAAGCTTACACAGGATACAAAAGTTAGATATTTTTGTCTGTATTCTTGTCTTGGAATATAAAGTCGAAAAAAAGTCTATCCAAAAGTTTAAAAAGATATTTTTCAATGTCTCTCACTTTACAACTGAATTCAGATGTACTATTGAAATAAAAAAAACCACAATGATTAACAAGCACGCAACAGCCTAAGTGCTCGGCACATAACGTTCGGCATCACAAAAGACGATAGACATGCTACATTAGTACATTGATGAAATCTAGACTGGCAAAACCAACAAACTTTTGGAATATTAAACATCTGGATGAAAATTTTGCAATCAGTAAAATGAAAATAACCGTTCTTTATTATGTATTAAAGTATTATACGCGTTTTTCCATTGTTTTAATAACTGGTTAACGGGCGACCTGCCTCGGATTCTCACGGGTGCAATAAAAACATAAGCACCCGTGCGAAGCCGGGGCGGGTCGCTAGTAAGAAATATAGCCCATGTTACTCATGTAAAATTCTAATGGTAAAAAAATAGGACTAGTCGTTTTTTGAGTTTAATCGTTACAAACTAAAATACAAAAAAAAACAAATCTTTCTTTTTTTATTAATATTAGTAATTAGTAATATTATTAGTAATATTATCCATCCATACTTCTATACCTAATAGAAGTATGGATGGATATAATATAATAAATAATTATTCGGGGCTATTTCACAATCTTCGAGTAGCAAGTGTCAAATAGCGAATTATAGTTTAGTCACGTTTAGCCAATAATACTTCTTGTCTGTCCAGTGGTTCTAACATCCTAGTAACAAACCTTATTCGCAAAGTTATTTCATGAGACGCAACGTGTAAACACGCAGAGCTCTGTGCAAGCAAACTGAAACGCAACAAACAGGCCACGACACACAGCTTCCGTTCTATTCTCGAACGCAAACATTTGCACTTTGCGGATCTACATGAATGCCCGACTGTAGTTCCGTCCGACTAATGTGCATACCTGCGTCTACTCCCTGTGTACTCTACTATCTGTGTAAACTAACTAACGCCCAAATACTGAAACGCTACTCAACTAATTAAATTTTAAGTGAAGACTCTTTTGACGTTTCTCCATAATATTCTGAAAACTAACGACCTCAATCTTTACTATTTATATAACCTCGTGATGTGTGATTTGGGGAGTATTAAGAAGATGATTTAAAAACCGCTAAGCTAGTGGCAAGCGAGTATGAACAAGGTTAGCAAGAGATAGAGAAGATTGAAAGAAGTTTGAGGAGGCCTTTGCAATAAAAGATTAAACATTTTCTAGGCGGTGCTTATTAAAACCGAACGAATTAATTTAATTTAAATTATTCAAACGCATTTTTGATCATTATTATTAAGACAATAGACCAAAATAGGCTCTGGAAATGGGTAAAAATATGTCGGGTGACATATTTTCTAATAACATAATAATTAAAAGCAGTTTTTGCTGTTAACTGTTCTTTTATAGTAACAATTTGGTACAAAATATCGAGGGCTATAGCGGAGGCTACTGTTAATGAATGATCAGTATCACAAACGAATCGATAGACATCTTCCTTATTCTGACTGAATTATGTAATACTATTCCGTTCTCTCTGTATAAAAGATCTGAATGTAAATGCAAAAAATTATAACCTAATAATTTAAGAAGTAGGTAGTATATTTCATTATAAATATAACCTAAAGAGGATAATGATAATAAACTGTAGCTTAGAATCTCTCTAATACAGACATCGATTGAGAGTCGAGTCGAATGGCTAGATATAAAACGATCGAATAGAACGGAATAAGAACTATAGACAGTCTGATTTCAGATCAGAGAAAATAGACGGACTCTATTTTCATTTATATAAAGTCTGGGTTGAGTATTTTAATACTCAACCCAGACAGTTTGAAAGTTGAAATTGTATAAACTTTTTGACGTTGAGAGTTCAGTTATTACTGGACTAGGGTCTCCGATTCAAGAAACTTCATTTACAGGGTTATTTTCGAGTCCAGAGCGTAGATCGTTCGACTTGTTAGTTCTAATAATAGCTGTGTCAATCGATGCCATTCGTATGTAAGCTAAATTGGTCTCGATATCTTGTGCAATGTTCTGCCCATTCATTAAAACGTCACGTGTGACATATAAAGGGCTTGCAGACGAGCAGAGATAAACCACACCACGCGACGAGACTGATATAAAGCTTATCTTCTTACTGAAGTTTTCATTTGGTTTCGTTCGAGTTAACGAAAAAATATATACCTACAAAAATTATTCGGATCTCGCCGATAAAATATGTTTATGTATCCAAGATTTTTGGGCAAGTTGGTATTACAACGGTTGGTTAGGAGTTTGCCGAACCAAGGCAAAAGACGGTTCGAATCCTGCCTGTCCGAAAGTTTTGGATTGCATTTTAATATTTGTGATGTTTTTCGAGGTACTCGTAGTTCGCTACGCTGTACAATGAACTTCTCCAGAGTGGCCACCGCTACTGACTCCTACGATCTTACTATGAAATAAACCTAACCTAATCGACCTTATTAGACAAGCTCTTTGTTTAAAATTTGGTGTATATTTGTTTATCAATGTTAAGAGACGGTAAATTTAAAACAATATAGTTACAAATTATTAAGAATATAGTTTATTTTTTACCTCAATCCGTTCAATACAGACTTTGTAATTTTACATCAAGACTATCAAGTTGTTCGCCTAATTTTAAGGACCACGCCTGACCGTAAAAGTTGTTTTCATTTATAATAATTATTAGTAAAAATTTTTGAACAATTTAATTAAATTACCTTTATATAGAGAAAAATGTTTCGAGTCCCATCGCTATGCCAGCTCGAAGTAAAATAGATTACCGTACAGACGAACTTTTAAGCAGTAGATAGTAATGAATGTCATTATTGAAGGTCACCGTGTTATTTATTATTTAGCTAGTTCCTGGAAGCGTCAAAGAATCCTTTTGATTCATATATTTGAACAGGCTGGTTTGCGTAATCGCCAAGGACGTAGGTATGACGCGTTATAATGTAAGTATACGAGACACTATTATTCAGTTTATATAAACCTTATAAAAACGTGTGAATCTCAATGGCTAATCCCGCGTCAGAAGTGGGAAAAATAACAAGTTAATTTGAATTTCAAAGAAGAGTTTATACTAACTTACCATAAAAAATGATTTTTTTCGAATTTCATCAAGTAACAAGACGGTCGTTTTATAGCAATTCTGTCAAGTCGCTCGCCTGATGTAAAGCGCCACGAGTACGACTGATCAGCATCAGCATTCATTAAGGCGAACAAGTTTCTATTATCTATTACGACCTTAGTGGCCCATTTACATCATACCATAATTGCATGCAAGAATTGCCTTGTCAATTTCATTTCAGAACATTTTTGTTTTAAAATCAATTTGACAAGGTAATTCTTGCATGCAATAATGGGCCATTAGTGGCAATCCATGGGGAATGTCTCCACCCGATTTTTTCTACAGTAAGTATCTTAAAGCTAAGACGAGACACCCAATAATATTAATTGACTTACCTTCATCATCATCATCATATCAGCCAATTGACGTCCTCATCTGGACATAGGCCTCCCCTAAACAGTGCCATGACGACCGATCTTGAGTAGGGCATCGGAACCGGTTTTTCCCGATTCCAAAAGAACCGGGAATTCCCGGTTCTTGGGGGCTACAAAAAGAACCGGTTCTCAAAATCAAAGAACCGGGTTTTCGGTTCTTTCGGTTCTTTTAAAAATGTGTGAATATCGAAGATCAATGCAAAATTAACAATCACTTTTCAAACTGTTTTGCTTTCGTTGATTCTATTCTTTGTGATAGAATCAACTAAGGCGAGTGGAGGGGTGTCCTACACTACGTTTTTCAGTTCGTGGTCGCCATTCGAGAACCTTTATACTGTCCTTTGTGTAGTCTGGTTCTTCTACGGATATCCTCGTAACGGATTCGATTGTGTCGTGAAACTCCTAGCATAGCTCGTTGAGCGACTTTGAGCTTCTGACTAAGACCAATAGTTAGCGACCACGTATCAGTGCCTTATAGACTTCTATCTTGAAGCTCTGTGGTATCTGTGATGAGAAAATATGCCGTAATTACCCGAACGCTGTCCATCCGAGTTAAATTCGACCGACACGGCTGACTTCTTCATCAAAGTTGGACCTACTCGTACCTAGTGGAATCACCTGACCCACATAAACATAGTGGTCAACAACAGTGGTACGACAGCGACATGAGCATTTAACATGAAAATTGTCATGCCTATGTTTATTTTGAGACCCACCTGTTAAGATACGGCATTAAGGTCTCTGAGCATAGTGCCAAGGTCTTCCAGCGAGTCCGCCATGATGACGGACGACCTATATCATTGGCTAATCAAAGATGAGTGATGTTGATGTCATACCCGTTCTAGTGCAGAAGCTTACAAACATCTTCCAATGCAGAGTTGAACAGTTTCGGAGAAATAACGTCGCTCTGTCTCACCCCCTTTTGAAATTGGATAAAGTTCGTGCTCTGATCCTGAAGACGGATAGACTAGTGGCCTTACTATACAGACACTTCAACACTTTGATAAACTTATAGTCAATTTGGCATTGCTGTAAAGACAGCAACACTGCCCAGGTATCGAATGCTATTTTGTAGTTCACATACGCTAGACATAGCGGCTGAACATACTCCACGGTTTAGTGTATAATCTACAGGCGTATGGGTGTGGTCTACGGTATTATACCCTTTTCGGAACTTGTTTGTTCGGGAGGCTGGAAGTCTTCAAACCTACGAGCGAGATGATTGGCTATAGGCTGTTTTCCAGAAAAGAAAGTTCTAGAAAACAGCTTATAGTGTACGTGGCTGAGAATCGAAATGGGTCTATAATTCTTCAAGAGGGTACTGACTGTCCCCTTTCTAAAAGAACAGTACCACTACACCTCTGTTCCACGCCTCTGGCGTTGTACCACTGTACTCTCAAGGGTAACGGAATTAAGGACCTTCAGTACAAGTGTTCCATCCGATTTCAGAAGCTTAGTCGTTATTTCGTCCCGCGGTGCATTGTTGTTCTTATGCCGTTTTAATGCAGTCGAAATCTCGTACAGGCTGACGTCCGAAACATTATTTAGGGTGTAGTGTCGAGTCAAACGAGCTCTGGCATCGCTAATTATGAATAATATGTTTTAACAAATTCCTATCTCAACGAATTATAAGCGAAAAAAAGACTTATATCATTGATTGATACGAAAACATGTTTTTTCGATTACAGATAGGAGTTATAAGCGAAAAAAAAACACGTTTTATTGATTGAAAATTGGGAACCGAAAAGAACCGAAAAAACCGGGTACCCGGTTCCGTATTGGAACAGGAACCGAAAGAACCGGTTCTTAGAAAATGGCCGGTTCTTTTTGCCCTAATCTTGAGCCTTCACTGACTTCCTGCGACCGCTTATATGGGTTACGGTCGTTTGCCCCCGATATTGCATACCAATAGTTACTATGTAACCCGCTTATATGTCGTCGGACCATCGAGTGGAGGGCCGCCCTAACCGTTTATATTATAACGTAGCGCACGCGATGTAGCTGGCTAAGTTGTTCACAACAAATCAAGGAAGTTAAACACTGTTCCGCGTAGATTGTTGGATGGCACATGTCTTTCGAATTATCAGTTCTTGGACATGCCAGTTCTCTCACGATGTTTTCCTTCACCGTATTTGAGTATTGGCATTGCGCACAAAAAATGAACGTACCTTGCTGACTAGAAAGAAAGAAGGAAGAAGAAGAAGAACTCCACCTGCTTGTGGTTCACCTCGATCTACGTCACGATGCCGAGCTTCCACGACAACGATATAACGTATTGTATTTTACGTACCTTGCTGACTAGGAAGTCGTTCTCGTCGAAGTGCCGGCCGAACATCTTGGGCGACTCGCCTGGGATGGGCTCTATCTTGATGCAGACCTCCTGCCCTTTGCGCGCCGTCTCCACCTGCTTGTGGTTCACCTCGATCGACGTCACTATGCCGAGCTCCACGAACTGTGTACAATGGATATTGCATTTTGCAAAATGATACTAACATTTTTTTTATGGCGTCGGTCATTTTTGTCAATTATGCCAGTCAAGTAATTGACGTGGACAAGCAAACCAAATTTTGAAAGAAATAACGGCGTTGTTTAAAAAAATTGTAAGAAAGTTTTGACCAAATTACAAATCAACATTAGCCTTCCATTTTAATCATACCTGTGCAAAGACAATAAGTCATCTATACTGATCTATACTAATATTACAATTATAATAATAATAATAATGTTAATGTGATAGTAATAGTTTCCTATTGTAGTATCTGTAACGCATTTCGCCAAATCGGACCCAGACTCTGTTTTTTGTATATGTTTAAAAGCCTAATGTTACATTATTAAATTACAAAAAGATAAGACTGTCAGGTTGGGTCGGATTTAGGGGAATGCAAAGTAATAGTAAAAAAAGCGATAATGAGTGAATGTGTGATTGTGTTTTGAATGAAATATCAAATATTAAAATGTTTATAGTTTTTTGGAGATAGTTTTCATAGTGAAAAAATTAAATAAAAATATATTAAAAGTTAGTTAAATTATATAGTTAAAACATGAATAAATGTATGATAAGAAAGAGGAATGGAAGGTTGTCGCATAATAATAGCGACGGTAATTTTAAGTTAGTGCCATTTCGAGATGGCAAAACTAAAATAAAAAAAAATATATTACAAGGTGAGAATATTTGTATTTTTGTTTGTTTGTTACGAATAAACTCAAAAACTACTGGTCTGATTTCAAAAATTCTTTTACCATTAGAATGCCACATTATCCCTGAGTAACATAGGCTATATTTATTACTAGCGACCCGACCCAGCTTCGCACGGTTGCGGTTTCATTGTACCCGTTCGAAGCTGGGATGGACTGCACTGATAGTATTGAATAAACTGCCACCAAATTTAAACTACAAAACTCAAAATGACAGAAGAAATAGAATTAAAATGGACCTATCTTATATTGGCAAGATAGCAAAAAAAACTCCTAAACTAACGTGTCTTTCAAACATGTCATCGTTTCTGTTTATTGTCATTTTTTTTTAATTTTTTTTTTATAACGTACCTCTTGACTCGGCACACAGATGGGTGTGCCCTCTTTGACAACCCCTGCCTCCACCATCACGCCGGCGACGATCGGGTCGCGAGAGTTGAACACGAACTGTGGCAGGATCTGAGCATACAACGAGATAGTGGTCAAAACGCAAGCCTAGATAAATATAAAAGTTTTTCACACTGGGATGTAAGGGGGCTCCAAATAATACTTTCCCGAACCCAAGCCAACCTCACCGGCCGCTTTGGTTTATTATACCTGCCGATCAACGAATGACATTACACACCATAGTGGGTAATGGCCTAAACTCCTTTCTTTATTGATAATATCTTTATTAAACAAAATATAATATGTACATAATTACATTACATTACAAAATATACAAAATACCTAGGAAACAGTTGAGCCATATAAAGACCGTTACAAACGACCTATAGAGAGGTCAACCTATAGATAATCCATCACAAAATATTCTCAAACAGTGATGATTGGAAACAAGAAACGGAGGCCATTTTCGGATCTTAATAATAATAAATAGTAATTTTATAGACCAAACTCGAATAAGCACTATTTGTAGAGTAAATCGTAGTTATTCGCGAGTAAACTGACAGTTTACTTGTATTTAAGATTCTGCAGAATAGTTATTCCAAAAGTTGGTAATTGGATCAGATAGATATAGATTAGAAATTATGCTAATTATACTAAAATTACCAGTCATCCGGCTTCATTTACATGTTAGACGGAAATAGGACATAGGCTACTTTTCGCCTAGAAAAAAAGTACAGTTCTCAAATTCCACACGCGAAAGTCGCAAGGCAACAGCTAGTTTTATATATTTAGAAGAAGTAGTACCTTCATTTTGCAGGGGAATACAGCGATATGTTTGAATTCTTCGCGTTTTCGTTGCTTTAGTTCATCGCGGTAAGCTATGAACTTGTCGAACAGATGGTAGATGATATCCGCAGAGAATATCTTCACTCCTAGATTGTCTGCTAACTCTTGGGCGTCGCGCTCGATCTAAAAGTAGGTACGTAAATTATAATTACACATAAAGATTAAAATTATTAAAGTTCATATTAAAATCGAATTATATTTTAAAGCTGAAAATTTGTAGTCATCTTTCGTTCATTGACGCAAGAATAACAAGGAAAGAGCTATTGTAGCGAGCCACTATAATGACAATGTTTTTATTAATAACAGACACTTGTCTGTACATGGCGATACTGACAGACAAATGTCTGTCAGAGAACACCGTATCACCAGTATCAACGGTCGATCTGTATGTTTAATATACACACCGATCAACCAATCAATCGAACGCCAGGCAGACCGGACCCACAGACAGAATTTAAACCTGTCGATAGGTCTTATCGTCTGTCTATTTTTCTGTCATCAAATGACAGCAACAAACAGATGGGCAGACAAATATACATTATAAATATAGACAGATCTAACGACAGATATAAAAACAGATAATTAACATACCTTAACATCAAACGCTAGAATAGTGGCCCACTGTGAGTCGTGTTCCAACATGGCTGATGCTTTCATGACGTCACGCTTTACCACCGGCCCTATTCTGATAGCAGAGTACTGAAACAATAACATCACTTATATGACTGGGCTTTGTAATGTTCTTACCCTACTTGAGACATAAATCCGGATTGGTGGATGGAACATGTCTTCCGAATCTTGTTTTTGGTATTGCGATTTTTTTAATATGTTTCGCACACACATTTTTCGATCGAAATGTCTATTGGAGGGTGCAAATGATTTCACATTTCAGGATCGCAAGGTGTGCTCCCACAGCCACATATAAATACAAATTATTACAACAACACACAAGATAGATAGATAGATAGATAAGTCATTTATTTGCAACTTCAAGCACACACATACAAAATTAATACATAGAAAGAGTGCTATAACTAAAATAATACAGTGAAGAAAAAAAAAAAGATCTATGTGTGTGTTGCAGTATGACAAAAAGGATACAGCTCAGCGATAATATGCTCAAAGAGCAAACACTGATTTTCAGCTTTTCAGCACAACACACACAACAACCCCCTTTCACACAATGCGGTAATGACACTTACGGGGATTTTGCTAGTTCTAAGGAACTCGAGCAAAGCTTCAAGCGAACCCAGTGTAGAGGCTTGCACATACACGCCACGCTCAGACAACTTGATTGTAGACAGCGCGGATTTCAGTTCACGAGCCACTTCCTCTCTGGAAACAATAAAACCATAAGTGGAAGCACTTCCATAAAGGCAGATCAGCTCACGAAGCTCAAGTGTCTTTTCATTATTCAATTCACATGGCATAAATACGACACAACCAATGCACTAGTCTAGTAAGACTAGCTAGGTACTGACTTCAAAACGTCGACTTCGTCCGGTTTCTGGGCAACGAGTAAGTTGAGACCGGCGATCGCCTTTTCGAGCTCCTTGGCCGCTATCTTGACACCCTGTGCGCCCACCACTTCTTTGTGCTCCAAGTATGCATTCTAAAATCAGTCGAAGTCAATTTCAAAATCAATTAAATGTTTTAGTAGAAAAGATTTACTTATCGTATCACTAGGCGACAAAGTTTTTTAAATATGATTATTAAGAGCCTTGCAAGCTTCCATAGGCTGCGGTAACCGCTTACCATCTTGTGGGCCGTACGCTTGGTTGCCACTTCAGTTGTATAAAAAAAAAGAACCGGTTTTACCATTTACTCTTCTAACAAACGTTTGGTTCATTAAATACCCGCTCTAACAGATTTGACAGTTTTAAGCTTGTTCTGGAAATCGTTGTTGTCGAGAGTGTGAGTGTACAAGTGTGAGAAGTAGTTTGTAATTGTGTGCGTGTTTCGGTCTATCGATCGGTGCCGGTGCCGGTGGTGTATGGGGTTTGTGTTAATAGCGTGTGTGAGGATGTGTGTGTATTTTATAGTACATACCTTGACGCGTAGCTCTTTCATAGGCTGTGGCATCAGCAGCGAGCGTATCTGCGTGACGATTGGCCCGTCGGTTCCCGCGAGGACCATTGTATCGCCTTCGTGCAGCGTTCCGTTGATGAGGATGGTGTCAATGGTTGTGCCCAGACCGGGGATAGCTTTCACCTGCAAATAAAAATTATATTATATTAGTTATATTACTTAAATTAGTTAAGAAAGAATTGTAATTGGCTGGGATTTGAGAAGTGTCTTCGCAAAACAACAATACACATTTTATATCTCAATTCGATATTTGAATATTTTTGTGTAGCGTAGTTTTGTGACAGGTATGCTACTTTAGAAACAGGATACCATTCAGATATGTGCGGGGTTTTCAGCCGCTGTGGTAGTGAAATCCGTCTGCCATTTGTCGTACATAGGTTCTCAATTAATGTGTGGGTGTGGATGGGTGTGTGGGTGTTGGTAAGTGTGTGGGTGTGGGTGAAAGTATTTGGGTTGGTGTGTGTACTTACCTCTAGCACTGTAGCTAGCAGCTGCTGTGAGAATATAAGTCGTTTGTGCAAAGGTCCCTCGCACGCTTGCACGATCATAGCGAGCAAGTTGCCCATTCCCTCGCCCGTCACCGCACTGGTGGGCACGAGCGACACGTATGTACGCGGGTCTGGGTTCTCGTAGAACAACGCAGCGTTCAGACCCTAGAAGGAAATCAATTCAATTATGATGATAAGCATTTACCGTAGCCTTGTAAACAGAGGTATTATTCGCGGGGTCACCCTAAGATCAAAAGTTTCATGTGCCAATAATTCTACCGGTAACCATACCCTTTGAACAAGAACACAGCAATGCAAGCATTACTGCTTGGCGGTAGAAATAAATACTGTAGTAGTACTTCCCCAGATAAGCTCTTACTACTCCTAAAATTCATATTAAAATTAAAACTTGACATAAAGGTATGATAGCTGTCACAGAATGTTATGTACAGCTACAGATCCCACATACCTGTTCAGAAAACTCCACAATAACATCCTTGCATCTTTTATCGAACTCCAACTGAGTGTTGTGTTGTTGCAGCTTGAGAATATCGCGCACATCCTTGCGTTGCGCGCTCTGCCAGTCATACAGGCGATCTATCTTGTTCAGCGCTACTATGAACGGAGTTTTCTTTTTTTTCAGTAAGTCTATGGACTCTATGGTTTGCGGCTCGAGACCGTGCATTATGTCTACCACCTGTAAAAAGGTTGTATGTTGATTTATTGAATTACGTAAATTAATCGCGTTATAAATAAATGTTGGCGGACATTTTTACACAGCGCCATCTAGCCCGAAACTAAGCAAAGCTTGAGCTATGGGAACCAAATAACTGATAGAATACACATATCATTTTTTTGTAAATATAATACTCTTTAACATAGAAACAGCTTTATGTGACTAAATAAATAAATAAATAATGCTGGACAATCCACACAGCATCATCTAGCCCCAAGATAAGCTACTGTTAAACAGAGCTGTGTTATGGTACTAGATGACTGATATATACTTAATACAATACAATACATAGATAGATATTTTTTATTATATATAGAGAATACCCAGAACACCCGGAACAAATATTTGTAGATCGTACAAACATTTGACCCGAGGCGGGAATCGAACCCGCAACCTCCGCGTCGCAGGCGGACCTGCGCCCGCTGCGCCACATCGGTCGCAACTATTTTCTTAATATTTTCACATTTAATAAGTAATAATTATTTATATTTCATTCTTTGTCTTCCTCTAAAATACTCACCAGAATGGCAATATCGCAGAGAGAAGAGCCTCTGCTTCGCAAGTTGCTGAAAGACTCATGGCCGGGTGTGTCGATGATAAGGAGACCGGGGAGTTTGAAAGCAATTTCATTCACCTGAAACACACAGGTGATCAGTAAACAGCTTCAACTTAAACTTAATTAAGTCAGGGACCAAATCTGGTGGCAGAGTTAATAGGTCGCCTGAAATGAAAGCCTCCGTCATAGCCTAACAACTTAAAAAAGCTGGGACCGGCAGCTGGACAGACGGAAGTGCTCAGTTAACCTATGCAAATAGCGACCCCGAAGAACAGAGCGCATATAACTTCGTTAATATTTTATGACCAACTTAGTCAACTTGCCAACTTGCGTTAAAACGTAATGCTAGCGGTGACATTTAGAAAACAAAATCATTAAGAGAAAGAATTTACGGTTTGTGCTTACCCCTTTAACATGTTTTGTTTGCTCCTTGATATTCTCAATAGGGACATTAGTAGCTCCGATCTGCTGTGTGATCCCGCCCGCTTCGCCATCTTGGACGTTAGTCCGCCGCAGTTTGTCCAAGATCTTAGTCTTGCCGGTGTCGACGTGCCCCAGTACGCAGACTACGGCTGCGCGGAGCGGGTTGTTTGTCTTGTTTGCTTCGTTGTCGATACGACGTTTCTGTAGAGTGGGTGTAGGGTTGAAAGATCTTAGTTATTGGCGATGAAAAAAATGACATTGTGCTATACTAACCCGCGTTAGATCCGCGTGGCAGATAAAGGTTAAGATTAATGCTTCTCCCTGAGAGTTGGCATGCAGTGGGAACTTTAGAAGACTTTTGATGGAGGTGGACATTTTATTGTAGTAATTAGGTTTTTGCACAATAAGCACTTTTTATATATATTTTTTTTTACCTTAGTTCAAACAAAACTGTACTTTTTGTCTACTCTTTCATAGATAAATAGTTGTCTGAGGGCTTATGCTAGAAAGTTGCTTAGTTAGTTTTGTTTTACACCTGATACATAGACCTACTAACGTTATTTAGAGTATTTATTTACATTAATCTAACCTCTAATCTTTTGAGCACAGCCTCCCGTTTCTTCTGAGCGTCTGTCATCTGGTCGTCATCGGAGTCTTCTTCAGAACTGGAGTCTTCATCAGAGCTGTCATCATCGTCTTCCGAGCTGTCTTCGTCTTCCTTCTATAAAATGTTAAACACAATATTAGACAATCATAAACAAAGTTTTTTTAGATACAAAACAAAAAACAAATATCCGCTTAACTTTAAAAACTAATGACACATGGAGAACAAGTCGATATGTCCTGATGATGTCCCTCCACAGGACACATACAGAAGAATTTATTTTGAGAGTAACTGTTTTTGTATCTTATAACGGATTTCCGCAAAGTAACGCCTGAATCTATTTTATTAAATTGGTGCGACTAATATAACACTGCGGCTATGCAGACCTTGTGTTCGCCCGCCTGAATCTATCAATTATCTAAGTTTTTTAGTTACCGCATCATTTTTTTGTTGATCTGTTTGCTTTACATCCTTGCTCAGGAGTTCCGGCTTGGGTTCTGGCTCCGGTTCAGGTTCTTCCTCAGAAGACTCAGCATCCCAAGCATCTTTCACCAGCTCAATGTCAGATTCTTTCTTTACTTCTGGTTTAGGTGGTTCCTTCTGAAAAATAATTATAATTTTATTATTTATGTTATGCTTAGCTTTGACAATACTTTTTTAGTTAGTCAAATCTTCTTGCATTTAATGACTAAAACATTTCAATATTACCTTTTTATCCTCAGTTTCTATTTCAGCCTTTTTCTCTTCAATTGGAGTAGCAGGGACATCCTGTGACACTTGACTCTTCAACCTCATAGGCTTGACCCGAGTACCAGGCCTTGCTGGTTTCTTCTCAGCTGAACCAATCTCAATACCTTGAGCTTTCAGGGAGTCCAGCAAAGCTTGAGCCCTAGCTTTTTCAGCTTTTTGCTTGGGAGTCAAGAGTTTACCCTCCGCTTTAAGTCTTTCTTTCCTCTCCTTTTCTTTCTGTTTCTTTCGATCTTTCCGTTCTTTTTCAAGACGGATAGCTTCTAATCTTTGCTCTTCACGTTCCTCTTCCTGCTTAATTCTATCTTCTTCCTCTTTTTGCATTCGTTCTTCTTCTTCTTTAAGTTTCTTCAATGCTTCTTGCATGGCGGCTATGGTTTTTTTTGCAGGGCCTTTCTTTCCTTTGTCATCTTTATCTGCTCCTTTATCACCTTTCTTCTTTTTCTTTCCTTCTTTTTCTGGTGCATCACCTTCATCAATATCTTCAGTTTTAGCATCATTGTCTACAGGAGCTAGAACATCTTTTTCAATAGATGGCTCTTTAACAAGTTTACTCTCTTTTGGTTCAGGTTTAGTTTCTTCAGGAGTAGCTTCTTTTTTACCCTCCTGTACTTTTTCTTTCTTTTTAGCTTCTTGTTTCTTTAGTTTTTCTCGTTCTTTCTTTTCCTTTTTCTTTTGAGCAGCTGTTTTGATTGTTACATCGTTTTCATTATCACTACCACCTTCTTCATCTTTGATGGGTTCAGGTTGTGTTTCATCTTTTTTCCCCTTTTTCTTGGATTTTGGTTTTTCATCTTCCTCTTGTTTTTCTTCAACCTCAGGTACAGCTTGTGGCTCAGGTGGTTTTACTCCTGAATACTCCATTTCAAGTTCAGCCAATACCTTGTCCAGATCATCATCACTATCATCCTTCTTATTACGTTTTTTCTTGCCTTTCTTGCCAGCAGGTTCCTTTTTCTCAGCTTCTTTCTTTTGAGGTTTTACAGCTGGTTTTTCATCTTCGGATGATGGGGGGGCCTCAATAGGAGAATCATTTTCATCATCTATTTCCAGAAGAGAAAAGGCACTCTTCTTGTCTTCTTTCTTTTTATTCTTTTTCTTGGGTTTTTCTTCAGGTTCTTCATCTGACTCTGAAATCGAATAATATAAAAACAGTTTGCTTGTGGCATAGATTTTTTTTTAGTTGTTTATTAATTAGTTTTTGTGATATCCAAGAAAAAAAATACAGATATCTTTCTTTTTACTATAATATTTTTATTCTTATTTTTTATTTTTATTATTTTTTTATTATACTGATATAAATCTGAAAATTTGAATATTATGATTACATATTTGTGTTTCTATCATGCTGTAACTGCTGCTGAAATGATTTAGATTTCAAGTACTCTAATATTTATAGATCTGAATAGCTAAATTTTTCCTAAACTTCTGTTTAGGTACTATGCATATAGCTGTATTTGTTGTAAAAAGTGTAAACTGTGTATGAATGAATGAATACAAGCTTACCATCAGTATTCATTTCTGCTGCTTTCTTTTGAGACTTGCTTGAAATAGATACATTTTTTATATTTTTTGTGACTTCTGTTACATCTTCATCAACTGACTTTTTGAGTTTTGATTTTGCCGCTTTTGGCTTTTCATCTTCATCGTCAGAGTCGACAATTACTCTGAAAACCAATGAAAACCAACTCATGACACACAAGATGGGAGTGTTTAGATAAATAGTTGTGTTAACTCTTTGACTAGACCTGCTTTATTCATAGTGAAATTAATTAAACAATCTTAAAAAGTGACCAGAGCCATGAGGAATATTTGAATAGAATTCATTAGAACACTCCATAAAATAAACTAAATAACCTAAAATGATTGCTTACTTTTTCCCTTTTTGTGCCGGTTTGACATTGTCGATGTTAGTAGTTTCTACTTCACTGTCGCTGTAAAAAAGGAGTGGTGTTTATTCATGAAACACTAGTTATTTTGCAAACAAAAGGGTTGAACATATTGTAGGAAACTTACCCGTCGTCCGCAGTCGTGTTCTTCTTCCCTTTTTTAGCCTTCCCCATTTTGTTATATAGTTGAAATAGGAAACAAAACTTCTATTGCAATTTTCTCCTTTCGTATATTTAGTGATTTCTATCATGTGAAACGTAATCAACACACAAAATGAGATTCCAGCCAATTTTATGGATTTTGCAAGCAAGCAACTCAAACGAAGTCGTCGTGTCCAGCAGCCAGCGAATCCAATCCATCGATGCGACAAGCGAGAGCGAGCGACGTGCGATGGATGGGTCGAGTATGTCAAAAATGACGTAAAAAATTGTTGTTGTCACTGTCATTTTCGCTTGTACGAATACAGACGTCACAATATAAAAAAAGAAGAAGAAATATCTAAAAAAAACACAAAATAAAAAACTCTTTTATTATACAATACATGTAAAAAGAAAAATTACTAAGTGAATGGCCGGCACTAGGCCGATTTGTACCATCTTTCGAATAATTTCCTCTTACAGAGGTTTTAATACAAACTACGTAGCAGAAAATGTAGATGGATGTTAGTAAAATATTATCTACTTACATGATAAAATACTTAAATAAATAGTAAGTTTCACCCCCTCATGTTTGTAACCAACTGGTTGCCAGGACTTATGGGTAGTTGAGTTCCTTGGCCAGGACGGATGCTATTTTTGGAAACTGAATTTGGCTGCGGTAGGTAACCAAAGCAAAGAATCAAAAACATTTACATTATCCATCCAAGAATGCCATGACATACTAGCTAGTGTTTAATAAGGCTCATTTATGATATGGTGGAAAAAATATGTGAATACGCACATGATTACCGGTAGGTACGGGTAAAATGTGGTGACTTAGGATTAGAAACCAAGCCAATACAGTTTTTAGGATATTGAGCCATCTTGCCATTACGACATGGGTCCCCCATTTTTATTGATTTACGCTATAGCTTGCAAAATGTAAAAAAAAACAGTTAATGTAGGGCTGTTCGATAAAATAATAAAAAAATCGATATCAACATGGATCCAAAAGTAACGATAAACATCGAAAAGAAAACATCGATGTCCGATTATATAGATTATAATGAAGATTTCTAAGGTTTTCGAAGACGATTTAAAGTGATCTGTGTGAAAATTTCAAGAAAATCGATTATAAAAAAAATATTTTTATAAACCAACTCAGTGAGTCAGTTTACGCACAACAAGAGTTAAAAGTCAGCAAAATCTATCGATTACTACATCCTTTGCTAGATGTCGTAAAGTGTAATTTTATCCTCGTAAAACCGACCGCGATGATGTGACAATGATTTCGAGGTAAACAGCCTAAACATCGATGTTTATTAAATAACGATCATCCCTAGTTGTAATAAGACTAGACTCTTCCTCCGCAGAGTTTTTTTTTTGTAAATTTTAAGTAAATTGTTAAAAATGTACAAAGGATTTACAAGAATATTGGCTCTTTATTGTTCTGATAAACTACAAACATCAGTTTACCCATTTCTTAGAAGTAGTGTCATATGTAACCGCATAAACAGATTGGAAAGTATAGGTTATATTTTCGTAAGGACTAAAAAACACGATCGCAATCCTTCAGCCCTGTTTGTTCCTGTGCCAGTAAAACCTAACCCTGATGACATAAACATTGGAGAAGAGTTCACTGGCCGCCTCAAAAAACAAGATTTGCTCAAAATACTCAACAGGTTCTATCAGAAACCAGAGGTCAGAGTATTGGCATCAGAAAATGGCTTGGATGACCAACTCTTACATCAGGCTTTTTTATCATTCAGGAGACATTGTCTAGAGCATGACCTTCCACCAGATTTACACATTACTATAAGTGATATTTTGCAAGGTGGGAAAACCTAAAGAGAAATGGCATGATGTTTGTCAGATGAAAAAAAATTGTTGAATTATAATTAATTTCATCAGAATTAAAAATTTTCAGGTGCTGGTCATGTCGATGATTTGTTTCCATATTTCCTGAGACATGCTAGGCTGGCTTTTCCTCATTTAGATTGCTTAGATGATTTGAAAAAGATATCAGACTTGAGAACACCAGCTAATTGGTTTGTAATAAACATTATTATTAGTGCTATGAATAACAAAGACCTGCTGTAATTTGATTTTTGATAATCTTATTTGGCTTATTTGTATGTTTATACAAAATTTGTAGTTTTAAAAATAAAATAATATTAGCCTGCATAAAAAAATCAATCAAATATGTATCAATATAGGTACATTTCCTAAAAGTAAATTTTATTTTGAATTCTACATATTTATAGGTACCCAGAAGCACGGAGTAAAAACAGGAAAATAGTCTTCCATGCGGGACCTACTAATTCAGGAAAAACCTACCATGCAATGGAAAGGTTCCTCAAAGCAAAGTCTGGAGTCTACTGTGGGCCTCTTAAACTATTAGCTACTGAAATTTATCACAAATCTAATAAAAGTGTAAGTTTATAGCTATATTTATTTACCATTTGTGTTGAGATTCTGATTTGAAATGGGGGCACCATTTCAAACACTGCTTATCACCCCATGTCTACATAGGTAATATTATTATGTTTATACTAGAAAAACACCTTTGTCCTCATATTGATACTGGAAATATAAATTTAGCGTAAGGGCCATTTTAGCTAAAATGTAATATCATTGGATTCGGAATTTTTCGCTCTATCGACTCGCATTCTCAGAATTTTTATATTTTACCTAAAACAATTTCACCAGTCTGTAAATTTACAACATTTTTCTAGGGTACACCTTGTGATTTGATCACCGGTGAAGAAAGACGGCATGCATCACTTTACAGCACACTGACTAACTCCGATGAAGTGGGTTCAGACCTGGATGCTGTACAGCTGGATGAGGGAGAGTTGACTCCATCTAGTCATGTAGCTTGTACTGTTGAAATGACCTCTTTGAATAACTTCTGTAAGTTTTTGTTCTGTATTGTACTTGTTTCTGCTGGTAGATTCACTTGCATACTTTTGATGCCTTGACAAATATTTTTTTATTGCTTTCTTGATCCCTGAAGTTGGTGTACTATAAGTGAATAAGTTGTTAAGGTATCTAAAAAAAAACTATCAAAATAAATCCTACAATCTGAATGCTACAAACTCTGTTTAATGTATTAAAGCCAACAGTCATAGAATTCAGGACCTTTAATTAATTAGTCAAAAACATCAAGAGCTCATTAGTAAAACCTGATGATGGAACTAGCTCCTGGGCCTATGGTTTGGGGTATCTTCAAGTTTAATAATTTAAAATGCAAAACAGCGTCGTGCCTTGTTTTCAGTTTATTGGAAAGAGAATGAATGTATTACAGTTACAAACCAAGTTCAGTGGAATGAACTTATGTTACCGTTTCTCGAACGTTAATGTTTCCAACAAAACCAAACTTGATTTTCCAGATGAAGTTGCAATAATAGATGAAATTCAAATGATAGCTGACAGAGGCAGAGGATGGGCGTGGACTAGAGCGATATTAGGCCTACAGGCAGATGAAATACATTTGTGTGGCGAAGCTGGCTCCATAAACCTAATTGAGGAATTATGTAACACCACGGGTGAAGAATTAGAGGTAAGTTTTCATTGAGTTAAAATAAAAAGACTGTTTATTGTGAACTGACTGAGTAGATTATTATTCCTACATTACAAATGGCAGTATGGTTAGTAGTCGCCAAAGTAGTTTGTATCATCATCATCATCATTATCACATCTAATAATAAACTAGCGACCCGCCCCGGCTTTGCATTTTTGTTTTATTTTGCAACAAAATCAAAAATCAAAATCAACTACGGGACATCATCAGGCAGGACCATTGACTTGTTCTCCGGCAGACGTGTTGCTCCGTCGAGCGCTGGAGCCAAAGTGGTCTCAATCAAGTCTTTGGCTCCAGCGCTAGACGGAGCAACACGTCTGCCGGAGAACAAGTCGATGGTCCTGATGATGTCCCGTGGAGGGATGAAACACGTGTCGATATTTTTCTTTTGAGGGCAACTGTATTAACTGTATGACCTGATTGGTTAAAAGGTTAAGCAGAATAGTACTAAAGATTTTTCTTCTGTTTTCTATCTTGTAATGGATTTCCGCAAAGTATTGCCTGAATCTATCAATTATCTTAGATGAGAATTACTTAAATGTTCCAGGTTCGATCTTACAAAAGGCTAACAGAACTTAAAGTGGAAGATTACTCGCTAAGCTCATTGGACAATGTCCGCCCTGGAGACTGTATAGTCTGTTTCAATAAGAACGACATTTACAGTGTTAGTCGAGCTATCGAACAGAGGTCAGTCCCATGAGGCAGGTATCCAATAATTATGTGTAATTAGTTGTCCGTTTTAGTGATTCTACCGCCTTACTTATAAACGCTGTTATTTAAAATCAAGAAATGGTGTTATTACATTAACATACCCAACTGTCACATACCAAGTCCAACCACACACTAGGATTGTGCAGGTATTGTATACTAAAGAGTTGAAACTATAGTGGTAAGAAATCATTTTAAATTATTAACGGCTATTTACCACTTGATTTTGTCATTTATGCTGACGTTTCGAAGCTATTTAGAAGCTCTTTATGAGCACCGACCGAGCGTCACACCGTTAATTATTTAAAAAGGTTTTAGATACTACGATTACTATAGTATGTACCAGAAAACAGATACCCGGTACAAATATCTCATGAAAAAAAACTCCCGCGTTTGGAATCGAACCTACAACTTCTCGCTTCACAACTGAGCACCCGCCCGCCAAGGTCGTCTCACGGTAGCCACAAATGTGAAAGTAAAATACAAAATTCCTTATCAATCCATAATTGCGTGTTTCTGCGTTCTGGTCGATTCTTATAACATTAGATATTGTTCCAGAGGTCACGAAGTGGCAGTTATATACGGCAGCTTACCTCCCGGCACTAAGTTGGCGCAAGCGAATAAGTTTAATGACCCAGAAAGTTCCTGTAAAGTGATGGTAGCCACAGATGCTATAGGATTGGGTATCAATTTGTGAGTATCATTGTTTTTTCACTGTGCGAGCGAAGCGTTTCTGCTTTAAGTCTGGACAAAATTGTTATTTCTTGCATGAACTCTAATCCAAACCTATTATAATTATTATAAATTTTATTGTCCAGTAATTTAAGTGAAAAATGTCTAAAGTGCGAGTTGCAACTGTCACTTATAGCACAGGATTACCTAGTTTAAGTGACAGTGTTTATAAAATTTTAAGTGATTAATAAATATCTGTTATCTAAAAAAAAATAATTGCTTTCATCTGTCAGTTTGTTGGTACTCCTTTATTCTACATACATAGTACGTTGTACTAATATCTGTTCTGTGCTACAGGTCGTATTTTAAAACCAATCTACACGAAACTTGAATAAAAAAAACCATTTTTTTATAGTAAATTGTTAATTTTAGGAGCATCCGAAGAATAGTATTCTATTCGTTAATAAAACCAGTGGTTAACGAAGATGGTGATAAAGAAATGGATGTTATCAGTATATCACAAGCTTTACAAATTGCTGGTAAGTTTGTTATACGAAACTTAGTTGCTGTAATTAAGTCGCTATTTTTATGACTGTATTCTGTAGCTCCATAGCTCTTCTGTCATAATATACAGTTTGAGATGGAGATCAATGGAGATTGGTCTCTAACAGAATTATGTGATCATGGGGTAGCTAATAGACTTCCACTGCTAGACGAAGCCACTCCCCCAAGAGTGTATAACGATTGAACTTCCTATTTGATGTTTGTTGTTAAAAATTTCATCTAAAGTGTCATCTCTACATAGTATGAAACAAAGTAGTTTACCTGGTGGTAGGACTCTTCAGCAAGAGTCCATTTTGGTGGGTACCACCGCAGTGTCAGATATTCTACCTCCAAGCAGTAGTGTGCAAACAATACTGTGTTTAGGTTTGAAAGGCACTGTAGCATGTGAAATTACTAGGCGAAAGACACTTAACAACAATGTCTCAGGGTGAAAAGCGCAGTGCAATGCCACGCAAACACTTAAAGCTTTGGGTGGCACTGCATCTTTTATGGTCAGGCGCGGTGCTTAACATCAGGCGGGCGTCTTGATTGTCTTGTCAATTGCTGACGTAAAAAAAAATGTCGCTCCCCGCGCCATCTGTCCATCCATTTGTGTCATGTCATTTTCATCAATAAAAAGGGTGATTCAAGAAGAGGGTTTATGCGTATAGCTTAAGCGTGCGAAGCCGGGGCGGGTCGCTAGTCGTGTTAATAAAATGTAATTTCAGGTCGCGCTGGCCGCTACGGCAGTGCATGGGAGACTGGTTACGTGACCACATTCAAATCAGAGGACCTCGCCACGTTGAAGACTTTACTCTCAAAATCGCCCGAACCCGTGTCCCAGGCTGGGCTCCATCCCACCGCTGAGCAGATGGAGCTGTACGCCTATCATCTACCTCACGCGAGTCTCAGTAGTCTTATGGTGAGTCTTAGTAGTCTTATGGTGAGTTTCAGTTGTCTTATGGTGAGTCTCATTAGTCTTATGGTGAATCTTAGTAGTTTTATGGTAAGTTTTAGTAGTCTAATGGTGAGTCTTATGGTGAGTCTCAGTAGTCTTATGGTAAGTATTAGTAGCCATAAAGTCAGTCTTAGTAAGCTTTAAAAAATGTGAGGCAAGTAGTCTTTCGACGTGGCCTTGTAAGTAATCTTATGGCAAGCTGATGGAACTGTGAGTTTGTCATTATACCTTACGCGAGTCTCACTTGTCTCAGTAGCCTTATAATGAGTCTTATAGTAGCCTCTAGTCGAGTTGAGGTCTTAGATAATGCACTGTCTGTCTTCTTTATTTAATACACACGTATTAAAAACCTATTATGTATTTTGTGTAATGTGTGTTTACTGGAATATAAATGTGTGTCTATATCTTGTTATTCCTAATGTCAAGATATTTGCAGGATATCTTCGTGCACCTATGCACAGTAGACGATTCACTCTACTTCATGTGCAACACGGAAGGGTTCAAGTTCATAGCGGAGATGATTCAGCATGTGCCGTTGCCGCTGCGTGCGCGCTATGTGTTCTGTTGCGCACCCATCAATAACAAACTTCCTTTCGTCTGTGCTACATTCCTCAAGGTATTTTTAAAGGATTTATTACATATTTATTTATTAATTTAATTTAATTTAACCCAACGAAATAATCACAATACTGCTTATATTAAAATTATCCAGCATTATTACAACTTTCTTAGATATGAAAATATAACGCGAGTGAAACTGCGCCGGGTCAGCTAGTTATCAATAAATATAATTATACACTGACTAATAACCTCAGTAGTATTATAAATTAAAAAATTTACAGATTTTTACTCAATCACATCGCAGCAGTTGCACCAATTTCGATTAATTTGGTGCTTCCGAGGGTACATTAAGCGGTCGTGTTTATGATCATGTGTGCGGTACTTTTTCAAAGTTGTTATGCCATGAAACTGAAATAAGAATATTGTGATTGTCATAGGTAAAACACGTAAAATAAAGAACAATTTAAATACATAGATTAGGTGAACACTTGAACAGGCAATGACTTCGTCATTTATTGCCTGAAAAATCTCGAGTATATTGATTACGTTTTTCTGGTCAATTATTATTTATCATTGTTGGAAATCGCGTAATAATTAAATATTCGAGCACGCGCGCCCCGTAGCGGTTATAGGGGAGTCATTGCCACGCGCAGATCATTGACGCGCGTGTTATTGCCACGCGGTTCATTGACGCACGGGTCATTGACATGCGCCGCGCGATTCGATTTCTATTTAAATAAATAAACTAAATTAAATTTGATCAGATGGTCCGCCAATACAGTCGCAACGAGCCACTCACAAAATCTTGGCTGTGCAACGCCGTCGAGTGGCCATTGCCGATGCCCAAGACTATAATGGATCTCGTTCATTTGGAGTCTGTGTTCGATGTCTTAGAGCTCTATCTATGGTTGAGGTAACGGCACATTCACTTATTAAACTTTAGCATTTATATTAGTAGGATCATTATAACAGCCTACTAATGTTGGCCTACTCTCGAGCGAGAAGGATCGGGTCTAAATCCACCACGAGGACCCAATGAGAATTGGTAGATGGCACATGTCTTAGTCTTTATATTAGTTTTTGTACATGCAGGTTTTCTCATTATTTTTCATTTTATTCCTTCATCGCTGGCACTACATTTTTCGAATGAAATATTTATTAGTACACGACCGGTTTCGAACCCACGACCTTAAGATAAGAAGCCACGCCTGACCATAACAACTGCAGTGTCGTCAAAAAATTTAGTTTAAAAGTACTGCGTGGCACTGCACTGCGCTCATCAACCCGAGACATAATTGCTTATGCCCGTATTCAAGAACCAGTTTGAGTGTGAATCGTGACTAAAGCAAAAGTATTTTTAAGCGTGATTTGACAAAAGTATTCTATGAAGAATTGTCAAAAATCTATGCTTGAGTATCGTTTTGAGCTTGAGTTTAGTTCTTGAAAACTAGTCTCTTTTGCCCAGTAATTTCACTTGGTACAGTGCCTTCATACACTTGTATTTATTTATTCAAACATCCCACATGTTTGAATAAATATTACATTACAATATTTGTTTTAAGATAAGCACTGTAAAACCTTCTAAGGTTTGTCTCGGTGCTTAGAGACATAGCGGGCTGTAGCGTTAATAAACAGACCTTCTGCTTGGAGTCAGAATATCTGGCACTGCGGCAAACGTGACATATTACTTGTATTTGACATTCTTTTATTCCCAGAATAGTTATAATATCCTGAAGTTTGTCGATCTACACTTACAGACTGATGATTTTAATATTTTACAGTTACCGATTTTCCGACATGTTTCCCGATGTAAAACTGGTACGTGAAATGGAATCTGAACTAGACGCTATCATACAACAAGGAATCTTTCAAATAACCAGGTAAGACCAACACTATTTGTTACATTGCTCTTGTAGTGTAGCTTTTCTTCGTAACAGATCAAATATTCGTATACCGATGTTATTCTTCACTCTTCATCAAGTTCATTATGACAGCCTTCTAATGTTCCCACTGTTGGGACACTGGCCTATTGTCGGGCGAGAGTGATTGGGTCTTAATTCACCATGTGGACCCAATGCGGATTGGTGGATGGCACATGTCTTTCCTCACGATGTTTTCCTTTACCGTATAAGAGCACTAGCATTGCGCCTGTGGTAGGTACCTATTTGTCACCAATTGTTGTACCAAACTTGGGTATGGGTAAAATGATAAAACGTCCGGTTCCGTTACTGAATTTATATTTTAAATAAACGCGAGCAAAGCTACATGAGTGCGCCTAGTGAGCGGGGAGTAACGACTGGCGACGCGCCATGCAAATCTAACGCGTCAGCTCCTTTAGCAAGAAAGTACTTGTGGCTAGCCGCCACAGTACTCCCCCTCTTACAAAAAATTTTGAAAAAGAAAAAAAATTTTAATTGACAAACACTTACAATAAAATGTTGAGAAACACTGGTATCCTTTACTGACTTATACCTACATTATTAGATCTATGTTGCTTGAAACTTAATACGACTGATTAGGTGCTACACACATGACTTGATACACACGGTCGAATAAGATTCACTTTGCACTAGTTATGGAAAGATTTACTTCACACCGCCTAAATCACTGATGGTGCTGCTGACTGCATCTGCACGCTGCCGGGTGCAACCGGTGCCGCCATGGGTATGGTCGCCACCCGTAGGCTACGACCATGTACTTGCCTTTGGAACCACAGCTGTGTTCTGCGTTTGAAATGGTTCCAAACGAAAAATATGACGAAAATTATAAGTAGGATGATGATACCGGTAATCATCCACCCAATCGTTGACAGTTGCTCCTTGGAGGCCTCACCTCCGCTCTGAGCAATGATGACTTCTTCTTTACTTTGTTGCTTGCCCATGGTTAAAAATAAGTTTGAAAATGCTATTAGCTCATTCGACATCCGTTTCACGAATGACCTGCATAAATACCTTGCATTTCTAAATAGTAATAGTCTTCCTAGTAAATTCGGTATAATTACGCTGATCAAGATAAGTTATATGTGTGTGTGTATCAACTAAACTTGTCGTTATAAGTTTCTCATTACAGTTTTAGCTACGTTGCGTTATATTATGAGTTACCATGTATCCGAGTGCCACAAGTTGGAACTTTTACATAACAAAGTTTTTAAACTTGACACCGTGTGGTAAAAATTATCATACTTACATAATAAACTTCTGACGTTAAGCTAGATTATTGATACACGTAATCCGTACCTATATAAAATGCCTTTAAAAAGGATGTATAAGTATATGAAAACGTATATAAAAAAAATGTATATATAAAAAAATGTATAAGCAATCTTAGTTCTACTCACTAAATCTAACATTTAAACTGTGTAAATACCGTTCCGGCTTTCTTGATATACGACCGCTTCTGGTCGTTTTTGGCGCATTCCTATCTGTACCATCTGTACCATAATCATTGTCCAGCGGCACAGAGTTTGATAAACTTCTCTGCGGTACGATATTATGGAATGCATGGAACCCTCCGTCTGTACCTTCGTCATCCAGTGGTACGGTGCACGTAGTGCTTCTCTGTGGTGGTGGTTCATCTTCTGCCATTAAATACGCCGGTTTTAACCTGTCAATGGATATACATACTTGCCTATCGTTTATCTGTACCTTGTATACCTTGTTCCCTTTATTTACAATACGGTAGGGACCGTTGTAAGTAGGTGTAAAAGGTTTCCGTACAGCGTCGTTTCTAATGAATACAAATTCGCTTTTATCTAAATCAGGATGTACAAAAAAATTACGTGAGCTGGACTGAGACTTTGAAACGGGCCTATATTTTCTGATAGTATTCCTAATATTCTCTGCTACAGTGTCAAAAGTGCCTAAAGCTTGCTTGTCACATGTATGATCGAAAAAATCACCAGGAATTCTTAATGCTTGGCCATATACCATTTCCGCTGCACTTACGTCACTATCCTGCCTAAGCGTTACACGCAAGCCTAACATAGCGGTAGGTAATTCCTCAATCCATGATGTACAATTTAATCGTGCAGTAATGGCGACTTTGAACGAACGATGCCACCGTTCTACCATGCCATTTGCTTGTGGGTGGTATGGGGTAGTTCTCGTTCTTTCAATGCCCATATAACGCAATAACCTTGAAAATAATGAGCTCTCAAATTGTCGACCTTGGTCGGTAGTAAGTCTGAGTGGACAACCAAAACGTGCTATTCGTATACTATCTTAGCAACTGTGTCCGCGGTCATATCTTTGATAGGAAAAGCTTCCGGCCACTTAGTGTTTCTATCGATTATAGTTAGGCAGTACCTATGGCCTTCTGAAGAAATAGGTAGAGGGCCTACTAAATCAATGTGTATATGTTCGAATCTGCCACACGATGGGAAATCTTGAAGATGTGATACTGTGTGCCTTTGTACCTTTACGCGTTGGCACTGTACAAACGTTTTAGCCCAGTTTCCTAAATCGCGATTCATATTAGGCCAGAAATATTTTTGGCATACTAGTTTTCGAGTCGTACGTATACCGGGGTGACTTAAATCGTGGATGCTTTTGAATGCTATTCGACGAAAACATTCCGGTAGGTAAGGTCTAATTTTATTCGTTGAAACTTCGCAGTAGACTTCTTTATCACAACTTTGTAAGCTGATACGTTTCAGGTGTACACTGCGATTTGTTTCGTCCGTGATGTAGGTATCGCGCGATTGTGCTTCCGCTAATGCTGAGTAATCAATGGCCGTCGGGCAGAATATTGTTTCTACGCGCGATAGAGCGTCCGCAACAATGTTTTTAGAACCTATTATATGACGTATGTCAGTCGTAAATTCACTTATGAATATTAGTTGTCTAGTACGACGTGGAACCTCATTGTCACTATTGATTTTTGAAAATGCATAAACCAATGGTTTATGGTCCGTATAGATTACTAATGGCCTTCCCTCATGCATACTTCGAAAGTGTTTAACTGCCATGAAAATAGCTAAAAGCTCGCGGTCATAGGTAGAATATTTTTGCTGGACGGTTGATAAGGCTTTAGAAAAATATCCAAGTGGCCTCCAAGAATTATCAACAAACTGTTGTAATACCGCACCTATACAGGAGTTCGACGCGTCGGTCATGAGTGCGAGCGGGACATTCGCTATCGGGTGCAACAATGTACAAGCGCGCTGTAGGCATTCTTTACACTGTTCAAATGCTATGTTTGACAATTCATTCCATACAATAGCGGTCTTATCTTTTTTCTTGGTACCGTGCAGATACTTATTTAACTCTGCCTGATATGATGCGGCGTTTGGAAGGTGGCTTCGGTAAAAATTTAGCATACCTAAAAATCTGCGCAAGTCTTCGACAGTCTGTGGCTTAGGAAAATCTCTAATAGCCTGAATCTTGTCTTCCAAAGGCCGTATCCCCTCAGATGATACCTCGAAACCTAAAAAATTTACTTTATTTTGACCTAAAGAACATTTTGATAGGTTGATGGTAATACCGTACTCACTGAATCTAGAGAAAACCATACTTAATTGTTCCCTGTGCTCTGGTTCGTTAGCGCTGGCTATGAGTATGTCATCAATGTAACAGAATAAAAAATCTAGGCCTTGTAGTACTGTATTCATGAAACGTTGAAAAGTTTGGCTAGCGTTTCGAAATCCAAACCCTAATCTGGTAAATTCGAAAAGACCAAAAGGACATATAATAGCTGTTTTTTCGATATCTTCCGGAGCGATCTCGATGCAGTGGTAAGCTCTGTTTATGTCAAGTGTAGAAAAAATCTTTTTACCTGCGAGTAAGTAGGTGAAGTCCTGTAGACGTGGTATTGGGTAGCGATCAGGTTTAGTTACCGCATTCAGCCGGCGATAGTCACCGCAGGGCCGTAGATCTCCGTTTTTCTTCGGTACCACATGTAGAGGACTTGCCCACGCTGACTTCGATGGTCGACATATGCCCAACTCCTGCATCAGACGGAACTCCTCCTTGACCGTGTTGTACCGGGCGAGTGGTAGTGGCCTGGCCCGCGCAAACACTGGGGGTCCGGTCGTCTCGATGTGATGATAGATACCGTGACGCGATGGTTCCTTAAATGACATCGGTTTAGTGATATCCGGGTACTTGCGTAAGAGTTCAGAGTACGGGTGATCACTGTCTACGGTATCGATAGGTGGTTCACTGTGATCCACTAGCGTAGCGAAAACGCTTAAGCTTGTCACCTTGTCAATTAGTTTTCGTTCACTTAAGTCCACTATAAGCCGATTGTGTGCTAAAAAGTCTGCGCCTAGAATAGGTTGTTTCACATCCGCCACTATAAAATTCCAACGATAAGGACGACGTAGCTTAAAGTCAAGTTCCAAGGTCTTTGTACCGTATGTTTTAATTTCACTACCGTTGGCTGCGTACAGTTTGTATTCCGAACACTTGTTTTCATGAAATAGTCTTTTTTGTCTAGGGATGACGGAAACATTCGCGCCTGAATCTACCAAAAAACGTAAACCACTTTGAAGATCGGTCACGCAGAGGCGGTGAGAAGGTAGAATTGTGCAGACTTCCGCCGTGGCCTGCACTCTCTTTAGTTTTCCTCTTCCTTCTTCCCCTTCTTCTCTACCCACGCACAAGGCTGGTTGCATTTACGTGCACGTCCTCGGAAACGGAAGTGATAAAAACATATCCAGTCAGGGCTCTTGGGGGTGCGTCGCTGTTGGGATGCATCTCGCGACGCAGGTGCCGACCATGACCGATGGCGACTCTCGTTACCGCGTTGCCTTGATCTAGCTCGATCAATGTTGTTTAGGCGAGCATTGATTTTCGCTATTTCCGCCAGAATCTTGCTGGTGCTGTTGCTCGATGAGGCTTCAGCTACCTCGGCCACGGTGCTCATAGGTCGAGTCGTCTCCAGTATCTTGTCAGCAATGTTTGCTAGGCTCTCAAGCTCCTTAATTTCAGTAACGGCCAATACTGCTCTCGCCGCTTGTGGTAGGTGGCCTTGCCACAGAATGCGAAGAGTTTCATCGGGCACTTTCCCTCTAGCTAAGTCTCGCATGCGCCTGAGAAGCTGGGAAGGCTTCTGCTCCCCCAGCTCCATTTCTCCAATAAATTTTTGGAGCTGCCTATTCTCTGATTCCTCGTAGATAGCCAAGAGTCTCGCGCGCAATGTGTCGTACTTCCCTTGTTCCGGCGGGTTCACTAAGACGTCGGTAACCTGTTGTATGACTTCTTTGCCCAGCTTCGACACGACAATATTGAATTTGGCTTCATCACCAATTTTCTGCGGTGACAGGATAGCTTCCGTCCGGATAAACCAGACCCGAGGCTGATCCGGCCAAAAATCTGGTATTTTTGACGTGAGCGACACCGCCGCCAGATCCATCCGTTCCATCACTAGATCTTTCACATCAGCGTCCGTGGAGGAATGCGATGGCGGCACTGCCGGAGTCGCGGGAACCGGTGGATTCATTTCACTTAATCACAACTTTAGAAAACGTTCAAAATGTTCAAAATACTCGGGGTCACCAATGTGGTAGGTACCTATTTGTCACCAATTGTTGTACCAAACTTGGGTATGGGTAAAATGATAAAACGTCCGGTTCCGTTACTGAATTTATATTTTAAATAAACGCGAGCAAAGCTACATGAGTGCGCCTAGTGAGCGGGGAGTAACGACTGGCGACGCGCCATGCAAATCTAACGCGTCAGCTCCTTTAGCAAGAAAGTACTTGTGGCTAGCCGCCACACGCCCATACATTTTTCGAACAAAAAAATCCATTGGTACACGCCCGGGTTTGAACTCACGACCTTGAACTCGGAAGGCACTCACTATCACTAGACCACTAGTGCTCATCTTGTTTCTTCACTCCTATCAAAGTCAAAATCAAAAAGAGTTTTTCTAATAATACTATAAAAGCTGATGTTTGTTAGTCTGTATGTTTGTTACTAGCCATTATCATCGAACAGATTCGCTTGCATTCTAACAGTTCGCTAAGTATTGTCTTTGTGGCGACCTCTTTCATGGAAAACTAATCTCCATGGTGACGAGAAGATGAAAAGATAACAGTGCTGTCACTTGGCTGAAAAAAAAAACTTGTAAAGAAGATTTTTTATTTTATAATTGTTTTCTCTGTAAATATTCTTTTAACTTCTAATAAACAGCTTACTGCATCTATAAATCTACCTATTACAAAACCCCATAACTGGTGACCCCGACTACATAACTGGTGACCCCGACTAACCAAAATAATTTGGTGTTTGAAGAAACGCCCGGAGAATTGGAGAATTTTTTTTTTGCTGTTAATAGTTTTATTTGTATATTGGGGTTTTGTAAATATCAATTGGTAAGCAGTTTTGTACATAATAAGATGTCTACGCCAAAAGAATAAATAATCAAACTTCTAATAAACAGCTTACTGCATCTATAAATCTACCTATTACAAAACCCCATATCTTTCCTTATCAAATCCAAAAGGTTGTATGGAAGAGATCGCTTACTTAGCGATAGGACCCCCAATTGTACATTGTCTTTTATTTCTGTACTCTTTTACTCTTTTGTCAATCTAGGTGTACACTGTACACTGTGCGTAAAGAATTTTCATTCATTCATTCTTATCTCAATTAACAAAGGCATTAGGTAACATAATTTGAAAGACACATTGTTTAACAGATGTTTAAAGTATAATTATGAAACAGGCCCTAATTTTTTAAAAAAACGAAATTCAAAGGTGCGAGCATAAACTAATATTCAATCAAATCAAAGGACTTTGAACTCTATTAACTTAACTCTCATAGAAAATATATATTAATTTTATATCAACAGATTACTTCGAAACTCAGAGCAAGTGCTTCAAGATCCGGAAAGCGTGGACCCAACTTCCATAAGAAAGGGCGCGAGAACAATGTCGAACCTAGCCAAAGGGGACGATGCGAAAGGGAAACTGTCGGAAATGCTGGTTGCCAGAGTAAGTCGACTAATATTTTTTGCTTATGTTCGTGATAGAGCTCGTTCGGGGAAGGACTACCACCATACCTATTTCTGCCGCCAAGTAGTAATGCTCGCATTGCTGTGTTCCGGTTCGAAGGGTATGGTTTCCGGTGAAATTACAGGCACATGAGACTTTAGATCTACGTCTTAGGTGGCAATGCGTAAATGATATCTCGGATGTTGCAAGCGTACATAGGCTACGGTGACCGCTTATCATCAAGTGGGCCATACGCTTGTTTGCCACTTACCTAGGTGGTATAAAAAAACATACAGGGAAAAATACTGACGGCAGAATTAGTCAAGGTAAAACTTTCCTGAACAAACTCGTCTATCACATAACCATGAATTAAACCCGCGACAATCTTATTCTGAAGTTTATATCCTTATATATCAACCAGAAAAGAGGAAAATCTTAAAACGGCTGAGCAGATTTACTTGAAACATAGCCTAGATAGGAACACTTGATTAGGACACCTTTCAAACGAAAAAAAAAACAATTAAAATCGGTTCATCTGTTCAGTAGCTATGATGCCACAGACAGACAGGAACGCACACACTATAAACTTATAAAACTCTTACGTCGGGTATTAAAAACCATCTACTACTAAACATGCTGTTTGTTACAGGGTCTTATAACACCACAAATGCTGAAGAAACTACAACAAGAACTATCGTCAGACAAGAAACTGGACAAAACTAGAAAGAATAGACATAGGAGGAAATAACAATACTGTATAGTTTTTTGTAAATAGAGTTCAGAATCAGATGGTGTAATTAAAATGTTATAGTGAAATGCCTTTACAGCTTTTATTTGCCCAAATCTACAAAATCCTTCACTAAAACCACTGCACGGTAGCGATCATGGAATGCCTTTAGCGGTCGCTGAACTAAATGCTGCTGCTAAATGAACTAATCTAATATCTAACAAGTTCCAGAATAGCCATGACGGAGGCCTTCGGGCGGCCTATTCACTAGATGTGACCACTGACTCATACGAACTTATTTTTTTTATCAATAACAAAGAGTTTTGAGTGGCGCAAATAAGACTACAGTAGTAAGAAGTAGGTATTATAATTATTTTTTAGAAAAAAAAAAAAAAAACTTCAAACCAAAAAAAAGTTTTTCAGCAGTTGGTGGTACGAGGAGATATAAAGTTATTGACACTTATTATTTATATAAATAGTACTGAACCGATATTTAAATGGGACTACCTCTAAAGTATTACCTATCAAACAAAAAAAAGAACATAATCGCGTAACAAACTTACCTAATAAAAGAAAACATACAGTCAATTGATAACCTTCTTTTTTAAATATTTACTACGCATTTTTTGATTATAAGCATGGTAGTCCAAATATTTCACGTAAAAGTTCACGTTGGATAAAAGCTAAGATAACCCGAGTTGGTATCTATAGGTAGTTGCTAGGTATATTTATACTTGTGTATTTATTCTCATTATTAATTAGGTAGTTATTGGTTATCTATTATGGCAGCGTTAAGTCGTAAAACAAACAGCTATCTTTACTACTAACACAGTTACAGTTACTTGCGCGGTTTAGAGGAGGGTAGTTCATTCAAAAGCATTGAGCCAAACAGCTGTTTTTTAGCTGACTTTCAAGATGATCAAACTTAAATTAATATTAATTTTGGCTACAATAGCGGTTCATCATAATTACTGCAACGGTTAGAGTTTCTGTAGTTATTTTCTTGTAAAAGCTGAAGCTTTGTGATACTTTGATAAATTTTTTTTGGTAGCTTTTAGAGTTTTCGAAGTGAACGGTGTGGAGACTATACTGGCTCTCGTAAATGAAGAACTGAAGATTCAATGCAAAGCAGATACACAGATGGCTTATTGTGGATTTATCACTCCTACTGGGACGAGATACTCGTGAGTTATTCATATTTTTCTATAGTAACTAGGTAGTAACTAAACTTGTAGCGTCCTCTAAAGTTTTGAGGTCGTCCATAAGGTCCATCATACGATGATGTAAAAACTAATTATGAACATCACAACGGTATTTTTTTAAATGATAGCTAATGTTAATGTAAGTTCTCTCTAAAATTTAATTAAGTAATTATAAAGTTAATAAGCTTAATAAGGTAGTTGAGTCTCATGTTTCGGAGCGCGCGGCCGTTTTAGGTGAAAGGGTGGAGGTAAAGGTAGATAAATACTTATAGGGCTCAAAATAATTCGAAAGACAGCCGTTTCGTTGCGCAATGGAGCTTTTTGGAACTAAATTGTTTTTGCGCATCACAAACGGCTAACTTCCCGACAGCCGAGATCCGCTGGCAGTACTATCATCAATCAACCTTCAGATTTTCAGAGTCGTCGCTGGACGCTGGTCGGTGCAGCTACAAAACAAAAGCCACAGCGGCTGATAGCGGACAATGGCGGTGCCACATCGGAAGAAAAGGTGCAATCGGCCCTGAAATAATGCAATACATCAACGTCAGAGTGGTGAAACAGCTGGCTGCTATTGAGAAGAACATAACCACGGTTCACGGGAAGGAGGTTACTATATCCTGTGCGACGGTGAAAGGGCTCACGCCACTGAGATACTGTAGATTCGAACCGCCTACTGGGAAACCTTTTAGCATCAATTCTGATGTGACGCGTGAATTGTAAGGACCTAAAGTTTTCTCGGCGGATCTAGGCATCCGTGAAGCCGTTTCGATGCGCAATTGAGCTTTTTTAACTAAATTGTCTTTGCGCACACAAACGGCTAACTTCACGGATGCCTAGATCCGCCGAGAGAACTATACCATGCCCCTGGCCTTCAAATAATTATGTGTTTTTTTTAATGTCAGCAAGTGACAAGACGGTTTAGTCGCCCGCCTGATGTTAAACACCACGCCGAACCACGCCTGACCATAACAGATGCTGTGCCACTCAAAGCTTAATTTTTTAAGTTCAGCGTGGCACTGCACTATACCGGTCCTCGTGAAACATTTGTTTCTATTTCTAGAGCAAGGATATAGATCCCTTAGAATCCACTTTGCTATCATTATACAGGTGCCTGACAGTAACAATCTATGACAAAAAAAATAATTAAAATAGGTACCTACCTACCTAGCTCATTTAAAAATAAAAAAAACAATATTTTTGTATACAACTGAAGTGGCAACCAAGCGTACGGCCCACAAGATGGTAAACGGTTACCGCAGCCTATGAACGCTTGCAATACCAGAGGTATCACTCGCGGGTTGCCACCTTGAGGCTAAGATCGAAAGCCTCATGTGCCAGTAATTTCACCGGAAACCATACCCTTCACACCGGAACACAGCAATGCGAGCATTACTGCTTGGCGGCAGAAATAGGTATGGTGGTAGTCCTTCCCCGGACGAGCTCTATCACAGAGAACTCTACTAATCTTACATTTACAATTGCTGGACAATCCACACAGATTGATAGTTTGTAGTGCAAATTAGCTTAATTATTTTTGTAATCATTATCTGTTACAGCCCGATTCTGGACCGCTATTATTTCCCGAAGAACAAAAGCCTGGACCGGGGTGACTGCGCCGTCACCATTCGCAAAGTTAAATACGAAGACGTAGGCCAGTGGAGCTGCGGGGCTGGCCTCGACGATGGGAAGGAACACCTCGATTCCATCACCTTAGAAGTTGAAGGTATGTTACGTGATATCATAAAATGCATGCACTTGTAGATATGTAGGTAGGTAGTAGGTAGGTACTGCCTGCCAACGGTTCTCGGCTGTCGTGAAGATTGCCGTTTCGATTCGCTGCTTTTTAGAACTAAATTGTCTTTACGCACTACCAACGGCTAACTTTACGATGGCCGAGATCCGTTGGCAGTATTATACAGCAGAGACTCTATTATCCGGCCCTCAGCTATACGGATTTGCGGTTATCCGAACTCCAACCGCGATCAAACAACTCTTATTAAAAGTCAGATCTAGTCGAATTTCTACCTGCTCCAAGCGTTTCATAATAAGTTAATAATAGTAGGTACCTATAGATCTCACGGCGGATCTCGGCCGTTGCCGTCATGAAGTTAGCCTTTTCGATGCGCACTAGAGCTTTTTCGAACTAAATTGTCTTTGCGCATCACAAACGGCTTCACAATGGCCGAGATCCGTCGGCAGTAGGTAGTTCGCACGGCGGATCTAGGCTTCCGTGAAGTTAGCCGTTTGTGATGCGCAAAGACAATTTTGTTTGAAAAAGCTACATTGCGCATCGAAACGGCCGAGATCTGCCGCCAGCAGTAGAGTGGTGCTATCGCTAAAAGACAAAATAAATTTAATTGATTCAATAAAAAAAAATATATTATAATCATTTACTAATATCTGTTCTGTGCCTATCTAAGGTATGTCTGTCGAATTCCGCCTATCTAAGGTTTAAGCTCAGTTGTCTTCGTAATTATGAAGATAATAAATAAAAGGGCATGTATTTCAAAAGTTTGTTTAATGCTTAATTAAAGAAACTTAAAAAAATTAGTATTATTTCCAAAACAAACACAATAAAATTTAAACTTCAACATGGTGCGTTTGGCAGAATTAACCTACTTCGGTTTAATTTCGCCTACTACACTGTGGTAGCTACGGGGAACTTCGGGTTCGTCTTCAATGAATATTTATTTAACTCCAGTGAAAATACGTTTATTTTAAAATAAATTACAATCGGTGTCTTTTTCTTACAGTCGTATCAGAGAGAATGAATGTTCTAGAATTTTGTTGGGGGCAGCACTCTCTATTGGTTTATTTGCTACACTATGAAATTTATTTATTAATTCTATTTAACGCTGCAACACGCTGGTAGATGGCGCTGAACGTATGGCTGGCGCCGACATACCGCCCGCCTTGGAAGAACCGCTTCCAACGATAGAAATATCTTCACGTTCCTCGCTGTACAGGCTCCTGGAGCAGGGGACATATTTTTGAGAACGCCCTCCGTATGGTCCCGCCTGCAGTGCGAATCTCGGCGACTCGTGAAACACCATCCGTACCAGGAAACACCTTCGTAATGCGTCCCAGACGCCATTTCAGAGGTGGCAGGTTATCTTCCTTGATTAAGACTAGGCTGTCGAGCTGGACATCCTGTTGGTGAGACTTCCACTTCGTCCTTTGTTGTAGTTCGGAGACATATTCCTTTGACCACCGCTGCCAAAAGTGTTGACGTAGCTGTTCAACGCGGTGGTACCGGCTGAGTCGTGACGTCTGGACATCTGTGAGGTCATCGTGTGCTGGAGCAGTCAACGGCCGGCCGACAAGGAAATGACCAGGAGTCAATGGAGTGTAGTCATTAGGATCTGTGGACAGAGGGGACATGGGACGGGAATTGAGGACGGATTCAATCTGTGCTAAAACCGTGCTCAATTCCTCAAAAGTAAGCTTCGCGTTACCTACTACACGTCGTAAATGATATTTACATGACCTTATTCCACTCTCCCACAGGCCTCCAAAATGGGGTGAATATGGTGGAATAAAATTAAATTTAATTCCGTTATTAGTAGCATAATCGATTATTTGTTTTGAATTTGTATTTAAAATCGTATAAAATTCCTTCTCAGCTCCAACAAAGTTTTTACCATTGTCAGAATAAATACATTCAGGTTTACCTCTTCTACTGATGAAACGTTTCAAAGCCAATATAAAATCGTTAGTAGATAAACTGGAAACAAGTTCTAAATGAACAGCACGAGTAAGGAAACAGACGAACAGACATACATATGATTTTATGAGACGTGCCCCTCTTCCCTTTTTATTGAGGATGTAAATTGGGCCACCTAAATCCATACCTGTTCGACTAAACGGAAATCCAGAATCCAATCTTTCTGATGGCAAATTTCCCATGATAGGAGTTAAAGTTTTACCTTTGATTCGCACACAAGTAACACATTCACGCACTATTTTACGAACTAGATTCCTAGCACTCAGTGGCCACCAGCATTCACGTAATGTTGACAAAAGTAATTGTGGTCCACAGTGAAGCAAGCGTTCATGTTCGCTTCGAACTAAAAGCATCGTGAAATGATGTTTACTACACAGTAATATTGGATGTTTTTTATCGTAGCAAAAATCAGACGAGTTTGACAATCTACCACCGACTCTAATTAACTTATCTTGGTCTAGAAATATATTTAGACCGGAAATGCAATTCGTATATTTACTATTCGTATTAATTTTAATATTATTTAAAAGTTTATTGTACGCGTCAGGAAAAGATTGCATCTGCGCTAATCTAACGAGTGTGACTTGCGAAGCGCTCAACTCCGCTGCCGATAAAGAACCGGTTTCCAGCTTTGACCGCCTCGGGTGTAACTTAGAAATGAATCGCAATACATATGCAACTATACGTTTAAGTTTAATGAACGATGAATATTTATCGAATTGAATCAAGTCGCTAGAAGTACTAGTGATTAAATTGATTGATTGTGATTTTAATTCGGGTAAATTATTAAGATTAATTGATTCATTACGAAATTTATTATTTGAAAAATTATAATTATTATCTTGAAGATAAGATGGACCGTTCCACCATAAGCTACTGTCGATTAATAAATCGAGAGATAGACCTCTGGACAATAGATCGGCCGGGTTGTTTGTCCCACTCACATGTAACCAATCCGCGTCATCAGTAAGCTCATTGATTTCAGCTACTCGATTTTGTACAAATGTTTTTAACAAATGTGGAGACATACGTAGCCAACCCATGACGATCGTCGAGTCAGTCCAGAAGAATACACGAGTAAAAGTTAATCGTAATGAATCCATTATCTTTTTATAAAGTCTCGCCGCTGCCAGCGCACCGCACAATTCCAACCTAGGTATACTGAGAGACTTAAGTGGTGCTAATTTGCTCTTTGCGCATAACAGTCTAACAGTAACCGTAGAAGTATCATTGTAGGATCGTATGTACGCACAACTACCGTACGCATTTTGTGATGCGTCAGAAAAAATATGCAGTTCTTTGTGTTGAACGTTATCGCTTATTGCATGACGAGGAATACGTATATTTTGTAAACAACCTAAGGTACATATAAAGCTGTTCCAAGTCACCGCTATATTTTGTGACATGGGTGAATCCCAACCCAGTTTGTCAAGCCATAATTTTTGTATATGTATCTTAGCGACTATGAATACGGGTGAGAGTAGACCTGAAGGGTCGTAAATCTGCGAATTAATCTGTAATATAGAAAATATGTCATTTGGTAATGCTGGACCTGGATACTGAATATCGTTAAGCGATTTATTTGAAGTTGTCACAGCACTCGCATCGAAAACCACACGTAACTTCGTAGTAGAACTACCTTCCCTAAGCACACCGTGATGCGGAAGAAAGAAGTTAGGTTCCATAACCTTGTCAATACGACTCATATGGCCTAAAGCCAAGTACTCACTCATGAAGTCAGAGTACATACGTTTATAGTCAGGCGAACGTTCTAGTTTACGTTCCAAAAAAAGAAACCTATTTTTGGCTAAATTATAAGAATCACCCAACACGTCAGGTGATTCTTTTAAAGGAATGCGAACAGAAAATCTACCCTCGGAATCGCGTTTAGTTGTTGTAGTAAATATTTTCTCACAAAATTGTTCATCTTTAGTGAGAATGTTATTTACTTGAGGGACATTCTCTATTTCCCAGAAACGACTAAGTTGGTCATCTAACCCTAAGGTTTGATTAAAATTGCAGTGAACATGACGACTGTTGCCATCAAAATTCTTTTGCGTGATAATAGGACCCGAAAGCAACCATCCTAACTTCGAATTTTGAAGAAATGGTCCGTTTACCAATCGGATTCTATTTCCGTCTAGTAATTCCCAGAACAAGTCCGCGCCTATCAATAAATCGATTTCCGAAGGAATATTGTAGGTATGATCCGCTAGGCTTACATTATCCGGAATACGTATAAGTTCGGTGTCTATGTATGTCGTGGGTAAACTGAATGTTATACGCTGCATGACAAAACATTTAACCTTTGAACAATAATCGTTTAATTTAGAACGCATGAGTAATTCGCATGAATGATTTGATTGTGTCACTGTCTGTGCGACACCTGAAATTCGTATAGTGGACTGTATCAGTGGCGCATTGATTCGTTTTTGTAAGCTTTCTGAAATGAAACTGTGCTGACTACCACTGTCCAACAGCGCACGGGCTGTATGAAAACAGTTATAGCTATCTGCTACCTCCACTAACGCCGTACTTAATAACACCGGCTGCAAAACGCCGCTGCATTCATCTACACTACCATGGTAGGTATCTATAGATAAGGAATGCAAGGCGGTTGATGCGGCCTGAGACGTACTCTGCTCAGCTGACAGCTCACTATTGTTACCTGACGCTAGGTGGAGCAAAGAGTTATGTTTATTTTGGCACTGTTTACACGGACCGAAAATGCAATCGGCAAGTGAGTGACCGAAACGCAAACAATTCCTACATAACTTTTTCTCATCTACAACTTTCAATCTATCTGTAATAGACAGATTTAAAAATTTAAAACACGTATAAATTGCATGTTCACCGTTACAATGATGACACTTGTTGTTGACTTTATTTTTCTTTATATCTTTAGCTGCGGAACTGCTAGTTGACACGTAGCTATGTGTAGACGCATTGTGCTTTTGTGAAGTACCTTTTGATTCCTTTTGCGATTTGTTTTGTTGCTTATTTTGATTTGAACTAATGGAATCTAACATGTCTGCTTTCTTTTTAAGAAATGAAAGAATATCGTCTAACTTTAACTTCCTATCAGAGTCAGCATGAATTGTTCCCTTTTCGATCTCCCACTCACGCTCAGTAGTTGAATCGAGCTTTGATTGAACTAGATAAATAATCAACGTATCCCATGATTGGGTCGGCTCGCCTAGTGACGTAAGTGAGCGTATATTTCGCAAAACGGTATCTATAAGCTTCCTAATCTGTGAAGATGACTCTTGTTTTAAAGACGTCATATTAAACATTGCCTTTATATGATTCTGTACTAACAGTCTAGTGTTGTGAAACCTATTCTCCAATAACTCCCACGCGTGAATGTAGTTCCTAGGCGTAAATTCAAAAGAACTAATTACCTCTAATGCTGTACCTGATAACGAGGAACGCAAATAATGAAATTTCTGGATTTCGCCTAGCTCTGAACAGTTATGGATCATGGTTACGTATGCATGTTTGTACTCAAGCCAATCATCAAACTTCCCACTGAAGGTTGGAAGTTTGATTTCAGGTAAAGATCGAAAACCGTTATTTTTTGAAATATTAAAACTCTTGTTTTCAGTTTTCTCACTTTCGACCAAACCATCGGCAATTGCCAAAGCAGAGAAATACAAAGTTTCATATGACTGAACGTATTCACTGTTAGAATCGATATCTGAATCTGAACTCAATAACTCAATGTTACTTTGAATTTCGTTAAATTTTTTAAAATGATCTTGAGCAGCCTGCAATCTAAACTTTATTTCTCTAATTTGAAGATTAGATGGACAGGTATCTTGAAAGGTATCTAGAAATTTCTGAAACTGTGCTAATCTACCTTTCAAGTTTCCCCGTTGCCGCCTCAACACAGTAAGCTCATCATCTCGCTTTCTGGTTGGGGAAGCTTGAGGAGTTGCAGAAGGAACGTTTAATTTATCCTCACCACCCATTATAAAAGGCCTATGGTAAAGAATAGAATAAGGTACTCACAGTTTTTGATGCACTGGTTTGTAACGGTCACCACGCGATAAAATGAATTGATTCTCTGTAAGCAATGAAAACGACACGATTTTAGCACAATTGAAGAATGGAAAAGGAGTAGACGGGATCGAAGATCTGACCGTTAACTGAAGTGCTGGTTCCAATTTTGCTTCGTAACGTCTTGGTGACTCGCACTTTTGGTTCAGTGGACGTCAAGGGCTTCTTCTTCTCAGCAAAGGCAGCAAATCCGGTTCGTAGGGCCAATGTGGTAGCTACGGGGAACTTCGGGTTCGTCTTCAATGAATATTTATTTAACTCCAGTGAAAATACGTTTATTTTAAAATAAATTACAATCGGTGTCTTTTTCTTACAGTCGTATCAGAGAGAATGAATGTTCTAGAATTTTGTTGGGGGCAGCACTCTCTATTGGTTTATTTGCTACACTATGAAATTTATTTATTAATTCTATTTAACGCTGCAACACGCTGGTAGATGGCGCTGAACGTATGGCTGGCGCCGACATACACTTTTACTTAAATCTTTTCTTATTTAATCTTAATCTAATTTTTTTTTTATCACAAACCAAATCAGTTATAACAGTACTTTCAGTAATCAGTCTATAAATTTTTCAAATACTTTTTTTCGCAGTTTTATCTAAGTATAAGTAAAATATTAAATAACTAAGGTATTAACATTAACCCGTTTAATTTAACCATGGCACATGATAGAAGATCAATAAAACTATCTTAGAATATATATTTTGAATAAAAAATATTAACATTTTTTTTTTTTTAGGTAGGCGTTATTTAACTCAGTCGGGGTAATTACGCCCATGAAATATCTAATGTTTAATGACATCTATGACTAACGGCGTACAGCAATATGTCCCTAGAAGACGCCTATTATTATATTAGTCACAGCCACCAGGACAATTAAACACTTCCAAGTCATTCTTGGTCAGCCCTACGCATTCCTCGTGGTACCATTTTTGACAATTTACGCATGGTCTCATATCAGCAATACGATCCTCGTGACAAGCGGAGCAGTACCAGTTTCCTCTTTTATTCTCTTTACCTTTTTTTGTACTTTTTTCGTCTTTCTTGCTATTTTTTGTTCTTCTGTCATTGCCTTTTCTTTCTTGACTCTTTTTTGTCCTGTTAAACTGTTGTTCTTCTTCTGTTCTCCTTTTCTTTTTGGTATTATCATCTTTCCCGTTTTCATCTCCTTCCTTCCTTTTTCTGTTTTTGTTAATTGCTTTGGTTTCTTGAGTTTTTCCTTTTTTCAAATCTTTCGCATCGTTAAAAAGATCTTTCGTAACTCTTTGGCCTTTATAATTTAAAGCCTTTCGGCGAGGTTTCTTTTTGGTGACTGCATAATTCGGTGTAGGCATAAATAGTTGAAATTGAGATTTTCCAGATAAATCTGCCAACGGTACATTATCCTCCGGGTTCGTTTCACTGTCTGATCCTGATGAAAAGAGCGGAGGTCGATGTATCAGTGGTCTTGTAATGAAACGATTCATAATATCAGAAACATCCTCTTCATCAGATACATCAGTAGAAGAGCATGAAAAATTATTTGCAGGTCGTAAACCACTTGTAGAAGGTCTAACTATCGGTGACCCCAACGTAAGTTCTTGTGTAGGTCCAACAGTAAGGACGCCGGGTGGAGTGACATTTGGTGATACAGGCTTTGTTGTACTTATTACTGGATCAGGTTGCTCAACTATTATTCGTGGTGGAGTAAATACAGCAGGTTGTATAATTTTGAATGCAGCGGCATCATCAGAAGCATCTTCACAAGAAGTATCATCTGTCGACGAGCTATAACTTACAAGTCTCTTTATACGATGCAATCCTCTTTCAGATGAGACCGCTAACGTGAACGGAACATTTTCTGTAATATTTTCAGACATTGTATGCGGTGGAGTATCTACTTTGTGTGAAGGAGTCGTTGAAGTTTCACTAAGAATACCTTGTAGGTCTTCATGGCCAATTACTAATGGAGACGAGGGGCGAGATTCAACTCCGTCTTCGGTTTGAGGATCTTGCTGTTCAGTTAAAACAGATGGTGCAAATGCAGTTTCAGGTAAAATATCTGGGTTGAATGGATATAACCCTGTAGCACGAAAGCCGCTCGTAATGTTGCCATGTGACATGCATTTAGACCAAATTATTGATAAAATCTTATTGAACTCGGGGCGCGTCAATTTTTGAGCGTGGGTATTGTAAAAGTGTTGCAAGACCTCTTGGTCCCAGTAAGTCTCAAAAGGCATATAACAGGATTTGTCAAGAGGTTGTAATTCGTGGGTGGTGTTTGAAGGAAGGCAGTATAAAGTGATCCCAAGTAAGTCAGCTTCTTCGGCGATTCTGAAATCCAAGTGACACTTCGCGCCGTCGAAGACTAAGAGGCAGTTTCCCGCAGTCTTGTGTTTAGCAAAATGTCTCAAGAATTCAATAAACAATTCTGAAGTCATACTACCTTTTGGTGCCATCCTCACAATTGTGCCTGGTGGTAGATTCTTTTCATACTCAGGATTTCTTCTAACGCCTTTAAATATTATCATTGGTGGTATTGGCTGCCCCACCGCATTCGCACAGCCCACAACCGTGACGTTTTCACCATGTTCTGATGCTTGAATGTGAACCCTCTTCGCTCCTTTTTTTGTGATCACGGTTGGTTGTTTATGCATTGTTAAGCGGCAACCCTTTTCATCCATGTTGTACAGTCTCTCGGGATTGTAGTGTATTCCAAGTTCGTCATATAGCTTTTTGATTTCTTTGAAATGATGTGACACGATGGCTTTGTTTAGTTTTTGGCCTCTAGCTTGATTTAAAAATTGGGCTTTACGTTTTGCTACTTCACCATTTCTTTTCAAAAATAGCTTAAGCCAATCTCGGCCAGCAAGGCGTGCCTGCTTGTTAAAGTTATTGGGTATGTTGTACCTCTCACAGAAAACAAATACTTGTTTTCGAATCATTTTCGGAGTTAAAGGGATACCCAAATCCGCAAATCTGATGATTCTCTTGACAAAATCTTGTTCTTGCTCCCTTGTTAATACTGTCTTTCGTCCTAAATCAAGTTTGGATTTCCCGCTCTTCAAATAATCTCTCAGTGTCCTTCGTGGAATGTTATCTGATTCAGATGCTTTGTATGTAGATAACGTGCCTGTTCGAACAGCAGCGACAGCTGCTTCTAAATCACTTTTTTTCCATGCATTACGTTTTTTCTTTTTAGACATATTGGGAACCTGTAACATAACATACAAGAAAAATAAATACGAGAATGCCCTGCAAAAAAATAGTAAAGCCGTCGTCGCTGGGGGGTCATTAAGATGGGAATAATACCTCACACAAACAAGACGGTTTAGCCGTTTAGAAGTTATTGTGGAACAAATAAACTCACATACATACTCACGTATACTTACTTGAATTTTTTGGTAGTCGCGTAGGAAAGTACAAAAGTGGTTAAATTTCACATTATTTGTCCTCAATATTTTTAAATGGTATAACTTAGTAATTTAGACTGCAAGGCTCAGAGCAATCTGCAAGGCAGGTTAGCCCACATGCACAATGTTAATTACGCCTATGTGTGAGGTAAATCCGCCTACGATAGCGTTTGGCGCGGGTAAATACGCCTAGGCGTAATTACCCGTCGTTCCCAATTCCAAGTAATGTTACAAAAAATTAAAACTAGTCATATATAATATGATTAACAAGCTGAATATGGATAAACAAATAGGTATTTCAAATAGTGAATACAAAATTTTAGGGAAAAATGTACGAAAAGAATAAAATCTTACCGAAAACCATCCGTTGTTCCCTGACAAAAATTGCACAACGTCCACTCGCGCCGATCGTCGCTTCACTACTAGATCGCGGTATGTGCGGGGTCACGGGGGAGGTTCGCAAGCGGTAAGGGACATAATCACCTTTATGCGTTCGCTATAAGATTTGTTTTTATGGTACATTTAACTAGGATTTCAGAGCTTAGGCGTAATTAGCTTACAGGCGTAATTCGACAGACCTACCTTATGTACAGAAATAGCTTCTTCATACATTCAATTATCCGGATTTTCGATTACCTACCTATCCGAATGCCTTATGACAACAATTAGTCCGGTTAATAGAGTTTCCACTGTATCATGTTTTTGTGACCGTATTTACTTTTTACCTGTTTTTTATTTCATCGCTTGCGTGCTTACCCATTTATTTAATAGACGCGATGGTAGACTAGACGGATGAGTCCAGTGTGACGGGTCAGATCGTCATCCACACCCTGGCTTTCGTAACACCACCGACCGACCAGAGTATACAAAAGTCTCTGATATATGATAAGTTTTAATGGTCCTTTGGATGTAGACCTGCACCATATCCTAAATAATGTATGAACTTGTAACCGTATGACTATATGAGATAGTAAGCTTGGTTCTATCATCCATTAGATAGATCCCACCAAATTATCAAGGCATTTCTGTTAAGAAAGGTTTTAACAATAAACATACCTAACCCAGAACCTGTATTCAACTATAGTGCCTAGCGTCTAGCCAAGCAAAATTATTCTGTGCCAACAGCTTCTTCCATAATCATCTACAAATCCTTTTACGTAGGTTTATACAACATGTCAACAGCATCAGCGACCGGGATTACATTCGGAGCCATTGGAATCACAGCTTTCCTTGTCATACTAGGCTTCGTTGTTTGGAAGAAGAAACGATTCCTCGGAAGCATGCCTGATGAAGGCAATGAACAAGAGTTGCAACGACTACCTACAAGATCTCAAGGGTCTACGAATAACCCACCGGGTTCACGTCAGGGGTCAACACACGAAAAGTCAAGGTCAAGGTCCCAGTCGTGTCAAGGTTCAGTGCACGAACTGCCGCAATCGAGTCAAGGATCAATCCACGATGAACCTATCCGTCGAATTCCCCTTCATGGGTCACAGTCGTTGACTCCGCAAAGATCACCGATAGCTAAGCATGTGCCAAGTGTTATCGTTGAGTCTCCTAGTCCTGCCGCATCACCTGTCATCTCTTAGAAGGAACCTCCTATTTCCTCTGAAGAAGATAACCGCTCATTGGTGTAACATATAAAAAAAAAATATCAAGTATTTCATCCAATATCAATCAGCCTCAGTTGCGTACTGGGCAAGTGTGTGTCTGAGGCGCAAGCGCAGGTTTGATGTTTGATTTAGACTTCCTTAAGCACAGATTATTTTATTATGTAAGAACTAATACAGACAGTGTTGTTATTAAGTATATACTCTAACTTAGTTAGGTACCTATGTAAAACTATTTTATTATATGAAATCATGTTTATTATTTTGCATGCATATATTTTTAGTCAAAGCAAAATACATAATTAATAATAAGTTTAAAAAAGTAAGTTTTCAATAGTAATAGTATAGTAGTGTAGGTATAGCAATATTATGTACCTATGTTTTAATTGGAGCTTTTAATTACATACTATTATTTATATTATTATGCATGGAGGTTGTACTATAATTAATCATACTATATTTTAAACATTTAACTAAATTTAAACTGTTCTTAGAAAACTTTATTTCAATATAGTCCTACCAACAGTACCCTCTAGGTTTTCGGAACTAGTTAGAGCAAACACACAGATAATTCCTATCTGTCACCCAGCTTTGTCCACCTATGTAAAATAAGGTGACAGATCGCACTTAAAGTTAGTTTTTGGTTGTTGATTACTAATTTAAGTGCTGGGATGGTTCAACATGCAAGCTATCCTTTCCATGTTGACTGAATAGACAGAGTGTGATGCGATGATGTTACGATTTGTCAGCAAAGTGTTATAGAGCTCATCTATAGACAGTCTGTTTTCACTTTCTTCCTCTTTAGGAGCACTGAAACAGGAAAATATCATGACATAATAGTTGTGTATTCAATAGATAGAATATACTGATTTTGTGAACCCTGCCAACTTTATTAGATAGAGATTAATCATAATGGATAAATAATGTCTTATGAGGACACACTATTGGCTTGTCATCTGCTGATTCTGCTAAATACAGATATGTTTATTTTTGTGGTTTTGTAAAATGATTTTCTATAAAAACATACCTGCAAGCCATCTCAAGAGCAGCAGCATGTTCCATCTCATCAATAGTTGGAGGACATCGGGGTAACAGGCCCTCAGATTCTTCTACTTCCACACGCCCATCCTGCAGTGGATCATTAATCTTGGCCGTATTACGCAGCCACATGTTTGGCACATCAGTACCAAGGTCATACATAAAACCTTGTTTCATTTTGTAGCCTTTGCGCTGAGCGAGAACAGCTGAAAGCACATTTTTGAGGAAGGTTTGTGTAGCCACTACCATGATATCAGCTGCTTCATCATCTACTCCTTCGAGGCCAACATCCCAGGCTGCTAGCATGAATCGACCCACGATTAGCGAGTGGTCAGGAAGGAAGACTTCCTAAAAAATATATAATTGTTAAACAAGGATCAAGCTTTTACATAAGATTTGTACTAATAAGTTATTTCTAACCTGTGCGGCATATTTGACACCATCACTGCCAGCGCCTTTGGGTGAACTAGGTGGCAAGAAGTCTCCAAGATCTACAGGATCAAAGTTTGACTTCTCAGATGTCCTAGAGCTCCGTTTGTGCCTTTTTACATTTTTACTTTGAGTTAACGCTCTCTCCTGAGCTATGGAGATAGATGTTTCCGCCAAGCCTCCTACTTTATTCAACAATGCTAGTAGAAACTCGTTGTGAAAATGCACTTGGTCCGAATTTAGCAGCTTTCTGGCTTCAGCATCGAATTCTTCTTTAGTGAGTTTCATCCGAAACCATAATTTCATTTGAGCGAAATATTTTGTGGATTTCTGATCCAAAACTTCATTTAGCTTTCGCCGAGCAATATTCAAATTATCTGCACTCATAATTAAATAAGATTCTTTTCAAATTAATAATTTATTTACAATTTTAATCTTGATTTTATTTTTGTTTGTTTACTTTTTTTTATCTATTCGAGAATCGACAGTTCGACACCCAAGAGAATGTAAGCACTACGTTTAACTGCACCCAACTCCCTTTACATCAATATACTCTGTGCGTGCACCCAAGAGAATATAAGCACTACGTTTACACCATGGAACTAATAAAATGTACTACCCTTTGACTATATAGGAACATATGTCTAGAAATCTTTGGTACTACCGTCTATCAGGCATGAGCACTTCAAACTTTTTTTATTTCTTTCGCCGCCTATAAGTTTTTTTAAATTGTCATGGAGTATGTGAAACTCTCCTATTTCCTATAAACTTATCCTATCTCTTGTTTTTTCTCCCTTTGTAGCGCTGTTATGCAAATTTATTACTGTGAATAAAATAAAGTTGTAAATAACATGTACCTACGTATTTATCAATAATATTTATTACATTTATTAGACATAAGTGTATTATATTAGTGTTGTCTGTGTTGTCCTATTTTATTCAGGATGTAATAACAAATCACCTTGTTACAAAATTATGGTCTCTCTCTTTTATACCGACCATCTTAAGTCTCAGATCCTCCATTGTCTTACTGTTTCAACCCTGTCGACATTGACATTGGCAAAATTGTGGCAAACCCGGCCACAGACGCCACAAATTAAAAGAAGAAGAAGAAAAATGTGAAACTCAGCCACAGACGATAAAAATTAAAAGAAGAAGTAGAAGAAGTGGGTATGTGTTGTGACACTGTGTCAAAAATTTTAATAACTAGGAATGTAAAAGCACAGACAGACGCAGGACAGACGCCAGTATTATTTAAAAAAAAAATTTTGTAAACAAACACACAAAACAAAAATAACTTTGATTGAGTGAGAGAGAACTTTGAGTTAAGTGAGAAGATTTTTTATTTAATTTAACCTAAAGTCATTTTTAACTAATTCTATCCCGTGAAAGAAATTGAAAATGGCTTTTTAAAATGCAGATTCTCGCAAAGTCATACAGCTCTAACCTATAGTTCACCCACCTGTAACTCCATAGCAAGATTAGCAAGGACAAAGAACACAACACTAGCCAAAGATTTCCGACAAGTATATACTCTAGCGAGGTATTTGAGGATCTGAACGGCAAATACAACTATGTCTACTTCAGAACTTGTGTGCCGAGTTTGTCTCGCTGGCGGCAATGTCGGTATTCACGCCATCGAGGACAAAAAACTCCTTGATACTTATGAAAAACTTACAGGAGTTCAGGTAGGTACTGACCTCCTACCCAAAGTTTTGTTAAATCCCCAAAAATCCAAGTAGATTTTTTGGGATTTGTGCTAACTTTGGTAAGTATTCAAGTGTAACCAACACTTGAATAGTAACTTGAATCACTATAAAAACAATAACCTACATAAACATAAACATAAACAGACATACCTATAAGATAACTATAGGTAAGTGTTCTATTTTTCAGTTAGACACAGAAGATGGCAGGCCTAACACTCTGTGCTACATCTGTGTCTCGCAGCTGCAGAGATGCAGCATATTTTCTTACATGGCACTCAGATCTGACGAAGTCCTTCAAGCCTTGCTCCGAGATAGTGTTATGGTAAGGATGAAACTATTCTTTCTCCATTAAAACATGATTTTTTATATTAACCAGAGTTTTCTTGGTTCTCTAATTTATATAAAACAAAGTAGAAGTTGAGATGAAAACTTTTGTATTATTTAGTAGTTCAACAGTAAAATGTATGACTACATTATGTGTTAAATTTCCAGATAAAATACAGTACCATTGCTGCACTTAAACTGGGAAATGCACTGTGTTTATTAACAACAACTGCTACAAGGCATGTTTCTACAGATGACTGTATAGACAACCAGGGGTCTCTGTGTGTCTCACATAATGAATATGTGTGTATGTATGACAGTATTGCAATAGCTGATGTTAAAGAAGAGCAAGTAACTGTGAAAGAAGAAGCAACTACAAAAATAGATATATTTAATGAAATCAACAAGAATTCACTTGTTGAAACTGATGAAACAGGTAACAGTTTAAAGAAAGAACAATCATCAAATGAAGATTTCTATTTGCACTGTGATAAATGCAAAAAGAAATTCAACCAACTAATGAATTTTAAAATACATTTAAAAACCCACACAGTAAAAAGTTCATTCACCTGCAAATCTTGTAGCAAAACATTCAACTACATCGGCCACCTGAACAGGCACATGAGAAGTCACATCAAGTCTTATGTGTGCGACAGATGCAGTAAAAAGTTTAAACTGAAAAGCGCATTTGAAGCGCACATGCGAACGCACACGGGAGAAAAACCATTCGCGTGTGAAGTTTGCGGGAAAACATTCAATCAAAAGTCGCATCTAAAAACGCACTCGCTGACCCACTCCGCAGACAAGTCTTACTCATGCTCTGAATGTGGCAATGCGTTCCGACAACGCGCCCAACTGGCATCACACATGCGTAGTCACACAGGAGAAAGACCCTACGCATGTGACCTATGCAACATGACGTTCTCACATCACACGACACTAAAGAAGCACAAGCGACTCCACACTGAAGTCAAATCTTACGCGTGCACTAGATGTGCCGTATCCTTCGAGCGGGAAAGCAGCCTAACAACGCACATGCGAGTGCACACGGCCGTGAGGCCACACGCGTGTCGCACGTGCGGTAGATCGTTTTTCGAAGCTCGTTATTTGAAAGAACACGTGCGTACAGTGCACTCCTCTGAGCGGGCTCACGTGTGCGCCTGCGGGAAGGCGTACAAGCGAGCTGAACATCTGAAGCAGCATCTGAGGACGTCTAGATGCGACGCCAGATTGCTTTCACCGACCTTTGCACCAGATTAGAACTTGATAGTGAAATATTTACATACCTAGTATAAAACAAAATAACTCTGAGGGCAGAGTCTGCCCGCGACCACGGTTGTTGCAACACAACCGAAACGTCGGGGAAATAAAAAGGTAAACGCGATAAAATCCCGCAAATATTATAAAAAACTAAGTTCTGATCGCGAAAGTTTAAAAAAGACTAAAATAACTTCCCTCTGTATATGTACGCTTGTGAGGTACGCTGTAGATCTTTTGAGCTACGCAACGGATTTTAATGCGATTTTCATCAATAGATACATTATAGTAATCCAAGAGAAAGATTTATGCATAAAATTAGTTTAGCACCAGTGTGAAGCCGGGGCGGAATGCTAGTTAATTATACATATTTGATGGCTATTGACAGTTGTTTAACTAAAATAAAGCCTGTCTCTTGTGGCTTAAAAGTTTACTGAGATAAATCATCATGACAGCCTTCTAATGTTCCCACTGCTGGGACACTGGCCTACTCTCAGGCGAGAGTGATTGGGTCTTAATCCACCACGCGGACTCAATGCGGATCGGTGAATGACACATGTCTTTCGAATTTTTAGTTCTTGGACATGCCGGTTTCCTCACGATGTTTTCCTTCACCGTATGAGAGCACTGGCATTGCGCACATAAATTTTTCGAACAGAAAAATCCATTGGTGCACGACCGGGTTTGAACCCACGACCTTCGGATCGGAAGGCGGGGTCACTACCACTAGACCACCGGTGCTCTCTTCTCTATTTATTTAATTTATTTATCTCAACTGAGATAAATAAATTAAATAAATAATGCTGGACAATCCACACAGCATCATCTAGCCCCAAAGTAAGCTGCTGTTAAACAGAGCTGTATTATGGGAACTAGATGACTGATATATATTTAATACAATACAATACATAGATAGATATTTTTTTATTATATATAGAAAATACCCAGAACACCCGGAACAAATATTTGTAGATCGTACAAACATTTGTTCCGAGGCGGGAATCGAACCCGCAACCTCTGCGTCGCAGGCGGACCTGCGCCCACCGCGCCACATTGGCCGTCAAGATGGACATTGTATTCAGTGATTTCCACCCTCAGGAGTTTCCAATGCATGTATCTGGTTTGACCAGAGTTCTACCTTTCCACAATTACTGGTTTAGAGACTAATTAAACAATAAAACTAATTTTATGTAATTAGTAATATTTAATAAAAGCAACTAACCCGCCCATAACTGAAACTAGAAATATACCCGAAAGCCTAGCTCCGTGGTTTAAATCCAACATGCACGCCGTTCATTGAGCGTAGAATGAGGTCGGCACACAACACTGGCTCAATCCCAGAAGGCAGCAGCTTAAAACGGCGGACCACTGCTGATAGTGTCACCTTCATTTCCATTATCGCAAACTTTTGCCCTGCAAAGAAAATAAATGTACAATTTGTTTGTGTAAAATCTGTGATAAAAAGTAAAGTAGGTTTCTACACAAAGTTTTCTAACATAATACAAATAATTAAACTCTATTGGTATTAGTAACTTGTAATAATGTACCTACTAAAAACTACTACTAACTAAAAAGTTCTTGGTACTACTAACCAATGCAGTTTCTTGGGCCGGCACTGAATGGTATCCAACTAAATGGGCTCTTAAGTGTTGCGTTTTCAAACCGCTCTGGTATAAATGCTAGAGGATTGTCGTACATTTCAGGGTGCCGTTGTAATTGCAGGATTCCCACAACGATGGACGTGTTTTTTAGCACTTTGACGTCCGCAATTTCTGAGAAAATGTATTGATATTATTTCCGGCCGGATCGACTTTTAGATTTTCGCAGTCAAAGTAATTTCCAGCTTTCATAGAGTTTATTGGAGTAAGCGCTATAGGCTATAGAGTCGTTTATTTACTTAAACATATTCCTTCAGGACTTTTAGGACCTACAGCCGTGGTACTTTTATCTGTTCTATGCTACGGCTAATAATACATCTCTCTGGTGGGTGTAACTACGTTTAATCTATCTAGTTAATTAAGTATATAGTATTGAACAGCAAAATTTGCGTTTAGGTAGTAGGTAGGTACTAATATCTGTTCTGTGATTTAGGTACCCAGAGGTACCAACCTATTCAATTCAAAAGTTCAATGGTTCATGTATCATCTCTACTCTGTGGTACGAGTTACATAAATTATGGTGTACTAGGTATATAATTAGTACCCTTTCCGGGTCTTTATACTAGTATCTACATAATTGTACCACTTTTGTAAACCTACGCCCGCGACTTTGTTCGCGTTTAACATTTTTTCATACAAAATCCATCTTTTAGCTATGTTCTCTAGGACTCTAGGTGTTAAATTTCTGGAATTCATTTCTTAGTACCTACCTACACCTTTACATAGGAACACACCCTGAAAATTTTAGATCACCAAGATTTACCGTTTTGGCTGTGCATTGTTTTTCAGTTAGTCAGTCAGTACCTAGCGCAACTTTATACATTTACCTAGTTATGCAGAAAATCACATAATTTATTCAATTTACATGACATGACATGACATAGCTGTTGCATGTAAGCAGGTAGTTTTGCGCTGCGATAATACTAGGTGTACCTAAGTACCTTACCTATTAAAACACATACTTGTACAAACGGTACCAGAGTTGTAGAACGGAATTAACATTATTTTTGTGTTTCTCAACTCGCACCATTCGTTACCAGTACTTTCGGTACCAGTTGTAGAACGACTAAGATGAGTGTAATTATGGCAGCACGATGCCGATGCATACTTAACTCATACATAATTCACTTTAAATTAGTTTATAAATGGTACCTAGGTTAATATGTGGATCTTAGATCATAAGTGGAAAATGATGAGGACACCTTTGCCTAGCAGTGGGTAGGTATGCAAAGGTCTTTCGTCATTTCCCACTAAGTATGAGTTGAATAAAAATTATAAATCATAAGTAATTGCTGTTATTAGTTACATACAATACTAACAGCTACCTATACCTATTTATATTTATATGTACTACTTTTATTATTATGGTCAGAGCCAAAGAGATAAATTAACGATTACTACTTATACTTATACTTACCTAGATAATCGTTGCACCCCAAGACGGCCTCGGTGGCGCTATTCTGTGGTGGCGCGGTGCGGTGGTTGAGAAGCGAGAAGTTGCAGGTTGATCCCTACATATTTTTTCCCGTTCTGGGTTTTTTATGTAAGTATTGTGTAAAAATTACCGCCAATATTAATTTAATTATTAAATGACCTACCTCCATAGTAAATATCTCAGTATTTCATGGTGTACCAATTAAAAAATACTACCTACTTCTAAGTCAGTGCGACTGTATTTTTTTTTGTAGCGCCACTACCAGAACTAAAGTACCATAACGGGAACCTATTAATGAGAAGTTTAAAAGCAGTATGTAAGTAGGTGCCTAACTAGCAATTACTTAATGAAAACATAATTTTTATAGGTTGCTTTGGTAAGGTAGTACCTACTAATATCTGTTTTGTGGTAGTAGGTAGGTAGGTACTGTCCTACCGTAAAGTTTGTTAAAAGCCGTTAGTAAAAAAAAATATTAACATATTTGCAAGCGTGAGAAGCACCTACTCATTGTGTGAGAACTTAATTTTAATTTTAAATAAAAACTTCAAAAACAAAAAATAAACAGACGAAAAGAAACTGAAAACAAAACAATAATTTATAAACCTGGTAAAATCTTAGTTTAGGCACAAAACAGTTAATAGTAGGTACAACGTTTTTTTTTTTTTTGTAACTTTATGAGCTTAGTTATTTCAGATTTAATATATTGTTTTTCGACGGTTTTAAACAATACATTTACTTACCTGTATCTCTAGCGATGTATCTCTCTATAAATGGCACGGATGGGTATAGACGAAGTGACTCTTTTATTACTAGTTCTAAGTATTTCATTTGTTTCAGGTCCCTGTAATAAAAAAAGTAATCATACTTATATAACCTACTTAGTTTGTAAACAAAGCTATAGATGAAAGTGATAGGTATGTAAAGACTAGAGAGCGTTTTCACACCGGCACAATGCAGTGTTGTCACAGAGATCAGTGGTGTCGAGAATGTATGAAACCCGAAAAGCTCATTGTCTTGTAGGACAGCCGTGGCGTGTTGTGTGTGGTCAACACTTTCAAACATTGTCCTAGATGCTAATGCTAGTACCATTCAGATAGTGTCTTCACAACAGGTTTATTTGTAATTCAAAACGTCCGCCATTACCTGCTATTCGGATTTCAGCGAAGTTTCATGTTGTGTACTTGTGGAGTGTTTTTTCGCGTGACCAAAGTTTATGTGCAATAAGATTACAAGCAAGCAAGCTCCAAAAAGTAGTAGGCTATAGACGCTTACAATACCACCTTGCCGGCTAACATCCTGCGACATAAAATATCGAATGGCAAGTCACTTCTCATCTCCTACTTACCGGTGTCTGCGCTGCTGTCACACACTGTCACACTATTCGAACCGGAACACAGTCATTCATACTACATGGCGGCAGAAACGTAGCCTCAGCCACCCTTAGCCTGAAATTGGCATAGGTAAAAACTTACGAATAACTTGGAACTCTGTTCAAATCGTCGCCTAGGATTTCTTGCTGTTCTTTTAGAATCTTATTTTGAACTTCTTCATTATTTGAGATACAGTAGAGGCAGAACACTATGCCGGATGTTGTGGTGTCATGGCCCTGAAAACATGAAAATGACGTAAAAACCTACCCTATTGCTATTCGTCCTCAACGGAATATTGATTCAGATCGATTTTCAATACCGTAACTAGATCTCAGATTAAAAGATAAAGATAAGTTTATTTGTTCTCTAAAAACATGTGGCGGTACAATTAGTAATAATGCTTAGATGTACAACTCCTAACAAAGTTCTTATTCCCGTAGATTATTAGGTAGGTAGGTAACTATATATCGTTTTACCTGCACATATCGAACGTGTCTGTGAGTGAACGGGTTTTATATAAATACGAGAGATCTAGTTACTGGTGGTACTTTTTTAATTAAATTTTTTTTTCGGGTGTTGCATAATCTTAGGACATATTTTTAGGACTTTAGCACAATTTTTGTTACCAATATTGAGATTATTCGCGCGAGCTAAATGAGTTTGGAATGAGCCGGTTGTTCAACTTTATCAACGGGTTAATAGGCCGCGTGAAGATGTCGAAAAGCACAGCACTATGTTTGTTCGGTCATTTTTATTCTTCTGGAATCATGCAAGGACCTCTTCTTGGCCTCATCTCTTTCATTCACTTTATGAATCTTTGACGCAAATAGGTTTTATCATTTTAGGTGGTATTACTAGGATTTTTAAGTGGGTGGGTTATTTTTTTTATAGGTGGGTTGCCCACATATTAAAAACAAACTAAAAAAAATAACAAATATCATATCATTTTGGGTTTTATCTAAATTCTAGGATATGTTTGTAGGTAAGGTACCTTGTGTACGGAAAAAAACAGGCAAGTCGGTAGACAAATTGTTTTGGTGGAATGGCCTTGAGTTACTCATATTCGTAGGTAAAAATTATAAAATTACCGTACCTAATAAATATTTTGTTGGTCTCTGTCTGCAGCTCTATTTACCTTTTTATTTAGCGATGTCGCCGTTTTTTTAAACTAAGGTATTGATTGATGAGATAAATTTAGAAAGCACCATAAATATTACTTCGACGATCGATGTGGCGCGACGGGCGTTCGCCTGCGACGCAAAAGGTTGCGGGTTCGATTCCCGCCTAAGGACAAATGTTTGTACGATCTGCAAATATTTTGGGTGTTCTGAGTATTTTCTAAGTAAGAATAATAAAAATATCCATCTATGTATTGTATTAAATTAATATCAGGCATCTAGCAGGTACCAATAACACAGAAGCCCTGCTTAGCTTGGGGCAGGATGATGCTGAGTAGAGTGTAGCTGTATGTCCAGCAATATTTATTTATTTATAATTACAATTATTTATTTATAACCTTGTTCGATCCCGACATGTGCCATCGACCAATCCGCATTGGACGGTGAAAAATAATAACCCAATCACTGGCTTGACAGTATAGATACTTATAAGGCCATAGGCTAGTCCCAGCAGTGGGAACATACACCTACCTAGGAAGGCTGTTATAATGACTTACCTCGAACATAAAGGTATCCACTTCTTCTCTAATACTCTCGTCGTCAATTTTGACTCCGTCTATTTCGGAGAGCAAAAGCATATCCAGAAACGCATTTTTATTTTTTATTCCTAGAAGTACAAAAAAATTAGTGCACCTCATTGAGACGTGGACGTGTAATTTCACCGAAAACCATACTCGCCGGCACACAGCAATGTGATCAGTGTAGCAGAGAAGTGGTAGTAGATTAGTGGTACCTACTTAGTATAACTTAGTAGATACTTCCCCGGACGAGCTCTATCACAAATAACTCTATTGAATTAAATAACTCAAGAATAGATTATGTATGACCTTAGTACCAAAATACCTATAAGTTTTTTTTTATGTCAGCAGGTGACAAGACAAGACAATCAAGGCCCCCACCTGATGTTAAGCACCACGCCTGACTATTTATTACTACTCTGTGCTATTACAGATGCAGTATCAAACGAGTAGTTACGATAAACATATCCACAACCACAACCACAATAATAATTGTGTGTATACCACCTAGTAACCTACCACCAACTTGTTTATACTTAAACATAGGTAAGTAGGAACCTAAACGAGTTTAGATTTTTATACAGATTGCAACCGTACCATCCATCGATTCACCAAGTAATTTGCTCACCCATTTCCGCCTCTGAAGGCAAACTAGTAACGTTATTTCTTTTTAATTCCTCTCGCCGAGCTTCGATGACTTTGGTGGTCTGTCCTTTCAGTACGGCCAGCGCCTTATTTTGCCGCGTCTTGTACGGCGACACATTGAAGAAGACCTCTTCGGCAACGAAGGGGTTTCGGATTCGTAGCGAAATTATGACAGTTAAACTGAATAATAATAAAATCTTATTAAAATCGAGCAGGATTCTTTCGGTCACTATCCTTTTAGGACGTCTGACTGGGACAACTATCGCTATTGAAATAACACTTTAATAGTTATATTAGTACACGATATTGGTAAGGCATCTCCTCAAACTAAAGTAGGTAATATACTTATGTAAATATTAAAGTTCGCTAAAGCCTTGCCATAGGGTGGAGTTACCTAGGGTCACCCCTTTGGGAATCGATGAACCTGAGTTATGTTGATACTCACTCTTCGATAGCCTTTACATAATTCGATTCACTGTTCTTCTGGGCATTAACTGATACTCCCATGATGGATTCTGAAAGGGTAAAGAATTAAAGTTGTTAAATTTTTAAAGTAGAGTAGGTACACTATAATAATATTATAACCTAGGACTACTAGGAAGTGGAAAATGTTGTGTGTTTGTAAGCCAAGGTCAGCTGCGGTTTAGACCGGTCGTTCACTCACTGCAATAAATGGTACGTTCATGGGCACTATTCCATTAACTAGGCAAAATACTCGCTTGACTTGATATTTTAAGGTAAATATTATTTTGTCAAGGTATTTTTCTGTTTGTTAACTTTGTTATTAAGGCAGCGGCAATGTATTGTGCTTTTTAACTTTTATTTAATTCCGGGACTGGGTAGTGCCTACAGACAGAGGTCAAAATGTCTGTGAGGTGAAAACTCGTTGTGTGTCCTTTGTCATTAGTAAAAACAGGAGACAGTAGACAGAAAAATATTATAAACTTGCGAGCACAAACTTTTAAATGTGAGCTAGGTAGGTACCTACATAAAAAAAAATCCTACAGGTATTGAAACAGTCTTGAATATGAAATAATTTATTTGGATAAGGATTAATATAAAGGTATGGAATACATGGTCTGATTTGGGTCGGCATTTATATTAACTTTTAAAATGTAAAAAAGTAGTTATAGTTACCTAACTACAATAGTTGGACATATGTTATCGCTGACTTTTTTGTAGATATCAATATGTTCTTTAATATTGTAGAAATTTTTTTTGTTCTATTATCAATAGTTTCCGCAGGGCATGCGATGAAATACAATATTTATACATCTTGGGTTACATTATTGAAGTTTTAGTAGGGATCCCTATTATTTTCTAAAATAAACTATAGCCTATGTTACTCAGGGATAATGTAGCATTCTAATAGTGAAAAAAATTTTGAAATCGAACCAGAAGTTTTTGAGTTTATTCGTAACAAACAAAAATACAAAAATACAAACATACAAATCTTCTCTCTTCATACAATAATATTAGTATAGATATAGATATATATATATATAATTTTCAAAGGTTTTGTTGTTTTATAACGTGTTGTATAAATTTGTTATTAAGATAAATTTCGTACCTAACATATAACTTTTTTATCGTGAAACCTTCTTAGACAAATTCATTAGCTTTTTAGGTGCCCCTGCCTGCCCACTAATACTATTACTCTGTGCTAATACGACGTTACGTTACTTAAGTAGGTATTTAGTTAACTATGATATAGGTAGGTAGTAGGTACTTATTGTGTCAGTAGTCAGTACCTAAGTAGAGGGCGATAAAAAAATAGTATTTTTTTTTTCGTTTTATTTTATCAGTAGGTACCTAGGTAATTTTATTTAAATTTATTTCATTTAGACATTGAACCAATTAGGAGTAGGTAGGTACCTCAGACAAATGTTCTAATTTGTCTGAGGTAGGTACACATAGAAAAGTCGTAGAGCCACAAAATAAATCGGAAAGAAATATAAAAGTAGTCTCTCACCTGTAACGTTGTCAAGTGCTGTAAGAGCTATTAGAGGAAACAGATTGATAAAAGTCTCATTTTCTGTCAGTTTGGCGATCTTGTCTGTCAATATTTTCCCATTCTGACAGAATACTGGTAGAAAGTTTTGCAAGATATTAAAATGAAAAGCAGGGGTCAAAAACTTTCGGTGTGTTCGCCATCTTTGACCTGGAAAAAAGGCATTCTCAAAATTCATGTTAATCAGGATTCATTGTTTTATTTTTCCACAAGCGTGGTTAAAACAATAATTAGGGGTCTTACCAGAACTTGTTAGAAGGCCTTGTCCTAACCAAGGTCTTACAAAATTGTAAGATTTTCCTTTGATTATTAATTCCGTGCTTGAAATAAGGGGCTGCAAAAACATCATTTTATTTAACTAGGTATCTACTTACAACTAGGTACTTTCAATACCTTCTCATACTTTAATGATAGGTACATTTACGGACAAAATATTGAAAAACCCCTTGGATAGGGGATCCAAGGGGATAGTCATATTCTTGAAATTATTACATTACACGCGCGTATGCACTAAAGTGCCAGCCAAGCCCAAAGCTCTATAGCTTCAAAAGCAAATCGATCAAAATGTACTTATGTACCTACCTACCTACGCGGTCAAAGTGTATACCTCAATATATTTTGGATGAGTGATGAATAAGTAACGGCTCGAAAAAAGGTGTATTCTGAGTACACCACCATATTCATCTGCAAGACTGAAGACTCGGTCAACGAAGTCTGTAAAAGAAAATTGCAAATTTTCAACTGAGGCCGTAAGCCGTGAGTTCCTTCCTTCCCTATTGTGCCGCCGGCGCCGCCGCGCCGCCGCGCCGGCGCCCTAGGCACGTAGGTACTCGTAGTAGGTAAGAAATATCGAAGTGAGATGAGAGTGACCTCGGTCAACGTCGAATCCTTTGACTTTAGACGTATATAGAAATCTTTGGTCGAATCATACCTACTACTTGGTGGTAGGACTCTTCAGCAAGAGTCCGTCTTGGTAGGTACCACCGCAGTGTCAGATATTCTACCTCCAAGCAGCAGTGTGCAAGCATTACTGTGTTTAGGTTTGAAGGGCACTGTAGCAAGTGAAATTACTGGGCGAAAGGGACTTAACAACAATGTCTCGGGGTGATAAGCGCAGTGCAGTGCCACGCAAATACTTAAAAACTTTAAGCTTTGGGTGGCACTGCATCTGTAATAGTCAGGATGGTGCTTAACATCAGGTGGGCAAGTGGGCACCTTGACTGTCATGTCACTTGCTGACATAAAAAAAACCTACCTTAAGCCATCTTAGCATACCATTACATTGACAACAAGTTAAAAAAATTGAGCAGTCTACGACACCACCTTACGAATTAAGGTCATGTAAATAAAGTGAGTAGAGGCACAGAGTAATATTACTCTGTAGTAGAGGTACCTCCGTTACCCCTGTAATTTGAACTATTATCATAGTGATAAAGTAGTTTGACGTTGAATAAAGAGCTTGGTCAACGTCAAACTAGGTACTCGCCTAACTTCGATTCGATACACTACTCACAGCGTCACACACAGCGCTCGCCAAGAAATGAGTTCACAACAAACTCTCCGGTAGGTATAGTATACACCATATACCTGTAGGTATACCTACCTACTCAAAGAATAGAATTACTTACAATTTTAAATTTTAGGAAAATTTAATTGATCTTTAGACGATTCTCATTGTTTAGAGGTAAACTCTGGTCTCGCGTGAATGTAAACCTGCAAAAAAATCGACCCACCTTAATTTTTGGGGTTGTCGACTTACCTCTAGATACCTATATTTCTGTGGACTCACCTCAGTTTTTGGGGGAAAAATCTGTTGTAAGAATTGAAAAAATAAGTTTAGACTATTTCTCTAATCTACAAAAAGTACGACGAGCGGAGGTCAATAAAAAAGGGTTCCGTTTTTTTATCCAGGCGTATGGAACCTTAAAAATTTAAATTCAAAGACTTACGTGCAGAATCCCCAAGGAATATTAGGCCATTGCCGATCAATGGCAAAGGCAGGGGTCCAGGCACGTTCATCCTCTTGCAGTCACTCAATAACATCACCCACGATATTAATATTATAATGATAAACGCTATCAAAATTAAAAAAAACATTGTGAGTTGCGTAACTTTACGAAATGTTTTTATTTTAGCAGTCTACCTATCTAGTTGTTTTTATCTGCTTGCGCGAACACGTGTGATTGGTTCGTAAAACAGGCTGATTATGAACAATTTAAAAATTGTCTTTTCTATCTTGCCTTGTATCTAGTTGTAGTGTAGCTTTACCGTGATGACTATAATAGTCGTAACTGCAGAAGCTAAGTACCTACTTAGGTAGGTAATAATTATGACGATCCATTGCGTGCTATGGTCTATTTTAATCACCTTTTTATTATTAAAACTACTTACTCGCCATAACAATAACATCTAGGATACCTACTTCTTCTTAGGTAGTTATATAATTAGATAGGTAGGTACTTACTTAATAGTATATTTCTAATTTATGCTTTTACAAGAATTATTTATGTAGGTAAATAAAAGCTTGTTTAGGTAGGTAGGAAACTTCCTAATAAGAGGTAAGGTAGGTACACAGAAGTTGAACTTCTGTAGGTAGGTATGTAATAGTCTAATAGAGGTAGGTAGTTGGGTTGATGGTGCATATAATTAGGTATATATAATAAGTAAGTATTACCTAAGGCCCATTTACACGATTGAATAATTCCATGCTTGAATTGAATTGTCTTGATAAATCGATTCCAAAACAAATGTTTGACCATGGAACAAATAAGTACCTAGGTAGGTATACCTAGTTCTCTCGGCGGATCTAGGCTTCCGTGAAGTTAGCCGTTTGTGATGCGCAAAGACAATTTAGTTCTAAAAAGCTCCATTGCGCATCGAAACGGCTAACTTTACGGAAGCCTAGATTCGCCGAGGGAACTATACCTACGAAAATTTGTGTTTGATATTTTGCTCTGACAATTAAAAAAAAGCAATTCTTGCAATGTAAATGGGCCTTTACTATAGTGAAATAAGGCTTTAGTCGCTTTGGTGGTAGGTATATAAACTACCAAAATATTTTCAATAGTACCACAGAGTAATAATAGTACATGTTAAAATACCTCCATCAATTTAAAGAATGCCAATATTTATTATTATTATTAAGTTAGGTACGTAATAAGTAATTAATAATTATCTACATATTAGGCATCTATCACAAGTAATGTCTTTCTAAATTTTGGACAAAAATATTTTTGTCGAGTGGAAAAACCCATTGGCTTGACCGGTTACAAACCCACGTACATGTTCAGAGAGCAGTGCCACAGAACACCTTTGTCAAAGAACAGATATTATTCCCTCAGCACTTTAGCTTTCAGCGATGATGACGCTGACTCAACGTTCGTGTGATGTGATGCAAGGCACAAATCAGCTCAATAGTTCCTCAGAATAACTTTTTCAGTTAAGTAATCTATTTATGAATTTCTGAGCTTACAGTCTTTGAACACTTTTGTGTTGGGTATCTTTGAACACTTTTTTTTGTTTTTTTTTTCTAAACCACTAAAGTGGCAACCAAGAATGCGGCCCGCTTGATGGTAACCGGTTACCGTAGCCTATGTACACTTGCAACATGATCGATATCACTTGCGTATGCTTGCGTGTTACCACCATAAGGCGATAAATGGAAAGTCTCATGTGCCTGTAATTTCACCGGAAACCATACCCTTCGAACCAGAACACAATGCGAGTATTATTGCTTGGCGGCAGTTGATGACAGTATGAATTATAGGTAGGTACCATAAAGATCGATTAACTATGTTTTATTGTTAATTATGAGTGTTGTTTTATGCCCAAGTCTAGGTATAAATTATGATGATTAAAAACAAAATGTGTAAGACAATTTGTGATAGTTTTTTCAACGACTTTTAGATAGTTTTGAACGGGGTCCGAAAATCCTTTAATATTGGCAAAATATATGCGTATTTTGAATGAATACAGTAAAATAAATCTGTCAAACTATGTCAACATGTCCTACTGAACAAATTTCCATTTACTTAACTATTTGTACAAAGGGTAAAAAAAACTGAGATTTTTTTTTTTCATTTGATTTTAAAATTTTCAAAACTTTAAGAAAGTTGTCAATAATATCACATTATACTACTTTAAAATTGTGTTTGGCTAAAATTCACAGATAAACTAATTATAGATAGTCAAAGTTACTAAGCGATTTTTACCCAACATGACTGTATTATTAGACTGAAAATTATTATTCTGAGTACACTACAGAATAAAATACTGACAAAATAAATGATTTGACAGATTGATTGCTTTCTTTAATGGGCAACAAGTTTCCGGATATGTTGCTAGGCAACCCTGTTTTACTTGACAGTGATAGTTTTGTTTAAGTTTGTGTGTGTGACAGATAACAAATGGCCTTTAAACAGAACTAAAAAAAGAAACATAAAAATAAATAGAGCTTCGTTTCGCTAACCGTTGATTCGTTCTGAGTTCTGTCTGCTAAACCAGCTAGGAAAATACCTAAACTGATTATAAACTGGCGTCAACAAAAATGTCTACTGTTTTATTACAGAACGCGCTAAAAGCGAACTCGGTTGTAAAAGGTATGTTTTTAGTTTGAGATTAGAGGTTTCTCAAATTTTTCCTGCGTTTCACTTTTTTGCATTGACGATAAAAATCTTTGCTCTAATGTTTCATTTCAGAATTTGTCCGTAATGCCAGTAAAAAGACCGGTGGTAGTACGCAAAACACCAACTGTAAAGTAAAGCCTAAACGAAGAGGATGGAAGGTGCAGGACGGGCACAAAGTACAAGCAGGTCATATGCTTGTTACGCAGCGCACTGCGCGGTTCCATCCTGGATTGAATGTAAGATGTACTTCAGAGTTTGCATGAATAACACAAATTACTGCCAGCTGATCTCGGCTGTCGTAAAGTTAGCCGTTCCGATGTGAAATGGAGCTTTTTTTAACTACATTGTCTTTGCGAATCACAAACAGCTAACTTCATGACAGCCGAGATCCACTGGTTGTACAGTGTACCTACTCATCATCATAATATCAACCAATAGACATCCACTGATGGAAAAGGGCTCCCCTAAATTATGACCAATCTGGAGCTTTCACTGGTTTTATTTAAGGTTGACGACCTGCTTCACTCGCAAAATATACACAGATATCTGAACAAACTCATTAATAAAGTTTACTAGATTATACTTACGTGAAACATTTTGTGTTTTGTAGGTTGGCTTTGGCCGTAACGGAACCCTATTTGCAATGGAGCCTGGCAAAGTAGTAGTCACTTGTGAGAAGTTTGATCCAAAATGGGATCATACCTGGGTGCAAAGATTGTATGGTGGTCGAACACAACAAACTATTCTAAAGAAATACTATAACATTATACCTGAACCCCAACATCAAAGATTCAAGCTTGTTGATGAAGTGTAAAATTTATATGGTTAATTATTAGGTTTGTTATTTTTTATAGATTTAGAATAAAATAGGTATTGCAACAATATACTGTATTACTGACCAGACACGAAAATGGACACCATAGACAAAATAATCATTCATGCTCAAGACTTAGTAGTGTGAAATCAGTTCCTCATAGTCCATTCAATAATTCATTGTTGAGCTAGGAATTGTTTTTTTTTCTCTAAAAGCGCCATCTGTGCAATTGGTTATGTACTTTATGGTGGACCAAATTTGGTTTCATTCACATAAAGAGAACTCAACTAGTAGAAACTAATTACTGAAGATGACGCACCGATCACGTCGGTCGGAACGTAGAAATCGTCTAATGGCAGGTATCCACCCACCAAAACGAAGCGGAGAGCGGAGCCGTAGCCGAGTCAACCAATACCAATCGTGTCAAAAGTGTGATTCGTTGTAGAAGCTCTACTTCAGTGATTAAGGTCATTAAAATTTTTAAAATATTAGGTAATAAAAAATCTTAGATCAACTATTTTATAACTGCCTCTTCTCATGTAATTTAATAAATAATCAATGCTATTAATAAATAGGTAGTAATAATAAAAAGTGGCAATAACAAAATTATGAGACAGCGCCATTTAGTCCTAAACTAAGCGAAGCTTCTACTAGGTATTTAACACAGAACTATAATAATAATAATAATAATAATATAATAAAAAAAGCCTTTATTCGCTGACCAATATCTGCAATATTTAAAGTTTCTAAGTACCTACTTATGATTTTATATACATATATATATACACATAGTATTCATTATATACATAATGAATACTATAAAAAATAAACTAAGTGTTTAGCAATCAGTTTGTTGGTCAGGTTGTCCTTCGACATAGGCCTCCCCTAGTTTCTTCCACTCATCTCTGTCACGACTCACGAGTTAGTCATAACACAGAACTGTATTTACTTAAATATTCGTTCTGTGGTAGGTAGGCGTAAAAACGCGATAGAGCCGCGCGGGACAGCCTGTTCCGCGCGGCTCTATCGCGTTTTTGCAGTTTATTATGCTATCCGGATGAGTCAATTTTTCAAAGCCAATGTGTTATTCCAGGACTTAAGCCATTTTAGCATCTAACTGATAACAAACATTCACACAACAACACAAACACACAAAGACTTTATAATTAGGTAGATAGATATAATTAGAAGGAATAAATCCGTAAATATTTAGTAAATAATTGTCTACTTAGTTTGTCTAATTGTATCTTATATTTAAAAATGAATCCCTGTGCATTAGTCTCGGTAAAACTTGAGAACGGCTGGACCGATTTGGCTAATTTTGATCTTGAAATGTTTGTAGGAGTCCAGGGAAGGTTTAAACGGTGATAAATTATGTAAAATGGAAAAATTGCAAAAAAAATTATGCGAGTCAAACCGCGCGGGATCTACTAGTTCTTAAATAATTGAAATAATATTGTGTAATTTACTACTAATAAATAAATGTGCCTCACACGATAATTTTTAATAGGTAAGTATGTAGAATCACTTAGACCCAGAGCAAATATTTGCAGATCGTGCAAACATTTTGGTCCCGAAGCGGGGATCGAACCTGCAACCTCTCACTTCTCTACGAGAACTTTGTGTTGAATTGAAAGAGCTTAAATTAACTTTGAACGGACTGTACCGTACCTACATAAGTTACGTTAGATTGTCCTTTTAACTAAATAATATAGTTAAAATACTTCTAAAATGTCATTGCGTCGTCGTGTGATATATGTAGTTAGCTAAAAAGGTACCAACCTTTTTTTTTTTATACCTCTAAAGTGGCAACCACGCGTACCGCCCACTTGATGGTCAGCGGTTACCGTAGCCTATGTACGCATGCAACATCATAGATATCACTTGCGTGTTACCACCCTGAGACTTTAGATGGCAAGTCTCACCTAGGTACCTATTTCGGTTTCGCAATAACCCATGCAATAAACAAAATTATGCCTAATTTTTACAGTCGCACCTCTAAAAGCGAACTGGGTGCATGAAATATGAAGAACGTAGAGAGCCTGCGAGCTAAGGACAAATTTTATTAGGCCAATAAATATCTCAGTACGATAAATCATGAATTATTGCCAGCTAGCAACGGCAAGGGATTTAAAAAAGAAAAATGTTTATGTTTGCTTCTATGTGCGCTGTTTGATTCCAGGGTTTAAAGAGTAGTAGAGTTCTTTGTGATAGAGCTCGTCCGGGGAAGGACTACCACCATACCTATTGCTGCCGAAAAGCAGAAATGCTTGCATTGCTGTGTTTCGGTTCGAAGGGTATGGTTTCCGGTGAAATTACAGGCACAGGAGACTTTCCATCTAACGTCTCAGGGTGGTAACACGCAAGTGATATTATGATGTTGCATGCGTACATAGGCTACGGCAACCGCTAACCATCAAGTGGGCCGTACGCTTGGTTGCCATTTTAGTGATTAAATAAAAGGGTTTTATTTTATACCAAAGAACCATCAGAGAATTCTATAATCTATGTACCTACTAATATTTTAAAGAGTAAAGGTTTGTATTTTTGTTTCTTGCGAATAAATAAACTCAAAAACTACTGGTCCGTTTAAAAAAATATTTCACCATTAGAATTTAGCATTCTAATGGTACATTATCCCTGAGTAGCATAGGCTATATTTATTACTAGCTAGCGACCCGCCCCGGCTTAGCACGGGTAGGGTTTCTTTGCACAAAATATACATAAAAAAAAAACTATAGGTACATTTTTTTTTTTATGTGTGGAACCTATCCCTTAAGTTTGTCAGGTTGATAATGAATGACCCTGTACAGGCAGGTACAAGTAGGTACATACCTACTTACATTACGTTCATGGTTCAGATGTGTAACGAGAGTGAAATAAAAACTCACCTGACTGAGCGGAGATTGGCGATTTTCCGGTTCTGAAATGACGTCCGTCCGGCTCGACCGGTCCGGATGTTGACCGGTGCAGGTGCCGGACAGCCAATCACTGGATAAAGGAAAAATTGGCTCTTTTCTATTCAATTTATCGAGAGAAGTGATAAGAAGTAGGTACCCCAGACTCTAGAAGAGAAGTCTGAAAAAATCTATATCAAAAGATTTTGCTGAGGTTCCTTTCTCACACTGAAAGTTTGCCGATACGAGGACAGACTAGGTTTACTTTTTAGGGACGTTACAGTGGACGTACAGTTGCTAAGTAAAATGAAACATCTAATAACAGGCATATAACATAATAGGTAGGTATAAATATGTCACAGAACAGATTATAGTACTATATTATGTATGTAGCTTGCTAGAACTTCCTCAAGTGATCTATGAAGGTACACATTCACCTGTCGCCTGTCCCGCATTATTCTCTGTCTTTTCTCATATCTCATTACAAAACAAACGCGTTTCATAACGACACCAAGAAGGCATTAAGCTAGGAATATTCTTCGCTCTCCATATTATGCGGGGTGATGATCGCAATGGGAGCAATTGAAAGACGCTACTAGTCGTTTACGATCTAAACCTTTTGCGTGATGCTTTCGAGAAAGCTGTAAAATCTGATGGTAATATTCGGCGGTTTTCGTATCTGAATGGATAACAAATTGGCCCAATTTACATCATACCATTCATACGCACCGTACAGAAAATGCTAGGTAGGTTACCTAGTTTTACTTAACTTGGTCAAAAGAAAATCACTGATGGTTTTGTAGAGCAATGAAAATGTATTCGAACATAAAATAGTTTAGGTTCCCTCCCACTTATGAGATAATTATGAGATATATTTCTTTTCAGCTTCCCTATATAGGTAGTGTAGGTAAGGATTTGTCTTGAAAATCTTGGAGTTTATCTTGTCATTTATTAGTTATCCTGGTTGGAAACCGAAAACGCAGCGGGCAAAAAAAAACTATATGTCTAATGAGTAAGAGTAAATAAATGAGGTAGATACCTCTCGAATGGAATGAAAATCTCTTTTGGAATGGGAATGAAAAATGAAAATACAAAACTTTCGTTTTCCATTCCCATTCCATCAAATTCTTGACTTCCCGTCTTGTTTTTACTAGTAGAACTTTTAAAATAATAAATTATTCGTAGTAGGTACTTATTTACAAGGAGGATCGTCCACTTCTTTTATTCTGTACATATGTACCTAGCTTCTACGGTACTTAAATAAGTAAGATAATTAATTTTACTATTCGAGTAAAGAAAATTAGTGTCAGCGATAATGGGGCACCTTTACACAATACCCATTAGCAGGTTTTTTAAATTAATTGTTATAGAAAACTGTGTGGACCAACAAAACAGTTTTGTTCGTATGACCATGGGGTATTACCTCATAAGTACATAAAATTAAGTACCTATAATAACTAACCTTCTTGATTCCTAGTGAAAACTTAAAAACAAAATGTAGGTACATAATTTGGATGACGCGTACAGAAACTATAGCAATTTGAATTGACCAAGGTGCTTAAGGTGCCAGTAACTAGTGCTTTTACCTATTCATAAAAATGTAGGTACCCTACTTGCATAAAACCTGATATTACGAAAATTATGGTGGAAATAAAATATTAGATGACAACGGATGCAATTCTTAGGCCTCCCCTTAGTTAAACTCGCCGCCATTTTTTTAATCCATCTGAACGTGTTTTATGAAAGCCCAAATTTATCGGTATAAAAGTTTTAACACGGAGTTTGGTGTAGTAAACATTAGACCTATGCAACGGGTCTTTTAATATTAGTGCAAATAAAAATGCTCTTTGTCATTTACGCCCATGCAGACAATTAGCGCCCAACCATCATTTTACTGGGCGTTAATAACCAAATTACACCGTTTTGGAAAATAATAGCATAAGTCGACGCAAAATATTCAAGCAATAGTATAATAACTTTACTTGGAACAAAATATAAGAAAGAAACCATAAAAAACATATGATTTCGTCGCAGCACTTATTATAACAGCGTGGTACGCCACTGATCAATCCGCCATAAAAGGTTGAAAACCAATCAGAATTTTGAACCTTATTGGTAAAATTTTACATTGAAAACTTACCTATGACGTCATTACTGTCAAAGACTTGGACGCGTTTTGGCGTGCATTTTAAAATTCAAATTTATATAGCTTTTTTACTACAAAACCATTAAACCATTAATTTCAGAAATATTATGTTATTTTTTGCTTAAACTAGATATTTCCGAACACAATAGAACAGTTTTTTAAAATTAGTCATCATGCCTATTTAATTTGTTCTCATCATCACCAATCACCATCACCCTGCAAAAATAACACATTCATTTGGTAATTTCAGTTTCAAAACCTCTACCGTTTACATTAAAAGTATTAGGGATATCGATTGGAATCGGACGCTGGTGATTTACATCGGCTCTCTGTAATTCGTTGGCTGACTGACGGGCGATATAAATCAACGTTGGACCCCCGCTAACCGGATATTTATCTCGGCTCTACGATAAAAAACTACCGCCGAAGCCTCGAACCTAGAAGGGACTGAGCTGAGCGAGCATGCATGCATTGCTGTGATTATTCGTAGTACTGGTTGATTGATAGCACGGTTAAGGTAATGGTGGACTTATGAATGCAGGTAGAAGGGTTTTTCTTTGTCAGTGAAAATTCTTCTATAGCTACTACCTAGCGCAACGCGTGCACTCGCGGTTTTCTTTAACTCGGACCACTTTGGCCAATGCCTAGGCAGGCATTGGCCAAAGTAGATATTTACCATTTCTGATCGCCATCGCGGCACCCAAGATGGACGGCGAACCTTTCGATCAGGTGTCGCTGAATTCACCCGACTATCACTGAGGAGATGTGATCTCCTAACCTGTGGTCCGGCCCCTTGGCATGCGCTGGGTTTCGACCCAGCGCGTGAGGGGAACCCCAGGGATCCCCTACGAGTTCGGGAATCCCTTTGACCCAAACGAGACTGGCAACCGAGTAGGTTTAGTGATTCGTCAGACGTTATGTAGTCGGACAACCTTACACGCCCCTGTTCGCACCCTCATGCGAAAGGATGTCTGTTTGCAGATTACACCTCGTTAATAAAAAAAAAGGTTACCTACAACGAAACATAAGATAAATATATGTTTATTATCGTAACCATTATTTATGTTATAAATTCATAGATCCTTTCACAGCCTCGGTGCGGTTAAATAACATAAAAAGATTGCGACACTTCTAATATTCATGGAAAGACATAATTTAATTCACGGAGACAGTCGGGCCGTCTTTATACTATATATAGCTAAACTACCACTGACTCACTCATTGACATGTGAGTTGAGGCACTTGCGCTAGGGGTGGGGTAAAACCGATTACGGATTCGTATAGAGGGTGTTTTGAAACTTTCTAGAAAAATCCCAAAATCCCCATTTTCCCCTCCCTTGAGGGGGTCTTTGTGGGGATTTTCTACTTGCCGTTGGAAAAGTCGCGTTTTTTTTTGAGATTCGTGTAGAGGGTGTCCTGATTGGTAGAAATCATTTTTTAAATACCCCCTAAATACCCCCGTTTTTTTATTTTTCATCATATCTCCGAATCTACTGAGGGGATTTGAAAATTTTTTCAAGATTCGTGTAGGATTTGTCCATGGAAGTACAACTGAATGTCGAATATACCCCAGACTAACTTTGAATCGACCATGACCAATTTTTTTTTTTTTTTTTTTGGGTTTTTTTTTTCGGAAAGAAAAAAGTTTTTTTTTTTTTACAATTTTTTTTTATTATTGCCCCTGTTATGGAGAGCACTTTTTACCTTCGCGAGCTGCTTGCAGCGAGCGCACCACGCAACCTCTAAAGGAGCACACCCCGTTCGCGAGCTGCTTGCAGCGAGCGCACCACGCAACCTCTACAGGAGCACACCCCGTTCGCGAGCTGCTTGCAGCGAGCGCACCACGCGACCTCTACAGGAGCACAGCCCGTTCGCGAGCTGCTTGCAGCGAGCGCACCGCGCAACCTCTACAGGAGCACATCCCGTTCGCGAGCTGCTTGCAGCGAGCGCACTACGCAACCTCTACAGGAGCACACCCCGTTCGCGAGCTGCTTGCAGCGAGCGCACCGCGCAACCTCTATAGGAGAACACCGTTCGCGAGCTGCTTGCAGCGAGCGCACCACGCAACCTCTACAGGAGCACACACCGTTCGCGAGCTGCTTGCAGCGAGCGCACCACGCAACCTCTACAGAAACTTAACCCCTCGCGAGCTGCTTGCAGCGAGCGCACCACGCAACCTCTATAGAAACTTAACCCCTCGCGAGCTGCTTGCAGCGAGCGCACCACGCTACCTCTACAGAAACTTAACCCTCTCGCGAGCTGCTTGCAGCGAGCGCACCACGCAACCTCTATAGAAACTTTAACCCCTCGCGAGCTGCTTGCAGCGAGCGCACCGGGCGACCTATATTTTTTATCCGTGCAAATAATAACCAACTTTTATATCTTTTTAATTCTATTTTAACTTTATTTTCCTTACATCTTTTGTAGGAGTCCAAATGTAAACATTTTATACCTTTTTTCAATTTGAAAATATTTAATGTCAATGTCCAGGACCCAAACCCACACGCGAGCTGCCTGCAGCTCGCGCACCACAAAAAACTAGTTTATTTATAAGATTAGAATATTTTGAAAAATATGTACAAGATGTATAGATATGAAAGTAATGAAGGAAAACGATAGGAACAGAATATGAAAATATAAAGACATGGGATAAAATGATATGTTATTTAATTGTACGAACACGACATGAATTATACCTATTTATTAAAATGGTCATAAAATTAACTTGGCTCATTATGCTCAACAAAAATCTGTGGTATGCAAAAGTAGGTAGGTATATATATATACAAACTTACTTAAATTCAATTATTACCTATAGATGAAACAAAAATGCAATTTCTAAATTTCAAGAAAAAATAATAATAATAAGTGCATATTACATCTATATCTATATCTATATCTATATCTATACTTCTTTAACTATCTATATCTATATCTATACTAATATTATAAAGAGAGAAGATTTGTATGTTTGTATTTTTGTATTTTTGTTTGTTACGAATAAACTCAAAAACTACTGGTTTGATTTCAAAAATTCTTTCACCATTAGAATGCTACATTATCCCTGAGTAACATAGGCTATATTTTATTTTAGAAAATAATAGGGATCCCTAATAAAACTTCAATAATGTAACCCAAGTGTAAAAAAATTGCCATAAAATGTCTTTCATCGCATGCGCTGCGGAAACTATTGATGATAGAACAAGAAAATGTTCTACAATATTAAAGAACATATTGATATCTACGAACAAGGCAGCGATACCATATTTTTTTTTTATTTTTTTTATTTTATCTACTTTTTTACATTTTAAAAGTTGATAGAAATGCCGACCAAAATCAGACCATGTATTCCATACCTTTATATCAATCCTTATCCAAATAAATCATTTCATATTCAAGACTGTTTCAATACCTGTAGATAACTGTTTGAATTATTGAAATCAGACCTTCCATTCAAAAGTTATGACGAATTATAAAAATGACAATCTAAACAAAATACTATGCAAGCCCGCGCGCGCGCCGTGGCCAGCGCTGCCATCCTACTAATAATATAATGCGAATGTCTCTGTGTGTGTGTATATTTGTTACCACGTGTATCTTCGTGACGACTTAGGTAACCGATTTGCAAGACATTTGGAATGGAGATAGCTTAAGTCCTGGAATAACACAAAGGCTTTTTATCCCGGAAAAATGAACTGTTCCTGTGGGATAGCCTAAAAACAGCTACAAGTTAAATTATTTAGGTAGTTACTTACCTACTTGTTGGCGATTAGCTTCCAAGAGAATATAAGCACTAGGGTACCTAGGTATAGTTCGCAAGGCGGATCTAGGCTTCCGTGAAGTAAGCCGTTTGTGATGCGCAAAGACAATTTAGTTTGAAAAAGCTCCATTGCGCATCGAAACGGCTTACTTCACGACGGCGACTGCCGTGATCCGCCGTGAGAACTATACCTTGGTACCCTAGTGCTTACATTCTCTTGGATTAACCTTGATTTAACCTCTGTAAACTTGATTTAACCTCTGCATTTTTTTTTAAGATTTTAAAAAAGGAATCCTAAGCATTACGTTAGTTAGTACCGGTCCTTGCCCGTGGTCCACCTTGTTAGTTCACCTAGGTGTACCACAAGCACATTTTTTTCCCGTGGTACACCTGGGTGGACTAAAGGTGGACCACGGGCAAATAAATTTTGGTCCTTAAAATGTGCCCTTGGTTGGTATCATAATTAAAATGTTTCCATCGCCACCTCAATAAAACTCCTAGCGACATTAATATCTCAGCAAAGTATTCCGATTGAGATAAAATCTGATTATATAAATCAATCAATAAATGCCAATCTGAGTCTCATGGTACTAGGTAAATTAAATTTCTCCATAACTCCTTCCAGAATTCCTGTCATTGATCAATTGGCTGATCCCGGTTGCTTCGTTCCGACAGAAAGAATTTCCCGTTAGCACTCTTATTTTAATTGCGATCTCCATTTATTTTATTTACTTGCTTAGTGTTTTATTGGTACTAGACTAGGTAAGAAGATCATTTGCTTTTAAATTGACCGAGCGAGCGAAGCGTCTCAGTTTCGACGATTGGCTATGCTTTTGTCCGTCTGTCAGTCAGTCAGTCAGTGTGTTCTCGTCTACATGTCGCATTTTTCAACCAATTTGGTTGAAACTTGGTAAGTATACAGGTTGTATGACTTTATAATTTATTATATCGCCGGGGGGTTTTGATTGAAGGGGTACGGTAAAAAGGAATAGAGATGGGTCTAGTGGCTAACTCCGCCATAAGAGATCCGATTTTGATGTTTTTTTTTATTTGTAAGTATAGTAACTTTATGTTAGTCTCATAAAAATTTGATGAATATGTGATGGGGATCTTCAGCGTGATAAGCAGAATAGCTCCTCAAAATGTAATGTAGCAATACAATATAAATATATTGTAGCAGTGCTCGCGAGGTGTTCTGTTCGAGGAACTACTTAGTTTTATTTCGTTCAGCTTTTGCTTCGGTGTTTGTCTTTCTACAAAGTGAGTTTTTGCTCGGACTGTTTATCACTGATGAAACCAAAGGAACGTATTTCGAGTTTTCGTGCTCTCGATCGAGCATCAAGCCAACTCACGATTGTTTGTCGAATAATGTATACTAAGTATAATAAATAAAGTAAGAATTTCAACAGAGTTCACGCCAAACCATGAGCACCGTATAAATGTTCCTCTCTACGGATGCGTGAAAACCGGAGAAAACCGTTGACCGGTGCTCATACTAGCCCGATGTTATTTAAATTTCCATTGTTTCAATAATAAAATTATGAAACTAATAGGTTTCACCATGGGATAGTGACAAACTAAGATAGCAAAATTAAAACAATCTTTAAATTATAAATGAGCTTTTTTATTTTTTTATGGTAAAGCTTTTAATTTCTTTTGAGCAAGAATGTAGGTATAATATTATATTGGGCAGAGAAAGTTCGTACTTACTGTACTGAAAGCTTTTGTCCACAATTTTCAAATCCAATGTTGCCTGTGTATTGTAAAGCTTCAGGTGAAATATTTCAGTCAGATATTGTATTTTCTCGTGGTTTATTGTTGGTAACTTTGTTATACGCATACACACCTTTTTGTCAGTATAGGTATCGACGATATTCCCACCGCACCGCAGGCGTTGTTTTAATTTTCAGCTATCCTTTAAATTTTTAGGTTCCTACCCAGTTATAGTTCGCACAGCGGATCTAGCCTTCCGTGAAGTTAGCCGTTTGTGATGCGCAAAGACAATTTAGTTTGAAAAAGCTCCATTGCGCATCGAAACGGCTAATTTCACTACGGCCGAGGTCTGTCGTGAGACCTATACCTACTTACTACCCCGAATTTTATTACTCTTTGACTTTTATTTTTGGGTTCCTGCTTTTGAATGCTTATTCCGGTTTGTAATCAAATAATTCTGTTAACGACGTAACCTTTATATCTACAAGTTTAATTTTTAAATAAATGTAGGTACCTACTCCTACTTACATTTAATTACTAATTTATTTTGAAGAACTAACTTGTAGTTTTACATACTAAGCTTATACTTCTTGTTAAATATCAAGTTTCTAGCCTTGCCGTTTCGGAAATTTCGTGATGATGACTAAGTGAGTTGGCTTCTTTTTTTATTCATAAATAAATGAATAAATAATGCTGGACAATCCAGTCAGCATCATCTAGCCCCAAGGTAAGCTGCTGTTAGATTGATAGTGTATAATAACAATTTTAACCAATGTTTTTTTGTATTTAGAATAAGTACCTACTTATTTTCATTAAAGGTATGTTTGTATAAAATAAAAACTTACCTGATTATTATATAGGCACCATTGCTAATATAATAGTCACATGAAATCAGAGAAGAAAAGAAGGCTTACCTTTATATATACCTCTCAACTGAAAGGACGTCAATTTTACAGTAGTTTTGTTGTTGGTAGCACACAAGCAAGTGCCGTTTAAAAATTCATATTTTTAAATTTGGAACAACATGGCCGACAGCGGGTCGCCATAAATCTCAAGATGGTCGTAATGCGCGAATGCACGACTGGAATTCTTTATGAAGGGATACTAGAATCGGGGAATATAAATCGCCTTTGTTTATTTTATAGACTACGTGCATAAAGAACGGTCAATGATCCATTTTCTTTAAAAGAAATAAAGAGGATTCTGTATTGTATCCATAAATTTGACGTTGATTAGAAAAAACCAAGCTTTTGTATGTAATACCTTACCTACCTACGTCTATAACAATGTAGTGTACCTATCTACCTACTGTCTTTTGGAGCTGTTGGGAAGACGAGGAAATGCAATGGCCTTCTGGGTGATTTGATTAGGCAAGTACCTACTTCTAATAATAAGTGAAAAAGTGAATAAACCTGTCATTTTTGTGACCTTTCTGGTAGTCGTTTTGCTAATGAGCTAAAACAGGACCCCTAATATTGTTAATGGTGGAACAGTGCAAATGCATTACAGCTCGTTACCGTAACATTAACCGGAACGATTGTATTGAAACTTACATGAAATTATTTACGTTATTAGATTACCTACGTAGAATTCCTTCTTTTTAAAGAAACTAAAAGAAAAGCACGGTTGTTCGTAGTCATAGTGTACTTTACTTACGGCCTACTTTTTTTTTGTAGTTGCAGGAAACCGGTTTGCGATGCCCTCTGATTATTTTATTTAGGTAAAGTTATACGATTGCAAAATTCTAGTTAATTTTTAATTACTTATGGATTGGTTAAGAAAGTGGTTAAGTATAATACTTAATTAAAAATTTGCAGCAACGACCTTAGAAAATGGACAAAATATACAAAGCTAAGTTTTTTTTTCACAGCTTTTCTATCGTTTTCCTCGCTGGCTCACTGGAGAACAATAAAGTGAATTTTAAATCAAAAGACTAATGTAAAATAAAGTAATAAGAGATTGGTTGATTTACCAGGTCGAGGTTTTAAAAGGCAGTTTGCACCGGTTCGTCGCCTCGGGTGCCATTTTAATTTTCCGCTAGCCTCCAGATTTATATGTTTTTACTCCACCCGTCAATTTTCGTGATTTTTAATTTCAACGCCACACTGCCTCTGAAAAAGCAGTCGTTTCAATTTTTCTTTCATACCTATATTTTAAAGGCTTGGGGATTGTTATTTCGGATAATTGAATGACAATGGCTTTTCAATTCCGCCGTTTTTTGTCTGGTTTTAAAATTTGGTAGGTAGGAACCATTTACAACTTATTTCAAAAGAGTTTTAGAAGCGAAAACCTTTTGTTTTAGTAAGGTAGGTTATGTTAGTAATCATAGTTAGGTGTACATCGTAGATACATATTTTTTGTCAGTTCCGCACGCGATTTTGTCCGCGCCTATAATATACAGGGTCTTTGATTATTAGTGCGCGCAATATTCAAGGAACAGGTTGTAAGAGTAGCAGAGTTCTTTGTGATAGAACACGTCCGGGGAAGTACTACCACCATACCTATTTCTGCCGCAAAGCAGTAATGCGCGCATTGCTGTGTTCCGGTGTGAAAGGTATGGTTTCCGGTGAAATTACTGGCACATGAGTAACCGCTTACCATCTTTTGGGCCGTACGCTTGGTTGCCACTTCAGTTGTACTTATATAAAAAAAAGGTTCCACACATAAATAAAAAAAAACCTATATGTTCTTCTTTTTACATTTTGTCTGAAAAAATCTCGAGTAAATCGATTAAGTTTTTCTGGTCAATTATTAATTATCATTGTTGGAAATTGAAAGGGGAGCGCGTGGCGCATGTCAATGACCCGCGCGTCAATGAACCCGCGCATCAATGACCTGCGCGTGTCAATGACTCCCCTATAACCGCTATGGGGCTCGCGTTATCGAATATTTTATTATTACCCGATTTCCATTTATGATAAATAATAATTGACCAGATATATGTAATCGATTTACTCGAGATTTTTAAGAGAAAATATACAGAAATAAAAACATAGGCAGGTACATTTTTTTTTTTATTGATGTGTGGAACTTGTTCCTTGAATATTGCGCACTCATAATCAAAGACCCAGTATAGGTACCTATACTTACACCCATTAGTAATTAGCCAAGATTAATCACATAATTAATTACAAACCTAGGTGTGTACTTATACGGACATACTATTCTATAAATCTTTGTTTCACGCATAACACAATAATAATCTCTCACTCAAGTCAAGTGGAATTGCTCCTTTGATCGGCATCACGGCTGATTTCACTAGCTCCCATTATTGGCCAATGGCCACTAACTATTCGTATCAACCTAAGTACTATTATATCAGCCTATGAATTTACTCGTCTGGGATTAATGAGCATTGCAATGTCAAGAAAGATGGGTACAGTACCTATGCCGCAACGCGGGAACACACAACAGGTATTTTCCAATTCCAAGTTGTTAGAATTTGTGTTAAAAACATGGATATAATTTATCATTAAATAATATTATGTCTATTTCCAATTACGCTTTTCGAATCTTTGATATTACCTTAAACTTAACCTAGGTAGGGAGTAGCTGGTACCTTCGTAGATTAATCCGTTCTGTGCCTAGCCTACTAATAAATAATCTGCACTGTGCTATAGGGTTAATATTCGTGTGCAAAAATAAAAAACATCAGATTTTTGTTTATTATTTCTAAAACCTTATTACTATAATAAAATATATATCCTAGGTATATTTATTCTAGAAGTAGGCTGACTTTATTTTTTTAAAGCAGAAAGCACGTGGTGCAAAAGTTCATTTCAAGGTTCGAACGCTCTTAGGGGGGGGAGTCCGGAAAATTGCAAACATAAAGTTTCTAATCGACGGATCTTTTATTCCCTATTCGAGATACAGCCCATTAGCTTTGTAATGGGGATGTTCAAAATTTATTTTATCATCTCCTGGCACGTGATGTCTTTGTTTTAGTTGCTGACAGACAGACGGTTTATTTATTGTTAGTAATGATTTAAGAACACGGATATTTTTCCAGAAAACGATGCCATACAGAAAGAAAAATAAAGTTAAGAACCCGACTTGAAATGAAAATAAACTCGGGTTTATCGTTCCTCGTGTACCGTTTCATTTCTAAACAACAGAGAACCTACATTTCGACAAGAATCTCGACCATTCTCACAAGTTCGAAAGACTTTTATATCGTGTGAATGCATAAACAATTTCTGCACGAAACGTTTGCATTGAAAACTTGCGAAAAATACTTCTACAACTGCGAGAAGGTCCTGCATTTCCTGCTTATTTCCATTCAAACTGTTATACCAATTCAGCGTGTAAATACCAGTGTTCGAGCGATATATTAAAGCCGAAAACAATATCGACAGAAACAGTATGTACCTACACATATTTCAACTATTTTATTTCGATGCTTCCAAACTTATCTTTAGAGTCAATTAGATGTCTTTGCTTTATTACTTGTTGTAACAAGTTTTTACTTAAGACTGGTGTTTTTTGTCGAAAATTTTGCCGAAACCGAACGAAGCTTCAACGTCTCTAGTAGACCGACTCTTTGCCGGCATGGATGCATTCGTATGCAATTTATAGGTCTCCCGCAGCGGGTGTGGAGCCAGACTATCATACGTTACAGGCATTAGAAAACCACGACAGTGTGTGAGCTAATTTACGCCTCAGTTTCCCTCAGTCGTTAGGTCCTTATGTTTTGTTTGCTGGCATTATCTAAGCACTTTCTTTGTAGGATTGTTTGTTGGGTTTTATAACATAAATACAGGCTTAACTGTCGGCAATAAACTGAACGCCAGCTGCCTGCAATTTGTAGAAATATTAGAAACACGGATACAACACTAACGGAAAAATAAATGCTGATGAACTGTCCTTGCTACTGCACACGAGCAGCAATTTTGCTAAGGCAAGTAGGCAGTAAGAAAGTAGCAAAACCAGCTATACTATATAAACAATGCGAAAAATAAAGCTGACTCAGCAGTGTGTAATGAAAACGAGAACAAGAGCAGGCACCTTAGTGAGACGCGCTCTTCAAGAATGTTAAATTAAAATAAGCTCTGTTTTTATTATTATACGGTTTATTTTTAGAAGTTGGTTAAAGTTACTGGCCCAAGGGAAAGTGTTGTCAAGGAACAAAGATAAGTCGGGATTGTCGCGTCTCGTCTGAAAGGAATTACAACTTCATAGTTATACAAAAAGGCGTCTTCACTGTTTCTGAAAGTTTATGTAAAGTTATAGTCGGCGGACAATGAAGACTCGTTTTTGCGGTATTTCATAAACTTATACTTACTGCATAAAATTTAATACAAGACTTACTACAAAATTATTGACGTATTGTAACGAATTATATAAAATAAGCCTTCCTTAGCTTTCCTTACACTATATCTCATTAATCAGTCAGTAGAATCGTATGTTTGGTATACTTATCTAAATAAAGTATTATTTTAGAGTCTGCTTACTTGTATAATTTTTAAATCATATTTATAACCAAAATTTTAAAAGACTAAGAATAAAACTTTGTAACGAACGACCGGCTTTTTTACGAAAGAGTTCGATACAAATAATTAAAAATTCAAACCCCAATGTTTTAGTCCGAGATCAAGCTTAGTTGCCGTCTGTTAATCCGATTTCATTCACCAAGTAATGAGCACCATTAAACATCCCAATTTAATAATCAAAATAGATTCAAAAACGTTTACCTCCATCTAATTTTAAACCTTATTTAACATTTCATAAGATGGTTATTAAATTCAAGCTCTTTTATATTATGAGGCCTTTCGATTCGGGATGTTCACAGCACATCACAGGCAAAGTTGACCTTAATCTAAGAGTTCATAAAGCCTAAAGTCGCATGTATAAACACTCTCATGTAGATACAATTCATTTTAGACCTAAAAGATATGCCGAACCCCAGAGCAGACGAAATATGAGGATTAAATTCCTGTACTGCACTTAACAAGACTAATTTATGCACGAATGCCCATAGCGAGCGCAGAGTGCGGAGCAAGCATGCTCGACTTTAGTGAAACTAATTGAGAGGTAATGGTTTGAGATCCGCAATATGTTGTTCCTGTTAGCCTTGTAGTTGCGACTATGTTCCAAGCCACTGCATTGTTTGAATAGGGTTGAAGTTCAAACATAATGCCTACCACAGACTTTTACATAACATTGTTTGTTACGTAGGTTACATTAAGTACTATAGTTTTTATAAGTAAAGCCTCGTTACACTTCTTTATCTAGTAATCATATTATAAATCTGAAAGGTAGATACAAAAGATCTTTTTACTTATACGACTATGCAATCGCACTCGTTAAAAAAACCTAGTTTTGAACAAGGAGTTCTTATAAAATAAAACTTGAAATATTCGTATCATAAAGTTACTCCAGCTTTTTTCATCCCAAGGAGCAGATTGGCATAAAACATGGAAATTGGGTATAATTTAAAGGACTAATATTAGCATTTCAGAAATATTACACGCAAGTCGGCCGGAGACGTGGCGTTAAATTGGCTGCTGATGGAACCGCGTCGGAGTCTTGCCTCATAAGCGGAATGATGAAGCTATCACGGATGCAATATTTTACGTCAAATGTTCTAAGAAAAGAGTTAACCTCAATGCGCTTAACCTAAATGATCTAAATCAACCGAAATAATGCAATGACCACGGTCACAGAATATAGGTAGATAACCATTTCTGGCTTCTGGACTTTAGACATTGTTGAGGTTCCCTAGCACTTACCGCCCACCATAATCTCCAAGCCTAATCGTTCGCAAGAAGCAAAGTCGAACCACAAATTGTTCCATAAAATATTCATTGCTACAAAACGGGGCGAGAAAATTTTAAACGTGAACAATAAATAATTCTAATATTGCGGTTTTTACAAGTCCGCCTGAAAAGGCGAAAGCTTTCAGGAGCAATAAGTCTTGACAAAGGAGATTATGCTTTTCTACCTGTTAAACCGTTAAATAATACTGAAGTTGCTTTTTGTTTTATTTCCCATCAAGGAATGATAGGAAATCATTAATTCTTATGTTTTCGAATCGAAAATATAATCCTCTAAAAGCTTGCATAGCATGTTTTACCGGAAGTAACATTTAAAAACTCTTTCTGCTCATTTTTTTTGTTCACAGATTTTCCACAAAGGTATTGTATGTAAATTCATAAACGTATTCTTCGTTTCATTAACAAAATGTCTGTTAATTTATTCATAAGTATGCGTTCAGCTAATAAGCCCTTCACAAGAATTGACTTCAACATGAATAAAGCTTCGCTAATCTAATATAACGAGCCCATGACAATGTTAATACATTTCAAAGCTTAGAACCGTTTGAGTTGTTTGCTTTCATACGGTGTAAGATCAAGAGTCTGTTAGCGTTGTGCCACAACACGGTAGAAACATTTGCAGTAACATCAACTTACTTTTCTTAGGATTATCTCATCAGATAAACTCGTGACGTAACTGGCTAATAAGTCCAAAGTGCTTAGCGCGAAATACTCGTTTGACAATCGTATCGTCCAGCTGTTAATTTGTAAAAGATTTGTAACAGCTCCGCTAGTTTTTCGTACTAAGCACTCGGTCCTGTCACAACTTCCAAGAGGATTTTGACACTGACGCATTTGGATGGGTGACCGTCAGTGGCAGTTTTAACTAAGCGCTTTCGTGTTTCGGAGGGCACGTCGCAGCAGTCGGTCTCGGCTGTTTCAAGTTGTTGGCCATGACGATAGCCTTCGGGCGGCCTATTAACTCCATCACCAGAGTTGGCCACTGACTCATATGAACTTACTTTTTGTATAAGAAAAAATTACCTCATTGTTAGTCCCATTTGTCAGAAATTCATCATCATCATGACAGCCTTCTAATGTTCCCACTGCTGGGACACTGGCCTACTCTCAGGCGAGAGTGATTAGGTCTTAATCCACCACGCGGACCCAATGCGGATTGGCGGATGGCACATGTCTTTCGAATTTTTAGTTCTTGGACATGCCGGTTTCCTCACGATGTTTTCCTTCACCGTATGAGAGCACTGGCATTGCGCACATAAATTTTTCGAACAGAAAAATCCATTGGTGCACGGTCGTGGGTTTGAACCCACGACCTTCGGATCGGAAGGCGGAGTCACTACCACTAGACCACCGGTGCTCTTATCTTGTCAGAAATTACTACATTCTAATTAAGTTTGTACGATTTATATACAATGTGCGTGCACCTTGTAACAAGTTGGACTACTGATTCCCACTGTTATCGTGACATTATCTTCAATTGAGTCTCATATCTATTTGCCATAATAACGTTACGTTTTATTTCCCTTGTTTGATGCTGTTTCCGTTTTGTTGAATTATTGACTAAATGTAAGAGTTTGCGGAGAGCTTTATGTTCGCGAAGAGATTAGGGCTGCGTTTCCATTTATAAAAGCTTGATAAAAAAAAGAGAAAGCGAGTTAAACAAAAATATATAGCTACATACTTACCTTTGACGATATATTATATAGAAATCTTTGATACACCTTTATAGGTCTATAAATATCTTAACATTTATTTAAATAATAAAAATTGTACCGCTTATGCGCTGTGTTGTATCCTATAGGAAAATGATCATCAAAATCGGACTACTAATTTGTCTAGCTTAACTGTTCTCGGAGGTGGCTAAATGTAAGGCACACACTGTTTTTTTCTTCTTCTATTCTGTCCAAAACTGGCATGAAATACTAAATAAAATTCAGCAGCATAAGTTTACCAAAACTTAGTTATTCAATGAAGTGAACTGTGCAATTTACATTGGGTTTACGTATCAATCTCTTTTATTGGTTATCGATTGACTTAACCCTGCCATTTCAGTAATGTTAGTGCAGCTTAACATGCGATGTTTGCCCATCTATAACTACATGCGTGGTAAGCAAAGACAGTCCTTGGTGGTAGGGAGGCTTTTTGACATCTATAGATGACGGAACATAATAAAATTATTACTTTACACATGACCAGTTGCAGTTTACTGCTGGACGTAGGTATCTCTCAAGACATGCCCCATCCTCAACTCTTCTTATCTGCAATGCTTTTCAATGAAATCCGCTTTCATTTAGATACCACGTTCGAGGAAAGTTATTCAAATTGAATGTTCACTGCAACATTTCTAACAAAGCTGACTAAATGTTCGAGGCCGGATCTATGTGACGTACTAAGCTGACACGACCGTCCCATTACCATTCACTACTGCATCACAGCCACTTATTATACCAACTATCTTTTACCTGGTGGTAGGACTCAGCAAGAGTCCGTCTTGGTGGGTACCACCGCAGTGTCAGATATTCTACCTCCAAGTAGTAGTGTGCAAGCATTAAGTACTGTGTTTAGATTTGAAGGGCACTATAGCAAGTAAAATTACTGGACGAAAGAGAATACAATTTCTCGGGGTGATAAGCGCAGTGCAGTGCCACGCAAACACTTAAAAATTTAAGCTTTGGGTGGCACTGCATCTGTAATAGTCAGGCGTGGTGCTTAACATTAGGTGGGCGCCTTGATTGTCTTGTCACTTGCTGACATTAAAGAAAAAACTAGAATTAAAAATAGTTCGGCAAGTTCCTGTGTACACCTACACCCAACGCCACCTTAATATACGCTTCTCTGAAAAATAAATAAACATTAAATAGTGGACATTCTGTGCCAAACTGCGAACTAGTAGAAATAAGAACCAGGTAGGTAACTGATAGAATTTTATATTTCTTACGAACAGCCCCTAACAAATTAAAGTACTAATTATCACACAATATTGTTTTTTGTAAGAGAGTAAATGAGTTTATTGTGACTTTTTTTATGAGCATGCAACATGTAAATGTGACGTACCTAGTAAATGCGTTCAATTATAGCAGTTTGCACAGTTAATTTTTTGAATAATGGTTACTGTTCAAACCTTATTACACAGTTTTATTACAAAGTTCTGTGGTGTCATACCTATTTTTAAAAAAGTGGAATTAAATTTACTTAATGAACAATACTTTCGCACTGATATACAAGTTATAAAAAAACATTCAATTACTACTAGAAGCATAACCAACAAGATATTACTTAAACCAAAATTTAATAACGAATATGGTAAACGCACTTCTCATTACTTAATTCCCCATTTTATTAATAAATTACCCATTGGTATTAAAAAAAAACTAACACAGAAAAATATTAAAATAATATTAAAAAAACACTTCTTATCTTAAGTAATTTACAATTTACGAGATAACCCGCGCGGTTTTTATTGCTTTATTGCAGAATTTAAGCCATCAGCGTTCCAAATTTCATCTCAATCGGTTAAGTAGTCACGAAGATAGTCGTGGTAACAATCATACTCCCACTCACACACACACACACACACACACACACCCACACTCACACCCACACTGACTTTCGCACTTATAATATTAGTATGAGTTAAAAGCTTAGATTAACATAATAAGGAGCATCCTATATAGATAACTTTATTATTATTTTCTATTCACCTCACTTGCCTGACGGGGTTTAGCTGTAGGTATTTGCTGACAACGAGTGTTGTTGTAGTAATTGCTTAGATACCTACTTACTTAGTGATGTAAGGTGCTGCGCTTTTTAATTTAAAATAGTTTAGATTGTAGATTGTAGTGTTTAAGAGTAGTAGAGTTCTCTGTGATAGAGCTCGCCCGGGGAAGGACTACCACCATACTTATTTCTGCCGCCAAGCAGTAATGCTCGCATTGCTGTGTTCCGGTGTGAAGGGTATGGTTTCCGGTGAAATTACTGGCACATGAGGCTTTCGATCTTAGCCTCAAGGTGGCAACCCGCGAGTGATACCTCTGGTATTGCAAGCGTCCATAGGCTGCGGTAACCGCTTACCATCTTGTGGGCCGTACGCTTGGTTGCCACTTCAGTTGTATAAAAAAAAAAAAAAAAAAATTGTTATATAGATGTACCTTCCTATTCAATGCAATCGTTAGGATCACTTGGAATTGTCTTTGTTTTGTATGATAGCGAGAACCTAGTGTCTAGATAAACCTAACATAGGTTTTTAGGCATTATTAACCAGTGTTGTAAAAAGTTTTTTGTGATGAATAAATTATCTATCTATCTATCTAACCAGATTTTTTTTAATTTTTTCCTATTCATTTTGCATGCTTAATGATTATTATATGATGTAAATGGCGCCGTCACGTCACGTCACGTCGCGTCGCCTAATGCTGTTTTTTTTATTACGCCCTGGTCTAAACGCATCTTAATAAATCCCTAACCAAGTACTGTCGGAAGTCAGAACTCCAAGGAAGCATAAAACTAACTTCTCTATTACATGTCTGAAACTTACACCTGAACGCTGCTTACTTTACAGTTATCTACTAGGTACGCGTCTTGAACAAAACTTGGAGATACTTACGAACTGCCGTGAGGTAAGGTACTAACCCATTATGTATGAACATGAGATTCATTCGCACACTCTTCTGATTATAATCGTTTGTTGAATATTCCTAATTTTGGCTAACCAAATCATAATATAAATAATAATCATATTCTAAATTAAATAAATAAATAAATAATGCTCGACAATCCACTCAGTATAATCTAGCCCACAACTAAGCAGAGCTTGTGCTAAGGGTACTAGATGACTGATATACTTATTATAATACATAGATAAATATTTTTTATTAAACATAGAAAATACCCAGAACACTCGAAACAAATATTTACAGATCGTACAAACATTTGTCCTAAGGCGGGAATCGATCCCGCAACCAAAAATTGAACAAGATTGAGCATAATCAGTTTATTTTTTGTTTTTTTATTTTTTTAGCCTGTACCGTCCCACCGCAAGGCAAAGGTCAAGTCGCCCCTTTTTTAAAAAATAATTTTCGATCTTTGGCAAATGTGGCTCACTAGTCAGTCGCCTGTCTATCGAGATTGTTTCGCCATTTTTTCGAAGTCTGCCGAACAATGAGTATATAAACAAAAAAGGTTTAGTATAGGTAGTGCCTTTGAACTATCAATTTACCACAACTACTTTATGTTGGCTGCAATGCTGAAACACGTCATATGACGTGGCACCACCAAAAGCTGCTTCATTCGGGCGGCATCAAATCAAACCCCTGTTTTCTCTCAATAATACTTTGCATAATATTTTTTTTCGTTCGTTCGTGTGAGTCAGTGGCCAACTCTGGTGACAGAGTTTCTAGGCCGCCCGAAGGCCTCTGTCATGGCCTAACAACTTTGAAACAGCCGCGCTCAGTTGAAATTGCCACTGGCGGTCACCCATCCAAATGATGACCCCGCGGAACAGTGCTTTACTTCGTTGATCTGTTAATTAAGAACAACTTAGCCAGCTACGTCACGAGCGCTCCTAAGATATGCATAATAATAATAATAATATAACGTTGCTAATCTGGTGGTAGATATTTTCCAACTGCGGTCTATAGAATACTTACTCAATAACTAAGTATACAAACAAAAGCTTTGTCTGTGTGTGGAGGTGGGTAATTAGTTCCGAAGTCAGTAAAATTTGCATCGTAAACTAAGCTCACGAGTTGCAAAACAGCCCTGACAGATCCAACAATCTAGTTTATACAGAGTGATTTTTTTAAATGGGACAGTATGGGGAAATCCGAATCTAAAGGAGATAGAGGAAAAGTGTCTAAGGAGACATTAGGTGTTTTTTTATGTAAACAAATTTGGCTCGTTCAAATTTGTGGTCAAGCGTGAGTTGTTCTTAAAAAATGATAAAGTTGGTCAATTTTTTTTTTGACGCGGATCGACTCTGTTTCATGCAAGGATTATTTCATTGTTTGGAAAGAAAAAAATCTGAACAGCAGAAGTTGGTCAAATTTAATGAAAACTAATCTTCATACAGTTGGTTTATTACTTAAGTAAATGTTCGATGTGGCCGCCGTCTTGTCTTATGCAGGTACGAGCACGCTTCAAGACACTTCTAGTTGCATTTAACAGAGACTTATGGTGAATTGTGTTTAAAGTGTTGTAAACAGCATCTTTTAATTCTTGTACGGAGTTGTATCGGGATACATAAATTCGACCCTTAAGGTAACCCCATAAGAAAAAATCTAATGGCGTTAAGTCGGGCGATCGTGGGGGCCACTTTATCGGCCCATATGTACCCATCCAACGGTTTGGAAACTGCTCGTCCAAACATAGTTTACTTGCCCTACTGTTGTGGGCTGGTGCACCATCTTGTTGGTAGATTATCTTACCAAAGTTCCTTAAGCTAATAGTCTCATCCACTAAATCTGCAGCCATGTTCAATATTTCCTGATATTTTTCACTATTTAGCGTTCCTTGGTAAATTTTGATAGCAAAAATTCTGTTATGTAATATCGCACACCAACAATTAAAAGAAAATCGGATTTGGTTGTGGGTTTCTGTAGTTCTTAGCGGATTTATTTTTGACCAGTAATGGTTATTTCTCCTGTTGTACATGCCATTGTTCGAAAAGTTGCATTCATCAGTCCAAATAATAAAATTAGGAAAACATCTATTTCTAATAGTCTGAGCCACATACCAATTACAGAAATGTAACCTGCGGTCTTTATCTCCAGGTAGTAACGCTTGTACAAGTCGACCTTCTATGTAACACTTGTATTTATGAGCCTTCAATATCTTCCTTACAGTTGATTTATGAATACCGATAGTTTCAGCTGCTTCCCGTAACGAAGCTTTTGGGTATGCTTCAAAATATCCCAATACGGCAATAGTTATAAACTCACTATTGACTATTGTCGGCCTTTTACGCTTAGGCTTGAAACAGCCTTCCTGTCTTATTAAGTTCTTTATTAAACTATCAAATATCTTGCGATTCGGTACTACACGGTCAGGATAGCGTTCTTGATACCACTTAAGTGCATTATCTCTACTGCGATAATTAAGAAAATACGCCTCAATCAAATCAACTTTATGTGAATTAGTTAACGCCATGATGAATAAAATTACAAGCATGAACTGATTGGAAACAAAATCACAGCTGCAGAAACAACTTACGTTCCAAATTTGAATTCTTTTTTTTATAATTTCAAGACTATCGGTTGCCATGATGTTTACGAAGATTAAAAAAAATGTTCTTCTCTTGAATCATCTGGAGCTCTTATCGATTATCAAAATTTAAAAATGGAATAATTTTAAATATTTTTTTACACGCCTAGGCACTTGTAACAATATTAAAAGGCGAATACTGCAACTGTATGAAGATTAGTTTTCAGTAAATTTGACCAACTTCTGCTGTTCAGATTTTTTTCTTTCCAAACAATGAAATAATCCTTACATGAAACAGAGTCGATCCGCGTCAAAAAAAAAATTGACCAACTTTATCATTTTTTAAGAACAACTCACGCTTGACCACAAATTTGAACGAGCCAAATTTGTTTACATAAAAAAACACCTAATGTCTCCTTAGACACTTTTCCTCTATCTCCTTTAGATTCGGATTTCCCCATACTGTCCCATTTAAAAAAATCACTCTGTATAACGACAAAGTGAGAAATAGGATCGCACAAAATACTGTGCATAAGTTAAAGTACTTTTAAAATTTTAAAGTCTTACTTTCAAACTGCATTTGAGTATTAAAAAATTGGGTTTACCGTTTGGTGCGATTGTTGTTAAATGTTGTAATTGCAAGTGTTGGACAGATAGATAGATAGATAGATAGATAGATGGATTTGCAACTTCAAGCACACATATACAAAATTAATACACAGAAATAGTGCTGTAACTAAAATAATACAGTGAAATTAAATAAAAAGATCTATGTGTGTGTTGCAGTATGACAAAAAGGATATACAGCGTTATTTATGCACCAATTGGCATGGCTCATGTTGGCATGTAGGCCAGTGTCCCAGAACATTAAAAGACTGTCATGATGATGTACAGCGATATTACCAATTTTGTTAGTTTTGATAGTATTTCTATTATGGATCTTACACTACTTCAAACCTCAAGTCAACGCTATCGTTTACTTCCTTCCGTCCGTTTAGATGCTCCCTCAGAGCCATAAAGACGGATTTAAGACTCCCCCACAAATGTTTCAGACTGTCCCACAAAATGTTTATGCAAGTGTTTATGAATATGCAGAAGTTTAAAGCCATTTCTGAATTTTAACGATAGTTTTGACGTAATTCATAAAGTTCCGCCCATATAACAAACAAACACCAAGCGAAGTAAATCGGAAACCTACAGGAATACGCACTTTAAATCGATAACCGATCTACATACATTTACCGAAATTTTGCGATTGTGTAGAGCGGCGTCTTGTCGGTGCAAAGTGATCGGTTAATGAAAATTAAATAAATGGCTAACGATTTAAAGGAGATTTTTCTGTATCGAGTCACGTCGTCGTTTGGTCCTTCATTAATCGACAAACTACTAAAAAGAGAAAAAACGTGTAGTTGTGTTGCTATTACTTACTATTTACTACTATAAAATTACTATATTAATCCATCACTATTTACTAACTTGTCGCTTACCCCAGTCTTGTTGTCAAGCCTACCTAGATATAATATGAGTAAGTGGATAATTAGGAATCAATTTACGTCTTGTAGGTTAAAACTTTTTCAAAAACAAAGCGAGCTTAAAATATTGGAAGATCAATCAAAATACCACAGAATTCAGCATACACAAATCATTGGACCACCTCATGTCCGAAAAGCATATCAAAGTTAATTTATAGCTGCCTCTCAAAATAAATTAAAATGCCTAAAATTAATTACGAAATAAAAATAGAAGGCCCAATATTCGACATTATCCAGCCCAATAACGACCTCCGAAGCGAATTTCGCGATAAAATTTCAAATTCCATTGTTTATCCGACAAAAATTGGCCCATAAAGTGGAGGTTATCGCTCCCTAAACCCCAATCACAATTTCAGCTGAAAGATACATAACATATTTCACTGCGGCCCTTTCTCTTGGACCCTGAGTGTTTTTTTTTAAATATATACAGCTTTGTGGTTAAAAGGTTAGCGATAAATTACTCTGTACATATTATGTGTGGTAGATGATTTTATGTTGTTGTGTAACGATTAATAGATAATTATGTTGTTTTAAATGCAAGTAAAAAAGTGAGTTGTAATGGTAGGTACATTTATAATTTTATGGTTAGAACGTTTTATGACATTACGAAAGTTATGATACTTTTTTTTCAGTTAAAAGAGTTGGCCGGATGATTCTTCTAGAATTTCTTTGCTTTATTGGCATACATATAGTAATAAAATAGATATAAGCGAATAACATACCCAACAGTCACATACATAATCCTGATCTGTCTAATACAGTGTCTAGTCGGGTATGAATAACTACGACATGGTATCTCACTAGGTTTCTACATCACCCACTCTAGTATCAAATATATGCAGTTCATGCAATATGTCCTGCAGTGGGAATCAAACCCGTAACCTCTCGTTTAAACCAGGCGCCACTGAGGTCGTACTTTTACAACGTGTATACAATCTTTACTCGTTTCAAACTGCCAATTTCGACCCGCTTTGTTTTTGCCAGTAAACCTCAAGGTGGAATCCAGTATGTAGGTCGATTATGTTCCGTGACGCTTCGACATTAGCGTGTAGATTCCGCGAACATTTTTCACAAAACGCCTGTCGCCCGGTTGCATGCGAAATCGACTGATTCCAAAGAGACATTCTCTGGGTATACCGAATACGGGATGTTTGATTTTTCATGACTTTTTCTTTGGAAAAAAGGAATACTTAATCATATTATATTATTTTTTTGTGTAAGCAATTGACAAGACGGTTACGATAAACGAGTTAACAAAGGCGCAATTGGTACCTACTGATTTAGTACCAGTACGCTGTACTAATACCTATTCTGTGTTACTAGTTTACCTAATGTAATACTATCAATGCTACTGGCTGGTTTTTGGTATCTACAATTGGCGAGAGAGCTCTTCACAACCTTATATAACCATACTCATACAATGAGGACAATAATAAACTCAGAGTTTAGGTCTATGTTGCTATTTTTTTCAAGGATATAAAGTATAGAGAATCGCGATGTACTTATATACATAATATATGAGCAATATCATTGAACTATTCGCTTTGAAAACTACTTAGACTTAAAAAATAATCATCATCATTATCATCATGACAGCCAAGAAGCAGAAAAAAGAATAACCTACTCATATCTAGAGATTTTGATATCTGAATTTTCTGCTGCAGTGTAAATATGTAGTAGGTAGGTACTCTTTTACGGAAACATTGTTGCGGAATTATTACTAACAATTTGGCAAACTCAACGAAAGCTTCCTGTAGATATAGAACTTACATAAACATGGCCTACTTCCACTCGTTGCGTGTTCATTCTGAAGACAATCGGATTTGTTGTAAATTTATTTTTTTCATCACTTGCTATATTTTGACCATTATTATCTATTGGTTACTAGTTTTTGTTTATAGTTTATATATGAGTTAAAAACTATCTAGATCGTTTGTGCATACGTAATTTGTATGTTAATATAATTTTATTTTGTTCTGTAAATAAGAAGCTTGTGAAATATTTTCGTTTCCACGAGCCATCAATTTTCAATGACGTCATGTTTTGGCCAGAATATGTAAAAACGAATTCACGGTCTCATCCATCATTGAGGGTTCAAGTGCAATGACAAAGTGTTGTTGGTGTCATAAATGTTCTAATTGATTTTTAGATTGAACAAGCCGGTTGATAAAAACTCATATCGATTGGTGAGGTTAGATATTTTTAATATTGTTTTATAACTTACGAAAATCTACAGCTAGCTAAAAATGTCTATTTTATACTGACATGGGGGTGTGTTGAAATGAACTGTGTATAAAAAAAAACTATTACTTGCTTGCTCATCCTTCCATTTTTAACAATATGAATTTCACATTGAATAGTGATTTTGAATTTACTAATTTTACAAATATTCCAACTTTTCCTAGAAATAATTCTAGCATGATTGATTAATAAACATGTATTTCGTAAAACAAACCTACCTATATGAATGTTTAATGACATAATTATCTATAGCAAGTACTCTCGATTAAAAAAAAAAACTGAAATACTGTCTACACCATGTACGATTATCTTCAAAGCTTTTATTATTTATTTGTTTAAGTTTTCTTTAGAATAAGTACTCAGGTTTACATACCATAACTTAAAACACCAATGTATATATGTTGACTGTACTGAAACATTTTCATAGAGAGAATTGATACGGCATATAACAGCATTTATAATATTTGGTTAAAATTTGTGAACCTCATCATTGTATCCTTATTACTACTTACTGGTTTCGACTTTAATAACAGGTTGTAGGTACACTACCATACCGTCAAGTGCAAACCGGCTTACACGTATTTTATTTGATGTCTTGTCAGCAGTAAGTAAACATGTATATTTTCCTCGTAGTGTGTTCGTTTCTATTAAATGCAGAAGCAATATTGAATTTAACCGAAGGTAAGATTTCATTATGTTTTAAATAGCCTACAATGTATACACTTATATTTATTGTTTTTGATATCTGTAACGTAAAAACATTTAGCTTTTCAGCAAATGTATTATTTGAAAACTGTTTTCTTTAACATTCACACCAGCACTGGGATATAGATTATACGCCGAGATTTTATGGGATTGATGATATTTTTATGTAATAATTTTGATTTTAATCATTAATAAAAGTAAAAAAATAAAAGTTCCGATGATGGTTTTCTAGGGTCTGATTGTGTTATACATAAACATAAAGGAAAATGTGTGGGGGCTAAGTCATGCCCCTCTTTTAATCTGGTGGATCTACAAACAAGGAGGCTCAATGAATCTGAGGTGATTATTACCTAGATATGTATATCAATTTTTACAATTATTTACTAACTTCGTTGTGCGTTTGTAAAAGTAAGCTGAGCGAATTATATAAGGTCATTCATTATCAACCTGACAAATTAAGGGGTAGGTTCCACACATAAAAAAAATACTTGTGCTTTTTTTTTCTAAGCGTTTTTTTTTATTTAAAAAAAAATTACGTAATTCTGCTTAATAATTAGTTATCCTTGTTAGAAATCGAAAAGGCAGCGCTCGGCACGTGTCAGTGACCAGCGCGTCAATGAACCGCGGGTCTATAGCCCGCGCGTCCTTGACCTGCGCATGTCCTTAACCTGCTACGGGGCGCGCACACTCGAAAATTTCATTATTACGTCGCTTAACTCGATTCCCAACAATGATAAATAATAATTGAGCGGAAAAACGTAATCGATTTTTTTTTGTACAAAACATACATAAAAAAAAATATAGGTACATATATTTTTTTTTATGTGTGGAACCTATCCCTTAAGTTTGTCAAGTTGATAATGAATGACCCTGTATAAATGCAACATGACGTCGAATTGCCAAAGACTTGCGATTCTGGGCGATGCGACGTTACACTTTGTTTGTGTGTTTTTAGAGATGATTAAATGTTGCAGATATGTACATTTAATAACATAGAAGCGGTTATTTGCTGTTTAGATTGCGAAACCTACACGAGAGATTACCGGTTAGTTATCAATACTTAATCTTAGCTCTAATAGTTCACCTTTAACTGAGACCTTGCGATAAATAAACTCACAAGGATAAACTAAAAATACGAAGGTATTGGTTTTGAACTCTTTTATCAACAACCCGTCGATCGATTTGATTTTTATACTTACAAGCAAACTTTGTAGCGAGACATCTGAAAGTAATGAACAAACAACACACAAACACAAACAAACGAGTGAGTTTTTCGGAATCCTGAGTCCACCTCTCAAGGGTTGGAAAGGGATGACTAAAATTATGCTTTGGAGGGCCAACCACAGAGTACATTGTTATAATAGGGCATGAACGTAAGTACCTACCTAAACGTAGTGCTTATATTCTCTCTGTACCTACCTAGCCATCTTACCGATAGTTTTTATGTATTTACAGAGATTCTGCAATAACAGGCGACGGTTACTTGTGGAAAAACGGAAAAAAATCTTGGGACAGTATGTAAGAAAATAGCTCTAGTATTTCATATTAGCTCGTATTTACGTCTTTTTGTAAATTTCAGAGTGTGTAGAGTACTTGGGTAGAGAAGAATACAGCTGCAAGAAACTTCGCAAGCTTGATCAAAGAAAAGTATATGACAAAACTAAGAAATGCTTCCGTACACAGAGAATCTCCAGCGGCAATTCTTATTTATATTCGGTGACTCACACACGGGAAAACTGGATAGCTCATATTGTAAGTCTTCCTTACCTTTCGATCAAAAAATAAGGACATTGATTGTCCTTATTTGACTTGATAGACAGTGCAAGAGTAAAAGGCATGTTTTAAAGCCTGTAAGATAAAAAAAATTGGTGTCCAAAAATCCGCAGTTGGTCTGCGTGGTGTATGTTATGGTATCCAAGCATCTCGCTCTTGTATATAGGTTATTGTGCCAGCAGAGGGAGCGAACATATTGATGATGATTGGCTCTGTTTAAAATAGTTATTTATTATTACGTTTCCAAAAGGTAGGTATATTGGTTAAATAATCTTTGTAATAAGCTAGCGTTTCTTTTTATAAGGCGATGCTGGAATACGGTGAGGAGTCTAATGAAACTCAATGGTTGTGTGCCGGATCTCTTATCAGTGAACGGTTCATCCTAACAGCGGCGACATGCGAGAACAACGATGAACTGTAAGTAACTTGATAAATATTGCCGGACATTTGCACAATACCTTATAGCCCAAAACTAAGCAAAGCTTGTACCTGCTATGGAAACCAGATAACTGATATATATATAGATACATATGTATATATTATAGTATACATTATTTTTGTAAACACGTTCACATCCAGTTACATCTGGTTCTCAGAATAAACACGCTGAGCCTGTATAGTTCTTTCGGCGGATCTAGGCTTCCGTGAAGTTAGCCGTTTGTGACGCGCAAAGACAATTTAGTTAGAAAAAGCTCCATTGCGCATCGAAACGGCTAATTTCACGGAAGCCTAGATCCGCCGAGAGAACTATACCTACCTGGTTCTTTGAACGTGGAATGCAACATATTGAATGAGGAATAAGGAATAAAACATAAAATTTTCAGCTTGTTCAAAGAATTGAAAACGTTTGAAAAAAAGCATGCTATGGAATGCTATCAGTTTCCACATGATGAACTTACTGTTGGGTGCCTGGTCTACTCTCGAGCGAGAGTGATTGGGGTCTCTTATCCAATGCAAATTATATGACATTGTCTTTTTAGATCTTGGACATGATCTTACGGATGTTTTCCTTCACCGTTTGAGAGCACAGACAAGTTAAGATCAAAAGAAACAAATGTTGAAATTATTTGAAATTATGGTGAAACAGAGATCAGATCAGTCAATAGAGGTCTAATGGTTCCCCAAAGAGCACCATGACGACCGATTTTGAGCCTTTACCACCACCACCACCTTTTTTTTGTCCACCGTGTGTCTTCGTTGTCCAGTTCGTAGTCGCCATTGGAGAACGTTTATTCGCCAGCAGCTATCGTCTCTGAGAGAGATAGGTATAGCCTTCCCACTGCTACTTCAACTTGCTACATCCGTTTAATAAATACTTTAAAACTCTTTATAGTGGCCCTGTTACCTACGTGTCGATGGGCTTAAATAAACGCGACGATACAGCCAAGACCCGCACGCGGTATATGGTGAGCAGGTTTATCCCACATCCTGGGTACCAAGCCTCGTCCATCTCATACCACAATATTGCACTTATCGAGACTGCGACTAAGTAAGTATCTAAAGCCAGCACCGCAACGTCAAAAGCTGTGAAGTAAAACACAAATGTACACAACAAGGATCAACTTTGACTAGTTATTATTATATAGAATTTTTGCTGTGTAAACGGGAATTGTACAGTTTTCCGGGATAAAAAGTAGCTTATTCCAGAATAAAATCAATCTCTGTGCCAAATTTCATACAAATCCTTTCAGCCGGTCTGGCGTGATTGAGTAATAAACTTCCATCCATCCATGCAAACTTTCGCATTTACATAAGTAGGTACTTATAAGTTTTTATTCTTCAGTCATCTATAAGAATTAGAGCTTGAAAAAATTATTTGCAGACTAAACAGGTATAAGGGCTGCACACACTCGGTAGCTAACTGCAAGATGAGTTCTATACACTGCCTGTTTATTTATTTTTACAGTGTAGTGTTCAATGGTTTTGTCATCCCGGTGTGCCTTGTCCATGGCCCTCCTATGGACGAAACTGGAACCGTAATAGCCTGGCCATCAGACGATTACCGAAGCACTGATACCGATGTCTATCGAAACTATCTGCGGCAGGTAAACATTAATGCCTTGCGTTCGCACTACTGTCGCACACTGTCGGACCGTCTTATATGTTCTATTTCTGGTTCGATCTATGTTTTGAATTTCAGCAAAATCGGTCCAGTACTTTCGGAGCCTATTCGGTACAAATAAACAAAATTAGTGATAGAAAACACTGATTTGAGCGGCCAATTTCAAAGCCAAAGATGGCCAAAGATTCTTGTCTTTAAACGACTATAAAGCCATAATCTTTGAATCTAAGAGAAGACTAAAGAAAGTAACTTGTGGCAACCAACGGAAATAATATAGGTCAATTTATATCTCAAAAAAAATATTTAGTAAATCACAAACATACGTTTGTGATTTTACAGTAAATTTATGCCAGCTTCACGTGGCCTTTAATTGTATAGACTTTTGTAACTCTGGTGTAGCCTTAAATAAGTACAAATTTTAATTCCAACAGCCTACAGTAAAGAAATACAACCCAGCACGATGCTCCTTCCGCTATTCTGCGCAGCTTCCAAACGGACTGAACTCTACCTTGCAAGCCTGCTTCGAGTATACAATTGAGGAACAAAACTGTGAGGTGAGATTTACACACACGTGGATGTCTCGTCTACTTTCTGTTACTACTGCTAAGCACTAATATTGTTAACTTGTAGTACTACTAAGCTCTCAAAACTTATGTAATTTCAAATTTCAAGCTTTTATGTTATTTCAGGGTGTATCTGGTCTTCCTCTAGAAATGAAAGGAAGGAATTTAAACGGAGATATAATATCATGTGCAAGCTTTTTGGTTGCGGTGGCGGCATCCAGTCGTGCCTGTGAAGATCAGGATGGGGTGGGACTGTATACTCAGGTGGAGTCTTATATTCCCTGGATAGAAAGTGTTGCGTGGCCTGATCTGTAATTTAAGTGGTGATATAATGGGTATTTAAGAGCTGTAACAGACAAACGCGATGCAACGTCGCACCGCGACGCCATTTAATTGTAACCAATTACTAGCGTATGTGATTGCTATTGTGATGCCTTTTATAGCTACCGCTAGGTTTAAATCTACCACATGCCTAAGTAAACTTTTTTTTTAAATAATGATGGACCACACAATATCATCTAGCCCCAAGCTAAGCAGAGCTTGTGTTATGAGTACTATATGATTAATATACTTAATATCAATATAATACATAGATAGATATTTTTAGTAAACTTACTGACTAACTACTATTACTATTTGTTCTCTGAATGTAACTCTGATTTCTTTATTTTAGTGTTTAATTGAATTTTATTGTATAAACAGGCCAACTCAACATAAAAGCAATATTTTCTGAAATTAAATATCAGCAGAATAAACGAAATTTAATTCTTAAGCAATGGTATAAATAAATAAATAACCCATTACAAGTACACAAGTAGAGTAGTGCGATGACCTAAGAGAATAATGATACAATGCAAGCAATTTTGTAGGAGTCGTTTTGATATTAAAATCCAGAAATAACAGCCTCATCGCCTTGGACGGGTAAATACTTAGCTAAAACTAAAGAGCGTATAACATTGTACCATATTTAGACCATCATATTTACACTCTATATCACAATAACCTACTGTTGTTTTAAAATAAGTCTAAGAGTTCCAGGAACTTGGATAATCTACGTGCACCTCTAAACTCTAAATTGTCTGCACTCTGAGAGCGCTTTCGGTATTTAGAAAAATAAAAGAAGCTTTCTGGCAGAAGTTAAAACTTTTTATTCGCTGTTGAAACTTTAAATACTTAGGTATATTAGAAGAGCTTCTATAAAATCTAATGACGTAGTCACGAGTCTCGTAGTAAGCTTGAGTGAGGCTACTCACCCATACGAACTTAGTAGATTCAGTAGTTTGATAGGTACTGTTTGTCAATTTCTGTGGTTCTTAGTTAAATATATAAGTGATAGGTCATCTCTCTGTACGCAGGTTAATTAGTAGAAGCTCTTCCTTTGTCAGAACACAATAGCTTTGTTCTATTGTGGACCAATCTCTGAAGCTTGTGTAGAGACGGTTTGCAACAATCTTTGATATCAGAGTGTAGGTAGTGACGATGCAATATACATTTTGATAAAGTGAATGCTTTGTCGCATGCAACTAATTTGACAAATACTTTGACTTGTAAGTACATAGTAAAGTATGATGGGTGATCGATTTACGAGTAAGTATCAAGAATCTAAACTTATAAAATCCTTACATTACTGACTGACTGACGCTGTCACAGTCGTTGCCTGTACCAACGGCAAGTCCTGGAGACATGAATTTTGTAAAGTGTGTTATTTTGGATGCAATATGTTTCGAAATTCAGCTTTTATAGAACGCAGCTGAAATAAATATGCATAAAAAAACTATGTGGGCGAAAACGTATCACCGCAGTCGTTCAAGATTTTAGAATTAGAGACAATTATTTTTTTAGTAATTTAGTAAAGTAAGGAGGTATGAGGATACCGACAGTCAAGTAATGAACAATTCCAAACAAAGTTTGCTGAAAAAGTGAGCCGTAACATTAGACTACAATTATAGCGAGCAGTCGTTTGTGTTTCAAAACCCGTGTAGACTTATCTGTACTTCCGCGCACTTGGCTTGACGTTCATTTAGAAAATAAATTAAATGAGATGCCTCCGGGGTCCGTGGAGTTGGAAACAAACTGGCGAACCGGCAGAATAAAGTTTAAAGAGCTGTTTAGATGAAATTTCAAAGGTTTTCCCGCATGCTCCGACAGCGAGCTTTTTGTTCTAAACTTTCACCTGTAGCTACGAGAAAGTTGAAGATGTCTCTGTTATGATTGCTAAATTATGTTTGTCAATTTACTTTCACTTGAAAACGCTTGACAAATTCATGGAAACATTATGGAGTGTATTATAATGATGTCTATTATTCAGATTCGTCTATTATACTCGTAGTATCTGAGGAGTCCTGGGGAATTATATTGGTTTTACAACATTGTTAAACATTTGGCTCGAAAAGAAAATAACATTGGAAAATATGGCGACATAACACTAGGTACTGACATAGTTTTATAACAAGGTATATATAAGTGGTATTTATTGCAACCACCAATGAGGGTAAATAATGGGTGCAGAACCCACTTTCACTGACAACCATTTTGCGCATTTCCGCCAAATCTAATTTGAAGTGATACATGCCACCGTCTTCCAGACCACAATTACGTTAGTGTAGGGTGCCATAAATTTGGCAATTACAAGCTCGATGGCAAAACAGAAGTGATAAAATGCTGCTTTTCTTAGATACGTTGTTTATTGAAAGCCTAATATTTTAGAAATATATTTTAGTGCCATAATAACCCTACTGTAATACTGAAAACATTTTACACACACCTTTACTTATAAATTTTAACTGAGTGCTTCCGTACTTCGTAGGGCACGTTAGGCAGTCGGTTCTGCCCTTTTTCAAAGTTGTTAGGCCATGACAAAGGCTGAGGTCTGCATGCATTCGGAGCTAGGTGCTAATAGCTCATCATGCTGACGAGCCAGGTACAACCAAATTATTTCTTACAGAAATGCTTTTAATGAATAAGGTCAATGGTGCTGTCAACAGAAGTTTTTATATGGCGATATAGTTGTGGGTCAAAAGCTGTTAGATTCAATACCATAATGTGACGTTTTAGGCAAGCAAATGTAGCAAGTTAATACCACTGGCGACGGCCAGTCGGCCCTGCACCAGACGATTAGCTCCTAGAAACTGCAAAAAATATATTTTGGCACCCACGCAGCTTTGTGCAAATGATAGTTTTAGTAATATTTTTCTTAGACAGTCTACCTACACTATTTCTTATAAATATTGCTTTTAGGTGCTCTGTTTCCTCGTTTCAGTTATATGAATGTTTTTGGCGTGGTGAAAGATTGGCTTTAAATGGGTTTAATTCCTGCTGACGAGACATTTGTATGGTCTTTAAACATTTCGGTTCTCCAGGCTATAATATCAGCTATTGGTAAAAGTTACCGTTACCAATCTAGATTTTTGGCAAAGATACTTACAATAGAATGAGAGATCATCAATATAGTGTGACAGATTTACTGTGGACTCAAGGGCAATTCAGCAAGTAAAAATTACTGGGCGGATGATTTTTAATGTAATGATTATGTCTTGGGGTGATGAACGAAGTTCAGTACCTAGAACTCCCTTCATTTCTGGGTAAGAAGCGTCACATCAGGTGAATAACTTGGTCGTCTCGTGATTTGATGATAGAAAAAGTAAGCAATATCTATCTTATCTCACTAATCACACTTCACACAATCAATCAATCAGTCAATAATAATATAAATGCGAATGTTTGGATGGTTGGATGTTTGTTTTTGATTTGGCAGAAATTTTAAACATAAATAGATAATGACCGGACATAAGAATATAAGCTAGCCACGTGAACGAAGTCGCGGGTAATAGCCAGTAAGGAAATAAAGCTTTACAGGCCTTGCTCAAACAGCATCAGCTTAATTGTTTACGCCAATATTTATATTCATAGTTAAAAGACTATATCAAAAACAAAAATGGATGAATTATTAGGTAATATCAATTTACAACCGCAATCCACTTAATAAAAACAACCGCATGATATCGATCGTGCCTCCCAGGAACTGTTTATAACATAATTTAATTAAAATGATTAAAGATAATCCGCTGAATATAACGATCGGTATAAACATAAACCACCTTTATTATTGTTGGGCCGATATCGCGACCCGATTAACACGACTCTTTTTTAGGCCATTTTGAATGTTATGCGAATTTTTTTCATCTTACAATATTTGGTAAGAAAAATATGTTCGCGCTATACCAGAAACCTAAGGGCATAAGGGCGTTTTCACGTACAAATAATATTGCCATCGACTGCCTTTGATGGTGCGTACAGGTACAAGTTCATCCAATAGGTACATCCACAATATGAAACTGGTTCGAGAATTTGTGCTGTGAACGTGTCTTTATGTTTTGGTTATAAAGGGTTTTCTACGTAATATTTTATAGCTTGTAAAGTAAGGGTATAAATCAAATGGTATTACGATATTACGCGCGGAAAATAGCCGCACTTTCAGCTAATTTGTCAATGAATTGAATATTAATGATAATGCTGGTCGTAAATATCCGGTATCGACGTTTCGATCTAAATCTTTAATTGGGGTCTTACTTTGTTTCGAATATAAACAACTAAGCTATAAATGAAAACATTATACAGTGACAGTATTGTGAAACTATCAATAGTGCCACAAGGTTATAACCTTGTAAAAATGTATATGGCTATAGCCATATAAATTTTACCCTTATTATAAGCGTAGTAATTATATATTTATACAAAAGTGTACGTACTCAAGGTGACATTAACATTTTACACTATACAGTAATAAACAATATTAACATGCATTGATACGATTGCATTGATTGTTAATAATTGCTTTGCCATTATTGTATGCGACAGGCAACAAGTCAGAGAGAATCAAATAATTCCAACACGTATTTTGAACTATTCTAACTTTGAGGTATATTTAGGCTTTGTAGCTATTACTTTAAAGGCCATTACATTTTCTATTTTCGGAAGCCTAAATGTCCGGAAGTAGAAAGTCTAGTACGAGTCTAGCGCTTTGCGGTTTGGCAATAGAGCAAGTACTGTACAGATATATTGTGTATAGCTAGATAAATTATATTACTAGCTTAAAAACATTTGCACTAAAGTTTTGATTTTTTAGGCACCTACCACAAACATAAATGTCATAAGCTAAATTAGAATACAAGGTATATTTTTAGCATCGTAAAGTTATCGTTGAACGTAATTATTTAATTTTGTTTTTGTTATGTTACGGTCATATTATATCATAACTGCCGCAAATACTGAGCAAAACTTGCGTTGCATTTGTATTGTTAGTAAAATAACACAGATAACATGAAGTAAATAGGTTTCCAAAACAAAATTCAAACGATACCGCAGGATGAAGCTGTAAAACGGCTTACTAGAATACTTATTATAACAATACTTGCTGACCTGTCGCGGATTCACTCACGTTTTTTATTTCGCAATTTTTCCATATTTTCTCACCGTTTAAACCAAATCAGTCCAGCCGTTCTCGAGTTTTAGCAAGCCTAACGCACAGCAATTCATTTTTATATATAAAAAAATGTGCTACTCTGTACGACTCGTACTCTAAGGCTTGCGCGGCTATTTGCAGTAGCATCACTTATTCAGGGCACATTATCACCGGATTCAATGTTCCTAGGTTCCTGTCCGATTGTCCAGCGATTACGGTCTACCGTCCGCCGAAATAGAAGCAACAGTGGTTTGGTTATAAATGTCTTTCGCATGAGGTATTTTTGTCGTGAATTTGCCGGGCTTAGCATGTTTTAAAACCTACTCAAAATAAGTAGTGACTGTTTATCAAGTAAACGAAAGTATAATATTAAAAATTATGTTTCTATGTTTATATGTGGCAGTTTATCTAATTTAATCGTTTTCTTAGCACAAGTGTTTGTAGGATACACTTGAAATAAATAATATAGGTAAAATGTTGGTTTGTAAGTAAGTCAAAGACTCTTTTAGAATTTGTTTTAAAGGGAATGCTACTATTTAACGTCCAGCAGAGGACGTCTATCGATGATTATGATGATGAAATTAAGATGTAACCTAACTAAATAAAAAACTGTTCAAAAACAGATAGATAACAAGGCGAGATATTTCGAGACGCAATAAAAAATGATATCTAAACCTAGGTCACAGAACAGATATTAGTAGGTACACGTACCTAGGTAGTATAAAAAGCTACGAACACTGTTTTGTGTGTTCGTAGATAAAAAGGTTCAATTTGCACAGCAATTATGCAGACTGCAACTTAGAACAACTCGTGTCATTATTTCCGATAAGTACTCTCATTGGAAGTGCAATCGAGGAGAAGAGACCCAAAATAAAGGACACTGTGGTATTGGAAATCGAAGAGAACAAAGAACAACCAGTGCAATAGGACTTGGTTCTGTCTCATTGGCTCAGTAACTTAATTGGCGATTGGTACAATATTTTGTATAGCAATTCGATTGTACGGATTTTATTCTTGAGAGTCAAGCACGTGCAGGTACATGGTTTAATAATTGCATTTAATAATTGCCTTATTAAAATGATTTTAGAACATTTTGTTTTAAAAAAACTTATGCAAAATATTGTTGTCCATATTTTTAATGATTGTATTTATAAACCGTGAAAATAAAATATTGCTAACAAATAAAAATATAAATTAAATGAAAACGGATTCAAATTTTAAATTAGATTTAGAAGATACCTTGTACCTTTCGAATACTGAAAGAAATTACAAAAATTATGCTAACTTGAATTTCTTTCCTTCATGACATTCCCTGCCAAAGCTCAACACACCTTTAATTTCGTTAACATAGCCTTCGAGCCTTCCGGAGTGCATCCAAATGGGTTTATAAAAAGGACACGTCTGGAATTGCATTGGAATTTCAAATGAGTATATTTTTAGGCTGTCTGAGCGTACGGGGAATTAAATTAGACTGAACAGGAAGTCTATTCTGTCTGTTTGCGAACGTGACATTCAACGAGGACGATGTTTTTAATGGGAATTAAGTGATTAGCTTAAATGGACAGGTAAATAAGAGTGGAAGGATTTGACGGCGATTACATATAGCTCATTGAAAACTGCTCGACAACCACAATTATCAGTTTATGTCGAGTGTCGAGCGTATAATGCGAAGAAGGTTCGAGTAATGTCATTTAATTGCTTTGATCGAGTATATCGAATAAGACGTGAGTAAAATTTATCATTATGATGTTTGAAATTGATCGCTTTGTAATATCTATTGACTCATTCAACTTTGCGTGAAATGTATAACGTTTTCGACAGGGATCTTTTTTTTTTTTTTATACAACTGAAGTGGCAAGCATGCGTACGGCCTACAAGATGGTAAGCGGTTACCGCAGCCTATGGACGTTTGCAATACCAGAGGTATCGCTCGCGAGTTGCCACCTTGAGGCATAGATCGAAAGCCTCATGTGCCAGTTATTTCACCGGAAACCATACCCTTCGAACCGGAACACAGCAATGCGAACATTACTACTTGGCGGTAAAAATAGATGTGGTGGTAGTCCTTCCCCGGACGAGCTCTATCACAAAGAACTCTACTACTCTGGATCTCGGCTTACACGGATAAAACTCTTACTAATGTTGTTAAAATTAAGGAAGAAATAATAGTAATAAAGATGTCAAAATATATGATTAAGAATATCCTAGCAATTATATAATAGGTATATTTCAATTATATATTCAGACCTTTGACGTCGGGAAATTCATAATTCTATAACAAATTTAATAGGAAAGTTAATCTTTGGTTACAGTCCTCTGTCTTCAAAAGATTCAACTCAAACAGCTCGTCATAGCACTACAAACACCCTTTCAATTTGCTGTGGACCGTCCAATACCCTAATTGACATATCGGTCTGTGTACAGTCGCTCGCAGAAGTACTTGCGCAACACAAACAATCAAAATAGGTGTACATTTAGAGCTTGACTGTAATTCTGTGCAAAACTATTATCTTACTTACGCCCTCTACGGCCCGACGTAATGATAAACGTATTTTTACATTGCGCCTTTAACCGAGCCAAATCAGCCCTCAAAAGTTAAATATCGTATCTTTAAAGTAAGCACAAGTGCTCAAAAAAGAGGTCCTTTACCAAAGTAAGCTTACCAGAGAAATCATCACACATCTAACGGCTTTGAATAATGTTGCGGGATACTTAAGCTGTATTTTGATCACTTGCAATGTCAAGCTAGTTATGGCAAGTGGCGACTGTACCTGCTTGTGGATTAGTACCGGAATACCGGCGACAGACGGACAATCGATCTGGTGCTATCCCGGTATCGATATACCGGTATTGCTATTCCAATATTAGGGACCGCATGTACTTACGAGGCATTTATATTTACATTAGTGGCTAGTGGTTGTGTGGTTTAGACATTTGTTAAAAGGCTTGCGATTGACAATGACGATAGACTGCAATAAAAAATACTCGTTTAAATTAAATACAAAATATATTGTTTGAAAACCTAAATATACGGGCAATTACCAGTAGAAATATAGTATACAGTACACTGAAAATTTACTTGCCAACTGATAGAGTACTAATATCTGTTCTGTGCTGATAATAAGACTTCGCCGGTGTCATTTGTTTCGCATTAGTTTTACTTATCAAAATTTATAATAACACATAGACCTCGTAATTTTGACGTGTTCCAAAATTAAATTTTTAGCTTATTAATGCAAAATACCACCACTACTACCTAATAAGTACTCATGTAGAGACTATAAAGGGCACCCGTGTTCTAGTGGTAGTGACCCCGCCTTCCGATCCTAAGGTCGTGGGTTCAAACCCGGTCGTGCACCAATGGATTTTTCTGTTCGAAATTTATGTGCGCAATGCCAGTGCTCTCATACGGTGAAGGGAAACATCGTGAGGAAACCGGCATGTCCAAGAACTAAAAATTCGAAAGACATGTGCCATCCACCAATCCGCATTGGGTCCGCGTGGTGGATTAAGATCCGATCACTTTCGCCTGAGAGTAGGCCAGTGTCCCAGCAGTGGGAACATTAGAAGGCTGTCATGATGATGATGATGATGTAGAGATTATAATATAACTTTTAAAACTATAATATACTAGCTGACCCGGCGTGGTTTCACTCGCGTTATTTTTTTCGCAATTTTTCCATAATTTATCACCGTTTCAACCTTCTCTGGACTCCTACAAACATTTCAAGACCAAAATTATCGAAATCGGTACCTAGAGCCGCTGTCGAGTTTAAGCGAGACTAACGCACAGCGTTCATTTTTACACATAAGAATGCCTATAATATATACCTTTTTGAACCTTTAATTAGTTTTCACACTTTCAGGACGATAACGCACGAAACTCTAGAGATAGGTATATTAGTCGCATATCGCTCAGGGATAAGAAAGGGCGGGGTAAAATATGTGACAGTGCGGTCACGCTCGGCGAAGCAAGGAAGAAATGTGACCTTTGCGACTTCTAATATCTCTGAGACCTCTCGAAGGGATAGTTACTCTGAATAAATTTTCATGAAAATAGCTTTTTCTGTTCAAAACATCCAAAATATAAAATTACCTACTCATACCGGCGTGGTCCTGAATGTGATTATGCGATGATTTATAACGTGTTTAGGTAGTTGTTATTTGAAAGTTGTTGAAATTTTTTTTTTGGAATTTGTTGTTATTTGACATGCAGCGAAATGCATTGGAGGAAAATACACCGCAAATAAGTTGCTCATTACACACCAAAAAGTCATTTCATTTCCCTCATTACAAGGTGCCAATCACATCGTCTAGTGTGAAATCATAACTCAGCAAGACACCAACCCACCCTAAATCTTAGGGGGATGCTCTATCCATTGCGTTTAATTATAGCCCAACCCTGCTCTCGCTACCTGAAGATCGTTAATCTTTCTTAAAGATATATACCTTGCCTTAAGCGCTTTCATTGCACGCTCTCAGCGATAATCGCTTCGTGTCGCGCACTACCGGTCTAACCTCTAGCTGCTTAAGCTGCTGTTTTGCTTCATGCACCCAGAGACGAATCAAAGTTCACAAGCGGCGCAATGTTATACAAATCCGTGTTTCGTAGCACTTTCGTAGAGCGTCTACGTGTGCTACGCGCTTGCAAGTACATCCCTGTACTTCCGAAAGTCTTTGAACTCTCCCCCTAGAGTATTAGCAAGTAAGGCTTTGCCTATCCAATCTCGATTTCGACATTTATGCTTATTGATTAGCGGCGCGATGGCTGATTTCAATAAGCTCCATTAACCGATTTGTGTTTGAGTTTTGGTGGTTTAAAGTTTACTTCGTAGCTATCAAGTTAATTGAGTAGCGGTTCAAACGTCAAGCGTCGCCTTTGAATTCGGATAAGGCAAGTTTTGGCAGTGCTTTTAAGGAAATTGACTGCTACAGTGTTTGTTCTTGGTTACCCGAAAAGGCTGTGCTCTTCCCCCAAGTGAATACAATCTGATTTTCTGATTGCAATTGTTGATTTACTAATTATATATTGCCAGTATATAATTGTTTAGTTTTATTTTTATATGAAACCAGGTATACCTACACAATAATTAAATGTCCATTATTTTACTCCGTGTTTATTAACCACTGCACACAGCACCGGTCTTTGATAGTGGACAAGAGCCGAGCACACAGTCCAGCGCTGCACTGTGTAAATACATTCGTCGTTTCCAATTAACTACAGAACCTGTTTGAGTTCTGTACAGGTATCATACGCCTTTGATGTCTGCCTGTTCGTGTAATGTATCTTCTGACTTCTCATTGATTAAACGTAGCTAGTTGAAAGCTATTAGTATGTCTATAATCTGTCTAGTCTGTGTTCAGTGGCTTCTAATATTACGTGAAGCCCATGGCACATTTCACATCAAAAAGTCGTTTAATCGTAATAATCTGGCGTGATGTTAAAGCGGTACGGCATGCGGTATATTAAAAAACGTGCTATTATAAATGTTATTATACATTAAAATGTAGTATTTTAATGTACACTATACATTGACGTCATTGAGCTCTTGATTTCTTTTTCCATCATTTGCATCAATGATGCCATGTAAAATAATGCAAAGCTTATAAAGCTTGATACTGATAACATTTTAAGGCGTGATTAGAGTTTTGTGCACTCCCGCCACGCTACGCATCGCTTGATAGAATCACTTTGTATGAAAACGTGTGTAGCGTGCGCGTTCTTTGGGCAAGCTACCGTTAAATTTAAGTAAAATAAGTTATCATACTAAACTGCGAAAACTTTGAAGGATTTTTTCGAATATAAGGTATTGGTTATAATGACCATGTCTCAACAAAAAAAAATACACAAAGGATATCTAGACACAGACAATTAAATGAAAGTTATTAAAATTAAGCGACAATTTTCTTGGGACTATAACGTTAAGTGGAAGAAAACGCGTTGAGGCCTCGCTAAATGAGGTTTTAAGCCGACGTTTCCATGAAAAGGGATCGCAAAGCAGATTTGAAGCAGCAGCAGACACAATGCCTGTGTTCTGTTCATCCCTCTCGAGCCAACAGCTGAATTATTACATTGTTTTATGATTCTACACTGGCTTATGACACTTTAAATTAAGTGAAGCTGTGCCTTTTGTTTTGTTGGCGCATAAGCCTTTTTGTTTTAGAAGTGGCTCCTTCTGTTATGCATAGCAGTCTGGGATTGTGGAGGTCACAATTTGAATTTCAGTCAACAAAGGTTTTTACTTATAAATCAAGGATTCTCGATCGATTCAGTTATAATTAATCATTCAAGTTCAAGTAGTATAAAATAATGCCTGATGTATGTATTACGCTTAGATCTTTTAAACCACGCAACAGATTTTAATGCGGGTTTCATAATTTTTATACAAGCTTCATCATCTAATAAGAACTGAATTTCGGGTTTCTTTTGCACCTTCCTAATTTCAGGTCTCTAGGGTAAGCCCTATGAAATATGAAGTAAGGTGTATGAATGAACTGTTATAACTTAGTGCATTTTGTTGACATGCTACTCTTCAATAATTATTGCATGCAATGTAAGTTGGTGGGTAGTCGCCCACCTATATACTACAAGCAAGGATTTTTTTGTGGTACTTTTTTTCCAAGGCCTCGAATTTTAGTTTCTCTCACTGCTCTTCTAAACTAACATTCTAGTTACATAAAAACGAACACATTTTTCCATTCCAAACGGAAACAATAGTGCAAGAGCTGACTCCACTTTGTTCCAAATCAGTGACTTGACGGGCGCGTTCAGAATACTCAAACAGCGCTTCGTGAAATATGAAACCAGATAAAGCATCTAGTTCCTCGAATAGTTCCCAAAGAAATGGTTTCCAGTTTAGCATAATGCGATGCACTCAGTCATAGTTACGTTATCTAACTTGATATATACCCTCGGCTCTCAGGCTATTATTAATAGCTAGCTAGTTGGATAGTTTAAGAAAATCACTGAGTTCGATCCCGTCTGTCTGATATGTTTGGAAGTTGTTAAGTTATTTGAGTATTTGATTAATCGGCAAACTTTAATGACTGTGGGTTGAGTGAGGGTTATGAATTCGCTTATTATATAAATAACTATCTGTTTGTTTATGGAAATAAGTTGCAAACTGACAGATCGTTTATTCAGTCCTGTGAAATCCCACGCTGTACTGTAATAATATCATTAACTATCGTCAGATGGTTGTACAACCATCTGACGATAGTCTACTATCTACGTACGTAGATAATAGTAACAAATCAAATACAAAGCTATAGGATGAGTAACGCTTTTATTTAGATTCGTGAGATGTGAGTTTGAAGCTTCAAAAGGGATTTTGACACTAAAATATCCTATCCTTTTAAAGGTATTAAAGGAGATTTTTGATGGGTATCTTGACACACTCCTTTATTTGATGAAATTTCAGACATGTGAGACTTTCGATCACGTCTCAGGGTGGCAACCGCGCGTGATACCTTTGGCATTGCAAGCGTCCATAGGCTGCGGTAACAGCTTACCGCAGCTCCCGCTTAGGTGGGCCGCACGCATGGTTGCCACTTTAGTTGTATAAATAACAATATATGTATGTGAGTGTGCGCGTGTTTCTTTTTTTGCTTTTTTTTTTTGTAAGTAGATATACAGTGCTTTCGTTTTTGTTGAAACTTTGTATTTACTAACTGCTAACTAAAATTATCTCGTTTTGGTATTTTAATTCATTAGAAAAGTTTGGCAACAATTTAGTATGTTTAGTTCAGAAAATGCTACTAGGTACAGAACAACGCCACCAACAGTTTTACTGTCAAGACATTTTTTATAATTATATAATGTGATCTATTATAATAAGTATAATGTGCTATAGTAATGTTAAATAATGTTACCAACTTACCAAAGATAAGTAATGTTAGCGTACAGCTCAACTCGCTAGGAGTTCAAAGTCGTTATCTTCGTGTGCCGTAGGTCGCGGCTCCTACCGACAATAAATGCTTTGTCAAACTTCCCCAGGCTATATACAGTTTTGATTTCTTAAGACGCTGTAACCGTCATATGACGTCTACATTGTGATTTTCATTCTTACAGCGCCATCAAAATCAAAGGGACTCGTACTTATACCAAGACTGTATAATAAAATTATAATTTGATGTAATTGTATTTAGCTTCTGAACGTGTATTTATATCTGTGGTCGGTCGTCTGGAGAACACAACACTTAGTGTTCTAGTGGTAGCGATCCCGTATTCCAATCCTAAGATTAGAATCCTTTATTGCATCGACCGGTTTCGAACACACATCTTACACAAATATTTCTAAAACTTTTGTGTCTGAAACGAATTGTGTGAATTTTCTATTCGTAAACACTGTGAGATAAAAACTAAAAACTCGAAACACAGTTGCAAGCTTTAAACTGGAATCGCTTCATGGCGGGTTGTTCAAGATTAATTTATACAATTTCTATGAATTGTGGTATATCATTTAAAAGGAAATTTTGTTAGCCTTCAAGTGATAATATGAAGATTCAAAATCAATTAAATTTCCTACCTAAAAATAAATTATTGCTTAAGACGTCTAAATGAATAGGCAGTATTAGGAAAAAAACTATTTTCATTTAAAATGATGTTTTACCCACCACTGCCATCTACCAATCCGCTTTGTGACCAGGTTATAAATTAAGTTCCAAACACTTTCGCTGTGATTTTGCTTATTATTAGGGCAGTGCCTCAACAGTTACGACATAAGAACTCATAAAACGTCAGACGGTCGTACTTTTTTCAAAACGCAAAGCTGAAGATAACTGACTTGTTTGTTCGAGTGAGTCCGGATTGCTGCTGTCTTTGTTGTGGTAACTTAGAAATATGGTTTTATGTGAATTCTATTCTGTAAAGTATTTTTTGGATAACTGAAAAAGTATGCAGTAGGTATTGTTTATACTTTTACACCACTCTGTAGATGTGACTATAGGAACAGAGGCTCTACCTTCTTATTCATATTGCGACACATGTTTTACATTTCTTCGGACATTTCTTTGGTGTAGAAAGTCCGATGAGTCTTCTGATAATAATCAAATAAGCGGTGTACGGTATGAATTTATCTGAGGAGTTATTGCATAAGAAGTTTTAACACGTATTTTAGAACTTTACTTAAAAATATTGTGAGAATAAAAACTGTTTTTTTTTGTACAGACACGAACTTTTTTGGCTGAAAAAGTCATAGTGGGCAAACAACTTCGTTCTGTACTCAATATTACCCCGGTATGGTGACATTTACTTTACCTGGTAACTTGAACACAGAATCATTGACTAATTAATTAATATTTTATTTGCAAGAGATACAAAGGCAGCTCATCCTAAGAGGCTTAATAAGCTTCCAGGACACGAAGAGGCAAAATCCACGCGTAATAAAGGGGCACTTTTTCAGATATCCACGAGATAACGGAAGGTGAGCGTCGATATATCAGGAGATTAGTCGTTTGCCGCCGCGCGGCGCGATGAATCTTAAGTGCTTTGGTGGAGTTGGCAAAAGGTAGCGATGAAATTTATTTTGGATCAATTGAGCTATCTATACATCGTTTGAAACGATCTTTAGATGGCTTAACTGTTTTACTATGTATTATGTATATTTGTAATGTAAATATGTAAATCTTTTTTTTAATTTTAATTTGTTTTTAAATATTATTTTTTTGTTTAAACATTTGTTAAATAAAATTGTTTTGAACATCTTGCTTCTCATAACTTTGCTTGTGCAAACCACGGTAACACCATTTCCGCTCCACCGGAAACTGATTTATACAATGTCAGTTTACGTGTCAAATTTTATACAAAATAAGATAAGCGTATAAAGTCTTCCACAGCTGATAGGTTAACGAGAGAAGTTTGAACCTGGCATGGCGTCTTAATATCTTGTTTATTTTATCGATACAGGTAATCAACCTTTTCCCATCTCTAAAAGCATGGAAAGGAACTCCATAAGTTAACAGCTCTGTGGCCTGTCATATATCAAGGGCCCAGGGTGACATATTCTCCCGTCATGTACGCTTTACATGTAGAGCCTTCCCTGGCTACGGTGTAGCTACGTAGCTACGAAACTCTTCGTAGATTCTGTCGCTTTGTTTATTTGACAATATGTTGTAAATATAGCCTAGAAAAGCAAGCCTTTGTGGACCGTTGATATGTTCGATTTTCCTAAAGATTACGATACTAACATCATCATCATCATCATGACAGCCTTCTAATGTTCCCACTGCTGGGACACTGGCCTGCTCTCAGGCAAGAGTGATTGGGTCTTAATCCACCACGCGGACCCAATGCGGATTGGTGGATAGCACATGTCTTTCGAATTTTTAGTTCTTGGACATGCCGGTTTCCTCACGATGTTTTCCTTCACCGTATGCGTAGAGCACTGGCATTGCGCACATAAATTTTCGAACAGAAAAATCCATTGGTGCACGACCGGGTTTGAGCCCACGACCTTAGGATCGGAAGGCGGAGTCACTACCACTAGACACCGGTGCTCACTAGACTACTAGATACTAATATCAGTATTGACCATATCAAGCAATCGTAAAGTTTTATGAAAAACTACGAGGGTATTCGTACAATGATAATTTCTGTAACAATTTTTTTTTAAGAAAATTTTTAGGGTACTTATCTCAACGCAACGAAGGCAGCCAATCAAATAAATAAAAATGTTTTCAAATAACTAAAATATGAAAATATTTGTCACACTTTTCATCAATTATTCACTTCAGGCAATTCTATAAACAAACACTATTCATCTTTCTCTAAATTTTAAATTTGAATAATTCTAAAAAGGGTTTTTCTAAAAAGCCATACCAAACGAAAATATATTAGAAAATATATCATACTTTATTAGATTTCAGGTCCTTTGTTGTCGAAAATTGAAAGTGCAATTTTCAAAGTAACAAATCGTAGACTTTTTAGAAAATTGTTTTTTTTAATTTTTCCTAATAATAATTTAGAAATTAGAGTAAATAGAACCGCCATAAATGCTTTTAACTTTGAAAACCTAACCAAATGCCTGCATTTTCTTTTTTAATGCGTCTGCTACCCCTCGATAAATTGCGACCTTTGTTAGGGGATGAAACGACTGTTGTTTATGTATGTAATTCTGATCTCATGCCTCCCTTCGTGCAGTCGAATCAAATGTGGAAGGCTGCACTCCAATTGATCTGACAACCCGTTCGATTGTTTTTAGTTTTTTTCTGGTCAATCAGAGAGATGAGCTATCTCTATTATCGAACTGTCTAACTTATGTCATCTACAACCACGTTCTTAATTTTTATGTTTGCTCTGAATATGACATAGGTAATATCGATATTTCGAGAACTCCTTTTTTTAACCTCTAGCAGATATAAAAAAACACCTTACTAATTTCCGGTTTCTAGAACTTACAGTTTAGGCTGTGCAATAATTGTCAGACAGTCAGTCAGTCGGTAGCGCAATTATTTTATATATTTAGATTTATCTTTCTATAATGGCCAATACAACACTGGCAATGAAAAGCTTCAAGGCAAGGCAAGGTTATAAAAAAGAATCGATGCCGTGATGTTTCCCACTAAATTCTTAATACCTCACGTAACTGTTAAGGTTAGGAGGGGAGACAACGCACTTAACTTTTATTGTAGAGCCTTGAGTCTTGGAGCCTGCTGTCATACGAGAAACTGAAAGAAGCTATTATTTTAAAAATATAATAATGCTTTTATGCATAATAGAAAATGTTGTAATATCTTATTACATTATTGGTTTATTTTCTTTATTAATACATTCATTTACACGAGCATGTTGTGTTGGAAATAAGCAAAAGAAGTAACATTCTAAAAATATAAGATTGTATGATTGGTCCAAGTCTTTTATTTAGGTAAAAAAGCTGATAATCAGAATCTGAATGATAAAAATTTGATGATTCTTTTCTATTATAATTTCATCAATATATTTTTAAATTCCGTAAAAGTCATCAACTTCTGAATTTGAACTTTTAAATTCATTCAGATCGTAGTATATTACGATATAAAATAGATACTAAACTGAGGTGTTATCGCTGCTTTCCTAACGTAGGACAGAAGCTTAGTTTGAAACATTGTTGCTCGATCGATGGTAATGCATCGCAGAACTCAGGGGATATAAGTTGAACTTTTAAGGATAAAAACTTAAAGCTTTGTTTGTTTTTATAGTGTTAACCATAACATTAAGGGAATTCTAAAGACTATGTATTAATTATATCCTAAAAATGATTTTTCAATCTTTGCCGCTTAGGATTATGTACGTAATTAAATATTTTACATATACTATAGAGTCTATCGCTTGTATTTAGAGTCATAAAGAATGTGCATTTTAACTCACTCAGATAAGTGTTTGATAAAGTAAAAACTATCACCATTAAAAAGACAATTCAAAAGAGCTTAGAAAACAAATAAATATATAATCTCATAACACGACAGCTGGTTTAATACCAATACAATGACTTGCTACTGCCCTACTCGTCCAATTTGCAAAAACTTGCGTCATGACACGCGTCGCGCAAGCGCTATGCTAGCAAGATGCCATAGTATGGCATTGAGGTGGACTTCCGATCATAGCGTCTAACTTCAGTCGCGAGACGCAGCAGTAGTGCCGTCGCCTTTACTTACGCGATTGTATTAAGATCTACGCACATGCAACCACTCGCATTGGGACACGTTACTGTGGCAATGTAGGCAATTGGCGTTCACGCTTATGTACGTCCTTGCGCTTATGCCGTCAACCGTGAAGTCCGGTGTTCGATACAACGCCATAGGTTTCAAAGTTGCCACTTCCACGTGGCTCGTGACAACCAATGCGTGTAACGACACATTTAGTACAGAACAATTTTAGTACTACCCTTTAGTATATCTAACGCTAATAACGCGGTGGATGTTCGCAAATCTCGGTGTAACGCTCTGTAAATTCGCATCGCGGTTTTGATTTTCTGCTCACATATTCTGTTCGAAAACAGTTCACATGTACACAGCGTAACAATAATTGAGCAATATGTAATCCCGAAAGGGATGCAGCGAGCGAATAACTAAGCCGATTACAGCCTTGTTAGTTCAGGAGTCAAGGTTGAATTTACGATAAACTTTTGTAAATAAATCTTACTAGCTGCTGCTTGCGCCTTCGCTCGCGTGGTACCATGATGAAGTACTATTCTAGCTTTCATCTCTACCCGTTATGTGTGAGCGTATAAATACAACTTTTAAAATTTAATATTAGTGTAATTTGCGAAAATATGTCGCTAGTGTATGTTTTTTTAACGCATATTAAAAACTTGGAATTTCATTGATATCAAAGTTTCAGAGGCAAGTAGAAGCTACATGTTTTAATTAGGTTGGGCTTTGCTAGTAGATAAATTTGTGAAGGAGGAGACGTCAAAAAATCTCAGATATTAGTTTTAAATAAACTTTATTTATTCAATGTTTGTCTGTAAAACTCTGTGCTCTGTGATAAAATCGGTACTTGCTCTCCAGAGTTTTTTCTTATTCTAGCTAAAAAAAGCTTAGGAATAATAAAAAACCACCTCTAGCTTCCTGACTATATTCTATCCCTAACAACACAAGTACTGACTTGTTAGCAAGACCGGATTGAAGTTTGTCTTGTTATAACTCCGAAACTTGGAGACTTGATATGACATAGCAGACAGACCGGGATTTTAAAGCACCTACTATCATTTAAAAGTTTTATATGCTAAGGATTCTGTGAATATTACGGTTGAGGAAGTTGATAGTACTTATAACATACGGACTATCATAAGAGGCCTTGTGTTAGCCAATCACAGGTCTCTCTTGATAGTTCACATGTTATAAATACTATCAACATCCTTATCATGGTGGTAAGCTGTTGTTTTTTTCAATAAGTAAATAAAAAAAAAAACATCAAGCCTTTCTAACTATTGTATAACTCGTGACTTAAAAACGGGTATAATTATCGGGTAACAGTGATTACGATGATTCCTTGGCGAAAGAAAAATGTAAAAGTAAAACGGTTTGTGCATCGCGCTTCGGCGTTGATGCATTGTGGCCCACATAGGGTTTCATTTAAAAATAGTCTAAGGCTAAAAATAGGCTGAATGTACTCTCTTGACAAAACAGCATGTAAAATATATCAACAAATGTACGGAACTTTACAAAAAATGCTATGTGTTAACACAATCCGACCCATGTCACGGCCCCTGGATTTGCTTAACAAGATTAGATGCGAAAAATGCCAGACGATGAACCCGAATTAACTTGGGACAGCTGTGACGAGAATGTGTGAATGGCCTATGGTAACGAGTTACAGTTTTAAAATGATGGAAACTGTGCAGTTAGATTCTGCAAGGTGCACTATATATAGGTACCCTCTTGCCGGTTATACAAACACAATTAGTCGAGACTCGTGCTTTAAACTCGGTTTCGAACTCTAGTATCTACTACCTATAATTGGGTTGGTTTCCCAAATTAATGGCTATGATGGAACCTCGCCTAAATAATTAACGACTTTGATCATTGAACAAATATTAAATACAAAATGATATAAAAATAAGCAAATATTTTCGTCAATTAAGACAAACATACCTATTATCCTATTTTAAAGGGCCACCAGTTTCAAGGTTGTCAAATTGATTGCGAGTCCATCCATCCCATTCCATCCTTCCACAAATAATTGAAAGCTTTCCTAGTGCAGATCAGTGTAATTAAACGCTCTTACTTTGTAAATAATCCAAAAATAACGAGGTAGCAATTAAACATTGCCTAAGTCCACGGTCGGACCCTATGTCCCACATCAAAGAGACACGCGACTCCTGCATTCGAAGGGTTGTCTGTCCGTTGGGCAGAGATGGTATTATACTCTCATTAAAATAACATGTCCTAAAAGTCATCATTAGCATCATCATTTCAATTCAATTCGCAGCTGTATGTTTGTCACTGCGCACCATTGAGCTACGCACGCTACATACAAAAATTCTTATTAAAAAAAGGTTATTCAGAAGCGAGAAGTTTCGGGTTCAATCCCCGCTGCGATCCAAATGTTTGCATGATCTGCAAATGTTCGTTCCAGATCTGGGTTTTACCTATGTATTAGAATAAAAAACTCTACAACATACAAGGATAAAATTGCACAGTACACAGCAGTTCATATACAAGCATTGCTTAGTTAGGGTCTATATGGCGACACGTAAAATGTTCGCCAATATTTATTTACTTTATATTTATTTAAATTCAGTGCAAAATATAAAAAAAACAGCTAAAGCCACGTTGAAAAGCTAGTAAATATAATCCTGTAGTCTATTATCTGATGGGAATGCAGGACGCTTTGAAACAGACGGCCGAGATAAATATTTACTTGCGTTTGTATGTAACAGTTCTGTTAATAACTACAACTGTACAATGAAATGAGTTTAGGGATTAAATTCAAATTAATGCTTCGAGAGCTTGAAGGTCAAAGTATTTGAATTGTTAAACGATAAGCATTGAGTATTTTCTGAATGAATGATCGGATGGAGCTAGACATTTTATTTAATTATTTTTATACAACTGTTTCCAAAAATACTTTATTTATATTCTGATCTTTCAACTAAAGCTAATATTTAAAAAATACTATGAATGTATATACTATGTATGTATAAAAGAAAATGCAATTCTCCTGTGAAATATTATTTCTACTTTGTATTAACTGCGATAATAGTTTCTATCAGAACTTAGCAAACTAATAACTCTCTAAAGGTAATGTCAATAAAGTATAACTCTTACAAACCAGCTAAATCTAGGATGAGACTGAAAGCAAGTTAACAAATCCACCACACGGTAACTGGCAGAGCAATTACTTGCTTAGACACTTTTAAAATCCCACAACATTCAGGAAATGGAAACGTCTGGTCGGATCCGGCTGTGTGATGTTTGTTCGAGCTGAATTATAAAACTGTGTAGTTTCAGAGACGTGTGCAGATTTTTTTAGGGAGTGGCTGTAACCATATAAAAAAAGTTTTGTTTAAACTCCTGAATAAGGAGATTACATTAAAGCGGTCGCAGGAAGTCGGTGGATGGTGGAGGCCCAAAATCGGTCGTCATGGCGCTCTTTGGGGGAGGCCTATGTTCAGCAGTGGACGTCTATCGGCTGATATGATGATGATGATGATGATGAATAAGGAGGTAAGCCTCTGGCTTTTTATAGCACATAATATACTCTATTTGTCGTCGTCAGTAATTATGAATGTTTGGTGAATGACAACTATACAGCAAAAAGCTCAAAAGCGCTCATTGACCGTGTCCTCGATGTGGTATTGGTATAGCTTACTATTCCAATAAAAACTTCACTCATAATAATTACATATTTCCGCAGTGCAAATATCTGTTCTGTGATATTGTACTAATTCAGAAACACGAAAATTGCTGACGAAAGAGGGCGAATCACAATATTTTTTGGTAATTTTGGCGTTGTAAAAAACCCACTGTTTACGATTGTCAAGCGAGTATTTTGTGATTCGTCCTCTGTACCATTAACCGGTAGTACTGTACACTTTTACACAACACGAGTGTCAACACTCGATGGAGCGATGACATTAAAGCGGTCGCAGGAAGTCGGTGGATGGTGAAGGCTCAAAATCGGTCGTCATGGTGCTTTTTGGGGGAGGCTTATGTCCAGCAGTGGACGTCTATCGGCTGATATGATGACTGTACACTTTTGGTATTGAATACTCGCTCGCTAAATCAGATCCACCCCACCGGAATACCAGCAATTTCAGGTACATGGACTCATTCAGTCCACAAAACTACGTGGTCAGAATCAAATAATACGCGTTGATTAACAGGACTACCACACGTTACGTCCGGGACGCAAATTACGTAGGTGTTCCTTGCTGAAATACTCGTAGGAAATATCGGGAGTAAGGTTTTGCATGACTCATTAAATTTTTAGGCACGAAAATTGTTATTAGAATTCTGCATTTATTGGACTAAACAATGTTTTTGAGACCACTGGCATTGTCATACATTTTGCATTTTTACTTGTTTCAAATTCCCAACCTTTAATAATGACTCCATTCTAGTACTAGTCAGTGGGTCGAATCCTGCAGTTTAGTGGTGCACCCTTCGAAAAAACATCGAACGGGGGTGCACCCATTTCCCAACTTTTAGTAAATAATTTATAACTGTTTTTAACCAGGACATTGTCTGGCTTTATACATAATTTGGGTTTTATTGGTTTTACTGAGTTGTGATTATTTATGATTTAATTTTGATTTAACAACTAACAAAACCCAGTATACAAAAACTCTGGCAAAAAAAATCAAAATATCCACGTTTTGTGCATCACATATGACGTATGCGTCCGTCGTATCTCGGCGTTTCCACGCACTTCCACCACATTGAACGGCCGTAAACTGACACGAAGGGACGCTAGCCTTTTACGAAAAATACGACGTAGATTAGACATTTTGTTTATTTTTATTTATTTTACGGTGCTGTTGAAACATTTTGAACCCTGTAAAAGGTTTTATGGAAAACTATCTTCCACATGGTTGCTCGTTCCTAGCTATCCTATAGCTGTTATAGTAGCAACTACTACGAATTTAAAGTTCGTTCGTTCGTTCGTATGAGTCAGTGGCCAACTCTGGTGACAGTGTTTCTAGGCCGCCCGAAGGCCTCTGATATGGCCTAACAACTTTGAAAAAGCCGGGACCGACTGCTTAACGTGCCCTCCGAAATTTAAAGTAAATTTTTGGTAATTTAACTTTCTAATTTATAAATTATTCAAAGTCGCCATCCGCCATCCTTCTGTAGTCAAATAATTTACCTAAATATTTTTGCTGTCTAAACTGTGTGCTAAGTATATTATACTTCCCTTCGACTTTGCCAGTTATGATATATTTTCAAAGTTGTCATCACATATTTGCACTTCCTGACTATATGATTTACTATAGGATTTACTAGAGACAGACGGTAGCATAGAACAGATATTAGTACTGCACGATAGGCTAGTTGTTCCTTGAGCACTGTCTCATTTGTCTTTCAGCGTGAAAGTCAATGATATTACAAAAAACTTTAATACAAACTTCCAAACAAACACAAACTTTCAAAATCCGAAATAAAAAACCAGCTCGCTATTGTTTTCTACAGCGTGTATCTACATGCACCAGCATGTGATCCATATCAGAGCTAGTTCTGGCATTCCTGGATTCCCGCTCCGGGACTAGACTGAACCGAATCTCGTTGTTCCCATGCAATGCACAATAACATCTAAACAATGCTCGACACTTGAAACTCGCAGTCAGAGTCACTAATTGATCTTAAACGAACACGTCGAGCATCCCGGGTTCCCGAACTTCAGAACAACTGGTTGAACAAACATCTTGATTTGAATTTATAGCTGTTCTCCTCTGAAGCTGTGGCAGTGCTCGGTAACATGTTGTCTAAGTACCTTTTCACAGTGCGTGAGTTTTGATACTTTTGCGCTCGTACGGGCGATGGATTGCTGCAATCATAACTTGTGTTTTTTAACGTTTGACAACCGATGATCCCCGCGCTACTCAGGCAGTTTTTATACAACCATTTGCATGATAGCGTAAAAGTCTTTTTAAGCATTTTGTCATACAAACTTGCTTACTAAGCATTTTGTTTAATTTTTCAGTTTTAGTTTTTATTGCTGAATTTAGAAGTTTTGTATAAAAATGTTGTTGTTGTTGTTGCTAACCTGCATTGTTCCACTGCTGGGCAAAGGCCTCCGAGTTTTCCAGACTTTGCTGTCTAACGCCAATACCTTCCACTGATCACTGAAGGTGTTGAGTTCGTCGTGGTCTATCTTTTTTATATTATTTTACCCTTATTTTTAAACATCTCGCTGCTAGCCATTCATGTAATTCAATTTTAGGCGTCCCCAAATTTAGGCTCTGCATTTACCAATAATAGTTCTTAGAGACCAAATTCCCAAGTACTAATATTTATGTTTCATTAAGTATCGTTGTACTTAAGTTGTCGAGTGTTGCACCCAGGTGTCTCAAGTCACCCTGCGATGTTTACTGATGGGGAGCGCCCGGGGTCACTACACTAAGTTAGGGGCGTTAGCCTACGGAAAACTGTAGAGATGTGAACTAAAAACTTTTAAAGATTTTTAGATCAAATTAAGCTTGCAGAACCGTTAAAAAAAAAAAGCACACAATCGAGAGTTAAATATAATTTATTAGATTTTTAATAATATAATTATAGTTCTGGCTCTCTAGTGAGTTGATCTGTTGATGATTATAATCTGTTGATGGTTTTAGAAAACAGAACTGCCGTGTAGTTTTAACCGTACTTAAATTGTAAATTATACTCGTATTATGCCTGGATCTTATGTCCGTTTCTTCGCTACATTATTGTTTCCAGCATCCATTATGTAAGTTTGTGTGAATCGGTATTCATTAATGACATTATTAACTATTTTTGACGACCTCAGTGGCGCGGTGGGCGAATACCCGGTTATGAAGAGGTTGCCGGTTCAATTCATGCTGCTGAATATTTTCAGATTATTCAAATATTTTTTCTGGGTCTGGGTGTTTCTATGAACTCGTAATTTATGTACAGTTTATTTATAAAAAAAAAAACTATGTGTTTTTAGTTGTTTGGTTCCCATAGTAATCCTTTAATTGATTGTGCAATTAGCTATGGATAATACTTAGTGTATTGTATGTTGTGCATGAAATATTGTTACAATTGTTGGTAGACCAAAAAAAAAAATAGTATAAGCTTTGTTTTGTTTAAGAGGCCTTTCCAAGATTTAGCGATATAATTCATGAAGTTCGCGTTAATGTATCTTTATATAGTAGAAGTAATAGCCCGCGCGACGAGGAGCGATACGTCCTCCCTCCATAAGCGCTCAGCGCTGTTTGAGAGTCGCTGCTTCGATCGATATGATTATAAGTTCGCTAACGTGTGATTTAAAAAAATTCGTATTAAAAAAAGTCAATGCTATTAGACTATTTTCTTCGTTTTATTTATTTAATAAAAACTTAAACTTTAATTTAGTAGGTGTATTTTTATTGTAAACTCCTTACTTTAGCAGAAATAACAAGCGTAAAATAGGGAAAAGTACGCGTTTTTTAGACCGTCTTTATTCAAAAATATTGAACTAACATGTTGTATTTTTCTCTATTCACTTAAATTTTAAAACTGTGATTATTATAATTGCATTTTTAGAAATATGTTAGACTTTGTTATTTCATAGAAAAAATGATCGAAAGTTGACTGGAATTGCTCATTTTACAAAACGTGCGTTACTAATTATTTTTTTAATCAGTTATGTCTTGAGTTAATTAATATTTGCTCTGTTGGCTTAAATTTTAAGGGATAAAGCTTTTATTTGTTTTTATTTTCGTTAAAATATCTTCAACACACGAGCCACAATAGTGTTCGAAACTTCACGGGCTACAAGAAAATTCAAGGATTGTCAAGGATAGGGCTCTTAAGGGCTATCGATGGCATTGTGTAAAATGTCAGGCTGTAAAATGTACATACATATTTATATTTATTAATTTTATTATTCACTTTTCTTATACTTAAAGTCGTCTCCACTGGTTTCTTAGTTCAATTTGGAAATTACCTACGTACGTTTGAGATTATTGTTGTCAGAGCCCCTCGGACCGGAAGCTGCACAACGCGAGGGCACGACCTCAGTTATTATCTACCTGCAACGTCACTTCCGGTTGGTCTCTCCGTCTATTGCCCTCTCATTCTTCCGATAGAATTGTTTCACAGCGTTAGATTTTTTTAAAGGGGAGTTTTGATTGTCGTTTTTCATCGGAGCACACGTTTATTTTGCATTACAAACGCTTGATGAATGCGATGCTTTTATTTACTTCTGCAGCATCATAAATTATATAAAAAATAACTAGAACTTATGAAAATAATATAAAGGTCTATTACGTAATATTACTATATGTATGTACTTGGTAATGTTTATATGACTGCTGTAACAAGGTAGTGTTAATAAGTTACATACTAATTACCTTGTCGAGTCTAAATGAAGATTCAAACGCGACCCTTGAAGTCAGTTTGTCTTTTCGCTTGGACGGACTTATAAAGGGTTACCGGAAGGGTACCCTTGATGTTAGAGCATTAAATCTTCAGGTATGTAAACTAAGGTAAAGCTGGTAAGTGAATGAATGGAAGTCTGTTTTTGTCGTTGAGGTAAACCACCGTGACAGGAAGGGCAGCTGGGCAAACTACCTTCACAAAATACTACACTATACTAAAATCATAAAAGTGTATGGATATCTGTACCTACACGTTCTGGTTTTATTATAATTATCATACTTAATTTTTACTTGTGCTAATTAATTAGGTATTAATATATAAAGATATAGATAATTTAATAAGTATTTAGATACTGCTAAATTGTATTTTCAGGATGAATATAAATAATAATTTATCATCGTAAATCTCGATAATACAAGTAATAATTCACTAAATATTAAAGGGCAAGAAACAAGGTGTAAGCATTTACCGCGCACCACAGAATGTTGTTCATCATCACATCTGTATTCCATTAGCAAACACGTTTTAGCCTACCTTCGGATTTACCAGCTCCATTGACCTTCCTCTCCCTCTTGTTAGCTGCTTAATTGGATACGATACGGGTCAGGTAACGTTTAATCAGGGGTCTAATGAAAGTGGTTGAGCTCCAAGACGCAACGAACGCCTCAGGTGCCATCCTGAGATGAGGTAGGGTTGGTATGATTATAAATTACTGGCCTAGGTATATCCACGAGGCACTTACTACACCATAAATACAGTTAGGGAGAGCCTTTGTGTTGAAGAAGATTTTTTTTAAATTGTTGATATGTTTACGTAGATAGCTTAATAATGTGTATTTAAAATATCTAATATAATAAATGGTAATGTCATCAAAATTGTTAGTTATGTCTGATAGGTAATTAAATTTTTTGTATTAGTAGCATATATCATACATCCTGCTAATATTAAAAGTGTAGTGTGTTGAGTAAATAATTATGTAAATACTTAATCACACGATTTCTAAACTAAACGGATTGATGAATATAATAGCAAGTAGCTTTCAATTCTATTAATAAACTAAATAATAACTTTTACGTTTAAATCTGCCTTCATAGGGTGAATCATTTTGACTAATTAATAACATAAAGTCAATTTGGAGAGAACTTTAGAAAATAACAAAATATACGTCAAATCTCTTCACCTGTAAATCTTCTACGTACTGTGTAGAGGTCCTACGGCAAGGTCTACGGCGTAGATTTATGGCAATATGACCAAAGCTATACTGACAATTGGTCTAATGCCCCGATCTTACCGATCCATAGGTGGAAACGAGTTGTGTACTACCAATGGACTTTTCAATTTGAGAAATGTATGTGCACAACAAAAGATCTCTCAAACAGTAAAAAGACAAACATAGTGAGTAACCGGTATGTACAAGAACTAAAAAATTTAAAAAACATGTGCCAACTACCGCATTGGGTACGCGAGCTGCACCCGCTCAAAAATGACAGTGTCCTAACAGTTACAGTAGTAGAACTGAAGTAGGCTGACCATGATGATTTTTTTTCTTATAATTAAAATAAAACTACATTGTATTTAAAGAAGACAGGCGAAAGTCGACCCAATAGTTTAAGAAACCGTTCACGGTGAAAAACATAACATATGAATATTCTTTTATTGTCAGACTTTCATCCTTAAAACTGGTGATTTTTAAAGCTGGAAATAAAAAAAAAATATTATAAAATTTGTGTAAGATTGAAAACAAAACGTTATAAAAAGATGAAAAACTAAACGTGAAACTTATCTGTTATGAGACACATTTTATTATACGCACACACTTGTTGTTTGTTATTTTTGGTGCAAAACTATGATTCACATTGTTATAATTAGATTAATGGTTAATTTATTACAGAAAAAAAATCAGACTACTAGTCAGTTTTGAATCTACCTGGAAGGTTTTTTTTAAATAGCAAGACTACAGAAGATTTAAAAGAACAGATGTAGTAGGTACCTACCTAAATGTAGATAAACTCGATATTTTTGATTACCTAGCTACTCTAGGGTCATATTTTAATGAAAAAGTCTTAGGAGTCAAGTTATACTCACAAAATCATTGTATTTTGATGCTTATTACAGAAAATAACAAAAACTCGTTTTAACCTAACCTCAATAATTATTATTTTTATATCTCAATAATCCTAACTTTTAGATGTTAAGTTTTAGTATCATTTTGTTTGCAGAGTTATGTTGTACAAAATAAATCTTGGTTGATTTCGTTCATGAACGATGCCTATGATATTTGGGGCTCAACTTCAAAGAACTTCGCCAGTCTTCTTTGTAAGAAGTTCTGGTTTATTGAAGTGTTAAAAAGTTTTATCGACTTGAGCTATCCATAGATTGCTTGTAATGATATTTAGATGGCTCAAGTATTTTATTATATAAGGTCATTCATTATCAACCTGACAAACTTAAGGGGTAGGTTCCACACATAAAAAAAAAATTACGTAATTCTGCTTAATAATTAGTTATCCTTGTTAGAAATTGAAAAGGCAGCACTCGGCACGTGTCAGTGACCCGCGCGTCAATGAACTGCGGGTCAATAACCCGCGCGTCCTTGACCTGCGCGTGTCCTTGACCCGTACGTCGCTTAACTTGATAACCAACAATGATAAATAATAATTGAGCGGAAAAACGTAATCGATTTTTTTTTGTTTACTTGGTATTTTTAAGACAAAATATACTTAAAAAAAAATTATTATAAGTACATATATTTTTTTTATTTGTGGAACCTTTGCCTTAAGTTTGTCAGGTTGATAAGGAATGACCCTGTATATTTCATCGTGTTTTTTTTTATGTCAGTAAGTGAGAAAACCATCAAGACGCCCGCCTGATGTTAAGCACCACGCCTGTCTATAATAGATGCAGTGATGTATTTAGTATACCGAATGTCTGAACATATTTTTTGAATAATATGAATAATTAAGTATGCATAAGTTTCATTGCTGTACCTACACGTATGTTAGCTGACAGCCCTACTTCTCGAAACACCACTAGCCCGCATAATCAGGTTCGGATCGCGGGCACGAATTTCATAAATGCTCGACCGAGTTAATGGATGAAAACATTAACTCCTTCGAGCCTGAGGTCGGGACGGAGATGTCGAATATTTGCATATGCGTGTACCTTTCAAACTGAATATGCATGCGTGTTATTGTGTTCATCTAATTTACATAATGTAACTAAATTATAAAGGTTGTTATGGTCTGTCATACATTTTTCTGTATAGTAATAGGGACTACTGTCAGCTGATATAAAATAACTACATAACTATCGCATTAGTCAATTTTGCAGCTTTTCGTTCTTTACCTGAAAGATTTGAAATTCATAATATTAAAATAATAAATTAAGATAATACTTAATATCTTTACGTGACTGCATACAGTGCCTACTCAACGTAACAAAGTTGCGAACTAAGCTTGGATTTTTAGCATTTATTAACTTGCAAGTTTACGTTATTAAATCTTGAGAAAAATATTTAACGAGGGCGTTTCAACGTGCTACAGCGTAAGCAATAACCAAGTTATGAAGCACTCGAGTACACTTCACGGTCATTTGGAGTAGGTACACATGTCGCGGAAGTATATTGCTGCACTGCCTAAGCTAGTTTGTTTTTAATTTTACTTTTTTCTGTTTAAGGCACACAGTAACGCGAGAAGTGAGTTGCAAACAGTACAAGCTCAAATCTAACGTTGCTGAACTATATTCAGCATAATCTTAAAATCATATAAATTTATGCGATTATGATGCCAATATAAACGTAGCATAACAAAAAATTATATAGTTACGTTAAGTACAGTTTTTTTTTTTTTTTTTTATGTTACTAAAGTGGCAACCAAGCGTACGGCCCACTTGATGGTCAGCGGTTACCGTAGCCTATGTACGCATGCAACATCATAGATATCACTTGCGTGTTACCACCCTGAGACGTTAGATGGAAAGTCTCATGTGCCTGTAATTTCACCGGAAACCATACCCTTCGAACCGGAACACAGCAATGCGAGCATTGCTGCTTGGCGGCAGAAATTGGTTGATCTGATACCTGTTCTGTTGATAATCGACACAAACTAGATAGATAGATAGAGTGAGAAGATTGAGTTCTTTCTGGACAATTAGGTCCTGATTGACTGATATATACTCAATCAAGTTATTACCCAATTGTCCAGAAACTCTAACTAGTCCACTAACTATATAAAGTTAAAGTTACTTTAGGTGGCTCGCCCATCTAAGAAGCAGCAATTTCATCGGTTGTCGAGTGTGTTTTTAGATAAGTGAACCGCCTTGTTTGTAAATAATAACTGCACTCAAATGTTAATTGTATTGAAAACTGTTGACATACATTCAGATTTAATGGCTGGCGCAAGCGAGGCGACATTTCAATTAGGCGATTGCTTGCAGAGCCGGGTGTCGGGAGTGGGACAAATAGAGGCCCTTTGTGGTGCTCGACGGGCTCTGAATACCGCCGAGAGCTCATCATGGCAGACATAGCATAAAAGAATCAGTAAGATCGTGCATCATTAAAAAAAATAAAATTATTTATAGTAGTCACATAAATGAGTAGCATTATCATTCGTCTCTTACATATTCAAAAACAACTGGTAGCGTCGGACGGCAGGCATTTTCTTTGATAGCTGGCGAAAGCTGGATTTCTCATGAAATGTGTAAAACAAACAGGCTCTTTTTCTTTAAAAAGTTCTTATGATTCACCTTATTTAGAACAAGCAGAATGCCAGTAGATGGCGTAACCAATAATGTTGGCAGCCTCCCTCGTACCGACATATGTATGCGTATGGGTGTCTGGCCACCTAACCCTGGGGCAGCCAGTTACCTATTGTACTCCAAAGATCGTACCTTACATGTACAGGTACGAGCAGTGTGTCATTATTACCTACCTGTGAATTTGCGTCTGCATCAAATACCACACAGCGCGCCGCAAGAATTATTGTATTCGTAATTCACTCTACCTTGTTGACCATGACTCATACGAACTACTCGTATCTAAAAAGAATGGGTATGAAATGCTTTATTTATTTACAGAAAAAATAACACAGATAACTACAGATCTCCGGGTTTTCCCTGATCGTAATTTAGAACTGTCAGTAAATTTGTATGAGCCTGAGGACAGGACAAATCTGGTAATGTAAAACTTCGCTTATTTATTATTTATGAATTCATGTAAGGCATTTTTAATTTCTAAAATATAGGTACCTACGTCTTTTATTACTTGTATCGGGAAATCCTAAATACGAAACAGTTTTGCAGTATGTATTACATACCAGTGATTGTTAGATAACATTGCGATGCAAGGATTAGTTATTTTAGTTGTTAGCTTATCAATTTATTCTAGGGAAAGTCCCGAATGCAGGTAGCAGTAGGTAGGTAATGCGGCTAGTGCTGTCATCTTATCGGTTTTTGTTATTCCAATCGAGCTATCGTAAGGGCAGTTTCATAATAATTGCACGATAGATCATGGAATGACTAAGACGAAGTTAATATTGGGTAGGTCACGGTTTCTGGGTCACATTGTCATGCATAATGCAGCATTCCGAACTGAAGCAACAAACAACACCCGAATTTGAATCAAACACTGACTGCAGACACAATACATAGCAACTAGTTTGTAGGCCTTCTAACTAAGGACAGAGAAAATCGATCTTATTAAAAAATATATTAACAAATAGTAAGTTTGTCAATTATCGTTATACATTATATCACTCATTAAAATCTACTATATCCTAATTTACCAAGTAAACGTAACTTTATAATATTCAGTTTTCTTTTCGCAAGGTGATCGTACCGAAGTATAATATTTTTGCGCACATAAAAGAAACGATACGCACTGCGGCTGAAGCCTCGTTTAGGTACATTTTGAGTCGTACTTTTCAAATTTATTTGCATGGATGTTACTGTGATATAAGTTCGGTTATGGTATTTCCGATAGAAAATATTATTGTGTATCCAACGTCTAACTTATCTACATGAAATGTTAAAAACAGTTTTATCATGTCTTATCTGAATGAGTATTAAGTATGATGAGTCATGTTAATTTAAGTCTAACAAGGAAAATACGCGCGCAGTTTCGTCGTGCCATTTAACAAATAAGTACTGAAATGTTTAGAATGCGTCATGTAACCGGACCAAATAAAACACAAAACCAAATAAAAAAACTGACAAATCTATGGACGTTGTTTGTATTTTTGCATCCAAATATCACACAAAAAGCAAAGTTCGGTCGTTCGGTCGCCGTTCTCGAGTTTTAGCGAGAATAACGAACAGCAACTTACATACAAATATTCCAACTTTTAAAAGGTAGTAAGTACGTAGTGTAAGTATTTGTAGTAAGGATGTGTGGGAATTCACTAGAACGTTCCAACGAGCCCAAATTGTAATGCTGTATTTTTTTCAGAGCACAGATGCTCTGAATAGTTAGGCGGTTTACGATCAAGAATATTACTTTTGGGATACAACTGACGTCCTTCTGGAATAATGTTTGACCTTGGTGTATGAATATCAATGCCTATGACAGGCATATTGATTTTGTTCAAGTAAAATAAATAGTAGAAACAAAGTTTTTGATTCACAGTGCTGTGTTCCAGTTCGACGGGTATGGTTAAATTTTCGACCAATCCACATTGGGTCTGCATGGTGGATTATGACCAAATCACTCTGTTTCAATAGTAGTCGGTGTCTCGCCAAATGGAATATTAGAAGGTTGACCATTATGAGACTTCAATTTATCACAAAAGTGATGGGCACAATTTTCTGTGCTCTGCATGACTACACACGCCTAATTACGTCCTAAACATGGAGGAGGAAATATGGTGTGTTGTGGCCCCTTATAGTTTTATTAAAATGTGTATATAGAGTATTTTCTAGTTTATATTACCGGTTCGACAGTGCACGTTCACCAGCGATATTTTTATCTAAACGACTTTATGAGCCTATTTTATATAGGCTAACTGCTTCAATGACTTAAAACTAAGAAAAAGAAAGTGCGAACTTGTCAATAAATTATTCAGCAGCGTTTATAATGTTATGATTCTGTTATGATAGAGCTGTAAAACCCTCTCTTCGTAAGTATGCCTTCAAACAATGCGTAAAGATACAAAAAAAATACTTTTACGCACCAACATCAGTTTTTGAAGTCAACTTCTATAAATAGATGATAAAAATTTATCAATTAATTATTAAGAATCAATTCGAGATACCTATCGTTTATAAAATTTACGGCAATCAATTAATCAAGACGGTCCTTGCAAATGAGTGTTCCGGTAATACGTGTTAAGGGTATTTACGATTCTCGAGTAAGTCTTCAAGTAGACTAACCTATACAATTGACCCTATTTGGCAGTCACCGTTTGGTGCGTCCAATATACTTTTTTCAACGACAATTTGCCTACTTGTCATTTACTCAACAACGGTGTAACAGGCCCTTAAGTCGATTAAAAGCCCTAACTTATTGTTAATCAAATATAACTTGACCTAATGTTATTATTGGGATTGTAAGTTTGTGTAGCGTGCTCTGCTAAATCACTAATTTAACGGTTACATATCAATTGAACTATAGTTATCATAACTACTCTCGATTTATCTACGGTCGATTCACCTAAGTTCATGATGCATATTTGTCGACTCAACTCAACTACTGTATAATTCACATAATTTTAATTGAACTATAATCAATTGCACTATTGGATCTTTGCACTATGTTTGAAATACCTAATGGACGACTCGTCTACGAATTATGAATAATGCACGCTGTGCTGGATTTTTATACAAAATTAAAGGAGTGCCAACAATTTATTAATACTAATACTAAATTTCTAGCGCTTCGGCGGCCGCTACCGCGACTATCTCCAAAACTAGGTTGGAACACTAAATTGTACACATTGCTTCCAAAATATTTCACAAAATATCATATTATTAATTATTATTTTACAGATAATTTTTTGTTATCGACAACTACTATCAGTATATATCTAATCCAAAGGACTAAGCTTGAACAGTGACGTTAACAACGACTGTCGTTACCGGTTTGGTGTAAAAGATAACGGTTGAAATATAATTATTTTTGTACTGAAAAATAGAACGAGAAAAATAAAATACAATGGACACAGAAAGTAATAACCTTTATTATATTAGATAAATAATAATTGTGAATATGATAACGTTTTTTTTAAATTTACCTATTCCAAGTTATGGCCCAAATTTAGAATATATAATTTGCTATACATATAAAAAATCAATCTATATTTTTATTTTTAATAATTCGGACAACTCGTGCCAACTTTAGTCTAAAATCTTTACCTTAACAGTACATTAAAATACGTAGTACAAACTAGTTAGCAAACTGACTTACAAAGCAGAGCCCCGACCGCTGTACCTAGAAACTTTCCATGTAAAAAAAACTGTCTATTTATTATTGTTTTTGTGTTTTCAGCTAAAGTAGTCTACCAAGGTACAACTGTAGTAGATTCTTCGACGCCAACCCTTCCGCCGTACACTAGCTACCCACAAGGGCCACCAGGTTCCGGCACATTTATTGTACCACCTACTGCAATGATCCATACAACTCCGGCAGTGATCGTCACGCAGCAAGTAGGGCCACAGCCAACACGCATAGTTTGCAGATCTTGCAACGCTGAAATTGTAAGCAGGGTTGAAAAGCAGTCGTCAACAAAAACCCACCTTTTTGCTCTAGGACTTTGTTTACTTGGGTAAGTTAAAAACATAAATTATTCCATCTGACAACCTTATCATTATTATCATCATAGACATAGGCTTCTACCACTTGATGGTAAGCGGGTACCGTAGCCTATATACGCTTGCAACATCAGAGATATCACATGCGCGTTACCACCCTGAGACATAGATCTAAATTTTCAATTTAAAGTCTGTATAATCCATTGAATCTTATTATCGTAATACAATTTTTTAGTGCATTATTGAATGATTTTTTTGTATATTTTTAGTTGCTGGTGCTGTGTTTGCATTCCTTATTGCACCGATAGCTGCTTAAACGTAAACCACTACTGTCCAAATTGCAACGCATACATCGGCGTGTACCAGCAATGATTAGAAATAAGTGAAGAAATTTTTTTGTTGTACAAACAGCTGATGTTGGAATGTTTAATATACTGCGAGACAAAATAACTGAAGGTTTTGTTTGTTATAAAATGATTTTTATTTAGTTTTAAATAATTATTTTATGCATAGTTAGTCCTATAGGTAATTCTCCTTTTGTTTTTCTCTTCAATGACTCCGATTGTATAGTCTATCTATAGTGTATTTTATTATATTTTTTTATTAAGTTATTATGTGAGTAAGCTATTGTTCTTGTTAATTCTAGTTTGGAATTGATATTTTAATTTGGCTACTGCAATTTTGTATTGTGTCGTATGTTATTTTAATCTTAATAAATTAGTATATCTGAATTTTTGTTTAAAATTTTTGTTTCACCAACCTATAATATATTTAATCATTATAATATACTCTACGTCGTATAAAAAACCAAGCAAATAAGGTATTTCTAATAGAAGCGCCACCAGAGTTAGCCTCTGACGATTTTCACGAATTTACTACTGTTAGGAGCACCAAACACTGCCTGCGCGCGTGACACTTACATTACGCTTGCATGACGCTTGCGCGAAGCTCGCTGCATCTCAACTGCACGCACGCTTTTAAAAATTAGTGGTGGACCCTTTCTAGTGCTAGTGTACTTATTTTATTGTTTTTCCTTCCTGCGGACGTTTGATGATCATAGGTAGGCTGGTAAACCGGGTCACATTGAATAGAATGATACGTGAGGAAGTAGTCATATTGCTATGAATACTTTGTAGTACCTACAATGTAGGTAGAGTCAAAATTAAAAGTTGCGAAGATTAAAAATATTTCAATAACATTGCACGTTTCTGATAAAAGATAGTGAATAACCTTCTTATCTATCGGTTATCAACATTTGCTGATTGGTTAGCTGTTCCATCCTCAGTATCAAACACTACAAACACATGGAAGCATTGAATAGACATTTATATAAGTTTTAAAGAGTTTTTGTAATCTTTGTGTTGAAGACAAAATTTGTGATGTATTCAGAAGGTATGTTTTACTTAAAAACCCACTAACATACTAACTGTTGGGATGTATAACTATTTAGATTATTGCATTCATATCATTTTTATTATTAATTCCAGCGAAAATGTACCATGGCGCTACAGTCATTAATGAACCACCCCAGGGGAATCCCCCGCCGTACAGTGGCTCAGCAGAAGCTCCCTACCCACCAAATCCAGGATATCCAGCCCCAGGATCTCAAATACACTTCCCCGCTCCAGGCATCCAAACTGCAGTAGTGATGACTCCAACTGTGTACGTCGCGCAGCAGATGGGCCCAAGACCAACCAACGTGACTTGCAAGTCGTGCCACGCAAATATTGTGACTAGAGTTGAGGCAAATGCCACAACGAGAACACACTTGTTTGCGCTTATCCTTTGTTTAGTTGGGTAAGTCTCACATGATCTTTACAGCTATCTAATTTTCTTAGGGCAGTGTCACAAGGCCTACTCTTGAGCGAGAGTGATTGGGTTTTCTTAATCCATCGACTGGACCCAATGCGGATTGGTGGATGGAAGATGTGAAGATTCCATTAGCTCATATTATATTTATTTTATTTATCATACAATATTAATTGTTATAAATAGACTATGACTAAGTAATTATCTACTGGACGTTTATTAAGCAAGCAGCGTTTCATGTAGTAGGTATTTCAATGATTATTTAAAAATATATATGTGTGCGCTTTCTGTTCTGATGATAATACACAGTGAATTAATTAATTGGTGTGCATAAGTGTAAGAGAAAGTTATCGACAGTCTTCTATCGTAAAAATTCAATCTTTTATCAAAAAATCTAATTTTATACACAAAAAGCTCGCGTTCCTGTGTTTCGGTTCAAAGATTATGGTTTCCTGTAATCACAGGCACTCGACTTTTGATCTACGTCTCCAGGGCTGCAATGTGCGAGTGTTTATCTCAGATTTTGCAAGCATACATAAACTATATTAACCGCATACCATCATGTGGGACGTATATATACTTATATACTTACTTGGAATTATATATACTACTTTAGTAGTAGTTTACTTTAGTAGTATAAAAAACATCTAGTGAGTTTTTGACTTTGGATAACAGAATAAAGATTATTCATATTTTTCAGTTGCTGGCCTTGCGTTTGCATCCCGTACTGCATGGATGACTGCATGAACGCCAATCACTACTGTCCAAACTGCAACTCGTACCTTGGAAGTTACATGAATTAGAAAACTCGAAATTCCAAAGTAACATGTCCGAAAACAATCATTTATTCAAAGCATTGTGGCATAATATATACACACATTATATTAATATAACACTTTTCTTAAGTATTACATTTTTCCCAAATATCTTAAGGCAAGCCACACCGTGAGCTAACTTAACTTAGTTTACGTAGTTGTGGCAGTTTCGCATAGCTTTTTTTTCTAAAATAATTACGAGTTGTCATCTTTAGCTGCATGTCTAATGCCCGGTTCCTATATTTTACGAATTGTCGTCGGTAAAAGCTACCTCTCGTTTTCACGACAACCGTTACCGACGCAGGGTGGCTGTTTCATAATGCTTGTAACTTACCGGCCGGTAGCGAGGACCTGTCGGTAGCCTGTACCGACGGTCCCTAATCGGTCTAATCAAGATTGACGGCAATACCCGTTACTAATTATAATAAAGTATAAGAACCTTATTCATAAACAGTATTTAAACCTCTGTCAGCTAATGAGTCTTACAAATCTCTCATTGTCTTTGTTCATTGACATGAGACTGACAAGGAAAGACAATACTTTAGCAAGCTGCTAAAATGTCAGTTTTTTATGATTAAGAAATGTTTAATGCTAAGGTAATGATTGCGTTCATCATCTTGGATTTTTTTTTATGAGAGTGCCTAAGCACGAAAAAAAAACTCCTGGTAAGATTCTGTGTCGTCGTTATCAGAAAATACAACGAGTACCATCTAGATCTACAATAATAACGACCGAAATGGCGCGGCGGGCGAAGGTCCGCCTGCGACGCAGGAGGTTGCGAATTCGATTACCGCCTTGGAACAAATGTTTGTACGATCTGCAAATATTTATTCCGGGTGCTCTAGGTATTTTCTATGTATAATAAAAAAAAAATATCAATCTATACATTGTATTATATTAAGTATATCAGTCATCTAGTATCCATCTGGTTTTGCTTAGCTTAGGGCTAGATGATGCTGTGTGGATTGTCCAGCATTTTTTTTTTTATAAGTTTGGTTCTTGAGAAATATTGGTCTATCAGCACTTCTGCACTATATAGGTACCTACTTCTAATAAAATATTATAAGCAAGCTGTCTTTTTTTTTAAATGCCTGTATGGACTTTTACAAGCAAACTTCAAAAATAGGAGGAAGTTTCAATTCGGCTTCTTCATTACTATTTATTAATACTTGTATGTATTACACAGCTACAGCTAGTTAACATATATAGATAGATATAATTATGTTATCCCATAATTTTTTTTTTTACTGGATAAAAAATGCTTACATTTTAATCCAAAGTAAATGCTATCTTTAGGTCGAATTTCATTCAAAACCGTTTGAGCATGAAAAATTCACAAGCTAACACACACACGCACGAATTTTTTTTGAATTTATCTCGTTTTATTGTGGATTATCTCCATTTGTATTATGCCTACAATATCTAATTATGTTGTTCAATATTTATAAAATACAGTGTTATACATTCAGAGAGGAAATAAATAAAATTTATCTATACTATAGATTTTGTGTATTTAGTTAACATGCATTCTTCAAGGTATCGACAATATAATTGATATTCAACATGTTTTGTAGGTACCAAACGTATGCAGGTGTACCTACTAGCAATATTGATTATTAACGTTTTCCACTTATCAGTAAGTATATTGGTTAATTATCTTTTCTACGAACACACGAGTACAAAGCTATGCAAATTATTATTTTTTGGTGTCCTAAGTTAGTCATAATTTAAGTAGGCATTTAATCATCAAAGACCGGAGACTATTCATTATGTTCATGGTAATTTTAATTAGTGGCGACAGGGATTTTTTTTAACTTTTAACTGAACTACTTATAACAGTTCAGTTAAAAGTATCAATAATTGATCTCAATCGCAAGCTCAAAGTCGCGCATGGAAATAGACTATGGTAATGGTTCTTTTCAAAAGTCTGACTACGTGAGACTGTAAAGTTACATTTGCGAAGGCAAATGAGGAAAACCATATAGGAGAACAAAGGTCATTGACAGAGCTATAAACATAGATAAACAAACATTTAAACGTCGTCGTAGCATATTTTACGTATTTAGAGATTTTTATATTCCATAGAGTTCATTTCCTAAAGTACCGATGTTTATTGAAATTATCAGAAGTTATTTTGGATAAAGACAATAATATATTATTACATACATATTATCATATACATATTATCACTTTTCATTTCACTCAGAAATTCGGGGAGATCCCCGAGGCATGGCTGTTAAAATTATTAACAACTACGCAACGAATATATTTTATGACTAGCTGTTGCCCGCGACTTAGTTCACGTTGAAATTTTAAGATGTACGCGGGAACCATACATTTTCCGGTATAAAAAATGTTCCAAGCTTATAGTCTACCTCTGTGTCAAATCCAGAAACGTTCAGCCGTTCTGGCGTGACATCCATCCTTCCATGCGTCTATTTAAACTTCCACATTTTATTAACTTAGAATTTTTAATATAATAAATTGTGATAACCTCTTCCACTATTTTTTTCCAAAAAATAATGTACAAAGTATAAGTATACTTACATTATTATATTATAATTAAATAATGCTAGACATCCCGCACAGCATCATCTAGCCCCAAGGTAAGCTGCTGTTAAACAGAGTTGTTTTAAGGGTACTAGATGACTGATATATACTTAATACAATACAATACATAGATAGATATTTTTTATTATATATAAAAAATACCCAGAACACCCGTTGTAGATCGTACACACATTTGACCCGAGGCGGGAACCGAACCCGCAACCTCCGCGTCGCATGCGGACCTGCGCCCGCTGCGCCACATCGGTCGTCGTTATATACGTACTTAGTAAGTTTATAATACTTTCTAAGTATTATAAACAACATTATAAAAAGTATTGTATTTGTACGACCACGTCCAGGTACTGCATTTTTGAATGTAGTGGACTAGGTACATGGATTATACACATAGGTACTTACCTCGTACTTACTATTTGTGACGTGTGACGTGAATTGATAAGTACACGTAGTTCTATTTATAACGCTGTAAGTATATTACTTATTATTGATTAAATCATGAATCATGTTTACAATTTGCACATTGAAACCACGCTTTGATGGTTGGTATATTTTATAGCAAGTAACGAACATATTGTTGGATCTTTACTGTAAAAAAGATGTTCTCTCTCTACATAGAGAGAGTATTAAGCACTATGTTTCTCTTTTGTCTGTGTAAAGCTAGTGCGCTAATACGAGTGTAATATACTACTCTATGTAGAAAAACCACATGCAAACTACCCCCGAAAAACAAAATAGAATTACCATCAATAACAGAATACATCGAAACTTTAATAGAAGAGAGAAATAGACTAAAATTTATAAAAGAAAAAACTCAATTAGAAAAAAATAAACTCAAAGCTCTGTACAAGATGATTAAAACACATTTAAAAAATAATCGGAAAACCCATCGCTATAATATAATAGAAGAAGAACTGGAAAAGAGAGCTTATGTAAAAAGAGCACAAAATATACTAAACAAATCTAAAAACTGGATAACTACATTAAATAAAGAAATTATTAAAATAGCATCAGAATATTACCAAAAACTGTATGAAAGTAAGGAATCATACCAAGACAATCAAGAAGAGTTTAATAGTAACTGGGAAAACACTCCACCATTCCTTGAAAGTGAAGTTCACAATGTTATTGAACACTTAAAATCTCTAAAAAGCCCAGGGGAAGATGAAGTAACAAATGACATCTTGAAAGCCATTACTGAACCTCTCACACCAATACTAACAAGGCTTTTCAATGAAATATTGTTTAAAAAAATAACACCTAAAGAGTGGGATACATCAATTATCACTTTACTTTACAAGATCCTTTAGATCCTTTAGAGGATCCCACAGACATTGGAAACTATAGACCTTAGCTTGCAGCAAACCACATACTAAATAGGGTTTTTACTAATAAGGTTTTTGAGGCTAATCAACCTAGAGAACAAGCTGGCTTTAGGCCCAATATCTCTACGGTAGATCACATTTTCACATTATCACAAATAATTGAAAGGTATATGGAATATGGAAAAATACTATACATTGGTTTTGTTGACTATTCCAAGGCCTTTGTTTCCATCCTACACGATCCATTATGGATATCACTAAAAGAACTTGGCATAGATGATACATATATCGCGATACTGAAAGAAATATACAAAAACAGTAAGGCAATTGTAAAATTGGAGCGCAAAGGAGAACCGTTTCCGATCACGAGGAGTGTTAGACAGGGAGACCCGATATCACCAAACTTGTTTACTGCTCTGCTAGAAAAGCTTTTCAGACAGCTCCACTGGAAAAATATTGGCATAAATATAAATGGCGAATACCTTAATAACTTACGATTTGCAAATGATATTGTGCTACTAACAGAAAATGAGAAAGATCTGGAATGCATGCTAAACACCCTAAATGAGGAGAGTCAAAAATGTGGACTACAAATGAACGCCAGAAAGACTTTTGTCATGACTAACGGAGCAAAAACCCCCATTACAGTCCAGTCTAAAAATATAGAGTATGTTGAAGAATACCTTTATTTAGGACAAAACATTACGTTTCAAGACACCCCGAGAAGTAGAGAGACGTATAAAAAAGGCATGGAATAAATACTGGTCACTTAAGGAAGTGTTCAAATCAAAGCTACCTATAAGATTAAAAAAGAAGGCAATGGACACCATAGTCTTACCAACTCTACTCTACGGGTGCCAAAGCTGGGCACTTACTAAAAACATAATTCACAAAATTCAAGTTTTTCAAAGGGCGGCAAAGTATGTTGGGATTGAGACTTATAGATAGAAAAAGAAAAAGCGAAGTACGAAGAATAATTAAAATAATTGACGCCGCAGAACTGGCATGCAAGCTTAAATGGAGATGGGCCGGGCATGTAGCGCGAACAACGGATGGAAGATGGAGTGAGAGAATTCTCCACTGGTACCCTAGGAATTCAACTCGCCCGCGAGGAAGACCGAAACGACGATGGTGCGACGATATTATGGGTGTAGCCGGTGCCACATGGATAAGATTAGCCCAACAAAGGAACGACTGGAAAGGGTTGGAGGAGGCCTTTGCCCAAATATGGGCAGACCCATAAACAATAAAAGAAAAAAATTAAATAATTATTTATAATAATATCTGGGTATGCAAAATATTAATAATTGTAATCTCAAATGATTGTAAAGTTAACTAAGATGAAATGGGAATAAATGGCTTTAATAATAATAATAATAATGTAGAAAAAGAACATAATTTTTTTACAGCAAAGATTGAAAAATATTTTCCGTAATATTTTATCTCAGTTACACCACAGTTATAGTTCGCACAGCGGATCTAGGCTTCCGTGAAGTTAGCCGTTTGTGATGCGCAAAGACAATTTAGTTTGAAAAAGCTCCATTGCGCATCGAAACGGCTAATTTCACGACGGCCGAGATCCGTTGTGAGAACTATACACCCCTCTTCTGGATTTGTTCTTTTTTAGCAATTGAAACCACCATAGCATAGGCTGCTTAGCTCGTACTCGTGTGTAAACAGTATCAGTTTTTTGTAGATAATTTCGGACTACCTGTAGCTGTAGATACACAAAATTACTATATAAATAAAATTGCGTATCTATGGTTTATCTATATATTAACCAGTCTACTGTTGTTACCAGAAAGGTTCAGTCGTGCTGATTAGATAGCCCGTGTATTTTTTATTGAAATTTGAAGTTTGGCTACAATATAAGGTAATCAAAGTTAAAACATTATTAAAGTAAGCAGTATTGGATAATATTAGCCATCCATACAGTTCCTGGTTTTTTTTCAAACTTGTTAGGCTATGACGGAGACCTTCACGCGTATTAACTCCGTCACCAGAGTTGGCCACTGACTCATTTAAACTTACACACTTACCATACAAATATAAAATCAACATATTATACTAGCTGTTGCCCGCGACTTCGTTTGCGTAGATCTCGGGAATTGCATTATTTTTCCGAGATGAAAAGTAGCATATGTTCTATTCCCGGTCATTATCTATCTATGTTTAAAATTTCAGCCAAATCGTTCAGTGGTTGTCTAGTTTTTAGAGGAACAAACATCCATACTTTCACATTTATTATGTAAGTGTGAAGTGTGATTTGTCCCGGTTACGCACGGGTGGACATAAAATATAGCATAAATGTTACTCGGGTATAATGTAGCATTCTAATGATGGTGAATTTTTATTTTTATTTTGAAATTGGACAAGTAGTTTTTAGTTTATTCGTTATTAACCGAAATGCAAATCTTTCCTCTTTCTAATATTAGTGTAGAATAGATATAGATTACGCTAGGTATGTAAAAATGTACACGTTTACAGCGATATATTTTTTGAAAATAGCAGTCTAACACTAAAGGGGCTAAAACTAGGACAGAATTAAAAAAAATGTAGTGCATTTAATTTATTTTATATTTCTAATAGAATAATCTATTGATGTATGACGATACCTAATACAAATACATATAATAATTTGGTATTGGAATCAAAGAGAATTAAAAAAAAACTAGGTCAAACGGAACACCCTGTAAAAGGTGACGTACATTTTACACAATAACTGTGTCAACGTAACGTCCAAATATTTAAACAGTGTACAACTCATCCTCATATGAAAAAGTAGTCGGTCGATACGCCCTAATTCTCCGTGTGATTTCTGTAACTTATTATTAAAATCAGTGTTTTTATATTAACTTCCGTGTACTCAAATAAGTATAACTTCTAACTGTCGGCACTCTAGCTGGACTGAACAAAGGTATTTGTTAAGGATTTATCTAATTTAAAAAAATAACGACATGATTTTTTATTAAACAAAATAAAATATGTACATAATTATATTACATTACAAAATATACAAAATACATATGAAACAGTTGAGCCATCTAAAGACCGTTACAAAAAAATAACTATAAGTTATATAGTGAAAAATATTATATAAATGCTCTCTCCACTAGCGCCATAGTTTACCAACGGAAAAAGATATTCTCCATTTTATAGAAAACAATATTTGCATAACCAATAAATAGCATGAAATTTAGAGAAAACGAAGAGATTAAAAGTTTTCTTCAGCAATACTCGTCATAATAAATTAATCTTAGTCTAAATTCCGTTTCTTACAATTTCTTCATCATGACAGCCTTCTAATGTTCCCACTGTTGGGACACTGGCCTTATCTCGGGCGAGAGTGATTGGGTCTTAATCCACCACGCGGACCCAATGCGGATTGGTGGATGGCACATGTATTTCGAATTTTATAGGATAGGATAGGGATCTGGGATATGAGTAGAAATGTACTCATGTTATCACTAAATATTTAATGGTGAATAATTTTAATTAAGTAGGTAATATATTAATTGCTCATTCGAGGACAGTGAAGTAGGTAGTAGTGTAACATAATTGTATATCTAACTAATGTCCGAATAAAATACTTATTTATTTTTTATTCTTCTGTCTGCACTTCAATCACCTAGAGTTATGCAGGCAACAGGAGTAACCAACATAATATATATAAATAATAAATAATATAATAATGCTGGACAATCCACACAGCATCATCTAGCCCAAGGTAAGCTGCTGTTAAACAGAGCTGTATTATGGGTACTAGATGACTGATATATATTTAATACAATACAATACATAGATAGATATTTTTTATTATACATAGAAAACACCCAGAAAACCCGGAACAAATATTTGCGGATCCTACAAACATTTGTCCCAAGGCGGGAATCGAACCCGCAACCTCTGCGTCGCAGGCGGACCTTTGCCCACCGCGCCACATTGGTCGTCAAAAATAAATCATCTTAAATAGATGACCTAGTTTATCATGACTATAATTTAAAAAATCATGAACTTATTTTTTCTTTTAGAATAGTAATCATGAATTCAATGGGACCCGAACCGTCACGTATCACCTGCCCATCATGTCAGGCGCAAATCGTAACAAGAACTGAAAAAAAAGCTACAACAAGAACTCACGTTATTGCACTGCTGCTTTGCTTGTTTCTGTAAGTATTTCGTTTTATCTAATCGGGCCTAAGCGTTGTGATAGCATCATATCGTAGTGTATGTGATACCAGGGAATTGCAGTGTCCCCATACTGCAATTCCACCGCCGCAGTGCTAGATATTTGCCTGCCAAACAGTAGTGGGTAAACATTATACTGTGTTGAGGTTTCAAGGGCACTATACCAAATAAGATAGTTAGACCAACTGAATGTATGAAATTTAATAACCTATATCTTAGGATGAACAACCGCAGTCCTTATGGACAAGCAAGAAGCAACTAATGGCCCATTTACTCCATACAATACTTGCATGCAAGAATTGCCTAATCAAATTCATTTTCGAACATTTTTGTTCCAAAATCAGACATGCGCGCCATTAAAGTTTTTTGCGGTGGCATACAAATTATTTGACTGATCGAATAATAAAAAAAAAAAATCGTTTTTTTTTATAGAGATTGTATCTATGTACAAATAAAAATACAAATATGTATAAAGATACAAAAGAATATATGTAGAATGCTATGTATATAGATACAATCTCTATAAAAAAAGGAAAAGATTTGATTTAATAGTTGATTATTCAATGAAGCCTGGTTATTGCGCGGTCTAGTTTTTTAAACTTATATTACACAACGATGTCATGCATGTTCCATAGAAGTTTTTGCACAAGTATTTTAGTATTATGAAGCAGATATGATACCATTTTTTGCTGTAATAGAATTGCTGACACGTTTGTTTTTGTTTATGTTTCAGATGTTGGCCGTGTGTTTGTGTACCTTACTGCATGGATTCCTGTAACAATGCAAACCATTATTGCCCCAGCTGCAATTCTTACATCGGAACTTATGCAAATTAATTTATAAACTTTATTTTTAAGAATAGCAAAATCGGCATGTTCCAAACAAAAATACGTAGGTCAGAGATGTGAATAGAGTTCTTTAGAAATTATATCAAAAACTATTTATGGGTTATGTTATTCTAGTGTTATGGTGGATTCGACCAACATCTGGAATAACTATTCTGGGGATTATGAAATGTCAAATACAAGTAAACTGTTCGTTTACTCTCGAATATATTCGATATTAAGCCAAACTCGAATAGGAACTAACTATATCTAACTTTTTGAATAACTACGATTTACTTGAAGAATAGTGCCTATTCGAGTTTGGTCGAATCCAATCTAAGCAAAATTAATTATCTGGTAAACAATAATATTTGGTAGATAGTTTATTTAATTTTAAATATATTTATAGTTTATTTAAATTAATGTTAACATATTGTTATAATATAACAATTTTTTAATTCATGAATCAACAAAAAGTGTTAAAATGAAATAAACTATCCACCAAATATTATTGTTAAAAAAGATATAAAATTGTTATAATATAACATTTTTTTTAACTCATGAATCAACAAAAAGTGTTAAAATTAAATAAACTATCTACCAAATATTATTGTTAAAAAGTTAAAAAATTGTTATAATATAACAATTTTTTAACTCATGAATCAACAAAAAGTGTTAAAATTAAATAAACTATCTACCAAATATTATTGTTAAAAAAGTTAAATTTTTTTTATAATATAACAATTTTTTTAACTCATGAATCAACAAAAAGTGTTAAAATTAAATAATCTATCTACCAAATATTATTGTTAAAAAAGTTATAATATTGTTATAATATATCAATTTTTTTAACTCATGAATCAACAAAAAGTGTCAAAATTAAATAAACTATCTACCAAATATTATTGTTAAAAAAGTTAAAAAAATGTTATAATATAATAATTTTTTTAACACATGAATCAACAAAAAGTGTTAAAATTAAATAAACTATCTACCAAATATTATTGTTTACCAGATAATTAATTTTGCTTAGGTTGGATTCGACCAAACTCGAATAGGCACTATTCTCCAAGTAAATCGTAGTTATTCAAAATAAATAAATAATGCTGGACAATCCACACAGCATCATCTAGCCCCAAGGTAAGCTGCTGTTAAACAGAGCTGTATTATGGGTACTAGAAGACTGATATATATTTAATACAATACAATACATAGATAGATATTTTTTATTATATATAGAAAATACCCAGAACACCCGGAACAAATATTTGTAGATCGTACAAACATTTGTTCCGAGGCGGGAATCGAACCCGCAACCTCTGCGTCGCAGGCGGACCTGCGCCCGCTGCGCCACATCGGTCGTTCAAAAGGTTAGATATAGTTAGTTCCTATTCGAGTTTGGCTTAATATCGAATATATTCGAGAGTAAACTAACAGTTTACTTGTATTTGACATTTCATAATCCCCAGAATAGTTATTCCAGATGTATATACCTTATCGATTTTTCTTATTCCTACTATTAGATTTTTTTATCTTACTTTACGATTTCGTAACCTAGGTGTCTTGCTCCGAGCACTTTAACCCCATCATGGTCTAAACTATTGCGTATAGATAAGTCCAAGCTATTGTTATTCTTACTTTAATAAAATAAAACCTATTTGTATACTTCTTTATCTTTTGGATTTTATTATGTTTTACAATTTGTTGTAATTGTATGCAAAAATAAATACTTTGTGTCCATTCAACAAAACATTATAGCCAATAAAACCTTCTTAACATTAAAGTTTAAGAGTTAATTAAGACACTTATTCAACACTTGTACGTTTAATCAAGGGTTCGTACGAACTACTCGCGCGATAACCGCGTAATCACGTTCTAAGTATATTGAATTAATATAATAAATCCTGCTATAAAGCACAAATTATTCTGAGCGCCGAGCTAAGTAGTAATAGTTCTAGCGGCGGATCTCGACCGAAACGTGAAGTTAGCCGTTTGTGATGGTTTGAAAAAGCTCCATTTCGCAGCTAACCTTACGTTAGTCGAGATCCGTTGCTAGAAATATACTACAGATAACTTTTTAAGCAAATGCATGATAGTAGTAAAAAAAATATTTCACGCGAACAAGGAATTTATAAACTGTATAAAAATTCCTTGCACGCGACCATCATACATAGCTGAAGAAATAACGTTTACGTTTGCAATTTTGAATAGAATGAGATGTTTTCGATTCTAGAAAAGTAGTTCCGATTGCTTTGACAAATGGCGCTATCTGCTCTACTGCCATACTGGGAAAGGTTATTAAAACAAGAAAAAAGTTGTGGGTTCATGTCCTGCTTGAGGCAAAATAATTTAACTCCAGTACGACCAAAGTTAATGTACTACGTAGTACGTACTATGACTTTGACACCAGCCAGAGGTAAGACAGACAGTGACAGCAGGAGCAACCAATGTTGAATTCCCTACACATTCACCATAGCTCGCCAAACGTAGTGCTTACATTCTCTTGGGCTCGCCAGTTGAGCTTACGCCATCTAAATAGACAGTTTTTTTTTTTAATAACTTGAGACGAAAACTTCTAATTCAATTTCTTAAGGATTGATTGACTGACTTGAGTTATAAGTTAATACCAATGTTACAGATTTTTTGCTATGCAACCTGGATGACATTGGCAAAAAGGATTCGAATTATTTTTGGTAATATTCTAAAATCTTTTCGCACTCTTTCGTCTAAATAATTTGACAGACGCCATTAAACAAGAAAAATACTATAAAAAAAGTAGAATATTTTTTACATGATGTAATTTGTTTGTAATATTCTATAGTTATGTCACGCTAAAGAATATTACAAATAAGAGAGCACCGGTGGTTTGGGGCAGTCAACCTTTTGATTTGTTCGTTCAGGTAAAAAATCAGGTGCGCATTGTTAATGCTTACAATCGGTGGAAAAAAACATCGCGGAGAAACTGGCTCCTTTTGATAGTATGAATACAAAATTTGAATATTCATCTGGTAAGCAGGAAAAGATCTTACCAGAGTAAATTTATTAGGTACTCCACCAAAATACCAGTGGCGTATTCTTAAAAATCTGTAAAGAACTTTTATAGAGGTCATATAGGATTAATAGGAGGGATGGTTTTTATAACAGCAGTTTATGGTTGCAGCCGTAAGCTATTTACCTAATACTAGTATTACCATGACTTCAGTGGGTCTACAGCCCGTGAGTATAACCTGCCCATCGTGCTTAGCGTCGATCTCAACCAAAGTTCAAAGAAAAGCTGCAACTAAAACTCACCTTGTCGCTATAGTACTTTGCTTAGTGTAAGTATCCTTATCTAAATTATTAAACTTAAACATCATCATCATGTAAACTAATAGACATTCACTGAAAGACCTAAAAATTAAACCTAAAAAATAGAAATTATTTAAGTATGTAAGTAATATGAAGTCGGCCATGGTATTAATCATTATAATAAAAATGCGTATTTGGGAGACGTGTTGACAGAGTTTCCGTAGAACTAAACTAACATTTTAGGCTGTATAATGTATTTCTTAAGTAGTAGAAGTATTCCTCCAAACAGTGCCATGACGAACAATCATTTACTATCTGCCAACTTCCGAATAATTCACCGAATAACGAAGTGAAGGGTTTGAGTACCTAGTTAGGTAGGTATTTAACGACTCTGCAAACGAGTACGACGAATAAAAGTTTAGCCTAACACACAAAAGTATGTAAAGCTAGAGTTAGCTTGATTAAATGAATCAAAATTATATATTTTTCCAAAGCTTAGAACATTTGATTTTTTAAATCTGTGACTGTTTATGTAAGTATTGTATTAAGTACATACCTATATGTACTTTAGGTCAGTCATCTAGTACCCATAATACAAGCTCTGCTTAGCTTGGGGCTATAAAGGCGTTCAGCAATACATAACTGTAAGATAAGCTGTACAGGCAGGGTCCAAAAAAGTGCGAACAGAGTTACCACCTTATTATTATTTATGTTTCAGATTCCCTCCGGTTATGTGCTTGCCATACTGCATGAATTCCTGTAACAATTTGGAACATTACTGTCCCAACTGTAATACCTATATTGGAACACATATATTTTGAAATTATTTAAGTATGTAAGTAATATGAAGTCGGCCATGGTATTAATCATTATAATAAAAATGCGTATTTGGGAGACGTGTTGACAGAGTTTCCGTAGAACTAAACTAACATTTTAGGCTGTATAATGTATTTCTTAAGTAGTAAAAGTATGCCTGTAACAATTTATTGTTATATTGATATAAGACGAATCATTTTTCGTTCATTTTCGTCTTTCATCCGGCACTTTTCATTCGAAATGAAACGGTTGAACACAAAATGAAACGATTGGTGGTGCCAAGAAAAATGAAACATTCGCTCGAGTGAACATTCATTCGAGTGATCCGTCTATCATCTTTAACGTGTGGTTGATCCACTAGCAAAGATAAGCATCCATGCAAAATTTCAGGGCCGTGTAGTATGTAGCATCACTGAGGCAGGTGCACTAGAAGCACACATTAGGTAGTGAGTTTGGAACCGATCGTGCACCAGTAGGTTTTTTCAATTGAAAAACATGAACTGCTCTCAAACTGTGAAGGAAAATATCGTTAAACCAAGAATTGTTAATCTTAAAAACATTGTGCCATGCACCAATCCGTCTGGGTCCACGTGATAGATAAAAAATAATTACTCTCGCTTGAAAGTCGGCCAGTGTTCTAGCAGTAGAAATTGTTCGCATTTGATAATCTCGGTGGCGCGGTGGGTTTGTGCTCAGTTGAGAAGCGAAATTGCGGGTTCTATCCCCGCTAATACGGAACAAATGTTTGCATGTTCTGCAAGTATTTGTTCCCGGTCTAGGTCTAGGTATCCAGGTCTTTTCTACGTACTGTAAATATGTGTTTACAAAAATAATACTATGTATTTCATCAGTTAACTAGTTTCCATTGTATAGTATTGTAGTTTAGGACTAAAGGCTGTGTATAATGTCCACCAATCAATATTTAACATTTCTAAGAACATCTGAAAGAATGATTTCCATGTCAAAGGTTACACAGTTGTGTGCTCGTTTTTTTTGTTTCTTAGTAATATATAAACAAACGAAGAATATCTAGTACTATTCCGCTTAACTTTTTAACTAATGAGGTCACACAGTTACCCATAAAAGATAAAATAAAATAAAAATCGTCTGTTTTGTATCTTATCTTATAATGAATTTCCACAAAGTAGCGTTACTTAAAATCTATTAATTATTTCAGAATAATAATCATAACCATGAGTTCAATGGGCCCGGATCCTACAAATACCACCTGCCCATCTTGCCGGGCACAGATAACAACCAAAATTCAAAGAAAACCAACAACAAAAACTCATCTTTTCGCTTTAGTGCTTTACTTGCTTTTGTAAGTATTTATATAATTATAATGTATTAATCACTAGCCTCGCGGTTTCACTCACGCTATTTTTCTCGCATTTTTTCCTTATTTTCTAACCGTATAAACCTTCCAGACTCCTACAAATATTTCAAGACCAAAATTAGCCAAATCAGTCCAGCCGTTTTTGAATTTTAGCGAGACTAACGCACAACAATTTATTTACATTTTTATAAAGAAAAGATATAAGATTACATAGTATAAACCGAAGTCGCTTTTCGCCCTCTGCCCCTCTCTAAAATAATGTATGTATGTACGCATAAATGTTTTAAACTACGTCTTGGATCATAATGCGTTATTCATTAATAGTTAGAGTACCTAATTCAATCCATAAATGTATGGGTATACTTTAAGTACTATAACTGTCTTTAAACCTCGGTTAGGTGTCTTTCAAATCCTATCATCATCTTTGATCGTTATGAAGAATGACAAGGAAAGGCAATACGCAGCACGCTGCTAAAATGACAGTTTCTTTTATGAATAAAGTAATGATTCGGAAATTAATATTTATTTCACAATATTTCCTTGTTTCATTATGATTTTACAGTCTAATTTTTTTTGTTGATACTATTGAACTGAATAAGAAAAAAAATTACTCAACTTCTAAGTGTTATAGGTCCGATAACGTTTATCGTTGAAGGTAATTTTCAGACAAGTACCTACCTATATAAAATTTATGTTTCAGATGCTGGCCGTGTATTTTTATACCATACTGTATAAACTCCTGCAACAATCTTGAACATTATTGCCCAAGCTGCAATGCCTACATTGGAACTCATATATCAAATTAAACTGATTTTCATATCTTTAATAATAAAATTATGTAGTTTTACACAGTCGGCATTGTCTAGCATAAAATATACTTAGGACAAAATGCATACTTAGAAAAATCAAGTACAAAAAAATATGGACTTGATGTGGGATGAAGACGCCTAAAATGATTTGGAGCAAATTGATCGGATAAGCTATTTATATAATATACTGTTCATTTTGTATGTAAGATATTAAAAAAGCGCGGTGGCGGCGCGTTTCTTAAATAATATGACACATGCAAATATGAACTCTAATCATAGAATAGATAGTTATGAATTATACTTAATTAGATGCCTTGTTGACGCACTTTGTCAGGTCGTGGGAATAGTACATGTTTGAAAAGCTTACAGTAGGATTCCCGAGCGCCATAACTGAAGGTAAATATCAGTGTCACCACTCGGCCAGCACCCATTAAAATTATAGCAATTACATAAGTATTTAAGAAATAAAAACGTTGTGCCAAACGTTTTCTTGTTTCAATCTGCATATTTTTACCTGCTCCTGTGTATTTTTATTATACATTATTTCGTGTACTTAGGCATTTTAGTCATATTTAAGTTTTTATTTGACTAGATTTTTATATCTTTATACAAGGTAAAAATTGTGCACACAAAATTAATCAGTTACATCAGCATTATCAATGGTGCAAACGTAATTGCGGGAAACATCGAATGTAATTTAATATTTTATTCCCTTTGACAAAATGTTTCCACATTAAACCACTGTCTGATAAAAACTAGGCATCAGGGGTCCTAAAATAAAGGCGCGTTGATGTCTTTTGTAGAAGTGATATGGAGTTGTTAAAAGCAATAACAAAAATCGGAGTAAACTTAGAAACATCAGAAATAATTATGAGCTTATTCAGGAAATACTCCAGTATTTATTTATATATTATTTATTTCCTGTATAACAATTTATCCTCCTAATTTAAATTGTTTACTAAGGTTTTGTCATTACCTACGATGTTTTTTTTATGCCAGCAAGTGACAAGACAATCACGCGCCCATCTGATGTTAAGCACTACGCCTGACTATTACAGATGCAGTTCCATCCAAAGCTTAAAGTTTTAAGTGTTTGTGTGGCACTGCACAGCGCTTATCTATCACCCCGAGACATTGTTGTTAAGTCTCTTTCGTCCAGTAATTTCACTTGCTATAATGCCTTTCAAACCTCAACACAGTAATGCTTGCTCACTACTGCTTGTATTATATGTATTGACTCATTTCCGTTAGTTTTTTTTCAATTAATACAGCTTAGCGCGTTACCAGGAACACTTTCCTCGCCACACATCCTTGCACCTCTGCGTGCTACTGATGTGCGTGATGCGTGATGTGCGAGATTTTTAGAAACCAATAGAATCACTTTATTACAGCTGTCCGAGCGAGGCTAGGTTAATGAAGCGATTCTATTGGTTCCTAACAAACACATCCCTCGCTACACATCCTCGCAGATTTGGAAACGCAGCCTTGACGAAGTAGGTATTTTATGTTTCAATTTTATTTAGTTAACTAGAAATAAAACTTTATAAGCATTGGCTCAGCTGTTACCTACGTGATGGATTTTGGTATTTTAATATTTTTATGTGCGCAATGTTCAATCAGTGAAGGTAAACATTGTGAAAAACTTGGCATGTTTAACGCGCAACACACAGCAAGCAGGCGCGGGTCGGGTCAGATCAGATCCGCCGCGGGAGTTTATTGATTTAATTTGTATGGACGACAAGGATGACATCACACTGAACGCGGGAGCGGCTGCCGCGCTTCAACCGACCCGCGCCCGCTTTCTGTGTGTGTTGCGCTTCAAAACTAAAAATTTGAATCCATGCCAGAGTAAATAGCCAATTTTGTACGTTGGGTACCTACTACATTCGATGTTAATTGTTAGTATTGGAACTTATTGAAATGCCCCGCGACTTTGTCCGCGAAGACTTCTTTTCATGCAAACTTCTTCTTACTGCGTACTCTCGACTTCAATTTCCAACATTCAAGAAATAATTAATTAAAAAAAAAAAAACTGACCTCTGTAATACGACGATGTACATCGCCGTATACCTACTCTAGTTTAGGAGCTAAATTATTGTCGGGTCGGGGAACTGTGTATAAAAAATTAAATACAATTTGGGACAATCGGTCACTTACCAACTCTTATACACCATGCGTTAGCATCCTAGTAGTCTGTGTATACACCTAACAACTATAATATTTCTAAAAAACGAGCGTTCTATTATACTAGTGGCGATATTTAGTTAAATTTTTTTTAAACAATAAGACCCTATGTAACCGTACTTCTACCAAAATAAATCATTTCATTTCATTTCATTTATAAGATAAATCTTTATTCGGAACTTAAACTAGTGTACAATAAAACTTCACTTCAGAAATAAAAACTGTGTCGCAGGTAACAACGCCCTCCCTCGAGTTCTAAATACAAAGCTCCAGTGTACAATTTTTATGTCCTAAAAATTTTAAAGGCAAAATAAACCTATAAAATACTTATTTAATATAAAAACAACGTAATAAAAATTGTTAAGGTAAGTATTACATTTTGTTTGTGTTATGTGTAAAGGTGTGTATCTGTATGTAAACGTTTGGTGTGTGTGCATGGGGATAATACTTGTGACCACAACAATAACAAATATCTGTTCTGTGAAAATAACTAAAAAATGTTTCGGCATATTGTAATGATGTGGTGATTCCGTTATTGACACGTTTTTTTATAATTAATTCAAAAAGTACTAAACCAATTTCGATAAAATTTAAATGGAACCACCTCTGAAGTATTACATATCAAACAGTCATCAACATCAATATTTAATTGGCAAAGAAATCGCGAAACCAACATACAAAAAAAAAACAACATACAGTCGTATTTGGTTTTCCCACTCCTTTTTGGAAGTCGGTTAAAAATTCAGGGTAGGATATCTGGGATAGAATTTATTGTTTTGACTGTGCGCTAAGTAAGTCAGTTAGTAACTTTAGCTTAGTTATTGAACATTTTTGTATCATGCTTACATCGAAGTTGTAAAAATAGAATCTGGCAGAAAAAAATACAGAATTTATAGTAGAAAAAACCCATGGAACACCCAGATACCTTTTAGTGGAACACGGAAAAAAACGCCTCTGGTACAACCAGGTGTACTATGTAGGTGGACTACGGGCAGGCATACAGTTTGAAAATCATTACCCTTCGTCACAGAATATACCTATATTAGTACCCTCCGTGCTAGTTAAAAACTGTGTTACAGAAGGGTATTGATTCTCGTTCCATACGGGTCATTTCTGCATGTAATGCTCTATTCACCATAACCATACAGACATCTGTTCTGTGCCGAAACAATAGAACCGTGTAAGCCGGTTCTCCAGTACTTCGAGTGTAAAAAGTGTTAAGTTGTGGTGGCAGACTCTAGTGACCGAGTTTTTATGACACCAAAAAGCCTCCGTCATGATCTAACAATTTTGAAAAAGCCGGGACCGACATCTTAACGTGCCCTCCGAAGCACAGAAGCGCTCAATAGTAATTGTCACTGGGCAGTAGCCACGTAGAGGTGATTGGTGACTACGCGGAATAGTGCTTAATTTCGTTGATCTGTTAAGAATATCTTAGCCAGCTACGTCACGAGAGCGCTATAATATGGGACAGATGCTTAAAACCGGTTTACAGCTGAGTATGCGTAGCGTAACCTTCACTATTCACGTTATGAGTCACTAACTATCAGAGCTCGGTTTAGTCTGTACCGCGACGCTTTGCTTTTGAGACGCGTTAGTCATTTGTTTTTTATATCTAAATTTATTAGGTATCTACCTAGTTAGTAAATTGGTTCTGAGGTAGGTACACTACCTACATAGTAGGAGATAGTCAATAAACCACATAAAAATAAATTAGTCAATAATTTTAATAAGTGTTGTGTATGAGTATGAGTCAATAGTTTTAATCTGTGTAGCGTGTCGTACGATTCTAAAATAATACAATGTTTGGTGTTCTCGTGTTTTCAGATAAAAATGAATTTAGTGGCTGTGGGTCCGGAACCATCTCAAGTGACATGTCCGTCATGCCGGGCCGTTGTAGTGACCAAGGTGGAACGCAAATCAACTACTAGAACCCATGTGGTCGCTCTTGTCCTGTGTCTGTTTTTGTAAGTATTTTTTACTACCTCTTCACGTCGGCTTCGGGCATATTCTGTTACTATGCTCGATTCAGCATGATGGTAGTTCAGTAAAACAGCCTCACAGTTTAGTTGGTAGTAGTGCTGTGTTTTTACATAAAAGCATAAAGCCAATAATAGTAGGATAGGGTAATGATTTTTAAATTTTCTTAAAACAATAAAATAAGCAGCTATATAATTCATAAACCAACTCAAATAATATAATAGCTGACGTCAAGGTCGAATACGAAATCACAATGCAAATAATTGTTTCATCTTAATTTGCTTTAGATCTATTTTCCAGTGCTAGTGTTATCGCACGCTATCTCTTTCTTTGTTTGTTATTGTAAGCCAGAGATATACGAAACATTAGATAGTATGCTTGGTGCACTGAGAAACCGTATGACTTATCTGGAGAGAATGAAAACAAACGCTTCGAGATCAACTTTTTATGACCATAGCTTATTAGAACTGGATTATTCCCATCTCGCAATATTATTTTTAAAAGTTTTGTCCGTCCTTTGTTAGTGGCGAGAAGATATAAATATTTTTCAATTAATATTCAATCTGTCCCCCCCGTCACTAAGATTTTTTTATGTGAGAAGCTAAGAATCTAAGAAGAAGAAGAAGCTAGCATCATTAACTGATTCTAGCTTGCTCTTACATAAAAATGTATACAATTCAGTGTGTTTAAGCATTACAATTTTATATTCTCACCTTGGTACGAGGGTTAGGGTGTGGTCCGAGGGACTTTTGCGAACAAAAGCGATATAACATGTTAGTTTTTGTGGATTAGCTTTTTTAAACACTATGTGGCAACCATTGTTGGGCAGAGGCCTTTGCCCATCTATGGGATGACCTATAGCTATAATAAATAAATACCTATAAAATTATAACAATCTGTTAAAAAAAAAAAGGTTTTGGAACGTACTAATTACATAAATAAATGAATAAGTTTGAAACATTAAGAATATTTTAGTATTAATAAAGATTAAAAATGTAAAGGATAATAAATAATAATAATTATAATATAGTATAAAAAAACATTGTCACAAATTGGTTGTAGGAGGCTAATAATATAAAAAAATGTGGCAACCAAGCGTACGACCTACTTGATGGTAAGAATAACTGCTGCTCATATGTAGGCTTGCAATATTATAGATATTAATTGCGCGTTACGTTTATGTGCCTGTAATTTCACCAGAAACGATACCCTACGAACCAGAAAACAACCATGCAAACATTACTGCTTGCGGCTGAAATTATCACCATACCGGAGGTAGTTCTTCAACGAACGATTAGAGCTTATCTGTGAATGCTCTGATCTCACCGACATAAAGTTGAATGAAGAATACAGTTGTACGGCACATCGTATGTCACTTATGAGGAGACCCTTAAGTTAATGAAATGTATGTATTGGAAGTTTAATATTCAATGTTTCAGGTGTTGGCCATGTGTCTGCGTGCCCTACTGTGTCGACTCATGTATGAACGCGGACCACTACTGCCCTAATTGCAACTCATACCTTGGAACATACCACAGATAGTTATAATTTCTTCAATACCGTCCATTAAAAAGCCATTTATTCTACTTTATAATGTTTAAAATTTACGATAAAAACTGTTTACATACCTACGTACGTTAGATAACCGATGAATCATTAATTGTATGAGTAATTTAGTTTATAACCTCTTTCTGCATACTTGTGTGTTAGTAAATAGAAAAGAATAATAATATCATAGTCTAGTACCAATCAAAAGCAAACAGTCTGATTGTTGCATTTTATAATGTGTAAAACGCAACATGGAATAATAATATTATATTATATTAATAAAATATTATAAGTGTTGAAAACGTCTTTTAGGATATTGTTATTACTATTATTTATATTGGTTGTTTAAATTCTCAAAATTTCCAAAACACGGTGTTTGGTATTTTGTCTGAGGAACTACTGAGATGAGACCCCAACAGTAAAATGTTTTAAATAATCGTATCTACTACTATTATAAAATAGCTATGTTGGTCTCAGCTACTTTTAAAGCTCGAATGAAAATTTCCCTTCAAAAAAATAAATATATTAAAATCGTTGCATTTCTGAACTTACTGGCAATCAACGCACAAGCTAAAACATAAGTCCAAGAGATCTCAATTTTAAGAAAGTGCACTTTATTAATACCCTATTCTAAGACGCAGTGGGAAGATAAAGCTATTTTTATGAGAAAAATAAGCATTTAAAAGCTCGGGGCATTCTCCTACTCACATTATCTTTCTTATATAAAAAAAATAATTGCTGTTGTTAGTCTCGCTAAAACTCGTTCTTGAGTTGGCTGGACCAATTTAGCTAATTTTGGCCTTAAAATGTTCGTAGGAGTCCAGGAAAGGATAAAAAGAAAATATGAAAAATAACGCGAGTGAAACCGCATGGGTCAGCTAGTATCTAATAAAATAAGTCAAGAATGCTACAAACGTTAACACACACAGCGCGTGCACAACTTAAGAGCACAACTTAACGTCAACGTTAAGTTGTGCTTTCATCTACGATTAAGGTGTGTAGTAAAATATTATGGCATTTCATCATGGTCACAGAACAGATATTAGTACTTGTCATGGTTATGCAATAGACAGGTATAGGCCATAGCGGAGAACTTCTGCTAGGTCTAAAGTTGGTGGTAACTCACTCATACGAACTTACAGCCAAAGTCATCACGCAAAACTTAGCGTATGTATGTTATAAGATGGTTATTGTAAACTGCTTGCCTAGATATCGAGGGGCACGCAAAAGCTATAATCAGAACATTATCTAGTTTGCTCTGATTGGCTGATATAATCTTGAAGTTGTTTTGATTGGCTATAGCTTTATTTATAGTGTTGCTGCCGACCGTCTGTGTTGTCCTTCATGATAAAAACGGGATTCCAAAATCATTCATTATTTGGCGGCAAGCCCCGCGATATCAGTCTTTACATTTAATTATATTTAAATTATAAAATATATTATAAAATTCAGATTATAAACGCATCAACTGTACTTCTGGTTTTGTTGATGTCAATAGGCGACGGTAACCGCTTACCATCAGGCGGGCCGTAAGCCTGTTTGCCTCCAAATGGAATAAAAAAAAACAAAAAAAAAAACAATATTTAAATTTCGACAATTTACAATTTACGAGTACCGGTGGTAGTGACCCTGCGTTCCGATTCTATGGTCGTGGGTTCAAACCCAGTCATTTGGTGCATTTTTCATTTTATAAAGAAATTTCCTGTTAGAAAAATGTATGTGCGCAATGCCAGTGCTCTTAGACGGTGAAGGAAAACATCGTGAGAAAACCGAAATATCCAAGAACAAAAATTTCGAAAGACATGTGCCCAAGAACCAATCCGCATTGGTTCCGCGTGGTGAATTAAGACCCAATCATTCTTGCCCGTGAATAAGCCAGTGTCTCAACAGTGGGAACAGTAGAAGGCTGATCATGATGACAACTTACTGCTAAAAAAATGGATTATGATTATGATCTGTGATTTTTTAGGGGTGCGGGGTGTGAAACGCGTTTGACGTAATGTACCGGTTTTTCACGCTTGAGTTTATTTCTGGTATACAGAAGAACGGTTTTACTTGTGCAGTCAACTGCGTCCGTATTAATCACCTACTGAATACTTATCACAAACGATAGCTACTTGGACATATCTCTGTTTAGTTCTGTTTAATCTACATTGCGCAATAAGTGATTCACTGATATGAGTTAGCGTTAGTATAGATGTTTTTAAAACGCGAGTCCATCTAGTCAGAAATAAGTTGCTTATTAATTTATGTCTAGTCTACTTAGTTCTTGATGAAAAACGACTTTCACGTGAGAGTCAAGACGTGGATCCATTGCATCCAGTGCAAGTTTTGATCCGTGGCATTGTGAGTGACTTCACACGAAGCGATGGCGCTAAAGATTTATAAATTTTAATGTTTAACTCACACAAAACATTTAGCACGAGTGGCCTGACCTTGTGCTATAATTTGGCGTTAGAGTAGGTATATGAAAAGGTCTGACGTCAGCGAATTTGCATTTCTTTTAAAGTGAGTACCTAATAGACAAAGTATTCATTGTCGTGAGGTAGCGTTTTCAACCTTTGCTCAAACTATTGAAAAACACCCTCTTCTCACGACTAACCTTGGTACGAGTATCTATAGTAATCCTGCGTGAGTGAGTTTCATGGTTACAGACATTAGCAAGAATACAGCGTAAGGCTTTGTTTGAATAAAGTGCGATTATTGTAAGCTACAGCGTAGTCTGCCTTGACTAATGTTATTTACTTGTAAGTAACGATGTCTATACACAACCGAATCTAGTGTCCCACGGCTATGCCACATAGAAAGATAATATCCTTCAGGGAAACTCAATGGAGACTCCATTTTATTTTCAAAAGTGTACAATACTTGTCATCATCATCGTATCAGCCAATAATTTGCCAACCATTTGACGACCGATGTGGCGCGGCGGTTGGAGGTCCGCCTGCGACGCGGTGGTTGCGGTTTCGACTCCCGCCTCGGGACAAATGTTTGTACGATATGCAAATATTTGGTCCAGGTGTTCTGGGTATTTTATATATATAATAAAAAATATCTATCTATGTATTGTATTGTATTATGTATATATCAGTCATCTAGTAGACATAGCCACTGCATCGAAGGGTTGTCGGTCCTATTACCAGACTTTTCCAATGACTTACACAAACTTATTTACGACCATAAAGTTATTACTTGGTTACTTTATGCTGTGGTAATACAATAAATTACGTATTTCGTTTAGTTACTGTATACGGGCATTGCAAGATCTTAAGTCCGTTAGTTAGGTAATAATACATTAGCGGACTCAGTTTTCAAGAAAACAAATCATAAAATAGAACTAAGAGAGCTTTGTATGCTAAAATTATGAATGCGTTATGTGTTGGAAATTTGCGTGGCATTTTTCAGGAGGTAACCAAATATTTTATAGTTCGAGTTCGCTATCCAACAGTCATAAATATATAATTTTTACTGTGGCCTCGATATAGATTTCTTACAACGATAAATTACGACTCACTTCTCTCTTGCATCTTTTTATTTGTGGCTGGACATTTGAAAAATATAGCGCAGTTTGCATTGCAAGAAAGCTAAGAAGGCACACATTTGCCCTCAATATAAGATATCTGTAAAGTTATAACAATGCAAGCCTGATGCCGTCTCTGGTTCCAAAGTTTGTCCATTGAAGGCAGACGGAACTTAGCTTGGCATAGGAGACGTTTCAATTAAATTATTGCCAGTTCAAAGGCATAATGCATAACGGCCGGCAGACTGACGGCCATGGAAATCATTTTAGCAAGTTGAGCAGTTTTTGTGTGCTGAGCGCTTGCACAATGACGTTAGTTAGGAGCCCGCTCTTAGGTGATCCTAGAGCTAGGCTAAAGCGGTCTATACCTTCAAGTGAAATTAGCTGAGCCTCTATTGGCATTTTAACAGGCCAGTTCAATAACCAGAAAGCTGCAAATGACGAGCGTAAGCATATTATGACTTAACAAATGCATAAGTACCTTGCTATGCTGCGTGTCTTATTATTATGTGCTTGACTGTCTTAGACTACAAAATAAATTACCGATGGAGACTTTTGGTAAGTTTAATTACCTTAGTAAACAAAGTAAGGCAGGCAAACCAGTGCTCGGAGGCAAATTTAATATATGCCATTGCGGTGGTACCCACTTAGACTGACCCTTGCTGAAGAGCCCTACGACTCAGCCTGGAAGCTAAACGGCTTGCCTGCCTGCCACTTCATCCTGTTAATTCTTAAGTTATTAATAGATTCATTGCTTGGAGGGTTACTGTTTCTCATTAACACGGTGACAAGGTAAGCATGAGAATTGCTGAAGCACGTTCGGTAATCGAATCAAGCTAGCAAATACACACTACGACTATTGATTACCGCCCAAGGGAAACGCAGACGCTGAGGCTGGTTCATTAAAATAGGCTAAAAAAGGTTTAATTATGTTAATACTCAAGTAAGTAAATAAATAACAAATTATTATACAGCAGCATGAATAGAACCCACACTGCGCTGGCTGGCCCACCACGACCATCGAAATGACGATTAAAAAAGACAGCAGTTATTATTTGTTCGGAATCATGCATTAAAATATCTCAATATCAATCAGTAAAGTGAAGCTAATCCACCAGTAAATTGTTCCGATAGGATATTGATGCACTAATAGGTTTGCTTTGTCTCGACCCTACGCCAAATGCCGAGTAATCAACTCTGAATAGAGCCTACAACTAATGACCGGAGCAGTGCTGAAAGCCTATACCTATCTGTTTGGAATTTGCTTGTACAATCAGCTGGCCTACCATGAAAATGTCTGCCAGTAACTTTGGATCCAAACGATACGCGAACGAAAAACGAAGCACTTAGCTACCATGAAGTTTTACACAAATTAGTTCACTGTCACGCGCCTTTTTCGGAACCGATTTAGGAATTATTGTAATACGTGGTATGAATTGCACGAAATTTAGTCCTAAAACTTCGGAATGCAACATGGTTGACCTACAGGTATGTTTGTATGTTATTTCCAAGTCAAGTGTCAGTCAGTGGATATGGACGCTTGCAATACCAGAGTTGCCTTACTTGCGCATTGTCACCTTGAGGTCTAGATCGAAAGTCTCTAACAAAAATATAGGAACCTAATCTAAATCTTATACATAGATTACCATTTTTTTACAGAATAAAGAAGCTGCAATGATATAATATGTTAGACCTAAATTGAATGCCTATGTAAAAGTATAAATACATTACATCACTCTAATGTGGCAATTTCAACTGAGCGCTCCCGTGCTTCGGAGGGCACGTTAAGCAGTCGGTCCCGGCTTTTTCAAAGTTGCCTTTCAAAGTTGTTTCTCAAAGTAGTTTTTCAAAGGCCATGACAGAGGCCTTCGGGCGGCCTAGAGACTCTGTCACTGACTCATACGAACGAACGAACGATCACTCTAATAACTATAAATGAGAAAGTTTGGATGTTTGTTTGTTTGGATGTATGCGTATGTTTGTTCCTCTATAACTCGCTACCCACTGAACTGATTTGGCTGAAATTTAAAGACCCTACACGCTTCCCGAGTTCCCAAGTTACATGCGAACGAAGTCGCGAGCATCCAGCTATTCATAAAACCTTTCTTCTCTAAATTTCACATTACTGCTTCGCTTCTGTGGATATGCGCCCGTAAGCCGAAATGTAACTAATGCCATAATATGTACCTAAACAGCTCTAATAATCTCAATTAACATGAGCTATTGTTGAAAGTACGAACCAGGTTTAGCTCAGACGGCGCGTCATTAGTAATCGATAATGAGTTGTATGTGCCTAATACGTACCAGACCCTATCTAATTGGATTTGCGAACCAATTATAGTGAACATTCCGCTCATTATGCGAACATATTGTGAAGTCAGTGAGGACAGGATACTTACTAATTAATCTGTGCATCTTGATTATCCCATGAGTTTCTTACCTTATTTCATAGGTAAGGTAAGTTAAGACATTTATTTCCAACTTCAATCACACAAATACAAAAATGAATACTTAACTTATACTATACTTATACTTATATATAAAGTATTACCTACCACCGAATAAATTATATTTTTTATAAAGATAAGAGGGAAAATAATAAAAAAAAACTATGTGTGTGTTGCAGTAAGATAAAAAGAATGCAGCTCAGCGTATAATATGCTCAAAGAGCAAGCAATGAATTTTAGCTTAGTTACCCTTAAAATAAGTAAGGTAAGTAAGGTAAATGAGCACGTATGAGTCTGTGGTCAACACAGGTGTCGGAGTAAAAGAGCCGCTAAAATGCCATCGTAATGTCATTACGACTGGAAAAGCAGGATCCACCTGGTGGTAGATTTCTTCAGGAAGAGTCCATCTTGGCGGGTAACACCGCAGTGCTAGATATTCTACCTCCAAGCAATATATAGTGTGCAAGAAGTACTGTGTTTAGGTTTGAAGGGCACTGTAGCAATGCAATTACTGAGCGAAAGAGATTTAACAACGAGACGTTGGTCTCGGGGTGATGAGCGCAGTGCAGTGCCACGCAGAACTTAAAAACTGTTAAGCCTTCTAAAATGCAGAAGTGTTCAGATAAAAATGCCACTGGTGATCACCCATCCATGTAATGACCGCGAGTCACTTATTCAAGGAAATACGAGTAAGCTCGTTTGCTGTAGTTTTTGACGATTGGTTACCTTGACTAGCGTTAAAAAATAAACCTTAGTTAGCTACGTCATGCACCACAAACGTTTTGAGGTTATGAAAGGTAAATATAGACTTTTGCTATTATTAAATTATACTATACTAAATATAATATACTAGTCTAAATTATTTATTACGGTTTATCACACAAAAACTGTATCAATACAAAAGGTGCGAATAAAAGCAAAAAAACACTGAAGAGCACTGGTGGTCTCGTGGTAGTGACCCTGCCCTCCGATTCAAAGTTTGAAGGTCCCGGTCGTGAACCAATGGATTTTTCTTTTTAAAAAATATACTTAGATATTATGTATTTTCGCAATAGAGTAGGTACTCTAGAACGGCGAAGAAAAATTTCGTGAATATTATTTAAGTATATTTTTATATAAAATATTTTGTCGCGGAGTGTCGTGACGCGTCATAATATATCGTATCCATACATTTACAGAATGCGTCACAACACACTGCGCTTTTATTAATTTAATTTTAACCATACCAAAATGTATGATACGATATGCTTATGACGCGTCACGACACGCCACGACAGAATAATGTATACGCGGCCTAAACCGGCATGTCAGAATAAAAAAAAAACAAAACACTGTTATTCACCAATCCACATTGGATTTGCGTGGTGGATTATGACGCAATCTCTCGCACGAGAGTAGGTCAACGACTCAACAGTTAGAAGGCTGACCATGATGATGTCGTAGGTTTGCAACATCAACAACATGATATTCTCATCTTTTAGCAATTATCATTCATTCCCTTTGATGTTACTGGGTAAACCTATATTACCTTTATGCTTGAGGTCTTCGAATAACGGCAACAGTCATATAGCAGCCATGATTTGGAAAGATGTGATACACGCCAGCAATAACTTTAGATTATCTTTAAATATGCGGTGGAATTTAACGCTGGTTTTCAGTGGAGCCTAAAAACCAGCACTACAGTTATTGCAAGGCATACAAATAATAAAGAGTACTTAAGTTTATTGAAAGGCGCAATATAAACTATTTCTATTCACCCACTGCTGGGTGTGTAATAATGATAATATTTTATTTATCTTTAGACATGTTACATGTTCTTAGATTCGTCAGAAAACATACTTTTAATTTGTATGTATTCTATTCTACTAGTATAATTAATACTGGACAGGTTTACGGTTTATTATGGTTGCTACTATCAAAACTATGACAGTCCTAAGCCCTTATTAAAAAACATACCTGTGTCAACCAATGTCTCTTTCAAATATGTCGGCGTATTTGTTCATTGACTTAGCAAGGAAAGAAAATAATTGAATGACAAAGAAAGACACAGCCAGCTACTAAAATTATAGTTTCTTTTAAATAGCCCCTAGATAGATAGATAGATAGATAACTCTTTATTGCACAAAACATAAGAAATAATTAAGTTACACAGATATTACTTAATTAGAGCGAAGTACAATGGGTGGCTTTATCGCTATGAGCGATTTCTTCCAAGCAACCTTAGGATGGACAGAATCTTACAAGAATGAGATGGGATGGGATGTGTCAACAATTTCTGAGTAGATTAGTTAATTTTTAATACAAAACAATAAATAATAATATTAATAAACTTATCTACAAAAAATAATACATACTATTAAGCACTTAATTATACAAATAAATATACCTACATATAAGGCCATTCATTATCAATCTGACAAACTTAAGGTTCCACACATATTTTTTTTTAAATATTTAACAATATTAATTTACGTAATTCTGCTTAATAATTAGTTATCCTTGTTAGAAATCGAAAAGGCAGTGCTGCGCGTGTCAATGACCCGCTACGGGGCGCGCACATTCAAATATTTCATTATTACGCCGCTTAACTTGATTCCCAACAATGATAAATAATAATTGAGCAGAAAAACGTAATCGATTTTTTTTTTTTACTTGGGATTCTTAAGACAAATTACACATTTAAATAAAAATTATATGTACATATATATTTTATTTTATGTGTGGAACCTATCTCTTAAGTTTGTCAGGTAGATAATCAATGACCCTGTATACCTACAATACTTCATACTTACAAAATAAACATAATAATTATATAAAATAGTTTAATAGAATATTACAAAAAGTGTTCTAGCAAGAGCTTCTTGAAAAAAAAATAGCCCCTAGTGTTTTAGAGACCGGTTACTGTTTTACTAACAGAGGAGCTCGGTATAGCAAACCGTGGCTCAAACATCGGCTGCACAAGTTGTGCAACCAACACAAATATTATTGTTGGATAAGCAAACAGGAGCTACGTTCCCGCTTTCATGGTTAGATTGCTGAATTAAATCGAGACTTGCTAAGTTGATTAATTCGTTAATGTGTTTTAGTTTTGCTAAGACCTGGAGAGTAACGTAATGATTATTTTACGTGAGATGTTTTTTATTGAATCTTTTAGATTTGAGTAGACATAATGAATAAAAAAAAAAACAAATAAATATTGGTTAGTTCTTTTTACACAGCGCCATCTAGCCCCAAACTAAGCAAATATTTATTTATGGGAACCAGATGATTGAATACAAATTATATTTTATAATGAATACATACCTTCTACAATACATAGCAACACCCAGATCATACAAACATTTGCCCCACAGCGGGCATAGAACCCGCAACCTTTCGCTTCTCAACTGGCCATTCGACCATCACGCCACTACGGTCGTTAATATTAATGTTAATGTTTTATTAGAAATTTAATTTCTTTTTCTTATTGTTCAACGCAAACAATCCTAACAGATGGAAAGGAGACAAGGAAAACAAGCGATGCGTGTAAAAAAATTCTTTAACTATATCCAGTTAGAGAAACGATTTTTAAAGCTTGAAGTAGTCTTCAAGCTAAGCTTTTTAGCTCGAGTTCTTGTAAAAATAATAACCACATGATGCGTAAAGTTGGCACAACAAGCTTGCTTACGTAGCTTCAACTTAAATCCCTTGTGTTTGACAGAACAATAAATTTAGAAGAGGATCAAAATAGGTTTAGTATGTATTAACTTGCCCCTATCAACATAAAATGATCCTTCCATTCGTTCAAGATGTCTCTATCTCATAAAATTTTACTACAATCATTCCAATTAGGACAAACAAATAAAGAAAATGAAGAATAGAACATTTATCCTCTTCGATGGCTTAATTTTATTAAGTTTATGTTTGTGTCTTTTTGCTACAATTTAAAAACAGTGTTGAGTGTAATTCAAAATCGTATCCAAGCGCCTTCCTCGCTCTGAATTATTAGCTAGATCATGAAGGTATTTTTGAATTCAGATGATTCATTATATAAAATAAGCACAACAAAACTGAGGAATAAATCACGTTTAAAAAGAAAGCGTCATTTCGCTACGACCTTGAAATGTTCTAAAAGCACGATTATGTATGCAAACAAAACCTCGAACAAAACGATGTATTATACAAAACGGTAGTAACGGTCTCATATAAAAGTAGAAAAAAAAAAACGTAATTTTAATTTTTGATTTAATAATAATTCAAACGATTGTAAAATTGTTGGATGAATAATTAAATGAAAATGAAATGAAATGTCGGACCAACCTAGAGTTGAGAAATATTGTTTTTAAAGTAAATTTACAAATCAAAGCAATTTGAAACGAGACCCATACTATTATGTAAAATATTTGAATAAGAGCAAAAAACCTGATAAAAATTCTAAAACATAGGTTGTGTTTTTGGTCTAGGAGATTATAAAAATACGATAGTCCACGACGTAGAACTCCCGTAGACCCTTGGGAGTCTACAGCGTAGCGCGCTTGCAAAATATTTATTTGCAAACGGAACGTATACGCTATACGAATGTACGTATGCAAGTGACAGAGGACGACACGGGTGCCAGTAGCCCATGTGGTCACCCTGCACCCACTAATGAAAATTCTTTTCGCAAAATATTTGAGCGTTCAGTTCCGGATAGTAAAGTTTGGCTAATATTACTTTGTTTCCGAACTAATGGAGCAACGTGCTGGAACTATTTTAAATGAAAATATCGTCGGTATAGTAGACGTAGTAGAGTTTTGCTTTTATCTATATTTTCTGGATGTAATAATAAAAAGTAGTGATTGGTAATACTATTAAAAAAAAATGGCATAAAGCCCGAGTTTGATTGGCACCACACTGAAACTATAATTATGAAAAGGGATCCGAGTTTGCCAGATTCTTCTCGGCAAGGGCGCGCGGAACTGGCTAAAATTTACTAAAAGTAAAAAAAAAGTAAATATAAATAAAAAAAACTAGCGTTCAGACCAACTTACGTTTTATTTTACGCAACGTTTTATTTTAGAAACTTATTCCAGAAAATATAAACCACTACAATCGCGCACTTCACCCTTGTTCCAAGGCTTTATCATTGGGGATTGACGTTAGCAACGCCCTCTCGATCCCGCATGCTGACATGGCATTTAGTGCATACTCCACTCAAGGATGATCCACTAATAAGGATGCTGAACGGGTAAGCTCTTAGTATTACGTATCAGGCGTTGAAGATTAACAAAACTTGTAGCTAACACACTTTTGTACTGTCTGTATAGAATAATATGTGTTGTAGGTACCTACGTATTTAAAAAAAAAACAGTTATCTTGTCCTTATAGCTTTGCTTAGTTTTTTTTATGTCAGCAAGTGATAGGACAATCAAAGCGCCCACCTGGTGTTAAGCACCGCGCCTGACTATAACAGATGCAGTGCCACCGAAAGCTGAAAGTTTTTAAGTGTTTGCGTGGCACTGCACTACGCTTATCACCCCGAGATATTGTTGTTAAGTCTCTTTTGCCCAGTCATTTCACTTGCTACAGTGCCCTTCAAGCCTAAACACTACTGCTTGGAGGTAAAAATAGTTTAGGGCAGACCTTTTTAGACAAGTGCAAGAATGTATGCCAATACTTTATTATTTTTACTGTTTTGATGTCAGAAACTACGAGTGTTTTTTGGAACCACCAACCCAAAATTTAATACTTATCAACATTAGGCACGCGATTCGCAAGTGTAAGTCCCTAAGGTTGTTTGAAAGGTACTCGTTGATCTTTGAGTTTATTTTAAAAAGTCAAGTAGTCAAATAGTATTTTATTGGTAATTTCTTATTACAGGTCAATAGTTACATTACATTCAATCTGACCAAAAATAGATTTTAAAATTAATATAAATGTGTCACATACTCGTAAATGCTTAGGTATTTTTATATCGCGAGTATTTATACGTTATATAAAAAATATAATCCAATGGAGTTCCAAGGCTAAAGGTTAGTAAAACAGGTAGCACGTACAAAAATAGTAGATACCCATAAAAACAGTGCAAAGCATTAAAAGCCGCTCCTATAATTTAGCGAATAGCAAATTTTAAGAGGAGTAAGCATACCTTTGCGTAGGCGCTTCGAATACTAATGTTACGCTTGAGCACAAGTTCAAATTACTATCAAGCTGAATAAAACTAACAAAAACTATATATATAATAAAACTAAGCCTCGTAGATAAAGAATAAAACCTCTAGTAGTTTAATCACTCCACTGTATATTCAAAATGACCTCCAAAGCTAACTATGGAGTAATTCATATATTGCATGCCTCGTATGGTAGAATACATTGGTGTACAATCTAAATAATTAACATCTAAGTTCAACATGCAATGCACACAGATAAATAATAGTCTGGAATAGCACACAATTTTTATTTAAGAAAGAGTCGCAAACAAAGTCGCAGGCAACAGCTAGTATTATATAAATTGAAGATCCCACAAACCAGGGTAGAGCCTAACTCTTGCTTAAGGTACTGGACATGAAACTACAAAGCAAACGAAAGCTCCCAATGTCAACGTAGTCAAAGGACAGTAAACGCTGCCCTATCGAGTGGCGGTGACAGATAAAAACGGTGGATCCTGTGAGGCGTAATACCCGTGTCTTCGTCAGCATATTTGCTTACCCTGAAGCTGTGTGCTCCTTTACCCTTGGCCTAACCTGCTGGTTTGTGCGCAAGTGATAGCAAGATAGACTGTTTTTGGAGAACGTGAAATTTGCTTACGTACCTTTTTTTTATCTATTGTAGAGCTTTTTAATGAGTAACCCAGCAGTAAAGATTATTAGGCGAGTAGTAGAGAGTATTAGGGCGAAGAATGTATTAAAGTAGTTTTTGCTGTTGGTGTTTGCATCTAAATATCATTTCATACTAAAACGTTTCTGAAATACAGAGCAATAATAAAGTTGACGCAGTGTTAGTAAAAAAGTTTCAAAATTACTTAAAATGGTGTCACTCAAGGCAAACATTTCTTTATACGAGCGATTTTAATAACCAAGTTAACGCGTATGTATGCATGTACGCATGATGCTTTTGACAACACAAAATAGGTAATAAGAATACTATGCAATAATTAAGTGTTTTGTGTTATCCTAAATGTAATGCTAAAGGAAGAAATCGTTCATCGACTGCTTAATTCTCTCGCTAGCTCTCTTAACTTAATACAAACACCTGTATTGATTCCGCTCTCCTTTTCCTACACTTTGCATATTGCTTATTTAGCATTATTTCATTTCCATGCGCAGCTATTTGTCTTTCAAGTTTCGCTGATATTGTTATCGTTAGGCTCTTGGTGGTATTTCGACAAAATAATATTTGACTGACATAGCTTATGTAAATGTTAAACTATCACATACTTCATGTAACAATTTATCTGTATTGTGTAGTATTTGGTAAGTATACCATGACAAAGACCAAGGCCTTCGAGCAGCCTATAATCTCTCATTCATCACCAGAATTGGCTACTGACTCAACTTATACCACCACACTGAAGCTTTATGATGAAGAGGGATCATCAAAAAAAAACTAGTAACCCAGCCGAGTTTGTTGCCAGATTCTTCTAGGCTGGAGCGCGTGGAACTGGTGTAAATTCACCTAGCTCTAAAGACGTTTTAAAATAATCCTTGTGATCTCGTATTATTGAATAAATATATATTTACTTTTTACTTTTACTTACTTATCTCTATATTTTAATTTTAGTTTAATCCCACATTTCACCTCGATTATAAAAGTACCAATGTGACGAATAAAACATAAAGCTTGAAATTCAGATAGTAAAAATGGTGTCAGACGCCTCTCCAAAGATGGGCTCAAAAGATCAAGCGCCTCCGTCTCGTAAATCCGAAACCGCAGAACTCACATTCTTTGGATTTTAACTGTCATATTTTTTGACTCAAAGAAAATCTTTTTGCATTATCACCATCAGCAACCGCTGTACCCCGGATATTACACGTATTTACACTGTATTTCACACGGTACCCTGTATACCACCACTGTACCACTAACATCCACTGTAACATTAACGTAACGTTAAAGCTAATACCAAATAAATTAAGGTTTAGTTACGTTTAGGTACGGAAAAAAATCAATCTATGTGTGAGCAAAATAGGTATTAATTATAATATAACTCTACTTCACCTAAGTTTTTTTGTCAGAAATAACTTACACTCGATTTGCATTACATTTTTTACCTTTGGGCTCCTCTTCGCTCTGTTTGTTATGGCGTCTATTAAAAATGTAAGCACGCATGCTTGCAAAATTAAATACTTCTCCTCTGTGAAAGGAATTTAAAATGAAGGTGGTCGGTCATGGGGTCTTGTTTAACATGGGTCAGTTTAATTCAAAAACAGTTTCCCATTTAGAAAGCAACGTTTAGTAAGTATGTATCCATGCAGACAAAAGTAATCAAACGTCCAATTAGTCTTTCTTTTTTTGCCTGTGGGTAGTCAGAGTGACAACACATCGTATTTTTAGCTCTTTATTTACTTACATATTAAAATTACTATTTGGGGCTAACTCCATGAATACTAGCGAAAATTGGTAATATATAGTCTCTCCCACACTTCCCAATAATAAATTCTCCTCTCCACTCACCCGAAACACTGCCTGAACCAAAACACAACAATGGACCTCTATGCAAAGTTATCATCAAATATGGAGGAGCTTGCTGATTCCTTCGACTCCAGGATGCAAGAATATGAGAGTAATTTGGAGAAGCTCTCTAACACGGCTGCTACACTGGGTCCACACAGGGATTTAGCCACACTGTCACGTGAGTTCACAGACTTCAGATCACTTATGTGGAAGACACTTGGTGCTATGAGATCACAGTTGGAGCTCTTAGTTCAGGGCTTGGACCGCCAGGAAACTGCAGCACGTAAAAAGGTGCTACTTTTCCATGGCATTGCTGAGTCTAGTGGAGTAGCCGCTGAGGACTCAATCAAGCTGATATTACACGACCATTTCAAGATGTCTGATATCTCCTCCGAGCATTTTTCTGTGTGTCATCGTATGGGGTCAAACACCAGTAAGCCGAGACCAGTATTGGTGCGGTTCGCGAGTTATCGTGTCCGTAGCGAGGTATGGAACGCAAAGACTGCATTGAAAAGTTCAGGAATCACGGTATCTGAATTTCTTACAAAGCCAAGGCATGAAGTTTTTGCTGCTGCGCGCAAACACTTTGGACTAAGGAAGTGCTGGACGTCAGAGGGCAAAATCGTAATCTTGTTGCCCGACAATCGACGCCGAAGAGTTGAGGCCATGTCAGAGTTGAAGCCGCTTCTTTCTGAATATCCTGCGACGCAGTCTGGCGGTGAAACGATGGGTCCCGGTACGTCCAAAGATATTGTGAAAACAACTACGCTTCCGGCATCAAAGTCAGGAAAGTCCGAAAAGACCGAAAGGTCCAGGCGCAATCTGAAGTGAAGTTCTGATGTTTTGTAGTTAAGTGTTTTGTATTGTATTTGACTTCCATGCACCTTACAATTTTGCAGCATTACATAGTGGTAATCTTCACGTTTCTTCGACATAGGGTAGGCAATTTCTTCTTCTTCTTTTGTTTTATGGCTTCTGTGGCTAGTTTGCCACAATTTTGCCAGTGTCAAGTGTATTAGTTTGATTGTCGCTTAGCAACGTAAACAAACGAAATTTGGAAAGAAACGATGACTTTTCTTTCAAAATTCTCCTGGAAAGTCTTTGACTAAATTACCAACCAACATTACCCCTCCATTTCAATTACTAACACTTGTGCTAAGTAAACAAGTTAAATTGGATAAATTGCCACCAAATTTACGCAATAAAACTTAAAATAACACGAGAAAAATAATTAAAATGGGAAGACCCATGTCGTTTTGACAAGATAGCCAAAGACAATCCCGGGTAGGCAATTTAGAAAATAATGTCATATATGTCATGCGTGTCAATGGACAAGCTGGCACTGACATTTGTTGTACTTATTTTCGTTCAAAATCTTGTTTCTGCTGTACTGCCAAAGTTATTGAACCTCTGTGCTTTACAATGCATTTTTGTTGACTTGTTTTTTTTATTTTTTTTTATTTTCTTTCTTCCTGTGTTTTCTTGTTTGTTTTGTTTGGTAGTGTTTCTCTTCCAGTAAACGGGCTTGTGTGTGAGAGTTTACCGCGCGCGATTAGTACTCGTATTTGTTAGTACCTATTAACATATTGTATTATATTATTATTATTATTAGTTTTTTTTCTTGCTCTTCATCTTGCTCTTCTGATAACGACTACGCTAGTGCCTTTAGCGACGACTCGCTTCACTTGCGTGACCAGCTTCGAGGAGTATTTTCTAGTTATCCAAGAAACCTAAACATTGTCCACATAAATGCTCAAAGCATTCCATCTCACTTTGATGACTTACACTCCTCTTTCGACTGCAAAATCATTGATGCAATACTTGTTTCGGAATCTTTTTTGAAACCTGCAATGCCCTCTATTCAATATCCTCTTCCTGGCTATATACTTATTAGGAATGACAGAATCGGTAAGGGATGTGGTGGGGTAGCAATATATCTACGTGCTGACATACCCTTTAAAATAATTGATGTTTCTCCTATGCAGTTTTCTAACTCTGCGGAACACCTTTTTGTTGAGATTACTGTAAAAAACTCCAAAATTCTTCTTGGTGTGTACTACCCTCCTTCTTGTAATATTGACTACTTCTCTTCCCTTGAGATGAAACTAGAATCTCTCACTCCGCTATATGATCACACCCTCCTACTTGGAGATTTTAATACATGCCTGCTTAAGGGGGGGTCACGTGCAAATAAACTCTCTTCTTTAGTCTCCTCTGTCAACTTGCACATTCTTCCGCTTTCTGCTACTCACCATGCTCCCCACTCCGTTCCCTCTCTCCTTGATTTAATCATTGTATCTGATTTCGATCGTGTGGCATTACATGGTCAATTGACTGCTCCCTTTTCCTACCATGACCTTGTGTATTTGTCATATAAAATTCGTTGTCCTAAACCTAAGCCCAAATTCCGTTTAATTCGCAGCTTCAATGATATTGATCTGGATTGCTTGAAACTGGATGCTAGTAAGATTGATTGGTCTCCTGTCATTGAGGCGGTTAGTGTTGACGACAAAGTAGCTTCCTTCAATTCCATTGTTATACATCTTTTTGATATTCATGCCCCGCTTAAACGTGTCAAAGTTAAACACCCTCCTGCTCCTTGGTTGACACATTCTATTAAAAAGGCTATGTCAAAGCGGGATAAAGCGAAGAGGCTTTATAAGAAGTGCCCATCAGATGAAAATTTAGTCCTCTATAAGAAGCTTCGCAATCGTTGCTCCAAGTTATGTAGAAATGCTAAGAGACACCACATTCACAAGTCCATTCAAAACTGCACTCCTCCTCTAATGTGGAAATTTCTTAACTCAATAGGGATTGGAAAAAGTTCCAGCGAAACCTCTATCTCTTTTGATCTAAACTCTATTAACACTTACTTCTCTTGTTCTCCCTTTACCTTAGACAATAGCACTAAACTCTCAACTATCAGGCATTTAGCTAGTCTTTCTAAACCTAACTGTCTTGACTTCAACTTTAAAGAGGTTGCTGAGGATGAAATATTGAAACTCATTAAATCTATATCTACTAAGGCTGTAGGTGTGGATGGTATTCATACCCACATGCTACAAATCCTTTCCTCTGAGCTTGTTTCTGCAATCACTCATATTGTTAACTTTTCCCTTGAAACAAGCTTATATCCCTCTATCTGGAAAAAAGCATTTGTTCTCCCTCTTCCTAAGACTTCGAATCCCTCTACCGTATCCCAGTTTAGACCTATATCCATCTTACCCATCCTATCAAAAATCCTAGAGCATGTTGTCCACAAACAGCTATCTCTATTCCTTAACCAAAATAGCCTCTTAAGTCCATACCAATCAGGTTTCCGTCCTGGCCACAGCACTGTTAGTGCCCTAGTTAAGGTATCCGATGATATTCGGTGGGCGATAGACAATCAGCTCCTCACTGTCCTTGTGCTGCTTGATTTTAGTAGTGCGTTTAACTCTGTCGATTATGACATACTCCTCTCCATCCTTTCCTCTCTCAATGTTTCATCAGCAGCAATCTCTTGGTTCAGTTCTTATCTTTCAGGCCGTTCTCAGTGTGTCCGCTGTGAAGAGTCTCTCTCTGATTGGTGTGACATTACTTCGGGCGTGCCTCAAGGTGGTGTTCTCTCTCCTCTTCTCTTTTCAGTCTTCATTAATGCTATAACTCAAGTGATCTCTTCCCGTTATCATCTTTATGCGGATGACCTGCAAATTTATAGTCATTTTAAAGTAAGTGAGTTCTCTGTTGGTATTAACCAAATAAACTCTGACCTCAATAACATTAATTTATGGGCGAAGGCTTTCGGCCTTTTGGTTAATCCATCAAAGTCTCAGGCTTTAATCTGCGGTAGCCCTTATATGCTGAATCTGATACGTAAGTCTTCCCTGCCGTCTATTACATACGATAACTCTTTGATTAGTTACTCTGACAAAGCTAAGAATCTGGGTGTCATATTTGATTCCCAGTTGTCTTGGACTAGCCACATCAATGAAACTAGTAAAAGAGTTCATTTCTCCTTCCAATCTCTCAAGCGCTTCCAAAAATTCTTACCTTTTGAAACCAAAATTACCTTAGCTCAAACCCTTTTACTTCCACTACTTGATTATGCCGATTCCTGTTTCCTTGACGCCACGGAGGAATATCTAAATAAATTGGAACGTCTTCAGAACTTGTGCATCCGTTTCATTTTCGGACTGCGCAAGTTTGACCACGTGTCTATGTTCAGAGCTCAGCTAAAATGGTTGCCTATTCGTCGCCGCCGTGATTTTCACGTTCTGTCACTTCTTTATAATATTCTAAACAATCCTCTCTATCCTTCTTATCTCCGTGAGCGTTTTGATTTTCTTGTCCCTCGTGGTGAGCCCTGTAGAACATCTAAATCTCTTCTCCTTAAAACGCCTTCTCACACCTCCAGTCGCTATGGTGGATCTTTTTCTGCCTATGGTGTTAAGGTGTGGAATTCCCTTCCTCATGATATCCGTGCTAGTCCTTCGCTAGGCATTTTTAAGCGAAAAGTTAAAGAGCATTATCTTTCCTTGTAAGAATTATTTTATTATATTATATATATCAATATGTGTATGTATGTATATATGTATGTATGTATATATATATATGTATATTAGTAAGGTATTTAAGTATTTATATTAATTATGTATTGGTTGTATCTGTTTAAGTAGAATATTTTTTAAAATATGTATGTATGTTAGAATTTAATAAAGTTAGGTATTTTGCAATCCATTTAAGTCTAAGTATTTTATGTAAAATAGCATAAATATTAATATTAGATATATGTTTAGTACACAATGTACCCACCACGAAATTAAAGTCTCTCTCTTTTGAAGGTTTGCTGGAAGAGAACTCTATTTAGGGTTAAGCTCGCCTTTGTACATGTCCTTTATATAAGTTTTAATGTATATGTTTATTGTGTACAATAAAGAATAAAGAATAAAGAATAGTTTTAGTTTTTGGTTTTTTAATGAAGATTAGAATTATAATATAATACTTTAGTATGGTCTACTTTTTACACATCACACTATCACACTATTACACTAATATTATAAATGCAAAAGTTTAGATGGATGTTTGTTCCTCTATAACTCGACAACCACTGAACCGATTTGGCTGAAATTTAAAACATAATAAATAGATAATAAGCGTAAATAGAACTAAGGCTGCTTTTTATCCCGAAAAAAAGTACAGTTCTCGAGGTCCACGCGGACGGCGATAGCTAGTGTATAATATTTAAATAATGATACGAATAAAAAAATATTGGGGAACATTGCACGCATCTCTATCCAGCTACTAAGCAAAGCTTGAAAATATAGGAACCAAATAACTGATACATTACGTCATAATAAATATTCATTTTCTTTTGTAAATAGATAGATAGATATTTGCAGATCATGCAAATATTTACCCCGCAGCGGGGATCGAACCCGTAACATCTCACTTCTCAACTTAATTCGCCTACCGCGCCACCGAGGTCATCATTATAAAAGTTTTGTGGCTAAGTGAATACAGAACAAGCAGTTATAGGTAGGTACAGTACTGTTTCCGCAATCCCTCGACAATCCTTTCATTACTGAATGCAGGCCATGTTTCTATGTCACTGTCCAAGTAGGGAGGGTTTCAATTTTCCTTTTTGCGTCCTCTAAAAGCAAGCTTTGAATACCGGGATATATGAAAGCCATGAATCATGCGTTTTTGAGTTTTTTTTTTAAATAACTGATAGATTACTAAATCGTACTTGTGTATCTAATCTATCTTTTAATATAACTTTTATTATACGTATTCCTAACTGAAATAAAGTTGATTTTTGCTTAAATATTTAGGAATTACATGACGGTCATTGCCTTCTGGTCAAGTGTTTAGCTTTACTCATTTTGCAAAGTTAGTTCTGTATACATACTATTTTGTGAAAATGGATTACGTCTACCTAATTAAAAAACGTGAAACCTTGTAAAACGTTTGAAAAAGTTTGTTTCTCTTGAACAACTATTGGAAACACAACCGCGCCGCAATTCGATTGGGACAGTTTTATTTTCAGGTTTGTTAAGGTTTGCTCACGTGGGTTTATATATTTATATCAATGAAGTTTTTAAACTAATCTATCTCTTTATTTATCTCTCTATCTTATTATTTTTTCTATTTTTTGTTTAATAGAAATAAAATCACCACTATTTAATACGACAATATACAAACAGCTCATAAAATGATTTCAATTTATATTTTCGTACATCAATTGAGTAAACCAGCCTCGACAGTAAACTCTTATTTACTATTAAGTATTTACGTATGCACACATACTCAAGCGAAAATGAATTTCCATGTCAGCAAGCTGTTATAGCAGTAAATAAGATCCGGTACAAATATCCGGAGTACAACCTGTGTATTATGCTTCTCTGTTTACCTACGTATGAGGGAGTGAGGTGGAAAGATAGGGTTGATGGAGAACTGTGATAGACCCAGAGGCTTCCTGCGACGCGTTGATTGACAGTGCAATCGAGGCTCAGTGGTGGATCTATAAAATGTGAAAAAAAAAAATATTATGTAAGTAACTAAGTTTTAGTCTTTCGACTTGACTCGAAATAACTTCGAATAACTTGTTCAAAACGATAATAAACAGCAAATAGTAAATTCAATTTAAATGTCGTTTTTGGTTACAATAAAGTAATGAAACTAGGTATTAGCACAGATTCCTGCTGAACGACAGTATTTAAAAAAGGAAAAAAAAATACATTTTTTTTTATGTGTGGAACCTACCCCTTAAGTTTGTCAGGTTGATAATGAATGATCTTATATATTTTCAGGGTGTAAAGTTGTACAACATTCAAATCATTTTTCCTAACGTTACATGTACGTTTTCACTATGTATCGTAACGTATCGGGACAGGAAATAGAAACGAGTAGATTTGCTAGCGCTGATTTAGATTTTGGAAGTGTAAGCCCCTACCCCTGGTCGTAAAGTTGCAATTTATTTTTTAGTAACAGTGCTTTTAAAAAAAATTGCTAAAGTGATAGTAAAGAAAAATAAATTATAAACTGAATTTCATGAGACGCTGTTATTGCTATAGTTACTTCATAAAAAACACGTCGTATCATCTAGTATTTACTGTGTACTTGCCTTGGTTTTTACCACCTCCTCATCTGATGTTAAGTGATTGTGTGGTCGATGATGTAGCACGCTTGTCTAGAAAGAACTTTTTCTATCTTGGTTTGAAGATTCATAAGATATAAATATAAAGTACACTGTAGCAACATTCATTTCCTTCTACGAAAGCTGAGAAATTCTTGTTATCTCAAACTAATTAATTGATTTAATTTACAACTCGCTTGTCGAACATACCAATTTATCAAGAACTCTCCAGAGCAGCTTCCTCAAATAGAGTTTTAGTGTACCTGAGCATAAATAGCTCAAGTAATGTTGGTCTAATGCACAAAATGTCGTGGTGTGATTTAGATATCTACACGCCATAAATTTCAACGATCTCTTACATTTAATCAGCGTAGGAATTCGATTTGAATCATAAACTACACATGTAACTTACACTAGTATAAGTAGTAAGCTACATATTATTAGCAACTCTTTGGTTTAATAATTGTTTATGTTAAAACGTTTTCTAACGCGCGAATCACGAGCGAATCACCAACAAAAAAGTTGTAGGAAGCAATATCAAATCATAAGAATACAGAATCACATCATCAGCGCATCAGAGGCTTTAATATTCAGAGTCATTTTTCAAATAGTTGAGTATCAGGCTGCTACATAATCACGAGGGCGAGGGTACAGAAGTTGCAACCTCAGAGTAATAAGAAAAGGCCACGAGCGCAATGAGATCCTCTAGCGTTATTATTACGTGCAAGCAGGTAGTTTACTTTTAAGCAAATTCATTGTTTTCATTACTAGAAGGAATTCCATCTGACATGGAAAAAGTGTGAGTGAAGGAAGAATATTTTTATAGCTAATATTTAATTTAAATTATTTTTTTATTTGCTAACACAAAATAAATAAATAAATAATGCTGGACAATCAACGCAGCATCATCTAGCCCCAAGGTAAGCTGCTGTTAAACAGAGCTGTATTATGGGTACTAGATGACTGATACAGTACTGACTTAATACAGTAGAATACATAGATAGATATTTTTTATTATAAATAGAAAATTAACATTATTTCACTTGACATCTAAATTAAGAGTAGTAGAGTTCTCTGTGATAGAGCTCGTCCGGGGAAGGACTACCGCCATACCTATTTCTGCCGCCAAGCAGTAATGCTCGCATTGCTGTGTTCCAGTGTGAAGGGTATGGTTTCCGGTGAAATTACTGGCACACGAGGCTTTTGATCTTAGCCTCAAGGTGGCAACCCGCGAATGATACCTCTGGTATTGCAAGCGTCCATAGGCTGCGGTAACCGCTTACCATCTTGTGGGCCGTACGCTTGGATGCCAAATCAGTTGTATAAAAAAAAAAAAAACGTCTTTATTAATCAAAATAAAATATGTACATAATTATATTACATAACAAAATATACAAAATACATATGAAACAGTTGAGCCATCTAAAGACCGTTACAAACGACCTATAGATAGCGCAACTGATCCAAATCACTACCAGTAGGAAGCGTTCCCAACATGCTGGCTGCATTGCCACGTTGAATGGCAATGCTGATACGTTGAGCCAGATATGAACCAGCCTTTGGATCACGCGTCGCTTCGACCACCGACCGGAAAGAATTTTGAAAACGCGGAAAAAAAAAAAATTAGAAAATACCCAGAATACCCGGAATAAATATTTGTAGATCGTACAAACATTTGACCCGAGGCGGGAATCGAACCCGCAACCTCCGCGTCGCAGGCGGACGTGCGCCCGCTGCGCCACATCGGCCGTCTACTCTTCCATTATCATTTACACTGTTTTGCTTCATACAGTCATAATTGTAACGTCATCTACGTTGCATTTTATGTCTCTGAAAATGCACCCTACGTGATTCTGACGAGTTACGTTGTAGCGATATTTCAAAAACACTTCACACACTTCGGGTGATGAAAAAACCTTCTGCACCTTGAATTTTATATAGAGACACCACAGATAATGTTTAATTTAAATTGTTTGGTTTTCATCGAGCCAAAAAACATCGTTGATAGGCTTCATGAGGGACTTAATAAACGTTGCAGGAAGCCAGAGGATGATGATCGTTGTTATTCCTAAGGTAGGTCTGTGCCAAGAAGTAATTCTACAGAGTGATATAACTCCACGTGACTTAGTGCAGTCATTGAGCCACCAGAGTTTTTTATAAGTAATTGTTTAATAAAGCTATTATATTTTTTTTTGTTAAAAAGTTAATTATGTGTCTACCTTCAAAAATATTTGAAAACATCAAGAAAAAATTTTATCGTCGAAGAAAACGCGACGTCTTTAGTACATCAGCAGGCATCTTGCAAGCAGCAGGTGTTACCTAAGGGGAAACTTACCCCTAAATAAGGGACGCAGACACTTGTGCTAAGATTTTTTGTCGATTTAGACATAAACACCGCTTAGCTCAAGCCGGGGGTATGTGTTTATGAGTTATTGAGAGAAACGGATGGTTATGAAACCTTATTTTGATGAATTGGGATCTTTTATTTTGTGTGTTGTGAGGTGAAAACGTCAAAAATGGTTATAATAAGTAATTGTACAAGTAGAAGTGTTTTTGTGGCTGCACCTCGCTTGATGGTAAGTGCTGCAGATGCAGTTTAAATTAGTTACACTCACTCAAAAGGTTCCGATTAACAATTCTACATCATTTCAATTCATGATTCATTATGTCAAACATCACCAATCCATTTGCATAGCTCATGGAGAGATCCAAAATAGAGCGGAGCTTATATAGAAGTCTACCATGTCAGACCCGATCAATGGCTTTGTCATTAAGCAAAATGGCAAAAGCTTGGCAAATGGTAGGTACTGAATATAAATGTGTGACAAATTACTTTTATACACAAACTATCAAACTAGATATAAATCTGCATAGTAGTGTTTTTCGAAATATCTAAAATTGATTGACAAACTCAAAACACGACTCGTAGCGTAGCATTTTTTGTAGACATTGCTACGCGCTACGTATCGTAGCGCATACAGAAACTAGTTTTTTTTATTGGTTTGTTCATCTCCAACTGTTTCGATGAAACAAGATTTACGCTCACGTTCAAATTACGAGGCGCTACCTTCGTACGAGCGTACTGCGAATAAATCAAGCAGACCCGTTTGCGTCTGTCTCATTCGCCCCTATAAAGCCTGGCTGGTACGTGACACGGGTGATTTTAACGGGAACTGTCGAAACAACTGTGATTCAGTTTGTTTCATTTTAGTTTTGGTTTTCTGCATGGTAATTTTTGATTGGTAAAACGAAAATAGACTATACAATCTAACCGATGCAGTATTATAAAGTTTTCTTTGAATTATAAGCAAGCACTCAGTTCCTTGCTTCAATAATCTCCATTATCTTGTGCAACACGATCTCATTTATTATTAAACACTCCATAATCCAGGATTTTCGCAGCAAACTGCACCGTCAAAAACTTCTCCCTGTCCGCCATTGTGATTTCGTGCTCAAATTAATCCTGTGGCTTGTCCGGCCCGCGAAAATTATTTAGACTGACGAACACCGTAAATAAAGGATTAAATACAGAAACGCTAAATGCTCGTATATTCAGGGTTTCAAGGTACTTACTTATGAGGCTCGGAGAGTAGAGCCCACCCTTTTTATTTGAACATGTAGACGTCTGCACAATATTTTTGCATTTAGAGACATTTATACGCTTGATTAAACAAGCAGCCATTAAATGTTTGTTGGCATTAGGCTTTGTAATGTCAAGGTTGTTGACCCTTTATTTGGTTTTATGACTAATAAGAAAAGTTAACGGCTAATAACGCCTTGGGCAGTCGAGCAATCGCTTTAATGATTTTCTTGTAAATCAATTTTGCGTATTAAAGTTAAACCGTTTTGATAGCTATAACTGGCGAGCTATATGATTTACCAACCCTCTAAACACCATAATGACAGTTTGATCACTTAATTTTGCTACATTTGCATTTGGAGTTGCAAAACAAATCGCATACATGAATGATAAACGCAGATGAAATTTATTAAAATTACGCAACTCAGTAACGCAGTAATTAGGTATAAAGAGGGTGCACCAGTGTCAGTGTAAAAGATTTAGCTCCAGTTTTTTATTGCTTTTTATGTGTACTGTCTTCAGGCAGACTGGCATCAAAGCTTAATTATTAGTACGAGTAGTTCTGCTTTTTGCACTGTTGATTAGGCGGTGTCAGTACCCAGTACCCGCCAAGTAATAGCTATCTTTGTAATTTAAAAGTGATCATAATATTTTTTTTGGGGTGCGTTTGTTCTTATTATCTTTAATAATCATACCTACAAATTCTTAAAAGCTATTGATTAATATTCTATGTATAGTTTGGTATCTGAAAGCAACAAATGTAAATCCTGGGTAGAGATAACAATTATAATGGTTTCTAGTTTAATTTCATTACTCTGATTCTATGCTAACTTAATGTCGTATAGAACGTGACGTATTAATCCCACGTTGGATTTAATGGAACATTGCACTCATTATTCCAGTTTAAATAAGAATTAGAGAGTTAAAATATTAGCTTAAGCGACGACCAATGTGGTGCGACGGGCGAAGGTCCGCTTGCGACGCAGGAGGTTGCGGGTTTGATTCCCGCCTTGGGAAAAGTGTTTTTTTACGATCTGCAAATATTTGTTCCGGATGTTCTGGGTATTTTCTATGTATAATAAAAAAATACCTATCTATGTATTGTAAGTCATCTAGTACACATGTCATGCTCTGTCTTAGCTTGAGGCTAGATGATGCTGTGTGGATTGTCCAACATTATTTATAATTTATTTATTACGATTAAAGTTAAATATAATGATTTAGTGTACTTATGAATACTAATTCACAATGTTTTTATGTACTCAGAATGATTTAGCGCTAAAAACGGATTTATTTTAGGTGTCACCAAAGAAATGTCTTAAATCATGCTAAGGTATTATATTAGCAAAGAGTAAAAAGTAGCATCTAATAATAGCAACAGCATCAAACAACAATACCTGTGCAATACATAACAATAGATAAGCGAGTTGTAACGGCTGACGGTCGTAATACTATAAAAAAGTTTCCCTTAAAGCCACTTGCGACATCTATTCATACAGTCGTCACGCATTCGTCACCGCGGACCGCATAATGTCGCAGCGAACCTGAAACCGGAGGTGCAAAAAGATTTGGTTCCATCCTGAATGGAATAGACCCGACAATCCCCAGAGCCTCAGAATGATGAATGATGTTATTCTTCCAGACATAATTTATGGAATCGTAATCTCTTGTGAAAATGCCTTTTATATTTAATACCAAAATAGTGAAAGCCTACTTGGAAAGTGTTTGAATGCTCTTCGTTGTTTTCGATATTTGGTTTCGGGCAATTTTTGGGCAAAACTGGCGTACCTCCGCGATTATGTCATTATTATTTAATGATTAGAATATGCTTGAGTCTTGACTTGAATTGAAGAGTGCATTGTAAAATTTTGACACTGTCGATATTTTTGAAGTCATTCTACAAGTAGTGTTAGTATTATGGGCTCTAGGTTGTACTTCCTTATTAAATATTTTAAAATCGTGCTCACACTTTTTTTAGCCCTACAAAAAATCCCTACAAAATCAAGTGGGTAATTGAAAAAAATGCGCCTACCTATAAATATCACAGCATGATGCCTTCAGCCCCTGAATCTTGAGGGAGCCATCGATTGACTGTAATCATATTATCCACCCTGAGGTACCTGCCGTTAATCTATTAAGAACAGCGATGCAGGGGTGATCTCTTCATCTTGGTTAAAAATGTAAATGCTGCTCAATATTAATTCTGTTAACCAGTTTTAGCTGTGCTTGATTATATGACTACTATGATTATAGTACCTACTAAAGACGTTTTTATTAAGTTTTTAAACATAATTATCTTTCTATAAGCTGGCACTTTATGATGCAAAAAAGACGGCACCATGTGACGTGGGCGGGCTACTCACGAGATAGCTAAGTACATGAATGACATTTGAACTCGCTTTTGTTACAAGCGCAAGATCCGTGTTATTTATTTACACAGCCGTTTAAATGCTTATGTCAAATGCACCGTATCATATCACGCATTAAATACCTTGTATCATTGCTACAAACTAATGAACTTGAAATGACCTTAATTAGTTTGCCGAAGTCCACCGTTATCACTGACCTAATTAGTTTAACAAACTTAGGTGTGACCAAAGTTTATTGAATCGCAACTAATGTTAAAAAAGACAGCGAGCGCTTAGGTTTCAATAGTATACCTTTGAAGAAGTGATAGCTTATTTTCAATTATGAAATTTATTTATGCAGCCTTTCTTTTACACTCTATCATTATCATAATCATCATCATCATCACCAGCCAATAAATAGCTGATGTTTAATTAAATCTTATGTTTACTAAGTAATTACGATTCATGAAGTAATGCATAATACGTAAAATTTTATATTATGTTGAACCAGTCTTTCCTAAGGAATTACATTTTATCGATTCCGCACTCAAATGAATTCACCCAACAAAAACAAAGTCCTGCTAATCCCACCCGTATCTACTATTTACTACTATGTACGTTTATCCGAGGTGGGTCTTCTAGAGATCATTTGGTATTAGAGAGGTCCACCGGTGGGGGACACAACGCCGCATTAATATTCTAACTGTCGAACGTGTTTTGTTTTCAGTTGTTTTGTTTTAATTAGTTCGCTTTGTTGTTCCGTAGTTTTGTTATCGAATGTTTGTAGAGTGAAATGAATTTCAACCAAAAAGAAAATATAGTATGGCTGTATTTTAAACGAATCTGTTCGGTGGTATGTACCAATGAGTTACGTTTTTATTGCAATCTATAATATTTTACGATTTTAATAGAGCTAAGTAAATTGTATTTTCTAGTAAGTATGTTTAGTACGAATCAGTTGCCAACTGATTATATCAATTTTAGCTTGGTTTATAAACGTTTACATTTTCAACTTGCATCTTTATGTGATGCTACATGCATAAGCGTAAACACAAATTAAACAGCATCCAGCGGCATCGTAGTACTATCATTGAATCGTACTTAGGTGGTTTGCTCTAGACAAATTGTTAATTAAAATAGAAATAGTGGCTATCGGTTTTTAAGCAAGTATTCGTGTATCCTGCATTTTTTTTAGGAAAACCATATCGAGTCACACGTTTTTTTAGATGTGTCGACATTACTTGCAATTACATTTTGTACGTTTTGCTAGTCCCATTGAAAACGAACGCGTATAATTTTGTTTTCATATTGCATTTTATTATGAGAAAACTGGAAAATGGATTAAACTTAACAGCTATGAAAAGTGCCACGTTCATTATTGTTAAGAAACCATCAACAAAGACCATCCACGCTCTATTAAACAAAAACGGCGAACCGTTAAAACACGAAAATACTCGAAGCCTTAAAAGCTTTGCGTATTTAAACAGGAAGGAGGAATCCTCTAATTGCGGTGTCCTACTGGCGCATGGCGGGCAGCCGTGCGATAAACATGAATAATGTCGCCGTGTCCAAGACAGAACGAACTTTATTTTCTTTGTCACCTTTCGTGAGATAAGTCTGACGCTACTTTAACTGGACAATTGCAATGGGAGTAGGAATATACAGCAGGTGTTTCTGTTTATAGAGTTGAAATTAATGTCCGAGGTAGAAAAAATAAAATAATTATAAAGTAATGTAATAAAATAATTTATAGCAGTGTTCTTCTTTGTCTTTTATTTTACTCTAGTACCTTGAGTCGTGACTTTTGGGAGTAAATAAAAATTTAAATTTTGTATGTATGTGCGTACTATATAACCAAAAAATGTGTAGTATAACAGGGGCAAAAATTCACAAGCTTGTACATTGGACATTGGCATACGTGTAGCACAGCTACTTATTGGAATGTGTGACAAAATTTTTGTTATATTTTTTTACTCGCGCTATTTATTTATATGAAGATATTTCGTTATCTTAGTTTAGGCACTAAAATACTTGTCTTTGATCCTTCTAATTTTATTTGCAAACCACGAAAAAACCTTAACAAAGTAATTCACAATGTTTCTTTCACTATTACTTACAAGGTACAAAAATCTTTAAAATAAAATACCACCTTGGCCAGATAGAACCGCTCCAGGACTTGCGCTCCAGTTTCGTGCTTTGATTTATTGTGATTAATATGAGTTCGTCGACTAATTTGTACGGGTTAATCTGGATAATTTATTGGCCAGTTACGGTTAATAATTGGGGTATAATGAATCGCCATTCAGGTCAAACGTTTTATAAAGACAATTATTTTTTCCGTAGATACGATGACTTTCTGATAAAATAACAATGAAATAATAATTTCATTTGTAATTGCTATAAGCTTTTGTTTAACTTCACTTGTGAGATGATTTAGCCGTAAACTTTTGTTCATGGCCTGCTAATATCTGGTGCAAATTGAGAGCACCGGTGTTCTAACAGTAGTGATCCCGTCTTCAGATCTTCAGGTCATGTTCAAACTAATGACTAGACGTAAACCAATGGTTTTGAATATTATTATGTGCGTAATTGCAGGAACTCTCAATTGGAGATGGAAAACCTTGTGAAGATACCGGTAAACCAGATTGCTGCCCATGATGAAGACACGAACGAGATCTGCTATAGTGAAATTTGTCTATAACTTGTTCACATTTCTAAGGGATATAAAAAAGCAGTTAACTATAGTATGTCGGGGAAAAACAGTGAAAATTTCTACGCAGTAACAGCAAACAGTTAGCAGTTTACTCTCTTACCGAATCTTGTTTACCTCTTCGTGCAAAAAGCAGTAGGAAGTGTAACGCGTATTTAACGAGCCCCCGACGCGACTGGCAGTAATCCTAGTAATCGTCTGCCAGCCTGCATACAGAGTAGCAGATGTCACAAAATTAGCATTGTTTACCCGATTCCGGGGAATCATAATTAGGGGTAATTTGTTCAGGTTTTCATCCCTGTTTGGGGTGAAAGTAATATTACTTAGCTGCAAAATAAATATCTATTAATTCTAACAATATTGATCAGTACATTCTAGAGTAGTAGAGTTCTCTGTGATAGAGCTCGTCGGGGAAGGACTACCACTATACCTATTTCTGCCGCAAAGCAGTAATGCTCGCATTGCTGTGTTCCGGTGTGAAGGTTAAGGTTTCCGGTGAAATTACTGGCACATGAGGCTTTCGATCTTAGCCTCAAGGTGGCAACCCGCAATTGATTCTTCTGGTATTGCAAGCGTCCATAGGCTGCGGGTTACCGCACACAAGATGGTAAGCGGTTACGCTTACCATCTTGTGGGCCGTACGCTTGGTTGCCACTTCAGTTGTATAAAAAAAAAGTACAGTATCATAGTATAACAGAGTTGTGTAATGAAGTAAAATTAATAATTTATTATAAACACTAGTCTTATCTTTCTACCTAGCTATGTGTTCTGTTCGAAATAATATGTACAAAGTCTAGGATTTCTGAAGCAGGGGAATAAAAGAGGGGCCCCTCTACTTGTTCTTGGCACATTAAACCATGTCTACCGTCAGCTATAATAAACCTAAAACACAATAAAAAATTGGAATGCAGTATACTGATGTCCTCTAGGCAGATTTTAGTCATTCCTCTGCTTCATCATTTTATCAATTATATGGTTTCCATTATTTACATGCTTTGCTTAGTTAGGGGCTAAATGTCGTTGTGTAAAAAATTCAGTTTTATTATTATTTATTTTATTTTGTATTTGTTGCAATCAACTTGCCTAAGCTGAGTTGGCTCAGTGGGTGGAGTTTGACTTCCGATTTGGATGTCGTGAGTTTGCCAATAAATTTTATTCCATGAAATGATCTGCGCGTGGTTCCCACAATTTTTAAATTTTTACATCAATAGCCCTTGGATCTTGATCTAGCTAACAAGCTTTTGATTTTCAACCATCACAGGCCAGACATCTCCGGTAAATAATCCAAAATTAATGAGCTCGTAATCAAACGGGTGTTTAGACAAACAGGGGGACAAGTTCAAAGGCACGGGAAGGAAGATTAAACGTGGATGCGTCTGCGCCACGTGCTAGTATTAGAGTGCTTTGTGCTACCAACTTAGCTGTACAAAGCTTGAAAATAAAAGGAGTGGCTATCACAAAGCAGTAAAGATTAATTTAGCTTATTTTGAGTTTTGAAAATAGCATAGTTAGTGTGGTTTATTTTGAGAGTTGACAATGCAACTAGTCTCAACTATCATGGGATTCGCCGTGTAATAGGGTATCTTTTACAGGCAACATGGGAAAGCAGATACACGGCTTCAGTTGTGGCTGAGTGGTTTAACTTTTAGTAATTTTAGTAGTAATACAGTACTGTATTATTTCAGTCGATTAGTGATGTCGTAGAATTTTTAATCGTTACTGAAAAAAATGACTTTTGATGTGCAAGATCGAACGGTTTTGAGTAGAATATCAAATTAACCTAGCTAACTCTGACAAACTTGTTTGCGCAATACAACTTTGTTTTATTAAAATAAAATGATGCCATATACTACCACATATGCGAGTGCCGATTTCTGCAAACCGATTCTATTTGGCAAGCGCGCATTGTTTTTTCTATTCAGCCGGAAAGTCAGATTTCCATTTACGCAATCTGCGGTAAAAGCGATATTCAATATCGTATATCAACCTATCGATTTCAATACTGTTATATCACAATAACCTAGATGCGTAAGCACTTAGGGATATGGCCCGAAGTAGGTCACCTCCCAAGAGGTTCGTAGACTCCAGATAATGCTTGGAAGACACGCGAACAATGGATGCATTCGTATCTAGAACGGCCCCGCGTTTTGCTTCTATGTTCTCGAAATGTTTCGGATTTACGTGAGATATTGAGGTAAGAGCTTTGATTCCTCGTTTTGTGGAGCCACAATAGTTGCTTCTTGTGTGACTACTATTAGATATAGGGTTGATCAGTTTTACTGAATTTTTGGTAGCACCTATAGATTGGTTTAGGTATATTTTTGATTATTGTATATTTTTGCAAGTTGTTTTTTTAATAACGTGGCTCGCATTTTTAAATTAAACATTAGCACAGAATCAAACCTGTATTGCTAAATTGTAAAGTACAAAATATCATTGATTTTTAAAATATTTTGTGAACTGTATAAAATGGTATAAAGAACTTTAAACAACGGTTCATAACACTGTTTAGTATTCGAGTTGGATAATCCTGTGTCCACCTCTGTCTGGACGAGTCCGATTATTAATCCGCCGCCGTGCGTTTTGTGGCAAATGTAATCAGTTTGTTGGTCGGGTTCATTTGAATGCCCGATATGATTGGATGACTTTGGACGACAGTGCTCTAAAAATAGATATTGAGTATTTTTATTTACGCAGTGAATGCGCAATTCATATAGGATTTTATATTATAAGTTTTACAAGGAAAAAAATATATAAAATGGAATTGCTAATAGTGACTTTGATTTTATCGAACTCTAGCTAGCAATGCACAATAGATGTTTCTAAACAATTCAACGACTCGACACGATGTCAAAATATGGTATGTGTGTGAGAAAGAAAGAGCTGTGAGTTTATGAAAGCTCTAGTTTGGGTTTCATTTGCTTTTCTACTGTTAAATATGAATTAAAGTTAAAGTTAAAGCTTAACGTAGAACTTATGCTTGTTCTGCACAGTGAGCCGTATAGAAAGTCTGCGCTAATTTAAACCAAAACGTTTTCGTTACATTAACGTTTAGCGAAGTTGGCCATACCTCTGTGCAAGAGAGAAATATATTATTATTAGCGAGTAAGGGTTCAAAAGAAATGCTTGAACAAACATTATTACCTACATACAAACGTTGATTTTGTTCGAATAAATTTGGAGATCTCGCTTCGTCTGGTAAATTTACAGTGTGTTGGTATATTCAACGTTGTTTACTTGCATTGATATTTCAGCATCATGCTCGTACATAACTGAAAATGTTTCCTTTTTTTCGTTTTGGCCTCCAGCAAACATCCCTGATTAATTAATAACGAGAGGTTCAGCATCCAATTCACATGAATGCAAAAGGCTGAGTAATCGCGATCAGGCTATTTGAAAAGTTCCCATTCATCTCATAGTTAACGTCCAACTAGTTTCATTCGACTTTTTACGGGCAGAATCCAGTTTACGTTGGCCTCTATAGTCGAGTCACTTTTCTTGCAGAATGACGTGGGAATGGAAGGTTATCGGGTCTCGCGGGGCTGGTTATGGTGTGAAGTCGAGTGCCTGAAGGCGCGTGTATAAATAGGTGATCCAGATTTCGATCACGTAGCTGTAACGAGGCGTCGTCGCGACTGTACTCAGCTATCGATCGCTGCATGATGGAATCCGCTGATAGGACGTAGTCAAAGTACTGAAATAAGCTGTGTAAGCTTTTTGTACACGAGTGTACTATGTTGGAAATTGTATCAGCTTAGTTAGATGAACCGAATTAAAACTGCAGATAAAAAAATGTATATAAATATTCGAATCATCTGACCCTTAGCATAACCTAACTTATTACATTTGATATTTGAGAATCTAGTATGAACTAAATTATTTTTCATTTTGTACAATAGCTGTTTCATACATTTCGGATTTTGGTTTCTGTTGACAACAATCAATCAAAGTCACCTTGTACTTTCTACTAATAAAATTGTAGCTTAGGGGATTATTTAAATTTTAAATTAATTTAACGTAAATTGTATCGCACGTGATTGCAATGCGCAAGACAAGTGATCATCGGAAAAAATGATGAGAAATCGATTATTACATTAGTACTTACTTTTTTTTTCATCATGACAGCCTTCTAATGTTCCCACTGTTGCGACACTGGCCTACACTCGGGCGAGAGTGATTGGGTCTTAATCCACCACGCGGACCCAATGCGGATTAGTGGATGGCACATGTCTTTCGAATTTTTAGTTCTTGGACATGCCGGTTTCCTCGCGATGTATTCCTTGACCGTATGAGAGCACTGGCATTGCGCACATAAATTTTTCGTAGCGAAAAATCCATTGGTGCACGACCGTATTTGAACCCACGACCTTAGGATCGGAAGGCGGGATCACTACCACTAGACCACCAGTGCTCTTTACTTTTTTTTATCAAATTAGTTATGTTTAGCTGTCATAGAGTGAAATAGCGAAACGCAATCGAACTATAATATAATACATTTAAGTGGTTGTCTCTGCTTTACTTTGAGTGAAATTACTTTAGCGCGATTTTTAACGTTTTCGTGCCGTTTTCGTTACCAAGGTGTCAAATTGACAGATTATAATTAAACTTGACAGTAGTTTACTTAAAAAATCCTCAAACGAGTAGAAGAACCCTCACCAGAGTTACTTCACGACACTACATACCAGTAAACTTTGTTATAGTCGGAGCTATCATATGACGTCCGTCGCTTTTTGAAAGCGTTTCACGATACAGTTGGTTCACAACCGTTTTCCATTAGTGAGACAAGGGATATGGAACATGGGACATGCCATAGGTAATTTGTTGGTGTGTAGGCTTACTACCTACTGATACCTGTTACCTGATATTATGAAATTACCCGTTGTTTTTTAAGGACTAGATACCTCAGCTTGGACTGGTAGCAAATATGATATAAGTACTTTAAAAACCAAATCCAATATTACTAGGTTATGAATCTTCAGTCCACGCAAAGTGAAAATGTATTATCCAGTAAAGTAATTATTAGAAGAAGCCGTGGTGGTTCCGGCTTTAGAATTGAACCCCTCCATATCCTCCCGTGGATGTCGTAAGAGTCGACTAAGGGATAACACGCCAGGGAATGGGCAGCAGCATTCTCCTGAGGATCGATTACCGATACTGCGATCACCAATCCGCCTGCCAAGCGTGGTGATTATGGCAAACCCCCCCACTATGAACAGGACAACGAAAAAAACGGCCCCCAGTCACGGCAGCGACGCTATTCCTGGCACCGGCAGCGGCCATGGTAACGGCGGAGCAGGGGGTGCTAAGACGAAGTGTAGGACAGCCCGACTCGATGGACCGATGACATTAAAGCGGTCGCAGGAAGTCGGTGGATGGTGAAGGCTCAAAACTGGTCATCATGGCGCTCTTTGGGGGAGGCCTATGTCTAGCAGTGGACATCTATCGGCTGATATGATGTTTTTTTTTTTAGTTTTTAAAATAAATACAGCTGATTTAGCAGTACATTTTTAAAACAAATTTACAAGCAGTGGATATGTTAGATATGTATGTTCCTTGGTCCAATTTGAGCAAAACATCCACACGTGGAATAACCACCCACACATAAAAAACATTTCGGCAAACGGATTTCGGCTATCGTTAAGTTCTCTATCTGTGTAGGTAGTATAGTTCTAACGGCGGATCTTGGCCGACGTAAAGTTAGCCGTTTTGCACAATGGAGCTTTTTAATTGTCATTGCGCATTACAAACGGCTAACTTCATGATGGCCGAGATCCGTTGGCAATAGTAATGCTCCGTTTAAAAGTTTTTAGCTATGTAAAGTTTCAAAACCCTACTGAAATCTAATTCACCGAAGAACTTGAAGTACGAGTCGCTGTGGCGGTCAAATTCCGACGTTTCATTACAAGAATTTGATTTATTGGATGAGCTCGGAAATGCTGAACACGTAGGTACCGACTTGATTCGCGACATTCGCGGTAATGAGCGTGTTGGAACATTTCATGTTGTATAATGCAAAATGGTATTTTGTTTGGTGCTTGTTGTCATGACAAATAGCTAACGATAACATGTATTAAAATTTAAACAGGAAAATGACAGTTCATATTTTAAAATTTAAATGATATATAAAAAAATACGCATAAAAAAAAACAAGTTAAAATCTGCAAGTGATACCCGGCTGTTAGAGGTTATGTGTTTTTTGTCTCATGTTGTGTGTCATGATTTTTTTGTGTTAATGATGAAAATACTAATTAACTTTTACATTATTACTTAGGTAGTATATAGGTTCCGTAATATTTTTTATGTCAAGTCTTTTCCATTTTCCTCCACAACAACATTTTCAAAAAAACATTTCAATACAAACAAGACGTCAAAAAGTATCGAAATATCTCAGCCACTATAAATTGAAACAAATTATTAAGCGGCAATAAATAAGCTAAAGAAGACTGTACCTACGATAACTGGCCCATTTCCAAGAGCGTTTTAGATACGAAAAACCTAAAGTTTAAAAATATATAGACATCAAGCGGCGACACCGTAGCGGAAAAAGCTCTATTTTACTATCATTTAGAGTAATATTATTCATTATTATGCTTAACTTCTTATAGTCGTATGATGTGAAATGGTTCAAATAAACGATTCAAATATTTTTTTATACATCTAACTACTTTTCGCTATGAGTTCTACAGAACATAATCTGATCTCAGCATCAGGACTTTTTTTTTTTGATGGTTTTGGTATGTGTTTTTTTTACTAATACTCAACACTTCTTATTCTTCTTGGAGCCAACCGTAATCGCTGGCTACCAGGTCCAGCACCATCACTATTATCCGCTCGCTGTTCACAGTTTCAAAGCTAGAAAAAGCTAGCACTACGGCTATCGGACGTTCAAGTAATGGGATTCCGTGATCAGATCCGTGATTTATCGGTGCTGGTAGGATCAATAGGTTTGAACTTACACGTTTGTTTTAGTGCACCGAAAGATAAGTCAGTCTCAATCGCTTAGAGAAAGAAAACGTTCACATTGTTCAGATGTTGAAGCAACTCAATAATAAAACGTGTGTTTTCGTAACAACAAACGTACAACGCACCTACTCTACGGGCGCTCACACTTTTGAATTCATTTTTAAACGACTTTCAACATGTCGAAATTTTCAATGATAGTATTAGTTTTATTTATAAGTCGCTAAGAATATATTTAAGTTTTTAGATTAATTAAGTTATGATAGTAAGCGTTTTGGTTATACACTGTAAGTTAACTATCACATTAAATAAATAAATTCTAATTCTAATTCTAATTCTAAAACAGTGTATTTTTTTAGATCTTAATTGAATTAGGTTATTTTTAAGTTTTTTAATATATTTTAAATTTTGTAATATAAATACTCAGGTTTAGCAATTTTTTTATCAATATCTAATATTTAATTAAGGAAATATTTGTGTTTTTGTATGTTTGACTCAAAAACTACTGGTCCGATTTCAAAAATTATTTCATTATACCCAAGGCTCAACTACTATGCTCAACTGATTGTGCCGTGGGTACTTTTGATTCCCTTCTACACAACTAATTGGTCCGTTCCGGGAAAAAATGAACCTGTGGCCCAACTGACGAAAACTCGCTATAGGATTCCTGAGCAACACAGGCTATATTTTATGTACACCCGTTCGAAGCCAGGAGGGGCCGCTAGCTTAAAATAAAATAAAAGCATAGCGTCGCGAGATTGACCCATTAACCTCGCGACACTGACGATTTACATAAATATTTCCTAATAACTACCTACTTTAAATAGAATACCTCGCGATGCTGTAAAAGGTTCCAAAATGTTGATGCCCTTTAAGCTGATACAGCAACAGTGGGGTGATTCTTCACACGTCATCGTTCGCGTCAAGAACCGTCCTCAATGGTCCGGAAAAGCCGCCTGATAGCGTTTTTCCTCGGTTATTATGTATTTTGACACTCTGCAATAAGTCGCGCGAGTAAGATGTATTGACGAATTCAATCTTTGATTGAGCACTTTGCGGCTTATTTTTTTTTTCAAATGGAATATTAAGAGGGTTGAAGCGTTTTTTTAAAAGAAACAATGGTATGTTTTGAGGTCTTATAAATTGCCGTTTATCGAAAATGGCTTCTGCTTACGTTAAAAAGTAGCATATGCCGTTTCAAGCCCGGAACTTTTATAACAAGTTTCATCCAACCCAGTTCAGCCGATTTAGTTTAGAAATTATTTTTTGGTATGCTTGTGATTGATTAAATTGAACTACAAATATACAGTTAATATCAAATATGTTTGATTTGTAATATAAAGCAGAAAGTATTAGTTAAAGTAGAATTATAAAGGATTCATTATTCTCTCCCTTCTTTCTTTTTGAATAGACACATTTTATAATTCCAGTCACGACACCTTAACTCGGACTGAACATTCCCAGGTCACTGGAAAAAGTGGAAAAATCTACAAAAACATGAGTACAGAATATTGTAAGAAAATTAGAACTGAACAAAATGAATACTTATTTTAAGATCCTGTGGTCACGTGATAAACCTATCTATCGTGGTTAAAATGTTTAAAAACTAACTTACTTTACAGAATCATCATCATCATGACAGCCTTCTAATGTTCCCACTGCTGGGACACTGGCCTACTCTCAGGCGAAAGTGATTGGGTCTTAATCCACCACGTCTTTCGAATTTTTAAGTTCTTGGACATGCCGGTTTCTTCACGATGTTTTCCTTCACCGTATGAGAGCACTGGCATAAAATTTTCGAATAGAAAAATCCATTGGTGCACGACCGGGTTTTAACCCACTACTTTAGGATCGGAAGGCGGGGTCACTACCACTAGACCACCGTTACTCCTACTCTTTACTTTACAGAATACTATACTGTAATGTAAATAATAGTTTTCAAAGCCTCCATTAACCAATATTATTCCCCAAGCTTATCTCCCGGGCCTTAACTAATTCGTTCCTAATCTAATAAGTAGGTCCAGTCACCAGCTAGGTCCTATGATGTGGGGTCCTAATCTCCGTTTGTCAGTCCGAGCCCACTTATCCGTGAAGGTTGTCGCCGGACCGCGATGCGGGTTGAATAATATTCCAGTCTTTAGGCGAAATCACGTAGAAAGCAGGAACCTGTTCGTGGAACCACCCAATTTTTATTTGCAATCAGCTAGGACCTTTGTACTTTTTATAAAAGCTCTGATATAGTTAATTCATCAAAATTCTTGTCAGTCTCTCACCAACCTTCTTTGTGCGAATTAATATGAATTATTTCTCTAAAAAAATTCTTATAATATTTAAAATATAGAATAGATAATGCGACAGCTAGGAAGAGTAGTAGAGTTCTTTGTGATAGAACACGTCCGGGGAAGTACTACTACCACCATACCTATTTCTGCCGCAAAGCAGATGCTCTCATTGCTGTGTTCCGGTGTGAAGAGTATGGTTTCCGGTAAAATTACTGGCACATGAGGCTTTTGATCTATGCCTCAAGGTGGCAACCCGCGAGTGATACCTCTGGTATTGCAAGCGTCCATAGGCTGCGGTAACCGCTTACTATCTTGTGAGCCGTACGCTTGGTTGCCACTTCAGTAGTATAAAAAAAAGAACCGCGGAATCAAGATGTCTGCAGATTAGTCATTAGCCTTATATCAAGGATTGTTGGTTATTTTCCGATTTTAGAAATAGTATTTTGTCCTGAAAAAAATACTTTTAATGCTTTTACCAAAAATCAGTAAAGTACAAAGCTAGTACGGTAAACGCCGCTAACCACAGGTGATTACAGAGTACCTGTTTTTTATGTAAATGCGCCTTTGGCGAAGATAAAGTGCGCAGAGGACATAGTGGAGGTTGTAAGTGGACCGTAATGAATTTTGTGCAGAATTGGGGCAAAGTTATAAGAGTTGTATGTTGCTGATGTGCCTTCTAAGATGATGATGAAGGCAGATAACATTTTGAAGTCAAGTTATTTATAGGTAACTACATTTTTTTTGACGACCTTACGATCTTAGTGGAGCGGTGTGCATCCCCGCTGCGAGACAAATGTTTGCATGATCTGCAGATATTTGTTCATTATATATAATAAGTATGTACTTAATAAAAATGTATGTAACTATTCTGTCAGTTATCTGGTTCCCATAGTACAAGCTTTGCTTAATTTGAGTCTAAATGGCGTCGTGTAAAAATTTGCGTGATTATTTAACTTGGCATTCACTTGAATAGGCAATCATCCTATTTATTTTTGTACTTGTGATAGTGTTTAGGTACTATAATTAATAAAATAGATAAATATATTTTTACTATCGTTTATTTTTTATTATTTGTAGGTAAGTATATCATGTGCTAAGTGGCAAATAAATGTGTGCATATGTCTATATCTAGTAAAAACAAACAAGCTAATAATGTGACTTTCGAAATGTTAAATTGAATTCATATCTCAGAAATATATTTAAATATTATTGAAAATTAGTTTGAGGCATTCTTTATAACTTGTATAGTTCTTAACTTGCATTAAACTTAACAACGCCTATCAATTCAGCTTTAATCTTACGGCAGTCTTTGAACCAAATCTCCGAGAGAGCACTAAATCTACGTTCAATGCCAATAATGCCTGTAATTACTGGCCCGCTGGCTTCGGTTAATCTTAGTTAGATCGCCCCCTACCCAAGTTTAGTTAAAATTACTATCGTACAGTATTTACACCGATTACCACCTAAAACAGTAACTGAATAGGTATTAACTGTATTGGCTTGATCTTTAGAGATTTTTTATTAAGTAAATGTTCTGTGATTATTACCTGTTTATTATATTATAACTGTTTTTCATTCCAGATTTCACATAGTAGTCATTGTCATCATGACTGACTTTCTAATTTCCTCACTGGGTAACTGGTCTACTCTCGAGCAAGTGGGTAGGTCTTCCACCACTCGAACCCAATGCTGCTTGTTGAATGGCATAATGTAATTTAAATTTTTAGTTCTTGGACATGCCGGTTTCCTCACGGTGTTTTCCTTCACGGTTTGAGAGAACGGGCACAATGCCCGAGGTCTTACATACGCACACACAATTTACGATCTTAGGATCGGATATTGATTCACAATTTAATTCATAACAATGTTTATAAGATCAGTAACACTCATCAAAATGTCAAGGTGGAACCGCTGTGGTTTTCCTCAGGTATTCAGTTAATCAAGTCACGTGGCAGCGTTCAGTTATACTGTCCCAGACCGGGAACTCGGTCCGATACGTTTACATAAGAAAGCGAACTTGGGAGCTGAGAACCGCTTGATTTTCATTCTATTTCAGTGTGATAAATCTTTTGTAACTTAATATCGATAATGTTGATTTATTCGTGACTAGATTTTGCTAGCGTAAAGCATATCACTGCGTTCTTTTAGGTAATAATCAGGTGGCGTTATGGAATTGATTCAAACGACCTTAGCGGCCTCAGTAACAAACAAACAAAAGCAATTTTTAGGAATTTTGAAGTATCATCCTCCAGAATGAGGTGGTACATTGTAGTATAAAAAAAGCTACGCGTGGACGTTCCGCTTCAGATATGTCGCACAGTGAAAATTGAACTTGCAACCTCTCATTTCTCATTAACGTATTAAAAAAAAAGTATTAACGTCATTCCAAAATCATCTTTTATACGAGTAGTAACAAATAGGCGAATGATGTACTATTCGAAATTTAGTGATTTATTTCTCCAAATGATGCTTTTTAACCAAACAGAAACTCCTTCAAAAATACAGTAGAGTTTCCTTCTAGATTATTGTTTAGAGGACTCGATTGCTTGTGGTGGTAGCACCGATTACTTTGTTTAACTTAAATATCTTTAGTTAAATGTAATAAAACCTCAAGGAGAAATTTCTATTGGTCATAAGAAATCGTCCGGGATAAACTCCGCACATTAATGTCTACAGACATAGGTATAACTACGGGTGATATAAAACGTCTGAGCCAGCTTGAGCCTCCCGACAGTAGCATTAGTAGTCAGGAGCGCCTCTGTGGTGTGACGCCCAGCTACGGATATTGTTTGGGGAAGGCTCGAGGCGCATTATTATTCGATAACTATCTGGAGCCTATGGTAGTTTTTCTGCTGGTATATCTTCCTGTAACGCGGTGGTGACTATCGCGGTGATAGTGGCTGAGGCATGAGAGTAGCGTGTTCGACACCCACTTCAGTACGTTTTTCTAATATATTTTATGGGTATATTATATTTGTACAGACTACAAATGATTTCTGAATTTTTAGTGATAAAAGAATGCAAAAAGTATGTTTGTGTAAAAGTTTTTTTTTTTTTTCTTAAATACAGTTTAGCAATGTATTTAATAATATTACGATCTAGCCTTATGTTAAGGCTAATGAGTAATTTAATGTTGACCTAGTTTTATAGAATAAAATTATTTGCTAAGAATGTGTCCACTGGCACTTTTCTTAATGTCTCTATTTATTAAGGGGAAGTCACTATGTTCATGTGTTCTTTATAAGTAGTTTTACATTTTCACTACGTTAGGTACACTATTAATTTACACTACTAACTCAAAAGGTTTAGTCCTTTTGAGCCTTCTCACTATGTCTGTGTTGTCGAGGAGCTGGATTGCCTCGACGTTCACGTGATGATGAAGATTGATTGGGGGTCCGAGATAGTCAACCTACAAAATCAGTGGCAAAATGAAATGCCTAGTGGTTTCTTGAGAAATTTGTGCATACAATAAGAAGGTAGTCATGCCTAGATTACAATTTAAATGTGATACTTTTTCTACTTTATTTTTGTGATTTATAATCTCCAGAACATATCCACACTACTGCACAACTCACAGAAAACATTATCATACGACGTGTTAAATAATTCAAGACGTCTTTCTCGGCGCCAATTACAGTAAATATTGGCATTTATGTTCCCTAATAGACAGACATGAGACGGTCAATGTGACACACGACACCCCACAAATTTCCACCCCAATGAAATCAAATAAAAGCATTAGGTATATTGTAGACATTTTATCTCTTACATTCGGACTGTTAAAAATAAGAGTAATACTCAACAATATTAATGAATGAAAACAAAACAAGAATAGCCAAAAATATAAAAGCCTAGCAACTACAGAAGCCATAAAGAAAATAAAAAAAAAACAAATATTATATTTGATTTTTGTCAAGAAGTTAAACTTAAACTGAAGAAATCAACTTATAATGTACATATTTGCCTATACGGGAAAGTGCCTAAAGGGTATGTAACCCAATATACAGTTCAAACTTTATATTAAATGGCTACGAGTAGAAGTAAAGGTAACGCTTTTATTTAGCTAAAGGGTACAGGTATACATCAGCAAAACAAAAGCTTAGAGCAAAACAAACGTTGACCCACGTTTTTATACAAAAATATTTGCAGTCCGCTTTCAAGCCCAGCAAAAAACACCAGTCCCCACTATTGTGTTAACTTCAAAGAGTTCGCGATAGGGGGTGATGGATTAAACTCTATCTGCGTGAGCCACGTGCCAAGCAGATAAGGCCCTGTATACAATGTTATACTAAATGATAGTTGGCTCAGGGGATTGAGTCGTGTGGCTTAGTCTTTATTGGTGTTGTGTATATCTCATAAATATCAGATTACAGAATGTGCAAAGTATAATAAAATTGTTGTATTGATAATAAACTTTAAATACAATACGTATTATTGATAAATTTGCAATAATGGAAAATACAATGTGAAACAAAAATATACATATTGCTGTACACCCATGTTAAAACGTTCAGGAAAATTATTTCACCGATAAAATTCACACATCAATAGTGAAATAAGTATAGTAGGATTTAAAATCATTTTATCAATCAAAGATAGTATGATTATGGATCGCTCAAGCAATCTAACTAAACATTTTCTAAATTATGATTCATTTTGATGCTTGTCAGTTGAATAGCGACTGCAAGCATGTTATTCCAGCATACCAGTTCACTTGTAAAGTGAACAAAAATGCTTGCCCATTAATATTGATGCTCTATCGAATGTTTGGCAGAAATTAATTCAATTTTTAGGGGGAAATTGGGCTTGGAGGGTCGTAGGGTGCACTTTATCATATTACGGATTGCGTCTTGCAGTCAGCCCTTGGTTTGTATTAATAGCCATCTGAGCTATTACAGAATTATAAACATTAAATAAGATTGTTTGCTCCACTCAGCTCTGTAATTAATTTAGGATATCTGGGACTTTGGAATTACAGACGCATTTTCACTAGTTTTTTCTGTTCAGTGATTTACTAAAATATTACGGATCAAAGTTGTTGTACGAAAAGACAAACATCTTTTGCCATAAATATCGCTTTCCACATACAAAAGTAGGTACTTAATGACAGGGCCAATCAAATTCGGAATCGTTATCGAATAAGACCTGTCTTATTGGTTATTACTATACCTATAAACAGCTAGTATAAACATGATGAAATTATGGCAAAGTAATGCATCTTTTAACTACGCAAATTGTACTACTTTGTTAATTTAAAGTGATGGTTATATAAAAAAAAAACATCTGATATGTAGTTATATCTCTCTGATATAACTAATTCACGTACTTAGTCAGTTTGAAGTAGTAAAGGCTAGGTTATAGTTATACAAAAAGTTTTAATTCATTCAAACTGCCAAGTTTTCAGACAGGAATAACAAAGGCAGTTAATTTCATTTCATTTCATTTCAAACCACGGGGTTTTTTTATTTATACAACTGAAGTGGCAACCAAGCGCACGGCCCACAAGATGGTAAGCGGCTACCGCAGCCTATGGACGCATGCAATACCAGAGGTATCACTCGCGCGCGGGTTGCCACCTAGAGGCTAAAATCGAAAGCCTCATGTGCCAGTAATTTCACCGGAAACCATACCCTTCACACCGGAACACAGCAATATGAGCATTACTGCTTGGCGGCAGAAATAGGCATGGTGGTAGTCCTTCCCCGGACGAGCTCTATCACAGAGAACTCTACTACTCTTGTTTATTTACATTAGACAAGATGTAGATTGTTCCATAATATTAATTATGAAATAAGACTAGCTTGAAGTCACGTTTAGGCCCCGCTGGGATTTGGTCACCGTCCCGCCACACTTGTGCTACGCTGTGTCATGAGCTGTTGTCATGACCTATATAATATTAGTCACTTTTAATGCTTGTAAAAATTCAAAACCTTTATTTTATAAAATTCACTCTTGAATGATAAACATAAAATGTATTCCTCGTCGTTTAGCAAAACGTTACACAATCTACAAAATAAAAGGATTGTAATATCTCTAAAAGGGTCGCAAGGGTAGGTCACCAGTCGGGACCAAGGTGTGGCTTATGGCAAGATAGATAACTCAATGAAATGATGTTTGTGTTGTAGAATAGTTTTTTACAACATCCATCTTCCCAATACATACATTATTCTTATAATGATTCTTCATAATCAAGATTGTGTCATTGATGGATTTGGCTATGCTCTGTAGCATGCAGATTAGGCCAATCAATCAAAGCTTTGCTGTCCCGTTTGAGGTTTGACTTATTTAGAATATGAGATTTTAAATTAATGTAAACTGTAAATCCGGATATTTACCAAGAGGTCATCATTATTAGCCAACAGAAATCCATTGCTGAATATAGACATCCCCCAAAAAGCACCATGACGACCAATCTTGGGTATTAGATTTAATTTTACAAATTTTGTGTTTGACCTAAAACTTATGTTTAATCATCATAAAAGTTATACTGCATAAAGGTTACTTTTTATTTAGTGCGCGAGCAAAGCCGCAGGCAGAAGCTAGTTCTTCATAAACTTTTGCCTACAACAAGTGCTAGAACCGCGGAATCTATCAATTCAAATCGCATTACCGTCTCGCGTCGGTAATGAACAACGAATGAACTCGCATCAATCACGGCGTAGCAATGTTTTAATGACATTATTTCCTAATACGGGCACAATTTCCTGGCAAACGTGATTATTGCTCGAGTGCTGAGGGTTTACTTTTGAAAACGGCAAATGGTGGCAAAATCCTTTAAAAAAAAATATATCGCTTTTGTCCATAAGAATAGACCCTCTTATGCGTGTGGAATTTGTAATCGATTTCAATTTATAGTTGGAGTAGAACACAGTTTTTTCTGCGTTATGACCGTGCATGTAATCTGCGTAGACTATTTTAAAAGAGACTTATTTGCGCTAAACGCAAAGAAATCGGACTGCTGCTGGGTAAATGACGATTTTTATATGAAAAACCACTCATTGTCGTACTTAGTTCTACAATGACTGTACAAAATAAACAAAATCTCGTTTATTGCGTCGTACTAGAAACACAGTACTTAATGGAAATCTGAATAATTTATAAAAAAACGTTTTTTTAAATGAGAATGTTTAGTGAACGTTTTTGAGACCAAATAGAATTATCTTACCCTCTAGGATGCAGCCAGGGGTGAAATTATACCGAGGAAATCTGCTGGGTGTTGCATTTGGCAGAAAATTGTCTTATTTTTGCGTTGAGCAGGAAACATCGAGCCATTTTTGACGAACCATTTATAAAATGGAAGTGAAAACAATAATATCGTTAGAGCTTTAGAGGTAAGTGGTGATGCTTGTTTTATTTTTAGCGCGCTTTATTGTGATACGGGTCTCACCATTTATGCATGAAAACTATGATTTTTTTTCACTGCCACTTTTCGTTTTAAGACCGTATACAGGGTCATTCATTATCAACCTGACAAACTTAAGGGGTAGGTTCCACACCTAAAAAAAAAAATATAAGTACCTACATTTTTTTTTTTTTTATGTATGTTATGTTTTGTCTTAAAAATCACAAGTAAACAAAAAAAAATCGATTACGTTTTTTCGCTCAATTATTATTTATCATTGTTGGGAATCGAGTTAAGCGACGTAATAATGAAATATTCGAGTGTGCGCGCCCCGTAGCGGGTCAAGGACACGCGCAGGTCAAGGACGCGCGGGTTAGTGACCCGCAGTTCATTGACGCGCGGGTCACTAACACGTGCCGAGCGCTGCCTTTTCGATTTCTAACAAGGATAACTAATTATAAAGCAGAATTACGTAATTTTTTTTTTTGTTTTATAAAAAAAAACGTTTAGAAAAAAAAAAAAAAGTACAAGTATTTTTTTTTTATGTGTGGAACCTACCCCTTAAGTTTGTCAGGTTGATAATGAATGACCTTATATAAACATGTTCCATCAGAAACCGGGTACAAGCTATGTCAATATTAAAACTTGTCTAGAAACAGCCCTGCACCCTGAGAATTAATAAATAAATAGTATCAATAAGTTTACAAAAGGAAGTTAGCTTATGTGAGATTATTGACCAGCTCTAGAAAATAAGTCTACGCCGTTTTGAACCGGAACCACATCCGCAACCACAACCGCAATCATACCATCATTACAAATGGAAAAGTTTAGATGCTTGTATGTTATACAAATTTCGATGAGATTATATTTTATATATAAACGATCCCTTTTTTGGTACAACGCGAGCCAAGCCGCGTACGGCAGTTAGTCAGTGGCAAACTCAATCTGTGTAAAATATTTACTAGCGTGCCTAAGAAAATTATCATAAATTATATAATATAATTATATTATGATACACGTGAATTCAAATTAAAGATGTTGACACCAAACCGCATCCCGTCTACAGCCACAGCGAGTTCATGAACAATGAACTCGGTATCAATATAATAAAGCATTGAATACAGAACAAATTCAGACATGTGGAGTTGTGGATGCGAGCACTCACATTAACCACTCGAGTACCGCTGGCTGGCTGCAAAACCGGCATGTAAACTGGCTACGTCTTCATTTCATTAGGGGCGTCTTTGCTCTCCCTCGGGGTACGACTGGGCTACAGAAACGATGTAACCAACAAGTTAAAACTTTTTGGAGTATATGCATTTTTTTTTATACAACTGAAGTGGCAACCAAGCGTACGGCCCGCAAGATGGTAAGCGATTACCGCAGCCTATGGACGCTTGCAATACCAGTGGTATCACTCGCGGGTTGCCACCTTGAGGCTAAGATCGAAAGCCTCATGTGCCAGTAATTTCACCGGAAACCATACCATTCACACCGGAACACAGCAATGCGCGCATTACTGCTTGGCGGCAGAAATAGGTATAGGCTTCAAAATTAATTTTATATTTATAATTATGACAATATTAGATCTTAGTTACATAACTGGAAGGAAATTTTAACTGTTTATTAATAATCATTTAAAAAACGAGTGTTTTTCTGTACGAGTATATCGATGAAAAGGTACCAATAAAATTAGTGTGTTGGTATCATAATAAATTACGTAACAATCTTATTGAGTAACATAATTAATCACTAGTAGGTAAGTAAGGTAATACACAAGTAACTGGTTTTCTATAGCCCCCACAAGATTCCCTGTGTTGTGGACCAAACTGATCGGAACATTTTGTCAAAGGCATCGCAATCTCCGTTTAACCTGAAAACGATGCTTTGCTAAAAATACGACTTGCTTCATTTTACCTCTAAAAGGTATCCTTCATCGACTGCCTCTTCGCTCCGAGGTTGCATTGGGATTTGGACCGTTTGTTGGCTCACGGTGCAAGTCTTTTCTACGATTTGTGATCAAGACATCTCTTTTTAAAAGCTTTAAAACCCATCTGATTAGTGTTTGGAATTTTACTTTGTGCAATTCTTACACCACTAACTAAAAAGCTCAGAAAGATAGAAAGAAAAAAAAACACATTGACCTACAAGGAGGATAGATGAATAGTAAATAAATGAGTAGGTAGCACTAAAGTAGGTAAGTTGGCTCTGCAAATAAGTCCGCGTTGAGTTTTATTCATACAAAATTTTCTGAAAAACGCAACAATTTTATATATTTGAATAAACTCGCTAATTATAATTAAAATAGTAAGTTGTTTAGTCTTTAAATGCTTGTGCAATCTAGCCTTAGTTGTTGAACTGTATGTATAGCACTTATAATGTTATTCCAAACTCCATCATTATATTTTTTTACAACTGTTCATAAATAAGCATAAGCACGTTATAAGCTCCTTGCATGTTCAAGCTTTTTGTTCAACTAAGTATTCACTACTCATCATAGATAATAAGCTATGTACAGCTAGCAATTTTGTGGAGGATTAATTAACTTCATTACGCTGAGTACGCTTGATATCATGTTCGCATCCTAAGCTTACGTTTCTGCGTACAGATTTTAGATTTAGATATTAATAATAGGTTTATTGTATTAATTCACTAGCTGATCCGGGTGGTTTCACTCGCGTTATTTTCTCACAATTTAAACCTTCACTAGACTCACACAATTATAAGGTTGTAAAAAATACTAGACTCAACAGGAGTACTAAAATTTCTAAAAAGAACTCCTGACGGTGCGACGGGAGTTAAAGTTTGTAAGGAAATAACATTTCGTAAACGAAGTCACGGAAAATTCTACTAGCACTTAAACTCTATTAAAAACCTTTAAACAAAGTTGCATTATTAAGCAAACAAAATAACGGTTTATAATGATCTTAAACTAAAAACGTGCTACGCCGTAGCAATCACGCGTAGCCCCCTACGAAACTGGATAGCTACCAGACAAGCTAACGACACTAATTTGATTTCAACTCAATGTTAAACGAACCCAATCAAGTTGCAATCTCAATTAAAAGTGATCCTTAGTGATCCTTTTTTTTTATTGTGGATAGGTTTTTAGTGTTAACGAGCTTTATTGACACACTTCCTAGTCCCCATTATGATTCATTCATTATCAGTTGCCTTTTGTTATAAAATTGATACATTTTGTTGTCTCTTTTAACATTGTCTGATAAAATGCATATTAAAAAAGGCTTTCTGACATATTGGATTACAACGCACAGCATAAACAGCTGGACCTAGAAACTTTAAAATTTGAAGGGTGTTCTTTGTAGTGTATTTAGGTGTACTAAAAAAATAATGGAGCACCGGTAGTCTAGTGGTAGTGACCCCGCCTTCCGATCCTAAAGTCGTGGGTTCAAACCCGGTCGTGCACCAATGCATTTTTCTGTTCGAAAATTTATGTGCGCAATGCCAGTGCTCTCATACGGTGAAGGAAAACATCGTGAGGAAACCGGCATGTCCTAGAACTAATAATTCGAAAGACATGTGCCATCCACCAATCCGCAATGGGTCTGCGTGGTGGATTAAGACCCAATCACTCTCGCCTGAGAGTAGGCCAGTGTCCCAGCAGTGGGAACATTAGCAGGCTGTCATGATCATGATGAAAAAATAAATTTTCGAAATTCAACTCCTACGGTGCTGCGGGAAGTTGAAGTTTGTATAATAAAACTCAAAGCGGACTAAGTCGCGGGGTATTCCATTATTACAATAAAACTTGAATCAAGACTTTTCGTGGTCACGTAAAGCAAATAAATGTCTATGTAAAGCAAAAAACACGTACAAAAGAGGACGTGCGTGACGCCATTCTGATAAAGTTTCTAAGAAAACTCATAACATAGTCCAGTAAAAACTGCAAGTGTTGTTTTGTTGTGTTTATGTCAGAATGGATCAAGGATGTTGTTTTTGGTTGTTTTTTTATTTTATTTTTCATATGTGAAACTCTACTTTTAACTCAAAAATTAAAGTTAATTTAAGTCTCTTATAAGTGAAATGTGAATTTCTTAAGAGAAATATTATTTACTCTTTAAACCGAATTCCAAGTCTTTATTTTTATTTATACTACTTTAGGCAGCAAATATTTTTTTTTTTCAATTTAGATGATGACGATACCACTCGATAATGATAATAGTAATCGTGATTATATTATTATGACACTGCAAGCTAAAATGTGCAAGTTGTTAGGCCATGACGGAAGCATTTGTGCGGCCTAATAATAGAGTTGGCCACTGGTTCAATCGAACTTACATCATCATCAGCCCACATTAATCCACTGCTGGACATAGGCCTCCCCCAATACGCGCCACTGAGCCCGGTGTTCGAACTTACATACTTACATAGAATGTAGGCATGACAATCTTAGAATGCAATATAATCTCTGAGTAACATAGGCTATATCTTTTACTAGCAACCCGCCCCGGCTTTGCACGGGTGCTTAAGTTTTCATTGCTTCCGTGCGAAGCTGGGGCAGATTGGCTAGTATAAGATAAGAATAGCTCTATCGACGACCGATGTGGTGCAGCGGGCGCAGGTCCACCTGTGACGCGGAGGTTGCGGGTTTGATTCACGCCTGAAGTCAAATATTTGTACGATCTACAAATATTTGTTCCGGGTGTTCTGAGTATTTTCTATATATAATAAAAAATATCTATCTATGTATTGTATTGTATTAAGTATACTGGAAAACGAAGTGTAGGACGGCCCACCACTCGATGGACCGATGACATTAAAGCGGTCGCAGGAAGTCGGTGGATGGTGAAGGCCCAAAATCGGTCGTCATGGCGCTCTTTGGGGGAGGCCTATGTCCAGCAGTGGACGTCTATCGGCTGATATGATGATGATGATGAAGTATATATCAGTCATCTAGTACCCATAACACAGCTCTATTTAACAGCAGTTTACCTTGGGGCTAGATGATGCTGTGTGGATTGTCCAGCATAAAAAAAAGAAATACCTTAATTATCACCGAGGGAATTATTTCAGCATCATGGTTTAACCATGGTATACTATGTTTACCAAAGCGTGAAATTGGCGACTTTCGTGTATTAACGTTGAGTTGACCAAACAAACAACCAGACAAAACGTGTAATGGGTGACTTATCGTGCATTGACGTTAAGTTGACCAATTAAAGGTTAGAGAATTTAGTTGTTGACAATGCAAGTCAAGATTCCCCTTGCTACCTAAAGTCGCCGTCAGACACAATAGTGAATACCACTTCAGACGTAGTACTCCACTCCCTCTACTTGACAAAACAAACATTGGTAACATTCTAGCAAAACATGTAATAAGGATATCTTATCAAACGTAAAAACTATAATTTTTGCAGTAAAACTTTAAGCTTAGTTTTAATCTGTGGTAACGAACTCACAATTTGTAATTTAGTTAGCTTCCATATACATCTATATCCCTATTAGACTATTGTTACTGTTAGTTTACAAAATAAAATAGAAAAAGCTGTATTGCTTAAACAAAAACAAGTCTCACTAATGAGTTTCCGCCGTTCAAACAATTATTAGTAGACAGCTGGTTTTTACCTGTTCCATACGATAGCAGGTAGCAATATTATTGCCAGTTACAAGATATTTTTATAACGATATTTTATAAAGTAAGTAACTAATTTATTATTGAGAGCACTGGTGGTCTAGTGGTAGTGACCCCGTCTTCCAATCCTAAGGTCGTGGGTTCGAATCTGGTCGTGTACCAATGTGCGCAATGCCAGTGCTCTCATACGGTGAAGGAAAACATCGTGAGGAAACCGGCATGTCCAAGAACTAAAAATTCGAAAGACATGTGCCATTCACCGATCTGCATTGAATGGTGGATCAAGGCCCAATCACTCTTGCTTGAGAGTAGGCCAGTGTCCCAGCAGTGGGAACAGTAGAAGGCTGTCATGTTGATGAATTTATTATACAAACATTTCTTTTCTCAACAATCAATTTTAAAGTTTAGCACTTACAATCTTAAGACCACTTTAGACAATTAAAGTTCGTCGTCTTGAGAAAAGAAGGAAAGAGCTCTATAAGTGGTTGGTTTGATTTGTTTGACTTTCGGGAATCAAATGAAGAAGTTTGAAGATCAAATAAAAGCTATTGGATTGCCATTCTTCAAAAACGTTACTGAAATTTTAATGCGCTACTTTGTAATCATTGGAGTTATAAATAATTCTAAGTTATTCAAGTTTTTAATCAAGTAAGTTGTTATGAAGGCCATTGCTCACCAGTGTGATTACTTCTTCTTCTTCTTCTTTAATTTATGGCGTCGTAATTTTCCAGTGTAATTAGTCTTGCACGCTTCTTATTTGACATGACATTATACTTACAGTGATATGAGACCTAAGCATTGTGGGAAATATGCCAAAGTCCATAAACAAAGAAGAAGAAGAAGAGTATTTATGACGTAAGCTGTCAAAGAGCTACTTTAAGCGCTATCAATTTAGATAAAATAAATTTAGATAAAATAGAGCTAATTTTTTTTGTAATTTTTGTACACACACTCTGTTATGTCAACTACAATGTGCCTACTGCAATAAAAAAGCACACAAAGAGTGACGTACGGTTTATGAACATGTACACCTTTGTCTGTGGTGAACGCGTAAGCTTGATATTGCCTGATAAGCACAGACAGGACAGCGTTTTGGAAAACCATTTTAGGATTCATACTTTTTGGAGATAAGTCATTTAAAACTTGAAAGGTATCATTCACATAACAAACGGGACTAGCACGCATCGCCTGTTATTGTGTTAAATCCAGAATTAAGTGCAGATAAGGCAAAAAAATAAGGCATAAATTAATAATTGTTTGAACTCAAACTTCTGAGAAACTTCTACAATCTAGTTCTAATCGAAAAGGAACATTAGTCAATCCTAATGGTGCCCCACTAACTTGAAGAGTGCCTTGGTTACGTCTTTATAATTCAACTTGATTTACAGGCTTTGCTCGAGAGACCTGCCAAAACTTTAGTCATTTCTAAGGAAAAAAAGGGTTTATTCTGAACCTTGCTAGAGTACTTCAAGTTAAAGAGAGAACTATATTGTACGTTTTTTACTGGACTATTTGCAATACTGTACATAAACCCTGAGTTAGTTCTTTGTCAATGAATATCAAGTTTTGTTCGACTCGAGGTAAATCTGGCTGGAGTGCTTATTAAAAAAAGGGTGACAGAACGCACTTTTTTGTGTTTGTGGAATACTCCAAAATCACGGTCCAAAATCACGGTCATTCGCCTAATTTCGTGCTGTGGCAGTAAGTATAAACCAAATAAAAAGAAGAAGAAAATACGCGTGCGACTTCCCGCCACTATTTGCAGAATTTTAATATTTTCAGGCGTGGTGCTTAACATCAGGTAGTCTTGATAGTCTTGTCACGTGCTGACATAAAAAAAAAACAGTTGAGTTTTTTAATCGATACTCGTTCAAAGAACTTGCTGTATAGAATATAGGTTAAAGGCATCTAATGTATTTAATGATGATAAGAATAAAGATTTAGATTGAGTTCGGTTTGGAATAAGCCTCATTTTTCACATGAACTAATGAAAGGAGCTTTTTGTCTCTGAGGTTTTCCACTCACTGTGCGCAGAATTGCTCGCGATAAAGAGAACACTTTATGAATTTTTTATCCACTCTTATTTTGGGTTACGTTTGTAAGCGTAAATAGGCAGCTTAATTTTACGAGTCATAACCATAATTTCAACTCATTGCTTGTTTACACATTCGTTTTCATAAACCTGGTTTTTAAAACAGGCACTGTTATTTAAAACACACTGAGATTTGTAAACACATTTTACGTTGTTATTTATTAAATAAACTTTTTGCCAAGTAAATTGGGTATCCTACTAAAATTATAAATGAGAAAATCTGTGTGTATGTTTGTTACCACGTATCTTCGTGACGACTTAACCGATAGTGATGAAGTTTGGAATGTAGATGGTTTAAGTTTTGGAAACACAAGGGATACTTTATAAGCCAAAAAATACCCTCTGTGGGATAGCATAGAAGCTAAAAAGCCGCGAGTGAAACCGCGCGAGTCATCTCGTAATAAATAATAGTAAATATTGGCGGATATTTCTACTCATCGCCATCTAGCCTCAAACTGAGCAAAGCTTGTACTTTGGAAACCAGACAACTGATATATAGTACATGATATACATATTTTATAACAATAAATACCTACATACTAAAAATACCCGGAACAAAGTGTTTGCAGATCATGCTACAATTCGTCCCAGAGCGGAGATCGAACCCGCCACCTCTCAATTCTCAACATCTCGCACACTATTCTAAGGTGGGAGTTAGCGAAGTGTGAACTCACTAGTGAGTTATAGTTTTTTTTTTTGTTATTTTATTATGAGTTTTTTTTGTCATTTTATTTACAAGTGTGTTGAACAACGTCGTATGATACACGTGTGTATTGATGATTACCGTCCTCGGCTATCTTATGACCCTCGCCTATCAGCGGTAATTACCAATGTTACACACTAGTACCATAATGTACTATTTACTTTACATTTACTATTATTTACATTGATCCATTATAACAGTGTCGGTACCTCTTCACCGATATACCGGTACATGAAAACATCCGTTTGTAAAAATGTATGATCCATTATAGGTCAATTTTATTAGATATTAATTTTTAATGAATGATCTGTTCTAAGAAGCTTGTCTTTCAGCCACAATGAATGAATGCTAATGCTAAAATGGGTTTATAAGTATTCGCTTTGAGCGGCGGATCCGGAAGCCGTTTCATTATTCTCACCAAGATTTATGATCTTTGAAATTGAGTTTATTATTAGGTATTATTAGACTTTCCTAAATTGGGAAAATTGGAAAAGATTTGTAATCGTTTATAATGTCTGTTCAATCGTTGTAGTCACCAGGCCACATACAATCATACCTATTATTTTATGTAATTTTATAATATATTTTACTTACTTTAACAATGTAAATAAATTAGTTTAACTCAAAATATGGATAATTTATTATCATGTATTATCCATGTACTGCTAAGTAATAATCCTTGTTTCCATGTTTCGTTAGTCGGAGAAACAAAATGATCAGGTGAAACAAGTGTGAACATCGTACACAACTCTCGTGAGTAGCTTCAGGCAATCTAGTGGAAGCATGGACGATGAAAAGCACTTTGTTATTTCAATAATTATCTGCAGTGTACATATGCCAAGCAATTTTGTAAGCAAATTTTACGCAACGCAAATAAACACCTCTTTAATTGTTTTTTTTTCTTTGCAACAAATGAACTTGCTTTGTGAATTTGTTTCGAATTATCGTTTTTGTTTTGAATTTTGAAATATCTTAAAAATAGTTATTTTTTTATTAGCATAAGAATAAGTTTTGTTTTTATTACCACAATAGCGATAAACAAATAAAAAAAATATTTGTAAAGAAATTGAAACAAAGTTTGTTTTGTTTTAAGCTCAATATAAAATTTTGAGTTGCCTCTTTATTACAAATCAAATTTTATTAAACCAAAACACTTCATAAATCTATAAATACTCGTTACTCGTTGCGCAAATCATGCTCGTGACAATAGGTAGTAGGTATAGCTCTGCGCTAGTTATGAAAATAAAACTCCTCCCACGACATTACTTGCAACTGTGCACACACTATGGACCGGTTGAATCTAAATAAATAAACACTCAGACACCTGCATAGAGCAGCTAAGTGCCCATTATCTTCTAGAAAAATATGCATAAGAATAATCTCATTAAGTTGGTTTTTAACGGTGGTTGCGCTTGTAATAACTGTAAATAAGAACAATACAAATATAGCTATTATTTATTGTGCTTTTGCGTATCAGACAGTAATAATATAAATATACTCAACTAATATATCTAGAGTACACAATGTGTTTAATAAAAATGTAGAATCATCTGTCCATTTGCATACAGGCTAAAGAATCTAAAGTATTTTGATTCAAACATTTTATTTATCATCTCTATTTACTGCGCTCGAGTCTCGACTGCAAGGAGGATGTCTTTTGTGCAGTAATGGTATCATCGTATTATGCTAAACATCTCGGGGCAATTGCATTGCTCTTTCCGTGCCTGAATGGGGTATTTTCTAGGAAATTCAGAACTCACCCTTAAAGAGTACCGTCTCAATGGTAAACAGATGATATGTTTGTTCCACAATCATGCGTGTATTCGCAGGATTGTCTTACCAGTGACTTATTTTGTGTAAGAATGTTTTATGTTTACGCAAAGGTATAAATATACAGTTCTCCCGCCGGATCACAATTTATCGTCATACAATTTAGTTTGTAAAAGCTCCATTGCGCATTGAAACGGCTAACTTCACGATGGCCGAGATCCGACGAGAGAACTATACGTTAGACACTTACAATGTAACGCAAAAAATAAAGCAAAAATAATAGTATTTTTAATAACGTAGGTAACGTATGCCTACGTTATTAAAATAAGCCAAATTTAACAGTTCCCTAGTTTCTCTAATCCATGCAATTTTAACTTGATCCCTGACTGAATTACAGACACAAAATTGAACGATCAAATTAGCTGCAGTTACAGCATCGCTTGGCGTTCCAGCAAAAATTGGAACGGTTTAAGAGCAAGTGCCGCCTATTTGTTTAAAGAAAGAGTGCCAAAAACTTTCAAGTACGCTAGACTTTTTAGTTTTATTGGTTCAAGCAAGCAATGAATAAAATACTAGCAACAGCACTATATTTTAAGCTGCCACAATTTATCATGCAAGTTTTATAATGCTATTTAGGAATACATTTTAGTACAAGCGCATGTATTTACAATTATCGTGCAAGGTCATTTTAGAAATTGAGATTGTGTTGGCATAATGTAAACCAGGTATGTTGTTAAAGCAATTCTGTTTGACCGGTGAAAGCTTCATATCAGCTAAAATTCAGGTATGCATAGCAATTTGCTGGGCACTGACTTGATATTCAAGATTAATCTTGAACCAGTACATTTTGCATTGTATTCGGTTTTCTTACGAGTGTATCATAAGTGCAAGAATCACTTGTTTGTAAGCTATTAGATTAGGTTTGTGCACATTTAACTTTTTAATAATTCCTTGAACTTTTTATTTATTTATTTTAAAATAGAGACCAACCAATGCAAACAATCTCTTTCTGCCTCCTAAGACTGAAGCGGTATGCGCAGAGGTTTTAGCTTTGTTGTCTTCCCAACTTATTATTCGTTCCAAATAGAGGGTGACTCAAACACACCACTTAGACACCAAACAAGGGTGTATTAAGTGCGAGTTAAAATTTAAATTGATTCCACCCTCTCTGGAGAGTAAATTCAAATAGTGTATGGTGTGATCTCGAGCGAGGCACTGTTTGTGGGATTCTTTTCTGTAAATTGGACGCCTCGGGGCGTTTAGTCACAAAAAGGGGGAATTGGACTTAGTATGTATTTACACATGTGCTGGTTACACGGTTCATTTGGAAGGGTGATACAGTGTTCGTCTCAAAGAAACTTTCTGGTTGATATTTTATCATTAAATGAGCGTTACAGCTTTTCTAGAACGACCTTTAAAAACATGAAATGATTGCTATCCTTTTAAATAATAGTAGATTATAATAATAAATGTGACGTAATCAAAGAAGCATTCTAAGTATTATCGTTAACATTGCCATCAATAGGTAGGAGACAAAATATTTAGTTGGTTCTGTCAAAAAATGCAAGCAGAAGATGGTTTTTCACGTGTAATTTCCGTTTCCTCGTTTATGAATAGTACTGTATTTTGAATCGTGTTATACTCTTACTTAATTCTCATTTAAGAAATTTAAATGTATTGAGAGATATTCAAATTAGTGTTTCGGATCGTTTACCATTGTACACAAATATCTGGAGAGCGCCAGATGAGCTGTAATATCATGCAAATTTCTTTGGTTTGAGTGAAAATTCGTTTTATTTTTTCCTTTCCTTTCTTCGAGTTTCGGGTCGACTCGTAAAAAGCTTTTACATTCTGTTTCGTTTACAAAGTTAACCAAGGCGCGACTATTTTGCAAACAGACGTTTTGATAGCTTCACTTTAATAAATCTATATAGGCAATTAGTTTTCAAATTCTTAAATTGACGAACGATGTAGCGAAAGCCCGCGTGCGACGCAAGAGGTTGCGGGTTTGATTCTTGGAGCAAATTTTTTGTACGATCTGCAAGTATTTGTTCCAGGTGTCCTGGGTATTTTCCATGTATAATAAAAAGATATCCATCTATGTATTGTATTAAGTATATCAGCCATCTAGAACTCATAACACAAACTCTGCTTAGCTTGAGGCTAGATGATGCTGTGTGGATTGTCCAGCATAAGTAGGTTAGGTCAGTGAAAAATTACGCGCGAGGCGAGCGAGCGAAGCGAGCGTGCCGCGGCAGCGGCCGCTGAAGCGCCAGAAATTTAGTAATTAATAAATTGTTGGCGCTACCCTCAGTTTTGTGAATAATCCAGCGCAGCGCACATTGGTCATAAACCGTAGGCGAGTCGTCCATTAGATATTTCAAACATAGTGCAAACATCCAATAGTGCGATTGATTATAGTTCTTTTAAAATTATGTGAATTGAACAGTAGTTGAGTCGACCAATATGCATCATAAACAGGTATCGACCGTAGTTATATCGAGAGTAGTTGTAATAACTTAAGTTCAATTGATATGTACCTAACCAGCTGGGCAGATAAGATATAAATGAATGTTGGTATGTATGTAAATTATACACTGGGTTAAGATATATATAAGCTACGGGACTTATTATTTACTTCAAACTTGGAAAATTGCAGGTGAAACCGCGAGGTGCAACTAGTATTTTATATTCAAACATCACACTTAATAATACAGTGAAACCTTTAAAGCCAATTTGATGCCGAAAATGAAGTAAATACATATTGTACATCAGATCAATGTACACGTCAGCGTATACATAATACATTTACGTGTTGCCCTTTCGCACAAGACGGGGATGCCCCTCAAACATCTGCCCGAATCAATCTTAAATATTGAATTTGGAACGTAATTTGATATAAAGTTTTACGAGAAACGAGTTTCTATTACGTTTTAACGCAATTTGTTTCGAATTTTCATCTTAACCTGCTTCCTTCGTTGTAGGCGACGGAGCTTTAAATTAGCGAAGAATTTCAAAATTTTAATTGAAGACATGAGGATGATTGAAATTTAATTTCTTGAATTTATAATGTTTCTAAATAACTTTACGGTGTATTTCAACGTACCTGCGTGCAGACTGAAGATCGTAATAAGATTAGATGAGATTTAGGGCAATGCGCCATGTGCAATACAGTTAGATTTTATAATCGATAACAATCGATTCCAAATACTATTTACCTAATACCTACTGAGAGCTCAGCCCATTCAAATGTTTTGATACAAATAAACATTATACATACAAAATATTTATTTCAGAATAAAGTTTTTACATTATAGTTACGAAAGCTATGTAAAAATACCTGAAACTGTTGAGCCATCTAAAGCTGGAATGGCTTTAAATGGCTCAAATGAACCCCACACCGTCCCATGCAACATCTAAAAGTATTCAGTTTGTATCGTATCGGCATATTCATTGACGCAGCCGTATTTTATTCCGAGATTACTATTGTAAACTGAGTTTTCAATGCAATGCGTAAAAAATATTGTAATACTAACACTGCACAAGGCTAGCTAAAATAGATCCACTTGGCTGAGGTACTCTCCAGGTTACTTTCTCGTGTGCCTATGGTTGCTTGTCCCTTTCGGACCTGAGTTGTGTCCGCAGCCACACGGACTCATGCAGCTCACCGGGGGGAACGGATTTACCATAGGACGGTGCGCCCTGTTAAGTCCGATAACAACTTCCGTACCCTCATACGTGATTTTGTTGTCGGATAACTAAAACCTGGAACCGGGATGGAGCTTCTCCACGTGTGCTTCTGATCAGCAGAACGCACAGTGGATGAAGCTGAGACGTGCTGGTGTGCATTACCCTGTTGCTAGGTGGCAAAGGACTTCTCGCTTCCTTTGCCAGCTTCCGACTGCACGGGCTCATGGGGTCGGGTGGACTTCCGTGAGACCGAGTAATCTTGAGGGCTAATGGCGGTCGGATTGCATCCTAACATGTAATCTGATTGCTATTTTGGACCTCGAGAGGGGCGGTGACGGAGGAAGTGTTTCCGTGTGCGCCCAGCAGGCGAGGAAAGATATCTCCCTTGCCAGCGTTCGGCCGCTTGGTATGCGCTAGGTCGAAAGGCTTTAGTGCGATTAAGCGGCGGAGGAGATGGGGGCTTCTCCACACATTCCCTTCGGGGTTTGTTGTGGTCGAAGCGGGGACGTGTCGGGTCTATGTATCCAACACTTAGTTTTGCTTGGTTGAAAGACCTTGCGGAATTGAGTGTTCTTGGGGTCAGAGGGGGCGATCCGATTTGATCTTCCCGGTTAAGTCTGATCGTCATCTCGGCACCCAAGATGGACGGCGTATCTTGCGAGTAGATGTCGCCGAATACACTCGGCTGGATGGGAGATTTAATCTCCCGGCCAACGTCCGGCCGCTTGGTATGCGCTGGGTCGAAAGGCTTTTGTGCAACTAAGCGGCGGAAGAGATGGGGGCTTCTTCACACACTCCCGACCATCAGGGGGTGTTGTTGTTGAAGCGGGGACGTGTCGGGTCAATGAATCCAACACTTAGTTTTGCTTTGTTGAAAGACCTAGCGGAATTGAGTGTTCTTGGGGTCCGACGGAGCGATCCGATTTGTGTTAATCATTTCTGATCGCCATCTTGGCACCCAAGATGGACGGCGAACCTTTTGATCAGGTGTCGCCGAATTCACCCGACTATCACTGAGGAGATGGGATCTCCTAACCAGTGGTCCGGCCCCTTGGTATGCGCTGGGTCGAAAGACTTTTGTGCGACCGAGTGGTGCCTTGGGTTTGTGAGCGGCCGGAGTGAGGGCTCCCGGTCACTCGTTTACATACAAACCCAGGGAGGGCGGCAGTAACATAGTTGCGTGTTCCTGCCGTCGCATCCGAGGATGTGCCGGAGTGGCTTGCCACTGCCGGGATGGGCTGCGGCCGCAGCAAGTTTGTGAGAGGGGAACCCCAGAGATCCTAGGAGTTCGGGGATCCCTTTGACCCAAACGAGGCTGGCAACCGAGGAGGTTTAGTGAGTCGTCCGGCGTTTTCTTTTAGTCGGACAACCTCACACACCCCTGTTCGCACCCTCATGCGAAAGGATGTCTGTTTGCAGATTACTCCTCGTTAATAAAAAAAAAAAAAAAAAAAAAAGAACCACTTGGCTATCACACGTAACTCAGTTGCAATTCGATTTCAATCACCAACATTTTTTGTATGTGTACCACTAAAGTGGCAATCAAGCGTACGGATCATTTGATGGTTAGTGGTTACCAAAGATTTTGTACGCTTGCCACAACAAAGATATCACTTGAGTGTTGCACCCTGAGACCTTAGATCGAAAGTCTCATGTGCCTGTAATTTCACCGGATCATGGCAGCCTTCTAATGTTCCCACTGTTGGGACACTGGCCTACTCTCAGACGAGAGTGATTGGTTCTTAATCAACCACGCGAACCCAGTGCGGATTGGTGGATGGCACATGTTTTTCGAATTGTTCTTCACCGTATGAGAGCACTGGCATTGCACACATAAATTTTTCGAACAGAAAAATCTATTGGTGCACCGGGTGCATCGGGTTTGAACCCACGACCTTAGGATCGGAAGGCGGGGTCACTACCACTAGACCATCGAAGCGCTTTATCCGGATAATGATATTATATTAATAAACCTTGGGACCGGAACACAGCAATGCGAGCATTACTGTTTGGCGGCAGAAATAAGTATGATGGTAGTTCTTCCCCAGACAAGTTACAGCATAACAACCTGTCAAAAATTGTCATACTAAATTGTATGCCAGTTGTTGATTCAAACCCAGTGCTATATATTGCAACCTCGCATATAATTTAAATTAAACATAATTATATTTCATAAATATTTTAAGTAAGACGGTATCCTTATTTTAAAAGTAAAATATCATGATCATGATCATTATCTTCATCATTATCTTCCTGTACTCAACTTGTAATCGCGGGTAATAGTATTAATATGATATAACACAGTATTACTACACCTTTTTAATCACGTTATTTGGCTTTTTCAGGTCTGACGGTCCGATGCAGGATTAAAGGGCCCGTCAATGCTACAACTGGATACTACCAACTTTCCACTTAAGCCTTTTTGCAGGAAATTATCTTTTAGGTGCACACCTTATTAATTAATCCATGAGTTTTATAATCAAAAGTTGAGGCGCTTATCTGCTTAAGTAGCTTTTTGTGTGGTGTTTAATTATATAAGAATCGTTATTATAAGCACTTGGCGGAATGTTTTGTTGTATTCATTGTACCTGAGTAAGTTACTGAGTTGGAACAGTTATACTTTTCAACATTTAGTTTACTAATTCTAAACCACAGCACGATTTCACTACTAAGTAAAATATCATTGCTAGTTATTTGTACATGTATAGATAATCTTACCATGATAGTATGCATTCTTGTACGTCTGACGTCTTGTAATAGGACCTTACTACCTGTACCTATAAGTTCTTAATTTGTTCTAGAATTATCTTTACCATCCTATATTTTTATCTCAAACCACAAACGTAGAGACATAATGCATGCAATACGAATAGTCTGGCGCAAGTTACTGTATCTGAACAAATGGATTAAATGTCACAGTAGCGCCGAAATACTAGCTTTTGAAGTCCCAGTGCAGGCAGAAAATGAAAAGTTAGAACAGTATTTTAGGGTTTACTGAATGGCTTTTAACTTCTTGAATGAATGAATGAATAAATGAATGAATGAATGCTTTATTCGCAGAATAAGGGTGTTTATAATTAAGTTCTTAAAATAAAGTATCAGTCTCACAAATTTAACTGTATTAGTAGTAATTTTAAGTATTTCTTTTTACACAGCAAATATTGAAACTAAAATAAGAAGATATTAAAAATTGTGATTCTTGGATTGGATCAAGCTTTTACAATAACCTGTAACGATACTTAGTTAATGTAAAACCTAACTAGTATTTTTTTAAAGTAAACAATGTAATATTTAATGTAGAGAACTAAAATCTGTTTATAATAAACAATAAACAGATCAATAGATTATTTTATGCATAGCTAAATAACAACAACGAACAAAAACAGCGTTTTAAAAAACATTATTATTTTGGAATGCAGTAAAAATATAAATCTCATCTCTATTTTCAGATGTCACAAGCATAATTATTATGAATGGATAAAACTCATCCTTTGATAAAACTCATGAAAACTCCTTGGATTCATTTCGAGTGCAGTGCAGATTCAAATCTGAATAACTTCGCAAATTTTGACAAAAATGCCAGGGAGCAAAACAGCGACATTCTGTGTTAATTTTTTTCTGTATTACTGAGGCTTTTAAGGGACGTTGATTAATAGTCCATGAAGGAAAATGTATCTTACACAACCACCAGAATAACAAGACCCCTATCTTATTTCCAGCATTCAATAGAAATGTGTTTTAGTATTATGAAAGCCACTACATTATCCGAGTTCAAGCAAGTGTGGCCAGTGAACATGTAATGTTACTAAGTACGGTAAAGACGTGGTTTACTTATAAGAGAGGAAAGCACTCAAGTCGTTCTAACCGTAAAGGAATAATGACATCCAGAAAAAAAGTATGATAATGATCTTCTGCTTACTTACATACTCGTACTAACAATATACAGAGCGGTCAGCGGTAAGTAATAGATACGCAAATTATTTGTAGCTGATATTTTCAACTAAACCAAATATATTGATAAGTACTGAGTCAGCTTTGTGAAGCTCCATAATATTTTATTGCTAAATGTAAGTATAATGAAAAGTAAACAAAGAGTACATATGAATATATTCAAATGAAACCCCTTTCAAAATTCATAACTGCCAACAATAATACAAAAGCAAAACAAAACACGAAATAAAGGAATTAAATTGCGGAAAAACATTTCATTAGCCAAAAAGAGAATACCGCGTGGAAATAACAGCACAGATAATAATAGCCATGAAAATCGGAACCTCCCTTTACAAAGATGGCGTAAGGGTGACACGAATTCTAGGGTCATGCGTAAATTTGCAGGACTAGAAACTCCATAAAAAATAAAGATCCTGAAACCCCTAAAATGACACCAGCGATCACTTGTTGTAATAGTAACCTTAAAGTAGTTACTCTTTGTCACGCAAAATTTAATCGACAAGCTGCGCTACATAATACTTGTGGCGCGAAAGAAGAACATGCTTTCAAAACTGTAACACCATAAACATTTTTTTAGAGAGAATTTGATAATAGTACATTATGGTACTAGTGTGTAACATTGGTGATTACCGCTGAGGCGCCATTGAGACCCGAGCCGTAGGCGAGGGTCTTAAGATAGCCGAGGACGGTAATCATCAATACACACGTGTATCATACGACGTTTTTCAACACACTTGTGAATAAAATAACAAAAAAAACTCATAATAATATAACAAAAATATATGCAATGAAAAAGTCATAGTTTGATTATGGGTGTCATTCTGTGTCTAATTGGGATGACCTTATAGCCACTTTATAAGCAAGTGTGTTAAAAAATATTTTATATGAGAAACGTTGAAATTATCACTTCCATTTGTTTTATTTCGGCTATGAATATCCTCCCTTCCTGTTAAACCGGCAGATAAGCTGGGCCACTGTCAACTCATACTGGTACATCGTTAATATTTCTGAAACTCAAGTTTTTATTAAGCTGGCAGTTTTTGCTGGGAAAATGTATTACACGGCGACATGTGAATGATGTGACACAGTAAATGCATTTATCACAAGTTTGCAGCCTCTTGATAAAAAAAGAATAAAATGATTGTTTCGCTGTGGTGGATTTCAAAGTGTACCTACATATTAATAAAGCTTACTTTATTTATGCAGTAATTATTGTATTTTTTTTTTCGTTCAGACGTAAGATGCTTTGATACTATAATTTAAACGAATACAATATGATAATAAGATGAAGCACTGTTATTGCAGAGCTATAAGTTCCTGCATAATACTACTATTAGAATTTGTGTGGATTTTCCTTGTCAATCTAAAGTTGTTTTGTTTCTGCTTTATGAGTCCTGTCGTATACTAGTTACAGTGAGTTATAAATTGAACTTTCATTTTAGCTATTTTATATTATTTACATCTAAAATTTATTATTATGTACATCCATTGTTCATTTTATTATATGAAATCAAGCAATAATTAACTTGTCAAGCGATTTTTTAAGTCTGCTGGTCAGGTTTTGTTATCCAAAAGTCTCGTAGCACACAAATCTCACACCAATAATAAAACAGCTGGCCCTTTATTACCGTCATCATGCCCTTACCTCGAGCATGCGAAACATTTCTTACCTGCTTCCGAATCTTGCGATATTGCACCGGCTTACATATGAAGGGAAGTCCTTGCTAACCCTTCAGTATCAACCGGGGTCTGTCAGACCATTACGCTATCTACAAATTATTTATAGAAGCTCACGACAATTTTTACTAAATCAATAAAGGAAAATGAACATGTGTTTGAAGAAGATATTTCAAAATATTAAGTAATAAATGTATTGTGCCAATACATTCAATTGAACACTAATCAATGTCAATGTTTTGTTATAAAAAATTTAAAAGGCTTACAAAAAAGAAAAACCTGAATACTTTTATCTTCATACTAGATCATTGTTGCGGTTATATTATCTAGACTATTATAAATTGTAAAGCTAGCAATGTGATATTGAACTAGATGTCTGATAGACCCCACGTCAGCAATCAAAGGTTAGCAGTATAGAGTGCTTAAGGTATGAGATGCGCGCGTCTGGGGGAGCCTTTGAAGGCTTTAGCCCTCCCCTCAGTGAAGTTTCAGGCACCGGGTCGAACGCACGTGTTTGGGCGGCTTCCGCCCTAGATCGAGACGAGGCTTGAGAGCGATGTGAACATTTTAGTGAGTGTTTTGAGATCGTGATTGGACTTGTTGAGTGGTTGAATGGATTTTACGGGTGCGTATCGAATGTTTTTTTATTGAAAATATTTCATATATTTTTTAATTGATTTAAGTCATACAACATAGAAGCCTATAAAATGAATATTGTTTTAAAAGAAACTACATAAAAAAAATATAAAAAATGAAACAACTTTTATTACTTTGGTTTTTATATTAAAAAAATATTATAAAGATGTTTATACAATCCCAACTTAAAGATCGTTTGATGACTTAACTGTTTCATGTGTATTGCACACATATCCAATAATATTATGTAAAAACTATTTTTGTACTACATAATAAGTAAACAAACACAACTTCGAAATTCTTGACACTTTAGAGATAATTTAAATATGAGCAATGCAATCACACCACTTGTACCAACATCATTAAACAGAGATATAAAAAAGGCTATCATAAATTACTTTTGGACGCATGACAATGCTGAAGAGAGACAACTCATTTAAATCTATTGTCATCTTGAGGCATCAGCTATACAACAAAAACAATATTTTTAAAACCATTGTTAGACATACCGCCATTCAAAAATAGTTTTTCCTGCTCAAAGGATAAAGATAAGTCAAAAAATACTGTAGAACTCTTGTTGTTTTGTTTGTTGTACAATACATAGAGTTGTGATAAAACAGATAGTAGAGGCGTTACAAAGAACTGTAACAAAAGGCATAATTTTGTGTTTGAACACACGCAGCCCACGCCTGTTTTAAAGAAGGTAGACTCTTCTTGATACGTTTAACTTTGACATTTGACAATAATGTTTATTACCGCGGAAGTGTGCGAGCATGTGTATGGTTTTTGAATTACAGCTGTGAATCCGTACTAATAAAAGCTAATAAATGCTTTTATGTGCCTTCGCATGGCTCATGGTACCTATTTTTTTTAAATACAACTAAATTTCCTCGAATCCTTCCTGTCACATAATGAAAATGGAACATTGAATAAGATTTTTGATCGATTCTAATAATTTATCGTCTCTAGCGAGTATCTATTACGAAATTGTGTTTTGATAAATCGCCAAACATTATTATGGGCGGCGAAAGAAATGGACCCACTCAACTTGAAACGACAGACTGCTCCACGTGTAAGCAATAGTAAACTGTTTTACTGAACAATAAAGATCACAATGCTTTGAAATAAGAGCAATAGTGAACAAACATTAAGAACGTAGGTAATAATAATAAGAAAACACGGTTGCCCGTTGCTTTGATGAAAGTGTATTTTAGGAAGTTGACCACGAACATGTTATTTAACTAACTTCGAGGTAGAACTAATTTGTACACCATTTAATTTAAATAAAATCTCACTGCTTGTTATTTATATAATAATCGTATTCCGAGTAGAAATACTTTATTGAACAAAAACTATAAAAAAAAACTTAGTGTACCAAAAACATTTTGAATATACAATAACTACTAGACGGAAACGTTCTCAGCATTCTAATCTCACTATTTGTTGTTTGTTTAATATTTTTCTCATTTTGTTTTTGTTTTTATTAACAAAACAGAAAATAATATAAAAATAATGTAAAGGTACAAATAAAACCGAAAGTTTTACAGAACCTTCTGAAACTAACAAAATATTGTTTCAAAATAGTTTCGTTTTCTATCACAATAGCTTTCCACTTTTTGGCTGTCCAAAAATGATTTAACTTTATACTGCGACGTCAAACCAACATTGTTCAAGAGCCAAGAGTAGGTTTTTTATTAATACAAATACAAATATTTTATTAACCACAAATACAAATGTTGACACAGCAGTGATTCACTGGTTTCTGAGTTAGTTTTCACTGTGTTTCAGAAAGACAGTTGATTCTCCAAAATGTAACTTATGGATATGGCAATAGAACATTTTGAATCCTAATTTATATAAAAACTGTAATATAATTATTCTATCTGTGTAAATAATTTTAAACACTATTTTAAAAGATAAGTACAAAAATATAATTTAAAAAAATGTACAACACCAAAACCCACTATATTATTTAAATAACTAACTAACAATTAATTAATAAATGGAGGTTTAGTGAAAGAGTGTGTATGAGTGTTGTGTGTGTATGTAGGAATGATATTAATGGAGGTTTAGTGTATGAGTGTTGAGTGTGTATAGTGTGTTGTGTATGAATATGTGGTGACTTAAGGGTAAGGGTGTGTGTTTGTATGTTTGAATGTGATAAATGATCGTGTTTTAAACAACTTTAGTTAGGAGCTTTTCTACTTCTTCATAACTTTGATCTTGCAGCCGATCTTTATTTTATTTTATTTTTTTAATTATTTTTAGTTTATGTTTTGTCACGTCTTTTGTATTTATTTTGGAGTTAAGTGCGTTATAAAAGACAGGGGCAGTATGAGCATAGTGCCTTTGTGCAAGAGAACTTTTGCAAGGTGGCACCGGGCACTTATCAATTCTCTTATTAGTCGTAGGTAGGTATGGCACAGTCTCTTTGTGATACCTAATATTATTATTTATTATCAGCCTGTGATGTCCTACTAATATATTTTTGAATACAGGTGCACAGCTTTACATTACTTTTTTTGTTTTAGGTTTATTGCACCTTTATAAAGTGTTATTTTTTTACAAATTCATCATACACGTGAAACTATACAACGCAACGTACGAAATATATCGCTTTCTCCCGTGCTATAAATTATGAGTTGGTATTTTCTCCCGTTTCGCCACCCTGAAGGAAATATGATTGCGTGTCGGCACCATGGTGTCTGTTGGTACCCGCCTTTGGCACGCGATACCTACATTTTATAATACTTAGACTGTGTCGACATTACTCTCCCAGGATCACGATATCTTGTCGTCATTGGTCACGCTACTTCCGAAATAACCAACTTATCTCGATAACCACCAGTAACGTGTGTGTTTACAGACACATCATCATCATTATCATCATAATAACAGCCAAAAGACTTCAAGCCAATACTAGACATAGGCCTCCCCCAAAGAGCGCCACGACCGATCTTGCTGTGCTTTCTAACATAACTGATGTTTATTTTTTTATCAGCAAATGACAAGACGGTGAAGTCAGTCACGTCACTCACAAGCGTCACGCCTGACAATAACAGTTGCAGTGCCTCTCCTGCCTCTCAAAGTTTTAAAGTTCTGTGTGGCACTGCACTCGTCACCTTCAGGCATAGTTATCAGTTCATTTTCACCCAGTAATTTCACTTGCTACAGTGCATATCCTTATCGCCACAATAATGCTTGCACACAAATTCTCATGTGCCAGTAATATCACCGTCCACATTGGTTTTAAAACTAAACTAAGTATGTCGGCTGTACAGTGTACATCCCTAAGCTCTAAAACAAATAACTCTACTACTCCACACACAACTCTAACAATCCACAGTTCATTTTAGAATTTAATTAATTCGACTTCATTTCACTTCATGATTCCAACATTCTAAATTCATTAGAATGCCTTACATTGTAAGCTTTCATGTGAAACTAAAGTTGTACGAACATTATGTGAGGCGAGTAAGCTTTCCCAATTTACATATTACACACTTGATGAATCTCATAGCGAAGCCTTTATTGGGGCTTCATTTTTGTCATACATTAAAATTTAGGCAAGCTAGCGTCCTTGTTACACCATAAATTATGCTTAGGTGGTATACCCATCTAAGAAGCACCTAGTAACATGGAACGACAAGCGACACAAGGATACTTTTTTGAAACCACTATTTTCAATTAACACTTAGCACTGCGAAGTTGTTACTCTACACGATAACAAAGTTATAGATTAAATGTAAATAGAACTTAAATGTAAATAGGCAAGTCAGTCACGTCATCAGGTGGTTCTTAGATGGGTGAACTGTCCTTCTAAGGGATGTGACGTGAGGTGACGTACATTTCTTAAAGGAGCAACTGACTCATACGAGCTTACTAGTTTTTAGGATTAGGACCATCCGAAGGAGAAATGCGGTGTACAGTGTATAAAAATAGAACTAAAAGCGATCAATTTAAAGTAAGTAATTGCGTGTCGGTCATGATGCCTCGCTTTCGAAAAAGTTTTGTAAGTAATTGAGATACGTAACGTGTGTCAGGTTAGGGAAGATTGCACGATGTGTTAATTTGAGCTGTCATGCGATGAGTAACAACAATGTTTAGATTGTGGGGAGGATCCAAAGAAATTGTATTTCAGGTAATGCGTGTAGATTTTCGTTAAACGTGTTATTGTTTATACAGCAAAACATACTAACAATAAGAAAGTCTAATTGGTTTAGATTTTTAAGGTATTTTTTAAAGCTGTGCTTACATGGCTCTGTTTGCGGGCTAATGCACCAGTAAAATAGTAAAAAGTTTTGTTTTTTATTTGAACTTGAGCAAGTAACCCGCTGGCTTCAACATACGCAAAGAACTCGCGCAGTAGTAAAGCAGAGTACTAAGCAATACCTGTATTGTAGGAACTAGATAACAGATAGAACATACGTATATACATCGATACGATGAGAGCGAGCGACGCGGCTCAGTTTCGAGATTGGCCAAAAATGCTTTTGTCTGTTACTGTCAGTCAGTCTGTCCGGCTGTTCTCGCCTACAGGTCGCATTTATAAACCAATCTGATTGAAACTTGGTATATAAGTTCTAAAGGTCATAACAATAGCAAGGTCATGCCGAAAAAGCGATAGGAAGTGTTGTGGCCAGTTCTTTTACGGCATGGGCGCGTTGGAACAGGCGTATATTTTCTTAGCTTGTAAGACGTTTCAAAGTAATCCTTGTAATTAAAATAAATAAAGCACTTTGTATTTTATTTGAAAGAAGTTCGTCTTATAATTCGTGTAGACTTGATAAGGATCCGTGATGCGCAGTACAGCAAGAACATGTTGATAACTTTCAAAGCTCACTCTACAAGTTTGTGCTTGCGAGGTTTACTGTTCGGTTCAACTACTTTTACAAAGAAACAGCCAGATCCGAAACAATTACTTGCAGATCATCGAAATATTTGTCCTGCAGCGGGGATCGAACCCGCAACTACTGGATTCTCAACCACCGCGCCATCGTGGTCGTAAAGATAACCCACTTCAAAAAGACAAGTAAAAAAATATAGCACTTGACATATGCACTTTCGCAAACGTGGAACATACGAAATGCATTTACAAAGGTCAAGGCGACACCAAAACTAAACGTGAAAGCGTCAATTAGATTACCAGGGACGCTCGACGTCCGTAAATTGTTCAGAGGGTTGTCTCTACAACCCTACACCACAATATATTTGTTGCACAGTAAACAAGATCAAATTAGAATGGGTCTATACCTAGCAGTGGGCAGTGGATGCCAACGGGTTAATAGAAACTAAATCAAGCAAATTTAAACAACGCAATTTTTTTTTTTTTATTCCCAATAGGCTTGCGTTTGACCACTATCTCGCCGATGTTAAGCGATGATGTGGTCTACAGTGGAGCACGCTTGCCTAAGAGCAACCTATTCACTCGTGACTTAAAGACACCCAGGTTATAAGTATCGGGAAACACAGACTCTGGCTAAGAATTCCACTCCTTGGCGGTGCGCAGGAGAAATGATGATCGCATGCAAATCGCTTAGTGCGCATTGGTGGGATCTCGACCATGAAGCGATGACGCTTTGCCGTATGTCTAGTTGTCCGATGATGGAAAGGAGATGGGGGAATGAAATCGTGTAATTCAGAAGCACACTCTCCAAAATGTATCCGGTAAAAAACCAATTCAAAAGAGTGACTGCGATTTATGCAAAAACTTAAAAACAACACAAAGGCTTAATTGGACTAAGCGGTATTTTGAGCGCGAATTCAAACTGAAACCTGAAGTTGTAGTATTTCATAGTGGTAACATTATTATTGAAATTATTTTATTATTAACATTAATTTCATTTTCTTTCATCACAGATTTATTTCATTTCATTTCATTTATTTCATTTATTTATTGCTTCATGTTCATTCATTTACATTGAGTAGTTAGTATTTTGGATCTTATATTACGTTAGTAGGTATGACATGTGCCCTGTTAGGGCGTTGCAACATTTGAGTTCTGTTTACATAATTATTTACCTAAGTTTGTATTTTAATAGAATGAATTTTCAATAAAATGTACAGTGTAATTAATTATATTTAAAACAATTAAATTAGTGTGTAGGTACTAATGTCAGATTATAAAATGTCAAGCAAAAGGTTTAATAATACAAGTGAAATTTTTGTAAAGAAATTTGATTTTTTTTGTGAAATTTTTGTTCGTCTTGATAAGTAATTATATAGAATTTATTATTTGATACTAATTTCAGAATAATCAATAAAATAAAATATTAAATGATAATTTGTGTAAATTAAATTAGGCTGTCAAGTACAAGGTACTCGTATGTCAGTTTACTTAAAATCTAATGACGTTGAATTAACTTAATTAAGAACTAGTCAAATATATTTACAGATATATTAATAGATTTTAAATTTTGTCAGTCATGAATTCACCAATCAAATAGTAACACTTTTTTATCAGCAGGGCTTTGAGTTTATTATTAAATACATTTTCCTTTTGCTCTGATCTTAATTCTTCAGGAATTTTATCCTTGCTAGTCTAAAGTTAGGGCTTCTGCCTACTAGTACTAAATGATGTTAGCATACGTATATTTTATACTGAGATATTATACCATTCATTGTATTGGCTGTCATTGTGCGTTGCGTATTAATAGCCCACGCTTCAATAAAGAGTTGCTTCTTTTCGAATCTTGCAAAGATTTTACGTGTGACTTGCGTGAGACTTACTTCATTTGTTACGAGTTTTTCGGTGTGAGTTGACGAACGACTCGCATTTTTGCATTCGTTTGTGAGCTTTCCTACTGAAGTTTATTCAATACACTGTGTCTTCTCTCACTGTCTACCGACTAACGAGCGAAAGAGATAGATGATGGGTAATTAAGCTAGGGCCGCCGTGGTCAAGTTTACGAGTTTACTTTGCAGATGCCTACCTTTTGCGTTGAAATTGGAACCTTGATAAACCAATTATGGGTAATTGCATAATGACTGGGGGAGGTTGTTTTGGTGTTATTTGACATTTTTGTTAGCATTATTAAAGTCAGAGCTGTATTAGAATGTCTAAATTCGTAAAAGTTTTTGGATAATAAAAAATACTTATGGCTGAACCCACCAGAGCTGATTGAGAGTACTTTTTCCAAGCTAAATAAATTAAAATGAAAATAAACAAATGAATTGAAATAGTTGTTCATACAGCTACCCCAAACAAGTTAAATTTGCATTGAAGTGACAACAAAAATATTTTTTTTTAACGAAACAAAAGATATTTAAAAACCTTGTTTCTGAATAGTAGAGAAACAATCAATTCGAACCATGTCACGGTACCAATATTGTGTCTTTTCATACTAACGTCTACCCGTATTGAATAATTGTATGGACCTTACACCCCACTATGCGTTTTTAAGAATTTAACTTCCAACAATAGATCCAATGATTACGTTACTGCGGTCGTAAACTAATAAATACTAACAACGTACTAAACGACCATTGTTTACATGGAAGTGGTTATTTCAACGCTGTTTTAATTTGGTTTTACATGGCCTTTAGTACGTTGTGATAAGGTGGTTTATGTATATTGTTAACAGGGTCTCTGAGACGCGTGGGGTACCAGGATAGTGATTTATATTCTTCTTTTGTTTTTGGCTATTTAGCCTGCACCGGCATCAATGGGACAGTCTCGGAAGGTCGTTATTCTTGCATTGTGCCACTTGTATTGTCTACAAAACGACATCGTTAGTAAGTGAGCGGGTGGTCGTGTGCATTGAAATTCTATTGGCAACATGATAAATTACTGACAATTCGTGTTATTACTAGAACCCATTCGAATAATTGTCTCGATTACCAGGTGACATTTCTAAGTAAATTTAATTGTAAATAGATACTGTAAGAAGTAGTCATAACGATCTAAAAAAGGCTGGTTGATTAATAAAAATGATTTAAAAATACTGAACTTTTATAAAAAATTCAAGCGTACAAAAACTCAATTCAGAAAAACATTTTTTGTGACAGAATTATGTGTCAACCGTTGATATATCGCAGTAAAGACAACAAAGGAAATCCACGTCCGTTTGTCAAAATAAAACGACATCGACCCACACGTAACATGGGACATCACGAGATCCAATAGTCTATACTCCATACGTATCGACAGTTCACGCGGATAAATCCTCAGAATAACCATGTGCTATGAAACATTTTCTATCTTTTGTAAGTATAAAGTTGTGATCGATCCTAAAGCTTATTACAAAACCAAGTATTGTTGCAGAGACGGGGTGATTTCTGATGTCGGCTATTGTGTGTGATCGCGTTGAACAATAAGTGACCATCAGAATAGGCTCTTTGTTACCGGCAGCTGTATATTTTTATAGAGGATGTCTATTGGCCCGGATGAGGTATGGGTTTTGTTGTTAGATGTGTAGTGTAGGTGTTAGATAGGGTTGTATATTAACTTTGAGATAGCTTTCCATTCATATCTACTGCGTATAAATCTATTTGTTTAGTATTTTTTTTTAAGTTTTATTTGTAAGATGTAGAACTAGCACTTGGGCTACGAACGCTTAGCTACATAATATCAATTGCGTTTACGTTCCCATAAAAAGAGAATAAAGGATTCCAAAACTTATGTCTGGTAAGTAACTTTTATAAATTTATACAACACTCGTAGTATACAGTAAAATTTACCCGAAAATTTGGCAAGCGTTTTAAACAATATGCTTGCTAAAATTATAGCAATGACCACTTTTAAAACTTGTCCAAAATAACCAGCCAAATAACCACTCAGTTTTAACGAAGCAACGCAGAGGCAGAACAAAATGGAGTGGCCCCTAAAAGATTTCACGGGCATCCGCATTAACACTACAGCGATAATGAAGGCAGTGAAACTTTGGAATGGTTCCAGAATATCTTGTACGCAGTCTGGGGTAGGCTTGACTAGTGCCTGATTTTAAAGTTCGGAAATACTAATCGTCTAATTTCGCTATAATTTTTTTACCCAAGCAGTAATTTTTTGTTTTTAGTTAATATCATGCCATTTGCAAGCTTAATTATTTCCTTTCCATCTCCTTTTCAGTTATCGCTAATAAATTATGTTTTATTATTTAAAAAAATACTAGCAACCAACTAAATTCCTATGTTACTTTACAACAATATTACTTTTAAAACAAAAAAAACTATTTGCTGAGATTCCACCCAAAAGGTTCGCGCCTACGTTCGCGCACAAAAATGTACAGCACATTTTGTTCTGTAGAAACAAATGAACTCCAACATTACACGGATTAAAGGCCTGGCCTCAACACCAAGGCACCATCGACGGCGCCGTCATCATTAAAAATATCTTTAATTTGAGTTGGCTAGTCTGGGATGAGTAGATCCCGATATAATAGCCGTTTGAAGTTTGACAGCTGTTATCAAAACTGTAGATGTGTCAAACGTGCCAACAATCTCAAGTCTTCTAATATTACAAATATTATTATCTCAAGACGCTGGCTAATACAGCAATATTTACAGCCGTAAACTGTGATCCGGACAGTTTCGATTTGATACCGATAAAGCCTCTGTAACATCCCTTTGCCAGTCGGAAAGTGATGTTTCTTTACGACCGTCTAGGATACACATTGCTCTTGAGAAAATGTTGATTTTTCGTAGCTCCAGGCTTGATTAAAGTTAGGGGAGTAAACATGACAATACTCACTGTTTGGTTAATTAATTATGTAAGTAAACTAGACAAACATAAATAAGTATTTCAGTACATCATCATCATTGTGTGCATTATGTCTTGGAGGGCGTAGGCCCGCCTGCGACTCCTGCGTTACGGGTTCATTCCCGCCTTGGAATAAATGTTGTACGATCTGCAAATATTTATTTCAGGTGTTCTGGATATTTTCTATGTATAATAAAAAAATATCTATATAAGTATTGTATTGTATTAGTCTACTAGATGACTAACACAAGCTCTGCTTAGCTTGGGGCTAGATAATGCTGTGTGGATTTTTCAGCTTGATTTTTTTTGTTATTTATTTTTTTGACGACCGATCTTGAGCCTTCACTTGATTAGATTCATGGAGGTAAGTTTATGATTTACCTACATTATCATGCTAGCTTTTTGGAATTTCAATTTGAGACTAAACTGTGCCTAAGATAAGGTAACTAACATTCATATTTATTACCACAGATCACTAGTGTATAACTAGAACCTAGTTCAATGGTAATTTTCTCGGCTCAACGATGAATTTTAACAACGTACTTAGTGCAAATCATAGCTGCTCAAAGTCACAGAGTGCTCGAGGTCGGATGACTCGAATCGTTCGACTTCAAGTGTAGCTCAGCTTCTAATAAGTTCAGGCACGTTCGGAATCGTGCCACTTTGGATATCAACGTTTGACTCTCACAGCGAATCGAAGATTTGCATAAAAATGTTTGTGAAAGCATCAAATAATTTCATTTACGCGTTGCGTCTGTTAGATAGTATTTGTGTCTCATGTTATTATTTTATTGAAAAAATACATTAGTTAAAAAATTACAGCCGATGATATTATAATCAGTAAATTAAAAACAAAGAGAAAGAGAGTAGTGTAATATACGGAAACGCATCATTCCGCTGTATTATAAAATAAAGTACGCAGTAGTGAGTAGGTACTAAACTCTGAAGTTAAGTTTCTTAGTCATAAGTTTTGTATCTTTACTGCTCTTGCCTAACTAAAGCTAGCAACAAATTTTTGCCGCAAAACTTTTAGCAAAAAATGAAGCGAACGTCCGCGGATTTGTTTGCTAGCCTAATGGGTACTAAAAATAAAATAGTAAATAAGTAATGTAATGTAATGCATTGAGTATTGAGTAATGTTTAATGTTTAATATAAATTCTATTTATATTTTGCCTCTTATTGGGAGTCAAACGGATACTCGCCTGTTAAGATACGACATCATCAAGAACATCTCTTCTATTTATGTTGTTTTACCTATTTATAAGAACCATAACCTCGGTAAGGTCTATATCATAAGTAATGCAAACATGTAAGTACACTTGAATGTATGAACTGAGATATCGTGCGGCGCCGAGTCGAAAGCTCTCGACAGAGAAACCCATGAGCTTATCTTGGCAGGATTAACTAGTTCTTTAGAACTGGCAGTAGAGCAACTATTGACACGACTCTGAACATAAATGAGTCGTATTTTTTCTCTGTTTTTTTATTGCTTAAAAAGTTTAATTAAAAAAGTGTCTTATCTCTTGCAATGTTACACTTTTAAATAAAAAAAAATATATAACTTGCATGATTTTATGCTTTTATACTCTACGATGCCATAAAAATCACTTTAGAATAAAGCATTTCAGCTCAGATTGTTATCAGTTCGGTAAAGTGCGGTTGTATTTTGGCACATGTGAACTATTAAGTGTTGCTTTTTGTTATCTTGACAGAACATCCTCATCTTAACGGTATCCATTTTGTAAAAGAGCTTGTGAAAATAGTTGTTAATTATCTACAGAAATACACCCGACCGTCACCTAATTATATTATTAAAATACTAGCTGTATCACTACGACTCTATTATTCAGTGTCAGTTTAAACAGAACCACACATTACAATGACATGCCCAAATCGCATCAATTTGTCTTTATACCCGCATCTCATGATGAGGATAGCGGTGTACGACAATCACTCTACTGTACCCGAAACAATGTTGCTTCCTCATGATGTTCAAAGATAAATCTACGGAACACACGACAAACCTGCCGTGGATGGTCCGTGCGTGGCATTTCAAACAAATAGAAATGTTCCAAACGCACTACCTATAAACTAAACGGACAGTACAATAGCAAGGAACATGCTTAAGAAGCGATAGAAACACAGCCAGTGTTTTCGGTATGGGCGCGTTGTGTGGTTCTATGGGCGCATTGGTTCTGGCGTAAATGACTAGCTTAAAATAAGTTTCAAAACCTTTTGTTTTTATTAAAATACTTTGACTACCGATGTGGCGCAGCGGGCGCAGGTCCGCCTGCGACGCGGAGGTTGCGGGTTCGATTCCCGCCTCGGGTCAAATGTTTGTACGATCTACAAATATTTGTTCCGGGTGTTCTGGGTATTTTATTCTTTATTCTTTATTCTTTATTGTAGGTACACAAATAATACATTAAATTTTTATATAGAAAAGACATATACAAAGGCGAGCTTAACCCTAAAAAGAGTTTTCTTCCAGCAAACCATTGAGGCTAGAGAGAGGTGATTATAGTGGTAGGTATTTTCTATATATAATAAAAATATCTATCTATGTATTGTATTGTATTAAGTATATATCAGTCATCTAGTACCCATAATACAGCTCTGTTTAACAGCAGCTTACCTTGGGGCTAGATGATGCTGTGTGGATTGTCCAGCATTATTTATTTATTTATTTTACATACACCAATTTTGTAAGTATGTTAGGCGACAATAAAGGCTCACGTCACCAGATTTACTGTTTCCAGAACTCATTTTTAACAGTCGCATCTCTAAAAAAATATTGCAAATTTAAGAAAACAAACAGGCCATCGGAGTAGAACTAATTGTATCGAATTATAGTTACGCCTGGCTGTCTTTATCGGCTTTCAATGACGGAACTACTTAAATAAACTAGATCAATACGGATTATTCTCGTATCCACTGCACCGGCGATGCAGACAAATTATTAATACACTCCTGATCAACTATTTTCAACGGAATTTCAGTCATTTTGTCGAGTTTGGTGTTTGTGATATACAAATCCCCTAAATATAAAATATTATTGAACACACACAACTAAAAATATGAATGAAAATGTAAAAGATACAGTACCTATTAATAAAAAACCAAATAAACTGTTAAATAGAGGTAAAATATTATATTAAAAACAAGAAAAGTTTAAAAGCAGAATAAGTTATTCTAATTGAAGAATTATGTTCAGATCTGCTTTACTTCAAAAGAGAAAACCAAAGATTTTCCACAGTCCATGCCCCGAAGATAAATAAAGTTACGGGAACTTCTTACCTTCGAAGTCCAGTAAAACTTTTGAATTTAAGGATTTCAAAGCGACTTAATTATCCGCCGAACCGGCGTCAAATCGCTTTGGGAAATTTTAGTCTGTTTTGTACATCACGTCAAAATGAATTTGTTTAATTGAAGAACAAGGCTTTATTAATACTTAATCGGCTGCTTCCTTATTGATGTTTGAGCTAGTCGTTTTCTGAGAAAACGTTTGCAGGGGTTGTTCGTGCCTCTTGCGTCCCCGCTTCCCTACCCTGGCTAGACATGCCCGGCTTCTGTCAAGTTAGTTGCCTCTCAGCCTTCGGGAAGGACGGGTGTTGCTTGAACCGAGAGTGTGGCGCGAAATTTAAAACATCGATGTGCACCGTGACTTTTATATTGTGCATCTAAAGTGTGTGATTTTCAGTACTTAGGTACTATTTGGATGTATTATGGTGTGAGTGTTCAATAATTTTTCATTAGTTTTAGTTAAATACCTTTTTACTATTTTGCATTATTTTTATTGTAATATTTCCATATTGTGTATTTCAGTCATTCTTATTATTTTACTTTTATTTATCTATCATTATCATTATTAAAATAGTAATTTGATTATAACTACTGAAAAATATTGTGCAAACGAGCGCACTGAAACCTCTAACCACATTTATTTTACCTATATTGGAACTGCTAGTTGTGTTTTTTTAGTTAGGCACACTTTCAATAAAAGAACAAAAACAGGTGTACTTAAGACAAGAAAAAGTCATTCCGAAGACATTTTGCGGTGCTCTCAAGGGTTTGCGGGTGAAAAGGCGACTTCCGTCGTCCTCCACTTACCGACGCCGCGGGGCAAAGAGATGAATTAGCAAAAATATCTTCTAAAAGAATAGAATGTAATACAGCTTTTTAATTTTTACACTGAAAATATAACCGGTTCGTTGCAGCAAATGTAAAACAAACGGGTCAAAACATAAAAAATCACTTTAAAGTTTTCATTGATTTTAGTGAGCACACCTACCTCTTTATTATTTTCGATTTGGCTGTCAAATTAAGCTGCGAAATGAATGCGAAATTCATTTCGCAGCTTAATTTTTAAACTCACGACTAGACAAAAAGCTATAAAGTTCACACAGTGCTAAACACTGCACGGTTTGTACGATTTTTGCAGGACCTCTATATATAAAAACCATGTCAATGGTTCTAATCGAAATGTAATACGGCATGCAATGTGGGACAAAAGCAGTTTCTTTTTATCTGGGCGGTGCAAAAGGCACATTCGAGACTAATCACATTATCACACTAATAATATTATACATGCAAAAGTTTGGATGTTTGAATGTTTTTTTTCTATATCTCAACAACTACTGAACCAATTTGACTGAAATTGGAAACAGATAGATAATGACCGGAAATAGGACATAGTCTACTTTTTATCCTGGAAAAAAGTACGGACCCGAGTTCCATGTGAACGAAGTCGCGGGCGACAACTAGGCATAAATCATACAGTCGTACAATATAAAAAAATACAAAAAAAAAACAGCAGGTTACGTTTCCAATGGTCTACTTGTATATTTCAATAAGATGAGGTTTAAAATCGCGCATCACCTTAATAATACGGATTTTATGACTGTAACTCTAAAGAAACCAGGGCTTTAGCTCGTGTAGCAAAAAGCCGGAAACGAAGGCAGTTACAAATAGATACATTAGTTCTTGTAATCGTGCCATCTGATACATTCCGTGGTAGCATTTTACTTGAATCGGAAGTACGAGCGTACGAGGAAATAGAAGTTAGAAAGGGTTTTTACTAGAAAATAGCACTACATATTTATTTTAATACATTAATCAGACTATCTATTTGCGCATTTGTCATGTGTTTTGTGAACGAGAGTTTGGGGTCCTTCACATTACCTTATGGACAGTAACGTTGTTCAATCCATTAGGGGTATATTATGTTTAAACTACATAGTTTGAAAGCATGTGGTACACAACATATTATTTACATTAAAAATAATTTATTTTAGTTACTTGCAAGTTTTTTTTATGTCAGCAAGTGACTAGCTAGACTGTCAAGTCGCTCGCCTGATGTTAAGCACCACGCCTGACCATAACAGTTACAGTGCCACCCAAAGCTTTAAGTTTTAAAGTTTTGCGTGGCACCGCACTGCTCTCATTACCCCAAGACGTTATTGTCTATCGCCCAGTAATTTGACTTGCTGCAGTGCCCTTCAAACATAAACACAAATGCTTGCACATTACTGCTTGCAGGCAGAATATCTGGCACTGCGGTGGTATCCACCAAGACGGACTCTTAGAGTCAAGAGTCCTACCTCCAGGCAAGAAGTAAGTGTCAAAGGTAACAAAGAGTTATAAAACTAATTATAATGGGTAATAACTTTACAGATATTTAGGGTTAGCTAGCGTCAATGCAAATTCCAATTGTACGAAAAAATATACAAAACACCACTCTGTTATTGTCTCTAGTACAATGACTGAGACATAACTCATACAAAACAATATTTATCTCAATAACAGCAAAGACAACGTAATGCTTCTGATCCTGTCGCGAGGCGAGAGGTCATCGCTTACTGAACGGATGCATTTCATCTCTACTAAATATTTAAGAGTACAGATAACGAGATATTATTCTAGGCTTATTTTTAAATTTAGATTTAGAGTTTATAATTTAGCGTTTTACGTCGGAGCATAAAATTATTTTATCCTTTTATATTTAAGAGCTTTGAGCATACATTTTAAAAACGGGTATGAATTGGATAAACGTCTATTACAAGTCTTCTTTTTGTATGAGTTTGACATGTTTGAGATTAAGAGCTTGAGGAGTATTTGGTAGTAACCAGTCATGTATGGAATACTAAAGTATTGTGCAAATTTCGGGCATGTCCAAATATGATAATAAGACGTGCTTCTGACTCTCTTAGACAGAATCAATTATCATCAATCATCATCTAAAGTAGCCTAGAGATTGAAAACAATGTCTAACCGCGTATGGATTGTTTCACATCGGTGGTAATAAGCTCTATTTTAGTTCGTTTTCAATTTTATCTCTACGATCGATGCATAGGTAGGTAATGCATGAGGTTTTAAGTTCAGGCACTTCTCTCTTCACCAGTACTAGTTTTACACACAATACCATACATATGCGCATATTTACCACATCGTCCCACTTAGCTCCAGCCTCTAGCCACTGAGGTTCTTCGTGTGCAAAACGGGAAATTAAAAGTTAAAGTAACGGCTGTTTTTACATGCTTTAATATTATTTACATGTTTTACATGACGTGTTGATTATGAATATTAAGTGTGAAGTTTTCTTTTGTTTTCCATTTGAAGTTTTTACTGTATCACTTTTCCGTACTACCTAATGAAACCTATAAAACTATCTTCTTTGTGAGTGAATATTAACTCTTCTATCTATCTAGGCTGAGCGCCCATGAGCAATTGTTGCTTAAGCATCTTGGCTGCTCGGACTACTTTTTTTTTAGTTTATAAAATATAAAAAAATAAAAATGCTTGAGCAGCAAACAAACAAACGGGAGTTATTTAATTATCTGGATATAGGAAGTGCAGCAGCTGTAATACAGGTTTTACCCAGCACAGCTGCTAAAATACTTTTAATCGCTCCTTATTTAATTTAAAATGTATTTGTGTGTTACTTGTTTTTGGGTGTTTTAATAATAAATTTAATTTAATTTAAATTAAAAAACAGTATTTCGTACTCAGTATTATATAAAATGTATGAAATAAAACAGTTTTGAAATAAGACCCATAACTAATCGTATTATAAAAACTTTAAAACTCTTTAAATTTAACCATAAAACACAAATAAATGAATTTCTCATTTACGAAATCTGATAAAGCACCCAAAAGTAAAGTTAAATACACAATTCAAATTGAAGGTCAAGTATTCTCTCATTCAGTTATCATTCTCTTTAAAAGCCAATTCATGTCTCCAGATAAAACGAATCCTTGAACTCGGATATCGGTATCGCTTTCAGGATAAGAGAAACAATGAATTTTAATTCTGAATACGAAGCCGAGGATCATAAATATATCCTTATCTAATGCGTAATTGGTGATGTGGGCGAACGATTCTCTGCGCTATCTTTACGTGAACATAAATTAAATTTTATAAACTTGTGAACAGTTTAATATAAAAAAGTAATACTAAAGGTACTACTACCCATAGCGACTAATATACTAATAGGTACGACTAATAGGTAAACCTATCTAAGAAACAACAATGTGAATCAAATGATGTGACTCGACAATCGAAAAAGCAATAGCTACTTTAACTTAATATTACCGTTTTAACCGCTTGCTTTTTTATTTTCTTTGCATTGACATGCCTTTGCCATAGAAAATTAACGGCTATCGATTCAGGCCCTTATTCAAGAACTATACTTGAGTGTGAATCGTGACTCAAGCATCAATTTGACATAATTTTACTATCAAGAACTGTCAAAAATCTATGCTTTTGTCACAATTCATACTCAAGTATGGTTATTGAATACGGGCCTTAGAGTAGGTCTTTACATCTATTTATGTCTGCGTAAAGGTATGATTTTGATGGCAACTTCATACTGGAACCACAACTGTCATTGGTATGATACAAATTTTCAAATCCCGAGTGCCGGGTGCTGCTGGTTGACCCTGCAGTGACACAATGTTTATACAATTTGACAGACCTTTTCTGCTGTGGCACCTGCTGTCAAGCTCGAAAGTACTCAAATCTTATCAAAAGTATGTCCCCTCAAACATTTTGACTTTTCATAAAAACTTATCAGAAGCACAAACATATCAAAAAAAGCTTCTTCAGTAGTCTTTTGGTAAGCCGAGATAGCGTTACCTAAAAAAATATTATAAAACTTTATGACAGAACACCCAACTTGTAACGTTTACTCCGATACATGTGGCACCTTTTTTTAAAATACTTCAGGGTTTATGAATAGAAAGCATTAGCGTGTTGCGAGTAATGTGCTACGTATTTTAAATGCCATAAAAGCTTTGGAAGTACTTGAGTAGTTGAAACGTTTATTATTCAGTAACGCTTATGAGGTGATTTATTTAACTTAGTCTCATATACAAGTGCCTATTGAAGAGCGATGCCAGGCTGTACCTTGGACAATTAAAAATAACATAAGCCTTGGCATGAGCTCTGTTGAAGCGTTGAGTTTAAACTGTTTCATAGAAAATAAGCACTGCAAAAGTCAGGAAACGTTTTGGTGACTACGTTGACTACGCCAGTACGTGAAGATGTCAAAAGTGCAAAAAACATTTCAAAAATACCCAGGACCACAAAGTTTCTGTTTTAAGTTTAACACAGTGATGCCTGAGGAAGTTAGGTATAAATATAATAAGATGAAATACAGCATTTTCCTCAAAAATGATTGGTGAATTGGCAAAAAGCTTGTGTAAAGATTTCTCATCATGACCCTTGAACGACACCCCGGGACCCAAATCCACCATCAAGTCTATCAAAATCGAATAAAGTACAATTTTCCCCCATTACCGCCCTTCATATCTTCCGTCATTTTACGTATCGCTTCCGAGCTAAAAGAGGGAAAGACGAAAAGATGAAAATAATAAATCCATATCGACTATGCACGGATGGAGCTCATGAAAGTATATCTTTAGCCAAAAATACGATTCGTCGAATTCACGTCAGATCATTCGAAGCGATCCATCACCAATTAAATGTTGGGTTGTTGGCGATACATTATTAGCCGTATTGCGAACGCTGATTGATGGAGCTGGTGCCATGAAACCAAACCGATCCCACTCCCGATCCATAGAGACTTCTGTCAGAGTGACCGATCACCCTCCATCTCCGATTCACATTCAATTCATAGCGGTATCGATACCACTGAATTTAATTAACAGTAGCAACACCGCAACACTTTCATTACCGAACAATCTTGAACTTACAATATTACTCTGCACGGGGGGCCATTGATAAAACCATGCAATAAATTTTGGCAAAGCACGCAGATAATTACACCCATTTAACATCCAAACAATGTGCACCTGATATTATTAATATTTAGAATAGGCCGCTTTAATCACAGCCTCGAATTTAAGCTTCATTATTCCGTCCGTGGATAATTAATTAGACAAAAGACGGCATGCTGGCTAGGTGAGTATTGAGCTGAATGCCATTGTTTGTTGGATGACAGGGAAAAATCCACCAAGCTTCCGGCCGGCGGCGTGGGGTCTCGTCGCATTGTTTATTCTCATTCTGATTCGCGCAGTTTCGCGTGACTGATGCATTTATCATTCTCGTCTGAAAATTACTTCGAACCCCAAATTGTTTATTGAACGAGCGTCTCTAATCGTAACGTCTCGATGTCTTTTTGATTTCTGGCGATGGATTTGTAGGCATTTAGCGAGAGGTTGCGGGATCATCCCTCGGTTCCCATGGCGATGGGGTGTTACGCTATTTTAGTGCGTCGTCGCAGGGTAATTTATGAGCATGCACAATATGAGCACCGCTTTTAGGGCGATTCGATGGTATGAAACCTTTTTTCGTAAATTTATCGCATCTAAAAATGATAAGTGTCTTCATTCAGATAAATTACCCAGATTTATATTAAGATAGGAAATCACTAGTGAGTTGGAAGACTTTTTCTCTCTAATTATCATGATAACAATCGGAGTATCAATTTAAACTACCTACTAGTAAAACAGTTTAGGTGGTGGCTAGAGGCAATTTTATGATATACCTTATGATCTTTATCACTTCTCATAAAGAGCTCTAATAACAGTAAAATGAAATGCATAGTTGACTCTAAATATTGGTGCACTTAACAAGTCAGTTTAATTGTTGAGTGTTAGAGTGATTTGTTCTTAAATTATTTGTCAGAGCAGTTCATTCCGAAAATTGCTTCCAGATTTAGAGTTGAAGGGGTATGTTCAGGATACGCTCTCAACATTCCGTTCTGAGACAATGTCAGCAACCTTGCATTTGAAATCTTTTAGAAGTGACTATTTCTAGAACAAGTTCAAACAGATTAAACAATATACAGATCTTAAATCTTGATAAAACTAATTTTGTCACATGTACTATCTACCTACCAAGGAAGAGGTGAAACTAGAGAGTAAAACTCAAGTATTTTTATGTCATAATTTAGTCCTAAAATCTTGTTAGTAATTAAATAAAAATCTGTCTTACGATCTATAGTTGTGTGTGAATATGGAACTCAATTTATTTTAAAAACAAGTGTGGATTCTAAGACAGATTTTCATAAGAAAAAACTAAATTATAACATAAAAATGCTTGAGTTTCACTCTCGAGTTTTAGCTTTCCCTTGGAAGTCACTGCATCATAAACATCGCAAATCAGTACCAATGCTTTGATACTACAAAACTCAATATCTTTTATGGCATCGTGCAATGTCATGGAAAAGGCAATGAGGTGTAAGGACGCGCAGCTGCCGGCATTATGCTCGATAATGATACTGTTTGTTGCACAACGCACTGGTTTTAGCAAAATTTATGCTTTTTGTGTTGTGAAATTATAGTATATCGAAATAGCCGGTTTCCATCCGGCTATTTTTACATAAAATGTTGGAAACCTATATAAAGTGTTACGTCTTTATTAGTTGGTTCTAAAATATTGTGGTGTGGATTTATATTTATAAAAAAAAATATCGTTACATTTTTTATGTCAGTAAGTGTCGAGGCGGCCAAATCGATCACCCTGATTGTTAAACCCCACACTGACCATTATTATCAGGCGTGGCGCTTAACTTAGAGTCTTTAATACTGCGTGGTACTGAACTACACTTGTTACCCTGAGATATAGTGAGTGATGTCATTTGCGGCAATGGCTTTCAAATATTTAAATTTACAGTAATGCTTACACACTGCTGCTTGTATGCAAACTAACCTGACATTGTGGTATTACACACCAAGTCAGACTCGTGTTGACCACCAGATATAATATGATTTTCTATCCGATCATATTTAAGCTATAGCCGGACCCTGTACAACCTGGTTTTTGTCTGTCGGGGATACATTATGCACGTTATTACAATAAATAAAGTAATCCATTTAATGGAATGTTTACGCGGTCTGCTTGAGGCTTTCAATTTTGCAATTGAAATGAGGAATTATTTTGTAAAGTTGCTATGTATAATTAACAATTTTGCATTGCAGTTAATTTGAATCACGGGCGATGAATATTTCACTAATATTTTTTTATTTTCAGATAATTAATTAGAGTTACGTATAGTCCAAATACTAACGAGAGGCTCCCTTTGGATAAACAACTATTCTATTTTATTATATTCCTCTGGTAATACAATTTCATACGTATTGGTACTGATATTTGCAACTGGTTTTGGAAAAATAAGAATAATCTAGCAGATTAACAAAAAAATAAACTAATGTAAAACAGATAACGTCACATACTGAGAAATAATGCCATGTCTACAAATAACTTGTCCTGCAGAACATCCCACTGGGAATAGATCAGTAAGTTGAGTATATAAATTAGCTGTCAGGGAGCTAATCGCTCCGACAGCCCGCGATGAAACTTTAGACTCCATCAGTGGTTGGCTGAAAGGCCAACGTGTGCTACAAGTTACAACCGAAATAGATACACAATAACGTCAGTTATTTGTTATCCTTTTAGCAAAGCCCCAGAGAGTCTCGTTATTTTTAACGAACATTGCGTTCACTGCATGCTTTGTTTGCTCAAGGATTTTGTTCCTTCGATTTACTAATCCCGATCGATGTAGTGCTCTTGTTCGTTCCGAAATCGCAGTGCATTTTATTACTTAGATAATGTTTAGAAATAGGTATCTAGTTTCAATAGTTTTTGGGAGATGGTTATTTTTTTCATAAAACTTATGTATCACTACAACTTAGAAACTTATAATATACTTTTATGGTAAACTTTTTTTCTTCAGCTTTTTATTAATTACATGCATTATTTGTATCGTATAAGCTAAAAAAATAAACTAATGTCTTTGGTTCTAGATAGCGCTAACTTTAAAACTATTATTGCCTTTTGGGTCAGACGTTTGCAATTAATTCCCAAGTAGGCAGAAACTAAACGCTAAATGTCCCCTCGGCTCAGATTCACACGGTTTCGAGGAAAAACGGTCGTCTGCGGGACGAAGCACAATGGGCCACAATTACTAACGTAGGTCCGTAATAAGTGAGCCGATGCGATAGCAATAAAATTTTGCCGCACAATACGGCTATAATTAGAATTAACTGTCTCATTCCCGCCCACATCCCATGAACATCTTTATTTTAGCTGTTTCGTCTATTGAAGCCAATTCTTGCAGTTTTGTTACTCTACCCTAGACTTTGAAGAACGGAAGTTGGCAAGCCTACGCGTTGCTGCTGACCTTGCTGACAAAGTAAAAGGTCATAATATAGCATAATTATTATCTGTTCAATTTGAGTTGATAGCTTGCTAAAAAAAAAATACTTCTACTAATAAATATCAGACGTTTTGAAACGTTATAAAAATTTGATCATTCACAGGGACCTCAATAAAAACAAATTGAAAACAGCCAAACCAAATACATTGCTCAAACATCTGTTTATAGAAATAAAACAAGAAATTCACTATTCTGGAGAGCGAAAACTTTTTGTTGAACCAATTAAAACTACTATACAGTTACTTTGTGTGCATTTGTTATTGAAATTTGGATAGCCACTCAGACGGTCCTTCATTTGAGAGATTCTGTGAGAATTAAGAGAAGTGAGAGAACAGAGAGTGCTTGTTATTTTAACGAACAATAAACTATTGTGTCTTAGAACCTAGAGCTCTTAAATGTAGCGGTGCTTTTGTGATTCATAAACATGTAGAGTCTCGAATTACGTAGCGGTCTTATGTTTGCTTTGTGCTGGAGAAACATTGTAATTTTAGGGTCCTTGTGCTAATGAAATTTAAGGTTTGGTAACATTTGCGTTTTTAATATTATATAGTTTTTAAAATTAACTTGGTATTTAATAAATTCATATGAGCAATATTATTCATAGATTAATAGGCTGTTCGAACGAAAACGACTATAGCCGTTACTTGTTTGCACCTTGTTGACATGTGTTTTAGAAACAAAGCATAGAGAACGGCGGTTAAAAACGGTAACACATCCGTATGATGTCTACTTGATCTGTTTCATAATTTCAGTTCAGCTTTTTCGACAGATTCAGTGAAATTAAATATTTTTGAAAATTCAAGTGAAACAGCACATTCACGTTTCATGAGAAGGCAGTAAAATGCAAATACATTGTAATTAGCTTCACCATAAATATCATGGCATCAATAGCACCCATAAATTGGGCAATGAAACTAAACTAAACTCTACCAAATTCATGCATAAACCAAAATACCTACTAAGCATTCAATTTATTAGTTTATAGTATGCAATTTATGGCTGTAATAACATTTTTATAGTATTATTACTTAATCTAAAATGTCTGATATTTGGTCATTTTTGGTAATTGACATATTTAGTGGGTGTAATTTATACTGACGCTCAGTTGGTTAGTAGCCTGCGCTGTAGGTTGTAGGTTCGGTGAAATTGAATTTGATGAAACAGAACATCACCATATTTATAGCTATGGAGGTTTTATCGTGTTTCATACGATTGCTAAATTCCTCAATTACAACATTCAAGTTTTCTATTAGCTATTTGTATACTATATTGTATTGCGTTTTGCGTTCTCATAAAGTTGAATTTCAGAAGTTCCATTCTTAATGCTTCCTTACACAGAACACATGGCACCCTTCAAACATAAGGATCTAGGACTTTTTAAACTGTAGCCTGGAAAGACTGGAGTCTTGTTGTTGTGTATACTCAAACTGCTGAAAGTCATGTAATTTAGAGTTAAGCCTAACCGCGAGAAACCGCGCGGGCTCAGCTAGTTTAAATATAAGTAAAGCTCGCTTCTTAAAAACTCAAAGGCTCATGGTAATTAATGTAATATTATATTATACTGGAACATTTATGCATTATCCAAAAAGTGATCAATCAAACCCTTAAAATCAATCTCTGCTTTTACTCGAAGTTCCTCAAATTAAGCATAATTTAAGATAAGTCTTTAATTTTTACGTCACGGGTGGCCCCATGAAAGTGTAAACCAGTCATTAAGTTTTTTAACATATTTTTACCTTTTGTCTTGAAGCACATCGTATTTCTTGAACGTAATCCATAATACATGAGATACCGTGTTCTTCATAGCAATTATGTGTAATAAATCTCAACTAAGATCAACAGCTGATGCCTAAATTTATTCTATTTTTTTAAATCAAAAAGTCTGCAGCAAATTGCTTTTGCTTAGATAAAACGAAAGCAACAAGAACTTATTTTTTTCGGTGAAGAGCCACTTTAGTGACCTAAAAAAACTCGACCTCGACTGTGACTGGCGTTATCATCGAAAATAAATGACCAATTAAACAATCTAATTCATTTCGGTCGGTCCTTGAAGGGGTGGAAGCATAAATCAACATGCCGTCGAGTGGCGATAAACATTTGACTTCCAAACCAGGTGATAAAAAGCGTCCTCTTTTTTGAACGGTGACCGCCAGAGCCTTCCAAAGGGTGACATTTTTTTAGCTCAAACGGCTCCTTAATTGTTCCACAGCACACCCTTTACGCTTAAGTATAGCCTTTTTAACAAAAAATGTGTCTAAATAAATGACCTTAACGAGCACATTAGTACACCGACGGAGCAAAAAGCTAGTAGGTAGTCCGATCGATAATGATTTGATAAGGTGAAACGTTGCCGCATTGACGGCACTCAGCTAATATTTTTTCAACGCATGGCTCTTATTAAGAGCTGGCTAATGGGGTAAGCAAATAGAAGTAGACACTTGTGTGTATTAAGCGCCACAATGCAACCTCGATGCGTATAAGAGGGTCAATATTATTATAGCGCGCGTGTTTGGTAGGTAGGTAGACACTTCGAAAGAAACATGTGGGCAAACATTGTGCAACATCGATACTCAACGTGTCTGTTTTAGTGGTGTGTTTAACATCCAGCTTCGGCAAAACAAATGTTAAATCGAGCTTTCGCCGCACTCCTTCAACGTCACAGGGAACGACCCAAAAATAGATATCTTGGATGAATCAGCTGCTAACTCGAGAAATTCCAGCACATCAAAGGAAACTTTCGCGGAACAGTATTTAATCTTTATTTTACAAGTCAACGATGAGTTATATTGATTAGAGTATTTATAAATGAGGCAACGACCGTGCATTGATGCAATTATGCTCCCGTTTTACAATCGTTCTCGTAATAACGATGATTGGGTGTGATTGCTACTCCAACTTGCCTTCAATCACAATGGCAATCATCACACTATTTATGGCTTGAATCTGAAAGTTAAAACGCGGTTTAATGACTTGTAAAATTTGACACTTCGCCCACGGGTGGTGGGCGTCGGGCAAATTATTCAAACTTTTATTGACGGACGAGATTTACACGCGCAGCTGTCCAGAGTAACTGGCATCAGAGAGAATATAGGCACTTAGCTGGCATTATACAACACAACGATTTGTGCAACAGACCAGCAACTATCTACCTTACCCCTTATTCATAAAATAATCGACATTTTTTTGCGGCTTGCTTAATATATTTATTTTCTTGTGTTTTCTAACAATGAAAGAGGTGATGACAGTTTTGAAAGATACTTCTTAAAGTATGTAACACAGGTTTATTGTATGATTAGCCATAATATATATAATGTGATTATGAACAAGGCCCTAAGTTTCTGGCTGATTATAATAAAATAAACTGTTTTAGCTTCATAAAATATTTATTTAATAATTATTTAGGAACGCAGCAACGATTAAACAAGTGCAGTTGAAACGATTCGATAAAACAAGGCGATCTTGATCTATGATGACGAGATGATCTGTAGCTAAGCCAATACACTGGTCGCACTTGCACCTTCAATGAAATTATTCAACTAAAATTACCAAATATAATTTTTACTATATTTATACATTTAATTCAATGTATAAATTAATAAATAAATAAATAAATAATGCTGGACGATCCACACAACATCATCTAGCCCCAAGGTAAGCTGCTGTTAAACAGAGCTGTATTATGGGTACTAGATGACTGATATATATTTAATACAATACAATACATATATAGATATTTTTTTATTATATATAGAAAATACCCAGAACACCCGGAACAAATATTTGTAGATCGTACAAACATATGTTCCGAGGTGGGAATCGAACCCGTAACCTCTGCGTCGCAGGCGGACCTGCGCCCGCTGCGCCACATCGGTCGTCTATGTATACATTTACACTGTCACTTTGTACTTATATTGCTATTTTCATAATAAATGCATGTGTAAAATATAGGACAGCTTGTTGAGACTTCATTATTTTTGAATTGCAAAATGGTAATAACGAAATGATTTTATGGAACTGGGGCGACAAAAATATACATTTACAAAATATTTATGAATATAAAAACAGCGTGTGAGAAACAATAGGTCTTAAATTGTGTATTTTATTATGAACTGTACGTGCAGCGTTTTACATTATGCTGGATTTAAGTAGCTCATCTAGTTAAGCTCGTATAATATTTTTTTTATTGCAATGTGTAAATCCTACTTATATTATAAATGTGAATGTCTGTGTCTGTGGGTGAAATAACACATATGCTACTATTTATCCCGGGAAAATGTACTGTTCCTGTGGGATAGTTTAAAAACTGCAAAAACGCGGGTGAAGCCGCGCGGGTCAGCTCGTCTTGCATAAGAAAGTTTTCTCTAACTAGGGGTACAGAGTTTGTAGTCAAATCAATGATACATCCGCAGAAGTAAATTACTCATTGTGCAGAGATGATGTATTAATGTATTTATTGTGCAGACTACATGGGCTGCGCAATGATCAGATTAAGTCACAAGAGCTACAGCGAAACGCATTCTAATTTCAACATTAATTCGACGATAATGTCATATTCGAATTTTATAAGGAAATTCTAAAGTACTTTAGAATATAATGAAGATGGCGATAAGTAAAAAGATCATAGTTATCAGAAATAAGGGTGTGCTAGGGTAGGATTAAAGATGACTTGCGAGGAATTTTTATACAAAGTATCTTTAGTACTCGTATTTGTCCTGGCAAAAGGTTATCAACAGTTTGTCATTTTGCTATAAAACAAAGCGTCATTCATGAATACAACACTGAAACACATTGAGATGATCTCATTATTAATTATATTTAATAGACGAAGGTCTAATGTGTGAACATATACAATAGATTCAATAACATCCAATAATTAGATAATAACAAGTTAGACATATGTAATATGAGTCGGCACTGTGTTTATTTAACTTTGGTGGCGCGTCGACAATGACCCAGGTGAGACGTAATAGGGATTTGATTACAGATCTCCGATCTTTTAAAACAAAGCAAAAAACAAAAAGTTTAATAATATACCTAATCAGCAACTGACTGTAAATTTTTCAAACTTTTTTTTTACAGTTTTTTTAAAATATATATTTATCAAAGTTGCAATACCCCTACACTTAACTTCGAAGAGGTTATTTTTTAAAAAAATACTAAAATCACTTTAAAGTTAGGTATGCAAGAGTTTTCCGGTTAGTTCATAAATCAGAAAACTGAAGGAAACCGTAAAATAGCGCTCAGCTTTGATCGCCAAACTGGAAGCGGTAGACTAAAGTTTTGCTGTTCTTTTACCGTTTTGACATCTCCATATTGAACTTTGAAGTTGGTGGCATGCATTATTTATACCTTCTGTTTGGTCTAAGCTGGCGCGCAAAATTGTAAATATTGAACGTTGGCATGCTTGTGTGCTATAAAAGCATAAAGTGTTTAATTTAATAGTCAACTTTTACTTGTAGCTAAAAGCGCGTTACTAGACATAACACCATTATGGTACGCTTTTGTTATAAAGTATAAATTAAAAAATCGTTGCGTAATATTTTAATTAAAACCTAATTTCCACGAGGTTATTATATTATTATATTATATCTCTCACATATAATTATATTTAAAATCCCGGATGATTCATAAGTCTAAACACACTGTCGACAATAATCTTAGTCTTTGTGAAGCCGCTTCCGTAGTTTACAATAGACGCGTTGCAAACTTTGTGAAATGGGTAAAAATAATCCTCTACCCGAGCCTAATACATCACGCGAACTGTCAGTTGAGACCGCACGAACAAAAATATAGCATTGTAAAGCCAGTCAGGCATTGTCCGAAACTTTAGAAAAAACTTGCGCAATTTCGGCAACATACGCACCGCGACGCAGACAAAAAAAAAAGTCCGTAATCCTCTTCAATCCTCTTTTGTCAAACATACTTTTCACACGTCGCAATCTTTCAAAACCTTTTTGATTGTCAATCAAAATAGCAATATTGTAAACATGTAAATCAATATCATCAACGATTACTACATGGGAGGCGCTAATCTTGAACCAACTTAATTTTGTTATAGTAAAGTTGAATGTAGATTGTGATTTACTGTAGAACTTATGACAACTTTGTGCAACGCAGTCTGCTGCGCAAACTTAAACCAAACCGTTTCCGTTACGATGACGATTATCGTCATAAGGGCCCAGGCAATTAAAAAACTAGGAGCGACAAATAAGCATCTCGGTCGGCTCCTAAATTGGATCGTATGGACTCACATCTGAGAAGTCCCACTAACAATTAATCAATTTTTAAAGTGGAGCGTACGGTTCATATTTTACGAGATTGTGGCGATCAATCCCTCTTTGTGTGGGTCTACGCATGTCGACACCCGTTCCTTAGGCACACTGTAAAATATGGTAGCCCTCGTCAAAATAAACATTATTTAAAAGTATGTTTCCATTTATTTTTGTAATAGCACCCACGTTTGAAAAAGCTGCCGCGTGTGATAGCAGCAGTAGCGAAGGTTTCGTGAGACTTTCCTAAAATCTTAAAGGCTGCATTCATAATATTTTCATTATGTTTGTCATAACACCACGCTTGACTTATACGGTTAAAGTCCCGGTGAGATTAAACATTTATAATCGGCAAAATTTCTTGACTTCACACCATCTTGACATTCATAACAAAAGCATTAGTACTAAGTGATTCTGTGTAATCTTCAGATGTTAATAAAATGTGTCGACGGCGCATTGTATGTGAAGAGCAAACATCATGAGGCTCGACGCTTTAGTGCGTTTGCTAAAGCTATCTCGACCGCGCCTTGAAAGTAAAAAAGTCAACAGTGTTATTACAAGTTTGAGCTGCATCGTTTGTATGATCTGTAGTATGTAAAGCTCGTTTATCTACAGTGTATTGATTGTTTTACTGTGTGAATTTTTCCTTTAAAAGTGCTTTGAAAATTCCGCTCTACTATCACCGTCTGTTTCAATCAGGCGTCTCTCTTTTTGTAGATTTTTATGGCGCTGCATCGAGCTACTATAGAGCCATTGTTTATGTAAAGTAAAACATTTTTCGAGTGTATTCTATCAACGCTGAAGTGATCATAAATTATAAGCTTAACCTTGGCCTGCGTTTGTTTTAAGAGAACGCTTAGTTTTAGGGCACATGTGCACCGTGAGAACTCGACATTTCAAGGATTGTTTATGTAATGCAGCTTAGACCTTCAAAATTGATAGTAGTCTGCGGCTGTTTACGGCGTTTGCCAGCCCAATGCAAAAGAAAATTTTTGATTTGTTGGATTGGTTAAATAATGTTAAATGATATCGTTACATTTATTGTTTAATTCCTAGTTACAGAACCATGTAATTCAAAACGATGGTTGGTAGGCATTATTTAAAATGTTATATACAATTCTGCTAGTGGTTTTCAATAGCATTAAGTCGACGCTTAACATGCAAATTAATTTTGTACAGACTGATTCAAATTATCGATTTTGGGTTACCTGTATTATTATGTTTGTAACCCAATTATAAGGGCCAACTTTTCGGTGAATTTATCCAAAATGTTGTTCAGATGTGATTTCTAACATGAATTTATAAATATTTAATTTCTGCTCTGTTACAGTACTATACCACTGTTTTTTTATTATTTTAGAATGTGCGAAATATAATTTATATTCTCACAGTTGGTTTACCTAAAACTTTGTATTGAGGTATTAATGCAAGCGTATGCTAGCAATAAGTAGGTATTATTAATAATTACTACTGGAAATTACAAAATATCAACAGTATTGGTCGTTCTATGTATTTTGCTTCCCAGCTGGCCTACGGTTATGTATTCATATTACACCGTTTAATATTAAATTTTAAATCACTTCCGTTATCATCCCATGTTTATGCTTTATTAGAAGTTTCTTGGCCAATGTTTATGTCTCACGGTTATCTTATCTTTGAGATGGCTACTGCGGGATATTTTCTCAAGGATATTGAAATACAAGCAGACTTATCTCCCGTCCTACTAAATATTTTTTGTCTGTGTCTGTGGATATAAGTGGGTACAGAGCTTTTGTATTATAAGGTTTACGTATACAAACACAATAACTATTGACCAGCTGTTACTTAATCTACATAGATATAGCCTATAATATTTAACTACATATAACTACTTACTTTCTATTCTTTGAAAAGTAATTATTTTATGTACATATTCATCTAGTTACCGTATTTTTGATAAGTAAAGGTTTAAATACCTTGCTTTCATCTATTGTATTCTTCTACTACTACATTAATTATGTAAGTACATTAATTTCAATACTAACCTAAAACAATCTCCAATTCAAATCAATAAGCGTAAACTACTCGAACAACGGAAGTTATCGAAAGCAGTTGAGCTGAGATAAACTAATTCTAACTACCTAGTCAAAAGTTATATCAGGGTCATGCACTCACGACCTATAAGCCAATCTTTATTTAATCCCAGATATAATATTACCCGCAGAATTGTTTACGTTCCAAAATCCTGCTTTATATTCACCCTTAACCTTATTAGAATAGAGATTAAAATCACTTCAGCGAAATTGTTTTTCGTTTGATCCGTATTTGTTTCAAATTGACGCCCAATGATTAGTTTAGAAAAGGAAACCGTCAATATTAATTGAATATTCTGTTTATTGAAACTGACACATAATTAATTTAAAACTAGAACGTCAACGGGTAAAAAAATTTGCTTACCGGGCTTAGCCTTTGCCAAATCTGTCAAAAAAACTTTAAAAATACCAATTTTTATTCGTACAATTTAAAAGCAATTGTGGCAACATTATTATTTACTCATAACATTGTTTTGTAAACTATCTTCCTGCAGGCAAAGCCTGATCACCTAGCAAGATAACTTGTTCAACGTTATCTTAGTAAATACGTTTCGTTAAAATGTAGGTTTCAAGGTAAGTACGTCTGATATACCCTACTCTACATTTGCCAACAGCATCTGTGACAACAGCTGCTTGGGCCTAAGTTTACGAGTTTTATATTCATGCCAAAATCATTTCCGTACTTATGTAGGTAGGTACCTATTTAATAAGGTACATACTAAATAAAGACGTAAGTAAATATAACGTTTTATATCATTCAACATAAACTATTTAATTGTGGGTATGTATTTAAAATATTGGTTTTTCTGACAAGCTCAAGAGCTTCAAACCTTCATTTGACAGATGTGTTTACGATGCTCTTGATAGTCCAAATAAATATATCCAAGTTGTTTACGCTGTTGCAGGTCCAGGAAGTGTCGCCACTGACGGGAGTCGCTTGGTTGTTTATATTATTTTTGATGAAGTACGATCTATGGCGTAGGGTATAAGCCCTCGCCGCTGTTGCGGGATAAAATTTTTTCTTATGCAGTTTTATTTTTATTATAAAATCTTATGTGGCTTATCAACTAAGCCAAACTAAATGATTTTGTTATTTTAAACTTAATACTATAAATTATAAATTAATAGCGACTTTAGCTTGCACGTATGACCGGAATGCTGGCTTCTATTTCGGCCAGCAAATCAGCATTCAATCGTACAGTACAAAATTATATCGCCAGTATTATTTCCACACATTCATGTGGTGACAGCGATCGACTTTATTGTTTATAGCAAAGTAGGTCTGTTCCAAATATTTTAGGTATTTTAAATAACATTGCTTAATAAATAATTTCTAACAAAAAAAAAATCTAACCATCGTTTAAAATGCACGAAACTTAAAACTCTTAAAATATTTTATTATATATTAATTTAGCAAGTTTTACATACATGAAAGTTTATATAAACTGCATGTAAATTTTATTATGTTGAGCTGCTTTGTACCAAAATTCACTGAGTAATTTGAAGCGGGCGGATTCTGTTAACTCGTTACCTGATAATTAATAAAGGTTTTAAAGGACAGGACAACGTTATTTGATTAAACCGTGAACCCTTTTTCAAGTGTGTACCGCTATAAATTCTGTGTTATTATGAAATATCTTCTTGCTTTGGTTATTTTGATCAAGTTGTTAAAATCTTAATAATCGGGTTAATTTTTATTTTATTTTGTACTTTAATAACTAATTAGCTTATTTTTATTGTTACAGGTAGAACAAAATAATGAAAAAGTTAAAGAACTTTTACCAAAAAGGAAAGACATCATGCTGAAAATGTGGTAGCGGACCAACAAAATGGAAATTTTGACACTGGTGACATCTTTATTAGGAGTCATTTGCTTATGTCCAGGTGAGTTACTTTCTAAATCCACATCATAATCTTAATCTTAAACAAATTTTCCGTAGTTTTACTTTTGCTTGGTAATGTTCATGATTTATTAACGTGAATAAATAAATAATCAATAAGTATATGTAAACAACATGTTTGCGGACATTGTTTTACACAGCGCCATCAAAGCTCCAAAGTGAGTTAAAACACTATTATGGAAACCAGTTATATGATATAATACTATATATTTTTTTGTAAATATGTACATACTTTTAATAATTATACATTGAAACACACAGACCAGAATCAAACACTTGAACCGCAGCATCTCAACTGGGTACTCGCCCACTACGCCATATCCATCGAGATCATCAAATTCTATTGCGATTACAAAAAGTCTTTTACAACAGGGCTATTAAAATTTTGTTCATAAGTTAGGGGTCTGTTTTATTTGCTATTTATGTTTATAATTTGAATACTACAAAAACTTACAAGGGGTGTCGCCAATGTCTTCACTAAAATAAAATAACCACAAGTCAGAGTTCAACCGTCGCTAATAGCATAGTATTCACCCTAAGTTCACCCTCCCAAGAGGTTACTGTTTGATATTTAGTGCCTTGCCGTACCATCTAAGATTTGTGGTGGCACTTAGCATTGAAAATAACCGTGTCACTCGCGTTTTATTGCTTTTATTTGTCACTGGAAGAAAAATGGGGTTAAGTTCAGGCTTTGGATACAGGATAATAAATAAATTGACAGATTACTTTCTTTTAGTTTAGCTTCTTGAAGGGTGGATATTTTCGGTTGCAATTGATATAAATTAGTTTCAATCGAACATTGACGTATTTTGTATGAACATGACAGCTTATTGACAGTTTCCGAATTGAAATCGGTTTGCAGCCGCATTGCATAATCGCCTGGCTGGTTTGCTATGACCAGTGTGTAGCGCGGTTTCTCTATCTATCTATTTAATAAGTATAAAACTCAGTTAATACTTGGTAGATACCACTGACAAAGCGGCCTATTATAATAATACGTTTAGATCTAGTTTAAAAGATCTGCGACAGATTTTGATGCGGTTTCAGTAGATCAGTAGATAATGATTCAAGAGGAAAGTATATTTTATGCAACCGCGAGAAGCCGCGCGGGCTGCTAGTTTAATACTAAGTTTAATAATATAAGTTATCGCTTTCGTAATAATAATGTTAGCGGTTCCGTTGTCAACTAAATAATCGTTTAGAGCAATAAACAAAGCACTTAGAAAATCATAAAACTTAAAAAAAAATTGTATAAACACCACTAATGATGCCCCCGAGACCAACACAAGAGCGTAACTTATTGACAATTCTCATTATGTTAACAAAACACACATGCGTATCTCACATCTGATTCTGTCTGTTGCATATTTTACAATCAGCTGTTCTGTTTATAAAAATACTGCTTTTAGATTGTGTCGAACCCCAGAAAACCATGACACCGTGATTTAGTTTATTTAGTCTATTGCCACATACTATTGCTATTAGGGTTGTCGGTTGATAATGATTAGAGAAAGTTACCAATAGTTTGTGTTCTATTAGCTAAATCGTTGAAAAAGGGATGTTTATCGCATGCAAAGTCAACATCAAAAGAGTTTTATTCAATAACACCTTAAGCAACAAAATGATTAAATAAATAAAGTTTTATTGAATTGAACTTAGGCATATCTTTGGGGTGTTAAGTTTTAATTAATAATTTGAAAACTAGAAATTTGAGTTTGTCTGCCTCGTAGAAACGTGCTGTTTGTATTTTGAATGGACGTTTATTCTTCTCTAAATCGACAATCACAAAACCGATTTGGCTAAAAATAAAAAAAAAACCGGAAATAAGGCATAATACTTCTTACGGTTCCAGAATTCCACGTAAATAAAGTCGCAGACAACAACTATTATCTACATATTAAAAAAAAATAACTTTCTTTCACTACTTATAAAAACTCTGCTTAAGTAAAGAAAATAGGCAAATATCAGACCAAACTCGATGTATAAAATAAAGCCGGGTGAACGACAACCCTAGTCGCAATAGAAAAGTGAACCCCAGGCGTATCAAAGCGTAAAGAAGTTAAGCTAATGTTAAACGACGCCTATCTTTTGTACCTAATGCGTGATGGATGTTGCATAAAATGCGTTAAAAGAGAATAATAATAAATAGTCAATTATGAATTCAATAACGGTTGTACTATTAATAAAAAAACGTAAAACTTTACACAAAATTTAAAGTAAAAATATGTTCGATCTCGGTTTGCTCACAAAACTCATTTTATACTGACGTTATGGCCGCTATAAAACCAACGTTTATTTACGGTTTGAAAGAAAAGGAAGTGAAAAATAAAGCAAAGAGTACACGTTTTAGAAATAGGTAGCGCTTGTTTGGATTCTTATCAAGCGATGCATAATAAATATAGTCGTCAGGACACTAATCGGCGATGTTATCTTAAGAGACCAATAGCAAAGTTTTGTGCAAGGGTCTTAAGACTAAGCTCTGATATAATGATCAGTTAACCTAAACCTTTTTTGTTTTCAAAGGTCGTTTGCCGACTGGTCCTTATAAATTAGGTATAAACCCTCGAATGTTTTTTGCAGTTTGCTCGTGGTCTTTACAAAGATAAGATTATAAAAGATAAATATATCTTACTCCATTGATATCATTCTTTGGTAACCTTAAATACCAGTTTTGGAAAAGTCGGTTTGAATATACTTTTAGCTCTAGTCAAAGTCAAAAGCAAATCTCATAGTTTTTAGGAAACTTTACTCGGTTTCAACGGTGTAGCTAGCTATACGTTATTTATGTATATTATTTCAACTGTCCACCACGCGCCAAATTTACAACAAAAACATAACAATCTTCGCAACTGTCGTTTGCATTTCCGTAAACTGCGTCTGAGATATGACTGTAAAGTACAAATACATACGAATTGCTAAACGAAACTGAACTTTAGAGTTACAGTTTAAGGTAACAAATTGAGTAGCAAATTTAAATGTTTCCAAGGATGCCCTATTTCTTGCAGGTATATCGGACCCTATGAAAGATGACACTGTGTCAACAATTTGTCCCTTTATGCATTAGGACCGCCTTACAACACAAACAGAGTAACTCACGAAACTCACGTTAAACTAATCCGACTTTCCTTAGACGGCTAATTCTTAGCACATGTGCTAGCGTGTTTCATTTTTTGCACCGTAAAACTTAAGTGCTATTTCATTAACCGTGTCACTTTAGTTGTTTTGCTCGAGCTTGACTGTATGTAATCGAGTTTAATAAATTGTGTCGGTTCCACATGTGGCTGTGAATTGTGAAGTTAGCTATAAAGCTATAATAATTATTATGTATTATATACTCGTATAACACTGCTATCCTAATATAATAATTTTAAGTTTGATTAGATACAAATAAGAATAATACTTAACTACTATATTACCTACTAGATATTATTATAGGCGATTAATTTTGTAAGTAACTTTTATTTAAAATATCTTTCACTTAGATTCTTAAAAATTATGATTTTCTGATGAACCTAGCTCGAAAACTACGATTACGAGTAGAGACGAAAAATGTCGCGTCGCATTTGCAGTAATAACGCTTCACATTGCAAGGGGTTCCCAAAATTAAACACGTGTTCGAAATTCGAAAAATCATGATTACCTCCTTAGGGAGCCAATCACTGCCATTACAATTAGATATTCCAAGTTCAAACGGCTATCAAATTGCAAAGGGTGACAGTTATGAGTTCTCGAAAACTTTGTTGCAATGTGCGTTCGTAAAAATTTTACTTCTGCCTTCTGCTGAACCGAACTTCTAATAAATACGTTCAAAAGAGTTTTAATGCTGATGTTATTGCTGTGATGACAGAGTAACTGCAAGCAATATTGGTTTCGGTTCAATTAAAATAAAAAATCAAAGGGATTACGATCTAACACAGCCATAAACCTAAATCCTGACTCGTGAGAGTGCAATCCAATGTCGGGCTGAAAGTTTATAGTTCACGGACATATGAGAGCTATCAATTTCAAAGCAAAAGAAAAGTATGCGGCTGTCTTAGGACTCGCCACATTGGACGGCCGCGTGGCATTCGAAATGCGAAAGCCATGTCTGTAACCGATTTTTTATATTATTTTTTCTTGTGACGCGTGTCAACGTGTACCTATGCCTTCAGGGTAAATTAGCAGGGGAGACGAAGCGCCCTCGCAAACTTTTTTTAACAAAGATTTTTGAACAATGGAACGTAACTACTCGCGTGAGAGTTGAAAAATTACGCCCTTTGGCGTTGGCGTGTAGACTAGTGCAGTGCAAGTAAAAACTTTGCACCTTTTACAATAGCAAACCGTAATGTATTTATTTTGCTTTACGAGTTTGGTTGAATTTAGCATTACCTAGTAGAATCGATGAGATGATTAAAAACTCTTTCACTAAAATAAGCTATCTTGAATCCCTGGCGGGTGCAACCATATTTTATCGTGCGTACACCGATGACCGATCATGACTATATTTATATCTCTGTAATAAATAAAATGTAACTTTGTATACGATCATAGACAAGTTTGTTTTCTATTCAATATCTACTCGATCCAGTTCTAACGGAAAACTGAATCCATAAAGTTAGTTTTATGTGCGATAAAGTAACGTAAGATACACATAACAATATTTTATGTTCTACGCAATCTGCTAAATCTTACTTTTATGACATGGTATGTATTTAATACTCGTATTTATATTATTGAATCAATATTACGGTATCTTTATTGAGATCTTTCGATTTCTGAGGAAGAATTTCTCGTTTCTTTTTACTTAATAAAATCTTTTTAAATAGCAATATGCAATCAGAAACTCGTACACAGCCTTAAGTACTCACCCGTTGCAATAACAAAACCATATTTACAACAATTTTAAAGTTTTATCTACTTACTAAAACATAATATTGCGCAACATCAAATAGGCTGATCCTAATATGTCCTGAGAATTTTTTTACTAACGAGAAAGACAGTTAATTTATAGTTGTCATCTCAGCTGTATAGTTAACATTTTTTGCTACCAACACAATTCATTCACATTGATTTTTTGTGCAATCTTATAGATAGGTGACATTGATATTTACGTTCTTTGAACATCAACCATTAGTTTAGAATAGAATAGAATAGAATAGAAAAATATTTAATTAACGCAACACAATCAAAGTTTGACCTAAAACCATTCTTATATTGGTTATAACAGTAATAGTTATTAAGTTTAGCAGATAAATAAGTTTAGTACATACTTAAGTATTAAGTGAATTGATCCAAAAAGATAAAAAACCCTGTATTACTTTGCTCGCAACCTCATAAATATTACAACTTTTTATTAGGTACCTACCTACCAGGCCCCTATTTAATTAACATTACAAATTTGTAAAAAAGTGTCAATTTTCTCGAATTTTACGACAAGTGTTTTTCAAATTCAATTTCCAAAAAAATTTTCAATAAAGATTACATAATTGTAAAAAACGCTGTAGTTTTTGATGACAATATTCGTTTACTCTCTGTTGTAGGTATTCACAAACATGTAGCGGCAAGACACAATTTACATAAAATGTAAGCACCATTTCTTTTCGACACAGGGTGAGCCCGCCTGTCAGAAATGTACTTCATCAATAAAAAATAACTTGTAATTACAATTAGTGTTCAATAGAACGATTTTTCCTACAAATATGTAACGTATTGCCTGTCAAATGAAAATACACAAAAATAGGAAAATTTTACAATACAGTACAATTTTACAATTTTGTACATTTTAGAATAGAATAGAATGGAAAAATATTTATTTAACGCCACACAATTAACATAAAAATAAAAATAACAAATTATAATTAATTAATTACAATTAATTCCACCATTACAAATTTGTATATCGTAATTTTTATGAGGGCACTGGTGGTCTAGTGGTAGTGACCCCGCCTTCCGATCCTAAGGTCGTGGGCTCGAAAATAAAATAAAAAAAAATCGAATAGAAAAATTGATGTGTGCAATGCCAGTGCACACATCAATTGATACGGTGAAGGAAAACATCGTGAAGAAACCGGCATGTCCAAGAACTAAAAATTGGAAAGACATGTGCCATCCATCAATCTGCATTGGGTCCGCGTGGTGTATTAAGACCCAATCACTCTCGCTTGAGAGTAGGCCAGTGTCCCAGCAGTGGAAACATTAGAAGGCTGTCATGGTGATGATGATTTTTTATTAAACGGAACTTGTATAGTTATAGCCAGTTACATTTAATTGTATTTTACAATTTGTAATGTTTATTTGATGGAAGCGTTTTTTTTAACTGACTAACTAATAATTTAACACATCATTAGAAACACATTAAAATACCTAATAATTAATCTATTATGAAAATCACTAACGTAATCAATGATTTTAAGTAGGTTGGTCCTTTTTATCACTTCATTGTATTTATATATTTTTTAAAGTAATTTTATGAAAATTTTTGTTTTCACAAACATAAGGGTTCGAAAGTAGGGCAAAAATAAAAATAAGGGATTTTGCATCAAATTTGAGCGATAGCAAATCGAATGGAGATTCAATTATAGATTAGCCCTTGTACCGCACCGCATTCACAACGTCGGAACACGTGAATAAATAAACACAATTATTTTGCACAATGAGTAATCTCTATTGATTCTGTTCACAAAACACAGCATTGGCTGAGATCGAGTCGCAGACCATCCCTGGAGGTTCATTCTATCAATAATCGGACAGCGTATCGAATTTTTTGCAACCGATCGATTTTTTACTTTGCAACAATAACATCCAAAATACAATAGACATACATACAATCAATTCGAGTGTCAAAAACTAACATCTGCGCGCTCACTGTAAACATATAATAGTGGAAGGGGACCCAAACAGCATCCTTGGGGGAACCCATGCTTTAGCAAGCCTATGTTTATGGCTCATTATTACTGTGCGACGCTTTAAAGTAGCTGCAAATGTCATACTCCACCTATTATTAAAATAAACCGTAGCCTAGAAAGGGTCTTTTGTTTGTTAAATTTAAAATAAAGCTTGAAGGAAATTGCAGTGGGAGGGACCACGCAAGCCGATCGCCATTCATTAGAGTACACGCTAGCTGCAACAGCACTCGAGCTGAAGTATTTGTTCCGTAATCAATACACTACTGAGTACCTTTGTGGTAACATAAATACCTTTTGTCAACAGGTCACGTGGAAAGTGGACTGAGCGATGATTACATGAATAGTGGAGAGGCACCTTATATTATAGAGCAGCCTACTGACGTCACTGTGGCGCGTCATCAACCAGCCACGCTGAACTGCCGAGCTGGTGGCTCACCACCTCCTACTGTGAGATGGTACAAAGTCGGAGTACTTGTAGTTTCCGACACACACAGAAGTCTTTTACCTGCTGGTGGGCTGTTTTTTCTAAGAGCGACCCATGGAAGAGCGCATTCAGACGCTGGAGTATACTGGTGCGAGGCTACAAACCCTTATGGCACTGCCAGAAGCAGAAATGCTACTCTTCACGTTGCTGGTATGTATTCTCGCTCTTTTAAAATGATGTTTCATTTTACACAATTTAAAAAATAAATTCTACTATTCTTTTTAGTTCTTCGAGAGGAGTTTAGGCTTGAGCCAACGTCTACCCAATCAGCGCAAGGAGAAACTGTGATACTTGAATGTTCACCACCTAGGGGCTCTCCAGAACCTACAGTTTACTGGAAAAAGAATGGTCAAATTCTGCATTTTGATGGAGATTCCAGGTTTGTTCATACAAAATTCGTATTTTACAGTTTCGATTGACAAATAAACTTTGATTCAAGCTTCCGAAGTTGAACAAAACTCATATCACAGAAACTTTTGGGTTGAGGAAATCCAACAAACTTGGCAGTTACGTTATTAAAATAAGAACTTGATGTTGGCAGAAGTTGGCAGCGAATCGATATCCAGCTTGATAAAGCGTAGCTGAAGCAAATTCGAGGGTAGTCGTAAGTGCTCTTATGGTTTTGAGTGGGATGGTGGAAATACGATAGTCTTGTGAATAACATCCCGAATAGAGTCGTTTGATATTGGATCTTGCTGCCGTATAATTTTAATCGCTTGCGACTTCATGAGCAATCAAAGCGACTAATTTATGCAGTGCTTAAAGACCTCACCGCATTTTTTATACCGAGTTAAAGTCCTGAGACTTTGTCGCGGTTGCGTTTTATTGTCACTGGTATTCTAATATTACTTAGTAAAAAAACGTTTCAGAATAGGTACAACTCAAGCAAATGAAATACAAAAAAAATAAGTAGGTTTAAAAAAAAACAATTGAATTTTTCGAATTGATTGACAATCTCTTTCATTTTAGTTGTATGAATTTTTATGACTATCTTAAGGGCGCATTTGTTACGTATAGTGAAGCATAAAAATAATTAACAGTTGAGGAGGGGTACATCAAAGTTCTAAAGAAGGGGATATTTGAAGAGCTCAACAAGCAATCAAGTAAAAATCTCAATAGTTCTGACTCACCGGACCCCTTATTGAATGTTAATTTCCTGTAGAATATTCCGCCCTACATTTGAATGAGTTTGTTAGGTTGCACTTTGTTTGCAAAAATCAGTGCACAAAAGCGTTTTATATTCAAAGAACAGTTTAATTTTACGCGGTCTCTTGTTATAAATTATGTCATTTTATTACTACAGATTGCATTTAGTAGACGGCGGGAACCTCGTAATACAAGACGCCAGGCAAACCGACGCCGGCAGATATCAATGCATCGCAAGAAACGCAGCGGGCACCAGGGAATCTGCTGTTGCAACGTTGAAAATACACAGTAAGTGCCTTCAACGAAAATTAATTCCTACAATTTCTGCTTCAACTATTCCGTTACAAAGTTGGACAAATTTCTTGTTTGCAAGCTATTTGTGAGCGTTTCGCGGACGCCTCTTTTGTCATGTTACTCAGAGTTATTTCTCATTGTGCAGTCAAGCCGTACTTAATCACGGGACCTGAGGACGTGGTGGCACAGAACGGTGGTAGCGTGACGTTCCAGTGTCGAGTGGGAGGGGACCCCCTCCCCGACGTGTTGTGGCGGAGGACCGCAGGGAATGGGAACATGCCACTCGGCCGCGTCAAAGTACTAGACGACAGGAGCCTTAGACTTGACAATGTCGTTTTGTCTGATGAGGGAGAATACACATGCGAGGCTGACAACTCCGTTGGTGCTGTGAGTGCTACTGGATACTTAACCGTATACGGTAAGATTAACATTATGTAATTTATTTTTTATATGACATTGTTTTTAAGTTGAATCAACTCTAATGAATCGTGCATAACGAAACAAACCGAACTCGGCTGTCGACTAGGCAAAGTCTTACATATTGACATATAAATTATTTGTTATAGATCCTCCGTCTATTAGTTTAAGACCAAGCTCCGTAAATGTAGAAGCGGGACTATCAGCAACATTCACATGCTCAGCACACGGAAAACCAGAACCAACGATATTTTGGAGCATAGAAGGCAACAGAACCATTATATTTCCCGGCACATCGAGGGAAAAATACCATGCCTCCGCAGTACTACATGGGGTGTCGATGCTAACTATCAACGATTCAAACAAAAACGATACTGGAAACACTATAGTTTGTTCAGCGGTTAACTTTGCTGGCAGTTCGTTTGTCAGAGGGAAACTGACCGTGACGTCAGACGATGACCGCCCACCGCCAATCATAACAAACGGGCCCTCTAACCAAACGTTACCTATAAAATCGATGGCAGTTTTCCCCTGCACAGCTATCGGCACACCTGAACCAATCATTGCCTGGTATTTCGAAGGGGAAGCAATAATACAAAATCACAGAAGGAACATCTCTAATGACGGTACTCTTATACTGAAGGATTTGGATAAGGGCGATAGCGGTACTTATACGTGTGTCGCTTCTTCGCATCACGGAAAATATGTATGGAGTGGCTATTTGCTAGTAGATACTCCAACAAATCCAAATATTCATTTTTTTAGAGCTGCGGATACATCTTCCTTACCAGGACCTCCAACAAAGCCGCAAATACACAATTCTACCGATACCAGCGTCACTATAGTTTGGAATCAAAACAATAAGATCGGATCGTCTTCAGTAGTTGGATATCAAGTTGAAGTATTTTCGAGAGAAACTCTACAAGGAAATAATACTCCTAGAAACTCTCGAGGATGGGTAGTGCTTGCGAGACGGGTTTATCAAACACAATACAGTGTAAAGTCACTTGTGCCCGGCGTTACGTATATGTTTATTGTAAGAACAGAAAATTCTCACGGGTTGTCTGGCCCAAGTCCAGTCTCAGACGCTATCACTATTGGAGAGGACACAAATTCTTTGTGGGAAACAAGCACTTATTCAAATAGCACTGAGTTTAGAAACAACATTCTCACGGACAACATTGTAGAGCTCATAGAAGCAACGCCTATAGACGCCAGGACTATAAAGCTGATGTGGGAGATTTTAAATTTTTACTACCTTGAAGGACTTTTTATATATTTCCGTCCCCTAGACAATATGACAACTGAGTACGAAATGAAAACTATTTTGCATTCCAACGACGTATCAGGGTATGAAATTACGTCTTTGAGAAAGTATACGAAATACGAATTTTTCCTGATACCCTTTTATAGGAAATTCGAGGGAAAGCCCTCAAATTCCAGAGTGGCTCAAACCTTGGATGATGGTAAATATCTAAATCCCCTTGCTAAGCAATATTATTTTATTAAACTATGACATTATACACTGCTATTACTATTACATTATTTATTGCTTCTCAATAGGTATCGAATAATTTTTTTTTCAGCACCAGATGGTCCACCAATCAACATTGAAATGTTTATTTTAAACAGTACTACCGTTCATTTGAAATGGTCTCCACCAGAACTTCACCTACAAAACGGGATCATAACTGGTTACAATGTGGTCGTAAACTGGCTCGATATACCTGCTAATAAATCAATGGTAGCCATAAATACGACAGTCCATCAGGCTACGAGCCTTATAATGACCAACTTGACCTCGGGGGTCAGTTATTCAGTACAAATAGCCGCCGAAACAATCGTGGGTCTGGGTCCTTTTAGTCAAAAAGTCTACTTGAATATTGATTCGCGCTCGGTTGGATTGGATCCATTATTGAGGTACAGTGTTATACTTACTTTATCTAAAACATTCAACCAAACATAAATACGTAACATTATTTTGTAACTTTATTTATTTTCTTTTAGATATCCGATAAACGGGGAAGTGTCTATAGTGGCTGGGGACTTTGTGATGGAAACATGGTTTTACTTTTTGATTGGAGCGATTGTTTTGTTCAAAATAATTGTGATTGGCGGCATAATATACGTACGGAAGCACAACATTTTTGCTAAAAAGACAGCCCTTCCAAACATTTATGGTAAGTATTGTTAATCTGGTATTTATTTTCACAACAATAAAGGTGAATTCGTAATCAAGATGATCATCCTGGCAGCGCAGCAAAAGCGCGTTCAAAAAACATGGAGTGGCCAACGTAACCGGAAAATAAACAGTTATTCAGCTTATCTCGAAACGCTTACTTTTCCGTGGAATCAGCATCAGAATTTCAAAATTAAAAACATTCCACGAGTGTCGTGGGGTGGTTCGCAGGGCGCCGAGCGTTTGTTTGATGGAGGCTTTGCGCGCGGGGCGAAGAGGGGGCTAGATTACTTTCGAGTTGAAAGGTAGCACGAGCCCTCTCGTGAGCGCACTGGATCTCTTTCACTTTGCATTCACGTTCGGGGCACAAAGGAATGATACAAATCCAAGAAATAAAGACCCAGTAAATGTAAATGTTTTCTATTTTGTTTTCTCGAGGCGATACGTTTGTTGACTCACCCAGTTAAGCTCTAAGCCAATTTTCTTGTATCTGTTTTGTCTTGCGCTTTCATATATATTATTTCTTAAGCGCAGTAAGAGGGTTTATTTGTGCACTGTTTACGATATCGATAATGAGTCCTTATTAGACAAGAATTTATGTACCTACCTAAATGTATGTTTTAGATTCAAACGGAACGAGTTTAGTGACTCAAATGAACATAAAAGCAGCCGTGTCTTTGTCGCATCCACTCAGTAGCTGCTACAACAAAAACACTGTGACTAAAACTGAGTCATTACTTTGGATGGAGAACCAGCCCGGTGTTTGTATGTCCGGGAATCAAACAAACCAGAGCAAAGAGAAGGCAAATTCCGAATACGATAAAGTTTCTCAACAGTTGCCCGAATACGCGGAAGTGACATCTTCCCGGGTGAACGGGAATGAATGGAATACGAGCAAAACCGCAAACTCGCCGGCTGCCTATGCCTCGGTCACTTTAGTCGCTAACACTCGCCAGTGTGTGAGTTCATTGGTAAGTGAATTTTCACCGGTCACAACTCGTTTAAATTGAGTTGCAAAAGCGAATTTCACTAGTGAAATTTTATAAGCGTAACATTGTTTTTGTTTTGCAGGGTTGGTTTCCTCCGGGTAAGAATGTGGATTCATACGAAAATCGCTACGCTCCAGACGAGGAACTGTATCCCGCTAGCAATGGAGGTTATTACAATAGAAATGTGTACAGCGAAAAATACTTTCAAGGCCATCCCAATGTGATAAAGTTTTACGATCTGCCGTCTATGGATAAAAACCAAAAAGCTCAGCTGAGATACAACCAGAGTCTTGAGGGAAAAGTTGATAAGGGAAAGACTGATGTGACTCAATCGCTTATCGGTCGGACTTATGTCAGCTCGAGGAAAAACTCTGAGTCGGAAACGACATACCGAGCTTTTGGTGAAGAAGAGTCTGATGATGAGAATTATGGAGACGACGCTGGCTACGATGAATTGCAAGCCATGCAGCCAAGGAGACCTCAGCATCAGTATGAAAGGCCTAACTTTGACGATGGCACGAGAACACTTGCTCGTCTGACGTCGTTCAGACATGGTCAAGGAGTTTTGACTGCTGTTAAGCCGTCTCATGCGCCGACACACCCCCCCGCGCCGCACCCGCGGGTAGACTCTGTGACCCGGTAGTATCACGCCTTGCCGATTTTCGGCGACCTGTGCCAAACAGACGTATAAACCGATAGTGTAGTGAAGTGACATCACTTTTCATCAAACGGTACTATGGGAAAATTGTGGGGACTGTGACAATTTTTCAGCTTTGATTTTTTTGGGCCTAAATATAACTTGTGGCCTATTTATTTAATTTGTGCATACACTGACTCGTGTAAACACAATGTATTTAGATATTATATCAATAAAAGTATTCCTAGTCTGTTGTATAGTAGTTTGTAAATTATGTATATAAAATGGTTACTATTTAGATTAAACACGAGGATCTGACTGTTTACAACATCAATTCTGATAAAATTGTTTAATGTTATCATTGGAATTGGTAGAATTCAAATTGATATATCCGTCTTATATCGATAATCGAATTTGTAATCCTAATATCATTAGATTAGGTAAATATTGAAACCAAACAAGTAAACGTTTGGAAAATTTCAAAATAGAATTTACTGTTACTAGTGTTTTTTTTTATGTCAGCAAGTGTAGTGACAGGTTGTTTGCCTGATCTTAAAAGCAAACATAACAGTTCAACTAAATTTCATTCTTAACTAAAGGGTTCAGTTTTCAAGTTAAAATTCAAGTTTCGTGGCACTTTTATCCCGAGACGTAATCAGTGTTTTCACTTGCTATCAGTGCATTTTCAAACCTAAACACAGAAACGCTTCCACAAGCAAATATCTTGCATACCCACCCACTATCCACCAAGTCTTACCACCAGATGTACTATAGTAAATAGACAGCTAGAACTATAAAATTATGTTCGTTTCAATTTATCTGTGTAGTGAGTTACAACTCTAATTTATTATTATTTTTTTCAACTTATTAGATTCACTATAAATAGGTATTTATGTAGCTAGAGTAATATTTAATTTAGTTTTATTTCATGTGCCATAAGTAGCTATATCTGCTAAAATATAAAAATAGTAATAAATGTAACATTGGAGTTGTGAGATAAAATTCAAATGAAGCATTTACAAAAACAAAACTTATAATCTACGTAAGATATTGTGATATGAGTTATAATATAGCCACTTGTTATATTAAATTAATAGCACATCTTGTATTGCATATCATCTGTATAGGCGTTTAATAGTTATAAATGTTATGGTTAGGACGCTTCCATGATCTGACTGGTAAATACGGAAATTATCGTCCTTTATTGTAAATAATGTAAAATTTTATACTTCTAAAATGTCTTCATTTATTTCGTAATATTTTCATTTCTGTCTTGCTTTGAAAGTACAGCCGTAAAGAGTAATATAAACTAGTTGATAAGCATTTTGCTTTCGATTTCAATAAAACAGTTGTAGTTCCTATTTTTGCACTTCGTTGAACTAAACTTATTCAGTAGGCTGTTTACATAATGTTATTGATCAAGATAATGAGGCCAGGTTCCAGAAGGTAGAAAGCAGCTGGTATCAAAATTAGTAATTATTACGACTATATACACTATCGCTTTAAATTATGATTGAATAGTAATGAAAGTGTAGAGACTTAAATCTTGATTCATATTTTATCCAATAATGAATTGTTACTAAAAGTAGCTTATTATAAAATACATGCTAACTCGAAATTGTTTAAGAACCTGTATGAATTGTCTTTAAAATTGATTGTCTAATAAACCTATTTTTGTGTGAAAATAATATAAAAATTACGACATTACGGATTACCTATCTTCAAAACAATAATATCTTAAACGGATTTTAATTTTTTATTAGTCTTGAATACCTATTTTTTAATAAAACGACTTAAACTTACTTAAATCTGTATTTCATTTACAACCTCTACATTTTATGCAATGTTTCGATCATACGACCAGCAATATAATAATACCTACTCGTAACTCTGCGTACTTACGTATTTAGGTTTGTATTTTCGTACAAAAAACTTTATTAATAATGTATAATCAGAACGAAATATGGTCATATTTATTCCTATTATTTAGCAGTTTAACAATAGAAAATAGGACATTTGAATAGACGTAGCAGACAAAGCTTTATGACCGTGTATTGAATGAGTTTTAATCGCACCAAACGAACTCTCGCAAACCATTGTGAGCGCATTCAATAATACGAGGCTGCAATTCATAAGCCAAATCTCTACTCTACACTCGCCATAAGTATAATATTATTGGCTGGTATTTAGTGAAGCTTGCGGTCCAGCGGTCGTCTGTACCGAGCAGATAACCGTATATTCTATCAACAGTACCCACATTAAGGTACATGCGTCGATCGGGTGCTCGCTTTGTCTTGCTAAATGTCCCGTTCTATTTTGAGTTTCCACGGATAAGCTGAAACCGTAGATAGAAAAACCAATACCGGAATTTCGGCGTTATTTACAGCGCTGTATAAAATTGAAAAACGAGTCTAACCGTGGGCGATAAACTCGCGAAGTAAACGTATGAAAACATGCGAAGTTTTTCTCTTTCATTCCATTTTTGCATTTTTACAATGGAGCGTGTGGGCCTCGCTCGCCGCGGGTATCGTTTTAATTTTCCGCTAGCTCGGAAATTTACAGTGAATGAATGAACCATCTATTTTAATGAGCTTTAAAAGTTAACTGATCACGGCCTTGCTGAGACGTGCCACGTCAAAAACGAAGCAAGAAAAATTAGTTTTAAGCCACCACTTTCGCTCATAAACATTTTTGCATTAATTTACTTTTAAGTCTGACTCATTATTCTGTAGTTATACTTGATATTACGGATTTCGTTCAAATAACCTTTTGTAAAAAATATGTGAAAACACGTGAAAGAGCATTTGAGCCACAGCTTAAAGTGTTAACCGCCAGATCATATGGGTACATGGTGTTTTGTTTAGACCTTTTGATTGAAGAAACGTGATTCATGTAACGACATAGCGTCGCGCTATAGGGCTCTAGCGTCAGTGAGAATTTAGACTTAGCGCCACGTCAAAGCATCAAGACTAGCGTTCTTAACATTTGTAGTGCGGTGCCAGCTACCGAGCGCTAAGCTTTCGCACAAGTTTGGCATGGCATTATTATTTTAATTCATGGTATGTCATTTAACTTTTTAATTTTGTGTACACAATTTTGCACCTGCTAGCAAGCTACTGAATAGTCTGTCAATCTCTATTTTATATGAAAATTGCAAATTTTGTCAAGGAATTTTAACATTAACTCATCCATCATTATAATAATAACTAGCCGACCTGACTCAGCTCCGCACGGGTGCTATGAAAATTTAAGCACCCGTGCGAAGCTGGAGCGGGTCACTAGTAATAAATTCTTATAACCTATGTTACTCACGGATACTGTAGCATTCTAATGGTGAAATAATTTTTAAAATCGGACCAGAATTTTTTGTGTTTATTTGTAATAAACAAAAATAAAAATCTTCTCTCTTTATAATATTATATAGTATAGATTATACGCATGAACTGCTCACGTTCGTATTGTGTTCGTAGCAGGTTAAGATAAGACTAAACCTGCTGTAAATTTACCCTCTGTGGTAAAGTCGGACCGGACCGTCCACTCACAGCCAATGACGGATGTAATTCAATTAGCTTTTAATTGGCAAATTAAGTTGCGTCGAGCTCCCCCACTCGTCACCTAAATATGATTTCAACGTGGAGGTGTGTTTTTGCTAATAAAGGTAATGGAAAACGTTTGTGCTAAACCAACTGGTTGTCAACAAACTCAGGCGCTAGTGCTTGATTGGTTACATCCAATCAACCACTTACGCCTTCAGTAGGTACTTATTATATATTTGTCTATAATTATGTATCCATCCTGCGTATTATTTTTACGTATGTATTTATTACATGAAGTACCTAGAATTTTTAAAAAGTTTGAAACTAAATAAGCTTGAAACCTGAGCCTGTTTTATTATGCATAGCAAAGTAGGTACAGTGTGTCAAACACTGTCTTTTTTTATTCTCCGGTCCAGCCGTTCTCGAGTTTTAGCGAGACAAACGCACATCGATTCATTTTTATATATAAGACTAGTAGACCCGGCGCGGGTTCACTCGCGTTATTTTTTTTTATAGAATTTTTTTACACCCTGTGTCTCACCGTTTAAACCTTCCCTGATCTTTTACGAACATTTCAAGACTAAAATTAGCCAAATCGGTCTAGCTGTTCTCGAATTTTAGCGAGACTACCGCACAGCAATTCATTTTTATATGTAATAAGATATTCATAACATTGGCTACTTAGTTAGTAACCAATATTATTTACATACACGTAACATGTTTCTTTACACGCGTTAATGGAACTTAGTAAGACTTACATTACATTCCATACCAAAAGGCAGCGATAATATACGGTGGCCCTTGTGTCCAAAGTGCCCTTAATACTGTGCTCAAGTGAGCGCGGTTCAGAAAATGTTCAGAGGCTTTTCAGACCCAACACTTCTAAGCCTTTTAATATCGCACCCTTGCTACAGGCTGGCTTTTATCAGCATCTTGTATAATGTTACTTTTTAATGACATTTCAAGAAATGTGCATCAAAAGCCTCTAGTCACTGCAACGCATGAATGCATGTATATTTTCAAAAACTATTAACTTCTAAGCGTGGTTTGATTTACGTTTTAGAGTGTCTAAAGTAAAGCATGGCTATTTTTAATTATTTTAACTAAATATACACAATTCCTGCCTGCAGCATGCGATAAACACATCACAAACGTGATTCAATTTAATTCACTCAATTTTCACTTGGGGTCATTGTGTGTCCTTATACTCACGATGACTATTGCCTCAATTTAATTATGTAGACTGCATATCATGTAGTGATGAAACAAAGTTTTACTTTACAAAAAAAATACCGATGTTTTTCGTCGGAATCAACGAATTTTGCTACTGTAAAAATATATCGCACCATGTTAGTTAAACTAGTCTAGAGGTGCCAACATTAGATAAAAAAAAACTTTTTGCAATCTGTTGCTTAACCTGCTGGGTCACCAACTAATTGATTTAAAAAAGAAAAGATGATCAAAGGTTCTTTTAAAAAAAATCGTTTGATTCTTGCTTCTTAGTATTGCTAAGTATTCTTAGTATAGCTTTGAGTACAGAGAAAGAATTTAGTAAAATTCGATCCCATCAAAACTGTTACAGCACTACATTGGATCTATTCCAACCCTTTAGAGAAGGGACAAAATGGGCTCTAAAGTTCGAATGGCACATGGGGCACAGTTTTGTAATTTTATTAATGATGTAATAACAGTTCTGTCAGTCGCATGTGTGTGCCTATGAGCGATAGTGGAGTCGTTAGCTCGGACGGGTTAATAATACAGGGGGCGAATGGGGATCATCTATGAAATCCGAGTGTCGCATTGAAAGCGGTATGTCGCCAGTGGCTTTAGTATTGAAATCGATGACCATCAATTAATTTTTAACAAAAATATTGATGATGCCTTCCTACGGTGTAAATATTTATGTAGCTTCGAGCTCTTTTCAAAAGTGACTAAATCTACACACTACACTACTACAACACGAATGTTATGTTTTTTGTAACTTTAGAGGTTTTTAAGTAAGCTAAGTAACTTTACCTAAAGAACCTTGAATTGTAATGAGGGTTTATTGTCAAGTAGGACTATAGTAATACTTGACAATATACCGGTATAATATATAGATAGACCAAACTCATGACTAACAGCACGAAGCGCAGGGTGGAAGTGGAAGGTGTGGGGATTGAGTACGTCCAAGAGTATCTTTATCTTGGCCAAATGGTATCTTTCCAAGGTAGAACAGAAAAAGAAATTTCAAGACGCACAGAGAACTCTTGGAAAAGCTTTTGGTCAATGAAAGACCTAATGAAGGGTAAACTACCACTGACCCTTAAAAAGAAACTCATGGACGTACGCATTCTTCCCATCCTTACATATGGTGCTCAAGCCTGGTCTTTGACAAAACGTCAGAAGTCCTCCCTTGGGGTATGCCAGCGAGCCATGGAGCGCAGTATCTTAGGTGTAAAACTGTCAGACCGCATGCGGAACAGTATACTGCGCTCCAAAACCCAGATCGTAGACGTTGGTAAAAAGGCCGCCAGCCTAAAGTGGAACTGGGCCGAACACGTTTGCCGCATGCCTGAAGACTTATGGGCAAAAAGAACTACTGAGTGGGCCCCAGGTAGCGCAAGGCGGCGACGTGGAAGACCCAGAATGAGATGGCGGGACGAATTCGACTCACATTCAAGCTCATGGCCTGTCACGGCGTTAGATCGCGAAGAGTGGAAGAAGGGAAGGGAGGCCTTTGCCCTGCAGTGGGACAATCACGGCTAAATAATAATAATAATAATAATATATAATATATAGTAATAATATATAGTTCTGCCTCTATAGAGGCGGAACTTAAAAAATATGGTAGTTGTACTCTACGTACACTCTAATAATGTAACTTTACGTAAAGATAATTGTTACCAAAGTATTCAAAATCTTTTATTTTAGTAAATAAAAGTTTGAAACTAGCACCATTACAATAAGTAGCAGAATTTGCAGATTCCGCGGCTTGGTAGCCTCTATTACTCAAATGAGCAAAAGTAGAGCCAAACTCAACTCAAACTCGAGCCATTAAAGTTTTCCGGTTGTCCTGAAATATGAGCACGCCTGTTGAAATTAAACTTGCTTGTAAATTATATTTGAGTTGTTACGAGTAACATAATGGATGAAAACCATTGTTATAGCTCGTTGGAAATCACGGGATTGTAAATTGTTCATGTGTCTAATGTTAGATTTATAGGTTTGTATTGTGGTAAGTAGAAATTGGATCACCGGTGGTCTAGTAAGCACCGGTGGTCTAGTGGTAGTGACCCCGCCTTCCGATCCTAAGGTCGTGGGTTCAAACCCGGTCGTGCACCAATGGATTTTTCTATTCGAACAAATTATGTGCGCAATTCCAGTGCTCTCATACGGTGAAGGAAAATATCGTGAGGAAACCGGCATGTCCAAGAACCAAAAATTCGAAAGACATGTGCCATCCACCAATCCGCATTGGGTCCGCGTGGTGGATTAAGACTCAATCACTCTCGCCTGAGAGTAGGCCAGTGTCCCAGCAGTGGGAACATTAGAAGGCTGTCATGATGATGATGAAGTAGAATTTACATTACTAACTAGAAATTATCATGTCTATAACATGATATAGGTACTAATATATGATATATAGTGTTGCTTTTTTTATGATACTGGTGTATTTAAAAATAGAAACTTTTTTCTTCAGATTTTTTAATAAATTCTTATTTCATTCATCACTTCAAAATGTTCGAATAAGCCACTAGTTCATCAAACCAAAATAAAAACATACAAATGTCTACTAAAAACTACCAAAACTTTCTCATTAATGATAGTATGGTAAGATATCATAAAATCGATTGCTTGTCACCCATTTATCAAGTCATACTCATAGGTGCTTTGACAACAAAAGAGTGAACATAGCTGTTTACTCTCTGGTCAGCGATGTCGCCGGAAGATAGCACGCCACGATCCATCATTGCATTAGAGGGGGCTTTTATTGATTTTCCACCAATTTTTGCTTCGTCCAACCCCACGGCACTTTGTTCCTGAAAAATAATAAACAAGTTTTGTCAGCGGTTAAAGTTGGTTTGAATTTGTGTTTGCTTTATCGACAGTCAATATTATTTCAATGCGGTGTATGGATTTATACACCTAGCCTAGGTAGGTAGTTAGAACATTTAAATAATTTAGTTTGAAATCGCTCAGACATAAATCAAGGTGACGGTATACCCGCCTGACTGTTGGCATTTTTTTTCATAGAGTAATTAACGAAACATAGTATATATTTGCAGTTATAACTAAATGTTATGATGTTTATAACTAAACTACTTTTATAAACCAGTTTATTTTTGCCTGTACCTACCCATGATTGCAGGTTCTTTAATATGATAGCAAAGATTATTTCCTTATTGTGAACTAACTTACACAGTTACGTAGAATACAAGACTATTGTGGCTACACAACTAACACCAGACTCAAAACAATCCAAGCTAACGTGTGCCCCTATATGAAAGTTTAACCGGCGACCCACTTTGCTGTAGTTTCGGAACGTTGCACAGTGTGATTGTTTTTTCTTGACGTCTTGCCAGAATGATAACAAAACTTGCTTGGATTGCATATTATAACCAATGTATTCGTGTTTATTATGGTCAGCCATATCTAATGTGAACCTCGAGCGTGATTAAATCATAATCCAATACGCAGACCCAGCGCGGTCTTTAAAACTTATGAATTTACAATGCACATTTATAATAACATATCGTTTGAATTTAAATGTGTAAATTTTTCGTGTGTATGTAATTTTTGATGTGTGATGTGACTATTAATCGCAGTGATCACTGCGATAAATTTTTAGGACAAACCAAAAAAGTACATTCGTAACCTGAGAAAGAATTTGTCAACAGGCTAAACTACTGCTACTAAATCAAATAAATGGTATCAGAGTATCCGTTCTAAATTAGTCGGTAAAATATTGCTAACGTTCGACTTAAAATAGATTGGCCGCACATGTCGCTTTCCATCTATTGAATGCTTGAATTAACGGACGTTAATTCACAGAAAAAAGATTCAAAATATTATATTGGAAACCTTGTAGTTAGTGGAAAAATGGATTCTTTGTTTTTATTAGACACGAAGATTTAGAAACCATAGAGTAGAGTATTGCGTCGTTTTTCAAAGTATTTTGATAATACATTGTCTTATAATATTTTAAGAAGTTCTTTCTCAAGTGTTCACCTAACTAAAGTCTGTGTCAAAACAGCCGGTGTGGTCGAAACTGTAGAGGCTTTGGGCATAACCATGCTTACTACAAATCTCTGTTAACTAATGTGTCCCTCAAATCTGTCATAGTATTTATTCATTGACATCAGAATTACCTACAAAAAAAGACATTAAACAAGCGAGCCGCTATATAATATGACAGTTTCTTGGGGGTTATTGTTGATCATATTGTGATTGACTAACTGAGAGTTTATCAGAATATAAAAATATTGAAAATATGAAAATACCTGACCTAACGCTCCTGGTACTGCAAAAAAAATAGGAAAACCTAACTTTAAATAAAGTGTCGCTCGCATCGCAAGGCAGCTAATTCATAATAGTTTATGCAAATCCCTGGTAAACATTTCGAAATGGCATAGCTCCATCTCTTTCCAACGCCAAGATTAAAACAAAACGCTGATTTGCATGTGCAAATACAGTGTAGTGAAATCCAAATAGCAATTTGGTAGACAATGGCAACCAGCTGTGACTCGAGACAATAATTAAACAATATTTTCTTGTCATTCCGAGGCAGTTTTGAAATGGCTCACGAAAATTTGCCCCTTTCTCTGATAGCATTATACTTAGCGGTTCAGTAATACAAATATATTAGCAGCCTTTTGAATGTAATATTTAATAACTTTAATATTTTCCACCTATACGCATTGGGTCCGCGTGATGGATTATGGCTGCTCTAGCTCGAGAGTAGGCAGGTGTCCCAGCAGTGGGAACATTGGAAAGCTGTCATGATGATGATGAATGTAATATCTGGTTTTGGTTCAGTCACTTTGGTATCTTAGCTAGAATAAAACTAAAAGCAAACAGTTGATTCAAGTCGTTTCACTGAAGTGCATCTTCAAGAGAGTTTCCACAAATGCTGACAGGCAAATCGATTTGGTAAAGGTGGATACTGTTGGGAGAGCTTGTCGCAGCTGTCAAGTACAGTATCAGTGGTGAGATCGTCAACGTAGAACGAATCTTCCAAAACTCGTATGTTAAGATACTTATTTTCTTTAAAAATTTAATATCATCGTTGAATTAAAGTTGAATCAAAGGATTGGAATGCGTTTCGCTGTGGCACATTTGATAACTCTGCGCAAGTGTTTAATCTTAATAAGACTAAAACTTGCTAATACCAAAACATGTTTATTAGTTTTATTTTCGTTATTGTGTCGTTTAGCGCTTCCATATTATAATAAAATCGCTAAAAAGTTTCCAAAAATGATAACTTTCACTGAGTTAGGGAAAACTGAAGCGTACGCCAAAACAATAACTCACTATCAACATAACGCCGAAAACATAAAAATGTCATGTGCATAAATGCACCCTATAAATATTATTCCCAGTAGATACTTCTAATGTACCCTAGTCTCTCTAGAGATGTAGGTCAGTATTTGCTGTTTCTGCAGCCATTTGAATTTGCAGCTTCACGTTCACCAATAGAGTCCATTTTGACTTTTTCAAGTCGCAAAGTTTACCACAAGCAATTCTCAACGCAAACATGGTACGATCACGATGCATTTTTCTTTCTACTGCAACGTACATTCAAAACTGCAAAAAGCAAATAGGGTAACTGATTTGCGCTTGCATCTATTGCATTTGTGCGTCTAATGGTCGCGACATGCGTCCTAGTACAGAAGTGCATTTAATTTATGGCCAAGAAAGGGTGCGCCGGATTATCCATTGTCAACGTAATCTTAAATATTTTACGGTCAATTTAGTTTCTTTTATTTTGATGACTATAAATTTTCAAGATATCGCATTCAGGCATCGCTGGAGCATGTATGATAACCCTTATGCAGTTCTTTGTTGTCTGTTGGGTATGTTTTGCATGTTTTAATTTAGGATCCGTGGTTTATTTTTCTCATAAATTATGAGAAAAGTTCAATAGAAAGGCAAACACGTAATTACGTGGTCTGGCGTGCGATTACATAACTCAACTGTTAATGCTTGACAACCACACTACTCGGATTATGTCTAGCAACCGAGCAATGCGAGCAAACAAGGCCCTACGTAGCAATGCAATTGGATTGCATTTAGTAAAGTTATTGAATTAGAATCTGTGTGATAATTTGACGTCGCTTAATTTTACGAATGTGCCATGTGCCATGATATGTCACATACAGTATAACGAAGTAATATCTATATCATAACTATGCGTACGCAGTCGGTGTTCTTTGTCCTTGAAGCCTTGAAGTTAAAGGTTATCAATCAGTCAAAGTAAAAAGATCGAAATACCCGAATAACCTGAATATATAAGGTCATTCATTATCAACCTGACAAACTTAAGGGGTAGGTTCCACACATAAAAAAAAAAATACTTGTACTTTTTTTTTTTTTTTCTAAACGTTTTTTTTTTATAAAACAAAAAAAAAAAAATTACTTAATTCTGCTTTATAATTAGTTATCCTTGTTAGAAATCGAAAAGGCAGCGCTCGGCACGTGTTAGTGACCCGCGCGTCAATGAACTGCGGGTCACTAACCCGCGCGTCCTTGACCTACGCGTGTCCTTGACCCGCTACGGGGCGCGCACACTCGAATATTTCATTATTACGTCGCTTAACTCGATTCCTAACAATGATAAATAATAATTGAGCGGAAAAACGTAATCGATTTTTTTTTGTTTACAAGTGATTTTTAAGACAAAACATACATAAAAAAAAAAAAATTATAGGTACATATATTTTTTTTTTTAGGTGTGGAACCTACCCCTTAAGTTTGTCAGGTTGATAATGAATGACCCTGTATAAAGACCTTAATAAGCTATTACAGTATAAACTTTAAGTTTAGAACTTTGAGCACTATTAATGAATTTAATTTGTACAATAAAACGTCCATGTTCATGCTCTGCAAATAAAATAGAGTTGGTCATGTCTTCATTGCTAAGATGTATTTCGTTCTCTTTTATAAGGCGAAAACTGTTATTACAAGAACCAACTATAGAAATTTAGAAAACAATACGTTTTAAACTCTTTTAAGTATATTCATTTTGTAGGTATCAGTATAATCACATAAGGTCAAAAATATGACTCAAAACTCCAACGACAAAACATTTAATTAAACCAGACTAAACTTTACCTAAACCGCGTCTTAGGATCCCAAAGGGCGACAACCCCAGATCTGTTTGCACAGTAACCTACATACAGGCCATGAGGGATGGCATCATTAATGATCAAGAGCCATTATTAGGGGACATACCCTTCGTGACTATGAATGCATTGAAGACACGGTTTTGACGAGGAAACTCGGTAAGTATTTAAGCTTTTGATTTTGTATAGAAGATTCGAGGAAACAAGACAATAATAAAAATGGTAACACTTAAAATTTATATTTTCTTATTTCAAAATACACTGAAAGGCTAGCGATCATATCAGACGCAAAACGTCCACGCGCAAAATTATTGCTACAAATAAAAATGTTCCGAAACTGCGAATGACCTGAACTCTGCGTAATTCATCATATTATAGACTACGTTATCTACTTACCAACCAGTAGTGCTGATATGCTGTTTGCCACCTGAGTAATATGTATAAATGTATGTAATATCAAAGAAAGCCCCTATTTTATATGTATTTTTAATCTCTGTATTCAATTTGATGTACACACTAAGGAACGAAAAATCATATCGGTCCAATTTCAATATCAGATCCAATCCGTGGCGATCTATTGTGACCATGGTCCGAGTGGTCGGAAGTGCGCTCGATGGCGTTACGAACATCCCCGTGCAAGGTTCCCTTTCATACTCCCTCCGTATATTCCATTCAAATTTTTACCCTCAACGTACGCTCGATGAGTGCTCTAACGGGCATTCAATGCAATTTGATGAAGCTACCGTGTCCGCTAGCTATTCAATCTGAATGGGATTGACCACGACAATGCAGTGATTTAATAGAACCGCCGAAATGCTTGGTTTAGGCACGCAGGATGCATTGTTCGAGTAAAATTTCAGGGATTTTGCCAAAACGTGGATAATTACTTTATTGCGAATATTGATTAAACACGTAATTATCTATTGAATGGCTTTTGCAAATGATATTTTATAATAAGATAAATAATTGATTTAGAAATGAAATCCATGAGGCAAGCTTAATTATGCTTGGCTGATGCCATTCATTTGATACCAAATCGGTTTCGCCTCGCCCCAACGACTCGCCGTTACTCAGCCGTTCTTTTCCTTTTTTTTAAGTCCCAGTATCAACCTATATGCACGGAAAAATGAGAACCTATATAATTATTCCGGACTTAACGTAGTACATTATTCGTCACTGTTTAGCGGATTTCACTAAAGTAATAAATCTGCCAACGACGACGACAAACTAAAACTGAGTTATAACAACAAAGTCAAATTACTGAAGGAGTTTACCGCATTCGAGGGTAGAGGGGGCCACCGACACCGGGGTAGTACGAAGCCAGAATACTGATGCCGTCTCGAGACTCCTAAAGCTTGTAAGATTTTCGGATAGGGATTTTCCTTCTTTACAATGGGCCTACTCTTGGGGCATATCAATTGCACGCGGTTATGTCGTTAGAAAGTTTCCGCGAGGGGTAGACGCTCAATCGATAGCTTATGGCTTACCACTCTTAGCGATATAGTGTATGAACGTGCTTAATTCTGCGGAAGACGCTCGGGGTGATAACTTGAGAAATCTTTTTGGATAGTGTCCTACTGTGTTGATAGTTTTGTTTTGGGTTATGTATGACTGTTACGTCTCTATAGTGTGAGATCCATAGGTATAATACTTGCTTGTACCAGTGTACTTAAAAGTTGTTAAGCCATGACGGAGGCCTTTGGGCAGCCTGAGTTAACAGAAATCATCAGAATTATTAACTGACTCATACGAGTCTACTTACTAAGTGAAAACTAAGTGAACTAACTAAAAATAAACCTTGGTTTTTTAATTACTTATGGTTTTTCACTGAGTGATTTTTTTTGTGAACTTAATGTGGCACAGTTGGTCGGCTTAAAAGATTCCATAGTTCAATTCCAAAAATCGATCACTTTATGCTAACAGCAAACTCCCTTCATTTAATTTACATAAAAGTGGTCGCCATTCATTTTTATATAAAAGGGGATTATCCGTACTAAATAGTGATCCCATGGGCAATCGTTCCATTATGATAAATCGAACAATGAGCCTTTCTATTAGGGCAGTATCGAATGATCGGTAAGTTAATTGAAAAACTTTGGCTAATGATGGTCGTAAATATTTTATTGATTTCCTGTTAATAACGTATATCAGGGAATAAAAACTTTCATGTTACAGGCATTAGTTATTTATACTGAAGTGTCGTGAATATTAAAAGCGAAGCTCAAGATAAAATTTCTAGGTACATACATAACTATTAAATTCTAGGAATGATGATGGTTTACGCGTATTTAAATATTTTTTTTTTGCGAATGCTATGCCAGTGCTAGAAACTTAGTACTTTCTAGTAGATCCCGAGGAAGTGAAAGTACAATTTGACTGAACAAAAAGTCGCTAAGTTCTTATCTTCGACTTTGCCGTGGGGGTTCCCAGGTGGAAGATCCCGGATCAACTCCACCCAAACTCTGTTCACGGACTTGGAAAATTGCATTCGTTATCGCATATCCGTGCGGGTACTTACTGCACCGTGACAATGTTAACGTGGATACGACAAAGTCAATTAGTATTATTTTTATTTGACATACGGTCTGCCTACTGTCATGGCTGTTATAGCACTTGAAACGTTGGAGAAATAAATCATTATTTTACCTTTTTATCCAAACACACAGACTTATGGATTTTGTTTTAAACAGATACGTGCCCCTTTATTTACCAAATATCATTCTAACATGGGTTAGATATATCTATAGTTACAATTCGTCACAACTGTATTTGAGCGTTAAATTTAGACTCTAGTTTCGATTTTTTTACGATTTAATTTTTCGTATGCGTAATTTTTATGTATTTATGACCGCTTACACCTAAAAAAAATCTCGTCATGTCTAATTTTGTTTTAATAATAAAAAAATATTTTTTTAGACATCTGTCTTAATATTAAAAATATATCCAATGTTCCCATTTCGATATGTTTTTACGCAATCAATAATCTAACTAATAATAAAAACGCTATGAATACCTCGGAATCGTGACTGTCCACGTCTTTTGTTTGCGACGCTAAGTCGCTAAGTGCACGTGAGCACTTAGTGTTTGGAGTATCCACACTCATACCACCGGACGACTGATCATTCGGTGTTGGGCGGAGGAGTTACAAATGTCGCTCCACCAACGTAAATAAATTCTCAATACAAATTGATTTATCGGCGATCGCGCCTCCATTCTGTCGTAATGTCCGGCCATGATGGCCTACCATTATTTTTCCAGTGAAAATCGTGCTCAATATGTTTATTGCTGATACGCGTTGAGATTTAAAATATCTTCCTGATTGTAATTTTGAAAACATTTTATGTCAGTTTCTATGTAAAAGTCAATTTATATATTTATCAAAGCATTCAAGCCACAACAAAGTGCATAGTAACGGAATCTTGCCTACGTTGCCTACGTGGCCATCCGGGCCTCTTCCAGGTTAGAGTGAACAGGTGTCTCATAGACCTTCGTGCTCCACCGTCGGCCACATCATCGCTTTCCACCAGGCGAGATCGTGGCCAAACGAAGGTCTATTTTTGATTTAAAAAAAAGTCTTATATTATTGATCATTATGCACTAAATTTGCTGAGGTCCGAGCGCAAAATTCAAAACTTAAATTAGTTTTGAATTCAAGTCAAAGTCAAAGTATATTTATTGCTAGAAATACATACAGATCAGATAGTGGGATAGATAATAAATGGAAGCAATGTATTCTGCCCTTATTCTCAGATATTATTCTCTATCAAAGCATGCAATATAACAAATTAAACAATAAATAAAAATAATCAATAGGTAAATGTCAAGAGAGGAATGAAATAATGTAAAAAATAAATAAATAAATTAAAAATAGTCGAGCTTCTAAGAGAATAAAATAATATCCCACAACAAATTAATAAAATTATACAAAATCAAAATAATCCTCATCTAATTCATTAAAAAGTTTTTATCATTTAAAAATTCATTTTCACCGAAAATGTATATAAAAATAGAATACGTTTTGTGTAATAGTATGGTTCTCAAATTCCTTTGAAATATTGAACATGGCATTTCTCTTAATGGTTGTGTTGAAAGTTCAGTTGAAAGAATACGAATGTCGTTACGGAAACCAAACTAAACGTAACTAACGCCCCTCTATAGGTAATATTTGGCGAACGAAGATTAATTGTAAATCAAATTTTCTAATTATAAGAACACACATAAATATTTTTATCATTCTATCAGTTTTATTTTAGAAATACTCACTGTATTTCAACAACACGGTAAAATATGTATGAGGTCGTCTCTTCATTTGTATTTTTATATCAACATCGGCTCAAGGACATCAGACCCACGCAACCTTCCTAAGTATCAAAAACAAGATGATGACAGTCGCTTTTTTCCCCCACAGCTAGTAGATATAATATAAGTAGGTACTCAATGAGCTGTATTTTATGTTTTTTCTTCAGCATCATGCTCTTTTTTTACAGTTTCATTTAAACTTTTAGAGTGTCAATGCAGATCTTATTGTACCAAAGGTAACTACCGTCTTACTATGATAACGTTATAGCTAATCTCGTAAAACTTCAAGAAATGTAAGCCGTATTTTTATAATGTTAGCGCAAATTTTAAAACATAAAGCATAGGGCGTTATCATTAGCCAATATTTAGCGATACGTCCTCCCTCCATAAGCGCTCAGCGCGGTTTGAGAGTCGGTGCTTCGATCGATATGATTATAAGTGCGCTAAGGTGTGATTTATAAAAAATCGTATTAAAGAAAGTCAATGCTATTAGACTATTTTTTTGTGGTATTTATTTAATAAAAACTTAAACTTGAATCTAGTAGGTGTATTTTTATTGTAAGCTCCTTACTTTAGTAGAAATAACAAGTGTAAAATTGGAAAAAGTACGCGTTTTTTAAACCGTCTTTTTTAAAAAAGATTGAACTAACATGGTGTATTTTTCTCTGTTCACTTATAAATATTTTAAAACTGTGATTATTATAATTGCATTTTTGGAAATATGTTAGACTTTGTTATTTCTTAGAAAACATGATCGAAAGTTGACTGGAATTGCTCATTTTACGAAACGTGCGTTACTAATTATTTTTTTAATCAGTTGTGTCTTGAGTTAATTAATATTTGTTCAGTTGACTTAAATGTTAAGGGACAAAGCTTTTATTTGTTTTTATTTTCGTTAAAATATCTTCAACACACGAGCCACAATAGTGTACGAAACTTCACGGGCTACAAAAAAATTCAAGGATACGGTCATTAACAATTGCAGTAACTCACGGAAGACCTCCTTATTTTCCCACTTAGAATTAGAAATAGAGTCCGTTTATACAAAGGTATAACAAGAATGTATTCAACACTTTGTAAAAAAAATTAGTTTACTAAACACTCAATAGAAGGAGAACTGGTCTACAGTAGCCTTGGGTATCACCTCATCCATAGGCGTCATCTCATATAGCTTATACACTAGTCTTCAAACCTTAGGAATTACAAACACAAACGAATTTTTATCCAGCTTTAAAAGCTGCCATCCGTTTTGCCATTTGCCGCATTGTCCGCATGTTTTTATCCCTAAATCAATAAAATCATAACGAATTTTCATTTGGGCAACAGCCCGCGAAAAATGTAAATACATCGCTATGCGAGAAATAAAAATTAAAACACTTATTAAATAATAACATGAAAAGCACAATAACATTCCGTATTAAAATAACTTTGCCGTGGATATCAGAAAATACAAATACCACACCACAAGCAGACCTGAAACAAATATTTGCAGATCATGCCAACATTTAAACACGCCACACTGCGTCATCTTTTAGTAGTGAATCCGCCAAACAGCAACACACTACCTATCTATATTGTCGTCACTCCAAGCCCTACATAACGACACGACACTCCTGAATTACCTCCATTCATTCGCAGACTCTCATTCTCCTAATGGAGCTTTTTAAGGTGTGAATGTAGTACGCTTATCAAAGAGACTGCTGTTTCTAATTAATTAATATTTTTCTTACTTTCATGTTGTTGGTCGCTGCCACTTAATTTGATGAGTTGACGACTAATTAGTTAGAGGTTTCACAAAGATATTTGCTTTTAGTATGATTGGAACTTCAATGTTGTTCTAAGCACTAATAGTTAATGGAATGCCTCGTGACTTTGTCCGCTCTCACTTTTTATCTCCGGGTATAGTTCTCACAACGGATCTCGGCCGTCGTGAAATTAGCCGTTTCGATGCGGAATGGAGCTTTTTCAAACTAAATTGTCTTTGCGCATCACAAACGACTAACTTCACGGAAGCCTAGATCCGCTGTGCGAACTATACTTAGGAATTTACTGTTTCGGCTGCACATTGATTGTCAACCAACTAGTCACGGTTATAAACAGGAAAAAAATATAATTAAATGTTCTTTATATCACCCGCTTATCTATCAACCTACTTCATAGTAAACGGTTACCGTAGCCTTAGAACGGTGCAGTCATAAACTAGGTATCACTTACTATTGCCATCATAAGATATATATCAAAAGTCTCATGTCCCAGTAATATCACCGGCAACAGTATTCTTTAAACCAGAACACAGCAATGGAAACATTATTGCTTGGCGGAGGAAACAGGTACGGTGATAGTACTTTCCCGCACAAACTCTAATAACAAAAAACTCAACCACTCCTTTATAAGCAAGGTTTTAATTTTAAAATATGACGATATACCGGTACGTAAAAACACCCGTTTGTAAAAAATGTTAAGTTTCAATTAAGAATTACAAGAAATATTTTCAGCTTTACTACTTTACTTTGTCATCTGACAGTCTTTTATCGTAATAAGTTTTTGTAAAATGTATGCGTCGTGAAAATAATTAAAATACAATTTCTACCAAAATATTTAACAACGAACCGGTTCAAAATAAATCCTTATTCGCGACAACGTAAATCCTTGTCGAGATTTCTATTGAAAACGTCTCAAATTTTCATTACCAATAAGTCGGGACAGGATGAAATTGAAGTCTGACGCACAGATTACAAATGCAAGGGCTTATTTGAATTAAATAAGACCAAGCTAAAGCACATACTTGTACTAGGTACTGATTATTTCATTAACTACTGAATGAAAATAGATAGATAGATTTTATACAGGGTCTTTGATTATTAGTGCGTGATATTCAAAGAACAGGTTCCACCTATGAATAAAAAAAATAATGTACTCGGGATTTTTGAGAGAAAATATACAGAAAAAAAAGAACACGTTATTTTGTGTGTGGAACATATTTCTTGAATATCGCGTACTTTTAATCAAAGACTCTATATAGCTTAACTCTGTATTGTACACAAGGATAACAAAAATAAATGTAAATAAAGCTAATTAAATACCTACTTCTGTTGACTACTTTACCCACTAATGTAACATTTAGCAAGACTTTGAATCCAAAGTTTAAGTTAGGAAAAAAATAAAGATTTTTGTAAGTACTCTTAAATTGCCAAAATTTACATAAGAATGTCTTTATGGTGAATTATAACAATTTATATAATAGTTTAATTTTCATTCTTTTCTTTTCTAAATAAAACTTCCGAATTAAAAAATAGAACAACCGGATAACCGACCTTTATCCGGATGACGCCCGTGATCGAGTCCCGACAGCACCCGAGCATCATGAATGAGTAACAGCCGAGGTCATGAATGTTTTATAAACGGTTCGCCGTGATACCCGGCCGATCACACCCGGATACCATGTGATAGACTGAAAGCAGATGTTATTTTTGTCGCTTCTTCTATGGATTATTATCCGATTTGTTCGTGGAAACGCGGCTATGAACTGTTATGAATGAATAGAGGCATTTATTATTGGAAACTTTTTTTTGTGTTATTAGGTATCTACAGTTTAAATTTATAATTAAATACTATGAATTTTTAATGATATTATTAATACTATGGACGTTTCAATATTTGAATATTTCACTATATTATACTTACACAGGGTCTATTGGCTAAAGGTATCGACAGAATATCAGCGCCTAGCTTCTTCCTAGTGGCAAGGCACAATGCTGAGTCAACGCCTTTTTGCTGTTGTGGCACACAAGTACATGACAGCGTCAATTGTTGCTGTTACGAGTACTGCTGATTTTAAAGCAAATAAAAATATGTTTATGTCTATGTCTATGTCTATGTCTACCTACATCAAAATATCAAATATTGCTCGTAGACTGATTAAAAGATAGGATTTCAATTTTATTTAAGTACCTAATGACAAAAATAATTTTATTATTGTTCCTGCCAAGTTTTGTTTCATAGCTTTTAATATAAAAAAAATCTTACTAAAGACAACAAGCAAGTTTAATATTTATAAGTGTGAAAAAGATAACATACTTAAAAACTCAATGCAACCAATGCTGTAAGTTTGTTGAAATCTAGGACTTGAAAATAAAGTCACTTTATCCACACACCTTACGGAGCGCTCGTTATGAAGCGCCTCTGACACAACAGATTCCCCGGATCGAAGCCCGGACATCCTTTCCCTATCCGATAATGGCGGCGGAGATATAAAATATTCAAGTCAACCTTATTTATGAGACGCTCGGAACAAAAGCTTTCTTATAAGTTTATAAGGGAATGAAAACACGTTTGCACGCAATAGGTTTACTAAAGTGACTCGTAATTTGAGATAATATTGATAATGGTTTTTGTGATAACTAACAATAAACAGCACTAAACTATAATTATACATCAAATTTTCCACGCAAACGATGTCGGGCGTAACGGGCAATAGAGCTAGTTAAAAAAAACATTTATTTCAACTTCTGACGAGGCCAAGCAGAAAGATGAGGTTTGTTTGAAAAAACTCAATACGGACAAAGTCGAAGCGTATCACTAGTACATAATAAAATGGTGAATCATTAATGAATTAGTATATTGTCTACAAACTCATAAAAAGAACAATATTTTTAAAAGTTTGGATAAAAACCTGAACTGAACTAATAGATATAATTATCGCTGAAGGTATATCATTGAGGCTTTGAAAGGGTCGACAGGTAATTACATGTTTCTTCCATTTCTAATACACGTAGGAGGTGTTGTTAGGCTGATGTATCTTAGCGATTAATATTTATTTAGCATAATTTTACCTAAACTTTTTAAAAACAATGGTTATTTTGTGCCCAGCAATGTAAAAAAATGTTGAAAAAGAAATCTTACTACTTTTTTAGTCCTTCAGACACAGAGCAGATATACTTCAGACATAGTTTCCTAGTTAAACTGGTGGTAATGAAAATAAGTTTTTTTTTGTTACAAGTTTTGTTCTACCTAGAACATGCTATCCTAGAGATTACCAAAAACAAAAATGGTTTTAAGCTAATAAAATAAATTATCGCTATCACAGATATCTAAAATAAATTTATGTTCTTTCTTTCTTTCAGTAACAGACTAAGTATAACTCACAATAATTGTTTTGATTTTGAAAAAATCATCAGTTTTAATTTTCATTTAATATATTACTCCATCAACCGGATTATATACATATTCTTTGATCTCGAAGTATTTTAAAATTTGAACTTATTTTACAGTATTTATAACAAAATGCACGCAGAACTTTGAGCTCTAAAGTTCTACGTGTCACTACACATCGCTCGTTTACCCCGAGGCAAAGTTATTGTCTTATTCGCCACGTAATTTCACCAGCTACTTGTACTTACAGTGTCTTTTAATGCTTGCACACTACTCCTTGGAGGAAGAATATCTGGCACTGCGGTTGTAAACAAAAAAGGTTTTCTGTAGTGCTGAAGATGATGTAAAAGCCTTAGGCAAGGAAGTCTATAAGGTTAATCCGTAAACTGAAATCAATTTCGTTTGAATTATAAAATAAAAAGTACGGTGTCCAAGGGGGAAGTTTCGCAGATTCATTCTCTTGATAAAATTTCACGGTTCAAGAAATCCAACTACCGGTTGCGTGGGGCGATGAACGATACTGATTACATTCGTCTCAGCACTGCCTTAGAATTGGACTAGAGTCAAGAAACTGAGTTTTTATTAAACTACAACTTTCTGAATGTTTGCACTTTTTATTCCTACTGTTTCAAGAGTTATTTCATTTTATTTTATAATAAACTTACATGTGATCCTACATCAAGCTGAATCTTAGACTTTAATTTAAAACAAAATGTAATGACTGGGAATAGGACATAGACTACTTTTTGTTCCGGAAAAAATACGGTTCCCGAGTTTCACGCGAACGAAATCACGGGCAACAGCTAGTTTAATATTAATGTGGTACTAATTCCACACACAAACCGACGTCATAAAATATTTTATGTAGTTGTCACCGTCTGATTCAGATCTACTACTTGCGTAGGTCTACAATCGTTACGTAGGCGGCTACGTCTATGCTACGGTTCGTAGCAAGCGGGCTACGGCTCCCTAGAGATACAGGCCTCGCAGACTTACAATATCTTGCTCATTTCTAAGTAGAGAAATAATTTGTATTACCTTAGCTTTACCTACTGGGCTTATTAGGTTTATTATGAGAATAGAGTAAGATTTGATGAAGTCAACATGTTCTTATTAAAAAAAAATACGGGTTGACTTGAAAACTTCTTGCGTTTTTCGTCAATGGAAAAGTTAAAAGAAATCTTAAAGCAACACACTATCTAGCATTTTTAAACCGGCTTCTTCAAAGTTGTTGGCCATGATGGAGGCCATAAGGCGACTTTATAATTCCGTCACCCCGTGTCCAGAGATACAGAAACTAGGTATATTCCTTCTAAGTATACAGCACAAAAGTCATCTGTCAATTTGCGATATAGTAACATATAAGTAATAATAAAAACTGAATTATCTCGTCAAAGTTGTTTACAGTACCAACTCTAATGAAAATGAATACATTAAAACTTGCCCTCGGCTAATATAATTAACAAAGAAAATTGTAAGTTAATTACAGTAATAATCTTAAACGACCAACACACCCATAACACACTAGCCGCTAAAAGTTCAATGTCAACTACTTTTTTTAGTTTCAAATAAAACTAAACACTTATATCAAAGACTAGCGATGTCCCGTGGTTATGCTTATGCAGTTTTTATGCTAAGTATTTCACAGAAACATATTTTTTTCCGGAAGTAATATATAGTCAGTTTTTTTGTTTTCATGAAAAATGACAATTTTATAATTCCAGTTCTACGATGGTTTGACAAAACTTATAGTAGGGCCTTTGTTGTTGTTGTTGTTGTCAGCCTGCACTGTCCCACTGCTGGGCAAAGGCCTCCCTTTGAGTAGGGCCTTTATGGTACAAAATTAAACCTATTTCGAGCTGTTTATTCCACTTGCCCCTTATGACCCATGTAAGATAAACTATTGTATTAAGTACCAAATTGAGCCACAAACTGCATGCAACAATTTTAAGACATTGGTTGTTCATGACACAATGAGTTAAAGTTAATGGATATTGCCCAGTTATAGGTATAGCTTATAAAATTATTTTTCTTTTTAAATTTTTACATTGCTTATCACTAAGTAGAACCATCTTAGTAATTATTACCTATACTTTCCAGTCATACGAAATTCTACGAAGATATTAAATACCTTAATAAAATTAGTTCAAATCATCAGTGAGTAATTGTCTCATTTTTGTGTTTAGGAGTGATAATAATAAACGATCTTGTACCGGAAATTTACCTGTTTTGTACACAAATACAATTTGTAAATAACATACTTAATTATCGGGAAAAATAACTAGGTAAAAAACCTTTTAGAAGCCTTTTCTTTCTCATTTCCTCGTTCAATTTCTCACAGGCAAAAACTTCCAACAGTCCTAATTCTCTGTAAGTTATCGCATGCAACCGTGCTAGTTTTGAGAAACTTGGTAGCTAGAGTTACGTCATGTTCCCACGACCCCGAGCTATGAGCTGTCCACGAAGCTCAGAAGACTCCAACTACGATGGAAGTGGTATAAGCGAGCGTAGTGTATGCTAATCATTAAGTGAAGGCTCGATCAGTTCAATATTAAAAGTGCCGGAAAGTGTTAGTATAAAATCTGTCTTTAATTTTAAATATTGGCAGACATTTTTTACACGTCATCTAGCCTCAATCTAAAATAAGTAATAGAATTGACTTGTACCTATCTGCTACCAGAAATGGTCTGATAACAAAAAAAAAGGTTGACCTTGCCTAAAACTCACCCCGGACACTCAATGTGTCAACAAAAATGTGTTCAAATACTAAAATATGAGCAAGATGAAACTATTTTTTAATTTCAATAAAGTTTAGAGGCAAATGAATAGAGAATATTATGGAGATAAAAAAATGTATGGAATGTTTCTATATTCCGTGAGCAAACCCGATCTCTTGTTATTTTACACAATTAGGCTCACAACATTCCACAAGTCTAGACTGCCTGAGGCAACTTGACAGTGAATACAAAGTAGGTACGTTGCAAAACTATCTAGGTTCTTCATAAAGTTTTGCTAGTCTTACAAACAAGTTAAAAATATGAAGGAATTGTATGATTTACATGATTACAAAGAATTATGTAAAAGATAGACAAGTAATTATTTTTTTTTGTGTATAAAACAAAATGAGCTGTTACAAAATAAAATGTCCATGTCATTTCACTTTACAATGTAACAAAGGCACGAAGCTGTAATTTATGTGGCAGCGAGGCAACCTTACCGCGGGCACATCTGGTTTCCTTCAACGAAGACTGAAACTTCCGAAAGCGTACCCACAATACCCAACCGAATGTTGCACAAGACAGATCGACCTTCGAACGCCTACTTGGATTTAATAGCAACATTGCCGCGCATCGGTTCGGTTTGCCGATATATTATTATCAGGGCTGGACTCTACGAAATTCCGAACGTATAAATATATTTATAAGAATACTTATTATTGTTTAATAGTACTTAAGTTAATAATAAATAGGTTGTATGATCTACGATCCACTCATTGATTTTCCTAAGTAGTACGTACTTATATAATAAAAAAATAAGAAATATTTTTACATTACATACTACTTCGGTGAGTACCTTTACACTTTTGGTATTTTATGTAAGTTGAATAATCAAGTTTTAAAAAAACGAAATGAGATTGTTACCTAATTAATATTCATGTTTCGCGACCAACTTGAACTGAGGTACCTATTTCGCATAAGTTACGTAATGGAAAAACTTTTTAAGTGCCCAAATCTAAAAGTCCCTAATAAATAACTGTTAGAGCAAGCTGTTACGCACGACCTGGCTTGTTCCTCGAACGAGGGTCAAAATACACGTCAGTAATTATTTAACTCCCATTTCTTTAAACATTGTGAACGGTTTTTGTAGGTAAGTAAGTACTTGCCTAATATTATTAAATAACTGATACCTGATTGCCAGGAACGCAAAGCAGGTAGTTGGATTAATTATTTTCATTACGATTGTGTTGTATGTGCTATAACTGAGTATTTGCAAAGAATAAGTATTGAGTTGCAAGAGAAAAATGCCGATGCTTTCGAAAAATAATAACAGCTCTTTTTTTAAATCAGAGCTAAGTATGTTGTTTCTAACAAGTAAGTTCTAAGTTAATAGTGCTTAGAATAAAGCTTGAATTATTGAAAAAGCTCTAAAAATAAGGTCAGCTTGCAAAAAGGTTATCGTAATAGCATCAAATTGTAGCGGAACTACAATTAAATTCTTTTAATTCTTTAATTATTTCTAAAAATGATACGACTAAAAATGAGCTTGTGAAATTTACGGCATTGATATTACAGGCACAATAAAAATCTTTTTATTACTTAAGTTTCTATTCTTGGCAGCATAGAATTTGAAAACTTACCAGTCAATCGGGATCCACTATCAGATGAGCACCGGAAGTTCCCTTTGAGTTACGGTCGGCCACTTCCGTTGGATGTATTTCCGGTATGTGCGCCGATTGCAATGGTCAGTAAATTGCCAAATGAATCATTGTTAATCAGCGGTTTTGTACTAAACCGTTTTAGGTTTTGGCTAACTGGATTTGATGTATTAGTTCCGTTTGATAAGAGTGAAATGAAGTTATAAAGAAAATATATCATAGGAGATAACGTTCTATGTAACAGCATACATTTATTTTACGTAAGCAGTACTTAGACAGGGAGAATTTTTAGACAGGCGCGATAAACTTTCCCGTGTAAAATCTGCTGTGACTTCCATTCGAGTAATCTACTCGTAGTAGGAGAGTAGGAGGTAAAATTACAAATCAGTTACGCTTTTGATAACACTTAAATTTTATGTAATAAAAAGTTTTTTGTTCGATAGATTGATATAGAATAAATAAATAAAGTAGGTTAATAAAATATAAGAAACCTAATTAAAACCGAATTAAAAATATTTCACGATTTGAGTGGGGTGTGAGGGAGGGGTGGCTGCATTCAATCACACCCAAGAGTACAAGTACAAGAGTAGTAGAGTTCTTTGTGATAGAGCTCGTCCGGGGAAGGACTACCACCATACCTATTTCTGCCGCCAAGCAGTAATGCTCGCATTACTGTGTTCCGGTTCGAAGGGTATGGTTTCCGGTGAAATTACAGGCACATGAGACTTACCATCTAAGGTCTCAGGGTGGTAACACGCAAGTGATATCTATGATGTTGCATGCGTACATAGGCTACGGTAACCGCTGACCATCAAGTGGGCCGTACGCTTGGTTACCACTTTAGTTGTATAAAAAAAAAAAAAAAAAAAAAAAAACACCCGAGTAGGGAATACATCACTGGTATTCTGTCAGGTATTTTAGTAGTTCCCACGTAAAGTTTTCATAATTCCGTAGATATACTAGGTATATCAATTACCATCGTCCCCGCGTTATTCCCTCAGCGAGTCAACTCGATTTGCATTCCAAAGCATCCGCTCCGAAACTCTATTATGATGTAAAAATTCATTTCTTTATCTACATGTACGGAATATTTAAGCTTTCATTAATGTTTGACTTTCTTTCCCCGATTCTGGGTTGAAACAAAACTCATAAATATGTAATGGCGGAGAGCGGGAATGCTAAGTTCTATCGTCTGCGTAAACAGGTCAACTCAAATTTTACGTTACGTTTATTTCAATATAAATTAATCTGTTTTTGAATTTTTATGTAGGGATATAAATGCAGTAACCAACTATTTAGAGAGTATCGCTTATCAAACTACTCTACTATTAGGTTTTAAGTTTTACATTTAGTCATATTCATGCTTTTCATTAATAAAAGTCTAAATAATCATTTTTAAGACAGGAAACTGGCCGGAACTTTTACTTTGTAAGCAGCAACTAAAGATTTTGATAATATTAGTAAATAATATGCATACTCAAATATATAATACTTTGGCTTGGATCCATATCAAAATACCTTAGGGTCAAGATGAAATTCTTTCTGTCTTAGAATCTGAGTAGGTATCTATCTATCACTATATTAAATTCTTTTTACATACCAGATGGCTACAGAGAGATTTATATTTAAAAGTACGATATTGTTTTAGCCTGAGTTAAGAAGAAAAATACCAGCTAAGGTATGAGATACAGTAAAATTTAATTTTGTTTCCACTGTTCTTTCAAAGCTTTTAAAAATACCTGGCATGTTAGAATTTCGAAAAAGTATAAATGTGATTTAATTAAATTACACCATCATATCATAGCATGATAAAAAAGGCAGTAAGCAGGTATTTTTTCAGTAGGCCACTTCTGTGATTCAGAGGGCAGGTAAGAGGGACCAACTTACCCGATTTTTCTGAAGTTGTTAGGCCATGACGGAAGCCTTCGAGCGACCTATTAACTCCGTCACCAGAGTCGGCTACTGAGTCATACCAACTTACTTACTTATTTTACTATGAACTATGGCAAAAATACAAATTCATTTGCATAACTTCAACTCTCATTCAGTATACTCAAACAAAAAGTTCACCTCACATCGCAAATGTAGGAAAACTTTTCAGTCACGTCCAAATAAAAAGTCACCCCTTCCGCTTGACCGCGGGTCCTCATAACTTGACTCGTCCAATAATATCGTCATATTTTTTCTAACATCGCGAAATTGGAATAAAAGGACGGAAGGGAAAGTTCCGCAGCGAAATTGCGGGGGTCGCTTGTACTTCACATAAATAATAGACGCAATCTGTGACTGGTAAGTCGAACGTGCCGTAACGCTCAGTTAATATTGAACATGTTTTGATGGCTAGTTTTGCTAGGACTAGTGGAGTAATGAATCAGGTTATAGGTATTAAAATATAGTTACATTTAGGTACTATCTCTTCATGACAGCCTTCTAATGTTCCCACTGGGCTCGGGCACTGGCCACGATTGGATCCAATTGGTGAAAAGAACATGGATTTCAAATTTTTTTTTGGCCTTGCGTTGTTATTCTTTATCGTATGAAAGCACTGATATCTTTGTAAATTATTAGTACCTACTCTCATACGGTTTATGAAATTTTCTACTTAATTTCAATTCATGTATTATAATAAATAAATATGTTTTTACTAATCTATCTAAGGTTATCTACTTAAATTATGATAAGGTAAATTAACAATTTATCTAATAACGTGACTTCTTTACCTAATTGATGTTATGTGCAGCACTATCAGAGCCAACTCTTGAAACAGATACATAAGTACGTATTAAAGTAATTAAAGTATCTGCATGTAAGTAGGTAGGTAAGTTGTTGTGGTAGGTTGCTGGCTATTTGGGTCCGATACAATAAAGTATCGTATGTAAATGCTAAGTTGCCTGCCTACATTATATATAAGGTGCACTTATCTTAGTTATCTTATTATTATTAATTTAATTAAACATTTACCTAAACTAGATGTAAACTCCCTTATCACTTGCTCAAACCTCAGTGGTTTTTTAGTGTTAGTTATAAGTTACTTTGTTATGTAAGTTTTTTATTACGATAAAAAAAAAAGTATAGTGTACTTGACTCGTAGACCAGACGCCATATCTTACTCGTATTGGAAGTCTGAATCCTTGTTGATAACTAAAGTATAATTCGTACAATACAAAAAATTAATAATTAAAATGATACCCCACGCATCCCCTTCAGCACATCATTTTGCTGCGATTTACCTGGAAATAAACAGGCACTGCTATATTTCCCCCTTCAAGTCACTGAAAATAATATTGTCGGTTGTCGATTACCGTAAATAAGTTAGGAGACAGTCAGTTGTGTGACAGTGCGGTCCGCCCATTCACTGTCTATGGGTAATGAGACGCCTGTGATGCGCCCCTTGCAACTACCGATACCGTGCAAGGTTCTTTCTGCTGAGTTGGCAGAATTTACCTTCATGATGATTTAGAGTGATCACTTTTGGTTCACAACGTGAATGGGTTTTATCAACCTATCTATATTATAGGCCTTTGAGCGGCTTAAAACTCTTTCACCAGAGATGGCTACTAACATACGAACTTACCTACTTATTTTTTAACCTATTTGTGTGAAAACTTCACCGGTGCTTACTAGAAAACTGCTCTCTCAGTTCTGCGATGTGTGTCTGTGGGTTCGATTTCCATCCAGGACAATCATTTGTGCGATAAACATACAAGTAGATGTTTTTTCTTTGTCTAGGTGTTTTCATTTTAAAAGTGTGTATTTACAAACATAAATTTAAACAAGTACTCAAAGTATCAAAGCTTTGCTTAATTTGGAGCTAAATGACGTTGTGTAAAATGTCCGCTAGTATTTATTATTTGTTTGTTAAAGCATAAAACAGCCGCAAGTTAACACCATGATAATGTGTTACCTACACGTATCTCTGTAAGTACCTCCTAGGGGTCAAAGGTCAAACAGAATTATAAATCATCGCACGCTGTGGGCTGACGTGCTTATAATATTCATACGGGTAAGTATCGTGTTCATAATGTCTGAAGTAGGTCATACGAGATTTTTTGCCTGTTGTGTTTGACTTATATTAAAATTTATATAGTATAACTAAACAGCATGCTACTGTGTAAATGTAGGAACTTATTATGCAACTTAAAATTATTTAAATAGCAAAAAACCGCAGGTTAAAAATAAACTTCATCATGACAGCCTTCTAATGTTCCCACTGCTGGGACACTGGCCTACTCTCAGGCGAGAGTTATGAAAAAAAAAAAACTTACTGGCTTTTATTATTTATTATTATTTATAAATTATTTCACTTATTCAATGCAAAATAATTATCAATGTACTACGATTTAAACCTGCCTGCGTTTTCAGCAAATGCTTTGAACTCGTATTGAAAGTCATTACTTTTCAGTTATCAACCCAAAACAAAGACTTTGCATAGATTAAATCATGTAAAAATTATTGTAAAAACAAAATGAACTTTATTTTTAAACAATAGAGAGATCCTTATATATTTTTGTTACCTTTCTGTATTCCCTGATAACAGGTCGGGTACAGTCGAGCGCACTGTGCGCTCGTATGTTTGTCCACGTGTGAGCTCCCACGGGCTACTGTTATTCAGCATTATGTTAATTTTGTGCACATAATACAATGTATAAATGTACCCGAGTTTTGTGCGTGACGGTACAAACGCGCGAGTTGAGGAACATCATCATTCAACATATTAATTTTGTGTCAAGTATGCAGCTGATACGCACACGCATTTACACATTGCGGCTTTATCTAAATTTTATTTCTGCACAATTTTTTATGACCACCAAGACACAGAGGTAATAACCAAGACAAGTAAGGTAATGTCTGCAAGATTATTCTAACAATATAACTTTACATTTAAAGCAAGTCGGTAGTCGCTCAATTATAAATAATTATATAAGATGCGGACAGAAAAACTGGATAAAACTAGACTAGACTAAAAAAATATTGTATATTAACTTACATTGTTCAAGTTAGGAATAAGTTTTAAGCCTCTTGTTTTAAATACTGAGTTCCACCGATAATTCGGAACCGGAAGACCAGTCTCATGCAAGAACCTTAGATGCATGCATGCAAGCATTTTATACTTATTAATTAGCTACTGTTGAGTTTTAAAAATATATAAACAATACAAAACATATTATAATTAATTTCCACAGGGTTTTCAAGCCAAAACACTTTCTTGAGTGCAAAAACCATGCTAACCTAGCATGCACCACTAATTGACAGGCACTCTGTATTGCTTTTACATAAACCATCGATTTATGATGAGATGAATGGAAGCGTCATCCGAGGTAGGGTTTCAGACGTCATTGTTTTCTCTACCCTCGCCACGAGGCTTTTGTTATTTCAGCCTTACCTTCAAACAATGGGACCTCATGGAGAACAATAGCGTAATTATAAAGTGCGCCTTTCTTAGATTATCTCTTTTTTTCGCCAATCGTTTTTAAAAGCGGATGGTGTTCCACGGTTAGTCGAATAATCATTTTCATTCATTAATTTTTTAACAAAAATTGTTACGTTATTGAACACAATTAGTATATTAATTCGTTTGTCAGTGGTTAACTTTGGTGACAAAGTTAATAGGCCGTTCAAAGACTTCCTACACTTTGTACACCGAATAGTATGAGGGCGTAGATTATCTGATTAATTAACTAAAATGATAGAAAGCACCTTATTTTGCGTCTGGTTTGTACAGATACCATATTTGTAACAATAGTTAGTCATAAGCGACGCGGTGGCAGAGCGACGCAGAGAAAACCATTCATGTTTTGGTACCTACTAAAAAACTGCTTATACTAGAAGTTGATGAGAAAAATATATTCTTTATACCCCCTAGTAAATTCATGTATAATGTTAACGTCCTTCAAGAAAGTCTTTGACTAAAGCATAGAATCACTGTTTCTTTACCTCTATTAGAATGAAAATAGCTATGAAAATCAATCGCATCGCAAGGGTCATCAACCTGTGATTGCTTCGTGGGTAAGTTTTAATACAAAGCCACTTGTTCTTCAATTACCAAGTCATTGCTCTATAATTTGCAGTTTTTATAATAAGAACGTTTTTCTTTGATCGATTTGCTATTGCTGATTATAGACTTTCAGTTTGAAGACTTAGCGATTGAATTACTGTTTTCCTACAAATAGTAGTATCGTTCCAAAATGTTAAGACCGACAAATGAATATCTACTTTATATCAATAGCCGTTTGTTCTATTTTCATTTATTGACACTGAGCACTGACAAGTCGTTTGATGCTTCTTAGATAGGCGAAGCACATCACGATAAATAATTTAATGATAATATACCATAATATGTCAAAAAAATAATATTTGTATTCGTTTCAATTATCATCCATATCGTACAATTTCAAGTAAAACATCTCATGAAAACTTTGATAACATCACAAAGTAGCTACCTAATAAAGTGGTTCCATTCAATAAACAAGGCGACTTGTTGAGCCCTCTTTTACGGTTGGAAACATTTGACTTTGTACTTTAATATTTTAATTACTTTCGTCTTCAAACTTTGAACTGTATTATAAATATCTAAATATATAAAGTTATTGCGTTACTGACTGACTGACATTCAACACACAATTAGATAATATATTCCAGTAATTTTCAGTCCTTTCATTAGGTTTAAGGGGTGCACTAAAAAAAAATGAGAGTAAATAGTCTTCCGCTTTTTTTAAATAGAGGTGGGGCAGTACACTACTAAAAATTATATAAAAAAATAAGATTATTTAAGTGTGCAATAATAACTTTTTATGTGTAAATGTTTTTCTCACCTTAATAACGTTGCTTTAAATATTTGCGACAACAGAAACTCGGTCTTTTTACATGCATTCGTGGCGAAATATTAATATCACTTTTTCGTGAACATTATCCACTCGACTAGTTCCTCAAAGATAGTTTTTCATCTCAGACATAATGCTCGATTAACACTCCATAACGGTCAACCGGATGTGAGGACGCCACGTTGGCGTTGAGATAGCGGAAATATATCGCCGGAAGTGGCTGGCCATTATTCAGGAAAGGAGGTCCGCTGTCGTTTATAAGAGCTTATTATTTCGATGATACCTTATGTGTACAGTTTGCTAATTATTAATAGCATAAAATATAATTTTAAATATGTAAAATAAGGAAAGATAATTATATATGTATACTTATTACATTGAAAATTTATAGTTCCTCTAAAACTACTGTAAAAACGGCAAATATACACAATAACGTAGTGTATCTATAGCTTCTAACTAACTCATAAAGTCACCTTTAAAGTCACAATCCTAAGACAAAGTTTATAAAATGTTTAGATAATAAAAGTTTTTTTCTGCCCTAGGAATAGTTAATGACTTAGAAAGTAATACATACTGGTGGTAGGACTCTTCAGCAAGGGTCCGTCTTGGTGGGTACCACCGCAGTGTCAGATATTTTACCTCCAAGCAGTAGTGTGCAAGCATTACTGTGTTTAGGTTTGAAGGGCACTGTAGCAAGTGGAATTACTGGACGAAAGAGACTTAACAACAATGTCTCGGGGTGAAAAGCGCAGTGCAGTGCCACACAAACACTTATAAACTTTAAGCTTTGGGTTGTAGCTGTAATAGTCAGGCGTGGTGCTTAACATCAGGTGGGCACCTTGATTGTTTTATCACTTTCTGACATTAAAAAAAAAACATTTTACCCATTTCATTTAAATTTTACAGCATGCGGTCCAAGTCACGAAAGTATGGCATACAACCAACCTTAAAGTTAAGCAATTGTACTTACCACATTGACCACAGTGCAAAAAAAAAATTTGATTTGTAGTTAAGACGCAATCCAAGTAAATGGCGCTTGAGAGTATGAAATTAAATAAAAAGTATTTTGTTTGACAGATTGATGAACAGGGCTACAAAACATGCTGTACTTATTCATGTACGTTTTTTTTTTAACAAAAATAGATAGATACATAAATAATTAGTACATAGATTTGTAATTTACTACCATTGATCGGTATCTCACCGCTGCATTAGATGGATTGCACCGATAGTTGCGTTACCACCCTTGAGACTAATAGTTCGTGTCACGTGACCGCCACGTGCCGATATAACCTCTAATGTATTACACGATTCAAGATGTAGAGATTTGAGTACTTTATCTGACAAATTGGGATCTAAAAAATACTGATGTCTCCAAACATACTTAGATGATGAGACGACACAAAAGCTTATAATAAACTAAAATACAAATAATTGACCAAGCGAGCGAAGCGTCTCAGTTTCGAGATTGGCCAAAAATGCTTTTGGATGTCAGTTTGTCCGGTCTTTTTGTTCTTGCATACGTACTTACATTTTTCAACCAATCTGGTTGAAACTTGGTTCTATGACTTTATGATAATTGATTGTCGTCGGGGATTTTTGATAGGGGGCGTACTTTCTCTAAAAAAAGATAAAAAGGGGGCTGCTGAATATCTCCGCCTAATGTGATTTGATTTCGATGATTTTTATTTTATTTAAAAGGTAAGTATTAACTTTAAGTATGTCTGATATTTGGTGAAGATCTGATGAGGATCTTCAGCGTGATGAGCAAATTAGTTCCTCAAAATGCAATATATTGCTCATTTTCAAAGCTCACTTTACAAGTTGTGTGTGCTTGCGAGGTCTACTGTTCGGAAAACTGCTAGTCGTATATATTACACTGTTTACTTGTTATGTTCTCCCTGGTTCTTGCTAAGGCAAATGAAGTACCTTCTTTTTAATTCACAGTACCTAAAAATAAACAAATTACTTCCCATCACGATATCTCTTAGTACTGCAATGAATGAAAACAGTCCATTAATTTTCGTGAATCGCAATACAGCACATTGTTGACACTGTGGTGTTATTTATCAACCCCGGATCAGAGATTGATTGATAAATAAGCTAAAAAGCCGTAGAGGGTGGTATAATTGAGCAAATTTCCTCACGTTGTATGCAGGGTGCTTACGTATTTTCCAAAAAGAAGTACACACGGTTGATCAGTTTGTTTAGCAAGCTTTTGGTCTCTATTATATAATTATTTCACTGTGCAGGGCAATAAGGCTTTATTCTTGATCACCTGAGTTATTTTGACTAAGTAGGCTGTCACAAGCGAAATGTATAATTTACATTTTGAACTTTTAGAGATCACCTCAAATTATTGTCATAAACATAAAACTATGTTATTGTGGTATATAAGTCTACAATAATAAAATTGAAATGCAATCCAAAGCATGGCACTCACAAATAGTTCATGTATTTGACGACCTGAACACAACCTTTAAAGATTCTTTGCACAATGTACTGACGCTACTCTAAAATAATTAGGTTTGTTCGTCAAAAAAGTACAGCCGTGTGTATCACGCATTAGGGTGTTCATCGTAGCATGTGACATATCTCAAATTAATTCATGTTTTGTCATTCCCTCACCAGTTTAATGACGTAGCACTACTAACACTAGTGGATGCCTTGATACGCAAGATATTGTGAACGTGAAGCGTGCTCGCGATAAATGGCAAAAACACGGGTTTGCTCTTACTGGACGTAGGCGCGGGCTTCACAAAAACCAATTTTTGGAAGGGTGCTATTGAAACGCACCCTTTATGTGTAAAAAACGGATATCCTTTGATTAATATTTTTAGCCTGTACGTGGTAGCGCTGTTGACAGTTTTGAGAGGGTTGGTTTAACACTTTTAAACTTTCGAAACTCCTCCCTTTTTACTGACACTAACATTAACAAGAGTGGGTAAATATGTATGTATTATATTATGTACCATACAAATCACCAATTTCATAATCAATTCATATTTTATGCGTAATTAATTCGGTTTGTGGTTTTTAATCAAGCGGAACCCATTGAAAATGCGCGGTCAACGGTCATGCATTCATTTAAAACAACTATTTTATTTATCAACTGTAAATCAAATCGTTTCGGAAAGTTATTCTCAACAATTAATTTTGGCATTTTAAAAAAAAAATGCATTACCACAACATAATTTAATTTTTTTACAAGTTTTATTCCACTTGTCCCAAATTTTTTTTTTTTATACCACCTAAGTGGCAATCAAGCGTACGACCCACTTGATAGTAAACGATTACCGTAGCCTATTAGTACGAGCTAGCTAGCTACCTAGCTCAATATTAAGTAAAGGTAAATAAACAATATTGATTATGTTTTTTACACAGCCTATTATTATTTTTATTGAAATTTTTTTTATACAACTGAAGTGGCAACCAAGCGTACGGCCCACAAGATGGTAAGCGGTTACCGCAGCCTATCGACGCTTGCAATACCAGAGGTATCACTCGCGGGTTGCCACCTTTAGGCATAGATCAAAAGCCTCATGTGCCAGTAATTTCACCGGAAACCTTCACACCGGAACACAGCAATGCGAGCATTACTGCTTTGCGGCAGATATAGGTATGGTGGTAGTACTTCCCCGGACGAGCTCTATCACAAAGAACTCTACTACTCTTACACTAGAAAGAATATTTAAATAATTTAACTAGAGATAACATATTTTATTTAATTTGATTAGACGACGGAACTGTAAGATAGCCCACCTGATGTGAAGTTTCTATATAGCCACTTCTATATATAGCCATTACTCTCTGTCATCACCACGTCTTAAAAATCTTTAAAAATAATATTAGATTTTATAAATAGTTTTGTTATTTATAACTGAAATCATTTATGTGCTTTCACTCCACACTTTTACAAATTTTATTCAAACGAAAGTTTCTGGCAATTGATAACCATAAAAGATACCTTTATATGAATATGTTCTCAACTTTTGTAAGATTTATTAAAGATATTACTGGGAAATGGGAAAGCGTTATTCAAGCGCAGGTGTGCTGACGATTTGCTAACTCGCCATATTTTTCTGAGAAGTGAGTTAGATACGTTTTGTGAATACTGTGTAATGTATTACACGAAATTTCTTATACAGCGGTAAATTATTCGAAGGTTTTATTAGGCGTTTGTTACCAAAAAGAAACTTTATATCTAAAGCTTTTATTTTCCACTGAAGTTGGTTTTACTTCTTACGTCATTTCTTGACTGGTATCCTCACCATGAAAAATAAGCGATGAAGATAGTTGGTTATTTGCTTTTTTTAAGGTGTCACCTAATTAAAATATTAGCTGAGTTTTATATTGCAATTTTTAATTACCTTTTTATAAGATGAAAAAACAGACGAAAAATCTCTAGTACTATTCCGCTTAACCTTTTAACTGATGAGGTCACACAGTTACCACAGTTAACCTCAAAAGGAAAAATATCGACACGTGTTTCATCCCTCCACGGGACATCCTCAGTAATGGATTTCCGCAAAGTAACGCCTGAATCTATCAATTACCTTTTTATACTTAATAGGTTTTATTTTTTTATATTTATCAACTAGCAGCTTGTTTACTAATAAATAGGTTATTTTCTTTAGAGTTTTTATAAATAAATAATCAGAAATTAAAACGAGAAGAATATTGCTTGGTTATAGAGTCACCTTAAAACAAAACTTAACGAAAATTACTTTATAATTCCACTACTCCCAACAGATTTTAATGCTAAAACTCTACTCTACAGCAAAGTGCCTGCTAATGAGAATATAAATGAAACGAGTACAAAAGCGAATAAGCAGAGTTGAAACAAAAACGTAACACAAGCACTTCTTAATAGCCAATATGCGAAGCCGAAATTGCTTTCGTAACGTTGTTTTCCTGTAACTAATACTGGAGTAATCCTATTATAGCGAGCTTCTATTACTCTATCGATGGTTCGATGCTTATTTCTTTCTAACTACCTACTCTGTTGAGTTTAATTACAAAAGAGCTTTATATATCTAATTAAGTAAAATTTTTGCGTTACTGACTGACTGACAACCAGTGCATAGGCTAAACCGTGAGTCTTAGGAGCTTTATATTTAGGTATGTTTTACGATATTAAACCTAAACGCAGACAAACTTGCAGGGCGTTCCACAATTGTGGATGTGGATGACATAATTAGGTGTTTTTTGAGTACCGCATGCAAAGGTAAGAAAATAGCCCTTTGGTAATGGCCCTTCCATGACAAAACCTTTGAAGTAAATTAAATAAAGTTTTAATTGGCCTGCTGTAGTAACACAAAATTAAATGAAGCCAATGAAATAATTTGTAAAAGTGTTTATCCCTACAAACACTTTTACATCCCTAGTAACCCTTTACTAGGGTATTTTTGCACAAACAGTTTTGTATATTAGTCGTTATTTCAATTAAATAATCCGACAGAATAGAAAGAATTTCTATTTAGATATGTTTCACACAGTATTCTTTAAATGCACATAAACAAAGTCGGGCACCAAATAAATTATAAACGTTGTTCATGATCTACAAACAATATATCAGAATTATGCTATAACATTTTAAGTCTATAATGATATTGATTCTGTTGTAGCATGATTGATTTCAAAAAAATTTTATTAAAAAACAATGAAAAAAACCTTGACGAAAAAGTATAGCAACCGTTTTCGTTTTATTGGCGTTTAGTGAAAAATGTTTTTGTATGTGTGTATTACCCTCTAGCTTCCTCAATGTTGTTTTTAACCAAGTCTCATTAAGAACTGTTAGGCCCGGCGCCCATTATCGGCATCGGCAAGGAAAAGGATCCTTCGGCATCCTACATGCAAGCGCACACTGTCGGAAACTATATGCTTTGGCATGCTGCAACGTTCTTAGGGATGACGAGGCGTCCTTAAGCATGCCGCACCGTCCTGTAGCCAACCGTGCCCAAGCGTCTCAATATCGTATTTCTCGTCATAACATAATCTGCGTATACTCATGTCGCAAACTATTGCAAGAAGATTAACTTGATTTTGTGTCTGAATTTTTTATAATCTGTAGGCACTTAAGTATGTCTAATACCAATTTGTCCTGAAATATATATTTTTTCATACAAATCGCAATACTGAAGGAATCCTCAAAATGCCAAGGAATTAGTCATCAAAAGTTACGGAAGTTTCACTACAAGTCAAATAATATATTTGGGTACGTGGGTACCACGTCTCGAAGCCACGTCTAGCGTTCATTCTCAGTATTCTCGTTTCACTAATGGCACGACATCGTGTCTTCGACTTCCTTTTTTTAACAATTCAATTCGTTCTTTGGAACTGTTCGTTCAACGACTGCTCTTTTACATAGAAATGTACTTTCAAAGTTGGAGGGACGCCGTTTCTAAACTAAAAGTTCTTTACGTTTGTTGTTGGATGGTAATAAGGAGGATTAAATTATAGCATAGACTTTCTCTTTAGCTAATTTCCTTTTGTCTCTTATTCAAGTTTGTATAAGTTTTGTCATCATCTTAATTATCAGCCAGCTAAATAAATGTCCACTGTTGGACATAGACCAGAAAAAACTGCATAAGAACCGATCTCGAGTCTTCAAAAACTTACTAGTGGAACTTCCCGCGACTTTGTCCGTGCTAAGGTTGCTCTAGGAGTTGAATTTCGAGAATTTATTTCTTTGTGCACCCCTACACCTTAAAAGAAATGCATTCTCCAAGTTTCGTGTTTCATGTTTCAAGTTTTCTATTACTTATGGTTTAGGCTGTAAGTTGATCTGTTATTCAGTCACGAAAGCATTTTATACATATTATTATTATTACGAGTTTTTGTTTGCAGTAAATGAAAAAAAGGCAAATTGAGTCATATTTTTTTTTAATAATACACCTTTGAGCTTCGTTTAAAGTTTATCAATAAAAAAAAACAGCAGTTTAATGGCATAGTAATATTCATTTATTTGGCGTCTGCTAATATTGAATACTTCGGCTACTGTTTCTAATAAAACCATTTGCTAAATATAATCCTGGTTCTATAAAAAAATTATATAAACATAGCGACACAATATAGTGAAACTATTCAAAACATATCTTATTTTTATGACTATAAATCTTTGTATAACTAATGCAAAAAAAACATTGAACAAACAGCGGCACAAACACTAGGAGGTATTTGCGTAGGCTCAGGCTTCGATGCTACATCTTCAAATACAACATTCCATAACTGAATATTCAAAGCTTACAATTTCAATATTAAATTCTTGCTGCGATATTCTTCGGTCTATCATTCAAACCGCTATTTCAAGAAGCTTGATATTTTATTACATCTAAAATTGGTTTCTATTTTGTTTCAGAAAATAGTTTATTCGCTTCCAATATACTAGATAGATAGATAGATGTGAATTTATCAATGTTTTTAAATAAATAAAATTTTGTGTTTGGTGCACTTTTTGCACATTGTAGGGTTTCGGAAATAATTCATAAAATTGCAACTAAGCTTGCTCTACCAATCATCATCATCATCATCATCATCAAATTAGCCAATAGACGTCTATTAGCATAGGCCTCCACTAAAGAGTGCCATGACGACTGATCTTGAGCCTTTATCACCACCCGACTTTCTCTAAGTGGAGACCAGTCCTATACTTCACTTTTTAGTTCGCGGTTGCCTTTCGAGAACCTTTATCCAAACTGATGAATTAACTGATATGATAACCAGCGGTTATCTTATCAGTTCTGCGAGCTCCAGTAAAGACTGTTAAATTGTAATACATTAAGGTTGTCTTTTTAGTGGTCATCTAATGAAATCAGCCTTTGAAGTTATGTTACTTATCATCCCCTAGTTTTATATTTATCTTATCAGCATGACCCTACTTGTGGTTCTCCAAAACCGAAAATTCTCAGAATCGTACTGTAACCATCCCGGAATATAACGTTCAGGACGAAATGTAAATACGCGGTGATATGAATATAAATGTGTTATAAGTAAATGGCATACGTGGCCGTCGATATGGGGAAGCAACTTGACTGTAGGGGAGGCATATGGCTGGGAAATCTGATGGCGGACACGTAAATTTAGGTAACCGTAAGAATGGCTATGTCCTGAATATATTATACCCAACAGTTTTATAAATAAATCTCCCGTGTCGCACTTGTAACCTAAATTCAACTTTTAGTCAACCTCCTGCCAACTTAACATTATGTTCCTAGTAAAATGAAGAGTAACATAATGCCTATTAGTAATGAAAATTAGTAGAACCGTATCACGAGTAAAATATCGCTACCGACCAGTAGTCCAACAGCTTATAAGCTCTCGTGCAAAGACATTGATTTAGTCTGATCTCCCGTGGTTCGTTCGTTCGTTCGTATGAGTCAGTGGCCAACTCTGGTGACAGAATAATAATAATGTAATACTGCCAGACCATATGGTAGTCATCATGATCAACCATCTTTATACTACTGTTGGGACTTAAAGCATTGCTCTAATCTAGAGCGAATGTGTTTTGGTCATCATAACCCCTCACACTGCGGATTGGTGGATGATAAATTTAGAATTATAAGTTTGACATGCCGGTTTCTGCTATACCGTTTCGAGAGCATTGTCATTGTACACATAACAACAAAGCCTGTACCAAAAAAATTAACAGCGTCTAGTGTGTACATACATTTTACAAATATAAAAATCTGACGACCAATTTCGAACCCACGACCTTAGGATTAATAAGGGTACCAAATACACCGCCAGTGTTTTTCATAGTAAGTTGCATGAGCAAAAAACGATGCTTGTGATACTACGAGTACTATTTTATTATACCAATCGGTAGTATCACGAGGAAGTACCGGTAAAACTCGGTATACTAAGAACATCATAGCTTTTAGAAAACATATGGGTACACGCAGCAAGGAAGTAAAAGCAGTAACAGTATTTCCCACTGCAAAGCAAAGCCGCTTTTTATTAGGAACTAGTGTGTGCGATAGTACTAAGTACAGTTAATGTGCTGAATATGCAAATAGTTGTTATGTATTCAAGCTTTTCTTGTAAATATCTAGTCTGTGAGCTACTACTCGTCTTGTTCTTTATTGCTTACGTATAATGTGTTTATGGCAGTAGATTGATAAAGTAGTTGTTTAGAGTGAATTTATATAAACGTTACATGTTACTAAAACTAACAACTTAATTTGTAGGTATAACTATGCCTTCTGCGCTGAATGATGTAGATTTCGATTCCCACATACCGGCAAATTTGTGTGAAAACATGGTTGTTTGATGGTAAACGGTTATCGTAGCTTATGTACGCTTGCAACATCAGATAACACTTGCGTGTTGCCACCCTGAGACGTAGATCTAAAGTTTCATGTGCCTGTAACTTCACCGGAAACCATATTATTCGAACCGGTACTCAGCAATGCAATGGTGTTATAATTTAGTGTATTTAGGTAGGTAGTGTATTTAAAACAATTCATTCTATCGGTCGGAGTAGCTATTTTTTATTTTGTTTTTTTTCAGTTGCAATCTCACGTAGAAACACGCATATCTCGAGATACATGCACGCGTCGCTCGAGTCTCGCAGTGAATATGCATATTGTCTGCCGCAAGGAGTTGAGAGCACTCCACTCGCGTACAATGGGCGCGGCGTAATTTCGAGTTTTTATAGCCTTGTTGCAAACCTCCCTGCTAGACTTGGTTTTGCTACAGTCTGTTTATTAATACGAACTATTGTTATTATTTTTAAAGAGCTTTTTAGTACAAAGTTAGGGCTTTATTCAGAATAGTACAACAAACCTCTGCTACCTTGCTAGCTGATGTATCTTTCAAACCTGTCATCATTTTTGTTCATGAACATTCAAATTACAGGCCAAGAAAATACTTAGCTAACCGCTAAAGTGATAAGATATTTAGGTTGTTGTTAGTGGATTCGATATTATTTTGTGCTGCCCACTTTTCTTAGCTAATCATTTATTAATGAACACCTTGAACCACGAACCTCCTTACTACGAGTATTTACCGTTGAAGAGTTTCATGGAGCACTATCTGACTTCATCTTCACATCTCTGTAATAATAGTTTAAAATAAACTTTGCCATACTTTTATAACATAATATGCACAACGCTACAATATTATTTACACAGGATTAGTTAATTGTTTGATAGTATCTTTATAAATACCTTCTGCGTGCGGTCTATTGTACAAATTAATGTAACCCATACCGGAATTTGCTATTTACGCTACGTGCAAAATAGTCTACGAAGTCGTGCTTGGTGAAACATATTTTCATTGTTGTATGTGTGGCCACTATAAGGTATGACAATTTTAAAATGTTCTTTACCTTCATGACGACTTCAATGGCGCATAGCGCGGTGGCCGAGAACCGGGGTAAGAAGTGGGAGGCTGCGGGTTTGGTTCCCACTGCGGGATAATTGTTTGCTTGATCTGTCAATAACCATTCCGAGTCTGGGTGTTTTACCGTGGTACTCGTTTCTGATATCCATTCACAAGGAGTCCTAGTCAGACACAACACAGAAGCCTTCGGGCGGCCTAATAGCTCTGAGAGAGAAGAACGTTATCATTATCCATGTATGTGGGACTGTTTGTGTGCTATGTTATTCATTCACATAACTACTTACTAAGGAGGCAAGAGTCAAGTAAACAAGCTAGTAGAATAAAGCGGAGCGCAAGAGTGGTTGATTCTTTGTTTTATTCAGTTTTGAAAAAAAAATGCAAATACTAGCAGCAATTGCGCATAACTTTATTCAAACCAACAACCTCAGTTCTTGTTGTATTACGTACTATAGTTCTTGTTGGTTACGTTAAGATAAACTCACTGTTGAATTCACCTAGTTTCCTAGCTTTCAAACCGCTGATCCCGTGGCCTCGTTTCAAAGCAGTGCGAACTTAGAGACGTGGTTGAAATAGCAAAGCGTGCTTGCAGCGATACCAACATATTTAATTATAGCTTGTAGTGTACATGCAGCTTTTTAACGTAATTGCCTGTAGTGGAGTCAGCTCCGATTCGCTGGGTCACCTCGGGAGTCAGGTTTATAATTTGCATTTTGTGGGCAAGAATTTTGTTTTAGCAAATAATTTTCTATTTTTTGAAGATACCTAAGTGTAATTCATTAGCAGTAACTAAAAGCAAATAATTCTGTTGTATTTAATGGTTTTTAATGGTTTTGCATTAGGATTGTCCATATCCTTATCCATTTAGTACTAAATATTTTTTTACATCTCCACCTTCAGACTTCGTTATACGAGTACGTTTGCTGTGATTTTGTTTTTATTTTTCTTTTAGCCATTTTGTCGGTGACCATATTGTCTTTGGTTGGTGTCGTCTTCCGCAGGCATAACCACTAATTCAGTGAGTATAGATCTCCTGTTTTCACTAATGAAATAAACTTTCAGGTATAAAGTAAGCTATTAATATTCATACAGCGAACCTCCCCGGCTCCTGTAAATGTTTTATTCGTTAACGACTGTAGACGGATTACCGTAATCATGTCACGTCGTGTGTACGAGTATTGAAATTAATTCTCGGTAATCAATTCCTGCTCCGTAATTAAATTGTTGTACATTTTTTATTTGTGGGTACCTTTGTGAAGGGCTGAGATTGAGTTATTTGTAGGTCCGGTTCACACCTGGAGTTTTGAAGATTTTCACCCGAAGACGTAGTAAGTTCGTATGAGTCAGTGGCCAACTCTGGTGATGAAGTTAACAAGACGCCTGAGGCCCTCCGTCATGGCCATTTTTGTAAAGTAGTGACCGTCACTTTATTGAGCACCATGTGGTACAATAACTACGAGTAATTAGTTAACTTTTAACTCGTAAAAAAATTGGATCACATTTGGCACCACTTTTTTCAGAGTAGTTAACTTTCATTATGCTATGAGACAAAAACGTCATCATGGTCTATTAAAAGCTACGAAAAATTCTATTACGGAAGAATACTAAAGAATCAAGTTTTTTTTGCACATCTTTCCAATCCTAAAATAATTACAGTGACATTTCATTTGTCGTATCTTGATGCTCATTTCAGTAATATACACCCATTATTTCATCCAGTCGGACGGGATTATCTGCAAGGGACGTTTCCCTGTCTCCGGGATTCAGCGTCTGTACTCTGCAGGCTTAAATTTTCATTATGTTTATTGGATAATTCGCCGAGTGAAGCTTCGAGATAGAGGAGCTTTTCGATGCAACACTGAGCATTTTGTCAACGCTCACTATCACTTCCTATACAGCCGCAGACAAATTAATCTTGTTTTGTCGAGTGAATTAAACAATTGAGGCTTTGGTGGAGACAGCTTGTGCAATGTCAGCAAGATTAGGTTAGGCTTGTAAGTATAGCAAAATTATGGCATAGTCAGCCAAAGAAGCCACAACTAAAAGAAGTCTGTAAATAAATAAAGTACTCGGAGAAAGTCACAGTAAAAAATCTTAAAAAATAAAGATGAATAATGGCCGAAAAACACATAAAAGCGATGTACCAATAGCGTTTAAAATGTGTTTTGGTTTTTCGTAATATTATATCAATGTTTTCATCTAGTTTAATATACTTGGTGGTAGGACTCTTCAGCAAGAGTTCGTCTTGGTGGGTACCACCGCAGTATCAGATATTTTACCTCCAAGCAGCAGTGTGCAAGCATTACTGTGTTTAGATTTGAAGGGCACTGTAGCAAGTGAAATTACTGGGCGAAACAGACTTAACAACAATGTCTCGGTGTGATAAGCAGTGCAGTGCCACGCAAACACTTGAAAACTTTAAGCTTTGGGTGGCACTGCGTCTGTAATAGTCAGGCGTGGTGCTTAACATCAGGTAGGCGCCTTGATTGTCTTGTCACTGCTGACATAAAAAAAAAGCTAGTATCCACCACATTGCGTCCACATTGTGTATTAGGTACAAACCAAATTACTCGCTTTAGACAAGAGTCACACTGGTTGTGATCCAGTCATGATTTAGGATCGTCATCGTTTGACGTCAACGTCGTCGTCGTTCTTAACTCAGGTGTCTAATTATGACAGAATCATCTCAGAATAATGACTAGACCGATTTAACATTATCTTGACATTAGGTACTCTAAAAATTGGTAGAGTCGCTGTTATAGCTGGCGTGTGTGAAGTGGCGAGTTGGAAACGATCTCAACTCACAGCAAACCAAAAGTTTAGTGTGTGATTTGATGATAGATAACAGTCATTATATAAAGTAGCATACTTAATAGAAATTGGCAAGTGAAAAAGCATCCTAAGAACGTTATTTATATTTTTGTATTTGTCTCGACATTATCGATAAAAACAAAGGCAAAGTGACGAAACGGAACATCAAATCACTTCAGCTCCTTCAAGTAGCATTTTAATAAAACAGTTTTACACTCGGCTGTCTCTGAAAGAGGAAATTATTCCGTTTTGTGTATCAAATCCCCTTTATTGAATGACGGAAATAAACGAATGGAGTTTTCGCGTGTTAGGTATTTAATTTCAAAAAGGTTTGGGATAAACCAGTTTAAGGAATGCTGTCAACACCTAAGTACCTACTACACAGTAGTTTTTAAGTTCTTTTGCTTCCAAAAAATTACAGATAAGGCTTCACGTGCTTACATTGTGATGTCTGTACGAAACGTTATTTATTATTTGATTTGATTTTTAAGTTTACACATGCAATGGTTATGTGATATCGTTAATTTAAGATTTCAAGATTTATGTTATGCAGCGAGCAATCAACCCGTTTTTCTAGCATTTTATAGCCGACTGCTCATCCGCTAAACTACAAGATCATCAAACGTAAAGTTCCAAGACATTTTTGATTAATATATCTTGAAAAACATTCCAACAGTTCGTGTTTTCGAGTGGGTAAAGTAACAAATAAAATTATGGTATAACCATACGAAGGTTTCTAAATGGCTAGATAAAACGCAAGATTTGGTAACTGGCACACACATAACGTGTTATGGGCAATTTGCTGTGATAAAATATCTTCTTAAACAGCCATAAGGTCGCAGATGTTCTGAGTATTTTAGTAAATGAGCCCAACGTTTTGGATTGAAAGAGTTACGAACTGCAGTCGTTAGTTTGGATGCGGCAACAGACTTATCACATGAAATAATGTTTAAATAAGTACAAAATAAAATACTTTATAAGAGTTTCTAGCCGAACCTAACCACAAACCAAAATTGATTATTGTTTTTTTTTTGAATATGCGTAGTAGAATTTGTTTATTACCTGGTTTTAGAGCTACACTGTGCGATGTGACGAAGACACCACGTTTGTTTGTTAGACGATAAAAACAAAAAGCCTCATTGGTGGAGGACTACTACCATAACTATTTCTGCCGTCAAGCAGTAATGCTTGCATTGCTGTGTTCCGGTCCGAAGGGTATGGTTTCCGGTGAAATTACAGGCACATGAGATTTTTAATCTACGTCTCCAGGTGGCAACCCGTGAGTGATACCTCTGGTATTGCAAGCGCCCATAGCGGTAACCGCTTACCATCTCGTGAGCCTTACCACTTTAGTTGTATAAAAAAAAATGTATTTAGATTCTTGAAGCTGACAATCCTACTTATATTATAAATACAAAAGTCTGGGTGTGTGTAATGTTTGTTACCACGTACTCTGTGACGATGAAATATTTATAGTTACACATTTGTTCCGGGTCTGGGTATTTCTATGTTATTAAAACGAGTATGTATTTAAAAAAAAAATATAAATATAATGTATAATTATATGTGGTATTCTATCAGTTCCCATACAGTTTAAGTTTTGCTTAGTATGGGGCTAGATAGCGCTGTATAAATATGGTATTTTTTTTTATTATTTATGAAAAAATACTGTTCCTGTGGGACAGCATACAAACTGAAAAACCGCAGATGAAACTGTGAGGCACTACTAATCTATACTATTACTAATATATTATTATAAAGAGAGAAAATTTGTATTTTTGTTTGTTACAATTATACTCAAAAACTACTGGTCCGATTTCAAAAATTATTTTACCATCAGAATACTACATTATCCCTGAGTAACATAGGCTATATTTATTACTAGCGACCCGCCCTGGCTTTGCACGGGTGCGGTTTTATTGCACCCGCGCGAAGCTGGGACGGACTGCTATAATGTATAAAGTTGTAAATTCGTTGTAAATTTCCGTTTAACCACATCCAAAGCCACTTTTTCACTCGTTGTGGCACGCGACACGGCTACCCATCTGTCACCGTAACGGGGACGTGGTAAATTGCGTGCCTCCATCATCCCTCAGGGACTGCCCCGGAGCTGTCCGACTGGGTAGTGGGTAGGATTTCTGAGGTTTCTCCTGACCATGTTGTCTTAGCTTGATGAATGTAACTTTTTGTCCGAATGAGTAATGGGTTACCTTCTAAAAAAATTTAGATACATATAAAAAATTAAGAAAAATATATGCATATAGTTTATCGTTATTAGCCTTAATACCGCGCTTATTTATTGATAATTAGTCGGATTTTTTGTATACGTAAATAGAGTATTATATTGCAAAATCAACTTATTGGTGATCTGTTCTATTCTCCAAAAAACGCGGCAGACTCTACCGAGTTTGGACGTTTATTATGTTACTTACTTGCATCAAAGTAGGATAGAATACATTAGTACGGTAGGATGAGAAAAAGCAGCACTTTTTTATGAAAGCAGGTGATTGCTGGCTAAAAGTTAAACGAAACACTCGCAGATGCTAGACCGGAGAATCTTGCCGAAATGGTGTTTGCAGCCGACTCCTCTCGCTCAGGTGTAATCTTGTACGTGAACTTTTCTGTTTATTTTCTCTTCCAATTTCGCCAGAGTGCCTGCCAACGTGTTGTCTGATGTCAGCTTAAAATGTAAAAAATACGGACTTATAGCTTGCAAGTTAGTATAGGATGTTAGGATAAATGAAGCTACTTTTACTAAAGGTAGTGGGAAAAAAGTGCAAACACAAGGCTTTGTGGCGCGTATTGGGAGAGATTTATTAATGCAGCAGAGTGCTTATCACGAAAAACTCGTTTGAAAATCGTAAACGTAAACGTATCGTCCTGCTGTCAATTTGTATGGAATTTTGGTAGTTCATTTAACGCACTAAAGAGGCGCTGTTAAAAATCCTATACAAATTGACAGCTGTACGATACGTTTACATTTGCGATTGTCAAATGAGTTTTTCGTGCTTCGTGCACTCAGTAAACAAGCGTGAGCTGATAGTGACAATGTTGATCAACACGATGTCATGCATTAGGTATAATTGAGGTTGAAATAAAATTCACTAGTGCGCATTGGATCCGCGTCGGGGATTATGACCCATTCGAAACTAAGCCAGTCTTGACATTAGAATCATTAAAAGGCTGACCATGATTATGATGATGATGAAAAGCTTAAAATCACTTGCCATTAAATGGATCGTCAGTACAAAGAAAAGGTACCTACTACTAGGTTTTCATCTTGATTTTACAGTTCGCCCGCATAAAAAAAACAGCAATTTTTAGTAAAATGAACACCCGTACGTACACAAGTTTTAACCAGCTCTTAAGTTTTTCGAGAGTTTTCTCACCCCGGTACCACCCAGTCAACTTTGTTTTTATACCCACGAAGTTTCCTCAGAACGATAGTTTTGTTTACTTTTATTGTTGCTCTTAAAGACAATTTGCATTCACTCACTGCTTTGATGTTTGATGAGCATAATTTCTTGAATATCATTTGCATAATCCAAGCAAAGATATAAATGAATAAGTTTACAGTTTTGAATATTTATTTACTTATTTTACTATGATGCTAGGACATCTGCATCGATCTATTATTTCTACTCTGTGCCTGTACTTTATTTTGAAAATAACAAACTGACAAGTACCTACAACCTGTAAGTGTGAATATTTTACCTACATTGTTCACTATGCTATCGTTATCAATTATCTTTTCACCTTTTACTCCATAAGTTTGAAAACAAACAAAATGATTGTCAAACATAAGAAAATAATTATGTTTGACAATCATTCTGAAATAGGTATGCAATGTTCAATTATTATCTGTAAAGAAAACAATACCACCACCAACAAATAGATAAGTAGTTAACCTAAAAACAGAGCACGCAAAACGCGTTGAAAGGGAAAACATAACGAGGAAAAGGCTTCCACGTGCCCCAAAATCCTTTTATTATTTACAAGCCATTTTCCGCAACTACCTGTGCGCCGCTTTGATTCTCACGTAAACTGTACGTTACTAAACCTTACCGGGGAAACGTTCCTCACGTGACATATTTGATATTCAATGCGAGTGAGAATTTTTATTGGTTTGATATTATTGCACTGAGATAAAATAAGTGGCGTACTTGTTTCCGGTGTTTGCTGTCGTGGCAAAGAAGAAGTCTCTGGGCCAAGACTTAAGAGTCACATATTTTTAACTGATTTTTTTCAACAAGACTTTGTGTACTAGATTAAGTCAATTAGTTTTCCTTAAGCAGATCAGATAGATAGTCATGATGAAGAATTTTAAACTTTCTAGTCCTACCAACTTATAAAGTTTGATGCTGCATTTTTTACAGTTTTCCACAAAGTTAAACAAAACCAGCAACTAAGGTTTTTGTCTCGTTTTGTAACATATGTTTGCTAAACAAAGGTTTGGTTTTGGTAAATTCGGCTCTAATCTGTTTTTATCCTATTACTTAAATTCCAATAAATATTCCTAAATTCATGGCATACTCATAAATCAAACTAATATGAAATTCCACTCTAAAACTACCATCACTTTAGCTTAAGCTTATAATATTTCCGCGATTTTACTATGAGTATATCTCAACTATTTGTATGAGAAAGGGTCAGAAAGCCGATTACAGGTCGCCTTAGAGACGGTGAGAGCTTTCACTTGTAATCCACTAATGTGTGGCTTATAAAGGGCACTGAGCTTCACAAACCCATTGATACCGATCTATCGATCGATTAGAAATAGTGAAGGATGTAAAGAAAGGGAATAGGTAAATTGATATGTTCAATTGTTTGGGTTACAGTGACTCAATGAACCTTAACATGTGCTAAGAGGAATTAAGTGGGTGCATATAACGACAGATGCACAAAATATTAGAGCGCCAGGCAGAACTTGTAAATTAGCTTCAGTACTACATCCTGGCAACGACTTAGTCTTTTTAATTTCAAGTGTTTAAGATCGTGAAATATTAATTTAAAAACGACTATTAAATGTTTGTTTTGCGTAAATGACATTGAAAAATATACCAGCTTTTATATACAGCATCTTAGAAACACTTAACCAAAATAAAATCTAGTAGAATATATAATTTAATGACGAAACATAAAAAGAGAAGAGAGCTGCTGTACCGTCGACATAATATCCACAAATCCTATGTTTGTTGTGAACTCCCGGTAATGTTGTTCTCACCAAGTTACCAACTATACCCTCACGCGAGTGGTTTTTGTTCTAAACAGATACAATAGTTAATACATAATTCATTTTGGGGAATGGATTAATCCTTAGTTCCGGTCATTTGTGATTTCGGGTTCTGGTTTATTATATACAACTAATTGTTATTTTAAAAGATATAGATTTAGATTATTAAAAGCATATAATACACCGTGGAACAACTCTGGACACCAGTCCACGATACAAACGAGTCCACGGCGAATCCATGGTTTCACTTTCCACAAGTATAATGTCCCGCCACTCTATCTGCGCCGACTTTTAGTGCTGCAAGCTTCTTCTTGCTCTGCCTTTAGGAGTAGAATTTCAGTAACCCTTTCTAGTGCATTACACATTAAAAGAAACACAACAGACAGATCAGGAGTAACGCAAAGATTTTACATTAATTTTTTACCGCGATGTTTTGTTCAATTCAATATATTTCAAGCAACAAAGTGTTTCATAATGTAACAATGTTCATTGTGGAGTGTTTCTTTTATTAAAAAACTATAATAGCAATAAAGTTGTATACCTAGCTTGTGCCTAGATTTATATACACATGGATAAATATTTTTTTTAACATAATTTTGTTTGGAAAATTATACATTTGTTCTTCCTCCCCATCAACCAAAGATCTTGTTTTATTATGGAACGAATAATAGTAAAATAGCAATTGCTAACTAAAAGATCGACATCAAAAAGGCGGGTCGGATTGGCGGCCGATTTGTCAACATCATTGCGGTTATCCTACTGTCGTCCAAATAAATTGAATGGGGTTTAAAGGTGCTTTGCTTTTACGAATGGTTTAGTGCACCCTGGAAAAGATTAATCCGATCTCAACTACAATCATATTATACAACGTTTTATTATTAGAATAGAATATAATAAAATAGAAAAATATTTATTTTGCGCCACTATTTAAACATAGAAATAACAATAAAAATTAAAACTATACTGTTGTATTAATAAATTTATTTAGTCAGGTTTATAAAATTGATGCATTTCAATAAGTAGTAGTTATAGAAATGATAAGGTTATTCGTAATTAAAATTGCCTGTATCCCATAGGGGTAAGCAGAGCCACAGATATTCATTTGTTACGATTTGAATAAGTATACCTCTTTTGCTTCATTTACTCTCATCATATTATTCAGAAACGCTTGTCGTCTTAGGATACTCTTGTCCTGGCCTTTCTAAGGATCGTCGCTATAATTTAGACTAAAGGTCTCAAATTTCATAGTTTTATTAATAAATAATAAATAATGCTGGACAATCCACACAGCATCATCTAGCCCCAAAGTAAGCTGCTGTTAAACAGAGCTGTATTATGGGTACTAGATGACTGATATATATTTAATACAATACAATACATAGATAGATATTTTTTATTATATATAGAAAATACCCAGAACACCCGGAAGAAATATTTGTAGATCGTACAAACATTTGTCCCGAGGCGGGAATCGAACCCGCAACCTCTGCGTCGCAGGCGGACCTGCGCCCGCTGCGCCACATCGGTCGTCAGTATAGTTTATAGTCTGTTAATGATAAAATACTTAGCACCATTGTATAGTTATAGTGACCTTACTTTTTTATCCTAAGGTTGTTGGTATCTGTCGTGCATCTCAAAAAATTTTTATTCTAAAACGTATGTGTGCAATTTTGTAATACTATCAAAATATAAAGAAAAACATAGCTAGGAAACTGGCAGGACTAAAAGTTTGAAAGAATAAAAGCCATTCACCATTCCGCATTGAGTCCGTGTGGTGGGTTATGACCCAATCAATCTCACTCAAGGGTAAGCCAGTATCCCAACAGTGGGAATACTAGAAAGACTGACCATGAAAACATACAATAATATTAAAACAAAAATCCTGATATAGAAGATTTCGCTCTTCCGAATCATACTAAGTATCATACTAATAAGGCGTTATACAATCTAAAACATTTCACACAAGCCATGACCATGATGAAAGTAAAGCCCTATTGATTTGTACATTTAATATAAAACACATGGCTGCACTCCACACGCTATAAATTACAAAAACAACAGACTGATACAAATACAAGTATATTTGCCGAATTCCGGATGCATCGTCCGAAAGGGGTCGGGACTGCCCGGGGGTTCTACGAGGTATAAATGTTTCAGTCTGAATTTACATCCGATGGTTATTTGCAATATGCTAGCTTTATTTGTCTTTATATCTCTATGATAGCCTATGGATGTGATTGGTAAGGTTGATTTGAGCATTTTAAAATTTCGTACTATTTTTGCTGCATAAATATGAAGCAAAATTTATTAGTTTTACTGTGGAAATATTGTGTAGGTAGTACTTACCGAAGCTTTTGAACTGATGATAAAAAATGATTTTTTATCAAATTTTACACTAAAAAAATAAATAAATTGATAAATGTTTCACATCTTCTATTTATATACCCTATCTAATGTACTAATTATGAACATATTTTGATTTAGGTTTTGTAACTTTGACGACCTATGTGGCGCAGCGGGCGCAGGTCCGCCTGCGACGCTGAGGTTGCGGGTTCGATTCCCGCCTCGGGTCAAATGTTTGTACGATCTACAAATATTTGTTCCGGGTGTTCTGGGTATTTTCTATATATAATAAAAATATCTATCTATGTATTGTATTGTATTAAGTATATATCAGTCATCTAGTACCATAACACAGCTCTGTTTAACAGTAGCTTATCTTGGGGCTAGATGATGCTGTGTGGATTGTCCAGCATTTAAAAAAAAAAAAAACTAAGTAATATTAAGTATTTTTTTTTATAAAAGGTACCTTGAACTCATTTAGAGCCTTGACATCCGTAAGATAATGTTTTATGTTTTGTAAGTTTTTTTTTCAATTAGTACACAGTGATTTATTTGCTTATTTTCGTTAAATAAGCCATAGTAGCTTTAGATAGTTAGCTTTTTACACTTTTTGATTCAGAAAATGTGTGCCAAGCCCATCTAGAAGTACCAAGTAACGTAACTTGGCAACCGCTTGTCTATTTTCATGTTTGGTCTCTTTGTCACAAACACTTTGGACTGACAACACGTCATTTACGTTACACGTTTACAAAGTTTTAAAATAACACTAACGGATATCGATTTAAAGTAGTTATTGCTTTGCAGTGGTCAAGTCCCTTCATTCGGTGCTTCTCTAGTGTATAAACCATCTTACTTAACATTTTTGTTTGCGCTTTAGACATTTGAAGGCTTGTATTTTTGGCAGTATAAAAAACTCATTGCTTCTATGCATGCATATGTTCAGCGTTAGAAGCTAACACAGTATTTCCATTAGTCGCTTTTGACTGTAGCGAGGTTTTTCTCAACCTATTCTGATTTTCAACAATCTCATCAAACCGCGGTGGGGCACAAGGGAGCTGATTGAATTGAATTCCCGCTACCTGACGCGATATTTCTTACCGGTTTTCCTCGAACTCACTACTAAATGTGCTTAATCTGATTGAACTTACGACTTAGATAAATTGCACTGAACCAAATGACATTTTGAATTTAAAACGTAAAGGTATGGGAGACATTGTATCGGTGATCAATGGGCACTTTGAAAAATCTGCTAATGGAATTGCACTTTGCATTTGCCAAGAATGTAAGTAGATTACTTTATAAAACAATATCTCATATTGTTATATAAAACATTTTAAAATAAGCAGCTGTGTTCATTCGTTTTTCCAATGCATTAACAGGAAATAACAATGTTTATATTGATAATTATTGCATTAGAAAGCTTATATGAAATACATTTTCGTTATAATTCAAAGCACTTCCGACCTGTCTATCATAAATCAATCATAAAAATCAAGTTTTTTATGTTGAAATCAATAGCTAACCCGCTCACCCCGACCTTATAAGAAATGCATGCTTTTCCACTTTATTTATTTACGTAGGGTTAGTCCGATAAATCCGGGACTTCCTATCGCAGGGGGACTTTTATTGAACTTTATATTTAGTCCACACCCGTGGATCAATAGGTATTGGAACTTTTGTTGCATCGCCTTGGTCTTGTTGTTTGCTTTGTTCACCGCCGTTTATCTTTTTCATTTGTCAAAGCTATGCGCATTAACACTATTATTGTAAGGAATGAAATATTATAATACAATATTTTCTCTTTTTCCTTTAATTCCCTAAAACATGTCAGTCTAGACTAAACAAACCGTAGCATGCTCACACAATTTGGTGTCGTTATTTAGCGTGTGTAATTAACGGGGCGACACGATGGAGACGCGGGCAATTTGTCATGGCCAGCCGGGGCGTAGCACTCGTAGCTGTGCTACGCCGTAGCACTGATGTGATGAAAAAGTTTGCTGCCAACTTTTTTTATTGCATCGGTAATAATGTTGGTATGTTTTAAACATGTGGAGTAAGCTGGAAATATGTGGCATAGTGGCGTCGCCTGCCAAACGATCGTGTTCTCATTTTTCGTGGCTGAAGTTTGTGGTTGAATTTTGTTACTTTAATAATAATATTGCTCCATTTTATTTTGTAACAAATCGCTTGTGTACTACAGTAAAATAAGTAAAGCCGTGCAAAAGTCCAAAAATATTATACCGATGTACTCAATTTTATTTTATTTTTTATTTTATTTATTTGGGTAAACAAACAGTAACACAATAGAGTATACTTAAGGATACAGATATTTTAAACATTTGTGTAATTGTGCACCAACACCGTTTACCATAGTTTACTTAAAAAACTTATTTAAACTTAGGTACTAGCAGTAAAGTAGTACTATAATATTTTGTTTTCTATACAAGAAGTTCAAGCAAGGATTTTTTGAATACACTAGCTCGCATCGCCATTATATCAAGCGACATGAAATTGGCATTAAATGAGTCAACCAGCCTAAATAAGGGCGAGCGTTTGCCAGCATTAGTACGGCAACGGTTAGTATAGAAAACACGACAGGGATTACGGCAATGCGTTCTAGTGGGTATTCTGTAGCATAATCTATTAATTATCGGGGTACAATCATATCTGTTATGACAAAGATCATAAAGTAGCATAATTTCAAGCTATGAGCGTCTTGATTGAAGCGGAAGTAGTTTGTATTTATATAGTCATTGCTCATAAGAGAGACTACTATGCGAGCATTTATAGTGCATACAGCGTAAGTATTTCCTCTGAACTGATTCAAGGGCGTCAATATATTTTTTGTAGAACGGGTTCCAGTTGCGACCGAATAAGTGATTTGTATAGATAATAGATAAGTGGATGGACGAGTCAACTCACTCAAGCTGAAATAGAATCAAATGAAATGAAGACTGACTAGAGATGTGCATTCTATGAGCACTATACATTATATAAGGCGCTTGTACTTACCCCTGTATCATTTACCGCAGCGGGTAGTTCAATATTCGTAACAAACCAACACAGACGGAGCGGTCGATCGGACGGTCGGCGGTCGGACAGTGCATTACACCGGAAACACTGTACGATTGTTGCGGTCTCGTCGTAATGGGCTTAATTCTGATGCGGCTTTCGGCTTTTAGCCATTGTTTACCTGCGCATGGTACTAAGAGTGGAAGATCGGGGTGGTTTTCTTACAGGATGTTAATAAGCACATTGAAGTGAATCACTAGCTACTACTACTAATAGCTGCCCTCTGCGGTATCAACTGCAGTTATTTATGCAATTTTTATGCTACCTATCCCACAGAAATAGTTTTTTTTTTTCAGATTTTTATCTGTAATAGCGTATGGGGTAAACTAGGGTGTGGGCTGTTTTTGTATCAGTTTTTGCCAAAATCCGTTCAGTCGTTTTGGTGTGATGGAATGACAAACATACAGACTTTCGCACTTATAATATTAAACCAAAGACTTTTAAGATTGTATTCTGGCTTATTGTTTAAGTTTTATTTGTGTTTTATGTAATTTAAGTAAATTTACATACCATAGTTAAGTTACTGCAATGTACCCAGAATATACCACTACTGCTAGAACTTATATCCTGGGTTGTTCTTGTTCAAATATATTTTCTGTGCACTCTTTAATTTCATAATTCTCTTTTGTCTTACTTAAAGGTGACGCTAAATACTAATAGTTGGCTCCTGTGCTACTACACTCAATACAAACAACAATGTCAGTTAAAAAAACAACCTTGTAGCTATTGACAGAAAGGTTGTATTTCCATGGACAGGCTACACGCACTCTCACGGTTATAAATCTGCTTGTTATTGGAAAAGGCTTTTGGGCGCGCGTATGAAAGTTTGACAAACGGTAATAATAATTACATATTCTATTATAATACATAATAAAAACAGGGAAGTGGAAAGTATTTTTTTTAAATTATATTGAAAGTATAACAATTATTTACTAGGACAATCGGTAGAGAATAAAGGTTGACGCAGACGTTGACGTTGACTCGCCAAGTAGATAACCTCGTCTCAGCTCTAGCGATTCAGTATTATTTTCATGAAACTGACATACGACGATAAACCTGTCACACTAACTTTTCCTTACCACAGGTATTTTATCTAAAAATATAATGAAAAAAATAATGAATGAATCATACGAACATATACCTCAGCTTGACAGAGCCATAACTTAGTAGCGTTATAATAATTTGTTCTGCTGGAGCATTTTTGAAATAAAATAATATAATACATATATTTTCTCAGATGGAAAGAAAAATTCAAGTGAGGATAAAAATCACCTCACGACTCTGAATACAACATAATATAACATTAATTTCCTAAAACATTACACATAATTTCCACGGAATTGCAATAACGTCAAACTAACAAGTAACTTGACGTCGCGACCGTCAGACCAAAAGTTAAATTGAAACTGGTATTCAAACCGCACTCCATGATATATAAGTCTCATGTGAATACTCGACCAATGTTTTGTACGTGCTACTATAGGCATATTTAAACGCAAAGCTCAGCGCACGGTGAGCTAAGCTAAGTTAGCAAGTTAGCAAGTTAGCTAAGCAGGTTCTTCACAATTCAAATAGTTAATTATGCCAATATTTAATCACTATTACATTAGAATAGTATAAAAAAGTCGTCTGTCGTCTGTTCCGCTTTATGTATGTATGTATGTATGTATATACGCTTAGATCTTTCAGTCTATGCAATGCAATGGATTTGAAGGTGGTTTTCTTCAATAGATAGAGTGGTTCAAGATGAAAGTTTATACGTATAGTTTTAGCACCCTTATGAAGCTGAAGCGTGTCGTTAGTAATAAATACAATGCTCCTACACATTTACACTAGAATTCACTTGCACTTTTGATCACGAGTTCGTCTATGTAAATTAGAACCAGTGGGCTGTTGGTAACTTATTATGTTATGTTTATGCAAAACCTTACGCGTTCAAAAGCAACCATTTGATTTTTAATTTGACTAATAGTTTGATTGATGAGTTTGCGGTTGTGGTTTGTACGTTCACTACTGATTCAAATATTGACTCTCTCGTGGTCTATTTCATTGGCTTTAACATAAATTAATTATTGTCACATAGAATTCGTTTGTATATAAACGATACTATTATGTATCGTTTATAGTAACTGGTTCTGGCTAAAGAAATATACACGAATATACAATAGCATTTTTTTTTTAAAATATTTCAATATAAAATTATAGAAAATATTAAAAATACAGTAGTACAGGCAACAATGTGTAAAAGCAGCATTATGTATTACTTGATGGGGTTTTTAAGTATTATAAAAGTGCTAATGGAACACTTAGAGTTATTTACACTCACATTTGACTTTTAAACAGATAAATGATTTCATAGTGAGCTCTATAGATTTTATATCTTCTAGTAATTGCTACAACGTGTTACGTTAATTAGATGCTTCTATGTAAGAGTACACTTGTAAAATCTAACATTTACCAACAATGTAGGTAGGTTCTACATCTCCATGTAATTGGGAGCTTGTATCGTTACGAGTTGAAGGTTCCCAGGGGAATCCATGGTGCCTACAATATGACGCAGAACATTATCGTTAAACTTGAAGTCGTAAGAACTTCTGTGTTTAATGTTCGCAGAATATTAATTGTAGGATGTATTAATCCTTAAACTTTCTGTGGCGGTAATGGCTTGGACCTGAGCACATTGATAAGATCTGTATCTTTTACACATAGGCGATTTGCCTACTTATGTATCAAGGAATTTATATTTTAAATGTTATTGACTTCTCTCTTTCTTCTCTCGAACTTTTAACTCTTTTGTTTTTATTTAATTTGTTGGACACTGGCGACCCGCTCCGGCTTCGCACGATACTAACACACAAACTTTCCTCATAAATCACTGCATGTATCTATTGATGAAAAGCGCATTATAACGTACATTAAAGTGTATTATAAAGTATATTAAAAGGGTCTGTATGTATGTAACATACAGTCGACGAGAAGCGACTTTTTTTTTACACTACGTAAAAATTTGCGTGGTACTACCCAGCAGAGCCACCACGTTAGAATCCGATCATTTATATCTTAAAAGAATGTACGTCAGACGTACATAGTGTACTGACCAGCTGTCACTCTACACACTTATATAACTCTCGGAAACTGAAACGGGATGTTCATACCATCTGAATTATTCCTAAAATCAGCATCTTCAACTTTATAGATACTGTATAAGCTTAGCAGCTTACTATTTTAATCAATATTTAGTGCCCGTAGTTACAGTAATTATGATCACTCCGTAAAATGTTGTTAAGGTGAGCCATGGCGCTCAACATCAGGCGAACGACAATTGGGATGTCTCGTCATATGCTAATATTAATAAAGCAATCCTTAAAAAATATAGAATATAAAGAGAGCTCTTGAGCGATTCGCACCGCGGTTCGTATCGCTCGCGGTGCTAATCACCAAAAGACCCTAAAAACAACGTAATTTATGCAATCTAGTGCCCCAAATAACACTAGACTGCATAAGCTTTAAATATTGCAGCCACCACAATGTCACACCACAAGGAGCGCTTGTGACGTAGCTGGCTAAGTTGTTCTTAACAGATCAACGAAGTTAAGCACTGTTCCGCGGGGTCATCATTTGGATGGGTGACCGCCAGTGGCAATTTCAACTGTGTGCTCCCGTGCTTCGGAGGGCACGTTAAGCAGTCGGTCCAGGCTTTACAAAGTTGTTAGGCAATAACAGAGGCCTTCGGGCGGCCTAGAAACTCTGTCACCAGAGTTGGCCACTGATTCATACGAACGAACGAACGAACCACAATGTCGGTCACATTTTTTAAATGCTAAATCTCAGTTACAAATTGTACCTACTATGCAATAAAATTGTGGTGCCATTTGAAACACAATATGTAATACAATTATGTGGTCAGGTCAAAGGTTCATAGTGATAAGTCCCAACGAGATAAGGTGCAAGTAAATCCCTAGAACAAAGGCAGTACCCTGAGCACGGACACGGTCTGAGTCCAAGAAGGCTATTCTGATGATATGATCACTCACACGATAAAACTAGAATACGATATTCAAGTCAGAATGTCCTAAAAGAAGGCCCAAAAACTAGTTTTGCAGACATGAAAAAAAAAACATGATGTGCCGGTTTAGTCTTTAAACTAGCTATTTTATTTAAACCCTACAATATTTAATTAATTAATATTTAACAATAAAAATTCAATATTTAATTAATAAAATAAGGTAATTCATTTTTTTTGTGTGGAACCTATTCCTTAAGTTTGTCAGGTTGATAATGAATGACCCTGTATATACATATATATATATAAGTCAGAATATTATCGAGTGATTTTAAGAATAAACACTTATCCACCAAATCCAGTCGGGTCGACTGACGGCGTCTGCGTCTGAAACGTTATTATCTACCCTCAAAGGCTTCACTTCCGGCTCGATGATTATACTAAATGTTTCTTTTTTATTCTTGACATGTCATACCTATGTAACTATATTATTTATATTTGGCCTTAGGCACTATATGCTTATGAAAAAATCGACGGGTTTTTTAGATCGTTTATATAGACGACTTCGGTGGCGCGGTGGGTAAGTGCCCGATCAAGAGATTGCGGGTTTGATCCCCACTGCAAGATAAAATGCTTTCAATAGTGCATAATAATAATTATATTGTTTAGTTTGGGGCTAGATCGTACTGTGTAAAAATGTCAACACATTTTATTATATATTTATCTCTGAATTCATTGCTTGATTGCATTGGTACAATTTTCAAAACTTATGTCAGCAAGTGAAAAGACGATCAAGTCGCCCGCCCAATGTTACAACAACAGATGCAGTGCCACCCGAAGCTTAAAGTTTTTAATTTCTGCGTGGCACTGCACTGCGCTCATCACCCCGAGACGTTGTTGTGAAGTCTTTTTCGCCCAGTAATTTCAGTGTAATGTGAGCGCTTATGGGAATATATACACCACAGGTTTTTAAATAAATTGAGACATTGACCATAATAATATATTTTGGAATTGAACCAGCATCTAAGCACGAGCCCCCCTCGTCACCGACGCCGTTAAAAACTTTATAAACCTTTGTTCCGCTATACTACAGTCGTCATTGTGTAACAAGTAAAACAAGCGAAACCTTAATAAGTTGCATTATAAGTTATATTAGTATTTTAGCTTCGTGAGTGCGGTTTGACTTTAATGCTCTGTAGGAAGACTTAGCGAACTCCCTGGAAGTTCTTTGTCTCAGGGTGCGGAGTGCCTGAAGTGGAATCACGTCGAAACTTGTCGAAAACTATAAAGAGAATACTCGGGTAGTGCTCAAATGGCAAGAGGTAAGAGGCGGCAAGCTCCGGTACCTACAGCTCAAAGTTTTGGTTTGTTTATTTTTATAACGAGTACTTTTCAAATTGTTTACGATATATCGAAAGATTTAAACGTATTAGAGTTATGTATCATCATATCCAACGAGCAACGTCTGTTGGGCATTAATAGTCTTGCACTGCCTTTCCCAAAGAGTGCCATGAAGACCGATGTTGATCCTTTGCCTTCCACTGACTTCCACGACCACTTAAATGTCATCGGTACATCGACTAGTCGTATTGTGGTACATTAACAAAAAATATTTTAAATCTGTACATTACGATTCATTTTTCATATATTCTGCTATACTTTTTTTGTCTTTTAATTAAATAAATAACAAGTACCTACTCTACACTATTGAATAATCATTTCCAAAACCTTTTTTATATTATTTGTTAAAACCATTGTGTATTATTGTGTATTGAACGGCAAAGGAACAAAACATTGTTTTTTCTCCGTCACGTTATTTTCCCCAAAAACGCATCTCTATCAAATTGAAAGCTCCTAATGGATCACTATTGAACAATGTGGAAAATTCGGGTAAACTCGAGGCTCGTTTAACATTGATTTACTGCTGATGCGAGGTAGGTTACTTTATAAAGCAAACAAAGGCTTTTTACTTAAATACTATTGAGTCAAAAATTTGTTATCTTTTCCTTTAACAAAAGTTTTTTTTTTTGGTTATACACCCACCTATAAAATACATTATACCTACACATACATACATATACCGTATTAGTCCGTATATTCTGTAATGCCTGTTATGACATAATGATATAAATATCTATGATTGTTATGACGTTAAAAATAAAATATTTTCTCATATATCTTTCACTTTCTGGTAACCGCAACGACAAAATTATGAGACAAAAATGCTCCGGTCAAAGTAGTTTCCCTAACAAGTACCAATGTAGAGCAGTGATGGCTAACACGTATGTAGTTACAGTAGAAACATCTCATTACCACCGTTCGTTCTGGAGTAAATGGGGGTTAATTTCATTAGCGAGGGCTCAGCGAATCGTGTGATAACTTTAGTGCCGTTATATGGAAGGGCGCCCTTGGGATCGGGATGTTTGTCGGAATTCCAGTGACGTTGATGTGTGTTTTCAGTACGCTGAATACTAGAAGTTGTTTATGTTTATGACGGTACAATGAGGTAAAAGGTAACTTAATGTGCTAAACGACGTGGAAATATTAAAAGGCAGATCTCTTTGTTCTTTTTTCATTGTTATCATAATGATGATACCTACTACAAAAAAAAATTAAGGATTTATTTAGTTATTTGGCACCCTTCGGGTAATTGGGGCTAGATGGCGCAGTGTGAAAATTAGCTATTTAATAGTTTTATTTCACAAGTATGTATCAGTCAGACAAAATAAATATCTGAGTAATTCCCACCGGTATGGTAAGTACTGCACATATTCCTAGATACCTAATTTAAACGTAAATCAGGTCAGGATTTTATCTATGAAAGATGGCCAGAAACACACCCTTTATCCAACATATTTTTACTTTATTCAGTATATCAGACGTCAATATATTTATATATCTATTTCCGACTAGAACACAGAAAACCCCAACGCAGTATCAATACCCACACTTCATTACCATAACTGATTGGACAGAGGAATCCCGAATTTCACGTAGCAATTACCTACTACGGCAAGGCCTGTACCACTCAGAATTGCTTTAATTAAACTTATTTAATATTCAGTATAAGTAAAACAATGTGTAAAGTTTTTTTAATGTTTTATAATTGGTACAAGTTGATTTGTGTTTCAATCATATTTCATGACGTATAACAACCACATAACAACCACTGTGTTGCATTTGTAAACCAATACAGTTATTTTATCTGTGACTATGGTACCCAAACCCGACTGACGTAATTATAGCAAAGGGGCTAAAAGTTTGCCTTCTGTGGCAGTGTACAAATTAAACCATAGCTATGTTTTTAGTTTGTGCAGGCTCTTCGTGCTATATTATCATGTAAAACTATAGGTACATTCAAAACGTTTTTGAATCGCCACTTATTTTATACATTTAAATTCAATTGTTTTACAGAAACTAAGGTCTAGCCAGCCATTACCATTTTCGTAAAATCATCTTCTTGTTTGTCAAAAATTCAAGTTTTTTAATGTGCTCGTCAGGGTCTAAAAGTTGTGGTATCTGTATCTGTATATAATGGTGTATGATAAGTCGCTGTTCGTGCGTTGTTTAAGTGTGCGTTAATAATGCAACGCAAATGCGTGCGGTATGAAATCTAAAACAAAAAAATTTATAACAGCTTAAGTTGAGGTGTTGACGTAGTACTAATATCCTGTTCTGCGGTGTTGATCTGGTAGCCGAGGAGGTATAACTTCCACAACCATTAATTATCTCCCTTTACAGTTTTGTGAGAATGCAAATCCCAAAAGTTATTCGAACTAAAACATTTAACTGAATCGTTCACGGAACAAATTAAAATATACATAGGTCCGTACTCATTGAATCCCCGACAGATTTCGACACACCGCACTAATTGGCTCGTTCAACCGTCGCGACCGCTCAATTCCCGAATCAAAATTGCTTTTTTGTAGGTGAGCTACAAAACGTAATGAATAGATAGAAATTGGCAACGTGGTTTGAGTCTTTGAACAAATTTAACTACCTTGGCAGAGATAGATTAATAATAAACACTCAAATGATAAATTATATTTTTCTTGCTTATATTCATAGTCGTGTTAAAATAAAATTATCACCTTCAGGAAAATTTAAGGTAATTTTGTTTTAGCGGTTTACCCATCAAAACGTAACAAACAGGGAAAGTCACTACCTATCGCATTCATAACGTTACCCAATTCGGGAAAAGACATTTCTAACAGTACCTAGATACTACATAGATTTAAATATTATTGTCCAAAGATTATCACTTATGCAAGATATTGATTTCATAACCATGTTTTTCGATCTATTTATGTGTGATCGTCAAAAAAGCTTTTTGTCCCTGCATAAAATAAATGTAGATTAGGCTGACCCAAAAACTATCACCAACAGGTACAGAAGCCTTACGTATTATTTATATTATCTATGAAAATTGTAAAGAGAGGTAAGAGCCCAAATAAGCCTAAGTTTGGGTCGTTATACCTACATGAATATCGAGGAGGCATTACCCCGATCACTAATAGCCAATATCTGCCGCCAAAATTGGCTTCCTAACGATATTTCTGGTGCAAATAATAAAACCAGTAATCCTATTACCAAGAGTCGTTCTCACCCATTTTGGCACGAAAATATCGGTCAAAGAGCATTTGTTCCAAATATTTTAGTAATTCGAAGCGATTCAGTTTACGCCACGAAGAAAGTGCTCAAACATTACTTGCGGTAAATCTTTCACTGTAATTTTTATACACTACTTTAATGTAATACAGTACGATTCCAGAAAATGCAACTGATAAGGTCAGATATTAGGCGCTTGGCAAACGAGATAACCGTATCGTCCTTTGCAGCTAATAAAAAGAAGGTAATTAAGGCAAGTCTAAGTTTATACTCTTAGGTATTTACAGTTTCCGTTGTATAACAATGTAATAAAAATAAACCTAACAACAAAAGCTATGAAAAATACAGCCAAGAAAATTGAGAAAATTGGACGTCAAGAAAAATGATGTATGACCTCCAACAAAAAATATTTTGCAAGGTATGATATTATTGACCTAGTTATATTATATTAACGTGATAAATTACCTACTGTTTCAACTGTACAAATTTTATTGTTAATACGATGTCTATTTTAGTTTTTGATGCGTTCGGTACACATCGAGAGTCCGTCATGGTGGTTACCACCTTTGTATCAGTTATTCTGTCTTCAAGCAGTGGTGTGTGAGCAGTAGATACTGTGTTTGGGTTTAACTGTAACACTGTAACAATTAGATATAACATTAACATTGGATAATATCTTAAACTTGGACGGGCTACGAATTTTCTTCATAACAAGGATTTCTTAAACCTACGGTGACGAAACACTAAAAACGTCTGTTCGAACCGTACGAAAATAGAAAAATCAAAGAGAGAGAATTCTAGAAATGCTTTGTCTTCGAATGTCTGAGGGGGCTGATTGGAGACTCAAATAAATTCGCCAGCGTCTCCACAGAAAGTACACACACTAGTCGTGACTGGAATCAGAATTTTGAAGTTCTGAAGAGAACGTCGATGTTTTTAGTGGCGATTACAAAGGGCTGACACTAAAAATTCTTACTTTTTGTACATTTTATATTTCCGTTACTGAAATCCTAATATTGTTACAAAAAAATACTACAATTATATTTACGGTCTTAATAAATAGTAATGCAATGCATCCTTATCTGTTTTAAGTTTTTTTACAAACTTCATCTTTCCGCTGCGTCCTCTAGGAGTTATTTCATAGTATAAGACCTTAACTATAAGACCTTTATACCCTACAAGTTTCAAGTTTCTAGATCTAGCATTTAACCTTTGCGTTGTAGGTCAGTATACAAACAAGCCTTTTATAATATTACATTGGTTTTCTGTCTTATGTTAGTCTAATTACTTGTTTGTAATTTTAGATAACAGATTTATGGGGCGTAAATCTGTCCTGTGTTAATCATTTTAAAGTTCCTAGTGGATTTGAGCAACCCTAAAGTTTCTCAATTTATATTCATATTTTAAACCTGACCGCTGAAACTCCGCACTGTTTACATCAAACTTCTGTTTGAGTTTATGATTCATATAAGTTTGTACGATAATAAATTTTAAGGAATAAATGATGGAAGTTTTTAATTAAGCCACCACGGTTCACCTTTCCAGAATAATAAACCTTTTTTGGTTATTTTTTAAAATACTGTTGAAGCAAAACAAAGAGAAATTTAACATAAAATAGAGTCTGTATGTAAATCGTATCTGAAGATAATGATCCCTTTGAAGTATCGATGGTGGTGAATTTTAAACAGTATACCTACTCGTATATCGTATTTGCAATGAACTGAAGAGTACTTTGGTTTGCGTTTTGTCAAATGGGTAACGGTGGGCATCTTTAATTTGATCTAACCTTGGGCAGAGCAAATCTTATAAAAACATTCATTTTATGATGACCCTAATACCAAAAACATACAAGGTTCTGAGTTCAAATATAGAGATATAAATAATTATTTTTTATGTTATTCGTCAATAATTTATGAATAATAACTCTTATTGATTAATAATTACTTACTACACGACACACGGGCTCCAACTTCAAATTATCGCAGCATTGCGTTCCGAACGTTAGAATACTGAATGATAGCAGACTTTTCTATGTTAATAACATTATAGTTTATGTCTACAACCTTCTAGTAATCTTATATAAGATCAGCTTGATGTACCCCGGCCTACCCTTCGTTCAATCTAATATTTTTATATCGCGGTCAAGATGTTATCTTTTAATATTACGTCTGGACCTTCAAAGACTTATTTTAGGTAAGATTATTGGCATTATTTTTTGATATTTTCTTTCGTTGTATAGTTAAAACTAACTCATGTCAAGTTTTTTCTTTTTCTATACCATCTTTTATCATAGAAACCAAATTATGTAAGTATCTGATTAACTCAGATAATATAAAAAAGCTAGTTAATTTATAACCTAAAAATAGATAAGTACCTAAATTTTTTGTAAAATAAAATTATTTTTGACTGTAACATTTTATAGAACGAGAAAAAATATAACAAAGGCGTAGCAAATATTTTACGAACATAAAGCATTGCAACTTGACCTATAAAAGCAAAGTACATAAATCGATCATTCTACCCGTAATTTGCTCTGAGCTAGACAAACTCGACAGCACACGCAAAAATCTAATAATAACACGAGTTTCCTTGTTTCGTAAAGTTTTTGCTATCTGTTACCTGCTTACCTATTTATTTCCATTTACGGGTTCAAAGAGCAAGCGAGCAAGCTGTAGTGTGCAGTGATGGGCCAAAGTGGCAAAGTATCTCAACGGAGGTACTTATACTTACACAGTCGACTGAATCACAGGTTGACATTATTTCGACCGGTAACTATCAGTTGCAATATTTTATTTTACTCTTGTGATACATTAAAAAAGATGTCCTTGTTGGTAGAGTAGAGAGATTTATGTAGGTAACTACTTAATTACTGCAAACATGTCCCGGAGCGGGGTTCAAACCTGCAGCTTTTGCTTCTCAATCGCGTTACCCATAATGATACGTTTGTAACATTTATATTTGTTACAAAAAGGCGGTCGTTTGCGTTTGTTGCTGCTTACGCTCCGCATTTCACTTTTATAACTCCTAGTCCAGTCCGTTGTAGCATTACCGCGGGTTTTTTCTTCATTTTCCGTGCCGTGACGGATGCCCACGGCAATTAGTGTCCGGAAATTACAAGAAAACAGCGAACAATCCATCACAAGGTGCGGAAAAAAGGCAAAAATCTGCGTCGGCCGCAGCGTGGCTTAAAGCCACATTTACGTAGAAAGCTTTAGTAACTAACAATAATCTTATCTTCTTCTTATAAAAATTAATTGATGTGCGTTAGTCTCGCTAAAACTCGACAAAGGCTGGACCGATGTGGCTTGGGAAAATTGCAAAAAAAATAACGCGAGAGAAACCAGCTAGTAAGTAATAATTAGATTAACACCCAACAATTAGATATTATTGCTGGCTATGAGTACTACTGTACAGTTAACTTCAAAAAAAACTTATATCTACTTAAACATTATGAAAAGTTAAAAAATCGTGTAAAAGTTCCCTACTTGGACAAAACGAGTAAAACTAGTAACTCAAATATTTAATCGAACCGCTAAGTTTTTGAATGTGCTTATAACACAACCCAGAATAAATATTTACAGGTCATGCAAACATTTGTACTGGAGCAGATATCGAATCCACACCAGGCTCACCTCGCCACCAAAGTCAAACCAAAGTGAAAAGTAGTGCCAACGCGGTGACTAGCATGGTGACAGTCATAAACCAGCGCTTAGGTGCTGGCAGCCACCTGTTTTACACGTATAAATTAACCCCTAAACAAAACGTCATTCACGCTGTACCGTGATGTTGCAAAATTCACGCATTATGGAAAGATGGGCTGGCTTTGGGCTTTTAGGTGAGATTAAACTTTGTTGTAATTCATTGCTAGAGACGTTGACCATGATCAACTTTTTCTTTATGCATAATAATGTTATAATAATATGCACTAGCTGCCGATTTTGCTCGCGTAGTACAGTCAGCGACAGATGTGCATGACCAATTTAAGAATTTCATGTCGCTTTTTCTCCAAGTTATGTTGTAAAGCTGTGCTTACAATAATATTTACAATAATACACTTGGGTTCCGAAGATATTTATTTAAGGTTAAATCTTAATTTCTATTACATCAAATGTTATAGAAGATGACCAAGAATGACCAAGAAAAAAAAATACCCAGGCAATGCGACCTGAAAACCATTCAAAAAAAACTTATAGTAATACGAGTGTGAACTTGCACATCGATCGGTAATCCGACAACTAACACCATTTTGATCTCTTTAAAACCAAATTTCCAATGGGTCTCATAAAAAGGTATATTGGATTGTCAACGGGTACGAGAATCACGAGTAAAATCTCCATTAAGGCTCCACTGATTAATCGGGATGAGCGGCGGACACAAACCATCGATGGAACCCGTGACCCGAATCCCAGATCCCGGAAAGGCCCACCAACCATTGTGCAAGGTTTGAGTGAGACAGAGGTTAGTTTTAGGTGTCATCTAAGTTCTACAATCGCTTCAGGGTTATAGGTAAAACAACTTTATTTACATACAATACTTTTTTGAGTTTAGTGTTGGGTTTTCAATGAGCGATATCTAACGCGAAGTGATTCACGAAACGTTTTTATTTTATTCTTTATTCGTAGGTAGTAGAGAGGTTTCGCAAGTCTGCATTTGATAACCATCATGACTAAGCAAACTACATCACTTAGTAACTTTACAAGCTCTACAACTATATGCTATGACGGAAAAAAAAATGAAAAATAAAACTCATTACCTTGAAAATTAGGTAAAGTTCTGTGTTATAATAGTGTATTGATGTCGTATATTGGATTGTATATTTGATTGTGTTTCGGTGTGAAGGGTATGGTTTCCGGTGAAATTACTGGCACATGAGGCTTTCGATCTTAGCCTCAAGGTGGCAACCTGCGAGTGATACCTCTGGTATTGCAAGCGTCCATAGGCTGCGGTAACCGCTTACCATCTTGTGGGCCGTATGATTGGTTGCCACTACAGTTGTATTAAAAAAAAAAGACATTTTGGACCGGAAACCAACATATTATTTCCTTGCAACGGACCTACATTTTAGGTACAAAACATCTTATTAATGCACTCTTTTTTTACGACACAGTAAATGATGCCAAGAAATATTTTTATTTTTAGCATGGAAGACTGAAATTGATTGTCATATGAACCGTGAACTCTTGATCCCCTTGAAGAAAAATATGCACTCAATCGGAAGACAAGATAGTATTGGTTATCCCCAATTTATGATTATTCATTACGGAAAAACAAACGGGATATCTGAAGCTGAAAGCACAGAGTCTAAAACAAACTAAAAGCTTTATTGAGACATAAAAACCAAATACTTACCGCGAATAACTGAAAATCATAATAAAGACAAAAATACACACACAAATGAATGTTATCTTTTCTTCTTCTCCTTTTTAAATAATAAACTTGACTTTGCGTAACACAAGGACATACATAGTTATGAGGTAAATATACAGCTTTTAATAAAGCAATGCGACCCAACTGAGGTCTAACCACGCAATTTGAATGATTAATGCACTCAAGCGACAATACGAATTCAAGTTATCTAAGAACAAAGAAGGGCAAGCCTATTCATATTTCACATGCAGACTTGACCCTTTCCAAACCGTAAAGTTAAGTAATTAGCTGGACAAAAAGCGCCAATAATTAAACTATTCACTATGCCCAAAAATATATTAAAGTTATTTCCAACCCGTTTGCTAACTACGAGTACCTACGTTACGCAAAGCTTCCATGCCAAGCCTTGCTATGGAAACACAAAAGTCATTCTGAAAAAATACCTACTTCTCACTCAATTTGAATAGAAACATTAAACGGTATTGTCAACGGAAAAGTTAAGAAAGAAAAGAAGGCGTGATTGAAGCCCGTAAGGCTTTATGGTTAAACTAGCCGATATGCCCCAGCTTCGCACGGATGCAATGAAAACTTAAGCACCTGTGCGAAGCCGGGGCGGGTCGCTAGTAATAAATATAGTAATAACTAGGCTAGACTAAACTTAGGGATAAAGTAGCATTCTAATGGTTCGTTCGTTCGTTCGTATGAGTCAGTGGCCAACTCTGGTGAAAGAATTTATGAAATCGGACCAGTAGTTTTTGAGTTTATTCGTAACAAAAAAAAATACTAATCTTCTCTTTTTAAAATATTAGTATAGATAAAACACATCACCATATGACGATTTTATAGATCATGGATTTATGTAAGTTCGTTTTGTCATTTACTTTGGTACCTACACCTCAGAACATGCCTACACTGAAATGCGATTACATTTTGACAACTTTTTCTTGTTACAAATATCATATTTTAGCTTCAAAAACTTGGATTGGAATGTCCAAGACATTTGGAATACATATTAAGCTATCCAATTATGTTAATTTCATTCATTAAACTGTTTCTGAGAGGTTTGATAATGGAAAGTCTTTGGAGGAAAAAAGAAGATAAGCGAATCCGTGAAAAAGATGCCATTTTCAATTAGAGGTTTTAAATGTAGTTTGGTTAACTTTTAAAATTAATTGATTTCGACCATGGTGCTAAATTGTTTACATTCGTTTCCACAAAATATACAATTCATAGTTGAAACTAAACAAGCCCGCAATTTTGTGGTTTCAAACGCCCAGTATCTACACAGTCCATTTGCCTTAGGGCAAATTCAGTTTCGTAATCATAGAGTAATAAAGAGAGAGTTAGGATCTTCTTTCAATAGTGCCAAGCGTAAGCAAGGTTACGTGTCTGTAGCTGTGAATTTTTATGTCGTTAGATTAATAATTAAGATACAAACCGTATTATACTTGCAAATATTACAAAAATAATTTTGATTATGCAATCATAGACATAGACATAGACATAGACATAGACATAGACATATTTTTATTTGCTATTAAGACACACATATACAGTACATACAAAAAAAATCATTTCAAAGATTATTATTTTCTCCTTTACAGTAAGTAACATAATGATAAGTGTGAAGTTTTTTTGTAATATGCGCATTTTGTCAAAGCAAAGTTATTATCAAGTTCGATTCCTATGATATTTTGTGTTTTTGTGCTTATCTTTTTTGAACGGTGCTGTTTTTTGTCTAAAACTATATTTCAAAAAGCGTAGGTTAAAATAAAGGAAAAAAACAATGGCTTGCTGATTTTACTCTTGAGCTCACCTTAATATTCCGCTTTGTACTAACTAAGTACATTAACAAAACGGCGAACTGTTAATTCTACCGAAATGCTTTGTGTCGGGCATTAGATGTTGTTTTAGTATAAAATTATCTTTTCTTCCTGCTGTTTCATTAAAGTACAAGGAATTTTGGGTATTCACTTACCTACCTACCACTTCCACCTTCATACTGAGTAAACGTGCAACAATTTAAAAGTAGTTTCATTAAAATGACGAGATCTTCATTCGGTAACTGTAAATTGGTTTTGCGAATGATTGATACAGTTCATTGCTTGATTGAAACAAAACAGAATTCTGTGCTGATAAAATTACCCGGGCTAAGTGCACTGTGAACGAGTTAAAAAACGCCCGGGGCCTGAGCGAAACAACAAAATATGTCAATACGTTTTATACGGAGGCGAGCACAGCAGCTTCGTATATTTTATTTTATAGTGATTTTTTTGTGGTAGTAAATTGAAACGGTAAACAATGCATGAAAATATATAGTATATTATAAAAGTAGTAGAGTTATTTGTGATAGAGCTCGTCGGGACGAGAACTATCACCACACTTATTTCTGCCGCCATGTAGTAATGCTCCACTGCTATGTTTCGGTTTAAAGGATATGGTTTCCGGTGAAATTACGCACATGAGACATAACATTTACGTCTCAGGGCAACACGCAAGTGATATCTCTGATGTTGCAAGGCTACGGTAACCGCTTACAATAAATCTGTAACATCTGGTCTGCAATAGTGTATAGTAACAATCTGGTCTGCAATAACTTATTTAAATTAACAAGTTACTGTAAATCTTTATTATTTATACATACTTAATAGTGGAACCACTTAAAGATAGCTCGACTGATCCAGATCTGATTAAATAAGTAAATACAGTTCAAACTGACTTAAATATATACGAATCCACCCAACTATATAGCAACCCCGGGCAAATTCAATCCCAGTCTTTAATTTAAACAGACAAAACCTCATTACAACTAACAGGATTCGCGGGGAAAGTTTCTTAATCTGTTTCTATTCTTAGTTTTCTCATAAACGTGAGAAGTAACACACGGGATATACCTTCCTTCGGTAATGGGTCCGAAGTGTTTAAAGAAACATTAGAGCATGGGATAAGTTTGGTCATTAGAACATCTCTTTAGGAGAGAAAATGGTCTTGTCAACAAATTCGTTTACGGAGTTTTTTCTTACAAGTTTGTTACCAAAACAAAAACAGTTTATCAAAAAACTTTAGATAAATTATTTTGCATGTGAATGATTGGATCTTAGTTGACAATAATTTTATCGGTTTTTACACAGCGTTATTATTATTTAGCGTTTTATAATTCTATTTTTAGGGTAACCTGGTACGGCTGAGCAAAATAATAATCAAAATTAATAATAACAAAAGACGAAACTCATTTTATTTAATGTTTTTTTGGCATAGCCTCTCGAGAAAATATCTAATAACAAGATCCCGAATTTCCTTGACCTACATTTAGAAAGTGGCTAGAATTATAATAAAAATAAAATGTAACATTAAAACGTGTTTACCAACACAAACAGACCTTTTGCCAGTTTAGGCAGGACATTAAAAAGTTTTAAATACTTTTTTACGTCGTCAGTGTAACTTTCCAAGCTTAGTTCTGTGCCTCTCGGGTGTTGTTTGGACTTCTCGACGTCGTTTTGAACGTGAAATTATGTTTTCTTGAATAATGAGGATAGAGATAAGCGGGTAAATTATATGAGGTTGTTTTTAATTTGGTTTAGGGTAAGCCTTCCCACGCTCCGCAGTGAAAATAACGAAAACGAGTAAAACTACTTGCATTTTTTTTTTAAAGCAAGCGGTCTCGCAGCATATATAATTAGTAGGCACCTGCTTATAACTACCCAGCTTTTCATTATAAGTATTTTTTAATTATTACTTGTTCGAAGAACATTTATGAGTCTTAAGTCAAAGGTTATCCCAATTCATTTTTTTTTATTTTTTTTTATACTACTAACTTCATGATCAATTAACGTTAATTTTTACTTTGACTTTTATGTAAATTCAAATTACAGTAAATATCCTTAAACTACGTGAAACGGATAAATTCTTACGGAATGATAACGAACTTATCTAAAACATTTAAAAAATACACCTGCAAAAAAATTATTACCTTCCCTTTTTTTAAGGAGGCTGTTGGCCGTTGGTACAGGCACGTACAGCGTATTATCACGGGATTTGTGCTACTTTCACGATTTCAGGGAGCAATACATCAATCTCGTAGACAGCCAATTTCGGCAAACAATAACTTCAGAATCTATTCTTGCTAATACGCTTCTTTCTTTATGTAATCGAAAGTCGCTAATTATTTTTCGTAACTTGCCATTATTTGTGATTTGCCAAAATAATTTGCAAGGCAAGTACGTATATAAAAGTTAGTTTTATTATTACATGCAAGCTATTTTTTTAAAAGGTTTTAACTCCCATTGACGCTCTTTTTCGGGTGCACAAAGTAGAGAGTACACGGCCAGTAAGAATAATGAATACATACTATCAGTCTCTCGCAAAATTACTAAAGTACTAATTTCGCACTAGAATTCTTAGCATTTCGGTATCAAAAACTAATATATAATATAGCTACGACCCGGAAAAATTTGAACAGATCATGCAAACATATCTTGCCGCAGAAATCAAACCAGTGCAGTTTGATTTGAGTTCAATCACATTTTTTCGAAAGTGACCTTATAAGGAACGATGAGTAAAGATATACATGAAGCAAATAATCATCTCACGTCACCTTTGCATAGAAGGTAAATTAAATTATAATAAACAAATATAAATAATAATGCTGGACAATCCACACAGCATCATCTAACCCTAAGCTAAGAAGAACTTGTGTTGGGTACTGGATGACTGATACATATTACATCGATAAGTATTTCTTTTTTTACACATAGAAAATACCTACAAAACCCGGATTCTGTGGTGGTACAAGGTTCTCCGCTAGCTTTTTATGGTTTTCACTAAACTATCGTAATTACAGTGCAAAATACTTTAAAAAAAACTCCAATCAAAGTGAATAGAAAATAATCACATTGCTTTTTAATTTCATCTACAAAGCGGATTCTCAACCAAAGAATCAAAAGAAAACGCGCACGGACAAAAGAAATAACATTGAATCTCAATAGGTTCGCTTGCAAACAGAAAAAAATACACGAAGAAAGAATCCAATTAAACAAATTGATAGATCGTACTTGGAAAGATCTCGCTCCTTTGTGATTCTCAACACATCTCGGCCATCAATTTGTACAAAGAACCTTAGTGATTGTATCACGGATTGTGTTTTAATTTTGCTGCTTTTGTAAAATAATCATATAAATCAAAAAGTTTAGTTTTTATAGTCATAGTTAGTCATCATATCAGCCAATAGACGTCCACTGCTAGATATAGGCCTCCCTCAAAAAGTGCTATGCTGACCAATTTTGAGCCTTCACCATCCACCCCTGTAACTGCTTTAATATCATCGGTCCATCGAGTGGGGGCCGTCCAACACGTTGTTTTCTAGTTCGCGGACGCCATTTGGATATCTTTTAGTATTATATTATTTGTATGTATTTGTTTGTTCGTGATGTTACGGCTAGACCGGTTTAAATGAAAATTAAAATTGTCGTAGTTTTATAAGTTTGTTATGCTACTATTTACGTCGCAAGCAAACCCGTAGACAGAAGCTAATTTGGAAATTAGTAAAAAAATAACTGACTCATTCATCAAACCCATTTGTGTTACCCGTTACGTTTTACTTCCATCTAAGATACTGTGCAGTCCATGTTGTCTGTGCAATCTTTCCGTTAACATATCGGTTAGTTCTAGAGGACTTGGTAAATTTTCATTAGCTAACTACGATAAAAACGAGGCTTCTTTTTTTTATAAGTAGCAATATTGCTAATTTTGATACCTACATAATGTGATACAAGATTGAAAAATAGCCAAGGAAACATCTGCCAGCCGTAATAACATCAAATTACTCCCCCAGCGTGCTGACGTAGCTCTACGTGATCTTTGTGAGATAGCGTGAAAAACCGTTTTTATACTAGCAGTTTCCGGCAGGTTTTGTTAGGAAAATATATTGATTTGTGAACTTTTAAGATCATCTACAATAAAATACCATCGGCAGTACGTGCCAAAGAAACTTTGATGGAGTTTAAGCGTGCCCTCAACTTATTGCTTATTGAAAAAGCATATTATTCCACTGACGAATTTTTACATGACATATTTATGTGACATTCTAATTATATTTTTGCATGCCCAAACTTTAATTTAATGTAATTTTTTTTTTGTTTTTTTATATAATTTTGTAAAAGTTACCATTAGACATAATGTTTGTACGCCATTTGGTAGGATCTAGTGAAACTATTGACAGAAATGTCAATATTTTACCAACTACCTTTACACCTAGTTCCACAAACAATAAATATTTCATTTCATTTCATTTCAAGAAGTCCATAAAGTTCACGACCAACGACTAGAATAAGACTACCCACTAATTGTATATTATGAAAATTGTGTGTTAATTTCTAGCATCATAATGTACATACGTATTTATTAGATAGCCTTGTTTACATTGGAATTTGAGTTAAAATGATGAGTACTACCTTGTAAGATTTAAGACAAACCCCTCAGGGTTTATAATTATATATTATGTTTTTTGTTAAGTTAAATAAATAAAAAAAAAAAAAAAAAAGACATAAAACATTTTGTCACGCATGAAAAATATTAAATAAATAAATAATGCTGGACAATCCACACAGTATCATCTAGCCCCAAGGTAAGCTACTGTTAAACAGAGCTGTATTATGGGTACTAGTTGACTTATATATATTACATAATACAATACAATACATAGATATTTTTTATTGTTTATAGAAAATACCCAGAACACCCGGAACAAATATTTGTAGATCGTACAAATATTTGACCCGAGGCGGGAATCGAACCCGCAACCTCCGCGTCGCAGGCGGACCTGCACCCGCTGCGCCACATCGGTCGTCATATTGATAATCGCGAACTTTTAATGAGACTTTAAAGTTTACGACCAACGACACAGATTCTATGCGAACGTCACTTACTTTACTAGCGTAGTATAAAAGTAGTAGTAGTAGTACGTAGTAGAGTAAAAATATTACCAATGATATTGTAGCAGTCAAGGGAATTTGGTGTTGAGTGGGCTAAAGATCGTGTCGTTTTCTTCACTACAAGAAAAAGTCTAACTGTTGGCAAACATATTTTACATAGTGCCATCTAGCCCCAAACTAAGCAATGCTAGTAGGGAACCACAGATAACTTAGAATACTTGACTGCTTTTTTTAATTTTTGATAAATAGTCATACTTGTAATAAATAGAAACACCTAGACCCGGAACAAGTACGTATTTGCAGATCATGCAAACATGGGATCATGCAAATTTCCGCTGTGGGAATCGAACTCGCAACCTTTTGCTTCTCAACTGAGCATTCGCCCGCGTGCCACTTATTGCTATGGAAATAAATTATTAACCTTCAAAAATGAGGAGATTATCAATTCGACTATGGTTTTTTTTTGGTTTTTTTTTGTCTGTTTGATACGCGATGAATTGATTTTGATAGTTCTGTCTTTGTTTAATATATAATACTTCAGAATAGGTCCCATTAAAATTTTATCGAAATCAGCTCAGTACTACCAATCTTAGAAAACTTGTCAATAACTACATCATCGTTTATCACCACAATCTGCCGAAACATTTTTTAAGCTAGAAGTCGGTTTTTATTCTAAAAATTAATTATGAAAGATATGAATTGTAGGTATTTGCATGGAACTAATATATACTACCGTACAACTATTATAGCTTATAAATTCCTGGGGTATTTGTCCAAAGTTGACAACAAACTATTCTCGGAAACAGCATAATTTTTGTACGTATTTTTACGATTTGAAAAGGTTCAACGAGTTTTTCGTGCTAACTGCACTCTGTGCTTTTTGTTATCGTATTTTATTATGACTGTCGGCGTATTATTCACTCTGCTAAGTTAGATAGATAGATTATAATTTATTACACACCTTATGATATTAAAAAACCAAACAAAGAAAAAATAACAAAAAAGTGTTAGAATGGGCGGCCTTAAAGCTAAAAAGCGATCTCTTCCAGGCAACCTTCAGTAAAGTTCAGTATTCTGAAAAGTATAATTTCCCACTTTCTCATAATATTGTTAAAGCTAGGTAAGTCTTGCATTATGAATCCGCTAGGATTTAGTCCAAAAGTTTAATTTCTTTTGGGAACGCAATTTTTTCTTCAACATCAATCTTGCTCTAAGGGTAAAGTTTTGAAAATGAGGTCAAACGGTTTCGCACAAAATTCGTTTTTCGACATTTTTAACATTCTTTGGCAAGTCAAGGAATTGGAGTAACATTGCAGAAAATAAGCTTTTTATCTGTGAGTGGGTCAAATAGATTTGCAAATTGTACGCAAATAAAGCCAATAAACAATAAGCCAAAGATTTTAATATCCCGAAAATGTTTTGAATTCAGGCGATACATAAATCTACACTCATCCGCTTGATACGTGGATGCTTTACTGAGCCACGAAGTCCTTGGCCTCGTCCTCACTTGTTCGAAATAGTCTCTGGGATAATCCCAAAGTGCTGATTGCTGCTATCTACAAGAAAAAAATCTAGTTATTCAATCGTGTTTAATGACTAAAGCTTATCGGAAGGTTGCGGGTTCAGGTTCAAGTCCCAACTATCTCTATCTAATCTGCTGGTAACACCCCCTGCTGAGCAAGGCCTGCTTCTTCTCTATCGCGCCAATTTTGACGCTTCTGTGCCAGCTGGATCTACCATTTCCCCATTGCCCTCACAATTTCGTCAGTTATCTATATTAATAACACCAATTTCGTATGAATTAAAAAGTTCCGCCTACAAACATAAAATATTATATTAATAGGTACACAACCCCACAAGAGAATAACACCTAAACACCTAAACAAAATAAATATGAAGCGCTGAAATTATATATTTGATTTGAATAACAACGTTCGTTTTTAAATAAACACAACATTGTGGACGCCATATCAGTAAATCGTCTGCGTGGCCATTCGTTTAAAAACAACTGAGTTGGTGTGAAAAATACTCGTATATTACAGTCATATATCGCCCTAATGTAGGGTGATAACAACGATCAACTCACTCGTTACTAAATAATAAATGAGAAACACCTTGCGTTGTTTCTGGGTCCCCTCATCTTTGGTATTATATATTTTTAGACCTCAGCGCATCATTACGATCAAGTTGAAGAAGTTTTGAAGAAAGGCCAAGCCAAGAGTACCCTAAACCAACGAGCATGTATGAAGAATATGATGAGAGTGAGTGAAGCAAAAGAAGTATGTCATGATCGTAGCAAGTGAAACTCCATGGTCCCTACGATATACAGGCGTAATTTTATGTGTATTTTTGTTTTTTATACATTTTTTGCATGAAATGGTCTATAATTTTCGGTAATATTATTGAACCATCGCGTTATTCAGCTCACTTTTTTACACACCTACCTTAAATAGTTCAAAAACGTCGTCATTATAATCAGCCAATAGACGTCCACTGCTGGACATAGGCCAAAGAGCGCCATGATGATCAAACCACCTCTTTACCATCCACCAACTTCCTGTGACCGTTAACGTCTTCAGTCCATCGAGTGAGTGTCCTATAAGTACTTCGCTCTCCAGTTCGAGGTCGCTATTCGAGAACCTTAATTTCCCAACGGTAATCGATTCTGCAAGTTATATGGCCTGCCTACTGCCACTTCAACTTACTTAATGTAAGAGCTTCAACGCGCGGTTAGGCATGAGAAACGGTAATGAACTGAGAGTGGGGCCATTTGGGTTTGGACAGCGTAACCCAAGGGGTCAGCGATTGGTCGATTTCATGGAAAAGGAGGGACTCTTTGCGATGAACTCTTTTTTCAAGAAACGGCCGTCCACAAAATGGACGTGGCTGCACCCCAACGGTCACAAACGCGAGATAGATTTCATCATGACGACCAAGAAGCAAATATTCAATGATGTCTCTGTGATCAACAGAGTCAAAACCGGTAGTGATCACCGTATGGTCAGAGGCACATTGAATCTCAACATTAAGCTGGAAAGGTCACGTCTGGTGAAATCTACTCTTCGCCCAAGTCCTGCCCAAATCCAAAACCCCGAGAGCTTTCAGCTGGAACTTCAGAACCGTTTCCAGTGTCTCGCCGAATGCGAAACAGTGGACGAGCTAAACAACGGGCTGGTAAAAATTGTCCAAGAAGTCGGGTCGCGGTTTTATAAGACTCGACCGAAAAATAGAACTCAGAAACTCTCTGAGCACACTCTTAAACTCTTGGCAGAACGAGGCGAAATGAGGCTGCAGTCTTCAGTTGACATGTCGAAATACGGCGTGCTCAACAGACAGATCTCCAAGTCCATGCGACACGATTTGCGTCTTTTTAATACTAATTGTATTAAAGACGCAATAGAGCGTAATAAAGGCTCCAAAGTGTTTGCAAGAGATTTGTCTATTGGGCAGAGTCAGTTGACAAAACTGAAGACCGACAGTGGCAGTATCGTTTCGTCAAAGCCAGAGATTTTAAGAGAGCTCGAGAAGTTCTATGGACAATTGTATACCTCATCGCAAAACCCTGCTCCTAGCACGTCTAGCGATGCCAGAGCCCGTTTGACTCGACACTACACCGAAGACATCCCGGACGTCAGCCTGTACGAGATTCGGACTGCATTAAAACAGCTTAAGAACAACAAGGCACCGGGGGAAGACGGAATAACGACTGAGCTTTTGAAAGCGGGTGGAACACCGGTACTTAGGGTCCTTCAAAAGCTCTTCAATTCCGTTATCCTTGAAGGTACAACGCCAGAGGCGTGGAACAGAAGCGTAGTGGTACTGTTCTTTAAGAAAGGTGACAACACCCTATTGAAGAATTATAGACCCATTTCGCTTCTGAGCCACGTTTATAAGCTGTTTTCTAGAGTAGTAACCAATCGTCTCGCTCGTAGGTTTGACGACTTCCAGCCTCCCGAACAAGCCGGGTTCCGAAAAGGCTTTAGTACTATAGACCACATCCATACGCTACGGCAGATTATACAGAAGACCGAAGAGTATAATCGGCCGCTGTGTCTAGCGTATGTGGATTACGAAAAAGCCTTTGATTCTGTCGAAACCTGGGCAGTGTTGCGGTCTTTGCAGCGATGCCAAATTGATTATAGGTATATCGAAGTGTTGAAGAATCTGTATAGTAAGGCCACCATGTCTATCCGTCTTCAGGATCAGAACACGAACTCTATCCAATTGCAAAAGGGGGTGAGACAGGGAGACGTTATTTCTCCGAAACTGTTCACCTCTGCATTGGAAGATGTTTTTAAGCTTCTGCACTGGAACGGGTATGGCATCAACATCAATGGCGAATACATCACTCACCTTCGATTTGCCGATGATATAGTCATCATGGCGGAGTCGCTGGAAGACCTTGGCACTATGCTCAGAGACCTCAATACCGTCTCTCAACAGGTGGGTCTCAAAATGAACATGGGCAAGACAAATATCATGTCAAACGCTCATGTTGCACCCGTGCCGGTACATGTTGGGAACGATATCATCGACGTTGTTGACCACTATGTCTATTTAGGACAGGTGATTCAGCTAGGTAGGTCCAACTTCGATAAAGAGGTCAGCCGACGAATCCAACTCGGATGGGCAGCGTTCGGGAAGTTACGGCATATTTTCTCGTCACAGATACCGCAGAGCCTCAAGACGAAAGTCTATAATCAGTGCGTGTTGCCAGTGATGACTTATGGCACTGAAACGTGGTCGCTAACTATAGGTCTCGTTCAAAAGCTCAAAGTCGCCCAACGAGCTATGGAAAGAGCTATGCTGGGAGTTTCACTACGCGATCGAATCCGCAATGAGGAAATCCGTAGAAGAACCAAGGTCACCGACATAGCTCTTAGAATTAGTAAGTTGAAGTGGCAATGGGCAGGCCATATAGCTCGCAGAACCGATAACCGTTGGGGAATAAAGGTTCTTGAGTGGCGACCACGAACTGGAAAACGAAGTGTAGGACGGCCCCCCACTCGATGGACCGATGACATTAAAGCGGTCGCAGGAAGTCGGTGGATGGTGAAGGCCCAAAATCGGTCGTCATGGCGCTCTTTGGGGGAGGCCTATGTCCAGCAGTGGACGTCTATCGGCTGATATGATGATGATGATGAATGTAAGAGCTTTTATCGGTGACCTTGGTTTAACTTCAGATTTCCTTTACGGATTCGATAGGGATGCGTTTAATAAAACTCTTAGCAACAAAAACATAAATATTCTCAGTTACTATTCCATTAACCTTCAAAATAAAATAATTAGTTGTGCAACATAAAACAACCTTTTTAGGGGAAAACCTAATAATACTACCGTAACAAGTTCTTAGCTCCGGGCGTATCGTGCCGGGAAAACTAGAGTACACCTACTTTTCGGGTTAATTAACCACACAACTTTTACCAGATATAACCCTGTTTGAGTCGCGCCAAATACAGAAAGTACGTGTTTAGAACACCAAACTAACTTGGAATACAACGTAGTGAAATACACGACGAACAGAGCCCACTTTTCATTTAAAAAGTATCTAAATACTGTGGTAAACCCCTAAGGTAATAACCAAATCTCTAGTGACAAGTACAGTTTAGGAGAGTATGTCATGCATGCCACTGTTTATATTGGCACGGTGCTATTCCAGTTGACATGGCGGCGCTAGCGCAGTAGGAAAAAAATGGTCTTCATGAACATGCTCCTTTAGCCCTTCCACTCAACTGCACGTATGCATTTGGCACTCACCTTTTGAATTTTTAGTTCTCGAACATGCTTTTATTTTCCTTTATAATTTACTAACAAGAACATCACTATGTTTTAGGTAATAAGGTTGTGGGTAAGGTTAGGTCATAAGGCCCAGTCGTGAACCAAAGAATTTTCCCATGCACCATCTTGTAATATAAATAACATAATTAAGGTGAGCTCACACCGCCTCCGTGCCGGCAATCTTTCACACCCGCATTCTCAAGCTTAATTGCAATGAACAATTAATTTATAGTGTTTAGACCTGAAGCTTAGGGAAGGAATTTCACAAGAAAATGAAATAAAAAAAAAACAGAAATCTAAACTATTAATATGCTGCCCGCTGACGATTTTTCATTATTTTATTTATTTTAGTTGATCTATTAATTTCACTAACCAATATTATAATACAATATTATATAAACAACCGACCCCGTCCCGACTTTACATAAACTCTCATATTTAGATTTTCATCTACGTTATTTTCAGCATTTTAGAAAAGTACAAAAAATTTACTCATTTGTAACTTTGTGAACACTTCCCTCTATCTCTGGACTCTTGCACTATTAGACGAATGCTACCCTGTTTTGTAATAACACGCGTGGTTAGCTGAACATGATGGGACAGTTATGGGACTTTGGGGTCCTCATCCACATTAGATAAACGATAACTGCTAAGATTATTAGTAGATCTAAGAGGTAAAATAATAAAGTTTTCGAACGTAAAGACTAAAATTTGTAACTGTCTGTTATATTATATAACATTTATTTTGTTAGGCCACGACGGTGGCAGTGGGTAGATGGATATAAATACAGTTGGCTACTGACTCATAAAAATTTACTTACAAGTTAAAATATATAACCTTAAAAATATGTAGGATGATACCGTTTGAACGCCACGGTGCGCAGTTCAAGTTTCCGTAAGAATTGCAGGTTTAGTTACCGCTATAAGACCAAATTTTGCATACATAATCTGCAAACATTTTTCAGGAGTACTATAGCATTATTCATAATTTTAAAACCCACTGCACAGGAGAACCTAGGTTGGTGTGTGTGAGTTTGTTTGATTTAGAGTAGTAGAGTTCTTTGTGATAGAGCTCGTCCGGGGAAGGACTACCACCATACCTATTTCTGCCGCCAAGCAGTAATGCTCGCACTGCTGTGTTCCGGTTCGAAGGGTATGGTTTCCGGTGAAATTACAGGCACATGAGACTAACCATCTAACGTCTCAGGGTGGTAACACGCAAGTGATATCTATGATGTTGCATGCGTACATAGGCTACGGTAACTGCTGACCATCAAGTGGGCCGTACGCTTGGTTACCACTTTAGTAGTATAAAAAAAAAAAAAAAAAAAAAATTTAGATACTGTTGTAGATATTTATTATAAGTAAGGTTCAAATTTTAAGTATTGTTTTACCTGCACGCACCATTTGTACAAAATAGCAACAAGAATGTGCAGATGCAGATTTGTCGCCAACCTATGTGGCACAGTAGTAAATCATAATCTCAGTGTGTGCGAACATAAATAATGTGCAATGTGTGTGCAAGTAATGTATTAAAACATTATATCAAAACAGATCTTTAGGTTTTGTATGAACTTATTTGATCAAATGATTCAGTATGTAAGTCGTGGTTACTATCTATTTAATTATAATATTTTAACGTGGTATTCAATAAATCTGAAATTGGTTTCAGAGTCAATAATAGCGCTTCAGAGACTTCACAACTGTTTCCAGTAGGTAAGTACTCATATCTGACTCTGATAATAATTAACTGCCCACAAATTAAATAATCTGAATTATGTAACTACAGTGCGTTTGCATTGACTTTCGACATCCGACTTTATCGGGACTTTATAAAATAGTAACACTATTAGGTATATTTTGAGGTCAAAAATGTAAATGTAAATTATCTGACTGATAAATACATATTTTGTGAAAACAATAGTGATGGATGACCTAGCGACATTGTGACTATATTATTATTATTAGGTAAATGACGTTTTGTTACTGTTTGAACTTATATTTTATTATTAGATTACTATTTCTATTTTTATTCATCGGTTTGTTGTCACAAAGCATTTTATTTTATTTTAGTGTAGAAAGTACCTAGCAATAGGTATAGTTAACCTATAAAATTTTATTACTTACCTACTAAAAGTATGTTTATTTATAAGACGAATCTAAGTACATGTAACATGTCTAAAGAGAAATAAATATTATCATTATTATCAATAGTTTACCAATAAAACGCAGATCGTAGATTACCAAGTCTTCTGACCACTACGATCGACATAGTACCAAAATACCATCCAAATTAACTTATTTTACTTTACTTATTGGGTTCACACTATATTTTTTTTATTGTCTTTCATCAAGAGGATCACTCTTGAATTACCATCCCTATCTTTGACTAGTGTTGCGCCCTAACACTATGTCTGTGATGACTTTATTATACAAATTTTATTTTCCCGCTGCGTCTTATTAAAAGTTAAATTTTGGGAAATCCATTCTTAATGAAAGCTGGTTGCACTAAGAATAAACATGAACACACTTTAAAAATGTAAGGTCCCTGAAGACCGAGACCGTAGTGCGTTGATTGTAGCTTGAAAAAAAAAACCTGCTTGAGGCGAAATAAGTTTTGAGATAATTATTATAATAATTACCAGGATTACAATAAAAAGTAAATTAGAAAAAAAAAACAGTGACACGATATCAAGTGATAATGAAAACAAGCTGTCCGTAGAGGCAGCACTAGTTTTTAGGTTACTAGCTGCAGAACTATTCATCTTAAAACTTTGTTTGACCCAGCAACGTGTGTAGCGTGCGCAGCGTGGCTGGCGTGAGCAGCAATGAAACCGTGCTCTTAAGGTGGATGACACAAACAATGAAAAGCCTTTGTACAGCTGTGATGGATGAGACAGGTTGTGCGAATGCAATATGACCACGCAGTGCCGAAACAGTGTGTAGTCAACTTTTTACCTACTCGTTATAGTCAGGAACTGGTGCCGGAATACTCAGTTAATTTATTTTACACGAATGAACACTATCATAGTCGAGTGTTCATTGACGAAGTACATCGGATATTTATTATTCCCGTTCATTAATTACATAATTGGTTAATTGATGCGTGTGATGTATAAAGGTTGTCACACATACATTACCCCGCCAAAAGATCAACCTTACCTCAACTTCAGCGGTTGAGTATTCTCTGTATGAGACTGCATACGCACAATAGTTTCAACTAATATAATATCAGCGTCACCCGCTTAAGTTGTACTGCGCTGCGGACTTTGTCGTGTGTGTTGTGTGTTTTCTAATGCAACATTTTTTTAGACGAGTGTTTTTTTTAATTTGGTTTTGGGGTTTTGTACCACCCCTTTTGTTTTCGGCAGTCATCTTTTTACACGCTGTATCATCATCATGACAGCCTTCTAATGTTCCCACTGCCGGGACACTGGCCTACTCTCAGGCGAGAGTGAGCTTTTTACACGCTGTATATTTGCTATAATATTTTTACAATATTACATTAGATTATTGGATTTAACTATAACAATATTGTACACAAACCTTACCGAAATGTACTCCAAATTAAAGGAATTTCATAATATTACGGCTCATCGAAAATATTTTGTTATTAGTCATCCAATAATTTGTTCTCAGCAAATTAGAAATTCTCTTGTTCATTATTGCCTTAAACATTGATCTACATAATAAGCCATACATTCTTTGGTTCGACGACTTTTAATCTGACATGAAGACCCTTTGGAATTAATCAAGAGGAATCTACACCCAAAAGGAATTTGTCTCCCCTCAGTCTGGGGCTTGATGTCTTAAATTTGAAGTGAATATTTGCAGAATTGTTTAAGAAAATCGTGATTAATAAATATTTATTATTATTTACAAATGTAACGAACGGTTGAGCTGAGCGTTTGAATATTTGAAACAATTTTTTTTATAAATTGCCTTCTGCCCTTAATAAGGGCTATTGTATTATGTCAAGTTATTAAACTTACCTAGGTTGGAAAGAAACCAAGTTTAAAACTTCCTATCTGTACAGAATGTACCATGATCATTAATTAAAATCCTAGCGTAGAGTAGTGCTATTAGGTAAACTAATCAACTCTGACGTCTCCTAACGAGCCATCTGACGTCAGTTTCCCGTGCAACCCCCTATCCTCTCTCCTCGCCCCTCCCGAGTCATCTGCATTTGACGCTCCGATGCGTCTTTGTAAGTTCGCACGGAAACGTATCCATGTAATGTTATTTAGTTGCCTAGAGCTTAAGTCATTATTACCAGTAGACGACAAGCAATCGTTTTCTCATCCATTTACGTTTATTAGTAAAATACTACAGACACACGACGCGGCAGGAAATAACACCTTCATTTCAAACACCCCTCCAAATAAGTTCTGAAATAAGTTCTTCCTGACACAATAAAATAAAGCCTCTCGCATATGTTCAAGGTTCTAATGCCGGCGATGATAACAATGCATTATGGCAGGGGACGGACGTTAAACGGAGGAAACTCATTAAATACGCGTGGATTTATCGCCTGGGTCTTGATGTTTTTATGTACTGTCGAGTTTGGGGAAAGGACTGGGTAAGTGATGCGGTTTGTGCTACAAAACCTTGGTAAAGCTAGGAAAGGACTTGAGAATAGGGGGATTGCAAAAAATACCTTTTGAATTTAACAAATAGTCTTTCCTAGCGGCGCTCGAGGGTTTTTAAGTAGTTTTTATGCTTTTCTACTGGATCCTTTATTTTTTCCGGGATAAAAACTATATACATTCAAATCTCTCTGGCTGTTTGAGCATGAAAATTATGAAAAAGTAACCAGCTAATATACTCACAAACATTCGCATTTGAAACATAACAGTGGTTAAGTATTTTATAAAATAAGTGAAACCATGACTGCATTTCGTATATTATAAAGTTCTAAAATGCTTTCAAGTCAAAAGTTGCGGATTTTCAATTGTAACTAGATTTGCGGCTTCGTTTAATTCTCGTAGCTTCACAGACGGATTCAGTACGTATTCATTTCAGGGTACTGAAGGCTCGCATTTCTTATTAAATCATCATAATGTCGGTTGTTTTATCCAATTATTTTGGTTTTAACTCAGAGATTTAACAGAAAAACTGTTTTATGTTTAGCTGTGCTTAGCTTTCTGAGCGCACACGAGCTACTATATACTACTCAACATTTGCTGAACTCTAGCAGCTGGATCATCTTTAGGTTTCTAATATAATCTAAAAGCGTCAGGAAAGTAGCGCTAGCAATCTGAGCCGAAGAGCCGACGCTTATATCGCCACGGGGTCTTACTAAACACAACGGCGATAGTTGCTCGTCGGAGGTTAGCTTTGAATAGTTGTTAAAGTCAGTTTAATAAAAAAATGCTATCAATCCACATAGTACCGACGTCTAGTCGGTACTATGTGGATTGATAGCATTTTACCAAACTAAGCAAAGCTTATTTATGGGAACCTAGAAAGACCCAGACCCGAATCAAATACCTAACAGATTATGCAAACATAACCTTGTTTCGTCACAAGGATTGAACCCGCTACCTCCCGTTTCTCAAACAGGCACTCGCCCAACGAGCAACCAAGAATTTTAACATAATTTAAATATTTTTTTTCATGAACCGCATACAAAAGAACATCCCTCCGACAATTATAATAAAAAGCCACGTTCGTTATTTACACTAATAATATAAATAATCCAAGGGAAAGAACAGAATTTTTTATCTTTATTGAATAGGATGTTTTTACCGCTCAAGATAAATCGCTAATTACAACGAGAAACACCCGGAGGCAAATAAAGGAAAACCTGAGTAACTTTTGAAATTATATTTAATTTTTATTCTGTTGAATCTAATAAGAGCACTGGTTGTCTTGTGGTAGCTAGGCCCTGCTTACCGATCCTACTAAGGGCTTGCGTAGGTTCAAAATTGGTCTAGCATCAATTGGTTTTTCTACTCGAAAAATGTATGAGCGCAATGCCAGTTCACTCAAACAGTGAGGGAAAACATATTGTTTGCCTGGCTTATATCTTAGAAAATATTATTATTATTTATTATTATACAAAAAAAACACTTTGATCTTTTTTACGTGTTAGTTTCTCAATCACGACGTAACAGTTGAACTAATTTTTATAAAACTAAAAATAGATATAGTTCTGGCTCTAGAGTAATAATAATAACTTAATAATAATAGCAAAACCACGAACAAAAATCTTGTATGTATTAAAAAAAATACCTACTGGCAAGTCTATACAAAGTTCTGCCCGCCCAGAGGCAACTGTTCTGAAAACTCGCTTCAGAACAAAGTCGGGGGTCTTCAATTATCTCTATTCTACCTACAGGTAAGACTACTTGTATCACGTAGGTTGCGACACGTTCAAAAGTTAAATTGGTCTAATTTGTGCTGTGCACCTTATTGCATCCCCTTTTTGAAAGCCATTGCGCAGCGATTTAGCGTAGGGCTGTGCTGTTTGATGTCGATGGATCAAAATAAATAAATAATAAATAAACCGCAGCGGTTATTATTATGTAAAAGACATAGCTGTATATGTGGACACGTTATAAAACCACTTGACTTGGCATATTTGCTCAAATGTTTGCGTTATTTCATCGATACAAACTAAATTTTGTATATTACTTTCACAGAATTCAAATCAAATCAATTCAAATTTGTTGTTCTTTTAGTTGTTACATTAGGTAGTACTTAAATTAGTTATAATACTAAGTAGTTGTATAGTACTTTCCAATTAAACATAGCTTCAAATAGCAATATGTGTAAATAAATACCAATAACAATGACAGATCAGATTTGGGTTACATAACAGAAATGACAGTAGATCCCACACTAGGGCTAGCCTGAATCGCGGGTCTCCGGGATTATTTCAACAGTATCGGTTAACAGTGAAGAAAACATGCGAGGACAGTTTGAGTGAAATTATATGAAAAATTTAAAAACTAAATATTAATTAAACACTTTGTATTAACGAAATAACGCAAACATTTGAGCAAATAAGCTAAGTGAGGTACGAGATTATTATATAAAAGGTATAAACAAACTACATAATAAACTTAAATTAGGCAACAAACCTTTTATCAAGAATATGAGTTATCATTCATCGATATAAGATCGAAACTGCGTCCGGCTTCACACATTTAGTGATCCTAAGACCAAGGGTCTAATTTTAGACCATAAGGTCTCATAATAATTATTTAGCAAAACATACTACTTTTATTTTAATTTGACGACCGATGTAGCGCAGCGGACGCAGGTCCGCCTGCGACGCGGAGGTTGCGGGTTCGATTCCCGCCTCGGGTCAAATGTTTGTACGATCCACAAATATTTGTTCCGGGTGTTCTGGGTATTTTCTATATATAATAAAAAATATCTATCTATTTACTGTATTGTATTAAGTATATATCAGTCACCCAGTAACCCATAAACACAGCTCTGTTTAACAGCAGCTTACCTTGGGGCTAGATGATGATGTGTGGATTGTCTAGCATTATTTATTTATTTATTTATTTTATTTATTTATTTTATTTAATGGTTTTATAAAAGGCTCTTTTGATTTTTTTTTCGATTATTCGTATTAGTGTAATAATGTAGTATGTATTGCTATTTAGTTATTATTCCTATATTAAATTCATAAATTATCAAGTATGTTTTATTTACTAGCTAAATAATTATACTGATTTATATAATTAGTGGAGCAGTCCTCTCATACGATGAAGGAAAACAGCGCGAGGAACGGTTTCCTAACGGCATGTCCAAGAACTAAAAATTCGAAGGACATGTGCCATCCGTCAATCCGCATTGGGTTGTAGCTTGGTGGATTAAGACCCAATCACTCTCGCTCGAGGTAGGCCAGTGTCCCAGCAGTAGGAACATTAGAGAGTTGTCATGGTGATGATGATGATGATACTGAAACTTAGACATTAACTCGTTAAAGAAATATGGGAAACTATGAGAAGAAACTAAAAACGTCGTCATTTCGTAAGTTTGACATCGTCACGTCGCTTCACTAGCACCTTGCATTTGCACATTGAGCGTTTAAATATTTTTTTTAACTCATTTTGATATTTATTTAATAATGTAATATCTAATTTATCTAATAAAATCAAGATGGCTTGCGCTTGGTCATAGTATCCCTTTAACGAATGCGTCTAAAATTTTTCTCCCTCTTTCTATTACAAGGTTATTTGCTTCGTTTTGCTTGTGAAAGCGCATCTCCTTTGAACTTGCTTGAATTATATAATCATTTAATAGAATTACGGTGCTTTTGAACATAGCCCTCTATCTGTTGCGTCGGCGGTTGGTCTAATTGGCTCGCTTTGAAAATATTTATTATTGACTTTTCTTTGAAGAGTTCCTTTAGTAGAAGTGCCAAGTCAATGAAGACTGCCTTTTAGTGTAATAATGTGGTATGTATTGCTATTAGTGGTAGGTTCCGACCATCCGAATATAAATTTTATTTGCAATAAAATGTTAAAGGTGTAACTATATATATATAGATGATAATGAAGAGTTTTGATTTATAGAAAAACAAAACAACCCAGTGATTTTTTATCATAACATCAATTATGATATTCCATCTAGTTATTTTTTAACTAAAACCTAATAACTTTGAGTGACTCAATTCAATCTTATTTCAGAGGTAATGACGTGTTGTGCCATAACCAAGTAAAAATTCGCGTCTAATGCGCCATCAGAAACGTCTCGGAATACATAGACATTAAACTTCGACCGCTAATTGGAGTGACGGGCCCTTCGGCAAATTGCCTGTTTAAGGGTGACAATAAATTGATATGGGCCGGGAAATTATCATGCGGCCCGGGACGTATTTCACAATTGCTTTAATTACCGATGGCATGCCCCTTTTATAAGTACCAATTGGAAAACGCAAGCGAAAAACAACTGTGATTTTACGCGTTGCCAAGGTCAAAGACAATGGGATGGAAAACTCCATTGCAAATAATGTAAAACTCTTTCAGTTAATTTATAAAGTATTTAATGTGTATTTTATAACTGTTTTTTTTTTAATATCTTTGAAAATAATTTAGTTTTAATAACAAATGTTTTGCCATACCTACCTACGACTAATAAGAGAATTGATAAGTGCCCGGTGCCACCTTGCAAAAGTTCTTTTGCACAAAGGCACTATGCTCATACTGCCCCTGTCTTTTATAACGCACTTAACTCCAAAATAAAAACAAAAGAAATGACAAAACATAAACTAAAAATAATCGTCAAAGATTGGCTGCAAGATCAAAGTTATGAAGAAGTAGAAAAGCTCCTAACTAAAGTTGTTTAAAACACGATCATTTATCACATTCAAACATACAAACACACATCCTTACCCTTAAGTCACCCATATTCATACACAACACACTTTACACATAATACACACTCAACACTCATACACTAAACCTCCATTAAAATCACTCCTACATACACACACAACACTTATACATACTCTCTCACTAAACTTCCATTTATTAATTAACTGTTAGTTAGGTATTTAAATAATATAGTGGGTTTTGGTGTTGTACATTTTTTTTTTTTTATTATATTTTTGTACTTATCTTTTAAAATAGTGTTTAAAATTATTTACTTTTGCCATATCCATAAGTTACATTTTGGGGAATCAACTGTCTTTCTGAAACACAGTGAAAACTAACTCAGAAACCAGTGAATCACTACTGTGTCAACATTTGTATTTGTGGTTAATAAAATATTTGTATTTGTATATTTGTTTTTAAAAGTTCTTTATTTAACATAAGCACAGTAACATATAACATAACTAAACACAGTTTAGCACATTACGACTCCAGATCGATGTGACTAGCAGGCTGTAGCGCCTATAAAAGTCTTTTAAATAAACATATTATGACAAATATACCACTTTTTATAATTGAATTTAAAATATTTTGCATAATGACTATAATGCATGAATAAACATTAATTACATAACATTATGAACACTTTAGAATGCGCTCATTTTTAATAGAAAAAATAACAAATGAGATCTGCTGAAATTGAGCTCGTCTCGTTTGGTAAGACGGCACCGAAGATCAGAGTAATAATAATAACATATACAACCTGCGTATAATATACGACGACAATGTACGCAGCAAAGCCTAAATAGGGTGCTTACAAGCATCGTGCGGGGCTCGCAAATAGGGGTTATTTTGGCCTGACTATAAATTAATTTCGGCACAGGGCATTGCAGTTAAGCCTCCATACATTTTAATTGGTTCCATTATCGGCCATTCTGCAAAATGGCGATGGATGACAATGGAGCCCTCGTATCGTCGGCTTAGCGCTTAATTTTACTAAAATGACAAATTAACTGGGTTATTACGACGAATTTTGTCAAAGTACTTCACTAAATACTTTATGAAATAACGTTTGGGCACTTTTTTTTAAATTATATTTACAGTCCTTTAAAGTTTTTTAAATCATTATTTTTAACAGCTTTAATTCCATTTATTTAAATTAAAACAGTCAACCCTTTAAAGTTTTTTAAATTAATGATTTTAAGATAGCAGCAGTCTTTTATTTTGCTTTTTATTGGCTGAATTTTACAACTTCAGCTACACCAGCTGGGCTTATTACGCAACTCATTTGCAATCCGATATGTCATTTTCATACAAAATATGTCAGTTTTTGGATAAAACCTAGCGAATCCGAATACAACTGAGTTATATAAAACGTCTCAGTTGAATGAATTAATACGATAGTTACTCTCAACAATTGAAAATAGCAAAACAGTGATGATACAAAGTCAACATTTTTGTACATCAATTACCCAAAGCTTTTTCTAATTAAATTTTTGAAAAAGTAGCGTAGACGCTCTCAAAATGAATAAAAATATATTTATTATGTATTAATGGACATACAATAATACAATTCTGAATTGGAGTATTTTCACATCTCAAATTTCGATATACCTAATGATAAGGCAATTGTGAAAACGACGCACAACATGTTTTGATGCTTATTACGATATTTTGCGCAGCGTGGGATCATTACGTCCAAAGAAATGAAATGTGATTTCCTTCGGAAAAGGTTGCGGAACATTTTTATGAAATTACACAGTTTATTATAGAAGTTCCGTGTTCTGCGTCGGTGTGGCGCCAGCAACTCAGACTGGCCATCTCTCCCCCAACCAATAAAACTATTAGTAACATACCTACTACTTTCAAATTATACTTTTATTTCTCTTTATATGACACATTTATCGTTGTATTAAGGAACGTCTTTATATTTGGCAGTGCTCGGAAAAGCGGAAGAAACAGGATTTAAATGGATAGAACTGAAATGGGTTTTATCTCGTCCGGCCATCCGAAGTGTGTCACGGAGTAAATGAACCCTTCTCCGGAAAGAGAAACTAAAAAAGATAAAATGTTCCTTAGCGCACATTAAAGTGCTGTCTGCTTGAAGGAGAGCCGTTAAGGCAGGGCCGGACTCCCTGCGGGACTGCACTCGTCTTGTCCGTTAAGCTAAATTAACTAATAGAATTGACATGGCGATTTTATAAGCAGCAGCAATTTTTACTTCTGCGTTCAAATAACTATAATTCGTATAAAATGTTCTTACGTTCTGCGTCTTATTATATTTTATTTATTATTGTATATTACAGTTTTATAGAAAACCATATTAAAAGTTTTTTTTTTTTTTTTAAAAACACGTAACTTGATTAAAGTCAATCACACTTGTCTGAATAACATGGAACAAAAAACTATGCGGAGATAAATATCCCGTTTTTAGTCAAAATTTCATTTCATTTTATCATTTCATTTATTTCATTATAGGTACCAGTAGTTTACTTAGTTCTAATAATTATACATTAATGCAATATTTTAAATCTATACTAATTTTAATTATGCTAATAACCATGATAGTTTTAAAAACTATATATGGAGAAAAGTTTTACGTTTGTGAATTTGTAGAAGTTCGTAGACTTCGTAGCTCTACGCCGTAGACTTCGTAGCCGATATCAGTTCCTGCCCTCCTCAGATGGCAGTTACAACATCTCAACCGTGAAATTTTATCGGTGGAATTAATCTTCAAAAGTTTCCGTGTCCCGCCCTTTTGTTTTAGATGTGCCCTCTAATAAAATTTATTCCTTAGTCTAATCGGAAATAGATAAGTAAGAGGGTCGTAGGTCTCGAGGGCACGACTGATTCAAGATTTTGTTAAATCTTTAATTTAGTTAATAAGTACATGTTAGCTACTATACTTTGGCATCTCTGTATTTCATTCAGTTGTTTGTTTTTTATCAAATAAATTATATAAAAATAATGTGCTTGCAAATTTTTTATTCGTAAATATTGTGTGCTAAATTCTAGTGCTCTAAAACGGTGAAGAAAAACATCGTAAGAAAACCAGTATTTTGTGTAAGTGCTACAACTATGTAGTATTTAAAATGCAGTATCATCCGGATTGGTGGATGACATAATATGCTCATATGCATCATATCTGCGCTCCAAAAGTCTACTCTTAAAAGTATTATACAATAATCGCCACAAATATCATAGTTTAATTTTATATTTTGACACAATTTAAAGATTCAAAAATAAATTGACACCAAGGTAAACCTCAAAAACTGTTATCACTACACAGTATAAAAAAAAGTCGCTTCCCGCTGTCTGACCCTATACGCATACGCTTAGATCTTGAAAACTACGCTACGGATTATGATGCGGTTTTTTAAATAGATAAAGTGATTCAAGAGAAAGGTTTATAGCACCCGTGCAAAGCCAGGGCGGGTCCGCTAGAATATAATATATCGCTTTTGTTTGCTAAAGTAGACCCGCAAACAATGTTATACTCGTATTAACATTAGGAAGCTGAAGAACGCTTCTGGTACTTTATTATACTAATTTCCCTCTCTAAAGAAACTAAAACTTTGCAGTAAAATATAATATTAACACAAAGTAGTTAAATGGTTGCAACATTAAACTCATTACTTCGCCAGCGACAACCACAAGCTTTTTAATTTACACTGACAAATGAACATCGGATGAGTGGGGTTTCGCGAGGGAGTTGATTTTAAAATGTAGATTAAGTACTGCAGATGTGACAATCATACATTATAATATTACCTGACCCGCGCGATTTCACCCGTGGCTTTTCAGTTTTTATGCTATGTGTTAGAACCAAAACTGAAACCACCTACATTTCAAATTTCATTACAATCGATTAAGACGTCACGGAGCATTCTCACATTTTACACACACATAGACTTTTGCATTTATAATATTAGTAGAATAAAGCTATTTATTTTTGGAAAAAATAACAAAAACTGACATGAATACTAGGTGCATCATTTTTGAAGTCGGTTAAAAAAATACAAACTCACCCACCCACATCCAACATTCACATACATTTTCTGACACCACACTAAGATTTTGTGTATCGTAGATATCAGAAACTACAAGTATCAATATTCGCGCATTATTCAAATATATCTCCCGCTACGGGAATCGATTCCGCTACTTTTCGTTTCTTAACCAGGCACATTGGCACCGTGCTATCGAGGTCGTCATTATAAAGTTTTGTCATTAAATATTATTTTTATCCAACAATTATTTTATTAGCATTACGTATTTTCATGTATGACCATTTCCTTTTAAAACTATCTACACAATCACATCAGAATTTACTACGCCAAGCTTTTCTTGCCTACAAAAGTTCTTCCATCTTTATTGTCATTAATCTTTGACAATAACGAGCGACGAAGCGCATTTCCCTACTTTACGCAATTCGAGTTAATGCTCTCTTACACAGGCCTATTCATTTGAAATTTAACATGGTGTTTCGAAATAGCTCTTGCATACGATAACAACGTACCGCAGACTTTTTGAAATAATAGTAATAATAGTGATAAGTATCACTGAAGTATGAACAAATTTATATAACAGTAATTCACAACATTTATCTTGCCTAGTATTTTTTTTAACCGAAGAGTCATTTTAAATTAAATTTAAATTAAATTAAGCAGTCTTACAAAGTCAATTGTATTTTTTAAAGTAAAAATATTTTTTAAATTTAAGTGTCGTGCGGCATGCTTTTCAGATATCGTATACAAATAAATCATGGTACTAACTTACAAACAACTGTAAGATTTCGCGCGTAACCGCTTTTCCGTTAATTCGCCAAAATATTCAGTGAATATTCATGATAATGAGCTTCAAAATATGATGTACCTACTTTATCAAGTAGCACGTTCCGCCAAATAAAACAGTTTTAAAACATACTTCGTATTAATCACTGGCCAACTGTGGTGAAGGAGTTAATATATTAATATTAACTACTTCAACAAATTAATAAATTATTAACAATTAGATTAAACGAACATACCTAGACGTGAAGTTTTATTATGCTAGTACGAGTTCATAGCACGAGCGTCAAACTACGAAACCATAATATCTGTAAATTTAAGTACATATTTTACTGATGGTATAAAAACCTATTTATTAATGTATTATGCTCTTTTTGTGAGTATACATTGGCGCGATGTACAACGCATTTCTTGACAGTGCGCAAAATAAAAAATTAAAGCAAAACGTGTGTACTGATGAAATACTGACCATTAAACGATAACGCTGATTTGAAGATAATGTTTATGACGAAATATCTCTTAAAAAAATAATGAGGCGCAGATTTTACCAATTTAAATTCAGAGCGTTATAAAATATTATGATCTGCGTTCTGCCATATTTCAGGCCCTGTCCCTAGTGCGTATTGAATCTGCAATGCGTGAGGGGAAAGAATGGCCGGAAACGCCGTGAGTGACAGTAGCCTCACAGGTACCAAGGTACCTTTTTATTATTTATATCGCATTTTCAACGTGTGTTTGCTTTACTTTGATTTCGGAGAAGTAGCGGAGTAAAGGTGTGATCTGAATACGTGGTCGAGCTCAGGGGACTTTGCTGTAGAACCTAATAAAGATAGAATAGTTTTTTAGGCACACTTAAAATAAAAACTGTGAGAAGACGCTATACGTTTTATGTTGTGTCCAATAGGAGTTAATTAATAGCTGGCCTCACTTTCTTTTTGCTATGCCAAAAATCATACATATTACACAGTTGATCTAGACTAAAATCATTTCACTTTGACTCTAATAAATGACTAAAGCACTTGTGGTCGAGTGGGATAATGACCCCACCTCCCGTTCCTAAGGTCATGGATTCTACTTGAGAAATTCATGTGCGCTATACCAGTACAGGGAAGGAAAACATCGTGAGGAAAGTGGCATGTCCAATAACTAAAATTACAAAACATGCTATCCACCAATCCCTTTGAGTCCACTTGATAGATTGAAAAGCTAGCCCAGCTGTTGAAAGTTTGTCATTTTTAATGACAAATCATATTAAAAATCAATTCCACAAAAGTGTTACCATTCTCTACCCGCTCTATTCCTGTGTGTTACTATCCCGTTTTATGGCGAGTGCTTACGTTTTGCTAGTGGTAGGGTTTCAGAACCCTACTGATGGCAGGATTCATGTTTACGCGCTTTTGATGGTACTTCAGCCACTTTTGTATGTGGCTGTCCTTGTTTTGAAAGGCAAGATTATGCGTCCAGCAATGCAGCCTACATGAAAATGTTGTGTACCTATGTGAAACAAGAGCGCACCGGTTTTTTTCTTTTTGTCAAAACACAATAATCTTAAATTTTTAAAACAATGATAATTGTGAGAGCGGGAAAGTAGGGCAATCCCATTTCTTAATGGAAACACTGAGAGAACCCATTGTAAAACATTTATAACATTTTAGGAGATGATCTTGTAAATGTTTTTCTGCTCTAATATTATACTTGTTGTACAGGGGCCCAATCATGAATCAATCAGACAATTTTGATGATATCAATTAGACAATCATGTCATGGTACAAAATTTTTTGAAAATTTAGTATAGATCTTCATTTGAATCCCTATAAGAGTTCATGGTTGGACCCCAGAACAGCTAAACTGAACTTATTTACAAAAAAAAATTTATCATGTATGGTCTATGTAGATTGTGGTTTTGAAAACATGTTAGACGGATCTCAAATTTTTTATCATTTATGTACCTAAGTTTCAAATTGGTAAGTTTATAAAAACCAACCTCAAAAAATTACTGCATAGATAAGTCTGCTACGTGTCAACTTCTTAATACCTCCAAAAAACGCAGCATTTCAAAATTTCAATGTACACGTATTTAATGGGTTCAAATTGGCTTGATTACGATTTAATTTTTAGAAGAGCAATTCTGCTAAGCTAATAATATAATAATCGTAATGGCAGCAGCTCTAGTTCTAGTGCTGTAAGAATATAAATAAAATAATGTTATTGTCGTTCAAAAAATAGTTTTTGCGTTAGACTACAGTTTCAAAGCGTAACGCATACAAATATTCCTATAACGTATCAAATAGTGCATGAATTGTTTTCTACGTTAGATCGATATAAGCACTAGCTTAATGCATGCCCTGGGGGAAATGAGAAAATTAGACAAGGGCCCCGTAGTTGATAGTAAAGCCGATTACTTCAACGTGATTGTTTCGATACAGCAATGAATAGGTAACTATTAGGTAAGTATAAAACAAAGTCGCTTTCTGCCGTCTGTCTGTACGTATGTATGTATACTTAGATCTTTAAAACTACGAAACGGATTTTAATGCGGATATCATCAATAGGATTCAAAAAGAAAAATATAAGACAGGTAGGTGCGTTAGTGCAGAGTTAGTGATGAACAATGGGCATTTTTTGTTTTTGATTACAAAGCGATTTATTTATTTATTTAAGTGCCGTTCGTTCGTTCGTTCGTTCATTAAGACAATATACACTCATTATTTACAGATACAACTTAGTGCTACTGTACTTGAAGACGACAGACTGCATGCAATAATAAAAAACTAGATTCGAGTGAGTAATAAAAGTTGGAGGACAAAGGGAATAATAATTACAATACAAAATAATAAACATCTACGCAAAAAATACAAATAAAAAATATTTACTATCATTAATAATTTGATGCATGCCTACAATAATTACATAATTACCTATCCATTGCGATGTGGCTTTTACACTTTTACGCCTATCTGGTCTAAATCTTTGTGTGTAATCTTAATTTTATAACCATTTTCTCGTGGTTTTGCTTGTTACAATTCACATGCTACATCGCCCGTAAAACCTAAACAAAGCATATTATACTGATTGGAGGCAGAATATCTGGCACTGTGATGGGTACCACTGCACTAAGACGAACTCTTAATGAAGGGTCCTACTACCAACAAGAATAACCGACAAGTCTTGTTATGTGTGCCACTTTCTGTTTGGCAAGAAAATAAATAAGTATTTTGTCGGTAACAAATATTAACTTGCAAATGAAATTGAAGCAAAATTTCCTTCCCTCGTAACGTTCGCTCGGAAATTGAATGCAAACATACATCGATATTTCGTTTTCATAATTTTACCACCGGAAGTTGTTTTGTTTACGAAGGTTCATGGGGTAATTATGTAACCACTTATATTATTTTGACACGTTTTTTTCCGATTGCATTGCTTAATTTTAACAATTGTAACGAATAAAATACTGTAACCTAAAATAATGCACTTGTTTGATGTTTAAAACAATGCAACATTACAAGCGAGACTGACTAAGCGAGAAGAAAGCAATACATTCCTCTGGTCTTGTAGGTGTACAACCTACAAGGAACTGGCGGTAACTTACCTAGTTTTATGAAGTTTCAAAGTAATCCTCTCGATTTTATTGAATAAAATTATTTGTAATTAGTAATTACCTAATCATTCTTTAGACACAACTCTTCTATCTTGGCTGTTGCAACTTTAGAGTGCATCAAAACTCGGAAGTTTATACGAGCTTGCTCTCTAGACGGCATCTTGGTAAGCATCCGCAAATGGGGAAGTTTTAGTTGTCATAAATAAACAAGGCAAATATATATACCTATAAGTAATATTTTCTTTCTTCTTACTTTCTTTATATGTAGCGGTACAATTTTTTTTCTGTGTGTACCTTCAAAATCACACAAATTATAAATGTGAAATTTTGGGTGTTTAGAACTCAATCACGATGCAACAGCTAAACCGATTTTACGATCACTGTTTTTTGGCAAAATCTTGCTCTCTTGTAAATTTATTGGCTATAACTACGAGGGGAGGTCCAAATGTCCGCGGAATGGGGGGGAGGAAGGGATGCAGGTAGCTACACTTGTTTGGTATGCCGTTAACCAAGTACTCAATAGAAGCATAAGTGTAAATTTTTAGCGCTTCGACATCATGCGTTTACGAGATATCGCCCTGCAAACAAGTAAATTCGGAAAAAAAACTGCAACAATGGAGCAAATTGAGTTTCGTGTCGTTATAAAACTCCTTACCAAGCAAGAAAAACGTCCTCAAACCCTAATGTCATATGGAAACCGTTTATGGGGATCAGTGTCGTGGTAAAATAATATTATATAATATTCTGTAACTTACACAAATTTTCAGATGGAGTTGATTTCATTTTTCAACTTTTAAGTTTTGTTTTTGAATAAGCATTAACTGTCAAACTGAAATCTTACTGATACCTGTCTGAAAAAAGTTGAAAACCATCATAATATCTAGAGTCTATCGAGTTGTGTGTTAAATATTTTCGCTACAGAGTTACATGTGGGCCTGTGGGTTACATCTTATCGTTATTCTGTGTCTTGTTTACATACGAGAGCGATTATCGTCAACAGTTGCCCTACAGTTACGGGAGAGTGCCTGAGCCAATGCATCGCTGGGGACTTGTTCCGCTTTGCCCCGTTAATTTGCACCATGTTTGATTACCTATACATAATTTGAGTAAACTGTATTTGCATAAATTATTTAAGCTTTTTGAATTAGTACTGTTTATTTGTCTTTCGGTTATTTTTTAATGGAATTTGCTTCTAAAGTTTTAAAGCCTGTATCTATTTGTATGTATGTATGTCAATAATTTCAGTAAGTTTTTGTATTTGTTCATAGAAACTATACTGACGTAGTTTGTCTCTAAAATTCGCGATGTCAACCAAAGTATAAAAAAAAATCGCTCGCTTGCCAGCTAGCAGTGTGGTCTCTTTTCATTGTTGAGAGATGGTCTTGGTAAAATTGATGAAGTCGTTTTCAAGATGATAAATAAATATTAAAATTGTATATTTCTTGGATCCAAGTGGAAGGCGGTTTTAAAGTGATCAGCATAATGACAGCGATGATAGGTAACATAAGCGTTATGAGTTCTGAAACTGTAATGATTGCGTACATCTGTCTCCTTTTATGTGTCTGCTTATATGGTTTGCCATTTTATTTCATGGTTCAATTTAAAACACAAGCTTTTACTATTTATTTAATTATTACCTATTAATTATAGCACTCGTAAGAATTCATACGCACACACAAGGAACTCTAGTATGATGTTAAGACTAGTAGATTATTTTCTAAAAGTGTTAACGTAGGAAATGTACTACCACCATGCATGTACATTTCTGTCGCTCAGCAGTAACACTAAAGAACTCAGATAACTGATGGCATAGACGCATTCTTTTTTTTTTTAATTCACAACTTACAATACATAGCAAATTATTGAACCACAGCAAATATTTTGCAGATGGTGTAAACACCACACAGTGGCGATAAAACCCTCAGTCTCTCGCTTCTCAACAAGGAACTCGCCCACCGTACCACCAAGGTTTTCAAACGTTACAATTACTTTATAACATAAAATCAGTTAGGATGAGGCAAACAAAACTTACAACAATGTTTATCTTTACGTTGATCGTCAGCCCCTCGCCGGAATAAAACCGGAAAACAAAAGAGCATTAAAAAAGACATGCGACATCTTTTTTACTTAGGAAAATTAATCAGCCAATGCAGTCTCGAAGAAGTTTCTAACATAAAACAGGGCCGGCGCTTGGAAACAAATGCTGTTTCTTTAAAACTTCCCCCGATGTGCCTGTTTCATTTCGTTACACCAACCTTTTTCACGGCGCACAATATACCTTGAGCACCTTAGCGGTTATTACCTCCAGGAACCTTTGTTAGCGCCTCGGAGAGCCCTCCCCTCTGAATTTAAATGGAGAAATTATTTTCAAGTATTTTTCGGAATAGAAGTTTTATTGTATTGTTTGATTGCGTGTCACTCTGATAGATGAAGGAATGGCTTTCAAATGGCGTCTTTTGTCGTTCAGAGGCTGTACGTAATGTGTTTGGGTCTCGGATGGGCGGATTTGTTTAAAAGTTTACTGAGAGCGAAAGAAGTACGTCGTTAAAATTTTTTTTTGGGTAGGCGAAGTTAACAATGAATGTTTGGGCGTGAACTGGCACATTTTGAATTATATTGTGGTTGATTACGTCAATTCTAAACTTTTCGTAAAGACACATTTGCACCTGTTTCTTGCTTTGACATTTTTTTATGAAACAGACATCAGCGTGTCTCGTTGAAAAACAAGAACATTGTGTGTGACACTTTACCTATGTGCAAATCGAGTTTTCAACAACAAAAAGCAGTTCGAAGAGTTGTTATTACCTACTAAAGTCTTATACCAAAAACAATTTAACCAAATAGGAATGAAGTATAAAAACGAGACATAACCGAGAGTATTTACTAACTTCCGAGGCATAAAATTAGGCGCAAACCAACCCCTGGAGATAGTCTAAAACAAAATAAGACAAACACAATTTGGGTAACGAGTGTTTGTGAAGCCGGATACCTATAAAATTACAATTTGCTTTGTGACTCGGTCGGCTTTAGTCGTTACCTTGTTTCTTTAACATTTTATTTTCTCTTGGTTTTATTATTTTGATAATTTATTTTATAAATCAGTGTACCTGCTGACCACAATGGCACAGTCATTATTTCGAAGCAAGTAGGTATTCTGAGCAATGTTCACACGCCATGAATTGTATCCAATAAAATGAATTCCAATTGTATCTAATAATAAAGATTATTTTCAACAATATAACAAAGGCTCTGTACATAATGGTTTGATAGCACAAGTTTGATACATATACGTTAGGTTAGTTTAGCAAAATGCAGTGCCTTGTCCGCATGTTATAGCATTATAATGTGATCATTTTGTCATTGCAACATTTAACCACTAAACTTTGTACATTTGACACCTTCGTATTTGAACCATACAGCCGTCATCTAACAATCTCTAGCTCGCTTGTTCATGATACGGTTTCTACCTAGCCGGTCCAGTCGTCTAATTCTGCATGAAACATTATCGAACTTCGAAAGGCATGTTAGGCTGTTGGCCTCGTCTTTCAAGAGTTGTTAGGCTATGATGGATGCCTTTGCCTTTGGCCTATATTATCAGAGTTAGCCAAAAACTCATACGAACTAAAAGTCCCAAGCGACATACAAAATTGATCAATTGGCAAATTTAAAAACTTAATTAAACAAAAACTGTCTCAAAAAGCTTACTATAAAACAACCGATTACCTAGATGAGAAAAAAGCTTGGAACGAATGTGCTCCAACTCTACTTGGCATCCATAACAATAGCAAGGATCATGCCAAAAAAGCGATAGGAACCCAGCCGGTGTTGTTGTCAGTTCTTTTACGGCATGGGCGCATCGGAACAGGTGTAAATTTTCCTAGCTTGTAAGACGTTTCAAAGTGATCCTTGTGATTCTACTGAAATAAATTTTTGATTTTGATTTTGATTTTGACTACTATTTTTATTGGAGCTTTGTTTCAGAAGCTGTTGCTTACGGTCTGGTCTAAGCCGTACACGGCGACGTTTTAGACAGACAGTCAGTCTATGAGCGCTTGTTGAGCGAAGCCAAACAAACGCACAGAGTATCCCATCATAAGCCGGGTACAGTGCCTGGCACCAGCGACGGGAGCTGATCTAACGTAGGCCGTAACCTTATCACGTTATGTAAAAATAATGAAAAATCTACGATTAATTTTTTAACGATTTGTAGTACTCGTACACGGTTTTATTTGTCTCGACTTTTGTCATATTCAAAATACAGCAACGAGACTTTTATAGTGCAACTAACTTTAACCAGCGAAGCTCCAGACACAAGCCAAGTAAATATTCATTACATTTGAAAGTTACTTCATAAAAATTATTACAAAATGTTCAGCATTGATTAAATTCATGAAAGTTTAAGCGGGAAACTATAAAACTCCACAAGTCAGACGTCGGGTAGAGAGACGACTCGGGAATCGCAAATGAGATCAACTAGGAACTTAGTTGTAGGGAGATTTTTCATATTGCCTCCTACAACATTCAGATGTATAGCAGGCGAACTTTGCAACGCAAATCGGTATAGTATCATAATGCATAGTTTTTATAGTTTGTTTTTATCATATTAGGTTCACCAATCCGCATTAGTTCTGCCTGGTGAACATAACCACTCTCGCTCGAGAATAGGCTGGTGTATCAGCAGTGGGGAACATCAGGTATAATTATCACAACATTGGCTTTTGTACGCCCCATATGTACTTACTCAATATATTTAAAAACTTTTTTCTATGAGTTTACTTCTAAACACTTGCTCCTTACTTCACAAACGCTACGTTATAATTAACCTCAATAAAATATTACCGCTGAAAATCTCAATATTACACTTGGCCTAATTCCGCAAAGTTGTAGCCCAAAACAGTTAACCTGAAACTGGGATCCCCATGGGACCAATCCTTACGTTTGTTACCCTACCTTATCCATACTGGGACGAATAAACAAATTTACCGGAACAATTTTAGCCCGCGCTTAACTTTCACGGTGGTTGCTATGGGCCCCGGCAGAGAGGTGAAATTTTTGGTTGTTAGGCACATTTTGTCGGCTTAATGAGTTAAGTTGTTACGTTTGTTGGAATTTTCCCAGTAGGTCTTAATTTTATAGGGGTATTTTACTTGTTACACTTATCTTGTTAGAACAGTAGTCCTTCTGAATAAGAGTAACTAACTAAACGAACATTGGTAAATTTTAATAGTTTTAAGCTGGTCCTTAAGAAAATGCTTAGCCTTTTTTTTCTCTCATTATCTGGCTCAACGTATCAGCATTGCCATTCAACGTGGCAATGCCGCCAGCATGTTGGAAACGCTTCCTACTGGTAGTGATTTGGATCAGTTGAGCTATCTATAGGGCGTTTGTAACGGTCTTTAGATGGCTCAACTGTTTCATATGTATTTTGTATATTTTGTAATGTAATATAATTATGTACATATTTTATTTTGTTTAATTATATTATAAATATTATATATATCTCATAAAATATAGAAAATACCCAAAACATCTGGGACAAATATTTGTAGATCGTACAAACATTTGACCCGAGGCGGGAATCGAACCCGCAACCTCCGCGTCACAGGCAGACCTGCGCCCGCTGCGCCACATCGGTCGTCAAATTATTATTATCATTAAATCAGCCAATAGACGTTCACTGCTGGGCCTCCCCCAAAGAGCACCATTTCAAGCCTGTACCATTCACCGACTTCCAGCACGGCTGTGATGTTATAGGTTCATCGAGTAGGGGGTCGTCTTAAATTTCATATTAAAATAAATTAAAATAATTTTAATCAAAAATATCTAATTAAATACATTATGAACTCTATCAAAATATAAATCGGATTTTAAATAGTAATCATATTATTCTCCATCAGTTAGACAGTTCTGATGTATCGAATAAATAGTCTTCATTCAACTCAACTATACCGATATTCGCACGACCTCAGGTGCGTGTAAGGAAGTTTTCAATCAAATCAGCAAAGTAAGGAGAAAAGTGAAAAAAGGAAAAATGTTTACAGCTTGTGACTGATTGACAACAGTGTAACAGAAAAATGTGCGTACATTTCCCTTCTTGAGTTTCCTTCATTTGTCAACGTTCTTTCGTTGCTGGCAATTCCGAGTTTTAATGCTTTCAGTTTGCCAGAATTCGGATCGTTTACAGATATTATCAATCTACAACATTCAACTGCTTCTGAGTAGATTTATTTTTGTATGGTTTTGAGTTTTCTTTATGAAAATACAGTTAGTAACTAATTTAAGCACATCCCATTCTTTGCTACACAAATTAAACACACTACAAAAAATACATGTTCATCTCATCCGCCATTCTGTCGTTCTGTAGAATGGGCTTCTGTGATTAGTCCAGTTTTTTTCCGTCTCCGTTCGCAATCTCCGAATGTAATTAAAATTTCCGTACAAAGCAGAAGCCACACTCTGCTGGGTACGTGACCGCGAATAATTTTGCGGGGATTCCCCCGTTTGTCATATGCTTTGACTCGATGATTATGTAAAGTAGAGGCATTGGAAATGTGAAATAATGAGATAAAATTAATGTGTGTTGTTGTATTTACAGCCTACATTATAAGCATGAGGGTGACACCCTACTAGGACGGAGTACAATATCGACTGCTTGAACTGCTAAACTTGGGTTTTAAGGACAAAGTTTTTTTCTTGCGGAAAGCTTTTCCGATTTAAAGGCTATATTTTTTTAATAGAAGCGATAATTTAAATTGATTAAGTGCCGTCGTTTTTATTGGAAACACAGTAGCAAAGACCTCTTACATAGTAGAAATCTTTGCAAAGTGCTACAGTCATAAATATTTATGCTCAGTGGTGTGTGCTATGCTGAGCATAGAGTACATTGTTTTGTGCTGAGTTTGACATTTAGAACAAAATCTGTGCTTATATTTTGTCTAACCGGCAAGATTTATTCTTTTTCCTTGCTGTACAGATAATACAAACAGATACACTCCCGCCTGTATACTTTTTTGTGTCATAACACAATAGACACTTCGCAAGAGATTCTGTGAAACGCATTTGCGGTCGTTGTAAATAATTTTCGCGTCGATTTTATGATGTTTTTGCAGATGGTTGAGGGGATGTCTCGTAAAAATAAAATTTAAGGTCCGGTTGGGATGTCCCTTGGACCTTGAGTGGGGGGAACTGTTGTTTGGGTTATCGTTATGAAAAGATATTACGGAGGTAGTTTATGCATTTTTTGTGATTTTAGTTTCATAGGAAAAGCATAACTTTATACATGTAATTGTTAGATAAGTACCTAAATAATATAGTGAGTTCTGGTGTTGGACATTTTTTATTTTATTTTTGTTTTCATCTTTTAAAATAGTGTTTAAGGTTATTTACACCGAAAGAATAATATTAGATTACTTAAAGTTTTTATCTAGATTACATGCAAAATGTTCTTTTAAACTGACTAGTGTTCCTAATATAATTAAAGTAATTATGTTTTGGAATTCCTAAAAATTGTGACTGAGCTATACATCACAGCGTCTGAATGATCAACTCTATTCTAATACGAAATGGCGTTTTATGCGAAACCTGAGGCGGACCCATGTCCGGGCTACACTTGACGTTTATTAGGGTACACTACACGGTGAGTAATTCGATCTGTCTATAAAGCAAGCTTTCTGAATGTACGCGTTTATTTTTGCTTTTAATAGTTTGTCTCTGTTTATATTTTACGAGCAAAAAAAACGTATGAACTCAAGCGACGCAAACTGTATTAAGCTGTCAATCCTGCTATAGAAAAGATTGAACCATTAGTAAGAGTTTTCAGGTAGCCTATATAAACTATAAGATATTTTTTAAGCAGCACCAAGTAACGTGACTCGATAACCGATAAAAGAATAACTACTTTAAATCAACGGCCTTTTTTCCAATTAACCGAACATATGTCGTCACTCTATGTTTTCGCAATGTGTTAGTAATAATCGATAAATGATAATAGAAATAACGATTAGATAGTTATTTCTTGACTTGGTTGTCGAGTCACATCATTTAGTCTTTTTTAGGTGAGCGATACACTATGATTTTTACACATATTTCAGGTACAGTGGTGTCGTAAGTATCAAATAGCAAACCATAGTAAGCACTACATAAACAAACTAGCTACGTTACAATCACGTAGGTCCCTTCATAAATATTTCAGTCAAGAGAGATGTTGTCTCGACACCCGTAGGCAAATACGTTTTATACTGAACGTGACTGCATCTAACACAGATGGTCAAGATAAAACCGACGAATAAAACAGTCACTTTGGTTCCCCGCTCATGCAATATTAACTGAGATCGTGTTTCTGTCACAACCACCCTGTTATAATATTCACAAATAATATTCATTGTCAAGTACAGTTAGTTTATCTAGTTTAGTACATACGAAATTTATATTTAGAATAGAAGAGAATAGGATTTTTTTTATTGCAATATTTATTTTATTTACAAAATACTTACATTACTTATTTTTAAGTATTCAATGTTATTCGTTTGTATTTCCTTTCGAGTCACTAGCGTAATATAACTCCTACGACTACGACACTCACAGTAAAATGACAGCTAGCAGTAGTTCAACTATGATTAAAAAAAAAATACATTATACACACATAAGCCCAAAGCTTCAAGATTTACACAATAATGGGCTACACTTGATGGACCGATGACATTAAAGCGGTCGCAGGAAGTCAGTGGATGGTGAAGACTCAAGATTTATTTTTATGGCACTCTTCGGGGGCGGCTTATGTCCAGCAGTGACGTTTATTATGACTATCTATCCATGCGGGGTATATTGAAAATCAGTGCTTTTTTATGCTTTTGTGTGCTTTTTTACACTCTTTGTCTTCGGTTTTATGGTATCTTTGTAAACCCTGTTTGTGTACCCCATGACGTGGCAATAAATGTTTTTTATTTTATTGATATGACGATGAGTTATCAGAATTACAGTTATGCTACTGCTTTGTTATTTACTGTGGCTATACAGTACCAGCAGTCAATTTGTCCATGTGGCACATCCAGCTCCGTATGCAGAGCATAACGCGAACAACATTACGTCCCAGTTTCCAACGTAAACGGAACGTCACTACGAAGCCTGAAAATCACGTCAAGTGACAATAGAAAATGGAATTGAGGTAGACTTTGAAAGGGGTTAGGTATATTAATGTTGCTAACGTGCTACGTAGTAGAGTTGTGCTGTTTCTTTTATAAATAAGGTATGAAAAGAGAAATTGGAATTTTGTTTTATGAATACATACAGAAACTCATAATACGTGTATGAGTTTGGGCATCTATAGTATCCGCACTACAACTTAGTGCGGATACCATAGATGGCCTGTTTTTAGTTTTCGTACGCGATGTGTTTCTTCACCATTTGTAGAGCGCATGCACCCACTTTTTTGGATGGATAACTTTATTTGCGACCAATCGTATGTGATGTGCGGGATCACTACCACTAGACTATTTGTACCCAAATATTTTCGAAAAAGTACCTACTGTCACTACATAAGTAGTTAGTTGCATTGCTTTTTTAGGCTACAGTAAACAATTGCCAGCAAACGTTAAGCGTTATGCATGTTTCTTTTCATATTATTTTATTAGTAAGTACTTAGTATAAAAAAAACCTTTTTCTAAAATTTATATATTTGTAAATTATTATTTCTATTTGATAATTGAATGTTCTGAACGTACTTCCACACAGCGTCCCAAATCAAGATAACCCTTTTTCCCGTCGTACCTTACACTATCTGTACAATTTCCATTTAAAACTAAACCGTTTCTTACGTTTCGTAGTCGATTTCTTTCAGCTGGTCCCTTGTAAATTGCATTGCTATCTACGTCTAGAATGTCCACTTCAACTGAAAACGTTATCTGAATGCGAGTAAATCTCAGTGGGTCGGGATAGTGAAATATTGCTGTTGGAATTGTTGTGGATGTCTGAAGTAGAAAATACGTTTAAAATCCATTAACGCATCTTAAAACAAATAGAATATATACTTGACGACCATTGTGGCGCAGCGGGTGCAGGTCCGCCTGCGACGCGGAGGTTGCGGGTTCGATTCCCGCCTCGGGTCAAATGTTTGTACGATCTACAAATATTTGTCCCGGGTGTTCTGGGTATTTTCTATATAGAATAAAAAATATTTATCTATGTATTGTATTGTAATTAGTCACCTAGTACCCATAAACACAGCTCTGTTTAACAGCAGCTTACCTTGGGGCTAGATGATGATGTGTGGATTGTCCAGCATTATTTATTTTATTTATATTATACTTTTTTTTTCATACCACCAAGGTGGCAAACTAGCATACTGCCCACCTGATGTTAGGTGGTTACCGTAGCCTATGGACGCTTTTTAAACATAAGATTATGAAAATTTGTATGTAGGTAACATTTTTAACCAACTTCCAAAAAGAAGGAGGTTATCAATTCGACTGTGTTTTTTTTTATGACGCGATTTGTCCGTTAACTTTTATGAATTAGATTTGATGATTCTTTTTTTTATAGACAATAGATACTTAGTTCAGAATAGGTTCCATTTAACTTTTATCGAAATCGGTACCTACTATATCTATTAAAGAAAACATTAAAAAAAACGTATCAATAAGTACATCGTCGCGTATTACCACATCTGCCGGAACATTTATGGTGATGTCAGTTTTTGATTTTTTCTTTCTAAAAACTTATATTTTTTTACATGTGGGTACTATTAATAAACAATATTATTCAGTTTACGCTAGGCAACAGTCGTAAGAGTATGTACCAGACCCCACAATAGAAGGTTTTTTTGTTTCCTCGTGGGTATAGGCGGGTACTGAGTATTTTGATTGATTCTTTAGCATTTCCGCAATATGCAATTGATACAAATATTTCAAGATCATGCAAACATTTATCTATGCAGCTGGTACAGAGCTTTTACTTTTTGCATCTCAGACGGTCTTTCACCATCCGCGTAACATAGGTCGTAAAAATATGAAAAGACAGTCACGAAATTGAATCAGATTGGTTATTCGGAAAACCTTTCCGACAAGTTTATGCTAGAACATACACTAGACTATATACTATCTTACATACTTTCATCGCAAAAGCCTGCGCTACTGAAATATGGGACAGAGCTGTCTGAAATATTATTTTTCGCATGAAATACATAGAAGCAGTAACTGGTAGATACGGCATAAGAGTGGATATATATATGTTCCATTATATTTCAGATATTCCATTGAGTGATGTTGATTGAGAAGAATAAACAATCGTAACATAAACTATGCTTAATACCTTTTCGGCACTATCCCATTTTGGTTCTACATTTTTAAGTTTTCAGGCTTTCACAACTGTTTATCCGTCATACAATGAGATTGGTTCGACAACGCTTTCATCTGAAAAAAAGAAGCTATTAAATTATTTTATTAACTGACGTAAAAGGGAGGAGATTTGCAAGTCGAAGCGTTCAAACATAATTGATTTAAATATGCCATATTTGTTCTGCGGAAGTTTGGCTCAGATAAAGAAATCTGCTTTCGCTCCACACTGTGTGGCCCATAATAAATTTTATTTCAAAAAATCTTATTTCGTTCTTATATTTTTGTTGGGTAGGCACTGACAAACTCACAGCTCTTCGATTGGTGAATACCTACTGATTGACTCATTATAATCCACAACCTGGACCAAATGCGTGTTAGTTAGTCTGTGGACGGACATGCCACTTACCTCACGATGTTTTTCTGCACCGCTTGAGAGCATTGGGATTGCGCAGATATTTTTTTTATTTTGGTACATAGCCGGTTTTAAACCCATGATCACAAGATCGAAGGCGGGGTCAAATTCACTAAACTATCAGTGCTCCAAACAATTTGTAACTAAATTATTATTACGCACTGGTGTTAAAAAAAATCATAATATAATTTTACAAAACTATCGCTTACTATTCGGATAGGGTTAGTAACTAACAAGTTACAACATTGCAAACCCTTTCAAAGTTGATGCTTCTTGTTTAGCACACTCTAAATATGCCATATTCCCGATCACGATTAATTTTTAATCAGTTGAGAGCCGGAAACACCTATGTAATCCAATTATAATCTAGAAACGTACAAAAAAAACAAAATGAAAGTATCAGCTCATCTAGCGTTTCATTTGTCTCAAATTGTATATTCGTTCTGCGCATTCCGCCAAATGAAATGTAAATAAGTAGGAATGTGGGACGCAACATTCACAGTCGAAATAACTGCCGTCTGTTTGTGCAAGCCCTGAGGCTGGAGGTTTAATTATCAGGAGTTTTGGTATCATTTCAACGGATATTATCATAACTGAATGTAGGTTAAACAACGTTACATTCTTCTTACTCGATTGTAGGAACAACATTTAACAAAGAAAATATAATTAGAAAACACTCAGCACAATGTTCAGTCTACGGATTATCTTTTTCATTGTCTGACAAACTGTAAAACGCAAAAGCGCAAGGATGTCAGGAATAGTGCTAAAGTTAAAGCCCGCGCTGAATAACTTGCTACGACGTAGCATGCCTACGAGTAGCGGCGTAGCACTCTTATAGATTTCACTTTTAAAAAATAATTATGTGCTCACCTACTTATTCGATAATCGTTGTGTACTTACTTATATTTAAAAACTTTTACTAAATCCATTCTAATATTATTAATGTTAACGAACGGGACGCTATACGGATGTAAACCTTGGAGAAGGACATACTATTATTATTATTATTATGCATTTTAAACGTAGCGAGCAAAGCCATGGATAACATCTAATAACAAATAAATCTGCAAGTCATCAGCTTAACAACACAATTCTTGTGCATCCATAATGGCAAAAAAAAGAATTTGATTTGGTAAAAAAGTTTCTTCCTCAGCACCGAATACAACGGTCTGTATTTGGAAATTAAGATTTAAATGAAAATATAATCGTTCGTTCGTTCGTTCGTATGAGTCAGTGGCCAACTCTGGTGAAAGAGTTTCTAGGCCGCCCGAAGAAAAAAATATAATTATTTGTTTAAACTCAAATGCAATTTTTGTCTAAGTGCTCTTTCGACAGAGACCGTAAATAGCTTGCAGCGCTTAAACTCGAGGCTCTAGCTGCTGATTTAATAGCTAGAATAATATAACACTAATAGTGAGCATTCCGTATACAGCGCCGTAAAAAAGAGGATACTGTTAGATATTTCACACCGACATTAAATTTATCTTTGAATAAATAATAAAATTACTGGCGATCGCAAAGGCTGAGCTCACGGCGTAATATTAAAATTCCGTTTGTTTGTAGCAAATTGAGGAAACAGAAAGGGCTTTTGGCCTAATGATAAAACAATGTGAGTAGGTTGAGCACCTTTGTTTTGAGTTATCTTGAAGATATTTTTAATATCAAGCAATCGTATGATAATGTGATATTGCTAAATAATTTATCATAATTTAAATCCACAAATGTTAATTTTGAAATTAAATAAAGCCAGTATCATAACACACGAACTTTGATACGTTGTTGTACAATGAGCCGCTGTATTTCATCTTTCAGCCTGAAGTTTTGAGTGCATACCCACGATGCAATATATGTGAGCTACCAGCGTGAGCTATATGCTCATGTGGTATGACCAACAAGGGTTACTTAACTATAATCAAATTCATCGACGGTATGACCGTCAAAATGTAATGAATGCAAGAACCTCTACATGCACATGGTACCTACATTCACAGAGTCTAATAAAAAGATATATTCAGAGATAGTGCCAATAATATTACCAGCACTTATGTCAATAACTAAAAGCCAAAAAAATATATAAATTTCCTACATTTCTCACCTTGCAAGCAGAATAAAGTTATCTCATACACCTAACGCAACAAATATGAGCACCTCTCACAGTACGCCTCGCTCGCAGAACATAATGTCACCTTAGCAGATTTAACGGCACAGCCTCGGAGCACGTAAACCGTAATTCAGTACCCAGGTGCGCCGACAATCCTTGAACACCTACACCTACATTGGGATTTCATAAAACTCCCTTCCTACAATACGGTTCATTTTACGACGAGTCATGAGAGCTTCCAGTTTTAGTTTTATATCAGACTTACGTAAGATGTTTTAGCATAATATTCAATCATGATAAAGTTTTGAAATAACCAATACGAATACTTCTACTATTATAAAAATCCCGTAAATCATCCATTTTTTATCAAACTATTTTTTTTTCTCACTTATCAGTTGAAATAAAATGAATTTTCAAAAAAAAAACATTAACATTTATTTGTTCACCCTTGCACGTATGTTTTTTTGCACGTTGCGAATTTTATTTTTATAGAAAAAACCCTTTTCAATGTGTATCTGATAATCCTTTAACACAAATTCAATCCTCCCGTTTCGATACAATCTGGGCCAAACTGCCCGAACCTCCGGATCTTTATCGATATTGCAGTGCGTCACATGTACACTTTTTGTATGAAAGCCTCAAAGGGCCGGTAATGGAGAAACTTTTTCCTTTCCGTAATTGTGAGGGCCGATGCAAGGTAATAAATAACCGCAGCCGGCACCCTCTGATTGAACTTGCTAATGAATGAAGGATAAGAAATTCGGAAATCGAAGCCTTCAGGTTCCATTACAACGAGGGGAACGGATTTACTCTGAAAAATGACCTAAGTTTTCGCGTTACCACAAGTCGGGGTTAGGTGTACGCAGTCCAAATTAGATTTTTCGTTGAACTCGTTTTCTTTTTCAATAAAAGGAAAGTTAGGTACTGTTTCGGGAAACCGAAAGTAATCAAAACTTTGCCCGTTTTGTCTAAATAGTATGCGCGATACTTTTTATATTACATGCGGACAGGTGTTCAAAATATGATTATGGATAATAAAACCACGACTTCGCGGTTAAAAATGCATTGTACAAAAACTGAAAATCAACCAGATTGGGATAAGTTATCAATAGTTTCGCTCAAGATATGAATTATAACGTATACCCACTTCAAAGGGCAGGATGTTTTCTTAACAAAGTGTGTTCGTGATCTGAGAACGAATGAGCAGATCTGAGTCAACCCTTGTTTTTCTTTAAAACAACTCACTTTCGCGAGACTGACCGAGTGCTGATACTCCAGGGATAGCTTCTTGACTTATGGAATCTACTCAAGGGGTTTTGTGTGAACAGAGTTTTGAGGATAACTAACTACCTAGGTTTGTTCTTTTATTTACATAATATATATCCCTGTCCTTTCGTTGCAGAAGTAAATATAATATAAAAAATAAAAAGTACCTGCGTATTTTTAAAAAAGATAAAATGACGCAAAAAATCCACCTCTCAGCAGTGATAAAGTGTGACCAGTGGATGTTGTAGCGCTGGTTTCAGTGGATGTTGCAGCGTCCGATTATTTTACATTTAGTTTTAAAAACCTTCATGAGCAAAACATGTTTAATATAAAATTGATCTCCTTTAATTAACTCAATATAATTATCTCTTCCTACAGCTGCTACCCACATTCTACTAACTAAACCTTAAGCCATTGTTTAAACATACCCGTCTAAATCCCATTAACGTCTCAAATGGAGTATAAAATATTTTGAATTTCAATTAGTCCGGAATAACCCTTGGGTCACATCATATTACAAAAGGACAACGGAATGCCCTTGTTCCGCTCCCAGCCAATTAAATATGCTTTGGCAATCTACAGTGGTGACAAAATGTTTGAAAAATATCAACGGGCAACTGTGGGCTGCGTTGCTAGAATCTTAGTTACAAAAGAAACTGGTACAAACATCGTGCCTATAATTTTTTATTGGGATACAACTGTGAGAGGATGACAAATTTATTGAACTTATTTATTGTAGGTGCCTAAGAGTAGGTACTAAGTACTAAACACTAATTTAAACTAATTTTTGATGGTATACGGAAGCTAAGAGCGGTCTCGGAAGATCCAAAGCAACAAAAAAAGGTGAAAATAATTCTCTTCGCTATTATGACTCATGGACGCAAACGTTTTCGGCATTTATATGACTGATAAGTAAATCAATGTTTATTTACCTACTACATTACTTTACGAGTAATTAAATTTAACAATAATAAAAATTCATGTGTACACTGTAAATCGCCCCGGGCGACTACATAAAATTGCATCGGGTTAATTTGCACTACCTGCTCGATCCGAGTGTGCCTGACAGCCTTAATGTGCTCGATACCTGTGTTTTTTTTAATAAAATTAGATTAGATAGATCTTGAGGCGGATCTCGACCGACGTAAAGTTAGCCGTTGCGATGCGCAATGGAGCTTTTTCGAACTAAATGAATGCGCATCACAAACAGCTTATAACTTCACGTCGGCCGAGATCAGCCGCTAGAACTCTACTTGGGTACTATTTGTTTTGATTCAGCAGCAAAACACTTGATGCATTGGCATGTAAAATTTATATTCATTAGAGAAAGGTATTTCTTATATCGTATCTCATTTATATTGTAATTGCGAAAGTTTGTGTGTTTAGTAACCTGGTCAAAGAAAACTTTGCCATTAAATTTTCTCTCGACTCCGTAACTGCTAAACGAATTTGGATGAAACTTAAGATATAGTAACGTGGAGGTATTCCCGCAAACGGCTAAGTTTTCTTTAAACAGGCTACTTTCTTTATATACTGGTACCACGCGAGCAAAGCAATGGTTGACAGCTAGTTTCCTATAATTAGCTTTAACCCCCCAATTCACCAATAAAGAAAAACGAATTGCCCGAGTCATACTATACAACGAACTATTGATACAACAGTTTGTTATAATAACAAGTGTTCCCTTCTTGTCAACGACAAAAATATTGCTCAACTAAGGCAATAACGAGGACCGTTAGTTGGCAACTTTGCTAACTTCGTCCAACTATTTTTGCCCGTCATAATAGCCCAAGTTGGTGGCCCGCGGCGCAGACAATCTGCCGGATCTTTGGAGACGGTCTTTATTTCGTTTATCGTGGAAAAAAGAGTTGAACAAAGTTTGTACCATTCATTGTTTGCGCAAAACAAAATTGTATACAGCAGGGCTAATTGCTCTGTTCTTATTGAATGTGTTTGGTTTCCGGCCAAGCAGCACAACAAAGATGAAATAATGACCTATGGCAAACTTTTGGTGTTCAAACACCACGGAAGTGGTGGAGTACAACATGTTACTTGCTTGGCTAAACTCATTGCAACTTTAACGAATGATGCCTACCTATTGGTTTCTGAACTAAAGGTAGGTACACTTTTCAATTTTTACCAGAAAATTCCTCAAGTACAATTTGTCGACCTGCCTAGTTTCATGAATCGGGTCAATGGTTTATTCAATTATGAATTTGTATAAATGTACCTACAAACTACAAAGCCAAACCGCACAGATCGCTCGATCAATATTACTCATTCTTATTGTTAATTATCATTGATTCTTTCTAAAATCAACAAATGACATGAAAAATATAAACAATCGATGGTTTCCAATATCATCTTACAGAGTCAGACAAGTGATTTTTATTTCGCGATCATAAAAGCTTTATCAGCAAGATATCCAAGCTCTTACTTCCATACAATTGAACGTGTAACATATCGGTATTGAGCAAAAACTGGACGCCCCGAGAGAACGAAACCGCAGCGATCGGGTTCTCTCGATGTTATTGCAAAGCTTTAGAATTTTGAGATAACTGATATTGGTTTCATTCAGAGATACCTAAGGCTGTTGTAAAAAGCTTAAAGTATTCCTGCAGTTTATATTGTATTCTTTTCGACTTTATTATTAGTAGGTAGGTACGGTTATTGGTTGGCTAGGACAGCTTTTATATTGTCTATTATTCTACTTGTCACTTATCTACTCAAATATCGTGAAATAGGCCTTTATTCTAAAATAAAGGCCACACTTATGTAAAGCGTTTCTTATAACCGGATAATTATTCCATCATCTCGCTTATTTCTGGTGCTAGGAAAACTCCGTGAAAATCATTACCCATTACACACGTCAGTAATCTCGCCGGCAAATGAGTACCTGTAATTATTTTGCCATTTCGTTGGCCAGCAGGCGAACCAGAAAACTGTAAATAAATTGCTACGTTATATGCACACCTATGTGTAGCTTTAAGTATATACCTTGAAGACACTGTGGGATTTGTTTATAAATGTAGTATCTAATTTTTCATGATTGTAAATGTCTGTAACTTAAACTTTAAAAAATAATACATTATAGGAACTAGAAAAGGTGTATCTACCTCTTATTTGCCCAGATATCTGCTTTTAATCAGGAATTAAAATTATCGTGTAAAATACAGAGAAACTGCTTCGGTTTTCTCCAAACTTAATTTTATTTTTCCACAAAGTTCCCAGACGACGACGTTTTGTCAGGATTTCCATCGGGTTAGTGGGATCTTAACAATTTCAAGACCAACTATTTTTCTTGGTCACAACTTTGCTCGGTAAACTTAAACCAACAGCAAAAACTGCTGTTACCTGTAGGTACTTACAGAGGTTTATTTGTGCGGTGCGCTTGTCATTGTTGCAAAAAACTACAAATTTTTTTATGATTATGCTTTTCAAACGGTATTTGTTAGAATTCTGGAAAGAGAGCAGAGTTTTTCAAAACACAAAAAAAAATGGTCAGAAATCATTTTAAAATTTATGAGCCACTAACTTTATGGGATATTTTAAACTAGCTCAATCACATTATTGTATTGCTCTAGCTAACACCCATTTTATATATTGTTTCGCTGACATAACTAACAAAAAACTACTCATGTACTCGTACTACAGTTTTTAGACAGCCCAAGCTGGAGCCATCAAATCCAATTACTATTTTCATCACTTTCACAGATAAATTTCAGAGCTTTTCAATACAAAAAGTTCAATTATTTCCATATTGTACGTACCATTGCATAAACCAAAATAATCCTCTCAAAATTCATTCCATAGCAACCCTCCAATCTAGCTAAGAACTCCGAGAAGCCTATCCATTCAGAAAATACGCAGAGGAAGAAAGAGATAACGAGATAGTGGCTCGAGCGGTGCATTAAAATTAACTTTTCCATTTTGCTGGCCTCTTAAGCCCCTTAACTCTCATCGGGAACGCTTTTGATTCCCCATTTAGCGATGTATGGTGGATATAAGCGGCTTGCATTCCAAGTTGAAAGCTAATTTGGACTGTTGAGTTTCGAAATGGTAGGGTTCATCTTTATTTCTCTGCTTTACCTACCACACCAAAATCTTATCATTAAATTTGTAAGTACTAATAATTATAAGTTTGTAGTACAAATTATTCTAGCTAAGCATCTACCGAGTAGGGTGGTGTGGTAGCCAGTGAACCAAGTGTACTCAATGAACCACAGGGCCTACAGCCTAAACGCGACGTTGCCGGCTAGTGCCTATTACACGTTTGAAACGCTCTCCCGCACTAACCTGTCACCGCCAGTCGTCGGCGAATTCCCGCCAGGAACGCACGAGTTAGGAGGAGATTTATCTTTTCGCGCGCAAAAAGTAAGAAAAAAATTTGATTTTATTTGTAGCTTTACTCAATTTATGATTATCCTAGGAACTGTTAAGTGATTTTGATCTAAAAAATAGTTTAATAAGCATGGTTTAAATTCATTTTTGTAACCAAATCGTGTTCCTCTTAGCTGTGGAAAACTTTTATATATTTCAATAGGGGTATGGTACTCTATGAATCATTTTTTTGGGTACTCAATGAACCATGGTTCATTGTGTACACACTACAATTGATTCATTGGGTACCACTTTTTTGTGATAATATTCATACCTTGATTTTATGTTATACTCGATGCCCGATAGCTTGGCAATACAGGTCGTTGACCTTATCTCCTTGAAGAAATCAAAATGGAGCACATCTTGAAATTTAGCTTTTTTTTGGGATTATACAAATATTTGGAAACTAAAAACCAAATCATGGTAAATATCCCGTTATAAATGACTTTTATGTTAATAACCATGATAGTTTCAAAAGTTCTAACTCACGTTATTTTGATTTTAAGCTAATTATTAAGACTGAAGATATTAAAGTGAGAAATTTATAATTATAGGTAACATATCTTAGGATATTACAATGTTCCTACTGTCATGTTGAAGTCTAACTCCCGTTATTTTAATTTTAAGCTTATTATTAAGACTGAAGATAATAAAGTGAGAACTTTACAATTATAGGTAACATAACATGTTGAATTGTTCCTAATACAGGTAATAATTACCTAACGTTACTTACTTAATTACTATTATTGTGTTCTATTGTTGTACTAGGTACCTACTAGAATTTAAGCACAATGCATGTAGACTTGGCATTTTTATAATAACCATATAATTTGAAACATTTGATTAATAAATAATTATTAAAAACCCAATTGCCGTTTTATGTAACATCCTTCTAGGCTTAATCATGATATGGTAGGACAACGGTTCATTGTGTACCTCACGATTCACTGAATACCCACCCCCCGGTTCATTGTGTACTCCTAGGGGTACTCGTTGAGCCATTTCCAATTTTTGATTTTTAAGTCTCATTGTCTATTATCTACATAGTAAAAGCTGAAAACACAACTGCAATTTGAAAGTCATTGAAATTTTCTAGGGCTTGAGCTAAAATAATACTTAAAATGTTTAACAGGAAAAAAGTTACAGCTCTCTAAACTTTTGGTGGTTCATTGGCTACCACACCACCATACTTAAGTAATTTACTTTATACTATTATAGGTAAAACCGTAATTCATATTTCGACTTTCGAGTCGACTGTAGAGCCAAGAAGCGATGTAGCGGCAAAGAGACGCAGAAAAAAGCATTCAGATTAAAAAGTGTTAGGTATTTGTCACTATAACACCGACGACGTGACGACCAATGTGGCGCGGGTGGCGAAGGCCTGTGAGGCAGGAGTTTGCGGATTCGATTGCCGCCTTGGAACAAATGTTTGCAAATATTTTTTACGGGTATTCTGGGTATTTTCTATGTAAGTATAATAAAAAATATTTATCTATGTACTGTATTGTAATAAGTTTATCACTCATCTAGCACCCATAGCACAAGCTCTGCTTAGCGTGTTGCTAGATGGTGCTGTGTGGATTGCCCAGCATTATTTTTTATTATTTATTTATTTAGAAAACCTAAATAAGTAAGAATGTATAGGGCCGGTTATTGAAATTGTATCTTACTTACTACATAAGTATATCTTAAGTTATTTATAATGTTAGTATAAAAAGTGAACATTGTTTTAGACAAGGAACACTTTGGTCTCTCTACAGTAGTTTTTTTTTTATTGTGAATGTTTTTTATACATACTTGCTCGGGTATCGCCAGATAATTAAAAATAACTTGCAAAGGATACTCAAGCCAAAGGCGTGCGCTGTGTAATGAAACACGTCAGTTTTGTTTCTATTTTCTTTGTAGAGTAGCATTTTTGGGATGAGTTTCCAAGAGTGAAAAGGATTTTTTATGATCGCATAAGGTACTAATACTTACTTAAAAAATGTCAGATTTCTGAATTCAGCCAAGCTTTCCATTACGGCCTAATGGTCAAAATTGAATCGCATTTAATCTTCAGTCTACATTTCAGATAAAAAAACGAACTTAAGAATCCTATCCTTGACCATCCTTGAATTTTCTTATAGCCCGTGAAGAATCGAACACGATTGTGGCTCGTGTGATAAATAATTCTAACGAAAATAAAAATAAATAAAAGCTTCATCTCTTAAAATTAAAATATTTTGACCAAATATTAATAAACTCAAGACACAACTGATTAATAAAATAATAAGAAACGCACGTTTTCGTCAAATGAGCATTTCCAGTCAGCTTTCGATCATGTTTTCTAAGGAACAACAAAATCTAACATATTTCCAAAAATGCAATTAAAATAATCACAGTTTTGAAGATTTGAGAAAAAAAAACATGGTAGTTCCATATTTTTAAAAAAAGGTCTAAAAACGCGTACTTTTTCCCAATTTCACGCTTGTTGTTTCTGCTAAAGTAGGGAGTTTACAATAAAAATACACCTACTTCTTTGAGCTCTTTATCTATAAGAAGTTTAAATTAAGTAAGTATATTCCAGGGAAAAATAAACGTTGTGAAAACTTGGTTGTGTTCAATAAAAGTACGCAGATCCTATGCAAATATTTTCATGAACAAACATTTTGTTTATTTCATAACCACAAGAAAAGCAATTGAGAAAGTTTTACCAATTTGCTAGAATAAAGAGAGTTTCAATCAAAGTTAAAGGAAACACAAACTAAAAGACTCACGGGCGCGCACCTTAAGCAAACATTGCCGCTCGCCCGATCAGATAACGAAGGCGTGTGTGTTGGAAGATCCCGGCTCATCTATAGCTATCTGGTTTGTTAATTGCCACCTAGGTTTATCCCTCAAAACATTTTTTAATGTGGCTAGCAGTCTGGCAGTGGGTACGTACCAACATAACTGTCATAGTGGCACTTGCACTAAGAGCCAATAGACACATGCCTGCTGTGAGGTCTGCTAGTATCCTACAAGATAGGGAAACATGGAGCTTCAATATAAATGATTGATGTGTATTTAATTGTTTTAAATACGTACCCGACCGACTAGCTCGCTCGGCCCCTACTGAAATGACGGAATGAATCGCCGGCCGGCATGAGCGAAGCAACTCGATGACGCGTCGTATGCATACATTTTAAACGCAAACGCCAAACCTGCAATTGTATTTTCGCCCTTGCAATTCGATAGAGTAGGTACGATTTAGTCTGGGATTTAATCAAATTATAGCTACACATTAGCCGGTCGCAAAGGTAGGTTACTCGTGATCAATAATCTCGTAGTAAACAATGCCCGTAAATCAAATAGAACTCTAATAGGCCAGTAATTAATTCAATATCGGTTACATGTCTTGGGGTCCAATCAATCGAGTAATCATAGTAATTAATTGAGCTTGACATTCGTGGTATCCACCTGATGATCTTATGTAAAATCTTTACCATATATTGAAGACTGGCGCTCCGCGACTTTGGCTGAACTGATTGACCATTTTTTAAATTTTAATTAGGCTAATTTCTAAAAATTTTAAAAACTTGGCCTTTTAAAAAATGTTATATAAGTGCATATTCAGAGTGTCTGAAGATATTTTAGATATTGTACCGAAACTTAAGAAAAGAAAATTCTGGTGCAAGCCGACCTATGTAGGTATATTATCCCAAATGCAGTTAAATTAGGTTGTGGATTCTCAAAACTCCTGTACTTTACTGACATGTTAAAAAAAAAAAAAAAATACTTAAGTATACCGATGTCGACAGCTTGAAGCTTTACGAAGGCTCATAATGGTGTTAAATAGCCGGGTAATGACTCATGCCGCCGCCGCTCACAGTCCAGTTACATTAATTTTGGACTTTAGCGGCTGACGTGGAGCTACGAAAACTCATAAAGCTAGTGGAGCTTAACACGTTATAATTTTTTTTATACATCATCATGACAGCCTTTTAGTGTTCCCACTGCTGGGACCCATAGCCTACTCTCGAGCGAGAGTAATTGGGTCTTAATCCACCATTCGAACCCAATGCGGATTGGTAGATTTGTTTTCACTTACTGGTATATCGGTGAAAAGGCACTGACACTATTTCGACTTCATTTCTAGAGTCTTCATCAGGGTGAAGTGACACGGCGCCCTTCCTCTTCCGTGTCGCGATATGCACTTACCTTTCCTCTCTTGGTGTGTCTTCACCGATAAACACACTCGTTATAAAAATTAATAAAGCTAAATAGCCTCTACGGCGTAGAAGCTAGTGCCAGTGAGCAAACAAGCTACGAAATGTAGAGCTTGGTCTAGTGTAAACCCATTTTGCCAATAAATGTTAGTCTAAGTTTAGTACGGCCAGCAAATCTAAGTACTCCCATACATGCACCCTTTACATAATATACTACACATAAGTCGTAGTCCCTAAATAAATCTAGTAACTTTACTTTAAATTTTTTGCTTATTTAATCTTACTTTGTAGTTTCTTCTCTTAATACTTCATATTAAGGAATCATTTGTATCAGTTAAGGAGTCGGGCGCTGACACTGCTACACAGTTTTTTTTTAACTTAAGCAGCTGTCAACGTTCTCTTGTTTTTTATTTCCTATGTGTTTCTATACCAAATAAACTATTTGTATTTGTACTATTCGATAGATCCGCTAGCCGTACTATACAAGACGTCAGAGATTTATAATAAATAAAAAATAAATAATAAATAATGCTTGACAATCTACACAGCATCAAGTCCCAAGCTAAGCAAAGCTTGTGGGTACTAGGTGACTGATATCACATAGGTATTTTTTATTATACTTACTAGAAAATACCCAGAACACCGGACATATATTTGCAGCTCATCTTCTTACAAACCTTTGTCCCAAGGCGGGAATCGAACCCCGCAACTTTCTGCGTCGCAAGCGCACCTTCGCCCGCCGCGCTGCATCGGTGATCAAACAAAAATAAATACCTAACCTTAAAAACAACATCTGATTTCGTAGCCCGTGACCGTGAGTCGTGACAGGCTTCATTTTCCGCGGCCGGCGCCACGCGACGTCGGACGTGTTTATTTTTCATTTCCGCTCGGTTCGGCCCAGCCCTCGGGCCTAGCAACCTACGCGCCCCTTGTGGAGGCTCATGTGTTGATCTGTTGGCGGAATCAGCTTCCTAACAAGTTTTGTTCAGCCATCTTGCAAGCACAAGGTACGACAGCTAGAACCCTACCAAAATTACAACTCAACGAAATTGCGGACAAATAATTATTATATTACGAATATGATACCTAAACGGCAAACTAAATTGTCTTAGCTTGTAAGACGTTTCAAAGTGATCCTTGTGATTTTATTGAATAAAACATTTTTAATTTGATTTGATTTAATTTGACTACGAGTAAGAACTATCTAAAATATTATTTCTGCTTGCACTGTTCTATCAGTTACGTATCTGGTTCCCCTAGTACACTTTGCTTAGTTTGAGCCTAAAATGGCGCTGTGTAAAAATGTTTATTTATTTAGTCAATCTTAAATTAAACGTTTTTATCGAAGTAAAATCGGATCAACCACAAGGCTGAGAGTAACGAATGGCGGGTGCACTATGTTTCGCTTAGGCCCGTATTCAAAAACCAATACTTAAGTGTGAATCGTGACTCAAGCATCGATTTTTGACAGTTCTTTATAGAAAAGTTATGTCAAATCGATGCTTATTGAGTCACGAACGATTCACACTCAACTAGAGTTTTTGAATACGGACCTTAAACTCGTAGCACTTCTCGTAGCAACGTGCTACAAAGTATCACTCAAATAAATGAACGACGACCCAGAAGACGACGAGCGCTGCCGCCTTAAGATCCTAAGGTTGTGGGTTTGAATCCAATCGTGCACCAATGGATTTTTCTATTCAAAAACTGTATGTGCGCAATGCCAGTGCTCTCATACGGTGAAGGAAAACAGAAAACCGGCATGTGGATTAAGACCCAAAACTCTCGCTTTAGAGTAGGCTATATAGTGTCCCAGCAGAGGGAACATTAGAAGGCTGTCATGATAACTAAAAGTATACTTTTTTCGCGTATCACTTAAACCACACAGTAACTACAGAACAAGGATCGCTGTAGAGCTGTGGACCGTAGAATGGGCTAAATTAATATTTTAATAAGGCTTAGGTACTTACAAATGTTTTGTAATTACCGCTCCGAGCACGTTTGTTAATTGTAAAAAATAAGTAAGGAGGTATCTAATTTTACCTAAGGGTTTTAAAAAGGTTGGGTGATTTATGGTGCTTCTTCAAGCTTTTTAAATGCCAAGTTACCATAAGAGAAAATCAAATTCGGCGGTAGAAAGCAAGAGGTTGAGTGAGTGAGTGAGAGAGAGGTTGCGTGTTCGAGGGGCAAATGTTTGCATAATCTGCAAATATTTGTTTCAGGTCTGGGTAATTCTGCTAAACTCTGTACTTTACCTAAGTACCTATATCCCAGCGAATGTTAAGCTCACACACAATTATGCCAACTTTCCCTTATTAAATCAAACAGCTAATAAACAACGCTCTAGGTATGTGCTCTAGGTAAGTACGTTCGATAGGCTTCGATACATTTTGTATTGGCACCGCGTGTCCAATACGTCGGTTCGTTTGTCTCAATATCGCAGCGGCAGAGGACATGCGAGTCGGACGCGACTGAAATAAACTTATCTATTCCCTGCAACCCCCGTTGTGGGTTAGGAAATAGAACCTTTTTGCTTAGCAAACTAGACGGAACCGGCAATCGGAGATCAACAAGAATCGACTTTGTGAAAACGCTCTAAAGTTAGCTCTGGGTATCATCATCATCATCATGACAGCCTTCTAATGTTCCCACTGCTGGGACACTGGCCTACTCTCAGGCGAGAGTGATTGGGTCTTAATCCACCACGCGGACCCAATGCGGACTGGTGGATGGCACATGTCTTTCGAATTTTTAGTTCTTGGACATGCCGGTTTCCTCTCGATGTTTTCCTTCACCGTATGAGAGCACTGGCATTGCGCCATACAGTTTTTCGAATAGAAAAATCCATTGGTGCACGACCGGGTTTGAACCCACAACCTTAAGATCGGAAGGCGGGGTCACTACCACTAGACCACCAGTGCTCGTATAGGTGCTCTAGGTATAGTTTAAATTAATTTTTAGATTATAACGAAACCGACTCCAAGCTAAAAAAAGATTTCGGCAGATTGTGGTGATACGCGGCGATGTATTTATTGACACGTTTTTTATTATTTATTCATAAAATACTGAACCGATCTCGATAAAATTTAAATGGGACCTATTCTGAAGTATTAGTATTATTAAACCAAAAAATAATCATTAAAATCAATTCATTACCAATTTAATATCTATATTTAGATAAATTATATTTGCAACGCTCTGGCATACCACCAGCTAGATGGGTTGGTGACATTAAGGGAAGACTTGGATGTGATGTGCACATAACAGGTTCACGTGGAATAAAATAAAGGAGGCCTATACCCAGCAGTAGGTAAATACAATGACAATGATGATGATGATGATATCAATTGTTATGTATTGTATCAGTTAATTCTGGTTTCCATTGTACATGCAAACTTTGCTTAATTTGGGGCTAGACGGCGTTGTGTAAATATGTTCGCCAGTATTTATTTATTATAAGTATATACTAGTTGACACGGTGCGGTTTCACTCGCGTTATTTTTTTCGCAACTTTTTATAATTTCTCACCGTTTAAACCTTCCCTGGACTCTTCCAAACATTTCAAGACCAAAATTAGCCAAATTAGTCCAGCAGTTCTCGAGTTTAGCGAGCCTAACGCACAGCAATTTATTTTATATATTATATAATAATTAATGCTGGACAATCCACACGGCATCTTCTAGCCCCAAGGTAAGCTGCTGTTAAATCAGAGCTGTGTTTATGGGTACTAGATGACTGATATATACTTAATACAATACAATACATATATATATTTATTATATATAGAAAATACCCAGAACACCCGGGATAAATATTTGTAGATCGTACAAACATTTGACCCGAGGCGGAAATCGAACCAGTAACCTCCGCGTCGCAGACGGACCTGCGCCCGCTGCGCCACATCGGTCGTCATTCGGGCAGTCATATGAAGAAGATTTCGATTTTAAACGTTCTAGATCTAACAGAATGAATGAAATACTTATGTAAATAAAAAATACAAGATTCATAAAATAGGGTATCTTTATTTCACTAAGAATAACTTTACAGCAAGTAATACCTAAAATGCGAGACTTTATCAACATCGCGCATTTGAACTTCAACTTTCAAAATATTAGTTTATACAAGCAGATACAAGATAGCAGAGAGCGACTAGGCAGTTGCTTTCACCAACTTTATAAACAAGTTTGTAGGTATTGGGAATAAATGCCCGAGAATTATATTATCTTATCTTTGTCATAAAATAGGACAGAGGATTGTGTGAAAATACCTTTAACAATAACTGATAAATAATGCTGGACAATCGACACAGCATCATCTAGCCCCAAACTACGCAGAGCTTGCGTTATAGGTACTAGAGATGACTGAAATACATAATATAATACAATACATCGATAGATATTTTTTATTATTAGAAAATACCCAGAACAACCGGATCAAATATTTACAGATCGTACCAACATTTGTCCCTAGGCGGGAATTGAACCCGCAACCTCGTCGCAGGCGGATTTGTGAGTTTTTTCATCAAATACTTCACGCTATAATCTGTCCTATGTCGGTAAGCTTGGTTGTATGTCCCTCGATTGCGTAACTTGGTTGCAATCAGATTTCAATCAGCGAACTGTCAGTAAGCTGTCATAATATTCATACAAAATATGACGGTTTTTTATTGAAATCGATTGCAACCGAATTACACAATCACCCCTATGGTATGGTTATTTATCAGGATTATGTAATTCGATTGCAATCGAATTCACTTGGTTTTAATAAAATAAACTGATATATTTTGTATAAATATGATTATTATTAATTTAACAGTCAGTTAAATTGTCAATGCAGTTAGACATCTAGGGACCAGAGGAGCTGACGATTCGGTTACAATCGATTTCACAAACTGACGTATTATATGACAACTTAACGACAAATTGCTGATTGAAATTGCATTGCAACTGAGTTACAATCCATCTGATATGTTGAATTAGGTCTATTATAATATACCCATAGAGCTAATGATAGTTAATAATATAATAATAGGAAATAATTGTATGGTTAAAGTTACAATTGTCGCTGCGTTATCTACCGCTCAGGGGGGTAACCACAAGCTCAAAAGCAATATTGAAAACAGTGTAATGTTATTTTAATATTGCTATATGAGCTTGTGGTTCCAAGTATGAAGCATGACGTAACGTGTAGACCTCGCCGGCAGCTGCTGTTTGCATCGACTACCAACTCGTACATTTACTAATAATATTATTACAGGCAACAAATAATTGAATATACAAAAATATTGGCCCATATTTATAAATACCTTACAGACTAACATACATAAAAATATTAAATAATACGAGTCATCGACGCTCCGATGACACACGCGCGGTGTTGTTTGACAGGCGTCCAATGAACTTCCTGAAAACGACACCCTTCGTCCAAAACCCGCTGTCCATGTAAGTACGTCGAGAGTCGATCCGTCGGCACATAAATGAACCAAAGTTCACATTACGGCGAGACACCTATTTCTCGAATTTAAAGTCGATGAAAACTAACTTAACGCTAGCGAAAGTGAAATATTACCATAAGAAGCTTCAAAGAGTTTAAGCTATCTTTTTATAATGTACATTTTACGAAATTATTTTAATATATTACAACCATATTAGCTTTTTATTGGAACAATAAGAATGTTAAAAAATACATTTATCTTTTAACATTTTTAATCTATTCTCTCGAGTCACATATCACAGTTCAAAGCTTTTAATGTGATAATTATAAAAAAAAACTTAAAATTATTCAAACAAGACATGCAGTCATCGTGTTTTCAAGAAAAATAAAAATACTTAGTATATTATGTATTGGTTCATTTAAATAAACTTAAGAAAATATTAGAATACCCAAGCTAAAGCAAGATATTTTTTTTAAATTTAGTTATGGTTTGTAGAGCTATATAAGGTCATTCATTATCAACCTGACAAACTTAAGGGATAGGTTCCACACATAAGAAAAAAATACATGTACTTTTTTTTTCTAAACATTATTTTTATATTTAAAAAAAAAATTACGTAATTCTGCTTAATAATTAGTTATAGATTTATGTGTGGAACCTATCCCTTAAGTTTGTCAGGTTGATAATGAATGACCCTGTACAAATTTAATAGAAAACCTTCGAAACAGTACCTACATAATTACCTTTTGTTGCACTTTTATTTATAACATCTAGAGACCTTTATCTTTTTAAAACTAGGCTATACAATGTTAAATTATATTAAATTTACAAAATGTATTAATGCAAATATTTCAATTAAGATATGTCCATTGTAGGTACTTCGTTGTCAGTGGCAGTGTTTTTTTTTAAACATGAATGCTGTAACGTTGTTATTTATTTTACAAATTTAGATAAATGCCCTTTTAAAAAATGCTACTCTAACCATAGGAATATATTAAAATATATTAACCGATATTTGATTTATTTGATAAATCATAATCTTTATTTTCACTCATCAATGGCACATTGCTATGAAGGAAATAAGACTGTTCCAAAATTGTTTGGTTAAGCATGACACGAAAAATCTAATTTAAATCTAATGTTAGTAAAAATATTCTATCTTCCTAAATGTTAGTGATTAGAAATCAATTAAAAGTCAGTTAACAGAAGATAATATAGGCACTTATCAATTAATTTAATAGATAAGAGAAACTTGGATCCACTGGTTAAGAAATAAAAATAAATATTTTAAATTAGATTATTTACATTTCAAGGAAAACAAACATACTCAATTATAAATACTACTAGCGGTCACCCAAATAAATCTTGACCGCGCTAACCGTTACTTAACCTAGTTGCTCTGATAAGAATGCCTAAGTAAGTTACGCCACGAATGCTTCATAGACTGCATTATTACTTGGATATTATAGTTTTTAAAACTATCATGGTTATTAACATAATTTGCACTAAAAACGGGATATTTGCTCTTCCGTGTTTCGTTACGCCACGAATGATCACGGGAGAACTCTCCCGTGATCATGGTGCATGTAGTTGCGCCGAAATATCGGGAATCAATAAAACTCACAAATCATGGTAAATATCCCGTTTTTATTGAAAATTATACTTGGCTAAAGTACTCTATTTCACTACAGTAGCCAAAAGTTCCGGTTTACTGGACTTTTTGTCTAGATACTTAGCATCTATTACTATTGTAGCAAGTAAAATTGCGAATGAGACTTATTAACTACGTCTCGGGGTGACCAGTGCAGCCTCACGCAAAACTTTAAATCTCAAAGCTTTGGTGACACCGTAACTGTTATGGTCAGGCGTGGCGCTTAACAGACTATAGAGCACTGGTGATCTAGTGGTAGTAACCCCGCCTTCCAATCCTAAGGTCGTGACTTCAAACTCGGTCGTGCACCAATGAATTTTTCTATTCGAAAAATGTCTAGTGCTCTCTTATGGTAAAGGAAAACGTCGTGAGGAAACCGGCATGTCCAAGAACTAAAAATTCAAAAGACATGTGCCATCCACCAATCCTCATTGGGTCCGCGTGGTGGACCCAATCACTCTCGCTTGAGAGTAAGCCAGTGTCCCAGCATTGAGAACATTAAAAAATTTGCTGTTATGATGTGGCCCTTAACACTAAGGCGAACGACTTGACTTGCCGTCATGACAGTGAAAATTTAATCACTAAAAGGCCTTAACATTCAGTTTGTGTTACTTATCTACAACCGATAACTTATCTAAATAGTGCTATAGATAGAATAAGTACAAATAATATGGCAGCATTTATCAAGAAATCCGGTTACGTCAAGTCATTGGCTTAAAAAAAGCCAGTGAAATGGCGAAGACGCCTGCTATAATATTGAGCTGGCGAATTTATTTTCAATGTATGTATATAATAAGGCTCTGACCGAGGTAACCAGTTTTCAAAGTAAATGCTACCAAAATGCACGACCTAACTCACAGACTAGGCTTAGAAATAGTCTCAAAAATCACATTCGAACAGTATACTAAACGTTTAAGTATAAAAATAAAGATTCTTTTAGTCATACAAAACAATGAAATGCATTTTCAAGATGCTGCATTGTATGCATAGTGTTAAAACGATTTGTCCTTTATAACGACCACCGCTCTTATAAAAGTAAGGGGACAAAACTATAATAACATACACCTGCAGTGAGAGCATTTTTGCGAGACAAATTTTGATAATATGAAGTCTATCATAATATTATTTTCATAAGTCAGTGGCCTAATCTAGTGACGGAGAGTGGTCGCTCGAAGACTAGACTGTTATAGAAGAGACCAACATTAAAATGCCACACACATCCAAAAGGTGACTGAATATTGCTTGACACCTGAATATTTAACTGAATCTTTTTGGAGTAAGGTAAACCTTACTCCAAAAATTTTGAAAGCTAACGACGTCCCAACCAGTTAACATGATCTCAAATACTGCGTTTTATATCCGCGATTTAGTAGAATCTGTTAAGAATCACATAGTCAGCTATGCCACGACACTTCAAACCAAGTAATAAGTAATTTTCTATTGAGACTGGAATTTATTAGAACGCCGCCATGCTACGGCAAGAGCGCTTCAAGTAATTTTCTAGTACTGCCCTGTCAAAGAGTCAACGCATTTGTTGTATGAAATCTTGTACAATTTTGTCCCATAAATCTATTATTAGGTAATAAATCAACAACTCACAGTATTCACTTGCTACCGTTATTACTCCAGTTGATCAGAATATCTGAAGACTCATCTTCTATATCCAGCAACAGATTATCACCTTCAATGTCGACCTCTCTAGGGCTCAGAACCACTTCTTCGTCGTTCTGCTGAAGGTTCACATAGGACAGTGACTTCTTCTTTTGCATAAGGTCGAATATCTCCAGATCTTCGTCGATCTCGTCCTCGGACTCCATGGTGAGGGGAATACGCGAGGACTCGAGGTTGTCTTTCATATCTTCGTTTTGGAGCACGCCGTAGCGGAATTGGTTCGCGTCGTTCATGCCGAGAGAGTTGGCCATATCACTGTTTTTGTTTTTCCGTCTGTAATTTAGAGAAATCATTTTAAGTCACTGGAAAAGGTATGTTATCCGAACTGGCTTCGCACAACTATATGTATAAAGGTACGAGTTGGTAGCAACAGTGTCTTCTACCGTTCGTTATGAAGCTATGACGAAACGCCTGCAGTCGGCTACCAACTCGTACTTTTAACCTAACTTTTAAATCACTTTATCTATAGATGAAAACCGCATTAAAATCAGTTTAATCTTTTAAACAAACGCAACGGATTTTAACGCTTAGATCTTTCCAAGAGTACATTCACACATCTAGAGGGACAGCCGAGACGGCGGGAAGCGAGTTTGTTTTATAATACTGTATAGGTATACAGTGGAGCCCTGAGACAGCAAATCGGCGTCGTGGCAGACCCAAAAAGAGATGGCGAGACGATCTCGACAGCTTTAATAGAGCTTGGGTCCAACTGGCTCAAAACCGAGATGACTGGAGAAATCAAGGGGAGGCCTTTGCCCAGCAGTGGGACACAACAGGCTAATCGTATCGTATCGTATCGTATAGGTAAGTAAATGTAAAGATACTAGCTATCGCCCGCGACTTCGCATGCTTATACATTCTAACTATTAGTTCAGCGTTTATTGCGTAATTGAGAAACAAATGATCTAGACACAAGGTTATGATAGTAGGATGGCCTAATGGACTAGAACAAACCCGCCAGTAGGCACGCCACGTGTTGTGATACTAAGTAGGTAGGTTTAATTTACGTGATATGTGGCGTACGCAACAAAAGTAAGAATCGTTCAACATTGAGCAATAACTATAAACAAGCCTTCTTCAAAAGGTTCAAGTTGTGATAATACATTCAGTGTATATTTAGTAAATACTTAATATTAGGTTAATAATTTAATAACTATGTCAGCAGGCTTCTTACTACATTAATGATATTCAAAATAGTTTTAACAGTTTTCAACAGTTTCCATGTTAGACTTCAAACATCTATTTTAAACTTCTTAGTCTGGACAAAAAACTAGGATGATACTGTTTATAAAAAATATGATAAAAAAAACATTATCGCGCTTTGAATATTTTAGTATTATTTAGCGCAAGTATTTTTTTTTATCTAGCCTATACTGTCCCACTGCTGAGCAAGGTCTCCCCTGCATCCCTCCACTTATCCCGGTATTTTATTTGTTTTTTTATTTATTAAATAAATAAATAAATAAATAAATAAATAAATAATAAATAAATAATGCTGGACAAACTGTTTTATAAATATATAAATATATAATAAATTTTATAAATTATAAATAATGCTGGATTTGTTTTTTTATTTATTAAATAAATAAATAAATAAATAAATAATAAATAAATAATGCTGGACAAACCACACATCATTATCTAGCACAAGGTAAGCAGAGCTGTCTTATGAGTACTAGATAACTGATATATACTTAATACAATACAATACATAGATAGATATTTTTTATTATACATAGAAAATACCCAGAACACCCGGAACAAACATATGTTTTGATCGTACAATCATTTGACCCGAGGCGGGAATCGAACCCGCAACCGCGTCGAAGGCGGACCTGCGCCCGCTGCGCCACATCGGTCGTCAATTAAGTATTTACAGATCGTATAATATAATTATATATTTAACACAACGCAACATCGTACGTTTAGACAAAAATGTGGTGAGTGAGATACCAATATGTATAGATATAATTTAATAACTTGATAACTGAGATCCAAACATAACTTACTTGTAAAATATGAAGTAAGCTGCAGCCATCAGTGCAAACCCTCCAAATACAATAAGGCCTCTTTTCACTACTCCGGGGTTATTCAGATCCAAAGCTTTTGGCTTGTCTGTGCTTGTTATGTTTGATGATGTTGTACTGATCACTGAAGCCACTGTAGTTGTCTTAATACCTGAAACTGAGAACTTAATAGGTTAATTTAATATGAATTAACATGTTAATGTACTATTCTAATTCAAATTCTTAATAGGGGTATAAAATCTGCATTGACATCCCGCATTGGGGTGAATTGTGCATTATCCACCTGCCAACCTGACCCTAGCCAGCCCAACTCCTTGAAATAACGGAGAAGGACTTTAGGTTGATGGCAGCAATGTTCTAGCATCTTGGATGGTGTGGACGATGGCGAACAAGTGCCTATTAGAACTATGACCTTGACCCCAGCCAGCCAAACCCCTTAAATGCAGAAGGACTTTAGGTTAAAGGCAGTACTGTTCCAGCATATTAAATGGTGCCGTAGATGAGACAAAGGCTTGCTTATCTGCTGCATCTGGATTATATTCTGTTTCTTTGTTGTGTAGTAAATTATCACATGGTTCAATGTTTCTTCATTTCTTGATGATCATCAATAATGATTCACATTCAGTAGGAGAGTATTCCAGATCATTCCAGATTATGGTAAATAAGTACTTTGCTAGATCAAACCACAAGTAAATGATTATATATTTAAATTGATTAAGTCTTGTTTGTTATTTGTTTATGTGGATAATGTATTAGGTATACTATAAGTACAGTAATCATTAATAGCAACAACAAGTCATTCATAATGAATAAGAGAGTACAAAGTAAAGAATATGATTAAATATTATTAACTTTGCATGGTATAAAAAGTTGCTTCCCACCATCAGTTTTTTCGTCTATGTAATGTATGTACCCATGCCAAAACCAGGGCAGTTTGCTTTTATTATTTTACTATATACTGTGAATGTGACTGTTGGGTATGCTATTTTGTATAACTTGCAGTTATTATTGGTGAAAACATATTACTATTTAACATTAAACAAGGTAAAAAGTAATCAAAATGTGTTTTGAGGAAAATGTTATCATAGCTGTTTTAATTGCATCATCATGGAATGTTATGATACAAGTATAGATCTCTCGGCTATAATTAATAATTTGGAAAAGTATGAACTGAGAAATGCCTCCTTCGCTAATCATGAAGGTGTAGGTTTTTATTTCTTTAACTTCATAATTTGAAGTTCATACTGACCATTATTATTGAGATCACATTGCTGAGACTCAATCAATTAGTTATGTTTTATTATAGTTGCCCTACTATGTAGTTAATTACCTACATTTTTACAATATAATACAATTACTGTACAATTTTATTTTAATAAGGAACAGTTAACATACAATAATTGAAAAATATGATGCAAGTATTATGCATAGTAAGTAGGTACATAACTAAGAGAGGAAGGATAAAATTAATATGGAATGTTTCCCAAATCACTTATTTTAGTAACAATTATAATCTAATGGTTCTGTAACAAAATATGAATTTACAAAATCAAAATTATTAGACTCCTAATTGCTTTTATCTAAACAATTTAAACAATTTGGCAGCCACTTACCCTTGGGTGTTTCGTGGATTTGAGAAGTATTTTTGGTGACAGCATTGGTTTCATCAGCTGGTGCTATTGATGCTGGTGGTGGGGGTGGTGGTGGCTGTGAGGGTGATGGTGGAGACACTGAATCAGAAGGCTGTTGAGCTGCTGCAGCATTGGTGTCTTCATTTGGCCCAGTCGCTACCGGTTCGGAACGCTTGATTCTCAGCAAGGTCGCCGCGTTGTGAACCGACGGCCATAGAGAGAATCTATTGAAATCACTTGCTCTACCCGCTAGCTCATAGCCGTAAATACTTTCGGTCGTCCTCACACAGTTCACAAACAACAGCAACAGTCCACAGTGAATGAGCATTATACTTTTGTGAATGATGCTCCGGTTAGTGGAAAATAAACTTGTAGACTGTTTGGATGATATTGGTAATGTCTAGGTAATGTACCTACCTACTTAAATTTAAAACCTAATTTGCTTTCTTCGAGTTCGATATTACACAAGTAGGCTTCAAGTAGGTTAGTCAAACGCTCAGAAAGGCATATTGCAGAATCACACAACACAACACAACAGAATCAGAATCACCAACACAGATCACCAAGATCACCAAGAAAGAAGAAGTTCATTTTTAATTTTTCATTTTTTAAGGCAGGTTATAGTCTTTAGACTATACCGCCTATTCTTACGTTTATGGTTCTCCTCGAGTTTTTGTCTTTTGTTTTTTTTCCATCCTCATTTTCCTATAATAAAATCATCTTCAAAAGAAATTTAGAAAATGAAAGAAGATTACAAATGTGTATTCTGTTCCGTTCTTCGTTTCATTTGTATATATTTCGATTCTAGTAAGACTAAAGTTAATGTAGAATCCTACGTAGTACGTACCTACGTACTATGACTTTGACACCAGCCAGAGATATGACAGACAAACATCTAACAACCAAGGTTGAATTCCCCACTCCCCCCGCTTGCCACTTGAGCTACCGCCATCTAAAAAGACAGCTTTTTTTTAATAACTTCAGACAAAAACTAAATAATGAGTATTTACACTTGTGCTAAACAAACAAGTTAGATTGGCTACACTGCCACCAAATTTATGCAATAAAACTCAAAATAAAACGAGAAAAATAATTAAATTGGGAGGACCCACGTTGTTCTGACAAGATGGCCAAAGGCAATCCCTTTTTTTAATTAGTAGTTTTCGTCTCAAGTTATTTAAAAAAAACTAACTGTTTATTTAGATGGCGGTAGCTCAACTGGCGAGCCTAAGAGAATGTAAGCACTACGTTTGGCGAGCTGCGAATGAAGAGTTTTCGATTCGATATTAAAAAGTAGTTCCGATTGCTTTGACAGATGGCGCTAGCTGCCCTACTGCTATACATGTTATCAAAACAAAAAGTTGATAATTCCGTTTTTGTTTCGTCTCGTGTCAAGCGGAAGGTTGTGGGTTCATGTCCTGCTGGAGGCAAAATATTTTTTTGCGGTAGATACTATATTCCTAATCAAATAGGTACCATATCAAACAAACGAAAAGTAGTAGGTACCTACTAGTTTTGTCTGTTTGATTTAGATAATTCCAAAAAAATATTTTTAGGGTTAATACCCTAAAAATATTTTGCCTCAAACAGGACATTAATCAGATTAATGTCCTGCTAAGAAGGTTCTGACCTTTCGCTTGACACGAGACGAAACAAAAACGGAGTTACCAAATTTTTCTTGTTCTTCTTTTGTTTTATGGCCTCTGTGGCTAGTTTGCCACAATTTTGCCAGTGTCAAGTGTATTAGTTTGATTGTCGCTTAGCAACGTAAACAAACGAAATTTTGAAAGAAACGATGACTTTTGTTTCAAAATTCTCCTGGAAAGTCTTTGACTAAATTACCAACCAACATTACCCCTCCATTTCAATTACTAACACTTGTGCTAAGTAAACAATAAAATGGGAAGACCCATGTCGTTTTGACAAGATAGCCAAAGACAATCCTCGGAAAACTTCATTCTAGTCGGAAAAGGTAAACAAAAAAAATTAAATGTCATTGTCAAATTTCAATTTTGTGTATCTCAGAGAAAAAAAGGTTTGGATCGATAATAGTTACTTGTATCTGCGCGGTTTCGCTTTTAGTAGGAACTATTAAGAATCGAACTTACTACATTCCAAAGAAATCAACAGAAGCAAGAGATTGAAGCCGAGTATAGTTCTCTCGACGGATCTAGGCTTCCGTGAAGTTAGCCGTTTGTGATGCGCAAAGACAATTTAGTTAGAAAAAGCTCCATTGCGCATCGAAACGGCTAACTTCACGGAAGCCTAGATCCGCCGAGAGAACTATAGATTAAATAAGGTTACAATCATTCGTTCTAGGTAATACCTATTAAAGTTAGTTTCATAAAATGTATTCTGTCTCTGGTAGTCTTCTTAGTCTTCTTTTTTTTGAAAGAAACGGTGGCATTTCTTACAAAAAGTTTTGTGGGAGAGACTTCAAACAAATCACAAACCAACATCACCCTTCTATTTCAATCACGCACGTCTTGTGCCAAGAAGACGAGCCTTAGGTATTGGTTATACTGCCACCAGACAACAATTAAAAAAAAAATTGAATAAAATAATTTAATAAATAAATTAATTAATAATGCTGGACAAATCCACACAGCATCATCTAGCCCCAAAGTAAGCTGCTGTTAAACAGAGCTGTATTAAGGGTACCTACTAGATGACTGATATATAGGTAAAATACGTAATACAATACAATATATACTATAAACAAGCACTTCCATCTCACAATATTGGAACTTTGATGGACAATACAACATTCCGTCTTGCAACTAGTCTGCGGTTGGGTGCGCAGTGCTTCGCTCCGCATCAGTGCCAGTGCGGTACGGCGGTCGACCAGCTTGGTCACCACGGATTGTCGTGCACCAGGGTCGCCGGTAGGATCTGCCGACACGCCAGTCTTAATGACATCATTCGTCGGGCGTTTGTCAGTGTCAACGTACCAGCCGTTCTGGAACCGAACGGTTTGGTGCGTGATGATGGCAAACGGCCTGACGGTATGACTCTTGTCCCTTGGGAGATGGGTAGGCCTTTGGTGTGGAACGCGACATGCGTCGACACCTTAGCCGCATCACATCTGTCGGGGACATCAGTTAGGGCTGGCGCGGCGGCAGATTGTGCAGAGAACACCAAAAGGCGCAAATATGCCGGTCTAGATAGAGCCTACATATTTGAGCCTTTTGGAGTGGAGACCCTGGGTCCTTGGGGTACCGGGGCTCACCGCGTTTTCAAAATTCTTTCCGGGCGTCTGGTCGAAGCGACGCGTGATCCAAAGGCTGGTTCATATCTGGCTCAACGTATCAGCATTGCCATTCAACGTGGCAATGCAGCCAGCATGTTGGGAACGCTTCCTACATAAACAAGTAGATATATTTTATTGTATAAAGAAAATATTCAGAACACCCGGAACAAATATTTGTAGATCGTACAAACATTTGACCCGAGGCGGGAATCGAACCCGCAACCTCCGCGTCGCATGCGGACCTGCGTCCGCTGCGCCACATCGGTCGGCAATAAAAATATTATAAGAATCGATACGATTTATAATAATATTAGGTACCTAAGTATTTTGTAAAAATGTTTTAAATTTGTTTATAATAATAATAATAATAATAAATTCTTTATATCAGACAACTCAGATCCTAATTGTAGGCAACACAGACCTTTTTACGCAGCGGGAAAATTAACGATTTTGAATGAACACGTGCGTGCACTGTTCCGCAATCAAATGACCATGACCGGTTAGTAAGTTCTACTTTGACTTGCGGGTTCGATTCCCGCTGCCTTTTTAGTTAGAACGTAGACTTTTAGTACTATTTAATTTTATGTTTACTTAATATTATGAGAATTGCTATTATGCGTATAATGTTGTTATGGCTAGCTATCATTGACAATCACAATCACAAAAATCTACTGTACTGAAGTTGAGGTTATTGTAAGCCATTTAAAGAGAGGTCTTTGCTTTGCCTTCCAGTGGGCTGGCTTCCAGTGGATACTAGAATAGTATTACATATTCCTGACTTGAGTTGCCTGAATATGTGATAATAGGCAGGCACAGTATGGGACGGGGCTATCCAACTTATTTTGTAAGTGTATGTTTGTATTGGTGAAGTCTAATAATTGAGGTCGCTGTGTGTGAATGATTGTGATAATAGGTATTGACAATGTAATATTAGTACCTACCACAAATCGTATGGGAATCAAAATTAGCACTAAAGTTGTTATGTTAATAAGGGAGCCCCGTATTCTGCTTGTTCAGAAGCTTGAAATTATCTTATTTCGGAGAGATAACGTCTCTCTGTCTCACCTCTCCGTGCCTCCTCATTGATATGATGAAGATAAAAACTTTATGTACTAACCTGATACTTAGGAACCTAGTAGGTACATAAATAATAAAACTAGCGATCACCATGTAGTAATTATTTAGTTAATTTATTCAAATAGACATTTAGGTACATAATTAAGTAATATATTAATTTTATTAATTTAATTTTGAGTAGAATTTCCAAACTTTTGGTAGGTATTATATATAAGTCTACGTATCTAAGTTTAAAAGACATTGCAATAAATATGGCTTGTCAAATTATATTCACATATTGGGTAGATACCACTTATTACATTAAACCTACTCGTAATGTAAACATATACTATGGTATATTTTGTTCCGAACAATTGTTATGTAACGCCATATTATAGGGTAAGTATATCACCTACAAAATTGAACAATGTTAGAAATAGTATAAGTTTTTTTATCAAAGGACTCGCTAACACTTACTATTGTTTAAAATACTGGCAGTGATATAAACAAGCCAAACACACAGATTGGTTCTCTAGACACAACATTGAAACAACATCAAAAGTTTAGATGATACTCTTATAGCTTAGGCACCTACCTATAGATCGAAAATAAATAATGAAAAATTCTAAAATTTAATATCATAATCTCTTAATAAATATAAAACTCTAACATTTAACCAATCTAATCATAATTTGATAGGTTCAATCACTCAAAATCTCTCATTAAACGCATACAGAGTAAGTACTTAATTTTAGGATTAAGTTACTTTCAGACTATAGACACACTAAATACAAAGCAAATAAGTTAACATAGCTTACGAAAAGTACCAAATAAATAGGTAGATTATGAGCTACATAATTTTATACAAAAACCGACATGATATTACCATGTTCACCAACTATTCACGATAATACATTTAGGTATATCCACCGCAACTACTAGATAATACATAAATTATTGTGAATTATTAGAAAGGTAAAGTAGGTAGGTAAGTAATTATCAACTTCGATGAACCCTAAAAATAAAGACAATGTAGCTCAACGCTAGTTTGAACCATAATCTAGTTACAATTTTAAATCTAAATTAGGTATACCTACTACTTATTTTAAAACAGGGTTCTAACTTTGCTCTTCAGCTAGAAAAAAAACAATTCATTGATTTATGGCCCCATTGCAATGAAATTATTCAAAATGTGAACATAAAGTTTTACACGAGATGTTTGCAGGTTATGTTAGTCCTACCTATATTGTCGCCACTTGTCTTTATTAAATATGGGCGATAATCACTTAAAAAAAAATATTTTCCTATAAATCAATTCATTTTTAATTAAATCGCTTTCACTAAAATCTGTCAATATTATATTATTTTTAATGATTTTAACTAATACCTGAGTGTAAAATATTACAAGAAGGTATTAAATGCCTTTAATTTGTAGTAGGTATATATTTTAGCGATCAAGATGGCTCTTATTTTTAGAATGTGTTATTTTATCAAAATTAAAATAACTTTTTTTTTTATTAGCAAATTAAAATTTGAGTATTATGATTATAGCTTATCCATACTTATGTCATTCCATTTAATATATTACATCCAAGTGAACATGGCTTAAAATAATTGGGTCGTAAATTTAGCAGATCATCATCATCATCATAACAGCCTTCTAATGTTCCCACTGCTGGGACACTGGCCTACTCTCGAGCGAGAGTGATTGGGTCTTTATTTAATTTAGCAGATTCTGCCCCCTAATGAATAGGTAGTACTACGTTTCTTGTCTGCAACTTTTTTTTGATAAATCTTTAAAAATCATGATAAAACGTTGCTTTTTGAACATCCAAACGACTCTCTGTGTTTTCTTAATTTAGTGTATCTAAGTACTTAAGTAGTAAATACCAACATACTTACCTAAAATACTTTACAATGTAATCACACATTATAATCTACCCACTTACGATTAGGTAGCTAGCTATTAATGTTAAACTCTCATAATAAATATGATAATTCTATAATAATATTAGGTAAGTATAGTATACCGACTCAAATTTCAATTCTATTATACAATTATGTTCTGAAACCTTTAACTTAAGTAGGTAGCAAACGATTCTATATTTGTTGACTCTATAAAAGGTTACACAAGATATACATACATAAAATCATCGACATTACTTTTCCCACATGGTTTTGTAAAACTTTTGTCTTGATTTTGATTACGTGCGTGGGTACTCTTACAGATGGTTGTCTAAGGTTCTGTTGTTAATCAAGTAGCCTCTGTGAGGCGCACTAACCACCAGACTGTTTCATTCAATTATTTGTTACTCTACTTTTGGTCTTTTCATGGCCACTAAGGCCTCAAGCAGACTGGTTATTAACCTTACACAGGTAAGCCAGAAAATTACCAAAGTAGGTATTTCTACTATGCTCTTCGCGTTAATCTTTAAACATAAAATGTAAAATATTGTCAAATTCAATCAAACCTTAGTCCTAAACCATGGCACATAAAGTATACCTAACAAAGGAGGGAATTTTCACAACTGGGGATTATGTTGATTCATTAAGTTTATTTCTTTGTAAAAATCCTCATCAAAAGATAAAGAAAGGTCACAAGAATAGAAAATACGAAATCTGAGCAATCACGCTTACGTATAAAAGAAAATGAGCTGAAAAATATGTTGGTCACATCAAAGTCTCCACAGTCAGTCTTTCAAGAAACCTAATTTTTATTGAAACTGTAAAAGTATGGAATGTGAAAGAAAAAGGAACAGCCAAAGAGATAAAATCAACATAATAAACAATGGCCTGCGCTGCGGTAATATTTTATGTGCATTTTATATTTCTACTGTGTCCAACTACTTTTGCTCTGAGGGCTCGACTACACTGTTACCGTAGGTACTAATTCGTACATATTTCTAGACTAACGTTATGAATATTAAAGTCGACATCGAAACGAGCAGCGAATTGATTATTTAACTAAAAATTGCTGTCCCGGATAGGACGTAATCGTTAGTGTTCCTAGTATGGACTAGGGATATAGTCAATGATTGGACTTTAGCTTCCAATATTCAAGTTCACTCCAGACGTGCTTTGTAGCTGGTCTTCCATATTTCGGCAAGAGTAACAGCAGAGTGGAAGCGGTGGAAAATGCAGAGTGGTAGAGTGAAACGCTGGACGAGTGACCAAGCTACGAAGCCGTAGAAATCCAGTTGAACCTGAAAAAAAATAATTTGGTGATAAAATAACAACACACAGTATACATAATATGTGTAATGTGTTGACGACCGATGTGGCGCAGCGGGCACAGGTCCGCCTGCGACGCGGAGGTTGTGGGTTCGATTCCCGCCTCGGGTCTAATGTTTGTACGATCTACAAATATTTGTTCCAGGTGTTCTGGGTATTTTCTATGTATAAAAAAAAATCTATCTATGTATTGTATTGTATTAAGTATATATCAGTCATCTAGTAACCATAACACAGCTTTCCTTACCTTGGGGCTATATGATGCTGTACGGATTGTCCAGTATTATTTATTTATTTATACAGTAAAAAAACCACTCACTTGGTTAGTAGATGACCATAGGGCTGCGTTTCCACCAGAGATGTGCGAGGATGTGTAGCGAGGGAGGGATGTGTTTCTTAGGAACCAATAGAATCACTTCATTTACCTAACCTCGCTTTGACATTCTATTGGTTCTTAGAACACTTTCTTCGCTACATATCCTCGCACATCTTTGGTGGAAGATTTTTTATCGTTAAGACTTTAGTGGAGCCTTATCTAGTACATACTTACTTATTACCTATCTAAGTACTACTGCCATGTTTTAAATGTAAATGTACTCGGCTTTTTGATTGGGAGTTCTACCTATGTTTCCAAATAATTTCAATGCATAATAAATAGAAATATTCCTCAGAGATTATTTTGTTTAATTAACGAATGCTCGAATGCTAATATGCACATACCGGGTTGGCAAGGACCTTCTGAGCTTCAAAGGTGTAGATGAGCCACATAGTGACGTTGCAGATAAGAAGGAAGGTTACGGCCTGGCGTGCCGGCTTGCTGCGCTCCTGCTCCGGAAGGTGGACGCGGCGGCGGGATACGTCAGCTATGAATAGCAGTTGGAGGACAACCTAGAATATCACAAAGTTTTGATAAATTATTGTATAAAGGCTAAGCTGCAGAAATTTAATATTCCATACAAAATTGTGGTAGAAAGTAATAAGAATTCTGCACGAGTAGTGACAATCTTGACTCCTGATTATATTAAGCTTAACCAGATGTAGGGAACGCTTTCATCGTGTAGTGCTCTATGCTATGTATTAAAAAGTTTTTAATTATTGGCGCACGATATTCAAGAAATATAACTATTTAGCACACAAAAACATATAGGTATATCATAAAATACTAGATATTTTATTCTGTAAAACTAAGCTAATTTAGCAATTCAAAGTATAGATAAACGTATTGATTTTTTTAATTTTGATACTAACCTGGAGTACGCTCAGACATCCAGTAATCATGACAAGCAAGTTCGGTTCATGAGTGAAAGCTCCCATGCCTCCAGCAATGACACTGAAGACAGCATACACAAAAAGTCCGAAGGCAGAAACACGCAGCAGTATGTCGTTGAGGTCTGATTGCTCTTCGGAGCGGAACTTCAACGATTGCACCCTGTGGAGAGGTTCGGTGAAGGAAGGAGGAGAGTTGCTCCATTTCATTTTTCGGCCACTAGCCGTTATTATTGAAAAACCAACAGGGGTTAGCAAAATTTAGGGAAAACCAAAATGGATAACAGAAAAGTTTAATAAAAACAGGATAGCACCAATGTGCGAACCAAATTATGGAGTCATGAAAGAGGATGTAGGATATATAAATTAAAGGATGGTAAAGGAGAAAAACAAGAACAAACTAAATTAATGAATAATAAACATAAAAAAATAAAAACAACTTCTTACAATAATAGGTCTATGTTCAATGAAGCATATTATTATGATTGCTAATGAACTAACTGAATAGCTATTGGTAATAAGGTTTCAAATATAAAATTAAAATGACAATAATAAAATGCAAAAAAGGCTTACCGAATAAATCCGATGAGAATCGCGAATATAGACAGAACCATCAACGCACAGTGGGACACATCGGCCAGGTAAATTGACAAGCGCTTCAGCTCCTGGTGTCTAATCAGAACGAAGAATAGAATCAGGCAGATCAATGAGGCGACGAGAAGTAGTAATCCACAGAAAAGGCCTTTGGACGCGCCTGCGCAGTCGACCCTGTTTCCACGCTGTGCCGCCGCAAGTGCTGCCGCCCTGCGAGAGAGAACAGCCTCCAGACGTCTTTCCAGATCTTCATCGTTGGCCACACTGCAACCAAAAGAGCGTTCATTCAATCCACGAACCTCATTTTAGTGGTGCGTGCAGCTCTATCTTAAGCTTATTATGCTGATAAACTATTATTTAAAACCTTTGGTCATTAATCTATGTTAGGTAGTGAGAGTGGGTAGTTTTAAATTCCTAAGGTCGAAATGAAAAGCATGTGAATGTAAGTGTCTAAGTTCCTACATAACATTCACATAAAAGGTTTGATTTGATTTTGTTCTATCTAGCTATCTTAAAAAATATACTTACATAATAGTGATAAGTACTTATGTAGCAGTGTCTCACCTTGGGTAGCGGCCAATATGTTTCCACATAACGTAAATAACAGCAGCGCCAATCAATGAGTACTCGATGATGAACGGATAAAGGTAAGGAGCCGAATCAGTAACGATAGTACCCATAATTGGGTTCCGGCCACATACAGTCGAGTTATCAATGTTAGCAATCAAAGCAGCTGGGTTCAGGTTGTCAAAAGATTCAAAAATTTCAGCAGTTCTGTTATCTGGAAAACAAACAAAACATTAATTAAGTACGTATTAAAGTTATCAATCACTCATATAAAACAAAAATGTGAGATTTATAATGGACAGATGCAAAGGACAAAAATAGACGTCGATGCATGCACAAAAGACGATACGACATAAACCTAAAAAATTGTGATAGTGCCAAATTAATCTCTACCTACGAAAATATTAATTGGAGCAAACAATAAAGTTTGGGGCAATATAAAAAAAACAGAATATCTGCAAAATAAAAGTGCATTGGCGCTCAAAATGTGAAGACGACACTCCAGCGACAAACCTGACGAATGTGGTGGTTCATCAACGCGATACGTTTCAACATTATTGCCCCATTCATCATTGGTCACGAATGAAACAGATGAGGAAGGGTTAATAGTAGATATAGCATTAGCGATCGGTTTCAACGTAGAAGTGCGAAGGTACTGGAATACTTCCAGCATGGCCGTCTGAGTTTGCGTCACTTTATCAGTTTCCGTTGTTAGTGGTGCGAAAGAAGTGGTAGTAGTAAAAGGGTTGTCGTTTGGCCATTCTCGGTAATCGCGCCCGTAATTTCCGTTCTCATAGCCTACAGTGCTTTTAATTGCATCGATGAGCTTAGATTTAGTAAAACCACCACCCATGTTAATATATGGTGTTGGAGTGGTAGCTGAAATTATTTTAAAATACGTTATTCACATACATGCACGCACAGAAGGATTGCACATTAAGGGACACCAAACCAATGAATTCGAATACTAACTTGTTGTGGTAGGAATTGCAGTGGGTTCTGGTGTTGTGGAAGAAACCACATTCAATAACTGCTCGCCAGCAGACCTTGCCGTGGATACGGCAGTAGATGCAATGGCTGTGGCGGCTGTGGTAGCAGCACCAAAAACTTTGCCGGAATGCCTTAGGGTGTGCTTACGGATGACTTCTGGTTATCATGAAACAGATGGAAAAGTTATTTTAAAAAGTCCATGCCAGCTTTTTGTGAAGTGCACAGGAAAAGGGAAACATTTACTTGGAAGTTTAGCGTAAAGAAAAACCAGGAGATGATTTTGTTGCAAAACCGAGTGTTAAAGTAAACCAACTTACTTCCAAAAACAGCTTCTCCGGGAATACCCTGAGGGTTCTTCACGTGGTAATCTGTGATCTCCTTCAGAGACTCTAGAACCAATGTTCGAATCCAAACGCATATATTTGTTGCCACAACATGCATAAGTCCAAAACGTGCAATCACTTTGAATCGGTGAATATTCAACTGAAATAAAAGTTCATCGCAACATAAACCACTAATTCCTTCTTTGTCATACAACATAAAAGTATTATACTAACTCTTGAGTTCATGAATATGAAGTACATCTGCATAAACGTAAAGACCATTTGCAGCACTGGGTTGATTCCCTTCAAAATCAAATAACAAGGAGAATCCAGAGGTAACTCGAAGAAGGTTCCGAATTCCAAACCGTTGTAGATCATGGTTCCAAGGCCAAAAGCTAAGAAAATAATTAATGATAATTATTTTTAAGAAAAACCATTTTGTTATACAAACAATAAGGTACCTACCTAAAAAGTCTAGGTTTAAAGATCTTACCGATTGCTCCAATTCGCAAGAAGAAGCTTCCATGGCTGTGATCATTTTGTGAAGTTTTTCGCCTTCGCACCGGTCTTGCCACTGGTCCAGCTTCCATTTCCACGATATCTTGTTGCTGAGTAATAAAATATTATGAGTTTAAATAACCATAAATCTACGACTAAAGAAGAAGGCAAAATGCTGTTGGTATAAGTAGGTTTACACGCTATGCATTAGGTTCAATGCAATTAATGAGTTTCTGGCAAATTATAGTTACCTACACAGTATGTGAAATTTTATTTAAAGAAACAGAGTCATTCAATTACCTAGCTTATAAAAATACTTCAAAGTTTCGACAATAGATTATAATAAATGGATGCATCTTTTTAACAAAATTTACAGGAATCGTCTATGATGATTACTACAACACTCACGAAGCCTAATTTGAAGTAGCAAAGTAAGTACAGCAGCGAATAAACATAAGAAAGCACTACTGGTAACTACAGCAGCACATCCAAAGCTCTCTGCAAATAGGGTAGATAACATAATGGTCCCAAGCAGGATGCGTCAAGAACCTCACCTGATCTTGCGCATACAATTGCGCCATTTGCAATTGTAATTGCTGTTGTCGAACTTTATCGCGCATCTTACGGGGATACACCTCCTGCCCAAATGATATGGAAAAAACAAAAAGTAGGCAGCGTAAACAAAAGGGGGAACATGCAGACGAAGCGAACGGAAACCGATACTTTAAAAACGATAAACAGTAATAAGTGCAATTTAACAAAAGTTGAATTAAAACTCATTAGAAAATAAACATCATAGTGTGGTTACAATAACTAATACAGCGAAACGCGAAGCGACGATGTGTAGAAAACGTGTTATAAAACAAGATTAATGGATGTGCTGTGTTTAAGTTTACAGTTATTTATTCTCACCTGGAATTGACTTTGTTTCTTGGTTTCTTTGGTTGGTTTGTCCTTTCCGTCTTTCCCGTCCTTGTCCTTAGACTTGTCCTTCTTTCCGTCTTTCTTGCCATCTTTTCCTTCTTTGCCATCTTTGCCTTCTTTTGCGTCCTTATCTTTGGTTTTCTTTTCTTTTTCTTTCTTCGGCTTTTTTTCTTTTGGTGGTGGTTTTGGTTTGGGTGGACTCCCGTTACAGCATGAGCTCTCTAGATAAACATATTTGATAAATATGCTAAGTAATCAAACACAAATATTTACCTATGGTGTGATGAAACTTACCTTGTAATAAAAAGCAAAAGACGTAAAGCAAGAACAATATGCTCATGCCATAGAGGTAGGTAAAGAAGCCCTCGTAATAGTAAAGGGGTAAGTTGTGTGTGATGACATCACTGATGACATACGCGACGCATACCACCACCAGCAGCTTCGCATAAATGAAGCTGGAGATGATGAACAAGGAAGTTCTGAAACAAAAACAACATGCTGAGGTATTGATAAAAGCATGAATTGCGTCTGAACCTCTTATCATTATCACTGATCTTAAGTTTTATTTATTATTTTATATTAACAACGCGATGATGCTTGAGCTCTTAAAAAAATATTTTGCACCAAAAGTTTAATTTTAGACTATTTAAAAAAAAATAAGAAAACAAAATTACCGGTCTGATTTAAATGAATTTTTGAATGAATTGATTGATTGATTTAATGATGATTCATCATAACAGACTTATGGTAATGTTCTCACTGCTAGGACACTGGCCTACTTTTTAGCGAAAGCGATTGTTAACTACCACTAGAACTACCACCAGTACCAGACAAATCAAATCATCATCCAGGGAAATAAGCTTCATAAAAGATTTTGATATTATACTATTGTGAGTTACTTGAGCTATCCTAATTCTTGTGCGTAGCCTGGGCAGGGCTGGTTTACTGAATAATAAATAACGTATGAAGAAGTTGTTCAAAGTTGGCTATTGCAGACTCTATGTGTTACAGATTTTAACTTGCGCAATTTGCTACCTACTTACGATGAAACGGTAGAAAAATCAATAATCTTTTGATAAGAATTATTATTAATTAATTATTAATTATACTTATTTAACAACTCATTTCTGAAAAAAAACCGAGTGTTTGTGTATAATTCATCTATATCTGTAGGTAATGTAAAATGTAACATCTTTCGGAAATAAAGAGTTTTTTATAATAACAAATGTCTTTTTGCTTGCTTCGTATTCTAATATAAATTATTTTTTGTTATGCATTTTTTTTCCCTGGTAATGATTCCTTAGTATTTATTGTAGGTACGTAGGTACGAGTATGTTATTAATTTTTTATTATATTTTTTGTCTTAATCAAATAAAAATTGTTACGTAGTATATTGCATATTGTATAGTATGTTGTATTATGTATAGAATGGCATTACCGTAGTCCGTGAAGTCAAATTGGAAGTATTGTCAAACCATACATTATCAAACTAAAATCAATTGAAGAACAAAGGATTGCTCGCCAAAGTACCTTTAGCTAAAGCTAATAGGTCGTCTTCTACTGAAGCTATAACTTTAAAACGTACTTTTTTGAGGGTTTCGGCTGAACGCACTTGAGCTCCATCTCCTTATTGACCGTGTTGTGCTTTTCCGCGATCGCGATATCACTCCCTTGCTGACGGTGCTGCCCCACTGGCAGGGTCGCCATGTTGTCGACCGACTCAAGTTCCACCGTAGACACTTTCACTTCCGTCTCCATAGGAGGATGCTTATCTTTCCCCATCTTTGTTAGTTATTACAGCTTTTCAGTAGTTCATTACTGTTTTTTCTTTGCCAGGAAAAGGGAAAGACAGGGAAGAACCGCAGCACCGAGCAAGTGCCCCGGAAATGCGAAGGCGCGGCCGTGACTGCTGAGACGAGAGTGCGCAGTCGTGGATGCTGCGCGGTATAGCTAGGGGCGGCACCCCAATTCACCCTACAAATCGCACATTCTAAGGGTCGTAATTTTTGTACGGTATTGCAATTACACTTGTTGGGGGAGAAATGCATCGGAGGGACTTGCGATGGTTTAATTTGAAACAATGGATGTTTTTTTTTTTTTTACAAAATAAATTATCTAGCTACTAGATCATACTTTTAATAATTAAGTATAGCCTTAGTACTAAAAAGTTTCCATACTTACCTATGATATTACATAGGTACCTGTGGAAGGAAGCTATTGTAAGTGTAACGTTATGAATGATTGTTCGTTCGGTGCCATTATGAATGTTATTTATGTTAAGATGTTTACCCAGATGTGATCTAATTATATTGTTAAAATCAGCATAAAGCTTCAAATCTTTTAACATCAAATCACCAGAAACATCAATGCCAAAACCAAAATTTCGACAACCCTGCCGAAACTGGCGGACGCGGTCGATATAGGTGCGCCCTGGAGCTTTCGGAGGCTGCGCGCTCGACCCACTGACCCGGGCCGCGTCCCACACCCCTAACGCTTTCTTTGTGACAACTGACAACCCTAATAATGCACATGCACGTGCCTAAAGACGCAATATCCGAGGAAAAGGAGTCGGTTTAATGAATATACGATGAAAGGATGAAAGATGCGCGCCATTCAATGGCCGACCTTCCGTTTTATGGGGTCGTCGAACTGCACGAGTTTAGATTGAAGTATGTAGGTCTGTCTTTGAAATTATTGTGTTGTGGATTGACAAAAGTTTCAAAGCTTGGTAACTTACTTATTTTATGGATTTTTGATTATATGAATTTCCATTACTGAATTTCTGATTCTTGAATGGAGGGGAATCGATCCAGGTACCTTTGCTTGTGGAGGTTGATGTTTAACCACATCTCTTCAATGCCATACCTAAGTTTTAAACTTGTCCTTTCTGCAACTAATTCTTACCAAGGCAGGTGGTTGGTGTGCCTTAGTCTAATTGGCACACATTATTAAGTCATTAATATAATCTAAGTGGCCTAGTTTAAACACCTGTGAGCTTACTAAGTTATATATTTACTACATAACACGTAGGTGGGTTAGGTATAGTTCGCACAGCGGATCTAGGCTTCCGTGAAGTTAGCTGTTTGTGATGCGCAAAGACAATTTAGTTTGAAAAAGCTCCATTGCGCATCGAAACGGCTAATTTCACGACGGCCGAGATCCGCTGTGAGAACTATACCTGTTGTTGTTTTACTATGTCCTCTGTTGCAACTGTGACTGCCATACATGCCATACATACCGAGTGCTCTAATATAATGTCACGTTGCAAAATAGCAATTAGTATTAACTAGCCAAGACACACGCTAAAATCACCACTTGCATTATAAACAGCGGCATAATTATGCCATCCTAGGGCCCTTTGTTATGTAAATACATTTGTACCTACAAAAGACCGCTTGAAAATTTTGTAAAGCGAAGCAAATTCCTTATTCAGAGAAAAGTTGTCAAAATTCTTACTATCTGCTAATAATTATCTTTTTAAGTAGGTACCTAGAGGAAAGTTCTGATGTTCGGATGTTTGAATGTTTGTGTATAATATCATGATAACTTAAGGCTTAACGGATGCTTGTGAAAGATTATTGTCCGAATTAGGCTAAATTTATCTTATATAAATTAAGTAGTACCCTTTTTCCCTTTATACCTACCATTATTAAGAATGTGTAGATTTTTAAAATAACATTAACATTAACAAATAACAACACAGCATAGTCCTTATCAAAGTGCCGCGAGAATCGAATCCCCAACTTCTCGCTTGTTGATAAGCAGGGGCACTCACTAGGGAGAATTAATTTTCTCGTCATTGGAAAACGACGTGTATTTATAGTACAGAGTGCTTAGCACGAAAACTCGTTGAACTAATGAGGCGCTGTTAAAAATCCCATACAAATTGACAGCTGGACGATACGTTTACATTTACGATTGTCAAACTAGTTTTTCGTGCTAAGCATTCTGGACGGCCATCAACAATGTCATTTGTAGCTTTCGGAAGAAGTCTCAAAACCAGCCGCAGCCTAGCCAGCATTTTAAGTATGACTGACATAACTGATGACTCTACATTGGGTAGAGAGGCATCAACAGTTTATTTTCATAGGAAAATAATGTTTAGGAAATAAAATGCACGCCAATATAAATTGCCATGACATAGTAATCTTAGTATACATGTAGGTAATGACGTGGTAACTTAATCCAAGACATCTAAACACTGCATCAAGTGGTAGTGGTATCAAATGTCGTCCGTCATAGCAATAATTGCGAGCTAAACTCATCAATGACATAACAAGTCTTGTAATGGTCTGCGGTAATCAAGTAGACGGCCTTGAAGCCTGCATACAATGCGTTATTTAAAGCCATTATGGACGTCTGTCTGCCTTTGAGGTATTCAAATTGGCACGCTATTAGTTTTTAAGTTTAAAAGTTACTTACTTCGTTATTATTTTATAGTTTGTGTATCGTTTTTTCGCTGGTTATGCTTTATGAGATTCAACTTTATTTTATTTTCCTTTTATTTTACCAAGCGTTGTGCAAACCTTTTAAATGTACTTACCGCCTGATTAAAAGTAACAATTTACGAGTATTTTTCTAGATTACTTCTTAAAAGACACAGGTATGTAATTTTACTACACCACCTGCTTGCTCTTGCTAACTTACACGAGCTGTTTCTATGACATCAAAGTCATAAACCGGCTGAACGCACTTCGCCTAATACTCAAACGCGTAACCATAAAGACCCATTGCAGTACCTAGGTAAATAAAACTTTACAGCATTGTAGTCAAGTTTAAATTTGGATCCTCGGGAGTCCTGGTTAGCTGGGCACTACGTGTAGGGATAGGTATAGATACATGGTCGAACTATTTAATCGATTGTCCATCCATGCGACGTGTGGAAGTGCTTTGATTACAGCTTCCTCTCCTTTATTTATTTTAAATTGTCCGTTCAAATTTTTGTTGTGTTTTTTTTATTTTCCATTGTGTTTCGAATTCACGCGTTTAAGTTAGTTTTACTTATATCTATCAGTTATCATTATGATCCTTCTCACGTTCCCAATGCCTGAACTGACCTTCTCACGAGCGAGGGTAATCGCTGATAACACAAAGGCTATTTTAAGGTCTGAAACTAAAGCCGCAAACGACCGCTAATATTAATAAATCACAGGAGGATCTGAGAGGTTCTACGGTTTATTCATGACCCATGGCTTCTAAGCCCGCTATAAGATTCCAGCTGGTAAATGCTTCAAGGTTCATTTCAATAGAAAAACATGCTATAATAGATATTCTTATGTAGATGGTTGTTAGACGTATGACTTTTATTACTATGAGACAGTATTGAATGGGTATTGATGGCATAGCAATAGCATAGCAACTGATTTATTACACTCGTAACTTACGAGAAATTGATAGAAGATTTGCTCACAAAAGTATTTATTTCTAATGATAAATACCTTAGCTCGTTAGTTAGTGAATTCTGATATAACAGTTTAGGCACCTATACCTACGCTGCTACAAACATTATGACCAAGCAATCCTATACCTGCGGAAGAAGACAACGTGAGTTGGGATGGGATTGGCTTCCTGTTATAGAACTTGCTCCGTCAGGACTGAGATTCTTACTGAGAAATCTCTACTGAGAAATCTAACTGAATAATGTGAACAAATACTCACATTTATCAGTTTTCAGTAAGTATCACTTTTAGTAAAAGTAGGTAATATTGCGGTCTCATTTCGGTGTCTGTCTGTCAGTCCGTTTGTCCGCAATGCTAGCTAGAAAATTTCGGAACAGCTAAAACTTGTTCAATGTTAAGATAGAAAAATATATGTATATAAAAATATTGATTTTGTCTTACCATGTATTTATATTTTCGTTTCTCACTCAAACTCAAAATGCATGTTTTACTTCTTCATATAATTAGAACGTTATGTTCTCGTAATTATTATGCTTCTAGTAATATGCGACGGTACGCTTAATACGCGCATAATTACGAACACTTACCAGCAGTTAGGTCAGTTGATTCCTATGTTAGTGGTAGTAAATGTAGTAATAGACACTCACTTGGCATTTTTAGGTGTGCTGTTGGGTTGACAGCAGCTCCTGTATCTCAGGATAGCATCAGTAGGAGTGAGCGCTTCAGTCTCCTCCGGCGGGGCTTCGCACTCGTCCTGGACGAGCGGCGCCCTCGCCGGAGATGTGTGCGATCCGTACCCGTCGGAATTCAGCTGGAAATCACAAGGTGAGGCTAGAATTTGCATTTTTATGCGTTTTTGGTTAAAATTTTGCGTTCTCTATGGATACTACGGAACGAAGACGAACTAGAAGAGAAAAACTATGATAAGTATCACGAGTAAAATGGTTAAAAGAACCAAAGATCAGCCTATTATGAAAACAGATTATATTATAATTAGATGGTAGATTTTGGCAAGAAGAAGATAGCACGGATAGTATATACAATATTTAGTGAATGTGCCTTGAATTAAAGTCAAGAAGTTGATAAATAACGTTGTAGGGGAAAACACTGTTAACAAATAATATAAACTAAGTAACTATAGACTACTATTTGATTAGGTCTACGTGTTTGGTGCATGCTACTCTTTCTAAAGTGCACAGCTAGAATGACGTCGAATGAAAACTGCGATGAACATTATTTAATACACACCAAACAAATTTTGGTATTTCCAACAAAGACTGAATACCATTTTCTAACAAAGTAGGTATATGATTCACATTCGTTAAGGGACTCTAATTCACTCAGGTTCAAAACAGTTACAATCTGAATGCTCCAGGGAATTTATACTAATAACAATTGTTTTCTAAATAAGTACCTACTTGTACTTAGATATTTTTCTACACATACGTGTATTACGTGGTATAGTGCATACACAAACTAAAAACCACTGCTTTATTGTAGAATCAGCCCTTTTTTACATCATGATGGGCGGTTCCTTGCATAAAGATAGTTACCCGACCACGAAACGTTAGATATTTTCAGCTGACACCGAGCTTAAGCCTGGAGCAGTCAGTGCGTATGAAAGATGGATGATCTCACTTTGACGATGGTTCCGACCTGTGGGTCGTCGCGGGGTGGCGGTGGCGGCGGTGCCGGTGGTACTTCAGAGTCGTTTGGCGCACCCAGCAATCGCTCCTTCATCTCGTGGATGTAGGGGCAACGCTGCATCGCGATGTAGAACTCACGCACGCGGACCTGAAAAAAAAAAATCTATAATATTATCATCATCAAATCTCTATCAAAACTCATCTCTGTGCATTTCCAAAGATCTGAGTAACTAGAGGTTTCAAACGAAAGCTAAGAAAGTAAGCTTTTTTTTCATAACTTGACGAACGTTTCTCCGTAGGTTTGCCGCACAATGAAAATAATAAAAAACGCAATTCTGCCTTGACTGGGCACTAAAGGGTCTACCATCAGTCACCCACCAAGCAAACGGCTTATAAACAATGCCACTATCGTAAAGTTTTTTGTCGCCGTATTTATGTGGTAATCGCTACGCTCAATGAATTGGTTTCTTTATACGGAAGCCGGTTGTGTGTCGAATATAAACTCTGTCTCGCCTATAATGTCAGTGATTTTACGGTTGTTGGTTTGATAAAAAATTTTGTTTGCAAGCATTGGTTATACGGTAGCAAAGTGTAGGACAGCCCCCGCTCAATGTACCGACGACATTATAACGGTCGTAGGAAGTCGGTAGAAGAAATAAATAAATATTGGCGGACATTTTACACACCGTCATCTCAAGATCGGTCGTTTTGCCACTCTATGGGGGAGGTCTATGTCCAGAGCAGTGGACGTCTACTGGCTGATATGATGATGATAATAATGATTATACTTATGGTATTCTTACGTACCTACTTATATTTTTCTAAGGGAATACCTATACTGAATACCTAAAGAGAAAAGTGCTGTGAGTAAATTGATTTTTTATTTGCAGCATGATAATTTGAAGAATGGAGCCAGAAGATTTAGTGTGCCTATATGCAATCTGAAAGAATATCTATATATCTAATTATTATAGTCGAAACAACATCATCATCATCATCCACAGCCTGAGTTCACCCACTGCTATGTATAGGCCTCCCTTTAGGTACCTATGTGCCACTCCTCTCGTTCCTGCGCTAGCCTCATCCAGTTCGGCCCGCGATTTTTGCGATATCGTCTGCCTATCGCGCTGCTGTAGAAACAACATTTACTAGCTGATCATTTAAATTTTATCAAGGGGCAAGTAACCTTCATCTTACTGTTAATTTGCTGTATAAAACTCCATCAAAGTGACCTAGTTGAGTTCAGTAAACAAAAGATTCCCATACATTGGATGTTGCTGTAGATATGCAAACAAGTGATTGTTCATTTCGGGAACAATGATGGGCCCGTCAGCGGCTGGGGCTTTGTCAGGTGACTTCTGAATGACGTTTTCATCTAACATTTGGTAGTTAATAAGTTCCACCATAGGTAATTTCTGTAGGTATCTTTGACCGTATTCCAGATCAAAATCAACGGGAAGTTCTGATCTAATTCATTGAGTCAAAACTTTTAAAATTTTGTCGACGACACGCTACGATCCCGTGGAAAACATATTTTTATATCAGATGAAAAGACACTCATGATAAACATGCAATATGCTATCCAGATACGCAACCCAATTAAGTCAATAGAAACGTAAACGTTTCGTGCTACTTGAAGTTGTAAGTATAACCACGTATTACGCAGTATTCCTTCCTGTTTAAAATGCATTAGGGTCGGCAAAATTGCAAGCATTTACGATCGTATCGTTTAAGCTCAGAACCAGAGTTTATTTTATAGCCACTCAGAACTTTTGCTGATTATGATATTATATTTACTGTTCAATCGGATCTACTGACTCTACCAACCAAGTCAGTGAACAATATCCCGAATCAACGTTTTTACACAGCATTTAAACGTCAAATTGCGTATCGTGCAACAAGCCATCACGCACAGTAAGTACTTCATAATACCTATTAATTTATTTTCATTCGTTGACGAGTTCTTAGCTATTTAGGCTACTTCTGTAACGGGACGAGATCAAGTTCCCAATAGCCTTGGTGGATGCCGTTTTGATCTACTACATGATAAGTCGCTATGTACTTTGTCATGCAGTGCGAATGGTCGGTATAATATTTCATGTTGTGAGTCCAGTGGCCTATTGGCCTGGTTGTACTAAATCGATTGCAGTGTCCTTTGTTCGCGTGGATTACTTCGTAGTTGTTAGTTTGTTTTGTAGCTGTATGATAATCCTGCTTTTTTTTTCATTAGCTGAATATCAGAAAAACAGACAATAATTGCAATTCAAACCTCCATAATTTTTTCATATAAAAAAAATTTACGTTAATTCAATAAATAGTAATTGATGAAAAAAAATATCTTGAATCTTGGACAAAAAGTCTAGCAGACTTAAAAAATTCAGAACCATTTCGCACGTCTAAATACAACCACTTCTGAGGAAGATATGAAGTCTCTTTATCCGTGTTCCTTTTCGAGGCTCGAGCCTTTTTTCGCGAGTGTTGAGAGTGTTTGCGGTCTGACGGGATAACGACTCACGTGCCTTTTTGTTATGAACTTGAATAATATACAAGTCAGCAGCAATTCTTCTAAGCTCACAATATAGAAAGGTGGATCTATAGAGATCTCGGTACGCTGTAGAAGTGTAGATTTTGAAATTATTCTTTATGTCCTTTGAATTATACTTGAGTCCAAAATTTTAATTATACAGGCTTTTGTGTTTGTTTACATAAAAAAAACGTTAGCTAAAATAACTTAACCTGTTGTCATAGATAATAATTCTGGACAATACACACATTTGATTGAATTTAAATAATTCAATTAATGACTACATGTGACTTTTTAAATGAATTGAATCATTTATACGTGAATCATACGTATATTTAACGATTACTACGAAGCTATCGTGAAAAATGGACATTTCTGTTCAGTAAAAATAAACTTTAAAAAGTGGGTCAGGCGTAGAAACAATGTTTAATGAAGCTATATGTTAACCACCTCGTAAATGAACGATATAGAGCATGTAGCAAACGGCTACCGGCACTGAATAATTTTATGAAAAAATGTAAAACGCTACTTTTAAGAAAACTGAAAAAGATTTGTTCATATCACATCTAACGTAAGTAATTACTTACGAAACTATTAGGTTTGTTAGAAAGTAAACAGTTATAATGATGAAGGCCACAAAACAAACTACAAAGTCGTCAAAAGGATTTCGTTATATACCTACATAACTATACGGGTAGGTACATGTAAATAGCACAGTACAGCCAACGGAAGAAAAAAGTAGGTTGGCTGGCATGAATCTCGCAATACTAGGTTTCCTCTCTGAGTGAGGAAATTAATGTTGTTTCAGGAGCTTTGAAGCGGCAAACCTGCTTTCAATTTCTTAGAAACCGTGTTACGGCAGCATCAATTGAGTTACTGGTTGTACTTCAATCTTTTACTTTAGGTACTCTTATACTTATTGGTAGAATTTGAAAGTAAACTTCTTAGTATAGAATTTAATATTCGCTACTCTACAAAATAAAACTTGGTGGTTTTATTATACATTATTTATTTTAATATTCACGATCGAGCTAAATAATAACGTAAAAAGTCGATACTGACTCTTGTTTTTTGATTGATATTTATAAAGTCTTTGGTGGAATTGGTGCATGATTTTTATATTGCTATTCATCAAATATTATAAAAGTAGGAAACAAATATTTGGAACAGCTCTATCGCCACTTTATTTAATGGGCCAGCTCCGTGGCCCATGTCCGTCAGATTGTTTGTTTATGATCTCCATTTTAAACTTATTATTGTTAACTTCTGATGCTAACCGATTTATAGTGATTCGTTTCGTAATCATCGGTTCAGATTGTCGTAAAATGTTCAAAGAGTCTTTAGGCGTCTTTAATTTAAAAAAATGAAGACCTATGATTGCCAGGATATTTAACGATGTTTCGATAAAAAACAAACCCTACCGGAAGTCATTAAAGCCTTGCCGACATTGCTATGTAAGTGCTTAAGTGCATAGTGTTATCCTGACATAAAATGCTAGAACTATTAACTTTATACAGATACCTATGGTAGGTAATCTAATAACTTTTAAGTTTTATTGCCCGCCGAGATCAACGAACATTCTTCAAAGGAAAAGGTTTTAATAACTCTTTTTAAAAATTATTATGATACGAATTCCATCGTTACTTGTAGCCTAAAACCTGAAAAGCAATAGTGTCTTTCCTCCTTTCATTCGTATTATTTATTTTTAATTTGCTTGCTCATCGCGAGCGTTTGGTTTTATGTTTAAAGCACAAAGTTATTAAGGTTGAAAATGAGAACCTGAATATGTAATGTGTAGAATAAAACAGAGGCAAAGTTTTAATTATTTAATCCTGAATACGGAGGGTACCTTTTGTTTCAAGGTGAAATCTTATTTCATGAGTTCATTCAAATTTAATTAGGCAGAATATTTTTTGTACAGTTTCTTTTTAGCTCTATCAGTGCGAATATAACATTACTAGCTTTTGCCCGCGGCTACGCACGTATGCAAGTAAAATGTATCTTAATGGTATTCCAGATCCAGAACTAATAGTAATCTAACTTTCAACCAAATTAGTTACGCCCGTAGCACACCTCCGCTGCGAAGCTATATCTAACAGCGGAACCGCAGTTACGTATTTCGCCATGTCTTGTCCGTATGTAGGAAAAGCGGAACACTAGCGAAGCTGCCTGTTCTAACGCGCAGATTTAAAACAATTTGTCCTTATTTCAACGCATAATTGCAAAGTTTATTTAAAAACATTATAAAAGTAAATTTTACTATACACTAGCACAATGACAAAACTAAACTCTCTTAACTTGTCATAAACCCATAATAAATCACACTGATCACTCTAATATTATAAATGCGAAAGTTGGATGTTTGTTTGTATGGTTGGATGTTTGTTCCTCTATAACTCGACAACCACTGAACCGATTTAGCTGAAATTTAAAACATATACCTATAGATAATGATCGGAAATAGGACTATTTTTATCCTGGTAAAAAGTACAGCTCCCGAATACTACGCGAACAAAGTCGCGGGCGACAGGTAGTGTCCCATAAACGTTTTTGCAGTATTGAAAGTGGGATTCTACGTATAATAGAACTAGCATCTTGTTGTAGGGAATGCTGTATTAGATTTCTCGGTATGTTATTGCTTGTAAACTTAATCACTTACCTACTGTGCAATTAAAAAATGACTTTCTTAGTGAGCATAGTCACATGATAATTTGAAAATAGTTTAAAGTATTATCGTTGAAATTGAGTACCGCTTACCATCTTGTGGGCCGTACCTACGCTTGGTTGCCACTTTAGTTGTGTATAAAAAAAAAACCTAATTACCGTTTGCGTAAATAAACTTGAGACAATGTACTTTTTATCTTTTTTGACCGAGCGAGCGAAACGAGCGAAGCGTCTCAGTTTCGAGATTGGCCAAATGTTTTTGATGTCAGTTTGTCCGGTCTTTTTGCGTTCTCGTTCCTACAGGTCGCATTTTTCAACTAATCTGTTTGAAACTTGGTATACAGGTTCTATGACTTTATAGAATTTAATTGTCGTCGGGATTATTTATTACTATTTATTATTTATTTATTTATTTATTTATTTATTTATTTATTTTATTTTATTTTATTTCGATGATTTTTATTTTATATGAAAGGTAAGTATGAACTTTAAGTTTGTCTGATATTTGGTGAAGATCTGATGAGGATCTTCAGCGTGATGAGCAAAACAGTTCCTCAAAATGCAATATGTTGCTCACTTTCAAAGCTCACAAGTTACAAGTTTGTGATTGCGAGGTCTACTGTTCGGACTTACCTTTCAAACATAAACACAGTAGTGCTTGCACTTACTTGGAGGAGTTACAATTATCTGGCACTACGGTGGTACCTACCTACCCCTAACGACCGACTCTTGCTCTAAAGAGTCTGACCACCAGTTGATTGACAATATAATTAACACATGGTCTCTAAACCGTAAGTTTATAGAGCTGAAAAATTTAGGGTTTGATTTTTTATAGAGGCTTTCCCGTTGCGTAACGGGAAAGTAAAGTTTGTATTATAAAGTTGGCGTATCAAGGTATAAGGTAGGTACCTAATTCAGTATTTTTGTATGTTGCTGACATTAAAAATACTGAAGTGGTGTAGTTAGTTTTTTCCAATCTCGTCTCGATAGGTTAACATATTCTAAAATTATCGATTTCTTGATTTCGTGTTGATGTCATTGCAATAGGTGATGTCATTCATACTCGTACTCTAGCCAGCATTGAATACGTCCTATTATTTCTGGGGCATGACATATCCCTTGGTATAATTTGGTCGACACAGTTTGTATTCCTAGTCTAACACATTACAGTAATCTAATTTCAGTTTTAATGCGCCACATGTGGGTCACCATTTCTCTTTTCGAGTTTGAATATCTGTGTTTTTTATTTAGTTTGTATAATAGCTAGATAACTACTTTTAACATCCAGTAATATAATATATAATTTTAGACAAAAGACAAACCTATATTATATATAGGTACCTAATTATCATTAAATTGTGAAACATTTTTTGAAAGGGTTCTAATAACGTAACCACTCAAATTGTTACAATTATTACTTTAACTTTGTCAAAAAGCAAGACCTGTTGATTTTTAATGCTTCTAAGTATAAATTGGTTGTTGCTAGAAATGAAAAATACTAAAATATATCTAATTGTTAATAGGAATATATTTTGAAGGACATTTTCGTTTCGAGGTGTAATTTATTGCTAAACTAAGTAATGAAAGTGTGGCTGATAATTTACATTCTCGCGGATGTTCTGCTATTCCGCAGTTAGCAGTAATCTAATAAAAAACATTGATTAATAAGTTCAATGGATAAGGTGAACAAATAGGAACCATTAATTGAATTTCAGTTAGTTGAGTATGTTTGACATTTGCGGCGCACGCGGAAAATACAACCCTCACGCATAGAGCGGAAGTCACCATCTCCGGGAAGAGTAAATCAGGACGTAGAACCCTATCCTTTAGGTAGGTTTTAGGTTGCACTAGGGGTAGGTCACCAACCTTTTGACACGGTAACTCTGACACGGTGGTCGTACTGGAATCATCCGCGGAGTCCACGGTCGATTCAGAAAAGGTAACGCCGCGTCGAGCGCGGCTAGTGTCGTTGTACGCCAGGGCGCAAGCGTGCGTGCGTGCTTCGACGCGCCGCGCGCGGCAAGTCGCGCTCGCAAGCCGAGACTGGTGACTTCGCGCGTTTTCCCTCCTCGCTTTCCCGGTAGCGGCGTGCGCACATCAAGCTTGCATTGTTCTGCAAATAGCGGGCGGCCAAAGCGAGGGCTGGGCCGCTATTCAAGCGCGCTTTTCAGCAACCGGCGCTGGACTGTTGCTGCGAGCGCTCACTCCAGATGAGTGCGCGCAACTTCGCATCACTTGCACAGTTGCACGCTAAAAGGCTTTACTACGGCTCGTTACACAATCACCGAAGGCTAATTCCATGACGGACGTAAACCTTACGAATTTTCCAACTCGAGTTGTGTGTAAAAAAAGCTTTTAATTTTTATGACAGGTACTAAGCAATTTACTTACCACATTATCTCATCATCATTACTTATGTTGTATAAAGGAATTTTCAAAAAATGCAATGCTATTCCTGATTAAGCTATGTGATTTGATAGTACTTACTTAGATACTTATCCTCAAACAGAAACAAAATAGGTAGTACCTATTAAATCGTTTCAATTTATGTCTTAGATTTCCGTGCTATTTCAAGAACGTGTAAAAGGGTGCAGTCACACTAACAGGCAAACAATCAACATGTTGGCCAGGCGATCACAAATGTCGATCGACAGCAAACAAATGGTTCCAAGAATGGTCGCTATGTGGCCCCATTGCATGCTAATGCGTTTACTTACACCAGGGAAATATAGTCCTAGTCCTATAGTACAAACTCCAGTGGTGGCAACAGATCTGTATTGTATATGATGATACAGGGTGTAATACAAATGTAACTGAAAATGCATTCATTCTTATAGAAATCGAGATTTAGAAAATTGGTATCATAAAAAAAATATATAATATAAAATCATTATTTTTTCCTTCTTCCAGTGGTAAGACTTTGACACCGTTTATGTACCTTATTATGTAGATTGATGGATAAGATAAAGTAGCCTATATTCCAAGCTGTTTGACTACAATAGTAGGTACTATCAAATTCTACTCCAATCTGTTCTATAGTACGAAAGATTAACAAACATACGCATTTCAAATTACATCTAATACGTGAGATAATTTTAATATTAATAGTAGTTTTCCGAATAAAAGACCTCGCAAGCACAAACTTTTTTAAAGTGAGCAATTTACTGCATTTGAAAGAGTTTTTCTGCTTATCACGCTGAAGATCCTCTTTAGATCTTCACCAAATTTTTAAAAGACTTACTTAGAGTTATTAGCTACCAAAAGAAATATCTAAATTCATCATGTCTAAATTGGATGTTTCCGAGATCTAGTAGCTCCCTTTTTACTCCTTTTTGAAGAATGTACCTCCTCATTAAAAAAATTATAAAGTCATAGAAACTGTTTACCAAGTTTCAATCAGATCGGTAAAAAAATGCGACCTGTAGCCGAGAACAGACTGACTAGACTTTGGGGAGACCTTCGCTTAGCGTGAGACAGACTAGAAAGGTTGAAAAAGAAGAGAAAGAAAGAAGACATAATTAAATGTAGATCAGGTGACGTGTAGAACGGGTACTAAAAATAATATTGGGTAGAAAAATTGTAGATTGAACGGTAAGCACTCGATTAGATGTTTGTAAGAGTCTTACAAATAACCTAGAGCCAAATTACTTCTAGAGGGTACCTTACTAAGTGATTTCTTATAATTTGACTTGGCAAACAACCAAATGGTTTCATCATATATATATTTTTTATTTTAATAACGCTGGACAATCCACACAGCATCATCTAGCCCCAAGGTAAGCTGCTGTTAAAAGAGCTATAATATGGGTACAAGATGACTGATATATACTTAATACAATACAATACATAGATAGATATTTTTTATTATATATAGAAAATACCCAGAACACCCGGAACAAATATTTGTAGATCGTACAAACATTTGACCCGAGGCGGGAATCGAACCCGCAACCTCCGCGTCGCAGGCGGACCTGCGCCCGCTGCGCCTCATCGGTCGTCATATATATATATTTTATTATATACTGTGTCTTTTCTAAGATATAATTATTATGCTAACTAGCCACTGCATAATCTACTTTGTAGGTAATGTGTAAATAAACTCAGTGTTTAACTGAGTTTATTATGTAGGTAATGTGTAGAGTAGGTACTTTTGAGTACCTAGTTATAACCAGTTTGAATTATGTATATACATTTATACAAAATCTACAAAACCATATCATAGATAATCAAGATACATTTACTAAGTTGATTTTGGCAAAACACATGTTTGTTACTTCGTACTTATTATGAATTTCTTAAATAAATGCAATAGTTCTAGACTAATAAATTATAACAAAAATTGCCTACATTTGGTAAAACGAGCTCGTCTATATAGCCTCGATTAGTAAGCTCCAAAAGAGTAATTCCTTGACTTTATATCTGACTAAACAGCGTGTCCCATAATATGCATGATATCAAAAAAAAAAGAATCATACTGCACCATAACCATTTATTCTACGTATTGAAAATTTGTTTTATTTTATATAATAAAAAAAATTGTAAAGTAAAATCCATGTTGATGTTTCACACATTTTCAGTTTGTAGAATATAAGAAAAATTGTTAATTGAAATTTATTTTCCTTTAGGTCAACTAATTAAATAGTTTTGAGAGATCTTGTAAGACGTTTTTGTGAGTAAATTAAAGTCTTAAATAATAATGGGTACATAGTACATAATGTGTTAGTGACAAAATAAAAACAATAAATACAATAGCTTACATTTTGTTAAACAGTGCGACCTCCAAGAATCCGTCTTATTTTCTACACATTCACTAACAGGAACGCACACGCGCCAAGAATAATGTTTAAGCAATTTATATATCAACAACGCTATTATACACAAATATATCGCAACATTGTTATAACTTTCATAACATAAACATTACAGTAGAAATAAACCACAAGACCGTTCACAAACCCAAGGAAACGCGATCGTACAGTGTGGATTGTGACGAGCAATGCTTTGTGCTTTTAGCTTGCCATCCCTATGTTTTTGTAGGAGTGAAAGAGCAGGACGGAACAAAAAACACCATAGACATTCGGCTGACTTCGGTTAGTTCCGTAAAGCACTGCCAGAAGAGTTCATAGAGTAGGATATTGTGGATAAGACTCGTTTCATCGTATTACTATTTGACCGGTATAATATATCAGAACTCTTCTCTTTTTCTATAAATATAAATTACCTACAGTTCAAGTAAAAATGGTAAATAATACCTAATGTAGAGCCTCCAAAACTACATTATACCATATCAATTTGACTACTTGTTTATCAGGTTATTAATCTGCTGTCATTGCAACAGTTAAGCAGTGATTAAGTTATCTAATAGTTTTTTATCTGCCAGCAAAGGCATTGGAAATAATCTGTTTATTTTTTCTTCTTGAGTCTTCCAGAGACCAAAATTTACATATCAAAAACCTGAAAATAATGTAGGTAAGTACTTACATAATAACGATACATAAAACAAAGATAGAGATTTAGGGACCGCTGCTAAAACAAAGTTATTATAATAAGTTTGATGCGGTAATAAAGCACACCATGTTAGGGACAGACAGGCTGCCATAACCGCACACAATTATTCCTATTGTGTGTAAATCACAATTCATAAATTCATAAATCCTTATTATTCTCACGGACACAAGACGTTGAATGGCCTCGTAGGAACTGGCCCATATGGGGGTGTAGAATGTGGGGTTCCGATTGTCCCATACATTTTGTAGTATTTCACACTACTATTTATAAAAGCGTTGACGCATCTTACGTCATAACAACTGGTGGTTCTGGGAAAATGTTTGTTTGATTTTGTTTTCAAACATTTTAGCTGTTGTATACTTTGAGCGCTCTGGTTGGTGGTCTATTAGTATTGCTCCTTTTACTTTGATCCTAAAGGATGACATTTAATTGAATAAAAACACTACGTCTAACATGTACTAATAAGCAGTACTATGTACTATAGTTTGAATGGCTGCTATAAAATTTTGTGATAAGTATATTAAAAAAATATTTATTTAATCTAGTAATGGTTTTATTTTTGATCCCGTTACCGCGACGCGACGCCCGCGCCGGCGCCGTTTGCGTTGCCGCAGGCAGACAATAATCCACATTAAACAAGCCGTAGTAATAATGTCTATCATAATTCTGTTCGTGATGATCACAATATTACCTACTCTGGCTCTATGAGACAGAATACCGATAGGTACTCCAACTCCTCCCACATTCTCCAAGAAAAAGGTTAGAACAAAACCTGTTGTTTTGTCGGCAGAATAAAACAAACATTATCTTGAGCGCGTGCGTATGCGGGCTTACGTGACTGGCAGCTATCATAACAGTAGCTCTACCTAAACTATGTTTTTAAAATATATCCGAGGGTTCAAAAAATTGCGAATAATCTGATAAAATAAAACTCGCAGAAGCTATAAATTTTATTTTTAAGCTTAAAATTTGGTTTTCTTATAAAGCCGGTCTTCCGATTCCGATTTGACTGGGTAAGTATAACTTTTACCGTTTTTACTGTATAATGCGTTATTAGTGTCGATTTGATATGACTAATACAAGAGTCATACATACCAAATGCAAATTCTTTTCTCGACCTATGTATATAAACCGATATTTTCCCAAAGTTTAATGAGTAAAATAATCACCTACACGAGCATAACCGGAAATAAGTTCACTGTCCGTTAAATGTTATCGTTAGGCAAGGCGGTGCGGTTGGTGTAATTTGGCTTATCTTTCTTAATTAATATTCTTTGCTTTTGTTTGACACGATACGATAGATAGGTACTTACAATTTCATTTGGTTCTAACATTCCAAATCAAATCACAAACAACATCTTCCGCTCTAAGCCGGAAAAAAATACTGTACCTACTATCTATTTGGAGTATATAGTTTATAGTGTCTGTTTGGTAGCAAGTTTATATTAAGACCCCAACTGGGTTTTAGCTTGAGAACATAATTGATAGATTCAGGCGTTACTTTGCGGAAATCCTCTAGCGCTGGAGCCAAAGTCCTGCGATCGACGAAGCAACACGTCCGCCAGAGAACAAGTTCCTGACGATCTCCCGTGGTGGGTGAACCAAGTGTAAATATTTTTTTTTTAGTTAATTGTGTTAACGGTGACCTCATTAGTTAAAAAGTAAAGCGGAATAGTACTAGAGATTTTTCATCTGTTTATATATTAACTTGTCAGCTTAGCCAGTGGGTTTTGCAATAGGATGGATGGAACCTAAAATGTCTAAAAGAAAACCAGTGATTGCCTCGCTTGCATCAAAGGGCGCATTCATTATGCAGCACATTTGAGTTACACCCACCCACTCCGGATATTGCGCTGAACGAGACGCTTTATACATAACCTGATTATCTTTACAGTTAGATAGATTATAGCCTTACCACACTAATATACATACTTATTTACTTACCTGTTTGGAATTTTGGTAAAAACATAAAGTTAAAATTTATCTTTATCACTTTAGACTAAGATCTTAGTTAGTGCTGAGGTTCTAGACCTCTCTGCTTGAATACTAGCCAATTATTTCCAGTTATATATTTGTCGAAGTTTTTCAAAAAAAACCGTTTCATTACAAAAACTCTTAGTAGCAACAACTAACTAAAGATCTGACCTATTAATAAAATGTTTGACATCATCATTGAGTGCTAACCTCACTTGCGCAATATGCTTACCTATGGTACTTAAAACTCAAACTCGAAATTACCTTTAAACGTTGAATCACTTAACAATAATTAAATGTGGCCAGCATTTACAGGCAGAGCAGGTAGTTGATACCACTGTTGTTCACCTGTCGTTTCGTATTTCAGATTTGTAATCATTGTTTTTACCAAATACTCTTTAACATTATCAGCCAAGTTTAATGTCGCTCAATAAGTTATTGAAAGAGCTATACTAGGAGTTTCACTACACGGTCGAATCCGTAGCGAGGAAATTCGTAGAAGAATCAAGGTCACCGACAAAGCTCGTAAGTAAGTAAGTCCGTATAAGTCAGTGTACATATTTTGTAGAATAAGTAAATTGAAATGGCAGTGGGCAGGCTATAAACATACTTACCTAGGATGATTATATCAGTCAATAGACGTCCACAACTGAACTGAACAATAGTCCAAAGATTGCCATGACGACCGATCTTAACCTTCTTAGCCTTCACCATCCACCGCCTTTCTACGACCGCTTTAATGTCACCGGTACATTAAAATACTCTATGATCTAGAAGCTCCGCCGTCTCCGCTCCACAGAATCTCAAAAATGCCAGCAAAAGGTTCACGGGACCGATGTTGTTGCATTATTAGGTAGTTTATCTCTGAACAACCGAGGTGCACATTTAAAATTTAAATATTATCTTGGCAAGCTTATATGAACCAGTGTGAGGGTGCGGCAGACAGTTAGTCGCCCTTGCAAGGGGTGACTTGGGGTCGATGAACGCACCAAAACAAAGTCTTACTAGTCTTACACAACCTGCGGCCTGCTACTACCTTCGATCGATATCACAACCAACTTTGTATTTAGCCCTGTAAAAATACATTGAGAAAAGTAACCTATTACAACTTGTAGTATGTAACAAAAAGTTACTTCAGTTGATTTCGGCCACAGAAGTTGAAAAACCTTGAGAGTTATAATGAATTAATTTATTTATTCAAGGTTAGTATTATATATTGCTCAGTGGCGCGCTTTGGGAGAGAGACTAATACGCTGCGATGGGTTGATGTATAACGAATGAAAAACCCGAGTGCTGTAAAAAAGGTATCCTAAATTTCCATAAAGTTACCAACTACTGTGACTGCACTATAAAACTTCAACGTTTTCCACCTTGGTCCTTGATGTCATGCCATGAGAATGCCTATTCCAACGCGTCCATACACAAAACAATATGGCAACAGAACGGTTGGGTGTTGGGTTCTTAACTTTGTTGGCTATTTCTATGATGCTGAAGACAGAGAGCACATTTGTCCCGAGAGAGAGTGAACAGATTAGAGTAGTATAAATACCTATAGAATCAAGTCATAAAAATGGCTTTCTAGCGTTTTTTTCAATGTTTATTGCTATTGTTATTGATGCCGAGTAGAGTTGGAGAGACTAACCCTGGACATTTGTCCCAAGCAAGAGAACAGAGGACTAAACCAGGACAATCCTTCCAATCAAAAGAACAGATTAGAATAGTAAGATCTACAAAAAAGTGACTGAAGCCCTATCAATACGACAATGACGCAAACAACACGAGTTGCTGTCGATTCGGACAAAATACGACTTTCGGTAACATGAGTATTTTTCTATGTCATCTGATACAGTGCCAGGAAGTCCAAACACATACCACAAGAAAACTAATCCTACAAGCTATAATCTTTAATCACTTGCGTCAGTTTTAAACGAAAGAATATTGTTTGATTGAGGAAGAAGTTCTCATGTGAACGGAACCCTTCGTCAAGCTTGAAACAAACTAATTAGATGGAGCACGATAGTCATGGCTCCCATATATTCTGTGCTCGTAATGATGCATTCTTGCATCAAAAGTAGAATTAGGGCTCGAAATAAGGGGCTCGCATTTGTTTTAATTTCGTTTTAGAACCATTCTCGAACCCACTTTGGAAAAGGGATGTTTCGAGGCTCCTCGCTGGACCGATTTGGCTAATTTTGGTCTTGAAATGTTTGTAAAAGTTCAGGGAAGGTTTAAACGGTGATAAAATATACAAATATAAAGGTTGTAAAAATTTGCTTAAAAAAATAATTGCGGGAGTGAAACCGCGCCGGGTCAAATAATTGATACAACTACATATATATAAGATAGCTTACAACTTTACAATAATTATTATTAGTTGCCATGACATGACTAAAATATAATAGACAAGTTTTTTTTTTTTATATCTCCGGACAAAGCGCCATTAAGCTCCACCAGACCCGGAAAAAATATTTGCATTTCTCCCGCAACGGGGACTGAACCCGCAACCTCTCCATTCTCAACCGGGTTAAATTAACCCACCGCGCCATACCGAGGTCGTCAACTATCGACTATCAATCAAAAAAAAATTATGACTCTAATTTTCTTGATGCTGTTTAAGAATTTAATGAAATAGTTCAATTGGTACAGCGATAATACAAAGGTTCTGTAAGATCTCAAGGGAAATTAATTTTCAAGATACGAGTACCTTCGCGTCCAGTCCTGTGCGTAGCTCGGTAGTTCAATAATAGTAGGTAGGCTAATACTAGTTAAGTATCTAATAAAACCCATCGTAACATTTATATTAGTAATAAAACCTCACCTACATGACTAGAAAATAGAATTTTGATTGCACTGGGCTTTGGAATGTTTATTGTGGATGTACCTACCATTAGACCGTCATTATGTCATGTACCGAGCCTTGAACTCGACACGGATTTATTAATTGAAAAGGTAACAAGTTGTTATTTCATAAGCTCTTTTGGATATTACTAAATAATGTATGCCCACAGTTAAACAGTTTTTATCCCTCTGCCCACGGGATCCCGGAATAAAAAGTAGCCTATACCTTTGCTATTCTAGACCATAATCTATCCTTGAGCCTAATTTCATATAGATCCGTTCAATCGTTTGGGCGTGATGCTCCCAGTACAAAATACAAACATCCAAACTTTCCCTTGTTCGCCTGAAATACAGAATTGGGTACCTAGTTCAGGCTTAGGTATAGTTTGCACAGCGGATCTAGGCTTCCGTGAAGTTAGCCGTTTGTGATGCGCAAAGACAATTTAGTTTGAAAAAGCTCCATTGCGCATCGAAACGGCTAATATCACTACGGCCGAGATCCGTCGTGAGACCCATACGTGTTAAGTAAGTACTAAAAGTACTCGTAACTACTAAAGGTACTCGTACTAAGAATGTCTATGATTTTGCATAATTTGTTACCTATCCTATATTTTATAAATGTTGTACCTTGATTGTTACAAATTATTATTTAGTTAAATTGATTGCAAATGTTGTCTACCTGTATAGAACTTTAAAAAATCATACTGCAACGCTCACTAACAAGCGTCGTACTGGCACCACCGCCTTGCTCTAGTTAAAACCAGAGAGGGCGAGCTGATACGACGACGTCATAGCGCTGCCGAGACGTTTAATCTGCGACAACTTTTTCCTTAATTTTACCTAGTACATGTTTACTCTCACAAAATTGTAACTGCGTACTTTCCCGGTGGAATGAAAAACAAAACCACATATTCAAGAGACAATGCACTGAATCTCGATTGAACGGTGCACCGTACAAAAAGCCGACATTTTTAACGGTATTCAGCTGCTGTGGGAATCAGTTGACAATCAACGAGAAGAGATAACTTGACAGCCAGACTGTAATTGATGAACCACTATTCAATGAAGACAGATACTTTTATCTACAGTTTTTAAAAAAGAATATAGGTAGTTTCTTTTTGGTTGCAAGGTTGCAAACAAGCATAATATCCTACATCCAACATGATGTTAATAATTAAGTAAATAGCTCATATCACAAACATTATAACATGTACTCACCTGCAGCTTGAAATATGAAAATATATTTTGTACTCACAAACTTCATATCAGTTATAAAACAGCTATTAGCAAAGGCCTGTCCATTAACCGAAATAGAGGCACGAACGCATAGTAAATAAACATTGGCGTGAATTCAGCTTTGTTTGTTTGACAAAATTGATCGAATTGGGTCGCAGGAGTCACAACACAATTATAAGCAATATCTCTGATACGCTAAAATGACATGTCATGGTTACTCTTTTTGGGTACCTAATTGTAGAGTCGTCATGTCAAATATTACAACTAATATTGTATGGCAAAGCGTTGCGTCTCACGTGGTTAGATTTTAGTAGATTTTAGTTACTTAATAGGTTATGATTTGTGAAGTACGTTATCGTTATTTTATAAATGTAGATCTTGCCTCCTTCTTATAAGTTGCGGTAAGTAGGGCATGGTCCGCGTGCTATTGCTTTGCTATTACAACGACGCAACTTGAGCCTTGAACGGTTTTATTCAGTATATACTACAGTACAGACACCGACGGACTTGCTACGATTTTCTAAAAAGTAGTAACTGTCAGATGAAGTATAACGCTTCTGTAAATAAATACCCAGCAAGTCTAATCTCATCATCATGCATGAGAAATTTGTCTTTTGTTTTTACGTTTCTTTAGCAAATACAAGCTACGAACACACAAAGCAGATACAAGATGTAAACAGTGTAAGTATCTTGTCGTGTCGCACTTGTCGCAGTCACTGCTGCTTCTACTCGCAGGCGCCACTGAAAACCAGCGATAGGCACCATGCAAATCTGTAGCAAATGCTGAGTGGTTTTATGTTAGGCGAAAAATAAATTATTACTATTTCTATTCTTTATGTAAGTATCATTTTATTTTCGAAAATTCAATTTTCAGTTCAATTCACCTAAATAAAAAAGTACCTAGGTAAATGTTGTAATGTAACAGTGCAAAGTCAAAGTCAAAAGTCAAAAATGATTTATTTCAATAAAATCACAAGGATCATTTTGAAACGTCTTAAAGCTAGGTGAATTTACGCCAGTGCGTTTTATAAAACACAATAAGGTGATTTCTAAAGTCATGTTTGCATGAACCCAATTAAAACGGACAAGGTCAAATAACTAGTTTTACTGAGTCTTAGTATTACTCTGTGGTCTTAGATACCTAAACGATAAACACTAGCTTACTGTGAGTGAGTTTTATTTGAAGTCTACTAAGTTCAATTTTTTATCCAAGAAAAATTTTGAATAAAAGAACTTGCTTACGAGAACCAGTTTACGACTATAGGTCATCCTATTGACAAAGAATATCTGAATAAATAGAGTCACTTTGCCGTTTTTTAGTTCTTTTTTGTCGTGTTGCATTCCCATGAGGAAACCAGCTCGCTGTCAATTTTAACCATTGGTTGCTCTATACTATTGATTAAAAACCCGGCACATAAAGTCTAAAACACAATATGAAAGGAACATTTAATCTTATAACTTATGCAATCTAAGTAGGTAGGTACTTATCTAAAGGCTGGTTTTCAGGTAAAATAATACAGTACCTACTCTAGGTGAATAATTATTTTGGTAGGTAGGTGTATGCGATGTGAATTGTATAGATACGGTACGCGATTATAAAAACCGAGTCCACGAACCTCTTCAAACTCTTCAAAGTCGCGCATGCGCAGACGCTATTTATTTTGCAGACGCTTTAGCGCTGCGCTGAGTAAACCAAGCTGCAGATAATTAGGTGTCTTGTCAAATAATTCTATAGCTAACTAAGTTACTAACATCAGCCTAAGACATAATTATTAAGTTACGTCGTTGTTGTTTTTAGGCATAAAGCATAGTATCGTACCATGTACCAGTAGTACCTACCTACTGGTACATGGTTACGATACTTAACCCGTCTATGGGTTTATGTTAGTAACTTAGTTAGATAGCTTGTGTTATTATAATTTGCAATTTTAGTACTTAAATAAAAAAAGCTTGAAATCACTAAAACTGCGAACTTTAAAAAAACCTTCTAAGTAGGTATATCTAGATTTTAGATTATCGTCTTTAATAAATATTTTACTTGATTTAGAAGCATTTAGGTACACGACTAGCTACAATAAAACTTCATATAGTTGGTAATAAGTAGTCACCTCGTCCTAAAATAAACAAAGCGTACAAAACCACAATGCTTACGCTTTCATTTTCTCACGACGAAAATTACACGCCGAGAAGTCCCATTGTGGCCATTCAGCAACTGTTGTGGGATGTGCACTCAACGTCTCTATACTTACACCAAAAAATGTCCAACGTTTCTGTTAAAATCCTTAGCTCAATTTTATGAAAATAGTTTACATTACACACGCACAGATATTCGAAATTTGAATGTCAGAAAATGAAGGTAGAAAAATTAGTAAAGAGTTTTTAAAACAATGCGTTCGAATTTCAAATGCAAACGCGCGATCAAGTCAGAAGCTCGCTAGCAACTCGCGGTGCGATTGGCGCGGCGGTACTCCGCCGGTATAACTACGACGTCTATTGTGCTACATGCCACCATAGCCAGACAGCGAACCCTCCCGTAATCTAAACCCATAGATATACAAGGAAGGATATAAGGTAGATACTTTTTCACCACCCTCACATTGATCCTGTCAAACCTTGAACTAACTAATCTTGTTTCTAACATGTCTTTAATAGGTACTTTGGCATCGTGGAAAAATAGCCTACATAAATTAGTAGGTTGTTTTCGAGAAAGTAGGTAGAGCGTAGGAGTTTCTTTAAAGGTTATGGGATATTACCTAAGTTGAGCTCACAATAAAAATGTGATTGAATTACGAGTTTATACACCAAATTTTTTAGGAATTTTTATTATGTAGGTACCTACCTAGATTTTATTGTTTTTTTTTTTGTAAGTAGCCTTGACTTTTACAAGTCGATTCAATTTGGTAAGTAGGTGTACTTACCCTATTTCTTTAAAAAAACCTTCAAAAAAATATATTTGGTAGGTACCTACTTACTCCAATAAATTGTATTTTCTTTTTTCCATTTTTAAAAAAGCATCGAAATTGTTGAAGCGTTTATTATTTATAAAAAAACATAACATACAAGTAGGTAGGTACCTACTAAGCTAAATCTTGGATAATTTGTAAGTTGACTACTATAATTAAGTAGATAGGTACCTAGTAGAATTAAAAATGATCGATTCCGCTACTGATGACAGAGATCCCGTTAACAAGCCAGTAATATATCAAACGAATGCCGTTTTACTTTTAGTGTTACTTTCAAGTAATTTGACTAAAAATACGCTCCGTTACCTAATTAGAACACGACCTAGAAAACCCGGCTTGAAAGTGCTAACGTCACTGACTTGTTATTATTAGTCAGTAATCCAATTGCCAGATTTTAATCACCGATTTGATGGACGTCTATTATTGACCACGATTTGTCCGACCATTTAAAAAAATGCATTACTTTGTTTATTTATATATCTATCAAATCATAAGGCATTTAAAAGTCTTCGATCGAACCCCATCAGCTAAAGTTACCGCTAGACAAGGTTCTTGCAAATAGTAGGTAATAGACGCTATAATGACCTATTCTTTGGTAGAGTCGATCGATTTACGTCCGAGCTAAAGAGCCTTCATTAATGCGTTTCCTTCCTTAAGATTCGGCAATCTTTCAATGTACCTACCTACCTACAGATAAAAATAATTTGTTTAAAAAAAAAAATGGTACAAATTATATAGGTGGAGCTCTGCTTCTTGTGATAGGTAAAGGTATAGATTGTCATGTCATTACTTAGGTACCTACCCAGAGTTTAGCTTGAGACAGATTTTCAATCGAGATAAAATTGTGACTCTAATACACAGCATCGTTGAGTTGCTATGTTCACTTCACCTATTCTTATACTTTCATATATAAGTGTTAACAGGTACTTGTTATTATGATTATTTATATAAGATAGAGTGACATAAATAATTTTTATACTTACGAGTACGAGTACTTACTCGTAGTTATTGTAACAAACAACACACAAACATTTTATGGTAACATATAACTGGATGGAACACACACACCATATAGCATTGTATTGTTCCAATTCTTATCTGATATGATCAATATCTGTCAATCATTGCTACCTAGAAAGTCTGTTAGTTACTAACCAAGTTGTCAGTGAGTGAAAGCTTCGAGTCAGAGGCAGTTTAAATGCAGTCATTAGTTGCAATCATAGAAATAAAACGAAGCTGCAACGCGTGTAGGGAGTGCCTATGTGTGGATTCGGTGAGGGTGTCTGTATCAAATTTTGGGGTGGAGAAATGCACATTCAACGCAATGCTAGCTATTATTTTATAAATTACTAGCTGTTACCTACGACTTCGTTCACGTGGAACTCGGGAACCGTACTTTTTTCAGGATAATAGGGTGCGAAAATCTAGACAAATAGAATTATTTTTCTGTCAAGATTTTTTCATGCTTGGTCTTTTTAAATGCCCTCTCCAAATATTCTCAGCTCGCTTTACATTAAATGCAATGCGGGAGGTGCTATTGCATTTCCTCTGCACGGGCCGCGCTACTCTACGATCGATCGAGTGGGGTGTTGTGGAGTGTGTAGTCAAGGATCTCCACAGAACCCCACAGCACACCCCACTCGATCGATCAAGGACCCTTATAAAGTATTATGGGATCATTAAGTTTTCCTTCACTTCAACAATTACGAGCTTGCACCCATTTGTAGAGTAGCTCACACCATGCTTGCTGTTTTTCGAAAATGTGCGTCTAAAACGGTTGAAACAGTAAAGTACAACGGCAGTAAACTGTTTTCTTAACCAACCAACATTAATAGATGACGCAAAGCCCTACATTTCAATAAAAAAGTAGCACCTTCTTATTTTATGTATCCAGTTGCCAGTGTCTCAAAATAGCGCAAAAAGTTGGACATGCTAGTTCTACTTCAGACAGCATTCATCAGATAACTACAAGCGGTGAGAGTTCTTCTTTTATGGAAAAGTAGCACTTACGAGTGCCAGATCGTATAAGGGGGAGCCGACAAATTATTCGCTCTCAAACGATTTTCACTTAAATGGTAAATGCAAGACGTGAGCCTATAGATAGGAATGCGTGTGGGCATAATGTGATAATCAAAGATAGAAGGTAAAAAAGAGTAGTAGAGTTCTTTGTTATAGAGCTCGTCCGGGGAAGGACTACCACCATACCTATTTCTGCCGCCAAGCAGTAATGCTCGCATTGCTGTGTTCCGGTTCGAAGGGTATGGTTTCCGGTGAAATTACAGGCACATGTGACTTACCATCTAACGTCTCAGGGTGGTAACACGCAAGTGATATTTATGATGTTGCATGCGTTCATGGGCTACGGTAACCGCTGACCATCAAGTGGGCCGTACGCTTGGTTGCCACTTTATTAGTATTAAAAAAAAAAAGGTGCGACCTATCGTTAGCCATTGCTCTGGGATTCATATTGACATTTTGTGAAGAACTGGTCATTTTCATTTTCATTTCATTTCTAAGCCGCCGAAACGGTAGGAGGTACGTTGCGTAGTTATGTAAGCAAATCTTTTTTTTATATTTAACCTACTTATACTTTGAGTTTAATTATTTTAATGGCGTGGGCCGAAAGCTCGGGACGAATATGGCATAAATAAAATAAATTGAAAGATACTATGGATTCTGATGGATTATTTAGGAATCATAGCTTACGTGATCAGGTAGGTACAGCTACGTGTTTCCGGCAAACATTGCTAGATAGCTTGCTTGACAGCTATAAAAATACTTTTGTTTCTCATACAAAAAGCGGTATGCTTTTTGTATGAGAAACAAAAGTATTTTTCTTAATCTATTTTTGCAAGAACCTCTTGCACAAACCTAACAAATTCCGTTGTGCTACATTTGTTCCGCTGTGATACATCAGTGTTTCCAATGTGCGACAATGACAAAAATTTGGCCTAGATGAATTTAAGAAACCAATCAATCAATAATCATATGAATAGGTCAATCTTTTTCTTTTTATACAAATCTAACGTGCCAGAAGTACCTAACAGTAGTCAAATATAGAGAGGCACCTACCTATCCATTCACCCTCTCACGCACGCCTTTGAATCTATAGATTTATTTAATCTGTGATACCTACAAACGCTATATTCATCGTCTGATAAATTAAATTCTGATTAATTCATGCGCACACTTTATCTATTGTTACGAAACTTTGTAAACGCAGCTTAGACGTAAGACGTGGAATATTGTATGAAAAGAAAACACTTTTGCAGCTAAACAAAACGAAAAAGCTTTACAAACAGATTCTAGCTGACAACTGGTGCCTTATTCTTGAATCCAATGACAATTCCGATCCAATCCCAATTTCTATTTACTGCTGTCAAAGAACCAATTTCATAGTGGCCTAGGTCTTAGTAACACCATAGAAAAGTTGGAAAACAATATAAAACTAACATTATAATACAATTTTATTTTTATGTAGACAAACAAAGTTCTATATGAAAAATGTTTGTTGTGTTGAGTTTCCTAAAACGGGAACACTGGAGGTCCGCCATGACAGCTATTAGCCAATGATCGTGACGCATCTTGACTTTGACAGTACCTAATAACCCAGTTGTTCGTTATACCCGCCATGTTGTTTTGCATTGTGTTGCACTCCTTCACAAAGATAAACTTACATAAGATTGTGAAAGAAGCTAAAATAAATTAAATAAACAGCATAAAATGGTTTCTTTATTGAATATCAAAATATCTAGACTCCTACAAAGGACCTAGGCCCGGCTCCATACATCGAGAAACAACTCCTTTGTTTACTCTTGAAAACAAGGTTGATTTTGGCGCTCGGTTTGTTGTCAAAAGTACGAAATATCATATTCCAATACTTGTCCAATACCGATCGCGTTCAAGAGTAAGTCCCCTGTTGCGTGTTGCAAATGTTGCACTAAGTAAACGTTTTATTTATGTCAAATTATTAAGCCCTTTGCCTAATACTGGGTTCCAGTAGGCTAGCAGTAACAGTAACAGTAACAGTAAATTATTATGGTTGGATTTTCTTTAGGTAGGTACTTAATTGAATTTTCTAAAATACAAAACTATTAAGACTCCCTTACGATACCTTACTAGATACTAAGTAATAAAGCTTAAAAAACGTTAGGATTTGATTCAAACCTCCTAACACCTGAATGTAACTCATATGTACCTAGATTCACAGACAATAAATGATTTATTTACTCATACAATTCCAAGAAAAGTTTATTTTGTATATATTAACATTAAACATCGAGAAGACAACCTTATTCTAAAAATCTATACACAGTCTCTCCTAATTAAATAAATAATTACAATAATATAAATAATAACGTTATTCTAGTATCACTATCAAATTTACAAAATGCATTTAAAAATAAGGAAATGCCTTTACGACTATTAGAAGAATAGAACAAAATTATTTCGTACAATAACTACTGAGGGTATGAAGACGGTAATTTAGTTTTTAAAACAGTATTTATTTTTAAATTTACTAAAAAAAACTGTCTTTCTTGCTGAAGTTCTATATAACTAAGATTTTATTTTGGAAGATGTTTCGCTTTAATAGTCTGTACTTCATCATCAAACTTTACTTGAGACTATAGGTAAGATGCTAAGATAAGATTATAAATCAAAGTTCGCAACTAAGATCTGAAAATAAATTATATTGAATTGTGATCTTGCTTGAGGTACTTTTATTATTAAATTTAAAAATATTGTTGTTTTTTATAAATATCTAGTGTATTTTCTGATTTCAGTATAGTCCTTTTAAACCGCTGATACCTGGACCTTAACATTATTTATTAAAGCTATTCAAAATATCATTATGTATAACTATTTCACAATTGAGTAATTTATCAATTCACCTCTTATAAGGTCCGTTTAAACAACTAACAAAATATAATCATAAGAAGTTACTGTAGTGTCTAGTTAATTTATAGGTCCCTATCATTATACTTATACATATTTAATAATAATAATAATAAGGTATATTTATAATTAAAAATCCCATCAAAGAGCAAAATAACACAATATAGCAACATTTACTTACGTTTAATATATATATTACAAGCTAACTAGGTATATACAAAATAGGAAAAACGTATTTTATATATTTGGTAGTACACAACATCAGACTATTTTCTAATAAAACGTTGTCAAAAAGAGTCAAATACTCATAAAAAGGGATAGTTTTAGCTTATAAATCCTGATTATAATGGCAAAATTGTATTTAGAATTCATTAACAAAAGATGTTAAAACCATTACCTACATATTTAGTCCCAAATATCTAGCACGTAAAAAAGAGATCATTAATATGCGAAAAAACAGCAATACAGGTATTTGATAGATTTCTAAGTTGTTTGTTTTTTTTTTATTATTTTCGATATGCGTATCTATCGGTTTTTACTCACTAAAACTAACCCTTTTTTAGGAAGTTAAATAAAAGAGAAATCGGGAACTATTGAGCAACCTTTGCCCTCAGAATACATTTATAAATCACAGAAAAACCGTTTACCACAAAAAAAAAACATTGTAAAACTAAACAGTAACATTTCACATTCATTAGCATGCCAAGTTTTGTATTTTTATGTTAATTGTATGGCGTTAAATAAATATTTTTCTATTCTATTCTATTCTATTTTAGAACGAAATTTAAACTGAAACGACGCTCATATATTTTGATAAGACTTCGTTTTTCATGGAAAAACTGTCACAAAATAGATGCTTGACTCTATATTCACTCTGAGGGTAGGTATAGTTCTGGGCTCTGTAACAGAACACTTACATCCTACCTGATCCGCTGTGTGATGACAACTGCAAATTTCAATTCCACGTAGGTTAAAAGTAGTTCAAGCACATAGAAGCACTGCTACGGCCATCCGCAGAAACGCAATATCCATTAAGTATGTAAAATATATAATAGGATACATTAGATACAACTATAATAAAATGGTCAACCAAATGCGACACACTTTAGACACACTATGCTAATTCTCAACCTCAAAAGTAAATAATGTAAGTATCAATCATCAATAAATTATATAAGCGAATAAATATAAATAGTTTTCTAATTATGAATGAAATATAATTCCATGGTTCTACAATAAACTTTCTTGTTTCATAATTTGCAATTGAAATATTTTAATTTCAAAATGTTCTACTACTTGGACGAAATAGCTAAGTCTATCGACAATCATAAAGTTTCGGTACTTCTATTTCAAAACTATCTTCACGCATGTTCACGTCTATTTATTATGATGTAATAAGCTCCAAATATGGCCTAATTCTTTTCTACTTCATAATATTATAAAACTTTGGTGTCATGTTTACCTAACTACTGGGTCCACGGTACTCGAATATTTCTACAATTAAAAATTTATCCAAAATACTGACGCTACATTTTTATCGCAAAAATACCGCTACAATGTCTAATTTATTGTTATATTACGCTTCTACCAAATTTTAATATCGTTCATATCCACAGAAATTATGGAGTTTAGAGTCTAAATTCTTCAAAAAAATACAATTAGGTCGATAAATTGATTGTTCCCAAAGTTGTTCAGTTTCATGGGCTGAATCACCCTTTCGGGTTAATTATGCATGTTTTGGGTCACCTTACCAATTGCTGTAAAGGTATAGAAAAAGCTGTTTAACAAAAGTGTAAAACATAACCTAATGGAAGACATTTTAGTTTAGATCAGAGTGCGTTATTTCTGCTTTCACAACTGCTGAGCAAAATTTAAGAAAGTGGAACAAGAACTACCTACTTAGATAAAAGCCTAAGATGTCAAAACACATAGGTAACTAACAAACAGCATAATCATTAATTGAAGTTAACAACAAATGGAATAATGGAAACAAAACTACTAAAACTGTAAAACGCTAAAACAAATATTTTACTAACCCGTTATAGAAATACTGTATTTTAATATTATAATCAACAGAATCAGTGTCTCTGATTTCTATTTAAAGCATCCAATAAAGCTACAAATAAATAACACATTAAAATATTTAATTACAATAACTTAACGTATAGCAGTCAACTTCCAAACTTATAGCACACCGGAGCAAATAATAAATATCACGTGTGAATGATGGAATATATAGTTATATAATGTATATCTATCATCATCGTACACTGTGAAATCAATCTGGTAGGTAGGTACTATAAATTTGAATCTATGGCACAACATTCATCTACTTCACAATCTACAGAAAGTACCACAGTTCTTTTCACATGTTAGTATCTACGGGCCCGCCGCTACATGTAAGCAGGCTTCATTTTATATGCCCGTTTCCAGATTTCACATAAACACACAGTCGAATGGAATCTGTAGAATATCGCAAGCGGCATGGAGACGTGCGTGATGATAGTCCAAGCCCACAGTCCATAGAAATGCAACTGAACCGGATGAGACTCAGCTCGAGATTTTTCCAAAGTGTTTATAGCCCACATTGCCAGGTTAGTTACCAGGAGGAACGTCACTATTTCTCGTCCAGGTTTCTTCCTTAACTGCTCCGGGGTCTTTGCTGATCTACGACTGGCGTCTAAGATAAACATTGTCTGGCACGTCGTCTGAATCAGCGAAGACAGCGCTGTAACTAAAATTAGGATAGTGTTCTTCTCTATCGTGAAATGACCACCGATAATCGTGAATGTTCCGTAAATAAACATGCCAGTCTGGGCGCCGACTAGGAGGATGTTGTCCAGTTCTAGGTTCCTGTTGCCGTCATACTTTAAGTTCCTGACGCAGAACATTCCAGCCAAACTAGCTAATGTTGTCATAGCATAAAGTCCTAGTTCACACAAGTTCACCTCTACGACGGCTAGGGTCGCGTAATCTTTCTTTGAAACAAGGACAAAGAAAAGTATCAGAGATATGATCGTAAGTACTAATACAAGTATCCCAAAGAACAGACCTTTGTGTGCTCTTGCGCAGTCAACGCTGTATAAATGTGGAGATTTTTTGTATGCCAAACCTTCTAGAAGTCTTGCTTTTGCTATAGCTGCAGCAACGTCTTTGGAGGGGTATTTTGAGATGTTCTTCCACATCACGTAAAGTATAGCCGCGCAAATGAGCGAGTATTCAATGGTGCACGGGAACAAGAAAGGTGAGGCATCTTGAACTAAAGAGCCCATGATGTTGGTTCTTCGGCATTCGAAGATGTGGTGAGGGCCCTTCAACCCTCTTGGCACTCTGAGATGAGCAGCTGCTGGATGCGACGGTGGCACTTCTGTTTCTAGCGAAGCGAAGGCCTTTTGAAAAGCTGGAACGGAAAACAATTTTAATCAGTTTTCCACGGTATTAGTATGACATCGACTTCAGCTAAGTAATTGAATACCGTTTAGTCTTCGACCGCTAGAGCGGCATGGCTATGGAATTGGAATGTAGGTCAAAGGGACTTCCGGGGTCGATCGCTAGATCGGAACGCGACGCAATCGACATAACTCAACGACGACGGCTGCCAGTAGGCATACCTATCAAAAGGCTTTTTTTTTTTTATTCAACCTATCTTGTCCCACATGCTGGGCAAAGGCCTCCCCCAAAGTCTTCCATATTTCCATTTTTTTATTTATCGTAAATGTTTATCTATGCAAATTATGCAATACATTATTACGGACTTTTAAAATGTTTGTTTTTAATATTTTCGTTTATGATTTGTAAGATTTACATAAAACGCGTGTTGAAATAAATAATAGGGGGTTAAACGAGGATAAATTTGTGGCCAAGAGCGTTTCGCTAGGAAGCAAATTATGCGGGCTAGGGGCTACGAGGATATGAAAAATGATCACGAAGGCCCTTTGGAGGGTAATATAAAATGAAATTAACGCGAGGCGAGGCTTGTTAAATTCCGTTTTCAAACCTTAAAACTTAAAATATTCAAGAACAATAGATTTTTCGACAAAATATATTTTCGTTAACAGGTAGTAGTAGTATAGGTATATTTGCCAGCCAATTCCCGTAATCTTATAGGGCTAGTTTTGCAGTGCGCACATAATCATTCACTAACTAAAGGTTTAATTTTTTATTAATATCTTTGCGGTAACAATAAAGTCTTAAGCCAACCAATAGCCAGTCATTCAGCTTAATCCAATTAATCGAGCACAAAGGCATTATCGGGACTGCAGCGAATGAGAACAATGAGTTACACCGACGTTATAATAGTATACTATATCCAACTTCTATAGGAACACGGTCTGGTATATGTTACTAAAATGAATTCCATAAATTTAAATCATGGAACACCTGATAATTAGTATCTACTTAGCATAGAATTAAATCCATACTTCCATACTATTTTAGTAACTGTTTTTTTTTCTGCCGATTTCGATGAAATTTGAAACGGAGTTTAAAATCTGAATGAACTCTGAATATGAATATTGGTGCCCTTGCGCTTGTTGCCAAAAACTCAAATCTTTGAAGACAGCGCCTTCTGCGTTCGCCAAAAATTCATGTAACGCTGTCACGGATCGTCAGACGGTCTAACAGCATATAGTCCATTAGGAAAATAAAATAAAATATGAATATTGTTTGATTTGAGGCAATCAAGGTAGATACTAAGTTTATTTTTTTATTGCCTATATTGACAAGCAAGCGACCCACCTGCAACTGCTTTAATGTCATCGGTGCATCGAGTGGGGGGGGCATTCTTTATTGCGTTTTCTAGTTAGGCTAATAAAATTTAAGTAATTTAGATATGAACACATATGTGTGTGTCTAGTACCTACCTAGTCTGTGCGAGAGTCCAATGGTCTTATTCTCCGGGTCGTAGAAAGTGAGTATTTCATGCTTCGTCTCCTGTACCAGTACGTTTAGCCACACGCTCAGGTTGGTACCCACCATGTGCATCAGCCCGAACCGGGCCACTATCTTGTGTTTGTACACTTTCATCTGAAACCACAACAAAATTTTCCTTAACATTCTATCTATCAACTTTTAACAAAACATTTGTCTAATGCCCAAATGCTCAAACGCTGTTTAAATATTTAATTTATCGTGTTAGTTACTCGTATTTATGAGGTCGTTAGTTTTCAAAATAAGGAGAGTGAGATAAATGTCATCAAATTAAGCTTTGTAGCGTTGCAGTATTTGGACGTAAAACACCTGTTCAAGGTTATTAATTATGTTATCTGAAGGCATCCCTCGTGATGCACTGAAGTGCTTATAATTCAAATGCTACGATTTTTCCTTATAGTTATACTGAGCGGGACTGTTACAACCCGTTTTCTGTTCAGTAGAATAAGCTTTTTCACAAACATTAGACAGGCGGTCATGCTAGGTGGGCTGGTTGTACCTACTAACGCAAGGTAAGTTCTAGTGGAACATGTTTAAAGTTTTTTGACTTGTTAGAACAATTATTACTTGCCTCGTTATTCAAAAAGATGAAGTACATCTGTATGAAGATGAAAGCCATTCTCGTCGCGGGAGTCAGCGCCAGTAGCACATTGTGGCAGTTGGTATTCCTTTCCAGCTCCCAGTACTGACCGAATTCCAGCCCGGAGTAGATCATCGAACCGATGCCGAATGCTAAAATAAGGTGAGATAAGATAAATTAGACATCTACCAGTTGCAGAACGGATATAATTATATTTTTATGTTTCACAACTAACACCATTCGGTACGAATTGTTTCAGTTGTGGAACGACTCTAATTAAGTCATCGGATTTTTATCGCCAAAGAGAAAATGAATTGGTATTGTTCGTTTTGTAACAATTAGCATATTCTTTATACCATAGTACCCAGACCCGGGACAAATACTTGCTTACCCAAAGTGCTTCTGGTGGCACAGATTTAACAAAAATAAGAAAATAGACATACTTTTTTATGTATTTGGACTGTGTAACAATTCTAGTTCACAAGTAGATATTGTCACGTTTAAGGCCAGTAGGTACCTACCTTTACCTATCACACAAACCCTACTGAGCAAATTCTTGTCAACTTCAATGATACCATTTGAAAGAGGATCTAACTTGGAGTAACAGAGTTAGCCGTACAAAGACACTTCAATACTATGACACAATCTATGACCCAGCTAAGCCTAGCTACGGAATAATCTGTGTCATAAAGTTTGTTAGGAAGTTCGTGACACAGCCTATACGGGCTTTGCTAAGCTATTATGGATTTGACGTTGTTATCGAACATTTCACGCTCAAAGGTTTCGTAACCAAGTTATATTGTTTGCTATAAGAGCAAACTATATGTTGGTTGCTGCGGCGGGCGGCCTATTATAGGCTATAGGGCGGCGACCTATAGCCTATAATACGAGAAGTGAGTGTTTGGTTTCCACGGGGGCGCCCGCCGGGGTGCCTATGGCAGAGCAAGTTTAGTTTTCTAGGGAATATCCCTGTCAAATGGCTCGTGAGGTTTATTGTGCATGACAGAGTCAGTAAAGGTCAATAATAAACCCCATTGCCTGTAACCATGTTCTGCCAAGTCAGCATTGAAAAACATTAAGTTTAAGAGTAGTAGAGTTCTTTGTAATAAAGCTCGTCCGGGGAAGGACAATCACCATACCTATTTCTGCCGCCAACCAGTAATGCTCACATTGCTGTGTTCCGTTTCGAAGGGTATGGTTTCCGGTAAAATTACAGGCACATGAGACTTTCCATCTAACGTCTCAGGGTGGTAACACGCTAGTCTTATCTATGATGTTGCATGCGTACATAGGCTACACTATAGGTACACTTTAGTGGTATAAAATAAAAATAAACATTGCAATTCGACATTAACATTGACAGAACATTGCAATTCGACATGCCATCTCTCGGCGCTCGATGGTCATGGACGACAAGGCTGTCGGTCGTGCCGGGCAGGTAATGTAAACCCCTCATAAAAACATACAGAGAGAGTAGAGAGAGAGTAAGACGCTTACCAACTGCACCCATCCTCAGATAAAAGCTGCCGTAGTGATGCGTCCGGCTCGCGAGCGCAAAGCCCAGAGAAAGCCGTTTGGCTGCCAACCCAGCTGGAAGGTGCGTTGTAGTGGTCGTGCTGCGTTCCATATGGGACGAACAAGAGTCGGATTCCGAAGGTGAAGAGCTTGTATCTGATTCTAGAACAATACATTCAAAGTAAATAAAAACAATAAATAACAATAACATAAATAATTAAATATTTTGGTGGACTTATGTCGGTCGGTAGGTAATGTAAGCCAGTAATGATAACAAAAATCTTTAGGCAACCATCTACTACAAGTACGTCGAGTATGTCGTTATTTTAAGAACGTGTGTACCTGAATTTATTGGACATCACTAAATTTATTACCGTCTTGAGAACCATTGCCGCCTTGTAGTACTTTCTATGGATACTTTTGTTTACTTGAATGTATCGTGGTGTTCACAGATTCTTAATGCACATTATTATTGTGAGGATTAAGGAACTTTCCAAACCAATGACACTCCATCGACATAAAATTTTCATCTTAAATTGCTACCATTAGCTATCAACGCTGAGCTCAAAAGATCAAACGCTCAATTTACACATTTATTAAGCCGACTATAGAGTGAAAATACACCCCCTTAAGTACTAGCCACCTTGTTTGCCCGTCGGGCTTTGCTTTCTGCTCTATTTAAATAACAAATAGAACGCGAGTAAAAAGAAAAATCGTGGCACTATTTCCACTTTGTGTTCCGTCTGGGGTCTGTAGGATAAAATATGCGATAAAAACAGGGAAAACGCGTGTTACGTCACATGTCAAACCTTCACTTTGAGGATAAGCCTTCGTTGAAATCTACGTTTTATTCCGCTTACTTATTTATCTCGGATATCGGGAAATGTTATTTGCGAGTTGGCAAGTACGACAAACGTGAAAACAAATGCGAAAACTTCGTGCATTTTAGAAATATATGAAAAGATTCCAAGGACTTAACTGTCTGTTATGTAAATACAATTTGAAAGCTATTCAACTTATACCTTCCGTCAAAATAATCACAGAATTAACTAAATATAAAGACAAAGCGAAAAGACGAGTTTTATAAAACATTTTACACTTAAATTCGTGAAAAATTAACTAGGTAGAAAAAAATGGAAGCAAAATAATTGGCCTTGCGAATAAAATAATCATGAAAGCGTGGAGGCTACCTGCTTTTTCTCTAGTATGATATAAAATTCACACAATCACGCCTTGACTTAAATTACTATGACATGTATTATTTTTTACTTTCTTTTTAACAAACGAAATTAAACTAGCATTAGATAGACTTTTGAAGATAGATACGCTTGACATTTTTAACACTAATACCTCATAATTATTATTTGAATTGTTAAGTTGTGTATTATTGACACATTGAAATTGTATTATTTATTTAACCTATAACTAGTTACTACCTGCAACGCCCTAACAGGGTTCATGTACTCACTTGCAGCTACATTATTTTAGACCTAAGCTAAATGTACATTGTGCAGAATAAATGAATATTAATATGAATAATAGTGTGATATAGCGATCAATGAACCGGGCCTAAGAAAGCACGTAGGAGCAAGATTTGTTTCAAAAATTTAAAATCCCCATTGACAAGATAAGTATAAAGGTAGGCAGGCATCCACTAGAACATCTTAACCCAAAGATTATGTACTTACCTTAATTGTTTTTATTTTTGCTTTACTACGAGTATGAATAATACTTACTAGCAACTGTGGTATCAGCTGAGTTTGATTTCGATCTGTCCCTCACAAGAGCCGCATACATGTAGAGTAGGAACACCATACTTCCAATGTAAAGGTAGAGGTAGAATCCCTGGGTGATGAGATAACAAGAAAACATTAACGAATTCGTAACGTCGAACTTTTAATGACGCAGGAAACTTATTTTGGAAAAAAAAAATTGCAGGGAATCATTGATTTATGTAAATAGGCCTGCAGTCTTGTAAAATAACAAACCACAGAAATGCATGATAAATGATAATATAGAGAAAGCTTTACCAATACCTACTTTACTGCATGTAAAATTTATCAGCGTGTTCAAACGTAACTTATAGGCTAGGATGCTACATAAAATATCCAATACCAACTGGTTCACTGCAATATAGTGGCGCCTTTTTATCTAAGCACCAGTATATCACTTTAATGCGGCGCTTACCTCATAGAAAGAGGGTGGAATGTACGTGGAGATGACCTCAGCCATGGGGAACGCGACGCCCATTACTACCAGCAGCTTGCCATAGAGGGCTGATAGAGTGGTAGCCAGAGCATCGCTCCTAATAAAAAATAAACAAATCTATATTAGATAAAGGAAGTGAAGATTGTAAAAAGACACTTCATCTAAATTTATTGATAATAGTTATAGTCCGAGTCATCGTTTGTTGCAGATCATACAAATATATGTCCAGCAGCAGGGATGGAACCCCTTACCTCTCGATTCGATTCGATTACTCGCACCGAATTCAATGAAGTTTGGTATAAATATAATGAAACATACAACCTACAACGTTAACAAAGCCTCAGGTAACAGCAAGTAAAATATAAAATAAGTTCCACAATAAATATCTCGGTAGCAGTTTGACTAGCAAAATAGCTAATCGAATTTCGCACCAATACATTCTGTAGAACAATACCACCGGAGACGTTTTCCCATTTGCTTTACGAGCGGCCAGCGGTCGGTGGGTGCCTTACGAGCTAGCTAGGGTAGGATTCAGGATCAAGGAAGAAAAACCGGCTTCCTTTGTTTATGGGTTAGTTTATATAAGTCAAGTGTTATTATTATGTAGGTACCAATATAATTTTGTTTCAGTATTTTACTTTTATTTTATTTTATTACAAAATCTACAGCTTTTTGTCAATATTTACTTATTCTTATCTTTAAATCCTAGAGCCAATAACAGATTTATATTATTTATATAAAACCTATAATGACGACAATCACTAATTAACATAAATAAATAAATAACAATTATACATAATATTGGTCGTCGTAGCTGAAATTGCCCTGGATGATATCAACATCATCATCATGAACCAGTTACCTACCAACTCTTCCTTTAACATGCCTTTTTATAAGTACCAACTTTTTGAACTTTCGTTTCCTTACTTACTTACCGAATCATTCATAAATTGTGTTTTTGTGTGCAGTTGTTTGCTATCGTATTTTGTTCATAAATCAAATTCACTGGCTCACACGAACATAATTATAAGCTTATAATAATAAATTCTATATTATAAGTATATACAAACTTATAATAGTCGAGTCAAGTCACCACAAATAGCAAACAGACTCAAATCCGGCCCAGCTAAATCCTTTGGGAATAAATACTAGAAGCCGGTAGTATTTACTCAGGACAGGTAGTCTAAGTTTCGGTCGGGATCCGGGACATAAATAAGTACTACGTATAATTTATTGAATCCCAATATTCGCAATCTGTTTCAAGCTTTGCGTTTTTCTTTCGAATTACGATAAAAATTTTGGTTTGTAGGTAGGTACCTACTTCAGCGTTTTGAGCTATATCTGTGTACAATTAAACTTTAAGTATTGTATTGGTGTCAAGGTCTTTTATAAACAGTGACCAGTTATCATAATACGAAGGGTATTTTAATTCTTATTAGAACTGGCAGTGTCTAGTTGAAAAGCAAAAGCTTTATCGCTAAAATATCGCTAGCAACTTTTTAGACAAAACCGTTCGTTTCGAAAATGGAAGTGATTCCGGCGATAATGAGGTGTCTATGTCATACATAGGTACTTCGTCATTGAAATATATTTGTAGATCACCTACTCACATATTATTTGACTTACACTATGTAATTAATGTAATTTCCACCGATTTCTCACATTAATTTCCACTGGTTTCTCACATTTATCTAAAACAAAGCAATTTGAAAAGGAGTGACAAACTTTACAATTTCTTTTTAAAACTGTTATACTTACTAGGGACAAAACAACAGTGATCATCGCCTAAAAAAAAAACAAAAATAATGGTAATGTACTTTCTGCCAAAAAAAATTACATTAATCTTTATTCAGGTGAAAAAGTCGAGAATCTGAGTGAAAATGCTATCAGTCCCGCTTAAAGTTTAGTGGAGCAACATAAATATGGATGACGGGAAGGCGAGGCAGGTGACGGTGTCACTGGGCTGGGATCTCGTTAATCCCAGAGGACTACTCTAGGGCTATCACTGAATCAACGTAATCAACACTTTAGTCGTAGGTACTGTCGCAATCCAAGCTTCACGAGAGTTTTCAGATCATATCTGTGTCGACGGGGTGAGTGTGGTTCCATGAATACATATGAATACATTGACTTACATAAAAATAAAGATGTTTTGGCTAATGGTAATGATAAAAATATTTTTTACATTTGAAACAAAAGTAAAAATTAGTGACATAGAGGGTTAGTACTTTTTAGCTCATTTTTTAATATTTCAGTAGCAAGTTACTTGATAAATCGACAAAAGTTTTTAAAAACTTTTTTTGTTAATTATTTGTTCTAAAAATACGATGGGTGGCAACCCTGTAGCCTTACCGTAGACAATCCTATAGGTACTGTTCTGAGCCTTCCTTTATTACCATCATTCAAAGTCATTTATTTTTATTACTCTGCTTTAAATTGGTGGCGTAAACTTATAAATAAAATAGAAGGTTGTATTATTTTTAATACTTTTAATAGAATAGGTGACGGAGCTCCAATGCTACCCCGTCTTTAAAGCACGGTTTGCTATATCATTATTATAAAGTCGACTGCATTTTTAATGACCGGTATTTTTAACAGTCTATGTTATTTGTAAATAATTACTTAGGTAATGATGAAATAAAATTTTCAATTTTAGTATAAAAATGTTAGCACCTAAGTCGCAATATTCCAGAACTAACTTTTAGCACCTTCTAGTCGGAGATAAAAACTAAGATAATATGCCCAGTTGTACCTATTACATAAAATATTACGCCCATGATGAAATATTTTTTGTTTTGGTAGGTATAAAATTGTTAGTTGCAATTTTGAGAAAAAATGAGATGCAAACTACCCTACATATAGCACCATCTTACATTCATTAAAGTAAATGAGCTTCAGGAAAGTTCTAAAATTTATTCTAAACTTTTACACGGAAGAAACATAAATTAGCATCAATTTATGTTCGCGTTTGAGAAATTACTTTTTTTCAACCTGCAAAAAAGCTCTTCTATCATCAAAACTAATTGAGGTAGTAAAAACAACAAAACTAATTGATGTGTCAAGTTATAATTAATATGGACAGGACGACGTAATTTGAGCGTTATTTGCTTTAAAATTCAACCTTCATTTGCAGAGCAGCTATATTTCTCACTTTGCTTCGGTGGAAAATGTGTCGGAATCGTTTTGCTCGTAATTAAAATTAATTTCACATGCTTATTCATATTCATCCACTTGATATTTTTTTTTGAACCAGTCTGTCTGTACAAATCCTCTAAGTCGACCAAAGCAAAGCCAAAATATGAGTTTAAGGAATCTTTCATTATTGTACCTAACACACAAAAAAAAGCCATGTAGGTACCTTTTTTTTGAAACACTCTGTCTTAAAAATCTCGAGTAAATTGATTTAGTTTACTAGATCAATTATTAGTTATCCTTCTACTAATGAAATACCCTGTATTATAATAAAACATAATCATTAACTATGATAATATGTTATGTACAAACATATAACCGACTTTATCAAGCTCTTTATTGTACCTTCCAGTGCTTATAAAACTATTGAGGTATGCATTGATGTAATTGTATGACACTACATTTTATAATAGACTAAGGGCCGTACCTATTCATAAACGTACTTTTAAAGTCTGTTAGCTAATGTGTCTTTCAATCTATCATCGTCTTTTTTCATTGACATAAGAATAAGTTAGTAAAATTAAAGGGAGGGTGGAAAAGGAAAGCTTTGCTAATGTGAAATTCAAATAATCCTTTGTTTTAGAAAAATAACCGATTACACCTTATTTTTTAACATTTTATTCTTGACTCCACAGACATGCTCTGATATAGGTACCTCAGTATAACAACACAATGTCAGAGTCGCTAGGGAGGTGCTTACAGTACCTATGAACATAAATTACGACGAAGTTCCGGAGAGCTTCACATCGCACTGAGCAATACTTGCCCAAGTATCTATGACCTCTCTCTCAGCTTTCCACCTAACGAATTCCACAACTTTCTTAGACCAAGATATGTCATTGTTAACTGGTTTGGAGAGGGTGTAGGGAAGCGAGGGTCCCTTGTCGAGCACGCACGGTCGCCATAGCAACGGCGTGTTATTGGCCCCCGACTGAGAATACGGCACAAACTGCGGACATCGACGATATTCTTAAATCTGTGGCTGACCTTATGAAAGAAACATGACATACATTGAATATTACATTCAGGAACGTGTAACACATTTTAACATTCGAATATTGTTCTGAATGTCAAAAAATGTAGCTGGAACAGTAAAATTCTTACATTTTGAATGGTAGGTAGGTACCTACCTCCTTAGAGTTAGAAGACAAAGGGATGAGCTCATTGTTCCGTGAAGACAGACTATAGAATCTTGCGGAAAGTTGCGGGTTGGGCGTAGGGGTGAGCAAGTATCTATAGGTATATTTATATGCAGGTAGGTACCTAAGTTAAATAATATGTGCTTTTAGATTCTTACTGCTGCATCTTGACTTACTCGCGCTCGCGTTGCATAAGGTGGTGCCAAAGGCACATTTTGAAACAAGCCTATTTCGCTTAAGAAATAAAACGAATAAGGTGATCTTCTTACGATATTTTCTAAACATCTTAAAAGCTAACCATTCAATCATTCGTCTTAGGAAATACTTTTACACGGATTTTCTTTTATTTTAAGTTTCTTTGTGATAGTTTGTTTAAACGAGGCGTATTATTACCGTATTAGGTACGCAGGCCTTTGTCCGTTAATTCTTAGCAATTAGCAAGGACACAGTTAGTTTGTTTTTCTCATTCTGTGGTTCGCAGTAGGTTTGAAAAGTAGCTGAGTATAAACTTACTTATAATAACGTAAGAGACATAATAAAACACAAGAAGTAAGTTTATGTTATTGATTTTTATTTTAATGATCCATACTTGGTAATATTGTAAAATTATATACGTAACGTGTCTGTTACGTTCTCATGTGAAGCCAGTGGCAATTTCAACTGAGCTAGTTTACTTATAAAAAGATACAATGTCCTTTCCACAAACCGCACCGAGTAAACAACACAAGATGCTAGCAATGTAAACATGCACTGCTTGCTGCCTGTTAATTTCCTAGCAGTGCTGCCAGCTAGCATTTTTGAAGCTACCTACATTTAAAGACATGGTTTTTCATTATTGTTTCATCATTATTTGTTTCATTAATCAAAACAACGTAATCGATTTACTTGAGATTTTTAAGACAAAATGTATAAAAAAGGTACATAAGCACTAATAATCCAAATCCCTGTGTAAATCGTTAGTGTCAGTCAACATATTTTTTTATACGCTGCAAGTTGTTATGTGTTAATATGCTTGTTCTGTTTTGTTATGTGCAATTCGTGTGAATTAATCTCTTTTATTCTACCAATCTATAATCATTCATCAACCATAAAGCCAAGACGAAAAGTCATGAAACTTTCTAGGCGGTGTTCATGTTAATGTGTAGGGGGCACAAAAAAAGGTATTCTCGAAATTTAACTAGTACAGGACTCAGCGGAAGCCTTATTATTGAAAAAGTTCAGTGTAAACAAAGTCAAAGGGGGTTTTAATATTACTTATTTATTACAAACGAGCTGACCCGCGCGGCTTCACCCGCGTTTTTGCAGTTTTTAAGCTATCTTACAGGAACAGTTCATTTTTTCGGGATAAAAATAGCATACATATGTGTTTTTAAAGGACTTAAGCTTTCTATATTCCAAATTTCATGGTGGTCGGTTAAGTCGTCACAGAGATACGTGGTAACAAACATACACACACACATAGACTTTCGTATTTATAATATTAGTAGGATAAATTTCTACTAAAATTATTAAATAAAACAATCTTGAATTGAATCTAGGTATAATAGACTCTGGAGTAATTCACATTCACTGACGGAAGTTTGGATAGGTATCTTAAATACCAAGCAGGAAAAAAAATCCTAACTTTACCATAACGATCTACAAAAATATACAAATATTTATTCAAGGTTTAGGTATGGTATTATGACGGATTATTCCCATCTGTCACCTATAGAACGAATAATGTTTCTTCTTTAATGTAGTATGCTTTACTGCCAAACAAACACACGATTAGGACCAGACCAGATAAGGATGCCGCTGCTATACCCTCCAACAAATGTAAAAGTAGTGAGATCTTGGCAAAAGGAAATAAGCTGGCAACACGCACTGCAAGCACTGGGTGTGCATTGTGTCACCGCCGAGAGCTTTTCATTAGAGTGCATATTCATTGAGGAAAATGCAATTTCCCTTGCGAATGAGGAACCAGAGTAGGGGTGGGACTCCTTAGAATATTGCTATCAGCGATGAGATTTTATTTAGCCCCATATAAAACCTAATGCACAATATTCATCGAAGTTGCCGAGAAATCTGTATAGGTACACATTAATTTTGAGTTAGGTATAACTGTTGAAGAAAACTACCTGGTGGTAGGACTCGTCAACTAGAGTCCGTCTTGGTGATCAGATATTACGTGATGGTCAGATATTCTACCTCCAAGCAGTAGAGTGCAAGCATTACTGTGTTTAGGTTTAAAGGGCACTGTAGCAAGTGAAATTACGGGGGAAAGAGACTTAACAACAACGTCTCGGGGTGATGAGCGCAGTGCAATGCCATGCAAAACTTAAAAACTTTGGGTGGCACTGCATCTGTTATGGTCAAGCGTGATGCTGATCGTCTTGTGAAAAAGACTGAAATTTCAAACACGAACCAAAATAACGTAATCATCATAAACGTCACAGCCATCATAAATGTATTTGTGGCCTGTCGTAAAACATATCTTCACATCCCTACTCTAAGGCGTTCTTCAATGAAATAAAAACATCATAAAACACAATGTCCATCCTAAAATTTCCATAAAAGTTGTCAATTCCATTACTCCAACGGGTAAGCTAGGCATACTTACTACCTCAGAGGGAAAAGCCTTCCCTAAAGCGCATGTCTCGTCCAAGTTTTTGCCAGTATAATTTATTACACCAAGACTGGCTCTATTTTTCACAGTGGCAATTTCACCATTCAATGATTGGCTCGGAGACAATTTTTATATATTCTCCAATTCAATGGCCATTTATTTAGAAAATGCGGATGTGGGGAGCCCTGAGGGAGAAACAAGCGTGCTCAGCAAATAATAGAGGCCATGAATGCCCAGTCGCCACACAATTACGAGTGATTAGTTACCTATAGGTATTTAATAATGATGACTTTATTTTTTTCTGAAGAGAGGGTTTGTCAAGGTTTAAACCAAACCTACTTCTGGTATTAATTTATCAAGAGCACAATAAAAAAAAATACACATAAAGATTCACAGAAAGCAGCTATCCCAAACATTCGGAAGAGCCGGGAAAGCTAGGAGCAAATGTGGGAAGTATTTCCGCGAGGAATAAGCTCAATATAAAGCACGATAATAAGTATTTGACTTGCTTCGAGCCGGGGTGTGCATAAACCGCACATTTTACATGTTGATAAAATTTGCAGGAAACATTTCGAGAGATTCGACATTGTTTTGGTTGTTACTTCTGTCTACATTATTTTATAAGAGGATACTGTTATTTTTTCTCATGGTTTTGAAAAATAGAGATTAAATTTTGGAAATAGAGGATTAACTTAGACTTCAAAATAGAAATAGAGGAACGGTAATATGAAATAAATAATATAAAAAGTTGGTTACTTGGTAATGATGAAAAGTCAGTTTTTGTCACCAACTTCCTAAGACCTTGGTGGCAATTAAGCAATGGAAGCATCCATTGCCCTATTAACACAGCTGTCTCATAAATTGTTGTAAAACATTGTGATACTTTCCCAAAAGTATATTTTAAAATATTTAAAAAATGTAAGACTTTAACATTTAAGTATGTCGAAACCCAACATTACAGCCACATACAGTACATAATCCTGGCGACCTACACTAAGATATTTTTTCATAGTATTTAGATAGAATTTATTTCTTTAGCGTGAGTATTCAGTAGTAAAATTATAAATGAGAAACGCAAAGTGACTCACGCGCTAATGATGTGCACATGCTGTATCGGTGAGGGTCGAGAGGATCGCCTGGTGGGCGGCAGCGGCGCATGCCCCAGTCCGCCATGGCCGTACACCACAGGCTGTAGAGACAGCGATCCGCCTAGGTTCATCGATGGAGTACTTGGTATTCTGGGGAAATAATACTAAACTTTACCATAAGATCAGTGAACGGTGAAAGAAAACAATGTGAGGCTGAAAATACAAAGAAAACGGCATAATTACTAGTCGATTTAAGTACTGTGTCTGTGTTTGAAAATATTATATATAATTTTTCCAACAAGGAAGAAGGAGACTGTTTCTTTTCTAGGGGAATCAAACAGTTTACCTGAGGTTTACCTAGATACGACAACGACATTCTGCCACAAAATTACATCTTTTAAAGATATAAAACTTATCCTTATATATATATAAGTTTTTTTTTTTTTTTATACCACTAAAGTGGCAACCAAGCGTACGGCCCACTTGATGGTCAGCGGTTACCGTAGCCCATGAACGCATGCAACATCATAAATATCACTTGCGTGTTACCACCCTGAGACGTTAGACGGTAAGTCTCATGTGCCTGTAATTTCACCGGAAACCATACCCTTCGAACCGGAACACAGCAATGCGAGCATTACTGCTTGGCGGCAGAAATAGGTATGGTGGTAGTCCTTCCCTGGACGAGCTCTATCACAAAGAACTCTACTACTCTTAAGATATTAAAGTGGCTAAGTAAAATAATATCATAATATAAATTTGTAATGCAGTTGAGACTTGGAAGACGTAAGGAACCTAAGTGTGTCTCAAGAACTTGTGCTTCTCTTTGGTGCACGACAGAAACGGGGCTCCGAGGATTAGTAAGATCGCGCTAAGTGAAAAACTAACATGTTTTACTTAGAGCAGAAGTTTAGTGAGGCTTTTAGTACCTACACCTACTTTATTATTTCGGAGTGGGTGTAATATCAGCATGTCGTTAAAAAGTAAAATCGACAGACTTTATGAGGCTTTGTGCCTTTGAAACACGGAAACGCTCAGGTAAATGAGACAAGCAGTCACTCATCTAAATAGTGTTTTGCACAGAATTAATAACCTTAGCTGAAGAAAGAACTACTTGCACGGTAAATAAACAATTTTCATAGCTAATTTTTTATATTTTGAACTAACTTAATATTCTTTTTCTTTTAGAACATCTCTACAAAAGTGATGCTTCTATAGTTCTGAAAATCCCTCGAGCCCTAATTGGCTAGGCGTAAAGTCAACGAGAAGGTGAAATCCCACTTGAAACTTCACAAGCAAGTCGCAATAGCAAGGGTTCCTGTCTCTAAACATTTAGCGAATGCGAATCTTTCCTTTCTTCACTTTGTAAATATCAACAACAAAGTGCACGTCATAACCAATTCTTGATACTTACCTAACAACGTTGGCGTGACTTGATCAAATTTGGGCGAGGCCTTGTTAAGGGTTGATTATGATGAAGCCTTTACTTACTTGAGCCCCTGTTTAAACATAATCAACGGGAGGTAAGCGTGTGTTAGCTAATGTACGACAGCCGTCAGATTAATATTTAACAACGATTTATAGCGCACCTAATTATTAAGCTTTCTCGCTATTTCGACTGTACCTATTACAAATCTCGATTTAAAATTTCATTACGTTCTTGTATTTAGAAGAGATGTTATGTTATGATCGCATACATAATAAAATATACGTTAGATCCTCCACAGATCCATAAAAGAAAAATACCAGGTTTTCTGGTGTTATAACTTTGCCAGTTAGCTTAATAAACATTATACAAATATTATTCCCGCAGCGGAAACCAATTCTGCAACTTAATAATAAAAAAAACTTTAAAAAAACCTCCATTCCTGGAACACTGCGAGTATATCGCTACAATCAGAGAAAGAAATAAATTACAGTCTTTGTCGGTACACTAACACACCGCGTACCTCATTGGTGATTCCATGTGCACCCGATGTGAAGAGCAGGATGGAGCAGGTTGATGGGAAGGATGCGGCGGCAGCGGCGGCGGGCTGCTGTGCCGGCTGAGCGTTTCCGGCGACACCAGCGCAGCCCCCGCAGACGCCGGACTTGGTAACGGCGGAGCACTACCAGCCGACACTTCGGATTCTGCACCATAGCGATCGAGGGTGTTCCGAGAGACGTGAGAGCCCCCAGATATGTTGTTCGCTGGGATTGAGTAGCAGCTGAAACAAAAAAAATATTGTTGAGGATTCTGTAGAACTTAGGATAGGTTGTTGAATGGGTAAGTCCATCAGATGTAACACCCATTGTTATTATTTACGAACTCTAAATAACTTTTATCTTACGCAAGTAACAGTAGTAGCCTTCATTCCTATTTTCTCAAAACATGTGCATCAAAAAGCATTAATTATAAAATTGTTATCTTGACACGAGGCGACACCGTCGCTGGTTTAAAAAAAATATTTTAATTAAAAATCTACTTGGTTCTATCTGTAACAAAAGTCAGAAAACAAAGGTTGAGTACCTAAATTTGGTAGATAAGTACCTAATAAAATAGTACTACGTTAATTGTTACCGGCTTAACTACCTACAAATCCTACAATATGAAAAATCGGTGAAATGTGCGCATGGAATGGAAAAACCCGCGTCTGCTCAGAAATAAAAAAAAACCCGCAAATTCATTCGTGTTTACGGTTCATCGAGCTTCTACAAACTCTTGAGGGCTGATTTGGGAGTGAAGCGCAAATTGATAGCTCCACTCCCCTCCAATTTCATAACGAATTATGCTGACTACCAGGCTCCGGATACGAGATCACACGATAGCTTACTTATCGATTACTGTTTAGGGTACCAAAAGTTACGAGATATATATGTACCTATACGAGAAGTATAGGTACATGCCAATTTATCTATTTATTCAAGGTAAGAACTCGCACTGCAGAGAGTGACCCCGCCTTCCGATCCTAAGGTCGTGGGTTCGAATCCGGTCGTGTACCAATGGATTATTCGCTACGAAAAATGTATGTGCGCAATGCCAGTGCTCTTATACGGTGAAGGAAAACATCGTGTGGAAACCGACATGTCCAAGAACTAAAAATTCGGAAGACATGTGCCATCCACCAATCTGCATTGGGTCCGCGTGGTGGATCAAGACCAAATCACTCTTGCTTGAGAGTAGGTCAGTGTCCCAGCAGTGGGAACATTATAGAAGGCTGTCATGATGAAGAACTCGCATCTCTTCATAGTATAAAACATAGTGGTTTCTCACCATCTTCTGTCCGTCTTATCTCCGCGGATTTTCACCAATAAATTGAGTGATTAATAATTTTCTATAACTTGTTTGTCAATATGTGATCTTTCGTTCATGCAAGACCGCCATGCGCCAGCCCGCAAGCCAATTACATTGAGTGGTCGCGAATCAGGAGCCTGATTTAAATACGACATTTTTGAGAAGCTGTCAGCGGCGCAAGGTTACCCCAAACTGGAACGAATTATTACCACTTATAATAATTTTGGATGAGTCCCCATCTTTCATTCGACGGCCGGCGCTACCAGCTCAGTGCTTTCAAAGTACAATCTAATAGCTGAAGCTGTTTCTGAGCTCGTCTGGGGAAGAACTACCACTATACCTATTTCTGCCGCCAAGCATTAATGCTCGCATTGCTGTGTTCCGGTTCGAAGGGTATGGTTTCCGGTGAAGTTACAGGCACATGAGACTTTAGCTCTACGTCTCAATGTAGTAACGCGCAAGTGATATATATCTCTGATGTTGCAAGCGTACATCGCTAGGGTAACCGCTTACCATCAAGTGGGTCGTACGCTTGGTTGCCACTTTAGTGGTATTGTACTTAAAAAAAAATATAGCAATGTAAAAATAGTAATTGCTGATAAGTTTGTAGTGTTGATAGGGTCAAAAGTCAAAAATGATTTATTTCAATAAAATCACAAGGATCATTTTGAAACGTCCTAAAGCTCGGTGAATTTACGTCAGTTTCACAACCAGAATCTGGCAACAAACTCGGCTGGGTTCCTAGCTTTTTTCTGATGATCCCTCTTCATCATAAAGCTTCAGTGTGGTGCCAATCGAACTAGGTGAGTCTCATGCCAAGAATATAAGTAGGTAAGTAAAAAAGTAAAAAATTTAAGAGCCAAGTTCTTTAGCAATACACGCTATGCTTGATGAGTACACATTATTAAGTAATTCTAAATAATCGTACTATCTAATCTAATAATCGTAAATAGGTACTAAACAAAAACAAGGATACAATAGCATAGACATTGCAGTTAGTTATACTAATTTTGCTAGATGTCTGGGAGCAGAGCGGCCACATCGAGCCAAGCGTTCCTATCAGTACTAATATAATAATTTATAGTATAGTACGCTTTTTTTAGGAGATTAACTTTAAAGTTTGTTTTAAATTTTCGTATCGAAAGTTCAGCTACATTTACTGGAAGTTTATTATAAAAGCGAACAGAATTTCCCATAAAAGATCCATTTACCTTTTCTAGCTGAAACTTAGGAATGTACAGTTTGTGACGGTTCCTAGTGTTTGCTCCATGTACATCACTTTTTTTCTTAAAACTATCTCTATGTTTGTACAATATTGAATTTTGTTTGAAAATCTGCCGCTTTCCCCCAAAGAATGATACCATATGACATAACACTAAATAACTAAAATAAACAAGTCTAGCCGTGGCTTCATCCGTAAGCCATCTTATAGTACGAACTGCATATGATGTGTTTCAATTTGATGCCCCCACTGCATTTTAGCATCAATGTTAAGACCCAAGAACATAGTGAACTCTACCAGACTAAGGACCTCTCCACTAATTTTAATGTTGGTTGGGTTTTGAATGACGTGTGAATGGGTGTGTCAAATAACATTTTTTTTTAAGATACGACCTCATTTTGAAAACCAAAAACTAATCAATTATTATGAAACTTTATGTGAATGGTTCTGTAATTGAGTCACAAATTACAATGCAAGTTTAACTAACATGATCGGAACTCTTCCGGAAATAAATGCCTGCAGCAAATTTTAATGGCTTTACGTGCTGAAAATAGCAAACGAACTGTGAACTAAAAAGCTCGTGTTATTTATCAAGTCAAATTGACTAATTAGTTCTCAAAGTGCTATTTTTGTAAAATATAAAAAAGATATTCATATAGGTAGGTAAGTTTATTTAGGCGAGACGTAACTAGTTTCAAGCTATAAAGTTCTTATTAATTTAGTTCCAGAACCCGTAACAGATATAACTTACTGTTGTCAAGTAGTTTTGCGTATAATTTGACCAGAAATTTCCATGAAACTAATGCAATGTGTCAGATAATATCAGTTGGTGCTGGGTATTACCTATATCTAACTAAATATATCACAGGCATTTAGTATCATTAGTAGCTTAGAGCTTTGTCATAATTTCTAACATTTTAATTTAGGACTGTATTCAATAAAACATTTCAAAACAAGTCACAAAAACCGATGACTTTTAATTAAAAGTGGAAACACTGTTTATAAAAAATACTTACTATAAAAAAAATATATGAAAAAAGCTTAGCTCGACGAAGTTGTCAAGCTTAGCTTTTTTCACACACAAGTGTGTTGACTTTCGCAAATGATTTTTGTTGATAAACACGTCACGATTTCTCTTCTGCAAGGGGCAACAAAAACACCTAAACAGTTAAAACAAATATTAGTTTTAAACAGGAAAACAGAACAACATGCGACACAAAGCAAAACAAAGCTCGTATCGATCGTGGCCGTTTATAAATTAAAGCATTCCTCAAACAGCAGCAGTGTAGTGTCGACGTGAATGAATAAAGGGAAAGAATGTTTTCGGGAACATAACATTAGAATAATCTTCTAATTTGTTACTAGTTCTTGCTGTGGTTTCTCTATTGACAGTTATGATGCATATTATGAAACCCTATGGGGACATAGAATAAAGTAGCATTTTGTTATTCTCGCATCATCGTGTAAAATTTACCTCCGTTCGTTCAGCGTGGCTGTAAACAAAATACAATTTTAGCATTTATAATATTAGTGTGAGATTAACTAGATATTCCTGAAAATGTTCTATTAATATTTTCAGATTAATTCGTGTTCCAGATAGAAGTAGGTGTGCCTCTATTTGATTACCTCTGCACCGTTTATGGGCAGACGGTGCAAATCGAATGACGCGCAGAGGCCGGCAGCGCCATTTCCGGATCAAATATGGCTGCGTTCGATTTCCGGAATTGTCTCCCGTTCAAACATTTTAAGGTATCTAGCACATCTGGCGGATGGTCTGCTACGGTTACTTTTCTACAACAAAGGCTAGTCTGCTGTCGTGATGTAAAACACTAGAAAATCGAATGGTTAAAATTTAGAGTATAATATACTTATTCTAGAATAGTATTCCATAAATTTGCTTAAACGTGAATCTAAACTCATTCTAGTCTATATTCTAGACTAACTGGCTAACTGAGGTTAGTACTCCAATGCTTCGTTCTAGAATTCGGACCTGAGTTACCTATTTTGCTTTCAAGATTGCATCTAGTAGTTCGACTGCCTCATTATTGGTGCTCCATTGCATTAATTTTATCAATTACTTTTTATTACTATATTAAGTTAAATTGCATTGACAACTTAAAATCGGATTACAATTCATCCGCTTGACGATCTGAACCATATGGAGCTTACGGTTTACATTGGAACGTTTATTTTCATCAGACCAATGGCCCTCCGAGATCTCCGGATTACTGACCATTGTCGATAGCGTTGGTGAATAAATCAAATTAATCTGTTCAAATATTTGGATAGAGAGGTGGTGGCGGAAACATATTATTGCTCAAACGAAGTTGTCTATAATAGAGAATATAATAGAGAATATAATCTAAGTAATATTTAGGTACATCATATTTACATTACCATTAATTGGAAGCCAATTAAAGACTAGGTATAATTGACCAGTGTGGAAATAAAAATAAATTAAAATTTCATTTCGATAATGTACGTAAGTTTGTTGTAATCATAACATAGACAAATTTTAATACGTTGTAGAAGAGTTGAAGATCGCCTAAGTCGATACAATGTCTCGGGGTGAAAAGCGCAGTGCAGTGCCACGCAAACACTTAAAAACTTTAAGCTTTGGGTGGCACTGCATCTCGCATCTGTAATAGTCAGGTGTGGTGCTTAACATTAGGTGGGCGCGTTGATTGTCTTAACACATGCTGACATTAAAAAAAAAACAGTGCGCTTGCTTTGGAGAGTCCTATGGACTACTATAGAACAGGTTGATAATGATGATGATACAAACAGATAAACTGTGAAACTTTACACAATACACACAAAAGATAAACCAAAAGTTAATTTTCGTGCGTGAGTCGAGCGGTCTCTGGAGGCGAATTAGCATGTTAATTCCAAGTTTAGAGGGCAGGCGAGAACCCAATATTCATAACTGTCAGACAAACGAGAATAATGTACTTTCATTTATTATACACGCCATTGAAGTAGGGACAAAATTACTTCTAAGTTCACATACTGTGGCTGCCAACTCCCAATTAAAAACCTTTAGTGCCGTACATTGTGGAAAAATGGTCTTAGTATCCGGCGCCGGCGCCCGGCGCGTGCCGAACCGTTAACCAGTTATACCTACTCATAAGTAGTTATAACTGGCACATGTACATGAAACACTATGGAGCTGTGTTCAGGAAGCAGTCGATACAACGATTTGTCACGCGGTCAGCGCGGTGACAGACGTCGACCATCACGATGCGGTTGTTTATGTTTTTTTTTTACATTTCCGTAGATAGAAGAAAATAAGAACTCAAATATTTATGAAAAGCCATTACTTAGGGTGAGTTGCACCATCCAACGTTAACGTCAAATTATTCCATCGTCATAATTGTTGAATTGTAAAACGTTAGATGGTGCAACTTACCCTTAATGCCTAAAATGTTATGCCTAGTCTACATTATCAATCAACAAAAAGATTTAATTAACAACTTAAGTTCACCATCGGATTACGTTTCGTTGTTTGTAGGTAGGTCGGATATTTAGGCATGACCATTTTTTGTTCCAATTCATGTTCTAACATTACGGCACTAAGTTGAAATTTCAGTGGACCCATCTTTGTATTGGTTCCTTTTTAGAGTCTGTAACAGAATGCTACGCTGTGTAAGTAATGTTGCCAACTCAGCATATATTTAGTTTTTCTCAAAAGTTTTTTTCCAAAACGGAGTTCGATTTTTAGTAGGTATTGTTCTTGTCTTATCGTTGTTTGTAGATATTATTAAACTTAATAACTGAACATTCTTATGTTCAAAGTACCTAGGTCAGGTTGTATTGCACTTTTTAGTAAGTATGTCAGTCCGTAGGTCAGTGGCCAACTCTGGTGACGGAGTTGATATGCCGATGCCGCCCAGAGTAAGGCTAAGCTGACTTAGCCTTAACTTTTAAAAAGCCAGGACCGACTGCTTAACGTTACTCTCCACAGAACTATATTAAAATAGAATGAGTGTAAAGTACAAATACGCGAAATGTTACACGCTCTGTTTCGATACAAATCGACGAACTCTTTCATTCTACTTAAATATAGTTCTGTGGTACCCACCGAAGCACGGCAGCGCTCTGTTGAAATTGCTGCCACATTGGTCTAAATAATCTCATCCTCAAAGTTTAGTTTTTTTTTTAATCTACAAAAATGTTAGCATAATTGAAGTCTTAAGTCGGCAAGAGTTAGATACTACGTAGTGTAGTATTCGTAGTAGATGTAGTAGCACTCGCTTTCATTGGACCACGGTCGCGTCGCCGCGCGCCGCCCGCCCAGTGATCAATGAATGTCTACAACTAGACTACCTACCTACTTTCACGCTGAACGTATTTTGAAACGATTTTACTTTTAGACTAACGTAAACATTAAACCAGACTGTTCATTGATAAAATTTTGCTATCAATGAGTTTCCTGACTGTTTTAAAGACCGGTGATGAGTATTCATTGCATCTGACCAAGATTTTCTTATTCATAAAAAAAAAAATATTGCGTCTTTGCTAAGTATTGTCTTTCCTTGTCGTTTGAACAAAGACAATGGCAAATTTGGAATATGTTTAATATCATAATCATACCATAAACATCATCATTGATGAATTATGATTATGTAAAAGGTTGGTGTTTATCGCGTTTTTTTCGTATTTCAATGATTTTGCTTTACGCTAATAGACAAAGATAATTTTACCATTGCGTTATCAATTATCATTATCTTCTACTTAAATTTTTACTATAAATGAACTAAAAGTTCACATACGCTACAAAGGCACAAACAAATTGTACGTCGTATACCTATAGCATTACACATGGCAGGTCTAGTCTAGCTTCCAGCTCCATTCATATGCAAAATAAAAAACCACAGTGTCGCTACGAACGCTTTTTCCTGTGTTCCTAGCTTTCCTATTTTCTTGCAGCCTTGTTTATTTCGGAGCAACAAAGAGACAAAGAACACGAGTTCGTAATAATTTGCAACGCAGAAATTTAACACAGTAGATATATTTAGTTCAGTTCTACTACCTACTGAGAGAGAGCAAGGCACCTATTTGTAACTTCCGACGCTAAGTCATGAAAGAACAGGAAAAAATGCCAGCACAAAATATTTCATAGTTTGTGCTTTACTTTGGTATAAGTACCTACAAAACCTTAACTCATTGCTTCGATTTTAGCACTAAATATTCTAAACACAAGCACTCAGTACAAATAACATCATGACAATATACAATTTTACAAAACTTAGAGACATTATGAGGAGTCCTTGGTAGCACCAGGTAAATTATGAATATTTAAAACTCTCAAGTTCTAACCCTTTTAACGGCTTTCGAAGAGACCTGTAAATTAAACTTGCTGAGATATCTATATGTATAGAACCAACCCTTTGCATTAAAAATGATAAAACCGACGTCGTTCCTTTTTTCACAAAAAAAAATACTTATGAACGATGGCCGAACGCATCTTGTGTTATTAAGTTTACCAAGAAACTATGGGCTTCATGGTAAACGACCTATTTCTGTTGTTTCATTTCAAAGGAAACCGGAAGTTTCTGCTTTTGGATCGTTGTTTAACTCTTGATCATCATTTAACATAAAGACTTGGCTATGTCATGATAAACTATTGGGAGGCGTTGCTTTTAGTATTCACCATCACAAGGACCAATTTATGGCGTAAACTGGCTACAAAAAGCATAGTAGCACGACAAACGTCGCGTGCGTGGTGTCTACATACCTTGCATTTTAAAATTAATCAAGCCGCAGTTACCTGCCAGTTGCCACCCTTTTAAAGACTGCGGTAAACGGTCGTCGACCCCGGATATTTAGGACAGTAATGTTTATAACTGAAGGAAATGGGGCAAGGGTCGCTTCATCAATTTTGTAATTACACTTTGTAGTCGTGTCGCGTTCAGGTGTTGATGTTGATGTCAATTTCAAGGGTTGACGGTTGACGGCAACAAGTGGATTGAGGGAGGTAATTAAGTTGATAAAACGAATGAAGGATTAAGTGGCGAGGCTTTTCGGACATTGGGCATTACGCTGTTCAGTTTTGAAAATAGCAGTGAATTTAATAATTGTTGAAAAATAAGCGATAAATTTATGGGGCTGTTTTCTATTTTCATAACGGCTGAAATTAAGTTACCAAGTATTTTTACTCTGTGGCTGCACACCTAGACGCTGACTTAAGAAACTTATTTATTCTATCTACACGCATTATCAAAACAAACCTTTCTTGAAGAGCCACTTCGTTCCCATTGCTCACGTTCTCCGTAATTTTCATTTTGTACTTTCAAAGTTCCAACGCTAAAGTTCCATGTTTTCACAACCACTTGCACAGACACACAAGCTTTCAAAAGTAAAGACCGGGAGAGTTATAGAGCGGTCTTTGTGGTTTTAAAAAAATGTGTCTTTTCTATTCGGTCTGCGTCGCAAGCGCAGTGCCGCAGTGCCCCGCTACGGGACCCCAGAGCATCAACTGATCTAACTCGGTGATACCCCTCACTGGATTGCAGCAATCAGCAATTTCGTGCTATTATTACATGGGGGCGTGGCAGGAGATGATCTCTCCAGCGAATTGCTAAATAGCCGGTAGATAAGTGGTAACAAGCTGGCCTGTCGGATGCTAAGCCAATCTCTAGGATACTTATGCAATAACAGATCGTTGTCTGACATTAAACCGGGAAAAGTTTGAAGAGCTATCAATCGAGCATTATTCTCTACAATCTGTGCCTAGCACCAATGATACTTTTATGTTTGGCCTTTGACTGATGGTAAAAGAATCAGTGTATAGGCATATTAAAATCTTCGATTTCGAAATAGGCATATTTATTATGAAAGAAAATTAACCGAAACATATTATAAAACATTGAATTCATTTATAACAATGGCAAAGTGACGTTTCGACTGAATAAAAATCGACCGATTCAGCCCAAATGACACTTTCAATTTTAATAAAATTGATTTATTTACTGATATTTCGGCCACCATCGAAATACTGCAGCTGTTTTGTACCACCACCACCACCACCATGACAGCCTTCTAAAGTTCCCACTGCTGGGACACTGGCCTACTCTCAAGCGAGAGCGATTGGGTCTTAATCCACCACGCGGACCCAATGCGGATTGGTGGATGTTACATGTCTTTCGAATTTTTAGTTCTTGGACATGCCGGTTTCCTCACGATGTTTTCCTTCACCGTATGAGCACTGGCATTGCTGTTTTGTTTTTTACAGTCACAGAAAAAAGGTAATACTTATAAGAAATAAGTATTGTAGGATAAGTCACAGCGCCATTATATTTTAAAATGATTTCTAACAATAATACAGCTTCAGTTTTTTTTTATTTTTACAGTGGGGGGCTTATTGGCAATCTGGTCTGCTGATCAATCACGTGATGGCCACGCGCAGAGGCACGGCTGATATCACTAAAGGACGGAGGGGTCGCAGGAGACTAGCGGAAGTCACCGATCACCACCGGGACTTCTGAATAGGTACAAAACAAGCCTAGTAATATACAGATAGTTTGGTGGTGCAAAGACAAACCAATAAGCTTCAAGGACCTCGTACATCATCATTATCATGAGAATGATGATGATGAGGTGAAGTAGTTAAGTAGATACCTTTATGTTGTGAATGGTTTTTATACTATAAAATTACAGTAGAAGGCGTACCGTACCGATTATAGTAGAGACTTAGTAAAAAAGATGCATCAGTTTTCCCGGAAAATTTTAATTATCAGATTTTGTCAACTCATTTGTTATTAATTAATCTACATAAAATTGTTTTAACACCTCTAGATACATATTATCGGGCGCTCGTTTGTAATGGTTTTTAAAATATAAAACTAGTACATGTACGTACGAGTGCCATTTTGTAAAAGAAAAAACTATAATTTCTACATTGATTGTATCGTTCTGTGTGTCGATCGATAGCTTTTGTGTTGGATTACTTTGTTAGAAGCCGAATCATTAGGTAATGGCTTGCGAATCAGAGACACACAAATAATTGGAATCTAGTTTCAAGAAACAACGCAATCACAATTAGAACAGTTGCTTCTCTGTCGTAAATGTTTAACGAAGGGTTCGCCACAATAGCAATTTCGAATCGGCATAACAATAGACTCTACCTTCCTTGTGGCATTCTAGCAACGGTCTTCAGAAGTCAATTGTGCCCATCTATTGTAGGAGGAGGGTTATAATACAATAGATACTAGTGTGTTGAATGGCAACTCATCATAGCGACATCGTAGCTGTCAATAGGCTTTAAGCAGATCGCCTAATATGGTAGAAAATACTTATGGTAGAGAATACCATATAGAAAATACTTTATTGGACACCACATTCAAATTTTGTTAATAACAATCTCGTTTATGCTAATAGGTTAAATGGGCGGTATTATCGGCTACTTAGCGATCTCTACCAAACGTATCGATAAGTAGTAAGTAGCGATCTCTACCACGTGATGTGACTAAAACGGTTGTCAGTGCAATGTGTTCTTTAAATGAAAATATAATAAAAATAGCCACATTACTAGGCATTATTCTATATACAGCGAACCACCTTACAGCGGTGTCGCAGGATCAATATTAGTGGTGGTCACACAACTAAACTGGGTTGGTGAAGTGGATAATTGTGTGTAAACCATGTGGTCCGTTGGATGTGCCAACAGGGAAATGTGTTTGACTGTAGGTTTTGTTAACATTTTTCTTGTAAAAAGCTTAAAACTCATATCACCTATGAAGACTCATAATTGCTTAGATACTAACTACTAAATAGACAGTTTGTATAACCATGGTGGTTGATGGTGGAGTTGGTCCGACCGCAGTGCCGGGATATTCTGCCTTAAAGCAGTAGTATGCAAACATTACTAGTGCTTTGGTTTGAAGGGCAGAGATATTACTGGAAGAGTGCGATTTTACAACTACGTCTCGGGGTATTCTTATTCATTACTAGCAGTCCGTCCCAGCTTCGCGCGGGTGCAATGAAACCTCACCCGTGCAAAGCCGGAGTGAGTTGCTAGTAATAAATATAGCCTATGTTACTCAGGGATAATGTAGCATTATAATGGAAAAAGGATTTTTAAAATCGAACCAGTAGTTTTTGAGTTTATTCGTAACAAACAAAAATACAAATCTTTCCTCTTTAAAGTTAGCATTCGCTTGTGTTGCGAAACTTCACAAAGTTCCGCATAAATCGCTTCATTGAATGAACGCTGGAAAAGGATGTCATTATTGCTGCATGCGGCTGTTTACATAATTCATCCCACAAGTATGCTTACTTCCTTCCCCAGTCATGCATCCTTATAAAGAGTAAAGTGTTTTACCGTGTTACACCATACACCACGGGTAGGTGTATGCGGCCTAATTTGCGTAAGTAATATATCTTAAATGTATATAATCAAATCGAGATTAATGTTCTCGATAAACATTCAAACTAAATTTTGACAATGATGTCAGTTGATTGGGTTAACTGAAAACTCGCCCTAACTCTGACTGAAATCTGGATATAGCTGAATATCAGGAAAACCCAGCGGAAGATACAGAATCTTATATATGTAGATGTTTGTTATAAAATTCGAGTAATGCCATCTCGTTCCGCTATCTTATCTTAAGTGCTTTCATAGGTAGGTAAAGGAAGGGTAAAACCAACTTTTTTTTTCGTGGGGTTGTATAAAGAGAGTAACAGATCTTTTCTACTCTTATATCATTTGTAATTCACCAAATAGTAAAACGTTGTTTGCTTGATATGTTGTCATGCTTCGCCGAGTACCCAGATTAAACTAACTAACTACCTAGGAACCTACGCAAACTGTTTGACTTCCATAGTGTTCCTTACTTTTGACGGTTCGTGGCGTTTCGTTCGTTGAGAATAGATGGTCAGTTAGTCGCGTACAGATTGCCAATAACGCCTGCACCTTGGGCCTGATATACTATAATGCCTAATTGCGCCATTGTCCGGCTGAGCTGCCTAATTTGCTAATGTAAAAGCGCTCTTACCTGCATTGTAATAGTCCCACAGTTTCGTCTAGAATTCCTGAACAAGTGAACGTGAGCGCATAATACCACTTATAACACAACGCTTAAATTTTTTGTAGCTTTTACAAAGCGTTGATCCCCGCACGTATACCTACTACAACTTTAACTCCTGGGAAACATTGTACAGTTAAGGAAAAAATGCCTTGCCTCGTAAATTTAGTCTGGTTTCGCGCACAAACGGCGGGTAATATAACTGTTTGATAGATTGTACTATTTGTACCTCTTTACGTAAGTACAAGCTTTCTGTTAGGTAATAATATAACAGCAGCCGTTTGACGGCTAGTTAGTGGCAACCATGGATTTCTATACACTTATTTATAGGCAACCGACCGATAACACGGTTGGCAATCATGGTAGGTATATTTGTAACTTATGATTTGTTTATCATAGATTCAACTGACTGCGTGGATTCTAACGTTGTGGCTCTGCTGGGTTACTGACCAGCAGAGCCACCACGTTAGAATCCGATCATTTATATCTTAAAAGAATGTACGTTAGACGTACATAGTGTACGTATGCCGTTTATTGCTGTACGTTCGTCAGGTGCTGAGAAAATCGACTTCGCTAGTGGCTCTGCTAGGAAGGATGCTTCCCAGCAGAGCCACCTTGGATTATGTATTTAGGAAAGATAAATGATACTGTGCCTAAGCAAAAACTGTTGTACGTATTGTGTTTAGTATGTACGTGTTGAAAAATATCATTATTATGCAGTGGTTTTATTTGTATAACTGATTTAAACTATACAAACATTTTCTACTTTCAGTATAAATTTCGTATATTTGTCTGTTTATTTCAAAGTTATTTCATGAGTTTCAAATCTATTTATAAACGAAGGAAACCCGAAATTGCACCTGTTTCTGAAGCAGCTTTTAAAGAAGCCCAAAAAAAGTAAAATAAAGATAATTAAAGATGGCAAAAGCCATATGGCTGCCACAGCTACCGTCGAGATCAGCGAATTTTGTCCAAGGAAAGGACTTAAACTAGGGTCACTGGCATCTTTAATGTGTATTTTAAATTATGTGCTCTGAATAAACAATGTTTTATTTAATTTGATTCACTTTTAGTTTACAACGCGAACACTTACCCAACATGCGTTCACTTACCCCATAATGGTGCAAACATTTCCCCGCGAGTCAGGGCAAATGTACGCATTCCGGTTTATCGGCATAAAACGCATTTATTTGTTAGTGCGTGACTCATAGTAAGGTTTCAAAGTGAAAAGTACGTACACTTGACCCGAATGAATCAATAAATACCAATTACCTTATACGTCCTGTTTTTATACGACGACCGATGTGACGCAGCGGGCACAAGTCCGCCTGCGACGCAGAGGTTGCGGGTTCGATTCGCGCCTCGGGTCAAATGTTTGTACCTACGATCTACAAATATTTGTCCCGGGTGTTCTGGGTATTTTCTATTTATAATAAAAAATATCTATCTATGTATTGTATTAATTATATATCAGTCATCTAGCACCCATAAACACAGCTCTGTTTAACAGCAGCTTACCTTGGGGCTAGATGATGCTGTGTGGATTGTCCAGCATTATTTATTTATTTATAAATAATAAATTGTGAACCTTTTAAAGCCAAGAAAAAGCGCTTGGTATGTATTTGTCCCCGACTGTAGTGTAGCTAACAAGCCGAGTAGTCGACGCACGTCTAGTCTAGGGTTCTTTAGGTACAATACCTGCCAGACATACAGCGGAGCCGGCTTAGTGACGAAGAAGTGTAATTCCCCTGCACTAATTTGACGCAGTCTAGAATGTAGATTACACGATATGAAAAAAATATTGAGACGTTATAAGACAATTCCATTGGTTGACTTACACATCCCACCCTAATACCGAATATGACAGGAACGAAAACAACAACAGCTTCTGGATACAACATTGTAATCCAATTTTCACAAGATTCGATTTACAAAATCTGTTTTTCACTCCATTAGCAGCATAAAATGAATCTTGCGCACTCAGAGTAATCATTAGGAAGCTACAACACTAAATAGGGTGTCAGAAATGAAATCATGCTATTTTTAAGTTTTATATTTCAATTGCTTACTTACCTTTGATTATTTACTCATTTTGAAATAGATTCATATTATATAGTATAACCATTTATAAACTGTAGTACCTAATAGACTTATCTCTTACTGGTACTACAATTTCAAAATGATCATATTGATTTTAATAATAAAATTATTCTTACTGACTATTAATTTTATCACGTAGACCGACCAATTTAAAAACTTTTACAAATGTTCGCGGTGTTTGAGGTTCTCAATAGCCTTACGCTAAACTTCTAAACTTCTTTACTCATGTATAGGTACATTTAATACTTATAGCTTATTGATTGATTTACTCCAAACGGTCTTACAATTAATAATACGTAGTTAGGTGATCATACCTGTCATTTCGTCCATTTCCATAGAGATGAATCAGAATTATTGCTCTAATCCTGTGCCCTATTTTCTCACGAACACGCGACAAGTCAAGACGTATGTCATAGCGCACACATGCTAGTAATTTATCAATCTGACTATTATCTAATCTGTGGCAAGGAGCACCATGTGTTGTGTGAGCTACCTCTATCCAAATGTCAATTAGAGAGGGGATGGCTAAGTCACGGTACCCTAATAAATTTATTTTATACTTTACTAGCGACCTGCCCCGGCTTCGCACGGGTGCTTAAGCTACATATAAACCTTCTTCTTGAATCACTCTATCTATTAAAACCGCATCAAAATCCGTTGCGTTATTTTAAAGATCTGAGCAAACATAGGGAGCGGAAGCGACTTTATTTTGGCTCTTTAGAAAACTCATCCCGCTCGAACTTATCCCACGGGATCAGTGGATCAGGGAGCATTTTCTAAATTACGCTAATTAAAATTATCGCAGTCCTTTGTATTTAAATTCATTAGAAAAGGACAGCAACAATTTTAGTTAGTTTAGTTTAGAAAATGTTACAAAAGAATCGACCAATAATAAAGAAGAGTTGTTTAGATTAGTCAGAAGAAGTTTTTAGCTCTACCATCCTATTGGATACAACTATTACTTTTAAGTTTTTTTATTTTAGTGTTAATATCTAAAACAGCCCATCCTAACTGAATTATTTTCAAAAAAAGGGGTTCTGCCTACAATCAAGAACCGCAAACAACCAACAACCAAGATACAAAAAAAAATTAACCTAAATAAAAACTAAAGGAACTAAATAAATTAGATTAGACCTTTGGTTTTGTGAGGTTTTATTTAAATTACAAACCCACCTACTGCATTGTGATTTCATTAGGACCTCACGAACAACCTCATAGAAATCCAATTTACAATCTCGATCTCACCCTCATTTCACACTCAGATAAATGTCAGCACTCGTATTTTTTATCGCGGGTCTAATTGTTTGTTTACATTTAGAGCGGTCTTGTAAAACCGAAGATGAGAAGCTTTTAGATAAAAGAAATAAAACGAATGAAAAACTGCTTTAATATTTTATTACCGGTTGTTCTCGTATTAATGTATCTTTTACTACTTAGCTTCTACTTAGGCTTCTTTTGTGTGGAAATAGCACAGATAGGTTTTTTGTCACAGTTTAAACCGTCTGAAATAGACTTATAGGCCAATGATGAGGTTTTTTGTATCAATCCAGATGGAATCCAGGACCATTATCCATTTATACTTACTTATAAGTTTCCAGTTTCATCTAAATCGGTTCACCTGTGTTACGACGTGATTGAGTAACAAACATCCAAACTTTTGCATTTATGTTATACTAGCTGTTGCCCGCGACTTTGTTCGCATGGAACTCGGGAATTATAGGTACTTTTTTCTGGGATCAAAAATGCCTATGTCCTATTCCCGGTCATTACCAGCTATGTTTCATATATGGTGATGGTAAATTTCAGCCAAACCGGTTCAGTGTTTGTCACGTTATAGAAGAAAGAACGTCCAAACATCCTAACTTTTGTATTTATTAATTAATATTAATAAATACAAGAGTGACTAAATTTCAACGCATCTATAATATTAGTGTGAACAAATTCTATTATAAATATTGTTAAACAAATAAAAGGCTAAAGAAAATTGTGAAACTAAGGTTTATTGAACCAATGTGTCGCAGTATGGTGCGGTAGTACAAACAAAAAGCAGAAGTAAATTAGTGTTGCCATCTGTTTATGTTCTGTACTGAACATAAGTTGGGGCGGGCAAAGCGCTCCAACACCAGCAAATTATACATAGGTAGTTAAATACTAACAAATATTACTTGAAGAGCAAACTAAATATAATAAGACTTATTTTATTACATAGCTGTTATTCTGTATCATTATCTACAGGTAGAGGACATAATTTTGTATAGGACCTTAGATATACTTTGTTTTTATGCCCCATTTTAACTTCAGCAACTCGGACTCTACCATCCGGTCCTGGAATAGTTTTTACAATACGCCCCATGGGCCAGTTCAAAGGTGAAATATCTTTTTGTTTTACAATAACTAAATCTCCCTCCCTGAGATTTTTACTACTATTTTTCCATTTAGGTCTATTTTGAAGAGAGGTGAGATAATCTTTGGACCAAAGGTTCCAAAAATCTTGCTTTAATCTAGTACACAGGTCCCAAAACTTGAGCCTATTTACCTTTACCTTTGTGAGATCTAACTCTGGATAACTGGTCAGTGAGGAACCAATAAGAAAGTGACCTGGTGTTAAATAATTTAGGTCTGAAATATCACTACTCATGGGTAGTAGCGGTCTTGAATTTAAAATTGACTCTATTTGGATCAGTACAGTATTAAATTCTTCAAATGTTAAAGATACATTGCCAACTACCCTCCTAATATGATGTTTGGCACTTTTGACACCAGCTTCCCATAGCCCGCCAAATTCAGGAGAATAACTGGGAATATATTTGAACTTTATAAGATTTGTAGAGCAAAAGTTTTCAACATCATCAACATTGGATTTTGAGGAATGTAAATCATACAATTCTTTTAGCTTATTGGAAGCTCCTTTAAAAGTTTGTGCATTGTCACAATAAATGAAAGATGGCAATCCTCTCCTACCTATAAACCGCTGAAGACATGCCAAGAATGCTGCCGTAGTCATGTCACTTACTAGCTCTAGGTGGATTGCTTTCGTAGCAAAACAAACAAAGAGTGCTACATAGCTCTTTTTAATTATTGGCTTTCTGATACGTGCAACTTTAATGTCAAATGGACCACAAAAATCAATTCCGGTTATTTGGAAGACTCTACTCATTGATATTCTATGTGAAGGTAAATCACCCATCAATTGTTTTGCAGCAACTGCTTTAAGTCGGAAACATTTAATACATTTGTGCACTACTTTTTTAACTTCTCTGATGCCATTTAATAGCCAGAATTTTTGAGAAAGAGAACTTAATACTAATTTTGCACCGGCATGCAAAAGTCTTAAATGTTCCCTTTTGATAATTAAATCTGTAATGTGGTTAGACTTTGGAAGGATGATTGGGTGCTTTTTATTGTAGGATAAATTAGGTGCATTTTGCAGACGACCACCTACTCTTAGTATAGTATGACTGTCTAAGAAGGGGTGCAAACTACCCATATAAGATTTAAGTTCACTTCCTTTCTCTAACAAATCTATTTCATTTGTAAATGCCTTATGCTGAACGTGTCTTATAATAGCTAAATTAGAAGACTCTAGCTCTTGTGGCGATAATGAACCAATTAATTTATCATTGGAATTTAGACAATTATGTTTAAATCGTAGGAATAGAGCAATAACTCTTTGAAGTTTGTTATAGTCTGAGTATTTCTCAAATATATCATTGGATATTTGAGGTTTATTTTGTTGTATGTTACATACGTCATCTATTTTGGGGGGCTCCAAATGATTTGAAGCTGAAGCAGCAATATTGTGCTGGAATGTTTTCTGATAAGGCAGATGGACCAAACCACCATAGCTGGTTGTCCTGTAATTTTTGTGGGGAAATACCCCTGGATAGAAGATCAGCAGGGTTATTAACTCCTCTGACATGTGACCAAGTAAAATCTTTGGATAAAATTTTAATATCTCTTACTCGATTGGAGACATAGACTCCTTTTAAAGTATTAGAGTTTAGCCAGGCTAAGACCACCTGAGAGTCAGTGTATAAAATTACTTTTATTCCTGGATATCTATCTTTTAGAGTTTTATGAACTCTAGAAGCAAGTTCTGCAAGAAGAAGAGCGCCATTGAGCTCTAGATTCGGAATGGTAAGTTTTCTGTTAAGAGGGGCGACACGGGACCTAGAGCACAACAAATTGACTCTGATTTGTCCATCATTGGACACAACTCTAAGGTAGAGACAACCACCGATGGAATTTAAAGACGCATCTGAGTACCCTACAAGTTCTACAGTCTCTATATTTTCAAGAGTAACATTAACAACGGCTCTAGGTATCTGAAGTATACCCATGTCTTTTAAATTCTTTAAAAACTCTTTCCAGCTGTTATTTAAATTACTGGGTAATGTAGAGTCCCAATCTACTTTTGCTTTCCATATTTCTTGCATCAGTAATTTTGCTTTTACTACAATGGGTCCAATAAGACCAAGTGGATCAAAAATTTTTCCAATAAAACTTAGAACTTCTCTTTTAGTTTTAAGATGATCATAGTCATTGACCATAGGACATGAAAATAGCAATTTATCAGCCATTATATCATATTTCAAGCCTAATGTTTTAATAATATTGTCTTTATTGAGATCAATTTGTTCAAAATATTTGATATTGTCAGGTAAATCATTGAGAGAGTCTGGAGAATTCGAACACCATTTGTGTAAATTGAAGCTACCTAATTTCATTAACTCTACCAGTTGCAATTTTAACTCCTGGAGATGCTCTACAGTGTCTGCACCGACTATTACATCATCAATATAGGTATTAAGCTTAAGAGCCTCCGCAGCCAATGGATACTTATCCTGATAGCGATGAGAAAGCTCTATGAGACATCTTGTACTTAAAAAAGTAGAAGCCTTAAGACCATAAGTTATTGTTTGTAGCTGTAAGCAAACAATGGGTTTGCTGGGATGGTCTCTCCATAGTATATTTTGCAATGGTCTGAAATTTTCATTGATAGAGCACATCCTGAACATTTTCTCTACATCACACATAAGTGTATATTGGTAAGTGCGGAAGAGTGTCAGAATGTTAAATAGGTCGTTTTGAACTATAGGTCCATTTAGCATAACGTCATTTACAGAAAGACCATTTTTTGACTTCATATTACCTCCAAAAACAACTCTTAATTTTGTTGTTTTGCTACTTTCATTTAAAACCGCGTGGTGTGCTAAAAAATACACCGGGTCGTTTGCAACATCATACTGACCTACGTCAACCTCCCTGGCATGCCCTAGCTTTACATACTCATCAATGAAATTTTTATATTTTTGAAAATAATCTGGATTTGTCTCAAATTTCTTTTCAAGTGAATGAAATCTTTGCAGCGCGATTGAAAACGAATCGCCAATGTTTAATTCATCTAATGGAACTTTTAATGGAATGTCTACTGAAAAGTGATTATTTTCTAATTTTACAGAGTCTTTAAAACATTGCTCAGCTTTGCTAAACTCTACATTTTTAATACTTGATTCTTCAGGCATTTTCTCTGAGAGCCAGAAGTTTTTCATGATGTTTTCAAGACTATCATTATCTTTTTCATGAATGACAAAATTTGTGACCAAATCCACATCTGACGTGTAACTCACTTGTTCACGTTCTTTTCCAAAAGCGCCCGTTACAACGTGGCCAAATAATGTGTTTTGCAGAACAAGACCGTTCTCTAATTTTATAATTCCATCTATTATCACTTTAGAATAAAATTGAACCCCTAATAGCAGGGCAATTTCTGACGGCTTATTAAACTCGTCATCAGCAAGCTGAACATTTTCAGGAAGTTTACATTTGTTTACATTGAAATAATTTTGTGGCAAGTTGGAAGTTATAGTATCTACAATGTGACATTTTACTGACAATTTTACATCTTGTATAGAGGATTGCAACACTATGTTAGCACATTCATTAACTTTGTTTGGTTTATTACCTAAACCTATAATATTAGAATCTTGAGCCATAGGGATCAAGTTCAATTTGTTTACAAGTGAGCGCTTAACAATACTAACTTGACTGCCACAATCAAGAAGAGCTTTCACATGAATTTCTTGACCAATTTTGTCAATGAGTTTTACCTTCATCGTAGGTAACAAAATGTTTGAGTCATTTGTTGATAAATTTGAGTGCATAGTAATGACCTCATCTTTTGGCTTGTCCTCATGCAAGAGTGTGTTGTGGCTTTCCTTACAAACCTGACATTTGAAAGAATATTTGCATTTGTCAGAATGACTTCTTAGACATGTTGTGCACAACTTATTATCAGCAACAAACTTTATACGCTGTGAAGCTGGAGCAAGTTTGAACTTGGGACATGAGTAAATTGGATGATCATTACTACAAAATGGACATGTTCGTTTTGAATTTGTTTTGGTTGCAATATTGGAAACCTTGTTATTATTATTATTATTATTGGATTTTGACTTACCTTCATAGCAGGTATTCTTCAAAGGAGAACTGTCCTCCAAAGCTATAGCTCTTCGCTCTAAAAAGGACAAAAATTCTTCCAATGTGGGTAAATTATCTGGAGACGACCTGTCAAGATGGTATGCCCGATTAGTATAGCTATCGAGTTTCCGTGATAATATAGATATCAACAGCATGTCCCACGTCTCAACAGGTTGCTCAAGATTTTTTAAAGCATAAATTTGTTGCCGTACATCAGAAATAAAAGTTCTGATACTTGCCGCAGTACCCTTTTGCATTTGAGGTATGTCCAAAAGATGATTAATATGGTTCGAAATGATTCTAGATTCATTGTCATACCGTTTTTCTAGCAATTTTATGGCTTCAGGGTAAGATTCATTGACAAGTGGCAAGTTTATTATTACTGCTAAGGCATCCGCTGACAAATATTTGCGGAGGTAAAATAACTTTTGAACATTTGATAATGATTGATTTTTATCAATGACAGCATTAAATAAGTCCATAAAAGGCTTAAATTGAGCAAAATCTTTTCCATCAAAGCTTGAAAGTTCTATGCTAGGCAGTTTGCAAGTTGAAATGGAATGCCTTTCTGAGTCTACTCTTGTTTTTAATTGTCTTAATGCTGCATTAATTTTCCCTAAAACAGAAAAGTATTTGTCTTCAACAACACCTACTACTTCTGTGTCTTTGTCATCTAAGTTTAAAATGTCTAAGTGTACACTCTCATAACTTTTTAGCGTACTAATAAGCTTCTCCTTTCTCGCCTCTAAAGTGTCTATAGTGGACGAAGCTACATTGATGGGATCACTAATAAAGTTTTCAAGACGTGTGAAAGTGGACTTACACTGGCTGCGCTGTGCTCGAAGTCTTTTGAGCTCCAATTCCGACATTGTAAACGCAACCGTATTTCACCACTTATTATCTACGCTTAGCCGCACTTATTTAGATTATGAACCGCACTTTTGCCGAAAGCCGCACTCTTATATTGCTAAAACTTCCTAATTTTGGCGCAAACTTAGACGAAACCAAGTCTAAAGATGAAACGAAAATGTTTGTTTACGTTTTGGTGGGAATCAACTGATCTTCTTCTTCTTCGATCAATCAATCCAATCAATGTTTTGATTGATCTGGTTGACAGTGACACCGATTCTGACGTTTGACGTATCCGAACAAGTTGCTCCTCCGGTTGCAATTTTTTGCCAAGTAGTACCAACCGACCAAACAACCCGACCAGTCTCCGGTCTCGGTCTTCTCGCCTCTGGTGACGTCAGTTTGTCTATGGGAGAAAAATTTTCGAAGCACCGTGTTTTCTGGAATGTTGTATGCTGATGATTTTCTTCTCGAATTTATAGCAATCCGATGAATTTCACCAACTGAATCGACGATATAGCGTCGACATAGGCTTCCCGCAACTCGCCACAACGCGAATATGCGAGAAAAACAGAGTATTTTACTCTTCCCGGCGCCGACTTGTAATGGCGCGGCTCCAACGACCCGATATTGCAAGCCGCCGAAAACCACAATTTAGTGAACGCACAACGAAGAAAACACTTTATCCACAAGCCGTGACTCGTATTAACACTTGAAGGACCACTATTAGCCTGTTAAACAAATAAAAGGCTAAAGAAAATTGTGAAACTAAGGTTTATTGAACCAATGTGTCGCAGTATGGTGCGGTAGTACAAACAAAAAGCAGAAGTAAATTAGTGTTGCCATCTGTTTATGTTCTGTACTGAACAATATAGTAACATGATGTTAAGAAAAGTTAAAAAGCAAATTTTCAGTTGACAACATTTTTCAATAAAGGATACCTAACTAAGTAAGATACATAACTAAGATTTTCTTTCGCCTTAAAATAAAATCAGAACGGAACCACGCGGTTCGAGTCCGCTGAATACTCAACAAATTATTATTAAGTAAAACCGCGGAAAAATGTGGCTTTTTTTAATTACCAAACGTTTGTTTAGGAAATTAAACACTCACTCAATGTATTAATGTTTTGCTTCTGTTTAACGGCAGCTGAAAGCCCTTTATTTCAGCATTTTCTGCTAACCAAATGAATAGCGGCGAGCACAGGGAAAGTGCAAACAACTAACACAAAGATTGTTAATTTGGTACGCGTTCGCCAAAATCCTTTATTATGACATAGGGCAGGTAAAAAGTTTAAATTGTGAACTTCAGGATAATTATGAAAAACGTCTGCAGGTGGTGTTGAAATAAGCAGCGTGAGGAACTACAATGCTTGGGCAACAGTTGCTCGAGGAAAGGCTCGTGAGCGCTCTGATTTAGTCATATTTTTATAACTCTATAAAGCTTGTTATTTTTGCTCGGACAATCTATATTTTCTTTGTTTTCCTATGTACCTAAATATAGTTTATAATTACGTAGAGACTTATATTTTACCCTTGGGAAAAATACCTTAGTCATTTATCCCTCATATAATTACATATTAAACCCCCAAAGTTTGCTTTATTTTATTTTTTATTTATTTGGGTAAACAAACAGTAACACAATAGTCGTAATAACAGTAACGCTATAGTCGATTACTATTGTGTTGCACTTGCAAATAGGGTAGTAAACCTTCACAAATGGATGGAACCTAAACCCACAGTCTAAACAAAGAAAATGCGCATAATTAGGTAAATAATAAGGAAGCAAAGTAAGTAGGTACTTACTTGTAGTCTATTGTGGCTATAATTACAAAGTAGGTAGATATTATAAAGCTTTCATTACCTACCATTATTGAATATAACCTCATTTTAATTATAAGATTCAAATAGAATGTCTTTAAATATCCTTACCGCTTAATTAAATTCTTTGCGTTCGTCGTCTTTTAATAAGACCATGAGAAATTCTGGACGAAAATGTGATTCACAAAGAGAAAGAATACTACTTATCTAAGCGTTTTTAATTTATTAGAAATAGGTACAACACTTTTAATAAACAATACCTATAGCAAATATTTACTCTTATGTATAAACATGAATGTGGAATATCTACCTACACCCTAGTTCATTACATTTTAGGTAAATAAAACGAATAAGGTAGGTACTTAATAAATAATAAGGCAAAATTCGCCAAAGCCAAATATTTTTCTGTATTTATGTTTGTAGAGCCAGAGTTAGACGAATAATACTCTAGCTAAAGATTAGCATTTGATAGCACTGTAAACATCCCATCTTCAAAGACTCATAAACTACAAAATAACAATCTTTCAAACCAATCACAAAAGAGAGCGTTTTTTTCGGCTATGAAAGAAACAAAACAAACGACTTGCTCTGCTCAAATAAAACTTTAGTGCTTCAGACAAATTGATTCTAGCTTGTGTGAAAAGTGGAGATAATAAATTGGAACAATATTGCTTCAGTACCAGTCTATAAGGTAAGGTAGACCGGTAAGTCCAGACATCGGCCCGGGCTGACAGGAAGCAATTTGTCGTAAGTCGTAAAAGTCGAAAGTGGAGGGTAGACAACCCTCCAAATATGCACGGTGTCAGTGTTCTCTTGACAAAATAATGCTCTATAAACTCGGAATGATAAAGTTTTCTGCGATTGGGCTGATTGAAGTGTTACTTATTTAAAGCATAAAATTAGTTGTGAAATAATTGATAATTAATATTTTTTCTATTAGAAGTATTTAAATAGATTTATTTTAATATCTATAATATTATAGAGTTATTTTACGCTGCGCCCAACTATTTATCTAGAAGCTGTTCCGTTTTGCTTTTTTCGCTTTTTTTTTTTGTCCACGTTAACCGTAGCTCGTATAATACGTAACAAAACTATAAGTACCTACCTACTTTCCTACTATTTTGTATTGATCTTAAAATTTAGTCAGCCTAGAGCTGTGCCCAAAAATAACATCGTAGGTACTGTTACTATTTAAGATATCCAAAAACATTTATTTAATCCGAAAGAGTAGGTACTAGGAACATTAACATAATCATTTTGTTCAAATATCTCTACCTACCCTATGTGCAGAAAGTACCTACTTACTTTATTTTTAGTTTTTAGTTGTTGCTTTGGTTTATTTAGCAAATCTTTATAAAATGTACCTAAGTAAATGGTTAGGTTGAGAGACTCGTGTAGAAATTACTGCTGCTAGTACTACTCGTAGGCTACACTGAAAACCAGAGCTACAGACAAGTTCTTAACTGTTTTTCTACTGTTTCTTAAAATAGAAGAATTTATATCATACAACCCTCAAACAGTAAGTATTACCCTTATTTAGCCACTCACAGTTATTGTTGAAAACCATTTAGATATTTTCGTAACAAAACAATGCGGCAATGTCGTGGGGCGAATAAGTTTCCGGTACATAAATTTTTACAGAGGGCGCCTCTATTGACCGCACGTACCTAGCAGAAAATGCGTGTACGCTGTGCCTACTTTCGCAGAAAATCCGACACAGAAAAAGTGCTTATTATTAGCTCATATTAGAAAATAAACTGACCTAATAGAATAAGGCCAAGGAATCTGATGTAAAGTTATTCTTGAACAGGCGAAAAGGCAAGTAATTAATCCTACATTGCGTTAAGTTGAATCCTTTGCTAATAACAAGTGAAGTGTTACCGTGTTACTGGGATTCTGCAACCGCTGGTCAATGCCTGACAACATTATATAGAACAGAAGAGCACGAGAGTGAGAGAAAGGGTGATACGTAGCATCTTATTTTATAAGGACTAAAGACACACAGATCACAGAACAGATATTAGTACTTCGAGGTAGAGACAGACGAAGAGATGTTCCTGGAAACTTACCTAAAACCCTAAAACACAGAATTATGAAAGTAACCTGTTTTACAAAACTTTCAAATTACATTATTAAATTGTAGGTAAGTTAATATTAGCAGTAGGAACATAGAAGGCTGTCATATAAGATATCAAGATCTTGTAAACTGGTGTTTTTATAAAGTTTTGCCTAGTCACTCGGTATAAATAGACGACTTCCCTATTTTAAAGCTGGGGTCCAGTATGTTTGATTTATGTAGCATGATAGTCTAACGAGAGTCGAGATATGTTATGAAAGGGGCGATGTTCAATGCTTCGAAATAATATAAACAGGACTAACGACAAAATAGTGTTCTCCGCGTGGCTATTGCATTATTATAAAAAGAACTGTTTTTAATAAAACGAAAACAAAATAAACTAAGTTAAATAGAATAGCTCCTGTGCGGAAGATTCCAACAGCTAGTTTCATATACTTAAATTTCCGGCGACTTCGTTCGCGTCGCGTGGAACTTAGGATCCGTACTTTTTCTTGATAAAAAGTAGCCTATGACCTATTCCCGTATTTTATTAAAATCCCACCCTCCCCAATAACGATGACACGGTAATGGGGACATCGGGAATACACGCCGATACCATTTTCCCACTGGTCCATTTAAAAACTGGTACCATTTTTCCATTGGTACCCTTTTTCCTACTTCAATTTTTATGTGAACTTGAACTTGATTGAATTTCGAAAAATCCTTTAGTACCTAGGTACCGTACGCACCAAGAGAAGAAGTCTGCACCAGCGGTTTAGTAAAGTTAATCTTTATTTTATTACATGACTAGCAGTCCGTCTCAGCTTCACACGGGTACAATAAAACCGCACCCGTGCGAAGCCGGGGCGGGTCGCCCCGGCTTCGCACGGGTAATAAATATACCCTATGTTACTCAGGGATAATGCAGCTTTCTAACGGTGAAAAAATTTTTGAAGTCGGACCAGTAGTTTTTGAGTTTATTCATAACAAACCTAAATACACAAATAGAAATTTTCTCTTTTTATAATATTAGTATTATTATTAGGAATCTTTGTCCTATCTTGTGCCTTGTCAAGTATTATAAGTGTATTCGCTTGTTACTGGCAACAATCAATGCCTGCCTCTAAACAGTCTAAACAGACAGCGGATAAAATTAAAAGTAAGTACAATCAAGGCATTATTAAATTTATTAAGAAGTGTTATAATTAAGATGAAAACAATAATAGGTACCTACAAGGATTCTGTTTTTAGGCGAAACTGCGGTAGGACAACTTTGTCTATATAACTATAAGTCTAGCCGATGTAGGCTTTCAAGTGTATTTAACCTGTAGTACTAATATCTGCCTGTGGTGTAATAAACAAAAATATGTAAATATTTAAATATCTCGCTGTTACTTTTGATTTATTATTCTAGCCCTTCTAAAAGTTCTGCCTGAGTAGATACAGTACAGCACGCGGTAAAGGCTCATTTTATGCTAATACCGCGGCGGCCGGCGGCATTTGTGCAATTTGAGCAGTCTGCTGTACGAAATGCAAACACCTAAAATAATGTGTAAGTATTCATATACCTCATTGTAAAGGATATCCATTAAAGTTGAAGAAAAACTAACCAATACAATCGTGTCAAAAATTGCATCACGTTTCTAAGCGAAGCCACAGGCTACAGTAGGTATTGGTTGATTTTAGACATCATCCGCTCAATTTCGGTAAATAATAGACGCATTCCATTTTTATACGATCGGGTTCGATCGAACCCACTAATACTACTATAATTACCTATGTATAGAATCAAATGGCAGAAGAGAATAAGAGAATTCTCCTACCACTCCCTTGAGCTAAATAAACATAAGGTAAACATTTTAAGGGTAAAAACCTTTAAAATAAAGAGTGCCGGACCGGACCGCAATAAAACACCTGCAATTCCTGAGCTTTCTTTCCCCTCCTTTTCCTGGCCGTAAATAACAAGACCAATCGCAACATAGCAGGGAAAATTTAATTTTTTACTTATTAAAGGAAAGTTACTGGTTTCCTTACTTCCTACATAATTACAAATTTACAAAATAACAATATTAAATGTATGATTTAAAAATGCTCGGAATTTATCCAATAAAACATTTTTGACTTTTTGACCTTTGTCAGACCACTCTCTACGGGGACTGTCTATTATATATGGGTTTAGGTTTAGGTACTCTTCGGATTTTATCACGCATTAGAATTCCGAGCATATAATGGTCTGAAATAGTTCAATCTTGGCAGCAGGAATCGTACTCGCAACCTCTCGTCTCCAACCGCCCGGTTCTCGCCTACCGCGCCACCAAAGTCTTCATTATAATTACCTACCAAAGGAATAACCGCTAGCTTTAATTTTGTTTTGCAGCAGTTTTACGATGTGACCAAAAAGCAATATAGCGTTAAACTACCTCTATACAAGCTTGAAATATGGAAACGCTACGAACGCATTATAAGAATTTCCATATTTCAAGCACTTTAGTTTTCATACTACTGATGAAACGGTATGCCTAGCTACCTAAAATGATGTACTTTAACTAATTATGTTATGCATCACGATGTACGATGTGGGATACCAGTGGTAGACTAGTGATTTAGGGCTGGTTGCGACGAAACGGCTAGCGTGAAATTACCTTCACAGCGTTTCACAATAAATAAGATAGTAGGTAGGTACCTATAACATAATAATAAACTTAACTAATAAACTTAATATTAAACTTAAGTACATAATAGATATTGCAATTCCAAACACACAATGAAAATGATAATAATAATAATAATAACCGGAAAACACAGAACAGCCAGTTTAATAATAATGAACGAAAGTTTTACCAATCTCTGACTAGTACTACACGCAATCAGTCAGCACCGACTGCTACAGCTACAAACCAGACACAACATAATGCGTTAGACCCGAATAAATTGCGACAGTTCTGGGCAAATATTTGGGAAAACCCCGCTGAGCTAAATGATGAAACCGGATGGATTCAGAACGAGCACATAAACCACTCAAACTTAACATCAATGGAATATGAAAATATACCTGTAGAAATATATCACGAAGTCTTGAAAGCAACGCATAATTGGAAGGCTCCAGGAACTGATCATATTCACAGTTATTGGTATAAAAAACTCACGTCAATACACCCATATATATACAATCATATTAACTACTTTATTAAACACCCCGACACACTCCCAGCTTACATTACAGCTGGAATTACTCATATGATCCCAAAAGATACAAATGACACATCAAATCCTGCTAAATATAGGCCTATAACATGTTTACAGACAATTTACAAAATTATAACAGCATGCTTGTCCCGTTTGATATATAGCCATATAAATACAAACCAAATACTCGCAGAGCAACAGAAGGGCTGCAGAAAGTTCAGTCAAGGATGTAAAGAACAGCTGACTATAGACGCAGTTGTTTTAAGTAAGGTACAGAGATCCAAAGATGACCTGTACACCATCTATATTGACTATAAGAAAGCGTTCGATTCCGTTCCACATTCATGGCTCTTAACACGTTAAGTGCGAAGCGAGGCCTAAATCACCCCTGATGCAACTTCCCTGTGGTGCGGCAAGCAAAAAAGTGAATTTCTCTGTCGTGCGAATGGCATAGCTTTGGTTTGGTCCAGTGTAGGAAAGAGATAAATATATATTTGAGATCACTAATGGTTCCGGACTCGGTGGTGTACCTACCTTGGTACCGGATGTCTTAGGCCTCGTGCCGCACTGAATTAATATAATTTTAATGCAGTGCGGAACGAGGCTAAAACGTCCCATATCCCCCCTGACCTCGTACCGCACTCAACGCGAGCTTCCCGCGACCAGTGTTGTGCATCACGTCGATTGGAGAGCACGTCCTTTTACAGCGGTTTTTTTTTCTTTATGGCGCCTTCAAGCACAATTTAGATTATTTAAAAAAAAATGTATCCTTTGATAGCTTTGTGTTGTTTTGCCAGGTTTTGCCCTTAAAACGATCTAATGAGATATAATTGATCAAAATCGGTCAAGTCGTTGCGTAGTTAAGACAGTTTAAAAACGTCGATATTATTTTTCCCATCACTAATCGCAGCGAAAATTTGCCCTATTTCAGTGCGTTACGAGGTATATAAGATCCCATATTTCGTTTTGCTAATAATTCCTAAACTAGCCATCAGATCCCGGGGCGACGGTGGATTAGGGTTCATCAATTCACTGTCTATATCAATAAGGACCAAAATTCTCATTTATCTTTGATTTCGCGCCAGAAAATGGATTTTAGTCTGTAAAAGGAGGTGGGGTCTAATAGACCGCGTGTCGCCCTAACGTCTGGTCACGGTACGGGCCGATTATACCTCGTGCCGCAGGAACGGAAAGTATGCAAAAATTGGTGCCGCAGCTAACGTGTTAAAAATTTTGCAAATTTACAAAATACACCCGAAACTTGTATCGTTTTTATCCCATTCTATGACTAGGTGGACAACCACACTGCATGCACTAACATCTTGTTCAGCTATAGAAACAGAGCCAATAAGAATACAGCGCGGTATCTTCCAAGGAGACGCGCTCAGTCCCTTATGGTTCTGCCTGGCATTAAACCCCTTATCTCACAAGCTAAATTCGACTAACATGGGTTATTTAATGAACTGCAGACATGACGAACAAACTGACGTCTCAGAGTATAAACTAAGTCACCTTCTTTATATGGACGACATTAAAATTTATTCCTCCAGTCAAAATGATCTAGAACATCTCATTAAGATAACAGAACAGTTTTCACATAATATTGCGATGAACTTTGGGATTGATAAATGCAAAATCAACTCTGTAAAATCCGGGCAGACTTACCAACATGCTTACGAGATGCAAAATGGAGAAACAATAGAACCGTTATCTGAAAATGAAACATATAAGTATTTAGGTTACGAACAGTCAAAGCAAATTCACTCTAAATAAATAAAAACCAAATTAACTCAGAACTTTAAACAGTTTCAATACGTGCAGAATTGTGCGAAAATTTCTCGTAGGAGGAGACCTGTCTCTGCCAGCTATAGTTAGCGCTATAGTCAGTGGGGAAGAGTCATGGCAGGCGTTTTCAACCTTCTGCGAAGTAGTACTTCTGCAGAAGGAAGCGGCGGAGAGAGAGCGAGAGAACTTCTCCACGGATTCGATCCGTCGCAGGCGACCAGGGCGTAGAAAAAGGCTCTATGCCCTTCAACACCCGCCATAACATCGGCTAGGGTGGTACCACAGGGGTGGTTTATCACCCTAAACCTAAAACACCTCGAGGTGGTGCGCGCGGTGTCACGCGCGCCCCTTATAAGACGTTGACAACAAAGTTGGGACTCTCTTGAGTCAACGCCGCGTCTGGGCCGCGGAAGTTATGAGTTCCCGCAGCCCCGGCTCTACGCGCGTGAGAAGGACACCGTGTGGTTTTAGCCGGTAGGAGTCCGGCATAACCCTTTCGTTGCCCTTGCACGAAAGGGTATCCATGAGGATTCCCACACGTAAAAAAAAAAAAAAAAAGGCCCGTGTACTTCAGATAACCCCAGTTTGAATAAAACTGAGTAGAGTAAAATCTAGAAACAAATAATAATAATAATATAAAACAACTTTATTTCAGGCAACATTAGAAAATTACAGAGACGTAAAAAACTTATTCTTATATAATGCCTGCCTAACATTATTTTATATCGTGGTTACGTGCACTAATAGTCTGTGACTATAGGCAGATTAATGCTCTTAATATTCATAAAAAGTACTGCAGCAGCAGTAGCAGCTTGTTTGGTAGGTAGGTATATTCTTTCCTTGTTTATTCATAGGTCAATGAACAAACACGATGATAGATTTGAAGGATACATTAGCTAACCGAGGTTTATAGTTAATTTATGAATAAGGCCCTAAATAAATAGCTATAGGTATGAACCGAGTATGAACTGGTACCTATGTGAAAAAATCTGTATGAAAAAAATCTATTATTGCACGACCGTTTTGAACAATACGGCCATGCAGGCATATTTTAGGATTGGAAGGCGGGGTCACTACAGCTAGATCACCCGTGCTCTGAAACTTTCTAAAACTATTATTTGGTTACAATTCATACATAACATTTCATATATACATTCATATCGATTGATCTTCACGATACGGGCTCGCCTAGTTTGAAGATCGCTGACAAGTTCTACCTCTGCTAAAATAATAACAGCTATAGACATAAGAACCTACCTACTTAAATAAATAAAATAATAAATAAATAAATAAATAATACTGGACAATCCACACAGCACCATCTAGCCCCAAGGTAAGCTGCTGTTAAACAGAGCTGTGTTTATGGGTACTAGATGACTGATATATACTTAATACAATACAATACAATACATAGATAGATATTTTTTTTATATATAGAATATACCCAGAACACCCGGGACAAATATTTGTAGATCGTACAAACATTTGACCCGAGGCGGGAATCGAACCCGCAACCTCCGCGTCGCAGGCGGACCTGCGCCCGCTACGCCACATCGGTCCACCTACTTGTTTACCTATTGTTTTCTGTGTACCTAGTTCTAAGTTTTTGGCAGCAAATAAATATTTTTCATTTTCATTTTCATTTCATCGTCTGTAACGAAAACTAAACTAACTAATTTCCATTGCTGATTTCTGAGACTGCATCTGTCTCATGGAAGGCATAATCTGCATAATCAAAATTCAAAGGACTATGGTACAGCTAGAATTTCAAACCAGCTTTTGCTAAGTTAAGATTCTGAGCTACAAAATTAAAACGAAACTATGAACTAATAATCAAGGAAATAAAGGACACTATACTTATGAACGAATAATCAGGGAAATAGTATCTAAGTAAGTATTTTTATTTGAAACATAAGTACACTTTTATAGAAGGGTAAACAACACTTTACCACGAGGAATCAATCAAAGTCAGAGATAATTTTATTGTGTTTGTTCGCTTTTTTTTTCTTTGTTTACTTGAGATTGGTCATCCTTAGTGATCAAATTCAAAAGTGACAGACGTAATATTAAGCCAGCTGTAGAGACTTGGCCAAGGGTTGGGCCAGCATGTTGGGCCAAGATTTTGGCTACCAATTTTATTGTCCCTGTTTGTTTACACACTTGGCCAATGGTTGGGCCACCATGTTGGGCCAAGATTTTGGCTACAAGTTGTCGCTGTTTATAGTGATTTAGTGATCATTTTGCATTGGTTTTTGAAACTCATTGCTTGTTCAATTCCACACCAAAGAAAATAAAAATTATTTGTGAATTTCACTCATGCGCGGCACTTCTTTATTAGAACAAACATTATTAGACGCCAATGTGTGAACACTGTTGACGGAGCGCGCCAAGATCCTTTGATGTATGCATGCATGAAAAATCGACACTATTTGGTTTGCCCGCCAACATTGGTCGCCAGCGGCCAACACGCCAAAGTAGTCACCAACATAGTCTCTACACGCTGGCCCAGTATGTTGGCCCAGCTCCTTGGCCAACCCTTGGCCAAGCGTGTACTGCCGGCATTAAAATAAAAATTCAGCACGAACGATTATGACTTACAGGAAACAAAAAATAACATAGAATAATCTATCTATAGGTTGCTATTACAGGTAGAGTACTTTAGTAAACAAGATGGGCTCCGCTGTCGTTAGCGTGATTGGATACTGTTGTGAGGACATTCGTGTGATCGAAAGACCCAAACTTTCACGTGGGGTGAGTCATTAGAACTTTCGTAAGTGGTATGCTTTTCAGCAGATCCAAGATTGCAAAATGACTGACGTCTAGGTACTGCATGACTCTTTATTGGTAGGTGGTAAATCTAAGTTTAACTCCACCTATGCTAGGTGATTTCGACACAGCGCGTACTATTAGGTACTTTGTAGTAACGTAACGTAGTGAACCCGGCAACCCGAGACACCATATTGTTTAATACGAGCATTACGAGCGCAGCTCCATATATTTGGACAAGACGATTCAGATCGAACGTCATGTCATACTACGTCACTTCAAAAAAAAAGTATTTTTTTCTATGGTATCACCATTGTTTACCTTTTCCGACTTGAATTAAAAACCAGACTATAGGTGGGATCAGCGCCTAAATCCATGTCAAAGACCTGTCTTATACGTACCTAAATAATCCGTAAAGCTTATAAAAACTCACATAAACTTTTCCTCAAAAACAATCCTCGCAGGGATATTATATCTCGTTGCCAACATAACAGGTGATTTAAACTTGTACAGATTCTCAGGAGTTTCACAGGAGCATTTAATTAATTGAAGTCTGCGTTTAACGTTAAGAAACCTGCCAAAAGTAATTAAGTTCTTGCTTAGATCGTTTAACTTTACCGCTTGGTAGATAGGTAGTACCTCCACTTTCTCTACATTTGTGTGAGGTGATAAGTACAAATTAGCAAGCGCACATTACGCTTTATAAACTGGAAACGCCTGCGACTTCATTTGCTTTTAGGGGTTGGTTTATGTTCAGAAATTCCTTTCCAAGCACCTCTACAAAATGAATCTCGATAATCATTTCATTTTGTAGATAGAGCGAGCTCTTTAATGAATATTTCAAGAATGCAGTTTATAGATAAAATAATATGGTATTATCCACAGAAATTTATCTTTCTGTGGTATTATCCATAAGACCACAATTTTCGTTCTAAAAGTTGCGAAAAACAGGAGTTCATACTGGGATATTTTTGCTAATGTAAAACCTGTCTTACAGATGGCTAGAGTCATACTTATGTTGTGATCCAAAATATTTGTAAAGTTTCGTACCAACGTACAACCAAGCCGCATATTAGTATGGAACAAAATTTCCAACAGAAATAATTTATACAAGTGTTTATATTTCTGATTGAAATTGTATGGCTCTACTTAGAGCGGCAAGCTGAGGGTGACAGCGGTAATACTCGGGGTTGTAAAAATGCACAACCTTAACAAGATAATCATCACAAAGGGCTAGATTATAGGGGCTTGTCTTGAATGTAGAGCCATCCAAAAAAAATACGATGAAAGGATACCCTAAGACCACGTATACGAGAGTCCGGATAGAATATTGATCTATTCATTCAGTCTAAATAGATATTATAAGCAAGAGGTATTCCGTTTATTTTTATTTTGGCCACACACGAACCACGACTGAAAGCTTATCGCTTCTGGAATGGCGCTGTGAAGTGAAACCGAATATAGCATAGTTTCCGCTTTGGCGACCGCGTGCGAAGCCCGAACAATGTTTGTGGGAAGTCATAGTCAATGACTTGAAATGTCGTTATACTTATAGCGGTAAAATGACGTGTTTGTAACATATTTGGAAAAACGAATGCTTTTAAATATTAGTAGGTACAGCTTTACAGTTTATCAGCCGTGTGTGACGCCCTTACTAGGTAGGTACTAGGTACAAGTTGCATCAATGAACGTAACGTGAGCATTCTGCAATGTCATAATGACTCAGCAGGCATTTCCCTTTATAAATACAGCACTCGGGAGTTACGGTATGATTAATGGACAGCGATTTGTGGGTCATCACCCCCGTGTTAATACAATCATGAATAGGGAAGACATGGGATTATAAATCAGTAGGCAAATGTGAGTGAACGTGACTATTAAACATTCTGACTTTACCAGAGTTCACCAGCCAGTTCGCTATCAAGCATTGGGCTGTCTCACGATTTTTGGCGAATCACAATACCATTGGTGGTAAGGTAGACCAGCTGGTTAGGTTATAAATCATGGATGATAGAGGCCTTTGGACGAGGCTTAATTCCGTCGCAAACTAGCTCACATTAATATCATGATTATTTTTTGCTGAAACGCATCTTGTGAATACCTACTCTACATTTTTATTTGTGCCAACAAGTATGGTTCAAACGTTCGTGTCCGAACCGAACAGGATCAAGTAGGCTTTACTGTGGCTTTATTGACATACTATACTACGTACCTATACCTACCTCACATATCTACGAGTAGGTAAGTATCATGCGAATAAATCTCAACCTTTTTTTATGTAAGTACCTACATAAAGTAAGTAGATACCTATGTATATTTATTTGAGTAAAGAGTAGGTAAGTACTTTTTATAAGTCCCTATTAAATTACTTCTTAGCGACCAAATAAACCACAGCACCAGAATAAAACGAAATGCGGGGCCATGAAAGCTGTCGAACGATCGAAACGAAACGACACAATCGTTTAGTTGAAAAGATGTTAAAATGTCGTTAAAGTGCCTCGATTTCACACTCTTTAATTTCGAAGCTGGTGGTCTATAATCGGAGTTTTATTAGGGACATCATTAAAGTCATCTGTCCAAGGGTAGTGAAACCACAGAGCTTTGAGCATGATTATTTTATTGTCGATACAATTTAGGCTACGATATCCGCCAGTCACTATAAATGCAAATGAGCGTTCGGAATTTTGGATCAAATACCTCCTGCAGGTATGTTTTGTTTTGGGCGCTCAAATTTACTTGCGTTAGTCAACTTAATCACCTGTTCTTATGTTTTTTTCTGTCGTGTGCCATGTGTTTAGTTTAGTGCCATCGAAAGGAGAAATCATATAAAATATCACCACTCGTATGTATGCCGCATCCAAAACATCTCACTATGTTACCTACTTGAATTCTAATCCAAACAACATAATTAAAATTATTATCAACTACTTACCTACCTGCTTTAGGGTGCATGCAAATGGTCAAACTACGAGTCGTAACTGTCATTACCTAAGATAGCATAAGTTTTGGTTATTTTTGTTTTTATAGTGTTAACCATCACACTAGGGGAATACTAAAGATTATAATATCCCAAAAATTATTTTGCCTCAAGCGGGATTTGAACCCGCAACCACCGCTTGATACGCGATTATTTCGCCCAAGCGAGATACGTCTCGATAGCTCAATTGGTAGAGCGCCCGCGTATCAAGCGGTGGTTGCAGGTTCAAATCCCGCTAGAGGCAAAAAATTTTTTGGGATATTATAATCTTTAGCATAAGATTTGTTGTTTGAGTTCAATGAATATCTAAAGAGTTCCCTTGTGTTCCGCGTCAATAAGTCTATTTGACAAGAGTATGAATGTTACAACATGTGGTTGCTTTGACCCCAGTGCCCGCTATGGAGAGAAAGCTTCCTTAGATCCGATTTATAACCCGTTTGACGGGTCCCGCTGGCCCACATTTTGTCTGGCATGATCTGATCTCATTGTTCACGTGCCATATTAGTTGCGGTTTGCAGACTGGTTTGCCGGTAAAATGATTGAAAGCTATGGTAGATAATTTGCAAGATATAGTTACTGAAAATTAATCCGTTTCGCTTTTTTGATTTTGATATGGATGTAAGATAAAATAAGGTTTTTCGTCCAACTGACACCTAAAGGTGTAAAAATTAATAATATAAAAAGTAACGCACATCTCCATGTTTTTAGTAGTCGGTACATTGTAGTACATTCCCAACAGTCTTCATCATCAGACCTTGAAAACCAATAATGTCCACGGTGCATCTCAAAACGTTAAGGATACTTACCTACTTAATAAAAAACAAATGGGCAATTCTGAGTTTCTCACACGCCAGATACTGTCAGTATGGTCAATATACAGCCAGTATCAGTCAAATTTGACAGGATACCGACCGTATACTGGCAGATACTGTTCGTACAAAGTATAAAAAACCTAGAATCTCCTTATAGTAACAGAATTGCTGAAACTACATCGGTGTAGCCGCAGTTTCCCGTCGGTTGGGCAGAGTATGATTAACCGTCGAATCCAATTAAACACTGTTCCGAGTTTCCATCATACGGTGGATTTATTTTAAAGCTGGAAACAGTTTCCACGTTCGCATGTCGGCAATAAAATAGTAAGTTTCGAGGTAATTAAAAAATCCTCTGCACCTTTATGAACACGGTAATATTAAGTGTTGATTTAATTGGCTGGGAACTGAAATGTTTTTCTGCCTAATCAGGGTAACATTCAGAGGTGGACAAGATAAGGCTTAACGTGGTTTTGCTAATTTGGCTTCCCATCTAAAAACTCGGCTACAATATTGGTAAGTTTAATTTACGGTTAGTCTTAGGGCCTATTTACGACCTTCGAGTAAGTGTCAAAAGGCTAATTACCGGATTAACAATAACAACTGCCCCTGTATGTCAGTCATCGTTTAGCGACCTATTGACAAACTGAAGATTGGGATTGGGTCTACAGGACCTTTAATCGAATTTCGTGAAAAAGGTCTAGCTTTACAACACTAGAACAGAATTAAAAATAAAACTGCCAAATAAAAAACTAAACGCCTTATACTAACAACATTGGATTCCTTAGGTAATCATATTTGTAGAGCAGCTGATCTGAAACTCCACGCAATAAGGTAAAATTCAAGACACTCACCATGGCACCAGCTCCTTATTCTCATCAAGTCCAGACGGCGTCGCCAATGTGTCTGAATCACCTTCCGCTCTTCCCCCAGGATGCTCCGGGATCACTCGCTCTATAGTCGTGACCTCTTCTATATCAGAGTCGATCCCTTGCGCAAAGTCCATGTAGAAAGACTCCCTCGAGTCGCTGGACCCTCGTCGCAGCTTCAGTGACAGATCGGGCGACGAGTCGTCCATCTTGGCAGATTCTTTTCAGTCCCTGTTTCTTCAGAATGGCTTTTTCACTTTCTTATGAGTCATTTTGAACGGTTAACCCTTTCCGTTGCAACTTGCAAGTAATGTATTCGCTAAACAGTCAAATCATGGGCATTAAAGTAGTTCTTTCAGAAACAAGGAAGTACCTACGAAGTACTTTTATCTTTAGTTTTATATTGCGCTTAATAAAAATAAACAAAGCTACAAATAAATACCTCTACCTATCTAATCAATTATGTCGTTCCCCAATATTTTATGAGGCAACAAAAATGCGCTCAAACACAAACAATGATCATTTATCTTGCGGAACAAAAACGTGCTCTGGCGTAAAAAGAACAATGACCTGTGAACCGTTCCTAATGTAACCTCCCTAAAATCGACACCGATTCCTCGCTTCCTGTCGACCGGACTAATAGCTTGGTGAGAACTCACAGCACACTGGAACGTAACACGTGTGGTTTTTGTACCTACCTTTAAATCCGAGAGTTGGACACATTAGGGTAAGTAGGTAAGTACTTACCTAATTAGTATCTACTACGCGCAGCAACACCGAAATTTGTATTGTACGGTTCTATTCAATTCCGTAATAGGCACCATTAATCAAAGCCCGAACCGTTCAGGATAACAAAAATGATGAATATGTATTGGCGCTCCATCTCGACCCATAATTTGGAAGTAACCAAATTATGACAGAGGTTTACGTTCCGTAGTACCTACGTTACGGACTTCCAAATAAAAACAATAAACATATAAAAGTAAGTAGCTACAGGCCAACTCGAATAAAATATAACACTTTTAGAGCGTATTTCGGATAAATTCAAGAGCATATCATAAAGTTTCCAAATAATTGTACAGTTGTAAAGGATGTTATTTATCTAATTTGTTTGATTTATATGCCGCTCCTATGTTAATATTTATACCGCGTTTACATGTTATATTAATAGTCCCTCGGGAACAACAACAATGCCCATGGATAAAGATATTCATTCGCGGCCGGCGTCTATCGTGCGATTCCTATGCCAGGCACGCATCGGCGTATTGACACGGAATAATTCAGCGGGCGGTCACTCACACAGCTCCGGTACACCGGTACTCCGGCGTGGTGTGTGTATCACTCGTGTTGCGTCGCGACACGGCACCGGCGCGACCTCTCGCGGCGAAGGTTGGCGCGCGATTGACGCGGGAACTGGAACGCACCGCGAGCGGGAAGGGCGCGGGGATGCACCCCAGGAATAGGGATCAATCCTTACACCCGGTAGTCAGATATTTGGGAAACAGTGCCATTGACATTAGTGTCTCTGGCTAAAACCGGACGGATTAGGAATGTTCACTGAGTAGCGGTGTCACATCGTCTCGTCTATGAGACCGATTTTATACAACGATTTGTTTGTGGCATTACAACGCGTCCTTATCTAGATCATTATTCAAAAATAAACTTAAGTATATAAATTGAATTTTTAAAGATGTTAGAAATGAAACGATATTTGAAACCTATAACATACCTTTATATAATTACATATTATTAAACGAATACAATTGATTTATCATAGATGATTATAACACTCATATCACAATACTTTAGTCTTTAAACAATATTTAGATTTATGAATCAAAATGTGAGGCAACAGATTATTAATACTTTCCATTTCCGCTACCATCTAAACTAAACAAAGCTGTTACATAACGATATGAAAAACAATTTGATTTGATGATGATAACGCGCCCCTAAACCTAAATATTATAACAATTGATCACTTTGATAAATGAATAATGATTTCTTAAAAACTAAACGTAATATATCAATTTAAAATGAATCCACTGATTAAATGAATAGACCTGTACTTACTAAAACTTCAGGAAAACATTATTCACGCATATTTAAAATATTATGTGAGATATCAAAATGGGTAGACATCTGGCGTCAAAAAAGGCAATGAATTTCCTGAAATTCTATAACCCTTTTTACTGTAAGTACATTCAATTATAATTACATGCATAATCATCACCTTTTAGTCCTATAAAAAGTAAAATATTTTTCTTTGTCTGTCCATTAGATATTATTGCTTCGCAAAGCGGTCATATTTTTACAGTTCTTTATTATTATAATGTAACAAATCACACAACAAATATATTTTATGTAACTATAGTGCATCTATTTTCTTTTACTGTTCACAAACATATTATTTTATATTTTTTGTGTACACTAACAATAATGATAAAAATCTGAATAAAAATACTATTTTTGTTACTATTTAGGTGTATAAGATTTTACTAAATGTATCGCTACGATGTCTAGATTTAAATACAGTTATTGTTATTGCTCAACATTGTTTAAAATTATATTATATTGGTGTCGATTCTGATGTAGCATTTTCTAAAATCTTACAACAGAATCGACACCATTATGTACTATAAAAGGTTATAATATTAATATATCTTTTAGCATACCTACCTATTTCATTTCATTGGCATGCAGTGGAGGGAAATTCTGCTAATAAAATGACAGCCTACAGTTACATTGTAAATTTTTGACACTTTCACCATATAATCCATTTTAAAATTCGAGCTTCAAAAAAAAAAGGAAAGAACTAGCTTAGCTATCATTTTAATACAAGACATTTCCCTCTGAATTTTATTTTAAGCATACTTGACACTTTATTCATTGATCGTGAAAAATACCCTTACATAACACTCTACTCGTATGTGTAACCATTTATATAAGCATTATAACTATTTTAGGTATATAGCTAAATTGGACTTAGGATATGTTGTCATTTTTGTTTGTTGCATGAATGGCAGAGCAGATTGTACTTGATCAAGCGTTTTTATATGACAAGTAATTGGAATTGGAGAGTTAGGTTAGGTCCCTTAGGTTAGGTCCCTAGGCTTTTTCAAAGTTGTAAAGCCATGACGGAGGCCTTCGGGCGGCCAGAGTTGACCACTGACCCATACGAACTTACCCACTATAAAATTGGCCTGGTTTTACAAAATCGATTATATGGATTCCTCATGCATCAGAATAAATGTAATACTTAGCGGGTTTAAAAATAATGATTCTAAAAACGAAACCGGACATACTTAATTCTTAATACCATTGAAAAAAATTAAAGAACACTGGTCAAATTGTTTACTTTAAAGTGATGACAATTTTCGGTCTCGTTTTCTAAATGAAAGTATAGCTTTTTAGCACCCTGTATACATAAATATAAATATTATAAATGTCATTACATTTATATTATTTATTTTTTGGACATAACACTAGTATAAACTAGTCTTTGAATTGTAGTTAAAAGGTATGTTTATTACAACTTTAGTTAGTTAGTACTCGTTCGTAGTAAACTCGTAATCAATGCAAACAATTTTTAAAATGCTACCAGTTTAAACTAAGTAAATACCTGTTTGATTTAAGATTTTAAATCAAACAAGCGCCAATAAGTATTTAGCATTGGATCTATAGATAAAGGGCTTCCTCTTTGCAGTATAAAAATAGCTATTTTATTAGTCAAGTTAATTATGTACTTAACAAGAAAAATATTTTTTAAGCAGTAGGTATTATTTGCTTTTTGTTATTTATAAATGCTATAACAGCTAGCTTAAAAATATGCACAGTGCAAGGTCGCATAGCGTATAAATTTTGTTTAATTTCTAAAGTGAACCTTGTGATTTTAATGAATAAAAAAAATAATTAGAATTTGAATTAAAGCAGGACCAAGATAACCAATGAAACAAAGGAACTTAGGCAATTATGGGCATAATTATTTCATACGCTGTAACAAGTAGTAACAACTGTGGAACCAGACCTTTGCTGTTTGTAAACATTTATCCAACACACTTGCTCCATTTGAGTCCGCCACAAGACATAGCTCCGATCACATAGACAGCCAGCGCAGCTACCAATGCTATGATCACGTACATTTTGATGTTTTTCCAGTAAAGTGATCGCTGCAGCGTTCTTGAAGTCGCGCGGTAGGAAACAGACTGGAAACAACGAAAATCAAGTTGTTGAAAACAGAAAAAAGTATAGAAAGAAAATACCGCCGCGGTTTTGCTCGGGTGTTAAATCTCGGCCATCGAAACAGCTAACTTCAAGATAGGCGAGTTCCGGCGGCAGTAGGTACTATAGTTAGAATTAAAAATTAGGGTATAATGCTCCCAGTCCAGGCTTTGCCTTTTTCGAGTTTCATCCAAATCTGTTCGTTGGGGCGGCGTGATTGAGCATCTAACTATATGGGTATATGCACAGAACTGATCGTAGTTCTGTGGGCCTATAGGAATTCGATTGCATGGGACAACGTTTAGTTTGTAGTAATATTTATAATAATTCATAGGATACTTTTGAGAAATTAGCTTTTATAAGTACTTCTGTTCTGTGTGATACAACCTACTTAATCTTGGCACTGAGTTATTTTCTATTATTTGCCAGCAGTTCAAATCCTTGGCTAAAAACTTGTCATTTTTTTCCTCTTATATAAGCAAGGTTAATGTAACTCCACGTCAATTATAATATTGTCATTCATATGCATCACCTACATTATATTCCATTTTCATCTTGATTATCATACACACATTATTTATAAGTAGGCACGCAAATCAAGGTATTTAAAGACTAAGTTACCTTTCCTCAGATTAGATGACGAATTATGAGAATTTGTAATTATGAGACGTACAAATATTGTAAAATCTACAACAAACGTTTTTTAATCATGATTTTATCGTAGCTTTAGTACGAGGTGAGGATTGAAGTACATAAATAAAGCACTGAAGAAAGAGTACTTAATAAAAAAAAAATTAAGCTTGAAAAACCACCGTCTAACCGTAGCCCAAATGTTTCGCGTGTATTTTGTAGGTTATATAGGTACATACTATAGATTGGTAACACTTTCAGTAAATAAGTCTGCTTTACAAAGGCTAAAAAAAACCAAATAACTTATTCTGTTCTGTGTAATTTGCATGTCAATATATGAACAGCCGATTAAATGTTACAATGCGTTGAACGTAATAATTTACGAATTTAAATTACATTGCTGCCTGCAGTTTATAGTTCTGTTTTCAGAGAATTTGTTTTAAAAAAAGGTTAAATGATAAATGGACTCGGTGGATGGTGAAGGCTCAAGATCGGTCGTCATGGCGCTATTTATAGGTCTATGCAGCAGTGGACGTTTATGAAATTATTATTAATTTTATTTAATTTTATTTTATAAATTTTAGGGAAACTAAATAAATACAATATATAAATTACGAGTAAGTATATAAATAAATGAAACTTAGACCAACCAAGGTCATTTAAATAAGTTGATAATGATATTGATGAAAACCCGATGCTTTATCTGGTTGTGCCGCGAAAGGTGTGTTTAGTTTCCCGAATGGGGATCATGTACCTACCTGAATGTTTGTAGTTTTTTTTGCCGGCATATTATTTTATTTAGCAGGTTAGTACTTACACTGGTTGCTAGATTATCTGCTTTGTTGACGAGTAGCTCTAGTTTCTCGCCCCGCATCGCCATACTATCTGTAAAACGAATGGATTCACATTAGGTAGGTATTGAAGGATTCTTTTAAAATCTCACAGGATAACAAGGACTTTTAAATGACTTTGCAAGATAATAAAATTGAAACTATAGTGGTTAGAAATCCCTCGGTATATCGGGTATCGGTGGCTCAGGTATTCGCGTCGAGCAACGCGATCGCGGGCTGTGCTCATGAAGAGCTTCTTTAATAGCTTCAGCATAAATGACGAAAACAAAAACATGTGGTAAAAATAACCAAAAAATATGAAAAACTCTAATAGCTTGCCTTTTAAATATAGGTCTTCATTTAAAAGTACTCATATTGTTTCACATTATTAGCTTTTCCCATGGCTTCGCTATTTCAGTTCAGAACATTCGCTCTGAACTTATTTCAACATTATTAGTTCAGTAGGTCTAAAATAATTTCATTAAACTTTGAATAGATATTATTTATTTCAAGTTTTATCGATACATAGATAGATTGCACCTTGACGCGGTTGAGTACCAGCCAAACAAACATCTGAATTTTATTTATTAAGGTATTATTAGTAAGCAGAATTAGAGAGCTAGAATACGATGAAATTGGATATCGGATGTAAGGTACTGAACCGTAGAAGTATAATCATAATAATGATGGATTGTTGCGAGCTATCTCTACATAGGTACCTACCTAGTAGTTATAAACCTAAATCGCTTCCGCCGTCTGTCTTTCTTTCTGTATGTATGCTTAAATCTTCTAAACTACGCAACGAATACTAAAACGGTTTTCATCAATAGATAGTGATTCAATTCAAGGGGAAAGTTTGTTTGTAACGTATATTACACGAACGAAGCCGCGGGCAACAGCTGTGTTTAATGGTTTACGAATCAGGGCCACAGTTCGCTAATATACAACACTAGGTACTTAATCATAACATAATGCGGTCACCCAAGCGACATCGTTTGACTTTTGTTCCGAAAAAAATAGTGCCTAAATACACAATAATAAAAGACGAATGGACTGTTAATAACTATTTTTAAATAAAATATAATTAAAGTAATTTTTTTGGGCACTTTCGTGCTTGTTACTTTGCTTGTTATATTAAACCAACAATGGGCAATAACCTTCTTAGGATCTTACAGCAATAAAAAATAACTTAAACTACCTACTGATAGGAATAACAATCTAGCATTTAGAAACTCGAGAACCTTGTATATTAGTTAGTAGTTGTAATGTTCAAGGTAATGTAATTTAGACTCAAATGTATGGGCTAGGACTCAAAAATATGTTTTGGAACATCTTTACACTACTTTACATTATAATAGTATTGCTTCCCGCTGTAATTATTTTATAACAAAGGCCTCCAGTACCAATAAGTGTGAGTTCTTTAGAATTCTCACAAGTTGCATGCATTTATAGCATACCAAGTATACCTGAATTTGATTGTCTAGTGCTATATGGTTTTTAATATCTACTAGGACAATCCTAGTACTATTACAAGAATGTTGATTGTAGCCTACCTTATTGATGCTTGCAAAGGTATTACTAAGTATGTTGCCACTCTGTGGTTTTCTATAATTTTACAAGCAACCACACTCTTTAAACTGAAACACAGCAATGCAAAGATTACTGCCTGACGGCAGAAATAGGCAGGTGGCACTTGCCTGGATAAGGACAAGCTTTATCACTAACAACTCTACTACCCTACAATAATATCATTAGAATCTATAAAATTATTTACTAAAAAAATATAGTCTAAATTCTTTGATAGAAACATTCTACTTTCCTGTTTTTATAAATATGATAAAGTTCATAAATCGAGTGTGAATAACCCATTCTAGTAAATTAATATAATGAGTGACGCACAAACAAAGGTAGTTCACTGAATTGTTAGTGTAGCTCTGCTCATTCCAGATAAGTGTGTAGATAAGCCTGTTTATTTTAATCAGTAACAGAAAGTTACTAATTAATTGATTGAATACATTTCAAATGTATGTTTGTTTTTAATTTACATTTTGGGAAACTGAGCATTTTCGAGTAGATATCTAGCTACTACCTGCAACTGCATTGTAACTAGAAAAAATCTTTGTACACCTAGCAACAGATGTTCATGAAAAATAATAATAGAGCTTCTTGCTGTTGTTATTTGTAAGTAAGTATACAAAGTTACAGTAATAAACTTAGGGTTCCACAGATATTATTTAAGATTTAAATAAATCGAATATTCATAAACTTTAGACACTGACCATACTACTTAATCTACTGTCAAAGTATTGGAACGTTTTATCCAAGATTTAAAGTTTAGATTTTTTTTTTTCCTTTAAAACAGCTGTGTAAATGAATTTACTATTTTGCCTACTATCACTAAAATTTACCATCTTTTCATCTTACGCTAATAAAGAATTTATTTGAAAAGTTATTGTGCCTCCTGAGGCTGAGCCTCACTGCCCGGCCTTTATGTTGCAAAGAGGCCTTACAAAAAGCCAAGACTAACTCCTTAATGTGCCCTCCAAAGCACAGAAGCATTCAGTTGAAATTGCCACCACCCATCCAAACAACTATGAGAAACAGTAAATAACTTTGTAGATCTAAATCCATGTTTCTTAGCCAGCTACCTCACAAGGTAATTAAGTGAAAAGTCAACTAAGTTTAGTAAACTACTTAGGTGCTAAACTGTGAAAACACTATAGAATTGTTTTACAACAATTCTATAGCTTACGCTTACCAATATTTTTAACCATAATATCCTTTAGTTCATCCAGTTCTCCATGAACCCTTGATATGGTCTCAAGGTCTCGAGAGTCACTGTAATGTTTCATTTCCATAGCAAGCACTCGGGAAAATTCTCCATTCATGGCATAGGGGATGGCTGTTTGTGCTGTATCACCAAAGGCTGCTTTAAATCTTCTTTTCATCTCATTAAGAAACAGGAATGCTCGCGAACGTTGGAATTTCTAGAAACAGTGACTTTAAAATAAAATAGAACAACACACAACAGATTGAATCGAAGAAAAGATGAATAAACTATGTGAGTCAGTTTGGTACAATACGTATTTTAATGGTATTGGTATATACTTACATCATCAGTAATGCAGAAATAAACCAACTTGTCTTCTGCTATGTAGTGGAACAGATAATTGCCATGGGAGTAAGTTAGCTTGTCGTCATGGGGTGGAATTTTGGACAATATTTGTTCGGTCACTTCAGTAAAGTTACCGGCGCATGTTGCATATTTAGCTAAAACAACCGTGCCTCTGGATACTACGCTGAACAAAATAGGCATTTTGTGTAAGTATCTTGATGATTCACAATAACAATGAAAGTAAGAACGTTGAAACAGTACGTTCACGAGAAACGGAGTTTCTACGCACAATGTGTAAACATTAACACTTTCAAAATGCCAGCACCCGTAGTTATTTGTGAATAATTATTGTGATTTTGAGGCTGTATTTTTAAGAATTTCACGTTTAACTACTACGCCTCGAGAAAACTAACAAATCTTCGTGTGAATCCGTGCAGCAGCCATGCAGACAGATATCAAATAATTTTTTTTTAATCCATGATTTGACTTGACGGTCACTTTCTAAACTAATGTCAAGTCAAAACGCGTAATTAATAATGTTGCCACACACAGTGTTTTACAGTACATAGACGAACTTTATACTGTACTGTAATCTCAATACTATATTTTCCGCGATTAGTAAATCAAGAATTCAAAAATTTAGAGTATGCGACAAAACCTCAATTTTTTTAATTACAAATCTTAAACAAAACTTTAGTGGGCACGAATAGTGATGCCCGCTCTGTGACGCAGCTTTCCAAAAATCACACGAGGCGTTCGAATGCGGCACTTGGATGGATCTGCCGCCAGCCGGCGCGACCGGCGCGACGACGCCGCCGCGCCACCCCGGCCACCGCGCGTCGCGCCGCCCGCCCGGGTGCAATTTTCGCAATTTGTGTACGGTTCAGATACATTTTGGAATGCCACGTTTTATTAACCGTCTTCTTTCAAACTGCGCATGTGGCGTTGTAAGGATGTGAATCAATGAAGTGATTTAATTATTTAGATCATTAGATTAACTGACGGAAGTGGGGCAGATTGATACACCAAAATTAAAAGTTTCATAAAAGTCTATACATAATATTTTTCATCAATTTTACTTTATTCGTTCAGCTAATTATTTAAATATTAATTGTTTAAAATTATTTAAGTTATCAAAGAAAATAAATAATTGACGTTTACTAGAAAATACTAAAAAAATACTTTGATACACCACGTGGGGCATTTTTATACAGGTGAAAAATCTATGAAAATGGTCAAATTAAAACACTTATTTTTTTATAACTTGAGACGAAAACACTCATTGATTCTACTTGTTTAATGTGATGAGATCATAATCAGCCTTAGAATATAGGTAACTTTGCTTATAAGTCACTCATGTAATTATAATTACAAGTCTTAATCACAGTCAATCTCGAACAATCAATAAATCAAACTATCAAACTTAATATTATTTGAAAAAGCAATATAATACTTTTTGGTTTTTTTATTGCACATTATAATGCACTCAAATTAATAGAAAAAGTATACCTAGGTACATCTTTGACCTACATAGATGAGGTTCGAGTTGTGCCTTTCGTAAAATTTGGTGTAGGCAGGTGTAAAACAATATCTCTAAAATCAACACTTGCATTTAAGATTTTTCAGACAAAATGTTATTAAAAAAAATTAGGTAAGTTCATGTATATAGTATAGTTCATAAGTTTTTGTGAGGAACATATTTCTTGAATATTGCACACTAATAATCTTCTAATAATGCTTACATATTTAAAGAATCTTTGCCTTCATTAGTAATTTTTCGTAAAAATGTGGTATCCGGCTAATGTAAGTAGGTAGGTACCAGGTACCTACCACCACGAAACAGATAAGTTATTGAGGATAAACAAAAAAATAACACTAAGGATACTCTAAGCCAAAAACAGATGTAGGTAATGTAGGTTTAAAATTTGTATTATTACAATTCGTTTACGTTTGTACATAATGGTAGGTAATATTTATTCAACACACTTGCTCCAATTGAGTCCGCCACAGGACATGGCTCCGATCACATAAACAGTCAGCGCAGCTACCAATGCTATGATAACGTATAATTTGATGTTTTTCCAATATAGTGATCGTTGTAGAGTTCTTGATGACGATTGGAAATAAACAGACTGAAATAAAAAATTCTCATGCAAAACTCGTAGGAAGAGACATTACTGAGTATAAGCTTGCAAATAACTATTAAAAAATATGAAGCAACACACTACGTCATAATAAGCCAGTAAAAAGGCATCTTAGCTACCCTCCGAATTAACTGCACTTACATTAGTTACTAGAACATCAGCTTTGTCGACGAGTAGCTCCAGTTTCTCTCCTCGGAATACCATATTATCTAGAAAAGAAACCATTTCAATTTTAGATTTCGTCGAAGTTTTTACCTTATATACCGTACCGTAGTATAATAATAAACATTTTTGTTTATTATGTACTTAGAACAATTGTTTTAAATTATTGCTTAGAAAATAGCCCAGACGATCATCAGTTTACCTAACCTTTTTTTTTTAACCTAACAAGTATTCCACACGCAGGCCTATCGGCACTATTATAAATAAATAATGCTGGACAATCCACACAGCATCATCTAGCCCCAAGGTAAGCAGAGCTTTTGTTATGGGTACTAGAAGACTGATAGTTATATTTAATACAATGCAATAGGTACATAGATAAATAATAGATTTAAGTATAATAATACCCAGAACACCCGGAACAAATATTTGCAGATCGTACAAAATAAAATTGTGCTTTCTTAAAGGTCTTTGATTATTAGTGTGCAATATACCTACATCCAAAAAAAATATACATGTTCTTTTTTTTAACATTTTTTTCTGAAAAATCTCGAGTAAATCGATTACGTTTTTCTGGCCAATTATAAATTATCCTTGTTGGAAATCGCGTAATAATTAAATGTTCGAGCACGTGCGCTGTGACTATAATTTTGCTTCTCCCAGGTGAAGAACCTACCTATATAGGTGAAAGCTTTACTGAAGCGCGACCCGGATCTAATTAATTTAACGCGAGGTAGTCGAAACATGGTCACACAAGTCTGGTGTGGGAGAAACATTCTAATTCCGATTGGTCAGTACTTGCTGTACCTACCTATGTTTTTAACCATGATATTTTTCAGTTCATTCAGCTCTCCACAAGCCCTTGAAATGATCTCTAGGTCTCTAGAGTCATTGTAATGTTTCATTTCGGTTTTAAGCACTTCAATAAACTCTTTGGTCACTGTTTGTGCTGTATTTGCAAAGCTTCTTTTTATCTCATTGAGAAACAAGAATGCTCGTGAACGTTGGAATTTCTGAAAACAATATTACTTTATATTATGTATAGGTACCTATGGTGTAGAAATAACAAAGTAGGTTAGTATGCAGGTGTATCTATTCAATTCAATTCTTGGTTAGGTGGCCTTTGTGGGGATGACCACAATTTCGCCAATGTCACGTTGCAAGTTCCTTGAAATGAAATGAAATGAAATGAAATTCGGTTTATTTGACAAACGTAGAAAGAAAACACAAAAAAAATATAAAACAAGAGACTTCAGTAATAAAAAGAAAAGAAAAAAGGTAGGTAAGTAGGTACATAGGTTAGACAACATGACATTTTTTAAGCAAGATTACCTACTAACTGGTGGACTGTGCCCTACTGTGCCAATTAGTTTACTTCTTTGCACGACGATAAGAAGTCGGGTGAGAGAGTGATCGGTGTGAAAGATGTCGATCAGTAAAATTTTGAGCCAACATAGTGGTCTAAGTATTTGAATTAAGTACCTATAGCAAGTATTACCTACCTAAAGTAAATAGGTAGGTACTCACATCGTCAGTGATGCAAAAATAAACCAAATTATTTTCCGCAATGTAGTGGAATAGATAATTGTTATGAGAATAAGTCAGCTTGTCGTCAAGGGGCGGAATTTTAGACAATATTTGTTTTGTCACTTCAGTGAAGTTACCGTCGCATGTCGCATATTCAGCTAAAACAACCGTGCCTCTGGATACTACGCTGAATAAAATGGGCATTTTTATATGTTTAATATATATCTGATGATTCACATAAAATATTAGGAAAGTTGGAAGTTAATAGATAATAAGAGTTTATGTACTTAAGTATATTTTGTATTAACGACGTTAATTAAGTAGGCAGGTAGAGGTACCTACTCAAAATTATATAAATTTTGGAAAGGGCAATAATGGAATAGGAGCTTTATTTTAGTTTAATAATAATAATCACAAACAAACGACGCGTTTTCTTATTCGGATCCACTACAACACAACACTGAAGTTCACTGAACGAACACTTAACATTTATATTATACGGCTACTAGTGTTGCCGGTTTCTGAGGAATTACCCAAATTACAAGGAATTTCAAACTATTTGGGTAATTTTTAGGGAGAGCATTGATGCGGGGAAACCGTGGGGATTTTAGGTAGGTACCGCGTATTTTTACTTGGACTTTAAATAGGGATTGTATCCAGGCCCGATAACTTTACACTAAAAAACTCCAGAACCTCGATTTTTTTTTCTGACTCAGTGTTTTTTTTTCTGAGGCAGGCATCCTATTGGTTGTTACTCGAGTCCACTCGTTACTCGCTAGCTCATCTAGAGTCGCAAGCGACTAACGAGTTCCTAAAAAACTTAGAATCAGGGTTCAGTCATTAGTTGTGTAAATTTTTGCGCTGGCAAAGCTACGTAGTACTAATTTCATGCTTCGTACGAAGTACGACCCATACATAGGAACATACATAGGAATAGTACGCTACAATACTATAATAGATTCATCTCTTCATTGAAATGATTAAACTAAATAACATTCACTGCCAATCCATCTAAATTAAAAAAAGTTCATTAAGTTGATACCATCAACTATACTCTGGTTTTTAATTCAAGTCCAAAAAGGTAAACAATGGTGATACCATAGAAAATAAATATTTTCTTTTTGATAGGGAAATATGCTACGCTAAATTACTGAGTAAGAATTTTTTATTCTTGCCATGACATGTAAAACTTATTAAAAAAGATGGTCTAAGCAGTTTTGTTCAGTTATTAATGTTTGATAAGTAAATATTAAAAAAAACAATATTTTTTTGGGTAAATATTTCATGGTATTTGTCACATTCTGGGGTACGGTAAGGTTTTGCAGTGCTTTTACACATTTAATTCATTTTCATTCGTTTATCGAATGTGCTTGTCGGAAGGTTTCTTGCTGTGTTTTCTTGTCCTGTTCACGTTTTGTCCAGTTTGTTCTATGGGGTTAGTATAGGTAGAGATAGATTTAGACTAAAAGTAAGCTATTCATTGAGATGCAGATGAAAATATTTTCATAGAATAAATATCTTTTTACATCAAGTTTTTAGTTCCGAGCCAAATGACAGTTCTTGTCATTTTTCTTTCTTCCGGTAACCATGGTGATGAGTAAGCGCTAAAGAAGTTTCGCTTTGTTGGTAGACAGGTAGTAGGTATATCTTCTTCTTTGATCCAAAGGTTTTGCTTTTCTGAGATACATAAAATTGACATTTGACAATGACATTTGTTTGTATACCTTTTTGGACTTGATTTAAAAACCAGAGAGTGTGGTAGTAGTGTGCCTGTACGATTTAGTTAAATATACGAAACGTTCTCATTATTTCTTTTTTTTAAATAATGTTAGAAACTTTTATAATCAAGAAGTAGAACATAAAAAGAGAAAATATTGGCTAAGTTAGTGTTGGTTTTAATGATTGTAAGTACCTACCTACGTTTTAGATTAATTTATAAAGTGTAGGTATTACAGTTTTTTTAGAAATAAGTACCTACCTACTACTATTTTATGGCTTTTGTATCACCGGCACTGTTTTCATCGTACCTAAATCCAACCCTGTTGGTTACACATGCCATCTGGCTGAGTTGAAACTAATTCTAAAGGGTTGGAGTAAAACAACAAACAAAATCAATAAATAAGTAGGAACATGTCATGTTGATCATTAGTATTCTATTATATTGTGACTTTTCGAGAATAACACTTTTTTTATGTGGTAGGTAGGTACCTAACCTAAGTATAAAAATATGTTTTCGTAAAGTGGCAACCAAGCGTAGGGTCCACTTGATGGTAAGCGGTGACCGTAGCCTATGTACACTTGCAATGTGCTGAGATGTATATCCAAAATATCATTTGCCTGTAATTTTACCGGAAACCATACCATAGATTTAAAAATTGAAATTGACTTACCATAGGTAGGTACCTAATTTAAAAAAAAATCTTAGTCAAAATAATCATCAATGTCAATATCAGGATTCAAAATATCATTACCAAACGGAGTCAAGTCTATTTGATCTAGAATTAAATTTTCACACATCTCTTCCAGGTCTGTTTCACCAACTAATATAGCCCCATGCAATCGTCCATCTTTTAAAACAAACTTAATGTATTCAAGGTTAGGTGTGGTCCGCAACAAAATTTCATAATCAGTACCTAAACCTTGTCCATTATACTTTCCCAGCAATATTACTCTGTACCCAAAAAGGGTAGTGCAATGTGTAAAAAGTTCAAAACAAAAGTCTTGTAATACTTCTTGGTCTGTGATTCTTGCATGCATGGCTTTGGCTGCCATACCAGCCATCTGTCTTGCTTGAGTCCATAATCTAAGCTGAAACCAGTGTGGAGCAAGCTTCCAAGAAGCATGAGCCACATCACCAGCTGCAAAAACATTACATAAGCTTGTTTCTTGGAACTCATTTACAGCCAATCCCCCATCTGGGCATGTTTCCGGCTCTTTAACCCAAGTAAAGTTTACTGCTGGTTCTACTCCTGTGGCTGATATAAGAAAATCACAGTGTATTACTTTTCCATTGGTTAGTTCAACAACTAATGGATAGTCATTTTTAGTTTCTGTAACAGATTTTACTTCAGCTTTGTAAATAATTTCAAGCTCATGTTCACCTGTTTCATTTTTTTTTCCTTCTAGTTTTCTGTACCAATCTGGTCCTAATGCTGCAGATTTTAAATCTTTATTTAAAGATACTACATTATCTTCTTCAGTAAATATGTGTCTTCTCAATGTTGTTTTCTTTTCATTGACAGTTTTCATTTTGAAAGTATCTTGAAAGAATTGAGCAGCTCCAGGATCTATGAACGTTGCAGAGATATAATCATCTCTTATAACCCATATCTTTTGAATCCCAGAGGTAGCATGGACTATTTCTGATGCAATACCGCCATTGCCAACTACAACCATTTTACGGCCAGCCGCAAGTCTCTTCTGAAACTCTTTTACAGATTCAGTGTCTCTGATACCAAGTATTCTTTTGCTTTGGTTTGAATCTGAAATCAATCTAGGAATTCCACCTGTGCAAATACAAAGTGTTTTATAGCAGACGCGTAAATTATCATCAGTGATTGCAATTCGATTTTCCGAATCTACTTGCTTTAGTGAAGCGTAGATGATTTTTAGATTTGGGTGTATCCGTTGTAAAGAGCTTGCTTCTGTTTCATGCACGTCGAACTTTACTATAGTTTTGGCGAAGAAGCTGACGTTACTCACGTTCTTTACTAGAGAAGATGCTGTAATTATTACAAGTGATTCTTCAGGATGCAATATAGCTAAAGTTTCAACGCAGGTGACCCCAGCGATACCACCACCAACTATCAAATAGGTGGTTTCTAGATCTGCAGACATGCTGGCAAAAATCTGGTAAAAAGAATTTGCTAGCCTGCAACTTCAACGTACAGTAGGATTCTAGTATACTCAGTACTTGTCCAGTTTAATTACATTACAGTAGTTTCACAATATCTTTCAGGTGAAATTCTTTCCATTTACAATTTCTGTAAATGCAGAGAGAAAGGTGAAGTTGGGTGAAGTCGTTTTATCTTAAAGAAAAAACCAAACCAAAATTTTAACTAAAACCAAACAACAAACAAACACGAATACATGACATGGAACTATGCGATGTCAGTGTCAAACAAATAACGTCAAATTGTCAAGTAATCTGACATTGACATTGTCGTCCACAAAGTAAGTACGTTCGTATGATTACAAAAAAAAAAAAAAGATTCAGAGACTACTATGGATTAAAGTGGAGAACCCGATTCTAAGTTTCTACCAACAGTACCAACTCGTTATTTGTTAGCGAGCGACGGACGAGTGGACGCGAGCAACAACCAATAGGATGCCTTGTTATGATGCCTTGGTACGACTGACTGACTCTCACACACATACACACACACAGTCCTAGTCCGAGGCAGGCCTATACAGATCAGCGTTGCCAGCGCGGACTTTCGGTCCGTTTTTGAACTATTTCAGGCCTCTGTGGACTGTTTGCCGACCACGAATTCTGCTAGACTTTTTCGGACTTCTTTACCATGAGCCATTTTTGCAGTACTTAATAACAGGGACAGGTAACTTTACAAAACCCACAAAAAGATGAGAAAATGGTAGACCAGTCTTTATTATGTATGTGTGCGTGGTTATACCTACTCTGTGTAGTATAGTAATTTTTTTACTTCGGGTGAGTTTATTGGTACCCTCTGGTATGGTGTTAAAAATTGATTTTTCGTTCTTGGTGACATAAAATCATTTACTATGACATGACTAGGCTATAAACTCTATAAAGGAAATAAAGCTGCAGGTGTTGAGCGTCATTTAATGATGTTAGTGTGTTATTAAGTTTATTCAAGACTTTTTTATATAATGTTTAATAATGTGTTACGAAACTTGTTGCATTTTATTTTTTCCTCACTTAACAAACTTCAAAATCAAGTAGGTAGGTAGGTAGACAGGTTGTACTTGACGACCTCAGTGATGGCAAATGCCCGGTTAGGAAACGAGAGGTTGCGGGTTCAGTCCCAACTGCGGGATAAATGTTTGCAAAATCTACAAATATTTGTTCCAGGTTTGGGTATTTCTATTTATGTATTGTAGGTACCTAATTACTTACAAAAAAATAAATAAATAAATAAAATAAAATAAATAAAATTGTGTAAAATGAACCACCAATATTTTTTTTTATTAAGTTTTACAAAGCTTATTTCGTCGATGTGTAATAGATAGATTGTCTACTACACTCTGGGTTACTTTGAATAAGCTCAAAAAAGTCGAAATTTTTGCGGCTCGCTGCGCTAGCCTATATCATTGGCGTTAAGGTTGTGGTTGAGGCCCTCGACAAACTTTAAAGACAAGAGATTTTTTACTACACTCTTTGAATTATGCTTATGAACACAAAAATGTCCGCGGCTTGTTGCGCTCGCCAATATAATTAGCACTCTGCGGCATTAAGTTTGTGTGGGTAAGCCCTCGATAAAAGTCTCAGGGTGGTAACACTCAAGTGATATCTATTGATGTTGCAAGCGTGCATAGGCTACGGTAACCGCCTACCATCAAGTGGGCCATACGTTTGGTTGCCACTTTAAAGGTAAGGTACCTTTAAAGTGGCTTTAAAAAAAAAAACTTCAAAGAGATAACACACTACACTGGCTTACTTTAAATTAGCTTATAAACACTAAAATGTTCGCGGTTCACTGCGCTCGCCTAAATCGTTTCCTCTGCGCTAATTTTTGGTTATGGTTACAAAATACAAACACTTACAAAATAGCAACTGGTTGCAACATAATTGAAATACTAAATATTTGTAATCGCGTGCGAGCTCCCAGTCAGCTAATACTGCTGTGCTTACTGTAATCTCTAGCGCTAAACATTTTTTTTAACCGATTACTAATCTTTTTCGCCTTGGTTGGACCTTTTCCAGTTTGACTGCCGGCACCGGCAACACTGAAACAGATGGCTAAACGTAGCAGTGCTTGCTTTCATTCTCTTGGCAGATGGCATTTTTACAGAAAGAAAAACGATTGTTTTTGGCTATCTTGTCAAAACGACATGGGTCCTTCCATTTTAAGTATAGAACCAATTTCATAGTGGCCTAGGTCTTAGTAACACCATAGAGAAATTGGAAAAAAATATAAAACTAACATTATAATACAATTTTATTTTTATGTAGACAAACAAAGTTCTATATGAAAAATGTTTGTTGTGTTGAGTTTCCTAAAACGGGAACACTGGAGGTCCGCCATGACAGCTATTAGCCATTGATCGTGACTTGACTTTGACAGTACCTAATAACCCAGTTGTTCGTTAAACCCGCCATGTTGTTTTGCATTGTGTTGCACTCCTTCACAAAGATAAACTTACGATTGTGAAAGAAGCTAAAATAAATTAAATAAACAGCCTAAAATGGTTTCTTTATTGAATATCTAGAAAAGAAAAGTCATCATTTCTTTCTAAACGTTTGTGTTGTTATGCGACAATCAAACGAATACACTTGACACTTGACACTGGCAAAATTGTGGCAATTATGCAACAGAGTCCATAAAAGAAGAATAAGAAAAAGAAGAAAAACACAACAAGAATTCTTGTTTTGTTGTATTATTTAATACAGTACCTAGTTGTTGCGTGTTATTACATTACTTATTATTTCAATAGCCCCTTTTTCAGTAAATTAATCTTCCTACGACGATTTGCAAAGACAGCAGATGAAAATGTAAAACTTTGTGTAAAACATTGTATAATATTGCGATTAGGAAAGCTTAGTCCAAGTAGGCCTACACCATGAATTGGATAGCTATTTGTATAGCGCCGATATCACTTGTCCTGCTTTGGAATTACTCATTTATATGGGGGGTTCTTCATTTATCATTACTTACAATATGCACACTGATAATGGTGTTTGCACTAACTCTATGGGGTCATGTGTCTCTATCATCTCCCCATCATGCATCTTCATTTTTAGTGGAAACCGTAGAAAAAGAACTACGACAGCTTGATGAAATCCTCAAGGTATGAAAAATATAGGTACCTACAGATAATTTGTTTTACACTAAACTTATATACATACCTATATTTTATAGTTATCTACCCTAACATTTTGGAAAAATTCAACTCTATGTATAGTTCGCACAGCGGATCTCGGCCGTAGTGAAGTTAGCCATTTCAATGCGCTATGGAGCTTATTCGAACTAAATTGTCTTTGCGCATCACAAACGGCTAACTTCACGGAAGCCTAGATCCGCCGTGCGAACGATACCTACCCTATTAATCATAAATTAAACTAATTTCAGCAGCTTGTTAAATATTATCTTTCCTTCTCATTCTCATGTCAATGAATAAAGATAATGACAGGTTTGTAAAACACATTAGTTATCAGAGATTTACATTATATTTTGAATAAAAACCTAAAGGTCTTACTTTTTCTCATCTAGGAGTTTGTGTTAAACAAAACAACCTAAAGATTTGATCCAATGCGAAGGTTTTGATGAGTAGGTACTTATTCAAATATTTCTCGGTCATTAGGTAGGTACTGGGATAGAAAGAAAATTCTTATATTTCAACCATCACACACAATATAAACCAGAAGCTGAACATAATAATATTATACTTAAGTACTTTTACCGTTTTTGGTTCTAAGAAAATGCAACCAATGTATGGCCTTTCTGTGCCACATCATTCATGCAGTCTGTAATCATAGTACCTACCATATTATGCAATAAGTACAATGCTTTTGAAATATTTTCTAGGAAGAGGCAACTAATTGGCCGCAATCTGCCAAAAAAACTCATTTACCGGTTATGTTTGGACGAACAGTTGACAGTCAACTGCAGTTACTAATTGATTACCTATTGCGAGATTTTGTCACTCGATGGTTAAAAGAGCTATCACACAAACCAGAGCCTGTGGTGGAGAAACTAAAAGAGCACATTTGGAGCGCTATCCAAAACTTATATGAAAGGCTGCTTAGAGTTGATGCAGAGAAACTATTAGCAAGTGATATGGTTATGAAAATAACCCAACATTTTGAAAGAATTAGAATTGCTAAGGATTGTGCGTAAGTCTTTTGATTGATTAAAACTATTGGTCACAGCTATAGCAGATGTTAGGCCTTGTAGGCCTTTGAGTGGCCTACAAACTCAGTCACCTGACTTATATAATAATATGTACTTATGTTATTTTGTATTGTAGGATGGAACTGAACCAGGCACCAGTATTTGCCCTCTCACCACACCTGATGGCGTCTGACACAGAACTGCACTATTTGAGACAGATCAGTGAACTGATTGTAGTGTTTCTCATGCCTGGATGTTATTCCATGTTGCCAGCTTCACATCTTATGAGAGAAATATTGGCTTGCAAAAGTATATAGTTTGTTTATTTAATATTCATTTTATTTTATCCTATCATCAATACCTAGATTTTATTAGATATACCTAGTTTGCTCTGTTCCAGTTATGGGTATGGGCTCGAGTTAAATTACAGGCACATGAGACTTTTAATCCATGTCTTAGGGTGGCAATTTGCGAGTGGTACTCTATAATTGCAAAATGGTAGTGGCAAGAGAAAGTGCGATGTTCAAACAAATCTCAACCTTAGGGTAGACCACATTTTTTTGCTGACTGTACCTTTAAAATATTTGCGAAATAGGTAGCAATAGAGTCATAACAAAATTTTATAAAATTGCGTTACTGACTGACAGTCTGAAAACCATAACTTCTAGAGGCCTTAATTTTTCAAAGGGTTTCTTTTAATGTTTAGGTACTATGTGCATTGTTAAAGTAATTGCCGAAATCAACGGGAAGATGAAGTTTGTATGAAAAAATAAGCACCCACTAATTCGACTTTTCTCTAGTAATTCGTAAATTTTCAGTACTCCAACCAGCAATAGATTTACTTACGGATCCAGATTACATAAATCAGAAAATCTTACTCTATTTGGAAGCGCAAAAGGAAGTAAATGCTATGCATGTCAGGACCCATGAGTATGCAAAAACATTTGAAGACTACATACGGTTGATTAATAACTGTAATAATGTTGACACACTGAAGAGGTTACGGTACGTGAACATTTAGAATACATTTGCTCTTTCGATTTATTTCGAAATAACAAGTTCGATTTGAATGAAATTTTGCAGGTATACTATAAACGTTTGTTAGCTATTGAGTCTTTCAAATCTGTCATAGTTTTTGTTTATTGACATGAATGGCAATGACAGACGATACTTAAAAAGCCGCTAAAATGACAGAACAGTTTCATTTATAATTATGGGGCTTAAAATTAACCTCTACTCGGACTTTAACTTACAAATAAATTAACAACTATTTGAGAGGCGAGTGTTCTGGAGCTCATACACTCAAGTAGTTAGCAGATGTGAGTTGAGTCGAAATATTAGGATTGCACAAATTTGAAAAAGCTCTTTTCCTGACTTTAAAATAATGAAACAACAATAATTTTCAGGTATGATATTGTAACTCAAATCATGCAAGCGACAACACTACAAAACGTGAAACGAGCGAAAGGCGTAGATTTAGATGTAGTTGAGAAAAGTAGCGCTACACACAATGTCAGTCGTCAGCAAATATCTGATGCTAAAAAACTTAAGAGATACATCCACCAGTTGACTGTTGCAAAAGCGGAATGTGAAACGGCGCTGAATGCGTTGGGATGGGATGGGGCTTTTCCGTTGGTGGAGTCAGACAATAAGGTGAGAATAGGTAAAAAATTTGTAAATTGAGCTTAAAAATCCTCTTTTTGTTGGAAACCGAAATTAGTCATAAAATTGGCGCTGCCGGTTGGATGAAAATAAAACATAAATTATCTTAAGATCATATCCAATATCTCAAAAATATAAGGTTTTCAAGTAATTCTTATAACTATTCATCTTATCTGTCTTATATTTTCATTTATTTCAGACTTTGCCTCTCTATAAAGTAATGGAAAGTGTAATCGGCAGGAAATATCTTTCAATGTTCTTAGAAACGATGTGCTCGCAAGGCTTAGTTGGGTTCTGGATGTCAGTGGAAGAATTAAGGCACAGCCCTAGAAGCAGTTGGCATCAGCTTGGTGCCGAAATATTTTATACATACATTAGATCTCCTAGTGCTGAAATTAAAGTTGATAAGGTATTTTTACTTTTTTATTGAGTGCAGAATCTCTATGGAAACCATTAAAATAATGATGTACCTACTTATCTTACTTGAATTTATATTTTCTCTTATATCTCTATGTCTATAATTCTAGTCATACTGTTGTAAAATATGTTCGACTATTTCAGTATTATTTTATCTACAGGAAACAAGAAAAAAAATGGAGTCATTCCTACTCGGCAACAAAGGACCAGAAGTGTTTTATGAAGTGCAAGAAACCGTCGTAGATACGATACAAGATAAATATTATCACTCGTTCCTTATGAGTGACCACTACAAAGCATTAATTGCAGAACTTGCTTCTGAAGAAACTAATAAAGGTAGTAAACAAAAAATATTTAATTATAACCTACCATAATTTAGGAAAGATGTAAAGTATACCATAGCATTCAAGATTTATGATGATTATGCTGATGATCAAATGAAAATGTCAGTGAAACCAACTAGAGTTCTATTACAGTTAGTCGAGTTATTCCATTACCTATTATTTAACATTCAATCACTGCACAAAAAAAGAATATTCCTTTAACTAATTGTGATGTTTTTAGTGAAAGTGTAAAATGCTTAGCTTATGTTGTTGTTTAGACATAAACTCGGAACGTTCGCCAATCGAAGATCGCCAACTTTCGAATGATTCTGCATCTTCAGCGGAAAGTGCAGGGACGGTGCATCTCACAGAACATTCCACCTACGCTAGGAGAAAACTTGATCAGTTATCAGAACGGCATAATAACAAAATTCAGGTACTAACTCAACTAAGTTATTTGCGAGACCCCATATTTGAATAATTTGTGTCATGGTAAACTATCATCATAATATCCACCCCTGAAAAAAGTGAAAAAAGAAAAAAAAATATAATATTTAATTATCTCAGGCGTAGTACGAATCGAACCTGCGACCTATCGTTTTTCAGCCTAGCACTCTCCATGCCGTACACCTTCACTAAAAATATTAAACCAATTAAACCATATTTTTATATTACTATCCTTACGGATGCGCCATATTTTTTCCATATTCGCGTGTTGAAACGATACGCGCGCGGCTAAAACTTCAATATTCCGAAGTGAATTTGATGTGACCTAAAAATGACGCGTGTTATCCAGGGTCATTCATTATCAACCTGCCAAACTTAAGGGATAAATTCCACTCATAAAAAACAATATAATAATATAATTATAATATATGATCTTATGAATTATAAGATATAATATATGAATCGATTACGTTTTTCTGCTCAATTATTATTTATCATTGTTGGGAATCGAGATACTACTACCGTCCATTGTTTGAACACCCAGTTTATGCTGAGCTTTGATTATGAGTCAGTCCACCAGTCAGTAGCGTAACGTAAGGTTTTCTTAAATTTAGATAAGGTTAAAAATATGAAAATTTGCCAACAAACTCAAAAACAAAAGATATAAACTAATAACGGTAAATAAACTCGAAGTTGATTTATTCAACTAACAGGCATTAGCGGCACTCCGTGCGTCCCTCAAGCCGGAATCGCCCGCATTGTCAATGCTTGCGAATGAAGTGGAGAAGTTGGCCGGAGAACAGATGCGGTTAGAAGCGCATTTGGCAAGGACCGACACCTGGGCGGAGCATTTGGGTAGTTGGCGTGCTACAGTGCATAGTGCTGAGGTAGGAACACTAGGAACTCACCAGCATTCTAATGTTCCCACTACTAGAGCTTGCATGCTACAGTGCATAGTGCACTGTTATCTAATGTGTTTAAAAATCAGTCATCATCTTTGTTCACTGACATAAGAATAGGAATGACAATACTTAGCTAACCGCTAAAATATCAGTTTTTTTATGACAATAGGCATTTGTCTACCTACACTATAAATCCCAGCGGTGATGCCAGACTACGTAATATTTATTGTGGTGCTTTAATAGTGCTATAGTTTCCGCTCCGCTCACTGCTGTGTTCGAAGACTTACTGTACATATTGTTTGCAGATTATGGACGAATCAAAACCACCCCAATTTGTAGTGGTAGTGCACATGGCTGAACAAGAGACGGTAGACGATGGTAGACCCGAACAGATATCCACTGGATGGGTGCTGTTGCGAAATTTAAATGAGTTTCAGGTAACCTTTGAATTATGCTAAACGTCATTAAACTTCACTAGCTGCCGCTCGCAGCTTTTCTTGCTACTCGGTGCCGTCGCCGAGTGGATCGTTCAGTCACATGTGATACGGTCTTCTGTATCAGGTATTGGACCCGATACAAGCCTGGCGCTCTGGCGCCTAATCCACATAGCACGAGTTTCGTGATCTTAAATAGCTGTGTAATATTTTTAAAACGAATTTTAACATCATAGAGTTTTTTCTCTTTTACAGGATTTACATCGAAAACTGAGACCTCTGTGCTCAGATTTAAAAAATATAGAACTACCATCAAATTCATTTAAGTTTTTATTCGGTAAGAACGACAAAACCACATTAGAAAAGGCTAAGATTCTAATACAAAAATATTTAGAAGTAAGTATCATAATCATACATAGATATGTACATTTTATTTTCCTTATCCATTACCAGAGTTTTCCACTGACTCATACACACTTCATTGCTATTGTTAAAGTTATGTTTTTATTTATTTCCAGTTTGTGCTAGAAGATGACCGGTTAAACCAAAGTGAAGCTTTATACACATTTCTAAATCCTAGTTCAGAGTATTTAAAACAGGGTGAACCAAAGAAAAATAAATTCTCATTTTCTACTTTATTTAAGAGGTAGGTCAGTTATTTATTACTAATTAGCATTAGTTACTTCTTATTAGTTAGTTCACGACTTGGGCTTATAAAAAGCGTCTAACCGAACGAAGTTTTTATTGTTTCCCCCATATCTTTGGTCCATACTGCAGCGTAGATGACACATAAGCTTAGCACACCGTGTTTGACTTTCGACCTACTTATTGTACTATAGTTGTCATTATTATTTTTAGCACGAGTAGTGAAGTAACAAATAGATCGTCAACAGACAGAGAGGCCTTTACTCATATAGCAGCTGATGAAGATGAAATATCACAGTACCTTGACGGAAATGGAGGCGATACCACGAACAAAAATATGACTAGTTTTATGCGAGGTAAGGCTCATTTATGTGTACTATCGTCTACCTTGAACTGGAAAACGAAGTAAGTACGGCCCCCATGACATTAAATCGTTTGCAGGAAGTCGGTGGACTGTAAAAGCTCAAGATCAATCATCATGGCGCTCTTTACGGGAGGCATATGAACGTCTATTGGCTGATATAATGATGATTATATTATCAAGCAATAGACGATCTTGCGTGGTATTTTCCTTGATCTATTTTTCTCTCTCTTTAGGTGCTGGTACAATCGCGGAAGAAAGAGACAGCATAGCGGAACCACTGTACGCTTTGTTGAGCGAAGTTTTTGATATGCGGGGCGTATTCCGATGGCTTAGGAAAACATTGGTCACTTTTGTACAAATCACCTATGGAAGAACTATCAACAGGTGATATTTAAATAAAAGTATAACATGCGTTCTATCATTAAATTTACGCTAGTTTATAACAAATTCGCTTCCCATCACCGCCTGTCCCTCTATATGTATGTACGCTTAATGCGGTTTTCACTAATATAAAGTTTTAATGATGAAAAGAATGCTCATGGGTTTAGGGAATCTCATACTATGCTGCATCAGGCTGCATCAAAGTCAAACTTTGATTTTTAAAGACTACACATATCATATTTATCCTACAAAAGGTTTTTTTTGTAAACAAAACAGGGGTTTCCGAGTTATAGAAATCACGACGCGACATATTTGCACAAAGAACGACACCAGTTATTTTTGACAAGCCTAATGCCTGTAGCAGACCTCCGCTGCAAAACTGCGAAACCGCGAAACCGCTTTCTTGCGAAATTTTTCTCTTTTCACATTATTTCGCTTATTTGCTCAGGGGCCGCGCCGTCTACATCAACCGCCTATAGGCCGCCATTTCAGAGCTTCGCGTGTGGCATATACCCTGTCCAGGTCCAGTTGCACAGCTAAACTCAAGCAGAAGTTTTGCTGTTTTGGTATCGCAGCGTAGCTCTGCTTCAGGCATAAAAAACACACAAACATTCGATGTAGAATAGATAATTTTTAGTAGAATTGCCAAGTATACATATATTTTTTTTAAAAGACTTGATCATGACATGACACTTTAAAAATTCAAGGTTTTACGCGAAACGGAACAGGGAATAAAACAATTTCATCACGTTTTTTAAAATAAATTAAATTCTCTGTTCAAAAATCAAATCCCCGACACTTAAAGGTCGTAAAAAAATATGAAATGAATTAATATAATATTTTGATCTTGAGGCATAAGACTTTTTGGTATGACTTTTGGTCATTGTCCTTTATAAACCTTCCACTTGAATCACTCTATCCATTGATAAAGGCATTAAAGTCCGTTGCGCGGTGAAAAAGATCTAAGCGTACAGAGGGACAGATTGAGGAAAGAAACTTTGTTATACATACTTATACTTTGTAGAGTTCATAGAGATATCAAAGGTACTAACTTAGTGTTTATTGCAGACAAATCAAGGAGACTGTATCGTGGCTGTTTTCTGAAAACATGTTGCATTACTATATCAGTGTGGTGCTGAAATCTTGGTGGCCGGGCGGCGTGCTATCCGAAAGCACTTCAAATAGGAATTTCCAGGACAAAGGTATAGACTGATATCTATATTTTTTTATAATTTATTATTTACGAGATTTTTTTTCTATTTCTATAACTTTTACTTGTGACTTTATTTTTGTAATTTTGTATTTTCTCTTATTATATTTTGCTCTCTTCATACTGAACTGAGACTGACCGAACTGAGAGCACCGGTGGTCTAGTGGTAATGACCCCGCCTTCCGATCCTAAGGTCGTGGGTTCAAACCCGGTCGTGCACCAATGGATTTTTCTATTCGAAAAATTTATGTGCATTGCGCACATAAATTTTTCGCCAGTGCTCTCATACGGTCAAGGAAAACATCGTGAGGAAACCGGCATGTCCAAGAACTAAAAATTCGAAAGACATGTGCCATCCACCAATCCGCATTGGGTCCACGTGGTGGATTAAGACCCAATCACTCTCGCCTGAGAGTAGGCCAGTGTCCCAGCAGTGGGAACATTAGAAGGCTGTCATGATGATACTGAACTTCATAAAAATCCTGTTCTGCTGTTTAGCCGTAAAAAGGCAACAGACAGAAGAGTTATTTTTAGTTCATCATCATCATAACAGTCTTCTAATGTTCCCACTGCTAGGACACTGGCCTACGCTTCAGCGAGAGTGATCCACCACACGGACTCAATGCGGTTTGGTGGATGGCACATATATTTTAAATTTTTAGTTCTTGGACACGCTGGTTTCATCATGATGTTTTCTTTCACCGAATGAGAGCACTGGTGGCACACACAAGTTTTTAGAAAACAAAAATCCATTGCTGCGCACGACCTTAAGATCGGGGTCACTACCACAAGACTACCAGTGTGTACAAATACAAAATACAAAAATATTTATTGAAATTTTACAAGTTTTTCATTTAGGTGGTTTGGGATCTCCTGTTTTAAGTCGTGAGACCTGTATAAGAGGAGTCCCCTCTTTACTGTGGTCAACTTAATACACTTGCAGTTAATCTATTAAGTGTGTAATGATGCATTACATGTTCTAGCAAGTTAGTTTTAACTTTTTATATTATGCAAATTATTAGTTAAAACGTAAGACCGATTCAAGACTATAATATGTCTTTTTTTGTTATTGTTCTTATTTTTGGTTAATGGTAGTGTTTGTTGACAGAACACACGCGTACATTAGCTCTACAACAGTTGAGCGAGAGTATCATCGATACGCTGTCCTCATTAGTGGGAGCTCAAACTGCGGCGCGCGGAGCCCACAAACTGTTCCACACGCTGCAAAACACAACGCATAACAAACAACTTTTCTATGTAAGTTATTGTGTAATAATCAAATACTAGCGTCCCGGCTTCGCACGGGTGGACATAAAATATAGCCTATGTTACTCAGGTATAATGTAGCATTGTAATGGTGAAAGAATTTTTAAAATCGGACCAGTAGTTTTTGAGTTTATTCTTTACAAACAAACATACAAAAATATAAATCTTTTCTCTTTATAATATTATAGTATACATAACATATTTAACAGTCTCGTACTGATATGTGATACCCAACAGTTATTAGTAAGAGACTTTTCTGTCTGACTGTTGTGTAGAGACATATTAATGACATACTCAACAGTTACATTGGAATGGGATTATTTGGCGTGCGTGTCGCATATTAGTATGAGACTGTTGGGTGTTTTATGTTAAGTTTAGTCATATGTATGTTAAGTTTACTCATACTGATATGCAACTGTTGAGTGTGTCATTTATATATAAGACTGTTAGTTTATTCCTGACCCCACGTTTCTTGTGTCCTGGTTATCAACACGGGTATTATGCTATCACAAAACCATAGAACAAATATTTGCAGAACATGCAAACATTTTTCCGCAGCGGGAATCGAACCCGCTTCTGAACCGGGCACCGAAATCGTCAAAAAGAGTGACGGCTCGCTTCACATATTGCAAAAATCGTTTTTGCCTCTTACTCAAAAGCAGAATGTATCGTATCATGTCTGCTTACTGAAGCTAAATTACGGCTTGCTTTGCTCACCATGATTTTTATTTGTCGCGTGTGTCATACTTTTACATGTTGGTTTTATGTTTGGCAATGTTCGTGTAATCTTTCCTTAAAGTCGAGCCCAAGCGAACCGGGGTGGCGGTGTAAACTTTTAACGACGGCAAGCAAACGAATCAGCTCACTTTCCTACCTTAGTTGTGTATCCGACATATAAAACAAACAGCATTCGGCCTCCAATCGCACATTTTATTTATGATAGTTATGAATTAGACTGACTTTTGAAATTCGTGAAAAAACAGTACGATATTACTGTAAAAATTATGATGCAAGAGACTGGTCCGAAAATATAGACCGTGCCCGATGCAAAACCCAATAACACGCATATAATAACTACTACATAAGCTTTGGACTTCTCTTCTAATACTGATATTCTTTCTGGAGTCTTGCCCACGTAAGTTACACTCTGCAAACATGAAAACGAAATATTAATATAGGAAATAAAAATAACCAGCATTCTGATATATAAACAACTCACAGCGTATGATAAATTCTCCGTGTTATTTACGAATAATACTTTCTCTCCAAGGATTGTTTCTGTAAACAAATATTATTTAATACTTTATTAACTTCATAAAGTGGCAGAACTTAGTGTGTTCCTTCGAACCTTTGAATATTCAGAACGGGAGTTGGCAACATTATTTTATGCATCTCCCGAACTAGAACGTACCATATCCTAATCATACTCTTCGTATGCTTGCTTGTTTTGTGTTTCTCTGCAGCTTTTAATAGAGTGTGCGATTATAAAGGCGTCATGACTACGTCACGTAGTGCTTATGTTATTCTCTTGGACTACGTCGTACGAATACGTTGACGTGAGTATTATTATTTTTTGCGGTGAGTAAAACATGACAAATTTAAAAAGATTCTTGCCAGCTCCATTCTAAATACTCTTTGCACGACGACTTTCTTAATCGCTGTGATAGAGAAAATCCGTAGTTCTGTAGTTTTCGTGATGATAGCACAAAATTGGCCAAGCACCGTCAAGCACGTATGTCGCACACTTTTGTTATCAGACCGACCAAACAATTCCTCGGGTGTTTGTACTAGTTTTGTTGCAATGTATTGCGACCAGCTGATTTTGTCATCGATCTACATTGCAGCTAAAATATAGCGTTACACCAAGGTTGTTAAATTATAAGTGGCCAGCGCTATCTAAATACAATAAAAAAACATTCCGTAAATGAGTATGAGATATATTTTTTTAAGTACTAATAAAAATACTGTATACTGTTAGAAGATCTCGCTCGTAGTTCTAGTTTTCTTATAGATCTAGTTTTATTAATCTACTTACCGCTACTTTCAACGCCAATACTATTTAACTGATCCAATTCCCCTTTCCTGATTGCGATCGTGCTATAGTCTTCACTGTATCTGTACATTTCATCAGCTAGAACCTTTTCGAAGTTCTCTTTGCCTTCAGTGACAAACCTTCTGTGGATTTGGTTCAAAAACAAGAAAGCTCTCGATCTTTGGCATGTCTAAAAAATATGATTTGAATAGTTATAATTGAATCTTAAGCGCAACACACACAGAACGCGGGCGCGGGCCCGCGGCAGTTCTGCCTGTTGGGAAATGTTGGGATTCGTGTTCTGCTTGTGTTGACTGATGACTTTCGAAGATATCTGGTTTTAATATAGTACAGATTGCAACACTTTGTTAGAACGTGCGTTATGCAGTACTTACTTTGTCAGTTATGCAGAAATATATATGTTTATCTTCCAAAATATAATGGATTAAATACGGTCCGTGAAAATAAGTCATTTTATCAAAGAACAAAGGGATCTTCGAAAGCACTTGCTGAGATATTTCAATAAAGTTTCCATCGCAGGATGCGAAGTTAGCTACGATATTTTGTTCTTTAGCAACAACACTAAATAAAATAGGCATTGTGCATGTAATCTAAAAAATACGATCAGGCAAATGACAATTATTATTATAATTATAATTTTGTGCCTGATATTGAGCAAAATAAAAAAAACATGCAAAAACAAAAACTGTTTTCACATTCACAAAATATTTTAACACGAACCCAGTTTGGAGGGATTTAAAATGTAATTATAACCTGTTTTACATTTTGATCAATTAACCTTTTATTACTCTAATATTATGTACTTATTTACGTATTTTAACTAACTATCAATTATTACAATCGTAAAAATGACACAAACTTATAAACCGCGATTCGCGCACGAAATTCAACTAGTTACATTGAAGAAGGTTTGGCGCCTACGCACACAGTATTCACACTATCGAATGTGAGTGGATATCACGATCATTCTATATTTACTTCCTTGAGCCACAGTCAAAATTCACCCAGTATTGCAACATAGATCTTACAGCCTGTACAAAATCACTGAGTATAAAATCTCAGAGTTGGTCAACCCATACAAACTCAATTAGCTCTGCATCTAATGAAAATTTAATATTTATGACTTATAACGAATTAAGCGTATGATAGCTGTGCTGCTCTATATATACAGGGCGATACAGAATATTATTTTTTTATAAATCAGTCAGACAAAAGAAATAAATCAAATCTTTTAGTAGACGTTCATAATCTACGCATTTATGAGTCACTGTGCGTGTGTGCGTGTGCAATGAAGTGTTAGATCAAACACTGTATTTACATTTACACTGCTTCGAAGCCAGTCTTCCATGCTAAACCTGTCACCATTTATAAAGTGATATATGAGAAGAGCACGACAAATGTTCATGGTTTTGCGAACGAGGGCGTCGGACATGCCAAACTGCTAAAATATTTAGACTGACTTTTTAAATTACACGGTAATTTCCTAGCTGAATTCTAAGTGTAGTAGAGTTTTTTGTTATAGGGCTCGTCCGGGGAAGAACTACCACCATACTTATTTCGGCCGTCAAGCAGTAATGTTTTGCATTGCGGTGTTCCGGTTCGAAGGGCATGGTTTCCGGTGAAATTACAGGCACATGAGACTTTCGAACTACGTCTCAGAGTGGCAACCCGTGTGTGATATCTTTGGTTTTGCGAGCGTCTATAGGCTACGGTAACCGCGTACCATCTTGTGGGCCGTACGCTTGGTTGCCACTTTAGTTGTATAACTCGAAATTTAAAATTTTCACACTAAATTCTAGGTATTTCGGCTATAATAGTGTGTACGCAACACGCTTTGCTGTATTTGGTGTCTTTATAATACCAACAAATGGCGATATTTTTATATACTTATATTTATAATTTTATTGAATATTTTTTTCATGATGTTAAAGCATTGTTTTCTTTTTTTTTCAGGATCTATTCGAGCTACTCCTGTTAGAAGTATTTCCGGAAATAAAGCGATACCAGTGAATTGCATTGTGCAAGGTAAGACCATGACAATAGTTAAAAAGCTACACATTCCTATAGGGATTCTTGGAACTATTTACTAATGGTATTTTATCTAAAAAACATTCCTATATTAATATACTAAAATAAAAATGGTAGTGCTATCTTGAAGGACCCCACCCAGTATTACTGTTTTTGAGAAAAACGTCCGTGATAAAATATCTTAAAGATAATTTTTCTCGTTGTATTTTTCGGACAATAAAATAGTGACGAGTATTTGCGCCCTACTCTCTTAGTAATATGGTTTATTTTAGTGGGAACTACTTTACAGGTCGGATTATGATTCTAGTATTCTGATTGTACTTATTTTTTTACTGTACTTATTCTATGTATCGTTATAGTACTTTCTTACAAGTATTTTTTGTTATATTGTAGTAAATAACTGGTACAGTATCCTTCATATCAATTTTTTTTTATTTTTTTTATACAACTGAAGTGGCAACCCAGCGTACGGCCCACTAGATGGTAAGCGGTTACCGCAGCCTATGGACGCTTGCAATACCAGAGGTATCACTCGCGGGTTGCCACCTTGAGGCTAAGATCGAAAGCCTCATGTGCCAGTAATTTTACCGGAAACCATACCCTTCGCACCGGAACACAGCAATGCGAGCATTACTGCTTGGCGGCAGAAATAGGTATGGTGGTAGTCCTTCCCCGGACGAGCTCTATCACAGAGAACTCTACTACTCTTAAATTGGACTATAGTGCTTAATAAAATAAATACTTTATTTTCTTGCAACAATTTTATTTTAATGCGACAAACTCAAGAAAAATATTCAATGTTATATAATATATATTTGTGTAAGTAGTTGTATGTTCATAAATGAAAGATAAAAATATTTAAAGCAGGTAACAACTTCAAGTAATATATATTAGTAAGTGTTCAATGTTATTTATATTAAGTAATCAAATACTATTTCTTCTTAGATACGTTGAATTGTATTCGAATATGTACGTGGATCTGTATAAATATTGAATCACTGATCTCATTATAATTGTAAATCTAAATATTTAATTATTTTTAAAAGCATGTGCCAAAGAATATTAATGGTCAGTGATATTTTTAGTGACATTGTATAGTATGTATCTCATCTCTGAATCTCTATTAATATTATTTAATTAAACTACCCACCTGTAAGAATATATGTAAACAAAATAAATGATATTTTACAAAACCATAGCTAAGTTTTGAACAATATTATTTAACATAGAAAGTTAATAAATTATAATAATTATTATTTGAACATGGGTAGTGTAATTACTATATTTGTATGTATTTATTTTTGAAACCAGCATATTTTTATGGGTTTGTAGTGCATGCTAATTATTGTATTGTCGGTATTATTGTATAATAATAAATTAAATAACATAACATAAACTTTATGGTAAGTTAATGCTTGCCTTCGGGAACGCGAATTGCACCAAGCATGCGTTGCCTTATTGCATTACAATACACTATTTTCTTATGTATAGGTATTTTCTACAGTTTTTAGAAAAATTTAATTTCTAAATCATTTACTTATAGTATTTAGATTGATAAATTGAATCGAGTAACAAAAAACTTAAAAATTAAAATCAATTTGTTAAATAAAAAATCTTCTTAAATAGAGATAAGTTTTATACGAGGTGTCTCAGGAGTAGTAAATAGCAGGCAACGTCATTGTGGTGTCTTTGGAAATTTTGAGATGAATATTTTATTAAATATTGCTCCTTACCATATTATTCTTATTCGTGTTTTAAAGAGTTTTATTGCTACTATTTCCCTGAGACACCTCATATTATTTTTAGGTAACAGGTATCTTTTACAGTTCGATGCACAAAAATATGTGCTCAATGGAAATTCGAATCGAGTCTATCTATAAAAATTATATTATTTATTAAATAACCATCACCAAAGCTACGTCTATTTTTTACAATCTGTCTAGGGTTATTAAATGTTATCTCATGTTGTTGCCTAAGTGTAAATTACTATAAAGTAGGTAAATAAAAAAAATGACCTATTTATTACATAATGCAAAATATTATATTGGTTTTTTTTATTAATTACTAGCCTTGAAAAAAAACCATCGAACTCCTCGTTGCGTCTCTCAGGATTGATTTTGAAAAAACCATTTATTAATTCGTTCCTAAAATTAATTTATTTCAACCAGGTTAGAAATACTTAAATACTTTGACATCTCTTTGCTTTTGCCTATAAACAAGTGTTTTTGGCTTTTTTATATCAGTCTGTTATCAATTTTATTAAAGATACACATACAAATATGTCAAGTTTGGTAAGTTCAAGGAATACTATTTTTAGCCGACTTCCAAAAAAAAGGAGGTTATCAATTCGACTGTTACAATTAGACATACCTACAATATCATTGACATAAAGTGACGTGACATCGCATGACGTGATAACGTGGCGTGACAACGTGACGTGACGTGACAGCATGATGTGTCATAGTATTACGTAACGTAACAATACGTGACATTGCATGACGTGACGTGACATCACATTGCATTACGGGACGTGACATCACATGATGTGACGTAACGTGACATCGCATGACGTAGTGTGGCATAACGTGAGGTAAAAAAAAAAACAAAATATTTTTATTTAAATTACACTATATACTTTTTATTTTAATTACAGGGGTTGGGGCTCTTCAGTTAAGTTTTAATGACCTGTGTGAGAAGAGCCCCCTCTTAGCTGTGGTCTCTTAGGTAGTACATTTTAATTTCTAAAAAGGTTAGGACTGTGTGTAGGTTAGGTTAGGTTAGTAACTAAAAAGCGCATCATCTATAGTTAGTACAAAAGTAAAACTTTAACCGAAGTCTTAGTTGAAATTTAAAAACTGAAATTGGTTTCCTGAAAGAATCATGAAATTTCTCTTTGAGAAAGTTGTAGATCTCATTTCCTGATACCAGATATAATACTAACTCAATTTCGCTCTCTCAACTCAACCTTAGTGCGTTTATCGTAAGCACGGCAGAATAGATAGGCTTTACTTGAGAAAGATAATATTGCAGCGAAAAGTTGAAATCAGTATAATTTTTGTTTCAGTTTTTATAATTTATGGACTGTTTGTATCGTTATTTAGATGGCTCAACTCTTTCAATTACTTAACTACCTATCTACATTTAGGGACGTGTATCTATCTGTGCCTAAGTACCTCCTACTTATTTATAAGCTATACGTACGTACTGTCTATAAGGTAGCCGCGGCATATACTCGTAAGCCCCATCTAACTTGAAAATGATAAAAATCGTGTTTATCAGGACTAATGAGATAAAAACTGGGTTAATCCTAAACTTAAGTTCAATATGCTATGTAAATAAAAAATAAAATGCTTTATAATAAAAAGTTTAAGTTACGCCCATTTAAAAAAACCTTCGTTTGGGCCTTATTTTACCATAGCAGTAAAATATGGCCCACTGCAAAACAAGGTAATTCCACTTTTTTAATAGTTTCTTAGCGTTCGTCTTGAGATAATAATGTTATACCGAACAGTGCAGTACGCTGTGTAAGTTGCCCTCGTAGCACTGTTAACATAGCAGATTGAAGATTTGCTTCCATCCAGAAAGCTCTTTTGGGCGGCATGTGGCTGTATCTGCAAGATACAAGCTAATCCACAGATACAATATTAAGCCACTTAACTTCATTCTCCTTAAGGAAAATAAGGCCCAGAGCTTGTTTTGCTGGGCCTTATTACCTTAGAGGTAAGTTCAGCAAGACCCCAACATATAGAAACAAATAGATATTTACGGTTTATTTTTATTTACGTTAACAAGCATTGAAATTATACTGAGTTTGACCTAACATACGATCTGAACAAGTTATTTTGTACCAAAGTAATAAAAAGACAAAAAAACTTACAGTTTCTGCATTCAAATCTTCTAAAATCACGTTGCAAGTCTCACTTTCACAACAAAGAGCTCGCCACTGACAAGATGGTGGCGCCAGCGCGTGGTTTGTTTACGCAGTGGGGGTATATGCTCATGGAGCATGTGTGCGTGTAGTGGGTTTAATCATTAGCCGCGTGAATTTTGAAAGTGGGCCTTATTATGCCGCGGGCTTTAATTACCTCAGGTACCTTTTTATATTTTTTCTTACTATTGTTATTGTGTACATTGTACATTTTTGGTGAATAAACGTTATTATTATTATTATTTCATATGTATTTTATATATTTGTAATGTAATTATGTACATATTTTAATATTATAAAGTAAAGTAATGTATTTTCTTTCTCCTTATTTATTTATTTATATGTAGGTAAATATAGTTTCTAGATAAACGTTTATAAGTACTAAAGATAAAAGACGAATTTGTAATAATTTCGACAGACCACTTAGTATAATAAAACTCCAAGTATCAAGTACCTTTTGTCCTAAAATGTAGTGTATACCTGGTGATATCATGTAAACGATAGTGGCGCCCTCATTTATTTTCTACTCTTTTTGGTCAGACTGTACATGGGGTATTTTCGGATACCCCTGGATCTGAGGAATCAATTGTTTTCTAATTGTAGTCTGTTTGAACCTAGTATAGATGGCTGTTTATGTTGAATCTGATTGAGATATCCTTTCGGGAGAAATAAAACATGAATTCATCAGTAATCTCTATATTCATTTACTTTCAGTACAATAATAAATCAGACAACAGTTTTGACACCTCTTCCCAACGAGGGAGGCATTAGAGATGTAAAAGCTGTTATGTTATTTTAACCTAATTTTTATTTATCTAAAATTATTATAATATCGTATTTTATTTGGCACTGTTACTGAATGCATATTGCAATTTTATGATTCAGTTATAAATACTGTAAATGCTAATACGAACTTAAAATAGTAATGTGCTTGTTAACGTTACACAATGTGCGTCATAAAAGTCAAATGGCTCGTGACGAATACGCAACCATTTATGAACAAAACGTTATAAGCTCAAAATTGAGATAAAAATATAAATACTATACAAAACTATACTTCAAGTATAACAAAATCTACACCGTTGGTGACCCCACTCGCTCGCTTCCATAACATTCTTTATCACAGCATCCTCATACATAAAATCGTCTTAATTTTATACTTAGCTAAGTAACAAATAGGTAAATACATAATTCAATATTAAACAGAGAATATGAGTTAAAAAAAATTAAATGTTTATGCTTAAGATTTTTTAGGCATCGTAATTTTTTAGACCATTTTGCCACTTTCTAGCAAGTTGAATCGGCATTTTGTCGGCGGCATATTCTTCGGTGTACATTCATGAATAATTGCGATAAGTATTGGTTATGCCATGTGAATCGTTAACTTTAAATCAGTATAATATGAAATTGACAAATACTTCGAACTGTACGTACACGCTGCGCGCCGTCGCTTTTTACCGTTTCTCTGTTTTTCGGTGAAAATGGCTTTTTATAGAATTAAATTAGGGATTTTATGCCACTCTGTTAATGTGACAACAGCCAATATTAATGAGACTTTGAAGTTGGCGACCAAAATTAATACTTAATCAAAAATGGTTGCTAGTTTTGAAGAATGTGATACGCGACTAAAATAAATCACCATATCTTAGGTTATGTATTAAGGGTATGGTGGAATTTTGCTTAAATTAACATCAATCCACGTAGTCGATCTGTCAATAACAACATTTTTGCAATTTTAATATACTAGAAGTGTTTAGAATACCACTAACTAGCTACCCACTAAACGAATGTTCATTTTTATTGAAGTAGAATGTCTTACAATATTCCTACAATCATTATATTTCTACAACAATCAAATGTGCTTCAATATAAATAAATTTGATTTTATAGTGCACAAGAGTGAACATAGAATATAATTTTATAACCATTTTATGATAGCAGAAAAAGGAACTTTCGTTTGCTGTATGAAGTAAAAATGCAATAAAATTTAAAATGGCTTTAACACTACAGAGGTACTCACTAGACAGTGTCTCCCAATAGTAAGTAAAGAAGACAGTTAAAAAATTTCAATTTTCCTCATTAAATCATCACCAGATTACTAGTTTTCAGTGATTCACTTTTTATATTTGGACATTTGCTTCCAATGAATTCCGTCCTAACTCTACCTTATTTTAAAAGACCCTGTCGACGTTTTCTGACGTATTTTCTTGATTAGTGACGTCACAAAACCACACATTTGTAGTCAAATGTAAGAGATCTAGCCCATCTTAGTGACGCGATCTGATGAACCCTATATGTTTGCGTATCGTGGCAACTTGTTGAACTAACCGCTATTGATTCAAGTAAGTATTAGATATCTACCCAATTAATACCCATGTACCTTATCATGATGCCATCTTTAGGTACTTTCAAACAAGTTTACGGCCACCTGATGGTAAGTGATAACGTGACTTGAACTGACTTGACTGTAACTTTGAACGTGAACACAGCAATTACTGCATTACTGCTTGGCGGCAACAATAGGTACGGTGTTGTAAGTACTTCCCCGGACTAGGTTGTTTTGCTGAAACTACGTCACCTTAATGGACTTTGCTGCTTTGACATTTTAATGTTAACTGTCACCGTTTTTTTTTCGGTCTTATTGTGAACTTTTTAACTTATCCTATTAAAATATATTGAAGTTTTAGGTAGCCCGTGTTCGTTTGATCGTTCCGTTTTACCTCCTTTTACATCAGCTTTATGCTACAAAAATATTTATGGACAAATTAGGCGTATTTGTGTACTTCTTAAAAGTTAGGCTAAACAGAAAGTTTTAAGCGTTTGGAATTAAATTATTATTATCATTCTATATTATAAAACTATATAAGTATTGGTACTACCAGGACTACTTTAGGTATATGTTTTGGTGTCGTCGATAAATTCTATCAATTATTATTTACTATACGGGTTTTTTTTTGGATGATGAATTAGATCAATCTAAATACTGAATCGTTGTTTGTTAATCCCAATGTATTTAGTAAATAACCCTGGTGATCTTATTGAATAAAACTATATTGAATTTAAATTCAAGTTTCATAGTCGCGAACAGGGTCTATGTTTATCGACCAACTAGTGAAGATTTATGCAAGTGCTTTGAATTCACTGACACTTTTTTAATGAATGTAATCATCCTTAACCTGAAAGAAGAAAGTTAACTTAATTTTAACTTTAAAAGTATAAATTATTTACAATGTTATATTTTTTGACAAAACCGTCATAACTTTAAGTAATTACTATATACACTGATATCTTATTGTCACCATAATTATCTTGGTGAGATACGAAATAGGTACAGGCTGGATAACAGTAGGTATACGGGACATTTTGAAGGAAACATCTAACCATCTGAACTACGGTCTGCTAACATCAATAGAAGCTTTACTATGAATCTCTCTAAGTACACACATATCTATTAATAGGTAAATAATTACAACAGTTATTTATTGTTTACCAATATAAATTACGCTTGTTTTACAATAAAAAGATAAAACGCTGCTTTATTTTATAGTTAGTAAAACATTGATTTTACCATTATAACTCTATACTATGAATCTTGTACCCAGACGGGAATCTGTAAATTATTATTAAAGATACCGTAATATAGTGAAATAAATTTTACAACTACTTTTATCACCTTCGCTCTCCCCCCTGAGCCTAGGAAGAAAACTAGGTAAGAAAAGAGTGGCGTACACCTACAACTAACCAACTCTACATAATGTCACAGTAAATTTAGGCATGTTTCGTCACCCTTATTTGTAAGATGGTGCTGGCGTAGAATGCCGCTTTATTTTTAAACAATTTTATTATGATTTTAGTAGGTATAATTCGGCGTTCAGGCTTTGCGATGTTGAATATACCTGAAATGCGCCCATTATTTATTGCAACTTCGGTAACACGCTAAAGAAAGCTACAAACTCGTTTTTTCTAACTCTTTCTTACACTTTAATTGTCATACAAAAATATCTATCAATGAGCGTTTTACATAGCATGGTATCGTAGTTTTTCTTATAATCATAGTAAAAAAATTGAATATATACGGACCCACGTACCTACCTTGTACTTTAGAAGTACAAATCTATAATACACGGTGTTGTTTAATTAATCAATAACTTATTTTAAATTTTATGAAATATGACCTATTCATAATAAAACGTATTCATGACGGAATAATTCGGAATGAGATTAAATTAAAAGAAAGTTATTTACATTAATTTTTAGATTGAATCAATGGTATCAAATTGACAGTTAGACTAAGTACACAATTACACTAATGGTTTTGACATAAATACATACATACATAACTGTAAAAATACGATTACTTTTAAAGTACTTATTTTATAAAAACGCATGCATTATTTATTATATCATCATGCATAAACGATTTAATGAAACTGTTTATTCCGTAGACGTATTTTAAGAACCTTTTTTTTACCATTTTCTAAAATCGTAGTTGTCGATTCATTTGGAGTTAAATTTTAGATGGATAAATAATGTTTAATTTTTAAGATTAACCAGCTTGCTTATGAATCCAAATATTCTATAGAAACTCATTAGATGACTTGATTAAATATAATACTCGTACAGTCAACAGCAAAACCGATGATTGGACTAAATGTATGATGAATTTTTAATATGTAGTGAACGGTTCTGATAAATATTTTTTACTTCCGACTTCATCATTTTCTTATGCTGACTGTACCATCTTATTTAGTTTACATGACAATGTGATAAATTAAACTAAGTATATAGAAACAGTCCGTTGAGTAAGAGATTGATTAACCCACAGCATAACGTTTACCCGTTTACCGTCCAATTTTGCTGCGCCGTAAGTCAGCCAGATATTTTATGCACATCTGAAAGCCCATGGGCTCGTCTTCTCATAGACATTCAATAACTATCAATTGATTATCGTCTGCTAACTCTGCACAATTAGAGTTCTAAATTTGACAAAACTAATTCATCCACTCCATTTTCATGCATTACACAACATCAAGGGATATGCAAATTAATATTGTTTTTTTTTTGCATCTATCTTCATATTGCCGTCGACTACTTTACGTGTGCTACAACTAGCTAAAAATCCAGTCCTCTTACACTGCTTCTTGATGGATCACTCACACTGTGCCTTATAACTCATAGTTTCTAGACTAGACCGTTCCAACAAGCGAGTGATCCAGTGGAAACGTTATGTTGTCGTGTTTGTTGCGATGCAGTCTCGACTGTGGTGCTCACGTGAAGGAGTGCAGAGTGACCGGCTCGAAGTCGTCGTCGTGAGGCCGGTTGCGGTGGGGCGGGGGAGGGGGTGGTGGCAGCAAGCTTGTACCCTCCGGGATGTAAACGTTGGTCACGCGCTCCTAAACGCACAAACATTACTCAGCAACTATTGATTACCATCATCATGATAGCCTTCTAATTTTCACACTTCTGGGACACTGGCCTACTCTCGAGCGAAAGTGATTGATTCATAATCTACCACGCAGATCCAATGCGAATGGGTGGATGGGGTTTGGAATATTTAGTTCATGGACATGCCGTGTCGGTTTCCTCGCAGTGTTTTCATTCACCTTCTGAGAGATTCCTTTGCATTGCGCAAATAAATTTATCGAGTAGAAAAATCCATTGGTACGACCGGTTTCGAGACAACGATCTTAGGATCAGAAAACGGGACTAGACCACCAGTGATCTAATATTATATTACATAGTAATATTTATATCTGTGAGATCTGTGATTGTTGATTGTTACCTGATTTTTGTCGTATTTAAAAATGTTGAAACGGTTGGGTCTAGGCGGCTCTGGCTGGCCGACAGCGGTTGATCCGTTGTAGTTCGGGTTATGGAATGATGCTAATATTTATATCTGTGAGATCTTCTGTGATTGTTACCTGATTTTTGTCGTATTTAAAAATGTTGAAACGGTTGGGTCTAGACGGCTCTGGCTGGCCGACAGCGGTAGATCCGTTGTAGTTCGGGTTATGGAATGATATGTGTCCGCCAGATTCCCGAAAATCTTCCTTCCTCTCGGCTCGTCCAGTTGCACGCATCTGTTTCACTGTAGGTACAGCAAAACAATTCAAATCTTAAGTTTGAGGTCGTGACTGCTGTGATAAAGTTCCAAATGTTTTACTTACTGTAAACACAGAGGATGACCGCGATGGCTAAGAAAAGAAATGTCAGTATTCCCACCACTGTCAAGATGATGCCAAGGTTACCAGTGCTGGGAGCGTCTGTTGGACTGGGTGCGACGTTGCTTGTGTTTTCGACGTTATCTTCGATATCAACATAGTCGTAAAATGAAGGATAGTGCGATGGCAGCTTGTAGCCGACGTACTCTGTCGGCTCTGAAAATTTAAGTTTATTTTTAACATTACGTAAATACCTAAACCAATTTAGAGCCATCAAATTTTAAATGCGATCCAAAATTTAAAATTGTTCATATCATTTGTAGTCAAGTGTTGCTTTCACTAGGTATACTTTTTTTATGCAGAAAAGTAAATAGTCAATATTATTACTAAACCAGTTAAAGCGTTGAAGTGTATGAAGTGGTTGTCTTATTACCTGTAGAACAAGGCACAAGGTCTGGTATATCAGGACAGGCGCAAATGTAATCGCGTCCCACGAAGAGGCAAAGGTGTGAGCAGCCGCCGTTGTTTTCTTTGCAAGGGTTCCAGCCACGCTGTCTTTCTGACGAAACTGCCTTTATTTCCATCGCCATCTCCATGTCTGACCTTATTGCCGTTATGTTCTTTCCTGTACGCTTATCAGCTCTCATTACTGACTTCTTGTACCAGTCAGTCCAGTAGATGTAATCTTGATACTAAAATAATGAAATTGTTTATTTTAAATGTAGAAAGTCCAAAAACTTGCGGGGTGGCCATGTCCTCATAAACCTTGATTATTAAAACACCAGCGCTGTTTATGTTGATTCACGACGACATTTGAACGTACCTGTGTCATCCCAAATGGATTCTTCGCCTCTGGTATCAACTGAACGCGATGCTGCCCATTTAAATCCGATGTATCAATCCTGTCTTTCAAAGCATCTGTCCAGTATATTCTTCGTTCCTTGTAATCTATAGTGATGCCATTCGGGAAACCCATGTCTTGCTGAACAATTATTATCCTCTCGGAGCCGTCTAAGTATGATCTTTGTATGTTGGGGGTTTCACCCCAATCGCTCCAGTATAGGAATCTACAACACAAAATGTGTAATGCAAAATAATATATTATAACCTTGACATTCTGGAAATTTAAATAGTTAATGTTACAGGAAAATAAACAATTGATCTTTATTTAGTTTTGGGTAGCAAGTAGGTAATGTAGTTAAAAAATAGTTAGCCCTGATAAAAAAATATATTTCCTTACCCTTTAGCTGGGAACACTGCGATGGCTCTAGGTTCACTCAGTTCTTTTAACAGCGTTTTCCTAGACGATCCATCTAATCGAGCTACCTCTATGACCTGAAGCAATCAATTTGACGAATTGTTTCAGCTTACTTTATGTTAACTTATAAAATGAATATCAGCATTATTATTATTTTTTCTAGTAAAATATAATCAGTTAACAAGCAACATCTTGTAAAAACGAGTGCCTGCGAAGTCTTACCTTGTGTTCGTTATCTGTCCAGTAAATATTGTTTGCTATCCAGTCCACTCCCAGTCCGTTTGGAGTGTCCAGCTTACCTCTTACTACCACTTTTGTATCACTCATATTCGTCATGTTGATTGACCTACAAATAAAATTGCAAATTAAATAATGTTAATTACTTATAATGAAAATTAGAACTGCATTATTATAGATATTCCAAACCTGATGACGTCTAGGTGAAGATCTGTGTAGTAAATCAATTGTTGATCCCAGTGGAAATCTACAGCAATAGTATTTTGAACTTCATGGAGAGTAAGAGGTAGAGTGACATCCCATTGTTCTGGAGAATCAAGCGAAATAATTGCTATGCTGCTTCGCGTCGCAAATACCAGGAAATTGTCTGGGTGGTCCTTGCAAATTTTGGGGAACGGCTCAGATTCATTCTTGAAAGACATTCCCGTTGGGCAAACGCATGAGTAACCATCAGGATTCCTCAAGCAGAGATGAGAACAGCCACCATTGTTTGAACCGCATGCGTTTTTAAGATTTTGCTCGCCCTGAAAATCAAGTCCGTTAGAAGATATGCTACCGATTTGCGGGTTGAGAAAAATTTATAATCCTAATAATTTACCTGAACAGCTCTTATATCCATGAGCCCCTCCAAATTTTGTAGTATTTCAATCGAGTTATTTCCTGTAACCTTATCGGCTCTGTTCAGACTTTGCGTTTTCCAATCCGTCCAGTAAATATGAGAGCCTACGATGACTATTCCATAGGGATATGGCACAGATTTTCGAATTATTCGGCGGTCCTCTCCATTGAAGTTTGAGCTTTCGATAGTGAGGAGCTTAGCATCGTTCCAGTAGAGACGCCCTTCTATTTTGTCAATGGCAAGACCGTTTGGCCATTTGATGTCGTTGTCTACTATAATACGCCTGAAAACCAGCCAAACGTGTAGGTACAACTTCATTTATTTGAATCTATTATCAGTGCTGTCCCGCTACTAACCAAATGTAAATTTATTTGGAGTCAGTGAAACGCAGTCAGGTCAGTGCAAACCCTTTGTAAACAGAGCAAGTAAGTTCTCAAAGTCAGTACTGACTCCATTTGAAGTTAGTCACTGACCCGATGTAAATCATACTTTAAAGTCGGGAAACCTACACTATTCAATTGTACAAACGCCAAGTTGTACTACCTTACCTGTTCTTGCCATCCATGTCAGCCCTTTCAATTTTCGCAGACGTTCCCCAATCCGACCAGAACATGCACCCTTGTTCGTAATGCAAAGCAATGGCTCGTGGTGAATCTAAAAAAACAATACATAATTCTGTGCATTAGCGCCTCCGTCTATATATAGATATTATGTAATCCGCGCCTAGCGATACGAGAACTAAGAACCGATTTTACTGAGGCGGATAATATCTTGATAAAGGCACTCGAGAGGAGACGTGCGACAACTTAAAATTCTTACCCAATCCGGTCCAAATAAGAACTTTTCTATTTCGGCCGTTTATTTCTGAAACTTCTATGCTGTTGCGACCTCCATCTGTCCAGTAAATCTGTTGAACATCCCAAGAATAAAAAACTAAATAAAAAAATAATGCTGGACAATCCACACAGCATCCATAGCTCCAAGCTAAGCAGAGCTTGTGTTGGGTACTATAGATGACTGACATACTTATTAAATACCCAGAACACCCGGAACAAATATTTGCAGATCGTACAAACATTTGTTCCAAGGCGGGAATCGAACCCGCAACCTCGTACGTCGCAGTTGAACCTTCGCCCGCCGCGCCATGTCGGTAGTCCAAACATTTGAATGTTGTTAAAAAAACGGTATGTGTCTTTTTCTTTCAAACCTTGCGTCCAGCAGAGTCGATAACAATTCCGTCGACTGTGTGTAGTCCACTATTTATAACTGTTGCTACTTCTTGACCAGATAGTGTGGCCTTTTGGATCTTTCTTTCTCCAGTATCCGTCCAGTAGATAAGACCTAAAATGTATTATTTACATATATTTTGGTCTTCAATACATCAAATTGCCGTAACATATATAAAGTCAACAATCTAACCAGTTTGAAGGTCCACATCAACGCCAAGAGCATTTTTCAATGATGGCAGTGGCAATACCACATCGATGAGATAGGACACATCTAAGGACACGATCCGTATGTCTACGCGATGAGCAAATATCAAGTAGTTTATTGGACCGTTCGTACATGTTCTTCCGTCCTTCTGTAAAACGAAATAAAAGTAGATAACAATACGCATATCAATAAAAATGTTGTAGAAAGTCAAATAAAGATTTTCTTACGCTTATTTTTATTCCGATCGGGCAAGCACATGAACGACCACCTGACTCGAACGGTTTTAGCAGGCAGAGGTGCGAACAGCCGCCGTTGTTGTTATGGGGGGCGCACCTGTTAGAAAAGAAGTGTTTAGAAAAACATGTTTCTATAAAAATGTATAAAACTTTAACAGCTGAACAGCCGAAATCTTTACCTGTTATTGCGTACAGTTCGTTCGTTATGAAAAACTCTGACGTCCATGAGGTTGGGCAAGCCAGCACCCAGTGTCCGTCGCTTTTTACCGTTGTATTTGTTAGCTGCCTGAATTGACTGCGTTTCCCAGTCCGTCCAGAACACCTCGTCTTTGTAGATTTCTAACCCAAATGGATGGGGTAAATGTTCATCTATTTAGAAAAAAAAATTGTATATGTTTTTATTTCTCATTAGCCTGTGAATACAAGATAATTTTTAGAAACAGCACTTACTTATGAGAACCGTTCGTCCGGTACCGTCTAGGTTAGCATATTCAATGGTCTGGTTCCCACCATCAGTCCAGTAGATACGTTTGTGTGTGAGGTCAAGTGCTAGTCCATTTGGCCAAGTCATTTCGCTGGATATCAGGCGTTTGCGATTACTTCCATCCATATCCGCTCGTTCAATGCAAGGATTCGCTCCCCAATCAGACCAGTACATATGTCCACCTGTAAAATATTTAAGCACCCAAATACAAGTAACGATTAATAGTTTCTATTCGGATATTTTTAGTTCAATTAATGACTTTTACCTGCTGGATCTACAACGATATCTCGCGGTTTATCGATATTCTCCCACACAAGTAATGTTCTCATGCTACCATCGGTGTTTGCCACTTCGATCCTGTTGGTTCCCGCATCGGTCCAGTACAATTTGTTGGTGTACCAATCAAAAGCTAATCCTGCTGGCCAACCTGTAAAAACAAATTATAAAATTTTCTGGATCAATTCTAGGGAAAAAAATCGGAAATAAAAGCAGACATGTTAAGATTTTAAAACTAATGAACTATATCACAATAGAAACATACCAAGATTCGTTTTGGCGATGATAGTTTGCCCAGACCCGTTCAAGTAAGCACGGTTAATTGTATCTTTGTCCACGTCCGTCCAAAAAATTGAATTGGTTTTCACATCCCAGTCCAATGCTACTGCCTGTTTTATCGTGTCTACAGGAATTACCTAGAGGTTAAGAATTATATTCATAACTGTGTTATACATCTCTAAGGTTGTGTTGTTGCGTAATCCATATAAGACAGCCTTCAGTGAGGTACTTTTAAAACTAATAGCTTACCATATCCAAAGACTCTGATTGTTTTTTTGGGTGCAACTGTTTTAAACGCAGGTCTCTCTTGCGCGCATACAAAAGCAGTTTCTCAGGCGATTGGTCACAGCTTCGACTGAAAAAGAAAACATTACAGTAGAATAGGGAAAGTTACTGAAGGGCTAGAACATTTGCAATATTCAGATAAAAAGTTGAGATCGTTGATGAGAGTTGTAGCACATTCTACATACCCGTCAGGGTTCAGATTGAAGCCAACAGGACAGCGGCAGCTGTGGTCGCGGCTGTTCGGCAAACAGAAATGTGTGCAACCGCCATTGTTTACACCGCAACGATTCTTGTAATTCCTAAGTTGTCTCAGTGGATGATAGCTGCAATAAAAATAGTTTTAAAATTGATATAAACATATATTAATCAAAGCAGAGAGGTGACTGATACGCTCTTGGTTACTTTACCTGTGAATGTCCATAGGAACATTAAGCCCAGCGTGAACGGTTTGAATTCCCATTCCAGTTTTCTTGTTGACCGTTGAAATGCTTTTTGTATGCCAATCAGTCCAGTAAATTGCGTCCTCAAACAACGTCAGAGCAAACGGATGGGGAAGCCCTTTGTTTGTTATCTGGAATTTAATATAATGCTGGCTGAAGTCTGGTTTCTCATAGACATTTTATCACGACTCGATATAACAATATGTTCACAGTTTTACCTTTTTTCGATGCTGCCCATCAAACATAGCCCTCTCTATTACGTGGTGTTTAGCGTCAGCCCAGTAGATCCTTGATTCAGTGTAGTCAATTGTCAGTCCATTAGGCCAAAATATTTGATCGATAATGATGCTCTTTCGTCTAGAGCCATCCATATCAGCTCGCTCTATCTTCGGATTTGGGCCTGTTAACGAAGAACTTAGATTGAAGTTTACCAATTTTAGAAATAACTTATAAATTGAATAAAGTAGGTACTTACTTATTTTATTATTCAAATGAAAAAAATGCTGTAGACTCGTTATGTATGATACCTTAAGAATTGTCAATGAAATGAGAAATACCATAAAAATTGGGTGTATTTTAACTACAACATAACGGGCTGGTAAACTCTAGTTCCAAGTGCTTTTACCCCAATCAGTCCAAAACACCAAAGCATCTCCCGGATGCACAGCTATTGCCCGTGGCTTGTCCAGGTCATTGGCTGCGAGGACACTTCTTAGACGTCCATCAAGGCTAGCCACTTCTACCCTTCTAGTCCCTGAATCAGTCCAAAACAGAAGATCGTGTATCCAGTCAACCGCCACTCCACCTGGTGTTTCGAGACCCCAGCGTATAACATCTGAAACAAATAAATATTTATTTAAGGCTTCATTGTGGCACACAAATAAGACTCACTGTTAAAATAAAAACAACATTTACCAGTTATGTTGTTGTCACTGATCTGAGCAACCCGTATCACTCTCAAGTTGTTTTCAGACCAAAATACGAGCTTCTTTTCGTAATGGTAGTCCAGGGCAACTGCATTATGAAGTCCCTTTACAACCGACACGTAGTTATCTCCAGTTAGCCAGACCTAAACAAAAAACTCATGTACAACGTGTCCTATAAATATCTATAGCATCAAGAAAGGGGGTCATTGTTTATTATGAATCTTCAGTCCAGACATTCATCATCATCAGGCGATAATCGTTCTGACTAAAAATATATTACTCAGTTGCAAATATTTAAGAAATAATATAATTTATGTTATAGTACCTGTCTGATTCCAACTCGGTTAGAAAACAGCAGCGATGGTGATTCGCCAGTAGGTTTACAAGATCTTCCATCCGGTCTCAGGACGTAGCCAGTCATGCAGCCGCATTGAAAGCTTCCGACTGTGTTCGAGCACGTTTGAGAACATACCGGGTCCTGCTCATACATACACTCGTCGATGTCTCGGCAACTGTAAAATGAACTAGGGCTAGAATCTTCAAGTTATAAGATAAAGAACCTTCAAAATATCTAAATAAATAAATAAATGTAGTAAGTTTAAGAAGAGTAAAATAAACAAATCTAGTAAACTGAAAGTGACTAAAAAGGGAACTGCATTAAAAACCTAAACATATCAGTCACATACATAGTTTTGATCCCATACTAAAATTACCTGTGTCGTAGGTTATATCGGAAACTCAGAGTAGGTACTGTAATACCACAACACCCAGATCAAATATTTGATGATCATAGAAATATATTTCGCAAATAGGTACCTGTACTTGTCATCAGCCAGCAGAAAGCCCAACGGACAAGCACACGAAGGTTTTCCATCCCAAGTGGTGATACACTGCTTTTCACATTTGTCTTCAGGCTCGCAAGCCCTATGCTCAGGACATTTCTCCTCATCATCTCCTCTAGGACAATCCTTCATCCCATCGCAAACGTGTTTCCTACTAACGCAGTTTCTGAAGGCGGTACTTGCGAGGTGCTCAAGAGATTTGCAGGTGTATTGGTCTTCTTCGCAGTGGATTTCGCAATTCATTTCGTCTTCGCCATTAGTGCAGTCTCGAACACCATCGCATATCCACGTTTTCTAAAAGATTTTTTCAGTTATAACGTGTAAAAGTATTATAAACTTAGCTCTATTCTGCACCTAGTGCGTAGTGTGTATAAAAATCTTACCAGAATACAACGATGGTCGGCACATACGAATTCGTCAGAAGTGCAATTTTGGATCTTATTGGGTTCGCAATTAAGCTCGTCTCCTCCGTCAGAACAGTCCCGCTCCGTGTCGCATCGCCAACGCTCCGGGATACATTTGCCGTCATTGCACCTGCAAAAATAAAAAAAATAAAACATGTTAAAAGATCTAAAACCCGGGTAGGTAACTCTCATTAGTTCTATAGTATTGTGACGTCACATAGAACTGTCAAAACTTGTTTGTCTCAGTAGTTCTATGGTAGAACTGTAAAACAACGTCCTATTTGTCCTATAGATACCTTACTACTTTGATACCTTGTCAATAGAACTGTTAATACTTTTTTATCCATGATCACTGAAAATTCTTGAAAAAAATCTTTCTATTTTTTTGCAAGTGAAAGACCTGATTTCACAATTTCATTTAACTTAACGGCGTTTAGCTTTTAACTGAGTTCAAAATCTATGTTTTTATAAAACTTGACAACACTTAAACGCAGACTAACCTTAAGATCATTTATATATTAAGTTTGAATATAGAAATCAGACCTAGAACTGTTTATTACAGTTGCACTCTGTTTTTTTTTATAATTGAATTATTTAGTTTAATAGACGACATCGAAATAGAAAGAAAAGTGCAAGGTTAAGAAAAATTGGTCTTGTCATCCCTCAGTAGACGTAGATATATGATAAATATTTTCATTACGATTACGATTAGCCTGTTGTGTCCCACTGCTGGGCAAAGCCTCCCCTTATCTCTCCAGTCATTTTGGTCGTGTGTCAGTTGGATCCAAGCTCTATATATATTTTTTTTAAATATTTTATTCAGCTTTATTTTCATTTGAATAATTTCTAATATCACTTGGCTATTTTTATACTCTTACTTGAACTCTCCGGCACTGCAGCTCCCAGGTAGCATAGGACAAGTATCCTCATCACTCCAGTCGCCGCAATCATTGTCCCCATCACAATGGAACTCCTTGTTCACGCACTTCTTGTTGTCGCATTGGAGCTCGCTCTCCCCACAGCGTAACAGATCAACAGCTGAACAAAGATAACCGTCAGTAGGTATAGTATATTGTACTACTTATTACCGGATGTAAAAGGACTCATCCTAAAAACTGCAGTGCAGTGACGTTCAAATCATGCTTCTTCATCGATTTTTATAAATAAAATTAATTACTGTCAATAAGGAAAAAATGTTATTGATGTCTTTTTCAAAACTAATATTTTTTTAAATGTTATGGGTTTTTCAGTTATATTTGGGTTGCTTTGCAGCATTGCTAAGTCCTTGATGAAAAAAATCCATAAACTCAACTTCTTACTTATTTCTTCCTATGGTCTACTAAAGTAAAGAAAACTGTGCATATTGTGACTTCAGTATTCGGGAGCTCTCTCTTTACACACTGAGTTTGTATACACTTTCAGTTAAATGTTTGTACACAGTTGAAAACTTGAGATATTACTTCAATAATCGTTAAAAATTTAATACGTAAGTAGGTGATTCAATTTACGCTAAGATTTGGGTATCCTAAAGAATAGGTAATACTTTCGGACATTTTACACAACACTATCTAGTCCCAAACCAAGCAAAGCTTGTATTATATTAACCATTTAACTGATATACCTTAAATGTAACCACCAGTCAAGATAGATAGATTAAAACTTTATTGTTCAAAAGACATAAAATACAGTATTTGACAAGTCAAGGAATACTCACGGCATTCGTTTTCATCAGAATTGTCAGAACAGTCAGGATCCTTATCGCATCTCCAATGTTTGGAAATGCAATCTCCAATTGTGCACGTAAACTGCTTTGGTCCACATCTGTGTAAAAATAAAAACACAAAAAGCTCTAAATAAAAACCAAAACATTCCACTTTTAATTTTTCCTCTCCTAACAACTTATATCACAGTAAATCAAAGCATCCCATTCCCCCTTCCTTGCGGTAAAACGCTTTACTGATTCTATTTTGAAAATAAAATAACCTTTCCACTTCAGAAAACTAAGTGTTCCATACCTACAGACTAATAGGCAACTTGAGTATTTACGTCAATGTTTAAATATAAACCGGCCCACGCAGGCAGGTAGGCGGTCTCATTCAGTAAATTATTGCATACAAATAGTGTATCTAGAAAAATGGAATGCACCACCACGTTTTATTCCGTAAATATGCCTACAAACTTATTTAAACTGGCTACGTTGTTTTCTTCGTAGAGGCTTCGTAGAGACCTCTACGCCGAATCTATTTCATTTCAAACTTACTGCTCGTTTATTTTAATTGTGATACATTTACGCAGAATCTATTTTATCTCTAAACTGCTGCTGGTAAATCATAATCCAAGTTTTTTCAGCTTAAATTGCAGGTATAATAGGGCTACTTCATTTTTGCCTTGTTTGTACGAGCGTGCCAAAACAAACCGAAAACCACCCAACGCTATGTTGCTTTGCTACCCACTAAAGTACGTCACGTCGGTCGTCTATTATCGCGTCGGCTATAACCAAAATCTCAATTCAGATCATTCGATAAAAGGCTAGCAGACTGTCGAAGTGTCTCTCTCAAAGTGGACTTCAATAATTACAACATAACTTTATAAATACTTGTCCTAGCGTAATTATGCAATCTTCTTTCACAAACAGTTTATGAAATAGGCGTATGAAGCGTGGCAAGAGCTCTAGGTACAGGCTGCGCGTAGGTGCGATTCCATGGAAACCTCCCCGCTTCTGCACCCCCCTCAACCTCCGGACCCGAGTATCGATCTACAGCCCGTTACAAACCCCGCGCAGAGCCCGTGCCAAAAAGAAACTTCCAGTGAATAATGTTTTATTTTACTTGAACAATAATAACCGAAATGATCAAATATCACTGATTAGTAAATACGTAGGTAGGATACCTACTGAAGAAAGTTACTCTTTCAAGTACCTACTAAACACGCGTTTTAAACGCATATGCAGCGTATTTTCTTTAGGTTAGGCTTTGCTACTTATTATCTACGATGCAACATACCGACAAGTTAGATAGCATTCCAAAATAATTCAATTTTTCGATAAAACTCGTAGAGTTACTTGAATTCTAAATCCATCCTGGTAATAACGGAAATAACCAATCTGCATTCACGGAGCAAAATTGCACTTATGCGTGATTGATGACTGTTAATATTGCGACGCGACGCGATAAAATTGAACTACAACCATACGACCCCAATTTATAAAATATAGAGTGCTATGACGTCATAGAGAATAACAAAGAAAATCTCAGGGTACGCTTAGCGAGGGTTATTTTAATTGGTGCCTAGAGAAATTTTACATATTCGTGGTGGCAGGCTACGTTTATGACGTAATATAAATTAACTAATAAATACATATCACATAATCACGGGAAAAACAAAAACAGTTGCAACTGGAAAACTTAATTTACTTATGTACAAAATTGTTTTTGATTGTCTTCTAACTAGTGGAATGCCCCGCAACTTTGTCTGCGCTGACTTTTGAAATGAAACTTTTGAATCGATTTTATTTATATCGTTTGGAAAGGACAAAAATTTTACTCACTTGGTCTTGGTGCAGTTTGTCTCATCGGAATTGTCACGACAGTCGTTGTCGCCATCACAAACCCAGCTCTGATGGATGCAAAGTCCGTTCCCGCATGTAAACTGATCGGCTGAGCAGTTGGTTGATCCACCTGTCAAGACCTTTGATCAAGCAAACTGCAGGTTTGACCCTAACCGCTTTTCTGTTATTGAATTAGCAAAGAAGAATTTTAATCATTGAAATATAATAATTTTTGGGATAAAAAGCTTCGTGGTTAGATGAGGTCTTCTCACAAAAAAGTGCGATTTGTCACCTTGAGGGGACAAAACTAGGTGACAGATGGGAATAATCCTTTAGAATGTACATTGTTTGTTTTAGTCCTTGGCATTTTTCAAGGTTTTTTTAAGCGTATAGTAATAAAATAAACAAGATTTTTTTTTCAAGTATGCTTGCTTACCCTTAAAGCGAATTCATTTTGTAGGTATTTAGCAATCGACAAGCCCGATTCTAATAATAAACAACGTTTGACGTTTTATTCAGTTACAATTACTTAGTTTAGTTCTTATCTAGTTCCGGTATAAACCATAAAGCTATTTTGTTAAACAAAACACTCGATCGATCGTTGGCTTTAGCTGTACTTAACCGCAGCTCGTTTCTCAATATATATAATAATATATATATAATCGCGGTGGGCGAAGGTCCGCCTGCGACGCAGAGGTTGCGGGTTCGATTCCCGCCTTGGGACAAATGTTTGTAGGATCTGCAAATATTTGTTCCGGGTGTTCTGGGTGTTTTCTATGAATAATAAAAAAAAATATCTATCTATGTATTTGTAAATATATATCAGTCATCTAGTACCCATAATACAGCTCTGTTTAACAGCAGCTTACCTTGGGCTAGATGATGCTGTGTGGATTGTCCAGCATTATTTATTTATTTATTTATTTAATAGTGGAATATCTACGAAAACACTGAAAAAAACAAATGATAAACAGCGGCTCAGGCACGATTCGTCTACAATCGTTGCTACTGGTATTGCCCTGCAGGCCTTGTAAAAGTAAAACCGTTCCCAAAATTTGCTCCTTAGTCGTGTTGGATATTAACACTAATGAATGTAATAATCAATAACAAAAAAAAAAATTTAATCAAAGTGTGATTGTACATACCGCAGTGAGTTTCATCGGTAAAGTCCCCGCAGTCGTTGTCGCCATCGCAGATCCACTCTTTGGCTATGCACACGTTGGTGCTGTGGCACAGAGTGCGGTTCTTCTGCTCGACGCACTCGTGCGCGCACCCGGCCTCGTCTTCAGCCTGCGCGCAGTCTGTCACGTCGTCGCAACGCTTCACCATCGGTATGCAGGTGCAGGATATCTGAAAATTGTTCTTTACTTAATCTAACGAAAGTGACATCGTGGGAAAGTGTTTCACTCTACTCCAAATTGATTTTAATCTCGCGTGGTATTATTTGTTTTGCAAAGATTAAGTTCACTACAAGTTGCGCGACAACATGGAAAAGCTAAACATCACACGCAAAGGCAAAACACCGAGAGAGAGGAGCCCTAACGATGGTCTGACAGGGTGTCGGATCAGCTTGAGTCAACTTTGCTCTATATCAAGCCAAAGACCAGGCAAATGGAGAAAAACTATAGATGGTGTCTTGCACGGAGTCACGATCCTCAAAATTTGGGGAACCACATTAAGGAGGAGGAAGTTCACTACTTTGTGGTCAAAAAAAACCTAGCTTTAAGATGTGAGATATTGTTATGTGTGACATCACGGCAAAGGTGTTAATTTCTAACAATTAATTTACCTGACAAGAGAACTGGTGAGCTAGACACGGTTGGTTGCAGCCACCATCTGGATCGTTATCCGGTTCTTCAGGTGCCAATTCAGCTTGTTTGTTGAATCCAGAATGATCTGTGATAGCAATTCGATTAGCACTCGATTCAATTGAGTAGGCTATCAAATAAATGTATCCAAAGGCAATGGTATAATACGCTACTAAAAATGTTATATTAGATCATTTAGTATGAAATTACGTTTCAAACTAAAAAAAATGTTTACTACCCTAATCTAAAATGTTATTTGTTCATCGGCGTTTTCAAAAACAGTTGAATCGCTACGCTGTACAATCGAACATCGATAAATTTTGAATAAAGAACATTGTAGTTTAACATTTTTTTTTTAATTTATTGAATAAAAAAAACACTTTGTCACTGAGCGACCACACCGCCCAATCAGTAATATTTACAAAGTTGTTATTTAAACTATAGATACTTAAACTAGGTTACAAGAGAGAAAAAAAAATGAAATAATAATTATCTACTAAAATATACATGTATTGGGCTACGTCAGACATTGGATCAGCCAAATAGTTTCAACATAAAAATAGGGTTTATTTTCAAAGCTTTCTTCATACAGGTTTTATTTTAAACTGGACTTTTTGTATGCGCACGATTTTGAGTCGAGCATTACGGCTGCGACCAGTGACCACAGGGTACTATCTAAACTTCTCGCATTTTGGAGTACTTTATTTTAATATAAACGGCAATTTTATACCTTACCTACCAGTGACCACAGGGTACTATCTAAACTTCTCGCACTTTGGAGTACTTTATTTTAATTTAAACGGCAATTTTATACCTTACCTAGTCCTATATCTCTTGATGGTGCTTTTGGTTATTGTCCTTTCATAAAAAATCCTAAATGTACTCTGTAGGTTAGGTCTTAATATAAGTAATAGATGTTACTCATAATACCAATAACTTTACGCAAGTATTGTAATAACACCTTACGAGTCGATCAAGCGATTATACTGTATTAATAAAGTTCATGCTTTTGTATACTTACGGTGCCATACATCCACGCGCGTGTGTTGACTATGCGGCCAAAACCCAGGCACCTGCATCGGTATAGGTCCGACGCCAATTGCGGCTCCTTGCGGCTGATAGGGGGGCACTCGCCCCACTGGCGACCGTGGGTCCGGTGAGTCGGCGCTGCCGTTCGTGGGACGTGGCGTCCCTAGCGCTGAGTGCTCGTCTGCGCTCACTAGTAATAAGACAACTTTATAGTACCTACACAGGCATATATGCAAAGCATTTTCTGATATGATGATCATGATATAGTCTATCTAAGTTAGTGGTTGTACAGAAACCGTTAAACCTAAAATACCTCTTTTATTATACTAAATAAGATATTTTATAAATAAATTTATTTTTATGCCAAACTTTTTATCCAACACTTTAGTCTGTTTACGATTACGATTAGCCTGTTTCCCTTGATCTCCAAATCATTTCGATTATGTGCAGCAAAAGTAGTACAAGTGCCTTATTGGTATATTACACAAAATGTGATGTACTAAATATAAATACACTTGGAGCAATTCAGCTGTCTTAGAAGTTTTGTGCCAATTGAAATTTTGATTTTTGAAAAATTTTTTTTTTTTTGTTGCTTTTAATCTGTTACTTTAGAAATATTCTATACGGTGCCACACGGTATCTTTACATACTATAGGGAGAAATACAGTTTTTTTGAAATTTTGGAAATCAGCTGATTTCCTCCTTTTATGGCATTTCTGAGTTGCAAACATTTGGTTACTTTTTTAACTATGATTTAGAATTAAGAATAGCACTACAAACACTATTCATACAATGAGATTATAGGTTCCATAAAAAAAAGTGGTGTGACACAAGTTTATGAAACGATTTAGGGGTGGTAACTGGTAATAATTAAACACATAGGGTGTTTAATTTATTGCTAAAGTACCTAGGTACCTGACAAAAAAAAGAACAGTAGCCATAGATAGCGTAAGCGTAAACAAACTGGGAGATGAAAAACAAAGGTGGGCAGTTAATTGTGCCTGTGAGTGTATTATAGGTACTACACCTACATACTCGAGACCCTCCAATCAATTTGTCATAGCGAGTTGTTACGCTGTGAGTGGTTTCCGAGAATCGGAGTTGATCTATTCTTAGTAACTATTTGAACTGCGACATGACCTTCACCTGGCTCAATTTATTATGAGATGAGAAGAGAAAATCATAACGGTGTCAACATTAAAAGTAACTGACAACTTGACAAAGTTTCAAAAACCTTTACCTGGTGGTAGGACTCTTCAGCAAGAGTCTGTCTTGGTGGGTACCACCAATACGAACTCCGCACCGCAGCAGTGTCAGATATTCTACCTCCAAGCAGTAGTAAGTAAAAAAAAGCAGTAGCAAGCAGTAGTGTGCAAGCATTACTGTGTTTAGGTTTGAAGGGCACTGTAGCAAGTGAAATTACAGGGCGAAAGAGACTTAACAACAATGTCTGAATGAAGGGGTGATAAGCGCAGTGCTGTGCCACGCAAACACTTAAAAACTTTAAGCTTTGGGTGGCACTGCATCTGTTATAGTCAGGCTTGCTTAACATCAGGCGGCCGTCTTAATTGTTTTGTCACTTACTGACATAAAAAAAAACCTTTTAAGTATAGATTTGTTTTTTTGGCATCTCTGTTCATTGATATTAGAATGACAAGGATACTAATTTAAGAGCGTTTTAAAATGACATTTAGGCTGCGTTTCCATTAAAGATGTGCGAGGATGTGTAGCGAGGGATGTGTTTTTTAGGAACCAATAGAATCACTTAATTTACCTAGCCTCGCTCTGCCCAGCTTTAGTTGAAATGGCTTATAAACGGTGTTTGTCAGCGCGCGCATCAGAAATGAGCCCGTTATACAAATCCTCGCACCGCTCAGCGGCCTAGCACATCTCCGCTGGAACCACACCGTTTCACAGCCTCGTTACACATTCTCGCACCACCCAGCTGCCTCGCATATCTCTGGTGGAAACGCAGCCCAATAGTGTGTATGTAATTCAGAGATACTTACCACATAGCCAGAGTAACACGAAAGAGGTAGCATACACGAGTACCGGTGCACGCATAATAAAAAGGCGCCGGAGCGCAAACAATCCCACCACCACCTAGGTGACCTGCGCGCACGTCGCTCGTTTGCTGTTTGCACGCTTCCACGTTACCATGGCGCGCTCTCACAAATTACCTGCAAAGTAAGTTATATTAGTCATTATCGGGGGGTAAGACTCTAAATGAAATGATTAAATAACTGGCATGTTTTTCCTCCCGGAAAATTTATCGAATCGACAAAAAATTACGCTACATTTGTGTTCACGAGCTCGTCGCGGTGGTCAGCCTTCAGTTTTTACATTATAAGGCTGGATTGCTGGTTGGTTAATTATTGTAAGTTATCAGTAGGTTGTTTTAGATGATTGGTTTTGACTAATGATTGGCTCATTCTAATTCTTATTTCAAAAAGATCATGTTTTATTTTTGTTCTAGGAATTTATTTCAAAAATAGAATCTATCTCAACCTTGCTGCTATTTTGAAGCTTAGTTTTGAAGTTGATTACACTGGCGATTGGCGAAAGATTTAGTTTATAATCGCACAGACTGTAGAGTTCAGCTTAAGAGTTTTTAAAACAATCACAAACAACAAGCTTATTAAATAAATTTCATTTTCATAAACTAATTTATACCATTTTAGTTGCATTAATTGCCCTAACTACCACGATAAAGCATTTAAGCAGTCGTTATAACTTATCGGTAAATGCACATGTGATGACTAAAACAAATTCTATAATAAAACCACTTTGTTTTAAATATGTACCTATGGTGTGCTACAGTAAATGACTTATTTATGCAATCACTGTTTAAATATACCCACTGTATATGGTTAGGTATTGTTACAAAAATCAAATGCATCTTAAAAGGCTGGGTACGGGCGGACATATTGAATCTGGAAATCGGGAAAGCTCCGAGCATGCGCATTAGATCGTCGCACTACGAGCTACTTGTTGAGCAGATTTTCATTCAAGATTTACAGGGTCGCGCACTACGCATTTAGATCACGACTTGATCCTGGATCTCATTTCAATATCTCTATTGGTAATTTTGGATAAAACGCAATCAATATTTATGACTTATCTGATGGAATAACTATAACTCTCAATTATTTAAATCAGAACATGCTTATCAATATATATGAAGTTTCTGAAGGATAACCCACTCAATTATTTTAATCAGAACAGATTTGTATTCTAATAATGAAACAAACTTTAAATAGGATTTTAAACCTTACTGACTAGGTACTACTAAAAAATGTGTTATTTGTGGCAGTCAGTCCGTCAGTTATAGTTTGTCACTTTATATAAAGGCACGGTGCTACAAGGATTTTGCCAAAGATTTCAATTACGATTCTCGTTGTAGACAAAAGATGGATTCAATTTCACCACCAAGTGTCAATTCATTGATGAAAGATAGGGTTTTCTTATCTTTTTACTAAAAACTGTACGTAAACATGTAAAAACGACACGAATTAATACGATAGATATGGTAACTAGGATTAAACTACGGCACGAAAGTATCAGACTACGAGTTTTACTTGCAATTATTGATAATATGTTTGCTTGTTTATGTGTGCACTATTTTGTTTATAGGTAATTATGTAGGTATATTATACCTATACCGAACATTCCGATAGCAAACCATCCGACTGGTCGGAGCTAGGTCATTGATTGTCCGATAGTTTAAATATAGCTGCTACAGTTACATGACTCATCCATCACTTATTTGAATCACTTGCTTCCGCGTAGGTAGTTACCCTGCTTGCGCAGCCACCACGCGTCGTGTCCTTGCAAAAGTTAAATAAAACTTCTTCGCATTCTTCATTTCTGAAGGTCGTCTGCCGGCCGTCTTGAATGATCAACGATTTCCGCACGGCTCTGTCCTCGGATTGACCTCGGAGTCCAGGAGTCACAAGAAGTCTCCTTAAGGGTTTGGCCTGGTCAGACCCGCGTCGAGGTGTTTGACTGCGTGGACTACTCCTTTCTATATTCCCTACTACAACTAGTTTGTTATGACCAAATTATCTTCCGGCTCTTAGATAGTAATCGGTGAAAGTTCAAGTTGGTTCAGAATATAGACTTGTTGGTTCGTTTTTCTGTTCACGGTATCTGTAACACTCTCCTGCAACACCATTCAAACGCATCCATCTTTTTCCGCTGTAGATCACGAATCATTCAGGACTCGGACTTGGTTATCACTATGAGCTCAACATGTCCTTATCATTCAAAAAGTTCTAAAAATATCAACCTATCAACAAGATACATCACTAATAAACCTGCACGGCTGAAATTATTAGGATCATTGATCTATTATTTGTCTCACCTGATAGTAAAAGCTTATCCTCAATGAAAAGTTTGCGATGAGTCACTGTTTATTATGAGATCTTAGCACTGTCGATTACTAAATGATCGATAGGTCCAGGATGGAGGTTCTATCGTGACAATATTTAGCAAATACGTATGAAAATTGAGCGATCAATATAGAGGGCTGCGCGGCTCGCCCACGCGCGAGCCAGTGCGCGGGCGCGATTTACCCCGCACCCCGACCCCTGGCGATCTGAAACTCAACACCTTTACGCCCTACCATCCGCCCACGGTTTTTCCATAGGCTTATTCTTTCATTAATAGAACTAACTAACTTACTAATTTGTCTTCATTAAAGCAAAGACTGCAATGTGTTACAAAATAAAAGTAGCTTTCCCAAAATGGCGTTTGCTATGTACTAAATTAAAACCAAGCTAAAAACACTTACCTAAATTAAAATAGAGAAATAGATAAAGCAGTCCGTTAATCACACACAACAATAGTTTTAATCTCAACTTACACTATTAATGAAATCACTACACTATGTATAGGCTTATTACTATCTTTATGACTGACAAATAAGTCGCGGCATGTGGCATACATGCGAGCGGGTCGAGACCGGGATGGATACTAGGTGATCTGGAATCGGTCCCCGCGCCGCGAGACCGCGCAGTCTACAGTCCACAGCCGCAGATGAATGGGACTCGCCCTCGTATATAAAACTAGTCAAACGTCCGCGACTTAGTTTGCGTGAATTTATTTATTTAACTCCAACAGATGCAACCACTTTAAATTTTAATCTGAGCACCTCGTAACCTAGATCCCATAAGAAGTAGGTATTTGTTTTTAGGACTTATGTTTATGATGTGCATTTTATTGTCAGTCAGTCGGTTAGTAATGTAACTTTATGTGTAGATGACGGCTCCTACATTTACGATTATTTTGTATCGCCCAATGGAAATAGATTGACTGCTTATAAACATAGTCGAATAAGTGTCGAGTTATTTCATATTCATGCCTTACCCATTTTATTTTACGATTCTTCTAAGACATTAACGTGAATTAAAGAATTATACTGATATTTGAGAAAATAGTTAATTGACACAATAATGATCAAATATTATTATAGTAACTATTTTCTTTGTGGTTCTTTGCTGCACCGTGTTCCGTTTTTCTCTCTCATTCTCATTCTCAGTTATTACTATCAGTCAGTTACCAAAAACTGTTATGTTTTTCAAAACCTAATATAAATGAATAAAACATAATGAATATTAAGAATTTCATAAAACCCATGTATGTACACACACACTGCTGATGCTGGCCTAATTTAAAATATTGTATGTAGGTACTCCCAGTGTTTCCCCAGTCCCACTTGCAATGTTTTCAGAGAACTAACTACTATTATATTTTCCGAGTATTGCTAATAAATTTTTCCTTTGGATCAACAATTCATTATTTTCTGAAATATAGAGTTTCCCGATTCTTCGACAACATGATTCTTTTTCTATATTTCTTCTCTACGATTTGGCTCTGTACAGCCATCTGTCTACCCTATCCCAGAACGAACATCATTTTATTTTAGGTCTAAAATTTTACAATCACTACACTAACACAACAAGGAATGGTTCAAACTTTTTCACTCCCTGTTCAGTAGAGTTGCTTATTTTATAGCAATTTCTGCCGCTGTTGCCATCTAGTATTCCGAAGCTGCAAATACTTACAAATTGGTCCGGGTTTCCCGTTTGCAAAAACCTAGCTTTAATATCGTACAACCTTTTCATACCGAATCATAGGTGAATGTTTTTAAAGTTCATTCTAATAGATGTCACGCAGTGTCAGATATTTTGCCTCCAAGCAGCAGTGTGCAAGCAGTACTGTGTTTAGATTTGAAGGAAGCTTTAGATGACGAGCGCAGTGCAGTGCCATAAAGAACTGTGTTTTTAAAGACACTGCAGGTGTTATGGTCAGCCGTAACACTTAACATTAGGCGAACGTCTTGACCGTCCCGTTATTTGCTGACATAAAAAAAAGATAAGTTATGCTCTGAGCAACTTGTCATAAAAGGTTGGCGAGTCAACAACAACCTCAGCCACTGAGGTTGTTGTTGACATGAATCGCGCAATCATTGCGTTTTAATTGACTAATATTATGAAAGACGTATGATGTATGTTCTTTGCCGACCGATGTGGCGCAGCGGGCGAAAGTCCGTCTGCGACGCAGGAGGTTGCGGGTTCAATTTCCGCCTTCGAATAAAAGTTTGTACGATCTGCAAATATTTTCTATTTTTATGTATAATATAGATAGCTTTTTGTATTTACTATTTCAGCTAGGTTTACGCTTCGTCCGTTCGGATGGGCGGATGCGATTGCGAACGAAGTTGCAATTAAGTACAGCAGGTAATTATTATTAAATAATACTGTGAATTATATAGACAATAAAAACACATCAAGGGTATTGTAATAAAGTTTATTTTCACTTAAAAAATAATTTAATTAACTAATAGGTTGCAATCTTTTACTAATATTAGGAATAATACGAATAGAACTTTCACTACTTTTCTCTTATTATTTACAACGGAAAGTACATTTATGTAAGTTACAATTTACTACGTAAACCTTTAGGTAAGAAGAGATTTCATTTTAATAAACCAATGGGTTGTAAGAATTATATATTTAAAAACAAAACAAACAAAGCCTACTTACAGCAGACATCAAATTATATTTTATTATTTTGACAACTGTGGTGCATTTTTACAATAATCGACTTAAATATTGGCAGTTTTATTAAATTAACATGCAATTTATTTACTAATCTACCAACATTTAATACTCGTACTAACCTAACAGGAAACTTCAAAAACTTGGCATATGTTTCTTACAAAATATAATAATAACGCACAACTGTGTTTGAATAATAAAATAGTCCCTCAGAAACAATATACAACCGCATGTTCGATTTTTTTTCAATCAATAATTTGAAAAAAAAAAACAAGTAAATTGCATTTTTTTTTATACAACTGAAGTGGCAACCAAGCGTACGGCCCACAAAATGTTAAGCGGTTACCGCAGCCTATGGACGCTTGCAATACCAGAGGTATCACTCGCGGGTTGCCACCTTGAGGCATAGATCGAAAGCCTCGTGTGCCAGTAATTTCACCGGAAACCATACCCTTCACACCGGAACACCGCAATGCAAGCATTACTGCTTGGCGGTAGAAATAGGTATGGTGGTAGTCCTTCCCCGGACGAGCTCTATCACAAAAAACTCTACTACTCTTAAACTTCTACTATTTGCAAGTAATTTGGTTTATATTTCATACTTGGATATTTGTTCTGTTGAAAATGCTGTTGGTTCTCAAATAAAGTAATTAGGTAAGTGAATCATTAAAATAAATAAATAACTTATAAAAACTTTATAATTTTCGACAAAAAAAAATTAGTTGTAATCAACAAACAGTGATCATAATTACGTAAAGTTTTATTTAATTTGTTAAGGATTAAAAAATAAATCTTCTTTAAAATTACCCTCTAATCCAAACTATGTTACGAGTAGCTTGCAGAATTCCTGCTTGGTTCATTTACTATTTGATAAACCTACACTTGATTACATTAAACATTTTGATCAAGTGGAATTCGTCTGCTAAACTTCTGTCAAAGTATCTTCTTGTACCATGAAAGCGTCAAGAGAGTCACAGCTATCCATTTAGTATACATTTGTGAGTATGATATGAGCGACACGAGTATTGTTTGAATTACTAATATCATGTCAGGTTGGTCGCTTACATAAGACATAATGAGCCGGTAGGTTTGATGGCTTAAAGAATTTTTAATCAAATATGTAAAACGTCCAGTAGACGGCGTTGAACATAAGGAAGCAGACAGGGAATATGACTCGGCTGTATGTGTCGATGACGTTCACATCTCTGATCTTCGGCATTGAAGATTTGATTACTGTAGCTCCGCGGCGCAGTGCGTGAATCATCTTTGGCTTGCCGGTAGAACCATCTAAAAGTTGAATAATATTGTAAGTTTTAAAATAATTATTAATTCGCAGCTGACAAGAATGTGATTGCTATTAATATTATAGGTTAATTTCATTAACTATAAATAGTTATGAAACACATTAATATCTATGTCGAATGTAAATATTACTAATAATAACTACCATTCATACCAATTATTTAAAAAAATACTTTGAAATTATATGGAACAAACAATAGTTTTTTTGCAGTTAAAAGAAATATTAAAACCTTATTTCTTTATTATTTGATATATTACTTGCAAGTAATACCATAACTCTCTATTGCTTTAGTGTGGATTCGACCAACTTCTGGTGTAACTATTCTGGGAATAATATAATGTGTAAATAACTACGATATATTCTGAGAATAGATCATATATGGGTTTGGTCTATCCTTATAAACCATCTTTAGCACAATGATAACTTATCTAGCTAATCCCAACAGCAGCTGTAACAGGTTCAACTTACTCCGCGAGTTTCTAGAATGCGGGCGTGTGCGGTACCGCAGCGTGGTATGGTCGCGCTGCAGACGCAAGGACGGGGGCGCTGCCGTCGTGCTCGGCAGTGGCTTTGAGCGCAGTCCAAGTAATGGAGACACTCGCCCCGTGCCACCAGTACACTCTCGCAGCGCGATAATTTCCTCAGGAGAGCGGGCACCTGCAATATAAATAAGTGTTCGCTTAAAAACTGTCTTGATAAAACGCGTAATAAACTTTTTTATATTACTTTGACAGATACTTTTCGTAGAACATTAAAGTACATACCACCAGACTTTAAGTCCTTCTCCACGCTCGTGCTAGTTGACATCTGGTCTCTGTTCTTTAATTTAGCCCGCTTTCTGGCTCTTGCTCCCCAGTAGGTGTAATTCACAGCTGCGTATTCAAGCAGTGCTGCGAATACGAAAATGAAGCACATGACGAGGTAGATGTCGATGGCTTTGACGTAGGAGATACGGGGGAGACTGCTGCGCACTCCAGTGCTGATTGTAGTCATCGTGAGTACAGTTGTTATGCCTGTGGAGGAATTTGTAATCAGAATCAGATAATTGGGCAGTGTTTTTGTAACAAATACAACTTAAATGCAAGGTGTTAAAATTCGCACACACACACACACATCTCAACCTACTCACTAAAGTTCACTCTATTGTCTGCCCGCGATCACGATTGTTGCCACACAGTCAAACCGTCGAGATAAATAAAGAGGTAACAAACGGTAAAAGTACTTTAATTTAGATTTGATTTTCAATTTTCTTGACAACTTAGGCAAATCGGCGCTGTAAGTATGTTGTTTGTTCGAGCATAATATACCTACCTACATACCTAAAACGAACCCAGGTTTTATTTTAACTGGTTTTTTTTTTACAAATAGTGATTTATTATCTTACCTAGAGCAACTCTCGCAGATGTAGCTTCGTGATTAATCCAAAAAGAGACCCAAGAGAGCATCACAATGAGTATACTCGGCAAATAGGTCTGAAACACGAAGTATCCTATGTTCCTTCTTAGCTTGAAACTCAAGGAGAGTCGCTGATACACCCCAGTCGCCAACTTTTCCTGGAATGTTCAAGTATTCAGTAAACTTGCGAAACTATTACCTTGACGGTAAAGTTTGGAAAAGGTTTGGACCTTGAGACGCGGTTTGTGATTATGCAACGTGTTTTAAAAGTTTGTGTAAAATTATTTAAAGATTACGTTTCAATTTACAGCTATGATGTGATGTAGTTGTCACCTGTATTCACACTGTGTGCTTTTATGACGCGTCATAAGTTCTAGCATTTTTCGCGGTAGGTATAATATTATTGTTCTAAAAGAATGTATGTGTATGGAAATGCTATATTATAGGATATTAAATACCCATAATCATAAAATAAACTGTCATTTTAGCAGCTTGCTAATGTTTTTTTATAGCACTAAAGTCAACCAAGCGTACCGCTCACTTGAAGGTAAGCGGTTACCGTAGCCTATATACGCTTGCAACATCAGAGATATCACTTGCGCGTTGCCACCTTGAGACGTTGATCTATAGTCTCATGTGCCTGTAGTTTCAAATGTCTTATCTTTCTGGCAATAAACAAAGACGATAGATTTGAAAGACACATTAGCTAACAGAGGTTTATATATCGTTTATGAAAGGCCCTTAGTCTCTTCTTAACATACAGTGATATTATATTTGTCTTTAAAAACCCACTTGTTTTAATATACATTGATATTTTAGCTTATATCTTTTATTATCGTTTATTTCATCATCATCATCATCATGACAGCCTTCTAATGTGCCCACTGCTGGGACAGATGCCGGTTACCTCACGATGTTTTCCTTCACCGTATGCGAGCACTGGCATTGCGCACTTAAATTTTTCGAATTGAAAAATCCATTGGTGCATGACAGGGTTCGAATCCACGAGCTTACGATCGGAAGACGGGGTCATTAGCATATACCACCAGTGCTCTCACTCGATTCTACCTTTCTATCATTAGTCCCGTGTCCTAGTATAGTGAACTGAGGCAATTCAGCGTCTTCCACTCCTCGCACGGGCGTCTCTTTCCAGTACATCACCACATCAGACACTGTGTACCCATCTGCAACACAAACAGTACGTTAGCATGGTGCTCCGTGGTTAGGCCTGATATAGTTCTAGCGGCGGATCTCGGCCGACGTGAAGTTAGCCGTTTCTATGCGCATCGGAGCTTTTTCGAACTAAATGGTCTTTGCGCATCACAAACGGCTAACTTCACGTCGGCCGAGTTCCGCCGCTAAAACTATACTTTCCCACTATTGAGCCATTTCAAATATAATCAAATGAAAAAAATATATAAAACTAAAACTAATACTCAAAAGTGTGAGCCTTAGATTTATTACGTTACTGTACTGTAACTGATTTTAAAAGTAGGCAATAAAATACTTGTTAGATACTGATTGAACATTAATTAGGATAACATTATAAGCAGATGTTTAAAATCAGTTCATTGAATTTTTAATTTCGGTATTGTGTTTGATGCTGTTTATGAAGCATTGCAAAAGCAAAGAAAGCTTGTGAATAGACGTGGTGTAAAAATGGTGAATACAGTGGTTAAAACGTTAGTACATATGATAAATCTAAAGATCTAGCTGGTGAAGATTCAAACATTATGTTGAAAAAATAGGTAAGCGCTTGATCATGATTTATTATATTATACGCTTGTATAGAGTCCGACTTCCGACCGTTTTTAATTTTACAATGTTTTACTCTATTCTCAAAGCATGATCGAGAAATAGCATCAGTCAAACAAATGACGTTTGACTACGACCAAGCATGAAAACTATCATCAGTCAGCATAAAAGCTCAAGCCTGATGATCTATACAAGTGTAGGAGTCACACAGCTTTCAATCTCGACGGTGCAGTTCTGACTGTCCAGCGGGTAGTAATGCAGGTCCATCATGCAGGCCAGCGTGGCTGTGAACCGCATGCCGTACGTGATACTGCCGTCTCCGCCGAGACGAACCAGCTTGTTGCGTTCCGTCACGTCGTGGAGGAAACTGTAAGAGAGTAATGCATTGAGGCTGCGTTAGCGTTAGTCAGGACTCTGAATATTCTCGACGGCTGTGACGAACGGGTTGACAAAGGCGGGAGCGGTTGCGCTATATAAAACACTACAGTTTACGGCCCTTTTTTATAATCATATTTTAAACCCCTGCTAGATAACATGGTGTCAAAACCTGCCATCATCTTTGTTTATTTACATAAGAATGACAAGAGATATATGAACCATAGACATGTGAACAGCCATGTCCTGTTACCAAAGATTTTTTTATACTAGTTACGTAGTTTATAAATTCCTTGCCTGTAACCCTTAAAGTGTTACCGCTTCGCCCAGTCGCAGCTGTGGTCGAGGTCGCACCCAGCTAAATAAAAACAGGAGAAAAAACATATACACCCCACAAAGACAAATGTGTGGCGTTTTTTTCACCCCCACATAGAATTTGATGGTACATCGAAATTGCTTGATAAACCTAAAACTACATGCTTGCCTCATTATTAGTAGGTCAGTAATCAGTAAGATTGCCACAAACAATATGGTTTTCATTGAATTTATTTCGCGGATTCTAGAAAACTCTGTAGCAGAAGTGAACTAACCTGTTTTTATCATTAGCAAAAAATGTGTCTGGGACCCAAATCTTATCGGCAAAATCTCCAGACAAAGTCAGTACATCATCGGGCAAGCCGAACCCTAGCCTCTCATCTTTCCAATACTGATTCAGGTAGAGCGTAATTGTGTAATCCTGAAAATAACCATACTTTAGTCAATCCTCACTCAGTTAACATAAAATGTAAAAGGGTCTGATAGTTTACGATGGGTAAAGTCATTTGCATTTTTGAAATAGAATTTGCATCTCAAAGAAACTGCTTGCATAATGTGAATCAATCAACTACTTCTCTCGTAATGAAATAAGTTTTGTTTACTTGTTACGAATATTTTAAATCAAATTCATCAAGAGTGCACTACATAGGTAAGTTACAAGTAGATACTATACTTTTGTTTACTTAGAGGATTCTACAGTTTTAATCAAATGTGTCTTTGCGAGAGACCAAGAAACCTGTTCTATCACCAATGCTCGTTTACGACCATGTCACAAAATGAGTCTATGAGGAGTCGCAATGTAAGTGTTTGTTATATTATGTTACCTATGTGAAAGGTAGATATATAACTCGGTGTATGTAATACATAATGTAGGTATACATAATAACTAAGCCGTGATGAGTGGGCGGTGACCGCAGCGACGGCAAGCGGCCACTGGCGGCGGAAAGTAAAGCCTTCCATCGATTGGCTGACGCAGCACGCCGCCCCCAGTGACACGCGATGTGTGTCAAGTGATAGCGGCCTTGCCCCCCTTTTCGTGCTAATAAAAGCTTAATGAACTGATGAAGAGCCATGTCCTTCGGTCCAAAATCATCGAACGCGCGAGACAGTATCGTCTTACCATCATATTTCAACATGCTGCGGATGCGGCGATATCAATCAACTTTGTTGCCAAATTAAACATCTAACATTAACAACTAAAATTCTCCACATTAAATAATTATTAAAGTATAGCGAACGGTGTGATCGTGTAAGATATTGGCTTACCATATTAACTTCAGATATGGCATCGAAACTAGCAATAGTTAAATCCATTCCAACGTACAGCGGATCTCCTGAAAAGCAATAACATTTATGCAACGAAGCATCAGTAGCATATGTGGGCTAGAAAACAAACCGCTTACGAATCAAAACGTACGTATTTACGAAGCGAATGCAATACAATATTAAAGCTTTATGGTCTACGGATCGTATAACTTGTACCTAGTTTCTAGTGTCTCTTATTATGCAAAATACTAGGAACTAGGATGGTTTGTTTCAAAATATATGCAACTATGCAAATATCATATCGCGTCTGCAAATATTGTCCACGAATACGAGGTTTAGTTTAGACAACCAACATAGCTTGTTGCAGTTATTATATCACTAGACACAGCACTTGTGATCAAACGTAGCTGCTAAAATTTTGTGGAAGGTTTCTTATTAGTATAGTGTTTATTTTTGCTCAGAGAAAATATATAACCTGGTAATGGGACTCTTGAGCAAGAGTGTTTTGGTGGGTACCACCGCAGTGCCAGATATTCTGCCTCTTTGTTACTGTGTTTAGGTTTGAAGGGACTGGCAAGTGAAATTACTCGGCGGAAGAGACTTACGCCGAGTAATTTCACAGGCGGATAATTACGTCTCGGGGTAATGGACGCAGTGACTCAAAACTCGAAAAATTTTGGGTGACACTGCAGCTAAGTATTGATAAGGCTTGGCGCTTAACATCAGGCGAACGACTTGACCGTCTCGTCGTTTGCTACGACAGTAAACTAAAAAAAAAACTTATAACCACGTTAATTGGGTCGTAATAAGTGAAGCTGTGCTTTTTACTGCAGAAAATTTACAGAATATTTTTATAGTCAATCAAATCTGTGATGTAATAAATACATAAATTCAATCAAACTGAAATAGGGACTTACCTCCGAAATTGGGACGCAATCGAATGTCGTATCCGTCGAGTATCCGCGATACGGTGTGCGTCACGTTTTCAAGCCGGTCAGCCGCCGCCTTACGCTCGTGCCTATTACAAAATTATAAACATTAAAGAAACCTCCGACACTATTGTTATTTTATTGAGCGAGCGCTATGTCTCAGTTTCGAGAATGGCCAAAAATGCTTTTGTCCTTTCGGCTGTTCTCGCCTACAGGTTGCATTTTTCAACCGATGTGGTTGAAACTTGGTATACAGGTTGTATGAAATCTCCACCTTATGTTAAAATGCCCTAATGTACATGTACTTAATCATAAAATATACTTAGCAATTTTATACAGGTGAATTAAGACGTTGGCTCATCAGTAAAATTAGATTAATTTATCACTTGAATTAAGAAAAAGTATGTCTTTTATGTGTGACGTACCAAAATTGGCATAGTTATCCGTATCACCTTGGTCTCTGTCCGCCCGTCTTAAATAGCCCTTTTTTAAAAAACGTTAAAACCTTATTATAAAAGTGGTAGCCTAAATAAAACTAAGTAGGTATTAGTAAAACGCCTCTGATTTAATTATATATGGACACAAATGGACAAACATATGAAAATAACGTCTTTAAGTTCCTTGTCGGACTACAAAACCATAAAGATTCTAAAATAAATTTCATAAAATTTTAATGTGACGATTTCACTTTTTTACGAGTTACTGTCGATTCTGACAAAATTTATTGGGACTCAGTGAGGATAGTTATGTTCCTTGGTCCCAACTGACACTAAAGGAATCAAGGTCTGTCTGGTTGTTTGGTCTGTCCAATAAAGCAAATGAACAAAGATTTTTATTGTTTCAAAAAATCAGAATTTGAAATCAACCTTTATGAAACAAGAAAATGATGAACACTAAAAATACGAAGTTGAAAGGAAAATTAAGTTTTCATTGCCGTGGATAGTTTTGTTTGTTTATTTTAAAAACAACTAAATGTACAGCCCTGTAAAACTTATGAATTAGGTTGTAAACTTACAGTCAATGTTCTCCAATGTGTGTAAGATTATTTTTTTATGTAAATTTTCGGATCACGCTTCAAAAAATCACAAAATGTTTGATTTTTAAAGTAAATGATTAAAAAAGTTTATATAAAGTTATAAACTCACTGTGCTTGAGCAAAGGTGAAGACCAGCGGCAGTATGAGAACTCGCGCGTCCAGGAGACGAAGCGTGCGACGCGCGCTCATCGCGCGGCGGGAGCGCGGGCACGCGGACCGCGGCTCATGGCGCGCTCACCGCGCCATCCGCCACATCTCAACACACCACATACCCCAAACTTTAAAACGATAACTGGACAAAAACTAGTTTGATCAGATAAAGTATCGGCAGCTATCGCGATCTGTGAAGTACAGCCTTGTAAATAGTGGCATGAGCGATCGCGGCAGCGGCGGCGCGTGGAGTGGCGTCGCGCGTGCGCTACCCGCGCGCTCCTCGCACGCTACTCGCTAGTCTTGGCGCGCTCTCAACTTAGCAACTTGAACGATTACTTCGTAGAATTCGAATCAATGTCAGTTATCTATCACACCATAGCCTGAAGCATTAGAAATCCACATTTATTTGTATTTACCGAGACACTATGTATCTCTGTTTATCAGGAAGGCTGATATTATGATGTTCATAGTTCCTGAGTGCTAAAATATTTTCAGTTTAAGCAATTGCTCACCTACTTGTTCAGAAAGTTGCTAAACACACAAACAAAACAAATGAGCGCAAAGATGATAAATAGATTCTGTTTGAAGTCAAAACTTTATCAGATGAAGACTGAAGTTAAGCAAGAGTTATTCATCTATAAACTTATTATGACAGGTTTCGTTTTCAAAAATTAATAAGAAATACTTTAATGAAAAAAAGAGAGACGGTTAGGTACTTCTCAATACGTGAAAATGACCTAGAAAAGAAAGGTCAGGTCAAGTGATCCTTAAGCTTTTAAAATCGTCTTTTTTTCACTTACGTTGGATTCATAGTTGATAGTTAATTAACTTGCAGTTAATTTGATTACTTACCTGAATTAATATTATTGTTTTGTTAAGATAGTACATAATATAATTAATAGTTTCATATTTTAGTGCCTATCTGTAACCAATATATTATGGATATGGAAGAGCGGGGTTTTCTAACTCAAGTATTCCTATACTAAACAGAAGGCCTCAACCTTATTATAATAATTGTAACTCATGGCTACAGAAATAAATATTTTCAATATTTTCAATATTTCAATATTTTCATAGTATTAAAAAAATAAGTTCGTATAGTATGCGTCAATGGCTAACTAGTGACGGAGTATTAACTCCATGGCCATGACGGAGGCATTCAGGCAACCTATTAAGGTTGCCTGAATGCCTCCGTCATGGCCTAAAGATTTATCTAGCCGGGCATGCCCTCTGAAACACGAAAGCGTTCTAATGAAAATGCCACTGACGGTCACCCATCCATGTATTAAGTATGCAAGGACTTAAACCATTGATCTGTTAGAAACGACTGAGTGAGCTACGCCACAAGCGACTCGTAGCATCGGCGTAGCAGCAAGGTGGAATGGATTTAACAATTTGAATATTTTCAATATTATTTATAATATACATTTTATCATTACTATACTTGTTTAACCTATAGTGTTCGAATACTAAGCAAAGGTACACTCATTGCGATTACTAATACATACTAGATACGACTAGTTTGTATGTTTGTTACCTAATAACTCGACAACCTCTGAAATTTAAAACATAGATATAGATATAGATAATTACCGGTAATAGGACATAGGCTATCTCGAAAAAAAGTACAGTTAAAAGCGGGCAACAGCTCGTTTCTAAATAATTTAAATAATTAAGCTGGTTATTTACTTTTTAGGCCGGTTAACAATTTGTAAAAAAAAGTACATGTATTTTTGTTATAATTGGAACCTATTCCCTAATAAAATACCTAATATATGAATATTGTAGTTTGTTGTCGAATCAGATCTCGCTCAGTTTATGATTAAGAGCGTTTTAAGTGACATCACACTCGCATCAGCTCAGGCGCTGCAATCTGCGAGCGGACGCGTCGTCGCCGGCAAATAACTTCCGCAGACACCTACACCGTACTATACACATCTAGTACCACAACACATCTACTAGTATCGGTCGTCATGTCTACTAGTACACATGACGACCGATGTGGTGCGGCAGGCGAAGTTCCGGCTGCGACGCAGGAGGTTGCGGGTTCGAATCGAGCCTTGGGACAAATGTTTGTACAATCTGCAAATATTTGTTCCGGGTGTTCTGGGTATTTACTATGTATAATAAAAAAATATCTAACTATGTATAATATATACTGATGGCAAACGGCCTGTCGGTATGACTATGACTTGTCCCTTGGGAGATGGGTAGGCCTTTGGTGTGGGACGCGACATGCGTCGACACCTTAGCCGCATCACATCTGTCGGGGACATCAGTTAGGGCTGGCGCGGCGGCAGATTGTGCGGAGAACACCAAAAGGCGCAAATATGCCGTCCTAGATAGTGCTAGATATATTTGAGCCTTTTGGAGTGGAAACCCTGGGTCCGTGGGGTACCGGGGCTCACCGCATTTTCAAAATTCTTTCCGGGCGTCTGGTCGAAGCGACGCGTGATCCAAAGGCTGGTTCATATCTGGCTCAACGTATCAGCATTGCCATTCAACGTGGCAATGCAGCCAGCATGTTGGGAACGCTTCCGACTGGTAGTGATTTGGATCAGTTGAGCTATCTATAGGTCGTTTGTAACGGTCTTTAGATGGCTCAACTGTTTCATATGTATTTTGTATATTTTGTAATGTAATGTAATTAAGTACATATTTTATTTTGTTTAATACTGATTTTAGTAACTATTGTATTGTGTTAAGTATACCAGCCATCTAGTACCCATAACACAACTCTGCTTAGCTTTTGATGTTGTGTGGATTGTCCAGCATTATTATTGACTCCGTTACCAAACACATCTTAGTACTATTAACTGCTTCTGGCCACGACTCCGTTACCAGAGTTGGTTACTGACTCATAAGAACGACACTCACTTATACTCATATTGTCAAAAATACGCAAATTCCACTCTGTATCTTAAAGTAAAGTAAAAGTTGAGTCAGTGGCCAACTCTGGTGACAGAGTTTTTAGGGCCTCTGTCATGGCAACTTTGAAAAAGCCGGGACCGTCTGCTTAACGTGCCCTCCGAAGCACGGGAGCGTTCCGTTGAAATTGCCACTGGCAGTCACCCAGCCAAATGGTGACTACGCGGAACAGTGCTTAACTTCGTTGATCTGTTAAGAACAACTTAGCCAGCTACGTCACGAGCGCTCCACTCCACTCTGTATCCTACAATGTTATAGTCCAATTAAGTTTTAATTTTTTTAATTATTCTTAATTTAATGAATTTTGTAATTGTGTGATATATTTACTTATATTAATTTTATTAGTGTGATATTATACTTTTCTAATAAAGATTTAAAAAATTATAGCATAACTAAATTACAACACACTAACTACAACTAAATTATTATCGGCGTGTTATACTCGCCACAAAAATATCTAAAGTAAACTTGACAGAGGCCTTAAAAACACAATAAACATCGTAATAAACGCTATTTAGCTAGTTTGCTGGCAAATATATAAGACTGGCAATAACTTTGTAATTTTCTCGTCTTGTTATCTGAAAAAGGTGTGAGTAGATACACTGGATTTCCTAGTAGCTGTGCCGCCTCCGGCCGTGTGTAGCCCTCGCTTAGCTCCTTTTGCAAGGCTCTTCCGCATATTCCGCTTGCCGCATGCCGCCACACTGTCGCTCTCCGTTTATCGTGTAATGTGTCGCACGCTTTTATACCGACTGCGGACGTTATTTAAATGATACGCAAACCGAACGAAGATAAAGTTTATGATTACAGCCTGTACAGGGTCATGAGTATGCATATACATCACAATATCCGTTTCCGTGTTTGAACAAAACCACGGACAACAGCTAGTACTAACATATATATACTCATAGAATATTCGAAAGCTAATTATAATCAATTAAAACTCTATTGTATATACTAGCTGTCGCCAGCGACTTCGTTAGCGTGGAACTCAAGAATCGTAGCCTATGTCATATTCCCGGTCATTAGCTATCTATGTTTTAAATTTCATCCAAATCGGTTCAGTGGTTGTCGAGTTATAGAGAAACAAACATACATCCAAACAAACATTCAAACTTTCATTGTTTCATGAATGAAGCACAATAAAGTACCTACCGTAAAACTATAACGAATGGATGATCTTTCTACCGTACTCTCTGTAATCAAAATGAGTGCTACGCGATGTCGCTACGCCGCTACGGTGCTACGCCGTAGCAATTAGCGAGCACTACGTGGCACTACCCTCCGACGCCGACTGCGACGATATCCATAATTTTAAACAAATATTGTCTGTCATTTTTACACAGCGCCATCTAGCCCTAAACTAAGCAAAACTTGTGCTACGGGAATCGGTTAGCTGATAGAATACATAATGTTTATTTTTTTGTAAAAAAAAGTACTCAAGTCGGTATTGGGTTATTGTAAACGAATTGAATTAAACTTTTCACTATTTCTTATCAAAAAAAAAGGTTGTTTTGAAGATATCGCTTATTTAGTGATGAGACCGCCCATTATATACTGTTTTTTTCCGTAGTCTTTTATTTTTATTGTTTATAGTTTGTAAGGTGTACACAGTCAATAAAGAATTTTCATTCATTCATTCACAAGGAAAATTTCTTGTACATATTTCATTTCATGAATACATCGTTTTACTTTTTTGAATACATGCCAAGGAACAAACCGCTGCATCATACAACAAAGCCTATCCATAAACTACGAAAAGGTACTAAGAAGGTTCCATTTGCGGGGATTGAAAAATGTTTGGTATAACAGCGGTTTGAGCCTCGAGATTGGGCTAGGTAATGATGGTGATTTAAAAGAGACGTGCCGTATACTTACAGCAGATAACCCCTATCAGTGGCGTAAGTGTGCTGTGTACTTCAAAACTGATATGTCTACCATATTAAATAATGCTGGACAATCCACACATCAGCATCATCTAACCTCAAGCTAAGCAGAGCTTGTGTTATGTTACTGGATGACTTGATATACTAGATATTTTGTATTATACCTACAAAGAAAATACCCAGAACACCCGGAACAAATATTTGCAGATCGTACAATATATGCTCCAAGGCGAGAATCGAACCCGCAACCTCCTGCTTCGCAGGCGGACCTTTGCCCGCCGCGCCACATCGGTCGTCAAAAATTAAAACTTTTATGAATTGCTGTTCCTAAAATTCGAGAACATGGACCGATTAAGCTAATTTTATTTTATTGTATTCTAACAATATCCGGTTACATACTTGTCATTACAAACATAGTACTGAATAACTACTATTATAATACCCCAGGAATAACTTGCGAGATGATTTAAAGTAAAGTAAAGTAAAGTAAAAGTTTATTCTGACAAACTATACACAGATTTACAAATAATATAAAAAACAGACACAGTAGGTGAGTGGTTCAGTCTATTCTGTGTACAGTACGTCAAAAAAGGTTCTTGCTCCGCATAATGCTACAGAAACTGCAGCGCTGATTTTCAGCATGAACCTCGGTTGACGCACGGACATGGTACAATGGTACAACAATGAAACAAATATTAATTAAAGAAAAGTAAAAAACTAATAGTACCAAAACAAAATGTGCAGACTAATATCGCAGCAAAAAATAATAAAAACTAACAAAAATTTGGACGAAAAATAATCATGTAAGTAATAGGTAAGTAAATTCACTGATTTGATCCCTCAATCTCCTTATCCTATAGTATAGTAGTTGTATAGTACAAGCTTTGCTTAGTTTGGGGCTAGGTGGCGCTGTTTGAAATGTTCATCAGTGTTTACATATTATTTATTTATGCTCGGATGCTCTACCAAGTGAAGTTCCGCCTGGGTTCGATTTTTTTGAGATAGTAGATACGAGTACTATGAGTAGGTAAGGTATACTAAAAAAAAATCTTTATAATTCTCTCAGAAAACCAATTCATATCTAGCATTTGAAGTTAGATATAATGTTGTAATTGTACATTAGATTAGTCTATGATTCTTTTTCTTTTCAATGATATTATTGAATCCATACAACTATCGTTTCGTAGCAAATATTTCGAGTTGTTTCGTATAGTTTCCACAATAGTAGTCTCCCAACGCACATTACACTTGGAAATGTGGATTCTATTTCAAATCACCACAGTGAAGGTGGCATGTACTGTTTGAACCCTCGGAACTTCGAGGTCACGTGCCGGTGACCGTTTGAACATAGTTTTTGCTTTATTTAGGGAATTTAATGCGTCAAAGGTTTCTACGATGTTTTGTTTTTCAGGAAACTTTGCTTATGACGTTAGGGAAAATATTTTTTAGATGTCAGTGGGACGCAAGAACGTCCTTGGTGTAGCGTCACAGGCTTTTATAATAAGATACCTATATAAAGGTACCTATCAACTAAACGGACAGACCTCTCGGGAGTTGGAATTAACGTGTCGTAGGCCTTCGCGTAGCGATTTCGTAGCACGAACCCCATTTGATTGCTACGTAATTTCTTGTTAGCAATGAATTTAGCGTCTGGAATCATCTGGCAGATGTTAGCAATTTACTCAATTATATCACAGAACTTGAAATGGTCACTCGTATTTTACAAATTTTCATAGGGTAAGTAAAACTTATATTCAAAAAAACTGTAGCATGTACCTCTTCTTCTCTACATAGTATAAAAAAAAGTCGCTTCCCGCCGTCTCGCCCTCTGTATGTATGTATGAACGCTTAGATCCTTTAAACTACGTGCTGTTTTTATCAAAGTCAAAATTTAGTCAAAAATAGCACCCGTGCGTAGCCTGGGCGGGCGGGTCGCTACAAAAATAAAAGAAAAAGTTTTGTAGAATACAAACTGCGGATAACGTTGATGTAAAAATATGTTATTATCGATAAACGGTTTGAAAACCTATTTGAACTCAATCCAGCCAAGGGATTACCGTAATAGCAGCGGATCACTCAGCGGATTGAGAATCTTATTAGAAAGGTATAACGGCAGACCGGGGAAACAATCAGACGAGCCTTAGAGATCTTATTTGCCTGCCATTGTTCGTTTTAAATCCAATGCGGCAGTTGCATGCAATACATAGTACCCATAGTTGCACATTTTCGTACCAGATGCGAAGAATGTATTATACATATAAGTATGTATTTAGGCAAGAGACACTGCAGTCGGAATTAATTAATAGTCCCACGTACGCAACGTACGCATCAAATGACTTGCTGTGCGTTAGGCTCGCTAAAACTTGACAACTGCTGGACCAATTTAGCTGATTTTGGTTTTGAAACATTTGTATGAGTCCAGAAAAGGTTAAACGGTAAAAAATTATGGAAAAATTGCGAAAAAAGTAACTCGAATGAAATCGCGCCGGGTCTACTAGTTAGTGATAAAATATTTAGTACCTAAGCCATACCCGTAGTAATAGTATTTGCTCTGTGCCATACCTATTGCTTTCGAATAATGTTTTTTCACAGCTCTATCACAAAATGTTCATAAAACCTTGATAACTATTACAGTTCTGCAATTATAGTTTAAAACGAAATCATTGTATGTTGTGACGTAAATGGATAAAGGATAAGTTTTTGAAGATAAACTAACCATCTCTTAGAATTAGAAAACCACACTCAAGAGCTTTTGATAAAATATTAAAGAAAACACAGCAGCTTTGAATTCTAGACTAAAATGGTTAGCATATCAAGCCACAAGTGCCTATACATTTATGAAATTCGCGGTTCAAAGCTGAGGAGGTAAACGCTGGTTAATTTTCATCTTGTTGACGCATGCGTAGAAACGCCAACCGCCAAGCTACCTTAGCTCACCAACTTCGTACAAACGTATGTCCGAGCCGCAACGAACGCGCAAGACAATCGCAGCCGTTACGCGCATATAAACAACTTTTAAACAATGCAATAATAAACTAAACGATGTGTCGCAAAATACTGATGCTGGCCGTGAACTTCGTCTGCTTTCTCCGGTAAGTGACTTGAGATTAGTTTAGCAATCAATTGTTTTAAAAAAGTTTTAGTCTAATAATAATAAACACATATTAAATATACCTTATCAAAAGGATCGGTACACGTTACTTTGTGATATTTCAATGCGGATTGAAAAGGTTTTAATCCAAATGTTCCTGTTCCTTTAGTAATTTCTCTTTTTTAACCTTTTTTTATATATTAGCTTTTAATAAAAAACATATCAGTAGCATTGAGTAATGTTTTCATTCAATAATATAAATGTTTGCAAACGAATTTGGGTATTTAGATATTTATTATAAAAATATGAATTATTCAATTACGCTGTAAACTAACCAATTATGATAGTATTGGAATACATTTTGTTTTATTTATGAAGATACTAATAAAGATAGGTAAGTGAAGTTGACGGCCAAACCTAGTATCATTTACTATGAATGTTTATACTTACTTAATTGTATTGCTAGGTGTATCGTTAGGTGATGTTACGTCGTCAATTCAGATTTTATGAAATAAAAAAATATTTTCGGGCATCATCTGATGAATTGTTTTCTTGGAAACGACCAAAACAAAAATCTTTTCTTACACATTTTTGGTGTGCATCGTGAATTTATTTAAGTGTTTATTTACGTAATGAAAAACCCTCGTCAAGTGTCATGATTTACTCTGTAAATGACACCATAGAAAAGGTACTCGTACGCCAAAAATAAACCTTCTGTGACCTTTAGCTACTTCCAATTTTACTTGAAGCAAATTATAAGTTGTAGACGTAGCTATAAAACGAAAAAAGATTGTGTAGATTGTACTTCTAAGTGAGAGACTCATTTCAAAGACGGAGTCAATGAACTTGTCAATAAAGAAGTATAATGATACGGTGTGACGAATCAGATATTGAAAAAAATATTATAAGTATTTTAGCACTTTGTAAGCCAAAAAAATATTTTAGCAAAAAAAAAACTTTATAACAGTGTATTCTGCATTATTATCAGCATCAGCCTTGAAAACGTCACCTGATTTGGATCATCATGGCAATTCTTGGAATTTCTTGTGACTGCTTTCCCTAATAGATGCGCAAGGATTGAAAGCATAGATTTTGATTGGAAGCGAAAGTTGTAAAAGCTTCTGTCATTATTGGCAATTTTAGATTTTAAATTAAAATGAAGCGAAGGAGGTTTTGAATGCATTCTCGCAAGCCACTAAATGTATTTTTTTTTTTACCTAAACCAACCTGTGGTATGACAGTATTGGTGGGGATTTCTTGAACATCTTTTTTGATTTAATAGGAATTAATGATTCAATCAATTCTCTTGGTCAAATATAAGGGTTAAAATAAGATTAACGAATGTTGTACCTCTGAAAACCAAGTTTTCGTCAGTGGAAACGTACACTTCTTTTATTAGTAAACATTTAAAAGAAATTAAGGTTCATAAATGAGTTAGATTAGGTAAACATTTGTTCGTATTTTTAATAACTTCGTCAAATATTGTTGTATTAAGTTATGTTAAACATCCGTCGGAACCGGTCGTTGTCGGCCGAACTCGAACGTTTATAATTATTTTGTTTTTATGGAGGCAGAGCACTGATGATCTAGTGATAGTGACGCTGCCCTCCGATCATTAGGTCGTGGGTTCTGACCGCAACAATGAAAATTTTTAACAAAAAAAAGAAGAACACCGTAAGGAAGTCGTTGACCAATAACCAAAAATGCTTATGACGACCTGATCAGTGGCTTAGTGTGCAAATGCCCGGTTGAGAAGCAAGAGGTTGCAGGTACGATCTCCGCTCCGAAGCAAAATGTTAGCACGATTTGATATTAGTTCCGGGTCCGGGTCGTTACAGAAATAGTTAAGATTGATGCTAAAGTTTTAAAAACTAAGTAAGTAAGTAAGTAAGTAAGGTATATTTACCATGATTTGTGAGTCCTAATGACTACCGATACTTCGGCGCATTTACATGCACCATGATCACGGAAGAACCATTTTTAGTTAAAATTATTTAGGATCGTTTTTACAACTATTTCTCGACAAAAAAATTGAAGCCAATTTTTTTAATTCTAAAGATCCGGGTCTGGGTGTTGTGGTATATAGTACTCGTAGTTTCTGATACTACGACACTGTCATATGTGGCTGTTGGATGTAACAAAAGTTTTTGTTAATGAAGATGACTGATTCGGACGGAATTGCCTTAAAGTCGCGAATGGACTTGCAAAAATAAAGTTTGTTTGATCAAAAAAGATATCCAAACCTAGGAAATTCAAACAGCTATTGTGTTTGTGCCCTTCAAATGTGTATCTACTGGGTAAAATGAAATTGTATCAGGTGGGAGGGTGTCAACCAATTTGCCAGTTATTGGCAGGACCTACATTTGTATACAATACCACTGTATTACAAATCAATTTACTTGGTGAATATTGGGCTTCATTTCAATAAGTTCCAATAACATTTGCTCTAAATACGTTCGAAATATAACTAAATTAACGGTGTAGTCCTGTTTCATTTGACGTTTTCAACCTAAAACAACTTTGCTCATCGAACAGGCCTGGATAACTGCAACGTTTCCTCTGTAAGTGAAGTGAAGCTATCGGTGCTTCAATCAAGCTGAAAAAACCTAAGGATTATTTCGAGCAGGCGATGCATGTCTCAGTGGCCTAACTGGTAGAACATCCGCGTCAAGTCATCTAAACGCAGATTGCTGTTAGTTAAACTGACCGTAGTGAATTAAATTAAAAAAATCATAGTTTGTTTTGCTATAGTTTTCGTCGTATTTGAATATTTTTATTGTGAAGCATGAACTGAAGTTAATTTTCAGTAAATTGTGTTAACTATATTCATTAATCGTGTTCCAGCTTTGGTTGCCCACAAAAGGCAAACAAATGTATTGAAAGCTCAGAAAAATGTTCACTTATACTGCTCAAATAAACCTCTGCCTCTGGGATAAAACAAAAATATTTTTGTTCTATTTTAATTTAATTATCTGTAACATTTAGCTGAAAAGCGGTGGAAATAACATAACGAACATAATTATAGCAGAAGATGTGGTTTTTAACATTTTATCAATACATGTCCTTATTTATGTCTAAAGCCAACAACAACAACAACAAGAATAACTGCAAGGGTTGCATGGATTTAACCCACTTAGTTTGCATCTTATACAATTTTGTTCAAACAGCGCTTGTACAAATAAATCTACATTGCAGACTTATTTACTTCACTTTAGACTCTACAGTCTATACACAATGACGGTATTTGTCTGTAGGTACATTAGGCAATATAGGCAGCGAAAAGATAATAATAATAAATAATGATTATTTTATAGTACTTCTTCACATAATTTTATATTACGACAATCATTGGACGGTCGTCGTTTTTTAGGAGACTGAGACTCTAGGGGCTAATCCGCATCCATTTATTGTGGCATGAAATTAATATATGTAAGTACTTATGTATGTAGGCAATGGAGAATTAATTTGAAAGAAAAGCTTAAATTATAAGGCCTGCTTATACAAGTCCTAATAATCACTGTTATCTTCTAATTATCATCATAGCTGCTGGTCCATTGGCTTACTCTTGAGCGAGAGTGGTTCTAATTCACTACGATTCCGTAAACAAATGACAGATTCCACAACAGTTATTAAATCACAAAAATCAGCAAGATAAATCGGGTGTCAGGGCAGCAAATGTTTTCTCAATACGCGAATATTCCATTACTGTCAACCATCTTGAGTTGCACATCCGATCAAATGTATTCCGAAACCTCAATACCCGGCACTACACTGCCGTCGTACGTATACTGGAGCACAGCTCATAAAATAAGCAGCTGGCTCAACCGATGCCTCCAGACTTGATTAGACATGGTTTTGTCCAGATTATCACCGATTATTTCGCTAAGGGATTGTTTAAAACTATATTTAATATCTTACAGTATCATCAGCCTAAAGTTCCGGTTCCACCAGAGATGTGCAAGGATGTATAAAAAGTGTTTTTAGGAACCAATATAATCACTTTTATTAAAGCTGTCAGAGCGAGACTAGGTAAATGAAGTGATTCTATTGGTTCCTAACAAACACATCCCCGCACATCTCTGGTGGAAACGCAGCCTTATACTTGGCATGCTTAGTTGCCATGATATGTTACACACAGAAAATTACTTCTATTATTTATATTATTATATTATTATATATTGGCTAGTTTTGCCATAGATTAATAAACTGGGCATTACGAGGACAAATACTTTTCTTGTCATCCCACTTAAATACGATCGACGCAAACAGTCTATCGAGCTTGAGAGACTATTTTCTAGTCGACATACATAGTAAAGTTAGATGGCTCTACAAAATTGAATATCTAGAAAAGAAGTGCACCTGCCATTCTCTTAACTGGGATTGTAGTTTGTAATATTCCGGGTCAGCCGAAAGCGACATTTCGTGAGGTAGATATTTTGATAGTACGTTACATAGTAAAGCAGCAGTAAGCTACAAACAAGGAATTTGAAATGAGGATTTGATTTTGAAGTTTATTCGCTAACTAATCTTACACTAATGTATTTTATATAAATATAGGTACATAATATAGGTATATAGGTAATATTTTTTACTCTTTGTTTTTTAAGTATCCAAAAAAAAATAAGTAGCTTAAAACCGTTTATGTTTATAAATTATTTTTAAAACGTGTGAATAATTCAAAGTCAAGTGAGCATTTCATGCTGATGAATTCACCGTGTTATAAAAAAATCCCTTTTATGTTGTCTAGTTGTCCAGAACTCTTTATATTCTTTGCAATCCAAAATGATAAATGATACTCTCAGGAAAATATTTTGTACAAGAAGAATAAAATTTAAAGGTGTTGTTGACTAGATTCTTCAAATAATTTTTTTAAATAACAAGATTTAAAATGACTGAAAGACTCAACATAGTTTCAACTTACCTAAGTAGATGACCTAAAAAATCTGATGCTTTTTATGATTTTCAAACATCGGTCGTAGACATTTGGAGCCAAAAACATGCTTATATCATCCATCGCTCATTGTCATACGAGTGACACAGGAATAAACATACTTTATAGGTACGGTGACGTCTTATCCCACAACCACCGGACACAATAGCTAAAGCTGCCTGCAGACCTGCGGGCGTTCAAAATACGCATATTTTGAGCATATATCCCAAAGTGAGCGCTCTGATAGCAACCGAACACATACCTACTTATCTGTCCATACCCTAAAAGAGGTTAAATATCTACTGCTAGAGCTATGTGTCGGCCGCACAATTCATTTTGTAAATCAGTCAAAGTTTGCAGTTTAAAACGAGCCTCATAAGTATACCTACTTGAGCGGCAAAGTGCGCAGTGCTCCTAGGTCTGTACATGGCTTAACTTACGCGTGTGATCGATTGGTAAATAACATTATCTAAAATAACACATAATACACCAACATCGCAAAGCTAATATAGTTTAATAATATGGTTAAATTTTATTTATTTTAATAAAACAGTATCGATCAGAAGTTCATCTTTGTAAACGATTTTATATGCTCTTGCATACGTCTACAATTTTTGTTTTCTATTTAAGTAGGAAAATATAAGGTGGAGTTCCAGCGAGCTTTAAAACAGAAGTTTGAAACTCTAGACCTAAAACCTAAGTGCCCCAGAGGAAATTCGGAGGTTGGAAACCCGATGCAGGTGCCAATTCAAAAACTAATAATGCTTCGGGCAGGATGAATTCGCGATTGAGAGCGGAGCTAAATGAACCTTAATTTTTGTGTCTGGCATGACTGATGTGCCTGGACTAATAGATTTACAGACAGATTGTAACACGTTCTCAAGTTACGATTTACTTCTTACTTCCTTACCAAACTTGATTGTGCCGATTTAGAATCTCTACGTGTGTTTATCAATATATGAAAGCAGCCTACAAACTACCTAGTAGTGGATCTCTAAAAGAGCGTATTCCTCTATAAAAAGAAACTTTAGAGGTAAGAGATCAGAAAAAATTTAACTCGTAAATAATTTTTGAGCCTGCTATCTTTTGAATTATTTTTCTGCCATTTATGGGAGAGGATTTCATAAATGTGGCTTATTTTTTTTATTTGACTACTCAGTTATTTATGTAAACCTGCTAAAAACTTTGAGATCCTCAAATGGAAACTGGTAAAAATAAATTCAATGAGAATTTGACAAATGGAAGTGATTCACATTATCAGCAGTTAGCTTCGTTCATCCACGGATTACGTCTTCATTGAAACGGCCAGTATCTCTCGTCACACACGAGGGGTGGTAACTGGAAATATTGCATCCCCTACGTGCTTATCGTACCCAAGAACGCTATAGAAAGTCCTTTGAAGAGTTTCGACCGTATACATTCGGAGTGTATTGAGATTTACGAGTGCCTTTTCAGTGTTTGCATTGGTAAGCAATATAAAATAATAAAATAAGCAGTCGGTCCCGGCTTTTTCAAAGTTGTTAAGCCTTGACAGAGGCCTACGGGCGGCCTAGAAACTCTGTCACCAGAGTTGGCCACTGACTCATACGAACGAAAGAAATAAAGTGTTTGCAGTGGTGTGATGATGGCTCGTGACACAATTTACATTACTTTTCAAATCAAAGTGATCCTAGTGATTTTATTGAATAAAACTTAAATAACTATACTAATAAATAGTATAGGAAAAAGCGTTACGTTTATGCTAGGCTGTGCTATGCATCACTCAAATACTTGCTTTCTTAGATTTTAAATACTTAATGACTTTAAAATGGATTATTTGACTGTATGGTAGGAAATTAATCTAAAAGTTTCAAAATACCCTTTGAGAGGATTTCCTAAGGTGGATTATGGAACTCACCCAATTCAAGGCACTGACATTTTGTAAGATAAAATTATGCGTTTATAAGGATATTTTAAATACTTACTTATAATTCTTGCATTAGCATATAATTAAATTAATTACGATCACCTCCTTAGAAAATGCATAGGTAATGCGATCAATGCCGTTGAGTATCAAGTGGTCTGCGCAAGGGCACGACTCGCTCTTGACAGTCTGCCAACTATCGACCGGCGACGCCGGCCATCAATGTCAACAGCCACTTGCCGCATCTCATTAACGATTAGCAATTTTTATGAGACTACCCTTCGCTCGCGTTTTTCTTCTTCACCTTGTCCAGTTTTCTTGATGCCAATGATTACTAATATTACTTACCTAACTAAGGTAAAAATCTTATCTAAATCCGCTTTATAGTTTGGTGTAGGCTGTATATCCCTGCCTACGCATAACGAAAATAGTTTTAAACTTATCGAGTGCAAAGTGAAACCAAATCAAAATACCATTTAAAATATTATTATTATTATATCAGCAGTTCGTGTACCACTGCTGGCCAATGGCACCCCCCCATTCATTCCAGACGTCTCAATCCTGAGCTAAATACCACCAGTCTACTTGAAATTTGTACTTGCTCAATAACATAATTCATATTTGAATCTACTAAGATTATTTTTCCTATTTCATTTGCCCTGTAAAATTCGAGAAGCGTGGCTTATAAATCGGATTGTAAAATTATGTGGTGAAGCGTGTAAAACTGCACTAGAACCACCCATACCTCAGTACCTCGAAGTTTAACACCCTAGCTAACACTGCGCAGCCACCCAGTCAGTTTGTTTATGACACAGAAGAAATAATATTGATTTCTTTTAAACTTTCACTACGAAATAATAATAAGTAAGTCTCGAGTAGGTAGGTACACATGCAAACAAAACAACGCTTGACCAAAATGTGCCTGCTCATAGAAATTTTAGAGGACCTTACTCCGTTGGTTATGAGATCCATAATTTAATCTGTGTAAAAAATTATAATCTAGCTCTTATTTACATAGATTACATGTTTTTTTATCAAGGCTTCACATTTTTACGCTACTAAAGTTACCCCAAATTACATGAAAAGGCTATTTGAAGTAATACAGACTCATTTGTGTACGGAAATAACTTGTGCCGCACTTAGAATAAAATCTAAATGCATTTTTCATATCATCCGCCTTGGCCTTTGAAACGTTTACTTTGTGGTAGAAGGCTCTCACAATGTGTTTTAAAATGTAAAACTTACCAAGACGTGAAATATTTTATGGGACGAAATGTAGATTATGCGAAATTAAGTTAGGATTTTAGTTTCTTTAAATAATAAAACTTTGTAAATAATAAATTGAAAGTGAAATAATGATTCAATAATTATTAAATAGATATAAAACTATTTAAGACGTTCTCGTTTTTTTAATATACCTACCTATATTACTTCTACTAACTTCTTCGTAAAATAGAGCTTAATTGAATGGATGTTATATTTGAATGCAAAGCTTTGATTACAATAACTTTATCATAAAGCCGTGTTCAGTGTCACAATCAGTAAATTGTATTGGAAATAACTTTGCAAGGCATCATTCAATCTCATTGTCAAGTTAGCGGATCACAAGTTTACAACGGCCGGCGCGGCGGTGACAGCGGGCGACTTGCAAATTGTGCGAGTGAGCGATGATGGCTTGATATTTTCCACTCGACATAAAAATATGACTATGATCGCAAAGTTTCATCAATCTTATTAACTAGTAGTGATTCTGCGGCCAGCAACCCTTTTCCACACGATAGCGTGCTAAACATAAACATAATTTGGATAGTTACTGTAATATGCACGAATGACCAAAATAGAAGATCATTGGCGAACCCAAAACATATCTCTGTAGGTATAATATTAATAATACCCACACCTACATGATTTTAAAGGTCATTCAAACAGCTGTGAAGCTAAATGGCAGAATTAAAACCCTTATCCGTGTGTTTGTTTGTACCCGTGCCACACAATTATGAATTGAAATTATAAGTAGGTATTTATATAAGACCATAGTTTCAAATGTATATTTAAAAAGTTTTAAATAATTCTACCTATTTCAGTTCCTTGGCCTCGTTACCACAACTTGACTCTCGACGTGTCTTGGGCAGTTTGTTTATTCCAAATGCTTTTGTTTAGTGGGATTTCAAAAGTTTAATGCTGTCTTCTCAAGATAAAACAGGTCACCGAATATAATAGTGATAAACAGGATGAAGAAAAGCATTGACTCTACAAATTCTCGAAAAAATACCATAGATTTTTAAGGTTATCTTTAATTCTTTATAGCTGGTGGTTTAGTAGAATACACCTTACTACTTAATAACTACTAATATTCAAAGCCCTTTTAAATATAGATAGATAGACACCAAAAGCGGTTTTTATTCGTAAGTAAAGACTTTTTCCTATTCAAAGTTATTGAAATAATCCTGCTCACGTCCCTTCGCCTTTGCCGATAAAACTCACTAACATATCTTTTTGAATAACTCTGCACCGATTTAGAATAAATTCCCATACAAAATGTTTATTTGTTGGAATTTTCGCTTCGGTAGATTTCTGATATTACATTTACATTCGAGTTTATGCTGTCAGGATTTTCACGGACTAAGGTATAATAATGTAATTGATTGGTAAAACTAACATAGAGTTTTTGGAACAATACTTTTAAAATTAAAATATAGTTGGGTAGGTATTCAGTAATTGAGAATCAAGGTAGTAAGAATTAGTAGGTACCCTTGAAATTTGAACTCTATTGTCATTCATATTTAGACAGGGGTCTGCCGCAAGCCCTTAAATTGAAAGCTGTATCGTGGACTTGTCTTTGAAATCTGAAATTTATTGTTATATTTAGATGCAATTTTTATGATTTTACGTTGATCGAACTCGCTTACTTCACTTTGATAAGCGGCAACTCACGGCGTAAGTTGTAAACTTGAAATCGCTCGGACGCCCTTTAGTCCGCCCATTAGTAAAATTTTACTTTTAATCACTAGGGTTCCTTACAATACAAGTAACAGTGTAACTTTGTCGCTTTTGTCTTTTTTTTATTCTTCTTTCGGTGTACTTATATAAAATATCGTTAGCTATTCGTACCTACGTGTGTCTACAGGACCTACATAGTTACAGCAGATAAGTCCAAAAATTTTACTCGTTTCACAATATCCCATTTTCTACCCAAAACCGCTGAGATATTTTAGCTCTCCGTGGAATTTATCCTTTTCTTTACATAGAACAAATAACTGTACCGGCCAGGCCGTAGTGCAAGGTAACAGGATTTTTTTTATGTAGGTACACCACGTAACTAATGCAAAATCAATTCTACGCAAAAAAAAAATATTCTGTCGAGTTTGGTCGAATCCAATTTTGGTCAAGGTTTTTTATACTATCATAGCTTTGGTATAACAAATAAGATAAACGTTCAATCAGCCTTCTCTACAAAAACCTTTATAAAAATATAAAAAAGTTTAGCGCAAACATCAAGTTTTTATTTGAGCGATGATGGAGTTTTTTTGAGTTGAATATTCATAAACGTCTGTCAAAGAGTTGAAACGTGACATAATGTTGAAGTCGTTACAAAACAAATAAAAATAACCTCTGAAATGGAAATTCCAGTTGAATAACTTAGAAAAGCTCGAGTGTTATACAGCTATGAAATAGTTACATTAACGAATACATTTTACGATATACCCACCGTACAGTAAAGGCGATGTAAACATTATATAATAGGCACATCGTTTTGGACCGATATTGTTAGGATAGTCTAGGAATAGCTATAAACTGGTCTATAAACTCAACAAAGGAAATCTATCTCCCACATTATTATTATTAATAAACACATAATAATGGAAATATGAAGATTCCACATTAATTTACTGAAGATATGGAAGAATGTAATAATGAAGATTTGCACTCCGAAATCACTCCTCTCAAAATGTCAAAAGGCAGAGGAAATCAGCTGTCAATCACTACTGGCGAAGACTTTCATGTCTGCAATCGATTTCTACTTATCAATAATTGGCAATGGTTTAGTAGTGCTTGGATATTTGTTCGGGAAAGTCTCCGGTGAGGACTCTTCATGTCACTTAGGCAACTTTTTGATACTTTTCGGGCACATCCTGGCCTTAGTATCAGATGTGTGCACTGTCGCAGGTGACTTGCTTTTTATTAAACACTATCGACGAGACTTCAGCATAAACCGATTCTTTGTCTTAGCAAATCTTCTATCGGTAATCGGTCAGTATCAGGAGCTTAAGTCGGCGCTACGCAACGTTCCAACAGTATGAAATACAAGAAGCTTTAGATGTTGGACTTCAATACTGTCGTGGAGGTATACTTGCCGTACGTTGGACATTTTGTAATGGCACTGGGATACGTTCTCGAACAGTTAGAGAGTGTCGAACCTCCGGTGCCGAGTGCTGTTGTACTGGTCGGCCATCTTTGCGTCCTTTCAGATCCCCGTACTCTTTCTCCCGACCAGCCTGGAGTGCAGATCATAAATCTCATATTCTTGGTTAGCAACATATTAGTGTTCCTATATGACTCGGTCGTAGCTTTGAACTACCAAGTGCCTATGATTAGCGAGCTAGATCAATATATGGGATGAAATCGGAATCAAGATCAAATATTCAAGAAGAATAGAAGAACATCTTAAATTTCTAGCTTTATTTACATTCAGTCATGTAGGTACACGAATAGTTGTCACAACAGTGCCCTAAAGATGACACGCAGCATGTTTTACGTAATAGAAAGGAGGGTCGGTCGATGCCACTGGTCTAATTATGAAGCAATAAATAAACCCTTTCCAACAGATAATTAATAAAGGAGGGTTTAGATATAAAATAAATTTAATTGGCTACGTGATAATGTTGGCACAGGAATAAAAACCTCCTAGGCTGAAGCAACTTTCAAAGTAGACTTTAAAAATAAAGCTTTTATGAATTTAAGAAAATGTGCTTTTTCTCTACCGCTGTAAGATCATGATTTACAGAAATTTCTAGGCCTTACGAGTAGGTATAATTTCTCTAGCATGTGGCGTGCTGTATTAAAATATAATATGTATGTAATATTTTATTAGGTACCTTATGTAAGTACCAAAGTACCTTTAGTTAATTATATTTGAGTCTACTCTTATTTAATACGTAAAAGTCTACGCGTAGGCAGATACATAGCAGTGCCTATCAAGGGTGCTATCGAGACCTGAGTTGACAATTTAGTACATTTTATAACAAGCGAAGGGTCCTTTTCTTTTTGAGAGCTCTCACCTACACCAATGAGGTCTCAAACTCATCGGCGTTTGTCCTTCCATCTTACAAAAGGAAAATGATTGAAGGTCACTTGATCCGACTTCGTTATTCCTGAAGTCCTACAATATCACAAAGGCACTAATGAAATTAATACTTTCTTTGCTGTGGGCAGAAAAATGTGCGTAAATCATAGTCGTAAGTTAATTGCGAAACACTGGTATTCGCGTCGAATTAGTGGAGGGCTTCATCACATTACTGACTTTAGCTAAAGTAATGGTTGTCGTAAATACATCGACTCTCGCCCGATTGCTCTACGCGCTGTGAATCCCGATATCGGCGAAACACAAAAAGTTAGTTGTTTATTAGATAAAGAAAATTTACTGATACACTTACTATTTATCTACCTTTCGTATAAGCTCAGAGTAATTAGTACTACTGTTGTTCAACGGTTTAAGGCTAGTTAGGTGCTCGGTGCTCCCCATAACATAATTTGAATTTACTTTGGATGATTCAGTTACTTAGTTGGCTCTTATCGTCAAAGATCGTAGCAAAAAAATACCTACCACCTATCCACCAAGTTTTTGTACCGTCACACACAACTGGCGTGACTCAACAAATGTTTCAACATCAGCAAAAATTCTCAACCAAAAAAAGAAAAAAGTACTTATCCAAGTATAGGTAGCAAACTTTCATCGTAGGTTGAGCGCTAATGCGAGTTGTCGTATTTCTCTATTTCTCGCCAGAGCAGGCCAGTGTAAGACGGCATCACTGTCGCTGTAACTTACGAGTTACCGTTCTCGCCATCTTGGGTCGTGACTCGTGACTTGCTGCTAAGTTTTAACTCGATACATTATTGTTAAGACTGAGACTGAATCTGAGGCGTTTTATTTAATAATGCTCGGTAGTTGGATGCAGTGTAGTTGACGTTGTCGCGTCGTTTAGTATATAACTTTGTTAATAGACTCTGTCATGTTCCTCCTCTATCCATGGAATTTCTGATAAGATTGTTACATAATTTTGATAATATTGGATTTGCAAAGGTAAGTAGACATATAAAAATACGACGGAAAACAAAAAGTACTTTAGTAAATTCTCTGCATTATCACGAATATGATGCGCCCGTCGGAGCAGCTGTTATCCAGACAAATTAACCATTCCGCTTGAGAACTAATTTTCATTACTGCCACGAACAGGCAGCGCGCCAAACAATGTCCTCGGTAACTATTCACAAATCCACATTCAACAAATCCACTGAACGGAAAACTTTAATTCACTTTGATACTACTCACCTGTAGTATTGTTCAAATAGGTTTTAAACGTGTTGAACCGTGTTTTGCCTGCAACTTTATAGTTCTGCTGACATATAAGTAAGTTTTTTCTTATTCACATATTTTCTAATTCCTACAAGTTTTAAAACTATTATGTGGATGTTCATTCGTCCTATGATTTACTCCAGTATTTAATCCATACAAATGACTAAATTTATTTCAGTCAAAGTAATAGTAACAAAAGAACTTTGTTGACCGCTACCTCAACTTTGTCCATCAATCAAACTTGCTCGTTAGAAGAAAAGTTTCGATTAAGTATAAACTTGAATCCTTGACTTTTCTTAACAAAATTATTAAATTCTTAAAATATGTTTTGGAACGAAATAATAAAATACTTATTTCAACTAAACTAAGAAATGCATGTGCATTAATATCAGGCATGAATCAGAAACTGGGACAGGGAGTGAATCGACTCTCGATTAGAAATGGAGGCAGGCCAGCAATCAAATCAGTCACATCGACAAGGCGCAATCAGTCGTCAGCTTGCAATTAACGTCACATACATCGAAGATATCGGCGCCGATGACTTTATTGCAGGAAGTTTGCAACGGTTACAATATTTCATCTTTGATTATTTGAATGCGCTATGAATATTTACTATTCCATTTCACTAATATTCCCATGGAGATTTATTTAAATTTAGTCTAGCTTGAGTATCCTCGGGTAGTATTACGGCGAGCAAAAGCGACGGCTCTCCGATTATGTCAGATTAGTGGGGAACGCTCTCGGATTTCAAGCATATCTTGGAACTAAAAACAATTAGGGAACTGTACAGAGCTTTATATCTTCGACAAACAGACGTTGTTAAAACTAAAGTTGCATAAATAAAAATATCAAGGGTTCAGCTTGATTTTACAAAGGGGTCGCAGGTAAGCTAAAAAATATAGCAATGGCTCTCTGCCAAGATATCTTTCGTCTTAAGTATCTTTTTCGGAATAAATGACTTCGAAGCGAGAACCCTTGAAGCTACCCAGCAATTAGAGAGCTGGCTTTCTGCTAGCACATTGCACAAATCCTTTTATTATTTTGTATTTGGTTATATCTATATAACAGGTCGATTTGTTTTATAACGGTAGCAATGTAGATAGTGATCTTTATGTAACATTTCAATCTCTTTACACAGCAGCTCCGAGGCTGACGCGAAAGGAGCAATCTACTTGACAACTAAAAATGGAACGTTTCCAATAATGCTGACATCCCTGAAAGCCCGGGACGACACTACACAACCACACACTCCAAAGATTCTGTCGGCGACCGCAAGAAACCTGTCACAAGACGCGGACCAAGACTACTGGGTAGATGGATCCGACGAAATGTTATTTTCCAATTACGTTAACTCGAGCTATGATGACGTTGATGCCTACACGTGGAAAACCAAGCGAAGTATCAACGATGCCGTCTCGAAAAATATAACATTAGTGCTGGAAAATCTTCTCAAGAATTACGAGAACTCTCAATTGCCTACTCACGGCAAAGGTAAGAGTCGCGACCTGCCTGAGCTATCGATTCTCAATCAAACTCTGCATGACGTTATCTACCTAGTTAATCTACTTATTTATCTATTTATGTTCCAGGTTACCCTACAGTTGTCCAAACAAATATTTTGATTAGAAGCATGGGTCCTGTATCTGAACTTGACATGGTAGGTGACTACCTACGGTACACTTTGCACATTGTTTATAATCTATGGAATATGAGAAAACATTTGATTTCCCTCAGGATTATTCGATGGACTGCTACTTCAGGCAGTATTGGCGGGACACCCGGCTGTCATTCCTCGGTCCCATCCGCTCTCTTTCCCTTTCTATTAAGATGCTCGAAAGGATTTGGCGGCCTGACACCTACTTTTACAACGGCAAACACTCGTACGTTCACACTATTACGGTGCCCAACAAATTGCTAAGAATCAGCCAACACGGAGATATTTTATATTCGATGAGGTATGTTATGTATAAATATCAAAGAACTTTTTTGTTCTTAAGCCATGATGTCTTAGCAGGCACCTTAGCTGCGCCACTGCATAGTAAAAAGTTAAGATAAATTGTAAAGAAACAATTTTCAATTTGAGTCGAGCAGAGAGGTTCATTAATTTCATAGCTGTTAAACAAACATAGCGTCCAGCATTTTTAATTGGCAGATAGAAAAATACGCGCTCTCCGATTACGTTACTTTATTCATCCAACGCAAATTGCCATGGTTATTCTAAAGTGAAAGGTTTGCACATTTACAGTGAGTAATCGTTCGAATATATAAACTCTTTAGTTATGTAGAACTGGCTATTAATGATCTTTCAAACGCAACCTAACAGCTTAGGAGCCGAGTAAGCTTTATCGCCTGTTAATCGGTTTAGTTCGGATTGATCGCTCGATGCTCCTGTGATACAACAAACAGAACTTCGGATGGTTTTAGAATTCAATCTATCAGTAGGTACTGTTTTAACTGGTTGGGAACATTTTAACTCGAGATCATTAGATCTAGATAGAGTATGTGCGTAAATGACCATGTTTTCACTTAAATTATATTTTAACTGAACTTGAAGCTCGGAATCTAATAGATAATGCAATTAGCTTTTATTCTGACTGGTTAGTTAATGTTGTTCAATAAATAATTGATAGTTTGATTTGAAATAGGTTCTTACTGAAAATATTTTGTATTGTTTTCAAAGTACAATATTAGTCTTATTATTTTAACGAGTGCATTGACCTAGATTTGCAAATAATTGCTAAGAATCACTAATTGAGGTTAAATAAATGCCTATCATTTCTTTGGTTTCACTCGGCTTTTTATTATCTTCTGTACAGAATTATCTTTTGTGTTCATTTCAGATTGACAATAAAGGCGAAATGTCCAATGGAGCTTCGCAATTTTCCAATGGACCGACAATCGTGTCCTCTGATTTTAGGAAGCTGTAAGAATCAAATATTTGGCGTTGTTTTTTCTATTGCTATTTTTTCGTGTCAAAATAATGGGGTCAAGTTAGTGGCCTTGACTATTGCTTTTTCTTGAGTGCTATTTGCCCTCGCAATTTCAAATGTCTTCTCATAGTAATTAATTTTTCACCTACCTAGATATTTTTTTATAACGTAATGTCATTTAAGGGCGGCCGCATACACACTTTTTCTGTGTTCGATTTCTTAGTGCGGAATTTCGATTTGGAATTTCGTGAGACTAGAGCAAACGTTCGTTTTTCTTCATTCGGAATGTATACAGTCAGTACGGATAGTGATAGCGTGGTGAGCGCACGACGATGGACGTAATTCCCGAACATGTGCGCCGGCACCAACAAAATGTATGCAAGCGCTGCGTTTTGCATGACGTCATTAGGTAGTAGGACTCTTCAGCAAGAGTCTGTCTTGGTGGGTACCACCGCAGTGCCAGATATTCTACCTCCAAGCAGTAGTGTGCAAACATTATTGTGTTGGGTTTGAAGGGCACTGTAACAAGTGAAATAACTGGATTAAAGAGACTTAGCAACAACGTCTCGGGGTGATGAGCTCAGTGCGATGCCACGCAGAAGCTTTACTAAGCTTTGGGTGGCACTGCATCGGTTATGGTTAGGCGTGGTGCTTAACACCAGGCAAGTGACTTGATGAAAAAAAAAGTTATTCCAGAAGGTTTCTCCGAACGCGCCAGCTTGCATTCAAAAGTATGTACGAAATTTGTTCCGTTTAGAAAAAAAGCGAACATGTGCGACAGCTAATGTATTTTATATTGATTCCATGCATTCGGATGTCCGAATACGGAAAACGAATTCGGAAATCAAATACAGAAAACGTGTGTATGCGGCCGCCCTAAAATAACAGAGATGTTCTTCTTTTTTTTTTTTTTCAAAAAATCAATTCGCTACCAACAACGATATTAGTACGTACCTACCTCATCTGATTAAAAAATTAATTTCAAACAGATTAGTAATTTCAAAATGAATCAACAACTGCAAGTTAGCTGTTCGATTCTACGAGCTTAATAGATGAGAAAATGTATATTCTTATTTTTTATACAGACGCATATTCAAACCAGCAGCTAGTATACCAGTGGCAGAATTCTGAGAGCGTGAACTTTGTGCCTGGCATGACACTCTCTCAGTTTGATCTCATCAGTTTTCCATACAGGAACTTCACTTTTACTAGGAGAGAAGGTAAGAAAAAGTAATGTTTTGAGCCTTTTATGAATTTTTGAAATGGTTTCTAAGCAATGTTATACTTACACTAGAGCAGCGTGCATAAGTATGAACGCTAATTATTTCCATCACACGCTGGTATCCATAGTATCCATAGTAAATTCACTCTCGTGAATAAGTGCGAATATCAAGGTTAGTCTCAAAGAAAAAAAGACATCACAATATCATTAGTCCATAATGTCTTAAGAAGGGACAAAATATACCTACCTACATAATAATAGCTATTGCTTTGTACGACGCCTAAATAAGTACAAAGAACTTACATAGGTACATATTATAAGGAAGAAAGTTTCGGAACAAACAAAAGTACCTAACCTCTCTTCATTACATCGCCCTGTGCAAACAGAAAAATATGAACTCAATAATGTTCTATCCCATGATTAGGAAATGAACCAACGGCAACCATATTTACTCCAATAAACAGAAATAGAATTGATTGAACATTTTCCTAAAATCAATGTGATCCTAAAGCTGAATTTGTTAAAAAAAATATTTTTATTAATATTTTTTATTCCATATTATGAAGAATTAATTGGTAGATACACAACAATCTTTGCATCACCCTGTGTAGGTAAGGCCACGAAATGTGATTACTATCTAATAAATGAGACATGAGTAAGTATAAACTTACTATAACCTGTTAATAGATCATGTTTAAGGTATTCAAGTATTATTCAAATTAGTTTAAGGGTTGTTGTTAAAAGGATTTCGCCTGCACAAGGTATCAAAGGCATAAGAGCTCTGAGCAAAACTTCCCCAAACTCTATAGCTAACTTCCATCGGTACTAAACACGAAACGACTTTATCCGTTTACCGCCTAATACGATCGCACATTCGCTGTCTATAACCATAACATCGATTTTATTAAGTACTAGCTACCCGACCCGGATTAACACGGGTGCTTAAACTATATGTTTAAACATAAACCTTTATCTTGAATCACTCTATCAATTTATTTATGCAAATAAATATCTTGAAATCTTAAATCTTGAAATCAATTAATAAAAGCCGCATTAAAATCCGTTGCGTAGTTTTAAAGGTCTAAGCATGCTTACTAATTACATACAGAGGGACAGACCGTTGGAAGCTACTTTGTTTTATACGAGTACCTTGTAGAGATCTAGAAAGCAAATTGAAGGCCGCTTAGCGATAAATTATTTTACCCACTTATTTACCAAACACGTTTAGCACTTTCATCTCAAATTGCTTCCCAATAAAGAAGCTGGAGTGCTTTTAGACATGTTCTGTGTAAGTACTGAAATATGATTTGCTTTTTTCATCTCGCGGAAACAAATACGAAATAATGTCAAGCGAGGAACTGTTTTAACACGAATCGGCTTTTACGCCTCGGAGAATTTACATTTTCTCAAATGGCATGGAGATGTCAACTGTGTTGCTAAATAATCATTGGTGTCGGAGCATCTTAGCACTTTGTTGCAATGTCAAACACGGCTACTGAAAGTGTTTTTATTTAGACATGCGTCGGCGTCGTGCCCGTCTATTTTGATATATTCTGGTTGTTTGAGTGCGGAATAAATCTTTGATAAATTAATAAGCAGTATCAACGTGTGTGAATCAAACACCGAATTGACCAGAGTTCAAATTTGACTGTCTAAAATCTTGGATTCTAAACCTGTCCCAGACGACCTCGGTGGCGTAGTGGGATAGTGCCCAGTTGAAACGAGAGGTTGCGGGTTCGATTCCCGCTGCGGGAAAAGTGTTTGCATGATCTTCTGATATTTTGTTCCGAGTGTGGGTGCTTCTATGCAAAAACAATATTTATATGTTTTATGACACAGCGTAAAAAAATACCAGCAATATTTAATTATTTATTGTTATTTCAGGTGACTTCTCAGTTCTTCAGGTTTCGTTCAATTTGCAGCGGCACACTGGTTACTTTCTTATTCAAGTGTATGTCCCTTGCATTCTAATAGTTGTACTGTCCTGGGTGTCGTTTTGGATCCACAGAGAGGTAAGCAAAAGAAGTAAGAGGAGTAGAGTTCTTTGTGATAGAGCTCGTCCGGGAAAGGACTACCACCATACCTATTTCTGCTGCCAAGCAGTAATGCTCGCATAACGTCTCAGGGTGGTAACTCGCAAGTGATATCTATGATGTTGATGCGTACATAGACTACGGTAACCGCTTACCATCTAGTGGGCCGTACATTTGGTTGCCACTTTAGTGGTATAAAAAAAGCAATAGACATGGTTTAGCTCAAATGCTCGTATCGCGTGCATTGTAATGAGCCCCCTTATTCATAACCATTTCAGAATATTTACTTTTCCAGTATATATCCCGGTGTCACGCGTATAATAATATCACTTCATTAACTAAAGATCAACAATAGCAGGCCGTAACGTACTTTATCGAGTATTTAACAATTAGTAGGTATGAGAAAGCAATGAAGAAAAACTAGATATTTCTATTTAAATATACATATTATTTTGAAAAAATTGGTATACTCTTAGTACAAAGTAAGAACATCATTGAATGAATCTCATACTTAGCAGGGACACCCAGTATGCTATAAAATGTTTTTTTTTTCTTTCAGGCGACATCAGACCGCGTGGGTCTAGGCATAACAACTGTACTGACTCTGTCCACAATAAGCTTGGACTCACGAACAGACCTGCCTAAAGTGCGCTACGCAACGGCCTTGGATTGGTTCCTGCTTATGAGCTTTTTCTACTGCATAGCCACTCTACTCGAGTTTGCCGGCGTGCATTATTTCACTAAAGTATGTAGATAATAAGACATAATTTAACGAAACTACGAAAAACCAACCTTCAATATGCAGGCGCAAACAAACTCTTACCTTACATTTGGGCGAATCGAATAAGTTGCTACGAAAGACGTAGCGGCTACGTAGCATAATAGCACTACGCCGCTACAAAGCTCTACGAGTATTGTAGCTCTTATTTACTGTTCTAGTTTGAATCGAGACGAGATGATATAGAGTTTCTTAACCGGACACCACGCTACCGAGTAGCGCGGTGTCCGGTTAAGAAACGAGACGTTGCGGGTTCCATTCCCGCTGCGGGACAAATGTTTGCATGATATGCAAATATTTGTTCCTGGTAGTGTTTCTAAATTTTACAAAAAAAATATGAATACACTGCACTGTATTTTATCTGATCCCCATAAGCATAATAGCTTTGCTTAGTTGGGGGCTAAATTTTCCCCCTTTTTTTGTGTTAGTTAGTATCAAGAACTTTAAAAAATGTATGCTTGAGCTTCGTTTTAGTTTCATTCTGGAATATAAATGAACTTTGTTCTTCCAGGTCGGCTCTGGTGAGATCATCGTAGACGACTCCGAATGGGAGGAGCTAATCGAAGAAGTAGGGGGGGACGCGTACGCGGCGCACGAGCTGGCTGTGCGCAGGCGCAGCTCTGCTCGGTCTGCTAACAATTATGTAAGTTTTATGCTGACGCGACGGGTAATGCGATAAAGCAGCTTTGGTGACAGAACGGAATAATATTTGCATTCATACGTGTATACTCAAGTATTTAGGCAAAATAAATATGCCTCTTGAGAACTCAATAACGTAAAAGGTCACAAAATTTTACGACGCGCTGCACGCTGCTAAAGATCGTAATGGATGGCGAAATATTGTTTGGAAGATGATGATGAAGGGGTAATCAAGACCCTCAGTCATGAGGTGTACGACGCGAGGAGGAGGAATCTAGGCGAGCTCACTGACTCTGCCACTCTTTAAGAAAGGCATGTCCGTGATCATCTGTCTCATGTCCGCAGAATTTCTCCCTTCCTCGCGGCGAGCTCAGCGACTCAGAGCTAGCCTCAGCTGAGCCGGTGATAGTCCGGCTGACGATGGAGCGCACCACGCAGACCGAGACCCGCGTGCCGAAGTGGAGGCAGCTGCTGTACTGCCTGGCGGGGGACGACCGCTACCGACGCAAGCGGCAGGTCGATGCTGGTACGATATCAATAAGTTTTTACGCAAAACTAATTTTTTCACATACGGCTAGCCAGAGGGCGAAAATAAAGATAGATCCTTGATGTTAATGTTATTTATTTGGGTTTTCTATTAAACAATCGTCAAAGTACTTAAAGTTTGGCCGGGTGACAACCGATACGATTTTACTTGTTACAAAATCAAAAACGTCACACCCACTGCTTTTCAGCGGACTGACTTTCTTCTTTTAATTTGTGACTTTATAGACCATCTTCTTCTTCTTCTTACTAACTACTTGACATTGACATAAGTCTCTTGACTAATGTCATTGTCCCAAGTCTAAGGTTGCTAAGCACACGCTATAATCTCCCTTTTCTACTAATATTATAAGAGTAGATTTGTATTCTTGTTTGTTACGAATAAACTCAAAAAGTATTGGTCCAATTTCAAAAATTCTTTCACCATTAGAATGCTACATTATCCCTGAGTAACAAAGGCTATACTTACTACTGGCGACCCGCCCCGGGAATGTAGTCCGATTCAACATTTTTTTCACCGTTAGAATGTTACATTATGCCTGAGTAACATAGGCTATATTTATTACTAGCGAATGAAAACTTGCACCCGTGCATAGCCGGGGTAGATCAGCTAGTTACGCGCCTAACTACACCTCGAGCGGGATCTGTCCCGTTCGAGGTGTAGTTAGGTGTATAGTTCTCACGGCGGATCTCGGCCGTCGTGAAGTTAGCCGTTTCGATTCGCAATGGAGCTTTTTCAAACTAAATTGTCTTCGCGCATCACAAACGGCTAACTTCACGGAAGCCTAGATCCGCCGTGCGAACTATAGTCTCGTCATTTGCTGACGTAAAAGATAGGTATAATGTGCCTTTTTTCCACAGGCAGACACGGGCACATCAATAGTGTTTCTCATATCGACAGGGCAGCTCGCGTGATGTTCCCAGCTTCCTTCGCGCTGCTGAATCTCTTCTATTGGATGATCTATGCGTTCTCTAGTGCCGACTTTGCCTGGAGCGATAACCCAATCAACACACTCTCGCATTAGAACCGCTGAACCCTTTAATTCAAATATTAAGATCTCTATTTCACTATACCATGGTAGCGCCAACGGGTCGCGCCACCTCGTTTCAAGAGTACAAAAATTTTACATCAGTAAATCAGAATCGGATTGAAATTGGATCGTAATTTTCATTGAATTCAAGAGTCATCTCCTGTTGTCCGATTGATTGCGCAACTAATTTGGTGACGACGACCAAATCACCCACTGGTAGCGCCACAATAGTGTCGCAGAGAGATAAAGTGCTGGAGGTCGGACAGCCACGCGGTACAGTTTTGCAGGTTTAGTTCCCTTTATTTGCATTCTTACTGCCGGTCTGATTTCCGCTGCGGGAAAAAAAATTAGCAAACATTTGTGATGAGTTTGACAGTTAAGCATAGTCTGACAACTCAGATCCTATCTAATACCTACTATCCTCTACCAACGGTATTGATTGTGTAGTGGGTACCCAAATAAGTGTAGCCTATAGCCAGAAATATAACATTTTAATTTTATCCGTTGCGGCGTGATTGCTTGAACCATTATAGGTACTTCATATTAAGATTTTAAACAAGCTGCTTTTATCATTATTTGTCTTTTTAAGAGTTAATTTATAGAATATGTTCAGTTTAAAGTTTGTTATAATGTATCCGTAGTTCTGCTTTGTTATTAATTCACCGAAGCTAAGCAGAGATAAGAGATATGTAATAATGATAAGATAGTGTTGTCGAATGTTAAAATAAACACAGTTTAAGACTATTGGTTTTTTATTTTCATGATAGTTTCATACATACCTATAATTCGTTATAACCTTGACATTTCTAATACAGTAGTTCAAAAAGCAGAAACCGTATCTGTATCAATTGAAAAATTGGAAAACTTGAACCATATCATCACTGCAATAGGATAGAAATATTATAAACGGTAGGTACTTATTAGTATCTATAAAAACAAGGTCCTTTTGCTAAGACCGGATAGACATAAAACAACATTACACGATTTGAACCATTATTGCATTAGACTTTATATAATTTATCGCCTGACAAAATATGACGTTTCATTGCAATATGGAGGGTAGGTCCACCTGAATTGCCACTAGATTTAGCTGCTCTAACATATTTCATACAGGTCAAAATTAACAAAATATCGCATTATAGTACTTCAGATTCCAGATTCAAAGATTCCAAAGACCTTTTAGCTAAATATTTATCAAATCTCACTTAGACAATAATTTACTTGGATCTAATAATGGTCTTGTTTCTAGACTGCTATAGTCTTCTAATTAGGTACGCTACATTGGACTTGAAGGCAAATTCGAAGTGAAATCTGCATTAATTGGACATTATAATGTTTCTCATTTAATTCTCATTTAAGTTACATTTTTTACTTACATACAAAACAGATATAATTTACGAGAACGTAGTTGACGTGTATACATAATTTGTTTATCACATTTGCATGTCTCTTTACTAGTACAGTGAAATTTATAAGGACAAAGAGAGCTAATTTCACTTATATACCAGGTTTGGTCCAACATTCTGTAATTAATAATGCTAATATACGTACAATCCTGCATTTTTATAATATACCAACCATTTAGAAAATAGACAATTGAAGGCATTATAGTTTAAATACATAGTGGAATGTATAGTATTTAAGGCTTTTATCATAAGTTTTTACCAAGTTTTTACCATATTATGTAAATTGGTATACTTAATCAACATCACAAAACTAAATTTTCGATCGTTTTTTTAAACTCTACAGTCACTTATGAATAGAATTATGAAAGTATATTTTAATCAAATTTTTAAAAATTGTAAAGATATTGCAGCTAAAATACTATTACATATTTAAAATAATATTGCAATGATTTGTTTACACATTACTTTGTGCTATTATTGTTCGATTACATGAGCAAAAACTATGAAGGGTTTTCTATCTTACGAGTAGGTATACATGATATAGTAATCGTGAAGAAAATATCTAATTAAATAAAGTAATCACGTTAATGACTGACAGAGGGCGAATTAGAAAATAGCATGGACGCAATAATTACGTCCATGGAAAATAGAAAAATGAATAGTCCAGCTGTCAATTTGTATGGGATTTTGTAGTTCATTTTACGCACTAAAGAGGCGCTGTATAAAATCCCATACAAATTGACGACTGGACGATACGTTTACGATTGTCAAACGAGTTTTCGTGGTTAGGCCTAAGATTGACAACCAATGAACGCATAGGGTAGACTTAAAGACTTGAAAACTTGAGGGTGTCTTCCTCTAAGGTCTAGAGGTGCACTAAGACATAAATTACCAAAATCCCATCAGTAAGATGGTGCAGCGGGGAATCTAATTTGGTAAAAAACATAATTATGCAAACAAAGTCGCCGAGAGTTTTACTAGTGTTAAATGCACATCACTTAAAATAGACAAAGTTACATAAATAAAGAAATGGTAACGTTACGCCGATTTTGTTTTAAAAATCTCACCAACCTTTAGTTGTAATTGAGTCATGATCAAAAATAGACATGCCTGAAGCTTGAAACAAATGGCATGAAAATAATTTAATTATTTCATGTACGGACTCGTGTGCTTTTTTGGTAACATCATAAGACGCTGCCAAACTAATAGAGGGATAGTTAGTCGATCAATGTCGGTGTTTTGCCGCAAAATTCAACAAAAACCTCTACACAAGTCTCTTGATTACCTACAACTACATTCAATCATAGTGTAATAGATGAACAATGTTACACTATTTACTCTGCTTTCAACAAAATAAGAATCAATAATTTATGAAATTATAGTACAGGTCTTTACAAAATATACAGTCTTCGATTGGTACACAATCTAGTAACTGGTATTTGCAAGCTACTGACATGCCATTGTGCATTTTGCACCTACTGTCTTATCTCGTCTGGCATGTTTATCTTCGATCTTATACTTAAAACTTAAAATAAATAAAGACTAGACCACGATAGACCGACCAAAATATTTTTATCTAGACATCACAGAAATAGCTGCTTTAATTTTTACTCATAGCTAATATTTTTATCACCGCTTATTTTTGATTGAACCAGAAGATCTAACGTGGCCGTTCACTCTAAAGTCCAGTTTTTCATCCGTGGTCAACTAGGTAACTATTTGTCAAAATAGTTAAATTGTCACTTTTTTATGCCGAGCCAGACTGTTTTAAACAAGCTTCCAACACGGGTCACTTTGGTGGGAGGCTTGTGGAGCCCACGGGTTTTGTTGTACATTTTTGTTGCAAACAAGTGTTTACACTGTTGTAAACCGCCGGTGGACACCGATGTGGAGGGCTAGTTTACAACAGTCTGGCTGGGGTTTCAAGGGCAAGGACAACAAAGACTGAAAGTTGAGCACCCGCTGTCAATTTTAACTACTGGTTGCGTAGCGATAAAAAAACCAAGTCTAAATAAACCGAAACATAAAAATTTGGCCTTATTTACACACACACTACTGCACTAATATCAACGATATTTAAATTCCTACCCCCTTATTCATAAAACAAACAAAACCAAACTGTCATTTTAGCTTCTTACTAAGCAGTCTTTCCTTGTCATTCTTATGACAATGAACAAAGATAAAGATTTGAAAGACACATTAACTAACAGACGTTTATAACATGACTATAAATAAGGCCCCTAGTCTTAAAGTTAGTCACAAATTAATGATAGCTGCTAAATTTCAATGGCTCGTTATGTCGTCAATATAAAACTGTTTAAATAGTGTGCGGGCAAAAAAGGCCACCACAACAAAAATAAATAATGACTTATACAAGCGACTCGCTACAAACCTTATCAATTAAAACCTACTAAATAATAGTACCTAATCGTCAATAAATACAAAACTATCTACAACACCAAAGTGGTCGTCGATTACAACCACAGTTATTTACAAATATAAACTTTGTATAGAAAAATGTATACTATGCAATAAGTATAAAAGTGGAGATGATCCAATTTTTCATATTTTCAAAAGCTACCGATAATTGCGTAAGGTACAATGGCATTTTAAGATACTTGTTTTAAAACTAATATATCAAAAACTGGATCATTTCCAAAAAAAATATTACGACTAGAACACTGGTCACAGATATTTTAGGCAAGGAGATTTTATAGGTAAAGGTATGTTCTAACAAAGTAACTCAGCAAGTGTATAATATTCACACGCGCGCTTTCCAAGATACAGAAAGCTTATGTATATAAGTTATCAGCTTAAAACTCGAGTATTTCTTCAAATCTACCTACAAATCACTTCCACTACATAATAAATAGGTATTTCTTTTTAATATACACCAATATAATTAAATCACAGATTCTACTTTTCGTTTTAAAAATATTTTTATTTATCTACAGGTTTTTTACCTAGGATAAGATAAACGTTCATGTTATCTTTGCCCTTTACGTAGACACTGCCGCGCGGCTCGAAGTCATACCGCGCGGAGAGGAAAGGAATACACGCTTCCCCCACTTGAATCCGCTTTGGCACTCCGGTCGAGTCCATGCGAGACGCTATATTAACCGCGTCGCCCCAAATATCGTAGTAAAGCTTCGACGTACCTATCACCCCAGCTGTCACATCCCCAAAGTTGAAACCTATCCGCAGTATAAAGTCGAACTCAAGCAAATCCTGGTTAAAATTGTCAACAACCTTCTGCATTTCTAAAGCGAAATCCATCAACTGGTATAGATGGTCGTAAGTACCGCGAGACGCATGCCTCAAGTCGGAGTTGAGACCGCTAGCTGCCATGAAAGTGCTACCGATAGTTTTAATCTTCTCAACGTGTTGGAAATGCGGCCTTTCTAGTAACTCATCGAAATCAGCTATGAGCTCGTTCAGTACTCTCAAGTATTCCTTTCCTTTCAAGTAGGATTCATCGTACATTTCGTTAAAGTTGACGATGCTAGCGAATATGATGCCAGCATCTTTGTGGTTTTCAGAATATTTGGCGGTATTTTTGAGCTGGTCGGCAACGTGCCGCGGTATTATATTATGCAGCAGCCAATCCGCTTGATTCCTCATGTTCTGCACACGTTGCTTATCACGATTAGCTACAACGTTGCTGTAAAAACTTAACCGGTAACTAATTTCAAACTCTCGGTTCAAAAACCACACCAAAATGAGCAATAGCGCTACATCTAAGTACAGTTCGATCAGATGCATCTTGTTGTGCATGCTCATAGTTTCGTCCGCCGCCGTACGGTTGCCGGCCATCCAATCGGAATCATTCACTAAGCTTATAAAATCTGTTACGTTGTGAGCAATATTCTGCGGAGTTAACCTTAAAATATTCGAGTCTAGAATTTGAGTATTCGCCTCGCGACAGCCGAGCACAGCAAAAAATAGGAACAAACCGGCGTACAACGTCATTAGAGTATTTTTTACGAGCCAGTTCATTTGGGTGAAATTGCAAAAATGCACAATGCTTATACATAAAAGGTACACATAGAATGATTGTTCGCCTCTGAGAATAGTCATGGTTGTATTTTCACACGAGAAGTTAATCAAAATAGCTAGAATAGGCAAGCTGATCAGAAGTCCCCCGGAAAAGTGCCACGGAAGCCAACTCGTTAGTCTTCTAAACACTCCGATGGATTTCCTCAAATGAGCTGCGACCATTATCGGATCGTGTTTCGTTTTCCATTTGAGATAATGTCTGTACACACACAGCGTCATAGCTACGACTTCTACGAAACTGAACAGCACGAACCAGCATAGAGAGTAATACCAGTCGTTGTACAGTATGAATATAGAACTTGTGACCGCGAGGAAAATGATAGCTGATACCAGAATATCCAACGCAGTGTTGAATCTAGAAGTTGTAAGAGTCGGGGGGAAATCCTCGCAGTCATCGCTCCTGTGAGCTTTGTCTCGGTAATGCAGTTCCATTTCTGAGGACTTGAAGAGTAGTGTGAACCTGTTGAGAGGGGGTTGGACGAAGTAGTTGATACCCGAACGCGCATTGTCTTGAACGCATCGAATTAGCTGTAAATCTGACTGTTTGCGTAATTTCTGCAATGACTGTATTTGTTGATCGTTCAATGGCGGTGGGAGGCGGCTGCGGGCGTTCAGTTCGTTGATGGAAGACTGGCTGGAGGTGTAGTAGCCGGACACTCGAGGTCCCATCATGTCGTTTTGGGAAGTCGCAAGGTGATTCAACACGAAGATCTGAAAAGAAAAGCACTACGTCTTTATTTGCATCTGGCGATCACTTACAACCGATTTGTTATGATAAGATTGCCGAGTTTTACCACGAACTCCGTTCAAAAGTAAACTTTAAATTTAAGTCGTAGAGCTGAAACTCAAATACGTGAGTTCATCACGAACGGCATTGTTTATGGTGGCCGCACATAACTTCGAATCTTGTGTTTACAAAGTGTTATTAAAAGCTTGTTTATGGCTCATTTTCATTGAGTTCTAAAAAAGCACTCATACTGTGAAGCGAATGCCACACGCAAAATATATTTTTTTATATTAACACAAAGATCGTATCGAATCGAATAAAAAATCTTTTAAAAAATGCTAAACTGGCTTGGTTCTACTATCTATCTATAGGAAAACATAGTTCTGACTTCAAACCAAGATTTCACGGAGTCGGTCGGAGGTAAAAATAATTACCAACATGATAGCATAACTCCTGAGTTTTATTGGTATCATGTTTTTGATAAAAAAAAAGTAAAATGTAAAAAAATATATTTATTCAATCATATCACAATGATAATTTTGAAACGTCCTAAAGCTAGGTGAATTTACGCCAGTTCCACGCGCCCCAGCCTAGAAGAATCTGGCAACAAACTCGTCTGGGTCACTAGCTTTTTTTTTGATGATGCCTTTTCATCATAAAGCTTCAGTGTGGTGCCGATCGAACTAGGTGAGGCTTGCGATATTTATATGTATGACGTTTTTGATGATACTAGGATTTTCTATTAATCCCTATTCTTTACCTGTTGTTGGATGCTAGATCGCCGACTTGTGCTCCTAATGCCAGAATCCTTGCGGCTGTTCACGGAGGGGCACAAGCTAATCGCGTCGTCCTGCGGGCGGAGGGTGTGCGGGGGAATGGGTAGGTTCAGCCGGCGGTCCTTCGGACGGATCAACTCCCCCTGAGTGGCGAGAGTAGAGCTGCGGGCGCGACATACCGGCACCTGGAGTGGATACAACGGCTAAACGTTACTACGATTAATTACTTTTTATATTTTAAAAGGCTTGCTGACATACTGGCCTTAAGCCTTTAAACCTTAAATCTTTTTTTTTTTTCAAAACACAGAGCCTAAACCGGTAGACCTAGAAACTTGAAAATTGGGGGGTGTGTTCCGTTTTTAATGTAGGGCGCACTAAGAAATAAACCGAAATTCAAAGAGGAAAAGCTCAACGCGGATAAAGTCGCGGTAAGTCCCACTGGTATAAATGTAAAAGTTAGGATGTTTGTTTTTCAATCACGTTGTAACTATTTCGATAAACCAGAATTGAAACTAAGGATTCTTTTTATGGTATGGTATGGGTTACGCGAGTAAAATCTCCTCATGGCCACTGGTATAGCCAGGACTGACAATCTAGCGTGCCCTCCTAGGCACAGAACTTACCTAGTGGTGTGGTTATTTATATTTTAATTGTTATTAAAATTTTAATTTCAAAGCTATTACAGTTTTATTTGTATATATTTCAAAAGCCATTATAGATGCAATTGATATAACTTGACGCCTGGATAGGTGTACTACAGGATGCCTGATGGATGGATTGGTTTTTTATGTTCAGCTAACACTAGCATACTCTCAAGCGAGAGTATACACTGAGACCGTGTAATAATATTTTTAAATGTTGAACAATACAATAGGAACGCAAACAACGGAGCCAAATGCTAGTTTACCAAAACACAAATATACTCAAGCACTGAACTAAAACAAAAACTAAACACAAATAGAACACAATATAAGTTTATTGTAATGTTTCCAGCTGGTATATTCATATTAGCCCAGTGCTGCGAAATAGGGTTACCATATTTTGTCAGCAATTGTTTTAGACTATCTATGTCCTAGAAAGGAAAATTTTCTCCAATATGCTTGGTGGTTACTCACTACAAATTACGATCTATTATATTATAATAGAACGTAATCTGTATATTATATGGTGCCCAGATACCTGCAGCTTGCTTGACGCATTTACGAGTATTTATTCAAATTCAAATTCAATGTTTCAACCAACGTACAAGCACCATAAAATGGTATAAATTTTTAACGTAGGTACAACTTACGTTAAAAATAGGACTGTAATATCAAAGTTATTTTACGATAAATCGAAACGACATCGATAAACCTCATCTTTATTTACATACTAAACAGACCTTAATTTCAAGAAGAAATAACTTCGAAATGAATTAACAAACAATAAAAGTGAGAGGTCTGAAGACTTGCTCGAATGAACGTGATAACGTCGAGCAAGCTTAAAATAAATATATAACATTATTATGTCATTGATATAAGATTCAAACTGGAATGATTAAAACGGACAAAAGTGCCAATTGCTAAGAACTTATGTAGTTTTAACCAAGCGGCTGGGCTTCATTGGTGAACTTTGTAGGAAAATGTTTCCAAAAATCGTCATCATTCCGTTTAAAGAGTAAGTTCTTTTATTAGAATGTAGTTTTATTTTTATTTTTGACTAGTTTTTTAGAATCCAGACAGAACACAGACAGACAACAAGGTGACCCAAAAGGTTCATTTAATTCATCTACCTCATACAGAACTCTAAAACAGATTGATTGAACTGAACATAGTCGTGATCTGTGATACTAGAAAAATAAATCTTGCGTAAGTTAACGTAATGCGAAAGTGGTAGATAAGGTATGAAGATGACAGATCAACTAGTTTATCAAAAAGATAATGCCTCGAAGCATTGCTTTATTGAAAATGCTAAATCATGAGTTAGTTTGTACTGCAAATATGTAATGCATACACAGGGTATTTCATTATTAGGGCGGAATAGGTTTCGCACACAAAAAAAGAAGGTACCAACTTTTTTTTATTTAACCATTATGTATTAAAAATCTCGAGCAAATCAATTAAGTTTATATGTGGTCAATTAAAATATTTGAGCGCGAACCAAGATCGAACTCCTAAGATCCTAAGATATCCGAGATTCTAATGATTAGCAGCCCTTAGGATAAGGACCAATCTGGCAGGCGCTCGAGCGATCCAGCGCTGTCCTAAGTAGCAAGAACCATTAATAAATATGTTCTTTAATATTAATAAAACTAACAATTTTCACCCCTGATGTGTCCCTAGCAGTGTACCGTTGAGACACCAGCCCTCTCTTCTTATTCTTTTACTTATGGCGCCTGTGGCCGGCCCTCTCTAGCGAGAGTGATTGATTTTTGACGTATCGATCGTATCACCGACACGTGTCATGATTTAAATGTATGGCCGTATCAAAAGCGCGCATCACGATCGCGAATTATTCGTTACCCGTCCATATCTGTCATCTGTCACCGTCACCACGACACCCGTCGGTCTGAACGAGGTTTGAACCTGCTACGCGAGCCCAATGGGAAGTAGTAACGTTTGATCAAACAGTCCTTGAACCAGGTTTTTTGGCACTTTCATACAAATATAGTTGAGTGATTTATTTCGAAATTATTAGTCCGATTGGAATTAAATTTTGAATATAACCAGATGTTTTGATTTTGTGAAAACTCTATCTCTAAGCGTTATATTGCACACCAATTAGTTCTTTAATTTACAGGCCATGACAGAGGCCTTCGGGCGGCCTAGAAACTCTGTCACCAGGGTTCTGCCACTGACTCATACGAACGAACTAACGATAAATCTTTTATTATGTAGATTTAGTTTAAATTTTACCGCAAACCCAATAACCATGTTATTACGTAAAAAAAATATATAAAAATTGTTTGAAGCAATTCAATAGATATTGAAATAGCAGCCAGCATGTTGGGCCCGCTTCCATCTGGTAGTGGTTTGTATTCATATGTATTTTGTAATGTAAGTAATGGAATTATGTACATATTTTATTATAGTACTAAAGATCCATGCTTATTGTATATTGAAATTGATAGGTATAGTAAAGTTTAACTCCAACAATATGTTTGAAGGTTAATTATTTTCTTTATCCAGGTGCGATGACCTATTACTACTCTGCACGATCTTTTAACTACAATGTTGATAATATTAAATCAACATGCTCAAAAATCAGTAGTTACCAGTAACCGGCATTGTAAATTTTAGTAGGAAATAGGAGAACTGTTATGAAAATTGACATCATACCTGCCTGTGTTTTAAATTATAACTATACTACCTAGTTTCTGTTCGCGTTTTCGTTCACGAACAACGGTTGAAAACAAGCTTTGATGCTATATTCGAGGTCCAGATATTTTAGTAGAAGAAGAATAGATAGAAGAAGCATATTTTACGTATTTATACAATTTCATCCTAAATCGATTAGTTTAATAAATATGTTACTTATATATTCATGACGCATTTAGTTTTAGAACATTATTAACTGTAACATTTGTTACATTAATAATTACTTAATAAACATTTGTTTTTTGCACAATTTCTAGTAAACTTATTAAATTTAATTCCTTTTAAATAGTACGTATAACTATTTACGTAATTATTTGATGGATACCAACAAAGTGCGGACTCCACACAAAGTTGATATTGTGAAATGCCAATTATTACAAAACCATTTTCCTCGTGTACTTGAAGACGTGACCAGTTTATTTTAAGTTAACATCAATCATCTTACGAGTAATTAATGGGTTGCGTAAATAAGTGCTCCGTCTTCAAAAAGCAAGCTTGCATAACCATTGTTATTATTTCATTAATGAACCCAACGGAATAATATAATTAATGTAATTTTCCGCACAACAGCTGATAATAATAATTACAAATGATTATTTATTATCGATGAATAAATCCGCTTTAGTCGGTCATAGCGTTGAAGGCTCTAGCCAAATAAAGACACAAGTGCCTAACCTACGTCATATTATTACGTTACTTACGTCAATGTTCTGTCGTCCATACTGAGATCTATAGCTGCTACTTCTTGCGAAAGGCGACATGTTACTCCTCGACTGGCTCAAGTAGGATCGTATGTCTATAATCTCTTTCTCAAACGACGCCACTTCACGGCTCATAGGAATATTCAGTTTACTACTACTCTGTATTGGCTTCGAACTCTTATTGTCTTGAGATTCTATCACAATGGGTACTTGATGGTAACCGTTATTCAAGTGGTTCCCGGTCTCGCCTCTCTCAACAAAATGTAAAGTTTTATCGCTCAACTCTCGTTTCTTTATTTCGTGTAGCGGCGTGTCTGAGTGCTTTCGTAGGAATCGAGGCACTTTCCAATTCTTCAGTTTGTTTGTATACTTTCCGTAGCTCCCTGAAATAGTTCAAACATTGAGTCAGAAATTCGGGACTTGTTTATGACCTAGATTATAATTATGGCATATATGTTGACATAACAGTGGAAGTTATTGACCTTGCAGATATAAAAGACAGATTGCGCTGCATGATTGCCATAGGTAGTTAACAAATTTTTAATCAGAATTTATGTAAATAGTAATTAAACTCTATTTGTTTTGCAGTGAAGCGTCGTTTTAGTCACTACATAGAATAAACCAAAATCGCTTCCCGCTGTCTGTCTGTCCCTGTGCTTAGATTAGATTGGATTATGATGCGGTTTTTTTAATAGATACAATGATTCAAGAGGAAGGTTTATGGCACCCGTGCGAAGCCAGGGCGGGTCCGCTAGTTATCTAATAATAAAAGCACATTTATTTTCATTTATTTTGAATATTGAATAAATACAATTAGATGAGGTATCTAGCTAAAGATGTGAATACCTATTACCTATGGTGTTTGTTGAAGTTTTTATTGATAGAATTTATTACTTTGCTCATCAATGTTTGCATAATAATTCTGATAAATGGTGCTAATTTAGCGATAAATCGAGTACCTACATATAATGTGCTAAACATTTATGTCGTGTTATTTTCATTATAACAATGTTTGGTACTTTTGTGCTAGCCACAACGTTGGCAATTGTGGCAAATGTGGTTGGAAATTGTGTGTATAAAGAGCGTTAACGTACCTATTTTACGACGTTAATCGGTGATCGAGTTTGTGCGAGACATCAGACAAAATTACCTACAGTTTAGACAAGAAACAGGTTATGTTTACAAATGTCGAGGTACATTATAGAGTACATAATGCCGATTTAAAAGGTTGCTCACAATTTTGCGAGCACTCAATCGGTAAATAAACAACATTGTCTTGCTATTATTAGGTAGGTAAGTACAATTATTGACAATAAAATCGATAAGCGTGCCTGCGAACTGCGCTACCAGAATGTTTAATTTAAGAAAAAAATCTCTGCTAAGTAAGCCAAACCAGCCATTTGGTCGGTATTAAACTATTTTTGAACGAACTTTATTTGGTTTATGTCTGGTTTATCTGGCCTGTTGCTAAAATAATTTACTGAGTAGGTATACGAGCAATACCTATACTATATTTCTTACATAGTAGTTGTTATCAACTATTATCCAGGTAAAGTCAGGCAGTGTATATTTACACGTGATTTTTGTTGAATCGGTTCGACACGAACTCATTTATGAGCGTTTTATCGCGAAGTGATTGACTGCGGTGTCATGTCATGACACTGTGACGAGGAGCGTCACCTCTTCGTAATGAAGAGTTGTTTCGTATCTTATCGGTAACTAGCGCGGCTACCGATAACTACTTTTCCATAATACTACATTATTTAGCTTACAATAACATCAGAGCTACCGCACCATAAACTTACGTATCTATGCACTGATTTAAATTTTACTACTATCTGGTGTTTATCTCGATGACTATTAGATTTCAGGTAGGCCAGGTATGGAAGATACGATTTTTCGCTTGAGGTTAATAGCCATTATTATCGATAAACAACACCTCTCTATCACTTCGTAGGGATTCACATGTTTTTTGATAGTCGAAGTCGAAAAACAGATTGTAGAATGATAAATATAACATACCAACAGACGTCGGACTTTTTGATGAGCTATCGGTGCGCTCCGTGAATCCTTTGTCTCTTTTCTCATCCAGCTCTGTGTCGGAATCCAGTATACTAGGCAGAGAACTGGCTTTGTTTCGGAAATAAAACGTGCCAGGTGATAGAAAGTTACTAGACTCTTGTTTCTTAGGCTTTTCATCGCCTAGCAAGCCGCTGTCTCTTGAAGCGACGGGTGTCGAGGAATGATTAAAGGAAAAGGCAGATTGGGGAGATGCTGCGGGAGATATAATGAGCCGTAAGTTTATAGGATTGGAAGGGGTGAGGCAATGCTCGCGGTCGTACGCGCAGAACAACTGACGACCTTCTATGAAGTAAGTTTTATGACCTGGATAACAAGATAACAGTTCAATCAGTACAAAACTAGCTATATGCTAACTAAAGGTATAAGGTATACCTTTATCACAGACTTACCGAATACTTCTTCACCTTCTTCTAAGATGTAGGAACCTTCGAGGAACGCGCTCGTTTCCTCCGATATGTGGACGCGGCCCGGCTTCCCCGAAGACTCCATTTTGTTGGCGAAAGATACATCATTGCTCCACACATCGAACTTGAACCTGCGCGTCCCTACTATCCCGCACAGAACGGTTCCGGTGTGGACCCCAACTCTCATATTAATGCCCTCCCCGCGCTCTCTGTCAAATTCTTGAATTGCATCGATCATACCTAAAACGATAATAGCACATCAGTTCTAATATGATGTAGGTAGATCGGTGAGGTAACGACCGTGCATAGATGAATGCTGAATCACTTACCTAAACCCATTTCGACGCAGCACGTGGCGTGGTCCGGCCTCGGTTCGGGACAGCCAGACACGCAATAATAACAATCACCTAATGTAGATATTTTTTCGCACCCATGTAACTGGCAAAGCTCGTCGAATTTCTCAAATAAGTCATTCAATATATTTACTAATTCTTCAGCACCTTTTTTACTGGACATTTTGGTGAAGCCGACGATGTCAGCGAATAGTATACTGACGTTGTCCATGCAGCTCATGTTGAAGGGTCTAAAGAGAGACTTGATGTCTCCGGCTCCGGCGTTGGAGCTCCGTGGGCCGAAAGGGTTGTGAGGCTTAAGGCTGGGCTCTGACTCCTGGACCTGTTCTTCCATGAGCCAGCTCGCCAGCTTGGGAGGCATCACCGAATGTATCATTTTCTCTTTCAGCTGCTTTTCCATCTCCAACTGGCGGCGCACTAACAAACTCTGACCTACTTTCATAAAAGTGCCGCGCATTCTCACGAACGTCATCAAGTAAATATGTACACCGATTATGTGCACACATAGCTGCAGTAATATTCGCACAAACATTCCGGGACATTGCCACTCTTGTTCCGTTAGATGCAGGACAATGTTGAGGACTTCGAAAACTATTGAATATAAAATTCCTATAATAACACAGGCGAACAGTGGCAATGGCGTCAGCGTGTATACGATGAGTAGGATCTCAACGCACATCGTGAAGTGGCCGGACTGGCTAATGTCGGCCGCGTGGCTCGGCAAGCTCTCTGCCTGCGTGGTCAGCGTCACGAGCGAAAGGCTCAGTGTGCAGAGAGCTAGTGCCATCGCCAGCGACAACTTAAAAGTGTACACTTTATATATATTCGTAAAAGTAACAAATAGCATTACAGACGTTATCAATAGGACTCCAGCAAACAGAGAACATAAAAATGGCCATTTCACTGTCACACCATTCAAGCCAAGGACCACAAAGTAGATAAACCACGATATAGAAAATATCAAAATGTATAAAAGTGCAAATCTGAAAAAGGAGAAAAATAACAACATCAATTACAAGGTGTCTTTGGGGTCGATATACAAGAGAATTGTAGTCATGCAGGGTTTTTACACATTACAGAAATAGAGAAGCACTCACCTAAATCTTAGTCTTATTTGTCTAAAGGAACTACTTCTGTATTGGCCTTCAAGTATTTCAGAATCAAATCTGGGGTTCCACCAAGTGCCAGTTGCTGCTCTTTCAAATGCAATGGGTATGGCAAGACCACAGCAGTTTGTGGTCGAGTTGTTTTGTGCCAGGTAGGCCTGCACATGTGGCGCCATTTGTATCTGTGCATCTTCCTCCTCCGAGCAGTTAGCATCATGCTTGCTATCCAATTGCTGGGACCCATTACTGCAGGTGACACATCCACTTCTAGTACTCATTGTACTACCTTCAATTCTTTCATCATCAAAATGCAGGGCCTGCAGCTGATTCTGTTAAGTAATAGCATAATATAATATTTGAATTTATCATTGTTGTTAGTTGATTATACTGCTTATGCTCCCACTGATGGGAGAATAACTGAGTCTTCTCTTCAATTTACTTTTTGAATAATGGCTCAGTTGTTTGCATAATTCATTAGAGTGGGTCTTTAACCACCATGAGGACTGGAATATGAATGATGGCAATTTTAGCCCATTTGACACACATTAATTTAACATTAAAATTATTTGATTTTCTGGTAAACCTAACGATACATTAAATAGGTATGTAATATTAATATGTAAGGTACACTGGTATCCAGTCTTGAATTCACTGACGAGTGAGATAATGACTACAGATACCTTGGGTAAGATATAAAAGAGACTTTTAAAAAAACCATACTAATTTATTAGTGATATTTATTTTGATCAATGCATTTCCAGCTACATTTTACTGGTTTTTATACTGATGATCTACTTAAGCACCCTTTTCTTGAAAATTTCCTATATTTATTAAAATCAATAAAAATACATAGGTACATAAGTATTTATAATTAAGAAATATAAACTAGTTGTAGGTAACTACTCATCGTTTTACATACCTACGTCTACATAGAAAAAATACTAGTAAGTAGTTTAGTTTATAATTACTAATGAATATGTTATTAATTAGTGAAATATCATTTATTAAACTTTACTGTCGCAGGTAGGTAGGTATCTATGGAGCAAGGTGTCAAGGTGGGCAACCAGAATGAATTATTTTACAGATATTGTCTATATCTCTGATAGCTAGAGTCTCTAGAAGTAGGTACCTATTTACTAGCGAAGTACTAGTATAAATTACACACAAACTCTTGAGGGAATTTACTTACCGATTCCTTTAGAGTCGTCTATTGATCAAGGTTAGTGCAAAGATGCATACAAAACACTATAGTACAACATCACAAAATTATGATACGCATGGTTTATAGTTTACAGTAACTAACCCTGATAAAATAATCAGAATTTACTTTTTAATCTATAAATCACAAAAAAATTGTCATAATTTCACAAAATTACATGAAAGAATTCGTCCTTCTTTCTATCCGTCGTCACCGAATCAGTCAGTCACACACACACACACCAGCCAACACCGACCGACCGAGTAAAGTGCGAGCGAGCGACTCGCTCGAGTCGAACGAGCGAAGAACGGAGCAAGGAAGGAACATTACAAATTAAGAGTATGAGCGGAGTGAAGGCGAAACGAAGGCGAATGAAGAAGCGATTACCGATTGGTGTATGACAGATGATAGTTTTTTTTGGTTGGTTGGATTGCGTCAAAGATTAAAATAACTAGGATTGCGTTGAGTGCGGTGCGTGCGACTCGGCTTGCGGTCGAATCGAGTGATTGATGATGATTGTTTGCTAAAATTAAAGGTGAAATGGAATGACAGCTGACATAAAAACAGAATTGACAGATGTTGTTAAAACAAATTAGGTGCGATTTCATTGGGTCGTCAGTGACTTTTTTGTTCCACTCATGGAAATAATAAATGTGTCTATTTGTTTACTTTCCACTTCTTCTTCTTCTTTGGTCTTCTTTTTTTTTTTTTTTTTTTTTTTTTCTTCTTGGCTTCGCGCATTTTGCGCATTTGCCATTTTTTTTTTTTTTTTTTTTATATCGTTTTTTTATAATTTTTAGTACAAAAATTAGGGAAACATTAAAATAAAAGGAACCGCGAACTAAGGAAATGGAAAGGATCAGGAGAGTTAAAAATGTTTGATTTTATTTAAAAAAAAAATATATATTAAGTAAAGATTAAACAACGTAAATACTTATATAAATTACAGAATATAAATTATATGCACAGAATTTATTTAAATCAATATATTATTCATACAAATAAAAGAAGCTAAAGTATTATAAACATCGGGATCTAGCGAGGCGAGAAGAACAACAATATTAGTAGGAAGAGGAACATGGTAAAAAATAAGATCTTGATAGAATTGGGAACGATCATGGTTAGGGCAGGCAAAAATTAAATGATTTAAGTCACAAAACTCATATCCACAAGTGCAGAATGCGTCAGATACATTTTTCATTCGAGCCAAATGGGCTGGTGTACAGCAATGTCCTAAACGCATTCGTATCAATATCGTGGTCGCGCGTTTGCTTAATTTATATCTAAAAAACCACGGTTTTGTAGAAATTGTCTTTTGTATTAATTTGTAATGTTTACCTTTACATTTGCTAGATTCGTCCCAAGCTTCATCCCAAGAGTTTTTGAGATAAACCTTGGGAAGAGCAACAACATCATGTGAAAAGTTTATGTACGGAAAAAGGTCTCCACACTCCACAGCCTCATTAGCTAGTTTGTCAGCACGCTCGTTGCCTAACAGACCACAGTGACTTGGAATCCACACAAAATTAACTGAAAAATTATTTGTTTTACATTGAAGAAGTTTGGCCCTAGCCTCTATTATAAGAGGATAAAAGACTTTGGAACGAAAAGGATATTTGGTAAGGGATTGTAACGAGCTCATCGAATCACTGAAGATAACGGTTTTTTCAAGTTTCATCAGTAAAACATATTCCAATGCCTTTGTGATGCCAAAACATTCACCAGTAAAAACAGAAGTCTCAGGAGGCAATTTTATTTTTTGTACAATATTGTACTGTTTGTGATACACGCCTACACCAACATTACCTGAGTGCGAATGTTTGGAGGCATCAGTAAATATCTGATGCCATCCATGCCATCGATCATCAACAATAGATTTGAAATAAATATTAACATGTGGATCACTACGATCAATGCCCAAATCAAAATTTACATTTGGTGGTGTTATTAAAGCTTGAAAGTTACAGTGATATATAGGCAGAAGAAGAGATTGATGGGTTGGGGCTGATAATGTTTTAAGTTTTAAAAGACTATTAATTAAAAGAGGAGGTGACTTATGTTTCCAATATGTAGAAGAACGTAAAAGCTCCAAAAGATGTTGAATTTTGTTATGAAGCTCGTGATTCGAAAACTGTATTGAACGAAAGAAGAATCTATTAGATAAAAACTGTCGCCGCAGATATAATGGCGGATCCCCGCATTCTATCTGTAGCGCATTAATGGGACTAGTCTTCATTGCTCCCATAATTATACGCATTGCTCGTGCCTGGATAGCATCTAACTTCCTGAAACCCACCACCTGTCCAGGTTCCAATAAGTAAGTGCCATAGTCCAAAACACTTCGAATCAATGCATTATAAACGAGTTTTAAAGAAAAGGGATGAGCACCCCACCAAACACCGGTGAGACATCTTAATAAATTTAGTTGCTTTTCGCATTTTTCTACAATATATTCACAGTGTGGGTAACCAGTAAGTTTGCAGTCTAGTTTTACTCCAAGAAACTTAGCATGACTTTTGACAGGCATATTAATACCATCGTAAACTATATGAATAGGTGGCGTGTTGGTTTTACGAGAGAAAGGAACCACAATGCTTTTTTCGGGTGACAGTTCCAAACCATGTTTGTCTAACCATGATTTTAAAAATCTCAATGCAAATGTGATGTTGAAAGCTGCTGTATTAACATTAATGCTTGATGAGTATATTAACAAATCATCAGCATACTGTAAGATACTAACTGTATCACTCACAGATGCTTCTAAGTCGTATGTGTATAAATTATAGAGAATAGGGCTCAAAACAGAACCCTGAGGCAAACCTTTCCAAGCAACTCTTGACAGATCCGTGGAACTTAGTAATATAACTCTACCAGATAACATATTTTTAATAAAGTTAGTTAAGATATGTGGAATTTTCAAAAAGTTCATTTTCTTTATGAGCACTTCAATAAGAACATTGTCATAAGCCGATTTTATGTCTAAGAATGTCGCTACAACAGATTTATTTAGTGAAAAAGCTATACGTATATCTGTAGTGAATACGCTTATACTGTCCATCGAACTTCTACCTTTCCTAAAGCCATATTGACTATTGGGTAAAATATTCTGATTTTCAACATACCATTCTATTCTGTTTTTGACCAAATGTTCCGCAATTTTGATAATGACCGGTGACAAAGCTATGGGCCGATAGGACATGGAATCAGCAGGATTTTTTGAAGGTTTTAAAAATAGCAACACTATTTGAGTTTTCCATGTTGAAGGAATGACACCTGTCAACATGACAGAATTGATAAGATCTAGTAAATATTGCAAAGCGCTATCGCCCAAATGCGAATAAAATGAATACGGTATGCCATCTTTACCAGGGGCTGTATCTTTAGTGTCTGATAAAACACCTTTTAGCTCGTGTAGAGAAAAAGGAACACCAAGACCGTAGGGACATGTAGACACAGTTGCTGTTACTACGGGAGTAAACAATTCTCTAGGTGGAACAGTTGGCGGAGCCAAACGATCCAGGAAACTGTCTCTCAGAGAAAGTGGCATATTTGTAAAAGTAGATGCACTAACTCCAGTTCTATAGCGTCTAATATTTCTCCAAACCTCTGACGGTTTTGTATTGGGAGATATGGAGGAGCAAAAACTTCTCCAACCTTGTAATTTCTTTTCTTTTAATATTTTTTTAGTCTTAGCAATAGACTCAATTAATTTATCAAAGTTATTTTCAGTCATATCCATGTTATAAATTATCTCTGCCTTCTTTCTCTGAGCAACAGCTATACTACACTCAGTATCCCACCACGGTGGGGATGGTACTTTGCCAGAAGCACTATTTTTCAAGGGGAATGTTAAATCAGCTGCATCTATTAAGCTTTTAGTGAAACTATTTGCACATGTAGAAATATCTTGAGAAATATATGGCAAAGTATTAATATTATTTTCAACATGATCTTTAAAATCACACCATTTATCTTTAATTATTTTATGTCTCATTCTTGGTGGAGCTCTAGGTATTTCGGTAACTTTGAATTGAGTAAACTTCATAACTATAGGAAAATGATCACTACCATGAGTAGATAATTGAGTTTCCCACAATACTGAAGAAGCTAAGCTAGGGGATGCAATTGATAAGTCCACAACGCTATTATTTTCTGAGGGTTTTGTCCTACGTGTTTGAGACCCATCATTAAGAATGCAAAGATTTTGCCTGTCTATAATCTCTAAAAGATCTTTACCATAGCTATTAGACACAGAGCTACCCCATGTCCTATGATGAGAATTGAAATCCCCCATGACAACACATGGCTTAGGAAGAAGAGAAAGTAAGTTTTCTATTTCAATAAAAATAGGAGAAGAAGGATGAGGTACATAAATAGATACAAAGCATATGTTATTTATAATGCAAGAAACGGCAGTGAAATTATTTACATTATGATTAGGTAAAATGAAATGTGAAAAATGGTATGAATTTTTTACAATGAGAGCAGCTCCTCCATAACCATCAGGTCTATCATCCCTCAGGCAGGAGAAGCCGCTCAATTTAAACACAGAGCCTGGACGAAGCCAGGACTCTGTGATGCCAAATATGAAAGGGTCAAATTTATTTATTAAATATATAATTTCGCTTTTTTTGCTAACCACGCTTCTGCAGTTCCATTGAACTGCGGATCTGGAGTGATCCATTATTGTGGTTATTTAAAATACTAATTGTGTCTGTGATTTTTGCTGCGTTGGACGGTTGTATGGTGTTGGACTGTACTAAAGTATTAAGAAGGGCAATAACATCAGATATAGTAAGTTGCCTATCCATGCTACCCTCTTTTAGAGCGCAACCATTAGATAGGGTTGGGGATGGTTCCTGAGTCATGACACGGTGTGCTTGTTGATCATAACCTTTGGTTATGTTAGGAGCTGAGCGTGGTTTCAAAAATACTGTTTTTTTATAAGATGGTTGTGAAACCGGGTTTGTCTTGATTATTGGAGGGTTATCGGATGGGGTAGTTTGGTCTTTTGCTGTAGCTAAAATTTCTGCATATGAACGTGATAAAGGTGGATGGACTCTGGATGCTTCTGCGTAGGAAATACATTTTTCAGCCATTGAGAATTTTATTCTTTGTTGTCTTGTGTATTCAGGACATGTTTTACTTGTGGCAAAGTGTATTCCCCCGCATGAGCAGCAAGAGATACACTCCTCATCAATATCACAGGAATCACCTGAATGTTCCCGGCCACACTTGAAGCAGCGGGGTTTGGACCTGCACTGCAACTTTGTGTGTCCAAAACGACAGCAGTTGTAACATTGGATGGTTGGGTAGGTGTATAGTTGGACTGATAGTGAATGGTAACACATATAAATATGGTTTGGTAACACTTGACCATCAAATGTTACAACAACCGTCTGAGTTGGTTTCCACACTGGAGATCCATTAACAATTTCTTTGAAATTAATTCGTCTTAGTTTTAAAATCTTTCCACAACCATTGGGGACTGTGGTGCATTCCATCATCTCCTCTGGAGAGAGCTCTGTGGGCACCCCACGGACCACACCCATGCGTGAGACATTGTATGTTGGTATGAATGCTTTTAATTTGTTACTGCTGAGACTATCGTGATTTATGAATGCATTAGCATCCATATAATTATTAAATGCTATGGAAACTCTGTTTCTGCCTATCCTTTTAACACTTCCATTTACAACATTGTACACAGCTATGCGTTTAAGGTACTTTCCAAACATAATGGGATGGAGTGTGGAGCCGTCATTTGGCGATTCAGTTTCACGTTGCACATGTACCACATACGGGGCATTATCATCAATGTTATATTGTGCTCGAGTGACTTGCACAGGTGGAGATGAGTTTGGTGATACATTCGGTGTGGGTATAGTAGGATTCGTAGGATTGCATTGCATTGGAATTACAGGCGGTGTATCGCCAGATGGGGGGGTAGGAAGATCATTATCAGATACTACTATGGAATCCTTGGATCCATGTCGTTTCCTTTTATTACCATGACGTTTTGCTTTATTGCGTTTCTTAGATTTGGAAATAGAGGTGTCCGAATCCATTGCAGATTCAAAACCCGCAAAAGTGTTAGATACAATAGTTACATAATTACTAGCAGGAGGAACTGTACCCCCACCGGGATCAGGAGGCTCAGGCTCCTCCATTAAGAAAAGGCAAAAAACTTACCAAATACTTTTATATATACACTACACTACTTTAAATACTATAAAATATAAATTAATACTAAATTATAACTCTATTGATCAAAATTACAGCTAAAAATTTAATTTTAAAATTTTGGTGGGAAAAAACGCGACCGCCCTAATTCGAGGTTTCCCGCCTTTTTTCGTGGGTTGGGTTGTAGCGCTCCTTTGGTCTTCTACTGCTCTTGTAGTGAACTGCAGGTGAAGGCCTCGGGTATAAACCCATTACCCTGGCATCTACTCGCGGGAACCACAATTCCCGGGTCGCTGCAGAGAGAATATAAGCACTACGTTGGTCGCTGGGCTCAGCCTTCATGGTGCCTGCCTTCCTGGGTAAGCGGCTCCTCCAGGCCACGTAGTGCTTACATTCTCTTGGCTCCAGGCTTTTCGCTGGTCGTTCTGCGGCTCTGTTGCCGCGTCCTAACTCGACGATGGTTCTCCCTTTACTCTTCACCGACGTCTTCAACTGATGGTGTTGATACGTCCAGGATTTCGCGAGGTAGTGGTCGCCAAGGTCCTCTGTAGGCTGGAGGGCGTGTATGCAGCGGGGCGAATCCCTGGAGGTGTTCGTTTCGGTTATTGTCGGCGCGGTCAAATACGGCGCGCCAGCCTGACAACGAACTCCTCAACACTCTGGGTATGAAGGTCGATGGCAATTACATCGTTTCAGACGTAGCGTCCAGCTCCAATGCACATCCGAAGCGCGATGTTTTACTGGGCTTGCAGTCCTCTCTTATTTGTCGACGAACAAAGGGCGTACCAAGATGGGGCAGCGTATGAAGGTAGGTCTTATACACTCCGACCTTTGTTTTTTTTTTTTTTGCAATTTTGACTGAAGGACTGGACGGGTTGCGCGCGTCTGTTGGAGGTCGTACTCAATCTGTGGCACCATGTGTATTGTGTAATGTGTACCTAGTGGTTTTTTCGTCGTCGCACCTGTGAATCCGGCACACGTGCGCTTGAGGTTTTCGTGGTTTTTACTAGAATTTAGTCATATTTGTGGCAAATATTGTGATTTAACCAAGCAAATTTATTATCCCTATTTATTAGTGGTGGTGGTTTGTATCATTTATATGTAATATTTGCTTTTTATCTTATAAACCCGTTTCGGTGAACGCTTCAAAGCGTTTTCCAAAATGGAGAGCGCATTGAAACCTCCCGACCCCCCCGACATCGAGATTCCTTTGTCCACTGATGTGTTTGCGGACACAAACACGTCGCAATGCTCCGCTTCAAAGCGTCGATTAGATGATTCCGAAGTTCACTCTTCAGCTAGCAAAAAAACTTTAACTAACCCAGAGTTAGCTTCACCATCCATACAAAATATTTTCAGTAGCCCCTCCATGGTGATTGGAATTAAAGCATACACATCGATGGACAAAGGACCTTTCCTCGTCCACGTTTCCCGTACCGAACCTGACTTGTCTGCTGGGACCTCCATCAGACCCATTAAGTTTGGGCAATTTTTAGTCCATAATAAAATACAAAACATATGCTCTGATGGAGTCAAAAAAGTAGGTAGAAACAAAATTTCCGTAGAGTTCCGCTCATTCTCTGACGCAAACAAATTCCTTGATAACCCCGTATTGTCCATGTGTAAATATGAAGCTTCAATTCCCACATACAATATAACTAAGATGGGTATTGTGCGGCAGGTCCCTGTGGATCTATCTATGGAGGAGTTTGCCACATCATTGGTTTTGCCTCATGGTTGTGGTGAAGTAATGAAAGCACGCAGACTTAACAGAAAAATTATAGACGAGGGCAAAGTTACATGGAGTCCAACCCAAACTGTGGTCTTGACCTTCCATGGTCAGGTGCTTCCAAATAGAGTGTTTTCGTTCCACACAAGTCTCCCCGTTGAGACATATCAATATCCTACTATACAATGCCTAAACTGTTGCCGGTTTGGGCATATTAAAACTCAATGCAGATCAAAGCCAAGATGCCTCAAATGTGCCCAACCCCACTCTGGGGAATCTTGTGATGTGGTGGAAGGGAAGGCGACTTGCCTCTACTGTTCAGGTCAACACTTTGCTTCAAGCAAGGTTTGCCCAGAGCAGGGTAGACAACGAACCATTAAGCTCCTCATGTCCCAGGAGGGCATCTCATACGATGAAGCCTCCAGTCAATGTCCAAAAGTCAATAGATCTTATGCTGAAGTAACTAATGATATTTTCTCCTCTCCTGTTTATAATCCAGCTTCCCTCAATTCTAATCCCACAAACTCAAACCCGACAACATCATACAGAAAAACTGTGTTTACCCCCCCTCGTCCTAAGGCCCCCCTTGGGAAATCATATGATCAACAAGCTCACCATAATATTATTAGGAATGTCCCCTCTTCTATGCCCAATGGCTGTGCACTATCAAACTCTGAAGTTGAGGTTCCTCAGGAGAATGGTCTCCTGGAACTTCTAATTACTCTGATAATTAATTTATTATCCCAAAATAAAACTAATATACCGTCCAACGTTGCCCAACAATTTATGTCAGTAATCTCTACATCCATTCATAATGGATCAAACGTCTGTTCTGCAATGGAACAGTCAAAGCCTACGAAGGAAAAAATCTGAATTAATCCATTTAATTTCTAAATTCTGCCCGTCAGTTATTGCCGTCTCGGAGACATGGCTTAAGCCTGGAACTCGATTTCGAATTTCGGGTTACTCCTGCCTCCGAGACGACAGGGCTGACGGGTACGCAGGATGCGCCTTACTTGTAAGGCGCTCACTTTCCTTCTCCCAAATTCTTATCCCTCCCCATCCCCCTGATTTAAATATTGTAGCTTTAAGAGCTCTTGACATTACATTTCTATCTTTATATATCCCACATCCTCAATCATCTCTTATTCCAGAAATATTTACAATTATTTCGTCTGTCCCTGCCCCTGTAATATTGATGGGAGACTTTAATGCTCATCACCGATCATGGGGATCAAATCATGACGACTCATTTGGATGCGCCCTACTAGAAATTTTAGATGATTCGAATCTATGCATAATAAACAATGGTTCTCCGACTCGACGAGTATATCCTAATCAAAATCCTAAGTCAGCAGTTGACCTGACTATATGTTCTCCAAATTTATCTTCTATCCTATCTTGGAATATACTTGATACATCCTATGGCAGTGATCACTACCCTATAGTATTGAATGTTTCTCGTAGATCTTCCCCTACTTTAAATTTTAGTCCATCTCTCAAGTACAGGCTAACAGATGTGAACTGGTCTGCTTATTCTAATGATTTAGATTTGAAAATTAGTGAATTGGCTTTTCCAAATTCAAATAACTACTTTGATTGTTATGCTAAACTTGTTGAATCAATAACAACTAGTGCTGATAATAACTTTCCTTTAAAAAAACCATACAAATATAGAATCTCTACTCCTTGGTGGGATGCAGAATGCACTGCAGCCATCAGAGAGAGAAATGAAGCAGAAAAAAATTATGGTGCTACTATGACTAGGGAAAACTTTTTAGAATAACAAAAAAGCGCTGCCAAAGTGAAAAGGTTACTATCTGCTAAGAAAAAATTAGGTTGGTCAAATTATTGTGAAGGCTTATCCCCCAGAACTCCGGCATATATTATATGGAAACAAATAAAACGTTTCAGAGGTGCCTGTAACACCGATAACGTGACAGTGAATGACCCTTCATCTTGGATTGAAGCCTTTATTGATAAATTATCTCCTTACATAGTCCCGAATCAAGATTTATTTCCTACCTGTCCTTTACCTTCTACTGAACAGGAAGGTCTTAATGCAAGTTTTACATACGGGGAACTGCAGATTGCTTTGGATGGGCTAGTAGACTCTTCTCCTGGAGAAGATGGGATTCCTTACTCTTTCCTTAGGAATACTTCTGAGAATTTCAAAATATATTTTTTAAACATCATTAATATATTATATGAAAATGGTGCAATTCCGGAAGCATGGAAGACTCAAATCATTATCCCTATTCTTAAACCGGGTAAAAACCCTTCTGATCCTAACAGTAGAAGACCTATTGCTTTGTCAACTGTGTTAGTCAAAATTATGGAACATATGATCAAACACCGATTGGAATGGTATGTTGAAAGTGAGAATTTATTAGCTAAATCACAATATGGTTTTAGAAAGGGTTTAAGCACCTATGATAGTCTTAGTATTTTAACCACTGATATTCGTTTGTCGTTTTTGAAAAAAGGTTATCTTGTAGGGGTTTTCTTGGACGTTGCGTCAGCATATGACAATGTTCAACTTCCGGTCCTCAGACAGAAACTTATTCAAGTGAGGATTCCTGAGAAGATGGTCAGATTTATGTGCAACCTTTTGTCAGAGAGAACTATCTTTATTAAAAATCTTGGAACTCTATCGCCTCCTAGAACTGTATGGAAAGGTTTACCACAAGGATCAGTATTAAGCCCTCTATTATACAGCATTTATACATTCGATCTCCAACAAGCTGTTGAGCCATTCTGCTCTGTTCTACAGTATGCTGACGATTTGGCTTTATATGTCTCTGCAGACTCATTATCGATAGTGGAAGCATCAAATCGGCTTAACTCTGCTTTAGGATATTTATCTGACTGGCTTTCGGAACACGGTATGTCTCTGTCTGTTCCTAAGAGTAAAGCAGTTATTTTTACTAAAAAACGATTCATACCATCTGTTCAATTAAGAGTTTATAGTGAAACTATTCCCCAAGTTAATGAAGTTAAATTTTTGGGCTTATGGCTGGACCATAGACTTACTGGTTCGACTCACTTTGATTATGTTTCACAAAAATGCGAAAAAAATATTAATGTTCTTAGATCTTTGTCTGGAGTCTGGTGGGGGGCTCACCCTTTTACCCAGAAATTACTATACAACGCTATAGTACGTAGTCATATGGACTATGGTTCTTTCCTGTTAGACCCATGCAACAAAGCATCTCTGCAAAAAATTGACAAGATACAGTCTAAATGCCTACGCATTATTATTGGTGCAATGAAATCCTCACCTATCAATGCAATGCAAATAGAGTGCGTTGATCCACCACTTAAACTACGCCGACAATATCTATCAGACAGGTTCATGTTCAAACTTCTTCAGAATCCCAACCATGATTTGGTCCCAAGGCTAAACTTAATATTTGATCAATATAACTCTAAGGGATATGACTCTATTGACGATCTTCCTTGTATCCTCCACAGTTTTTTGAAATTCACTCGTCTCCCTCACCCTGTCGCACAATTCCCACTTAACCCTCTGTACTCCACTTTATATGAGGCTCTTGTTTACAAACCTAATATTATCACAGATTTTGGCATTGATAAAAATACTATTGAAGCTAGTAGAATATTCAATGAAAGAATAAACTCAGATTTCGTAGGTTGGCTCACTGTTTTTACAGATGCATCTAAATTATCAGGTAACTGTCCTGTGGGTGCTGCAGTTTGGTTTCCTAAATTCAAAATTATATTAAGCTTTAAATGCCCTTCTGTTGCCTCTGTATTTACTGGAGAATCAGTTGCTATTTTAGAAGCCATTCTTTATGTTAAATCTCATAATTTAGACAAATCTATAATTTTCTCGGACTCCAAAAGTTGCCTGCAAGCTATCCTCAAAAACCCATTTAGAGACAAATCTAGATTTCCTATTATTTTAAAAATAAGAGAAGCCCTATATCTCTGTAAGCAACTTGGAATTAATGTTGTATTAGCTTGGATCCCGGGTCACTCCGGTATTCTGGGCAACGAGAATGCAGACTCTTATGCTAAAAACGCCTCCCTAGTTGGCTCATTAGAATACTTTAAAATTTTCTGTCATGACCTTGGACACTCGGCAAAGGAACATTTGAATCTTTCGTGGAACAAAAATTGGGAAATTTCTAAAAAAATTAAAGGTAAACACTATAGTGGAATTCAACCAGATATTCCTAATAAACCATGGTTCTTTAAATATCGTTCTGCCAACAAAACTACTACATCAACCATATGCCGCCTCAGGCTTGGTCACTCGTGTACACCTGTATTTCTAGCCAAACTCCGGATTAGGGATCACTCTCTTTGTGAGTGTGGTCTCGAGGAAGGAGATGTTGACCACATATTTTTTAACTGTAATAATTCTCGAATATCTTTATATGATTTTATTCCCTTTGATATCCCCCTTCCCTCCTCTTCTAAATGTCTACTTTCCTTAGTTTTTACTCCCTTCATAAGTACTTTATGTAAATATATAGAAAAATGTAAAATTAAATTGTAAATTGTTTGTAACCTTCATTTACTCCCCCCCCATCTCCCCCACTTATTTAATCTGTGCTTAGATTACCTATTATATTGTAAATGTCAGGAAACAGGGGAAAAATAGATTTGCTTGGCTCAAAATTTTACCGATCGTCATCTTTCACACCGATCACTCTCTCACCCGACTTCTTATCGTCGTGCAAAGGAGGAACTTGCAACGTGACATTGGCGAAATTGTGGTCATCCCCACAAAGGCCACATAACCAAGAATTGAATTGAATTGTGTACCTAGTGATCTGTCGATCGTCACTCTTAGCATAAGTAGATGTTTGCACACAATGTCTTGTTCGTTGAGGGTTAGTGGTGGAAAAGCGGTGCGCCGCGCGCCGTGGCGTGACCAGAATTGCTGCAGTCTTTCCTACATTGACAGCCATGCGCCATCTATACAGCCATGTAGGCAGAAAGTCCAGGAGTCGCTGCATGCGTCGGGCAGCTCGTTTTGGAAACCTCGAAGTGGCAAAATAAGCGCTGTCGTCGGCAAATAGTGCGAGCATGTTTTTATTTCCATGGCCTTCCAAGGTCGATGTCGAGGATGTCGTCAGTGAAATTGGCATAAATCGCTAGTGACAGGCAGCTACCTTGGGGAACTCCCGCCATTAAAGGGTGAAGTTGGGAAATTTCTCCACTTCGGTTTTATGAAACTAGCATGGCTGACTGAGACACTGGCAGAATTGTGACAACTAGTTGTCACAATTTGTCTGTACTCTGTCTGTCTTAGACAAAGAAGTGAAGTGAAGTCACAGAAAAGATATTAGTAGGTATGACGCGTACAGAATGGCAACTTCCTACCTCCCACCGTTTTTACTTACCCCACCCCGGTCGCGAGTTTGCCGGCACCACACGGCACCTTTCGCCGGCATTGAAGCTAAAAGCACGCGTTTATTTTGATTAAGTGTAGGTCCAAGCGCGCACATGCCAGTGCGAGCGAAAGTGTGCTATCATGCTATAATTGGGTGGGGACAACCATGACACTCACATACTACAGCACCGTTTACGTAGGTACACAAACTATGCGTGTGGTGATTGCGACGTGTTTCCTTCATAGGTACATTTTTTTGAGTGTCTGGGATGTGGTGAAGTGACTCCTAATGAAGTCAGTGCTGAGTTTGAGAAGACTCAAGTCCACATGCTCGAGTCAGAACAATACTCTAAATGGGCCCAGGCCTTTTGTAAAACCTTTATTTGAATGAACAAAACCCATCCCAACAAAGTTTTTTTTTTTTTTTATACCACTAGAGTGGCAACCAAGCGTACGGCCCACTTGATGGTCAGCGGTTACCGTAGCCTATGTACGCATTCAACATCATAGATTTCACTTGCGTGTTACCACCCTGAGATGTAAGATGGAAAGTCTCATGTGCCTGTAATTTCACCGGAAACCATACCCTTCGAACCGGAACACAGCAATGCGAACATTACTGCTTGGCGGCAGAAATAGGTATGGTGGTAGTCCTTCCCCGGAAGAGCTCTATCACAAGAACCCTACTACTCTTCAAAAGTTGTAGTAGTACCGATACTTAATTACTTTACTTGCTTACAAGATAAGAAAGTGCATTGAATTAAGTTGATTATTAAAACCTAGACCTACTAGGGTAGGTCTACACTTGATGGGTTTTAGAATTCACAGAAACACTGGCTGTTAAGATATGCATTAACTTTATTAAATTAGCTTGATAATAAAATTTGCAAATTAGTAATAATATACCTATCAAAACTTGTAAGTAGGTAAATTACAAAAATCTGATTATAAAAAATATGCCTTTTATATCAATTTAAAATATCACAATAATATGATTGTTGGATTACTAAGTTGCCCTTACACACGTTAGCCAATATGACAGCAACAAATCAAAGTTTGATTACCTTGATGTACCTACACTTACAAACCATTTTACTTACTGCACATTATTAATATAGGTATATTATGGCAAGTAGGTTAATTTAGTATATTAGCTTCTGCCTCCCATGACTTTGCTTGCATGGTGCTTAGATAAAAAGTAGTCTACTAGGTCCAGATCTAGAACTATTCCTATTCCAAGTTTTATCTAAATTGGTTGAGTCATAATGTGTATTGAACCACCAACATACAAATATCCAAACTTTTGAAGTAGTAAGTAAATATATATAGTGACCAACTCTGGAAATATAATATCAGTAGGATACATTTACATATAAATGTATATATTTAGACAAAATAATAATTCTATTTTAATAGTTATTAGTAATGTAATGTATGGATATTATGTTTAGAAGTTTGTTGTTACTCAATCACACTATAACTAAACTGATCAGATTCAACTTTGCAAGGATATATTTCTACAACTGAAACATATGTAACAGATATGTATACAGCCTACTTAATTAAAAAACAAGAATTACTTGAGCAAAGTTGTGGGCAGAAGCAAGCACTAACTATTAATCAGATGATAAGAAAAAATAAATATAAGTACCATGCTATTATTTCTTCTTATAATTTTTTTTTATTATCTAGGGCTGATAATTTATTGGTTATAAGCAACAGTAAATGGCAATTAGTAAATACACATTACACAAAGTCTGCGCACAGTGCAGTGTATAGACTAAGATGTGCAAGGGGCATCTTGAGGAAGACAATTGATTCACATTTATATTTGAGAATTTCATTCAATCTACTAGTTACATTCTTAAAATAAGGCACATACAAACTAGCACCAGTTTGTGCAAATAAACTTTGTAAATATCACAATTAACAAAGTTACAAAGGTTTTTTATAACCAACAATCAATAACAAAAATTGTTATTAGAACTATGCTATCACATTTGGTTAATCATTGTACATTCCATCTAACAAAAAATCCATTCTCTTGTAATGTCTGTTTTTCCATGCCTCTTGGCCTCTTCTTAAGGCCATGTAACCAACTACAGCAAACATTGGAACTACTAATATTGTTATTACAATAGGCATTATCATTCCTGGATGACTATTAGCTTTTGATGGATATAATTTCACTACAGCATGCTCCTCATTAGGTGACGGTATCTGATTTTTTTCTGAACTAGGTAATGGTTTTAATGAGGGATTTGCAGGCAGAATTTTTAATTCATGAATATTTTTATCAGCATTGATAAGAGATTCATAAGATAGAATTTGAGGCTTTTTTGGCACTTTAGTTGTGGCTAATGGTTTAGGATTTGTGGAAGTTGTATTTTTATTATTTCCATTAGTGTTTTTAGATACAGGTTCGTGTGATTCATTCTTTGAATTAACAGTACTTGATGTGACTGTGCTGTTCTTTAGCTCAGTAGTACCGATCAGAATTGTACTATTATCTGCTATATCATCCACTCCTTTTCGTGCTTTTATTGATGTAGTATCTTTATGGTTTACTAATTCTCTATCCAGTTCGAGAAGGCTGGTAGACTGTTTATATTTCGGGAGAGATAAATCAGAAGCACTGGCCAAAACCTTGCCACCTTCACTTTGTAGAGAAAAATCTTCTTTAATAATAGAAGTCGCGTTTATAATTGATTTGGAGTTCACGTCTTGAGTAGGCACAACCACATTTTTACTGTATACTATAGGCGGAATAAAAATGCTACACAACAAATAGTACAATATCATTTTTGTAATCTCCGACCACGGCGGATTTTCACACACGACATGCAAATCTAGTCTTCTCGTATTATAATCTCGAAGGTATTACGCGTGGTCCTTATCTTATTTCATTTCAGTAGTTACCTACTTGGTTAGTGCTGCAAATAAAAGTTTTGAAATTATAAAATCACAGTACAGCCTTGGTACACTGCTACGTAAACAAAAATAAAATAAAAAGGTTTTTTTTTTTAATGACAGTATGTCTGTTTATACGTCACTGTCAGTATGTCTGTCGTATGCCAAATGAGCTGTGGGCAAAGGTAGCCACTGAGTAGCGCCCGACCCAGCGAAAAGGCAACGCGGCAGACCAAAACGGAGATGGCGGGACGAACTGGATAAATTTTTGGTAGATTGGAGGTTTTTGGATCGGGATCGAGACGTCTGGAGGGAATGGGGGGAGGCCTTTGCCCAGCAGTGGGACACCAACGGCTGATATAATAATAAAAAACGGCTGTCTGTCTCTCAAAAAGGTAAACATTGGTGATACCTATGACTATGACTTAAATAGTTTTTTTTGTTCAGATATTCATGTTTGTTAAGCAACACCTAAAAAAACAATCTTTTTTTTGGGTAAATATTATAGGGTACCTACCTACTTGTCAAATTCTGGGGTACGGTAAGGTTTTGCAGTGCTATTACACATTTGGTTCATTTTCATTCGTTTAACGAATGTGCTTGTCGGAAGGTTTCTCGTGTATTCTTGTCCTGTTTACGTTTTGTCCAGTTTGTTCTATGGGGTTGGTATAAGTAGAGATAGATTTAGACTTTGTAAGCTATTTATTGAGATGCAGATGAAAATATTTACAGAGAAAAATCATAAAATAAAATATCTTTTTATCAAGTTTTTAGTTCCGAGCCAAGTGACAGTACTTGTCATTATTATTTCTTCCGGTAACCATGGTGATGATTAAGCGTTATAGAAGTTTCGTTAGGTTGATGAAATGAGTCGCCACCAAGGAAGTCGATACGTACGTACGATAGTGTTGTTTCTGTTGATCTTTGTTGGTAGACAAGTAGTAGATCTGATTCTGATTAGTATAGTTCTCACAGCGGATCTCGGCCGTCGTGAAATTAGCCGTTTCGATGCGCAATGGGGCTTTTTCAAACTAATTGTCTTTGCGCATCACAAACGGCTAACTTTACGGAAGCCTAGATCCGCTGTGGGAACTATACGCAGTTAGAAGTATTAACGATTCAAAGGTTTTGCTTTTCTTCTTTTAATTTGAGGTTTTGCTTTTCTGAGATACACAAAATTGACATTTGACAATGACATTTGTTTGTTTACCTTTCTAAACTTGAATTAAAAACCAGACCATAAATACTTACTGTTTGTGTACATTTAAACCTCACATAATTATGTTTAATTTTTATTTTTGGACATTCTAAAAAAAAAACATTAAAAATTCTGAGATTGTCACACAATGGTACGTCACCGTCATTATGGCAGTGTCAAATATGTCATTTGACATTTTTTAATGACATTTGCGACTTTCAAATGACTGACAAAACAAGCAGATTGATTCAATGCGCAATGATTGAAATTATTTATAAATCCTGAACAAAAGTTAAAATAATCTATATATGGTGTAACACGACGATACATTATAATAGCAGCAGATAGAGTGCTTAAAAATGAGAACCCGAAGTAATTCGGGAGTGCGCCTAGATTATTATCAAAGAGTTGTGCACAAGTTAATTTTAGATCATCAGCAGCCAGTCACAGGACTTTTTCCTGCTAGTTCTCACAATGATCATGCGTGGATCAGAGACAACCTGTACTGCATATTGGCAGTATGGGGCCTTTCAATGGCCTTTAAAAAAATTGCAGACCAAGATGAAGACCGTGCCAAAACTTATGAGCTAGAGCAAAGCTGTGTGAAGCTAATGAGAGGTTTGTATTCTATTTAAATTTAAACCATGTACATTTCTTAAAGTGTGCAGCACTACAACTTTCTATGTGCAGATTTTAATAACATAGGTAAAGTCAAAATTATGGAAGCTGGCAAAAGCGAAAGGAAGCCTCATATGCTGACATTACAGATTCAGTGCCACCCAAAGCTTTTAAGTGTTTGCATGGCTCTGCACTGCGCTTATCACTTATCACCCCGAGATATTGTTGTTAAGTCTCTTTTGCCCAGTAATTTCCCTTGCTACAGTGCTCTTCAAACCTAAACACAGTAATGCTTGGAGGTAGAATATCTGACACTGCGGTGGTACCCACCAAGACGTACTCTTGCTGAAGAGTTCTACCACCATTAGATACATTAATTATTACAACCTGAAACAAACATTTTATATTTTTTAAGAACATGAATTTTTTTACAGGTCTCCTCATGGCTATGATGCAACAGAAAGAAAAAGTTGAAAAGTTTAAAAGTACTCAACATCCATTAGACTCTCTCCATGCCAAGTACTCTTCAACTACAGGCCGCTCTGTTGTCAAAGATAATGAATGGGGACATTTGCAAATTGATGCAATCTCCCTCTACTTACTTATCCTAGCCCAGATGACAGCATCTGGCTTACAGATTGTATTTTCACTTGATGAAGTTGCTTTCATCCAGAACTTAGTTTTCTATATTGAATCAGCATACTGTACTCCTGATTATGGAATCTGGGAGAGGGGAGACAAAACCAACCATGGTTTACCAGAGCTGAATGCCAGCTCTATTGGCATGGCTAAAGCAGCTCTAGAAGCCATGAATGAGTTGGATCTGTTTGGTGCTCGAGGTGGTCCTTCTAGTGTAATTCATGTGTTGGCTGATGAGGCTCAAAAATGTCAGGCAGTATTACAGTCAATGCTACCCAGAGAGTCTAACAGCAAAGAACTTGATTCGGGCCTACTATCCATAATCAGCTACCCAGCATTTGCTGTTGATGATCCTCAACTCATAGCTAAAACTAGAGATACTATTGTCACCAAAATGCAGGGCAAATATGGCTGCAAGAGGTTTTTGAGGGATGGTCACAAAACCCCTAGGGAGGATCCAAACAGGCTTTACTATGAGCCATGGGAGTTAAGAATGTTTGAAAACATTGAATGTGAATGGCCTCTTTTCTTTTCATACCTAATTCTTGACTACTGTTTCCAAGGGGATAAAACAAATGTTAATGAATACATGCAAAAGTTAGAAAAGGTTATGATACGGAAGGATGATGGGATCAAGTTAGTTCCGGAACTGTATTCTGTGCCGGCGGACAAAGCTGATCTGGAGAAGGCTGAACCTGGAAGCCAGGAGCGTATTCCTCTTGGCAGATGTCCTTTTATTTGGGGCCAGTCTTTGTATATCTTGGGAAAACTGTTGCAAGAGGTACAAACATGATAACTAGTTTTATGAATAAGTATTTAGTATTTTTTAATAGTATTACCTATTCTCTTCCTGTAATTTTATCATTGTATTATACTAAAGTTGGCTCTATTGGTGGGAGTCAGACCAGAATTGAAACAATTAACAAAGTTAAGTTTTTATGAACCTAAACTTACAGAGTTGCATGTCCTTTATAAATGTTCAACATTACAGGGTTTCCTAGCTGTTGGTGAATTGGACCCTCTGAACAGGCGGCTATGCTCTGAAAAAAAGCCAGATGTGGTTGTACAAATTGTGATACTTGCTGAGGACAATGAAATCAGAGACAAACTACTAGAATATGACCTGCATGTACAGACTATCAGCGAAGTTGCGCCGATCGAAGTCCAGCCTGCCAGGGTTTTGAGTCATCTTTACACATATTTAGGTAAGTATAAAAATGCTTGTCTATATCTAATAAAAAAATAAGTTTTTTAGTGTTTAGCATTCTGTTGTCCCCCTCCTGGGACACTGGTGCCACGCGAAGCCACAGAACGTTCGTCTTTATAATACGCCACTTGAAATTTAAGTTTACTGACCGGTTATACTGACCAGTTATTGAGTTCAGAAATGATGTACCTACTTTTCGTTAGTAAATTTAATTACCATAAAAAAAGTTTTTATTCACTTTTTTTTACAAAAACATTTTACGTACTTATTGTCATCATGCCATGCGTATATTTATCTATTTTCAGGAAGAAACAAAAAACTGGGTCTTTCTGGCAGAAAATCGCGTGACGTTGGTATACTGAGCACAAGCAAGTTGTACTCATTAAATGACCGCATATTTGCCTTCACACCGCAGGTTCGTTAATGTGCAGTCTTATGCCTAATCTATTTCAATTTGCTATATGTTTTTTAACAAGCACTTTTTTATTTTATTTTAAAACATCGCAATATTAGTTAGGCATCAGTCAAACCAACGTAAGAAATGCTAGTGAACCTATTAATATCTATTAACTAAAACAAAACTATTTTTTTTTGTCAAGAATTGCATTTACGTTGGTTTGAAAAGCGTTTTAAGTAAGATTCACACCTGACGAATCGCGTTACTGATCAATTTTGATCAAAAACATTACAATACAACCACAACATGATTATGATCTATGCAGGTAAGTAGGACATTTAATTGACTTTACTAAAGAAAATTTATTTATTTCCATTTGTTTACGCGCATTCCGATTTCCGGGGCCAGTGCCGATGCCGCTTTCCACTCACAAACTCATGTAGGAGGTACCTATAAAAACCTGGCCTTAGGCCTAAACGGAATATCTTTTGACATATTATTTTCTATTGGTCTTTTATCGGTTCGCCTCTAACCCAAGGACACCTTTTTATATAAAATTAAGTTCATGCATTCTATTTTTTCCCGAAAATATTCCCGTTGGATGACAAAATAGCTGTTTATCTGCGTGTGCGAGGACGAAGGAGTTTGAAATAATTTTATTTTACAAAGGATTACACCATTGAAAACAAAGATATATATCCACGATCCATATAAGAATCCAGTCTAACACATTCACCGCGGTTCTATAGTTAGTTGTGAATCGTACTTTATTAAAGTATTTGTTTGTTTCATTTAGTTCTCTGATATGCAGCGTTTCTACATTGCCTCCGACTATGAACTGATGGTCGATACGCTCAAAGCTGAAATTAATTTCTTGAAGTCTTCTTGGCAAAACCTTCTTGGACGACCGCTTGTTGTATTGAGTTTGAGTGAAATGCACTTAGGTATTATTGTTTTATTTTTGGTTATCGCTTGCTGTTTGCACCATTTCTAACATGTTTTTGTCAAGTTTTCTTTTTGTAGTTAGTGGAGTATGTAGCTTGTGCGTTACTTTTATGGGATAATCGTTTATTTTGAGCTGATTATTAAAAATAAATAATGTTTGCGATCGTCCTACTCCGTTAGATAAATTACAATACTCGCCAAATAATTGTGCCTGTCAAATTGTCCGTTAAGCATCCTCATGGCGGTTCTGGTTTTAAATTCCTGAATTACTCATTAGATTTTAATAATAGAAATCATTAGGAATAAACTGGAACACCTAACACCAAAAAAAATTGCATGTAATGTGACCATTTCAATAAGACGGAGTAAGGTGATTAGATAAAATATTTGGTGAGGATTGTACGAACGAGCAGTTTCATTGGTAGACAATTAGAAACGTTTTTATGTATTTACAATATTCACTAATGGAAATGGTTATTTAATTCCCTCGCAACATATCGAATGTAGTACTGCCTTAAAACTACCTTGTATAATAAATTAACATAGCATGGTGTGGTGTGCCGTAGAATTTCGACTACGAAGAGTACTACATGTCCCGCGACCCGGCTCTGCTCGCTAGCACTTTCATGGCGAACGTCGCATTTCTCGGCATGAGCTGGAAACAGATGCTAGGGCGGCCCACTATCACCTTGCTCGCTACGCAGTACTTGTTAGGTAAACATCAGTCCAATACTTAATAATCGAACTAACAAACACCCAGCTAAATATTTGGAACTAAAATATCTATAAACAAATACATGTAAATATATTTTTCGCAAGCCCAAAATAGGTAGGGCCTAGCTAGTTATGCTTAGTCTAACCAAATCTTCCCTATAGACTATTCTGGGCCTCATCACACGTTGAAAATTAAAAGCTTAAAATAACCAATCACTATGTTCGTTAGAGCCAGTGCATACCGCGGCGGGGCGGCAGCGGTGGCGGCCGGCACAGCAGATGATTTGAAACATAACAATGTCCATTGTGCTTTTATATAATTGAAATTGTAATATGTATGGTATGTACTTTATTTATATTATGATAGGTATTCATTTTGGAAAAAATACTTCTGCATTGCCGTCCGTCGATTTGCGCTGGCCCATATCATCCGCTTATGTCCGCTACAAAACATTTTGAGGATATCAAACTACGTGAAATAAAACAGACAATTTTCAGATCAGGGTAAAATTCCGATGGCAATGATCACGACTATGAAAAAACTTAAGTCTGGATACATAAACGGAACTAGAGTGACACTTGGGAACCTAGGAGAGTTTTTGAGCACCTCCGCTATTACAAACTTGAGTTTTCTTGGTAGCCAGGAAGAAGGATATCCTGATAGTAAGTATTAATCATTCTACAAACAATATACTTTATTAGTACAGTCAGCTGCAGAAGTTGATGTCTTATTCCAAATTAAGAAAATATTTTTATCATAAGCTAAATTTTTTTTTTATTTCATATTGATAACTCCTATATTTGAATAATAAATTGTTTTTTGTCTTACCTTAGTTACGATAAAACAATACATACACACATACTACATTTTACATAAATGTATGTAACATTACAAATAATTGATTTACTAAAATAGATAATTTAATTTGGTGTTTCAGAGTTGAACCCTCAAGTACAGAGTTACTTAGAAGAGCATCTTCTAAAGTCGTTCAGCAATAAAATTAGCTTCATATCGCGTCCGTCAGGCGTTAAAAACGCGCGCGCATTGCGCAGGCGCATGTCTGTGCGCGGTGCTATCAAGAAAACAAGATCTATCAATGTGGACTGTAAGTATTTTTTTCTATAGGCTATAAATAAACTTAGTGAAATATATATAGGTATTTTGGAGGAGCAATAAAACAGCGTGAATCAGTAATAGATCTAATGCCAGCTTTTATTAATGACGGTACCTACGTATTACAATTTCTAAATGTAGGTATACATTGAGTATTTCTGGCTAAACACCACACTTAGTATACTTAACTTATAGTTGTTCTGCGAACAGTAGACCTCGCGAAAATAAATTTTTAAAAGTGAGCATATCACTGCATTTTGAAAAAATATTCTTCTCATCACGCCGAAGATCGTCATCAGAGTTACCAAATTTTTATGAGACCAACTTAAAGTTAATACCTTTCAAATAAAAATAAAATTGAAATCGGATTTCTTAAAGCAGATGGATTTCTTAAAACAGATATATCCAGTAGAAACGGCTAACTTCACGTTCTCCGAGATCAGCCGCTAGACTAGAACATACCAACAAATTAACAGATGAAACCAATTTTGGCAGACTTGCTCGCTTCCCTCACTAAGTAAGTCACACTCGGTTAGTAAGTCAGTTCGTATGAGTCAGTGGCCAACTCTGGTGACAAAGTTTCTAGGCCGCCCGAAGGTCTCTGTCTTTTTTTTTCCACTAATGTGGAAACCAAGCGTACGGCCCACTTGATGGTAAGCGGTTACCGTAGCCTATGTACGCATGCAACATCATAGATATCACTTGCGTGTTACCACCCTGAGAAGTTAGATGGAAAGTCTCATGTGCCTGTAATGTAATGCGAGCATTACTGCTTGGCGGCAAAATAGGTATGGTGGTAGTCCTTCCCCGGACGAACTCTATCAAAGAACTCTACTACTCTGTATGGCCTTACTAGGTGAATAACAGGTGTGTATTCTAGCGGATACCCTCGGCATGGAGGGAGAGTACGTGGGTCCGTCGCTGGAGCGAAAGACGTCGGCATGGCTCGAGGTGGACCCCGCGGCGCCCGGTCGCAGCCCTTCGCCTGAGGAGGCGAGGAAGAGAGCTTTCACCAAGTAAGCAATAACCTACCGTATTTGTAACGTACAGCATTCTAAAGCCTATACATGTTGGCCCAGCCTCGCCGACTAAATGCCAATGCCAATGGACAGCATCACTCGGTGACACTCGCTGTCGCTCGCCTAGCTGGAGGCTTATTCGCCATGACATAGGAGATTCCTTGCCAATAACGTGTAACTTAGTAACATGTTCTATACAGGCCATGGTGTAAAATTGTAAAATGGTTTTCCGTATCTGTGTTCTTTCAATAGCGATAGTTTTGCTATCGATACGTTGACTTTGAAAAACAGTCAGACGAGCCCTAAAACGTGGGTCGTCGTCAACGATTCCACGCAGATATCGTAACGAGCCCGCGTTTGGTCATAGATAGTGAATAAGGTTCGCCGAGTTAAGCCAACCGTCAATAAGTATTGGTTTGTTCAGACTTGCCAAACAATACAATACAATACAATATATTTATTGATAACACCAGGTTATAAGTCGAGTACGTACTAAAGTACAAATATTATAAAAAATCATTATTGATTATCGTTGCTACACATTTAAAAATTATTAGGTATATAATTTAACAAACTGGCAGTTCGTAGAACTCGTTAATCGAGTAGAACGAGCTATCTAGGAGCCATTTGCGTAGTCTCGATTTAAAGGCCGTCGTGGAGGTTGCATCTCCCCGGATTGTGGCCGGCAGCCTGTTGTATACAGAGGGACCCATGACGTACACGGACCTCTCCGATTTGCACAGTTTATGGGTAGGTGTGACCAGAAGATGAGCTAGCTTATTGCTGCGGAGAGCCCGGGTGGTGTTCAAGCCCCTACGTTTGAACATATCGATGTTTTTGTGTGTGAACATCGCTACCTGGTAGATGAGTTCACTGGCGAGCGTCATTATACCTAATTCCTTAAAATAGTCACGGCACAACACGTCGTCTGGCACACCAACGATGGCGTGCACCGCGCGCTTTTGCATGACGAATACTCAGTCTAGTCAGTGCGGCCTAGTCTAGAGCAGAGCTCTTCTATGTGGTTTTCCCATGTGAGACCGCTATCGATTTGGAATCCTAGTAGTTTTGTGGATTCGACCATCTGTAGGGTGCTGTTTCCGGCAGTCACAGTGGCTTAGGTGAGCCGTTTAGACGGAATGTCATATAGCAGGTTTTATCTCTGTTCAGCGCCAAACCGTTCGATCGGAACCACCGCTCGAGGCTCTGCACGATGTTGTTCAACCTTAACTCCAGTTCGGGCGTGTTCGTGTGGACGTTAGCACTTGTCTTGCCTACGTTCTACGTTCAGATCTACGAAGTTAAGCACTGTTCCACGTATAGTCACCATTTTGGATTGGGTGATTGCCTGTGGCAATTTCAACTGAGCGCTCCACGTTATGCAGTCGGTTCCGGCTTTTTCAAAGTTAGACCATGACGATTTTTTAATGTTAATAAAATAACAGCTTTATTATTTATTTCTAGAGGCACTTCGACCACGAACTTGGGCGTTGTAACACCAACTATTGAAGTCACAAAAGAAACAACACCCTCGCCACCCAAAGAAGGGGGTAAGATAACTATTTAAATTTTATGGCTTGTTTTATTACTCGAATGTATTACGTAATACCAGGGAGAAAAATACTATTTTATCCAAAATGGTTCAGCCGTAAGGAGTGATTGACTAACAAACGAACTTTATCTAAACTTTATCATGGTTATTAGCATAATATTATAAATAAACTTGGGATATTATATAATCATGGTAAATATCCCGTGTTTAAAGTTATATCATATTTTATTATTACGGGTTATGTACACCATGATTTAAATCATGGTAAATATCCCGTTTTTAGAAATAAAATAAGTTTTAAGTACCTAAAATAAGGTAAAAAAACAGACAAAAAATCTATAGTACTACTCCGATTAACCTCTTAACCAATGAGTTCACACAGTTTATTTATTACCTTATTTTGCCACAGGAGTAGTAGCTAAGAACGTACAGCAAGTCATCCGAAACAGGACTACATCGGAGTCTCAGAACCTGCTGTATGCCGAACAGGAAACTGACGAACTGATCGCTATGCTGAGAGAAACTGAAAGCTTGGACGAGCAGGGCGATATACTGCAATACTTGGTCGATACGCAGGGACTTGACTTTGGCACTGGTACGTACTTTTATATGATACTTAATTCTTTTTTCTATAAATCGAAAATTAGCGGTTTTTTTTTTAGTTTTTTTGAGAATTCATTTCTTTTTTGCTTATGTTTTTGTACTGGTATAGAAAAGTATTCTTTTCTATGCTTAGACGCTGCAGTTTTATATCCTGCGTCGTCAGCTAATGTTAGCAATTTTTGTAGTTTTAAGAGGTCATTTTGATGGGCTTTTTACTGGTAAACGTAACAGGATACGGGATATTGGGTCACATTGCCATTTTGATAATTTGATCATAGCATTAGTTTACTAGACATAAACTATGTAACGATTTGGTTACTATCATTTTGTTGTTGCATGGCCATGCATGGCTGGTGGGAAATAGCGGGATGTTGCCCGAGATTTTGTTCCCGTAGAACTCGAGTACTTTTTTTCCGGGATAAAATGTCGCCTATGTTCTATTCTCGGTCATTATATACCTATAAAGATATAAAAAGGGTAGTAGAGTTCTTTGTGATAGAGCTCGTCCGGGGAAAAACTACCACTATTAAGTTTTTGAGGATTTTTTTGGTATATTGAATCTTAGCCAAACCTAATAATGTTTTTAGATGTATTTAAACAACTCTGTAACAACGTAAATTATGTTAAATAAATAAAAAATAAAAAAACTGTCGCCAAGCAGTATTACTCGCATTATTTAGTTCCGGTTCGATGGGTATGGTTCCGGTAACAAATTTAAACAAATTAAACTAGATTAATCTATGTCTCAGGGTGACAACGCGAAAGTGCAACAACCGTTTACCATCAAGTAGGTCGTACGCTTTTTACGTAAATGAGTCAAATTGGTTCAGCGGTTGTCGAGTTTTAGGAAAAAACATCCAAACTTTCGCATTTATAAGTGTGATGTGATACAATAATTTATTTAAAACTAGCAGTCCGTCCCAGCTTCGCGCGAGTGCTATGAAACCGCACCCGTGCAAAGCCGGGGCGAGTCGCTAGTAATAAATATAGCATAGTTTACTCAGGGATAATGTAACATCTTAATGGTGAAAGAATTTTTGAAATCGGATCATTAGTTTTGAGTTTATTAACAAACAAAAACACAAACTTACAAAAATACTCTCTCCTTTTTTATAATATTAGTATCGAAGTATAGATCGTTAGCATATGTTTAGATACCAAAAAAAATGTTCAATATTTTCAGGTATGCAAGAAAACGGAAAGACCGTAACTGTAAAGGACCTTCTAAAGGTTCTCTACGAGAAGGCATGCACGCAGAAGCTGTGGGGCCTGGTCCGGCACACGGCGGGTATGCTCGGCAAGCGCGTCGAGGACCTGGCTAAAGCGGTGACCGACCTGCTCGTTAGACAGAAGCAGATCACAGTGGGCATGCCACCTAACAACGAGCATACTATTACCGCGCCGCTGCCGGAAAATGAATTACGGCAGTTGATACATTTGGTAAGTAATTGATAGATTCAGGCATTACTTTGCAGATTCATAATAAGATACAAAACAGACGAAAAGTTTAGTACTGGTCTTTGGCTCCAGCGCTCGACGAAGCAACACGTCTAGAGAACAAGTCGATGTCTCCTGATGATTTCCCGTGGAAGGATGAAACCCGTGTCGATAGTTTTTCTTTTGAGGTTAACTGTGTGAACTGTATGATCTCATTTGTTGAAAAGTTAATAGTATTAGAGATTTTTTGTCTGTTTTGTATCTTAATTGGTAAGTAATAATCCTTTACATGGTATAAAACAAAGTCGCTTCTCGCCATTTGCACCTTTTTATGTAGTTATTTAAAACTACGCATCTTTAATCAATAGATATTATAGATTTTTGCATTGGTGAGTACTAAAAACGTAACATAATTCTCGGAAAACGAACTATTTTTTGCATCTCGTGTAGTTTTTGTATTGTTGTTAAATGTCGAATGTTTATTACATGCAGTCTTTTCGTAAAGAAAAAGAAGAAAATGGAAGCACTAAGGTAAGGTAAGGCTTTTTTTTTATTAATTGCGTCATTATCACCACATACAATCTGTTATAATCTTGTTATGAAAGAGCGGGATCTCCTAATACAGGTATTTTTTATACCTAAAAGAAGGACTCCAAACGCAATTTTATAGTATAGATTAAGATAATTAATAAACATTTTGTATTGTATTTCGTATTTGTATGCAGAGTTTGTGTCCGTAAACGGTACGTTTGTATGTGTGAGTGGCATCAATTACAGCAAGAGCGAGATAGCACGTTTCGCGCGCTTTCTCCGTTTCTTAGTGTTGTGTTGTGAACTAATACAATAAATAAATAAAATTGACTTCAAACTAAAAAATGTTTCGGCAGATTGTGATGGATGATACGAAGCGATGTAGTTATTGACAGGTTTTTTATGATATATTTAAATAGTACTAAACCGATTTCTACAATAATTTATATGAGACCACCTCTGAAGTATTACAAAAACAATATCAAACAAAAACAATATCATCAAAATCAATTCATAATTGGCCGAGAAATCGCGTAACAAACATATAACAAAAATAATTGAATAGTCGAATTGATAACTACCTTTTTTGAAATCAGTAAAAACGATACAAACGCGCATGCGTGAAGAAACTACAAGTTTTTATGACTTTTATTAGAGTGGTCGTGATCAGCGGGTTGATCACATAACTCTGTTAGCGACCAATCTCCATTGATCTCCATCTCAAACTGTCTAATAAAACAGTAGAGATAACAGTCAAACTTTCATATTAGACAGTTTGACATAGAGATGAAAAAAAAAAACTGTGTTTAGGTTTGAAGGGCACTGTGTAGGGCACTGTAGCAAGTGAAATTACTGGGCGAAAGAGACTTAACAACAATGTCTCGGGGGATAAGCGCAGTGCAGTGCCACGCAAACACTTGAAAACTTTAAGGTTTGGGTGGCACTGCATCTGTCATAGTCAGGCGTGGTGCTTTACATCAGGTGGGCGCCTTGATTGTCTTGTCACTTGCTGACATAATCTACCATCGTACCTCACGTCAGCGTAATAAGGCTCATCCACATCTCATCGACACGTGGGTATCTCGCGATGCCGATGGGCCGCTTCAAGGGAAATATAAAAAGAGTCATCCAGGCCAGGCAACGTGTTGTACTTCTGGTGTTGTTGATGTCAATAGGCGACGGTAACCGCTTACCATCAGGCGGGCCGTAAGCCTGTTTGCCTCCAAATGACATAAAAAATATTTTTAAAAAGTAAAAAAACCCGCTGGTAATGTATTCGGCTTTGACAGGCGTACGGCGACGACGAGAGTACCGCGATGTTGACGCAAGAGCTGTTGGTGTACCTCGCGATGTTCATCCGCACCGAGCCGCAGCTCTTCTTAGAAATGTTGCGCCTTCGAGTCGGCCTTATTATTCAGGTAAATATACAGGGTGTAAAAAGTATACTGCCGAACTGGGTGCTAAAATAAACAAAAATCTTGTTTTCTCCCGATATATATTTTTTTATTATTAACCTGACATATCTAAGAAATAGGTTTCATTGCACCCGCGCGAATCTGGGGCAGATAGGCTAGTCGTATATAAATAGATCTTTAATGGGTTTAGGTGATGGCAACAGAGCTGTCGCGCACTCTGTCGTGCGGGGGTGAAGAAGCCTCGGAGCATCTGCTCAATCTCTCGCCCTTCGAGATGAAGAACCTTCTCTACCACATACTGAGTGGCAAGGAGTTCGCTATCAACAGTGGTAAGACTGTCGTTTATTACGACCTTTGTAGACCTTTTTTAATTAAATAAATCTAGTTATAAGACATTTTTACACAGCACTATTAGTCCTACTAAGCAATACTTGTACTATGAAAACTTTTTTTTGTAAAAACATCGCCATGAAACACCCAAATTGGCAGATTATGCAAACATTTACCCCGTAGCGGGAATCGAACCGCAACCTCGCTTCTCAACCGGGCACTCGCCCTCTGCGCCACCCAAGCCGTACATTGATTGTGGAAGGTTGCGGGTTCAATTCCCGATGTGGGACAGATGGTTGCATGATTTGAGTTTGTTTCTTTGATGGTATGCATAATTTATGATATCTTCGACACGTTTGATCTGCAGGTCAATTCTACTAACAAACTATATAATCGATTGCAAACAACACGGTAACTTTTTTAAGTATTTCGTATTCTGCTATTGAACAACGATCCAGATGGAATATCTTTTATATTATAAAATATTTTTTTAGGACAAAAATATTTGTGATCGGTAGTTGTTGGAACTAAATAAAGCTCTAATCATTGTAAATTAGTAGAATCGGCTCCCAGGCATATGTCTAGGTTAACCTTTAAGGGGGCAGATGATCCTGATAAAGACCCGATGAGCTCACGGCGAAAGACGACCTCATTACAAATCAGCTGTTTAACTTTACCCTTTCCTTTGCAGCCAATTTACTTTTCGGTATAAAGGAAAAATACAATAAAAGTAAGGGCTAGCCTGCGCATTCCCATAAAATGTGGCTTACTGAGTTTTAAACTGTTCCATTTGTATTTTGTTTGCTCTCCCCTCTAGACAAGTGGTATAAAAAGCGTAAGCAAACACGTTATCCATGTATCCAGCCCACGTTAGGGCTATATGCTGACACGTTTCGATATCCACAGCTACAACAATTATTGGGTACATACCATGAGTAAGTCAATAGACTTAATACAATTTCTAACGTGCCCAGTAAAAATATAAAAAGTCAGCCAATTTAAAACAAACAGTTTCTCATTGGCAAATTTTACAGTTACGTTAACGACTGCGACCAATAACTCATGGTAGAGGTATTATTTATATCTGAATAGGCATTACGAAGGAAATGTATGGGTATTATATAACGAAAGCAAACTTCAATAACCCCAGATTGCCATTTGTCTAGAGCTGCAATTCAATTTTGTATAACACGAAATGCATCACTAACTTTGCTGAAACCCGAGAGGCAGCGTTTCCACCAGAGATGTGCGAAAATTTGAGCGAGGGAGGTGTTTGTTAGGAACCAATAGAATTCACTTCATTTACCTAGCCTCGTTCTGTCCAGCTTTGGTGAAGTGGTTCTATTGGTCCCTAACTAACACATTCTTCGCTACACATCCTCGCACATCTCTGGTGTAAACGCAGCCTTAGGCCCGTATTCAAGAACCATACTTGAGTGTGAATCGTGGCTCAAGCATCGATTTTTACAGTTCTTCATAGAAAAATTATATCAAATCGATGCTTGAGTCACGCACAATTCACAAACTAAAGTATGGTTCTTGAATACGGGCCTTACAAACAAAAGCTATATATCATACGTTTTCGTGGTTCAGCTTATGTCCGTGGATAGTCTGAACTTTGCTGTCACCGATATAAGTTGAGCTGCAATATTTGCCACGATTACCGTTTGTCGCTTTCAAGAGTAGAACCTCTGTGCACATTACTTGTGTTCTAATTTACCCTGAACTTGTATTAATCATTTTGTGTGAAGTTTTAATTCAAATTTATATTTTAGCCTATAGCCTCGTATTTAACATTGTCAATGAAGCTATTGTTGTAACAAACACTGATGTGTTTGGTCCTACCCGAGTAAAGAGTGCTAATAACTGCTATTTCAACTCAATGTACATAATTTTACAGTTAAAATAGCAATAAGTGTTTAGTGTTTAATTGCATTAACAATAAAACTGTATAACTATTTTATTGTTTTCAGCCGGCCGCGGTAATTTCTCAATAGTGAGCAATAAGTCAAACCGCTATGGGAAGAAATCTCAGATAGTTTTGGAAGGTCAATCCATGCAAGGCGGCACCATTGATGAGAGTTTGTATAACTTTTTTATACCATAATAAGCTTGGGTATGGTCGCAACTGTCACTTAATTTAATTTGAAAGTCCAAAGAATCCATGAATTCCAAAGAGTTTTACGTAAAACAGTCTAGCAACCTTTTTGTTCGCAACCACAACACTTCGTCACAATCCTACGCTCAGTTCAAGCGGCGTTCATACAATATTTAAGTTGATGAGAATAAACAAACAGTAATAAAAGCATATAAAAGTAATAACCATTCTAAAATGTAACTATTGACTACATATTTGCATGTTTCTGCATGTATTCTCTTTGAAATGTTATCAAGATCGCTTTAGTTAAGCTTCATTATGGCTACATTTCTTGCTTATCCCTTAGTCTCCGCACCAACCGCAGAGCCGGATCGACAGGGCCAGTGGCTGCGCAGGCGCCGCCTCGACGGAGCTCTAAACCGAGTGCCGCGAGACTTCTACCCTCGCGTTTGGGGCGTGTTGGAAAAGGTACCTTATTAATTTTCCCCCAAGGTAGGATTGTAATGTGGTGGATCAAGACACAATCACTCTCGCTCGGGAGTATGAATTATTTCCATTTATCGTCCGCCTGTCCGCCTAGGGTGTCTGATCGGACAAAAAAGTTTGATCTGTCACCCTATTGCAGATTATAAAAACTTTTAGGTCAGTGTTCCAATGACATACTGACACTGTTTAAGAAAGTTTCAAAATTTGCATGCTCCATTTTCAGTGTCAAGGCTTAGTGATTCAAGGGAAAGTGCTGCAGCCGAATCTAACCCAAGAGATGACGTCTGGAGAGTTGAAATTCGCGCTCGCCGTCGAGACGGTCCTCAACTCGATACCGCAGCCCGAGTACAGACAGTTGGTTGTCGAAGCATTGATGGTGTTGACTCTAGTTGTAGAGTATAAAGCCGTGGCCAACCTAGGCGGGACTATACATGTGGAGCAGCTGGTTCACTCCGCTAATCAGATATTCTTGGAGGATCAGGTATTTTTTTAAACTATCGTTTTTTATATGGTTACTAAACTATAATTTATTGTGTGGGAGTTAAGTAAGAGGCTCCTGAATACCCGCCTCTAAAATCGTAGTTTTTTTATTTATCCCAATTTAACAAATTCAAAAATACATAATACAAATAAAAACTCTCTTTACATCGATATAACTCAATTCCCGAATATACCTGCAAAAATCAATTTATAATTTTTTAAATACATCACTTATTTAATAAAAAATAAATAATGGTGCACGGACAGGAGTCGAACCCACAACCTTTGTATTTTAATTTGGTACTATATATTTTTTGCACGATTTGGACATTCCAAAATGTCTTTTTTATCATATTTATTTTATGGCTTCTGTGATTTTATGCCACCCCGAGATGTAATTCGAGGCAGATTACCTTGTTATCCAGATTCGCATCAGCGGAGACGCGACATTATGCTGCGCTAAGGCCGAGAGGTACGGCGGGGACTCGTTGCTATGCGGTGGCGCCGCCGGCGTGTGTCAGCATTTGTACGACAGTGCTCCTAGCGGCAGCTACGGAACTATGACATATCTAGCCCGCGCTGTCGCAGCTATGCTCGCTAGCAACGGCACTACGGATAATATAGAATGTACAATAACATAGATAAATATCCTGTGAAAACTGCATTACTCTCCCTTACTGGAGATACTCCCGTAATCACCAGCAACGGTAGCCAATTGAACCGGATTTAGGAGATTTAGCCGCCATCATAGCTACTTTGATACAATTTGTTGGTCAATAATGTCGTTGGGTATGGCTACCCAGGAACTAGGTTTTTTTAGCCAGTTCATGAAATCTAGAGCAGTTCCAAAAACTAGTTTTTGATTGATTTTCAAAAAAGAATCTAAAGGGTTGACCCCCAGTTTATAAAATCTAGGGAATTAGATTAACGCGTGCCTTTTTGAGTGTAATTTTTTTTTTTATTCATTAGACATAATTCAGCACCATTAGTCTGGTTTCTAGTGACCCTTGCAAAATATAGCTTGTTTTGGATGTGAGTGATGTGGTTAAAATACATACAATAATAAATTAATTGTATTAAATAGAATCAGATACATAGTATTTTTGGATTTATTTTGACATTATTGTGATGAAATCATCAGTTGTGAATAAACCTTTATCCTTATTTAATTCTTTTATTTCAGCACACAATAAAATTATGTAACTACTGATTCAAAATGGATCCCTAATGTAGAATGCTACAGAGGTAATCAAAACTCATAATCCTTAGGAATAACTCATCTACTTCAAATATTACATTATCTAAAACAACAATTTTAACAATAAATTGGATTTCTACACAATTTGTCTTCTACTCATGCTTCATCTTTTTTTCCAAATGGATTCATTTTTGACAGCCATGAAGTGGTTGATCTGTAATAAAATATTTAATACAGAAATTAGCATATAAATAAATTTTCTAGATAAAAATGAATTGCTGTGCGTTAGTCTCGCTAAAACTCGAGAACGGCTGGATCGGTTTGACTAATTTTGGTCTTGAAATGTTTGTAAAACTTTAGGGAAGGTTTAAACGGTGAGAAAATATACAGGGAGTAAAAATTTGCTAAAAAAAAATAACGCGAGTGAAACCGCGCCGCGCCGGGTCAGCTAGTAATAAATAAATCAATAATGCTGGACAATCCACACAGCATCATCTAGCCCCAAGCTAAGCAGAGCTTGTGTTATGGGTACTAGAGGACTGATATACATAATATAATTCAATGCATAGATAGATGTTTTTTATTATACATAGAAAATACCCAGAACAAATATTTGCAAACAAATGTTTGTATGATACAAACATTTGTTTAGGCGACCCTAGGCGGGAATCGAACCTGCAACAGGCGGACCTTAGCCCGCCACAGCACATCGTTTTTTTTTTTTTTTACTACCAAGTGGCAACCAAGCGTACGGCCCACTTGATGGTAAGCGGTTAACATAGCCTATGTACGCTTGCAACATCATGGATATCACTTGCGTGTTACCACCCTGAGACGTTAGATGGAAAGTCTCATGTGCCTGTAATTTCACCGGAAACCATACCCTTCGAACCAGAACACATCAATGCGAGCATTACTGCTTGGCAGCAGAAATAGGTGTGGTGATAGTCCTTCCCCGGACGAGCTCTATCACAGAGAACTCTACTACTCTTCTTCCAACGATCGTCAACAATCAATAGTTCAGTGGATAGGGTTATTTTTATTGGTTTGTTAATTTAGTAAAATGTCGAATGTTTAGATGCAGATTTTTCGTAAAGACGAAAGTTTTCTCAAAGTTTTGAGATTTGATGTTATTCATTATAGAATAGTCAATATTTCTGAAGAGCGAATTAGTTTTAATAAAAATAACTATGTAGGCTACATAAATATCTAAATAGAAAAATAGGAGATAACTAATCTTGTGGTTTGTCATCCACAACATAAAAGATCCTTGAATAGTGCTGTCATTGACTAAGTACTCTATTATTTACATAACTACCTACCATAGTTGTTATTTGGTATTGCTAACTTGTTATTTAGGACTGTGTGTTTTTCTGAGAAGTTAAACAAGAAATTATATTTGTACAATTTTAGTTAAAAAACTCACGAAATCTCATCTGGAGTGGTAGTTGCCTCTATTCCCGCTGCTTTCAATTTCTCTACAAGGTTCTTTCTGTACACACTTTTTAAAGGAACAGGTCTATTAGCAGCCTCCTTCTGTTTGGCAACTTTGCTCAGTGCTTCATACCATGTCAGACCGTACCAGTCAATTTCTTCAGGAGTATACTGGAAAAAGAAATTACTGTTCATCTATTTCAATTACTCAGTTATGTCCTCTAGACATACATGCCAACTGTAATTACATAATCAAATTCATATAGTCAGAAGTAACATCAGAAATAAGATAAGGTAGAACACTTACAGATGATAAGTAGGTCTTGTATTCTTCATAAATCTCTGCTTGCTTTACAGAATCATAAGCATATCTTGGGCATCCATTCACAAGTTCTGTGAGGATTTGTTTTTTAAGTTTCAGTGCCAACATTGACACCAAGTCACATGCAGGGGTTTTGAGCAAGTAATGATCGAATCCATAGTGATCATTGATAAGACTTATAGTCCTGTCAGTGACAGTGACTGAAAGGTGCGTGTTTAACACTTCCGATTTCACAACAGTCCGTTTTAATACAGGCACCCAGTAGTGAGGAACTCTACGCCTACGTAGATCCCGCTTTTGGAAACCTGTTAATCAATTATAAATCGTATATACTTATAATCATAGATTACATAAAAGGAATAAATTTGTGTTAATTGAATAATGTAGGTTAATATAAAATACCCTTGATAACAGCTTCTCCTCCCCATACTCCTTCGTGTAATTCCTTGGGAAATTTAAGAGGAAGTGCTATGTTTTGTACAGGCAATGTCTCTCCAGTCAAATCGTCGCGTTTCCACTTCCCCTCCTGCGGTAAGAAATGAACTGCAGCAGGCTTTAGTACTTTCCATTCACGCCAGAACTTCTTATATGCGGCAGGAAGCTCGGCAGCTATGCCAATTTCAAATCTGCCCCGTTTCTTGAATGTTTTCGACAATTGACGCGCAGTAACCTGAAAAATGTACACAGTAAGGTCAAAACAAGGTAAGGATGTTTTTCAATAGCCATGAAAAGTAACGCAATGATAAAATTAAAGCAAAAGCAAGTTTTACCTGAATGCGAGAAGATGCCATTGAGGTAATGGTGTTTGTTATTAGCTTCCAGTTTCTGGGTAAATTGATTGTAAGGACTTTACACAATTCTTAGACTGAAAGAAAATAATTTCAATTTCATCATCTTCTTCTTTTTCTTTTAATTTGTGGCGTCTGTGGCCGGGTTTGCCACAATTTTGCCAATGTCAATGACGACAGGGTTGAAACAGTAAGACAATGGAGGATCTCTTGGAAAAATTGTGGCAAACTCAGCCACAGACGCCATAAATAAAAGAAGAAGAAAAAGGAGGATCTGAGACATATGATGGTCGGTTTATAAGAGGGAGACCATAATTTTGTAACAAGGTGATTTGTTATTACATCCTGAATAAAATAGGACAACACAGACAACACTAATATAATACATATAAGCTCAGACAGTTCTAATTTATCTGAGCATATAAGTCTAAAAGAAGCAATTTCATAGTGGCCTAGGTCTTAGTAACACCATAGAGAAATTGGAAAAAAATCTAGAACTAACATTTTAATACAATTTTATTTTTATGTAGGCAAACAAAGTTCTAAGAAAAATGTTTGTCATCATCAAATCATCAGCCTATCTTGACTTGCCATAGTTGTCTGTTATGTCAAAGTTATGTCCGTCATGTCATGGCATGTCAAAACTACACTCACCTTTTTCTCTCATATGTTCTAACTCTTCTTCTTCTTTTAATTTGTGTTAGGGCATATTACACTATAATTTTTTTTTTATTCTATTTTTTTTTTTTTAAAGTAGTTCCGATTGTTTTGATAGATGGCGCTAGCTGCCCTACTGCCATACTATGAAAGGTTATCAAAACAAGAAAAAAGTTGGTAACTCCGTTTTTGTTTCATCTCGTGTCAAGCGAATTTTTTTCTTTTCGTTTGTATTTGATTTCCACTCCATTACGACCAAAGATAATGTACTACGTAGTACGTACTATGACTTTCACACCAGCCAGAGGTATGACAGACAGTGACAGCAGGAGCAACCAATGTTGAATTCCCTACACAAAATAAAAGAAGAATTCCCTACACATTCACCAAACGTAGTGCTTACATTCTCTTAGGCTCGCCAGTTGAGCTACCGCCATCTAAATAGAAAGCTTTTTTTAAAAAATAATTTGAGACGAAAACATCTCATTGATCCAAGATAATTGACTATTTGAGTCATATCTGTGTATTACACTATCAAAGTTGTTTGATCCTATTTTACGTCCTAAGTGGTTGCAATGGAGAACTTGTCGACTCGATAGATTGATGGATGACAGTGATAGGTGTCGGGTATTGACGTCAGGGTTACCAGATCTCAGAGAATTCGATTTGCCAAAAGACATCGTAATTTTTAGTATGGCTTGTTTTTGCAGCAAGTATATAATAAGAAAAAGAACTACATTATATTATTTGAAACATATTAACGAACAAGAACTTGAAAACTCTTTTTATATATTTGCTTTTAAATACTTAGTAGAAAAAAAAAAAAAAAAACTGGCAACACCTGTTTCTATGACCCTTGGATCCAATCTCTCAGCAAATGTCAAAAATCTATGATCAAGGAGAAAATGAATCATAGTCCTTTAGAACATTCTTCTTTTATTTATGGCGTCTGTGCTATTAGCCAATATCATTGACTCATAGATCTATGATCCGAGCTAAAGATAGTGTAAATATGCCTCTTACCAATGAAATACCCAATAGTCAGAGTTTACAAAGGGTCAGTACGCGAACAGCGTACATAATTTACTTGCTCGAATTCGGAGTCATTCATCAGATTTTAATAGTTAGGAAAAGATGGGCAAATGGGCAGGGCCTTCAATCAAGGATTGAATGTAAAATGAATATGAGAAAACAAGACGAAGTATGAGTTTTTTGTCTCTATTTGCGTATCGGTTTTTGTTTGTTTGCGACCATTGTAGTTTCTAATTTGTCTGAGATTGTAGTTGATGGCAAACAAAACATTTTTATTAACTGTTAGTAGGTAAGTACCTATTTTTATGTGCCTTATTTGGCTGTAATGATCGAAATGAACCAAACTATCATCGGTAAGTATCATAGTATATTGTAGGTGACTGTTAATTCAAAACAAGTTTAATTAAGAATATATCAATCGTACCATTCGTTGACCTATCGCATCTCACACTGTATACGCTGATGACTAAGTCATGTGTGACTTGTCTTTCTGTCTAGTCTAAATACTCTGTCTACGGTTTAAAGTATCTTTAAACATTTTGTATTTTGTGCTGTCTTATTCTATTTTTTTACTCGTCACCCAAAGTTACTATTTTTTTTAGAGGTAGGTACCAATAAATATCGCTACCCTAAAATATTGGCTACCGTGACGTTTTTCATTGTTAATTATGTTCTTTATTAGTGTAGAATTTTTTTGTTCTTAATAGTTTCCGCAGCGCATGCGATGAAAGAAATATGGTTAATTTTTTACACCTTGGCACATTATACTCTTTGCCTTGGCACCATCGATAAATGGACTACCTATCGATGCTTTGCAGAAGAAAATAAAGAAAATAACAAAACATTCTTCTTCTTCTTTTTTTATGAACTCTGTGGCTTTATCAACAAATTATTGAAGTTATAATAAGGGTTACACTTGTCAATGTCTTTTGTCAAGAAAGTGTCATCAAAGCAGCTGACGTGGATGATATTGTTTGGGAATTAAAATAAAAATGGCATTTGGCAAGGTGTCGAGTGGTGGTGTAATTTAATATAATAATAAAATTATTTCTGTTTTTCTATTCGTCGCTTAACCCTAATTTTTTCATGTACAAAGTTTGTATAAATTATCAGTCAGTAACTTGTTTAAAATATCTTGTCCATATGTTGACAAAGCCCAGCAAGCTATGTCGGACAATAAAAACATCAATATTGCCCCTGAATCGGGCAAATTGGACCCAGCTGAAGACAATATAGCAATAAGTGAAGTGTCCAGTGTTGCAGAAAGTTTGAGAATTGGAAAGGTAAGTTCTCGTCAACCTGTAATAAGATAAACTTAGTTTGGTTACGTACTATCTGCGTAGGTACGTACAATGCTAAGTCGGTTACTCGTTCGCTATGTAGATTGCGTTACACTTGACAAGGCCACCTCACTTATTTACTATTGCGTGAGCATTCCACAGGCAATCCATGGAGGACATTAGTAAACATAACATTTCTTTCAGACATCTCAAAGTCATAGAATATCCTCATCATCTGAAAGGCAAATAAAGTTTGAAAGAGCCCAAAAGTGCCTAGAAAATGCAGCACTTGTATCAAAACGAATCAAAGAACACCGTAAAGCAACAGCTGAGTTATTGGGGAAACCTTTTGGTAAGTGATCTAAGAGTAGGTAAAATCTGGTTATCCTGGTTTGCACCTTTTTTGAACTCATAATTTTTAAATTTTTAAGGCATTTTGTTATAAAGCTAATGCTTCGCTGGCATGATGCCTAGATTTATAGTAGCCTACATGCTATTTCAGGTTCAGAACTGCTATTCTAACTTTTATCACAATCCACTCAGCCATTTAATGTATTTAAAACACAATGCAGACTTCAAATTATAATATTATAGAATATAAGTATTGGTCTCCCAGTATAAATTACACACTTAAGCATTGGATCAAGAATTTAAAAACCTTTTATCAGATCTTGACCTTTGATATTGTATATTTGCTAGTAGTTACTGAATGTACTATAACTTACAAGATAAAATAATTATTCTTACAGATGATGATGATGCAGGAGATACTGCCTCTGAGGTAGCATCCACCATGAGTGAACGTACAGGCTACTCAATCTCTACAGATACATCTACTACTATGTCTGTCCAGGATGCCCTTAACAGTAAGTTGCAATTATTGTTAATGTAGTTCTTTCTTCTTGTGAAACGTATGATTCAAACTAGGGAAACTATTATATCTGATTCCATAATGGTTTGCATTAATTAAAGTATCAGATAAAATATTTGCCAATATTTTAACTGCAATACTAGACAGCAAAAGCACATAACAGGTATTAGTACTGCAAAAGATAAATTTGTGAATCAAAATACAGACAGAAAATGTTAATCATATTTTTTTTAGTACCTGGCATCAGTGAGAGTTTGGCCAACACCCTTAAGCAGAAAGAGTTACTGATGGAAAGAATAAAACAGTACAAAGAAATAGGTAAAAGACCTATTGCTAGGCCTGCAGCAACTCGAAGAGAATCAACTTCTGGAGAGGGTCAACTAAAGGTATGGTCATACTAATATACTCCCTAACTTGAAAATGCTAACATTATTAAATTACTCTGGTCTTGTTTAGTCATCCTTCGTCAACATTATAAACATTGTTTCTTATTGTCCTTGAATTATTATATTGTAAGAACAAAGATACATATTTACCTCTATGGTAAAGTTAAGAGCAAAAAAAGTCTTTAAGTTTTCAAGTCATTAAGTAGATAAGATTTGTAATTTGGTTACTTGGTTTTTATTTTCAGAGTACTGACAAAAATGTAGAGCAATTAATGAGTACCTTAAAAAATAAAGAGAATGTATTAAGTGTGATGCAAGTAAAAATGAAGGCAATGGAAACAACCATCCTAGATCTACAAGAGGAAATCAATGAGAAAGACCAAATAATTGAATCTAAGAATAAGGCCACTACCCTTATATCTGACAGCTTGAGTAAAAAAGGTAAGTGAATTAAAAGCAACACAAGTTTTATTTTGCTACTGACTCATACAAACTTACTTACTTATTATAACATGTACAAAAATGTATTTAACTGACTCATACAAACTTCATCATGACAGCCTTCTAATGTTCCCACTGCTGGGACACTGGCCTACTCTCAGGCGAGAGTGATTGAGTCTTAATCCACCACGCGGACTCAATGCGGATTGGTGGATAGCACATGTCTTTCGAATTTTTAGTTGTTGGACATGCCGGTTTCCTCACGATGTTTTCCTTCACCGTATGAAAGCACTGGCATTGCGCACATAAAATTACAAACAGAAAAATCCATTGGTGTACGACCGGGTTTGAACCCACGACCTTAGGATCGGAAAGCGGGGTCACTACCACTAGACCACCGGTGCATACAAACTTACTTATTATAAAATGTACATAATATGGCTGTGAATTTATGTGTTATAGAAAAAGACTCTCTGGCTTTACTTGAAGATACAAGACAACAAATGACAAAAATGCAAGAGAATTTCATAACAATGGAGACAGAGTGGAAAGAAGAAAAGCAAAGATATCTAAACGATATTGAAATAAAAGACCAAAAAATCAAATGTTTAGAAGAAGCTAATACAATATTAGAAACTTCTAGATTTGAAATCAGTGTTGAGCACTCAAAACTGCTTGAAGAATTAGAATTGAAAACTAAAGAGATTTCAAATCTTGAAGAACGCATCCAAAGTCTGTCTGAAATTGTGGAAGAGAAACCCTCTGAAAAAGAGAAAGATGATCACGATGAAGAAAAAGGTTCCAGAGAAATTACCGACATGGTTGAACTAACAAAAAAAGTGGAATTGCTTGAGCAGCTTAACTGCCAAATAAGGCAGACCAATAAGGAGCTAGAAATTAAACTATCAGCTATAACAGAAGCTAAACAAGCAGCTGCTATTGCTTCACCAAGCAAGAAAGGAAGCCCCCTACTTGCTCGTAAAGGCGGCAGAAATACGGCATCTAAAATGAAATCTCCTTGGAGTCATTTATCAACAGAATCCTTGCCCCAAGAAACTGATAAAAAAACAGCGAAAGGTGAAATATCAAAGTTGGAGTTGCTAATACAGTCACTAAATAAAGACCTTTTAGACAAGGAATATTTAATATCACAAAAAGATGAACTAATAACTGAACTTAAAAATGCTAGTAACAAAACTACTGTTGATATGGTGGATACTGGTACTATTACTGAAGTAAATAAACCAGTTGAAATGTATCATGAAAATAAAAATGATGCAGCAGCAACACAGTCAATGGAAGTACATCAAACAAATGTAAACCAGCTTGAAGAAGAATTGAAAAACGCTAAGGAGCAAATTGTCCTTTTGACCAATGATATTGAAGCAGGCAATAAAAACATGATAAAGGTCAAGTCGACGCATAAATTGAAATTGAAACAAATGCAAAAGACCATTGACAATTTTAGCAAAGTGTCTGATACAAATGCCGAGATTGTGAAGTTAAATGAGGAGTTACATCAGCTATCTCAAAAAGTTGCCGAACTTGAGGAAGAAAAGGGCAATCTACAGCTACATCTTGTTGATTATGACAGTGGAAGACGTAAGTTCTGCTAACATTTATTTTATTTAAATAGGCACAAGGTTCAGACAGACCTTTTCAAACTGCATGATTACAGAGATAGACTTACGTAGATGCATGCTACTACTAGCTACAAAATTTTATTAATTTGTATTTTGTTTTAGTGACTGAATCAGATGTTTATAAGAAATTAGTGGAGATGGAAAGCTTGGCAGAAACAAGGCTGAAAGCTATAAGTTCCCTGGAAACACAGAAGTTTGACTTGGTGCAAGGTATGTAATAATAACAATATTTTAAGAATCTATAAAATATAAATTGTGTGTGATTGTTTACATAGTAACGCCAATTTTTGTTTTAGAATTGCACACACTGCAGCAGAAAAACCTTGAGATGGAAGACAAATTGGCTGATATCTCACACATACAAAGTGAACAAGTCACTACAGAAATAAAATCAGTTCAGTTAGAAGAACAAATCGATGAGCTCGTAACGTCTAAGAAGGAACTAGAGCTGATCATAGAAAATTTGAAACTTGATAAAGAACAATTAAATGGTACAATAAAAGAGATGAATAAAGGAACAGATGAATTGAATCAAAAACTTGATAATTACATTCAGGAGAATATGGACCTAACAGAGAAGCTTGAAAAGCTAAGTGCTGAAAAAGTTAGCTCTGCGGAGTCCATTGAAATTGTTGAATCTCTGACTACACAAGAAAAACTAGAACTCGAAGAATATAATCAAAGCCTGCATGGCGAGAAAATTGATTCTGAAAATGTGATAACTCACAGTGATAATAATGTAGAAAAATTGATTGAGCAAAGAGATGACCTAAACAAAAAGATAGAATTGTTCTCGCAGGAGAGAGAAGAAGTTATGGAGAAAATGAACAAGATCAATTTAGAAAACGAGTTACTTCACGTACAAATACATGATTTGTCAGTGCAATGTAGTTCATTGCAAATTAATGTTGAACAGTGCACTAAAGAGAAACACCAACTACAAGAACTAAATCAAGATATCAATCGTCACATAGAAGATTTAAAACGTGAAAGGATTGAAATAGTTAAAGAAACAGCAGAAATCGCAAAACCGGTAACAGATGAAACCGCTGAGCCTACTACTGTTGAAGTTCCACATGATGATAAAGCACTAAATGAAAAAGGCATGAATAGAACCAAATCAGTCAAACAACTTACAAAAGAAATACTGAAGTTGAAAAACACCATCAAAGAAAGAGAAGCCGAAATAGGCGATTGTCAAATGAAGATTTTGTCTTTGGAAGAACAGCAGCAGAAACAAAACGACATATTGAAGGCTAACGTCGGCATTGAAAATAAGCTGAAGACTGTAATGGATGAAAATTTCCAGCTTAGAGAAGAACTTGATCAATTGAAAAGTAATAAACACTCAGAACATCAAATACTAGAATATAAGCAAAGAGTAGAAATACATCAACAAGATTTGCAGCGACTACAGCAAGAGTATACCGTCTCTACTAATACACGGGATAATCGAATTAACGAATTAGAAAAACTTTTGATAGAATATGAAAAGCAGATACATAACTATGGCAATACACTTCAACAGAAAGATAAGGACTTGGCGGAATATATCAATCAAGTTACTAAGTTAAACGATGTTTCACTAAAACTGAAGTCTACTATTGAATTACTTGAAGAAGAAAAAGCTAAAGACCAAAATGCAGATCTGATAAAGTCGCTCAATAAACAGATAGTTGCTTATCAGAAGAAGATGGCTGAAAACGAGGAGAAGACAAGAATGCTAGAGGACGAGAAAGCTCAGCTGTTGTCGATGAAAAAGACTTTGGATAATAAAAACATAAACCTTGAGACAGAGTTGAAACGTTTACAAGAAGCATTTGCTGAAAAACAAAGTCTTCTTAAGGAGTTACAAGCTCAGCAACAGAAACATACTGAGGAGTTATCTGCTGTAAAACTTGAAACAAAAGAACGCGATGAAGAAATACATGAAGTAAAACTACAACTTAGAAAAGAATCGATTGAAAACGAAAAGTTACGAACCAATTTAGAAGAAAAGGAGAAGGAACTAGAAGAATTAACTAAGAACTTCGATGAAACTAAAATAAAGTTGAACAGTTTGCTTACTGAAAATAATTATTTACAGGAACAATTAGCCACGTCTGAAACTATAAATAATACATCTTTATCTGAGAAGAACCATTTGAATGAACAATTTGCCACTATGGAAAATAAAAATAAAGAATTACTGGAGAAATTAAAAAAGTTTGCCGTGAACATTAAAAAGAAGTCAGCTATGTACGCAGATTTGGAACATCAATTAATTGAAACGCAAAAGGAACTACAATCTAAAAATGAGCATCAAGATCAGCTCTCCTTACTCGCAGAGACCCTACCGGCTCTGCAGGAAAAATTGAAACACGCTGAAGAAGAAATAAATAGGCTTCAGTCTTTAAAATTATCCATCGAACAACAAAAAACACACGACGTTAATGTTTTACAAAAACAAATAAAATCATTAGAAGAAAATTTACTTATGTCTTCTAACGAAATTGCTACATTGAAAGACACAACTAATATCTTAAATAAAGACTTGCATTTCGCTCGTGATGAAAATACAAATCTTCGAACTAAGATGGATAGTCTTAACAATAAAATTGTAGAACATGAAATCGAACAAAAAAACAACACCAACTTCGAAACGAAGGTATCAAGTTTAGAGGTAGATTTAAGCCAAAAACAAAATTATATTACGGAATTATTAAGCAAGCTTGAGCATTACGAGCGACAAGGAGTCCAAGCACAATACGGATTTGACGCAAAAATTCAAGAACGTGATCTATACATTGAAAATATGGAAACGGAAATTAATAAATACAAAACAAGAATTGGCCGCCTAGAAGAAAGTATATCTTTTATGGAAGATAGTAGACACTCTCTCGAACGTAAAGCTGATCAGTTGGGTAATCAACTTCAAGAAAAGCAGAAAGCTTATTCAGAATACACCAACCAGGAGGATGAGCTTGTGAGCAGATTGGCCGTACTAATGGATCACGATAGAGTTGTGGAAAAACAACTTCATGAAATTGATGGGGAAAATAAGGAGTTACAAATCAAACTTCAGCAAACGAGTGATGAAAATCAAAGACTTCGAAAATCTTTGTCTGATATACAAGAATACTGTAACAATTTAACTGAAAAAGCTAGCCAAGTTGACTTTGCTGAAACTGAGCTAGTTAAATATCAGTCCAAACATCATGAGCTTGAAGCAAATCTAAAACGAATAACACAAGAGCAACATGCACTAATCACACAAAAAAAACAAGAAATTGAAGACATAGAGTCAGAGTTTAACATACAGATTGAAAACGCGATCAAAGAGAAAAAGGTATTCGGAGAAAAAATTGAAAAAATGAACGAACGTGTGATTCAACTAGAAGAAAAACTGCAAGAATATAATACCAATAATGAACAGCTTAACTTTAATATTCAAGAACTCCATCAAATAAATCAAGCTCTAGTTGAGAAGTCTCAAAAAGAAACTACTTTGAACCCAGATTACACAGATCAGTACATAAATGAAATAAATAGACTTAACGCAGTCATCAATATGAAAAATCAAGAAGTATCAGATTTGGTTACAAGCATACAGGAGTTACAATCAAACAACCTTACGTCTACTTCGCATTTTGAAGACAAAATATCTGAACTGAACAATAAATTAAATTCTCAAGCGCTGCAACTCGAAAATGCGTTAAAAATAGCTGATGACTTAAACAAAAATAATCAATACTTACAAACTATCTTGTCACAACAGGAAGGGTCTCTAAAAGAACTCAAAGACAAAAAGTCATTAACATTTGAAATGAATATACCAAAGACAGAAGGAATGATTATTTCTTCAACGATAGAAGCTTTAAATGAAGAACCTAAACCATTTGATTGGTCAAGTCTTGAATCCCAAATAATTGCCGAAGACAACATGGGTCTAACGAGCCCAAAATCAGATGATAAGAAAACAGAAGAGTTTGTACAAAAGCAGTCAGTGAGCCACCTTAGTGCTGACCAATCTTTGGAAGCTACTATCACTCCTAAAAAAGCTTATCTTTGTTATAAGGCAGATGTAGATGATAATGTTGAAAATGAAACAGATCCGTTTAACTCGAAAGAAGGCTGGGGTCTAGGTGAGACGGAAGAAATAGGAGATGTCACCCCTGGATTATCACATCCCAATGAACAAATTCTCAAAATCACTAGTGAAAAGAACAAATCAAAAGGTGACCTTGAAATTAGCCACACATTGTTAAAAGCTTTCAGAAAATTGAAAGAGTTAAAATCAGCAAACGAAGTATTGTCAAATGAACTAAAAACGGCGAAACAAGTATCACAATCTACATTCTTAGATTCAGTTATCGAAGATGAATTACGTCTTAATATTATTGAGCTGGAAAAAAAAGTAGAAGAATTTAGAACTGAAATCAATAAAGAAAAAAGAGATAAAGAATCACTTCGCAAGCAAAATGAAATATTTAATAATGCCAATGATAGATTAACAGAAATCAAAGAAAAGTTAGAAAATGAGATTGAACTGTGGAAATATAAGTTTAAAGATGCCAATGATAAAGTTTCTACTTTACAGTGGGGTGCAGATGTCAAAGATTCACCAAATCATACACAAACTGCACCTAATAAAGATGTGTCAAATAATAAATACCAGGAACAGATAATTCAAATTGAAAAAGAAAATGATGAATTGCAACTTATGATTGATCAATTGAATTTTCAGAATAAAGAACTATTAACACAACAAACTCAAATGAAAAATGAAATAGAGAATATAAACAAGGAGCTGCTTCAGCGATCGTCACCGTGTGAAAATTGTAACATACTAAAATCTCAAATATCTGAGTTGCAAAATATCAATTCAGAATTACTCAAGAACATTGAAAATCTTAATCAAAAATCAAATGACATTGAAATTCGTTGCAATGAACTGACACGAAACTATGATTCATTAAAGAACGAAAAGGAAAGTGTACAAAAACGCTTAGAATCAGAAAATATACATATTAATGAAAAATATTCCCAATTAAAAGAAGAAGTTCAATCTTTGCGACAGATAGAAATCGACTCTAACTTTAAAATGACAGCTCTCTCATCCAAATTGGATACATACAAAACAACTTCCGAACAGCATGATGCAATCGTTCTAGACGTGACAACTAAATATAAAAAATTGGAAGAACATTGCTCACAGTTAAAATCTCAGCTGGAAGAAAGTAAAAAAAAAATAGTCATATTAGAAGCAACGAATCAAAATGTTATGACGGAAGAGCCTAGTGATTCCATTAAACATGATATCGTCGTATTAGAATTGACAAATAAATATAGCAAGTTAGAAGAACAATGTTCACATCTAAAACACCAACTAGAAGAAGCGAACAATAAAATAATGCTACTGGAAAGTTCAAATAAAAATATTGTGGTTGAGCAGCCCAATGATTACACTAAACAAATACATGAACTAAACTCTAAAATTCTGAATCTAAACGCTGAAAACGATAGTTTGTTGTCGACTGTAACTGAATTACGATCATCTATATCTAGCGCTGTTGACCAGCGAGGGTTTGAAATAGCTGAGCTTTGGAAGCAGCATCTAGGTCAAAGAGAAGCCGATTTCCAAAAAACAGAAACAGAGCTCCGTTCTCAACTAAATGCTTCCGAAGCTAAATATGAACAGTTGCTAGATAACATGCAGTCATCAAGTCAAGAAGAAACAAACCAAATGGTAATGATGGAGCAAGTCAATTCTTTACAAAACAAAATTCAGGACAAAGAAGAGCATTTGCGTGATCTTCAAGATAAATATTCCGAAGTCATGAGTCAGTTAGATGTGCTTAGGTCGGAAATGCAAGATGAAAAGATAACGCATGAAAATAAAGTACTTGAACAGCAAGAAGAATACGAGAAAGTTATTGAAGAGCTCAATCTAAAACATAAAGAACAGTCTGATAATTATGAAATCACATTCAAAAAAATACAGACTGACTTACTTGCCTCTAAATCTAGAAGCGATGAATTATACCAGAAAGTTGAGGATTTGAGCAAACAACTAAAATCTTCAGAAGAATCTGTTATGGAATTAACAAGCCAAATCCAGATAAAAGATAGAGAAATATTCCAGAAAGCTAACGAGTACTCCATGATTTTAGCACAAAGAAACGAGGAATTCGAAAATGTCAGACAACAACTAATTCAATACGAAAAGAAAATTGAAGATTTAAGTTATGAAAAAGAGTCTGAATTAGCCGTTCTCAGGTTGAAAATGCACGATAATAGTACCTATTATGAAAAAGTACAGAGTGAATTTGAGAGTGAGAAGACAGCTCTAGCCGAAGAGTTGGGTGCTAAAATAACGGAATGTATAAGTTTAAATAAACAAATAACCGACTTAAATAAGGCTTTAGAAGAAGAATCCAATAAAAGTGCGGAATTACAAGCGGCTTTGGAGAATCAAGAGTTAGATATAGTGACGCTGAAAGATGAGATAGATAACTTACAAGCGATGCTGACAGCATCTGCTAGTAAAATACAGAAGCATGTGTCTTTTGCTGCAGACACAAAACTCGCTAGCGATGATGAGAAAGTAGAATTTAATAAAGAATTCCTGGATGTTGTACCAAAACCAGAGTTGGATTTGGCTTTGTACATGTTGCATCAAAGAGATGTGCGCTGCGAGGAGCTTACAATGGAGCTTACACAGTTGTTGGAAGAGAGAGATACACTACAACTGCGTCTTTCCGACAGTTTGCGGTTTAGCGAGGAGCTAAAGTCGAAGTACAAAGAAGCTGGATTGGAAGAGTCGTACAGTTCTAGTCAGGAGGCTGTGTCGGAACTGCCCAGCTTTACCGTGGAGAAAGAACAGCAGTTTGTAGACACGCATCGCCAGGGCTCTCGGAACAGCAGTATGAGCGATCCCGACGGAGATAAGCCAATTTTGCGAGCCAAGTGAGTCAACGTTTTACCAATATCTACTCCTCGTTAAAAACTTGTCAGGTTAATTTTTAAAGTTCCTTGTTAACCCTCCTAGTTCAGCTCTATAATATGTCACGCCGAATGGTAATTGATACGAGTAGACCAGAATATTAACCTTACCACTTATTTATTGAGGTGTTTTAAAATTGTGATTGATCAATCTGTTTGTAGGTTGTCGGAGCTGCGCAGCGTGCGGCACAGTCGCGACGTGCGGCTGCGGCACGAGAGCGAGCAGCGGCAGCTGGACATGCAGCTGCTGCAGCGCGACGTCGCCAACCTGCCGGCCGAGGCCGTGGAGCAGCTCACGCAGGCGCACCACACACTATGTAAGTTGACGTACAGCTGCGCACTGTGCGGCTATAGTGCCTCTGTAGTTCCTAAAATGAACTATTTTTTTTTATACAACTGAAGTGGCAAGCGTGCGGCCCACAAGATGGTAAGCGGTTACCGCAGCCTATGGACGCTTGCAATACCAGAGGTACCCCTCGCGGATTGCCACCTTGAGGCTAAGATCGAAAGCCTCATGTGCCAGTAATTTCACCGGAAACCATACCCTTCACACCGGAACACAGCAATGCGAGCATTACTGCTTGGCAGCAGGAATAGGTATGTGGTAGTCCTTCCCCGGACGAGCTCTATCACAAAAAACTCTACTACTCTTAATCCCATAATATATATAAAAAATCCCATAATAATTGTCAGCGGGACGTTATGGTTAACGTTTACGATTGTCAAAAGCATTATTCCGGATGCAGTATCTGCGCAGCTCTTTTACGGCATGGGCGCGATGGAACTGGCGTAAATTCACCTAGCTTGTAAGACGTTTCAAAGTGATTAATGTGATTTTATTGAATAAGCTCGACTACGCAACGGATTTTAATGCTGTTTTCATCAATATAATGAGTGATTCATAGGTACCTATAACGTACATCTGTACGAAGCCGGGGTGGGTCGTTAGTTTATTATATTCCTTCATTAGTTGGACCCACTTCGATCCTACGCTAGTCACACAATGCTTATTATATTTATTTTTTTTCAGCGCGGGATTCCCAAAGTACGTCGACTGTCCTTATGAACTGGCTTCGAGGAAAAAGTACTCCGAAAGTAGTGCATATGTGAGATAGATAACATTGATACTGTAAATGTCGAAAATAGGTATTGTCCCATGAAACATTGGTGTATTTCCCCGTCGCGAGGTTTATTTGGAAATCCAGCAATCCTAAATACACTGGTTTGCATGAATCACGTTTTAGCTCGCGGTGTTACGAACTTCAATTATTTTCAGATAAAATGATAATAATGTAGTCCTTTTATAGTGATGCGCTGCATTTATTAAAATTAAAATACTACCACCATAATCAATTTGTTAATGTTTGGACAAACATAATATTAATTGCCCTCAACAGCTTGCCTGCGAAAGCTGTTAAATCTGCCAACATTGAGCTATTTGACTTCTATTTTATTTTATATATTATTCTTAATACCTTTTTTCTGTTAATAATAAAACATATACAATGTTGGTAATAAATATTCATAATATGAGAGCCATAAATGGAGACATTACTACCATACTCTATGGACCTTTAATATGGTGTGGGATAGGTTAGCCTATCCTTACAAAATCTAACAATTGGGTTCAATTTCAACTAGACTAATAACTACAGCGATGACGAACGAACGAAATAGTCCATGTACGATTATTAAATCATTCCTTTTGATAAACACGAATTAGTTCTAGTTTAATCATTTATTTGAAATATGTTCTACTATTATGAACTTCCACCATGATAAAGTCATTTAAAACCACTTCGGTGCTTACTATAAATATTTTTAGGAAATATGAAGCAACTGGTGCTTCCGAACTCATGAAGGTACCATAACATTGTTCCATCGTGTTCTTGCATGACTCTCACGAATTTCGATGTCATTCATAATAATCTAAATGTACCTACCGTTTTGAGTAAACTGTGGTTGAAATATAAAGAGCCTGCTATCGTTGTAAAAGGTGAGATCAGTTTTTGATGTATGAGGTTGAGTTGAAGTGTACCATGTATGGGAGTTACAGTCGCGAGCCTATTTAATAACCGAATGCTTCCATTTTCGTTATTAAGGCTAGTAGCACTAATGTTCCCTCAATAGTTATAAAGCTACTGCGTAGTCACTCAGGGCTTTTGTACATTACGATACTCGCAAGAAACGATACTTCAGCCGCATACCATAGAATACTGGTTCGCTCTACTCGAGGTTCGTTCGTACATTACGATACAAAAACAAAAAAAAACATATTTGACGTTTGCGGCCAGACTGGAGTACTCCAGTCGTCAGGTTTTAAATTGAACAAGCGTTCCGCCGCTATTTTATCGAGATTCGTAGGAGACGCGACCGACGCGTTGGCAACCTAAATGACGGGTATCGTGAGACTAGTAGCAGACGCGTAGGATACCGGTAGCGAAGTTTGCGAATCACCATACAAATAGTACTTATTTGAGATACTTCTCGGTGACAGATTTTCGAGACTCGTGTAGGATTTTAGTCGTCTGTAAGTATCGTAATGTAAGAAGGGACTGGCCGCACCTGCTTGTTTCTAATAGTTACTCAAGATATCGGGAACCCGTAACAGTGTTCCTCCTACACGTATTTATTTTCCGTTTGGAAAAATCCTGACGCTTGATGAAGTGCATACGTTTCAATACCGAATAAATTATGAGTTTAAAAAACGAGCGTGTGCGGGCCAGGCTTCCCATTCCAATAAGGTGTGCCTTTTCAATATTTGTATCAAATTGTTCATTGTTCGTATTTCGCAATCGAATTTACGAGTATTGTTATTATAATGTGTATAGAAATTTGTATATAATTATAAAGGGTCCGTTATTATGGGTATCCTTGTACATGAAATTGTAAATTGTTTTCCGATTAAAATATTCAACAGATTTTATTTTTTAACTTTTTTAAGTCATTACTTATTGCACAGACCACAAGTGAGTAAATTATTCATACAAACTCTATTTATTTTTTCCTTGTTTCAACTATATTTGCTTTGGTTAGCTTAGGTCAGGAAATTATGTTAATAAAAATACACTAAAATCAGTTTTTGAATTTTTATTATCTGTTTATATCTGAACGTATTTACATGTTGAACATTGTAATGATGATACAATCCAAAGAAAACTTAAATATAATAAATCACATAAAGTCAAAATAACGCAAACTTGCATTAATTGTTATATCTTTAGAATTTTGCTTCTAAAATGAATAGCAAAACGATTATTAAAATATGAAGATCACCTCTATGCAAAGCCCAAAACATTATAGATAAACATATTTATTTATAATAACTAAATATCGCTTCATCACAATAAAATTATCCTTCTACTATATTGTTTAAACTATTCCATTCATTTATCTAAATTTCTTATACTATGTACTTCGAAAAAAGCCAGTCCAAAAGCCAAACAAGCAAAATAAGACTAATTGTAATGCGCATATTTTCCCACATCATTATAAATACAAAACTATAATAGAAATTACAATAATTTGTCAATCTTTATACAACAACGTAGGTAGCACCTACTCTACTAGGTACCTAAAGATCATGGGCTATGTTCCACAACCACAAATGTCTCACATAAAAATTATTCTGTTTTTCATGACAAATAATCTATTAAATCGTATTTCAAAAATAAATGCTTTATAGGTTATTATATTATGTATATCTATTAGTGTATTTAAAGTACTTTAGTAGTGTTATTTATGGCACCACATGCTTTTAGCATTTTTATAGTAATATTTACAGGAAGTTGCGGATTTTAGTAGAATATGAATAAGTTTATATTTTCTGTGTGGGTATATCTAGCTTGACAACTATAAACGATAGGTAGGTACGTAAATATTAATTAATTAATATAACAATGCACATAACAAGGAAATAACGGTTAACGATTATTTCCTAATATCCTCATTTATGGAAGACTTCAGTGATAACATCTAATGAGCACATACTATACCTAGCAGCTTATTTATTTATTCAGGATACGTTAGCTTATTTATATTTACTTAAATCTAATTTAATTAATTTTCTATAATAACTATTATTTTTTTGAATCTGTATACACCACTCGTCATCAACACACTATTTAATAATGATATTTTAATTTTATATATGTTTATCACAATAATATTTGATTAACAAATGCCTTGTCACCAGAACTATTTAAAGATTAAGTACAATATTAGTGGAATTCGGCTATTGTTACAAAATGCTGGTATTAACTTCCGATGGTTTCATGAAATAGGAACGTTTTGAAGTGAAATTAAACAACTAAACACTACCTAACATATTAAATCATGATCACATTTTTATCTTCATCTAAACCAAAATACTTCTCCCATAGTACTTGTACGATAACATATTATGACTGAAAGTGACTATGATACGAAATATCAAACTTAATAACTTATCACATTACGATTAACCTACTTTAAACTTAGCTATTGGAACATAAATCAAGAGGAACACAACTAATTTATTAAATCATCTAAGTATGTTAGAAAATGTTATATGGTAAGTACCTATAGTAATCCGCGGAAACGGTTGGACCACTCAGCCCTGCTCCTAATCCATAGTTTATTTACCTGACAGCCATACTTGAGTTACAATTAACGTCGAGGAGCACTTCATTTTATTGTTAAATTATGAAATTCATATTTTTTTATGGTGTAGGAAAATACTGCTCCTCTATTAACATCGATAGAGGACTACGCGTATTGGCTTCAAGTGTAGTAAATGGTTTCAAATATATATATATCTGGGTGTAAAACATGGATAGTAGGTACTATAAAGGTATAGATATACCAGTTCTATAATGTTATCTATCGCACCTAAGTAATTTATTAATTATGTTGTAATAGTAGTCTTGTAGTTTATACACGCGTATTATAATTAAAAGCGTACTTTATTGCCTTCCCCCGATATAAGTAAGATAATTCTGTTATATAAGTCAATAATACAACTCCATGAAACATCACATTATTTTCTATACCTGATCCTACTTAACTGAATATTATCTTATTTCAGAGAAGTTTGTCAATATTTAAATTGTTTCCAGTAAACAATTTGCGCTTATGTTACTAGCTATTACTCAAAACTCCTAAAAAAGCAAGCAAGTCTGACAACAACAAATCAGAAAATGTAGCTATAATTTTGGTCCCTTATATTTATGTAGGTATGTATTTACTTACAGGTTTTGATGACGTTAACATGATAACATGTAAGGTAGGGCGATCGGAACTGTACTAATCTTAACTAATAAGAGGTAGATTGTAATTTCAAACACCGTTATCTAGAACAGGAAGAGTCGTCGACCAACTCTAATTATATGCGACAGAGTTATAGGTAGCAATCGTATAGACTAGAGGCAAATTACAAGTAGCACGCAGGGCTTATAAAATATCCACAACTTGCGAAAACGTAAAGTCTAGGTAAGAGACATGCAGTTGTCAGTCTTGGTATCAGTCCTCGATTACGAACGCATTCTTTAGTTTATAGTATTTTCGTACTTATGCACCGTAATGAAATGTCATTGGGAACTGTGTAAAAATACGAGGTTTGTGTCTCCGTATTCGCAGTTTCCTTCACTGTAGCCAGCGGTAGAAATGCAGAGTCAGAAGTGCACATCTCTGACGTCAGTGGGGGTGGCGGCGCTACTGTGCGCTTTGCCTTGGGTGGGGGGAGGCGTCCACGCTTCCCGCTGCTGGCCGTTTGGGGCGGCGCACCCGCGTTCTCCGATCACCGTTTTTACCATATCCTCGATTTGTTCAAGGCATGTTTGGAGGCACTCCTGCGGGAAAAGCGAGATGGTTACAAATTGAATCTTGCTGTTTCATAAAAGGAGTGTAATCCCTGCTCAGTTTATGAATTCTGTTCGTGATTCCGCACTTATCAGTTCATTCGAATCGCTACCTACAAAGCTCTTGTGTGGTTAGGTTATTTTTGTAAAGAACTAACTTACCAAATCAATGCGCGTGAGTTCATGCAATCGCGGCAAATGACCGTTCAAGTTCAAGCCTCGGAGAGCCGCGGCTATGCTGCAGGACGCCAGCGTGCTCGCAGAATACAGCGTAAACTCGTAATCTGAAACAAAAAGGAGATGTTATACGGTTGGTCCTTCAACAGTTTGGAAAAATCTAGCGAAAGCTTGGAGCACGCCTATTTTCTATTCCAAGTATATTAATCCGTTTATTTGTTATGTTATGCCATAGATATATTAACTAATATCATTCTGAGAACTACTGATGACATGTTCCATAAAAAGATTATTTAGTTTAGTTTAGTACCAATCACGAACTCCAGGTTATTGTGTAAATGACCCTCAGAATCAGAACTACTTGCTCCAATGTGTGACAGAACAATGAAGCGGTAATCAGTCAAATCCGGGTCAGTCATGGCAAATTTATTGGTACCTTACCTATATAATAATGTTGAACCAACAGTACCTACAATAAGAAACTATTTTCCTGTTTTGCATCCTTGGTCAAACAGTAAACTATTAGGAAAACAGCTCAGATTACGTTATCGGACTAAAAGCATTGCACGAGACCGAGACCTGCCTAACTAAATTAAATCTATTCGGAATCCATGTTCCGTAGAGTGCGTAATAGGTACACTAATACCTAAGTTTATGTGAAAGCGTAGGTACGCAGATCTCAAGGAGTGAACATCCGGAGAAATGTTCTTTCTCACTCCCGCAGGTTGTCAGTCTTCCCCGGAGAGTTTATCGTCAAAGGAGCCGGCAAGCCGCCCTCGCGGCCGCATTCCACAGCCAGCGCCCGCGCGCCCCTCTCACTCGAATGTTTCTCACGGGCTTGCTTTGGCAAAATGATTCTATAAGTACCTCTACCTACCTACGTACAAACTTACATCGCACCAATTTCGGTCAGACAGGCTCTTATTTACTGTAGCCAATGTGTGTAGCAAAAAATAATGGTTAAACAACAAGAGTGAAATAACTGATGTGGAAATAATATTAAGAATCAATTGTATAAATTGAGAGTTGAGAACTTTCTTAGAACCTCTTTTCAAAATATCAGATCAGATCAAGTACCCAGTACCCATATAAACCTGCAAAAATCTTGCTGCCTAGCTGAACGTTTTGGACCACGGGTACCTATACTTGCTGCCCCGTTGTTCAACCGGTTGGACGACGGATAATTTTACTTAGGTACCCGTGGTACAAACTGTTGGACCACGGGTCGGTAGCGTGACTTTCCTAGTACTAGGTACCCAATTCTTTCTATAAAATACTTAATAATAAAATTTTCTACGCTAACAAACACTCATCGCACACACGGAAATTAATAAGTACCTACAAGTACCTAAATCATGAATTATTCTGTGACACGACGTACCTAGAGAACGATTGCTGTTTTCAGATAGCAGGTACATTTACAATATTTGTACATTCCCACGCTAAGCTATATTTATTAGTAAGAACCCCACATACAAGATACCCACGAGACGGCAACGCGAGGTTACGGCCAGACAATGCTAGTGAGGCCTTCAAGGGTCCTCCATTCATCATTAAGAAGATTCCTTTAGTTCGCCCAACGTATAGATATCGAACACTCTTTCAGCTCATTTAAAATTTTATTTTCACTTTTTTTTCAATTTGCATGTCGGCATACCCGAGATAAAGGGGACGGGCAGAACGAATAAAAAGAGAGACGAAACAACGAGAGCGGCCGCTCAGTCGGAGCATTTGCATAATCTGATGTTAATCAGAGGCCCAGTCTGAGCCGAACCGACTGAACCGAGCCGAAGTGTAGCACTACGGTCTACGATCTACGCCGGTTCAAACACAACCGGATTTTTAAACGAGCAGCTAGGTAACGCACACCTAGCAACGGTAATGTACGAAAACTTTATAGAACCATGAAAAAGTATTTTTTATATACCTACCTACTACAACATGTAGGTACTAACTCTACATTTTTAGGATCAATCGGCCATTTATGGGATTAGCATAGCTCTAATTATTCAAGAAATAACCATTGACACGATGAACATTAAAGTTGTGTGGAAGGACGACTGGCCATGAGTACAAACGTAGCGGATATAGTGTCCATCCTTATTAGTCCCGACCGACGCGGCCACGAGCCAATATGAGCTTCCACACTAGAGGAAGTTGAAGAACTTTGCTTTCGATATCTATTCTTCATGCAAATTGAAATACTTTATACTTAGTTGGCGAGTCCTTACAATTCAAACTTAACACCAGACGAAAATAATTGATAGATTCAGGCGTTACTTTGCGGAAATCCATTACAAAATAAAAAACAGACGAAAAATCTCTAGTACTATTCCGCTTAACCTTTTAACTGATGAGGTCACACAGTTACCACAGTTAACCTCAAAAGAAAAATATCGACACGTGTTTCATCCTTCCACGGGACATCCTCAGGACCATCGACTTGTTCTCCGGCAGACGTGTTGCTCCGTCGAGCGCTGGAGCCAAACGTTGGCTCCTAAGCAAAATAGTACTAAGCGGAATAGTACTAGAGATTTTTCGTCTGTTTTTTACCAGACGAAAAAATATCCCCGAGGGTAATATCCCTATGAATACTGCGTAAAATTGTGATTTATTGACATAATCGACATAATTCTTACTTAGATTATGTACTATTTCTATAGTTTGATATTATGTACCTAATGTCAATAAATTGGCGGCGGCTGGTGCGGAGTGTCTATTCGCGAGGTTAACGATCCAGCGAGGCCACACCATTGCTTGTCTAGTGATGAAGAATTCCTAAAAAGTACCTACTAAAGTTTTTAATTTGGAGTTATAATCTATGAAACTCGTTATACGATGTAGTTTAATACCAACGCTCGTACAATAAGCTATAATAACCTAGAACCGTGATGAAAGCATACCGGAACAAATATAATATCTATACACCCGCGCTCACCGGCCGTTTCCTGGCTTGTAACCGCTCACATGTGAAATCACCCGACTGCTGATAAGATACTTACCTGCCGCAGTTCTCCACACTCCGATCAGACACCCACTAAACATGCCGACTTAAATCCACTTAAATCATAAATCAATCGATAGATAGATGACCGATGTGGCGCTGCGGGTGAAGGTCCGCCTGCGACGCGGAGGTTGCTGGTTCGATCCCGCCTCGGAACAAATGTTCTGAAAATATTTGTTCCGGGTGTTCTGGGTATTTTCTATGTTTAATAAATCGAATAAAATAATATCTAAGTATGTATTGTATTGTATTATGTAAGTATATCAGTCATCTAGTACCCATAACACAAGCTCCGCTTAGCTTGGGCCTAGATGATGCTGTGTGGATTGTCCAGCATTATTTATTTATATTATTACCTCTGTTATTATGTTATTAATCAGATTTTCTTCTCACCAATTTATTTTTTATAAAAATTGTCAACGCATCACTGTACCTAGATGTCAGCATTAAAATAACCCATTACAAATTTAATATTACAACGAGTTAATATGATTCCAGAGACTAAATTGTGCCAGCCATTCAAATAATGATACATAATGCGGGTTCGCTCGATGCGAAATGTAACGTCTACAGCGCGGTCTGGCCATGGCTGGCGCTCCGGCGGATTCATAAATGTATTGTTATTTTTAGAATCCAGTGTGATTCAAGTAAATGAGAGATTTATGAAATTTTAAAAGTACTTACGCTAGAGAGTAAGATATCGTTCATGACAAGGATGTTTGTAGACATCCTTGGTTCATGAGAAAGGAAGTCGCGATATTACCGTAAACATGAGAACTTGTGTTACATACACCGCACCGCACGACAAATACGGGCAAAACATTCAAGGAGCTCAATCAAATATTGAGACACTAAAGTCTGGTGATCAGATGATATCCTAGAAGCGAATAAAATAGCTGGTGCGTGAAGTTCATCAACAAAAAACAAGACACGACGACGGAGCGGCGGCGAACAACAAAAACCGTTGCACAAAAACATATGATCCCATGAAGGTAGAGGGGTGGTGTGGGGGAAGGGGAGTCCCGAGGCGTGCTGGAATGCGCTCGGGCGAGCGGCGTGGGAGGCGCCGCCGGGACACACACGCCGCCGCTAGCCTCTCTACTCTACCCTCGATGCCTCACAATCCGGCGCGCACTGTAAACAACACCTTCTCGTCTCGCTATGAAGGCCACCTCACCCGTCGAGATCCCCAGTCTTGAGTCTAAAGTGCCTAAAGCCACGAATCTGCGATCTTACCCAGCAAAGCAATAACTCTAAACCGAAGTATGAAAAAACAAAGCAGTACCACTTGCCAATACATTCCTGTCGGTAACTTCAAAAGTCACGACGTTAATCATACTGCAGTCGAAGTAAGTCTAGAAAAGTGGGTAAAGTAAGCCAGGCCAGACACGTTAGGTGCTCTAAAAAACTAGTTAAAATATCATACATTCATTGTGCGAAATTCTGTGCCAGAAAGCTTCAATACCAATTAGCGAGGAACCGGAATATCCTGAAGTCCCAGTCGTGACAGTAAGTAGGTATCGTCTACGACTAGCTGTGTAAAGTTTAGTTTTCCATAAAATACCGCATTTCTTACAAAAAATAAACAGTTCAGTGACACTCGTTGGCGGCTGGCGGGACCAACGCGGTTCGTGCGAGAGAGGCCACATTGTCGTGACATGACGTGGTATCTAGATGCTAATTATCGTCTGCCGTTGAAAACAAAGTCTCGGTCTTATAATCTATTCGAAAGAAGCGACTGGATCTAAATTGCAAATAGTAATTTAACTACCAACGTATTTATTATCTATTCTGTTACGTCATCTACGATTAACAGTCACGACACACAATGACATCGCCTTGATCATCAAATCCTTCGACAACCTCGAGTTGGTATTAGACTCGATTATTAGTAGCATGAAATGCTTTGGATTGATTTTGAAGTAATATTTTAGGTAGATAGGTAGATGTGTAGATTATTACCTCTAGCGGCCAGAGCAATGAAGGTCTGCGCATGCCTCTGGACCATGTCGACGTTGACGACGCCCCGCAGCGGTAGTCTTGACAAGAGGAGAGGAAGAAAGTCATGCGCTGTTACTCCGGCCACGTCCCATTTCAGTTTCGACAACACGAGGAGCTCCCAGCTCTGTTGACAAACACAGAAACTTAGTAACGGAATGAGGTAATAAATCAGCTCAGCTACTTTAGTGATAAAGTCCTCGTGGTGCTTTCCGATTTATAAAGACCTACTTAGTTAAAATAAACTACAGAAGATCGTGAAATCAGCAGTGTCTGCGTTGGTTTGATGCATTGCATAGGTCATCTTGGTCTCCTCTACCTTGTAAGTACTATCAAAAAGTAAAAATATAAATATTGCACAAATCATTCCTCATCTTACATTGTCTTTATCTTATGTGGCAACTAGGTACCTACCTAGGTACTTCTCTATCTACGCTCGGACTGACCCACATTACTTTTAAAATAATTAACGAAATGATATAGGTTTCACACTCGCACACAATGACACAATGTTTGATGATACTGTAATGACAATTCATCTATTGGGTAGGTTGTTTGAGAATTAACTTTTTTATGTATGAATCAACTCACACATTTAAGCAATGCACGTCCGTTGACAGATAAATGTTCGATGTTTATTTAACTCAATCGACGAGGTCGTACTCAGGCAGTTATATTGAGTTGTACTTATAAGTTTTTTCGATAACAATTCTCCGCACGACAGATTCATAGCTCTCTATGGGCCAACAGCGTTTTGTACTTAGTCCCTGTTGCTTCTAAAGACGTTGCTTATGAATGAATGAAGTATCATCACTTGTGGTAAGTAAGTCGAAATATTGCAGTGTGCGTGCCAGAAGTGTGTATGGGTACAGAGTATGGGGTTGGATTATTGTGTGAGTAATTTTATTACAAAGACGAAGCTGCCGCATAATAAAATTCATAATTCAAACTAAGTAGATATTATTTGAGACATTCGTAACGAGAAAAAAAAATACTAAGCGGCGAAAGAAAGCCGGTAGGTATGCGGGTCGACCGCAAAATGAAAAGATTGGTCTATCGTGCGTGCGCATATACAAAGACCGGTTCAAAAGCTCAAAAACAATAAGTTCATAAAACATCTACCGCAGTGTCCGCTGCAGGCGATATTCTGTCAGTTGGATGCGCATACGCACTTTTTAATGCAACTGGTTCTACGAATTATTAGTGGTATGTATTGGATAGTAATTCCAGATTGTTAACTATGTGGAGGCGGGGTAAGGGCACAGAGGGTAGGTCATTCTTTATAGACGAGTCGTTAACTCGTAAGGGCTCAGTGGCGCAATGCACGTCACAGCTAATAAAGCGAGCTATGCAAACAGCCGACACACTCGCTGAATTCCACACTTGATTCCCATGCTTTATCCAATTTCATCGAACGGTGTGACTGCGCCGCTATTAGAATCAAACAATGAGCTCGGTGTCGCGTCGCCACTAAACTCCCGAGACTAAACAACTTGGCATTTTCCAGATGTTACTAGGAACCTATAGCGGACCGAATCACGAACTATTTAACCTTTCTAAGTTAGAAACAAAATTATCAATAATTCAATTCTCCGTGAGTTGAGAAGGGTTTACTAAATACTTATATCATAATATATTAGGTGCCTACGTGCTTTGAATGCTGATTATAGAAATTTTTACGTACAATTTATTTTAGTGTCATTTCCATCAGCGCATACCTGTAAAATGATGATACTAGCAGTTTTATTGCAATGTAAAACGGCAATTCATGTCGCATGAAAACTATAGACTTTATGTATGTTTCGAATGTTAACGACAGTCGTTGTGTGGATAGGACAGTGGAGGCCGCACAATGGTGGGTTGTCAGACCGCGTTCCACGTCTCGATTCTCCTAACCACAATATTTTCATTTTTTCCCCAGTCCGTCGAGTGCCGAGCGCGCCGCCCGCATAGGCCGATCATCGGTTCTACACGAGCAGTTGGAATTTTATTATCGTTGGAGATAGGTACATTCGCATTTTATGCTCAGACTAACTCGTCACGTCAGTTATTTTTCAACTCTACTTAGGTACACAAGTCTTTTAGAAACTGGATTTTTTTTACAGTAGCACTATTATGGGGCCAGATTTTTTTAACGGCTGAGTATTGATATGTGACTATTAATATGAATTCGTTGGTTACAGATATTATCTGTAACCAACGAATTTACCGACATTATCTAAATACATATCGGCAAATAACAAAACACGTGTGATATATTAGTTCGAGGTGCATGAGTAGACATGCTTGCAATTTGGCGCACCTAAACCACACCTAATCTTACTGACATGACTGTGTAGACAACTTACGTTCGAAACGATGTAAGTATGTTCTATTTAGATTTAAAATACTTGAATACAGAATGACCTCATTTTAGAATTCGTATTCATTTTTGTGATCCCGGTTACCAAAACGCCATGAACATTGTCAGTTGTCATGATTTACGTTACCTAGACACAGTTTGTAAAGATATCCATAGATTTCTCCTAGATAATGTGCATTCCTGAAGCGTCGTTTTGTTTGTCGCCTTCCCGGCTGGTTCACGTTCATGGCAAGTCGGCGAGGTTTCATTTGCACCGGATACAGCGCAGTCGTGAGATCAGCAAACAACCGCCGGTCGTGCTAATTTGCCCATTCCTTATATTCTAAACAATAATTTTCATTTCCTTTTAGTTGCTTAGCACTGTTCAATCATTTGTTATGGCTTACGTGTTTACTATTCAAGTTAGACTAAAGTTATATTTTATGAAATGTGCAATGTAAAAAAATGTTTCAAAGTACTACAACATTCCTGCAACATTGCCAAAATAACATGTAACAAGCTAAATTAGTTTTAGCAATTGGAATAGTTAAAATGATTTTTTTCAATAGGTTTTTAATATTTGGTATGTACGAGTATAATATATTATATCGAATACTTTACGAAGCAGTAAGTACTTATGATAAATGATAAATAAATGATAAATGATACTACGACGAACACATGTCATATGAATGGTCTTAAAATTAAATTAGTTCATTTATGTCCTACCAAAATCTTTGGCATGCAAATATTACATTAAATGTAATGTAATGTAATGTTAAAATTATTATACAAAATTAAAAATGTCAAAAAAAATAAAAACAATAAACAATAAAAAATATTATTATTAGTGTACAATGTCCCTATAATTTAAAAATTCATTTATTGAATAGAAACATTTGTCTATCAGCCATTTCTTCAATGTTATATGAAATAGGTTTCCCTTCAAATCTTTTAATTCAGCTGGTAATCTATTATATATCCTGAAACACATATAATAAGCTTGACGTTGGGTGTGACTTAATTTATATTTAGGTAAGTGCAATTTGTTATTGGACGTGTTCCTTAGTACTCTAGTGCGGAAGTCTTGATTTTTACTGAAAAAATCTGGATGCTGAATAACAAACTCTGCAGCTTGTTTAATGTACAGGCAAGGTAATGTCAAAATTTTAAATTTTCTAAACAATGGTCTACAGGGCTCTAGCTTAAGTTATAATCACGGCACCTCGTAGTTAGTGCAATACAGGTGCTATTGCGGTTTATCGTCGTCGACCGAGAAACACCATAATCAGTACTGCAGTTAACGCGCACAACGGACTAAATTCCTAGCCACAAACAAAGTTGATTTACAATCTGATTGAGTCAATGTAGTTAAAACTGTTTGCTCTAGTCTGAAGAATATCTTTTGTTTCAAAGAGATTCTACTTATATCAAAAAAGAGCGCTATAACTGCAATATTGAATTTACTCTTTTGACAAACTGGAACCGCGCTCGTAAACTTATGCTTTAATTATAATAAACGTTTACGGTGGTGTGGATGTGAGAACGCGCAAGGTTTTATGGTTGGACGGGCAGCGGGCAGGCGACCGCGGGAACCCCGCCTCGAATACCGGAACGTGCTCTTTTTGCTAAAGGCGAAGCCTGACTTGAACAAGCTCGAGACTCGTCGGTCTATCTTAACTTGTGCTTGGTTATTTAAGCAGCACATTGCGTCGCTAGATCCTGCACTACAGCTTGCGAGTACCTTTAAATAAATGGATAAAGCCCTTTATTTAGAAAGTTTATTTTACGAATACTTACATTTATTGCGAGAACCTACACCTTTTATTAATTTTAGCGGAACGCAACGTTTGGCGTTAATTCATTAAAAAAAATACATTTTAGCAGTTCGCTAAGTATTGCCTTTCCTTGTCATTCTTATGTCAATGAACAAGACGATGATATATTTGAAAGACACATTAGCTTGCATAGGCTTGAAGTACGATAATGAATAAGGTCCTAGACTTTACAAGTAACTAACTAACACTTCTTGTAGGTAATAGATCATCGAGACTTAGAATACAAATTGATATACAAGAAATAATCATCAATTCATAATAATCATTAGAAAAGAAGAATTGAGGGAGTCTCACGTGGCCACCAACTCAGGCTAGCTCGAGCTCCTGCCATTACACTCACTGCATATCAATTCTTCAGCAACAAAAGTCTACAACTGGAATATGCTACCAGAAGAAGTTGAAACTGCCACCTTTGTTAACTCATTTATGAACAAACTCGATGACGCGCTACAAAACAAAAAATCAGTGCTTAAAAAAGTGAACCAAATCTAAATAAAGACTATACCTACCTACTTTCAATTCCAACACTGTGTGAAGTAGACACATATCAGTGAAAGCTGCTTGTCTATAATCATATACTTAAATTTATATTTTATTTAACTAAATAAATATGCTCTTATTTTGCGACGTGAAGTACTTCAGTAGTTTTACGTATTTATTCCTAGGAGTTTCATAACCTGTCTATATCTAGATTACTAGGAATTGGTGGTATTTGTAACGCGATATTGTTATGCAATGAGGTGTTTTATCTGTAGTTTTATCGTTTTTAAAATTTGCACGTTTTTTTTAAAGAGATAACATTTACTCACACCAGTCAATGCAGCTAGTTACTGAGCTCTAACAATTGTATCATAAGACTGCATTATTTATTTCTGCGTACCTTGTGATAATAAATGATAGTATTGAGCATGCCGAAATAATCATCAAATTAAGATTGTTCCCGAAAAAAGTTAAAATATTCCACAAAAATGTGTCGGAAAACAATTATGAATAGATAATTTTACTTAATTTATGTTTTTATCATCGTAAATTTCAATAAATAGGTGAAATAACAAAGTGCTACGGTTTTGCGTAGAGGCTCTACGCTGGTGCTACGCCGCTTACATTGGGTTGCAACAGAACTATTTTACTGTCTAATTAACCTGTGTTTTATAATGTATTACATAATTATTTGGACTTCAAGTATAATCATTATACTATAACGGTAATTCTGTAATATAAATTATATTTTTTCTCATTTTTTTGTTAAATTGTATGCCGCATTTGGAATACACGATGTGTTAAGATTTTATCTGCAGTTCATTGACATAAAATGGCCAATTATTATGTATTGTGGACTTGGGCATAGAGTACGTGGGCTTCCGTTCATTCTACAGAGAATTCAGGGAGACGGCGGCGCGGCGCCGGCGTTACTCCCGTTAAATAAATAACGACCCATTAATCTAAATATGCAAAAGCTGAAAGTGTAAAAAAATGTAGTAAGTAAGTATATTCATCTTTATAAACAATAAATTTAGGTTAACTGTGATAAATTAATACTAACCTTAAAAATAGGATTCGATTCGTATATTACTATTATTATTTGTATTCGCTTGAAGTACAAACTTTTTGTACACTATATTCTACTATATTCAATTACAGAAACTAATAGGCACGAGGGAACGCTTAGGTTTAGTAAGATGAGTCAGTAGCCAAGAACTTTGGTACAGTTACGTAACTAAACATTGTTGTAAAGTACGTTGTGATTGTGACAAAACAAGCACACGTTGTTGTTTTTACAAAGTACGTGCAATAACATTAAACATGATAGCGGCCCAACAAATTGAAAGTAAACTTGTTGCTGATTGAATTGGTTTATGTTTTATGATATACTTACGTAAGAGCACAGAACAGATATTAGTACTACGGTCTACAGGCTCCGGGTTCATCGTAAAAACCTAAAGATGATTCGTGACTTGTAGCGTCAGCCATAAATTCATAATAAGTATTTAACAAGACAAACGAGCGAGTGATCCCATTACTTGACGCGGTACCGAAGACTTCAAGTCGTCTGGTGATGGGCGCAGTGCCGCAGGCGTGAGAAAAAAATAAGCGCTGGCTTCGAATGTAATTGGTCTGATTGAAACGCGAGCTTGCTTGGCGGGTCTTCCGAGAAGCCGTCTCGTTAGGGGACACTGTCCGCAGGCCTGTGACTGCGTCGGACCATAGAATACTGTGCACTGCCAAACCGCGTACAGCCTTCGCTGAAGCCTGATCTTGTCAAATAGTAAATGCGCGCGTACAACGAAGCCATAACAAAATACATTTTTATAGTCGAAAGCTTTGTCGCGAAAATCGACACTATGGTTCCGGTGTAGTGTAACAGTGACCAGGCTTCAAAACCATCGCGTTAGCTGTGCAGATAAGCATACTATAATTATTATATTTTTTCCTTTCGGAAAATTGGTAAGTAACCGTAGTAGCTTCTACCTTAACATTATATTTTTAGGTTAGAGAGCACGTGTGCTAATTTTCATTGAAAACTTTCCTACATCACACCAGTGTGAAAGACCTCACGTAGCAAACGAATCGATTTGTCTCAAATCATAATAAAACTGTCATAATGATAATGTTTTTAACGAGTTGTAATTTTACTGTAAAGCAACAAGTGCACACCGCGGAATGCACTTGCTGGTTGGCAAAAAACGAGTTGTGTGATCTTGTGTGTTATTATGACGCGCGAAATGTGCCGTGCACTTATTATCTACGGGACGGGCAGCGCCAGTCGAGGCCCCGCGGGGTGGCCGCGCGCCCGAAATGCAACCGAGACATCACATTTAATAAAATACACTCTCACGAATTCAATACATTAGGTACCAGAACAATTGACTCGGTTTTCAACAGATGCGTTCGCGTCATAATTGCAATAACATATAGAATAGATAGACCTGACTAGTTGGATTTAGCACTATCACTGATATCCATAAATCACATGCCTAGATTAGGTAGGTACAGTGACAGTGTGACAGTGTCCGTTAATTTTGAAAAGATGTAGGTAAAAACAACTCGTACTAGGTAGTTTGACGAATGGAGGTCTAATAAGCAATCGCATGTCGCATGCATCCATGTAGGTTCATTCTGAAATAGGCACCTATCCTATCTAACAAGTACATTGTACCTATTACGGATCTACAGAATACCTATCACAACAGTTTAATGAGATTGCGTGCTACAGAGACTTATGGCTTTGATAGGTAGGTGTAGGTATATCGAGATATCGAGCAGTTACAGTAGGCGACCCGAAAGATGAGTTTTGAACTTTTGAGTAGGATGAATGACGTGGCGCTCGCTGGCGTAATATTCGTGAAACGATATTCTTCTAGGTATTTCTAAAATTACCTTCATCAAGCCACCTACAGTTTTTGATAAAATAACATATGAGTTTCCAGCTTCTAAATACTGGATGTTATTCTATTCATAGGGAAATAACGTACTTTTTCATGATATGATGATGACTGCATCAGCTATATAAATCCTACCGCTGTGGGATGCGTGATGAAGATTACTCCATCGATCAGTTGATTAATGTACCGTCATATTTAATGGAATTCCAATCCCAGTTTCTCACGGATGCTCCAGCCGCGGAGTAGAAATCAGCGAAGAGCGACACGAGCGCAATAAGCTACGAGACCATGCTCACACAAAAACCTAACACGATACCGCATGACTAATGATATCAGCTGTTTCTCCGGACGATGCTAATTAAAACATTATTACTTCATTCCTATTTCTGTTTAAACTTCCACGAACGGTTTTCTATCTGAGAATCACATGTAGACCAAAAAAGAAAGCTAAGTTACATGTTCAATCGGACTGATAAGAAAAAACGGTTAAATCAAGTGCATAATATGAAGTTACTCACGCAGAGGTCTGCTAGCGTGATGCTGTTAGCTGTGTAGAAGATGAGGACCTCGGCGGAGAGTCCCCTAGCGCCCGGCTCCCGCAACTTGGAGGCCAGGAGCAGGCAAGTGGTGCCCAGAAGCTGAACCTGGCTCTTGCCCACCGTGCAAATGCTCAGGAAGCGATCCAGATACGATATAGCCAGCGGAAACACTTCCTCTTGGCAACCTTGCTCTTCACAAACCTGAAAGAAAAGTCCTCGTTAAAAACGGTTGAACTTTTAAAACGTTCTAACTTGTTTTCTGAGAATACCGACATAGAACGCCGCACCCAAACAGCAATAAGTTTATCATCCGGAATTGTTGATAACCTATATATAAAATGGAAATACTCACTAAGCGCGATAAACAGCGCTATAGCATATTATTTCCTGTTGCAGTTTAAATATTAGCATGTTTATAATGTTTTTTACAATCGTTCATTCGAGCTGAGGTTTTGTATAAAAAAACTCTTAAACCAAAAATAATCCTGTAATAGAGTCTAATAGTAGCAATAGTTTATGTAGTCTATATAGTTACGAGTAGTTCTGCAGTAGAAAATAGACTAGATCAGTTGAAAAAGCGAAAACGGTCTAGCGCTGTTGTTAGATCCAGTGTTAGATTTAGTCTAGCTAGTGTGATGTTGAGACTGTTGAGAGCGTGATTATTACCCCAGTTTGCTTCGCATATTTTCGCACGCTGTAAAGCTGTAATACGAGGCAAGGCAATAAGTATATAAAGTAGGTATGTCGACTCTATCTATCGTTACATTCCATTTTATAGGATTTGTTTTTTACTTATATTCCTTCTATAAACGTACGGGACAACCGGGTTGTTACATCTAAATTGAACCCTCTCCAGTTTTCCTACTAGAAACAAAAGTGAACACTTTTAATATTAAGTAGGTACCTACCTACCACCTACTACCATCGCAATTTTTTTTATCGCTAGCTTACGTGAGGACTAGGTAGTTAAGTACTTGGCACTTTAATTTTTTAATTCGTACTAATAGGGAAAGTTCACTTCTTTAAATTTAAGAAAACGATATATTTATGTAGATAAAGATAAAGATATAGATAAATTTATTGTTTGTACAACTAGGTAGTAGGTACATAAAATGGATCTTATTCTAAAATATTTAGGTAAGTATCTCTAGTCTAACCTGACAGGCTTACAATCATTTAGGTAGTCTTCGTAATTTGCTAAGTATTCTTTTGTTTCCAAAGTTAACCATTGATTAGGTACGTATAACATTAACACCCCGGTACACGTACAATCCTCTTACCTAACTAAAATCCAATTCTTCCAACAAGGTAAGTGTGAACAGTCAGTGAGTGATTGACGAGAAAATTAATGTGGTCGGAGGAACTGGGCCGTCAAGCTTTCTTTATCGATAATGTAACGTTGTGTTTCTATTTAATTTATGTAAACTGTCATGCTTATGGCAAAAACTGTGAATTCTGTAATGCAACTGTACCCTATCCACTTGAATTGCGTCAAAGCATAAAAGTAAGTAGGTACCTACCTACTACCTAACCTAGTAGATAATTAAAAGTTACGTGAGAGCTTGCCCCCATTTAACATGAGCTGGATGCACTCAACGGTTACCGTCTACTCTACTCCGAGCCACGTTGATAATGTCATTGACCCTGACTATCGAGGATCGTTTCGGTCTGGTTACTGAAAGTTGTCGGCTAGTGGACTAGGTACTACTAGGTAGGTAGGTACTAGAGAATGAGTTCTTTTCTAATGGTAGGTACCATTTTCTTTTGAAATCGTAGGCGACTGCCAGGTAGGTACCACGACATACCTATGTTCGATCGGGTGCTGCGGAACTAAGCCGGTGGATGACGTCAGTTTACCTTGATAGGTACCTACGTAGTGGCGATGGGGTCGTCCGCGCGCCCCGGCGCGGGCGTTAGACCACGTGGTTGTTACAGCTGACTAGTTTTTTCTAACCTACTTTACCTATGTCCTAGGTAAGATGGGATAAGAGCTTAGTTATGTACCTACCTAGGTACCTTCACCTAGTAGGTAGGTGTTTGCACTTACGCGCATCAACGTGAAATACCTATCTTTCTATATATTTTCCTACATAACTAAGTACCTAAGTAAGTAAGTAAGTACGACCTGGCACTGGTACCTACCTACCTATCGAAGTTTATTTTAAGCTCGATTGTTTTTTACGTGCTTAGTTTTGGTTCTGCTAATACCCTAGTAAGGTGTTAAATTAATAAATTATAATAATGAACTTTTCCTGTGTTACGTACCTACCTACCATGCACCGTTATTATTTTTAGGTAGGTACCTACTATGCAAGTATGTATACTTCGCTATCCACAAGTTAAGTGGGCAACAGAGCGTCAGCTGTGTGCGTGTCAAAATCAGCTGATTATTCAAATAGAACGAGCGTAGTGGCGCTGGCGGCGTCGTCGTCGTCGTCGGTCGGCGACCGCGGCGCGCCTCGCGTCCGGGGACCGACCGGCGACCGCGCCGGCGGCGCCGTGTCGCCCTCTGCCCGCCCGCTCTCTTCTCCCCGGACCACACATTTCAATATTTTTGTTAGTGTATGTAAGTACCTATCTAGATTTGCTCTACTTATGTCAAATATCAAATTCATGCATGTTAAGAAACACTGACGAAAATCTTATAAGAATCTAACATGCGCAGCTTTACAAAATCGTAATCAGCTGATCATGTAAACAATGTCGCAGCATCCAGTTACCTACATAATCGATTCGTTCAAAGTTCTTAGTTAAATCACAGATAACATAATACCTACTAGTAGTTAAATAGACTAGGAGTCCAGAAGAATGGGATCAATCACAGTCTCAGACCTAGGCTGTAGTGTTGATGAACGGGATCTGGCCCGTTCGGGGGACCGGGGCAGGCTAAGGCACACGGAGCCTATGGTATGGGTGCATGATGCAGCCAGAATGGCGGTATCAGCAGTGTCGGCAGCAAGCAGGTATACCTACACGTGGCCGCATACGAGACAAGATGGCGAACGCTGAGGTCGGTCGGCGGAGTGGGTGCGGCATGCGGCCGGCACCGGGGCGCTCACCTCTAGCATCCACTCGGCGACGAGGCGGCGCATGTGCGGCGTAAGCTCGGTCTGCACGGTGCCGAAGTAGTTGGCGGTGATGGCGTAGCGCTCCTCAGTGCGCAGTAGGTTATCGAGCACGCGGAGCCGCAGCAGCACCGGATCGGGCCGGGCAGCGGCCGGGCTGCGCGCCGCGGGCCGGCTGCCTTCGCTGCTGCTGGGGCTCACTCGTTCCGCACACAGCAGCTCCATGGCGCACCGCACTGCGGTTATCGGAGGCGGTGGCGTGACGTCACGCGGCGCGGACAGCTGATCGTGCGAGAGCGAGCGTCGGGAACGCAGGTGGAGCTGCGACGACAGCGAGTGCCCGAGTCGCAATGAGTAGTCGGACCGCGAGCCGGCTCGGTCTCGACTCGAGTCTCGACGAACATATGATCGGCGCGGGCGCGGGCCGCGGGGGCAGGGCGGGGCGCCGCGTGAGGCCGCACGCAGGTTTCTCCCATTCGACGTTCAAAATCGTTCCTTCGGCCCTCTTGCTCGCTCACACATATTTCGAACTTTACATCTCACTCACTAAGACACAATACTCCTACATTTCCGACTATTTCCGAACGAACCCATTGATTTACTCAAATCTAAATTTTTATACTAATAATAAGACGACATTAGAAATCTTCAAATTAGACCTTTTTTTGGCAGAAATGTATGGTTAGTAGTAGTAATTTACCTACTTATTCGAACCTACTTGTCTACATTTTAAAATCTAGTAGGTACCTAACTACCTAGGTAAAATCTAACTTGGGTCAAGCCGTGTCGGGACCACGCATAGTGTGTGGTTCCGTAGATTGATAAATGATGAAATAGATAATTACTATACCGCGGCGCTATAGTACTTTGTGATGCGCAAAGACAAAAGACTGAGAAAAAGATTGGACAGACTTTTCTGTCAATAGTTCTAAGACCTACCCGCAAAGACTTACTTATTTCCTAGAAAACCCATCAACAATATTTTTAACACTCCTTTCTCACGTACCAACCTTGGTCTCAACTCTCCCCTTATAAGAATATGTAAAGAATATAGTTTCTTGTCACAAAAAATACCAGATTTAGATCCGTTTGGTGACTCGTTACCTGTTTATAAAAATAAATTAATCACACATTTTTTAAGTATTCACCAGGATGAACCTGGTACCTATGTCTAAATATTATTATTATGTGATTATGCATCTTACCTGCCTATTAGTACTTTGTATAGGTAGGTAATTAAACGTAATTTTGTTACAGTTTTGTTTAAGTACATAATTATTATTAGTCTGTTTTTTTTTATATATACATAACATATATTTTATGCAGGTATATTGTATACTATTTAATTATATATATATTTTTTTTATAATTTTTAGATTAATATTTCTCATCTTTTTTTTCTCGTTTTAGTTGTAAGTATTTTTAATTTTTAGCTGTTGTCTGTAATTTTATGGAAAATGTTGTGCATGCCTGTAATTGGCACACATTTCATAGTATTTAAGCTGTAATGTTGTATATTTAATGTTTGCTATGTGTACTGTTGGCGTTGCCTATTAAATAAAATAAAAATAAAATAAAAATAAGACTTCAGTCAGTTCTCCCGTGATCATGGTGCATGTAACTGCGCCGAAATATCGGGAACCAATAAAACTCACAAATCATTGTAAATGTCCCATTTTGGTGACAGATGGGAATAATCCGTTTTTAGTGAAAATTATGTTGAAATAAATAAAAAAAACCTAACTAAAGTAAGATTTTAATATTCGCTTGTTTTTTCACCTGGATTAACATTTACAGATTATTGTAAGGCATTTCTTATCTTAATTAGCCTTACAAATGACAAAATAGGCAATAATCATTAACTTGGATCAAGTTGATTCAAGTTGCTAACTTTGGGAATCTTCACCTTAGTCTTTCTTTATCTTTGAAGACCGATTTTGACTTTCTCTGATTCTGTCAAACACAAATTTGTCACTTTTCATCAAAACTTTTGTAACTTGCACAAATCTAGAAAGTTGGTTATTTTATGCATGATTAGTCCAAGTCATTGAGATTATTTAAGAAAAAAAAAATCTTGGAGATTTTTTTTTATCAGTTTTAAACGTTCCGACCAAACATTCACAAAAAAACATTTAAAAAACCATAACTCGAAAAATACGAAAAATCGGGGAACATACACGGAGTATTTTCGGATATCCCTGGATCTGAGGAATCTAATTTTTTCTTATTGATGTTTGGACCACCCTGTATAGACGACCACCGCGCGATCGCGTTCGCGGCCGAGTTGATTTTAAATATTTCAAAATAAAATTGGTCCACAGTCAAGTGCCCCATAATAAATAATAAGTGCCCCAAAACGATAAAAAAAAAATTGCGTTGACTTGAGAACCTCCTCTTATTTTTCTTCGGTTAAAAAACTAAACGATCGGTGATGAATGACAAGACTGCACAGGATTTTAATAATAAATTACAACAGGCACCTGCGTCATACAAATCATAGTTAGGTTAATGTGTCCGCGCCCCTTTGCAGAATTGCAAGTGGCGAAATTGTTAGAGCGTCATTTGTTTTTCTTTACCTACTCAATATAGGTTAATTAATGAACTTCCTAGAGGTATTGTTATGGTTCTGAAATGGACATAGATGAGGAACTAATAATAACTAATGTAATGCAGGAGGAAGTGCAACACTAAACCATGTTATTATTGTATTGTGAATAAATAGGTATTTGTTATTTGTATATTACTTGAGTACTTACCTACCTACTTTTTTCTCAATCTAACTTTTCGTGTTACATAAGCACATCAGTAGCAAGTAGGTACTTATTATTTGTCGAGTTTACAAATTTTCGTCCTAATTGTGTGTATTAATTAGGTTTTAAACTATTAACGCGGCTATACCGTCCAAAGCAGTCGCGGGCGGTGCTCATGAAGAACTTATAAATAGCTTCGAAACGTCAGCATAAATGACAAAATGAAGTGGTAAATAGCCGTTAATAATTTAAAATGATTTCTAACCACTATAGTTTCAACTTTTTTTATTAATTAGATATTAAGTAGATATTTAATAAATTTATTTTAGGTACCTACCTTGGAAGGTAGATAGGTAAGTTACATTATGTTTAATATTAATTACTGTAGAAGAATTATTGTAAAGCATTTTGTGCTTCGCTAAAGTGAATGCAGGTTTTCGACCCGAAAAATCAACGACCGTTTTGTAAGAATCATCACAAAAACTCAATGATTTTTATATGTCTGGCACGTAGTGTAGCAATGTGAGTAGCTGGTACCTATATCTTGTCATTTAAAATCAAATCATTCATGTTACTTAAATAAATATTATTATTCATACTGTGTATGTCTCCAGCCTTCTAATATATGCTGGTGATAATATGTTTAATTCTTATTGAAAATGACTAGCAAAATTATTAAACAATATATTTAGAAAAATTATACCATTCATTAAAGTTAAGGAATGCTGTGCCAAATATATCCCGTGGTAGACCGGATTAGCCACAGCTATAGTGATCGATAAGTTTGCATTGTTTCTAAATGTCAATGGCATCATAAAGGCAGTCAATTGTAGCAATATGAGTCGCGGGTCGATCAACTCCTTTGCAGTCTTTTTTGTTAATTAAAATCGGAGGTCTGTGCAGGGCAGGCTACACAGGAAGTGAGCTATAACCACGTTGTTATTATTCACCCACAACTTGCTTCACCCATTCCATTAAACTTAACTTATTTACCTGGGAAACTGTGTTGATTTGCATATTTTTCTATGTAATGCAAATATTTACTACTAATAAATCATAATTTTAGCATGTTCGATATTATTATGATATAATATTAAATTATTAGATGTATACCTTGAAAAGTATGACCGGCGAATCTAGGCCGTCTCTTGCAGTTAGCCGTTTCGATGCGCAATCAAGCTGTCTTTGCGCATCACAAACGGCTAACTTTACGATGGCCGGAGACCCATTGGCAGTACTATACTTACTGTGTTCTATTATAAAAAGACGTTAGACTACTCCTCTACCTATATATTTTGCTCTAAGGCTATTTATATTAAAATTAACATTAAGTAAGTATAAACTAATCAAAATCTCGATTTCTCAAAACCTACTCAAATTCTTAGAATGTCATGACATGTCTTCAGTTAATATGTTATTAGGTAGTTTAGCGGTATTACAGCTATCGGTGCTTTGCAATGGAAACTAAATGCCGAAGGAAGTTATTCTTTTAGACCTTTGACCTAGGTACGTGTTGAATTTCATATCGTGTAAGTCCAGACACGAGCTTAGGCACAAACAATGAATAGAATTCCGAAACAAGGCAGTAATGTGGAATGCTTAGTGCGAGCAGGACATCACATCAGTGTTTCTCAGAACCACGACACTGCGTAATGGAACGCGGCAAAATGGAATGCAACAACCGAACCATCGACTCTTCAACTTAAAAGTTCCCATTTCTTTAAAATCACAAAAAGATAATATGCTTAATATTAGGTTTAGCACACGGTTAGTACCTAGACCTACCTACCATACCTTCAAGTATTTATTCTGTGGTTTACTTGGGATTGCATTGCATGTTTCGTGTTAGGTGTGGCAGGCCTATGTAAGTGGTAAAACCTAAGAAAAAAAAATAAGTAGTGAAATTGATACAGAATGCGTTTCCTATTACGAATGCTCATTTTTAGGGTTCCGTACCTCGAGAGGAAAAACGGAACCCTTATGTGACTGTGTTGTCCGTTTGTCTGTCTGTTCGTCCGTCCGTTCGTCCGTCTGTCCGTCCGTCCGTCTGTCAAGAGTCTTTTAAAAAGAAATAATTTTTGATATCGGACAATATAATATAAATACAAAACAATGGTAACTGTACTATAGTAGTAGGTAAATAGAATAGAATAGAAAATTATTTATTTTGCGCCACACAATAAACATAAAAATAACAATACAAATAAAAACTCAATTATTGCGACGAAAAAGGATTCACTCAGCATGTGCTCTAAATTTGCATTGTGTCTGTAGGCTCTGTAGCGCTGGTTTTCAGTAGAGCCTGCGAGTAGCAGAGTGACTGCGTCACGAGTCTCTCTCTCTCTAACTAACTATTTACTTAAGTACATTTTATAAAAAATTGCTCAAGAAACTAAAGCAACCAACAAAAACTAAAAAGAACTAAGATCTTAACTTCCCTAATACCTAAGGAAGTTAGGTACTTAGTTACTTCCATTTTCTTTCACGTAGTTTAATCGTTCCGTACAGGTGATCAACAGATAAACAAGGTAGGTACCTATTTATTCCAGTTTCATTTTGTGAGCGGATGTCACGAATCTTTTCTTATTTCCTGTGCCAATCTAATCTACCATGTGGGCCTCTCTGGTTTCATCACGGCCGTTGGTAAGGGCAGTCATGGCCGAATCGAAAAAAAATGCGAATAGAGACAGCCGCGTGCATTGACCTGGTAATGTTTACTGTCCTTGATCGACGAACGGCGCGGTGCGGCGCGGCGCGGGCAGAGCGTCCGGACTGACGTCACCTCGGAGGTGCCAGTGGGTTTCAGCAGCGACGACGAGCCCTCATCAGATATCGTTACCGAACCTTCATTTCTAGTTATTATAATACCTAGGCCATAATGAGTTTACATGTCTGGAAGTTTTGTCGTATTTTTTCCGATATCGAAGTTTGCTTGCTTAGTTAAGAATATGCCAAAGGTAACCTCTTGCCATCAGGGTATTCTTTCAGAGCTAGGTATCATAGTAATCAATCAACGACCAGAGCTAGGCACGAAGGTACCAAACCCACACGATGTGCATAGTTAGCATAACGCGGCGTTATGCTAACACGCGTTCGCATCGCCTCGCAGCAACGCGGCGCGGGGCGGTGACGGCGGCGCCGCCGCCACACTATCGCTTTTATTAGCTGTAAGTCAAGTGAAATTGCGTTGCTCATAATTTTTTTTTCAGTTTTAATTCGACCTGCAAGGAAGGCACCCTAAAATAAGCCGTAGGTAGATACAATTCAAATATTTCTCCATTAAAAAAAAACAAAATGCGATGACTCGTACGCTGAATACTTTTACCCGGATTCTTTTAACGCGATATAGCCTTTGGCAGACGTTTATTCGTCATCTTATTGGAAACACTGGATTGGGATGTTTTTTTTTTATACCACTGTAGTGCCAAGTAAGCGTACGGCCCACAAGGTGGTAAACGGTTACCGCAGCCTATGTACGCTTGCAATACCAGAGGTATCACCCGCGGGTTGCTACCTTGAGGCATAGCCCGAAAGCCTCATGTGATGATCATGATAACAATCCATTCAAATTTTTTCCGCTGCCAAAACCAGTCATCTTATAATTTAAGCCCTACTATACTTAATATTTTAATCAATCAGATACTTACAGATAAACTAATCCACGCGGACCAATGGGGATTATTGGATGCCATGCAGAACTAATATCTGTTCTGTGACCATGCCACCGTCTTTTCCTAAAATGCTGTGCATGCCTGTAATTGGAACACATTTGTAAGTTTGTGATGTTATATTTTGTACCTAATGTGTAAGTATATTATATTTGTCATAATCATCATCATCATCATCATCATAACAGCCGATAGACGTCCACAGCTAGACATTGGCCTCCCCCAAATAGCGCCATGACGACTGATTTTGAGCCTTCACCATCTACCGACTACCTGCGACCGCTTTAATGTCATCGGTCCATCGAGTGGGGGTGGAGGGCCGTTCTACACTTCATTTTTTTTTTGACGACCGATGTGGCGAAGCGGGCGCAGGTCCGCCTGCGACGCAGAGGTTGCGGGTTTGATTCCCGCCTCGGAACAAATGTTTACGATCTACAAATATTTGTTCCGGGTGTTCTGGGTATTTTCTATATATAATAAAAAAAATATCTATCTATGTATTGTATTGTATTATATTATATTGTTGTGGACCAATGGGGATTAGTGTAGTGGATAGAGCAGTTGTTGTCCTCTATTTCATCTTCGTTTTGAGCATGCAAAATTTAATAATAAGGTTAATTGAGTAATTTAAGTGAAATAAGAGTGATGATGACGGAATCTGCTATGTATATGTATTAAAAGTAAGATATTAAGGGTGAGTTGCACCATCTACCGTTAACGTCAAATTATTCTACGACGATTGAACAATTTGACGTTAACGTTAAATGGTGCAACTCACCCTAAAGTCGGTTCATATTCTGTTTTAAAAATCACTTCAAAACTACAAAAGTTTTCCCAAACATGGATCAGCCCGTTTTGCCCGTGTGTGCCGGCCGGATGATGTCGCGTACCGTGCTATTATTTTGTAAATGGCAATGCAGTAGCAGAAGTAGGTAGGTAGTGTAGGTACGTATCTTTATACCTACTTAGGTATCTAGGCATGTTCCTAAGCACGTTTATTATGTGAGTCGTCCGTCCTTCGTTATAAGATACCTACTTATAATAGTTACTTAGAAAGAATTTAAGAGTTATCTCAAGATCAGGTGTACCGGGCTAAGTTTTTTCTAAAAAATGTTCCATGTCTCATTTATATCGTGTTTTTAAAGTTAGAGTATTTGTTACCCACTCACCTAAATGGATTTGGATGCTACTTTTTGTTCTGGTAAACAGTCCAGGAATAGGACATAATAGGTAAGTACTACTTTTTATCCCTGAAAAAGTACCTACGGTTTCCAAGTTTTACGCGAACGAAGTCGCTGGCAACAGCAAGTTTATAAAAAAGATGAATTTAGCTCTCAACAAAGAAAATATTAGCTTTTTCAATCAATTCAAAAATCAAAACAGCAATTTTTTTTCTTGCTTTAGCAGTTTCGCTGAGCTAAATAAATGTCTATAATAGACGCAGACTAAATTGGACTAAAAATGTGTATCAGACCATATTGCGAATAGATTGTAAGTATTAGTTTTTCACCTAGTTACTTAAGTGTACGACCATCATCATTAACATTTTGTGACCACTTGACACGGTTTTGGTTTCTCCATTATAAGCCACCATCTCATAGGAACATAAAAGAAAATGCGTAGATCTTACGAGTATAAATACCTTAAATAATGCCTTGGGAAAATAGTTCGTCAAGATACCAGACGCTTGCTTGGAACGTAGAACACTAAGGAGCGCGGAGCAAGCAGGTATGGCAGTGTCTGGAGCGACTGGACAAGACACTGGTAGTGGTACTGTACATCCACATAGTTAGACGCGGCATGCGATGGCTCACACACTTTTTGCCGGACCGGCCCCGGCGGCGAAGGTCGGTCGAGGCGAGCCACGAGCGATCTAGCATTCCAACCGCTATGAATGAATAGCTGTTCGACTGGCCGAGAGGTGCATACTAAGTAATTTAAGATTAATTTGACAACAAACATTTAAGTCGGTAAAAACCGGAATGGTCGCCGGCCGGCAGCATGGCATGCGGCACCCGCGCACCCGCCCCGTGGGAATCGCGAACGGTCCTAAATGTTTGTCTCCGATGATTGTTCGATTAATAATTACCTACTCACCTCAATGTTCGATGTCGACGATCGTTTTGCAACCCTTGTAACCATCTATTGGCAAAGAGATTTCCAAGAGAAAAGTCTTTTTCTAATAGTGGGTACTATTGGAGGTGATTTATGCAAGCACATGATTTATTTATAGAAAAATTAATTGGTGCACGCCTGAGATTAGAACCCACGATATCTGGATCGGAAGTCGGGGCCCATCCCACTGAGCCAACACGGCTTTAGTAACATCCTCAAAACTGCATGTTACTAAAACTAGTAATAGTTTTGGCAGTGCTGTCTGTTAATTGCTTCAGGCCCTACTTTAAGGAGCTGCGCAAACGTGGACACTTTTGTGTCCTGTGTCATATACAAGCCACCGATGAATATTTGATTTTAATAGAACCAGAATGAAATCATCCACTCCCTGCGCATACGGAAATATTTTTTATGCTTCCAGTTGCTCCCACTTAACACATACTCATTTATTGACGATAACGTGTTCGGTGTCGGTGACTGGAAACTAAAAGTCGTCAGTTGAAGACACAAGCAACAAACAAATTTCCTTTGAAAATTTCAAAATTCGGATACAGCAGCGTTCCCAGCGAGTGACCTGTAGTAGCAACGGGCGACTGTGTCCGATCACCGCTACAGGACACAGCAACTACGGTTCCCTGTCGGCAACAAAAAGTGTCTACGTTTGCGCAGCGCCTTATACCTAAATTAGATTGAATATCTTCTCAAACGATAACCGCCTAACATCTATTGAAATTGAGTTGAGGGTAGTTGAAGACGCTACGTGCGGGGCTGACTGACTCTTCCTAATCCTAAGTAGGTACAAATGATTCCACACATGTAAAGCACAGGCGGTGCTACTAGCTCTCTACATCGGATGCGGATATTTCTTTGATGTATTGTAGTGGCTCAGACCGGTTTGAGCAGACCTGCCGTGAAGCAGTAGGTAGGTTTACGTTCTTTGCGAGAAGAACCAATCCGAACAAAGGCCGATGACGGAGGACGAGCTATTATGTGGTAGGTATATTAATAGCTCAGTCATCGTGGGAATATAACACGAATGCCTATTTAATTAATTGATTGATATGGAGGTAGAGTCAACAAAAAACAGGACAGTAAAAGCTCTAGGAGTTTAACATTAATAGTTATGCTAATAAGTCATACTTTATTTATTATGAGGGGTTGAAAAATAAAAAAATTGCTTTATATTGAAATGTACCTACGTAACATTCTATAAATTGAAATGTTTTTCAATATAAACTACGTCCTGCATATGGTTAGATGAAAGTAGTCGAAAGTCGGGGCTCACCACACTGATAGGCCCAACTTTGTAAATTCGCATGTATTTCAACTTTGTAAATACATGCGAATTCTGTGATTTGTTATGATATATTGTTTATTCTATGCTGGCGTTCCAAGGATGCCCATGCATAGCGACCCTGAACCCGGAGGATTATGTTTTATCTGCCAGTATTTATCAGTGGACATGGTTTCGGCAGATGTAAACTAAAACACCGCTGATAACTTGGAATTACCAAGTACCTACATAAGCACAATAACAAACTTGATTTTTGAAACATGTATAGTCGTAGAGGTGAATTTTATAAAATAACATTTTTATCATTTCATTACATCAATTTAAAAACTTTAAATAATAAAAGTAAGTGAAATGATAATTCTGCTTGAAGCTATGCGCGCGACTCTGGTGTTAATATTGAACTAAATTGCTGTTCCTACAAGTCCTTGTTTCAATTCAAGTCAGATTTGTGATGATAACCGAGCAACTTTATTATGTTCTTATTCTTTATATTTCCAAAAGGCAAAACCTTAGTCAAAAAGAAATTTCGATACCGACCGGATTAGAAGGTAGGCGCCCATCTCTCTCCCATAAAACCAGTCCGAATCAGTTCGTTGAACAATAAAATACTTGCCTCTATTTTGGGAACACCGTCGCGTCCTTATCGGGCTCTTGGAACCACAATACATAGCCTACATTTACATAGAAAACTGGGGTTAATCGACAAAATAGCTCTACCAATTCTATAGCCCAAAAATCTAAATCGGATCTAAATGCCTTGTCTGTTTACAGTACAACAAAAAATGTGAGAGCCATGTCATTGCGCACTACCGCTTACAGATAGAATATTAGCCACTGCTGTAGTTAAACCTACCAAGACGAGCTAAAGAGTCCTAATATCAGGCTTCGAACATATAAACAAATTTATTCTTAATTTATGATTAGGTATTTATGATTATTCTTAATGTCTTTGTTACCAGGTAAATTGGAAGGATTGGTTGGATATTAAGATTTAAAAAATACAACGGTTAACATACCTAGTTGGAAGTTTGTGTTGTGTGTGATCACTAATACCATTAAGCTTACAATAATTAGGATAAGAAATATGGTAATTTATTCGATTAAGCTCTTAAGTACCTATGTCATTACGGGTTAATCGGTAAACTACAAAAATAATTTAATATTTAAGAAAGTACCTACACAGCTAGAATTTCGAGCTATGATCGGTTGGATGCTGGACGGCACCGGCGCCGGCGGGATCGGCCAGCGCGGGCGCTGCGTGCAAGCTGTTTTTCGCGTAAATGAGAGACATGCCGCTTTCATGGGCGTAGCAGGAATGTTTCGAGCAGTTCAATGGTGATTTTTTCAAGTTTTTTAGATATGCTGGGCATGTAGGCCGTAAACTAAATATCTACGTAAACAACTCTTAAGAAGATGACTAGAGTCGATACCGAGTTTTGTCAATAATATGTTGCTTAAGATACATACATGCAAAGCTTGAAGATACATTCTGCGAACTTATGGTTTTACAGAAAAATATCACATCAGGAACAGCTGTAATTGTTGTACAGGAAAACCAACACCATAGGTATAATAGAAGAAAGCTCTTTTCTGTTGGAAACTTATAATAACTCATAACTAAAGTCATTGACACTTATTTCGTAACCAATCAGTAATGGGTAATTGACTGATGCGTAACATCAACTGACCACGCGTGTCATGAAACGCTCAATTCAAAGGTAATAAAATAAAAATGTGTTTAGAAAATGATAACAATAGATATAAGTGTTTGAGTGATCAATAAAAACTTTGGAGCTTGTCTATTAATAGTTGGTGATAACTTTTGAGAATTAAATTGTCTTAGGAAGTAGGTAAGTACCTACTAGGAATAGAATCACGGTATGAAACCTGCAAATCAAAACACACTGCTTCATTTGTTTGTTAAAAACAAACTTGCTTGTAGTACCTATCAGTAATTTATTCAATTGCATCTTTTTCAAAGGGTTTAATTTAAGTGGGGGTCCTAGGCAGATAGAGCCATGTTACGAAGTCAATTTGCGGTCACGGGCTGGCAGAGTCGGTTGATCGCGCGCGGGCGCGGTCGTCGTGGCAATGACTCGCGGGCCTTGAGCTTGCGTGTGCGCCACACAAATCGCGGGCCTCATCGTCTCGCTCGCCTAGGTACTTTACTAAATCTCTTACATTTATTCTTTGATTTACAACCAGGTATTGCCTAATCTGCGGTTTATCTTATAAACTAGGTACCAGAGGCTAGGCTCGCCTAACTCGAGGTCACAATAAATCGTGTAAAATTGCTTTAATTGCTTTTCAATCAAATAATGCACAACGGAAAATGTATGCAGTTATGAAATAAGAATGATGAATATCTAAGAACTTATCAGAGTATTTGTAAAAACTTTACTGTGAACTTAATTCAACAATGGCAACTTAATCATTTCATTTAATTTTGATTTTACTAAATAAGTATGGTTAGTTCGGCACCTAAACGTAAACGTACAATTAGGTATTTTAGAAAATAAGCTGTTAAATGCTTAATTGTGCTCCAATAATATTTCGGTGTTACGCCACATCTAATAAAGCGTCATCTAATACCTCAATCGTAAAAAAAAGGCGTTGGATACATTTTTTATCTAGATTAACTGTAAATTAAGGTCGATTTAAACATGGAGGTGATGCTTAACAGATTTATGTAAGTACCTACCTATACATAAATCGTTTTCATTTATTTACAAGTCTATAGTAGCTTCTTCTTCATAAAATATAATAATTCAATTTTAGAAAAAAACAATTGCCGACTATCGACGACCAATGTGGCGCGGTGGGCGAAGGTCCGCCTGCGATGCGGAGGTTGCGGGTTCGATTCCCGCCTTGGGACAAATGTTTGTAGGATCTGCAAATATTTGTTCCGGGTGTTCTGGGTGTTTTCTATGTATAATAAAAAATATCTATCTATGTATTGTATTTTATTAAATATATATCAGTCATCTAGTACCAATAATACAGCTCTGTTTAACAGCAGCTTACCTTGGGCTAGATGATGCTGTGTGGATTGTCCAGCATTATTATTGTTATTATCGATAGATTGTGGTAATACGAGGGAAGATGTAGTTATTGACACGTTTTTAAAGATATTATTAATTAAATATAAAAGTACTGCACAACTAGTGAAACGCGGCGCGGGTCAACTAATATAATAAAATGAGTTTTTGTTGAAAAAATATCTTTCAAAAGAAGAAAAATATCTGGTCATTTTTACTAGATTAGCTATACTTACATAATCAGTTCAAAGAATTTATTAATTATACTCAAAAAAACAGAGTTCACTTGAATGAGCTAAAAATAAATTTTATAACTAATTAAAGTTAAGTTAATTTAGTTTTTTTTCCGGTTCCAGAGGTCTAGATGCTTCTTAAAATATTTTATCATAAATTTATTCTTTTAGTTTCTTTTTTAAACTAAACATTGATTCACAAGTTTTAATATTGTCTGGTAGGTTGTTAAAATTGTGCTCCTTCATACATAATATTACGCTTTCCATAGTTGGTTCTATGGTTCATAAGTTTCAATTTATTTGTATTTCTTAAGCTGTGTTTGTAATTTCTTTTTGTAAATGATATCTAATTGTGTGTGTGTTTTATCTTCTAGATTTTTTTTGACTAGGATGCATGTTGAATATGTATAAAGTTGCTGTAAGTTAAATATTTTAGTTTTGCCGTAAAGGGTACGTGTATGAGTTCATCATGACAACCTTCTAATGTTCCCACTGCTGGGACACTGGTCTACTCTCAGGCGAGTTTTTTTTTTTTTTTTTTTATACAACTGAAGTGGCAACCAAGCGTACGGCCCACAAGATGGTAAGCGGTTACCGCAGCCTATGGACGCTTGCAATACCAAAGGTATCACTCGCGGGTTGCCACCTTGAGGCTAAGATCGAAAGCCTCATGTGCCAGTAATTTCACCGGAAACCATACCCTTCGCATCGGAACACAGCAATGCAATGAGAGTGATTGGGTCTTAATCCACCACGCGGACCCAATGCGGATTGGTGGATGGCACATGTCGTTCGAATTTTTAGCTCTTGGACATGCCGGTTCGGTTAAACATCGTGAGTGTATGAGTTAGACGGTTGTAATTGAATAGTGCCTACTAACATACTACTATAGTAATACTTTATTTTGAGTGATTTGTAGGTCCTTAAGAGTCGTCTTAGCAGCACAGCCCCAAACTTCTATGAGGTACTCAAGATGTGATTTTACCAAAGAGTTGTAGATGGTCATGCGAACTTTGCGTGGTATGCAACCAGCAGATCTATATAGAGCCCCGATCAGAGAAGATAGTTTGGATCTCACGTATGCGATATGTGCTCTCCAAGATAATTTATCATCCAGCTGCAGTCCAAGATATTTTTCTTGGTGAGATTTATGAATAGCCGTGTTGTTTATAATAAGACAATGATAATTACTTTTTAATTTAATTTTTAATTTTTAAGTTTGTCGTCGTTCTTATTCTCGGCAAGTCCTTCCATTTGATACTCATATTGTAGGAAAGCATAAAAAACTTAGTCCGCCTTATTGGATTTAGAGTGACATGACGTCACGTTATTTTTCGAGATATTATTAGCAAGCTCTATCAGCGCTCGCTCGGACCTAGGAGCCCGTGACGTTGCTGGTTAAATTGTTCTCAACGCACTATTCCGCGTAGTCACTATTTGGATGGGTGACAGCCAGTGGCAATTTCAACTCAGCGCTCCCGTGCTTTCGAGGGCACATTAAGCAGTCGGTCCTAGCTTTTTTAAAGTTGTCAAACCATGACAGAGGCCTTCAGGTGGCCTAAAAACTATGTCACCCGAGTTGGCCACTGACTCATACGAACTTGCTTTTTATTTGATACCCATACCTACCCTTTTACAATAAGGGTAATAAGGTAAATAATACCCATACCCTTATTGTAAGCACTCTTACAATAAGGGTAATAAGGTAAATAATACCCATACCCTTATTGTAAGAGTGCATTAAAAATAACTAGTCTGCCATCTTGGGTGTTCCGACATGTTCTATTTAGAATGATGTCACAGCTCGTCAGCTTCTAAAAAATTAGGATTATCAGCCATTCAAGTTCTACAGCTGCTCTTGTATTGTCTCTAGACCGAGACGTCTTCTCTTGAGCTAATATATTACGCCAAAATGTAGATCTTAAAAAAATACCTGATAGTTTAAATAGGACAGTAATAATTAGGATAGGTTCCAGGAGAGACCTGTCTGCAGAGAAGTTCACTAAACGACATCACCAGCTCTGGTCAGTTCGCACGCCCGAGCAATGAGTTTTATTTAATTGAGCTGGCCCGCAGGAAGCAACGGTTTCAGACCGACAATAGGGTGACTGTTATAATCATCCTGGTAAAAACTTTTCAAATAATAGTGCGCTACTCCGAAATAGTGAAAGAGGGAGTTTCCAAATAAAAAAACGGCTTTCTATAAATTAGTTTTCAATAGTTTAGGCTGTGCGGTGTCCAAATTTCAGTTCGTGAGTTTTATTGTCAGGAATTTTATTGAGTATATTTAGTTGATACATTTACTTAGTTGTTTACTTTAGTTGACACACAGGCAGACATACGGATCACAAAGCAACTCTTTAGAGGTTAAGTGGACGAGATCCAAACTCTATAACATGGATTTGTAGCCAGTTTTTTAATGTGTGCTTTTTTAAGGCTTGTAAATCAGCTATCAAGCGTTACACCACACTCCGCACTCACCGACCCAGTAGAGTAGGGCGAGGTATAAAAGAAACATTAAATTGGTATTATGTACCTAAGTAGGTAGTAAAATCTACTTCAATTCGAGTACCTTTTGTAAGAATCTAAAGCATACGATTTTAATTTGCGGTTTTTACGTTGCGGAAAAACTAAACAGGAAAACCGAAATCCTGGCCATGCACAATATATAAGAATCTTGAAGGATCTTTATAATATGTATTTGATGTAAATATGAATATTTAGAGCTTAGCTCAGTTTCAGATTTAACATTTTTATTTTGCAAATTGATTTCGAATTTTTATTTTGATGTTTACTTTTATAGAAAACATGGCCACTGCTAAACTTGGGTAACTACCTATTTGCCTCAGCGGAGTCTGAGACGATCGTGACACTTGCCCCTGCCAACACCAATTGTTTTGTTTATATTCAAATACTAGCTGTCTCGTCCGCGGCTTCGACCGCGCATACTTGGGCAGGTTTTTGCCCAGATAATTGTTTAAACATAAAACCTCACCTTTAGATTCCTCGAATTCTTTATCATTTTCCAGAGGTGGGGGTGAGTTTTTTTTTTTTATACAACTGAAGTGGCAACCAAGCGTACGGCCCACAAGATGATAAGCGGTTACCGCAGCCTATGGACGCTTGCAATACTAGTGGTATCACTCGCGGGTTGCCACCTTGAGGCTAAGATCGAAAGCCTTATGTGCCAGTAATTTCACCGGAAACCATATCCTTCACACCGGAACACAGCAATGCGAGCATTACTGCTTGGCGGCAGAAATAGGTATGGTACGAGCTCTATCACAAAGAACTCTACTACTCTTAAAAACTAAAATTACTAAGATTAAAACTACCCGAGTTGCTGAGTTGGATGGAGTATAAACTTACATACAGAACATAAGAATAATTAGGTAAAGGTGTCCAGAGAGGAAATTTTAAGATGAATAATACTCAAAAACAAAAGAGGTTAGGTTAATGACAAGTAGGGTAGGTAGGTAGGTATTATGTTCGATGCACATGATTTACGGATTTGACAATCGCCATGAGTCTCTGATCCAGAGCGCAAGGTGCGTTTGCTTTAGAGCATGACCATAAGTGCGGAGAATCACTGGTTTGTGCGCGTTGTGTTTTTAATAATATAACAAACAAATTATCTGGTTGTCAGTGCAAAAGTTCAGGCAAGATGGCACAATGCTGAACAGGCCAATCTCTGGACCCTCAACATCAGCAGCGACGCCAGCACATGCAGCAATGCAGCAAGAAGTTTTAGTTATTCCACATAAATCAGTTAAAAAAGATTACGGCCTGCACTACAATTAAAAAGTCGACAGCGCAAATTAGTTAAAAGTAGAAAATTAAGTTTTATCCGTACAGATTGAAATTGTTTAGGTTCACAACCGAAAGTGATTAATTTTTTCGAAAAACATACTCAGGAACAATGCTACAGCGCTTTCGCACAGAAAGATCGCTTGGAAACATATTGTGTAGTGATAAAGCACATTTTCATATCGATGGGTGTGTGAACAAACAAAATATGCGTTACTGGTCGGCTACAACCCAAGAGAACACCATCAAAAACGTTTAAATTATCCAAAAACGACAGTATGGTGTGCAAGACTGCTCATGGAATAATAAAATTGCTTTCGTGTATTTGCAAATACGTAAGAGGTCGGCTGAAAAGTGCCTGGAAAGCAACGGGCAACATTTGAACGACAAAATTTATAAATCTTAAAATCCGCATTACGGAACAAAATGTTTAATAAATAAAATTTGAGAATCATTTGTACATTTAACTGTTATTTGTTGTTGAACTTGAAATTTTTCCAGTTCAACATTACATACAGAATGTATCTATTCAGTTTTATTGTTATGCGAAATTAAATCTGTTCCAATTCAGATAAATGTCAATGGGGACAGTGGCACGGTTAAAAGTAACGTGTCACTGTCCATATTGAAGACAAAGCGTAATGGGGACAACGGGAAGTTATTTTTTGACTTCCCACTGTCCTCATTAATGGGGTCAAAATCATGGGGATATTAATAGAATCTATTAACTGATGAAAAAGGGTTTCATCTAACAAACTGACACCTCTTTCGTTTTCTGTCTGTTTTACATCTATAGATATGTAAAACTAATAATAAAACCAAACATTAGGCAACACGAAATTTTTATATCTCGCCAATTTAATTATGATAAAAATGTTCGCATGAGTCAGATAATGACCACATGTATGGAATAATTCGCGATTAGATATGCTTTATATACGTTTTTCCATAATAATAATTTAAAACATTGTAATAGAGAAGAGTTCGACGACCGGGATGTTGGAGATGACAGATGGCGAACAGATCTACTTGAGGGGTACCTCTTTACATGACGTTGTGTATAGCATGTATAGAGAAGTACTAAAGTATAGAAGAGGTGCTAGATGCCATTTGCATGAAACAGTTGTCTCTATGTCGAAAAGGTTATAATTACAGCATAGATAAATACGAGGTTCTTCTATTTAATGGACATTTAATTTGTTACTTAACTTTGGTTATATCACGATTATTCATGGTTATTCAAGGTTAAGGTGAAGTGTAGTCAGATTAGTTCAGTCCGTGTTTCAAGTTTTTATACTCACCTAATAATACAAAGCTTTAATCTTAATTGTTATAATTCCTGAATCGATAGTTGTTTTTTGGTTGCCTACGTGGCCGGAGATAGCAAGCAATAGCCCTCGCATCTCGCCCGGCCCCTGTTCGCCGGCGGCCGGGCCCCACCCTAAGTCGTGACACTCGTTTGTCTATTGCAGAGCTAAAAGAAAACCGCTTTTTATTAAATCTGTTAAGTGCTCGAATGTTGGCTCTAGCAATTTGCACGCGATAACCTAATATGTCTTCATTAGGTATTTCTATTGTTAGTTTTTATTTCCGTCTTGTCTGTCTTTTCAGCCAGCGTCCAGTTCTTGGTAATGTTTGGTTTTCAATGACATCCATTCGGTCAATGGACTAGTTCAAAAAAGCTGAAACGGATCTTTGCTTGGTCACAGAATATAATTTAGGTACTTAGGTTCGATTTCACCATTCAAAACTAAATAGCATTTAGCTCTAAGGTGAGTTCAATTGCTGTCAAATTGTATAAAAATACGAGATTTTAAATTGTTTGAAGCTAAACGCCGTTCAGTAAGAATGGTGAAATCAGGCCTTAGTATATAGATTTACGGTGTTATCACGTCAATTCAACGATGAAGTAATTAGCGAAGAGGCGCCATGTGCTGCGCTGAGGGGGTCGATGTCGATGGATCGGCACATGTACCTAACCCACGCGACATGTAGCCTCGAAAAACAGAGCTGTGATAAAAAGCAGTCAAAGTCATTGGCGCTGGCGTGAGAACGCCGACACGTGGCCGCCGCGCCAGGCGCGAGCTCATTCATGTATTCGATTCATAAATTGTTCATTTGTCTTAGGGTAGACACAGATTATAATAAATCAGCTAACAAAAATAAGTATGTAGATGTTCTGATTTTTTATTTAAAGACTAAAAAAAGGACTTGATCTTGAAAGATTAGGTTTATAGGTAGTGTGTGGTAACATCAAAAACAGTGTTTACCCGATTAAAACCAAAATCATTATGGTTTATTAAGTATTCGAGTATCTAATGCAGACATTCTTCCCTAGTCTATGTTAAAAGGAAAGGCATTCTATCACACGTTAATGTTATGGCTATTTTTGTTGTGTAGGGAACTGGGGAATGCAATCTCTGGTTGGCGGGTGGGCGCGGGAACAACATCGCGGGCGCTTTGCCGCTATAAATCAGGGCCTATTGAGGTCGGACCGGACGCAAGTTATTTTTAAAATTGCGTGCACAATATTATGTGTTTAGGTGGAATATGATAATTGCGGCGGCGAATGAGGCGCCGTAAGCCGACACCGCCCCGATGGGATTACAGAGCGGCCCGCCTGCGTTCGCCTCGCCTCATCACGCCTCGTTACGCTGGTTCGATGCATTTCGTTGAAATCCACTTTTCTCTTTATTTCCATTTCACTTATAGGACACATTTCAAAAGAATTTTGACTGTGCTGCTTATGAAAACGATGCAATTAGCTTAGAACTTTTCAGAAGCCGGACGGGTATGTTATGACTGCTCTGACATGCGTGATGTGCAGTTTTTTAACGAATTAAAATACGAAAGGTTTTTGATACACTTAATGTAAACGAAAATGTATCCGGATTAATCGTATCAAAGCTATTATAGCAACTATGAATAATGTTTTGATATTACACATTATCATATTTTTTTACCTCCAAAGGAGGCGACCGCAGGCAGGTACAGGCTATGAGGGTGCAGAATTCTTTGAATGGGTATTATTTTCTATATTCCAACATACATTGGACAAGACAAGTCTCAAAGTTGTTTAACAACAGCCACTTTCCTTCGGAGAAACCACTAACATAGAACCATCTCCCATTTAGAACCTTACAGGAAGCAGCTAGGGTACACTGTTGCTTGGGACCGGAAGGTGCTAAGGTCGACTTAGTTACTATCAATCAGTAAGGCGCCATTGAGGGTTGGCCAAGGCTCGTGAGAAACCGTAAACACTTACCTACACGCTTTATCTGGTAGATTTTTTTGCCTCAGCAGCAGGTCCAGTCAATTAATGGTTACGCCGTTACTTGGTTTATTTTTGGTACCAGTGCTGCTTAGCATTAGGAGCGACTAATTTATTTAGAAGGGTTTGACAGGCAAGGCATTACGTTGATGCAGATCGCCCGCACAAAGCATTGCTACAGTTTTATCACCGATTATTAATAAATGGAATTTATTATATTCCTTAGGGTGGCTATGATTGCTCAGCGGCCTTTTTAATAAATAACACGAAGAAATTCTTTATTCAGTATTTTAATAAATCTGAATATTTGGTGTGGCAAGCGGCTAGGAAGCGAGCGCCCAGTCGGGATTGACTCGTTTTGTTTTATATTGATTTGTAGAGCTGCGAGGTTCTAAGCGTTTTGGAATTGAAGACAAATATTTGTCGGGGTTGTGGTCTGGGCGGTCTGTGCACTGTGTGGAGCACATGTGCGGGTAAAAAACTGATGTGTGATATGTGTAGTGTGCGGAGGCTCCGTGTTGACAATACGCATAGCTGCGACAAAGCACTGCGCCGCCGCCGCCGACCACCCTCCGGGATCTCTCTGTCCTCTTATCATTTGAATTACTTTACCTATCACGAACAACTAACAAGAAAATACTGGTGACGTGTTGCTGAATAAACGGATTTGTTATTTTTTACATAATCTCTACTAACAAATTTATATCATGGTAGATGTCGTAAAACACTGGGATTGTTTTTAATTGCATCTTGCTTGTACAACCTACTATGAGTAGATGAGTCGATTGAACTTTAATTAAAGATACTACACAAAGAAAAACTTTTATTTTTCATTTCAAAATGCACCTAAGTAGCCTATTTGGTGATCTACGACCGGGCACATTAGCTATTAGGAGATTAATATGGCACAAAATTGACCCCGTATCACTGACGCTCGTAAGAAAAGTCTTATTTATAGAGCTTCCTTTTTTCTATTTCACTAAATATTTAGTTACGCTGGAAAACGCGTGAGACGCGGAGCCATCCCAGGCACAGGTTATATAACAGTTTTTACGTGATCCGGGAATGCGCGCGCGCAATCGTCATAAAATGTAAATCCTGCTGATTAGATATCATCCCCGCCTGGGAACTGACAACATCAAATATCTACTTAGTTGTTGCTCTTGTTTCCGGCGCACAACTGTTAATGTGCTTATTTTTCAATTCATAAAAATAATAAACAAGTTAGTAGATACATGTTAAATTTTATAATCATGCAAAACTACAAGGATGTCAAAGGTGAGATCGAATTAAGTTCTATTTCATATAATTTTCTGGGAAAGTCACGAATTTTACGGCTTTTCGGTCCTGTTTCAGCGCACTAAGAGAACTTTAGTACCTCTTTGTAGTAATTTTATATTATTAATAGGTGCTTAATGGTTTAGTCAGTACTTGATTTTAATTTTACTTACTACCTATCAACATTTTGTTGAACCCTTTATATACGAGTGTTATGGGAAAGGTACGGTAGTATACGTGATGTGGAACATGCTACCATTCTAGGTTTGATTTACAAATCAAAACCATGAGAACTGGCGAAATTATTGTAGGGAAATGTCACAGATCTCCCACACGTAGGTATTGTTTTACAATCCGTGATCCGATTGAGCTAATCGCCTGCTATACTATGACAACAATGTAATACTTAGTGATAGTTACTTTACTCTATATATAAAGATTTGTTTGAAATATGGTAAAACTATCCTTTTCTAAATAACCAAAACTTTCCTATTACCGAATTCGATTATTCTTAGATTTTTTATACCTACTGAAATTTGGTAACTAACTTTTTACTATATTTTATTTTTTTATTTTTTAGGAATAGGTACTTATAGCTAGTTAAAATAAAAGAATTGTGAAGAAAAGTTAGTGTAATACTTATTTTTTAATGTAAGTAGCTTCTATTGACATGTTATCAAAATATTTTTGGAGCTGACTGTAAAGTTATTTTATCGTCATTCTCACAATCAGAATACCTTAGCTATACTATATAGTATAGCTATATAGGGACTTTGATTATAAGTGCGCGATATTCAAGGAATATGTTCCACACACAAAAATAATATACTTACTTACATGTTTTTTTTTTTTTACATTTTTTCTGAAAAATCTCGAGTAAATCGATTACGTTTTTCTTGTCAATTATTAATTATCCTTGTGGAAATCGAAAGGGGAGCGCGTGGCGCATGTCAATGACACGCGCTTCAATGAACCGCGTGTTAATACCCCCCCCCCGTCAATGACCTGCGCGTGTCAATGACCCCCCCATAACCACTACGGGGCTAGCGTGCTCGAATATTTTATTATTACGCGATTTACAATAATAATAAATAATAATTGACCAGATATACGTAATCGGTTTACTCGAGATTTTTATGAGAAAATATACAGAAAAAAAACATAGGCACATACATTATTATTTTTTTAATGTGTGGAACCTGTTACTTGAATATTGCGCACTAATAATCAATATTTAGTTTTATACTTACTTTTATAGTTTTGTGCAATAACTGACTTGTCAAACATTTTTCTCTGGGAATTTATTATTGAACGACATTATTGCAAGAAATAAATGGTGGTAACTACTCACAAAACACCGTACCTAATGCAAGTAGCGAGAGCCACTAATTTAGCATTAAATAATAATTATAATGATAATCAGGGTTTTTAACAAACAGCAGACAGGTCAAAGTTGAAAAAGTCAATATAAATGAAAGCAGGCATTAGGTATTGTTTACATAATTAGTTGGGTGGTGTGTTGTGTTGTGTCTATTATTGGAGTTCGACAAACACCTATAATTGTTTACCTAATGAGATGTGTCGGTTGCTCGCGTTTTATTCTCACGACCCAAAATCGAAGGAAAAAAAAGAAATTCTTCAAATTTAACGCAAGAGATACATAAACTCTACATAAACAACGGTTGAATTTCACAAAAAACTATGCTGTCTTTGTATGGAATATAATTCGACACATTGTTGACTTGTAAGTTGTTAGTGGTTTTACAAATAATCAGCTTATTGATGGCCTACCTATGGCTTTATAGAAATCAATGAAAATGTATTTTAATATTTATAGTATTTATTATACGACGGCGACGCAGTCAAATAAAATACAGTGACTGACACACTGGACAAGTAATAAAAATAAAAACATTTTTATACATTTCGGAACTAATTTTCGTCACCAATATTTAGTGAAGTCCTCATTAAAATTAACCCTTTATAATTCGAACATACCGACAGAGTTAATTCACAAAAAGTGATAATATATAAATCAATAACTTTAATTATAGTACCTAGCTTGAATCGTAAATGCACATTAGGAGCGTCTAAAAAGCCCATTCTATATTAACCTAGCTGCTATTACTTAAGGAATGTTCATTCGGCTGGGAGGCATCACTTTACGCCTCTGAAAATGGATTGCTTATTATTTACTCTTTTAGTTGCATTTTAACAACAAAGCCAAATTGTTAAGCAACTTATTAATTAGGTTACTATGACTCGATTGATGGGAACAAGATGGGTTGGTTAATTGATGTATGGCATTTGAAAACGGGGACACGCAGTTTTTAATGACTGAATGAGTCTGACTCATGTTATGGAAGTTATGACAGAGTTTTAACTCTTCTGTATCTTCAAATTGCTGGCATGATTACATGATCTATGCTCTGAAACAACTTATTTAAACATACATAGTTTATTAAAATTATCAAAATTGGAAAAGAATCGACATTGAACGAGTCATTTATACTATTATCTGTCCAGTGGTAATATTATAATGCGAAAGTAACTCTGTAAAATTTTCACGGCTAAACCACTGACCCGATTTAGATGAAAGATGAATGCTCATGAGTCCAGGGAATCTCGTACCATGCTGCATCAGGCTGATCAGGCTGCATCAAAATCAAACTTTGATTTTTAAAGACTACACTTATCATATTAATCCTACAAAAGTTCTTTTTGTAAACAAACAGGGGTTTCGGAGTTATTAAAAATCGAAATCACGACTCGACATTTATTTTCACAACAAACGACACAATTTTATTTTTGACAAACTTAATGCCTATAGCAGACCTCCGCTGTGAAACCAAAACAGCGAACCTGCGAAACCGCAATAGTTACAGAGATACTACAGAGAGTACTAAGAAACTAAGAAACAGAGATAATAATATAAAACCCGAAGTAGGAATAGGCTACTTTTCATGTATGTACAACGCGAATGAAGCCGCAGGCAGCAGTTAGTATAGAAGATTTAATATAATATTACATTACCAAAGTCGCGCGTGAGCAATCGGTATGGTATGGACACGCGCGGTCGTCGCGGCCGCGCTCGTCTTTGACGATCAGAACAGAATTATTGATTAAAATAGCTCAATAGATTGCTTACGCATAAAACAAGTCAGTACTCAGTACTAACCAACTGTCTTCCTACAGTGTGATTGGGGCAAAAATGTCGCTTGTATAGAAATTGTTCTCTTTATGTCTCGGTGACCCTAACAGCTATAGGACATTGTACTGGATAAAAGGTTGAATATAGGTTTCATCTTCGACCAAGACTAGCGCTGTATGAAGAGTCTGTGAGCTTGGTTATTGGCTGAAACCGAAAGTAATATTTTTCGACTTTTTAATAATGCAGTTGGTAGGTAATTGATATACTTCTTTGTTTATTTGCCAACGAATTAGCAATATCTGCCTGCAGTTAAATGTCTGGTTTACACTTTGTTAAGATCAAGAGCGAGTGACAAGTGCAAGTGTTGTAATAAGTAAAATCTGAATAATTATTGGTTTACACCCCGATTTTACTAATTCGTTACAAGTGCAAGTGTTAATCTCGTTTCATGGGATGTCGTACTTCTATACCATGCTTCTTACTTTCTAATCTAACATACGGCATACCACATGAGATAATATGAATAGAGGCCAGCAACAAAATATTTATTTACCAAAACGTAGACCCATAACGGAACAAGCAAGATCAATAAATAAATCCATTCCTTGTAATTCTCACAGTTCGTGCGTCGCCCGCGCCGCGCCGCGCCGGCCTTCATTCCATTGAGCACGCGTCCCGCTCGCGCTAGCCCTTCCGCGGCTCTGTGCGTCTCGTTTCTCGGCTTTGTGTAGAACCGCCCTCGGTCGAGCGTTCTCAGAATTGAGCTCGTGGCATTTTTTTGGACGCATAATAATTTGATCGGGAAATATTTATGGAAGGGGTGGCCGGACGAGGACTAGTCCGACGAGTCAATTATCAGCTCCTCGCTGGAGCCGCTGCTGCCTGAAAGCCGCGATGGGTGGCGATGCTGAGGGCGACCGATCTTAACTTAACAATTTATAGCTAATGGCATCGATACCGAGGGTGGAATTTCACATGAGTTCGTTTTCGTTTTGTTTATTTATATGGTACACTGGGTTGCATAATAAACATTAATTATACACCATTCGGTGCTCGCTCAGTGTTAATAAATCCGTAATGGCTTGAGGATCAATTCATTTATTAAGATGAAACACTTTTAAATTCAGTGTCTGTCGAAGTTAAAATAACCATATCATTTTATGCATTGCTAGACTGATAACAATTATTGCAACGGTCGATCAGCGGTTAGCGCCGCGTAGCACTTATGCTACGCGGCGCTAACCGCTACGAATTTCGTAGCAGTTTTACCTGACGGTCGCCGTTTTATTTGTATACCTGAACACATGCTTTGACTATGTTTTGACCTGCAATTCTGAAGGTACCTTACCTATATGAAATGAAAATCTTGGTTTTTACTTGCTTTTTACATATAACTGATCGTTATTTTTTACGTTTTTAGGGTATTTTTTTAACATTTCTTACAAATTTTATTTCCAATATGAACTATATTGGGGTTAACTTTCTGGAATTATGAAGGATTACGGTTTAGGCCGTCCATCCAGTTCTCTACCAGAATTTGAGCCTCACAGACTATTTTTTGATACCGGCTAAATATGAAAATAACATTATTATAGTAATTTCACCAAATATTAAAGCTTTTAAACTGGAACACCATGAAGAAGCAATACGCGCTTTACTGCTTGGTGGCAGAAACAGGTAGTTGGTAATACTTCCTCGAACCATCCCATTACAAAAGCTCTGAAACTACCACAATAAAGAAAGTATTTGCAGAAGCGTTCCCAAAGAACTGGAGTTTGATGTCTCTCCGTTTATGTATTCTGAAACGTTCCCGCACGTTTCATAATAATAACAATCGTTTCTGCTAATTTGTCGCATGTGCGTGCATGAGTACCGACCGACTGGCGAGGCTGAGGCCGACCGTTGCAAGTTTCCGGTGCATGTGCAAGACAATGCTGAATGGACCCATTAATAGCATAAATGAATGAGTGCGTAAAGACACATGTGCCAACCCGCTACCCCCACGGCACCCGGCCACATGGCGCACTCATACATTGTCTTATGCAAAAGGACGGTTTTACGTTCATTCACCAACTTCTTCTTGGCTTCAGAGAATTATCGTTCAATGTGCCGAAACATTTCGCAGAATCCAATGGCTTAGCTTTTTCGGAAGTGCCACATTATAAACAAACTTAGCGTGTTTTATTGAATGAATAGATCGATGATCGATGTGTTATCAATATAAACATAACACTTAGTTTTTAATATTCTGTGGTCTGATAAGGAGCATGTTCTTCACACAAAGAACTCTACTGTTCTAAGAGTAGTAGAGTTCTTTGCGATAGAACTCGTCCGAGGAAGTACAACCACCATACCTATTTCTGCCGCAAAGCAGTAATGCTCGCATTGCTGTGTTCCGGTGTGAAGGGTATGGTTTCCGGTGAAATTAAGGTGGCAACCCGCGAGTGATACCTCTGGTATTGCAAGCGTCCATAGGCTGCGGTAACCGCTTACCATCTTGTGGGCCGTACGCTTGGTTGCCACTTCCTGTATGTAAAAAAAAAAATGTTCAAAAGATTAAAAGACAAGTAAGGTCTGATTAGAACGCATATTTGTGAAATCGTCTATCAAGTTGTCCTAGTCCGGCTAGCATGAGCACTGTAGACAGTTTATCTACGCAAATCCGAAAAAAAATACATGTATTTTTTTTCGGATGTAAAAAAAAAACTATGAACATTTATGTTTATGTTCATAGTTTTTTTTAAGGAAACCGATAGTGTTAGTTGAACTGCTACAGTACGTACACTATCAGTAGTGTAGGAGTAGAATTAAATTTCAAGAAAATGTTAAGAAACTGCATATTTCCTATACCGAGACGGCGGACTGCTTATTTTAAAATATTATATACAATAAATACACCACCACTCCACCGCCTTTATCATTCATCAGCTCTTTCACACTGACCACATACAGCAGGAACAAAACCCTTTCACAAAAGCTTAAGAACAGAGTACGTGGAGCAAAGCGTCATATCGGGATTATGGTATTGTGATTCAAGTGATAGTATCGCTTCCTGCGCTTTTCACTTTTAGCTTGCACAGTGCACAATAAGTACGGGATCAGTAGTGTACCTGATCAGCAACACAAAAGACAGGTATCCAAAGGTTTTGACAATTTGTCTGCTCGGTTACGAGACAGTTATTTTGTTATTGTCCTGACACGCTGGCGCCAGATATTCTTACTCTATTGTGAGCTGTCTATTACCTATTATTGGAAACCAACTATTGATATTTGTCGATACTTCCCGGGAGGTATCTGTGAAAAAAGAGACCCAGGGATTCCCCTGACAAAGACTTAGACAGTGGCTATACAATAGGATTGGGATCGCTATTAGTGTTTATTTTAAGTATTCTATAGAAATGGAGTTGAAATATCTCAGGAAGTCATTTATTAAGATCCACCGAGGAATAACAATTGACATGCAGACTGTTTATTAAAAGCTCTAGTATAATTTGAACATCAACAGTATAAAAGTATGAGCATATTACAATTTACACAAAATATTTTATTTCGAAATGAATTTTATCACGATTTCATTGGCCGGATACGAATGTTATCAACGTATTCCCAGCTGTTATCAATACAATATAGACCTAAGTGTATAAATATGCCATTACTCAGAATTACTTGGTGTCGAGCGAGACATCCTGTTGTAGAAAGGTCACGAATACTTATTTGTGTGGCATTGTTTATTGCGAGATCAGTTTTACGAGTTGGTCTTAATAATCAGTTCTCACAGGGTTTATAAATTCGCACTAGTCATCGCATGCGTGCGAGCCCGCATGATGTACGAGATGTCTTAATTGGATCGTAAATAAACTAAACTAAATGTAACGTTGGGTGGCGATACTTTTACGCCGGCAAATAGAGGTCACGTGCCGTAGATTCGCCGCAATTGCTTCATCACAGTACCCCATAATCAGCGAAATGGAATGTGGAAACGATGTGATTACTAGGTGACAGATGGGAATAATCCATTATTATGTTACATAAAGTAACACGAAACTAGTTTATTAGGAGACAGTTTAAATATAAACAAATAGTTAATGCGATTAGGCCATCAGAGTATACTATTTACCTATTTTGTTCTGTGCCATCAGAGTTATAACAAAGGGGCGCTTGTAAAACAATAACTTTGAAGCATAAATTAATGTGAGTTCATCATTGGATGCATTTTTCTTGAAGGTACCTACCGTTAGTCCATTTAACCTATAATTTTGTGCAATTTAATCGGCTTGTCGATGTCGTGGGAACACTCACGGGTTATTGACAATGATAAATAAAATATATTATGACATGCTGAAGGTCTTATAAAAAGCAGTAGACTACTACAATGATATGCGTAAGCCGTATCATCAAATACATAGTAAATTGTTAACAAATAATGTTTCACATCACCTAGTTCCCATGGAGTAGCGTTTCGTTTCCCATGGAGCTATCATGCGTTCGCGTCCGTCATGTCTCCCGTAGCAGACCGCGGTGATTCCAGATAAATGATGACTCTTTGTATAACCTGCGTGCAACATGCCATTACATGGTGTTGGCTGTGCTGTTGAACTTATGGCAATGATGTAGGTATGTACTCGTAACATAGTCATTTATGCCAAGGATAACACTAAGTTACCTACATATTAGTATGCAATGCTGCTTAACGAACGGTTATCTTCGTTCGTCCAAGTAATTGATCAGATAAACTATCTATACATACAATGATGGTTTGAACCGAAAACTGAATGATGTTGCACCTGAATGCACGCACACGCGACGTGGTAAACGTTCGAAACTACATTCCCAACCGGTGTGCGGCGATGTTTATTTGTGTTATTTTTACGCGCCACGCAGCAATGTTTGCATAGTCTGTTGGAATTTAATGAATGTAACAACATAACTTGTGGAGCGTTACGTAGTCTATTTTTTTCTAACCCTGGAAACTCTTCCAGCTGTTGAAATCAGAGGTATTATTTACATTATCAACGGCTCTTATCAAAGATAAGAAGCACATTCGTTTCTAAACTTGTAATTAATTTCATTTCACTTACAAAGCTCCCGGCTTTAAACAAATTTATTTACATTGCCCATACGGAATCCATAAACATTAACATCCTTTTTATTTTTTAGATAAAAAGTAAAAGTCGTCTCTGCGGGGGTCTCACATAAAGATCGCTTGTAGTTAACATCTATTACTCGGTATACTAACTTATCTACAACCGCCTTTGCCTTAGTTTAAGCTATATTTAGTAACAATTTCATGTTTATAATACGTTGCTGAATATATTTTGAGATTAAGCAGTCTGTGGTAGACGTTTTCTAAGTTTTTTCTAAAGTTTTGTGATAAATTGTAGGTTGGTGTGGTACTAAAGAAACCACCCTGCATGCCACTGGATAATTGAGCGTGGGAGCGTCATGGTGGCATTCACTAATGGACGGGCCAAATCACCTTATTACTTTTGTATTATTGTCCACATTTTTTGCGCAACTATAAAATTGCTGCGTTGCGAAAGGAAAGGAGAGGCGTTTAATGTACGACGAGTACGGGGACTATTATTGCATTTTAGGGTGAAAGGCAAGTACAATTTATGATCGTTTAAGTACCAGAAAAAAATCTTAACTCATCACAAGCCGAGTACATTTTTCCATGGTTAACCAAATTAAAAAGAATCAAATTAGTTTTTCTAGTTTTCTGCACTACACGAGCCAAGATACAACTTAGTACATCACGCAGGATCTTCCGCACCGAGGAGACCGCTGGCTGTACTTATGGAATATTGTCATAAAGTATAGTAGAACGCGAACCCTAGACCCTTATTAATCTAGCACTAGCAATATGCATAATACTAATGTCTGATGGAGTTGTTAGGGCGGCGCGGCTAGACGGCCCAGGCGGAGGGCGCCCTGGGCGCCGCGCGCCGCCGGCATGCGGCAGGGCAAGGCTGCTGCAGGAATGCGAGTTCGCCAACTATCACACGCCCAACATGAGTTTGTATCTTTTTAAAAGGACACGATTCTCGGAAGCGTATCTCGAGCGGTCGGCTGGCGCTGAGCGTCCATTGTGGTACGCGGCTAGTTTTGATCTTATTGTTAATGGAACGCCAAGTTTTTTCAATGCTGCTTGGAAAAAGGTATCATAGGGCCCCAGCGGAAACGTTACGGACCCTTGTGAAGTAAAATGGATATACGTTCTACGAAGGAGGTATTATTTTAATCGTAGGTCGGCTTTGTTGTTCAGGAATGTAGATGGCCTGTCATAATTTTAATGGGTAGTATCTCAAACGTCCTACAGACATGATAGTGGACACGTACTGAATATTCATTGGTATTATATTCGAGCAGAGTCGTCAGTAAAACTCATGGAGACCTGAATGACACAAGGTACTTAATAGGAATTACATAGTAAACCAATTACAACAATGTCCTCTTTCCGTGTAATCCATATTGTCTTCGGACCTCCGATTTTACGGTAGATTAATGAAAGCAAGCACACGAATCTTTACCACCTGGTTAAATTAAATAGGGGTGTATTCATAAGTGCTCGCCATGTAATATGGAAGGAATTTTCATCATGAATGGCTCTGAGGCCACACACGATGCTATATTGATTGTAATTATGCGGTCTCCACTAAATGTAACTTTAAGAAACAAGAAAACAACAAGAGGTATAGCTCGAGGCTACAAAAGAAAATTGCTGTGAGTATTGTGCACATATAACTAGTTTTTATAAGACACGGCCTTGGTATCAGTATCGCTCAGCTCGATGCACTTTATTTAATTGTCGAAACATTATTTCAATAAATCTATACTAAATCACTGATGACCTTGGAATTCGTCTCAATGCCAAACTAATACACGTAATGCAGAGTAAAACATTCTCAAGTAATAATTAGCAACGTAATACATCTCATTAAACCATACTCAAAGCTAACGACGAAACAGCACATACATTGAGATCATAATATAGGCTTTTTATCGCGCCCACAGGCATTCTATAGTTCCAATGCCGTTCTCAGGCAGCAGGAATAATGAGAGGTTGTTAAAATTATGAATGGAACATCTTCCGAGCCGTGCGTTTGTTGTGTGGGTGAGTAAACCTTTCATACACACGATACTTCACGCACACACTTGTAGTATTAGAATTTAAATCGACGTTACGTTTGAAAAGCATTGTGACCATGCCTAGTTTAGCTACTCGTATATGAAATATCTGATACTCACGCTGGAATTTACTGGCTTTCATTATATTTTAAAATGATTTATTTTACGCGAGTTTCTTGAGGCAGCATTGAAGTGCAGCTTAATATGTACTCGTACCTTACCTATGAACTCTTCTTCAGTAATTTGCTTCAAAGTTATTGAAAGCTCCAGTGGATAACTTTTGAACTATCACAAAATTGGATAAGAAAAGAAAAAAAATATTTTATTAACATCTAAAAATAACAAAAAAGTAGTGATTGAGGCGGCAGAAATGGGTATTATTAAGAGAGACAGGCATCATCGTGGTGAGGTTTTGATGTGTGGCAGTTTAACAACAGAAAACGTTTGCTTGTGTGTGTTTATAATGAAGGAATTTTAAGGTCCAATTACTAGTGAGCTGCCAACCATTAACAACTTTATTTATAGTGAGATGAATAACTTGCGGCTTTTTAATCAATCATGAGGGTTACCATACGACATCCGGTGGACAACACAATTGATCAATAAGTGGTGACAATTTTGAAAATGACGATCGATTATCTAATATTTTAGTTTATTGGTGGATCTGTCCATTGTTACCCCTCTATTTTTCCGTTTACTGAATTATTTACTACATATCATACCTAATTCTTAATTATTTAGCGTGACAGAGTTGAGGTATGGTCTCGAAAGAGTGACATAAGTAAACTGGTGAAACCAGTTTTGCGTATGATTTAAGTGGATGCCACGGAAGCTTCTTTCATGAGCATGTTTTTTTATTCTATTACCTTTATGCCATTCTAAAAGTCAAATAATAATGACTTTTTAGCTATTGTTCTAATTTTATCTCAAGATTAAAATGGTAAGAAACGAAAAGCCTAACTAAATCTCACCAAAAAAATGTCATTAGGGTTTGTGCAGCCCGCAGATTAGTTTAGTCGAGAGCATGTTTCGAGAAATTTTGGTATGCTCGCCGATAGATTAGCAAAATCCGCCCATTACACTGAGTTGAGTGCGCAAAAGCGAGCGAGCAACGTCGCCGGCGCCGCTGGCTGCCAGTTAGGCGCCCGAGCCGCACCGCACGCACTTGGCCAAAACACCCTACTCCTGAGATATGTAACATAATATTTCCCAAGCAGCCTTTTATTTATTAGTCGGGTAAGACAAGCCCGGCGCGGCGCCGCGACAACTCTACTTCCCAGAACTGAGCATCGACGTGGCGGCCCAAAGCCGTTACCTTTAAGAAAAAACAATATTTATGTCGATAAAAAAAATCGGGATACGAACCGTATTTATCTGAACGCAGCACCAGCTATGCTCTTTTTGTTCAGACCCTATTTGCAGGAATCCGCAGGTACCGCCTAGAGTGTGGAAAACTATTCATTTGTTAATTTGACGGTATGTGGGCGTGACTCGTGCCTGTTAGCAAATTATTATTTTGATGTAACATGTAATAATATAGTGTTTATGTCTCGTTAAAATACATAATGACACAGATCTATTTATTTTACTAAGATCAAGGTCGCATCAAAAGCACTTCGCACGAAGACTTAAGGTCAGTATGAGAACAGCGTAGCTGTCAATTTACGGATAAAAAAAGGATAAGAATACAATAAAGTCTATAACAGAAACTTAGCCCTATTAATGACGTAAATTTTTGGGGTCAATAATTGAATAAAGAAGGAGTGCCTTCTTAATTTCTAACTCCCACAAATATTTCAAAACCAAAATCAGCCAAACCGGTCCAGCCGTTCTCGATTTTCAGCGAGACTAACGCACAGCAATTCATTTTTATATTTATGAAGATTATAATATTTATGAATTTACGACACGACGCCTATAAAAATATACAATTAAATAAAATCAGATAAATAAATACTCTAATGGATTTCTATTATTGTCTGCACGACAACTGAAATAACTGCAAAGCTTAATTACTTACTTCAAACGGTACAAGTGACACTATAAAAGTGCTAAAAATAAAAAATACAATAAAAGCCAAGGCGGGGCGTCATAACAAAAACTATATGCGGATCCGCTGACAATCGACTTACGATTAAACATCTTGAGCCAGCTATCCACAAAAGCGTAGATAATAGATTACCTGGCTATAACCACAGAGAACACGTCATCCAAACGCGGTTCGATTTGACTCTAGTTACTCAGATTATCGAGCATGTTGAGGTGGTAAGTTGAAATCTTAGGTAATTAATGTACCGGCGGAGCTCGATACGCTTGATACACGAATAATCTACCAATTAAGCCGACTAACAAAAACCCAATAAACTTTAAAGTGATTTTTACCTAGAATATGTTTAATTTAGACAACTAAGCGCCTCTCAACTTTGATGGATACAGGCCTTAATGTTCTACCTACCGTATAAATTGGTTAATAGGCTTAGCCAGGCGTAAAGCGTCCAAATTCCACCGATCCGCACCCTTTGTTGTCCGCAGCCTCCCATTTATTACGGTGTCAAGTGCGTTCACACGCCGTGTTTACGTGGCGCTTTCTTATTCACCTCCAATGATCTACCCTTATAATACAGGTCGATCATAGATTTTTTTAATGAAATGCTTACAGAGAGATAGGCGGAGGGTAGCAACTTGTTTTATACTATGATAAACTCGTAGTATTAGGAAAGCATAGGAAAAAGGTTATAGTTTTCAATTGTCAGTATAATTTAGCATAAGATTATAATATCCCAAAAAATATTATTGCCTCAAGCGGGATTTGAACCCGCAACCACCGCTTGATACGCGGGCGCTCTACCAATTGAGCTATCGAGACATATATTTTTGGGATATTATAATCTTTAATATTCCCCTAGTGTGATGGTTAACACTATAAAAACAAAAATAACCAATAATTTTGCATGTAAAAAAAACAAGTTAATTTTAGAAAATCATTATAATTAATTGTCTGCATGTAAAAATACGAATTTGTATAATAAGTACAGCCCACAATAAACTTTAAAAAGAATAGATCTTTACAGAAAAACCTTATATTGACTTCTACACTTTCGATAAATATTAAAAAGACCTATGAACTAAGCTTTTTGATTATTTGAGAAAATAATGATTATGGTTGTTAAAAATAGTAACTGAATGCAGCATAGTTTTTCGCAGGTATGTTTAATAACTTCGTAAGTGACCAACTCTGGTGGCGGACGAAGCCGAATGAAGGTTTCCGTCATGGAATAGGAATAATACACACTCAACGAAATACGAGCAAACAGCAAAGTGTACTACTAACGCCATCTGTCTTCTTTTATTAAGTATGAGCTGACTCGCGTTTCTATGTTATCCCACAGGAACAGTACATTTTCCCGGGATTAACAGTAGCCTATGTGTTATTCCAGGACTTAAGCTATCTACATACCAAAGGAGAGTGCCCGAAAGTGGTCTATGAACCAATAGCGATACTGTTGTGGTATTTCGGTAGGGGTACTTCTACTATACCTTTGTGCAAAGTGCTATCAAAATCTGACCTGGCAGTTTTGTATAATATAATATTTTAGAATACATATTTTTATGCTAAATTTCATTTTGTTTCAACTGGTATTTCTGACTGAATACTACCTAGGTATAGGTCTCACAACGGATCTCGGCCGTAGTGAAATTAGCCGTTTCGATGCGCAATGGAGCTTTTTCAAACTAAATTGTCTTTGCGCAACACAAACGGCTAACTTCACGGAAGCCTAGATCACGGATCTCGGCCGTAGTGAAATTAGCCGTTTCGATGCGCAATGGAGCTTTTTCAAACTAAATTGTCTTTGCGCAACACAAACGGCTAACTTCACGTGAGCCTAGATCCGCTGTGCGAACTATACTTAAATAATGTGTTTCTTTTCTTTTTGCACAAGAAGTTTGTATCGAGTATTTTTGCGCAAGGAGGTTGTATAGCATGGAGATAATGAATACATTATTATTGGTGTGTTCTAAATTCAAACACAATAATGGTGATTTAAAAATGCTTTTTGTTTACTGTTTTCCGTTCATAGAATTTGGCTTATTATTTAAATACGGCTCCTGATATCCAGAACTTTTGAATTTTGCTTTGTGATTTAGACAGTTGTTGTGTTGAAATAATGTATCGACCCAGAGGTGGTGTCATTTATTTAATCTGCAACTGTTTTGTGCTAAGAGTTCGCCAAAGAAGATTAATAACAAGTCATTTGTTTGAACAAAATGTGGAATTGGCTAACCGTATACGAATAAATGTCGCTCCTTAAGAGGTTAGTATATTTTTATTTGTATTTGCATTATATGTATTAGCATTGCCATTCAACGTAGCAATGCAGCCAGCATGTTGGGAACGCTGCCGTGGTAGTGATTTGGATCAGTTTACCGATCAGACCGACAGATCGGTATTTAGATGGCTCAAGTGTTTCATATGTATTTTGTATATTTTGTAATATAATGTAATTATGTACATATTTTATTTAGTTAATAAATGAAATAGATATTAATATTACAAGTAAAGTTCTTTCTTAATTTAAGTATTTTGTTTTAAAACCTTCTCACAAAAATACTATTAAAACCGAAAAAAACTAAAAAATACTTTTTATTATACCACTAAAATGGCTACTGGGCGTGCGGCCCACTTGATGATAAGCGGTTACCGTAGCCTATATACGCTTGCCACACCAGAGATATCACTTGCGTGTTGCCACTCTAAGTCGTAGACCTAAAGTCTAATGTGCCTGTAATTTCACCGGAAACCATACCCTTCGAACCGGAATACAGCAATCCGAGCATTACTGCTTGGCGGCAGAAACAGGTAGTAGTAATAGTTAAAAAACTGTTTAGGTGGCAAGTGGCCCAGCAGGAAAACACATTGAAAAAGTGTTATACTTGTTCAAAATGTTTTAAAATTAGAAAATGCAATAAGAAATGTAATTCTGAAGTATTTTTTTTCTCAAAACTGCCGGGTTCGATTTTGATGCCCCTTTGCACAAGGATGTAGCTGAGGTATACCCACATAAATACCACTTCAGTATCGCTATACAAAAAAAAAACACACACACACATACACACACACTTTTGCATTTATAATATTAGTAGGATGCTGTGATTCCTCTTATTTTATGAAAACCCGTAATCGTACTTGTTTAGTTGTTTTATGGATATTTGAGATAAATATTAGGTTGGGGAAAAAGTCTTTTCGCATTATAGTATGTATGACTTGTAATAAAATCTCTTTGGCTATACTATTTGTATCTGGCTGGTTATCATTAAAAGTTTAAATTTTAAAGAACATAATTCCAAATTCAAATTAGGAAAATGTGTAATTTTTATTTGTTTTTCGTACTGTCAAGATGAGTGAATCTAATGAAGAAATTCGATACATTTCAAAATTTTACTACAAAATAGGTAAAAATGCAACGCAAGCCGCGAAAAAAAAATTGCTATGTTTATGGACCTAATGAGTTAGTTAGTTAGTTAGTCTGTTAGAGTAGCACAAATTTGGTTTAAGCATTTTCAATCCGGAAATTTTGATGTCAAAGATGCACGTCGCTCTGGTCGCCCTATTACGGATAAAATGGATGCCATTTTTGAAAAAGTGGAGCAAGATCGGCATATCAGTAGTTACGTCGTAGCTGAAGAACTGAGAATTGACCACAAAACAGTTTTGGCACATTTGAAAAAAAAACTGGGTACACAAAACAAAAAAGCTCGAATTTAGGTACCTCACGAGCTCACTGAAAGAAACCTAATGAACCGTGTACTCATTTGTGATTCTTTATTACGACGTAATGAAACCGAACCATTTTTGAAGAAGCTGATATATGGTGATGAAAAGTGGATCACGTACGACAAGAACGTGCGAAAAAGGTCTTGGTGAAAGGTCGGTCAGGCTTCACAGACTGTGGCGAAACCCGGGTTAACACAACAAGGTGATGCTGTGTGTGTGGTGGGATTGGAAGGGCATTATTCATTATGAGCTATTACCACCAGGCAGGACCATCGATTCTGAACTCTACTGCGAACAACTGATGAGATTAAAGCAAGAAGTTGTGAGAAAGCGGCCGGAATTAATCAACAGAAGGGGTGTGGTTTTTTATTATGATAACGCTAGACATCTTTAGTCACTCAGCAAAAATTAAGAGAGTTTGGCTGGGCTGGGAGGTGTTAATGCATCCGCCGTATAGTCCTGACCTTGCACCTTCAGATTTCCACCTGTTTCGGTCTCATCAGAATTCTTTAGGCAGTGTCAGGTTAACATCACGAGAGGACGCCAAAACCACTTGTCGCGGTATTTTGATCAGAAGCCCCAAAATTTCTATAGATCATGTCCCTACCTACAAGATGGGAAAAAGTTATCGAACAAAATGGTACCTACATACTTTAGTTAAATGTAAATAAACTATACTAAAAATTTTTTGAATTTTCTTAAAAAATGCGAAGAAACTTTTTCCCCAACCAACAAATATTAGGTACCTACTAGGGATAGAACAGATATAGGTAGACCTTTATGTGCATTTTAAGGATGTTGGGTTTGAAGTTTGTTTGTCTGACTTGATGAGTTGGGAACTAAGGAACAAGCTTTACCTTGTTAATATAGTACCTGTTTCATAGCGTCTAATCTTGAACCTGAATTTTGAACCAGTTCCCGAACCAACTGGGCTAAATTTGGCATAAATTATGTATCTTTGGTGACAATGCAATAATATATGTTGACAAGTTGATCTGATGATGGAGTCTAGGAGTTGTTTAATAGCACTCGTCAGTATTCTGTATTAACCGGCATAGTCCGATTAACCGATTCGTTGCTGATGGCACGACAGGCGTGTCATCAATGGTTTTAACTAGTGGCTTATGACACGATAGGCGTGTCATTTTTTCCTCGATTGTAACACCCTCAGATTAAGTTTTAGAAAAGTCTGCCCAGAACGAAACTATACAGATTTTCCACGTAGATTACGCCTGTTGTCTTAGCCTCTCAATATTGCGTGAATTCAACAGTTCCAGGGATTGACAACCTTTTTAAATTGCGTTCTTATGACACGATAGGCGTGTCAATACTGAATACTTTAGCCACCTCTCAAGGGGCGGACCTCGCGGCGCTTAAAGCGCTGGTGTGGCAGACCTCTGCAGTGAGCGTACGCTGAGCGTCCCAAAGTGGGACGCGCGACACGCGCGCGACATATTCGCAATTATCTCGTTAGAATACCTATTGACACCTTTATATATTTAGATTCTCCATGAAATTGTCTAGGGATTAGTAGATAAACATTCCGAAGTTAGGCTATGATAATTACACAAGGTTCGTGATAAGTACGAGAAAAAGTAAATTCCGAGGAGGGTTGTAAAATATGATGTATTTTGAAAAACCAACAATTTTTATGTACGGCAAGTCTTTTATTTTATACTTGGAATGTTTATCCGTACAATCAAAGTAAAAAACAATACATTTTTATGAAGATTATTCTGACAAAAATATTTTTCTCAGAACTATAAATAGCATTCATGTATGTGTGTTGTACTTGGATAAGCAATTATAAACCTTACTTCAATATGCATACGGATAATATTTCTTAATCTTCAATTTCTGTGCATGTACCACTGTTCTTAAATTTCTTTTGAGGCTTGTCATTTCCAACATCTGAGTATGATTGTGAGTTTTGTTCAAATATATAATTCAAAGTTTCTTCTTCATTTTCACATTGAGTTTCATCATTATCATAGTTTTCTGTTTCAGGAATGTATTTGCGTTTTCGATTTATTTCTTCTTCATTTTCACATTGAGTTTCATCATTATCATAGTTTTCTGTTTCAGGAATGTATTTGCGTTTTCGATTTAAATCTAGAAAAAGTAGGTCAATTTGACAAAATAATCCGAACATTTCGTCGTTGTACTACTGCAACAAGTCACTAAGTGACATTTTTAGTAAAAGTTAGATAAAATATCAAAAAAGGTTTGAAACATCTGAAAAAGTAAAGTCACTTACCTTCCATTTCAGGAAAAACACTTAGTTAACCTCTTCAAAACCAATGTAATTAACGTATCGTGCCGTACACTCCCGTGGTTTGATTCCAACTAAACTTGAAACAAGTCTTGACCAGTAAAAAAGCAAAAAAAGCATGTAGTTTTATACACATGGCTGATGGCACGCTAAGCGTGCCATGGACTTCTATGGCGCTTGACACGCCAGTCGTGTCATAGAAAATTTGTTCACAGCCCTGGTGAAAAGTTTTTCAAAATGGGTGCAGCAACGAATCGGTTAAGTTAATACCTGTTAGTTCTGATGACAATACCATAGTGACAGCGGCAGCGCGCTGATCTCCTCCTGACGTCATCATCAGATCAGTTAACACTTAACTCTTCAGAAAATAACGGACATTTAACCTTTGGGCTGATTTTTATCTTGATGGTCCTACTGCTAATTTAGTAAAAGCTGATTTTATGATTCATTTTGATTTATTGAACAAAATTGGTCGTCATGGCGCTCTTTGGGGGGAGGCCTATGTTCAGCAGTGGAGTTCTATCGGCTGATATGACACTTTTGTTTTTTACTTCAGACAGTGTTTGTAGTTTAGAGAACTGTATTTTACCTTAAATTTACTTTTTTTAAATATACAACAGCATTTGGGAAACCGAAAGTGCATTTTACTTTGACGACCGATGTGGCGCAGCGGGCGCAGGTCCGCGGAGGTTGCGGGTTCGATTCCCGCCTCGGGTCAAATGTTTGGATGATCTACAAATATTTTGTCCTGGGTGTTCTGGGTATTTTCTATATATAATAACAGCAGCTTACCTTGGGGCTAGATGATGCTGTGTGGAATGTCCAGCATTTTTATTTTTTTATTTTTAAATTTTACTTTGTAATAAATATGATACACAACATATTGTAATAAATATATAATAAAAACCCAATTACATGCTAATATAAATTGCTATCATATCTACCAATTACCATTATACAAGTGCCGATTTAATGAGAATCACTGTCACTGCCTGAATAGCTAGCTAATAGTGTTAAGCCTGTTGCTTTGGTAACACAGCCACTTGTGCTAGAGTCTTGAGTCTTAAGCACTACCCCAATACTTTGAGAGGACAGCTTATTTGCAGCACTACTGCTCTGAGTTTGAGGCTTGTCCCCAATTTCAATACTTTGAGATGATTGAGGTCTCACAACTGCACTACTTTGAAGAGGCTTACTTGGTATGTCCTTTGTATCTGCTTTCTTGCTTCTCACAAGGTTTGACAATGCATTCTTCTTAGACAGAAGCCCAATGCTTTTGTTCCATGATTCATCTCTCTTGACCTTTGGCGTTATTACTTCAATTTTAGAAGTTTTAGCTAGAGGCTCTCCATCATCAGGTATGTCTTCAATGATTTCTTCTTCAATCACTTTTTTTGATGTACTTCCAAACTTTACTGATCTGTGAACAGAGAAGAGGAAATGTAAGAAGTTATTTAATTTTGTTAATGTAGTAATGTATGTATAACTTTCCATGTATTGAAAAAAACATGATTAATTAAGTATGTATTTATACTCCAGAATAGGTCAGTCTCAACAGTGAGATAAAATGCTGTCCTGATGAATTCAGTTTTCGGTTCAATTTGTTTAATATAACTTACTTAATAAAATCATCATCCTCTTTCTCTTCCCTGGCTTTCCGTTCCTCTGTGGACTCTGGCTGGTACTGCTTGAGCATGGACTCATAGTCAATGGTGCGCTGGCGTCGATTCAGCTCTTTGAGCTCCTCCAAGCTCTCAAGGAGCTCTATTTCTTGTCTTGACTGCTCTGTTCTGTACTCTGAAATTCAAAATTGGGGTTTTCTTAAAGGCAATAAAAATAATAATGAGTGTGTGTTTTATAATGATGCCAGATTGTGTTGTTTAATAACCTTATTAATGATGCTGTTATATTTTCAACCAAAAAAACTGGACAGGAGAGCTACCTTTTAAGTATACTAACGATTTATTTCTTTCTTTCATAAAGTATTGTAATTTTTGGGTATGATAAAATAACTTTCATTTTATAGTTACTAAACTATAAAGATGTTTATTAATCTAATCAAATAGGCTCAGAGCAAGTTAAACTATTTTGATGTAAAAAAAAAACCTGTAAAACCTAATAATCACCTAATAACTTCATAGGATTATTAGCTTCTTCTTCTTTCTGTTCTTCTTCTTCTCTTTTTGCTTGTTCCTCTGCAAGTTTTAATGCCATAAAGTTCCGCGTCGCTCCGGCTTCTATTTCATAGTCAGTGTTCTTGGGATCTGTCTTGAAAGATATCTCTTGAAGACACCGTGTGCACTGAAATTAGACCAAGTTAATTAATAGATTTAAAATTCGCATAATAATTATTTCTTTATCTCTTTCAAGGTGTAAAAGACTACTACCGAAAAATGGGGAGGTGCAATTAGACCATGATTCTGAAAATATTTAGCAAAAACAAGCGCTAAAAATTATCTTGCTTTACACCTACATCCTTTTCCCTTTTTTTCTAATAACATTACATACACAGAACAACATATATAGAGCACATCTATCTAATTATCTTATCAATATCTTTCTGTTTTTGGTTTTTATTTTAAACCAAATTAAATTAAAAAATAAAAATATACTAGAATCATGTTTTCTCCTGTCATATTTTTTTTTTGGACAACTGTTTTTTTTTGATGGGGTGCTGTACCACCCTCTTCTTTTGTTTTCAGTAGTCGTATTTTTACACCCTGTATATATTTTATCTTTAATCAAGAGCTAAGAAATTACACAAATGATTTAAATGATAACTATCCTAAATTTATTGGGGGTTCTGTTGGTTAATGACATTAGTTCCATTTATGCAACTGTAAAATGTGTTTTTTTTTACAATAAGTAATTGAAATTAAATATAGTTCGCTCGTCATCGTTAAATATAGATCTTGGTTGTAGTGAAGTTAGCCAATTCGATGCGCAATGAAGCTTATTCGAACTAAATTGTCTTTGCGCATCACAAACGGCTAACTTCACGGAAGCCTAGATCCGCCATGCGAACTATACATAGGTATGGTGTGACTTGGCACCGAGTATTATGTTATTTGCGGCACCGATGATGTAAAAATGATTGATAATACTCTTGGACTTGTAACTTACTTACTCTTTTTGTAGTACTTACTTTTATGTAGAACCTGTAGATCCTTATGCCAAGATAATCTTGGTTTTCAACATCTTCTTTCCTAGCGTTGAATTTTTTACCTTTGTAAATGTACTCTCCACAAGTCGCACATCGCATGTTGAAAGGGGCCATGAGTCGAACGGTGTATTGACGGTTTTTGGCCAATTTCATGCGAGGGATTTTCGATGGATCGAAGTCCGGGGGATAGTATTTCTAAAATCATAATGCATTGAGTTTTTAGGTTACAATATTGTGTAATTAAAATAAACTTATATGTAAGTTTTAGAAAGGGTTTACTTACGTTCAATACTTTTCTCTCAGACATTTTGGATCGTTTGTTGTCGAAATTTTATAAAATGATTTAGGTTATTAGCCAAAAATACATCGATTCTCTTTAACAAAACTGACAACAAACAAAAAACATATTTTACTCTTTGCAAAAAACCGTTTTTTTTTTAATTAGTTGGCTTCTCTGAGAGAAGTTCTCTCTTCTCTCTTTGGCAGAGTTGGCAAGTCAGTCAGTGGATCATCGTCATATTTGACTGTTATCTGCCACTGTCATGTCACATCATAAGGCATGTCATACCTATCATACTTCTTCTTCTTCTTTTAATTTGTGGCGTGTTTACCCCAAATGTATACCTATCATAATCTGCTGTCCGAGCTTATGTCTTAGGCCCCGGCCGGCCGGCGCAAGTCGAAGGAATTTTTTGCACGACCAAGGAATTTTTATGCTACAGTGAACCATGTTTATGTATTATTACCATGGTTCGTCTCGTTCGTCTCTAGATGGATCAATTTGGTTGCTTAAAAGCACAGAACAGAACCGTAAGGAAGGCTAATTCGACATTTAATGTTCAAAGCATTTTGAACCTTAGCAAGACCGCATTCTTTGGAATTCATTCTTCTTCTCGTGGAATCTACGTTTATGGAAAAACGGTCTAGCTAGACAGAGACTTATACTTTTTCCCTTTCACACAACAAGCCTTAACACACACAGAGAGCGGGAGGGGGGGCCCGCGGTGGATTCGCCGCGGGTGTTTTTTGTTATATAATTAGTTAGGTAGCTATTTATTCATGTAAACTTAGAATTAACATTACAGATTTCCAAATCTATATAAATAGCTATATAAATATTTACAGTTTTAATAAAATGTCCTTAAAATAAAAAATAAAATGAAAAAACTATTTCTAATAAAATAAAATAATAAGTAATAGAACCAACGAAATAAAATATAAAATTAAAACAACATACTTTTAGACAATAAGATAACAATAATAAAATGTCCTCACTGCACATACTTTTTGGAGAAATCGTTACAGTTTTAGGTAGATATGTAGTTAAGGTACTTATAGTTCGCACAGCGGATCTAGGCTTCCGTGAAGTTAGCCGTTTGTGATGCGCAAAGACAATTTAGTTTGAAAAAGCTCCATTGCGCATTGAAACGGCTAATTTCACGACGTCCGAGATCCGCCGTGAGAACTATACCTATAGTCAGAATACACAGTCCATTCAGAATCGTAGCTTATTTGACTAAAAAAAGTAATGAGCAGACCACAGACTACTAGGATGCTAACGCATGAGCAGACTAACCTATTAGAATTATTTTTAGTGCAATGAATGGTCTGATTCCATAAATTGTCCTGAATTGTTCCTAAATTATGGTCGCGCTTTAAAAAAGAGTATTTATTCTCAAGGCGCGGTTTTTGTATCAGTGAGCTTTCCAAGTAGGGTAGTAACTATAAAAATTTCTTGTGCACGACACAAGCAGTGATACCAGTATCAACTAATGGATTGACCTATCCGACATATTTGGTTATTCTGAGATTCGGATTTAATATTTTCATATTTTTTTAAAACTTTTTTGTTTCACCTCAAAACACGCAATAGCTTAGTAGGTAGGTAGGTAGGTATCTTGTGATAAGGGACAGATGACACACACAACTTTGTAATCCGTAGGTTTATTCACAAATTATCTGACACCACAGTTACATTACATTTCTGGAATAACCCACAATTTTCCGACTTCAACCGAAACGCCACAATTTTTGATTTCTTAGAAGAAAAGGAATTTCCTGTAACAAAAATTATCAGACTTACGACCTTTTTTGAGTTAGCCTGTCACCTGTAAATCGTGGATCCTTAATCTTATAAGCGTAGGTACCTATAAAATGAAGCCTGTCTCTATGTTTATGTACGCTTAAATATTTTAAACTACGCAACGGATTTGAATGCGGTTTTCAGCAGTTTATAGCACCCGTGCAAAGCGGGGGCGGCGCCGCTAGTTAGCTAGTTATTTACAAAATAACTTGTAATTTTTTTTGTGTGAGCACTGGTGGTCTTGTGGTAGTAAGCCCCCGCATTGCCGATCCTAACATCGTGAGATCGATCCCGGTCGTGCACTAATGGATTGTTCTAATCGAAATATTTATGTGCGCAATGCCAATACTCACAAACGGTGAAGGAAACCGGCATGTTCAAAATCAAAAAATCTAAAGACATGTGACGTATTGTGATGAAAATGACGCTTGAGGATAGGCCAGTGTAAGAATAGTAGAGTTCTTTATGATAGAGCTCGTCCGGGGAAGGACTACCACCATACCTATTTCTGCCGCCAAGCAGTAATGCTCGCATTGCTGTGTTCTGGTTCGTAGGGTATGGTTTCCGGTGAAATTACAGGCACATGAGACCATCTAACGTCTTAGGTGGTAACACGCAAGTAATATCTATGATGTTGCATGCGTACATAGGCTACGGTAACCGCTGACCATCAAGTGGGCCGTACGCTTGATTACCACTTTAGTAGTATATAAAAAAAAGGGTCCCAGCTATGGGAACATTAGAAGGCTGTCATGATGATAATTTTTTGTAAAGTTTTATTAGGTTACTTATTTCATACAGATCACGGTTAGGATCTACGCGCTAACTAGACTCCTAGCTAAGCGCTGGCTACGCTCTGACTACGCGAATGCTACGCTTTGCTACGCGCTGGTTACGCACTGGCTATGCGCCAATTATGCTACAGGCTGCGCCGCATGCGTAGCTGCAGCATAGTTGAAACGTACTCAGTTTCGCGACAGCTAAGCACAAGCTACGCGCCAGCTACGCGCCAGCTACGCACAAGCTACGTGCCAGCTACGCTCTATCTACGCGTTATCTTATGCTTGCTACAAACTCACCGTTCCCTACGGTTCCCTCCAGCTGCAAGCTCGTGCTCGAGCGCGGCTATCTTCTCCTCGTGCCTCGTCCGCTGCGCCTGCGCCCGCCTCTGCTGTTCTTCTAAAGCCAGCACAATCTTTTCTAGTCTGTGGATCTGCTGCTGCTTGTTTTCCAGCGTCGAAAACAGCTCCTGGATCTCATCGGCTTTAGCTGCTATTTGCTTGTTTACCTGGATAGACAGATTTGGATAAATAAGGAACACCGGGTAAGTGATACTTACCCAACAAAGTGTCGTAAAGTGGGCACTAGACTGTTGGTGAAACTCAATATTTAAGAAGGTACTAGGTTATGTAGCTAGGTATATAACATTAATCTTGCCCTACCGCTAAATGTAAATAAATAAAAATAAATGAAATCCCCCTCACTTCATCTACTATTTTCATTCGATGCTCGAGATCTTGCTGCAACACAGTCAACTCGCGACTCTGCTCAGTCTCCTTGTTTTTCAGCATGTTGATCAGTTCTTCTCGGACCTGGGTCACGCCAACAGTTTAAAACAAAGAAAAACAATAGTCTATCCATTCCATTTTACCAGAGGGTTATGAAAAATAATGCAAAACTTTAATTAGAACGAGCGACTCGTCATGACAGATGCGTGACCGTTATCTATAGTTATGCATTTCCCGGATATAACGAGCTAGTAACCTTTATGACTCTTGCCTGGGCACGTGATGTCTTGTCCTGTTGCTCGATCTGCTGCTCCTTCTGCATCAGTCTCTCTGACAACTCTTCATTACGGTGGTCTACTTCTAATAGGTTCATTTTCAAGTTCATTATCTGAAAGATATGCCTGAATACATTAACAAAACAAATAAGAGTTTTGAGCTTGTCTCTCTTTATGACAGCAGTTGATAATATTATTACCTCTTGTTGTAAGTCTTGATAACTGATACCGTTTGGAGTTTCCTGACAGTTAGCCACAGCACGATTGTGCGCTTGGAGGTTCCTTACGTATTGTTCGTATTGAATTACCTTTTGTTCACTGAAAATTTGAATCAGTAATTACTGGTGAAATGACTCATTTAGGGATATTTCACCTGTAATTAACGCGCCTTAGGGGTTATAATTAATTGAAAAACTAACTTCAGTTTAATATTTTTTGTTAAATCTCTTATTTGCATTTGCATCTTCCCTAATATTTCTTCCTTGCTGAGAAGTTCTGCAGCTAACTTTTGTTGCATCCCTATCTTGCTGTCCGGTTCCTGAAAAAAATTAACCCATACCTTGTAGATACTAATTATACTCCGCTAGTTTTTACTCTATAGCTAGTGAAGTGTCGTCCAGGTGGGTTCCACAGCAGTGCAAGATCTCTCGCAAGCAGTAGGTAATATAAAGCCACCATTACTGTGTTTGGGTTTGGTTAAATTTAATTTAAGTAAAGGCAAGTTAAATAACTGTGCAAATGAAACCCAACAACAAAGGCAAAAGACACTGTTTGGTTTGGCTGATATACAAAAACATTAAACAATACATTCATAAAATTAAATTTAAATTACTGGACTATTTACCTTCTGAAAAATCTATCAGGAATATAGGACTAAAATGAAAGGAAAGCGTGCTCACATCGACTGAAATTTTAACGAATACTCGCTTAGGTAAAACCGAATAAAAAAGTTACCGTTATTTTTGTGAGTGTCTCTAGGAATCTGATTTTCTCTCGCTTGCAAGCCGTTACTTCATCTTCAGTTAATCGAAAAGTATCTTTAGTTGCTTGCAATTCTGCCCACAAATCTATTTCTCTTTCAGTAGGCAAATCTGTAGAGAAAAATTGTTCAATTACAAACCATCGATCATCCTATTTTTTCACTTGGTCTTTTAAATAAGTTATCGAAGGTACCTGGATTCGGCCTGCTGTTCTCAAGTTCTGTGATTTTCGTTTTTAAATTTTCGATCATATTTCGACTTTCTAAAAGGGCAGCTTCAGCAGTTTCTTTTGATGCTTTTACTTGCTCTATAACTGTACGTTGTTCTTCAAAAGCTGTTTTAGTTGCTTTCAATTGGTTTGACAATTCTTGAATTGCAGCTTTATGTTCTGTTGTCAGTGTTTCTATATGTTCTTTCAATTCAATTATTCTAAAGAGAAAATTATACTTTTTTAGGTAACCTACAAAATATTATTTTTGGTCATGTAATAGTTTACTATGTATTTGCCGATATTTCAAACTAAGAAGTCAAGCAAAATACCTACTAGGTACGAGTAAAGAAATTGGTCAAACGATACTTTTTATAGACGGCCCCCCACTCAATGAACCGATAACATTAAGGCTCAAGATCGGTCGTCATTCTTTGGGGGAGGCCTATATCCAGCTAAGGACGTTTTTTGGCTGATAATGATGGAAAATTCAAGTTTAATAAATTAATAGTGCTTACTGAGACTGGAGCGAATCACGCTGCTGTTGTAAATGCCCGCTTGCGACTTCACCTGTTTTTAAAGATTCTTTCAGCTTTCTTGCCCGGGCTTCCAGCTGTACTTCTTTTTGGCGACTCTAAAAATATTATTGCAATTGACTAACAGCCGTTAAACAGTCATTTATTTACTGTATTTAATAAAATAGACTTAAGTAAGTCATCCATTAGATTATATTATAAAAGGCTTTTGTGACCGACTGACAGATCAACGCACAGCCTAAACACACGCACATGCCCTATTAGTGTTGGGGTGCACTAAGGAAGGAATTCCCGAATTTTAACTCATAAAGGACGCCGCGGGAAGATGAAGTTTGATTATAATAACTCAACGCAGACAAAGCCACGAGACGTTCTACTAGTATGTGTTTGCTCAGTACACCTATATTGGCAGGAAGAGATATTTTACCTGATCTTCCAAAGACTTCACAGTACTAGTTAGACTGGATATGGTAGCCTCGGCCTCTCGGAGCTGGCGATCCATCTTGGTCACCCGCGCCCGAGCTTGGCGTAGCTGAGATTCGGTGGTCGCCATCTTTTCCTTGTTGTTGTTACGCGTCGCCTTTTCTTGTTGCAATTCACGTTGTGATTCCTTATAATGTTCATAAATGTTTTTAATTAAATACTTTCATCGAATATGTCAAATGGGCGGCCACTCAAACGCGGAAGGCACCAGGCAAAGGCGTGGTTTGTCTATTTGTGCCAGTAAAGCCGCGGTTTTTCTGAGGCAAATTGATTCGCAAAAATACTGGGTTTACGAACTATTATTGTGGCTTGATAATTGTATGTAAGTTATAAGAGCCCATTCCTACTTCTAGCCAGTGCCGGATTAAGCCAGCGCGGGCCCGTAGTAAATGCCCGCGCTGGGCCCCTAGCCAAAGGCCAGTCAGCCTTTGAATCAGGGGTTTAATTGTCAATGTTCTGCCAGGACAGGCTCCAAAATACTAAATTTAAAACTTCTGGCATTGACGCTCTAAATAATTATGTAATTTTTTTATAAACTTTTGAACTTAATTTACTTTAATCGCACGCCATAGATATATCAACGGCGAGCGTAGCGAGCCGCTAAAAATTTTAGTTAAAAATCTAAAATTTTATGAGCATATCAACTCAACTTACGTTAGTAGTTTTCAATATAATAACGGCGAGCGTAGCGAGCCGCGACAAATTTTCTGTATTGCTTGCTATCTTAATTTTTTATAACTCAATTCAACTCAATTAACTTTAGGGCTTGTATACAAAACTGCGAATCGGTGCGATGCGAATTCGCAACGTGGCGAAACTGCGACAAGTGGCGATTTTGTGTGGCGAAAGAATAGTCACCCGAATCGTGCAAGACACCCGAATTGTGGAAGACACCTTCCACGATTCGAGTGACAATTTATTTGCGATGCAAATTGATTTGCAAGTTCTTGCGATGCGTCGCGCGTCGTTTTAGCTTATAGATATTTACGATGTGACGTTGCATTGCAGTTTTGTGTATAAGCCCTTAGTTATTTGTAATAGACAGTTCAACAGTGAGCAGAGCAAGCCGCAAAAAAATTTGCTAGATATCATAAATTATGAGTTTATCAACTCAATTTATGTTACTAAGCCTTAGCATACAGTTCAACGGCGAGCGTAGCGAGCCACAAAAAAATCTGGGTGTATATCTTGTTCAACCGCGAAATGAGCAAATACTTATATCGGTACATATACTAGGAAGGATATCAGTGTGAAAATTAAAAACACACATTCGTAAATTCCTTCTTTTTTTATTTGTCAGATCTACCTACATGCAAATTTTCACTTGCACCAATTCCTATTAAGAAGCCCTTGGCTTGTTTTAGTTCTTACGCATGTGGTTTAAGATTAAAACAGAATTTATACCAACTCAGCAGAAAATTTGTAGTGTGCAGCACTTGTTTAAATGTAATAAAATTTTAAATTATCGTTGTATATTTTAATACTAACATCTTTTAATCGGCCTGTTGTAGCGATTACTCGTGTGTCTTATCTTAATTTTTAAAATAATACCTATCTTAATTTAAAACAATTTTTACGCTTAGGTAGGCGCGGGTTTGCGGGGCCCCCCAATACGCGGGGCCCGTAGCTTTTGCTACTTTTGCTACGTTGTTAATCCGGTACTGTTTCTAGCTAAACGCCCAATCCGGACCATTAAGTTGAATTTCCTCTCAGTTGAGTCCTATCATGTTGGATTCCCATTATGTTGAATTCCTATTATGTTGAATTTTAATACCTATGTTGAATCTTAATACCTATGTTGAATCTGATGAGCCAAGCGAAGCGCAAGGGCAGGGCACTACCTATCTTTTCTCGAAACGCTTCGTCGTCTTTTTGAACCCACCATAACTTTGGTTTGGATTATACCAGATAAACAAAATTTCCTTAGTCCTTTCCTTAGTACCTAGACTCATTTAAAGTTAGTTTTTTATTCAAACCCCGATTTCGTCACTTACTCACGCACTCACTCATTATCATCAAAATTGGCTTGTGTCCACTAAGAATAAATTGGATGGATAGAGTTTCTTATTATTAACTAAGATATATAAGTATATAGGAAGAAACAAAACTAGGTAACATAATAATTAAAGATTATTGTTAGGTATTTTTAGAAAAGAAATACGGATAAGTCACGTGACAGTGAACACCAATCTGAAAGTGTTACGTTAATCCGTGCAAAACATTTTTGTGGTTGACGTTTTCATAGAACAAAACGGGTTACTATACTTCATCAAACTATCAAACAGCCAAGCCACATAATTTGACTAAGATGGATGGTTTGTGAAGTTAGGGCTTGTAGAGTTAGAAGTAGGACGTGACGTTGAGTTAAAAGCTTGGCTATACAAATGGCCTGATAACTTTTTGTCAGTCCGAGTCAACGGTCTCGTCTTGGCAACATTTAACATGAAAATGTTTTTGTGAGTTTCTTATTATGTTGAGACCCTTTGCCTTCCCTTCCGTTATTTTATCTTTCATCGGTCTAGCTAAATCTTTCTTCCGGAGAGTTGGCCAGTTCTCAATATATACCTACCTACGACTCTTATGTCGACGCGCTTTCTCCTCTTGTGCAACAACGCAGCCACTACGTTGGGACCAAAACGGTCATTGTTTTAGCAACTTTTAAATAGGTACGAGTACTTGTTGTAATTGATACTCACCTCAAGAGCTTTCGCAGTATCAGTTTCAACTCGAACCCCACGCATTTCGTTGACGACAGTCGACCGCGCTTCGATATCTTGTCGAAGTCGAGCTATTTCTCTCACTAACGATTCTCCAACAGCGATTAGAGCGCCTCGTTCGCGACAAGCTCGTCTGTACAAAAAATTTAGCTTGATACATCCACCGCGACTTCAAAAACGACGCTGACGCCAGCACTGACAATTTTTTATTTTTTTATTTATAAATTTTATAAGTTAACTTGCCTAGAAAGTTGTGTAACAGTGTCCACAGCGTCATCAGCACGGCTTTTGGTATCTCTCAAAGCTTCGCATAACTCAAGTCCTTGGGCGTTGTAACGAGCGATACGCTCCAAACACTCCCCATCTCCATTTTCTTCTTTTATAACCTGAAGTAAACATAGATAAGATTACTAGTCTAAAACTAGAAACAGCGGTGCGAGCTTAAAAACGGTTTTCTGACATAACTTTTCTTGGAAGATAAGTAGTCTTATTTCCAAATTTCTTATTGTTTACCCAGTAGGTGCATAGGTTTACTTGACAAGAACGTGTACTTTCGCTTACATTGTTTTCTATGAGTCCCTTGACCCAATCGATAAGTTCTTGACGCGCCGTAAACGCCTGCAGGCACAGATCAGCGAATCGGCGTGGAACACTCAACACTTTTGCGTCGAGGTCTGTTAGGGCGCACTCATCTGTAAGAATAAAAACAGTGCATAAGTGCTCTTACTCCGTCGATAGATTTTGTCTTCCAACTCTACAAGTTTCTTAGCAAGTTAATAAAATTAAAAACAAGTCACCAATAGGAAGAGTAGTATTAATAAGTTCAACGGCTCCTTCGGTAGCGGAAGAAGCAACAGCATCACGGCACAGCTGCGCCACTTCATCCGCCGTCCAGTCGGCCACGTTGAACACCACGAGCTCCTGAATGTTGCCTTCACCACAGCCGGTGACACCCTCGCGAGACATGCGATCGCGCAAGTTCTGCAGCGTGTCAAACATTTCGAGGACCGCTTGCTAGAAACAAAAATTTACAAAATTCATGTTTATATTATTTATGAGACAGAAAAAAGCCATAAATGATTCTAAAGTAGGTAGGTACCTGTTTCATATCTAGTTCTTTCTTCATTCGCTGAAATTGCTTCTGTTTCAAGACGAAAGCACTTTTGACATCTTCTTCTTTAGTGGGGCAAAGTGGTGTAGAGATCTTTGAATGCGACGGAGATGCAGGCCTTGTGGGGGAGAGGGGTGTATTGGGTCTGCTAGCGGGGGTTCCATGTCGTTGGGCCGGGTGTGCAGGGGTGGTGGGTCGACTGGGTATGCGCGGTGTGGTAGGCCGGCTGGGAGGTCGTGGTGTTTGTGGCCGACTCGATGGCAGACTAATTGGTGTTCGGGGACAACTGCTCAAGGATGGCGTGTGCGGACGACTTCGAGGAGATCCTGGTTATAAACACGATAAATTAAGAAAAATAGATGATTCTATTAATGTGTTGCATGTCCACAAAATACATAAAAAGAAAAGCAAATAATATTAAAATAAAAAAAAACAAACCAGCTCTACGCTCTGGACTTTCTTGGCCACTTTGAAGCTCTATAAACTCTTCTGTTTTAAATTCTGTAAGTTATATAAATATTTTATATCATTTAAATTAGTTTCATGTTTGTATGAATCAGTTGCGAACTCTGAAGCCGGAGTTTATAGACCGCCCAAAGCCCTCTGTTATGGTGGTCTCTTACGTCTATTACCTACATATAGTCGAAACCGACAATTCGTTTCGTCGCGAATGGTCAAATTCGCAATCGGTCAAGTGACTGAAAAACGGTCGGTCAAAATAGCGATTGGTCCATATCTCGAACTGTCGAAATAGCGATTGGCCCATATCTCGAAGTGTCCAAATAGCGATTGGACCATATCTTGAACTGTCAAAATAGCGATTGGACCATATATTGAACTGTCAAAATAGCGTTTAGTCCTTACCGCGAATGGTCAAATTCACATAAATTTAATCGCAAACGGTCAAATTAGCAAAAGTAAATTAGCGCGCCGAGACGGGACACTTGTTGTGTTTTAGTAAGAAAAAAAGTAAAGTAAATTAGTCTCATGTGCCTGTGATTTCACCGGAAACCATACCCTTCGAACCGGAACACTGCAATGCGAGCGTTACTGCTTGCCAGCAGAAATAGGTATGGTATGGTGGTAGTTCTTCCCCGGACGAGCTCCATTACAAAAAACTCTACTACTCTTTGATATGGTTCATAAACCGTAGACGGGGCTGAAATAATCATAGAAACCAATTAGTACCTACTTAGTTCTGCGAGAACAATACACCTCGCGAACAGTTATTCTTCTGCTCATCACGCTAAAGATCCCCATCAGTTCATCACCAATGTTTTATGAGATCAATTTAAAGTTCATCGTAAGAGCCTTTTAATGCTCTTACTTGACTGCTGCGACGCTAGCCTATTGAGTAATGCGGATTGATGGATGGCACATGTCTTAAAAATCTTTAGTTCTTGGAAATGCCGGGTTTCTCGTGATATTTTCCTTCAGAATTGCGCATAATTTTTTTCAATAGAAAAAACTAGTAATACCTTCACCAAGGAATTTATAACGTAGTACTTATTAGTTCCATGACTACTTACACAATTACATAGAATTACATAATACAATAAATACAAAATTTCTATTTTGACGGTTCGCTATTTTGGCGGTTCGCTATTTTGACGGTTCGCTATTTTGACGGTTCACTATTTTGGTGGTTCACTATTTTGGCGGTTCACTATTTTGGCGGTTTGCTATTTTGACGGATTGCGATTTCATGAATTTGACTGAATGCGTATTTGACCATTCGCGACGAAACGCATTGACGGCCTACAATGGTATAATCCTTTGTTTCATAGTGAATGATATAATATAATCATCCTACTAATATTATAAATGCAAAAGTCTGTGGGTGGGTGGGTGTCGGTGTGAATGTTTATTATCACGTATTTCCGTGACGATTTTACCGATTGTAATGAAATTTGGAATGTAGATGGCTTATGTCCACAAAATACACATAGGCTTTTATCCCGAAAATATGTACTGTTCCTGTGGAATAGCATAAAATAGCGGGTCAGCTCGTTACCAATAATTGTAGAAATATATAGAAATTACCAAAGACGTCATTTTCATTGATCTCCTGTAGATGCGTTTCGTTGGTAATGCCATTTGGTTCCGGTGTCTCTTTGGCAACACCGTTTGTTGCATTTTCAATAAGGATGTATGAATCGGCAGCTTGAGGGAGCTGATCCTACAAAATAAAACAGTTTGGTAATTAGTACTTAGTTAGGTACTAGGTTCACAAATTTGTAAGGTACCTTCTTATACCTAGTCGAATTTTATTAAAACCCAAACTCACATTGGCGTCTGGTATTGCTAGTTCATTATCAGAATTGATCTGTAAATAAATTACCACAACATTATATGTACACATTTTGTAGACGCAGGTACTATAATTAAACCTATTAATCGTTATCGTAACCAACCATAAATACATCTGCTATACAATTTTACTGTAAACGAGTTATTTGATTCCTCACCTTCATATCAGTTTTGGACTCTGTCTTTCTTTGCATAGAGTTTTTAGCCTGAAATAAATAAACATCGTTACTTGGCCGTACGTTGGTTGCCACTTTAGTGGTATAAAAAAAAGTGGAACTGATCAGGGCAGGATCGCTAGATGGAACAAACTAAGGCAAGCCTATACACATGTCAGTAGTGGGTGGTCAGGCTGTGGATGATGATGATGAAACAAAAAGCTTTAAAAGTAAGAAGCTGAGCACACAGTAACTACGTACTGAGGACGCGAGTTAAGTTCTGGAATTTGAAAGTCCATTAAAGCAACACATATTATTATTATTTTGAGAAACTGGAAAAACTAGCAAATAAAAGCGACAGCCCACAAGGTAGAAACATACCTTGTGGGCTGTTGCTTTTATTTGGCTTTGACAGCATAAGCTTTTGCTTAGTTTGGGGCATGATGGCGCAGCCACTGTGTAAAGTCCGTCAATATTTATTATTAATTTATTATTTAGTTTACATTCTTCGGCAACCCCAGATCTCGGTCTCGGAACTCGCTCACAACTAAACGGATCAATTATCACTACTTTGCTAACTAATTGAATCAACTAGGTAGTTTGTTACGACGAGTATACCTTAGAAGGAGCAGGAGAAGAGGATGCCCTCGTGGGTGACTGGCGTTGCGAAGGTGCCTGGGTTATGTTCCTGTTGGTGGCGTTGCGAGCGGCGCGCGCGGCCGACGCAGCGGTGGGACGCGGCAACAAGCGAGGAGAGCCAATAACTGAGACAAATATGCACAAATCTTAAAATCCAATGCCATATTTTATAAGTAACTAACAGTTTTTGAAAGTATATCCATCACTGCTATGTACCTACAGCTCCCAGCATTCATAGGATGATAGGATCCTATAGATTACACTTGCACTTCATACAAAAGACATCAACGCGCTCGCGCTACAGTTACGAGTGCCAAGTCCTACTTCCAGCTCGTGTTACATCGACACAAAATTTTTGGCAATATTATTTTTTCTTTTCAAGTACGTATCTAGGAAAATTACTTACATGGCTTTTCCTTTGGAGTTTTCGTTGAAGAGGCCATCCTAATTTTTAAATAATCGGTGTAAAAATATTTTGAATTTTGATTGCGAGTCCTGTTGATATAAAATACTTTTACGTCTATTTGAATTTCCAAATTTTAAAATTGACAACTAGTTTAAAATAATGAAATACCGAGGAGTATGAGTTAGAAAACTAAAAAGTTAACTTAAATTCTTCCCTTTTTACTACGGGAAAAATAACGTTGAGGGTCAGCGTTTGAAAAAAACTAAATACTTATATACCCTTGCACTTGCACCAAAAATTTTTAAGACATATTTTCCTTGCTGCTTTTGTGTTTGCTTAATGTGCAAACACAAAAAAAATTAAGTTATTTTATTATACCTAAAACACAGAACAGATATTAGTACTACGCCTAAAATAATTACAAACATGGTTTTATTATTTAGAGTACCTACTTACCTCGTCCATGACCTACCTTATCTACCTACTAATGTTGTTATATATTGTTGTTAATTTAAATTTTCGCATCCTCTACTAAACTACTGGATAATACTCTTATGGCCTTCTTTTCGTGAAAAAAGTAATAAATAAAAAATAATTTTGGAATCGTTCTTTGAAACAGAGAATCTAACGATAATCCGATAATTTCAAACACTGATATAACAGAGGAACCTGTTAGGATGGGCGAAGAATGGTACCAATCGAATCGATCATTACAAGTTTGACGACCAATGTGGCTCGGCTGGCGAAGGTAGCGGGTTCGATTCCCGCCTTGGAACAAATGTTTGTACGATCTGCAAATATTTGTTCCGGGTGCTCTGGGTATTTTCTATGTATAATAAAAAAAAATTATCTATGTATGTATATACTATTAAGATTTATATGTATGTATATATATACATATAAGAAGGCCATACACACTTATTTAGTTTGTAGGGAAATCGTACTTGACAAAGTTAAGAGTAGTAGAGTTCTTGGTGATAGAGCTCGTCCGGGGAACGACTACCACCATACCTATTTCTGCCGCCAAGCAGTAATGCTCGCATTGCTGTGTTCCGGTTCGAAGGGTATGGTTTCCGGTGAAATTACAGGCACATGAGACTTACCATCTCGTTAGATGATCTCAGGGTGGTAACACGCAAGTGATATCTATGATGTTGAATGCGTACATAGGCTACGGTAACCGCTGACCATCAAGTGGGCCGTACGCTTGGTTACCACTTTAGTAGTATAAAAAAATAAAAAATAAAAAGTTATAAAAACCATAATGAAACCTTTGTATTGAATTAGAACAGCCTTATTTCTGCACGCATAGTAAAAATATTTTTTACTTCTTTCTATTTTCCTTCAATTTCACTGGTCCCAGTGTCAAATAATCAAAAAGTCCAAATTCTTTTGGGATGAATGGAAGGAATCACCTAAAATTTTTGTACCTGAACCATTTTTTGATATATTAGCAACTCGCAGAAATAACTAAGTAATCTGTGATTTTTTGTGCCGATACAGGGATGTCTATGTTGGTGCCTGGTGAACCTAGAATACAAGGTAAGATTAGATTGTTTGTGTTAGAAGCTTTAAAGTTTAGAAAGCTAGCTCTATGTTGGTTAAATTTTTTAATCAACTGTTATGATATGGTAGGTACTTGGTGCTACTGGCTCAAAAGTTTCTAACAGATGTTAGTACTGCTAAGGTTCAGATACAAACCATCACTATTATTTTTCTAGATGTGATAGATGCTGCTAGGGGATCGACTAAATGTCGCATTCCTCAAAGACTCCAGCCTGGACGCAGCAGGCCTCCTTTCAACAATACCTCCAGACCTAAAGTTGAACCTTCGGTACTGTACTTATTCTAATCAAAATATTTCTCGATGGAACTTATACACCTAAGTAGGTAGGTACACTACTTAATTGTTATTTAACAAATCTTATTTCAAATCAGAAACAGAAATACGAGGCAGTAACAGCGCAGCATAACCGTTTCGCTGCCAAGAACTCTGCACGCCCCCGTACGGATGAGGTGTGTTTATCTTGTAGTTATTCTATCTATAGCATATCCTCTATGTATTGGGTTTGTTTTATATACTTTAAATATACGCTTGTAGCAATCACGGCCAAAATCTGCAAATCGAGCCAAAGATGATCTCTTTAATGGAAGATTCACACATCCTACAACAAGGTTCCCTCGCACCGACAGATTTGCAGCTGCTCCAAAAGTGAGTATTTATAATTAGTAAAGTCCTTGTTTAGTAATGTTAATGTTTATACAAATACATACTTTTATAGTGAGTGTGCAAGTGCGTTCTGAATGTCAAAAAAAACTGGAAGAAATAAAACATTTTTCCCAGAGGCCATCTACTCTACCAAAAATGACGGTAAACGAGACAGCGGTATTGCCCAACAAAACTACCAGGACCTTCATAATGGTGCCCGTCACACAGGTAAAAATATTTGAATGGACCACTGACTGCAGCACTGGCTAACATGTTTTGATTGTTTTGCTTATAAATCTCATAAATTATTTACAGAGACCACCCGGCAAGAATTTGCACACCATCAGAAATTCCGCCGGCCTTCCTGATCAGGTATGTTTCATCTTCTCTATCTTATTTCTGGGTTCTGTATACTGGAATACTGGAATGAAAATGTTAAGCATAGCTACATGGTTATTGTTTATATTTTTTAATAAAATCTACCTAGTTTTTTTTGCAGATTTTTTTTCTATGTAAGTAGTAGATACCACAGAAGTACATCTGTGGTAGATGCCTAAGCATATTGTATTTTTAACACAGGAGACCATAAAGAAACATGAAGATTTGGAATTACTACAAAGTGAAACTTCTGATGCCACACAAGTTTTCAATAATTATGATAGAGGTAATTAAAAAAATATGCAATATTTTTTTCAATTATTATCGAAATCGTTTACCCAGATCGTTTATTAGTAAGCGCATTCATTTTATATTTTTAAACACATGTTCCCAGAATCGATAACATCTCCGAGTGATAAAGCGATGCAACTCAGGATCAGCTGGCAAGAAAAAATGGTTCAATATGAGAAGATGAAAAATGAACTGACGGATCGACAGGTAGACTTTTAATTTTGTTTTAAACTTATTCCTCGGAAAATATTTTACAAATGGCTATGAACTTATCCATGACAAAATCGCCGGTATCGATCATAAACGTAAGCTAACTTTTGTGATGGAGTTGTTTTTTTTATACTACTAAAGTGGCAACCAAGCGTACGGCCCACTTGATGGTCAGCGGTTACCGTAGCCTATGTACGCATGCAACATCATAATATCACTTGCGTGTTACCACTCTGAGACTTTAGGTGGAAAGTCTCATGTGCCTGTAATTTCAAACCATACCCTTCAAACCGGAATACAGCAATGCGAGCATTACTGCTTGGCGGCAGAAATAGGTGGTAGTCCTTCCCCGGACGAGCTCTATCTCTACTACTCTTATACTAGAATTCTCGTACGTCTCGATTATACGTCTCATACGCGAATGACAGAGCACATATTTGAGAGAGCACGGGGCGTCTACGCCGCATTTAGCTCGCATTGCAAACACGTTCTCAAATCACGGTTCGACACGCTTGCAAATCGCTAATTTGATACCCTAATTGTAAATAGCATATTTCGAGAAAAAACTTGTGCAGAAAGCGGTTTTGGAACTGTACGCGGTGATGCGCGACACTCATCAGAAATTATCAACACTTGGTGAAAAGGCAAACCTTCCTCCGGCCGAAGACCTGCGTATCATGAATGTGACCAAAATGACGCCGGAACAACTGCTGCAGCTATGCGCTGCATCTTCTAGCTTTGGAGACAGACCACAAGGTACACACACACACACTCATGACATGCGCCTCGCGCTCCCCTTTCGATTTCTGACAATGATAAATAATAATTGACCAAAAAAACGTAATCGATTTACTCGAGATTTTTCAGACAAGACAAGATGTTATAAAAAAAGTACTTGTATTTTTTGTGTGTGTAGAACATATTCCGTGAATATTGCGCACTAATAATCAAAGACCCTGTTATTACATACAGAGAGACAGTATAAAACAAAATCGCTATCCGCCGTCTGAGTACCTAGAGATACTATATTCTTCTTCCTCTAATCATATTAGTTTAAATTTACTGATTCAGATGCACAAACTCTATGTAAAAGTGCAGTTGCAGTCGACGTGCAGAAGCTATACAATATGCCTTCAAAGCTAGTCGATATGTGCGAACAAACCTTACTGAAGAGAAAAGAAATCATCGACTGGTTTGACTCTTTGAAGTCACAGGACAAGGTTAATTTTTGCTTTGCCCTATAGCCCTTAGCTTTTATTACGCGATCGAATCCGTAACGACGACTTCCGTAAAAGAACCAAGGTCATCGACTCTGGATTGGTAAGTTGAAGTGGCAGTGGGCAGGCCATATAGTTAGCAGAACCGAACCTGAGGAATAAAGGTTCTTGAATGGCGACCACGAACTGGAAAACGAAGTGTAGGACGGCCCCCCTACTTCATGGACCGATGACATTAAAGCGGTCGCAGGAAGTCTGTGGATGGTGAAGGCTCAAAAGCGGTAGTAATGGCACTCTTGTCACTTTGTCGAGGAAATAGGTTACCCTTACATGATAATGCAAGCCTAAAAGATTTCCTTGTCAGACTTCTATTCATAAAAGTAAAGATACTTATTCCGCTCGTACTTTGGTTTTAGGGCATCAGTGTGCATAAACTTTCAAAAAAAATAAACGAGTTCAATGCAGAAAATGAAATGTTGAAATGCTCTCTAGATCAAGTTAAAGCTGAATTTGTCAAGGAACTTGAGGAAATAGTCAACTATTTGAGGTAAGTATGTGTTTTAGGTGTGCATATATACCATTTAAAAATATGAATATTGTGGCATTATAATTGAAATTAGATTGCGTGTTATCGTAGCACTTTATTACCACGGCGCCGACGGCGACTCGCCGCCCGCCGCCGGCGTTGGCGCGCCTGTCGGCGCAAGTGAATATTAATTTAGATGATGTCGGAAAAAAATATTATTAACGAGCTGACCCACGCGGCTTCACGCGCGTTTTCAGTTTAAATGCAATCCCATAGGAACAGTCAATTTTCCGGCATAAAAATTAGCCTATGTGTTATTATAGGACTTAAGCCATCTACATTTAGAATTTCATCACAATCGGTTGTCGTCACGGAGATACGTGGTAACAAACATTCACACACATACACACACACCCACACACACTTTAACATTTTATAATATTAGTAGGATTATTATAATTTTTAATATTTTACAAGCAAGAAATTAGTTACCGTTGTTATGGTTTAGCAATCACTTAGAGAATTTCTATAGATTTTACAATTGTATAACGTTATGCATAATTTCAAATCATTATTATTATCACCATTGTTCTGTTTGTTTTCATAATAAAATAAAATAAAATGTAAAATGGTTTTTGTAAATTTCGATGCAATACAAAATCTGCCCCACTTCATAGTAGAAACACATAAAGTTTTTTAATACATAATCATCGCTCCGTCCTCGCTAGCAATGGCAGGCGAATTGTCAATATGTTTCGGTTGCTGCTGAATAAATTATCACATATCTAATTATCATTATTGTTATCAGGAAAGGCGTGAACGAAACAATGGCCCTCCAGCTAAGAAACGAGGAGTTTACATACGAGTTATCTGAATTGAATTCTCAGAACGCTGACCTTCGGAAACAAATTCACAATGCTGACCATCTCAGATCGCAAACGAACAAAACTCGGATTGAGGTGGTACTTTTGTAGTACTTATATTTTAATAACTCATTTCATTTAGCTCAGTTCATGACAGTAAAAGCTATTGTTTGAACGGTTTACACTGTTGTAGTCTACAGTGTAGATACAGTGTAGACTCTACAGTAAATGAACTCCGTCATACATGAACCAGACTGACTCTCAGAGGCCATCATCAACTTGCTTAGGTTAGAGTTTGAAATATGGCAGGTTGCAAGCCATTGCAAGCACATCCCCGCTGTTGTGTTAAACAATTTTTAACATGAGCAGTATAACTAAATAATTGCTTAGTCAATTAGCCGTAATATACATTTTCAGGAATTGCAAAAAGAATTGAAAGAAGAAAAATGCAAAAAGATATTTATAAAAGATCGACTGACTCGTGCAGAAAAGCAAGTGAAGATGAACGAAGACCGAGCTGCACAGCTGGAAGCGGCGCTAGAGCAGGCGCGCTCGCAGTCGTGGAGCTTGGAACGGACTGTCCAGCAGTTACATGATCAGGTATCTATCTACCACCAGCAGCCTTTCGGATTATTCAATTGGATTGACTTATTGACTATCAGTTTTTGTATGACTTTGTCTTGGTGAATCCTAATAGGGTTGGTGTTAGGGCTACCTAAGGCTCCTATGCATTCTGATCGGTGACAGCCGGTGGTGCTTAATAATATCCGTCATTCACAATAACAATTTCAGAATCAAAAATTACAAAATGACTTTGATAAAGAGTTGAGTTCGCTAACGGAATCTATCAAAGAGCATACGGTGCACCTTGAAGAAATCGCAGATGCTCGGGAAAAACTACAAACAGAGTAAGCACTTTTCTATTTTTTTTTTTGTTCCTTAAAGTTTGAGGTAAAGGTTTCTTACAATACCTACATTGATACCCAATAATAACAGAAAAGAAGACCTTGAAAAGCGTCTAACGGAAATTGCTGAGCATTACAACGAATCGCTTCAAAATATCAAACACGAAATGAATGTCAATGTAGTTACGCTTATAGAAACTGAAAAGAAGTGCGAACAAGAAGCAGAAGATAAGCATAAATTAGAAGCAAAAGTAGAGTCTCTTTGTGCTCAGCTAATAGAAAATGAACTTCGTCTTAAGGATATGTCTATAAAAATGCAAGAAAAGGAAAATGAAAAAGGTTGGTAAATAATAGGTTAATCTTTCTTAACTGGATTTTATTCTTTTATTTGTCTAAGGTTAACCACAATATTATAACAAAATAGGGATTGCGAAAATAATGTAAGGTCTTGTTAATTTTGACTATTGTTTATAAATTTCATAGATAAGACTAACGATGCCCAGAAAGAATTAGCAGCTACAAAACAGGAATTATACGAAGCAAATTTAGAAATATTGGATTATAAAAATAGGCTTAATAAGCAAAATGAAGTCATTGCTGATATTGAGGTAAATTTTAACAATTATTAAATTTACTCAGAATATGAATATGTGTTCTAAAAATATAAACACTCTTTTTAGCGGAAATACAAAGAATCTATTAGCATGGAACATACTATAAAATTCGATTTATCAACAAAGGAAGAGTACATAGTAGAGCTTGAGAAGAAACAAGCTTTACTGGAGCAACAACTACAAGAAAAGTATTGTACAATAAACTATAATATAATAATATATATATTACCCCCATAGAGCTTGTAGATAAAGCTATGTGGCGTTAATATATTTAGATACATCTTAATAGCCGTAGAATAAGTTTTTTACATCTCTGTAACTTTTCTAATGTTGTCTGAAATAAAGTTTATATTATTATTAATCACACTAATAATATTATAAAGGGGAAAGTTTGAATGTTGGTTTGTTTGTTTGTTTGTCCCACAAACATTCAAACATCCGAAATTTCACTGTATCACGCCAGAACAGATTTATGTGAAATTTGGCACAGGCATAGATTATGGTCCGGAATAGCATATAAGCTACTTTTTATCCTTGGTTTCCGTGAGATAAAACACTGTTTAACTGCGGCTAACACCGCAGGGCGCAGCCAATATATTAACATAATATAGCTTTATTATCTTATCTTCTTGTGAATTTTCATAAAACATGATAACATCATTTGTTATTTTCAGTGAAAGTAAAATGGAAGCATATGTAGAACAACTCACAACTCTTAAAACTCACATCACCCAATTACAAAAAGACTTTGGCGAGTTTGAAAATCTTAGCGAACTTCATGAAAAGGTTTAGTCTTCTTTTCTACGAGTCCACTTTTTTTATTCACTCTCTTCATTGGCAATACCGTCAATACCTTTTGTTTTCAGGTAAATTATCAACGAGCGAAATTACTGGAGGCTTCACGGCAAAATGGAGAACTAGCTCAAGCTCTTCAGAAGAAAGAAGAGGAGCTAGAACAATTATCTGCCGCTCTCGCAGAACAAGAGAGTAGTATTGAACAGCGAGAGGGCGTAATAAAAATACTGACTGAGAAGGAAGAAGAACAAACCAATATTATAAAAATATTACGTAACAATTTGGAGTTGCGATCACAGACAGATAACGACGTGAGTTATCCTATTTATTTTATCTATTAGGCTATCATGCCTTGGAACTTATAAAATTACTCAATTTAATTATTGCAGTTCAATCAGGAACTCGCGGAAAAGGACATCAAAATAGACGCACTTTTCACGGATTTGGAAATGGGTAAACAGCAAATATCTAATCTTGAGAAGATAATTTTAACCTTGCAAGATCAAACTAGAAAAGCAAGCATACAAAGAAAGAAAGATCAAGATAAAATTGCTATGCTGCAAAGTAAAACTACCGCGTATGAGGCATATCACATGGAAACTTCGCATATCATAGATGCACCCACCGAAAACCTCGACAGTTTAATAAAAATAATTGAAGACGAACTGGGTTCATCTGTAAATTCCCAAATCAATTCCAAAGATCATGAATACGGCATGTCAAAAAAGACAAATGCTGGAGATCGTAAACGAGATAAACTAGAATTTCAAGATGAAATTAATGAGTTAATGTATTCTCCAGAGTCTGAAAAATATCAAGTGCAGGGTAATTTTGTAAAAAAATCTTATATGTCTTCAAACGAGAAGCATTATAGAGGTGATAGCTTAGACCGTAAAAAAGCAATAACTAGTATTGACACACAGAAATGGAAGGCTGCTCCTGATCATGGCTTGTGCAACTACAAACTACCCACAAACAGAGATACTGACAGAGCTGGAATCATTCCAAACTTCAAAGGGATTGTACCAGGAGAATATCAAAAAACACCTTACCATACAAGAAATGTGCAGTGTATTTCCCCAACACAGTTTAGAGACGATAAAAAATGTAAGATGTACAAACTAGCTGGTCATAGGTTGAATCTTGTGTAGTGTGTGATTGTGAAATAAAATAGCTTGTTTGTGCACAAAGTCAACATGATTTACTAAACTGCATTAAATTAATTTAATAAAACACTCCATTTTTTTACTAAACTGCACTAATTAATTTAATAAAACACTAATTAATTTATTTTCACTTTTTTTGTTACCAAACAGTGCACAATTCAATACACGGACCTTTTATTTGTACCTAAAAATGTCCTGAATCTGAAAAAGAAAAATTAACAAATAAACTTAAAAGAATATGTATCTATCTCCCTGAATTAAAGCGTAAAAAAGTATCTAAATCCCCTTACTTTATGTTGGTGGAAGGTATTAAATCATAAGTTCGTGTAGGCCGGGAGACTTATCCTATCTAGCAATACAAATTGTGTCATACGACCCACGATAGCTCTACAGCGCTCATTTATTTTTTTGTGAAATGCCCACCCTACTTGACTGCAATGTATTCTGGAAAAAGGGCCTAAGATTTAAATAGGTACCAAACTTGGATTTTTCATCATACTAGTGGGCTCTGAGACAATTCCTGACGAATGCTGCAACCTCAAGAGTTCTCTGTCAGCTATAGCGCGGCGTCGTTCTAGTTGTGTGCGAACTCTGCTCTCTCGCTCAAGTTGCACTCTTTGTGCAAGAACTGCGCTCTCCAGGCGAAGCACGCGAGCTCTCTCCGCACGTAATGCTGTCCATGTGTCGGCTGCGCTTGCACATATCGAGGATAGTGACCTTGATACCTACATCAAACGACATACTTAATCAAAAAGGATTCTAGTAAAATTGAATCCTTGAACAGCTTTCTCAAATTATGTCATATATATCATTTACCGAAGGCGTAACGCTACATTTGCCTGTAAGTGTTTTTAAAACTTCGCCTTGCAATGGTAGGTATGGCAATAACATATTTGAGATTTATTATGAGCTCCAAGGATTGCTGCAGTAATTTAACAGGCAGTTAACAGATTTTAAGTATCTAACAACTAAGTCATACCTCTGCATGAGCTGCTTCGTTCATGGGAGGTGGCTCAACCCTGCCGTCGATGGAAGCCGCCAGTTCTCTCCGTGCCAGAGTCATTTTCGCGAACAAATCTCCAGCGCGTTCGTTTCGCTCCAGCATAAGAGCTCTCGACGCTGCAGCTGTCACCAAAGCGGTGCGCTCCCGGGATAGTGTCTGCACTTGCATGTTAAGCTCTAATAACTAAACCAAAAATAATTTAACTGTAAACATGTTTATTTAAACTAGATAAGCCAGTAGTTTTTCGTTCACAACCTTAAGTTAGTTTATATGGTCTAGTGGGTTTATCTATTCTAAAAAATAATGTGCGCAAAATACCAGAGCTCACAAACAGTGGATGAAACATTGTGAGGACATAATATCCAAGAACTACAAATCTGGAAACCCACACCTTACCTCTGTTTGTAGATCTTGATATGGTATTTCTTTGGTGTAGCAATCATAACTTCGAAGTCGTTTAACTTCTAATCGCAATGAAGCTAGCTGATTTTCATATTGTGTCATACTTTGCTCCCTATAAAAACGCAAATCTTAAAATCTGTCTGAAAAGGTTGTTAAGTATCTGTGATGAAATATACGAAGAAACTAACATCAGCTTTTCATTTTCTCGCTGCTCTTCCAAGGCGTGTTGCAATACCGCAATCTTTTGCTCTCTATTCAACAATTCCGTCGCCATTTTGTCTTTAAAACTGTCTGCATCTTCTCCTTGCTGAAATGAATAAAGTACCTACTCAATACCATCTTACTTAGTGTAAGAATCAAGAATATGTATTATGTTTACCGCAATTCGAGAGAGAGAGCCTAGAAAGTTGTCTTTATCAGCTCTACTTTGACGCAGCTCTTCCTCTGCCCTTGATAGCGCCACTCTGGTAACTTGAAGTTCTTTCCATATTTCCGTCTCTCGATCAGATGGTTCACTTTCTGCAAGAAAAAGTTAGTTTTCTGGTATCCTAAAATTTGATTACTTATTCAAAGTTTAAATTTAGGTACCCATTACTTGCACTACCTGGTCGTACTTACCTTTAGATGGAACGTATTCTAAACACCTTCGTCTTTCCATATCGACTAGTCTTACAGAACGCTCCCTTAGTGCGTGCAACTTCTCTTCCAAATCCTTTACTTTTGCTTCTAACTCTATCTCACGTGATTCTGATGTTTTCTTGTGCTTTTCCTATAAATAACAAGAAATTTTAAAGATTTAAAAAAATAAGCATAATCAAAATTTATTTAAGTACCCTAGTAAAAAACTATCAAATCAAAGGCCATCTAGAATAGAATAACGGGTTCATTTTTAGCTAAGCGCAATACTTGAGATAGCATCATGGCACCTGTTCTGCTACCTTCGCCTGGAGGGACTCCACGCGTGATCGTTGCTGCATTTCCCTAGCTTCCGCATTTCTCTCTGCTTCTTCTGCTTGCTCACGTAACTCTTTTACTCTGTGAAAATAAAGGTGACCGTCTAATGATAGGGTTTCATGAAACGGGGTCATAAAACGACTTAATTTTGTATTAATCTTTAAAATTATATACAAACCTCAACTCTAGAGCGTCTCGCTGCCGAGACAAGCCTTCAATTGTTATTTCGCCAGTTTTTGAAACTTCAAGTAACTTCTTCGAACGAGCGTCATAACTCGATTCTCGGTGACGATACTGTGAAATGCAATATAATGGTTTTTCATCGGTGTAACGAAGCAAAACAAAACACTCGTCATAAAATGCAACATATAAACGAGATTAAAATAAATTTTGATATTCTTTATGGATTAAACTAACAAGAACTTTAAACCTGACATCGGTATTCAAAACTCTACTGGATCAATAATTTATAAGTAAAAGTATTGTTCTCATACTTCATCAATAAAATTGAATAACTTCATTCATTAAAAGCGTCCACTGCTGGGACCCAGGCCTACTCGAGCAGAGCGACTAGATAGAGCGACTAGAGCAGAGGTAATAGACGAATATTTTCAAGAAAGGGAGTCTCGAGCTAATATTGATCCGTCACGATTAATGTAGAGTCACAACTTCACTGTCGCATGCGAATGTTCATGTGCGAGTCTGTTTACGAGTTGCTCGAGGTCTTTGTGCTTCCTTTTGGATGCTTCAAGTTCTGCCTTCGTTTCCTTGAGCTGCCTCTCCAGCGTGGCTATGCGTGTCCGCGCCACTCGCAACATGCTCTCTGCCGCCGATATCACTTCTTTGAGAGCCTCCCGAGCTGATCTCTCTTTAGACAACTCCTCGCACAATGTCTGAAAAGTTAAAACGTGATTCAGTTTTTATAGACGGGCTGGATTTGCCTTTACTATCAAAAACCAGCTCGGCTGAAAATATTGGATGATGAGTTAGGTATATTTCACTAGAGTAAAAAAGCACCAAGTGATCTAGCCGCAAAGTAAGCTGCTGTTAAACAGAGCTGTATTATGGGTACTAGATGACTGATATATACTTAATACAATACAATACATAGATATATATTTTTTATTATATATAGTAAATACCCAGAACACCCAGAACAAATATTTGTAGATCGTACAAATATTTGACCTGAGGCGAGAATCGAACCCGCAACCTCCTCGTCGGACCTGCGCCCGTTGCGCCAAATCGGTCGTCACTCTACCTACAAGCTCGATACTTCTTTGGGAACTCAGAATAATAACATTGATATAGCACAGTTGACCTGCGATATCAATTACGTGCGATATTACCTACATGCTACAACTCTCAGTAGCATTGATAAGAAACCTAATTAGAAATGCTGATAACATTGTAATAACTTATTTTGTTAGAAAACATTGGCTGGTTTATTTACCTGATAATTGGGTGCGCCCTCATTAGGGTGGTCTGAGTCTTTATTGTCGTAGGAGTCATTCTTAATCGACTCTTCCATTTTATTTTGTAAAATTAATATCTCTTTTTGCTGACGTTCTATTTTTTTGATCAAAGATTCACGGTCCAGCCATGGAACCCTAAGATCAGAAAAGTGCATGAGTTTCAAACAATAACTTCAATAGCTAAATTACAAAATAACAAAAATACTTACTAACCTTGGTATTCATAGCCGTGAACTCACTCACGAGAGTAAGTTTACTACTATAAATACCAGTATAAGCACCACACTACGTATTTTGCTTTACTCACTTGGCCAGGTCCAAAGAGTAATTCACCTTAGCCTTTAAGTTCTCAGCAGTACCTGCTACCATTCTATGTAATTGTTCTGTTTCTGCATCAAACTCATTATTTTTTGTTTTCCATTCCATGTTCTGCAACAAAAAAGAGTCAGTTATTTTGTTAAAAAGTAATTTTCAAAACTTGGTAAAGTGAAACTAACGGTGACATAAGAAGCACGATCGCTCCTGTACTTTCCACGGAGCAAGTTCAGTAAATCTATGCGGCGTGCCATCAACTCGGCTCCCATGTTGAGAACATCTTCAGGTACCGGATTCAACTGCCCATGCAGCTGCTGCAGAACCTGAGGACCTGTCGAAGTTGTGATGACGAACTTTTTTAAAACTGTTTGGTTGCTAAACTTATACCTCTAAAACACAAGTTTGGCATTTCTTCTTGTTCTTATAGTGCTACTGCATTTACAGGAGGTTGGCAGTCATCCTTTTAAAAATTCCTTGTCTAGAGCTAGTCTAAGCGGTTTTTCTATTTCCTATTCTCATCCACTCTCTGATGTTGCAAAGGCAGAAAGTTCTTAACCTTCCGACATCTTTTTACCCTTCATCTTGCCCATCTTAAGTAAGCTGGCCCAAGTGATTGTGCTTGTCCATAACACATGTCCTAATTCGGCAACTTGCTTCTGCTTTATGGTTCGCCTCTTTCTTTATTTTCATCCTCTTTAGAACGTCAATGTTCATGACCCTTTCATCTTGCTCATCTTATGCGTAACATAACCTTGGCATAGCTAAAAAAACAGCAGTAAACATACCGAACATGCCGCTGACCTCCATGTTCATCGGCATTCCGAGGTCGTCGCGGACGAGCAGCAGCAAGTCGTGTGCCGGCCAGCTGCTGACAGACAGCAGTCGCACCTCACCTACTGCATCGTCACTTGACTTGATGCCGGCTCGAACTTCTAGCTCTTTTAGCGCTGCGTAGCTCTCGAGCATAGTGTTCTGCACTTGACATTATTTCCGTTGATAAATTTAAAGTAGCAATTTTTTTATATATTTATAACTATACGTAGGTAGTAGGACTATCTCTAATACTAGTTTAAGTAACTTGCCTGTTGAGAGATGAGGCTCTTCCGCATTTTCATAAATTCCCTCTTTTTAGTCGCCAATATCCTCATTATCTTCGCAACAACACACTGCGGTACTGATGGCTCTTTATCTACAACTGAATGATTGAACCATTAGTTTTGTGTCGTTTGTTATCGATTTAAACTTTCGTTTATTAAACATGTATGCAATTTCAACTATTTAAACCTTGTAAGCTTCGAGCATAATTCTCGATATCTTTGCTTATAAGTATGTATTTTGCCTACTTATGTAGGTACAGAGCCCTCCATTGATAAGTATCCCCCTTGTATAAGACAACTAGCTTCAAATCCATTTGGATTACTATGGAGTTTTGCTCAAATAAATTATATTTAATAACCATGCAAGGAACCGTAATCATAATTTCAACTGCTTTGCTAATAGCAGTGTTGGAACAGTGGTATCATACTTAGATTTCAAATCCTGAGGAACCGAGTTCGATTCCGAGCGTTGGGTTACTTTTTCTTTTATTTTTCAACCTTATCAATGAAGTTTGTAGTAAATAATACCTATACACTACTTGCTTGTATTATCGTGTGAATTTATTCAAATAATAATAATTGTCAAAATAAAACCTCTTCGTTAGTGAAAACTTTGTTGTTTAATTAATAAGCCAATTTACAACACTACAAGATAAAACGTTTTTTTTTAAATCCTACAAAATTATACAAAATGACATTGCTATTTACGTCTGGTAAATAATAATCTTTCATAATTCACCGGCGAACAAACATGTTAATAGTTAGGTATTAACAATTTAGATCTCTCGTGAATATAAGCTATTATTTATCCGTTTTTAAGAAATGTGGGGTCAAATGTTATATCTTCTTATTTAAAAATATAGTTGGTTATGTATTCACTTAAAAAAAAACCTAGTAAAATATTATTATGTAGTGAACGAGTATGTTACACTATTATAAAATTTTATACTACTTTACCTATTTTTTCCTACTAAAGTTATAACGGTAACCTTCACTAGCTATAAATTTATCTTGGCGTAAATTACACTTAGACCTATCACTGGAGCTTCAATTCCAAGAACCACTTGACACCACATTTCCACATTATTCTCTATGCAAATAAATAATTATGAAGTATGAGAAAACAGCCATTTCTTCACAGTTCTTCTTCGATAAACCGCACAGATTTTGTCCTTCTGGATAGGTATACAACGCTACAGATGGTAGCATTACGTGAGAACCTGTAATTGGCTCTCCATAGCTACCCAAGTGTATATTTTATTGTAAAAGCTGTTGGTTTTCCTAAAATAAAATAAATAAATAAATAAATAAATAAATTACTTCTTTCAACGCTTCTTAGTATTGCTGACCATTCATGCGCCCATCGACTTCCACAAGTTCTCCTGGACCCATGGACGATATCCATTCCCAATAATCTAAAAATAAAACACTTTATTATTAACTACTTTAATAAGTGATGATGTGAACAAAACTGACTGGGTAGAAGGTTACACTTACCGTTATATAAAGCTGCCAAGCAAATTATTTAAATTGCTTTTATTTTGATTGCAAATTTCAATTCTTGTTTTCATCAAATTAAATAAATGATGCATTTTATAAAAAGTCAAAAGCTTACGAAGAACATACAAAGTAAACAGCACAGAATATGACGTAAAGCCTGACAATGAGAATTATTCGTTGTCTTTGTTCGTTTGTTAAAAATCAACGACCTACCCACACCCTTCAAATAATAAATAACGCTTTGCATTCGTTTGCTAGACAAGGACAGGTTATTGGACGCTAGTGATTTATAATTTCAACGCGTTTGTCATCAACACGACAGCCGAGTTAGATAAGCCGGTCGGTAGGTCGGTCATGATGTGCAAACATGATTGTTCCGAGATCGAATCCTTACGACGGTATAATTTTTGCATTTAATTTGTGATTGCGAGAATTTCTATATTACTGTTTGGTGAGGACGGCTGAGATAAACTTTAGCTACTAGGGAGGATACTTAATAGTGGAGTCCACTGTACTTACTAAGTAATTAAGTAAGTAAGTATATTATTATTTTTGAAGTTTTTATCTAGTTAAATAGGTAGTAAAACTTACAATCAATAACAACTGGTGATTCATGTTGACTTGAATTATGTGAGCTTAGAGCGTCTGGTGCAAAACTCGAGGTTGCTAGCGACAAAGGTGGATCCAAAGATTTTTTAGATGTAAGCTGAAATGCATTAACGTAAAAAGTATAAACTAGGAAAGCTATACAATGAATTGGATTAAATTTTACTAATACTGACAGTAGATGGTGACAAACTTTGGCATCTTCGTTCTGTTGATGGCTTCTTTCTGATTGCGGGACTCTACAATGTAATAAAATTTCATAAACAAATATACTTACGGTCTGATATAGCACCTACTGAGCGGTTGGTTGCTGCAATACTAATGATTATATTTTAAATCTATTGTCGCAACCCTGAGACGTAGATCATAGGTCTCACTCATGTGCATGGAATTGCACCGGCAACCATACCCTTCAAACCAGAACACAGCAATGAATGCCAGTACTACTGCTTGGCAGCAGAAATTAGGCAGTATACTTCCTTGGCAGGGCTCTATCACAAAGAAAAGAGCTCTAGTCTAAATTTCTTACTTACATTTTTATGGTTAAGTTATGCTTAACTGCTTTTACACTTTTAATATTATTACCACCTACTATGTCAATCAACTGTGTGTGTGTTTTACTTACTTACTTACTTACAAATGTTTTCTGAATGTACAAAATAATCAAATCAAAGTCTAGAGTGCTTGTTTCGGGGACAAGCAATGCGCATACTGAGACATAAAAGAAACAAAAGATTTATGATTTAGGTTCATAAACTTAACGTTTCGTTTATCGTTAGGTATTCATTGCAAAACGAAAAAGATTAAATGAAATCTTTCTGGTAAAAAGGATTGAGTGAAGATATGAGTAATGCCATAAAAGAAGTCCACGCATTTTTGACAAAAATGCGGGAATTTCTGTATAAAGAAGATCTTATTTTTTAATCAGCTCGACTTGGTTCAGTTGAGTTAGAAGTATGTATTTTTTTACCCGAGGTCTCGGAATATTCCCAACTGGGCTAGCTGAATGTGCTCTCTTGCTAATAGATCGTTTCTTTGCTCCATCGTTATCTGCACAAGAAAGGATCATTATTAAAATGCTACAATGCAATCATTGTCACAGAACCTTCGAGCATATAACAATGTCTTTGCACAGGACTCAGATTACAAAGATTTAGAAAGGTTTAACGACGATGTATCCGTATTCTAACATCAGCCTTTTTAATAAGTCTACCTAGGTGGCTAGGCTAAATACCTATTCATTTAATTGTAGGTTTAAGTGGTACTTTTTTAATAAAAAAAAGGCGCGCATCTGAGGCTTTTCTTTCTATTATGCCGTTTAATTAATCATTTTTATTTAATCGATTACTTCTTGGATCTACTAATAAATATAACAAACCTATACCTATCTACTTACCGACCTAAAATTAAAAAAAAACGTTTGAAGATTAACGTCGAGCTATAGGACGTACTTAATGAAGACTAACCATCTCCTGCCCTTGTATAATTACAAACATTGTGTAACGAACCAAATATGCTTAGTTTCGTTCCGTTCACAAATAAAAACAGTAAATTAAATATAAGAGTAGTAAAATAGATAAATACGTAAAAATACGGTGACCGTTTTTGTAAGAACATTATAATAACGTTAATCTCTAAATTCGGAACGCTACCTTTACAAGCGCATTCCATATTTGAAAGTGTTTGCGAGTCATGGAATGGTCTGTGATTGGTCTGATTTTAAATGTGGCGCCATTCTGTCTGGCTGCGAACCAATCACAGAGCAGTGTCGAGATTTGTAGATAGATTTGTATCAGAAAATGTCTCCAGATTGCGGGGTAACCTTCCTCCTCGCCTATAAAAAGGAAAGCGTGCGCTGACGCGGGGTCATTACGATTATTTTAAATTCGAGCTAGGACGTTTTGCTGCCCGTGCGTGAAACGATTATTTTCGGGTTATCTCACTATAGATTCCTTTCGACACGCGAGTGATTGTCTGCTTTTTATGGTATTTACTTACCAAAGTTTATCATATTTAGCTGGTACTTCATTTGTGTGAGTGAACGGAGTTTGAAGTTAACATGGTTTAACGTCTGGTTGGATACTCACTGTGACAACTAAGACCAGATTTCCTCCCTTGAAAGATTAGGCTGAATGTGTTGGAACGACTTTCAGGATTGATTTTACCTTTTCATAGGATCAATCTAATGGTTCCCTGATTTGGGTTGTACTTAGTCTATGGAGGCGAGATTCGTCGAAGTGGATCACATTCGCTTATCTATATTCTAAATCAACTCAGACAGTCTTTGCGGCAATTCCCCGTCTTGATTCACAACCCTGGACTCCGGTCCGTGATGACAGACCTTAGGGTGTTTTAGGGAGTAGGTCAAAATCGAGAGTAACGCCTCGTGACACTATCTTAGATTAGTTAGATATTTCATCATTGCACTTCGATGAAAGACACACGCAATTAATGTAAATATGAAGTAGTGATATCTACTTTTAGTTTGTTTATAACACATCTAAATAGCTAGTAGGGATGTATTCTAGGTACACCTTGAACATAGGTAGGGGTCAGTTGAAAACAGTTAGAAGAGAATTAGATACCTACTTACTTCGTACCTACTTTAATCCTTGTTTACGATATTAAACTTTGTTACTTTCTTGTCTTTTGAATGACTTTAAAGCTTAGATATTTAACTTTAACTTATTTAAAGATTATACCTATCACCTAAGAATATTCATGGTATTGCCAATAGTCAGACTTAGAACAAGGCTGAAGCAGTTCGTAGTTATTAAGGATCTGTACACGACCCCAAAGCTACTCTACGACAAGTCTTAGACTGGTGATGTCTTGGGTATCAAGGTGAAAAAGGTATATATCTATCTACTTAACAAAGCCTAACTTCAGGGTCATTCTTATAGATAAGTTAAGTTATTTTAAATAAGAATAGACAGACATATTAAATTTAATAAAACATTTGAATGACTTCAAAGTATTGATACTTACTTACTTTTTAACTTTGTGACGTTTTACCTATTTGCTGTGAATAATCATGGTATTTCCTATAGTCAGACTTAAGGGCAAGCTGAGCAGTCCCTATAGTTAGTAAGTTACCGTACAAGAACTGAAAACTATTCTACGAAAAGTCTTTAGACTGGAAATGTCTTGGTTTTCTAAGTACAATGGGTATAATTTCTATTTACTTAGCAAAATCTTACTTCTTGGTCATTCTTATAATTAAAGTACAAAATCTAGAAATAGGACCGATAGGAAAGTTAGGTAGGGACCGTCCGAACCAAGTGGTTCCAAATGGGATCATCTAAGTGCCAAGTAACACTCGAAGGTGTGGAATACTGGATGATACCCGCGATGAATAGTTTCGACTATTCCTATCTACTTGCTAAAAGAATAAGCCCTCTTATCCCTTGCAGACTAACTAAGACGGACTAAGACTTGGAAGTTGTAAATTCACAGATTAGATTCTGTTTCCCCGAAATATTGTGGGCATCCATGATAGATGGATGTCTACGGAAAATATTTCAAATACGGAAGAGGGTTAGCCCAGTCAGGAGACGAAACCCATTGTCTGGTGCGGGGCGGGGCACCGAAGACCTATGGAAAGCATTCCATAGCCGTTTATAAAATAATATACATAAATTAGTATAAATAAATCTTTCATTGATTTGATAAAATACAGAAATCTAATGTAATTTTAGTACCTCAGACCAGATACAATAAATTATAGTAGATAGGAGATTTTGTCTAGTGACTCACACTTGGCTGTATAACAGATACAATAAATTATAGTAGATAGGAGGTTTTGTCTAGTGACTCACACTTGGCTGTATAACAGATACAATAAATATAGTAGATAGGGGTTTTGCCTAGTGACTCACACTTGGCTGTATAACCAATACAATAAATTATAGTAGATAGGAGGTTTTGCCTAGTGACTTACACTTGGCTGTATAACCGATACAATAAATTATAGTAGATAGGAGGTTTTGCCTAGTGACTCACACTTGGCTGTATAACCGATACAATAAATTATAGTAGATAGGAGGTTTTGCCTAGTGACTCACACTTGGCTGTATTTGAGTTTAGGTAAGCTACGTAGGTATTGATAGGATTCTATAGGTAGATTTAGATAGACTTTGCACCCTGAAAAGAATTTGAGTTACGCGGACACAACGTAGAGGAACTAAGTAGGGAACTAGACGATCACCAAGGCCAAACAAACAAACAAACATTTATATCGGTTGACGATGGAGAAGTGGAGAGGGGGAGGGTACAATTGGAAGATATCAATGCACCTGGTTCACGTAGATATAAAAAAGTGATAATCTACCAAGGTAAATCTACGAGTATGTAGGTATTATTTGTCATTAAGTACTGACTGACTGACCTAAGCCTAGTTTTTTTATCCGTAGTCAAATCACTATACCTAACATTTATCTTCATAGATTTAAAAATGAATTGCTGCGCGTTAGTCTCGCTAAAACTCATCAACAGCTGGACCGATTTGGCTGATTTTGGTTTTGAAATATTTGTCCAGGGAAAGTTTAAGCGTTGAAAAATAAGGAAAAAATGCGAAATAATAACGCAAGTGAATCCGCGTAAGTGTCAAAAAATATGTTAGGCATAATTACTTCAAGGGAATAAGATTGACCATTCGCTGTCAATTTTACCAATTGGCCGCCTGGACTAGCGATCATGTAGATTTCCGAACAATGATGGCCGCTAGCCGCAGTGCTTGTTCAAATGAAATAATAAGTACCTACCTACATTATGAAATAATAACTAACAGATTTTTCATGGTCTCTACCTATGAAAACTCTAATAATAGTTTTAGAGTTTCTATAATGAAATCTCTAATTGGCCTACCAAGTTATCAGATACTATGGATGAAGATGCTGAATGATCGTAATAACAGTTTCAGGCCATTTTTATAGGTATAGGTAATAAATAAACTTAATTCATGATCAAAAATGACTTTTTTTTTTCATGTCAGCAAGTGACAAGACAATCAAGGCGCTCACCTGATGTTAAGCATGTTAAGCCATGTTAAGCCTGACTATTACAGATGCAGTGCCACCCAAAGCTTTAAGTTTATTTGTGTTTGCGTGGCACTGCACTGCGCTTATCACCCCGAGACATTGTTGTTAAGTCTCTTTTGCCCATTAATTTTACTTGCTACAGTGCCCTTCAAACATAAACACAGTAATGCTTGGAGGTAGAATATCTGACACTGCGGTGGTACCCACCAAGACGGACTCTTGCTGAAGAGTCCTACCACCAGACTTAGACGTTTATTAAATAAGAAATTAATATTTTAAGGAACCATGAAAAAAAGGGCAAATAAGTTATAAGTGCCATATTACTTTTAAGACCTTTTGTAACACTTATTTGTGCAAATAAATATCTTGAAATCTTGAAAAAAATAAAAAAAGCACACCACACAGTTTTTTGTGTCTTGTAATTAGGTGGACCAAAATAACCGATTCAAATGTTTATTAGAGTCACTTCACCTGAGGTACGAGGAGGAGTAGATAATGTCTTTATCATGCTGAAACACTATATTTTTACTTTATTTTCTAATTTATTACAAAAAAATAACTTAATAATTTTGTCAGTATTTGACAGATATACCCTACATACTTTTTGCTTTGCCAGTAGGTGCCATTGGATTTAGCTTTTTTATTTAGAAGACGAAAAGTTTGGAAGCTACGAGTACCTATGTAAAAAGTTTCACTTTGTAATGTTCTGTGGATTGATCACATAACTCTGTAAGTGACCATTCTCCATTGATTTCCATCTCAAACTGTCTAACTCAAGGATATTTTAGACTACGTAAATTCCTTGGTCTAGCCCGTTTTACCATAGCTCTACTGTTTTATAAGACACTCTGAGACTGGTCGCTAACAGAGTTATGTTATGTGATCAACCCGCAGCTTACAGTGGCTAAGTATCTACTTAGAGCTCCGTAAGTATGAATAGGCTTTGTTTCGACGATTCATTATCATACGCGTCCACTAACTCACTAATCACTATATGTATGCAGATGCAGAACATATTTAAATTTCAATTACCTAGGTAGGTACTTACACAGCTTTATCTATCAATCAAAGGGATTAAACTATTGTTATCATTGTCCTAGTTACCTCAACAATGTACCTAGTTGGGTCTAGGTAGATACTCAACAGTTAATAAACTTGTAAACAACTTCTGTATAACACAACATTTATTGGATATTGTGTAAACACGACCACAGAAAGATACGGCAGAGTTCTATTATTAAATTGATAGTGATAACAAAAGGGATGATAAGACCGCTGAAATCTACCTGAAATGTGCCCTACTTAAATTATAGTCTTTGTACCGGTTTACCTTGAAATAGTTTAAAGACCTGACCTTTAGATATAGAGCACAATAGCTGCAACTCTTATCAATAAGTGTATCTTCGGTTGTCAATTTGTTTCTCAGAGAAATAAGAAGAATCTTAATTTATTTAAAATTTTAAAGATAAATAAAATAACATATCTTTCAACATAAAAGCAGAAAAAATCGTGTAATTAGTCAAATTAGACATACTACCTACTTAGATTCCATGTAGCAAAATAATGTGTCGTGGATTTACTTCGTTTCATGCGATAAATTATGCTAATTATTGTTATGAATGACGAATGCGAAGTACATAATCCAAAAATACATTGTTCTGAAAGTTATACGTCGGCTCATATTTTTCCGATCTATTCAGTACCACCCTCATTGTGTCAATAACAATTTTATTACTATACGTAAAAATATTTATTAACATCTCAACTAAAAATCATGTTGTTACTGTTGTTATGTAGGTACTAGGTACATGCAAAAATAGATCATAAGTGGGTACCTACCTACTAATAGCTGTTGTGAAAATAGTGCGAACGACCGACAAGCGGCCATGACCTCATAAAATGGTTTTAGCTTTAGATACGATGTAGTTCTTGTGTATCTTCTAAAAATTATGTTTACTTTCGTAATCTCTAATACTTAGACAGCATCTAAGTAGTAACCTACTCGTATTTAAGTAGGCCATCTACAAAGGGCTTTCTAGGGTATGAAACTCACCTTTCATGCGTTTCTCATTATTTTTTCCGCAATATGAGTGTGGATTGAAGTTATTCCAGCTATCAAATATAAACAAATCATTTTGTAGGAACTGAATTTAATAATATCGAAAGAGTCGTATATTTTAAAAAAACAGAAAAATATAAACAATTTCGTTTATATTTTTCTGTTTTCTCGAAAAATAAACGATTTATACCGTTTTTTAACAAAATCGAGCCCGTTTGCGAGAAATCGACTCCTGACAACAGTTTTCCATGATATATTATATATTTTGTTTTAATATTAGGTAGGTACTAGATATTTTTTGTTATATTTAGTTTTGTTAAAAATATCTTTCTATATTTCTGTATTAGCCATTTATTTATACTTAATACAATTACATTTATTTAGTATTATTTATAATTATTAGGTCACTACTCCTTCCAACATTGAAGTTGTAGAAAAGTAGGTCTATAAAATACCGTGTTATCAAATAGTTCAAAGCACAGGTAGAGTCACCGTTTGTTTAACATTTAATATCGAAAATAAAGATTTCCTTTTTCTCAATACACAGATCTTACAAAGTGCAAAGTGGTATTTTGATTTTAGTCTGAGGATATAATGAATTAGACTTTACTGGGTGAGCTAAGATTCATGAATCTATTTGATGGCGATTAATTGATTGACATTTTGGCCTGCTGTTTAGCGCTGTTTTTGTTGGTTTAGCAGCTAGCTTAACAGTTCGGCGGTCTTATCGTGTGTGAGAGTGTTGTCGATAAGACCGGTGTGCGCGCACGCAGCTCACCAGTGTCGCGAAAGACGCCGGCGCCGGCGGCATACCCAGCGTATTAGCGCCCGCTACCGACCACTACCAAATTTTCATTCCAACGTGTTGAATAAAAACAACACTGATATGTGCCAGAATCTAAATTGTGTAGTGTTTATCAAACAGTGTGTGTGATAAATAAGTTTTGCGGTTAAATTTAAAGTTGCGCTGCTGTGTAGTGGCACTTGGTGAGTTTATTGTTTCACATCAGCTGCGACTATTTTATAAATAAACACGGATAGGTGTTTGTATCGTTTGTTATTACAAAAATATATTTCTGTAATTTTTTCAAGCTATTACACGCATCGAGCGGGCTCTACGCTATTATAGTCTGAGTAGAATAAGGCGGATCGTACCGAGCTCACGCACTGGTTTCTTTGTTATGAAGATTCTATGGAGCTGGGTGCTCCAGCACAGTTATCAAGCTTTGATTTCGGAAATATTATTAGGAAAAAATAAAAGAAGTATCTATTTTTTAATTCTCTTAAGAATCCTCATCTTTTAAAGTTGACATCAACTTTTGGAGATTATGGTAACCATTATAAAAAATGAATTACACCCCCCTTTTATTTAGCAGCTTGCACTTTTAAATAGCTAATTTGGGAACCTCCTCCTTTTTGGTCTGTTTTTTGGTTTCATTTTTTTCAAAATACCTACTTATAACCTCTTGAATTAACATAATTTGCTAGGTCTAAAGTTATTTATCATGTTGTGGTTTAGATATTTTTTCAGAGTATTTAGAAAATGTTAAAACTCGAAGATGAATACCCAATCAGGGAACATACTATGGGGTATTTTCGAACACCTCTAGCAAGGATTATTTTGTTTCTTTGAACGTCAATGATTGCTCCATCCTGTATACATCTAAACTGTAATGTTATGTTCATGTGTAAAACAGATGCTTGCATAGATAATAATTTGCATAATTTATTGATTGCTCTGCAAACGTTATTATCATTTAGGTTTCGCATAATACTTATTTTGATAATAACCGCTTATCATCACGCTAGATTCGGTAAATATATGTCTAATCTCTTTTGATTGTACTGTCTTATTATACAGGGTGGTCTAAACATAGAAGTCCATGAGAAAAAATTGGTTTGTCAGATTCAGGAGTATCTGAAAATACCCCAAGATGGGAATAATCCACATTTTCCCCAATTTTTTGTATTTTCAGAGTTATGATTTTTAAATGTTTTTTTTTGAGAATGTTTGGTCGGAACGTTTGAACTGATAAAAAAATGTTTAGTGTTTTTTCCAACTGGAGGGCCGTTTGCAGATTATTTTAAGACATTTCCTATCTTATTTATACTTACGAATGACAAAATAGGCAATAATCATTTACTTGGATCAAGTAGCTAACTTTGGGAACCTTAACCTTTTTGAACGTGTATATTCATAAGACCGATTTTAGCAAATAATAACCTATTAAGTTGAATTTTTTTTTGTAGTATTACGAATGCTTAGAGTCCCTGAAAGTTTTAAAGAAAACTTACAAATCATGGATTATGGGACGCGACATGCGTCGACACGAGCCGCATCACATCTTTCGGGGACATCAGTTTAGAGCTGACGCGGCCGGCCTAGATAGAGCGTACATCTTTGAGCCTTTTGGATTAGAGACCCTGGGTCCGTCGGGTACCGGGGCTCACAGCGTTTTTTAATTTTTTTCCGGGCGTCTGGTCGAAGCAACGCGCGTGATCCAAAGGCTGGTTCAAATCTGGCTCAACGTATCAGCATTGGCCATTCAACGTGACAATGCAGCCAGCATCTTGGGAACGCTTCCGTCTGGTAGTGATTTGGATCAGTTGAGCTATCTATAGATCGTTTGTAATGGTCTTTAGATGGCTCAACTGTTTCATATGTAAGTAAGTATTTTGTATATTTTGTAATGTAATGTAATTATGTACACTAGTATTTTTGTTAATAAAGTACTTTTTGTATAGTTCGCACAGCGGATCTAGGCTTCCGTGAAGTTAGCCGTTTGTGATGCGCAAAGACAATTTAGTTTGAAAAAGCTTTATTGCGCATCTAAACGGCTAATTTCACTACGGCCGAGATCCGTTGTGAGACCCGAACATCTAGGCTTCCGTGAAGTTAGCCGTTTGTGATTCTCATTCGAACTTACTTACTTAGGTACTTACTTACTTTACTTACAATATTACGGAAAGATTTCCAAGTACACGGCCTTACTAAAAGTCGTTCAAGGATATGACCCTTATTATAATGAGCAAAATTAATAAATATTTCATGGGTTTATCATAAAATTAACAGTTACGACTCATAATCATAAATTAAAGAATCGCCATCAAATTATCATCTAACTAGGTACCTACAATTGCATTGCTGGCATTTTTATCTCAATAATATAATTATGATGATGAAAATGAATAGGTAGGTACCTGTGTATTTTTTTTTATCATCGTTCGTTCGTTCGTTCGTATGAGTCAGTGGCCAACTCTGGTGACAGAGTTTCTAGGCCGCCCGAAGGCCTCTGTCATGGCTTAACAACTTTGAAAAAGCCGGGACCGACTGCTTAACGTGCCCTCCGAAGCACGGGAGCGCTCAGTTGAAATTGCCACTGGCGGTAACCCATCCAAATGATGACCCCGCGGAACAGTGCTTAACTTCGTTGATCTGTTAAGAACTACTTAGCCAGCTACGTCACGAGCGCTATTTTTATCATAATAACATAATGCCTACCTACCTACGTGTTAACATGACCTAAAATATAAAATTATCTTAGCTTATTATGATTATACGATAAGATCATATAAACCTGTATATACCGTTATAGGTACATTGAATTCATGAATGAACATCTTATTGCACCGACTGGTCCGGCTCATACAAATTGCCGGAGGCAGCCTATTAAAGGTGGCCCGTGACCCCAGCGGCCCAGCTTCCTCAAAGAGAGCATTGGGATTATGTAAATGTCAATAGATATTGTGTCGATTCACGGAGTTGCCCAGAGTATGAATTTATGGTTTGAATTTTTTTAATATAATTTAAATTAAACACAGGCTATCTTGTTTATCGTGAAATTTTGAGGCGTGAAGCAGAATTACCTAGACTAAATAATTTCCTTGTTTGTTAAAAAGTGAATGGACCCATTAATTAAACCATTGTACATGTACAACATACCTACTAACAGCATTATTTATAATCGAACCATAAACGCAGGTAACTCTCTACATATTTGCTACATCATAAATACATTTTCATAACACCCTGATTAAAATGCCCGTGACCGCAGTTGTTACTCAGATCTCTACGATAGCAATAACAAATAAAACCATTATAATAAATATATACCTACAACAACCTACCACAAGGTACACGTTACCTTGACAATCTTGAACGTGAAGAAGGTAACACAAATATTTACATAAATGACAAATTTAAAACAAATAATAATAATAAAAACGTTTATTTCGTTACCAACTAAAAACATTACATCAGCTATTACTAAAAATATAGAGTAACAAAAATGGCCACCACTCAGCATGTGCTATGACAGAACATATATATATAGCGCTGGTTTTCTGTGGTTGCCGTAAAATTATGTGAGAGTGCAGCGGCTAATGCGATACACACTGAAACAGAAGACAATAAAAGAAATCAAATCTTAAACTAAGCAGCTGTAAACTCTAACCCAAAAATAAACTATATAAATATCAATTTACTAAAAATGAAAAATATAATATTCCTTTACAAATAAAAATTTAAAGATATTATATACTCAAAATAATACAATATGAATTACCTAAACACAAACTAACTTTTTAACTAAATACCAAACAAATTAGGCCTAGAACGACTGCCTATCTTATCCACAAGATTTTTTTGCGATTCTAACAATGTTTTTTTTAGAGATTTTTTAAAAGAACAAATGGTTTTTGAGTTTTTTAAAGGAGGTGGCAGGTTGTTCCAACATTTCGTAGCAGCATATCTAAAGCTACCACGAAAAGCAGCCGTTCTATGTCCTGGACAAATTAAGCGGATAGCAAAACGTGCAAGGCGGTTTGAAAAGTGTAGTTTTTCATACAAGTAATCATTAAAAAAATACCGACTCCAATACCTAGCATGTAAAACGTATCGGTGAACTGTGGTGATACGAGAGTATATAGTTATTGACTCGTTTTTTATGATTTGGGGCCTGCATCCTCATCACTCACGATCAAGAATTTGTGTTTTGTGTCCCAGCAGTGAAAACTGGAACATTAGAAGGTCTGTCATGATGAGAGCCTGCAGCAGCAAAATATGAACACTGTTTTATTAAACAATGTTTTGGGGGATGAGCGCACATAACTAGAGTTGTATCCTATATCCTATTATCATATCCCTATCATAGCTTTTTAGATTTTTTTTTCTTCTTCATCACGAAATTCATATGGTCACCCTACATAAAATAAATAATCCTGTGATTTTTTTCATTTGTCCTCCAGCTCTGCGGCAAGGAGGACAGTTGTAAATATTTTATTTATTGTTTAAATTAAACAAATAAAAATGAGTGTTGATAAATCATTGTGACAAATTATTGTGCTGTGTGTGACGTTACAATCTCTTAGAAAAATATATACACAGGCAAACATTTCATTTCATTAAAATTAGTGCATAATATTAAAGGAATAGAATTCCTATCTAAACTCAAAAATAAATACATGCAGCTTTTTTTTAAATCATTTTGTCTTGTAAAGTCTCTCGAGTACCTTACCTACTTCAAATCAATTAAGTTTAAGCTTTTTTTTGTCAATTATTACCAGATAAACTGATCTGGTCGAGATAGGCAGCGTAATAAAAGAAAATATTTGGAGGCATTGACACGCGCAGGTCACTGACACGCGCCACTCGCTGCCTATTCGATTTCCAACACGAATTATAACTTCTACCTACCTAGACTCGAGATTTTTAAAACAAAGGTTTTAAAAAAAGTATGTGCTTTTTTTTGTGTGAGGAACCTATTTCTTTAGTAATATTGTATTATGTTATCTGTGGTAATATGCACTATATAGGTAAGTATATTGAAAGAAGAATCATATAAAATGAAGTCTGTCTCTAATGTATGTATGAACGCTTATACCTTTTAAACTACGCAACGGATTTCATTGCGGTTTTCAACAATAGGTACGAGTAATTCAAAAGGAAGGTTTACAGCACCGTGCGAAGCCGGAGCGGGTCTGCTAGTATTAAATAAAACAAAAACTAGGTAGTTAGTCGTTTTCCGTGTGTATATGAATATGGAAAAAGCACCCCTCGGGTAAACTGTAAGCTCGCACGCATCGCAATCGCATTATGTGTAAATGCCTATCCCTAAGAGAAACTCACGTGATTTTATGTAATTATTTATGTATCTGAGTTACCTACCTACTCAATTCGGTAAATTATTTTCAAACACTAATGCTAGGCATTGGTTATCCATAGTCGTCTCGTCAACTCACTCACGATAGTGATTATGAATACCTACCAGCGCTCTACTCTATTTTTATTTTAGGCAACGAAATAATCAAAAATGAGCGCGAACAGAGCAATGAACTCTTCAGTGCCTAACCTACCTTAGTAACTATTCATTGGAGGCTAGCCAATAACTAGGACAACTTATGCACAGTACAAAAATCACTCAAACAAAAATTCAAATTTATTTAAGTAGGTATTTTAAAATCTTAACAAAATAGTAAATTAATTACAAATTTACTTTTTTTATTATGTACCTTACTTACGTATACGTAGGCAGGTAATTATTTTTTTTGCAAGTTTAGTTTATTTAATTTATCTACCTTTTCCACCAGTTGGGCAAATTATAACAGGCAGATAAATTTTTACCCACCAAAGATTTATTATGTCAATTTCAATATAATTAGGTAGGACTTAAATTATATGCCAAATTAAAGTAGGTTAATCACACAAATACCTAATGCAGCTGTAAGGCATCAGGCGAACTTGACCGTCTCGTCATTTGTTGACAAAAAACAGCCTTAAGCTTTAGGCAAACCAAATAACTCAAACAGACGAGTTTTACAGGGGACGCTGATGAGCGTGGAGAAAACAACACCTGTAAAAATTTAAATGAGAGCTGAAACATTTTAACAGTTCATTAATTTGTTTGTAACAGGACATCCAAAAACATGGCAATGAAGGAATGGCTACAATGGCTTCCCCCTCCTCGCTCACTGTTAGCTCTACTGCTGGCTATAGTCGGGTTCAGCGGTCGTCTGTTCGCGTCCTACCTGACGCACTCGCCGACACTCCTCGTCGACTCCTGCCACTCGCTCTGCAGACTCGTAGGACTGGTCACTACACTCATCGCTTATAAGGTAGAGTCACTTTCCCGTAAACTGAGAAGGTAACTGGAGCTTGTATGAAGTGAAAAGTAGTTTTGTAGAAATTTATTTTCAACAAAAACTAGATGGTCATTGAGTCTTTAGATTTTACATTTTCTATTTGTCTAAACTTCTTGATATTTACCTTTAGACCTAAATTCTTGGCCTCAATTTTGTCATACAAAAACTGAGCTATATTATCACTAGTCAGTTGTCATCATCTCTTTTAGAAGACAAATTAATTGTGTGTTTGTTATTGTAGTACGAAAGAGCCGACGAAGGCGCTGGACGGGAAGGCAAACTCCGGAACACATTTGGATGGGCGCGCATTGAAGTGCTGGGCCGGTTGTCGGTCCACGTGCTATTTGCGTCGTTCACCCTGGCACTGGTAGTGAACGCTCTTCAGCTGGGAGTGCATTCTTCACACGGTCAGCCACCGCGATGCCCGCGCATCATCATCGGCAGCGCCGTCTTAGGCCTGCTTTTGCATGCTATCAACTACATGCTTCTCGCTGGTGAGTTGGTTGATACAAAGAAAATGGGATATTTTATATGAACTGAGTATAGTAAGCATATAAAGTTTTTTTTATATTCCCATCTGTCACCCAGCTCTGTCCGCCTAGGGTGACAGATCGGACACACACTTTCTTTACAATTTTGAATTTTGATCTACAATACAGGTATTGTAGATCTACAATCCTGGAATACGGGCCTTAGTTACGTAATCATAGATCATGGTTTCGCTTTCGAGTAATGGAACGTAGAAAACAATTATAGGGTGTCACTACAATAACTTCCATGGCAATTTGCTTAATGCTAGATAATGCGTAAACGCTACCTAGTCATACGTAGTAGGTCATTTCCTTAAATTACGATGCTAGAACTAATAATCTTCTTATAGAGTAGTAAACCCCTGCTTAACAAGCTGAATAAAAATCTAAGTAAAATGAAAAAAGCTGAACGCACTTAATATGATAATAGTTCGTAGGTAATTTTGAGATTTTTCAACATCTCGGAGTCAACTGAAATGTCTTTTAGAGAGATCGCATGAATTAATATCATAAAATCAAAATAAAATTAAATATGAAACTGCAAGCAAACAATTTTGTAAAGTGAACTAAGTATTAAAATAATTTCCAAAAATTCAATCCATATAGGTACATAAGGGGAAGTAAGGAAAGGGAAAACATCTCTCAATGGAACCTAGGCGGATAGTTATGTTCCTTGACCTAAGCACTCACAGGCACACTGTCTCGAATGTCCTATTAATACCAAATTTACGTAATAATACTATATAAAGCTTTAATTTAATAAAACTAAAGATCTTTGTCTCGGATATACTTATTTCATGTTAAGCATAGTAGGTACCAAGGCAAACTGCCATAAGCAAACTGAAATGAATAGATGTAAATATTTGGTGAAACCTATTATAACATCTCACCCGGTATAATAGGTTTATAGTAGGAAAGGGAAGGTGTTTGATGTTTAAGTTAGATCACTGTTTATCAACTATAGCAGTAAAACGAGCCATGAATACGGATTAAATATTAAATAACGTAGCGTGGAAATCAAAACAATTACCATTCTCGCACCTATATCAATTTACCTACGTTCCACAAAATTTTTAAGATATTATGTTGGTTTGACTATTAATCTGCGGTTTGACCGACCGATTAGTGTTTCTTGTAGGTAGGTATAAGTTATTTTCAGAATCGTACAGCATTGGATAGATTTACTAAATTAGTAAAATAAAGAGTATATACATATAATAAACTGTTGTAGAATTTTCTAAACATAGCTACTCGTAACTAAAATTATCGCGGTCCTTTGTGTTTAATTTATTAGAAAAGAACGGCAACAATTTCAGTTAGTTTAGCTTAGAAAATGTCATGCTTTCTCTGAAGAATGTTCTATCTAAATTTTTAAAATTATAGAATCATGTTAGAGAGATTTTAAATTTGTTTTACAGGTCGTGAATTAAGCTACAGTCGACGGCTGAGCATGTCAGAAGATGGAGAAGTTGTGCTGAAGACAGGAAATGCAGAACCAGTCCTAGCACATGCGCCGACCGATATTGCCAGTAAGCTCTTTCGACCTTTTTTTTTTTTTTTTTGTACAACTGAAGTGGCAACCAAGCGTACGGCCCACAAGATGGTAAGCGGTTACCGCAGCCTATGGACGCTTGCAATACCAGAGGTATCGCTCGCGGGTTGCCACCTTAAGGTTAAGATCTAAAGCCTCATGTGCCAGTAATTTCACCGGAAACCATACCCTTCGAACCGGAACACAGCAATGCGACCTGCTTTCGAATGGCTAAATTTAATGAAATATTTGCCAGAATAACTAAAATTTAGGCTAAATTTAATGCAATATTAATTGGACACCCTATGCTTAGTCTATTTGATTCAAACCAAACATACTTTACGTACCTGGGTATGGCCACCAAAAAAGGTACTTTTGAAAAAAAATCGTGTCCCTATAAAATAAAAAAAATTCAAGTAGGTCCGTCAGCTCCTTAATTTTGGTATGCCTAATTATGGTTTTGTATTGTTTTGCTATGTTTTATTGAGAAAGTAATATTAATTAATATAAAATAAGCTTAAGAATTATTTAAAAAACAAGTTCAAATGGGTCCCACTTTTCATTCCCGTGTGTTACTTCACGCAAGTTACCTTAAAACGAGGAAACAAGCAAGTATCCAGGCTCGTAAAAATGTTTATTGCCTTTCCCTCTACCCCTTCAACACGTGGGCCAACCTATAGAAAAATCCTCCATTTAGATAAGTCATAAAGTAAACAAGAAGTTGGTCGCAGGCTTTGTCCCGTTATTTTTCAATATTTTTAACAGTGATTAATGCAAGGTAAGAACGCGAATTACTGTATTGTTTTATATTGTACTTGTAGGTACACTAATGATTTGACAAATAAATCTATACGGCGCCTTCTAACTTTAAAACTCAGATATTTTGGATCTAGATGATACCGTGTGTTACTAGTGTGTTACGTAACATTCGTGATCTGTTGTTAAGCTTGGTGTACACTACATACATGAAAACATAGTAATAGGTGTTTTTAGGTTGTATTTATATGTACTTAGATATATCTATGAAACGCAATATTTCCACTAAGTTTATAATTCTTAATTTATAATACCTACACTTTTAGATCGGTAGAATACCTATTTATAGAAGGATAATGAATATTTTTCACAGTAAGGTCCAGGTCACAGTCCTAGGCTTAAAAAACTCACGTGCGCACGATTGATAAGGTAAATACAATTATTGGCGGCCATAGCCACATAACAAAATCTAGCCCTTTGGAAACACTTTATTTACACCTGAAAACATAGTTTACTTATTTAAAATGTGATACACCTGGCTAGACTTTGTTACCTACCTTTGAAATAAACTTGGCTACTACCTAACCTATGTCTTTAACATAATGCAATGACGTAGGTAGGTATTAGGTACCTACTATTATACCCACTACTTATGTATATTGTTATCACAATTCTTAATAGACTATACCATACAATTTCTATATAGACCTGCATGTACTGAGTACTGACTGACTGACGTAACTTAGGATACGTAAGCGAACCGCAACACATTCAACATTATGAGTGCAATGTACCTACCTACTCTCTCGTGCTAACAAAACGTAAGTGATACACGTGGTTTTATGATCACCAGTCTCGTGTTATACACTACTACTTTTCATTGATAATATTAGCTGGTAGGTACGTATTTATCTTAGAATTTGTATCATAGATTATAGGTAAGTATTCTGTCCACCTCAAACATCCTTCCTTCATTTACCTTCATTCAAAATTACCTGAAAAAAGATGGGACTTGATTCACGCTCAAGTACTTACAGTACGTATAAATTACATAGGTACCTACATATTCTTATAATGATGAAGGATATCTCTACAGGTAGCTTGTTCGTCATGGCAGCTGGTCTGACGGTGGAGTGGGAGCCAGTGGCGGCACGCCTGGCGGATCCAGCGCTCTCCGCCACCGCTGCCGTCGTTCTATGCATGTTGAACTATCCTTTCAGTAAGTACCTATCATAGTAATATTATTATTATTATTATATAGGTATATCAACCGTTAGTGTCCTACAGCTGGGCAAAGGCCTTCCCCCTTCCCTCCAGGCGTCTCGGTCCAGAGCCAAAAACCTCCAATCTAGCAAAAATGTTTCCAGTTCGTCCCGCCACCATCTTCGTTTTGGTCTGCCGCGTTGCATTCTCGCTGGGTCAGGGCGCCACTCGGTAGCTCTACCTTTGCCCACAGCTCATTTGGCATACGACAGACATGCCCATGCCCAGCCCAATTTTACTTCAGCGTAGCGGCCTTCGAAGCTGCATCAGCGATTTGTTGAGTAATATTATAAAATGAGAAAATTTTTGTTTGTACTATGTTCTTACTAATTTCAATTTAAATTTTATTTTGGAAAAAATCACGTTTACAAACTGCGGAATTGCGGGACGCAGTCAACGAGCATAGTGCCAGCAATCATTTTCTAAATTCCCTTACTTTTAGCTAGATGTGGTTTGACACCTAGATATCAGGTTTGAGAATAAGAGTAGGTACCGTACCTGACCAATCTCTTAAGAATAAATAAATATAAAATAAATAAATAATGCTAGGGCAACCCACACAATATAATATACATAATACAGTACAATACATAGATAAATATTTATTATTATGCATAGAAAATACCCAGAATACCAGATACCAGAGAACAAATATTTGCAGATCATACAAACATTAGTCCCAATGCGGGAATCGAACCCCCAACCTCCTACGTCGCAGGCGGACCATCGCCCGCCGCGCCACAACGGTCGTCAGTCAGGTCACAATGACGATTAATATTGCTAACGGCAATTTCGACTTAACGTTTACTGAACTGGAAATAACAAAGCAAGCGATAAAGCCAATGCTCTGTAATACCAGCAATGTAACGTTACGCAAACGTTTTATTAAACGGACTATTGATAGGTACTGACAGTCGTATCAATAAATAGTTGTCGTTTTTTCTATAGCTGAGCAATTAAATACAATATTGACATTTACGTGGTTTGCGTAACTTTGAATCAGGTAGGTAGTGGTACTAACTATGCGGGTCTTCTATTAGGTTATCGTGTCATCGTTTATCATCTACACTTCCATAAAGAATACCTCGTCACGACTTGCGCGATTATGGCCCTGCAACCTTGAAGTTGCAGGTCTTTATAGTACTAGCTAGACAACTTCCCTCTACTATTACTTTTACGTTTAGTTTTTTTTTTCCATACAAACTTCATCCTCTCGCTGCGTCCTCTAGGGATTCAATTTCAAGAATTTATTTCCGCGAAAGTAGACAAGGCATACTTACACACTATAAGCACAAAACACACCGCGGTCGGGCATGAGTTGGGTCGTGTCCGTCGCGGGTGTAGTTTATTAAATTTGTATATGGACGACAAGGATGACAACACACTGAACGCGTGCGCAGGTCGGGCGCGGGTGGGGTTGGGTCAGTGTGTTTTACAAATTAAACAAAATACACCCGCGACGGGCCCGCCAAGGGCCCTTATACTTAGGTAATTACCTACTATGTTTTAAAGGGTAACATGGTTGCCCCCACAGTGCGTTCAGCGGGTCTGGTGCTGCTGCAAACGGTTCCCGAAGGGTTGGGCGCGTGCGACCTGCGCGCAGCCGCGCTGAAGGTGCCAGGAGTGATGGCTATCCATGAGCTGCACGTGTGGCAGCTCCACAGAGACAGAGTCGTGGCTACTGCTCATGTCTGCTACAACTCTCATGAAGTAAGAAAATTAAGTTACAGCAGACAATTGTTTGTTTATATGCTCGAAGGTTACTGCTTAGAAAAAAAAATTCTATATAAGGTCATTCATTATCAACCTGACAAACTTAAGGGATAGGTCCACACTTAAAAAAAAAAACTTGTAGGTACTTTTTTTTCTAAACATTTTTTTATATATAAATAAAAATACGTAATTCTGTAATATAATAACGTAATAATTAGTTATCCTTGTTAGAAATCGAAAAGGCAGCGCTCGGCACGTGTCAGTGACCCGCGCGTCAATGAACCGCGGGTCAATAACCCTCGCGTCCTTGACCTGCGCGTGTCACTGACCCGCTACGGGGCGCGCAAACTCGAATATTTCATTATTACGCCGCTTAACTCGATTCCCAACAATGATAAATAATAATTGAGCAGAAACACGTAATCGATTTTAATTTGTTTACTTGGGATTTTTAAGACTAAATATACAAAAAAAAAATATAGGTACATATATTTTTTTTGATGTGTGGAACCTATCCCATAAGTTTGTCAGGTTGATAATGAATGACCCTGTATATATTTTAAAAAAAAAATGCTGATCGTTAGGTCGTTAGTCTTGCTGAAACTCGACGGCCTAGTTGACAACGGCTGGACCGATTTGGCTAATTTTAGTCTTCAAATATTTGTAGGGGTCCAGGGAATGTTTAAACGACATGAGAATATATGGAAAAATTACGTGAGTCACACCGCGTGGGTTAGCTGACCCGCGCGGTTTCACTTGCGTATTTTTTTAATGAATAATTCGTTTTGAACGCTTTCGATATTTACAGCGAAAGTAGGTACTCATAGTAATCAAAACTCGTAAAGTAAACTGTCCGTGTGCTTTTGCAGGATTACCTTAAGAGTGCAGCATTAGTTTGCGAAGCATTTAAACGACACGGGATAGGACTCGTCACCTTACAACCGGAATTTCTTCTCGCTGCACTTGGTAAGAACTTCTGAGCTTAGTACACAATTAAATTACAAATTAAAAATCACAATCAAAAATTATTTGATCAATTATCTAAATCTGAAAATGCTTTAAATGAAAATTTACGGGAGAGGTAGAGAATGAATGGATGCAATGCAGTGCGATGCAGGGCACGTCTTAGTCCTAATCCCGTGGTATTGCACTCGTAACTCGGCGCAAGTTATCGCGAACTCTGCCAAAGAACCCTTCGCATCATCAATTTATCTACAGTACTACAAACCTTATTAAGTATTAAAAAACTGGGTTTTGTTTCAGGCACGGAACAGGACAAGAAAGCTATGATCGAGTTCGCTAACTTAGCATGCTCCTGCCCCTGTGCCAAAGAGTGCATCGCTCCCAAATGCTGTGAGGCACCGAGGAAACCAACCATCACGCGCATTTAAACCAACTCATATGCCGTATTCCAACTAAACTCAAACTAAATCGAGTCGTAACCATAAATTTTGATTTAGATCTTCATAGAAAATTATCTGAACATCGGTGCTTGAGTCTCGATAAATTCATTAGATTTGGAATACGGGATGGGTAACTAAACGAATTTATACATAGGTGCAAAGGGTCGAGCCGAAAACCGATTGTACAATAATACAAACCGTTTTCTTTGTCCTTTGTGAATAAGCTTAGCGCCAGGAGCCATAATGTTAGACCTGCCTAGAGTTTTTAGTATATTGAACACAGGTTAGAACATATACATTATGTAATTGTACTGAATTGCACCTCATATTTGAATTTTGAGTGAATTTATGCTACTGAGTAAAGTTTTAAAAAGTAATTACACAAAACTTTAAATAGATTACTGATACTGGCAAATAGAACCAGCGAGTCACAACCATCGGAGAAATTTCTTACAAACTAGGTAGAGTCAGTAAAATGAGCCGAGCACAAGAGTGAAAGTGCAGTTAATAAAAACAAGACTGTGACAACATTGCCACTTCACTGCACTCGGCACCGATTTGGTATCAAAACTAACTGGAAAAGTAACTAGAGTAGGTAACGATAACTATATTCCTAATGCCGCTGAATTCGGAGTCTTGAAGCTCGCGTATAACATTAATCAGCCTTCCATTTGATTCATAATTTCTGCTTCATGATTACGATATCTAACAAGAGACATGTTGTGTAATATTATAAACTACCGAATTGCTAATGATTTGTATAAACTTGGTGCTTGAATAATTGTAAAAAGTAGGTATTATACCTATGTCTAGTGGTAGACCAGATACCTAACTAATAATTATAACGACTCGCTAAAAACGCAAACGAAATTTCTCTACATCAAATACCATAGAACAGTGTAGATTAAACATGATTATCCTCACTAGGTACTACAGCGATTAATGGAAACGTGAATCGACAAAAACATATACCTATAATATTAAGTTCTTTTTACGATACACCTGCGCATTAGTTTAAAAGGCTTTTCACGTAAGTAGAGAGATTAGCTTTATTAAATTTTATCATAACACCTACGTGAGCCAAAGTTTGCGCGATTATGAAAATACCTCTCTATTTCGTGGTATAGTCGTCCAAGTTTGACCAAATCGCAAGTTATTTGTAAACTTGCGTTATAGTGTTCTTTACTTATGTTCAATAGTTTATTTTTGCTACAGAAGCATTGTTTTAATTAACTATTTAAAATGTTAAAGATTATAATATCCCAAAAATTATTTCGCCTCAAGCGGGATTGAACCCGCAACCTTCAGCTTGATACGCGGGTGCTCGATAGCTCAATTGGTAGAGCACCCGCGTCTCAAACGGAATGTTGCGGGTTCAAATCCCGCTTTGTTATTCCCTTAGTGTGATGGCTAACACTAATAACAAAAACAACTAGATTGTTAAAGTTAATTATGATATATGATTGTGAGTATCGTTATAATCACAGAACATAATAATGACGTCATTTTTTTTTTAGGAAATACACGGTTCATTTTTGCTCAGATTAGAAAACCATTAAACTTTAGTAGGTATTATATTTTTCATACAACTAATGGTGCAAGGTATCTATTGAGTTTTGGTTTATTATACCTACTTAATTATTTTTTGCAATTTTCATACCCAGCAATAGACCATGAAACATTATTCTGAAAGTTCCAGTCCCTCGTGCTATTGGTGCCAATATCACTTGAATTCCGAAATCGATCCCGAAGATGGCACGCGACAGTGAAATTTTAAAGAAAAGTGAAACTTCTCTTCTTTTACCTTCAAACTTCTGACATACATTTTTATGGTAAGACCCGGCGATCACTTAGCCATCTTGCGTCGTGGTCCGTCTCTAAACTGACAAAAATGAACCAAGTATAATTGAGAATGATTGGGATCAACAGAGAAAGTTTATCATTAAAGTTTGCATAACTGTGATGTTCTTAGCAGTATTAAAATAAGAAAAGTTATGTACAAAGTAAGAATGTTGAGTTTAATAAAAGAAATATACACGTGTTTAAACAAACGGTTATTTATCTGATACCTAATCAATTTGAGTTCATTAACTCGACCATAAGCAGTCTTTGTTAATTGTAATGTACTACTTAGGTAATTCATATACCTTACTGCTTTAGAATCCTATCCTTGAAATTCAAGGATAGGATTCTTGTAGCCGTGAAAAATTGAACACGATTGTGGCTTGTGTGTTGGAGATATTTGAAAATAAAAACAAATAAAAGCTTCATCCCTTAATATTTAAGTATTTTGAACCAATATCAATTAATTCAAGACAACTCATAAAAAAAAAAAATTGTAACGCACGTTTTCGTAAAATGAGCATTTCCAGTCAACTTTCGATCATGTTTTCTATGAATATCTGAATAAAGATCAATCTTAATAATAAAAACAGTAGGCATAATAAATTTATTGTGGACACAATTTGTAAGTAGATGGGAAAATACATATTATTTATAAGAAGGCCCTACAATCCTTTAATTTATGCCCTAATAATAAAAATCTCTGTAGCATGCATGTACCTACAACACCTAATGGTAGGACTCTTCAGCAAGAACCCATCTTAGTGGGTAGTAGGGTACCATTCCACCGCACTGCTGTCTTAAATTTAAGGGCACAGTAGAAAGTGAAATTAGCGAAAGAATTAATACCCACGTCTCGGGGTGATTAGCGCAGCTGTGCATTGCCTAACTTGAAGCTATGGGTTTGCTACTTACTGCAACTGTTATGGTCAGGCGTGGAGCTTAACATCAAACCAAACTGGTCATTTGATGATGTAAAAAAAAGAAATGTGAAATTTAACGTTTCTAGATTATTGATAGAGAGCATTATTACAATATGCAATAAGTATGTATTTGATCTAATTTATTTACTATCATTTAATAGTACTAGGTACATTGTGGTACTAGTGTGTAACATTGGTGATTACCGCTGAGGCGCCATTGAGATAGCCTATATATATATTCTTAAGATAGCCGAGGACGGTAATCATCAATACACACGTGTATCATACGACATTTTTCAACACACTTGTGATTAGAATAACAAAAAAAACTCCTAATAAAATAACAAAAAAAAATCTATAACTCACTAGTGATGAAAAAGTCATAGAGTGATTATGGGTGTCATTCTGTGCCTAAAAAATTGCGATGACCATAGAGCCACTTTATAAGCAAATGTGTTGAAAAAATATTATTGCTACATTATGCAAACATACCTGATAGTCTTTATTCATAAACGTATATTAAACCAACCGAGTTATCATGGTCTTTGTTCATTTACATAAGAATGACAAGGATGACAATAGAGTACAATGGGTTTATTCCCAATTCTACAGATTCCCAAAGGTACGCAGCAAGCTGCTAAATAACAGTTTTTTTTATGAACAAGGTCATTAATCTTCAAAAACAAAATTCTCGTTGTATTGTTCGAGGGGCGATGTGGTGGTGGTGGCCGGGGGGATCAAATGCTCTCGGCAGTACGACGGTTGGCACTCTCGGCTCTTGATCAGGCGCTTGCACGGCTTGCCTTCTCCTGTCTCTGGACGCTACGAAAAAATATATTTAATATAGTATCCACATAAACGAGAAACACACCCAACAGTCATACATTGGCCAGGAGCAGGGTTCACGACGAAATATCATTCCCAAATTTAGGACCTAAATTTTGTGTAATTCGTACATTGAATGACATTAATTCTGTAATCGTTCCCGAAGACGACACGTGACACTGACGTGACCTTTAATTCACTGTCACACAATGTCACAAATAATAATATTTGTGACGCGACAGTGAAATAAATGAAACTTCATGGTAGCTCAGGTGCTTCGAATTTCGTTCGACTCCCAAAGTTTACCCTACACCAGGATTTCTTGTCTAGGATATCAGAAATTACGAGTAGGTACCTAACTATGGTGTCACTACACCCAGACCCGGAACAATATTTGCAGATCGTGCAAACAATTGTCCCTCAGCAATCATTTCGACTCGTCTATCAAAATGTATAAGATAACGTACCGGGACTATAATATAAAACTTACCAAAACCCTTCGATAGTTGAGTCTGACGGCGTACTCGCAATTTCCAATGCAATCGGTCCATCCAAGCCATAAGCCCGTTTTACAATCCACATCTAAAAACAAACTTCGTATTAAATGACTTTGAATGTTTGGAAAATAGTCTTATAACGGGCTGCCGGCCGCCGAGGTGGATGGAAAGACCAGAAGCTCTTTTCTTGAAAGCAACAAACCGTAATCGTTGCAAACATTGTAGTTCAACTAATGTCGGTGACAACTAAGTTCAGACCGGACACGGAAATAAGCTGAACCACGAGAACTGTCACGATATATCGCTTTTCTTCGCTAGATAGACCTCTTGGGTCAGTTAGCTATCAAGCCACCAGCACCAGGGTGGATGGCACGGATTTTTTAAATCTTATCATCCACCCCGGTTCCGGGTCAGAGCCACGGGGTTGAATAGAGTATACCGAACTTTTCGGCAGATGGATGGTACTGGAACATGGTTTATGGATTAATTGCCAGATTCAGTAACTCAAAAACTAGTTGTTTTGCGTCAACCGGTCAACCTCGCCAGCACAAACTTTTTATAGTAAGCAATTTATTGCATTTTAAATTGCTTTTAGGAGCTATCCCGCTCATCACGCCGAATATCCTCATCAGTTCACTAATTTTTTTATGAGACCAACTTAAACCTTTCAAATAAAAAAAGAACCATCGAAATCGGATCTTTTAAGATGGAGATATCCAGTAGCCCCCTTTTTGCTTTTTTTTAGAGGAAGTACCCTCCAATCAAACATACGCAACCACATAAAAATTATATTATAGTAGTAGAACCTGTATACCAAGTTTAATCAGTATCGGTTGTAAAATACGACCTGCAGAGGAGTACCAACAAACTGACAGACACTTCACAGATAGATAGATAATTCACCTTCAACTGTATAAGATGGTTCGTCGTTGAACATAACCTCGTTGTCTTGCGTCGACAGAGTAGGCTTTAGTCTCTTTGTAATCGCTTGCGCCGTTTTATTTCGAAGAGCTGCAGAAGTTGAAAAACATTATTTATCAATGGCGGTTAAACTGACAAAAATTGTTTGTACCTTTCTAGGTTACGCAAGGTCCTAGGCGGTCACAATTTAAATGAATACCTAACGGGAACTATAAAAAGCATGGCCATCCTTTATCTTCCTTCACATTAGAATGAAACAGAAAAAATAAAAACAAATTTAAATATCATGGATAACTAAAGACGGGTCGGTAGCGGAACATCCAGCTGCCATTATAGGTACGTGGCAAAAAAGCCTTAAAGTAAGTATTGCCTTGCCGTAGTAGTTGTTAGGCCATGACGGAGGCATTCGGGCATCCTAATGACTCCGACACCAGAGTTGGCCACTGACTCATAGGAATTCACTTTTTTACTGGGTAGTTAAGCGATAAAGAGGTGGCGAGACGACCTGGATGCATTTGAATCAAATTGGTCAAAAATTGCAATGGATCACGTTGCTTGGAAGGAGAAAGGGGATACATTTGCCCAGCAGAAGAATTCAGTATTCAATTATTTATTGCAGTCAGTATGTTACATGGTTAGTTGTTAATTTAGGAATATAATGAACCTTATTTATGGTATTTAGGGTACAGTAACAGTTTGGAGTAGAGGCGGATCGATTTTATAGATTTAATTTTTATACAAATTCTAAGGATAGATATTTAAACTAATAGATTATAAATTGATTTAAGTATGTGCGTTACATAATAAATTTAATTCAAAGAATCTAAATTCACATCTGGATATTTTAAAGGGTTGCTGAAAAATTCTTGCATCAGAACGATATGGGTAAAAAAAAATAAGGCGTTAGAAATTTAGGCGCTGATGTTTCATACTTACGTGGTAGAGGAGGTAATATGATATCAGACTCTTCAGTGGTAGTAGGCACAGTAGTAGTTTCCGGAAGAGCGGTGATGTTTCTGTCCGCGCACGCCAATCGGCACTGCTCTTCTGCGCGGAAGTTGTTCGCGTTTCCCCCACATCCGCTAAAGCCGAACGGCTCGCAGATATTCTGGTTCATTTCGTAGTACCATCGCTCGTGGTAGCTGCGGCAGTGGCCTATTTGTAGCGGCTGTCTGCACACATCTGGAATTATTTGGTTGTCATAGTCATAACACCACTACTCTGCCGTGCTAAGGGGGTCAGCCGTAAGTGCATGTATAGTAGTTTAAAGAAAACGGCACTTAAAGTTTTCAAAAGGTTTTTGTCGATTACGTCTACATAATTAACTTTTTTTACATCAGAAACAATTGTGTTATAGAAAATGATGTAGTTTAGATCAAAACATCAAAAACTCGTTATGCTGAGGAAGCCTAGTGTATTTTATAGACGAATACTTAGAATGAGCATCGAAGCAACACACATACCGCTTTTTTTTTAAAGCGCTTTTGGTAAAATCCATCACGCTGATCCAATGTTGGTGGATGGCGAATTTTTTGTTCTTGGACAAGTCGGTTTCCTCACGATGTTTTCCTTCACCATATGAAAGCACTGAAAAATTCATTAGAAAAATCCATTGGTGCACGACTGACGGGTTGATTACATAACTCTGATAGCGCCTAATCTCCATTGACACACTGTCTAAGGCTGCGTTTGCACCAGAGATGTGCGAAGATGCGTAGCGAGGAAAGTGTTTTAGGAACCAATATAATCACTTCATTAAATTTACCTGGTGGTAGGACTCTTCATTGACTCCTTTATTGACTACAAAAAAGCTTTCGACTCTCTAAATCACAAAGCAATTTGGAAATCACTTGCAGAACAAGGAGTAGAGGAGCTTTACATAGAACTGCTGAAAAACATTTATTCAAATATCAACGCAAAAATTTGACTTGAAAGGGAGGGACCACGATTTTCTATTGAGAAAGGCGTCCGGCAAGGAGATCCCCTCTCACCAAAAGTTTTTACAGCCGTGTTAGAGTCTATTTTCAGAAATCTAGACTGCGAGGAAAAAGGCCTAAAAGTAGATGGAGAGTAACTTTGCCACCTCTGGTTCGCAGACGATATAGTGGTCTTTGCAGAAATCTCTACAGATCTAGAACAAATGGTAAATGAAATAGCAATAGAAAGCAAAAAAGTTGGTCTAGAACTCAATGCAACAAAAACAAAAATAATAACAAATGGCACAATAGAAAAGATGGTATCAGTTGGAAACAAAACAATTGAATATGTCAACGACTACATATACTTAGGACAAATGGTATCTTTTAAAAATTGCACAAGTAACGAAGTTCAAAGAAGAATAGCTATTGCTTGGAAAAAGTATTGGAGTTTGAAGAAAATAATGAAAAATAAACAAATAAATATAAGCATAAAAAGAAAACTATATGATGTAACTATCCTGCCATCCCTATCGTACGGTTGCCAATGCTGGTCGTTGAAAAAAGAAAACGAAAACAAGTTAGCCATATGTCAAAGGAAAATGGAAAGAAGCATGTTTTTTAATACTAGTCATAAGCAAAGCATGTACCTAACCTAGTAGAATAAAGGTTCATTTTATTTATTTTATTTTATTAGGACTCTTCAGCAAGAGTACGTCTTGGTGGGTACCACCGCAGTGTCAGATATTCTACCTCCAAGCAGTAGTGTGCAAGCAATAATGTGTTTAGGTTTGAAGGGCACTGTAGCTAGTAAAATTACTGGGCGAAAGAGCTTATCAACCCGAGACTTTGTTGTTAAGCAAAGTCTCGGGTTGATAAGCGCAGTGCAGTGCCACGCAAACACTTAAAAACTTTAAGGTTCGGGTGGCACTGCATCTGTAATAGTCAGACGTGGTGCTTAACATCAGGCAGGCGACTTGATCGTCTTGTCACTTGCTGAGATAAAAAAAAAATGAAGCTGTCAGACCGAGGCTGGGTAAATGAAGGGATTCTATTGATTCCTAACAAACACATCCCTCGCTACACATCCTCGCACTTCTCTAGTGGAAACGCAGTCTAATAAAACAGTTTGACCATAGCTTTATCTCTTATTAGACAGTTTGAGATGGAAATCAATGGAGATTTGTCGCTAACAGAGTTATGTGATCAACCCGCGGGTTCGAACCTACGACCTTAGGATCGGAAGGCGTACACTACCACTAGACCACCAGTGCTCTTTCATTAGGTACATAAATACCTTCAGGAACTTCGTGTTTCTCGCAGCTGCCCTCGTCTCCATCGCAGATCGCCTCTTGCGCCGTCAGCGTGAACTGGCAGTTCTCTATATGCTCCAGGGTTATCTTCTCCACCTCAGGGTCAACGGTTACGTTCTCAGGTTTTAATTCCTGAAATTGTTTTTTAGATTACAATAGCAAGGATCATGCCTAAAAATCGATAGGAGCCCAGCCGCTGTTGTTATCAATTCTTTTACGCCATGGGCGCGTTGGAACTTGCGTAAATTCACCTAGCTTGTAAGACGTTTCAAAGTTGGGTGTTTCTCAGACTCCAGGTATTGCTCCAGCAACAGGTCAGGGTTATACCATATTCTTGCAACACCATTGAAGTAACAGGATACGAATTTCGAATCGATGAGGTGCCTTACAGGTGCTGCCTGGTGCCTACTCTTCAACGCAATCTCAATACCAATTTCAATCCAATTCTAATTTACTGCTGTCAAATTTTTGTACTCTTGGATAAAAAACAGACAAAAAATCTCTAGTACTAATTCCGCTTAACCTTTTAACTAATGAGGTCACACAGTTACTACAGTTAACCTCAAAAGAAAAATATCGACACGTGTTTCATCCCTCCACGGGACATCATCAGAGCCATCGACTTGTTCTCCGGCAGACGTGTTGCTCCGTCGAGCACTGGAGCCAAAGCCAAAGGAACTCTTGGAAACAAGGTTGAATTTGGCGCTCCGATCCGTTCAAGAGTAAGGCCTCTGACTTGTGGAAGTTGCTTACATCTCTTGAGCTGATGCTCTTCAAACGGCTGAACAGGTTGCCTTAAATCTCAGCCAAGGCTGGAGGGCGTGAAACTGGCGTAAATTCACCTAGCTTCATGACGTTTCAGAGTGATACTTGCTATTTTTTTAAATATTTAATTTGAGTTAGAAATTAGAATTTGATAAGTCTGTTTGTGGGTGTGTGTGTGTAAATGTGTAAGTGTTACCACAATCTCCGTGACGACTAAACCAATTGTGATGAAATTTAGAATGTAGATGGTTAACATAGACTACTTTTTATTCCGGGAAAAAAACCCTTTGGAATAGCATAAAAACAAAAAAGCCGCGGATGAAACCGCGCCGGTCAGATCGTAATCAACCATCGTCATCATCATCAACTTATTGCGGTCCACTGGCTGGACGTCGGTCACTCCCAATGCGCGCCAATGAGCCCGATCTTTGGCTTTCCTTAACCACTTTCTGCCAGCAACATTGCGCTCATAATCAATAAAATTACAATATTCTGAAGCTCCAAGAAGCGCTGGTTCCAGGCGGCGAGGAGCGTCCTCGTCATGTGCGCCTGCAGGCGCGCGTCGCGCATCACGTAGAAGCGCGTGCGCAGCCGCCGGCCGCGCCCGCAGCTCGCGGAGCACGGGGACCACGGACCCCACGCGGTTATTATACACTCCGCACTAGACGGCAGGTCCTGCAAATAAATATAGAATAGAATAGAATAGAATAGAAAACTCTTTATTGTACACCGTAACACACAAGCAAATAAAAAAAGTATAGGAACACAATTTAAATATAGCGAAGTACAATGGGTGGTCTTATCGCGGTTATATTCGACCACCGATGGCGCAGAAGGTTGCGGGTTCGATTCCCGCCTTGGGACAAATGTTTGTAACAAAAAATATCTATCTGTGTGTTGTATTGTATTAAGTAGTCTAGTACCCATAACACAAGCTCTGTTTAGCTTGGGGCTAGATGCTGTGTGGATTGTCCAAAATTATTTATTATTTAAAGCAAAGCTTGTAGGGTACTTGTAAAACAAAGGAACACCCAGACCCGGAATAAATATTTGCAGATCATGCAAACATTTGTCCCGTGGCTGGGTTCGAACCCGCAACCTCTCGCTTTTCAACCGTGCCACCAAAGTTTTTAAAACATGAAGATCGTATTGTGGTTGCTTAATAAACCTTAACACATTCAATGCCATTACGATTTTCATTAATATATATATTTAAGGGTGCCGCCTACACATGCATTTTGAAAATAGAAAAACATTGAATTCGCCACGCGAGTCGCCTGCGCTGGGGTAAAATTAAGGTGGACTCACGAGGCGAGTCGGTGACCTGAATGTGTAAGGTAGAAATACAGTTAGTTTAAAATACGAGAAAACATGAAGGTTGCATGGATGATTCTGTAAATCGCATACCTACATGAAATGAAAACAGACATATACCTTACACAATAAAAAATAAAAAATAATGTAAAATATAAGAAGCTTTATTTCCACACTAGAATACATTTAAGATAAGGTAAGATTTTATAATTTTAAGTAAATTTAAAATGGACCGCCTTGGCGGTATATGCCTCCTGCAAAGATCGCCAAACGACCTTACACAATATGGTAAATAATACACAATAAAAGTAGAAAGATTGCTAAAACAATCCGCTCTGTATGTGGTGCCTAGTCTGCGCTTCGAGCTCTTACACGAGACAGCTAGGACAACTCTGCTTTTCGGATTAGCCTGGTCAGAATAGCAAAAGTAATGTCACAACAAATTAAATGAAGTATAGTTTTCACAGCGGATCTCGGCCGTCGTGAAATTAGCCGTTTCGATGCGCAATGGGGCTTTTTCAAACTAAATTGTCTTTGCGCATCACAAACGGCTAACTTCACGGAAGCCTAGATCCGCTGTGCGAACTATACATGTACACCGCGTGTGTTATAGCTGTCATATGCCAGACGAAGAGGCCCCTAGTAACAGCTAAGGCTTATGATGTCTCGTATTTTGAACGTACTTTATTATAGCAGTTAAAGGACTTGAGTAGGGTACGTACCACAAAAAACCAGTCAAAATCTGTCATGTTTACGTAAGCGTCTGGCTTTCTGAAAATAAAATATATCAATTAAGTATTTAAACACCGTAGACGAAATTTACCGACTTCCTTAATAAATCAAAAACTCAATACAATTTTATATAAAAGTCGCTAGATTACATGTTAATTCTGATCCCGCACTTTCCACACCACATATCTGATTCCCGGTGTCGTTGGTATCAGATTTAACACATTTGAATGCAATTTTCATCAATAGGTAGCGTGATTCAAGAGGAAGATTTATAGGTATAGTCACGTAGTACTAACATCTGTTCTGTGGTATAGTTTAATCACCCGTACGAAGCAGGCAGGCGGGTCGTCGCTATAGTTATACATATAAGTGCAATTTACATTGTGACTGACTCCAAATGAAGTTAGTGTTGACTTTGAGAACCAACTGACTTTCTCTTCTCTGTTCACAAAAGGGTCAGTACGAGAGAATTAGAAGTCAGTACTGACACGACAGTGTTTACACTAAGTCAGTAGCGGATCAGCACTGACTTTGCTCGAATTTGGAGTCAGCACTGACATTGCTACTGACTCAATGTTACTTTATACTATTGTAAAGCTTACATTTCACAGGAGCCGGCATCGCACGGCATGGCCTGGTCGAGCACGGTGCGCGCGCGGTACCCCACGTGGCAGCGCTTGTGTGCGCGCGGCAGCACGTAGTGCCGCGTGCGGGCGCGCACACCGCAGCCCTCGCACGGCGACCACGCGGACCACGCGGACACCGCGCACGGCCCTTGCGTCTGACCCGGCTCCGGCTCGTACTCCGACGGAGCTCTGCCATAGGTTTAATTAATGCTCTATTTTGTTCTACACTATTTCCTCCCAATTTATTATAACTTTCAACATTCAATGTTAACTGGGTTAGGTTAATTAGAACTGGCTCTGGCACGCTTAGATAACTAGAGACTTAATTAAAGTTTAAGCTTTCAAATACCTGCAGTCTTTCCTAAAACCGCGACACACCTCGCGTTGCGTTAGCTCGATGCGGCAGGAGTCTGCGACGTGACGCGACGGGTACAGGTACTGGCGCTGCCTCGCGCGGTACCCTTCGCCACATGTGACGCTGCAAGGGCTCCACGCGCCCCACGCGTGTGTTTGACACGCGCCTTCTTTACCCGGCTGTACTACTGGAGGCTCCGGACCGGCCTCTGCTTGGAATACAACACGAATAAGTTGCTTAAAATCCCCAATACATATTGGCCTAGCCTTGCCGAGTGAACGTCAATTATATACCAATTTGTGGACAGCATACTTGCTTTGCTTTGCCAACGCTCGGTGACACTCGTTGTCGCTGGCTTTCACTCGTCCAACATGTACGGCATGCATGGCGGCTTAAAACATAGCTGGCAAACTTTTATGCTCTTGTTTATAAAAACATGTCATTTTAGCGACTCGCTAAGGTACCGCGTCTTTCCTTATCATTCAATCATTCCACAAATGTCAAAGAAAACGACAGATCAACCACATGTTAGCTAGCAGAGTTTTAAAGTATGATTATCAGTAGGGCCCTAAGTCTCTACCATCATTTTAACACCTAGCTATAAGAACGACGGTATTTTCTAATATAACTAAAGTTGAATTAATTTATTTAACAAAACTTTGAGAATGCGAGGTGAGATCCACTATAATAATAGGCAATAGTCGCTGCATTACACAGCAATAGATAAAGATGGTTTATTACTGATCATAATATTATAGGAACACGTTAAAAGTTACCTGCAACTTCACAGCCCTTCTCGTAGAGTCGCAAGCGAGTGAGTCGCAGCCGTGCAAAGGGTCGCATTTCACCCACCGTGCTAAAGAATGGTGATCGCACGTCTTTTGGCCAATCCGGCCTGAGCGCCCTCACTGGCGACGCAGGGATAGTCGGCATTCGACGAGACTATGTCAAAACAAATATCATAAGCAAGCAAAATACCCTTAGAATAAGCTATGTAGCAAGAATCTATACGAAGCCTTTATTTATTTTTGATCGGAGACAAAGACAACACTAAGCTAAATTATAGCTAGTATAAATTATAGTTTTAAGTAGGTTAGTGAATAGAAGTTTAGGAATGGCTGAACAGTGGTTTTAGATGCCGCAGCAGACTTTATTATTGTGCAGAAAATATCATATATTGAGCAATAGAAAAATTACTCACCATGTAACTGAGGCCATTGTCAGTGCCAGCGTCAAAGGGATAAAGAGGCAATGTAAAAGACGTCGTCCAAGTACAGTTAGCAGCGCAGAGTTCCAATGCCGATACTCCTACGATCCAGTCGGGCGAGGGGGCAAGCTTCGACGCGAGGGATACGAGGTGGTTCCTGGGATCAACTCGGAATACTGCGAAAGTACTTGGATTGCCAACACCGGCAGCGGCTATCTGCTGCCATGATATTCCGCGAGCTTTGATGATCGTGCGGATGTGCTCACTCTGGAATTATACCCAAATAATAAAGGCATGTACGGCACGTCAAGATGGATGCATTGTTTCATTTGGACGGCAAAGAGCGCGAATACTGGCGCTCGACGTAGTTAGGGATCCTTTTACCTCGCGTTTAAACTGGCGGCGCGGTAGTCCGAAAGGTTGTAGAAAGAATAACAATGTGCACTGTCACTATACGGCATAAACAAAAGATAAATAACAAAAGCCTGTAGGTATGAGCTTTACCTCAGCTTTAAGTTCCTTTTCAAGAGAAGTAGTTGCACCATCATCGGCCAATCGCCGCATCCCAGAACTAGCGACCCTCCCTTCCTGCCAGACTCGGTACTGAGCGGTGTGAGAAGCGCCAATGATTTCGCCAAAATAGGCATGAGCGCTTTCAGGTGGGAATTCGCGTGGATGCGTGTTTCGGGTCCATAAAGATTCAAATGTAACCTGTACCGAACATAGAATTTTTGTCAGCCCTCATTTGCATCATCGTGGCATTTCCGAGATTGTAACTCCTAATTATTATTTGGCGCAACATAAGGACAGAAGTGTTAAAATGTATTATTTCACTTTGTGTATTATGTATTATTTACTGCCAAATACAACGACAATCACCTCTTACAAAAATAAATTGGCACCCAACACGGGCCAAAAATAATTTTCATACCTCGTATTTGGCTTCGTCACAGGCACAGCAAGGCTCCATAATTTGCGGTTGTCGCGCGATGCTAGCGGGTGCCGCCGGTGCGGCGCACAGCTTGCGTGCCAATATCGACCAATGTTCGTTTTTAGCTGGACCAACGTGAGCGCAAAGCCTAACACACGCCCCTGCAGTGATCGAGGGAGCGCTCCAAATCACCTGAAGAAACATAAAGATGTTTTCAGTTACGCTTAGTACTTTATTTTATATCACTAAAAGTTGTAACCAAGCGTACGGCCTATTTGATGGTAAGCGGTTACCGTAGCCTATGTACGCATGCAACATCATAAATATATCTTGCGTGTTACCACCCGGAGACGTTAGACGACTCATGTGCCTGTAATCTCACCGGTCACCAATAAGATAAGCGTACCTACCTAGGTTCTGACCCTTCAATGGTTCACTGATGGCAATATCTGTTCTGTGCTGATGGTCTAGTGGTAGTAACCCTGTCTTCCAATCCTAAAGTCCTGGATTTCTAAACCAGTCGTGCACCAATGGATTTTTCTATTATATAATGTGCGCAATATAAGTGCTCTCATACGGTGAAGGAAAAGATCGCGAGGAAACCAGCATGTCTAAGAACTAAAAATCAAAAATATGTTCCATCCACCAATTCATGTGCATTGGGTCCGCGAGGTGGATAAAACCCAATCACTCTCGCTTGAGTAGGCCAGTGTCTCAGCAGTGAGAACATTAGGAGGCTCATGATGATGATGGGTTGAGTTTCTAACCTGAATTTCTGTTTTAGGGTGCCCAGTAGCATTATTCGCGGCTGGTGCACAGATCTCATGTATTTTAGTCTGCGCATCGTAAGCTTGAAAACTCCCGAGAGGCAGATCAGGAATAGCTGTGGATTTAGCGTCTTCTACTTTGATTTTCGAAGCATCTCTGCTTATCTCTGCCCATATGGTAAAACCAGAAAATGGAGTAGGTCCCTGTCCACTGTCCACGCCTTGAAGCGATACTGAAAAGCACGTTTTTTTTAGCGAGCGATTTTTTTATTCGAAAGCGTAGCTCCATAAAAAATCCGATGTTGAATTATCAGACTGAATGCTGCTATATGTTAATTATATCTATCCTGTTCTTGACACATCCTGGATCGCTCTTGACTTGTTTTGTATCAACACTTTGATACAAAACAAGTCATGACTGCAACATTTATTCTACACCGTCCGCAGTCAGTATGCTAAAGAATAGATAAGTAAGATGCAAATTAATGGTAATTCTCACCAGTATACAGCTCTCCGGGCAGGAACAAGTCAGGGTCTCCGGCGACCCCCAGCCGGTAGTGCCTGTCTGCTGGCTGCGCGTGTGGGGGAGCGCGCTCGCACTGCGGGGGCACGGGGGAGTAAGGGAAGGGGGCATTCGTAGTGCTGCACCGGCCTACAGCCAGAATGCTCGCTAGTATTATCAGCATTGCATCTGTAGGTGGGAAGATATCCGCTTGATTATTGGTATATCTAATATTCAACTTGTGACTTTCAGCTTTGTTTTACTATGCGGGTATTTGGGTGCTATTTTATCAAACAAAAAATTAATAAAACAAAACATCACACCCAAAAATGTTGAATCGGCACCGGCGATTCGTTTCCCAGTTGAACATATACCTATAAAGATGATGCTAGGAAGGCTCAGTCCAATATTTTTGTCAAAATTAAAATTAACTATAGAGTAGGGAACAGAATAAACGTTTATAAGTATAATTGTTACTAAATGATAATTTATACAAGTATTGACTCAATATTGTTTGTTAAATAAATTAAAAGCAGGTAACAGGTAAAATACAATTTGCTAACCTAACCTGCGTAAATTAAAGGGTACTAAGTTCGAACGTTTAATAATAATTATTAAACAAATAATGCCTAGGCACTAACATTTTTTTGAATAGTTCCCATCTTATAGTATTTAATCGACCATATTTGTGTGACGATCGTGCTAAGATACAAACAGTGAACAGTTTCACCGCGCGGAAAAGTAAACAAAGGAAATTATGCATCAATCTTTACCACGATTTTCCGATTGATAAATAAGCGTTACTGATAGTGCAATTTGCCTTTTATTAAATAGTAATATAAAGAACACGCTTACACGCTTATTACCTGTTTTATTTAGTATCGTTTGACAAAATATGGGTACGGAATGGCAAGAAAACCGCACGCAACATTCCCGCCCGCCCTATAGAGTCAGACTGGCCGCCCAACCGCCCAGCACCCCCAGCACAAACACTGCAATAACTTGCAAAACGCGTTTGAAGCGACGGCGCACTCCATACGATTGTTTATGATTTCTGGTTTTTAAATCATTGGTAGAAAAATAATTGAATAATTAAAATACTTAACAGCCCCAAACTAAGCAGGGCTTGTAGGTAGGTACTATGTGTTGGGAACCATTGGGTTGATCACATTACTGTTAGCGATCAGTTACCACCAATCTCCATTGATCTTTTGAAGGATCTTTGGATTGAAAGACAGTTTGACTATATCTCTACCGTCTTATTAGACAGTACCAATTTTACATTCCTATGGATGGAGATCAATGGAGAGTGGTCGCTAACACGAGTTCGTGATCAAAGGGCAGATAACTGATATAAAACCGATATACCTAATTTTTTTACACATATACATATTTTATACATATAGTACCTACTAGAAACACCCAGACCTGAAAATTTTTTTTGTAAATCATGCAGACTTTGGAGCGCTCGTGACGTAGGTAGCTGGCTAAGTTGTTTCTAACAGAAGTTAAGCACTGTTCCGCGTAGCCATCATTTGGATGGGTGACCGCCAGTGGCAATTTTAACTGAGCGCTTCCGTGCTTCGGAGGGCACGTTAAGCTGTCGGTCCCGGCTTTATCAAAGTTGTTAGGCCATGACAGAGGCCTTCGGGTGGCCTAGAAACTCTGTCACCAGAGTTGGCCACTAACTCATACGAACTTCCTTTTTTTGTTCCGCGGCGGGGATCGAACCCACAAGCAACCTTTCTCTTCTCAACCGGACAATCGCCCACTACGCCACCGAGGTCGGGGTTGTATAGGTAAGGAATAAAAATAAGTACCTACACAGGTAAATTCATTTAGGTATGTACCTAAGTATAAAAAATTAAACCGCGACTCGTGTAAATTGGTATATTTTATTCCGGTAATAATAAAATTTTCAATACCTACTTAAAAAAAACATTACCTATTTTATACTTAAAAAAATTTTTCTTAGTGGTACTTTTAATAGGCACTATACATATTTTTTCTGTACCCACAGTTACGAATAATTAAAATGCAGTACTTACAACTTACAAGTTCTTTCTTGCAAAACATTATATCTTTTAAATTGCAAACTATTATTACAAGCAAGTTTATTTACTAATATTCTGTTTACTTACTAATCTAGCAGAAATAGATTTATCTAATATGTATAAAGTACAGTATTATAAGTATGTCTCGAAAAATCGGATTGAAACTTTAAAACTTTATAGTACTACAAAATTTTTAACCACTAATGTTTTAAATCTATTAGAGAACGAGAACACCTACTTAGGGTTTTCGCGCACCCGGAAATCGGGATTTTATTTAACCCGGCAGGAGATTTTCACCAAATTGTTCCCCGGTACTATTACCTCTACCTACTAAAAAATTCATAAAACTACTTAGGCTGGATTCGATCAGCTTCGGAATAAGAAATAAGAAATGTAAAATACAAGTAAACTGCCAATTTACTCGCGAATAACTATGATTTATTTGGAGAATGGTGCCAATATTCAAGTTTGGTCGAATGCATCCTTGGCTGGATTCGACCAACTTCTGGAATAACTATTCTGCGGAATAAGAAATGTCAAATACAAGTAAACAGTCAGATTACTTTCGAATAGCTACGATTTATTCGGAGAATACTGCCTATTCGAATTTGGTCGAATTTAACCTTACTTGTCTATGTCCATAAGTAGATACTAGATACTTAATAATATTTTATTCTTCAATACTTTGGCATCATTTCTTCAAATTACTGAATTACTTATTCATTATATACATTATAATGTACCTAGAGGTACTAATTCTTCTAATAATAATTATGTAATAACTGCACCTGGAATTTCGATTCAAAAACAATGTCAACACGCGCAAAATTATTTTAAAAGGACAATCATAACTTTACCCAGCAAATATACATAGGTAAGTAGTAAAAGATGACAAGTTTTTCCGGCAATATGATTTATGATCTATTACATAACCAATAACATAATATTTTTACCGAGCTCCTAAATCGTTCTAAAACTACGTAAAACAATTTGACTAGTATCTTATCATTTCGCAATCAGGTTCCCATAAATCATTAAAATTCACACTCTGTCACCAGAGTTTTTTTTTTAAATAAGGCCACTGACTCACACGAACTTACAGTGTTTTATTTTTACTAAATCATGGCAGAATTTAATAACTTTATCAGAACATAGTTAAACCAATCTAAAAAGGCAGTAATAGGAATTAAACCTCTTTTAAATTTACAATCTACGACGAAATATTACTTTAGAAAAGGTAAGGTGAATTACTTTTACATTACTTTTACGCGTTCAGTGCCACCACGATTATCATTATGTATATACGGGTGCTGCCTATATTTTAGGGTGGACTCGGAGTCGTCGGCCCTGGGATGAAATTTAGGTGTTTTATTTCTACAGGGTATCCCAGAGAAGAGACAGAAATAAGATGGCATGCTGAAATGAACGACTAAGTAAGCTACGCCACTAAAATCGCGTATTCACAGCAAGTTGCAAATGGACATATTTAGACTAAGCTAACCAAATATTAACTAATATTATAATAAATCTACACTAATATTGTAGAAAATAATTGATTGATTGTTTGTTTGCATGGAATCAAAACTGTACCGATTTGAAAAATTATTTCACCTTTGGGAAGCTACACTATATCCTGCATTAAGCTATATTTATTACTAGCGACCCCCCGAATTTGCACGGGTGCACCTGAGTGAAGCCAGGGCAGGTCGATTAATTACTTATTAGTCGTGCTTTTTGCTATCAGCTTGCTTGCTATCATCATGTCATGACGTCATACTTGCTGCAAGAATATAATCACTTCATATGTGAATGAATTAGCAAGCCGTTAAAATGGCAGTTTTTATGAATAAGTAATACATAGTACTTTAGGACTGTGATCGTTTAGGCAGGTCGTCCCGTAGTTCTAACACGTGGTCTACTGGCTGCGGCCGGCCGTCGGGACCGATGCGCGCCGGCTTCACCACGCCCTGCGTCACCATCGCGTCGAACAGATTCACCAGCTTCATCGCCTCGTACTCTTTCTGTTACAACAAAAGAACCAGCGTGTAATTAATAAAGACAATGTTTAAAATCTGGATTTTATGGCAGGTATTTTTTGGAAAAACTTGATACGATATTTTTACTTAGAGGAAACTGTAGACGTAAATGTGAAGACTGAAGGAAAAGAAAACATATATTATGATACAGAGATATGGTAGGTATTTCTTTCAAAGAACAGATTTCTTACACAAATAAATTTAGTTATCACTACTACCTCACGACAGCGGAACAAGGCTCATCCACACCTAATCGATAAGTGGGTGTCTCGCACTACTCGCTTCATGAGATCTTTTCTTCCCCATACGTGCAGGTTGTGGAATGAACTTCCTTCTGATGTTTTTCCGCTGTCGTACAATATGAACAGCTTCAAAAAAAATATAAAAAAGGTCCTACAAGGCAGGCAACGCTTCAGCAGTACCTCTGGTGTTGCTGAGGTCAATAGGCGACGGTAACTGCTTACCATCAGGCAGGCCGTCAGCCTGTTTGTCTCCAAATTATATTAAAAACAAAAAAACAAAAATGACCTAATTACCTATTACAACTATTGCGAATTCACTTTTTACTGAAACGATAATTTTCATGTAAACAAATTAAGTGTTGTCCAGCATTATTTGTTAATTATTTATTTATTTATTTGTTTTCCATAGAAATAATGAGAATGAATTCACTCATTATTTTACCTAAAAGTTTATTCTTTTGCGTATTTACCTGTTCCTCCGTCATGCCCTCGAAGGGGTTAACTCGCGGAGGCCTGGTGCAGCCAACCACCGGGTCTATGTTGGGCTGTGCCTCCAAATACTCCTCGGTGTCGGAGTCGTCACTGCTGGAGGAGTAGTTGGCGCTCCGCACGCCGCCGAGCAGGCCCTTCTGCGCGAGGTGTCCCGCCGCGTTGCCGAAACCAGTGTACTTCACCATGCGACCCACTGACAAACAATAACGCAATCTTCTTAGATATTAAAACTAATTGTTATGCGTTAGGCTTGCTAAAACTCGAGAATGGCTTGACTGATTTGGCTAATTTTAGTCTTGAAATATTTGTAGGAGTAGGGAACTAGGGAACTAGGGACTAGGGACTAGGGAAGGTTTAAACAGTGAGAAATTATGGAAATTTTGGAAAAAAAGGTGAGTGAAACCGCGCGGGTCTGTTAGTATTTTATAAAAAAAAAAAAACTACAAAAGCCGTCTGTCGTCATTATAAATGTGTACGCCTTGATTGTTAAAACTACGAAACGGATTTTCATCAATAGATTTTCAGTTTCAAGAGGATGGTTATGACATATAATTAGTAAATAGCATAATTTATAATAAAGTAAAAAAAAAAAAATTAACTACTAACATGCACATACTAACTGCTCACCTTTTTCTTTGCATAAAATAAACAGGAATTCAGCTACCATATCCCTCACAGATGTAACAGGGGTGGTCAGCAGCCTGCAAAGGAAACATCAATATATTTGCCTGTAAGACACGCAATAACATTCTTTATTCGTTTTGTCGTTACGTAACCTATTACTGAAAACTTGGCCGTCAGCATTAAATATACCTTGTATACATGTTTTAATAAAAAAAAAATTGTGAGTTTTCTTAAAATTAAAAAACAAACAAACAAACCTGCACAGCTGATTCCTCAGAGTGTTGCCCTTTTCTGGGGGGAGAGACACGTCGCGTAATGGCGGCAATACTACTTGTCGCAAGTACTTGCGCTGGGTACGCACGCGGGCGCATTTGTTCATCACAGTCAAAATAGGAGAGAGGTTCTCATACTGGTTTGTAGTATTCTGAAAAATAATAAACATTAAGTATACACTGTGCCAGGCCAGACGGTGCACGGTGACGGACAGTGCAAGGTCTACTTCTTAAAACTGTTGTTGCAATGCAGCCAGCAATGTTTTAACAATAAGTTAATTAATTTAGCCCTTATTCATAAATACTGTCATTTCAGCAGCTTGCTAACTATTGTATTTCCTTGTTATTCTTATGTCAATACAGATTTTAAAGATTTATTTCATTATCTAACAGAGGTTTATAGTATTTTATGAATAAGGCCCTAAATGTTTACTTACTTGTGTAACAGTCATCTTATGTTGCAGAAAATTGACCAATGATTGTAGAGCATCCATGTTTCTAGCATCATAGGTGCATTTGGCTAATTCCCCTTCATTTAGCAGTGGAGTGAGGAATGAGTAGAATGTAAATGGGACACTAAGAGAAAAACTTTATGTCAGTATGCATACATGTTTATTGCTTGATATTTTATCTAAGTTTTGTTTTACATACCTTGTCAGTAGATTAGCAATGTTATTGTGCAGATCATACATTTTCTCCTCATTTGATGCATAAGAACACAGCAATGCTGTGAGAATGGGCATTAACTTCAGAAACATTGCTTCCTCATACTCTCCTACAGCATCCTCTGTTCCAGACTGTGTGATTAAATTAAACTGGGCTTTCAGAATATCACAAGCTATTGCATGTTTCGAATCCTAAAAATAAAATTGTACAAATTAAATACTTTTTCTAGATTGCAGATATTATGTTTTGTTATGAACACAGAGGTTTTTGTACTGATTATAAAATTTTGAATTTATTTATACCTGTAATACATAGTCTATTCCTGAAGTACATGATGCATTTTCAGACTCGGAAGATGCTTCAAGAATAATCTCATTCAAGCAACTTGTCAAGTAATCCATGCCATGTAGTTCTTTTATCTTAGCTCTAATATCATGCCTCAGAGCAGTCAGAATAAACAGCAGCTTCATGTCAAATAACATTATATCATCTTTGAATGGAATGTCCTTGTAAATTCTCAGTCTGGCAATGATGCCCTGAGCTATGTCTGTGTCTGCACAGAATGAACGGGATACTTCACTGTTGTATGTTATGTTGCAGAGACACTTCACTGCTTCTACAGTGATGTCTTTTTCAGGCAGTGCACTGAAAATCAAGGATTCTTCATCTAGCTCAGTTAAGTTATATAACCCAGCTTTTTCAATGAGCACATTTATCCATCTCTCACAAAGTAGATTTTCTAGATCTGTTTTGTCTCGACTAAAAAGCAGATGTTTTTAATTAAGTACAAGCGAGCTTTGTAATGTAAATGTAAGTCTATCATTAATTTGATTATGTACCTACTCAATTCTAAGTATTAAATACCTTAGGATTCGAATTGTTGCCAAACATATTGCATGGACTGCCTGGCATTCCTTTCTTTGGAGGAGTTGAAACAGAGCTGTCCATAGAATAACACGTCGATTATTCTCCATGAGACTCGGAAATGCAAATGAATTTTTTTCATTCTGTAATCAGTAGAATAAACCTAAGCACCACGGTCAAAAAACCATAAGGTGTAACATAAAGTACATACTAGCACATACATTGATTTAATGATTTTAAAGGTGCATACTTACATTTTGTAAGAAATTCTGTAGCATTCTGGCGATATCCTCAACTTTAGATCCATTGCAGAGTAGTTCAACATCACTTTCTTCCATTGTTTTGTTTTATTAGCGAAAGCGAATAATACTGTCAACCAACACTAAAATCTTTGACTTAACAAATGTTTTTAGTCTAGACTTTCTTGATTCTCGATTCCTGAAACGAAAACATGAAAACAAACAAACAACCGATTCGATTCAGTCGTACGAAGTGATTTCAAGATTTCAAGATATTTATTTGCTTAAATACGTGTTACAGGTCTTAAAAAAAATATGGCACATAGAACTTATTTGCCCTTTTCAGGCATTGCAAATTCTAGGTAGGCTATCTAAGTTGGTGCATATATTCTCTTCATTCTGTATTGAATAGTACGTATGATTTTTAAAGATTTATATATTAAGTCAGTAGTAAATTCAGTGCTGCTGACCCGGTACTGTACTTGTACAGTGGACTCCACTATTAAGTATCCTCCCTAGTAGCTAAAGTTTATCTCAGCCGTCCTCACCAAACAGTAATATAGAAATTCTCGCAATCACAAATTAAATGCAAAAATTATACTGTCGTAAGGATTCGATCTCGGAACAATCATGTTTGCACATCATGACCGACCGCTTATCTAACTCGGCTGTCGTATTGATGACAAACGCGTTGAAATTATAAATCACTAGCGTCCAATAACCTGTCCTTGTCTAGCAAACGAATGCAAAGCGTTATTTATTATTTGAAGGGTGTGGGTAGGTCGTTGATTTAAAACGAACAAACAAAGACAACGAATAATTCTCATTGTCAGGCTTTACGTCATATTATAATAGTGTAACATACTCGTTCACTACATAATAATATTTTACTAGGTTTTTTTTTTAAGTGAATACATAACCAACTATATTTTTTAATAAGAAGATATAACCTTTGACCCCACATTTCTTAAAAACGGGTAAATAATAGCTTAAATTGTTAATACCTAACTATTAACATGTTTGTTCGCCGGTGAATTATGAAAGATTATTATTTACCAGACGTAAATAGCAATGTCATTTTGTATAATTTTGTAGGATTAAAAAAAAACGTTTATCTTGTAGTGTTGTAAATTGGCTTATTAATTAAACAACAAAGTTTTCACCAACGAAGAGGTTTTATTTTGACAATTATTATTATTTGAATAAAGTCACACGATAATAAAAGTAAGTAGTGTATAGGTATTATTTACTACAAACTTCATTGATAAGGTTGAAAAATAAAAGAAAAAGTAACCCAACGCTCGGAATCGAACTCGGTTCCTCAGGATTGGAAATCTAAGTATGATACCACTGTTCCAACACTTCTATTAGCAAAGCAGTTGAAATTATGATTACGGTTCCTTGCATGGTTATTAAATATAATTTATTTGAGCAAAACTCCATAGTAATCCAAATGGATTTGAAGCTAGTTGTCTTATACAAGGGGGATACTTATCAATGGAGGGCTCTGTACATAATGTAAACGCTGTCGTCAGGTCAGTACCAAGTCAGTCTTGACTAGATAATTATGGTTCTTGGTCCTGACCGTCAGCCAGCGTAAGGTCGTCGTTCGTTAGTAATGTGTGGGCTACGTGTATAGTTCTCACAGCGGATCTCGGCCGTCGTGAAATTAGCCGTTTCAATGCGCAATGGAGCTTTTTCAAACTAAATTGTCTTTGCGCATTACAAACAGCTAACTTCACGGAAGCCTAGATCCGCTGTGCGAATTATACACGTACCTTATTACGCTGGCGCTGCTGGCTGTCGTCTCGGTCAGATTAGCTCAAGGAACCTACTAACTATCAAGGAACATAACTATCCTTACGATTAGCTGCACCTCAGACTGGCAACACTGGCGGGCCGTAAACAATTAACGTATATAAGTAACTATTCCTTTTTAGTAGATAATTATTTTAAGAGTTAAGTTTTTTTTTTGTTGTTTTTTTCTCTCTTGTTACCTAGTTTAAGTATCTATAGTTTAATTAACAACTTTGTAAATATTACCGATTAGGCGGTGTGGTCGCTCAGCGACAAAGCCTTTTTTTTTATTCAATAAATAAAAAATAAAAATAAATACTATTCCTATGCCTACACCTACATTCTTCTTTTAATTTGTGGCGTCTGTGGCCGGGTACAAAGCCTAAAATATCATAATTTCAAGTCAAATCAAAATGTCAAAGTCAATGGCAGTGGGTGTGTAAGTAATTTTCGTATTGTGACTTGTCAATAAATTGAATTTGGCTATGGCCTTTAAAAAAAAAAAAAATTCGTTCGCGAATAGACTAGCGCGATCTTTTTCAGTCGTGTTTTGAAGAAATAATATTAAAACTCTGCTGAATTAAAAGCCTCAAAATGGCTACAGCAGCACTAACAGGCCGTATAGTGAATAAAACAATCCGTAAGTTAACATTTTTTAATAACATAAACATTAAAATTGAAGTCTTACATAATGCCCGCAGATTGCACCAATTCTTCGTCAGTTTATCTAAAAATTAGCAATATCGCTTCTTAATGAGTAGTACTCTAACATTAATTAATATCGCTATAATATTTTAGCTCTTAATGGATCTATGAGCATTGTTTACATCAAATCTGCCCAGTATAGCTCAGACGGCAGGCCTAACCTGGCAGCTTACAAGAGAGGCACAGGCGGCCGCAGCAGCTTTAACGGCATCGTCGCAACTGTGTTTGGGTGTACTGGTTTCGTAGGAAGATATGTATGTAACAAACTTGGCAAGATTGGTTCTCAGGTAAGTTAGTAAACATCATAGAAAAAACAGCTGTTAACAACAACATTGAAATAACATATACTTAACTAAAATTTTCAGATGATACTGCCATACAGATGTGACTTCTATGATGCCCAAAGGTTGAAAGTTTGTGGTGATTTAGGCCAAGTACTATTTACTCCATTTGACCTCCGTGATGAAGAGTCTATTGCAAAGGCAGTCCGTTACTCCAATGTTGTTATCAACCTAGTTGGGAGAGACTATGAAACGAAAAATTTCAAGTACAATGATGTTAATGTTGAAGGAGCAAGGCGCATTGCCCGGTGAGTTAAAATATATAAAATTTGTGTGCAAGATTGTAATGTGATGATTATGCCACAGGTTGGCAACATAAACATACAAAAAAGAAGGTATGGCCTGGGTGCAATCCACCCACAACAGGAATGTGTGGCATAAAATGGAAAAGGCTTAATTAAACCCAGCAGCAGGGTAAATTTAAGCTAACCACTAGTAATGAAGATGATGATGATGATCAATACAAATAAATGTCATGGTGGCGCCTCACATGGGCTTATGACTTGGTTCCAACGCTGGCTACGAATAGAATGGCCAATAATTGCAACCAAGATTGCGGCCTCATATGGGCTTCAATATAATTGGGCAAACACTCATGCCAAGAGCATTGGAAGGCTGGACGTTCGAGCAGGTATCATTTATTCATCAAATTTATTGCTAGCAAGTCATGTCGGACGGGACACTTTTCGCTCTGGCTACTTACGCCCACGCATTGATCACATATTATTATTATTCAATTAGTCAAAGGTAAAAGAAGCCAAGGAAAAGGCGATTCTGGATGATAAAAATGCACGTACTGATGCAACCAATGTGTGGACGAGAAGTAACGTTGGACCCAAGTTGCCCCCCCCCCACCTACACACTTCACTCCCCTCGCCTTTGAACTTGTACAAAAAACCGACACAAGTCGGGTTGACATTGGCTATTGGATGCAGTGTTCCATTTTTATCCAATAGGATCCAACAGTATAACTTGGAGCCAACATAGCCCATGTAAGGCGCCGGCATCAGGCTATAACAATCTTTAATAGGTACTATTGGATATAGATCTAAAGAACAAATTAACTGCCTACTTCAAGAAAAGTTATCTGAAAGCATCTATAAACAACTAAGGTATAAATAATGTTGTTTGATGATGCAGAAAAAAACGAATTAATAATTGTTTCAGTATTAGTCGGGAGATGGGAGTGGAAAGATTTATTCATCTGTCTTACCTGAATGCTGAAGAGAATCCAAAGCCACTGGTGCTGAGCAAGCCATCCATGTGGAAAATAAGCAAGTTCCGTGGAGAATGTGCCATCAAGGAGGAGTTTCCTACAGCTACAATTATTACAGCCTCTGATATCTATGGCTCTGAAGACAGGTTTGTCAGGTAATATTGATAGACAATACTGAACTTTTTTACCACAGTTTATAGGCCATTTGTCACCCACAACACCTTAGTTAATACCAATGAGAGCAGAAACTATGTTCCTGTCACGCTAATGCCGCGCAATGTCTGTGCACAGGCTTATTATTTTCAAATTTTGGAGTAATGCTGACAAAAATTTATAAATATTGGCGGACATTTTTTCGCAGCGCCATCTAGCCTTGGGGCTTAGTTTGGACTAAGCAAAGCTGGTATGGTATGGTAACCAAGGTAACTGATAGAATAAACTTACATTTCTTTGTCAATGCATACCTACTTAATGAACCTGAAACAAATATTGCGACGATCGAACCCACAACCACTCGCTTCTACACCGAGCACTCACCCATTGCGCCACTGAGGTCGTCGGCATTGCTTGTCAAACTGCCATGCTATGCTTGGCCAACGCCAATTAACAATAACTTCTGCAGATTTAGATACCTATCTATATTTTATACCTTGGCTAGAGTTACGAGTATAAGTTTTAATACATATTATCAAGCCCTGCTGACGTAGCTGGCTAAGTTGTTCTTAACAGATCAACGAAGTTAAGCACTGTTCCGCGTAGTCATCGTTTGGATGGGTGACCGCCAGTGCAATTTCAATTCAGTGCTCCCGTGCTTCGGAGGGCACGTTATTTCGGTCCCGGCTTTTCCTTCCTTCAGGCGGCCTAGAAACTCTGTCACCAGAGTTGGCCACTGACTCATACGACTTACTTACAAATATTATTCATTAACTAATGGAGTTATTATTTATAATAAACATCCGAGGTAGTTTTTTTTTTTTTTTATACAACTAGTGGCAACCTAGCGTACGGCCCACAAGATGTAAGCGCTTACTGCAGCCTATGGACGCTTGCAATACCAGAAGTATCACTCACGGGTTGCCACCCTGAGACGTAGATCGGAAGTCTCATGTGCCTGTAAATTCACCGGAAACCATGCCCTTCGGACCGGAACACAGCAATGCAAACATTACTGCTTGGCGGCAGAAATAGGTATGGTGGTAGTCCTCCCCGGACGAGCTTTATCACAAAGAACTCTACTACTCTAAATCAATATAAAAACAATATTTCCCTTGGCATATTGTGATAAACCAATTGAAATATTAACATACTTAAGGTAGTATTGATTTTTTATTTGATTCTTTATTTACAGGTCTTTTGCCACAAAATGGCGTACGCATGGGCAACTCATGCCCCTCTACAAGAACGGCCAAGACACGATAAAGCAGCCAGTGTTTGTCTCCGACGTCGCCCAGGCCATTGTCAACGCTGCCCGTGACCCGGACTCTCGCTGCCAGACTTATCAAGCAATTGGGTAAGGACAATCATCTAACAAAGCGGAGCGAAGTCTACAAATAGCACATAACAGATATTAGTACCACATACAGAATGGCCACACCCTACCTCCCATCGGTTTTACTTACCCCAACCCGGTCGCGAGTTTGCCGGCACCTTTCGCCGGTACTGAAGCTAAGAGCTAAGCACGCGCATGTCAATGCCAGCGCGAGCGAAAGTGTGCTATCTCGCTCTTGCTGTAATTGGGTGGGGCTAACCATGATACAACGGCACCGTTTACGTCCACAATGCATGCATGTGGTGATTGCGACGTGTTTGCTTCATACAATTTATTGAGTGTCCGCCGGGGTGTGCCAATAGCATTGTGAACAATTACTTATCAAACACCAATAAAATTGCTTCCGTATCAGTAGCACTACTAAGTACAGCTCTAGCTGTATCTCTAGTACTACAAAAAATACAAGTAAATTCACTCGACTTTTTCAATTATAATTAAATTTTAGAAAAACGTGACTCAATTAAGACGTTGTTTTGAATTGATACGATATTCTTATCGAGAATTGATACGCCTCGCCCGCCGCTTTGCTCTAATGACATATTATTTCTGTAATGGCTGAACCGATTTGGATGAAACTTGCTAGGTTACTTTTTGATCACGTACCACCCAAGCGAAGTCGCAGGCAAAAGCTAGTGATATAAATACGAAAGTTTGTTATTCTATCACCAGCGTACCTGGCTATTCTAATTAAACCTATTTAGAAGAAATTGGAGTGATATTTCGGCTCTCAACAGTTATACGTGCGTTCTTGCCAGATATGGCAACTGTCCTGTCCTGGCTCATTATTTTTGAGGGACTGCACGACTTTACTTGCTTTTTACGGTGTTAATAATACCTACCTATATTTTTAGCCCCAAGAGATATCTCCTTGCTGACTTAGTGGACTGGTTCTTCAAGCTGATGAGGAAAGACGAGAAGTGGGGTTATAAGCGGTACGACATGAAGTACGATCCCATATTACCAATCAAGATAGCCATGATCAACATGCTATCGCCCGCTTATCCATACGGCAACCTGCATTGGGAATCGATTGAAAGGGTAAGGTATTTTTTAAAAATTTAGTTTAAAGGTAGCACCCGTGCGAAGCCGAGGCGGATCAAGTATTCATTTAAAAGCGCTGACATCATTTGGACGAGTGACCGAGAGTGGCATTATAGTTGTAGCGGGGCGGCGGATCTCGACCGACGTGAAGTTAGCCATTTCGATGCGCATTCAAACATTTTCAAACAACACCTGAGGATTACTTGACAATTCCGATGCAGAAGGGATTCTGCATCATCCTTATCCATAGTTTTCAACACCTAGAATCAACCAGCACGCATCGCAAGCTCTGCCAGTCGCGCCCGCCGCAGTCTTCAGTTACCGCGCATTCACTGGACACAGCTATCGCTACGCATCTCTTACAATTTACGAGCTAGGCTAATATACTTGCTTTTTTTGTTTGTAGGAAGCAACCTCAGATATAATCAGGCCAGGGTGCCCATCACTGGAAGATCTTGGAGTCACCCTAACTCACATGGAAAACCAAGTGCCATGGGAGCTGAAACCGTACCGCGCCCACCAATACTACGACGATGCGGTTGACGAATTCCCCAGGCCAGAGGACCCTAAAACTCAGCCACTTTGTTAGATAATTATATTCAATAGAAAACCACCATTATACCTATTAGTTTGCTAACTATAAAACCTGAAGAGTTGTAGATTGTTTTCAATAAATTATTTCAGTTTGATTCTGTTTGTCTGTTGTTTCACTATAGAGATTTGCTAGTATACACAAGCATAAGAACTGTTAAACAAGTTTATTAGTAAATGAAAGAAATAGTTTGAATTATTAAATTTTATTAAACTTAAACTTAGGGTGTAGGCCTGCCACGTCCGAATCCTCCTCTCTGAAACAATAGAATGAAAATTTAAGTTCCAAGCTTGTAACTACTTGTAATAAAACCTGGTAAGCAGGGTTAATAAAAATCATGATATAAAAAAACTAATCTGCCTTCAGGCAGCCTAAACACTCTTGTCATCAGAGTTAACCATTGACTCATACAAACTTACTTTTACTTGATTTAAATCAGATTTATTTTATTTCAATCGAATAAACTTCCATTATTTTATATATACCAATTGTTTTTATCTTGGAAGTCAATTATTATTTAAAGGGCACTGTAGCAAGTGAAATTACCGGAAAAAAGAGAATTATTAATTGTGTTGGGGTTACTTCACTGTGCAGAGCTATGCACAACTTTAAGTTTCACAGGTACTTAGCTACACTATGTAGTCTATAACAGAAGCATAGTGACAATGCAACTAAAATTGATTGTTGAGATGCCTTTGGAGAATGAATTGTCCATACAAATGTAATACCAAAAAAATTGAAAATCAAGAACATTTCCACCATTTTATGCCTTGGGCATATATATTTTGTATTACATTAGACAAGAACAATATAGCCAAAGTACAATACAAGTTTTTTAATAGTAGTGACACAGATTTCAATATCAGACAAGAAAGTTAGGATTTGCATGGACATATGACATGGAATTGTACAATACATATTCAATTAAATAAAGGTGGTGTTAGGGTGTGACTAGACACTAGGTGTGAGTAACTGGCGTAAATAATTCACCTAGCTTTAAGACATTTCTAAATGATCTTTGTGGTATTAAAGAATTAAAATATTTTGAATTAGTCTGCACTGCAAGCACGCTGCATTACCACACAGCATTTGCAAGTCACTTTGTGCTGTTTTACTTTAAAAATGCAACTTTCTAGTAGACTACTCACAAATTCAACGCCAGCAGATCCAGGTCCAACATCAGCCTTCTTGTCTACGCCACCAGGAGCCCCCGTGGGCGCGCGTCGGTACGCTGAGCGGTCTTCTGCAGAACGAGCAGGGCCTTCGGGCCGGCCAACAGCTCCACGGCGAACTGTTTCGGGTCGCGCAGAGCGCCTCAGAGTAGCGGGTACAATTTCAGGAGGCAGGTGTAGGAAGATGCGCAGGTATTCAATGCCCTCATTGGTCAGGTACCTAGATGTTAAATTGAGTTTTGAATCATTCATATCAAAATCGTAATAATTCAGAATCATAAATATTTAGTTAATCCAAAATGTTATTTTCATCAAATTTCATTTTTGCTTTTCAATGTTGTTGTACTTTCATTGCGAGATTGTCGGTTATTTGTTCTTCTGGCTTCTTTGAGCCAGTTGATGTTCATGAATTATAAACAGTATTCTCCAAATATAGCTACATAACAGCTATTCATACAATGCTGGTTATTATTAGTCTACCTACATCATACGAATAATTATCTGACCATGGTGCTTGTGTATCACAATTTTTCATGTTTATTTAGGCACTTACAAAAACGTTATGAAAGAACTGTGCGAGGTTTAAGTGAATATTATGTAGATCTTACCAGTAGAAATGCCTCCACGCGAACTGTTCCTTTACGTATCCTCTGGATTTAAGAGACTGCATAGCTTTGATAACTTGGAGGTTAGGAATCTTCTCCAAATCAGGATGTTTAGGAACATGATAGTCCTTCTTAGCTACCATGACTCCCTCTTTAAAGAGGTACTCATAGATAGCAACACGGTTACCTTTAGGCATCAACATCTTGACCCTTTCACCTAAAAACAAGATACACTTTAGCGGTGATAGGTTAACACGTAAACTTTTGACATAAGATTTAAGGGCACAAAATAAATCATAAAGTTGAAAGATTTATAGTCACCGAATTGGTTTTTTTAAACAAATATTATCACAATTACGAGATTTTAGAAATATATCTAGATTTAGTTTCATGACAGTACCTTCTGCCTATTATTGACAATCGAAAAGAGAACAAAAACATGAGAAAATCCAAATGTCAGAAACTGACAGATGACATTTTAGTTAGATTGACATTTACCTATGTGGGCACTCTGTGGATATATTTAATAGCATAGGATAGAAAAATATTTATTTAGCGCCATATAATAACACCCCTAACCAACAATTTTAATTTATAATTTAATTTTTACCGGACACCGTCTTACACCTAACTAAAAAACCGGTTACTAATACCGAAAAAACCGGTTACTAATGCCTACAGCGTAATGTATTATTTACATTGGGTCAGTGACCGACCGATTGGGTTGAAAACGTAGTGCTTTTCTCTTTTTTCTTGACCACAGACCATAAACAAAGCAGTGCAATGAAGAAGTGACTTTCCAAGATAATTTAGGCACTACCCAAGATAATGTAAGTAAACGTAGTGCTTATATTCTCTTTGAACTGAATGTAAGTAAGCATAAACGTAGTGCTTACATTCTCTTGGAGTAAGCTAGTAATAGTAACTTTGTTCGCTTACGTAGTTTATTTATACTAAACGTAGTGCTTACATTCTCTTGGGCGTAGTTTGCGTTTTAATTTGTGATACAAATTGTTTTTTTTGAGCTCATATTTTAGTTTGAGGAAATGATAATTGCACTATTATATCAGCATCGCATTTAAGTTTGGAGGTGTTAGGTAATACATTAGCATGGATTTCCAAAATCGTCCCGGTGGGAAGACTGGAGGAGGTGGCGTAGCTTCATGGTCCGAAAGCAACAGAGACCGTCGCGAACGATTGCGCCAGCTTGCTTTGGAAACGATCGATCTCAATAAGGATCCTTATTTTATGAAGAACCATTTAGGTAAGAAAAAATCGAGACTTGTAATAAACATAACCTCAAACTCATGTAAACAAATATATTTTTATACTACATTTTATTTTCAGGGTCTTACGAGTGTAAATTATGTTTGACTCTGCATAACAATGAGGGAAGCTATCTAGCCCACACTCAGGGCAAGAAGCATCAAGCTAACTTGGCTAGGCGAGCTGCAAAGGAAGCAAAGGAATCACCGCAGCAATTGGCTCCTGAAAAGCCTCGGATAGAACCTAAGAAGTTTGTTAAGATTGGACGTCCTGGTTACAGAGTCACTAAACAAAAAGATCCTGACAATGGTCAACAAAGCTTGCTATTTCAAGTGGACTATCCTGGTAGGTAGCACTATAACTTTTTGGCAGTCAAGTCAGAGAGTTAATGAAGGAATCTATAAACCTGTGGCTTATTGGGTACTACACTCTGGTTAAGTTCAAAAACACAGCAGCCACACCTTACTCTTCAACGCTATTTCAATCCAAGTCTAAATTACTGCTTTCAAATTTTTGTACTCTTGGAAACAATATTGAATTTGGTATATGTATCTTTTCCCATACCAATAAATGACTATTTGACTATTTGACTATATATATTGTCATGAAATGTAATTTTCCAATATGGTAATACAGTACCAATTAGTTCAAGAGTAAGTGCCCAGGTCCTTTGTAGAGAACTTTCAAGTAACTGGAATCACCAATTTATTATATTTTGTTACAGAAATTGCTGAAAGTGTCCAACCAAGGCATAGATTCATGTCAGCTTATGAACAAAAAATAGAACCACCAGACCGCAGATGGCAGTACCTGCTGTTTGCAGCGGAGCCCTATGAAACTATTGCATTCAAAGTTCCAAGCAGAGAAGTTGAAAAGCATGATTCCAAATTCTGGACCCACTGGAACAAGGATACTAAGCAGTTTTTCCTGCAGTTTGCCTTCAAGATGGAGGTGATAAGGATGCCACCTCCACCACCAAAGATGTGGGAACATCATGGAATGCGCTTACCTCCTCCTCCAGGTGCTCCGATGATGGGAGTGCCACCCCCACCACCACTATTGCCAGTGCCTCCCCCTCCTCCATCGATGTAATATATTTTCTTTATTTACAATAAACTAGTTATAATGTGCACAAGTAATTTCTTTTGAAAACCTAGAAAACCTTTTTAGTAAATATTTATAGCAAATAGTATTTTAGGACAGCTTGCAACATAACTAATCTACTACCTACTGGTTTTAAAATGATGGTTGCAAAGGTATGTCTAATGTCTATTCTAAATTATAAGAAATTTTAATTTCAATTCAATTTTTTTATTAACCTTATGTATAATATACAATATATTATGTATATTATACAACATTACAGAAGACATCCAATGCGTTAAACAAGAACTTAAAAATATTTATTTCTTAACTAATGAGTACCTACCTATATTACAATGAATAAGTATAAATTTTAACAAGAAAACAAAACACTTAACATTGCTTAAAATAAATTTTAATAAGTATTTACTTATTAAAATTAAGATTGCACTTGTCTTAAAATCCAAATAAACATAAACTATAGAAAAAGAAATAAAATAGAATCAAAAGCTGAATAAAATAAAACCCATTGAATAGTCACATACCTACCTATATTATCCACCCCACATTAGAATTCGATATCAGAAAAGGTCAGAATCAGTCAGTCGAGAGTTTAATAACACTCAACACAAACAAATATAATAATAATAATAAAAATCGTTTATTTCGTTACCAACTAAAAACATTACATCAGCTATTACTAAAAATATAGAGTAACAAAAATGGCCACCACTCAGCATGTGCTATGACAGAACAACTCATGCCATAGCGCTGGTTTTCTGTGGTTGCCGTAAAATTATGTGAGAGTGCAGCGGCTAATGCGATACACACTGAAACAGAAGACAATAAAAGAAAATAAATCTTAAACTAAGCAGCTGTAAACTCTAACCCAAAAATAAACTATATAAATATCAATTTACTAAAAATGAAAAATATAATATTTCTTTACAAATAAAAATTTTAATATACCCTACTCAAAATAATACAATATGAATTACCTAAACACAAACCAACCTTTTAACTAAATACCAAACAAATTAGGCCTAGAACGACTGCCTATCCACAAGATTTTTTTGCGATTCTAACAATGTTTTTTTTAGAGATTTTTTAAAAGAACAAATGGTTTTTGAGTTTTTTAAAGGAGGCGGCAGGTTGTTCCAACATTTCGTAGCAGCATGTCTAAAGCTACCACGAAAAGCAGCCGTTCTATGTCCCGGACAGATTAAGCGGATAGCAAAACGTGCAAGGCGGTTTGAAAAGTGTAGTTTTTCATACAAGTAACTCGGTTGCTGATTTTTAATGACACCGAACAGTAGCGTTGCAAAGTGGAGCATTCGGCGAGACGACATGTTTAACAATCCCTTAGCATTGATGTATGGCGAGATGTGGGCTCGTGGTGGGATAGGGAAACAAAAACGTACACAAGCGTTTTGTATACGTTGAATAAGCTTTTTTGTTCGGGCAAACAAACATTCCCCGAAAACATTATCAGCAAAGTTAAGTTTAGAAAGAACAAGGGTGTCACACAACTTGATTCGCAAATCAACACTTAGATGTTCACGCATACGATACAGAACTGATAAACGATAAAAGCAATTTTGAACCGTCTGTGTGATATATTTTTCAAAACGTAAAGAACCGTCCATAATTAGTCCCAGATTTCTAGCTTCTGTAACACGCTCAATAGAAACTCCGTTTATCATCAGCTTAGGTTCATGCAAAGTCAGTGCATCAATTTGGCTTTTCGACCCAAGAATTAAAAACTTTGATTTGGAAGGATTGAGGACAAGATTGTTTGATTCGCACCAATTGGCTATACGCACTAAATCTTGATTCATACCAATTATCGCATCAGTTGATTTATTAGGTATTGACGATGTATAAAGCTGAAGGTCATCGGCATAAATATGATGATTACAGTGTTTTATTTGAACAGGCAAATCAGAACAATAGAGAATAAAGAGTATGGGTCCCAATATAGACCCCTGAGGAACACCACGAGTCACAGGTAAGGTAGTTGAATAAACATTAGTACCGTCTAACTTCCTAGTTTCGACAAACTGTGAGCGCTCAGTAAGGTAGCTCGCAAACCAATTAGACGCAGTGCCGTTAAAACCATAGTATGTTAGCTTAGAGAGTAAAAGTGATATATTAATTGTATCAAATGCGCGTGAAAAGTCGAGCAGTGTCATAACAGTTCCTTCACCAGTATCTTGAGCAGTCAAAATATCATCTACAACATCCATAAGCGCAGTTGCAGTACTGCGGCCCTTTCGGAATCCAGATTGCTTTTTAGGCAAAATTTGATTGTTTTCCAAGTAATTATTAAGTTGGATGCTAACAACTTTTTCAAGAACCTTTGATAAGAACGGCAGTATGCTAATGGGTCGCAGATCAGAAAAATTTTGGGGATGATTTGTTTTGGGTATAGGTTTAACTATAGCTGTTTTCCAGGATGAAGGGTAACGTTCAGTTTTGATAGAAGTATTCACTATAGCCGTGATGATACCTAAAGTTTGTGGGAGAGTTAATGAAACCATATCCATGGACAAACCATCAGTACCCATAGCATTGGTAGAAAATGAGGTAACAATTTTGCCGATGTCATGTTCACTGACTGTGCGCAACTCAAACATTGATGACCCGTGCCTATTGTTCTCAAAGTAAGTCAAATCTGAAATGTTAATATTGTTATTGCCAGGAAGCGAAAGAAAATGGTTGTTTACAAGGTCTGGGTCATTTAGATTTGGTGGGAGAAAAGATTCCTTCCGCTTAAAATCAGCTATGTTTTTTTTAATATTTTTCCACAGTGCTCGAGGATCTTTGGAATTACGGTTGATGTTATATTCAAAAAATGATGTCTTTTCCCTAAAAAGTGCTATGTTAACGTAATTTTTCAATTCTTTATAATATTTGACATGCGTGTCTTTTTTAGATATGCGGCTTCGCGCATAAGCCTTGTCGCGCGTTTTCATCATCTCTTTAATGTTATATGTTATCCATGGATATGATCTCTCCTTCAGTAAAGTCGTTCTGTACGGCGCATGTTTATCAAATAAATCACACAAACAGGACTGAAATCTTTCCACCATCCTATCAACATCATTTGATATAAAATGATCCCAGTTTATGTCGGCAAGGTCAGAATTAAATTTCTCAAGTTCTATGTCTCTAAGAGGCCGATAAGATATCCATTGAGGAATTGGTTTTTCCTTTTTAATTTGAAGTCTACATGATAAAAATGAATGATTACCTAGGTCAGGTATGTGTTCTACGACAATATCAAGAAGTTTTATATTAGCACACAAAAGGTCTATCAAAGTTGCGCTATGATCTGTGAAATGTGTAGGTGTTTTCACGTATTGCTCAAGTTCAAAACAGTCCAGGAAATCCTTAAGTTTTTTTGAATTCAAATCTGAATCTAGGAGGTCTGTGTTAAAATCCCCGGTTAAGATAATATGATCAAAAGCTGATAATGAAGAAATCGAATCAGTAAGCGCATCCAAAAATAACTCAATATTTTGCCACGGCGGCCGGTACGCCGTGCCTATAGCTAGCTTACGACCATTCATATTCAAACGAAGCCACATTTGATCAACGCCCGGGGTCTCGGGGTGGGCGAGAAGGCGCGCGCTCACGCCGCGCTTGATAAAAAAGCCGACACCGCCGCCGCGCTCACGGCCGGCCACGGCCGAAGAGCCGTACGCTCGGGTAATATATTGCTTATAATATCCAAAAAAAAAAAAAAAAACAACAAGCATGGAGTTTCATGTGAAGTAAAACGGAACGTGTTTTAACGGTTTCATCGAATGAATGAATTAATTCATTGATAAAAATAAATCGTTCATTCATTACGCGCGCATTCTCATTTCACAACGGACGGTCGTAACTATTGCTTCGCGATTATTTTAAAAGTTACGAAATAAAATAATTAAAACTGTGTTCTCGTGATTAGTTTGATTTTATTTAGATACACATTGTCTTCCCCAAGCAATGTTTTCTAAAGCCAAGCGATTTGAACTAGTTGGTAAGTCTTTTCATGCATGAATGAGCAATTTTGTAATATTATCTACCTAAATTACTGCATAAGTAAAAAGTTTCCAGAACTTCATGTCCGTTTGTTCAAAGTAATTATAAAATAAAACCTATCTATCAAGTCATTAATTTCCCAATTTCAGACCCTGTAAAGAAAATATCAAAGAAACCAGAAGATGATAAGCCAACTCCAACTTGCAAAGCTCCTGGCTCAGCTGTTGCCAAGCTCAAACCAGCTAGCAACAAGAATCCAGCAGACACTCGGTCACTATGCAGCAGCAGTGTCAAATCTTTTGCTACGGTACAGGCTTTACACCAATCTTTTAATTATTACAATTTAAATTAGGTCTAATTTACCAGTCTTGCATAATATTTATTTATTTATCATTCTGACTTCCCCAGTTAAAAATAAAAAACTAAATCACAAACAATTTCACACATAATTTTTCTGCTTTTATCTTATATATAATAATTTATGTGGCAATAACTCAATTTTCTAGCCCAAGCCAATAAAAGCTCCGCTTCTTATAAAAGCACCTAGCAGCTTGAAGAAACCAGCATCATGCACTAAAGTAAAACATGGCACCAAAGAACAAGAAGAAATCATCAAGGCTCAAGAAGTAGAAATAAGGTATGGAATAAATTTTACATAAGTTAGAAAACTTAACGCATTACTGTAATGAAAAAGTATAATAAAATCTATAATCTGACTATCTTAAGCTACAATGTGCATAGATACCTATACGAAAAACGATTTTATTTTTATAGATCAATAGTTAATAATATAGTCTATTATATAGGAACAAGGATCATTCTATTCAAGAATACAACAAGCAGATAGAAGAGCTGAAAACTGACATAAAAGCTCTTCAGTTTGAAATACAGAAGCATGAGCAGGCCATCATTGAAACAGGCATCAAACATTTAGATGAGAAAGTTGCACAAATAACATTAAATGATCAACACTGCCAAACCGAGTTGGATAAAATTGATAATAATCAATTAATAGTAGAAATGAAACAAAAGATTTCTGAACTAGAAAAGCAATGTGATCAACTTGAGTTAGAAGCTAGTGACAAGCAGGTAGAGTTGTCTTCCCTTGAAGAGGTCATAACAATCCGAGACAGTTTATGCAAGGATCTACAAGACAAACTAACCACTACTGAAAGTTCCCTGGATGAGACACGTCAGCGGCTTGAAATGGTAAAAGGACATCACGCTTTAGCCCTAGAGGCAAATGAGAGCATCCGGAGAGAATACAAAGCTGAGTTAGAAACACTTAAATCAAAACTAGAAGATGAAAAACAAGCTATCATTACCAAATCTAAAACTGATCAAGATAGTGTGAAAGCTAAGTACAATACATTGTTAGAAGATATCAAGGAACAGATGCTAAAAGAAAAAGATGAAGAGGTTCATGAGTTGGAGCAGCAACTCATTATCAAAGACCAAGAAATGAAAGCAAAACTAGAACAAATAAATGAGGCTACTCACGAGAAATTAAGGCTCTGCGAGATCCAATTTGAGCAACGCACGCGTAATATGGAAGATCTGTGCGCTCACCAGCAAAGGGAAATACAGTCTTTTGAAAAGGAAATCAAAGAATTACAATATAGTGCGAGCATGTTTGAAGAAAATAATATTATCCTGCAGAAAGATATAAACAATTTAAAAAACGAATATCAATCAATTTATGCCGAGAAATCGAATCTTGTTAAAGAAATTAATGATCTTAAAGATGAGTCAAAGCAAAAGCGGATCAATTTTGAAAACGAAATTAACAAGCTCACAGTAGATATTGAAAAGGCGACCAAAGAAAAGAACAAGTTCGAAATGTCTCTCTCAGTAACAAGAGACATTGTCCAAGTGCTTACAATGAGGCTCAGAGAGTCGGACAACGAACTAGAAAATTTAGAAGATCAGGTTCAAGAACTAACAAACTCAAAGGAAACATTAGAGAAAGAGCTTTCATCCTACAAAAACCAAATGAACAACACTGTGATGGAATGTAACGAATACAAGGATGCTTTGGTTAACATTCTAAAGTCTAAGGCAGCCCTTGCTAAAGAACACACTCGCATTATGGAACACAATGTATCCTTGATAGAGAGCTTGCAGAATGTCGAAAAAGAGGCGTACCGTGAGCTAGGAACTATCAAGAACGAACTTATTGAAGATGTAGAGATGTTGAAGAAAGAATCGAACTCGCAAATACATATGTTGCGAGAGGAGGTTAGTATTGTTTTAAAAAATTTACGATCTTTAAAACGCTGCAATCATCTCTACGCCCTATCTTATTATACCTGCCCCCCAGTTTAGGTCTTAATTTGAATCGCTCTAAGAGTTCATGGTAGGGGGGCTGAAAAGTAATTTGTTATTTCTAAATGAATCAGTAGCGATTGGATTGGACATTCAGGTGTTTGGCTAAGTCACAAACGCAACTATATAATAACTATATAAAACTAATTCGCTTCTCACCGTCTAGTCTATCCCTCTGTATCACTTAGATCTTCTAAACTGCATTTTCATCAAAATATGAAAATCATTCACGAGGAAAGTCACAGAAGTTGAGCTAGATCAACTTCTGTGAGGAAAGTACACATTACACACATTTATGGTTCTGAATTAAGGAAGACTCACGGTAGACCGTGACGGGTCCGAGCCGAGCGGGTTGGCCGGCCGTACTATGGTCTTGGTCAACTTATATTAGATATATTTTGTATGGACAGAGTTGTCCGTTGCTCGGCCGTCACTCGGTATAGCGTGTGTCCCTGTGCTGTGTCCATAAAAACATGTAATACAAGCTGACCCGCGCGGCTTCACCCGCATTATTGCAGTTTTTATGCCATCCCACAGGAACAGTCCATTTTACCGGGATACAAAGTAATCTACCTATGTGTTATTCCAGAACATTCATACACACAGACTATCACATTTATAATATTAGTAGGACTAGCTGCGTGCGCCCCGCGGTTATACTTCCGTGCCGCGGTTAAACTGTTTGTTTCACGGGAACCGGGGATAAAAAGTTGATTAGTTGACCGTGTTACGGGCGACACGGGCTAGCGTGAGTGATGACCTGCGAATGTGGGCAGGTGGAGAAGAAGCGCATGCTGTGCGAGCTGGCGACGGAGCACGCGGGTCACGCCGCGTCGGCCGCGGAGCAGGCGCGCGTGCTGCTGGCGCACGCCGCCAAGGAGATCCAGCGCCTCGAGACCGAGAACCAGCGCTACCACAGCGAGGTAAGCGGACCATCTCTGCTGATACACAAATTACGCGACCGAAATTCAGCGACTCGCAACTCAAATATTACGCTCGTCTGGCTTCACTCATATAGTCATGATTTAAACCTGCTGGACGAAACGGTTGTAATCCGATTTCAATCAGCGAACTGGCATAGAAACTCCGTAGATATAAGATTGGAAATTTGAAACATTTGAGTCATTATGCTATCATTCATAGAAACCCAGTATAAGGTTGAAAATTTGGAACCAATTGAAATCGTCGGCAACCGAATTACGTAATCGTCCTTCACCTAGCTTTCATATAATCACAGTTGATGATTCATTTTGATACAAGTCTTATTGGAATAAAATTGATGGGGGATCAGCTTAGCTCGATTATTTGTAGCTATTTTTAAAACTATTAGAGAAGTTTAAAAATATATTTTCAGGAACAGTAAATCAACTAAATGTCTCTAGCTAATAGAGTATAAACAGGTCTAGATTACTAGGAATCATTCACCAAAAACACTAATGGGTTTGATGAATGATTCCTAGTACACACTAACAAAAGCGTTCGTTTCAGGTGCACGATCAGCAGTCTATAGTCGTGGAGCTGTCACTTCTTCGTCAGGAAAATGAAGAGCTCACGATGACCGTCGCCAAACAGTCATCTATCATCGACAAACTCAAGAAAGAAATGGAACAAATGCAGGTCAAGGGAAAGTCGCCCTATATGCCGAAGTCACCGTCTACTATACGAAAATCGCATAAACTCGGCAAAGAGAATCAAGCTCAAATTGTTTCTCCACTTAGAGAACGTAATCATTAATTTTAGATGCATCATGCATGACAATATTGTTTTTTACTATCACTGATTTACAGTACAAATTATAAATCTTGGACGAAACATTCCAAGTTATGATGGATCTCTGTTATTGACATGTTAAAAGTTAGAAATGTTCCTGATCTTATTTATTAAAACTGTTTTAAATCATATAAGGAACCGGTTCTGGAAGTTTTTGCGGTTATTTGTTTATTTATTGTGTATGTTGAAAATAATATCCTCTATGAATCAATTCTCATTATGTTACTATTATATTATATTACTACTGTATGTTTGACTGTCTGCATTTTTTGATAATTGAATGTTTTTATCCAAATTAAATGGTGTGGTACAAATGCGTACAACATTTTACAAAACAACTTAGTATTTTATTATATTCATTCCCTCTAGGTAGGTAACTTATAACACGAGCGACGACGTACTTAGGGATCGTCCTACGTTAGGCTATGTTATGATAATAAAAATAAAGTCAATCACAATCACTCGCTCGAGAGTAGGCCAGTGTCCCAGCAAATGGAACATTAGAAGGCTGTCATAAAAATTATAAACGCAAGGAATGTACGATAGTACTTATAAGTTCCATGTATAAAAATGTGACAAAATTGTGATACGTCTATCCAATACGCCCCCGTGTTGTGCCCACTGATACAAACTAGCGTACTAAGCTTTTTTGGTAGGGCGCGACTGAAGCATCCCGGCAAAGATATAAGGTGTTATTTTAAAGTGAATCAGTGGACACCACACCACACAGGGCGTTATCTATCACTTAATTTGTCATGAATGACAGCCTTCTAATGTTCCAAGTTCCAAGTGCTGGGACACTGGCCTACTACTCTGAGTGAGAGTGAACGTTTTAATCAGCCACGCGGACCTAATGCGGATTGGTGGTTTATAATTATAATATAAGTAAATAGGATTGTTGAAAATAAAACCACTAATCAGTCTTACACCAATTTATTTGGATCAAATTTCAAAATCACAACGTTTATAATAACGCAATTATTATACAAATTAATAATAATAAATTACTAGAAAAAAGCATTCTGGCAAGACGATTATTATGCTGTAATCATTAATAAGTATAGTTTTTAAAAAGAGTACAAAATTCATAAATAACTACCTAATTCATAAAGCAATTTAATGCCTTGAGTTCCCAGCTTCAGTGGGGTTTTCTTTGGATTCATCTCAGACTATAAAATCACGCGTCACACGTATCATTAAATTAATTACTGGATGTCAACTTCATAAACATTATCAGTACTTATTTATAAAAATATAAATGCTATTCAAAACACATAAGCGTGAGGTGGGTACATTTTGTGACTAAGAAGCACTGTGATGATAAGCCTATGTTATATCCTTAGATCTATGACTACTATTGACTTAGTTCTAATGTGTAGCTGTAGTGAGTATCAATCTTACGAGAATTCTAAAAACAAAGTTACCTTAAAAAAATACTTAATCAAACAATACCAAACATATAAAACAGAACATGGAAATGCTGCCGAAATTCACTGAGATCAATTTTCAAAAAGATGTTATTTTGTCAGTCTTATGCTTATTCGAGTTAGTAAAATGAGCATGAATTATAATTTAGAACTAACTACTAACATACAAAAATTAAAATGTACATTATGTGTTATTTTTTGTACTTTTGTAATGGCAAATGTTATTCAACATTTATTTTAAATTAAAACAGTGCATGCATATCATTGACAACTGTTTACTTACTATATGTAGACTTACTTTCCTATCTAGACACGTGCACATTCAACACCGACACTTCACGAACTATTATAATATACATCAATGGGGCTAACGTTTTCGTTACATTACAGTAGGTATGATATCAAAACTTTACAATACAAAATTAGTCAACGTGTGCGTATCTCGGGACGATATCTTCGCGAATGAGCAAGTCGCAAGCGGGAAGAGCGGGTTGAGGCAGCAAGTCCTGGCCGACGGCTATCAGGCCGGTGTCGGGGCCGGCCAGCTGTCCGTGCCACACGTAGTAGTAGAACAGCTGCTGCATGGCCGCCATGAAGCGGCGCTGCTCCGGCATCTCCGAGTCGAAGGTGCCGAGGATGGCTTGCACGTCCGCGTCGCCGTCCGCCATGCGCGACCCGGCTGCGCCCCCGCCCGCGCCCGACCCCAGCACCACGTACGTCGGCACCTCGAGCCGCATGCGACCCAGGCTCACTAGCGGACATAGAGTGCGAACCGACGAAATCAACTCAACCAACCCTTCATACGTTTTGTTGAAGTGAGCGAAAACAGCCGAAGTTAGATTCTTTTCTCCGATCACGCTATCGTTCACCATTTTTTCTACGATATCCGGCGACCAGTTCAAGTGTTTCTTGCGCAGCAGATCGGAGTGGCTGGAGTGTTGCGTGGTTCCGAATACCATTGGTTTGAACAACTTGTCTTTGCCCGATTTCTTAGCCTGCTTTTGTGCGTCCCAGCTCTCGTAGGCGTGCATTCTTAGAAGATCCCCGTCGAGCACTAGCCACGAGCGCTTGAATTCGTCGGAGACTGGAAGAGTCCCGAAATTATTACCCAGCCAGATATCGGGGGTGACGGATAGAATTTCAGTTGTTGGCATTTTCCGCAAGCATTCCGCGTCGTTGCATTTGCTTAGCAGTTTGAATTGCTCGTTACTTTTTTGCGACAGTTCTAGGGGCTCACCGGGAAATATTACCGAAGGGGACGACAGCCAAGCGCGGGCGTATAGCTTTTGCGCCTGACTTACGGTGGTGAGAGCGGCGGTCAAGGTGGCCCCGGCGCGGTGACCCAGGAGTGTCACCGATTCAGGATCGCCTCCAAAGTGTTTGATATTAAAGTTGACCCACTTCAAAGCGGCCAGCAGATCACTGAGAGCGTAATTACCTGATGTCTGCGGGTATTTCGCGTTTGAAAGTGTATCGAGGGCAAGGAATCCGAAAGGCCCTAATCTGAAATTAGGGCGGACGAAGACCACTTCCTTAGTGCGCGCGTACAAAGCTGAAGGCTGCGCAGGACTTATTCCGCCGCTGAATGAATTCGCACCGATCAGTACAACTACTGGAAGAGGACTGTCGTACCTCACGTGTGGGGTCACAATATCGAGGGTCAAGCAATCTTCTTCGCCAGTTATAGTTCCATTTTCGAGAAATTGCATGCACAGGGGTCCCTGTTGGTGTGCTTGCAGTGTACCGTTCCAGCAGAGTGATATATTATTTATGGTGTTTGCATACGTAAAACGTTTTTCTCCCACGGGTGGGACAGCGTAAGGAATGCTGAAGAATTTGTAAACACCTTCATCATAAATCCTGAAACAACAAATCAGACATTAATTTAAAATATCATAAAATATCCACAAACTTAATAAGAATGTTTGGTATAAAAAATAAAAACACCTCTAAATTAGAAGGTCACTTATTCAGTTTGTATTTTTGCAACCTAATTTGTCCCCTATAATAAAAAACAAAAGGTCAGTTATTTTTATCTTACCCTTCAACTGGTCCACAACTGGAGAAAGTAGTGATAAAGCGACCAAGGCGCAAAGGTCTCTCGACTGGGGGGCCGGCGTAAGCTCCGATAATGATGCCGATAATAACGACCAACAGCATTAGGAGAACTACTCCACACACTATTATGTCATCTGTAAAAAGTTTAATGAGTGGTCAGCTTGCAATCTATTACAAATTACAAAGACACATTCGATCTCACTCTACAGTAGCTCACTATTCCAGTATTGGGTGGAGTTCATTTAATTTAATTTGTGTATTAGAGGATTAGAAGTACAAAGACAGGATAGAAAACAATGTTTTTTTCAGTGTTAATATTGATTACCTCTTTATTTAGCTAGGAAAACTGCTATTATATTATGTGTGGAATCTCTTATGTTTGTCAGGTTGATAATGAATGACCTTATATAGTATTATCTTAGTGATTGATATAAAACAAATTCTTACCCATTATGAACTTCTTTTGGCGAATTCTTTCTTTGAGTGGAAGCTTTGTGGCCACTTTTCCTCCTTCTGGCTCCTGAAATGTATGAATGATTAATACAAATAATTAATTTATAGAAAAAAAAACAAAACCAACTTCAAACTAAAAAACTTTTTGATGGTTTGTTAAGATATGAGAGGATGTAGTTATTGAAACATTGTTTATAATTCCCAAATAACTCCTTCTTTTTGGAAGTTGGTTACAATGTACAATACTTCTCCTACAATACATATATTTCAAAAGTGCAGTTGCAGCACAACTGAGTAATCTTACCCCTCCATCTAACTTCACAGTCTCCATTCCATCATTGGGTGTGTCAGGTTTCTCATCTAATGTCTCCATGGATGCAAGAGCTGCTTCAGCACTACTACCTGAACGCTTTTGGAAAAGCTTTGGATATTTCAAGGTGAAGAACCCTTTTTTGTCTTCATTTTCTCCTAAAAAAATATAAGCATGTTATAAATTGGTTTTTGTGCCTAACTTAGAGAGCAACTTGCAAATCCTATTTTAATAGAGGTACTGCGGTTACAACTAGACTTTCTTTTGCAAAGGTATTAAAAGTTATTTAGGTTTATAGTTTTATTTTTAAGAATTACTTATAGGCACTTTATGAACCTTATTTAAAAAGTGATAAAACCTGATAACCTTACCATGTTCATTTTTGGGATGATGCAAAAACTTAGTTAATGGGCAAGAGTGTAAAAACTGCAGACGGTGGCCTATTTTTGGTTTATGTTCTTCAGGTTTTTGGTTGTCAGGGTCTTTTTCAATACCATCTTCATCCTGAAATAATATTTGTTAATTGTGATAAAAAAAGGTATTTGTTACAGTGAATAATCAAAGTGATATTTACGATTTTATTGAATCAAACTGTATTCACTATAATAGGTAGGTAATTAATCTATATATACCTTTACAACCAACCACAAGAGCTGATTTTTATTTAATAACAAATAAGTTTAAGGAATCTCAAACCAAGCAATCAAGTATTTAGTTTGTACAAACTACAACTCAAATAATATGAAGCAAGTATTCATTACTTATTTGAATTAAGCCTTTACCTTTGATTTATCTTTCTCACTGTTCCTAGTAAAAAATCCTGGCATTTTGATGGCGCCAATAGGGATAAACTTAGGTTTGACTTCTCGACCTTGTTCCGTCACATCGCCAGAAAGTGCCGCTTTTACAACGCCTTCTCCATCAACCTTATTATCTGCAGCTGCCTCAATAGTTTCACTTTCTGTTTTCAACATTACCTCCATTTCTTCAGCCTCTATTTGCTTTTTATCTGGAGACTTGTTTTCTTCGTCGTAATCTAACTTACTGATGTCCATTGTGCTCATTTCTGCAGATATATTAAGAAACATATGCTATAAAAATATCTGCACCGCCAGCACAGAATGTTGATTGTATTTGCTTACAACTACTAGATTTCATACCAAGAATAAACAAGGATTCTGCTAATAAAAATGAGCAGGTGCAAGCAAAAGACAAAAAGCCGTTCACAGGGGAGGGAAAATGGGGAAGCGTCATTGTTGTTTTACAAAGTCAACGAGCTATTGTGGTAGTACTTACTGGAACTAATTGTAGCATCAAGATAGTATGGTAGTTTGAGAAATAAAACAGTTCACATAGATCTTCTATTTGGAAAGAAAACCTTACGATTATTAATCACGCATTAACAAATAATTCGCGTTTTATGCCGCTCGCATTCGCACCACCACACTGCACCCACAGGTAAAAAACGACTGACTGACTGAAGTGAAGGAACGGAAGTGACCAAAGAGTAAAATAGAGAAAGAAGTGACTGAATAAAATTAAATGAAATGGATTGGATGAATTTTGAAACTGAATGAACGAAATAACTTCAGAGCCTAAGTTTTGCGAGCGTTTCCGTTTCTGATAGTAGATTTCTGGCAAAATTGTGGCAAACCCGGCCACAGACGCCCCAAATTAAAAGAAGAAGATAGTAGATTTCGACCATTATTGCGGAAAATGCCGATTTTTTAAGTAAGTACTACGTACATAAAAATTCCTTGCTTGGCACAAGTGTTTATATGATTGAAATAGAAGGATTGGGTTGTTTATCTCCTCAGGTTAATACAGATGCCGATGCAGTTAAAAGAAAATATTAATTACTTATAATCTTAGATAGACACATGCTTAATACTAGCCAAGAGAATATAAGGGTTGGGGTGTAGCAAACGGGGCGCTGAGGAAAAAAGAATATTTTTCACGAAAATTACATCCATAATTAACGTTTATATTTTATTGTCATCGGATCGGATAGTTCTTGCCGAGAAACGAAACTTTAGATAAGGACATTGACCTCGAAGTTCAATGACCTCGGAGCTAAAGATCATAATGTATCCTTCATTCATTTGCTACCCCGACATGGATCGGTTAGGTTCGAAATCTATGACGAAAGCCCGACGCTACACGGAAAGCTCGGCCGCCGCGAAGCCTGACCGCAAGACCGACACGGGGACAGAAGATAGTAGTGCAATAAAATAGTGCGGTACTCAGGGAGGTCCTGAAAGTGGTTTGTTCACACGAGTCTGAGGAGCGAAGCAAGCCGGCTCGCTCTCTCTCGTGTGCTCTAACTCGTGTGCACGAACCACTCTTAGGGGCGACGTCTAGAGCTTCTGGCGGGAGCCCACACGGAATCCAAAACAGAGTACCTTGACTATATAGGTTAGGTTCAAAATGAGTGACAGAACCGATCGACCTCACGGTCAAAGGTCACGACCTCAAGGTCAACTGTCATTACCTTACGGTTAAAAGTCATGACCTCGAGGTTAAAAGTCAATGACCTAATAAGTGACCCGTCGTGGTTCCCTCACCCTAATACTCCCACATCCCCCTCTCTCCCGAACGTGAGTTTTGGCGAGGTTAATGTTAAAAAAATTCTAAGTCCTTATTTTTCCATAGCGCCCCGTTTTCTACACTCTGACCTAACCTAGAGGTAGTATACTATATCCTTGGGTACATTAGATTGGGTTTTCTAAAATAAAACATTTATTGTTAACAATAATATAATAAATAACACAGTGAAGTTAGAGATTATCAATATTTTTCTAAAGTTTTAACCAAAAGATCGTTAATTCCTGTTATAAGGTTTCTAGGGTCCATTATAAGGCCGGCAGTCACCATAGCGTTACAGAAAAGCTGTTTTGCAACCATATCCGCTAGATCTTTGTCAGTAGAGACGAGTTTGTGCAGTTTCTTGATGATTGGGTGCCTGAAATATAACAAAAATTATATTAAATATTAACTAGCTTTCTCGCCCGCGCTAAAGTATTTATGCTGTGCGCTGCGTTAAGCGCCGGCGCCGGCGGCGCTGCGTTTTCTGTGTCACACGACCTATGCTTGTACAATCTTTTGCATTAGTTGATAACCATACGCGTTGTTGATACGGAACGTGTTATTTTAGAAGTGCAATGTCGCCCCGTTTTATGGGATATAATGTCCGTTGCGAAAAACCGCGACGGGCGACGGTCCGCGACGGAGCACGGCGCGGATGCAAGTGACAGTTGCCCGCGACGACGGCGCGAAGCTCTCTGATTTTCAGAAACAGCTCGGACACGCAAGCGGGCTCCACCGCCTGCAACGGGAGATCCGCCTCACGCAACGCTGCTCTATGAGATGACATGAAACAGCGCAACCGCTTAACGCAGCGCACGGCCTTAGGTAATTGAATAAGTAGTAATATATATAGGTAGTAGTAGTTATAGTAATAAGTTTCCATAAAATTATGGACCTTTATTTTCACCGCGACCGAATCCTACCTTAATTTCATGTCATACAATTTGATTATAAATTATTATTATAACTATTTTTATATAAATACATACCTACATTAAGTACTTTTTTCCCGATAGAAACTCGAAACCTTTATAAACGGTTCCAATGCCTGCCTATGTTGGAAAATAATAAACATACAGTAAAATTTCTGTAAAATTATAAGTTTCATATGTTTTTAAGTATCTAATCCTTTTTCATAAGAATATTCCCAATGCGCATAAACTTTTCGACCATTACAGGTTCATTAGATGGTCTAGCTAGTGGAAGATTGTTTACATTCAAAAACTATAAATAAAAATATCTTACTTGGGATTTAGTTCAAGTTGAGGGCGTAGTAGTGCAAATCTGTTCTCCTCGCTGAGACTGGCTGCTTGCGTGCGGATAAAGTGTCTGGCAGCTGCCATTTCCGGCACAACTATGACGCATGGATGGGAATCCAGTTTCTTAGTAGTGCGGACCTCAAACACTTTGCCAGCCAGATTGGACTTCAAAAATGTGATAAGCTCGTCTGTTTCTGATTTTTGTAGACTGTCGCTTCCTTTAAAAAAAAGCAAAATGATTTTAATTACGGCACTGCGGCACCCCCGCGATCAGCATAATTATTTTTTCTTTTTCAAATACGCAATAATAAAATATACTTGAATTTTTTATGTATATGTTATTTACCATACAGTCACGTTATTTTACAACGATATCGACCGTATTGGAGCGGAAACGAGTCATCTACTTAAATCGTGTCTATCGCGCTTTAAGTTTTCATGAATATTTGTACGACGCGATTAATAAACATTGAAACAGGTAGGTAACAATACAAACAATATGAGTGTGATACGAACCAATGATAGTATCAGAACTGTCTGCCGCATCTTTTTCCATGTCGTTTTCGACGGACACCAAAGATTTGTTGCCGAATTGTTTCAGTTCCAACAAAACGAGTTCGTCGTACATCTCGTAACAGAAAAGTACTTCAACATCCCTCTTCTTCATTGATTCGTAGTATGGTGAAGTCTGAGCTAGCTCACGGCTGTAACAAAAAAAACTTAAAAACCCTTCTCGATTTTTACGTTATTATTTTATTATTACTGTACCCACAGATGATTGAAACTTTCTTGGAACCTATTCTCTCATTAACCATTCCATGTTCAGCACCCCAAGTAGTAAGTACTTGGGTATGGAACTGTGTTATGGTTTGGGAATGAACTGTGTTACTAAATTTTGAATTCTTGAACTGCATTGGCATGAAATGTATTACGGTTTGGGCATAAACTGTGTTGGTTCGAGCATAAACTGTGTTACTGTTTGTGCATGAACTGTGTTACTTTTTTTCTGTACATATTAAAAACAGGCTGTAAGCACAATTAAATACCTCGGCGCAGCTAAATAGTAAATGGTTTTTTGATCATCTTTTTGACGTGCACTGTAATCGGCAAGAGATGTCTTTTGTCCACTTTCCAATTTGGATGACTCGAAACGCAACAGTTTGGCTATTTCCTCCTAAAACAAGGTAGGTATAATTCGATCAATTTAAAATATGGCACAATAAAATTCGTTTGTGGTGTAATGTAAGGCCCCTGCGCTCTAGGCAGCCAGTCGAACATAGTATGGGAATCCGTGGCTGCTTAATGCGCGGCTTCGCTAAGAATGTTAGGTCACCGTTCATAAAAGACATTGTCACACAACTTATGGGATCTTTTCAGATCCAGTAGGTCTCTTGCGATCTTAAACGTGATATACCGTGACAATATTACCATGGTACTAAGTTATCACCGATATAAGTTGGACCTCCTATTATTGACACAATTATCGTTTGTCGTTTTCAAGAATAAACCCTTTGGTGACACACCTAAATGCAGGGTGACCATGACGATACAATGACGGAGCCAAAGAACAAATAACACAAGTGAACAACTCAAGCAAGGCTAATAAATACCTTTTCTAGAGGGTTTTGACTAGTGACTATTCCTTCTTTCAGGAATAGAGAATATTCTTTGTAAAATGCGTCATATCCGATTGGGTCTTTCTTGGACATCTCAACCATAAATTTTAGGAATCTGTTTGTCAATACTGTTTTAAGCTTACTGAAAACAGAAACGTTTATTTAAAACTATAAAAAAATACAATATTATATTTTTTTTTTTTTTTATACAACTGAAGTGGCAACCAAGCGTACGGCCCACAAGATGGTAAGCGGTTACCGCAGCCTATGAACGCTTGCAATACCAGAGGTATCACTTGCGGGTTGCCACCTTGAAGCTAAGATCGAAAGCCTCATGTGCCAGTAATTTCACCGAAAACCATACCCTTCGAACCGGAACACAGCAATGCGAGCATTACTGCTTGGCGGCAGAAATAGGTATGGTGGTAGTCCTTCCCCGGACGAATATTGAATTTGAATTGATACTTACACAATCAATGCACTGTTTTGTAATAACTCTCTACTAAGATTAAGTGGAATGTCTTCAGAATCAACAACACCTGAAATTATATATTATTTAAATAAGAGACAATTTATTATGAGTTGTATTACTATACTACAAATTTGCCACCAGACTTGTGAATTCATCCTTTAAAGAAGGAAACTGTGTTATATTTTAAATAGTAACATAATGTTCTGGAATGTCCTCCTGCTAACATCGTATACTAGATATTTACCTTTAACAAATCTGAGCCATTTGGGCAATAAATTTTCAGCTTTGCTTTTAATTAATATCTTCCTGGAATACAAAGCTACTCCAACATTTGCGTCGCGGGACATCTCAAACAGTCCAGGCTTTCCTTCAGGGACATACAGAATGGATCTAATGGACAGTGGAGCATCTGTTTTGTAATGCAAGGTAAATCTTGGCTTGTCATACGAATTGCTGATAAATTTGTAAAATTCAATATGTTGCTCTTCAGTGACTTCTTTGGGTTCCATCAGCCAAAGGGGCTGAAACAATATAATGCTAGTTAGAATTAAAATCAACAAATTAAAGGTACTTAATTTACCTACTTATTTAAAATAAAAGACCAAAGTACATTACACGATTCTCTCAAATATTTATAGACTATAAAAATAAATATAAATACTTATTTAATTTTTTTTTGCACAGCAATATCTAACCCTAAATTAAGCAAAGCTTGTATAGTTATTCTATCGGAGATCTCGGCCAATGTGAAGTTAGCCGTTTGTTTTAGTTCGAAAAAGCTCTAAATATTGCACATCGAAATAGTTAAGTTCACGTCGGCTGAGATCCGCTGGTAGAACTACACTATGGTTGGTATAGGATTTGGGGATTTACACTTTAATTTCAGCTCCATACCTTGATAGAGTTAACTTGCTCCTCATTTAAATAAATAGGACTGCCAATAAAGTTGCTATACTTCATGATAATCCCTGAAAAAGTACAGTAAGTAAGTAAGTCAATAAAATATTTTTTAACTAACTTATCAAACAAAACAAGACATCTAATATCAACATACCGCGCACAGTTTCATCATCTGAAAACTCTCTGCAGTCTGTTTTCAGATGCACCACAATTTTCGTACCAACAGGCACGCCCTCAGCTTCTTGAATTTCATAAATTCCAGATCTGAAATTTGAAAAACATACATGACCATTAAGTATAATGTTATTAAAAAAGTTTTATTCGTGTTGCCCGCGACTTTATTCGCGTGGTACTATCGCGATAAAAAGTAGCCTAGTTTTATTGCCGCGCATTATTTATGTATGTTTTAATATTCAGCTAAATGAGTTCAGTAGTTGCCAACCTCTAAAGGAGCAAACTCAAAACTTCGCATTTATAATATAAAGTGTGATTAATAATGATTTACCCATCAGACATCCACTTATATCCTGGAGAGCTAGTTATACTGCTTCTAGTGTAAACTTCAATTTTATCAGCCACCATGAATGCAGAGTAGAATCCCACTCCAAATTGTCCAATGATGGAACTGGCTTGATCAGCTCCTTGCTTCTTTATTTCTTCTATGAATGACTTTGAACCAGATCTGGCTATGGTACCTAGGTTTTCAGTGAGCTCTTCTTTTGTCATTCCAATACCTGTGTCCTGTGGATGTTAACAAAAATAAACACTTTATTAGTAAAGTACTTAGTTGATTGTTGTCTTTGTAACATTTCCACCATTAGAATCTGTTCAAGACAAGAGGTCTAGTTTTTTTTTCAATTCAATATTAAAGCTCTGCTGGGTATTGAGCACTTTCTTTCATTTAGTTTACATTAATATTCTATAAATAGGTATATCCTCAAATCATCACTACAACATAATAACTATGTTCTTATAAAATCTTGAAAAAATATTTACATAATATATGAACTTACCTGAAAAGTGATGGTTCTGTTCTGTTTGTCTGTAGAAAGCCTGATCTCAAGGGACCTATCAACCTGATCAAGTTTTGGTGCATCAGTAGCTCCACTAACACTTATATAGCGGAACTTTTCTAAGGCATCACTAGCATTGGATATCAATTCTCTTATGAACACCTGAAAAAACATACAAATACTTTGAAATATCCTACTAATATTATAAATGCGAAAGTCTGTGTGTGTATGTTTGTTACCACATATCTCTGTGACGACTTAACCGATTGTGGAGAAATTTCGTGTTCTGACTGTTTCTGTGGGATAGCATAAAAACTGCAAAAAACGCGGATGAAGCCGCGCGGGTCAGCTCAGGTCAGCTGTTCCAAGAGTTTGACAATAGAAAATGTATGTATTGTATCAGCTAGCATGGGAAGGGTTATTATTTTTTTATTTTTTTCTATTTTTCTAGGAACTTTTGTCCATAGGACCAAGTCAGTTCCATCTTATCCTCTAAAATAATCAGGAACCAATCTTTATAGCTTTTTACAAGCTTGTATATGGACCGGTAGAGCATGTTAGCCTCGTCAGACATTGGCGCAGCTAACACGCTCTGTTGAAGAGTTTTGTAAATTTGAGTGAAAAGTTGGCAAAAAACATAGATTAATTTTTACTTCTTTGTCAGAGTACAGTGATCTTGCCACAATATCCAATAACATTCTTGTTTCTGCCTGGAATTCTCTTTTCTCTGAACTACCTTTCAAAGTTTCTTTTTGAACCTCCTCTGTAGCAGTACTGAAAGAGCGGTGGAGGTTCAGGTTCGGTAAGGGAAAATCTGTAAAAAATAATAAGTTTAAATTAGCTTCTTTATCTATAATGAAATTTGAGTGCCTTATTTACAGCCTAATGGCTATGACAGCAAGCCGTGCTTTAAGGGAGCCAACAGGTAAACCTGCTCTCCAAAACAGTTAAACGCCACTAGCGATACGGTCACCTATTTTAAGGGATACCTACTTATACTTACTGTGATGTTATGGTCACACACTCGAATGACACGATTGCGTGTTGAGAAGTAACCCTTACTTTAGGTACTTACCAACTTGTTTCTGCGAAGCAACATTGCTAGCTGCAATAGATTTAGTTCTTAGATCGGTCTGGAAAAATAACCTCTTAGCGCAGTATATTGTGGGACGAAGTCTTGCACGTAATGCGGACATTGTGTCAAAGTTAATATAAAACCAAGTTATATAATTATGCTATCTTTTAGGAATTTACACTTTTTAGTAAAATCCGTGATTTCTTTCATTTATTAACTGTTTTCACAGATAACAGCTAACTATCGATTGTTTTTCTTTCTATTAAAAAAAATGACATGTTTTTTTTTTAGTTTGCATGCATGGCTGTCAGTCATGACATCATGACAGTCAGTTGACTGCCAGTTTTTTTTTAGAGGGTTGGTATTACTGTTGCTACGTAGCAACTTTATCAATTTGATTGTTTCGGAAAATTTACGGTTTTTGACTGTGTAATGAAAGAAAAGAAAAACCATCGATTAAGCTACACTACAAAGCTGATGCCGAAAAAATCCTGGAACATTCATTTTGAAGGCGTCATGCAACATGCAACTTCAAAGCGAAACAAGCAAGCTGCGGTTGACTTGACAGACGGACATGACAGTATCTTTATTTGCCTAGCGAAGTTCGGCTGTGGCTGTGGAGATTGTAAAAACAAAATCGGACAGGAAATTGAAGACAATCAGGGAATTAGTTTTTCGCGTACTTATATTGGACTATCATCAGCTTCGGAAATAATTAGCTGTTCGCATCCGGTATACCTGTGTTAAATTCAAGCTTTTTTATGGTTAAAACCGTAGAATTTGTATCAAAACATTTTATAAATTCTTGCTGATTGAGTTACTGCAAAATAATTTTCCAACGTTTGAAAGTGATAGCGTGTGCTTATTCCAACAAAATAATACTGTAGTGTCTGCAAACTTGTAAAGTGGCAAAATGTTTGAATTGAGACTAAACAGGACGAGTTACAATTATTTTCTAACATTGTTATTATACGTGCGGTGCATTACTTGAGTGACTGTTGGCGATGGTAGCGATTGGAAGGATGAAGAGGCAGAGATAAAGTGCAGGCACCGTGGAGCACCTGGTGGGAGGCGGTGGCGCGGGCGGCCTGCTGCCCGGCGCTTCGCCCGCCCAGCATGCCCAGCACCCGCCCAACATGCTGCAGCCCATGGAGGAGATGATCCTACCACCCAAGCGTCAAGCTGTTGTTGACAGACTTCGGTAAGTGCTTACCGCATACATACAAACTATCTGAGACTTTTCCTTTAATATATACAAGATGGTGATCAAGGAATTGTTACATTATACAATACTGCTATCTAATCTCTAAAAGGCTGTTAAGTGATGCTATATTTTATATCACTTAACGGAGAAATGGGAAGACAGAAAATAAAAAAATACAAACACTACTTTCAAAGCGTTACTTTCCGGAAATCCATTACAAGACAAAAAACAGACGAAAAATCTCTATTAGTTACTTTAATTACAAACTATTGTCTGTCACTACATATGAAATATTTTTTAAATTTAAATTATATATTATATTTGTTTCCTTGAAAATCTAGGTAGGTATATGGATTAAAGAGAGGAAGCATTGTATTGTATATTAGGTAAGAAAAATGGGATTTCCATTAGAATCTTATCAATTGTTTACTGCACTGATTGGAACCTATAGCCATTATGTAACACTATACTACTTTAATGAGTTCACAGTACTATAAAACCAAAAATAAAAAAAAATTGTTACCTAATTACATTGAAAGCTGCAGAAGTGATTCCAATAAGCTTTAGCATAGCCTTCCCTTCAAGCCAAAGACATATGTCTCGATAGCTCAATTGGTAGAGCACCCGCACATCAAGCGGAGGTTGCGGGTCCAAATCCCACTTGAGGTGAAATCATTTTTGGGATATTAAAATCTTTATAATCTTTGGTATAACCTAGATTGAAACATAGAATAATACATTTTCATCCTTGTACCACATCAGGAAAGCTTCAGGTGGCAGCTACTGTGCTGTAAATGTAAATCTCAGAATGATAGCAGGTGAAACTTGAAAAATGATACTATACTAAACCTAACTCATCAACCTCTTTCTGTTTTTTATGGTTAATTTAACAAAAAATAGGTAGTCATAACAAAAAAAAAGACTTCTTATTTTTTGTTAATTTAACCATAAAAAAACAGTGAAGATTCTCAAGTCAAATATTTTTTTACTTATTTTTATTAAAACAAACAATTTAATAACCACTTTATTGTTTAATTTAAGATGCAGTAAAAATAAACAAGCACATGCTGCATAATGCTTGTATTAAATGATAGTGTTGAGTAAAAGCAGTGGCAGACATTATAGTTTTCACTTAGTTTCACTGTAGGGCATATCCTATAGAGAAAGTTGTTGGTTTTACTCAACTGCACTTTACCTACTTTGATATCAGTAAGATAATGCAATACAACAAATCATGATGACCTGCAAAGTGTATAAATTGCTGCTAAGAGAAGTAGAGTTCTTTGTGATAGAGCTTGTCTGAGGAAGTACTACTACCGATTTCTGCCGCCAAGCAGTAATGCTTGCATTGATGTGTTCTGGTTCGAAGGGTATGTTTTCTGGTGAATACAGTCACATGAGACTTACGATCTACGTCTCAGGCTGGCAACATGCAAGTGATTTCTCCGATGTTGCAAGCATACATATGCTACGGTAACCACTTACTATCAAGTGAGCCATATGCTCGGTTGAGTTGGTTGCCACATAAAAAAAAATTTTATGACATGAGGTAGGTAGTGAACAAGTTTTATCAAAATCTTAATGAATAAAATCACAAGAATCACTTTGAATTGTCCTAAAACAAGATGTATTACGGCATGTTTCTCACGCGCGCCGTATTTGTTAAATTAAAATTTTCATTACTTTTCCAATGGCTCATATCAAAAATAATTATTGAAATCTTAGGATAGTGTAATTATGGTATATTAATCAAGGTTGAGATTCTAATTTTAATCTGTGATTTAAATTGCTGAATTACATACTTGATTAAAATCAAGTATTTAATTATTTTTTAAAAAAGTAGGTTACTTGTTAAAAAAAAGTGTTAAGAGGGAGAGACTTTCCCGGAAATATATAGGTAAAACATCAAAATATCAATACAAAGCTTTAGTAAATTTTAAGTTGTAAATTTTAATTTTTAATTGTTGTTTTTTTTGTATGCATTTGATTAAGTAATTGATAATTTTAGAACTGCAATGCATGCAAAACCCATATACTATTTTTTTTTTCATAATTACCATAAATAAACAACTTATGTTTATTTGTTAATAACTGACTTCCAAATGAAAAAAAGAGGAATGGTATCTAAATAATTCGAATACTTACTTAAATCCGATTAAAATCAAGTTAATCTGATTAATTTGTAATAATAATAAAAGGCATGGCATGGCTTCTTGCGTACAAAGAAGAATATTAAGTAAGTATTATATTATAAAAATATAATTATATTCATCAACATTAAATTATAAAATGGCGTCGTAAACGAACTACCCATACAAAAACAAAATATTGCATCGCAAATTAACGAATAAGTTTCCCTTAATTTACATGTTTTAACATCCCATTTTGAGTTAGTTAAAAAAAGTACAATTATTTTTTAAATTGAATATATCCAAACCAAATTTTGACAAAATCGCACCACGCGTTGTAAAGTTCCTGTAGAAACGTTTGAACAAACCTTAGGGGAAAATCCATTTTCAAAGGTTTTGCCTAAGTTTAATTCAAAGTATCAATCATCATCATCATGACAGCCTTCTAATGTTCCCACTGCTGGGACACTGGCCTACTCTCAGGCGAGAGTGATTGGGTCTTAATCCACCACGCGGACCCAATGCGGATTGGTGGATGGCACATGTCTTTCGAATTTTTTGTTTCTTGGACATGCCGTTTCGTTTGACTTTCATTTCATTCAAAGTATAGTTAAAGTTAATAAAGTTGAGGTAAAGGTTCATTTCAATGTTTGTAGCATTGAAAGATCTAAAAAAAACCGCTACAAATATCGTTACATCCTATCCCATCTCATCTATTACACTCGGCTGTGGTGACACTTTCAACTCTTAGAATCGGATTCTTAGAAAAAAAGTTAATGACCATTTTTGTAGATCACTGTAAGACCTTAATTTTTGTCTAGGCTACTTTTTGATATAACTTACCGTTTTTGAATAAATCCAGAAAATCTCTCATTTTGACTTTAGACCTAGAATATATTTTTTAGCACACATGGGATCGAAAGGGACTTTTTTATTCAAGGCGACCGACGGCGACGGTGCCTTGCAGGGCAGCGGGGAAGCATCGAGTTCCGAGCCAGGTGTCATGTTGACTCGCCCGAGCAGTACCTGCCGTTGAATCTCTCGTTCTTGTAATTTCGGAATAATATTAATTTAATGATAACTGCCAACAGTCAAACGCCAAACGTTCGCACCTTTCTGGAATTCTGTTCTGTCTGGAATTCCTTAATTCATCAGGTTACAGGTGCTCTTCACCTGGGTGCACTACAAGGAATGCCTCAGATATTCTTTAAATCGCGAATCGCGCATGAGATCCCGTGCGGGCGTTTAAAGGTTAATTAAAACACATACATGATAACATGACAAACCCAAGGTCACACACACACAAATTATTATACATATGTCTTGATACATAGCGACTACGCTATAATCAAATAAAATAAAAATCAAATCGAAGATGACAAAAAATTAGGACACTTAATTCTTAGTCTTCAATAAGTATATATTTGATGTGATCACGCAATTCGCGCAAGCGTGTTTTAAAACAGCTGTTCGGTATCGATATGTTTGATTTGATCGCGAAATCGCCTGTTCGCCAGGACCACGCGGCGACTAGTCTTTGCGCACTCTCCTCTCTAAACGTCATATCAAAAGTCGTGTAACCAGCCAGTGTGTACAGCGACAAAAATCTGTTTTCCTTATTGATTCACAACATTATTACAAAGCTTTATAGTGTAAGACATTGTGACTGAAGTAAAAATAAAACCATGATTCTACGATACTACTAAGATCTAAGATGCTATAAGATACTACTAACCACATCCCTTCGAAACATACTAAAGTAGGTAATTTGCACTGTTGTACGAGTTAGTATTACCTACATCCCAGTTGTCTAGTCTACAGTGAGCAACTTATGAAGCTGGATAGATCAAGCTACTTTGATAACATCAAAAACAATTAGAAAACATAAAAAAGTAGCACGCAAATATCAATTAAAAACGCTTCCAACGGGCCTTGAACTGAACGATAGCTTAATAATCTAGTCCCTGTACTCTCCATAATAGTCTGATTGATTGTGTGATTGTGAATTAAAGAGCGAGCGATTTTCTTTCTTGAGATCGTTTTCATACAAAAAAAATCGATGTTCGGTAGCGAGTAGCTCGATCTACGGCATCAGCCCTCAATCGCGATATGGAGTATAGGGATTGTTTGTGTGTAGAGTTAGATGCATCGCGATTTGCAGAATGAAATTATGTCGGAGCCTCGCCGTATGGCTAACGGTACTGAATAGCCAGTTGGCGGTGCATAAGGCCGCGCTGTATTTTATTTACACTGCACCGCTGCTAACTGGAAATCTGTTACAATTTTATCGTCTACCTAAATCTTGTTTTCTTCGTATTGAAGTGAAAAGTTTCCTGTTAATAGAATAAAATATCTTTAATACTAGAACTAATAAATTATCTTGCCATACAAATTAGGTCCTTAGGCAGTTACTATATCTCTACATATTCCTACATAGCAGAAACGTAGCTTGTGGCCTGCTTAGCTTTATTGCGATCAATATTGCTGGCGCAGTCTAGCGAGGGAGGATCCCTCGTGTTAATGGGATCATTTGTAGGGATAGGGATACACCCTGACTGGCGAGACGACTTTTTAAATACTTCATAGTATAAAAGGCTTTGAATGATGTGTTCAACATGACGTTTTACATTTTAGTGTAAGTTCTACTATAGCCCGATTCTATTAATAAACAACGTTTAACGGTTTATTCAGTTCCAACTGTACTTTACCTACCTATCGTGCTTAGGTTTATACCCTAAAAACTATTCTATTAAACTGAAGGGCAAATTAAAGAAACGCTTTAGTGGCTTGCTGAAACGAAACCGCAGCTGGATATTCGAGTCCGAAAACACCCAAAAACAAATGAAAAGCAGCAACCGCTGCTTTTCATTTGTTTTTGGGTGTGTAGCTTAAATGATTCTAAACTACAGTCTAATTTAAAGTTCGATTTTTAATGCGTTAGGTCAGTTAAGATAAAATATAGTACAGGTGCTAAGATCGGATAAATCATAGGTAATTGTTTAATTTGGTGATATTTTGAAATTATGGTAGCATCGCCTTACGCCGATCTTTTGTACAATCGTTGTGTTTATTCAAAAAATTACAAATACTTAAATAATGAAACCTTTGTTTTTGCATCAGTTTGTTTGTACGCTTTGTGCTGTAGAAGAGTAAATGAAGACTACAAAAATATATATTTCCAAACCATTTTGGTTTTCTTCAAAAGCGCCCGATCTTACTCTAACTGCTGGCAGTTTTGCCTAAAACCAGTAGATATAGATGCACTTGCCCCAAGCTGGATAAAAATAGTATTATTCCTATCAGTTTATATACATTCCTGATGAAAAATATGTCATGTTAACATATAGGTACCTACCCTAAAGCGACTCAGAGCGGTGTCGGTGACATACTTGTAGAATGATACAATCGTGACTTATCGAAGGCGTTGTTTGCGTAGCGCGACAACCAACGGCTGGTCAATGAACTAAACAAAAACACCTACGAGTTTACACACGCTGTACTTACAAGTGCATATTGCGCGGTGATGCGCCATATTGTGATTATACCATGCACATTTCCCATTATGAAATACCTAAAGATAATTAAGTATAACCATACCATACCATTCGACAGGAAATTAGCCATTCGTATTTTTCAGAGACTTGAAATAAAGTAAAATCTTTATTAGGTATATTATCTTTAAGTCTCTGAAAAATTGAGGACACACTTCCTCTCTTACAGAGATAACTGTCTCTACAAAAGTGCAATTATAATAATTTGCATCTTTATTTAATAATATCGAAATGAACTCACCCTTGGTATGTTGTTGTATGCCAAGATGCATTTATAAGTTGTGGGCGGCATGATATATCGATACTCGCGCGTGAAACAGAACGGTTTTACTCTACATTATTATAGCTTTGGAGTCGAGTGTAGTATTTCTACTTCTAGTGTTCGTTTTCTATAAATGATTTCACGTTTTATCACAGTACTAACGGAATTTACAGTTAGCTGATAAGACTTAAAATCGCCTTGGTAACACGGTATTGTTCGTTTGTTGTCCTTGTATTTTTTTTATTGATGTATCAATTAGTGTATATAGAAATCGGAACGAGGTTTTAAGAACCATTATGTGATGAAGATCTTGCCATGTTGCGTTTTGGTAGGTACAGTTTCTTAAGATTTCGTGAAATCGTGGAACTCCAGAGTTATGTAGTACCTACCTAATTTGTTGCGTTGTGACCGATAAGATTATTTTCTGACATATAGCAGTTATAGAGTTAACTAATATTGTTGTCAATCTTGTAATCGCAACTCGCATACCCCTGCTGAACTTATCTTACACTTTTTTTTTGGTTCCTTGAAAACTTGAAATAATTATGCAAGTCTCTACGGGTGCTCTACAGTTGCAGATTGCATTTAGAATTTGGTAAATATATATAAAAACAAAAAAGTATATATAATGTAGCATTCTAATGGTTAAAGAGTTTTTGAAATCTGACCAGTTTTTGAGTTTTTAAACACAGTTTAGATACAGTTACTTTTGAAATCGTTAATTTTTATCAAACTAGGTAATAATACTTGGTTTATTCTAAAGATAGATAGATATACTAATATAATGTGTATAATATTATAAATATTTCGAAAATGTAAATAATATTTGTTAAAAAGTAGGTATACGTATTATGTTTGTTTTCTTGGTTTTTGTAATTTCCAACGAGTCATGTAAAAAAACCTCGGTAAATTTCCTGTTAATTAAATTCACTAGTTGATTGAGGACTCCGCATTAATGAGAATAACAACATCAACCAACAAGTACGTAAACACGTTCTTCATGAGTCGGTTTAGTGATGATGGCAGATTTTGTTGTCAAGTTTTGTTTTATTTTAGTAAGTATTTGAAATCAAGTCTTTTTTTTTTAAGTAAGATGTCACTGAACATAATTATTAAAACTTGGTTATTGTGTCTTACGTACAAAATTTTAAAGCTCGTAATGATTTTTTTATGAGACAGACAGAGTTCGCATTAACATTTACTCAAGGTGACCGCGGCCGGGAGTTGCGGCTGACTGAGCATCGGTAGAATATTGTTCGTAATACCTACAGTGTACCTCAACTCGTTTCTTTAAATTATTATTTACTTGCTAGCTACCATATCACGAATGTATAGCGGACGTCATCTAACAACATATGATATCGTACAATATAGTCATATAGTTAGTTAAATACATTTATTCGGAATTATGCAAAGTAACAGCGAAACACTATCGGGTTATAGCTGTCCGTCCAGGTGTTCTAAATAAATTATTCTTGTAGTCACACGATGATTCATTGTGCTCGAATCGTCAAGAACTCATCATTTAGCTAGCTAGGTATAGTTAGTACTCACGATAACATGGCATGCTGTTAGTAATAAAATAAGAACCAACCAAAACAGTTTAAAAAAAAAACGCCAAGATGTAATTTCCCTTTTACCTCTAAAACCGGTGCTCTTTGCAAAAAACAGTGATATCTTTAATCGTTTCTTTAAAGATCATCTTAGGACCACTTTATTAACTTATTCCCGGTCTTCTAATGTTAATATTTCCTACAGGCGGCGAATAGAAACCTATCGGCGCCGGCAATCAGAGTGTGTGCCAAGATTCGATCAGTCGTTTACCGGTGCCTGCGAACAGCAGAATCTGGAGACAAGTGCTCTTCAAAAGAGATTTCTCGAAGGCAAGGCCAAGCGGCAGGTGAAGAAAACCGAACGCAAGCCTGATCTGCCGGCGATCAGCGGTAATCTTCATAGCAGCGTCGTGCATGTGGTAAGTCGATAAATCCTTAATATTTATTTTGAAGTCTACATAGACTTAGCGACGTTGTAAAGGGAGTATTGTATGGTATCGGGAGTACATGTGCTACGTCTTTCAAATCAGTTAGCATTATATGTTCTACAATTTTTTAAATCATCTTTTCAGTAGTTTCCATTCAAAATTTCCATTATCATATGCTTTTTTTACAAACCTCACAGGTTAGATTTTTAATTCGCCCATTTATAAATAAAACGATTCTGAGAAATACGTATCTAGTACCTACTTAATATCTCATTTATCAGGAAAATCACAGTCACTTATTAGTCGAGTGCAAATCGCAAGGACAGTAACTGCAGGGTGTTGATTGCAGATGAAGTATCACATGATCTTATTGTTGTATCTGGGCTAATGTTAGATTTCTTCCTTATTTGTTTCATTTTGTCACGTGCCTGTTAGATGATCTTACACGTGCCATCTAAGAAATCGTGATAAAAATTCAAGCTGTAAGTTGAAATTTAAGTTAGTGACAACTATATTAGATTTATGTAATTGATTTAGTGGATGATTTATGTGATGTTACCAAAGAAAACACACCTTTCACTCAATGAACACTGATTTGGAATACGCACGCATGTGTAAAGAATTAGTAAACAACATACAATACTGCCTTGTTTTCAAGCTGTCCCTATACTACTCTCCTATACTTAAAATGGCAAATTCATGAATAACTTTCCTTTCTCTGGAGGGTGAACCGAAATAAGATCTCGCTCTACCTTGAACATAGCTACTCGTAGCTACATTATGTAACCCGCATTGCAGAGCTTGTATCAAGCTATATCTATGTGAGTTTAGAAACTGTAGGGTGACTAACTGACTGACATATCAACTTGGCCTCAATCGCATATTCTGGGAGCTTAATAACATCTGGGCCGAAGGACATGCTATGGGCGTAATATGCTAAAAGTTATACAAAATCTCCTATCGATCGACTACGCCAAGAAGCTTCTGATGCGGTAAACGCCAATTCGTATGTAAATAAAAAACTAGTCGAATTCCCGGTGACTTATCCGTCTGAACTTTAAAAAACTCCATTTTTAGTAGATCTTTTCACCCCAAAAAGATGATACCCGCTACATTTCAGGTCTTTCAGACTTACTTTAGGTTTAAGACTAAGCTGATGTGCATTTTTGCAGCAACGACTTTTTTAATTTATCGAATACAGATAGTGTGATTTTTGAATGGTAATTATCAAAGTATAGCACGTGCTGGATGTAATGGCGAGTCGACTCGGCGGATGTTGTTCGACGTCAATTGACTTGACCCTCTGGCTTCGCTTCCCGTGCCTCATCGTGGCTCTTAGCTCCGCACGCGACATGCGACTTGTAATTACTGCGCTAACAATAATACCTGGTGCGCAGCTAGGCAGCTAGCACATTGTCCGTCCGCTACTATGCTACTCGTCGTAGGAAATTGCAACATTTACACTGTTGCAGAGGTTAGAAAGGGCTGAGTGACCTTCTATCTTATGGGAGTAGCGAGTGTACGTCACGTAAAGTAATTTGTTTACTGCATTTCTGTTTTTTTCTTCATTCTTATTTAAAACACTATTATAGTTTAAGTACAAGTAAGTACTTACCTCTTTTGAAACCTACAGCAGTAGTTCGTTTACCATTGAATCATAGATAAGTTGTATGATTGTAAAGTACGAAAGTACTAGTTATATATTGTTGGAGACTCGAATCAAAAGTAGAAATCCCGGAAAACAGCCGCTATGATATGACGCTTTGAATTTGCGTTCATCGATCCGGTATATAAGCGTATACTTTAAAGGCATCCGCTTCATGATTCTGATAGGCTGTTCTTCTGCTAGCTTACTAGGAAGCTACTTTTACCTGCGCTAGATCATGTAGAGGTAGGTAGGGCGGGCCGGTGCCGGTGGTGGTTGTGTAAACTGCGCTTGTTTCACAACGAGCGCCTCGCATTGTCTCGCGCCGCTCACCGAGACGACCTCCGAACGCCTCCTGCGCAGTTTTCTGACACATTTTATTATTTAGAAACAACAATCTCAATTTTGGTCTCACTCTGGTGTCCTATTGTCTCCACTTGGAGCTAAACTACGCAAGCTAAAGAATTATATTTTGGAATTGTTAAAGCCTTTTATGGCCCAGTGCGCTAGGCAGGACTTAGAAAACCCATGATTTTCCAAGTCCTGCCTGACTAATTGCTTGTTACCGTATTTGGCCTGCTTATTTGTTTCCGTATAATGTCAGACATCGAGCTATCTGCATAATAAAATAATTCATGTCTCGCAGACAGAAATAATATGGATAATCTTGGGTGAATATTAATTAGTGAGCGATAAGTACCATAATGTACATGTAATTGGTTTCTCAATTTCCTCATTATTATTTCAAAGTGTGCGTTCAGCGTGATCTGTCTCACTTGCACCTAATGGGTAGTATGTTATGTAGGTAAGAGAATCTAGGTCTGACGGTCAAATGTTATCTACGATAGATATGCATAGGCGCCTAGCCATGGCTTGGTACTATTATTCCGTGGCCATGGTGAAACTACGTATTATGTCGGACAAGTACTTGCCTCGATATTGATACGAGGATTACGAGGGTCCTGGTTAACTCAACTCAAGCGTAAAAAACTTTCCGTAGATTACTATTGTTTTTGTACTAAATGAAATTTTTGATAATATTAATATTAGACGTCTAGGCATTCTATCTCGAAAACATTTTAAAATGCCTAAGTGGTGGTTTAAACGGTCTCCTGCAACAATACATCCCGATGTAACACCCCTCTTATCTATAAATATAATAAATATTGCTGGACAATCCACACAGCGTCATCTAGCCCCAAGGTAAGCTGCTGTTAAATATAGCTGTATTATGGGTACTAGATGACTGATATATACTTAATACAATACAATACATAGATAGATATTTTTTATCGGGACAAATATTTGTAGATCGTACAAACATTTAACCCGAGGCGGGAAAAGAAAAAACCCGCAACCTCCGCGTCGCAGGCGGACCTGCGCCCGCTGCGCCACATAGGTCGTCAAAACGATCATTATCATTACGATCACGACTAGCCTGCTATTTCCCACCACCGCTGAGAAAAAACCTCCCTTTGCTCTCTCTGTAAGTAAGCTCGCCTTTGTACCAGTTAGACCCAAGTTCTATAGAAGGTGACTATCGAAAATCATCTTTGGGTCTGCTACGACACGCCACCTAAAATAACAATGCTAAATCTTCCTAATACGAGGCAAATAATTGAGACCTACATTTATCCTAAGGTACTCAGTATAATAATTATATTTTGTTGCAGCAACAAAAATTTGGATGCGGGGATTACGAACCACCGGCAAAATTGCATTGCAGTAGCGGCGCTGGCGGAGGGGTGGGTGGAGAGGCGCTGACCAAGTTCTCCGTCGAGATAGTTCAACAGCTGGAGTTCACCACCTCCGCGGCCGACTCCCAGCCGCAACAGATATCTACAAACGTGACGGTGAAGGCGCTCGCCAACGCCGTAAAAACGTCAAACTCGCCGCCACCGCAGCAGCCGCCGCCGCGCGCTCCCACGCCGCTAGACCTCGAGCGCGAGTGCAAGGCAGAATGCAAGTCTGAAGTGGCCGACGACGAGTATGGTCTCGACGAATGCGCAGCTGCGCTCGAACGCGACTCCGCGTTCCCCGGTCTCGCGGAACTCATCGGCGAGGACGACGGCGACGACACATTCGAAGATCTCATCACCGAAATATCCGAGTACCCGGAGCTGATCGACTTTGATCTGGACGGGGGGAAGACGAACGGCTCGGAGCCTTTGGAGGGGGATAGTGCGCGTGGCTACGGAACTGCGGCTGGAGAGATGTCTCCAGCTGCGCAGACATTAAAACACATGGCGGAGCAGCATCAGCAGGCGGCAGGTGATTGGCGGTTCCGCGGCTACGGGCCATACCGCCCCCGCGCGCCACCGCCCCCTCCGCCCTCCATCGACCACCTGCACATGTCGCAGCATCAGCAGCTGCACCTCAGTCAACCGCATCACAACCTCCAGGTCAGTGTAAAAACACTAGCAGTAAATAAATAATAACACCACGGCCCGCACTAGGATTCCCTGTATATAGGACTGGGTACCTATTAAAACCATACAAACGACCACACCCCGACCGACCCGAATGACCGATGACCAATTTCATAGTGGCCTAGGTCTTTGCAACACCATAGAAAAATTGGAAAAAATATAAGACTAACAAACAATTTTATTTTTAAGTAGACAAACAAATTCGAAAAGATATTGTTTACTTATGCCGCGTTTGACATTTGAATTATAGGGCAATTCTCATGCAGTAATTGGATTAAGCTTGTATACTCTAATTATTAGTGCTTATATTCAAGAAATAGGTTCCATCTACAAAAAAATACATATACTTTTTTACATTTTGTCTAAAAAATCTCAAGTAAACCGATTACTTTCTGGCCAATTATTAGTTATCCATGTTGAAAATCGAAAGGGCTTCGCGCCGCGCGTGTCAATGACCCGCGCGTCAATGAACCGCGCGTCAAATGACCTGCGCGTGTCAATGACCCATAACCGCTACAGGGCGCGCGTGCTCGATTTTTTTTTGTATTACGCCATCCGTCTCGATTTCCAACAAAAACAAATAAACTTGATGATGATGATCGAATCGATTTACTCGAGATTTTTAAGACAATAATTGTGTAAAAAAAAGATAAGTGCCTATATGTGTTTTGTTTTGTGTGTGGGACCAATTCCTTGAATATTATGCACTAATAATGAAAGACCAGCAAAATGTGTCTGACCCTTTACAAACATGCCGAAACTTTACGTCCGATTCGGAACTTGAACCTCGGACCGCCTAGCCTACGTTACACTCTTCGCGGGCTTGATTGATAACTTGAATATTTTATACCGCGCGCGGTCTATTAGTAGAGTACTTTTATGTAAGAAATATATAAAAATCGTTACATCACTGCAGTTTTGCGATTAAACAATATTTTAATTAGAGGAATCGAAAGAGTATTTAATAAAAGCTTAGAATTTATTAGAAGCATTTATGGGGCAAATCGTGACGTAAAAGGACATAAAAACATGGAGTCTGGCTTACTATCGACCGGGCAGAGTGTGCGCGCGCTGCCTTTACGCGCGGGCGGGTACTTGCAAGTACTTCTGCGCTCTATGTGACGTCTGTGCTTGTACAGTACGATCTAATATTGAAGTCGTACCCGGCTGAATTCGCATAAACCGATCGCTTCCGAACAGAGTGAAACATAAAGATCGTGAACACCGGAGTCACCAGATGCATAGATGTCAAATTATCTGATGAATGAACAAGATTATTCATCACCGCGGACTCAAATTCACAGAACGAATAGTGCAAATAACACTTGAATGGCCCAAAAATGAGTGGTGTCGATTGTTAATGTTCTACTAGGTTTATAAGAGTAGTAGAGTTCTTTGTGATAGAGCTCGCCCGGGTAAGAACTACCACCATATCTATTTCTGCCGCCAAGCAGTAATTAAGGGTATGGTTTCTGGTGAAATTACAGGCACATGAGACTTTAGATCTACATCTCAGGTGGTAACGCGCAAATGATATATCTGATATCGCAAAAGCTACGGTGACCGCTTACCATCAAGTGGGCCGTACGCTTGGTTGCCACTTAGGTGGTATAAAAAAAAGGTTTTTTGAAAGGGGCGTGCAGTTTGAAACTGGTTGATCTTCTCTACTTACATGGATGTAACTTCTATTCTGGGTTGTACTGTATCTACTTACCTCGCGCCTCGACAATGCTGGCGAAACGCCTTAACTGCATAAAACATATAGACAAATCTAGGTAAATTAAAAAATAGAAAAATCGTCTGCTACGAGCCTTACTTTAGTTAAACTTACGTTTACTAGTTCACTCGAACTGTCAAAAATGGGATAATTAAGTTTCAGAAATATAAATTCTGATTTTAAATTAAATTCTTAATAACTTTTATATTATAAATATAAAAATAAAGCATTTAAAATGTTTGCCAATTTCTAATTAATTAATTGGCTTCCGAACCAAATTTTTCCATGCAAATAAAAATTACACTAAACAATTCAAACCTTTGTAAAATAAAACAAAGAATCAAACACTTTTCACAGCAGGCTACAAAAACACTCTGCAAAGAATGCATAACTGTTTTATAAAAGAAGTAACTTCTGTTAAATGGTTAAACAATTCTCTTATGTAAGTTAGTTGACTTGATGCTGCGAATCTTTAGTAGAGCTTCGTGAAAATATTAATAGGTAATTTAATAATTAGCATACATTTGTTTTCGATCGTGAAAACGTTTTTGAATAATTCTGACGCAAAGTATCTACAGAATGTAGAATCTAATTTCAATCACGTGTTCGTATTGACGTGATTACTGCGTCAAGTTAGCGCCGCTGGTTTACATATTAATAACTAATAATAATATAAATATTGGTAACTTCTTGTTTTTAGCATGTACATTGTACATTTCGCAATAATTGTAGGTGCAAGTGCAAGTGCCTAATATTTCGTGTTTAATAGCGTATTTACCATGTCAAAATACTAATACCGTGGATTTAAATTTCGTTTAAAAAAATAAAAGATCTAGTGTTTTTTTTATGTCAGCAAGTGACAAGACAATCAAGGCGCCCACCTGATGTTAAGCACCACGCCTGACTATTGCAGATGCAGTCCCACCCAAAGTTTAAAGTTTTTAAGTGTTGCCTCGTATCAATAAAATAATATGATTATGATATAATCAGATGTCAGCAAATGTTACGGGAGATTTTATCAAGAATAATAATAAAATAATGCGACATTCAGATGAAGCCGTTCAACATTACCTTACATACCATATCTAGGCACAGATCTATGTGTGGATGATATCACTGTGGTCGCGCTTACACGTCGAACTAATTCCGTGTCTTAAGTTTACAGCTGTGCTCGATTGTCAACTTTATTGTTGGTAAACAAAGTCCAATTTAAGCGTTCGGGTTAACCAGGGTTATATCACAGTTAACTCGAGTTAAGCTATCTGTGTAAAAGCAAACTTGGAGTAACTCATGTATGCCTGGTTAACGTAAACGAGTCTTAAGGCATCATGAAGTTGCTCTAGCTAGCCAGAAGAATTCAAAGTAATTTCATGGCAACGCCTCAATGCATGTAACTAGGTCTTCATTAAATCAGGCGTTTGCTGTTGCACTCTCCTTCAATAAAACTCTCGAAATTGAGTCGAAACATAGACGATGGTGCCTAGGACTACACTGCTCTAGTAATTCACGATAGTCTTAGAACTGAAAAAAAATCTTTAATAACATTTCAATCAAATTCAGTCATGTGGTGTAGTTTTTGAAATAAAGAAATCTTTTCTAACATAAACATCAGTTGATCGTGTGTGGAGAAGTCTGTGCTGCACTAAGTATAATGTAATTTATTTTATTTAACGATTGCACCTTATCATAAAGCTGTACCGATTTTGTGTTAGCCAACAATTCGAGATGATTCCTTTACCGTTTTCAATATCCTATCCTACTAATATTATATATGCGAAAGTCTGTGTGTATTTAGAATGTGGATGGTTTAAGCTCTAGAATAACACATAGGCTAGGCCTTGAAAGACATGGAATGCTATATAATAACGAAGAAAAAAATCTGTTCCGGTGCCGGTGGGATAGCAGAAAAACTGAAAAATCGTGGTACAGAACAGATGGTAGTACTGCGTAACCAGCGTAACCGTGGGTGAAACCGCGCGGGTCAGCTCGTAAAGTTATACTAGCAAAACTCTAGGTACAGTAGATTTTATACACATGTTACTTACGTTTTAAAAACACGTGCGTGTTAATGTATCGCGAATGAGCAGATGTATCGGTAGCCATATGTTCAGGCAATTTTTTGTTTCGGTAAACAAGATCACGATTATTATAATTATGTACTTATGTTTATATTTTGAAGTAACTACTAAGTTATCCAACATAAAATGGCTAGATCCTACATAAATGCTTGTTGTTGTATGCGTTGGTGTTAATACCAACTCGATTTGAATCCATATCACGTGAAACCGTATGTGTGTTACGAAACACTTGCCTTTACATAAGCAATACGTCAAGCTCTATAGTGGTGAATGGTGTGTTATGAAAACAATCAAATAATACATAAAAAATAAACTATGAACACCTTCGTAGCGTAATAAGATAAATTGTCATGTTTCCACAAAATGATGAATTACGAAAAATGCAGAAGTAAATTTAGATATCGCTAAAACATGACATACGCAAAATATTGATTAATTAATCAAAAATTCAGTTAGAATTAGTTGTAAAAGGCGTACCGCCACGGCCGATGACACTAGTAGTGTTCATGAATGAAATAAAAAGAGTGTTGTGCGACGACGATTGCTTCCTGTATCTGAGATCGGCCACGTGTACAACAGTACCCCCTAAGACGCTCTCCCTAATTAAATCAGTAACACTACTTATGTTTTAAACATGTTACCTACGCTCTGTTATCATTTGATTCACTACCATTATCGCACTATGAAAGTTGCACAAGAATCAAGTTTTCTTTCAGAATGAAAATACAATGTATAATCTTGATGATTACTTAATTCTTATTACAGTAATAGTTTCGTAACTTTGATTTTTATTGCACATACACAGGAAAGAGTACGCATAAAATGTGAAAATCTTTGAATTCTAAGACCTGAAATAAAATGAAATATCCATAACTGTTAGCTCTACCCTAAAGAGTTTGAATATGCAATGCATGGTTGCATGGTATGCATGGTTTTGTCTGGCCAATATCATCTCTTCACATACTCTGCTATTCTTCTATAATCCTATGCGAAACCTTTTGTGCGATGGAATATGAGTACGAGTCTTAAGCTTTAAATATAGATACTATAGTAGAATTATGTATTTAGTATGGTGTAAAAATGTGCAATATGCAATGATCCTATCAATTGATCAATCGTTGGTTAATAATTTAGAGCTGGGGCAACATAGGATACAGGAAGAATCCTTGTCTTGTAAACTATAACACGGACATTTTACAAAACGAACAACTTTGTGAGATATTGCATAGATGTTAGTTATTTTAATCATAGTCACAGAACAGATATTAGTACTACCTACGTATCATAGTGCCACGCGAACGAAGCTGCGGTCGAAACCTAGTGTATATTTGTTGGTGGTTTAAAAGCAGTTGGTGCTAAATTTAATATACGTAGTACGTACTATATACTTGATAATACTTCTAGTTCGTTCGAACGTCGCGTGGGTTGGGTAGGTAGGGTAGGGTGTCTGCCGACACGGTCGATTCCCCTACACTGAGGACAGGGCAAGGGGTGTTACCAATCACACCGATGATAGCGTAAAATCTCAAGTCAAAACTTATGGGTCCAAAATTTATCAGATGTTAATTCAAAAAAAATGCTCAAACTCCTTTACTGACTCTAACGAAATTATTCAAATGAGACAAATTTTACATTACTACTCTATGTCGCACAAGAGCCTACCTGCTTGTATGATAACAATCCTTGGGTTGTTAAAAAAGAAACGATCTACGAATGGATAAGAGATGCCGTTAGATCGTCTGGCCCAACAATGGTGTGGCATACAGTTTAGCGGGTTTAGCTCGCTATTTTATTCAGAGTGGAGTAACAAAAATCATACGGGCGACGGCCGTGTCCCGAAACAGGTTTGTGGTGCGTCGAGCGGTGATGTACTCACTGCTCTGCTCGCCTCTCTGGACAAGTGGCAGCTGTCACCACCTTAAATATGTTTGTGAGGATGTCATTGTATGTGTATAGTATGTAGAGAACAATATGAGCAACGACATACCGCTAAAGAATGAGAAAAATGTGATGATGGTTATTATACCTGCATAATATTTTGTTGTAATACTGTGCTGTGCAGACAGTGTCTTTATAATTGGATAATAAACCCCCTTAAGTCTATCGCATAATAAAGTACATTTGAATTTAATAGCACTAATTAGAAGTATCAAAGTATAGTACTTGCTATTTTATTTATGAAGAAGTATAATAATATCAATGCAAAATATTTTATAATTTTTGTATGTTTGAGGCTGACGTTTTCCTAAACCAATAAATAAAGTATAATATACCTCTGGGCTTTTTATCTAACTGCGACGCGAGCGAAACCATTGACGAGAGTTAGTGCTAAATAATACTTCGAACAAAATAGGTTTATCATTAGAGGCAAAAATTTTAATTGACCGCAAAGACAGGTTTGAAACACATTCGTACGTGATTACGTAAACGAATGTTGAAAAAATACTCAGTTAGGTATTGTTTTATGTGATTTCGTTCCGTATTTGACGGGTTTTAATAATGAATTTTACGATGAAGTTTGAATGTACAATGAACAGTGATAATGTAATCAGCAATTGACAGCAATCGTAGTGTTATCATGATATCAAATCTGTTGTAAAATTTGTACGACATCGAAAATTCCTTCAATAATCGATTTCTTATTGAAACTTGTTTTATGTATTATTATGGTGTAGTATTTACTTCCTTGTGATGGCACAAACCACATAATCTAAAGGAGGTTTATACTAAGCAATGAGTGAAGCTGAAGTTGAGCTGTAGATGATGATGATGATTCTGTGTATTACACAATGCTATGACACTTTTCAAAATAATTTTTTTCTTCATTGAATACTGTTGGTTAGTTGGGTAGGTAAAGGTATGTTTCCAATTGCCTCTTGGGTCTTATGTGTAGAAGAACGAGAAAAGACTTTTTTTTTTGAAAAAAAAAAACGGAACTGACAAGTTCATTCATATTACCAAAAATATCAACAAAGTCAAAAGCAAGTTATTAATGGTTTCCACATCATAACCAAGCAAAGCAGATCTTACAATAACGCTATTCAACAAACGGGGTATAGTATACGCATCCAATTTAAATTGGAATCTAGGCACAATATACGAAGACCGGTTTATGTGTAACATTGTGATTGTGTCGTCAGGTGACAGCGGCGCAGCATATGCAGGTTAGCAGCGCGGGGGGAGGGCACGTGTCCGTAGCGGCCCAGCAGGGCATGTACGCCAACTTTCAGCACCAGGGCACGCCTTCGCCTCAGCACCACCAAGGTAACAATGCTTTCTCAACTCCTACCAGGTATGTGAACCAATAGTTAGCCAACGCCAACTAAGTAATATGTTGGCAATTTTGTCAAATGCTGCCCGTGAAATTGACTATTGCAGTAGCAAAATACCACCATGGAAGCTAGTTCTATTCGAGGTTGTTTAAGCGCTTGTTATTATTCCCTTTTACAAAATCACCATTGCGGATCATCGTAACATGTTTAATAAAATGAAAATACTGATTTGACGTTGATGATCAAAATTTTATCTTTCGACTATAATGTCGACATAACGGTACTGTTTATGGTAGTTAGAGGATAGTGTGTGGATATTCGGATTATCTACGCTTAAATTTATTCCTACTTTATCGCTTTCTCATACGTGTGGAGCCGAGTCGCCGTCTGTAGTCATGCAAATGACACGCGCGTTGCCATCGAGTTGATGACGCAATTTCCGACACGAGATCGCTACTAAGTGTACGAATTTATCATATTTTATTATCCCAAATATGTGATTACTTAAATAACGGATTTCGACTTTCATATCACCGAGTTTAATGACAAAGAATCATCGCGTGCCGAGCTAGTTTTTCAACACATCTACTGCACTGCAGCGAGCGTGGATGTGTTATTGTAGTAGGTGGGTACGTGTTAATTTCTGCTCGTCGCAGTAATCACAGTAATGAAATCTTTATTCCGATGCATTAGGTGATATTTCGAGGTGTAAGTGGAGTGGTTGCGGTGGATGTGTGTGCTGTGCATTATGAGGGGAGGGTGGATGCGTGCGCCGAGGTTGACGCTCTGCGAGAATGCGCCGCGCGGCGCCCGCCCGACCGGCCGCCTGCCTGGACGACATTAGATTGACGTGTTTATTGCATCCACCTATTACACGCATGCCTTCAATGAAATTTCTATTTCAAGGGCCATTTCAGATGAAATTGTTGCAAAATGAGTGTTACACTACTCTACCAGGAATTTTAGTTGGAATGTGTCTTCAATCATCACAATGTAAATTGTTGGTATTCATTTTAATCAAGATACTCAAACTGAGTATAGTATCGTATTATTTTTGTCAAAAATTAAAAATAACGGACGGACGCGCGACCAAACGCGTTACCGATTCATGCAATCAAAAGTCTAGCTAGGGTATTTTCTAGGTACATAAATGACCTAACACTGCTCGGAGACAACTTTTTTTGGGAATAGTGATATTTTTAGTTTTTACGTTATAAAAGGTAGTACTTAGTAGCCAGTAAACTTCGTACAGCCATCAACCATTTACTCATTTTACAACTACATATTAGTTTCACCGATAATTATCCACTAAGGTAAAGTAAAAATAGACGGTCTCTATAAACAAGCGCTTGCTAAATCTCCGCGTCGTCTTCGGCGTCGCGTCGACACTTTCCAATGTTCCAATTATGTTCCATTCGTATAGGTATGATTATACTTTATTGTTTACAATAACGCTGTATTTTTTTTTATTTAGCCTATCATGTCCCACTGCTGCTGTTTTTTTATTATTTACGGTCCTTGACTGTATCCCAGTTTTGGCAGGATACTTCTAATAAAAATAAAAAAGATTTTATTATTCCTTCATTAAAGTTAAAGTTAAAAGTGGTTAAGATTAACATAGTGGTATTCTAAAAATTAACTAAGAACCCCTCGGCGGGTATAGGCCTCTTCCAAAAGTTTCAATTTTTTCTATCTTTTGCTTCCTTTGTCCATGACTTGCCTGCTATCTCGTCCTGCCATCTTTCCTGTGTTCTACCTCTTTTCCTCTTGCCAAGTGGGCCCTTCTATAGGGTAGTTTTTCGGGTCCATCTGTCATCTTCTGCGCGTACCAAATGGCCTGCCCATCAAGAAATCATAGTCTCGCTAATAATACTAAGGTATTTGTTTACGTTATTTCCAGGTGGCAATGGGTGCGACACATATTCCGTGTCCCAGTCTCAAAGCATCAACTTCTCCCAAGCGATGCGCGCGAGGCCGGCCGCGCCTCAGGCCTCCGCCCCTGGGCCTGGCCAGACGCCACTAGGTAATTTACCATTGAATATGATAAATATAACATACACTGATTATAGGACAGGGAAATTACTACCTATCTACTGTTCCGAATTGCCCGAAGTTTAGACACGACGTGTTGACCTAACCTTAATTTATTTTTAATAGTACAAAGTAACAAGCCTACGGCCCACCTGGTTGGTAAGTGGTTAACGTAGCCATAGTCCTATATTGAGTTATAGAGATGAAAATGTGCTTGTAATTTCTCTGGTACCCACTTTTTGGTAATTTAACTGGTTTTTATTTCTGGTCACCCTTCTTTAGATGCAGGAAAGGCAGAGTTGCGTGATACAGTTAGTAAAAGGACTTTTGTGTTGAAAAGACGCTTTTTCAGGGTAAACTTTTGGCAATAAAATGGTTACGGAAAGTTTTAAAGCCATCACATTTCCGTCGTTCAACTATCTAACAAGATATAAACTAATAACTAATTACCTTAATCCTATTGATTCTGAACAAACATGTTCTGTTTGTTCGGTAACTTGCTGAGTTACGTCATACACATGACCTGAATTTTGCCATCAATCCTCATTTAGCTGAGTGCTAACTGAGCGACGAAAGATGCATAAACCGAAGCCACAGAAGTCTTTCATATGTGCGCCTTACTCGACCAATGCTAATCTCGCGAGGACGACCGAGTTCTGAGTTACTGAGTTACTTGACCAGTGTACGGTACCAGCTCTGTTGAAACGTTACAAGGATCATCAAGATTATTACGTTATTCACAGGCGTAGCGGCAGCTGGGTTATCGCGGGAGCAGCAAGCAAAAATGCTGCAGCAACAGCAGCAGCAAATGCTGCGAGCTCAGCAGCAGCAGCAGCAGCAGCAGCAGCAGATGCGGCCGCCCCCGCCTGAATACAAGGCGCGGTTCGTGGGCGCCCCCGGCGGGGTGGGGCCGGGGGTGCGGCGGGGCCCCGCGCCCGCGCCCCGACCCTTCGTGCAGCACCCGCGCCAGTACGCGCCCGAGTGGCGGCACGTGCTCATGCAGCAGCAGCAGCAGCAGCAGCAGCAGCAGACCCGCCAGCAGTTCCCGCATCACCACCAAGGTACACCTCGACGCGGTAGGGCTTTAGTTTGCTTAGCTGGACTAGACATCCGTGATTAGAACATTATCTTTGTACATATATTTTTACCTTACATTCTCGACGTTAGCATGTTTTGACTGTGTTGCAAGTTTATTACCAACTAGCAGACCCGTGCGCGGTTTCACTCGCGTTATTTTTTTTTAAACTTTTCCCCATTATTTCTCACCGTTTAAACCTTCCCTACACTTCTACAAACATTTCAAGAGCAAAGTTAGTGAAATCGGTCCAGCCGTTCACGAGTTCTAACGCACAGCGATTCATTTTTAAATATAAGAAGAAGAGATAGTACTTGAGGGGCAGTCTCTGTTATTTTTCTTATCATTATGTCTCGGTTGTACAAGTTATATGACGGCCAACTAGCACCAAGCTATGCCAGTTTTTTCCTAAAAATGTCGGTCGCTAAATCTCTTATTAGATCTGCTTATTACTTTGTTTTCGTTGTCAAACAGAATTGAAAATGACAGTAATAATGATTTTGTTGCAGGTTTCAGTATGGGCGGAATGGGTGGCGGCATGTCGCAGCAGCAGCAGATGCAACTGCAGCAAGCTAGATTGCAACAGCAGCAGCAACTGATGCAACAACATCAACAGCAGCAGCAACAACGGTAATTAGTAACCTATAAAAACATAATAATCATACTTAGAATGTGTTTTAGAAGAACGAAAGATACAAATCAGCCAGGCGACACGATGTTATACCTGTAGAGATGTGTAAATGTCTAAAACTGCGAGTCCAATAAAATATCAAATCTAATGCACTATAGGTACATAGCGTAGGTAGAGTCATAAATCTATGGCACATACATAGTGTAGGGTCACGCAACCTTTGCAACAACAACAACAACAACAAAAAATGACTTATGAAGAATTGAAATAATAATAACCAAGGAGCTAACCAAACTATATTTTTTCAGGGCATCAAGCCAACAACAATCGTCAATGTCACATCTCATAATGCAACAGAACCAGATGATGAATGTGCAAGGACAGGTATATTATCCATTCTTATACACATCTGTATTGTTTATTTTAAATGAAAGACAATAACACCATTCATAACGATGTTTACAGATGCCAAACATTCACATGAGTCAGTCGCAAAGCATGTCAATGCAAGGCGGAATGGGTGGCATGGGCGGCGCGCATCAGGGCACTCCCATGCAGAGTCAGGGCGGACCCATGCAGGGTCAAGGCGGGCCCATGCACTCACAGAGCGCTTCCATGCAGTCCATGATGTCTCAGAACGGGCCCATGCAGGGACAAAACTCTTCCGGGCAACACTCATTCCCATCCCTGCATTCGTCTTCCTTCGGGCACACTGCCGACTTCAACCTCGACTTCCTCGATAATTTGCCTTCCACGGAAGCCAGTAATCTCACTGCGCAAGAATTACTCAACTCCTTAGATAACTCGTTTTTGAACGATATTCTATAAGTATTTATATTTGTTGTTGTCTTCTTTACTGTATTTAGTTAGCTCTCGGAACATCCCGAGCTTAGCCAGTCAAAATTGTAAAAAAGTATTTGACATGTTTTTAGTCAATTACATTTTGACATGTTTGGATCAGTCTAGCTAATGATATCTACATTGTCCTATGTTTCTATAACATAGTAATGGATATTGTGACCAATACATATAAAAGTAATGACCAAAGTTCTATGAATTTAAAATGGCCAGAAAAGAAATGTGGCTTGCAGCATTTCCATGTTAGTAAGCGATAATTTAACAAAACCTTTCGATATCTCTTACCTTTTGGACCACATTGTTTTGTAGACTATTTATTGTGTAATCCAAATTTGTAGTATTTGTAGCAAAAAAAATGTTACGTCTTTTGTAAATATTTTAATTTTAGAAAGTTTCCTTTTAGTATGTAAAGAACGCGACTCTATTATCAGAATTATGCTAAAACTTGCGTGTTATTTTCAATGATACTGTTGATTTAAATTATGCTGCAAAGTAGATTAATGTATATTTATTGCAAATTTTAATAGTTTTAAGAAGAAATGCACAAAAGACACTATTTTGTTTACTTGTTATTGATTTTATTTATGAGAATAACGGCCATATTCAAGAACCTTACTTAATTATTTTTGTATTAATCTTTGTTAGATTTTATGTAAATAGTACTTACTACAATTTAGGTAAAAAAATTCTAAACACCCAGTATAAAATACCTACTCACATAACATTAAAATTACAATAAGTCGATTCTAGTTATTTTAACAGATTTTTTGGCCGACTCACAGACTTTACCATTTTTACAAGAAGCTTTCATAAAGTTCAAAAGTAATACAAATGAGATACTGATGACATTAATAACTAAGTGATGTTCTTGATTACTTTCGTTGTTATTGATAATCTGGGGCAATAGAAATAAATAATTTAGTATTTTAGGAGTTGAGTTACATATTTAGCATGCTTCAGCACTGCTATCTATCCCATAACTAACTGAGTATTATGGATGATGTGCGCCCGAATGCTTATACCAATAAAGCTAATAACTAGCCTCAGCCTGTTTCTAGAAAAGGTAGGTAATGTCCTGCTTCGCTTGGCTCGTCTTGGCGGGGCCACTACCGTGGCCCCAGATAGGCTCACAGCCTGTTCGATTCCCACCCAGGACAAACATTTGTGTGGTGAACCTAGATGTTTGAGTATTATAATGTATTATTAGTATGTATATATATAAAAAAATATATAGTTACAAGAACACTATCAGTTACCTACCTGATAATAACCCATAGCTTTGGACTTTGGAGCTGTGTGAAATGTCCAACCAAAATTTATTTATATAAAATGACAATACTCACAAATGCAAGTTTTAGTAATCGCAGTGTTGAAGGATGCTTGTAATGTTTTAAAACCCTACGTAATATGTTTTAAAATGTGTTTATAGATTTCTTCTTGATCATCATCACTCTCATTACTGGCTAAGTTGATGCTTCCATTATTGATGTTCAGTTAAGTCGGCATGCCGCCTGATAGTAAACCGAAATCTTATTTTAACATAGTGCAAATGTAAATTAATATAACATAAGAATAATATAAGTCCATTCCTGTACCTAAGATAAATAAATAGTAGTTGTACTGTGATGTTGGTCTCAACGGTCAATAGGTAATATAGTATCAATTATTACAAATAGATTATTGTTATTGTTAAGGATCTCATGGAATCATTTAGTGGGCGTTTTGAGGGATTCTGGAATTAGGCTGTTGGTTTTTTTTTAAGTAAATGTGTGGCATTAATTTGAAGTTCAAGAACATTACCTTTATCAAGAACATTACCTTTATCAAGAACTGTAAATTATACAACGTTGTTAAAAACAACTTTTTGATGTTCGGGAGGAAAATATTTGTTGTGTAAATTATATGACATACCTACATACATTCAAGTTTGTTTTCACGCGTCAGATTTAGCTCTCTGTAAACAATCACAGTCGAAATATAGCAACATTCCAGAGCCATTGTTAACAATGTTTTTAAATTTAGGACCAATTTTTGAATGTTCTTTTGAAAATAATATTCCATATTAAAATTTGTCTTTTATTTATTTTAAAATTAACCGAATCAGTCGTGTGCGTATTAATTATAAGTTTAATTTAACACGGAGAAAATAACTTTAGAGTATTCGAAATTTATTTGTTTTTTATGGCACTATCCTTTGTGTATGGCAATGTAGCTTGTCTGGACTCCAAATAAGAGTTTCATAAATTGATGTATGTTCTCATTACACAATTCACCACATGATCGAATCTGCTTCGTGTTTGTACAAATAATCAGAGAAATTATCTAATTTTGTCTCTAAAGCATTAATCTCCGCCGCTAAATCTCATACCATCTCATTTGGTTTATTTGGGAAAATCCTAGGGTTGCGAGCGCGTGGAGTGTAGAAGTTATTCGGCTGGATATACTTCGCTGTAATCGGATCGTCATGCATCGACGACATTTTGTTTTCGTATATGTTTTCATTCTTGTTGTTATCTATTGTTCTCATTGTGATGGAGTGGATGATTTTGCGGCGCTTCTTGAGGCGAATACAAGAGAATACTGTGCTGAGAAGAATGGCGATCTTGATTAGCGCTATCACGAATAGACCCAGCATCAACACTAAGTATTGCTGTTGGTACCACTCTTCCAATTTACCCAGGCATCCCTGAAAAAAAAACCGAGTATGATAATAGCTCTTCAGATAAATGGTGTTGCTTGAATGCATAATTGTTTCTAAAATATCTATAACCTGCAATTAAGTTAGGCCACGATCAGCGGGATCATCATTTGGATAGGTGACGGGGCGGTCTGTTCCCCTATATTATATCAATGTACTTTGGGTCTGTCCTGGCTATAATAGGAGTTGAATCATCGAGGAGGTCTTAGCGCGGCCTAAAAACTCAAGTGACTACTAACTGATTACAAACTTACTTAATTTTAGACAAATAGAAATAAAGGATGCCCAAGATCATATCGAAAACGGTTATTCTATTCTAATAATAAATTACTAAGCACATTAGTTTCCAAAATTATATCAGTGATTCTTAGACATTTTGTGTTTATATCTTTAGAATCCGGCGTCTGTTTGTATGTAATTACGCTTTTACGCCTAGATCTTTAAAATTACGCAACGGATTTCAATGCTGTTTTCATCAACTCAGGGAGTGATTCAAAAGGAAAGTTTATACGTATAGTTTGAGCAACCGTGCGAAGCCGGCCGACTTCAACCAAAAAAATGTTTCTGCAGATTGTGGTTGCACGCGACAATGTAGTTACAGACACGTTTTTTATTATTTATTCATAAAGTACTAAACCAATGTCGATGAAATTTAAATGAGACCTATTCTGAAGTATTACATATGAAACAAAAAAGAACCATTCAAATCAATTCATAATAGGCGGAGAAATCGCGTTACAAACGTACAAAAAATCATACAGTCGGTTGAAAATGTACCGGCAGATATCTGAAGTCCGGGTTAGGCGTGACCTCCTGGCAGCGCGAGGCGTTGAGCGGCGCGGGGTTGAGGTACGACCCCCCCGCGCCCGGCAGCTGCACGCAGCAGCTCAGCGGCACGGACATGCCGCGCGGGCCCAGCCGCCGCAACTGCCACAGAGACATGTCGTAGTTGCGCGCATCTGTTATACCGCAGCACTTCAACTGAAACATTATGAAACGGGTGACGTTCGCGTTTACCGTCAGCATACAGAGAATCTACGATGAGTTATTTATCTTATTATGACGACCTAGAGGACGGAGCCCAATATTCCGACCAAATTCACTCTACTCTATAGTCTGTTCGCGGAGACAAGCTAATAGGGAAATAATAGACTACACGCTATTGGTCGGAGATAACGAACATAGACACAAAATATCACGCGTGACGTAGCTGGCTAAGTGATCTGTTCCGCGGGGTCATTATGTGGATGGGTGACCGCCAGTGGCAATTTCAACTGAGCGCTCCCGTGCTTCGGAGGGCACGTTAAGTAGTCGGTCTTGGCTTTTTCAAAGGCCATGTAAGAAGCCTTCGGGCGGCCTAGAAACTCTTTTTTTTTTTTTTTTTTTATACAACTGAAGTGGCAACCAAGCGTACGGCCCACAAGATGGTAAGCGGTTACCGCAGCCTATGGACGCTTGCAATACCAGAGGTATCACTCGCGGGTTGCCACCTTGAGGCTAAGATCGAAAGCTCCATGTGCCAGTAATTTCACCGGAAACCATACTCTTCACACCGGAACACAGCAATGCGAGCATTACTGCTTGGCGGCAGAAATAGGTATGGCGGTAGTCCGTCCCCGGACGAGCTCTATCACAGAGAACTCTACTACTCTTAACTCTGTCACCAGAGTTGGCCACCGACTCATACGAACTTACTTACGACGCGCTGCACGCTGCGAAAGATCATAATAGTTGGCGAAATATTTTTCGGAAGATGATTCAAAAGGGAAATCACGACCTACAGTCATGAGGAGTAGGACGCGAGGAAGGTGTAAGTTAGTAGTTACCTCAGTCTGTGCGAGGTCGACACTGGCGGTGAAGTGCTCTAGATCAGGTACCGCGTAGTGGTCCTGTAGCGCGGTGACCGCTCCCCCGCGCGCGCTCGCCAGCCCCGCGCACCGCACCCACACCGAGCACAGCACGCCGCCCGCACACGAGCATACCACCAGCGTGAGGACTAGCAGGAAATACTGGAGACAACAAACATTGTTTATGTACAACTTATTCATTAGCGTACTTTAACTAACAAACATTGTTTATGTACAACTTATTCATTAGCGTACTTTAACTTGAAGTGCGTGTCTTTCAATTCTATCATCGCCTTGTTCATTGACATAGAATAAGGAAAGACAATACATAGTAAGCCGTAGTTTTAAGAGTAGCAGAGTTCTTTGTGATAGAACACGCCCCTAGAAGTACTACCACCATACCTATTTCTGCCGCAAAGCAGTAATGCTCGCATCGCTGTTTTCCGGTGAAATTACTGGCACATGCGGCTTTCGATCTATGCCTCAAGGTGGCAACCCGTGAGTAATACCCCTGGTATTGCAAGCGTCCATAGGCTGCGGTAACCGATTCTCTTGTAGGCCGTAAGCTTGGTTGACACTTCAGTTGTATAAAAAAACCGCTGAAATTTTTTTTATGAATAAGGGCATAAGACGACCGATCGATGTGGCGCAGAGTTCGATTCCCGCCTCGGGTCAAATGTTTGTACGATCTACAAATATTTGTTCCGGGTGTTCTGGGTATTTTCTATATATAATAAAAAATATCTATCTATGTATTGTATTGTATTAAGTATACAGGGTCATTCATTATCAACCTGACAAACTTAAGGGATAGGTTCCACACCTAAAAAAAAAAATATATGTACCTATAATTTTTTTTTTATGTATGTTTTGTCCTAAAAATCACAAGTAAACAAAAAAAAATCGATTACGTTTTTCCGCTCAATTATTATTTATCATTGTTGGGAATCGAGTAAAGCGACGTAATAATGAAATATTCGAGTGTGCGCGCCCCGTAGCGGGTCAAGGACACGCGCAGGTCAAGGACGCGCGGGTTAGTGACCCGCAGTTCATTGACGCGCGGGTCACTAACACGTGCCGAGCGCTGCCTTTTCGATTTCTAACAAGGATAACTTATTATGAAGCAGAATTACGTAATTATTATTTTTTTATTTTATAAAACAAAAACGTTTAGAAAAAAAAAAAAAAGTACAAGTATTTTTTTTTTATGTGTGGAACCTACCCCTTAAGTTTGTCAGGTTGATAATGAATGACCTTATATATCAGTCATCTAGTACCATTTTTTTATTTTTTTATTTTACGTGGGCAAAAATGCATTTACGCATACCCGCCTGCGGGGGATGCAGTCGGGCTATGTCGGACTCCCCGTCGCAGAAAAACTGCGACGTCCTACCGACTAAAAAAGCCCACGATGTTCCATCGTCCTCGGTTTCTGGACAGAGCTGCGGGACCGTTCGCAAACTCTCCGTGAGTCATCTAGTACCATAACACAGCTCTGTTTAACAGTAGCTTATCTTGGGGCTAGATGATGCTGTGTGGATTGTCCAGCATTATTTATTTATTTATTTATTATTTATTATAAGAATATGAATTTAAAAAAAAAAAACGAATCTACGACTACAAACAAAAAAAATGTTTCACCAGGTTGTAGTGTTACAAGGCGATGTAGTTAAGACGTTTTTATGATTTATTCAAAAAGTACTGAACCGATTTCGATAAAATTTATATGGGACCTATTCTGAAGTATTACTTATTAAACAATAAGTAAGTAACTTACTTTTAGCTATTAAACAAAAGAATCATCAAAATCAATTTATAATTGGCGAAGAAATCGCGTGACAAACATACAGTTAAATTGATAAACCTCTTTTTTTACGTCGGTTAAAAGGTCACAAGGTAGGACATCTATAAGAACTGTACAAAAAAAACACAGTCAAATTAATAACCACCTATTATTAAAGTCTGTTAAAAAATTACAAGGTAGGACATCCCTAGGAACTGTTCTAGGGATTTCCTTCCAGCAGCAAAGCAGTATTTGTTTGGAGATGTTTATTAACATTTTGTCCTGTATCAAGATCCTGTATCCCTCATATCTTGCTCAGCTCATCACCCGCCATGCAAGCCACTGAGTTCGATTTTATCATTAGTCCTAAGTATATTATACTCACAAAGGTCAAAATTGCATATCCAGGCATGTAAGTGGCCCAGCAGCCTAAAGCGGAAGTAGCGCAGATGGCAAGACCAGCCGCTAACAGAGCTAAGGCCAGATAGTAGAACGGAGGCTGCTCCAAACCGCTCTCCGGCGACGCCAATAGCCGCGACAACAGAAGACGCTTTGTGTCACATAGCAGTAGAAAGCCGCACACTACTTCAGTGAATCCACATGCCTGTAATGAATACCATAAAGTACCATTCTTTCTTACAAAAATCGTTTACAACTATGAAATGAACAAAAACCGCACTAAAGTGTCAGTCTATGGTCAGCGAATATAGTTAAAAACACTACAAAAATCCTGATTTTAACTCCTGCTTTCAAAATTTGTTATCAGCGCAAATTTTATTGATAAAAAGTTGTGTAAATAAATGTAAATATAATTTGGATGTTTAGATGTTTGTTCCTCTATAACTCGACAACCACTAAACCAATTTAGCTGAAATTTTAAAACAGCTAATGTCCGGGAATAGGACATCGGCTATTTTTATCTCGTTAAACAGCTAGTTATATTATAAAGGCTAATTGGGCTAAGTTACACAGAAATACTTTTGTGTGGCATAATTTAATTAATGACACTAACCACAAAGTCCAAATACGAAATGAACCACCATGGTTAGGTATTGTAAAAACTAGGTATTCACGAATGTCGATTAGCGAATCTGCCGAATTACGAACCTTCTACACCGAACAAAGGGTTTCTAGGAGTACAGTATACAGTACAGGTTTTACTGTCCACACTTATGATATTTTTTTAATCCTAAGTTTCATTCTTAAACGAAAAGCCTACTCGTCTACTGAAATAGGTCTTGATTATATAACAAAATTTAATACTTACAAAGAATATTGTATTGAAGATTCCAAAAAGTATGCGGGAGCTAGCATCGTCTCTACACTTCATGGTCTTCAAATGCACTAACACAAGCGAATGCAGGAAAACAACTGTGTCCAGTAAAATCCTCAGTGGTAACGCTAGGCGTTATTGCGCGTTTGTGAATAAACAAAATCATACAATGAATAGACAGCGCCGGTTTTGGGGAGATACGCTCTGATGACCACCTGTTCACTAGAGGGGTGACTAATAATTAGGGAAGTGTTGTTTGAAACTAACGCGTCAGTTGCGTCTACAATTTAGTAGATTTTTAGTGTCAAGTTTGTTGCTAATTTACTACCGTACATATCTCAACTTCTCTAACTATTGGGTACTTCGAGAATTTCATCATGATCATGACAGCCTTCTAATGTTCCCACTGCTGGGACACTGGCCTACTCTCCAGCGAGAGTAATTGGGTCTTAATCCACCACGCGGACCCAATGTGGATTGGTGGATGGCACATGTCTTGCGAATTTTAAGTTCTTGGACATGCCGGTTTCCTCACGTGTTTTCCTTCACCGTATGAGAGCACTGGCATTGCGCACATAAATTTTTCGTAGCGAAAATACATTGGTGCACGACCGGATTTGAACCCACGACCTTAGGATCGGAAGGCGGAGTCACTACCACTGGACCACCAGTACTTCGAGCATTTGCGCACTAGATATTTTTTATGAATTGAGTAGCTTTTGGTTAGAAGAGAAATATAAAATTGTCTTCAAAATAGTTTATATTTCTACTTAGATTATGTAAGCAAAAATATAATAATGTACAAAAAATTATTAATGAAAAAATTAAAAATCTATATCCTTTTTCTTGAAACCTCCACAACTAACTTGCGCTTTAGGAATGGCAGTAATATCGTCTTGCTCTCGTTCACTTGATTCTTGTAGTTCTGAAAATAAGAAATAAAATAAATCTTTATTACTAAGTATAATCTAACTTATATTACAAATGAGAAAGTTTGTCTGTATGTATGTTTGTAAGATACGCTCTAACGGCTTGACGGATTTGGACGAAATATGGTATGTAATGTAATGTACCCTGGATTATGATATAAGTAGGCTACTTTAAAAACTCCCAAGGGGATGATAAAGGGAATTAAATTAAAACTTGCAAATACGCGGGTCAAACCGCGGGGCGCAGCTAATGAAATATGTAATTTATAAATATACTTTTGTTCGTTCGTTTGTCTGTTCGTCTTTTAAATGCGTTCGGGCATCATTCATCCGATTGAGTTGAAACTTTGTACACTTTTTGTTGGAATAATGCGCGAAGGTTTTTGGATAGTTTTTGTAAAATAAATCCCTAAGAACAGAACCACGCCGGTACAACTAGTTAATTATGAAGAGTTATGAAGATATATTCATTCGATCCTGCGCATTTGCCGAAAACCAGCGATGCATTAACTAACTCTGCCACGGTTCGAGTGACAGGTACTCGAAAATCTTGGATACATTATTCATGATGTTTAGTTTGGATACAAAACACAAAAGTTTTAAACCTTTAACGTGGTATTTATTTTAGCCCATATCGTCCCATTGCATTGCAGGGCAAAGACCTTCCGAAGCAGACAGACTAAGTAACTTCGAGTCTCTGCTCCAGGTCTGGCAAAATTTGCTTTCCTCTGTGAGTTTGTTGGTACTCCTCTACAGGCCGTATTTTACAACAAATTTGGACGAAACTTGGTAATACAGGTTTACGACTTTACAGATTTTTTTGTAGTTCGGGATTTTTGTTTTTTTTTTAGGGTAGGTACTCCTTAAAAAAAGCGGCAAAAAAGGAGCTAGGTACTGGATATCTCCGCTCCGTTATATGAGATTCTTTTTTAAGTTAGTTTCTTAAAAAATGTTAGAATACTAGTAATATTAGTATGGATTAAGTACGGATGGATATGCATTATTCTGGTGCCAACATCTATAAAGCATGAATATACCTGGTGGTAAATGCAGTTTTTCAATCAAAAACTTCTTTCTCTTTAGCTTGAAGGCAAGATCCAAACTAGATGGTACATAGGGCACCAGTGAACTGACAGCTGATAACTTTGTAATGTGGAAGAGTCCATGATAATCTTTGTACACAGGATTGGTTTCACGACTGGAGCCAGCAAAAGATTCTATTCTTACGCCATTGTCTATGGAGTAAAGGATTCTTCTCATTATGTGGTCATCATCCTGAAAAAGCAATTTTTTAATTTAGCCTTGCTTGAATACTACCTAAAAGTTCAAAAAGGTTTCATCACCAAGCTATTGGCTAGTCAGACATACTTAGTTTCTCAAAATGCCAATACAAAGAGTTTTTTTTTTAAATAGATATTCTAGTAAAGACTGGCACAATGTAGCCCAGGATCGAGAAGTCTGGTGAGAACGGGTGGAGGCTTTTGAACAGCTGAATAATGCTGGACATGAATGGCTGATATAATAATACGGTTTTTATAACTTACATCAAACAAATGTGAAGGTATTGTCACAAAAGCCACTGCATTAGTATCCCTGACCAAAACTCTTAAGCAGTACATGAATTTCATGAGATCCTGTCCATAGCTAGTGCTGTTCTCATCACAGTCCATTCCTAGCCATATTGGAGACCCCAGGGATTTTATGCATATCCTGAGGATGTTACTGTTTTTACTGCTACTGTAGTACTCTTCTTTGGATATTACTTTCTTGATGCTGGTTAAAAGCTTATGGTACAAAGCATTTTTGAAGCCTGTAACACAATTTTTTTTTTCAGTACACTTATCTGTTAATTTAATTTTAATTTAATTTATTTATTTAGGATTGCCAATGAGAAATACACAACACTTAGCACTAAACTCAATACATACAGACCCTGTATAATGGATTATGGTTTAAAGTAGGGTAAAAAACATACCTATGCTATGATCAACCCTCTGATTTTTGTTTAAGTCACAATAAGTAATATCACTGTTCTTAATTGTGTCTGAATCAATATGCCTGCTGAGGTCAAAGTGGTGTCCAAATACTGAGTTATTGCCAAAAGAAGACTCCACTTGATTGAGTCCCTCATACCTCCATGCTATTTTCATTTTATCTATTCCAGAAGTAGGAGGTATGGTGTCCTTGGCTTCTTCATCTGGTGCAGTTGTACAAGGCAAAGGAAGTTCATTGACCTGCAATTGGTGAAATAGTTACAAAACCTAACATTACTGACTCACAGAGGCAGCTTGTTTGACAAGGACAAGCAAGTATTTAAATTGGCTTGAAAAAATTTTGCTAGACTAATGTCCATAGATCTCAGGTTCTCAAAAATGATCTCCAAACCAGCTGAAATTTGGTAAAAACTTGAATTAGATAGAAATTATTGGAAATGATAAGTGCACCTGTGGTCTAGTGGTAGTGACCCCGCCTTCTGATCCTAAGGTCGTGGTTTCAAATCTGTTCAGCTGTTTGGGAGAAAATTTTTGAGATGTTTTATAGCAATCACATTCAAATGTAAATATAAAGGCCTTTACCATCTATTAAAGATGATTTTTACAGCATCTATAGGCAAGTTGGTTACTCTTGTTACCCACACTAAGATGTGTGAAGTGCAGCTTCTTTAGTGCCTCGGACAGGATTTAGATAAAGTAGTTCAAATGTAATTAAAATTATACATAGACAAGTTTTTTTTTATATTTTATATTTTACTTACTATGTCCTGTGGATTATCATCTGCAGATGCAATGAACAGTGCATGTTTGCAAGTTACAGCTTCGGCTAGAAAATATTTTACTAGGATTCTGCTGTAGTTACCTAGGACATCTTCCTCTGAAAAACATTTATTTATAAGAAAAATGTATGAACTGTTCTATGAATAATTATATCTTCCTATTAAACATACCAACAGCAAATACACTACCAGCTGGCAGGCCACCACCTGCAAAAGTAATGAATTGAAAGTACTTATTTGGAATCTATAATAAATCTATTTATAATTGTTGAATCTCTATAGATTCAACAATTTTTATCAGTTGTTAACCTTTCAGCTCTAGAGCTAGAACTTAGCTTTGTGATCTTTATCTTTTCTTCATATAATAGAGTGATTTAAGAGGAAGGTTTATACGTATAGTTTATGCACCCGTGCGAATCCAGGGAGAGTCACTAGTGAAAAAAAATAGGAATAAAACACAAAAGTTAAATTGCTGAAATATCTGGATTTACGTACCGACTACATGATCTAGAGATGGGATTCCAGAAGATATATTTAATAAATTATTCTTCAATGTAGTACCATTTACAGTTACTCGTGTATCACTGATTTTTTGAAAACTTTGCATAGTAAACGTTAAACTTTTGGTGGTTACTCCAAGAAAGTTATGAGACAATCACAAAAAAAAACCTAAAAACGAGGATAGTTTCGTTCGTAGATAAAAAAATACTTTTAGAAAATAACCAATAAAACAACACTCACAATCACAAAATCGCAATGTTGTTGTTCGTAGTCTATCGACTTTTTTCTAAGGCAGTATTGGCAGTCTGTCAGTCTGATAATATTCCCAGTGTCAGTGTCAAAAAACAAAACCATATATTTCATTGATTCATTGTCTTTACACCACGTACTGTAGTGCTTATATTCTCTTCTCTTATATATATCTATAGTTTATCTAAGTTCCCAAGAGAATGTAAGCACTACGTGCTATTATGTTCTTTCATCCTTGATTAGTACCAAAGATTATAATAACTAGATTGGTACGCACTCTGTGCAGTGCAGTTAGCAGAATTTCATGATTCAAGTTTCTCTTTTTTTGTAGAAAAAACATATTTATTCCACTGTAAACATCAAATTTTATGTTTTCAAGATGCAGGGCCCAGCGGTTTTTATGGACATATCGCTCGAAGATCAGGTAATTCTCATATTATTCTTGCAATACGTACGTCAACATAACCTAGCCACGACAGAGTTTCATGCTTCCTTTTACCGTATGTTCCGCAGTTTACGGATTTATACTCGTACTGTCTACTTATTTCAGGCGTTAGAACTGAGAAAATATTTCAAAAGTCTTGGTGCCGAGATATCAGACGAAAAGTCTCCGAAAGGAATAGAAGATGACCTGCACAAGATTGTTGGTGTCTGTGACGCTTGTTTCAAGGATAATAGTGAAGCTGATGTTGAAGCAATCCTCAACAGTATTGTCTCCATCATGGTATCGGTAAGTACTTCATTATTAACTAGCATTATGACGTTAATTTTATTGTAGTTTGATAATATTATTCATGTTATTCTTACAGATACCCCTTGAAAGAGGAGAGAACCTTATTTTGGCGTTTAGTCAGAGGCTAACGAAAGCTCCAGGGCCAAAACTTGGGCTGGTTGCCTTGCAGTCGTAAGTTATTTTTAATTTATGTTACAATAATTTTATTAATGAAGCATGTAGCCTTTTTTTTATTTACTTCGTTGTTTCAGCCTCTGGCGTCTGTACAACAACTTGGAGTCGCAATCCCCACTGAGGTATCATGTGTACTACCATGTTATTGAGTTGGCAGCTCGTGTTGGATATGTCCGTGAAGTGTTCACAGGTGTAGACCAGCTGAAAAAGGAGTTTGCAGACTGCCCTCCATCAAATGAGCAGATGCAGAAACTTTATAGGCTTCTGCATTCAGTTCTGAAGGATTCCAACAGGTATTTAACTGCATAATATAACCTTGTTACATACGGACCTTGACACATTTTATTCAATCATCATCAGCGTTATCATGACAGCCTTCTTATGTTCTCATGGCTGAGACACTGGCCTAATCTCAAGCAAGAGTTATTGGGTCTTAATGGACCATGCAGACCATTGAAACTCTGTCACCAGAGTTGGCCACTGACTCATACGAATGAATGAACGAATTGACCATGTATTATTCAGTAAATTTATTAACAATTCATATGTTATTATTGACTAGCAGTCAGTCCCAGAAGACCACCAACCAACCCAACCCACCCTGGTTGGGTTGGTTTTTAAGTTTATTCGTAACAAACAAAAATACAAATCTTTCCTCTTTATAATATTAGTTTAGATTAAAGTCAGAATCTGTTTGTCTGCATGTGTTTCAATACTAAATAATAAATGTAAAATAAAGTGATGATCTCTGTTATTCTAGTGAGTTAGCGGCAAAAGTGATGATTGAACTCTTGGGCACATACACCGATGAAAATGCATCTCACGCTCGAGAGGATGCCATCAAATGCATTGCTACTGCATTGGCTGACCCTAACACATTCCTGTTAGATCCCTTACTTTCTCTAAAGCCAGTGAGATTCCTGGAGGGGGAGCTTATACATGATTTACTAAACATCTTTGTATCAGAAAAGCTATCTAGCTATCAGGCTTTCTACAAAAGCCATAAGGAGTTTATTCAGTCTCAAGGTATGTTATTTCTTCCTAAAAATACCTTTTGTTTCAAGTCAGCATGTGACAAGATGGTTTAAATAAAAGTGACACTTGCAGTGTCCTGTTGAAACCAAAATACAGTAATACTTGCACACTACTGCTTAGACTTAATATATTATGAGGCACTACAGCATTATACCCACTAATTGGATATACCCCATTATTTTTGTTTTTATAGTGTTAACCATCACACTAGGGGAATACTACAGATTATAATATCCCAAAAAATATTGTGCCTCAAGCGGGATTTGAACCCGCAACCACGCGGACGCTCTACCAATTAAGCGAGATATGTTTCGATAGCTCAATTGGTAGAGCGTCCGCGTATCAAGCGGTGGTTGTGGATATTCTACCTCCAAGCAGTAGTGTGCTATTATTACTGTGTTTAGGTTTGAAGGGCACTGTAGCAAGTGAAATTTCTGGGTGAAAGAGACTTAACAACTATGTCTCGGGTGATAGGCGCAGTGCAGTGCCACGCAAACACTTAAAAACTTTAAGCTTTGGGTGACACTGCATCTGTAATAGTCAGGCGTGATGCTTAACATCCAGTGGGCGCCTTGATTGTCTTGTCACTTGCTGGCATAAAAAAGTTTTTGGTTTTAAACTTTTATGATAAATCTTTGTTCCAGGTTTGAACCATGAGCAGAATATAAAAAAGATGAGGATATTAACTTTCATGCAAATGGCCGAAACCAATCCCGAAATTTCCTTTGATGATATCATTTCAGAACTTTCAATTGAAGATAAAGATGTGGAAGCATTCATAATTGAAGGTATGTCTTAGGCTTTTTCCTTTCCATGTTGTAAAATATTTCCAACAAGACTTCAAGCTTAACAAGACTTTTTGAAGACATGTGATATTCACAGTAGAAAAGCTCTTAGAATTGGGTCACTTGGTCAATTCAGACATTATAGAGCCAGCATTGTTGAAAATCAACAAAAAGCTCCATACTTGTAGTTTCTGACAACCCACATGTTTAATTTTTAAGGAGCTTTGCGTCTAGTTTCGACAATGTTAATTCCATAGTACTCTCTCATTTATTTAATTAGCTTCTCTCACCAGCCCATATATGGATATGTAGAGCATGCTACCAGTACTAGAAAAGACCCATATCAAGCCAGATTACTTGAATCCATTTTTGCCATATCTAATAATATTATAAAGAGAGAAGACTTGTATTTTTGTATTTTACCTATTTCTGCCGCCAAGCAGTAATGCTCGCATTGCTGTGTTCCGGTGTGAAGGGTATGGTTTCCGGTGTAATTGCTGGCACATGAGGCTTTCGATCTTAGCCTCAAGGTGGCAACCCGCGAGTGATACCTCTGGTATTGCAAGCGTCCTTAGGCTGCGGTAACCGCTTACCATCTTGTGGGCCGTAGGCTTGGTTGCCACTTCAGTTGTATAAAAAAAATGTTACATTACAAATAAAGTCAAAACCTACTGTTCTGATTTTAAAAATTCTTTCACCATTAGAATGCTACATTGTCCCTGAGTAACATAGGTTATATTTATTTCTAACGACCCGGCCCGGCTTTGCACGGTGCGGTTTCATTGCACCCGTGCGAAGCTGGAAAGGACTGCTAGTAATAAATAAATAAATTGACAATAATTATACCACCATGTTGCATATTGCAGTATTAAAAACACGTCTGGTTCGCGCGCTAATGGACCAATCGCAGCGCACGGTGCGCGTGTCGAGCACGATGCACCGCACGTTCGGGCACGCGCAGTGGCTACAGCTGCGCTCCGTGCTGCGGGCGTGGCGCACTAACGTGCAGCAAGCGCACGACGCGATGAAGTCCGTCACTGCTGCGCAGATCGAATACGCTCAGACGCAGCAGAAAGCATAACAGAAAACAGAAAGCATTATATATTTAACTGCGCCCTGTTACTGTTATAGAGGCGGTAGATTATCCAATTTGCAGAGCGCTTCATTGACTCATACGAACTTACTTACATAACAAAGTAAATACTTCCTTGCTGCTGGAACTATTCTAGGGGTGTCCAAACTTTTATGCCCTTATTCATAAATCAATAAAAAAAATCCTTGACATTCTTATTTCAATAAACAGAGACAATAACTTGACACTGTCAAAATTGTCAAAATAAATTGACAGACAGGTAGCAGAGGTTTAAAGTACGTTTATAAATAAGACCCATAGTGATCAATATAGAGCGTTCGTGTTTGCCCTGCCACGCTGATCATCTAGTGCACTCTTTATAACTAATTTACCACTCTGCGATCTGGATAATCGAATGCCCGATTTACTTCATTACTCTACCCTTTATATTTTCTTAACTACTTGTCGTCTGGGGAAGTACTACATTCTATTTCTGCCGCTAAGCAGTATTGCTCGCAATGCTGAGTTCCGGTTCATGGGAGATGTTGCTAGTGAAATAACAGGCACATAAGATTTTTGATTTGTCTCAGAGTGGCAATGCGCGAGTGATACCTCGCTATTGCAAGCTATAACGTTAAACACTTACTATCAGGTGGACTGTATTCTTGTCTGTTATTTAAGTGGTATACAAAAACCTGAATTCGGTTCGTGTTGTTTGTCTTTTATACCGTGTATACAAATTATAATACATTCATTTGCCATATAACGCGTATATTTCATATTTCACTGAAGCCAAAAATATCACCTAGCAGTATTAGGTAGTAACTACTGGTCATCAAATAGCATGGCATAGCTACATTAGATAGAATTGGCTATCGTAAAATTAAATCAGAATATTGAACTTTGACCTGAGTACATTTGCCACTAAACAGCTACAGAGTATGTATTTATATCTGTTTTTTTTTATTAAACCATATGTAATTTCTTTATTGTGTTTTATTATAAGTGTATAACCTCTGGGACTAGGCCGCATAGCAAAAATTGGTTGGTAGTTTCTTGACAAAATTGTAGGCGTGCGTATCAAGAAAGTTCTCAAAAATATGACGAAATGTAAGGTGCAAAAGGAAATAACTTGTTATGTAATGTGCTCTGTATTATTCTTGCTTTCTAATGTACTGCCAAATTGAATCTGTCATCTAATCTATCAAATAACTTTATCAAGGAGTCGTGACATTTCAAACGTAGGTACATGCAGATATTTTATATTTTGGAAAACCGTATAAAATTCCGCTATGGATTATGGTTACGAAGAAGGCGACGGCGACGGATGCGTTCGGCACATGTTCCGTTCATTCGTGTGTGTGGCTTTGACGCTGCTCATAGGTCTCCACGCCTACGCCTACATGTGGGGAACGCAAGACTCCGTCGACGGGTTTGGAGAGGTCAAATATGTGGTCATGCAGCTTACTCGAGGCTTATCGGAGGCAAGTACCCTATTTAGCTACCTATCTTCCTACGTAGTACCGTACCTATGCCTACATATTCTTAGATCGAGCAGAGATTGCACAGATTTTTTATCTAAGATACCTACCTACCTAGCAAGTGTCTTGGTAGTAATACTGTAAATTTTACTTTTTGTCGGATGTTACATAGATACCATAAAAAATGACCATAGAATTAATTCAGACAACACAACTGATAAAAACATAGTAAGTACCTACTTAGGTGAACCGCAAACACGAGCGTCTGCAAAGCGAGATGGAGCGCATATCGACGGCTCTACCCGCAGTCGCCGCTGCAGCCGGCCGGGCCAAGGATGCTATCGAGCCTTCTCTACGGCGAAACAGTCTCCACGCCATTGATGTACGGGATTATGATCGACAGGTTAATACATCTTTATGTAAGTTTTATTTATTTTGTGTTCATATCCTCCATTCCTCTCTATTGCCATTTCAGTAGGTATTTATTTTTACACATAGTCCATACAATCTCTCTCTCTATCCTTTAATCTCTATAAAAAAAACGGCAGGTGCCTACTTAATCAGGTGGTGGAGGTTACGCGAAATATTTAAGTCTTGCCCGTTTTTAGATGGCTGACTACGCATTGGAGACAAACGGAGCCAAGATCGTAGATACCGGAGACACTGTAGAGTACGTGGTGTACGAGTCTTTCATCAGCTGGGCCCTCCACGCCCTCTCGACGGTCCTCTGTCGGGAGTGTCAGGGCGCGCGAGCCATGATCAGCCCAGGCACACTCCCGGGCGAGTGCTGGGCTTTCAAAGGGTCCAGAGGAGAGGCGACGATACGCTTTGCTGGAACTGTGCGCGTAACTGGCATCAGTATTGAACACATACCGGCACACATTTCACCGACTAGGTTTGTCAAATATTTTATGATGTAATTATGTAGGTATGAGTATTAGCGCAACATTGCAGATGAGTCTGTTGACGACTGTTGTTCGGTTGATGACATTTAAAAAAAAAACTACCTATCTATAACAGTCAGACACTAGGAACCATCTATCTAAATAGCAGTAGCGAGCAGAGAAATTAAAAAATAAGTTAGTAGGATCTTTTACAACTCGAGCAGTAAATGGCTTGAACATGACAGTAAATAAATAAATAATGCTGGACAATCCACACAGCTGAGAATAAATAAATATCGCTAAATAGTTTTGATTTATTGCTGGTTCATGCGCAGCTCAGCTAGTTATTGAAGAAACTATAGAAAGGGCAATTTATGGCATTTTGAAACAAGTGTTTTTTTTTAGGGAAACATCTTCCGCACCCCGTTTATTTCAAATCGAAGGTCTCGAATTCCGCTCGGATACATATCCACACGACTTCGGCAGCTTCGAATATGATAAAGAAGCAAAACCCATTCAATACTTTGAGGTGCTACATCCTTCTACGAAGGGGTATAATTTCGTACGAGTGCGGGTGCTGACCAACTGGGGCCATCCTGTGTATACCTGCATCTACAGAGTGAGAGTTCACGGAGAACTGGAATCTGGACAATCGACGAGAAAAACCGCTATGGGCGATGAACTTCAAATAGAGAATGAGGAGGTAGGTAAATTTTAATAAACTTGTTTTATTTTAATTAAGAATACATATCAAGTTTTAATCGAGTTGCGGTGCCCGATTATGATCATCTTTATATTTTTGGTTATACTTTTCTAATAAAATGTTATTTCGATTTATCTGAGACTTTGTTTAGCTATTATGACAAAATATTTTAAAATGTCGTAAATAAGCAATAGGTTTTCACTTTACATTTGAACCTTTCTTTCTCTCTACTGAAGTGTGCACAGGAGCATTTAAGTATCATCTATCCATTACGTACGCCATTAATGCCAGGTGCCCTACCCGGTTATACCTAGCTTCTATTGTGTTCTTGCACAAAACGAGAGAAAGCCAAAACTGTGCGTAGATGTTAATCTGGGTGTCCGTTAGTGACCGGCAGCCGAACGCTATAAAATGCGCCTATTGTGTAGTGGACAAAGCGACAAAGTACATAAATTAACATGAGAGCAAAGTGATCATGAGCCCCCGTGGCGTCTCTACTAATGGGTTGACCAAGCAGGCTCTGCGTCTTTTGTATATCTGCTACCTACAGTAACCCGGTAGATGCCATGAAATGAAAGGAAATTTTTTATTACTTGCGAAAAAATTAATGTAGAGTTATAAATTTTAAATGTTCCCTCTTTTTTGTTTGGGTAAGAAATATCGCATTTGAGCATGACTTTGATCCCCATAAAGAATATTCTGATATAGTTCTAAGTAAATATGACCAAAACTTATGTTATGACTTATGAGCATGATTAACGAATCTTCAGCGTAGCAGCTTCGTAGCATCGCGTAGCACATGTTTTTTTTCTGAACTGGCTATCATTTTTATCTTCTGTGTTTTAAAACAGAAGCTAAATGATGACACTTTTACAAACTTACTACAAAATCCTTACTAAAAACATTCACTTTCGTATCTTCTGCGTCTTCATCATTCGAATTGATTCGTAGGAAGAGCAGTGAGATATAATGTTATTGCAAATTATAACGTTACCTACAAACAATATTCAAAGCAGAGACAAGCATAAAATCAGCATCATTAACAAAATGCTCGCTTAACATTAATAGGTGGGTATTGAGGTCGCTCCTTTGTGTACCGTGGTCCATTCTCTTTGACAAATAGATCAAAGTCGTAAAGGGTGAAAGCACTTCTCCCCAAAATCTATCCTTTTCGCCCAGCACCGCCTACGTGCGCTCCTCAATATTAATGATGTGATCTTAGTTCAAACGTCTCTCGCAGTCTCTACTTGACATGTATTAATGAACCATTTATGTCCTGATTCGGTCACCTATTTTGGAAGATAAAATATATAAATAATTTAGGGATGTTTTCTTGGTGTTCGTATGTTTTTGGTGATATAAGTGCATGCACTTATTTCTCCAGTGTGTAACTTTGCTAAATCTTACCTAGTTGCTAATTTAAGGGACTCTTTCACCATAGGTACGAAAATATATGAGGTAACATACTCTATAAATGATAATATAATGTACACAGGTAGGTAATATAAGCATAATCCGGTCCGATTTGTTCATTGCTTATATTATAGTAGACCTAAATAGCTAAAGTTGGTAGGGTCAGGGTTTTTCTCATTCGACGGCTTAATATAAAAAGGATTCCATTAAACACATTTACAACCCTACAATCCGCGCTCAGCCTCTAATTGGTGTTCGCGACAAATCACAAAACTTCCATTGTGTGCGCTGCCTAAATATTGAACAATATTAATAAATGTTTCTGGTCTAGCGCTCGTGAAAGGGCTGCGCTAGTAAAGGATTGTCGTAATAGCTACACGTTGAAAGTAATCGTCCAAGCGTTCTGCGAGCTTCCGTAAGCGTATGGTCCAAATAATAGAACTTAACAAACATTTTGCGTGAAATTAATTAAATTCTTTTTCTTTTTATTATTTATTAGTTAAACTTTTACAAATAATCTGATGATTGGCGATTGCATGAGATCTTTGATTAATTATATGAATACTAATAAAGAGCGACCTCTAGACATCGGTTCAAAAATTATTTTAAATTGCTGTATCTTTGTTTTGTAATAATAAGATATATGTCTAAGTTTTGTCCAAATATCACTGTTTTAATCGCTCAATTCTTTTAACTCGCGTCGTCATTCCACTTATATGCTGTGTGCGTAGGTGTCACACAGAGATTCGTTTTAAATAGTCTCTGAAGGTATTGTTTGGGAATAAGGCTTTGTCCCAACACATACGGGAATACTCTCGTGTTCGCTTCGGTGCCTCCGATAAATGTCACGATCGGAAATGGGATTTTAACTGCAAAACATCAGAATTACAAGTCATCGTGATCCACTCCATTGCCTTCGGGCAAAAGGGGTTTGTTGTCGTACCCTTCTTACCGTTTCATCTTCACTATTTTATATAAACAATTGCACACAAAACCCATTTCTATAGAGTATTCTCTGTAACATTGTGTCCTTTCTCAAATGTTTGGAAACTTTGTTTTTGCATTTTTTTGTAAATGTTCGTAAATTTTATTTATGTCTATGAGGTAGGTTTTCACGCTTGTATATAGGTTTTACATACAAACTTTAAAGTAACTGGCTTAGCTTAGTGTTTTATGGAAAAAAATATAAGTAGGTACTTATTTTTTTAACCTTTTAAGGTTACTTATTTTAATTTAATAACCTACATATTTTAATGATATCTGCAATTTGCATTCCTGCATCTATAAAAGCAATATTCATCAAGGTGCACACCTTGATGAATATTATTGTAATTTATAAGTTTTTCTCTTGAAACAAAAAATGTGCAAATAAGAGTTATGGAGAGTTTTAACTCATTATGTGGCAAGCGAAGGGTTCGCGGCAGGTAGGTCCGTATGGCGCGATCAGCCCTTCAAAAATTAGAAAAGAGCCATTTATTAACCGAGGCCGTAATTATTGGGACTCCATTCCGACATATTCGCCATCGCTACCTGCCGGCAATTTGCCATTCGGCTCTTTGTCTGTCGGTGTGGCGCCCTAAAGGGTTCCATTTTAGGCTTAATTTTAAATGCAGCGTGTAACTATTCTGGCTTTTATTAGTAAATTTCTGTTTCGCGGTGGTTACCGCTGCCTGTTGCCCGCTGGACGCAATATGGCGGGTTTTTTGTCGCGGGCAAGGGTGAGCAATTAACTGGATACAATACGGCTTTGCGGTTGATGGATTATCATTAAATTGCCGCTGGCACAAAAGCATCGGTTGTTGTTAACTTGTCATGTGCAAATTCGTTACTTACTCAGCAAACTCTTACTTACTAATTTACTATATAGGTGTTCAGCAATATTTATTTATATTTTATTAAACTGGTTCATGTAAGTTTCAAATTTAAAGCTTTTGCTAAACAGAAATTAAATATTAGTTAATGTAGGTATGTTATAGGATTTCTGTAATAGTAAGATTTAGCGTCAAGTAAAGACTTGTTTTTCTGCAAAATATGTTCATTTAGGTAATTAAGTAGGTACTTATATATTAAACATAGAATCATCAATATTTATCCGTATACAATTTCACTGTATGGTCCTGCTCTAGAGTATGCAAACAGTGGCGCGGCGTCCATCTCGCCAGTTTGTCAGCAAACATCGGATCGAATGAATACGGACAGCGTGTTTGTGATTGCGGATCGCGTTACAACAACAAATAACCTACTCATAATATAGATAGGTAGGTAAAATACCCCAGTATCGATAATGGTCGCAGGCCAGCAGCCCCCGCAGATAATGCGATGCAGTTGCCATGGCGACCATTGCACTCACCCCTACGCACATTACGCACGAGAGACCATAAAAAAACAGAAAAAAGGAGAGCAGAGAACTTACACGACGTCACCCCGGTTCCTGTCGACTCGACGAGTCCGAGTGTTCCCTTCTTTCAAACATAATTTATGGTTTCGGGGAAATAAACATAAAAAATAGAAAAGGAAAAACGACAGCACGCACGATAAAAAAGCTCGTCGTAAAAGTGGTAGGCGCGGGGTCGCGGGGGTACGCCGCCCAGTCGCCGGCACCGGGCGGCAACCCTTCCGCAGCCCGCCCTCCGCCGACCCTCAACCCACCGAACTAAAGGGTTAGGGCGAGAAACCCTCGCGCTTGAAGCAGCTCTACTATATGATCTCTATAACACATTGTGCCACTAGTTTCAGTATTTCGCTACCAAATATCTGCACGACAAAGAAGATTTTAAGATGGCTGAACTGATTCTTACACGCATCCTTGAGGTTTATGGTTTCGCATATAAAAAAAACAGTGAGTAACAAATTACAGAAATAAAAACGGACAAGCACAGGACTGAGAGGAGTGGCATATACAAAAAAGACATACCCAGCAGTGGTTGAAATCATGATGATGATGATGAAGTGCGAGCAAGACTCGCGTCCTGAAGGTTTAATTTACTTTAGTAAGAAGACTCAGTAGAGACTGCAATACTCTCCTATTCAAAAAATATTTAAAATCGTTAGAGTCCTTTCCGAGTTTCAGCCATTTTTTCCTACTTTCACAACTCTATCTTAGGTGGGATTTTTTTTTCCATACAAAAGTTAGAGATTCTTTAGAGACGTGTTTCAAGGTTTTTTAAATAACTATTAAAAAATGGGAATGTCAAAGTTTGTATGGGAACTTACCAACGTGTGGTGCGATTTTCTTGGTGAAGGCTTTTCTTCAGGCTGTGCCCGCGCGGCTTAACTGGCGTGAATACTCATAAAACAGCATAACAACACAACAACAACAGCAAACAACAAACATATATTAGCTGTACCATACAGCTAGTAAATTATATTGTTTTATGAGTACATTTAAACAAATAATGCTATAATTTATAGATATATAAAAAAAAGTCTAACCAAGAAAAAGACAAAAGTGAACCTAGTGAGTATATTCGCAAGTACTCCGAGGAGTCACGTAATCTTCCTGCATTCGTATATCAGCAACGGATTCGTAGGACATTCTGCGTAATACTTTGCCCCTCAACGTTCGTGCTTAGTGACCGCGCGGGTGCAAAGTTTGTGTAAGGGCTAATTTATATTCTAACCCAATCAACTCCAATGTTTTGTAGAGTTACGGCAAATGATTGCAAATCGTAAATCAAATGATTGATAATAGTAAAAGATAAGATAGATACCAAATTAAGCTATCAAGTTATCAGCTAAAAATGAAAAGTTAAAACTTACAAATTTTTGATGACGTGACGACTCAAATTGGCGATCTCGGTGGCGCAGTGGGCGAATGCCCTGTTAAAAAGCAAGAAATTGTGAGTTCCATCCTCGCTGCGGGACAAATGTTTGCATGATCTACAAATATTGGTTTCGGGTCTGGGTGTTTCTTAGTAGGTACTATGTACTCGTATTTACAAAAAATGTGTATAAATATCACATCACAGTTACCTACAGCCCAAGCTTTGCTTAGTTTGGGGCTAGATGGCGCTGCGTTAAAATCGTCGCCATAATAATATATTAATTTCTTTTGGAGTCGCGGGGTCAAGAACGTAGCGCTACGCGGCGACCGCCCGTCTCGCCGGTAACCGGACAATCGCACCCTCACTGTCTAGTCTACTTACATCCTGTAACATACGCACCCCTAATCTTAACTACGCAGAAATAACGTGAACCAAATATTTAACAGTCTTAAAGTTGGAATTGCTCATGTAATTATTGAATGCAACTTTACCACACTATTTTTTTCTCTATCAGTCACATCTGTCACATACCTAAAGGTTTTTAGAGCTACCAGTGACCTGAACTTAATGAGAAATTAATAAGCAAAACAAGCAAAAATATGTTGATATAGAAACTATTCAACTTCTAATACAAAATTGTTACTAACCTACGCGTAAGTCACTTGTAAAGATTTGTTAGGAGTATAATTCGCCCGAATACTGAATGTAAGTTCGAGTCAAAATGGTCATCAAATCGTGGACGTGATGACGATTTTGATGAAAGCTAACGCGAGACCCTTCAAACAGTTGATACGATCTCAAATATTTAAATGGCGTTTCAGTATCTGGTAGATTACTAATCAGACTACACTATGAACTACGACTATACGGACATGCGCTATAAATTTAGTCAAAAATCATCAAATGGTTATCTTAATTACTCTTATCGGTAAGTTATCTTTATTATTGTAAAAGTGTTTATGATCTGTTTACAATAACTACCAACTCTTAATGCTGAAAACGATGGAGGGCAACACATCTTTATTCAATGTTGGCTGGGATATTCGATAGATGACTTTTTATTTTGTTTCCGCAACGACCGCGGACGGTCGGATGCTCTGCATTTTGGCAATCTTATTTATTGGCGATATCACTGCGGTGGTCGAGGAAAACTCGAACCATGTTAATTTCCTGTGCGTGCCCCAATCTATGATGTTTACTCAATAAATTGCGAGTGGGATACGATAATAAACATTAAAAGTTATCGAAAGTGCTCATGCTTTAGGGTTCTCTTGTCATCTTGTTCATAACTCATTACAAGTAACCTAACTAACTAACCTAACTGAAGTTGTTTAATTCAAATGAATTTAAATATTTTTGAAATTGCCAAAATCTAAAAAAACATAGATAGCTTACGAAAGTTTTGTATTAAGTTGGTACTATTACTTACTACTTATGTACTACCTTTGTAACTATGCAATGCAAATATGGTCTGCGGGTCTGTCGTTGACGTATGGAATGTTTTTGTCGCTGGCGGGCCGGTATTAATAACGACCTCTTTTATGCGAAGGGTCTACTGGTTTTTGGGGCACTACACTTATTTAAATTCCCGTTTTTGTACGAAATTTACATTAGATTCCACGGCAGCCAAGATATCAAGGTCCAAGTAGGGAGAGATGTCCCTTCTTGTGTTGTAAATTAGGGGTCACACAAAAACCGTTGGGCCCTTACCGGAGCCATAACGTCCAGCCGCTGCTCGCCGCTGCCCTGATGACGGTGAAAAAGAACCGCTCTACCTACTTCATGTTTTTTGCCCGCTCAATACAATTAACAATTCGCGATAAATTTTTTGTCATACGTCAAATTCCAGTAACCGGTGTACTGTACAGTTTAAATTTTGTACAAAAATGGTAAATTACGAGGGGACGATTATAAACACATGCGCGAGCGCGTCAAATCTTCAGCCGGCGCGCGCTCGTCGTTTTGGGGCATTATGGCTTTTTTAAATCACGGCAGTACAGGGGAAGACAGTTTTTTAAAAATAAATTCACTTTTTAACCGAAAAAGTGTGTCCCGCAGTTGAGTCCAATTGTTGCGTGTCGGATGAGCACGAGCTGGATTTTATGTTTGTAAGGGATTTTTTATTGTGTGGTGTGTGCCATGCGGTGAGACGTCGCAGGGTGAGCATGATAGATAGATACAGTACGCCTCGCCTTCGGCACACGTCTTGGTGCTTGAACCCTTTTCTTGTTCTTACTGTCACTGGTGTTTGTTAAGTGCCTCGAGCGATATCAATTTAATAGTTCTAACAGTTTCTACTGGAAATGAATTGTGTTGAAATGGCCTGATTAAATAAAGGCTTAATGCCACGAGAATACTTTTAAATAAACCTATAACAAAAGTTAGTAATAGAGCTTTGTGCAACTTAATAAAATTATCAATTTAACGTACCTACATACAGCTTGGTTGCGCACTCACTTGAGCTTAGGTAGGAGGTACCAATTATGGTAAGTATTAGGTCTGTATCATAGTACAGTACCTACTAAAATGTCAAAAAATTGTTCCTAAATTTTTCACAATAATTGTTTATTAGCCAGTAAGTATATTACTTTTTATCTACCGTTGACGCAATAAAATGTTCATGGCGATGACTGTATTATGATGCAGAATTGCATAATAACTCTGCTGTGAGCTTAGGAGCGTCTACAATATGTTATTGACTAACAGACACAGCATAAACCGGATGTCCTATGGAGACCTGAATTTATAATAAATAAGAAAAATATTTTTTACTTTAAATAGAAATAAGAAAAAATAACCTAAAATACTTACAATCTCTAAACGCTGCGTAATTTCGTTTTAAAGTTGTAATAAACAAACGAAATCGTGGACATCTCAATATTTTTTGTTTAATCTGCTTACCAATGTTTTAGGTACTCGTAATGGTCTAATACAATCAGAGAGATAGGTACTTACCTATACTGTGTATAAAAACACGAATATGGCAAGCCGCGGAGGGCGACACCGAAAGAGGTGAATAAGTCACAACTACTTTTTACTCCCTTTGTGGGGAGGGCCTTTCCTCCCTACGCTACACACACACACACACTTACGGAAAGGGTCTCCAGAGATGAAAGTTTTGTGGGGTTAACGGAACCAACACACACGCACGTGTGAGACAACAAACGGCGTTACTTGCCTAACTCTAACTTTAATTGTGTCTTTTCAATCGATAGTTTCTTGGGAGCCCGAACACATCTTTCATTTATTGTCACCCGCTGCCTACTCGCCTTACCCTAGTGTCTATTGTCTTCTGACATAGCCATTTCGTTCGTTTCTATACGTAGAATGAAGGATCTATATAAACGAATCTATTTAATAATATATTTCTAAGTGTTTATCTTAAAGGTTCCTGCTTGTCTATATTGTAGTCTGTCCATTTTTTACCAACCGTAATACAGCATGTTTAGACATTATGTACAATGCGGCTTCTGATATATACCTACCTATACTAGCCCGCGACTTCGTTTCACGCGAACGAACTCGAGAACCGTACTTTTTTTTTGGGATAAAAGTAGTCTTATTTCCAGTACCATTTTCTCACTGGTACCATTTATTTCTCTTGCCGTGAAAAATATTTATTTCAAACAAATCGTACGACGGGTTACAAAATTTTCACACAAATTTTAACACCCGATTTTAGTTAGTTTAGGGAAAAATAATTTAGTTCCTAGCCTTAAAAATATTAGTATCTACTAAGTTTCCATACAAACTTTAACACCATCTACACCTCTACATAGGGGTAGGTAGTTTTGAAAATATGTGAATAATATCAAATTTATTGAAAAATGCTAATGTCAAGTTTCAACCAGTAAGAACCAGAATACGATATTTTATACAAACATTTTCAGCTTTTTTTACTCCCTTTGGATGGTTGATTTTCAAAAAACCCCTTCTTAATACACCCCTACGCACAGTACGCAGAAGTACCCACCAAGACGGATAATATACCCTTCAAATTTCAAGTTTCTACGACCAGCGGCTTAAGTTGTGCGTTGTCTGTCAGTCAGTCAATCAAGACAAAAAATATTATAATAATAGATTATGAAAAATCTATGAAATGCCCCGTGATTTTGTCCGAACTGAATCTTTCTTTCGTACAAACTTCATTTTCTCGCTGCGTTCTTTGAGAGCTGAAATTTGGAAATTATACACATTAAAAGAAACACATTCTCCAAATTACAGTTTTCTAGAACTCACAGTTCAAGCTGTGCTTTGGTTGTCAGTCAGTCAGTAACGTAACTCTATATAAGGTCATTCATTATCAACCTGACAAACTTAAGGGGTAGGTTCCACACATAAAAAAAAAATACTTGTACTTTTCCTTTTTTTTATAAACGCTACGGAGCGCGCACACTCGAATATTTCATTATTAAGTCGCTTAACTCGATTCCCAACAATGATAAATAATAATTGAGCGGAAAATGTAATTTTTTTTTTTTTACTTGAGATTTTTAAGACAAAATATACATTTTTTTTATGTGCGGAACCTATCCCTTAAGTTTGTCAGGTTGATAATGAATGACCCTGTATAACTTCTAACGCTATCAACAATAAATAACAATAATTATAAGTATTAACATGGTAAGAACAATACATTTATCAGCTTGTAGCGCCCGCCACAAAACTCGAGAAAAAAGCACATTATATTTTCCTAAAAAATATTTGCCAATTCACAGCCAAATTAAATCACGATAACCATTTTATCAAAGTAGTAATGTTTATTCAAAATTATCATAATACGTCGATGAACACTATAGTTTTTTTGTCAAATATGTAAGGATTTTTTTTTAATCGAGTCTTTTTTATTTAATTGCGTTTTGGATAGGTATAGCAAAAAGTTCGCTAATATTCAATCATAAACAAATATTGGTAGACATTACACACAGCGCAATGTGCGCTGTGGTGTGTAATCGCAATTTTCAGAATATATCTGAAAATTGCGACAAAAAAGTTCCCATAATTTAGAGCTTTTTAGTATCTCTTAATTTTCAGTTAACAATAAATTAACCGGACCATGATGCTAGAACCTGGAAGCAATGCTGTGCTGGCACAGATATATAGGGTGTCCCAGAATACAAAGAATAATTTTGGGCAAATATAGAATCCACTTCTAACTTTTAAAGCAAGGGCTTTTGAGAAAACGGGTTCTTCTCAGATTTTTATTGCAAGATGCATAAAATGATTCATGCTTCTTGCACTAATTGATAAGTAATAAAGAAATAGCTTCGTTCGTTCGTTCATTCGTTCGTTCGTTTGAGTCAGTGGCCAACTCTGGTGACAGAGTTTCTAGGCCGCCCGACTTGCCTAACAACTTTGATAAGCCGGGACCGACTGCTTAACGTGCCCTCCGAAGCACGGGAGCGCTCAGTTGAAATTGACACTGGCGGTCACCCATCCAAATGATTACCCCGCGGAACAGTCAACTTCGTTGATCTGTTAAGAACAACTTAGCCAGCTACGTCACGAGCGCTCCAGAAAGAAATAGCTGGCAGAAGGGGTTCATTATTTATATTATCAAATGTAAGTAATAGGTACTAATTTTTTTTTTTAAATAAAATAAAGTACTTTTTACTAGCTGTTGTCCGCGACTTCGTTCGCGTGGAACTTGGGAACCGTACTTACTTTTATCCAGGATAATAAGTTACACATGTCCTATTCTTGGTCATTATCTATATATGTTTTAGATTTCAGAAATCTGTTCTGTGGTTGTCGAGTTATTGAGTAACAAACATACAAACTTTCGCATCTATAATATTAGTGTGATGTGATATGATTTTTATTTGTGTTTGATAGATATAAGGAACCATTTTAAGAATAACATACATGGGACACCTTGTATTAGTGATTGCGTCCCCTTGTCTGACGTGGCCACCCCAAGCGTCCCTTCGCCAAAAGCGGAGCATTGCATCTCGATTCTCGACCGTTGCTTTGCATAATCAATAGCACCACTGGCCATAATCGAACCATTGCCATTGCATCGCTAGGGTGAAGTAAATAAAGGTTATACATATTTTATGATTGCCTGCTCGATTCAAAAAATAACCAACCGAAATGGCTTAGTGGTACTCTTTAGCAAGAGTCAGTCTTGGCGGGTAGTGGGAGATATTCTGCCTCCAAGCAGTAGCATTACGTACCACAGAGGCATTACTTACTGTGTTACACACACAAAAAAAGGTAAAATTTTATCGTCTTCTTCTTCGTTAGTCTCGCTAAAACTCGAGAACAGCTGGACCGATTTGACTAGTTTTGATCTAAATATGTTTGCGGGAGTCCAGGGAAAATTTAGAACATTTAAAATAACGCGAGTGCAACCGCGCGGGTCAGAAAGTAAATTAATAAAAATGAAGGTCAGTGGTCAAAAATGGTTGATCATAATTGCTGGATTTACCAACGTCTGCGCTACGAGTAGTTTAAAAAATTACCTAAGTATGTCGTGATCGTATCCATTTGAAACGAATACTTTCGAGAAATCCTGATTTTTAATGATGGGTCCCAGGTTAACTGACTTTAGCTAAATTATTTATGAGATTTGAACTTTAACACCCCTGAGTCCACTTTAATTTGAAAACAATGCGTCTTTTTTTGGGCAAAAAATTGAAATGAATGAATTTAAAAAAGGTATGTATAAACTTATTCTATTTCGATCAGGAATACATCAACCGGTTTGGGTTCTCCTAAAATACGGAAATCATCGGGCGGAATATTTAGTTTTGTCATCGATTACGCAAACTGTTTCAAGGGTGCGCTGCGCCACACTATTGTGAAAAAATATGAGAGCGTATATAAAAACTGATGCAGCTGCCCGACGGCACACATGCGAATCGTAGCTCGCGAGTACAGGAGAGAAAGGACGGATGTGAGCTGGCCCCGGGAGGTATCGCGACTTTGTGATGCTGGGCCCGCCGTGCCTCATATACGGCGACCCTTGCGAACATGGTTGGAAGGGTTCCGCGTTCAATCCGCTCGCAGGGAAGGGTTCGCACGGACGCCCGCCGACGCGCAAGCGCACGCGAACTTCAAAAAACTCGAACAATGCACACATCGCTGTTTTTGTTGTTAATACAGTAGATTGTTCGTAAATTTCCTTTCTTTGCAAAAAATGTAATATCATCAACTCGTTCACGCCCGGCGTTTCAAAGGGAACTTTTTGAAGAGGGAACCAAAATTGTTAAAAACTGGTAAAAAGTGGGTCAGAAAGGGGTGCTTTGAAACTAGTAATCACTACCTCGCGTTTTCGATCGATTGCCGTTATTATACAAAAAAATCCTTTTTTTGGGTATCGACAATGTGAATTAGGATCTTTTATATTTTGGATAAAATAATAAAAGAAAAAATTTGCTCATAGCAAATAATTAAAGGGTCTGGGATTGCAGGCAGCGTTGTGTCCGTATCGTAACGTATTCCCTAAAACCCCAAGATCACCTAACATAAACGAGGTTACACTATGCGTGGCAGCTTTTTGGATATTAAAGGTCTTAAGAAAACATTAACTTCAATAAACTACTAATTATTTTGTGTAGGTGTTTAGTAGAACGTTAGTTTTTATTGTTTTTACATTTATCTGTAAATGAGTCTTCAGCTACTTTTATTTATGTTAGTTTTGTTAGTCCACTTTTTGTCACAAGGTATGTATTCTTATTAAATTTACAAATACAAAAAACATTTGATTGAATTTTCGACAAATCTGAAAAAAAAATGAAATCTCAATCATTTATAAATTAGTTTCGCGGACAGCTAGGCTGTTCATCCCTTTATCAGTTTACAATCGGCCGCAATAAAAGGGTAGTGTCGATTGTAGTTTTTTATACTTTTATACTTATTGTGTCATTCCACGATTTATGTCCCAATTTTTTGAAAGGACTGCAGACACATCGAATTATGATAATGGCCCTTGAAACCGCTGGTTAGGCTTTTTTATTGTAGGTAGGTCCTACAAGTATTGGCTTTAAGATCGTCCAATCCATTAATTCCTATTAATTATGCCATTTTCATAATAATTCCTGTTTTCAATAAGCAAGTTTTTTTATACTCAAGTACTTTCTATTGATCGAAAGATTTTTGCTCGGTCCAATCAAAAGAGTAATGTTGATATCACTAACATTAGTTAAGAATAGGCTTGTTAAGGTGAACCCTTTTACCTGCGCCTGCGCTGTACAATTACACGATGTTTACACGGATATTATGCCTTTACAACTCTTCCCCAACCCTTCTATTGTGGGTTTTTGTGCACTTGTACGCCGGACATGTCGGTAATTGACTAGCGAGTGATATGCACCAGCCGTCAGCTTTGCCACGACGTGAAGGTTATAGACACGTTTCACTGTATAGTATTACAATTAGTGTAATTAGACGAGCGATGTGGCACGGCGGGCGAAGGTCCGTCTGCGATGCAGGAGGTTGCGGGTACGATTCCCGCCTTGAGACAAATGGTTGTACTATTTGCAAATATTTGCTCCAAGTGTTATTTTCTTGTACTATAATAAAAAATATCTATCTAAGTATTGGTATATTAGTCATCTAGTACCCATTACACAAGCTCTGCTTATCTTGGGACTAGTTGTTGCTGTGTGGATTGTCCAGCATATATTTACTATTTATTTATATTTATTAAAGTTACTGTATATTAATACGTAATTGTTGTGGTGTTAGACTCGTTATATTTTGAGGCCTATGCTAGTTTTAAATTTTTATGTGTTTACTCGTAAAATGTGTGTGCGTAATGCCACTGTGACTGGTGAAAAAAAACATTGCAAGGAAACCAATGTCCAAGAACTAAAAATTCGAAAATCATGTGCCATTCATCAATCCGCATTGGGTCCGCGAGGTGGATTAAAATATTTATAACCTGATCACTCTCGCTTAAGAGTAGACTAATGTGAAGTGTCCCAACAATGGCAAATGTAGAAATGTCATGATTATGATGATGATGCAAGATTTTCCTTGTTTTTTTGGCTTACATAGCTAAGTCGCCCAAGCTGCCACTGAAATCGTTGGACGCTTCGCTCGCTTGAACAATAAACGAGACATAATGAACTTTCGCCTAAACTCACATCTTTATTCAACCCATTTTTTTTTCATTCACTGCGACACTGTTATTTAAGTAAGAATGTTACGAAACTTATATTAAAATCATTGACATGGTGATGTTTTTTGTTATGGTAAAAAAATACCTGATACCAGAGACAGTTGAGCTCCAAAACAATTTTCGGTGGACACGGTTGGTTTTTTAGAGCAACACCTGTTGAATGGATTATTGAATTAGATAAACAACATATTGCGCTATTGTTTTTTTACAGAACCGTCTTTTGTAAATTTACTAAAAACTATAGGTACTCTAAAAACTTTTAATATTTTACAATCGAAACATGTAAAAAATAATATTCAATCCACACAGCATCACCTAGCACCAAGCAGAGCTTGTATTATGGGTAGGTAGGTACTATAGATGACTGATTACAAAACAATACATATATTAGATAGATATTTCTTCTTATACATAGAAAATACCCAGAACACCCGGAACAAATATTTGCAGATCGTACAAACATTTATTACAAGGCGGGAATCGAACCCCCTGCGTCGCATGCGGACCTTCGCCCGCCGCGCCACATCGATCGTATATTATATCGATCGGTCGTATAGTTGTAGATTTGTAGAGTAAGTTTAGGTATCTTTTACTAATAACACTGAAAATGCTTCCAATGTAGATTAAACTGGAATCACTTTTAAATACTGTTTCAAACGTATCTTTTTAAAGGCAGATGCATACACACATGCCGTGAAAAGGTTATCGATTACCGTCGATCCAATTAATCGATACGAAAACAATCGATCGTTTTGAGCCTTAGCGGTGCACAAATAGCTCTATCAGTATGCCGTCGAATTAGGGTTATTCGGTGTTTTTTCTGAAGAAACACGTCTACCCCTTTTTTTAATCGGATTTCGTAGGCGCGTGTTCTTTTTTATGCATCTCAATAAAAAGTTAAGTCCACCTTATTGCAGCCGTTAGGGTCAGCGTTTTTTATAAGTTTCCGTCGAGCGCGGTAGGTGAATGTTTTAATTAGTTAGTTCTTTCGTAGCTCATGCGCTATAATTGTGTGGAGGTTCGTTTATAACTTTGTTTGCATAATTTAACAGGTCAGTGCGTAAGAACAACTCTGGAATGGCGGTGTCTGGCCGACTGAGATGTGTACTCGTTGCGGGTTTGATTCCTGCAACGGGCAGAGCAAGAAGTCTAATGCTTGCACGATCTGTAAACATGTTGTTCGGTGTTGTGAGCATTGTATTACTGCGGTACCTACTTTCTTTTTTGATATCCACATCATAGAAAATTTCCGATATAAATCAGGACTTATCTTTAAGTTGAATGTTGATAAAACATACCTGGTTCTAGGTATGTTTTATCAACATTCAAAGTTATTATATAAAACTGAAAACAATTTGAAAAACATTGAAAACTAGAAATACGTTCTATTTTGAAGGAACTGGCAGATGGCCCGCCTGAGGCCTTTCGGAATTGCAATGGAAATATGACCACTGGTTTGTTTCAAAATTTATAAGTATGGTGGTATTTCGCGAGCTCATCACAAAAAACTCTATAAGTAATGGAGCTTTTTGTCATCTCTTGTAACACTTGAAATCTCATAGTTATGGAGGTATTTTGTAAAACAACTATGTAGGCTGCTGCTTGTTACGACTATTTTTGTAACATGTACCTAGGTTACTATTTACCGGATTATGAAAAGCGTGTGACAGTGATGGAATTTTTCTTTTGAAAATGGATCGTATGAAGAAAACGTTGAGGAATGTCATTAATATTCAAAACGTAACGAGGGATTATAAAATAATAGCAGTAATTTGGGACGGCACGCGTCCAAAACCCCGCGCCTCGGCCTTCCCGGCGGCGGCGCGGCGTCCTCTGGCATTCCTCACTAAGATATGCATGGAAATATCTGCTTTATTACATATTTTCAAGACTTACTCGGATTGCTAATCTTTTCAAGCGATTTTGTTTGAAATTCAGCTCATTTACTCCAGAAACTAAATTATTATAAAAAAGTTCATATTAAATAAATAGGAATATTTACAGAGGTAGAAACCTACTTACGAGTACTAGTAATATTATTCCTACTTTATACGTAATATTCAAGGTATGTAATAGATAGTTCTTGTATATAGTTGTCGTTGGGACGGGCCTATGGCACAGTTTCTATGGCTCATGGTAAGCGGTTACCGTGGCCATACATAATGAACGATTGCCATACCAGAAGTAGGTAGCTATCACTCTTGCGTTGCTACTCTACTCTAGACGTCGTCGATCAAAAAACTTATGTTCCTGTAATGACTCCACAAACATACTTCTCGAACTGGAACACAGCAACGCGAGCATTACCTACTCCATGAGAAATGGGTATGGTTGTAGTAGGTAAGTAGGTACTAAAAAGAGATCTATCACAAAAAGCTACTACTTTTAAACCAACAACAGAATTCGTCGTAAGCAAAAGGATACCAACTACCTAGCGCTACCTAAGTGGTTTGTAATTACAGCTGCTTGTAATATACCATTCTTTTCCCGTTATTACCTGGCCAAAGGAGTCGATTTAAATTAATTTTGGGCCCTTACTCCAATTGTTACTTTTTACCTAATTATAAGGTTGCTTGCTAGTTTGTTTCTTTTTTTTTGCCTCTCGTTTATTACAGAAAAGCCACTTAGTATTTCATTTCACTACACCTAATATAAGAACTTGAGTTGAGTAAGTGATTCGTGTGATGGTTGGTTTAACTTGGATGATCATCCAAAACATATTAAAGGACCCTTTTTCTTGACTGAGTTGGTACTTATAGGTATAACCCGTATGAAACGTAGGTAATGAAAAACCGATACAAATGTATCTACGTACTGTGTACGTTACTATATTGGCAAAGACAGTAGACTGGTAAAACGTATCTAAGTAGCAGCCAAACTATGATACATTATTATCGGGTCAAGTGTCTGGTTTAAAAGTAGCAGAGTTCTTTGTGATGAACACGTCCGGGGAAGTACTACCACCAAACCTATTTCTGCCGCAAAGCAGTAATGCTCGCATTGCTGTGTTTTGTTTCGTTGTGAAGGTATGCTTTACGGTGTAATTTCTGGCATATGAGGCTTTCGATCTATGCCTCAAGGTGGCAACCCGCGAGTGATACCTCTGGTATTGCAAGCGTGCATAGGCTGCGGTAACCGCTTACCATCTTGTGGGCCGTACGCTTGGTTTGGTTGCCAACTTCAGTTGTATAAAAAAAAAGTGTGTTTCTTAACAGCGTTTGGTAGAGTTCCATTATTTTATTATTTTTAACTGAACAAGAAAGCCAAAGGAGGGTTAGTATTAAGGTTTTTATTCCATAGCTACAATAGTAAAGATAAGAATAAAGGTGTTAAATGTTCGACAGTAATCTAACTTTATTTTTTAAATCCTAAATATTTCAATGTGTCTTCGTTGTTTTTAAATGATTAAATTTGCATAAAAGAGACAATAGAATTTGTGAAACAGTTATGCAAACCGTGAAAATTGCAGAGTTACTTCTTTGAACTCAAACATTGTAATTTTTTATTATACTACAGAAGACATATTTTTACTGCAGTGTTTCCTTAAAATGACACGCACTGACCAATTTGCAAATTAGTAATCCCATTTTTTGTCACAACCTTTTGCTTTAGAAGTTTAGAATAATGAAAATATTTGTGCATAATGAAAAAACAGTTGCTTTTGTTTTTGGTGCTTGCTACACAAACATCCACCAAACATCCAAACATCCAAACTTTCGCATTTATAATATTATATTATTACAGTGTGATTAGGGTGATTAGTGTGATAAGTGATTTAATTAGTGTGATTAGTGTGATAACCCATAATCTTTGCAAAAGTAAATGTTATCTTGAACTTATAAATAACTCAAATATTACTACTTGATACATCATACTTTAGGCTTTTATTATTAGAACTGTCTATTTTGTGTTATGTTTTAGCCATTCCCTGGGCAAAGTTAGAACAAAAATGTAACAAAAAGTATTGTTATCAAAAATGCTAATATATTTCTATATATCTATTGCGAGTTGTGCAAAAAGTGAATAAATTTTTAAAGCCCTTAAAATTGTATTGTTTAAAAACAATGAGGTTTTAATTGTAGCGCTAACGCAAAACTACTTTTCTCTTACAGACATAGTTCCGGGTATCGAATAATATCTAGTGTTGTGGCGATTTTGCACACAATATTTTTTGTCAGAGCTATTTTTTCCGAAACAAATTTGTTGTATAAAAAATCTTTCCTATAGTGGTGGGATGTTTTGTTTGTGGACATAAATTTTTTTTTTGTAGCTCCCTAGTCAAGAATTAGTAGATACTAAATATATGAAGTCGTTACCTAAGTTACTGATTGGCTGACTGACAGACAATCAACCCACAGTCTAACTAAACGGTGAAGTCCAAGTAAAGACTTTTAGGGTACCTAAGTATCTCGTATCTCTCTTTTCGAGGTCTAAAGTTTCTCTAAATAGAAATCAAGCTTATAAAAAAAATAACAATACCTACAGGATCATAGTAGAGGGTAGTATCCTACTGTCATACGGATGGACGTCGCAGCTTTTTAACTTTTGCAACAAGTGCTTACAGAATTATGGTTTATTAGTAAGTTTATTTAGCCATACTTAAAAACAAAATTCCCATAATATCTTTTATCCACATATCACGAGAACAGAGCAAGCCGTAGTAGGCATTCTGTCGGTAGCGGGATAGGCTGATCAATCATGGAGCCTACCCCTTCTATCCCGCCCCGTGTCGGTTGGCGCGCGAAAACAAATGGTTGCTAGGCAACGCCGGGGCGGGGGTCTCACCCGCCGCCGCATCACTGACTCCCACACATGACACACCACACACGAGTTTTGAGGTGTTCGACGATGCACAAAGCGACGAGCGACATTTCTTTGAGATGTTTTTCCTTGAGTGTAAGTACAGTACTTATTGTGAAGAATTTGTAAGTTTAGAGCAAAACAATGGTAACTTACCTAAATTAGTTCTAAGTACCTGTCTGTTACGCAACTAGCACCTACAGGACAAGTTAAGCGTATTTTTTTGTTAGGTACTAAACATGATTATTATTCGGTTTCTAAGTTGTGATTTATTTATAAAGTTTTTTACAATTAATTGATTTATTATAATACAAAAGCTAAAGGTAACTAATAGTTCTCTACGGTGCCGGGCAGAACGTAGTGGTAATATGTTTATTTCTTATGTCTTCCATAAGATAAGATTTAAAATATCCAATAGAGCGTAGGCATAAAATAAACCAAACAAAATAAAATACCTACTCACAAAAAATAAAATGTTGGCTTCCTATTTTTTCCCAAAATAAGTTGTATGTGTGTGTAATTGAGAAGAGGAGAGAGGTCCCGGCAAAGCGCGGTGATCCATCATCCCGCTGACCGCTGCCTCCACCGCCACCCCGCTCTTACTTTTCACTTTCTCTACATATTTTAAGGAGAATAAAACTTTCCCTTCGCCCCTACTCGCCTTTATTTTCTCCACGAAATGTAATAGAGTCGCGACCACAGTTCGTTTCCGCCGAGAGATTCGGTTTGGGACACTTTACGAATCTTAGTTGTCTCGTTATCGTCACCGATGACGGCTCGGATAGATAATGTAAAATACTTCTTAATCTGGAAAATGGTGATTCTATTGGGAGTCAACTTTTGCGTTTTGATGGACTTTTACTTAAGTTTGTCGATTTATTTACCCTACTTTGAGGATTGTCAATTGTCCCTGGAACTCTCGTTCTTTTGTTTATTGCTTTCGTGAAAACGTTTTCCACTCGCACAATGTTTAAGTGTCTTAATGGACCTTCTTACCTACTACCTTCTTACTGCCATAAAATATGTCTTTGCATGAAATAGTAGCCTTCGAAATTTATCTTAATCTTGTCTCATGTGAACGTTGCATTGTGATGATTTGGCAAGAATTGTAACAAAAGTATTTTTGTGTATCGACTGCGGCATTGGTATCGCAGTGTCTATAATAAATGAACGGGCGCGGGGATGCTGACCAATGGCAGTCCCTCCCTCAATCAATATGATGGACTCGGCCGCGAGGGGACGATCGCTCACTGATTTTTTCCCTCGCTGACAGCGCTCGGGAGGACCCGTTTTTGCGCCCTCCATGCATCCACACGTGAAGGGAGCTCGCAATTAATAAGTGTGCTCTATGGCCGCCGATGACGGTGCTCTGTTCGAGCGATGTGACTGGACTAACAAAATACGACTAATTTGTTTAGTCTGATTTTGATCTACCTAGACAATATTTATCTAAATAACATGAGAACTTTGAAGTTGTTTGAGGCACTTCATGTCAATTAATTTATCGAGAAATATTATAATTATTTTCGAAAAAAATACAAGTCATTTCTTTGTTTTATTTATCAGAATTACCAGCTGCTTATCTATTCATAAGTAAAGCAATATTTAAGTAATCAACCTAAATTTCTGTTCGTAAAAAGTAATTAAAAAGCAATTAGAGCAGATTGCTTAAAATTATTCATACTTCTCACTCAAAGTGATCCTTGGAAAAGTCCTTCGAAAACATCTTCGTCGTGTCGCTTCAAACATCCAAATCTTAATCTAAGTTTAAAATTTCTTCGAGAATCGGCAAATTTTGCACTAAGTCATTAAAGTATAAAAGTTCGGTCATTTCGTTGGCGTTGCTTAAAAGCCTTTTTAGGCGGAGGAAAGTAATCTTTCATTAGGAGAGGGAGGAGCTAAAACGGAAGTTCTCTTTGAAAGGAAAATTACACGTCGGTTGTGTTCGTGTACCATTCAGTGGAGATGGATTTTAATTACGTCAAACAAAGTTGAGAGAAGGGAAGTTTGGTGCCACCCGGACCGCCATCCCATTGCCATTAATATCGACTCGTACCAATCGTTCGGCAGTTGGTACAAACTTGGCACACTCGTGCTCGTTACAACTCGCTAATGATTCTGCAATCCTGCTGCGGGAGTGTCATAGTGTGTTCACATTCCATCTAAATGTGCCCCGATTATAGATATATGTGGGCTTGCTCGATTTCATAAAAATTCAAATTGTATTAAAAAAATCTAAAATTATACTTATATTTATTTTTCGAGAATATTTTTTTGTTTCTATTTCATATTTCGATTCTTTATCTGATAACAAACAAATACTGGAAAGCAACAATTGGTCTTAGGTTGTTAGAACACTTAAAAACCATAATTTTCTGAAGGGGCAGACGGATAAAGCTATCAAATATAAACAAATCATTTTGTAAGAACTGAATTTAAAAATATCGAAAAAGTTGTGTATTTTTCAAGGAGTTATATGATTTTTTAGATTTTTTGTGCATATTCCGATTCTCTACAAACAAATAATGGCGGTACCTACAGTACTTATTATTAGCGTAAAACAACTTAATATTGTTAGTTTGTTTGTACCAATAATGCTCTATGCCCTACAATAGGTCTCAGCTGAGTGCTAACACGAAAAACACGTTTGACAATCGTAAATGTAAACGTATCGTCCGTCCCAATTTAAGTGGCAATAGGCAGGACATAATAGCGAGCAGAACCGATAACCGCTGAGGAATAAGGGTTCTTCAATGGCGATCACAAACTAAAAAAAATTACGGTCCCCCACTCGATGGACCGATGACATTAAAGTGGTCGCAGGAAGTCTGTTGGTGGTGAAGAACCAAAATCGGTCGTCATGGCACTCTTTGGGGAGGTTTATGTCTAGCAGTGGGCTGATATGATGGTCAAAATCAAAATCAAAATCAAAATCAAAAATTATTTATTCAGTAGAATCACAAGGATCACTTTGAAACGTCTTACAAGCTAGGAAAATTTACACCAGTTCCAACGCGCCCATGCCGTAAAAGAACTGGCAACAACACCGGCTGGGTTCCTATCGCTTTTTTGGCATGACCCTTGCTATTGTTATGATGACATACCTATTCTTATGGCTAACTAAAGCTAACGACATCTTATGAGATAACCAGTACACCCTAGAGAGATAAGCTGTATCATTTTCAAATACACGATCATATTTTTTTTTATTATTCATTTATAATTGTTAATTATTATTTTTTTTATTTTCTATCTTAACTGCCAAATAAGCGTTGGCAGACAAATATATTCGTTTATAGGACATCAATATCAAGTGATAACTTGACATTAATTTGGTTCCGGCATCTGATGACGTAGATGGGGGTACAAATGGCCACCTTTTCGCGTGTCTGCCGAGTACTTCCGTACCAGTTTGGTGTCGATATCTTATCACGTAGGTGAACCTGCAGTCAACGCTCGTACTATTACTACCCTTGCTTGTAAAATCGCTATCGATGTTGAACAAATTATTATATTCCAATGATAAGTACCTGTTCGAATAGGCAGAACGTGCCAATAAATCGGGCACACCCGCACCATAGCGCGGACCGTCATGGAAATGTATAGCGCGACTACCGCGTTAATCAGAGTTCAGTTGCCATTCGTTTGATTAGGGTTAGTGGGCGCGGGTCTATCAATCCACCACATTACCATGTCCACTTCGGGTAGCTAGGGTTATCTATCTTTAAATAGCTTATGTGGCAAGGCATTAGCGCGCAGAAATCGTAAGATACGATGTTCGCGCGTAGCAAGATGCGTCTAATCATTGCGTCGAGATTGCGACACTCAGCGAACATTTACGATAATTGGACACACTAAGTTATATTCAACAGGTTTTCTGGGTTCACTTTTCTTGATTATTCCTAGGTCTATTCAACTCCAAGTTTCAAATACTGTCACCTAAATTGACAATGTGTGCCCCCATTGTACATTATTGTTCCTACATATTTTATTTGAATTGTTGTACATCTGCTTGTAAATTAAAAACTTTGCGGTAGCAAAATCTAAACTTTTTGTTTACATTTTAATATTACATTTATTATTATAGGCGTCGGTCATGCATGGCGCTACAGTGTGTTTTATTTTCCCGGCTTTAATGGTAGGCAAACGAAAGTGGTTGTGGCAGCCCTTAGAGCTTGTAAAGCGTTGTTTCGACCGATTCGTGTTTAGCACTTTTAGGTCAATTAGGCAGAGTCGCACCCGCGAGCCGCCATTGTGGTTAACTAATCAGTGGGCACGCCAAACTTTATGCCGTGTTAATTTGACTAATGCGCCTCGGATTACACCGGTGATAAACTAGCTGCCGTGTCCGACACCGGCCGAAACCAGCGGACGCATCCATCATTCATTTACGCTTAATTTGTTTATGTTTACGAATGATATATTGCCACTTTCGTAAAATTTTCCCTTTCAAATTACTGCAGTGAAATGGAAAAACAAATTAGAAAACATGGCTCGTTAGAGGATTAGATAAGGGCGAGCATAAACACTCATTTAGTAGGTTGGTACTTATCGTTCCGCTACTTTTAATTAAATCATAATTTAAGTCTTCAACATTCAATTGTAACTTAGGTAACGTTAAACACTCTGATAGTATTCGCTGGTCAAAACGAAAAGCTAGGTAACATTAAAAAGTGTGTCGATGAGAAACTAGTTAGTCGCCCAATGATTTTCTATAAACGAGTTGCAGGTAAGCTTTTAACTATCTTTAAAATATTATTTTTATTCATTCTTAATAAGGTAAAGTACAGTGGAGCTCCTGAAGACATAAAAGCTGCATTTAAACAAGCTGTGCTAGCTACTTTCAATGTCGTGTCCAGTCACAATTAGCCTCAATTAGGAATAAAACAATCGCCCACATCGTGTCGCGGCGGTGTGAATACGCCCCTATCACTGTACAATACATTCGCTCTTTTTGAACACCACTTTATGACATTTTAAAAGGCTCCTCATTACTGCCTCGATTACGTTCATAAAAAGAAATTTTCGTACGAAAAGTATCGCGTCCGCTCATAGGGGACAATTTTTGTATCCCATCGATGTATTATTGTTGTTTTGGGAGCACCGTGACGTGTCACCGAAACATTATTTATTCAATGTAGTTGACGTTACCGGGCCTTTAGTAATAATTTGACTCAATCACTCTAATTTACTTTGAAACAGATTAAAGTTAGTTAAGGCGCTTTATGTTTTATTAAATTGTCTGTTGGTATTATGTACCTAGTTGTACAATAACTTGCGTTTAATGAGTAGGTAATAGACTTCCAAAAGTTTAGCTCAAAAGTTGTTCTTTTCACATAAAAATTGTTACAAGTAGTACCTATTACGTAATAAATTGTCCGGATATTTACTTTAATTCTATATTCGATTTAACATACACCTTGCAAATTGCAGTCATATTTATCTTCATCCTAATAAGTGATAATTTGTAAATATATATCTACAATTTGTTGATACACTTCAGCTCGCAAGTGCTTATTATACGTACCTACAAGGAGTGACGAATAAAAATATCTAACAATATTTTTTAAAGTAAGTATTAAACGTACTTTATAATTATGTTACTATGCTTTAGTAGGTATATAAGTAAAAGGAACGATAATTACAAATTATACTTAGGTACACAACGGAAACGGAACATTTTTACAGGAAACCGTAAAAATGTTTTGGCCTTCTTTAGTTTTTAAATTTTTAAGCATGATTGTTATTATTATTATTTACATTTAATATCTTATCTTCATATATATAAAAATGAATTGCTGTGCGTTAGTCTGGCTAAAATTCGAGAACGGCCGAACCAATTTGGCTAATTTTGGTCTTGAAATCTTTGTAGGATTCCAGGGTAGGTTTAAACGGTAAGAAAATATGCAAAATTGTAAGTAAAATACCGCGTGGGTCAGCTAGTTTTGAATAAACCTTAGTTTAATTTATTTCAAATATGATGTAAAGATTATTGAATAAATGAAATGACTACAGGAAAAATAACCTTCTGTGTGAAATTAGGTTAGAAATTAGCACGTGATTGTACAATTCTAACATAAGCAGTTGTCTTCAATTGATAGAGAGGGTGACCGCAGTTAATTCATTTGTGGCTGTAGAGCATGCGGGAAGTTTGTCTGACCACAGCGTAAATGTAGCATGACCACAGAATACGAATAGTAATCGACTTACAGTGCGCATTTACAAAATGACATGTCCATGGAATTACTGTGGGTGTGGTAGCTCTAAATTATTATCCTCTGGTCGTGAAGAAGGATATTGCGTGCAGGGTGATCTATAGGAATCCGTTTTTACACATGACAACGACTACGATGTATTTTAAATTTTACTAAGTATCTCTTCATTTTGAATGTTCTCACCACTTCAATATTTGAAAAACCGCTGAGGGCATGAGCGAACGGGTTTGAAAATAATATTCTTTATGATTAAAAAGACAAGATTAAATCTGAATAAATTAAGCAGGCTCCGCCTCACGCGGCATTGGCTGCACCCTTCCACCGAAAGGGTTATTATTAGATCCCTACCGAGAAGCGCGCGCGCTGGCCGCGCCTCGTCTTTTAGCTTTTTTATTATTTTTTACTTGAGTATCGAGCGATGCGATTGGACGACAAGGGTATAAATAAATCCGTGGCTTCCTTTACATAGGGCGGTGCCGCGAGAGTGAAAGGGTTAGGGTTAATTGTTATTTCGGAAGGGGAAATGGGACGATGGGGTTAAGTGTTAATAAATCATAAATGCTGACAAACATGTTATATACAGTTATATATATATTTAAATCATTATGAATGGTTGAAACTGTTTTTAACACTTAACTTATAATGCGATATCTACACTAGTAGTTGGCCTGAGTTGGCCTGAGTTGGCCTGGAGCCTTATTCGCTATGACCAAACGCGGGCTGGTTACGATGTCTGCGTGGAATCGTTGTTGACGAGCCACGTTTTAGGGCTCGTCTGACTGTTTTTTAAAGTCAACCTTTCAATAGCGAAACTATCGCTATTGAAACAACACAGATACGGATAACAATTTTACAATTTCACACCATGGCACGTATAGAACACGTTACTAAGTTACACGTTATCGGTAAGGAATCTTCTAGGTCATAGCAAATAAGCTCCCAGATCAAGTTAGCCTACAGTTTGATTTGGGCAATCGGGCATTTTGACAGACGCAAATACATTTGGCAAACACAAGACCCGTAAGGAATTGATTAACGGTTGAAAAACTAGAGGGTTATCCCTAATCTGGTGACATTTAAATATAACTTTTGTTGCTTTAGGGCGTACGCCAGTCATAAAGTTGTCGATAGCGGTCTAACGTGACTTTCGCAACTACACAGGGATTACGGACTTGACACCTTGTACGTCTAATTTACGGTACAAAGCTTGTCAGCACCGTCATAATGACATTTCATGCTTAACTCTATCCAAATGGATATCCAATGGTTGTGCCGCTAACGCAATTTATCCTGAGAGAAAAATATTAATCTCTTTTGTAATAAAACATGTTCGGTGTTCTGCCAATGACTGACGCAGTATGACGGTATTTCAACTGATCAAAAGTCTAATCTTCTTTAATTTTCTTTTATATAAAAATGAATTGCTGTGCGTTAAACACGCTAGAACTCGAGAATTGCTGGACCGATTTGACTAATTTTAGTCTTTAAATATTTGTAGAGGTCCAGGAAAGGTTTAAACGGTAAGAAAATGTGGAAAAATAACGCGAGAGAAGCGAGTGAAACCGCGCAGGTCAGCTCGTCATTAATAATTATCTAAAATGCAATAAGCGTACAGTAGGACAGACAAACATTAAAAAAATGCAGTAGCTAGCTTTACCTATTGTAAAGCTTCAATTGTTGCAGTTTGCATTGTTACAGTTTAAAGTACGCAAACAACCAAATAAGTACTACATACATTTTACTGTAGTAGCACTTTCATTCATTTGCAAGAATCAGGTAGGAATCTGGTAACCAGTAAGCTGGCAAAGTTTGCCTTGACGCACACGAGCAACAAAATATAAATAACAATACGTAGGTGATACATAAATTTTGCTAAGAAAATTCATAGAAAAAAATAGGTAAAAAGATCAGGCAGGTTGACTATCGATCTAACAAAGCCGAAACAAATTATCTTGCCAAATCTTTGAATATGATCTCGGAGATATATGGTATGTCGCAAGACCCAAACAACCCTAATATTTTAACGTTCTCTCGCAGCTATAAGGCTGACATATTTCGCGGCGGCTCCATAAATTATCTATTAGCCGAACATCACTTGACGTGTCCACAATAGGTAAGTTAACTTTTGTGCAACCGGATCGATTGGAGGAGAACACAATATGGGAACACAACAGAGTTTATGCAAGATACAGAACCCTTCCCCACCTGCATTCCCACGATATCGGCGTAGAAAGTTTCACCACGCATCGCATATGAAAAAAAATTGCGCAAATACCATTTTACACGAAACATTTAAATGTTACGTTACAAAAAGGGTCCGATCCCAATGGACGGGTATTTGAATAAAAACATATGCATGCGTGGGAAAGCAGCTCTTGTGAGCTACCTCGTCCGAAAACTACTTTATTGGCCATTTCGCATTCTCTTTGCTTTTCATCGATAGAAAATAAATAATGTGAACTACTTTCCTACCTAGTATTTATAACGTGGATTTAGTTACGATTTTTCTATTGATATACATTTACGGATACCTCTGAGTTTTGTTTCTCGTATAATGGCTCTAAATATTTTGATGATAGATATATACTTACAGAAGTTTTGCATAGGGAGAGTGAATAGTTTTTTATTAGGGATTATAAGTTATAAGGGTGTTATCAGGGAGGCACCACCACAAGGAACCCATGTAAACTATCCCGAGCACAAGTCAGTCGACCAAACTATTCTATTTATTTGCTATAGTCAATATTATCATCATTCTTATACATCACGCATCTTCAAAGATGGTTCGTGTGATTATTGCGAGGGTTAAGCTTGCACAAATCAAAAGCTGATTCTTTGAAGTAGATGCTGATATAATCAGATGATGAACGAATGTCTATTCAGAACGGTCTCTTCAAACTTTTATAGATTTTCTATGTTTTTACTTACACAGTCATAAAATATGAACGTGGATAGCGATCTGATTTTGTAGCTACCATAGCACATAGTTACGAACGTGTAGGTATATCGTCAACTTCTCTATCGTCAATTTTTATTAATATGGGAGAGCGAACGAGCATCCTGCAGGATAATTAAAACATAGTTATTTAAATACGAATAAAATACTCGTATACTTTGATAGAGAATTTATTTTTTTGTAAAGAAGAAAGATTTCATAGGTAGATTGGCTTTACAAAATGCAAATAATGCAATATCGGGTGATCTATCGAATGAAAGAACGAAATTCTCACGTGTTTCTACTTAAAATTCGCTACAGAACCCTACATGTGATCCTTATTGGCACAAAAACAGAGAAGGTCAGTAAACGTTCGAGTAAATATGGGCTAGTTCTCGAATTGCATCGACCCTTTCACTCTCGACTATACCTGCGCTTTTTACTACGTTCCTGGAATCGCCTCGGAGATGGTATCGAGGCAGTTTACTGAGATTTTCAAACTTTAGAAATCGTTTGATGCAAATCTTTCCTTTTATACAAGCATAATTTACTTGCTTACTATTTAAGCATTTCGAACCTAAAACAAAGGCTTTTTTTATAAATAAGCTAATCGTTATTAGGCTTAAGCTTATACCTGTGTTTTCTAAATCGCGGAATCGATTAAAGCTATTAAAAGAACGTGTAAGTCACACAGTATAACTACTTATAAATCACATATCAACCAACCTAATAATAATATACTCAGGTACCTATATAACATGAAATGGACACAGAGTTAGGTACATTAGCATAGACCGAAGTCCTAAGCTTGAGAACCGCTGACCATTGCAGCAATGGACTGTATTTTGCAAATTCTTCTATTCGAAAGGGTCTTCAAAATAAATCAAATGAATAGTGGGATAGTCACAAAAAATTGTCTTAATTACTCTTATTTGGATCTTCCGTGAATAAAATCGATCAGTTTTTAATGTTTTTGTGTAAGTTTTTTTTTTTTAGATAAAAAGAAGCCTATGTCCTAGTCCCGGTCATTATCTATCTATGTTTTAAATTTTAGCCAAAATGCTTAAGTGGTTATCCGAGATAAAGAGGAACAAACATCCATCCAAACATCCAAACTTTCGCATTTATAATATTAGTGTGCTAAAGACCATGGAGTGTAGGTAGGTATAATAAAAATCGACTATCTACATTTTATTTTATTTTATTTTATTTATAACAGATGCTCACAAACTTACAGTTTACACCAAAGCGTTTGATGAGCCATTATTACAGTGTTTACAACAATGTTTCAAAGAAAGATACACATAAACTACCAAACTGATGTATGGTCATGTGGAACAGATCGACATATTGTGGCTGATTGGCAATTAGAGTGTTGAGCAGCATGAGCGCATGCGCGGTGGGCGCGTATAGTGCAGTGTTAGTGCGCGCTGCGGGCGGCGCCAACAAGCGCTGCATGCGCATACGTAGATAGCGATCCGGCACAAACAGAGAACATTTGGACAGAGCGGTAGGGTTATCAATTTTGCTATTCATGAGAAGAAAGTAATGTATCATAAGCGAACATTTTCGTCTTAATTCGAGAGTATTTACACCTACCATGCCTGCTACAAATAAAGATGGGTACAAATAAGGGTAGTACCCATATATTTTTTTATATAAATAACGTGCAAATTTTCTCTGCACTCGTTCTAGCAAAATCTTGTACTTCGCTTCATGGGGATCCCATACCATAGCGTTAAATTCAAGTTTACTTCGAACAAGTGCATAGTAAAGTGCTAAAACGGCGTGCCTGTCTTTGAATTGAGCTGATTGTCTCATGACGAAACCTAATGATTTGTAAGCTCGTTTGCACAATTCCGTTATGTGCATATTAAAAGTTAGTCCGGTGTCAATAATTATACCTAAGTCTCTTACTTGCGTGACGCGCTCTATCGGGGCACCTAAAATATTGTAGCTGTAAGCGAGGGGGTTGCGAGACCGTGCTAGTGTCATAGTTTTACATTTAGATGCATTGAACTCTAAGCAGTTTTGCAAACTCCACGCAACCACACTATCGATATCGCGCTGAAGCGCCTCGCACTCGACCAGGTTTCCTACACCCAAAAACAATTTTAAATCGTCAGCGAATAAGAGACATACAGCCGTCTTAACAACCGACGGCAAATCGTTGATCATGATCAAGAATTGAGTGGGTCCAAGTACACTTCCCTGACTCACACCTGATAGAGTACAGTATGGGTTAGAGCGGTAACCTTTAAGTTGTACGTATTGAATCCGGTTTAGAAAATAGTTGGCAAATAGTTTTAATAATTTTGGCGTGAACCCTATAGCTGAAAACTTGCGTAAAAGTACATCATTATGTACGAGGTCAAAGGCTTTTTTAAAATCGAAAATACATATATTATAATGTAAACAAGTACTATCTCTAATAGGTACCTACTATTAACTAGGCGCCTGAAAAACGTATTGTTTTTCGTATTGTAAAAAAGGTAATTCGTCTAATTAACTCTAATACCTATCTCTAACAAAGTTTTAATAGGCAGTCCGTTTTTGCAAATACACATTGGCTCCTTTTATTCAGGTAGAGATGAATATTCCTCAACCATCGATATCGATGACTTTATATTGCAATGTAAGTTTTGTGTAATAAGGTCTATATTTCTTTACGCGAGTGTTTCGACATATAACAAAAGTTTATATAAAAAAAATATATCGCAGTGTCGATCATTTATTACTTGCATTTGACGGGCAAACAAAACAGCCGGTAGAAAAAGTGCGGATAGCCAGAATAGGAAGAGTGGAAATGAAGTATTAATGCAACACTTGCACTTTCAATCCCGCCGTTTGTATCAAATTTCAGAACTGCTCTGGTTTCTTAACAATTGTGTCTTCACACACGTGTGGGTAAAGTTGTAGGTAAATATAATGTTGTTATTTATTATTATTTTGCGTGCTAGGTTCTCTTTATTTGCATTTTGATTTCAAGATTTCAAGTTTTCTAAGCGTCAGAAGCAGTAGCCTTACCTAATTATACCTGTGGCATCGATTTTCAAACTTATAATAAAGTAAAATATTTCTTAGAAAATTTCCTAATAAAATTACTTACCTAGTTGCAAAAATTCTAGCAAAAATGTTAATCTTCGTTTTAGGTGGTTATAGATTGTAGTCCTACCTAAGTATACTGATCCTTCTAACAATAACTAAATAATCTACAATTGTTACACTGCAATTAATTTATCCTACTAACTTTAGCTTAGTTTTATTGCTTTCAAGTTTTAATAAGTAAGTATCTAGAGAAATAATATCAAACCGCATAAAATTATTCTACTCTATAATTGCAGTAGAATTACTCTAAATGCAGGATATTATGTATGTTTGAAGAGGATAATCAGCGTATTGAGGAGCATGTTTACTTGTAGCCGACACGAGGAGGCTGTTTGTCGGCATGTGTACCGCGCACAATGCTGAACGGGTGATTTCACACTCTAGTAGCTTGGAGCAATGCATTGCCTAACCGCTTCGATGCACCGCAATACCACAGAAAATCGGAGCTAAAGAGTCACTGCAAGAATGTAAATTGTTACAAGGTGCATTGTATGTAGCAAAGACGAACGCTAAAGTTTCACTGCAACAGAGTATCTCAAAATATTTCCCAAAAATAATCAATGAAAAAGTGAATTAACATAACTACAGTGAAAAAAGATTGCAACAGATTTAAAGCTGTGTTAGTTATAACTGGTTCATACACCTATTTAAACTGAATTAATGTTTCATCTATATTCATATCTACTAATAATATAATCTATACTAATACTAATATACCTACTATACTAATAATCTATATCTATACTAATATAATAAAAATGAAAGATTTGCATTTTTGTTACGAACAAACTCAAAATTCCAATTTCAAAAATTCTTTCACCATTAGAATGCTACATTATCCCTGAGTAACATAAGCTATATTTATTACTAGCGACCTGCCCGCACGGGTGCTTAAGTTTTCATTGCACCCTTGTGAAGCTGGGGCAGATGGACTAGTGTTTTATAAAATTAATGCACCTACTTCGTAAATTAAAATAAATCTAAGTGCCAGAAAAGTCAACATTGGTTTCGCTTGCGTGCGCTTGCTCTTGAGTGGCGTAGGCAGGCGCAGTACACACGTGCAGATTACGCTGCGCTATTGAAAGGATTTTTTATAATAAAACATTTGCCGCATTTTACTTAACCCACTTTAAGCTCGATTATAACCTTCTTACCTACATTTGCTTCGCTTTTTGTGCGATTGAAGTCGCCGATAAGGTAACATGCGCAAGACAAGAGCCTTTATTCTGAAAAAATATAGACTGCTCGTAAATTCTTGTAACATGGTGCCTGTAAATCTGAGTAGTCTTAGTTGGTACCACCGCAATGCCAGATATTCAGCACCTGCGTGCATTACTGTGTTAAGAGCACTGTAGCAACCAAGCTTCTGCAGAAAAATCACACCTCTTTTCGGTGATGAACGCAGTGCAGAGCTTTACACTGAATCTGTAAAAGGGCAGACGTAGCGCCGCCGCCGCCGCCGCCGCCGCGCCGCCGCAGTCGCGTCACTTGCTGACATAAGAAAAATATTGCTAACATACTCCATTTCTTTGTTATGGCTGGTTTTTATTGACAAACATTACGATCTACCGAGTTTCATCTGTAAAATTTTCTCGAGAACATCAAAGTTATCATGTTATATCATAAACCCAATGCCATACAAAATAATGAATAAGTATACCTAACTTAAAACTTGAGAGAAAATTTATTTCTTAGTAGCACTCTAATTAGGAAAAAAGAGATCACTAAAGCAACGCATCCAGGTCCCAGGTTTTCGAACTAAATAAAAAAAATGTTTTGGTTTATTGTTGTCCCCTAATAATGCTAACGAATTAATAAATTAAAAATAGGATCTCCGAAACTTAAGGAAATAGCGTTCACAACAAACTATCAAAATTTTCAAGAATCAAAAAAATATGTTTCTAACTTACAAACAGTATGTCTAGTGTAAAACAATGTAAAACTTTCAAGCTTATAAAATTGATTATATAATATAATTGCACAATGTAAATTGTATAGACATATTGGGAACATCGCGGCAAAAACTATAGTGGTTTTTGTTAATGGTTGTGAGTACCAACCTAGACGGCTCGCATATGGACGCACCGGAAGGACTCGCGATATACTTCTCATCTTTGTGCAATAATAATATCATCAGGGTTGACGCTTTACCTACTGGATTTTTTTTTAATGAAATTATTTCAATATCTAGGTAGATAATTTATTTGTTTATAATTTATGCTTGACGTCTTGACATCTATGTGATTCATCATGATCATCATGACAGCCTTCTAATGTTCCCACTGCTGGGACACTGGCCTACTCTCGGGCGAGAGTGATTGGGTCTTAATCCACCACGCGGACCCAATGCGGATTGGTGGATGGCACATGTCTTTCGAATTTTTAGTTCTTGGACATGCCGGTTTCCTCACGATGTTTTCCTTCACCGTATGAGAGCACTGGCATCTATGTGATTACTGATTTGGATTACACACGTAAAGTAGATAAAAAGGTTCAAATAAAAGTAAATAATTAAAGCGTTTTTAAACAGTTTTTATTTCCTTGTGCCTGTACCTATGCACTATGAAGAAAGAAATAATTTTATCTATAGATGACGAGACGTTGCGTTACAGCATGCGACTGACCGTGACCGTCCGTCACCGTTGTCCGTCGGTCGGTCGGTTGCGTCCTAAAAACCTATTTCTTATTAAGTATATTTTAACAATCCGTCTTATTGTTATTTATTAGTACTATTTAAAAGACTAGAGTCATCCCTGGATTGGATGGCAATGTTTGCGTCAGATCCCACGGTTGGTGTAACGTGAGTCGGGTGTCCGCAGCTTCCGTCCGGCTTTTAGCGGCGTCTCATCGGTCACGGCGCCCCCGCCCGCCCCGCCGCGCCGTCCGCCCATCATCCATTCTCACATCTCATCCGTACATATCGCGTGAAACTTATCGCGCTTTCATATCACCACAGAAAATCTTTTACTTTCAATGTAGTCTCTAGGTATGTCACATAAAACTGACGAAGATATCCAGGCCGGCCGCGACCGGATAGGTGTCAGATAAAGGCGCATCCATAGTCCGTGGCGACGACGGACGCCTCCTCAAGTCATTAATATTAATTAGCTCCGCCGGTACCGCTCAATGCGCTCTTTGCTTCTGACTCGCTGCGAAAATTAATTACTCGCAATCTTTATGTTCCAATTATAAAGGCCTTCGCAACAAATTAAATCTGTCCGGAGCAGGCTTCTTTTGAGAGAGGTTTCACTCTCTTTGTGTGCTTGATAAATGTTCCTTTGCAAAAATTCTTTGAATTCAGCATAATTTAGATATTTGACTTAATACGTTAAATTACGAGTGTCTGAGAAAACCTTTAGTAATTCATTTGTAGCCGTTATGAAGTTATAACAATGAAAACGCAATTATACGGGGGTAGTTCGGCGCCGTATAAGGAATTGTATCTAATTGTACGTTATGTGCTTCTAGCGGTATGTGGATAAAAGCGAAATCGATTCCTAAATCCAGCTTTTTGCATAAACGTTCGCGACTTCCGCGTTCAGGGAGCAAAAACGAAATCTCGAAGAAAAAACATAAGTTTCTCTTTCATCAAGAGGCAAAATATTTAACGGCCGTAACCGGATATCTCGGCGTGGCTCTTGGAAACAATCAAAAAACCACCAACGTGTTATTACGTGAAACCAACATTTAATAAGCCCGTTTTTTATTTTGCATGGGTTTTGGTTATCCATTAATACGTCAAGCAAAAAATACTTTGGTTTACCAATGTGGTACTTTATTTGAATAGTTGGAAGGCGCACTCATTGTTGTAGTAAGATGCGGAAGTGGGGTATTTTCTTTCGAGTGAAATATAATATTTGTTGGTTTTATGTTGACCTGGCAAAAGAAAAAAGTTGCCATTACGCAATTTTACAAGTTGCAGTACGATTTAATTGCAACTACTAAAACATTAAAGAGTAGTAGAGTTCTCCGTGATAGAGCTCGTCCGGGGAAGAACTACCACCATACCTATTTCTGCCGCCAAGCAGTAATGCTCGCATTGCTGTGTTCCGGTGTAAAGGGTATGGTTTCCGGTGAAATTACTGGCACATGAGGCTTTCGATCTTAGCCTCAAGGTGGCAACCCGCGAGTGATACCTCTGGTATTGCAAGCGTCCATAGGCTGCGGTAACCGCTTACCATCTTGTGGGCCGTACGCTTGGTTGCCACTTCAGTTGTATAAAAAAAAATTTGATTCACTTTATTTTATGCAGTGATTTTAAAAGATATTTTTACAAAGCACTTTATTTGTTTTGGTGTTTCGTCATACCCATGGTAAATTAAATAAATGGAGTAGGTCGAGGTTATTACAAATTATGTCCCAATGCTCACTACCAAAATTTCACTATGATCTCTACCTGCCGCCCTGTTATAGCTAATCTTCTAATAGTAGCAATATAGTACAAGGTACCCACGTATCTAAATGCCATCTATCTACGATGATGCTCTTTTATATATTATTGACATAAATATGATTTTGACTGACGTTCGCCCACACAATAGCAAATCTATTTTATACGCTCTATTTTTTTCAAATGTTTTGTATAGATTATCTTCAGATTTTGTATGACATTGGATAAGAACAGGAAACGATTTATTAAATATAAATACCGATTTGAACCTAGTAAAAAATACCAATCGCAATTTTTGAAATATTTTGCTTTTTGTGTCGAATTAGTAGAGTACCTAAATTAATCCCGCATTATTCAGTGCCATTACTTAATATACTTATTTAAAATTTGTAAATGTACGAGTATAAACTATAAAATGTAAAACTTTATTTATTGAAGTTAAGGAGAGTTTTACACATCGGACCATTCAAACGAATTTCCAAGTGTGCAAAAAAAGGCATAAATAATCAGAATCAGTTTCCTGTCGACAACTGACCATGCACAAGTGAATCTATCGTCTATCTCACGAAGCCGATGCAAGATTAATGAATTTAGAATTAGATACGTCCGAATTGAAATGAAATTGGACTTTTTAAATCGGAAGTGCATAGTGCGTGTTGAATGCTGCAGTATGTGATGGATTGTTGCAAAATAATTTGAAAAAAAACTCGCCGTCCGCAAACTGTCCCGCAGTGCAGCTGCCCTTCAATTTTAAGTAATCGGATAAGTTTTTTTAGAATATTTTACAATTAGATGTTGATGCATTGAACGTGAATCGCTTCTTGGGAGTATGCACTTTTTTTTATAAGGATTTATTTTATAGGAGTGCAGATAGTATTTATATTAGCTTTTGTGCCGTTACTAAATTGTATTATTTCTAATAAGCAACACTTCTCATTGTATGTTAATTTATTTACTTACTGAAAGTATAAGCAAACAAGAAAGAAAATCGTAGATAAGTTAAAAGGTTACTTTAGAACTATGTAAAAATGTGTTACCTACAACATACCTTAGCAACACGACTCTCGAAATCGAAAATGTAACATTGTTATTTCGCTGTAATTTGTGTATTAAATTCGATGTCAACTCAGAAGAGGGTAGCGAGAGGTGGCGTAAAGGCCGAGGATTGCGTCAAAGAGGAGAGGTGTCACCAGCAGAGGCGAGGGCTACAAAGGGCGACTGGCCGCTCACGTCACGTCAACATATCAAAAAGGATTTGCTGTGCCCAGCATAAAGCAGCGTTCATCACGTTTCTAATACTAATGCTAGCTAAGAGCGAGGCAGACCTCGGAAATAAGGGTTCCGTCGGTTAAATTGATTAATTTAAGCTAATTAAAACCCATATATAATAATTAAATATATTCTGAAAATATAGTTAAATTCAGCACAAAAAATTTTGAATAGTCCCGTTTGATCTCTCATGATTATTATTATAAGCCTTTATTTCAGATAAAATATAAATGTTTTTCTTATAATGAATTTCATGTTAAGACATCGACGCCGTTATCTGTTTGCCTTTTTTGGCAAAGGCCTCTCATAATTACCCCTAAATATCAGAATACCTTAATCATAATAAAATCCTCTAGGTATATAGGCTTTAACAAGTTTTTTTTATTGAACTTTAAAATTTTAGTGTGTTAACAACTTGTTATTAGGTACTTTCCCTACATGTTTTTTGTTAACGTGGTCCGCCACCCGTCACGTCTCGTTTTTCGCGGGGGCGAAAAGTGGCTTGCGGAGAGTCGCTTTGCTACGTTGAATGTTGGAGGAGGAATGGAAGAGAAATTGAATGAGGTGTATCAGATGATGGATGAAAGACGAATTGATGTTCTTTGTGTGAATGAGACGAAGCGAAAAGGATGTGACACCACCAAGGAAGGACCCTACACGGCGTTTTGGTCTGGAGTACCAAGTACAGCTAGAGCCTGCCAGGGTGTTGGTGTTATATTTTCTTCGAGAATGGCTGAGTGCGTAAATGAGTTTGAATGTGTAAGTCCAAGGTTATTATGGGTCAGAATGAAAATTGGATTAACCCGTATCTTTGTTATAGGGGTTTATGCCCCTGTAGATATGGGTATAGGGACGTCTCAGAAAGTACAGGAGGAAAGAGAGATGTTTTGGGATAGTTTAAGGGACGTTTTAAAGTTATGCAAGGAGAATGAAAGGTTAATATTGTTGGAAGATTTTAATGGGTGGGTGGGTGTAAAGCGTGATGGGTTTGAAAATATTCTTGGAATGTTTTCATCACCGTCTCAGTCCTTCGTTCGAGATTAAGAAAGCTTCTGTACGTGTTAAAACAGCTCAGAGCATCATGTGGTGATGCATTTACAATAAAACTAGTTTACCAAACACTATGTCAATCTGTATTGACATATTGTGTTCCTGCTTGGGGCTCAGCCTGCAAAACACACCTGCTTCCTCTAGAAAGAGCCCAGCGAGCAGTTCTCAAAGTTGCATACAAGAAACCCTATAGGTATCCCACTGAATCCTTATACCATGATGTCAGGCATCCCTCCGTCAGACAGATTTATATAATAAACACAACACTAAAATTTCATAAAATTGCACCAGCAGTCGTAAATGACAGCTATGGTAATCGAAGGCTGGTATGGAAAACGCCTAAGATGCGCACAAGTTTCGGGCAACGATGTTACAGCTTTCTAGGACCCTACAAAATATTCAATATTATATTATATATTCAAAAACCAATAAAACACTAAACATATTAACATTAACTAGAAAAAAATGTCGAAAAATTTTAACAGAATGGCTTATTACTTTGACGTACAACGAAACAGAGGAATTGCTTGTTTTATCCTCATAACTAATTCTAAACATATTCATACTCAATCACGTTCCTATAAACACTTACACACACTTACGAGTAAATACAGATACCCTATCTCATACACACACAGAGATACATACACATACGTTTTGTTTATTTTTTCTCAGACACATACCTATTACCTATATATATATTGTTTTTGAATATACCTACTTAGTACTTAGTATTTATTAGCAAATAAGTGTATTTTTAAAGTTTCCGCAATTATAATGTTACTGTCGTACTGTTTTTTAGCGTAAATTCTCAACAGAGTGAATTCAATAGACACAATACGAAAGAGGACTAACTACCCACAATTCAGGTTTTCCTAGGGTGGGAGTTAGTGCACTTACAAATAGTTTTAAGTAGGTACTTACCTACAATTACCCTCAAATAAATTTACGACAAATTGCAATCTGTGTAAACCTCGGTAGGTAGTTAAATGCCTACTGCGGTCGTACCTAATTCTAGAAAAATATTTGTAAAACAATTATTGTAGCACTTTTGTATGATTTCAAAATAAACATTACTTTACTTACTTACTTACTATGTTTGGTGATGAAAGAGATAATATGAATGGTAAAAGTTTGCTAGAGATATGCCAAGAATGGAACCTTTGTGTAACTAATACCATGTTTGAACATAAAAAAATTCATTTTGTACACCAGAGAGGCAAAAAATACTAGAAGTATAATTGATTTTGTAATTGTGGATGAAAGAATAAGGAAGAAAGTTCTGGACACTAGGGTGTACCGTGGAGTCGGTATACATACAGACCACTTTCTGGTATTGAGCCGAATAAGTGGTCTCTTCAAAGGATGGCGGCACCGATTACGGGAACCAACAAGTGGTTTAGAAAGAATAAAAGTCGAAAACTTACAAGATGATGATGTGAAAGATGAATATAAGAATGAACTATGTGAAAGGTTTGCTGTATTAGATGATGTTTGTGAGATTGAAGATTTGTGGAAGTCGTTCAAAGAAGAGATTGTAAGTGTAGCTTCAAAAGTATGTGGTGTGAGCAAAAGGAGGAAAGGTACAAAAGTGAAGCATGTGTGGTGGAATAGAGATGTACAAAAGGTAGTGAGTGAGAAAAAGAAAGCCTGGTTAAACTGGTTAGCTGTTAGAGCTAACGAAAAAATGCACAAAGCTACGGCTGATAATGTGGATGAAGCTAAAAATGAATATAAAAGATTTAAAAAGTTGGTGAAAGAAATGATTGCAAGAAAGAAAGAAGAACAAAAGGATGTGTTTGATCAGAGACTATCTGAGGATTTTCGGACAAACATAAAGTTTTTCTGGAAATCCATTCGTTCAGTCAGAGGTAAATCGCAGAACTCAGAGCTGAATTCGATCAGAGATCGGAATGGAAGTTTAGTGAAAGGTGAAGAGTGTGTGTTGAAGAGATGGAAGGAGTATTTTGAAGACTTATTTGAAAAAGTAGAGGCTAGGGAACCATCTTCAGTTGAGAATGAAAGTTATGAATGTGATATTGGTATGGATGAAATAGTGAAAGCAATTAAATGTATGAAATCAGGAAAGGCTGCAGGGTTTGACAGGATAACAGCCGAGATGCTGAAAGCTGGACATGGTGTCGTAGCAAGTCAGTTATATCGCCTTTTCCATTTGTGCTGGAAAACTGGCCAAGTACCAAGTGATTGGTGCAAAGCAGTTGTGGTTCCGCTTTACAAAGGGAAAGGCTCGCAGCAAGACTGCAAAAACTACAGAGGCATTAGCTTACTCAGTGTCGTCGGCAAACTGTATGCGAATGTTTTGATTGAAAGGGTTGTGAATGAAACCGATAGAAAAATATGGGATGCACAAGCAGGATTTCGAAAGGGAATGGGATGTACGGATCAGGTCTTTTCGTTGCGATGCATAGCCGAAAAGTTTTTGGCCCGAGGTCAAAAGGTCTATTGCGCTTTCGTAGATTTAGAAAAGGCCTATGACAAAGTGATGAGGAATGAGTTATGGTCGGTACTGTCAATGTATGGAGTAAGCAGCAACCTGATTCGAGCACTGAAATCTCTCTATGAGGGTTCTAGTGCTTGCGTTAGGATTAATGGGTCATACACTGAGTGGTTTAATATCGATAAGGGTGTTAGACAAGGATGTGTAGCGTCGCCATGGCTGTTTAATCTTTTCATGGACAGTTGTTTGCAAGATCTGAAGGAGAGCGAATGCGGATTACAAATGATCGTTCATGTTACTCGTCAAATGTCTTCTCTATGCCGACGACCAGGTGATACTTGCGTCGTCAGCAGATGAGTTACAGGAGATGGTGACAATTATGCATGGGTCGTTTGAAAGGAAAGAAATGAAAGTAAATGTTAGTAAAACGAAAGTAATGGTTTTTGAGAGAGATGAATATATGACAGAATGTAAGATTATGATCGGACAAGAGAAAGTGGAACAAGTGAGTGATTTTGTATATTTGGGGTCTTTGTTTACGAGAGATGGAAAGTGTGAGAGTGATATTGAAAGACGAGCAAATGCTGGAAATCGAGTGAATGGGGCGCTAAATGCATTTATGTGCAGTCGCAACGTCTCCAAAAAGGCACGACTTGCCGTACACAGAGGAGTGTTAGCGCCGACACTAATGTATGGCAGTGAGAGTTGGGTATGGCAGAAAAAACATCAAAGTAGAATAAATGCAGTAGAAATGAGAGCGTTGCGGAGTATGTGTGGTATTAATCTGTGTGATAGAATAAGGAATAGTATGATTAGAGAGCGTTGTGGAGTGAAAGAAGACGTAGTGATGAGGATAGAGAAAGGCATGCTAAGGTGGTTTGGGCATGTAGAGAGGATGGATGAAAGAAGATTGACGAATCAGATTCATAAGGCGAGTGTGAATGGTACAGTTGGAAGGGGAAGACCTCGACGCACGTATTACGATCAAATTGAAGACGTGCTAAAGAAAGGCCAGGTCAGGAGTACCCTAAACCGACGAGCGTGTATGAAGAATGTGATGAGAGTAAATGAAGCAAAACAGGTGTGTCAGGATCGTAGCAAGTGGAAATCCGTGGTCTCTGCCTACCCCTACGGGATACAGGCGTGATTTTATGTATGTATGTATGTATGTATTAGGTACTTTCCCTACATGTTTTTTGTTACCATTAATTATTTTTATCACGCACGCGCGATGAATGTGTTGATTGATTTCTAATAAATTACTTGCGGTATTCATAACAAGATTTTTTTACGTTCAGATATTAAAAAAAGTATGATGATGATGACTTTTCTTTCAGTATGCACAAGCCTTTAACTCTACGGGGCGCAAATAGATCTAACGTTCCCCATCAAAAATACCTACGATGATTTGTATTCTTACGTATTATACGAAGTTATTTGAGTAGATATAGCTATTCGTTTATACTTATATTCCATTATAGATATAGGTACCTAAGAGTCACGTAAATATTCCAGACACAGTTCTTATCATCTTAATTTTTTTAACAGTTTATACAAACAACACATAAAAGTATCTTTTATGTGAAGTCGCACCTGGACGTTATATTATTTTCTGTCCACGGGTCAAAAAATGTTCAATAGATCGACCCAACGGATTCCCGTTAGATAATCGCTCTTTGGGTCACTTTTTATCAGGTTTTTTTAAATAAAAAAATGGCATGTGCTCGAAATTATGCATTTCGTTGCATCACAAAGCACGCGTCCCGGCACGAGTGCATGTTATATTTTTTAGAAATTGCACATTGATGTCAAGCGAAGCACCTTTTGTGTCATGTGGCTTCTTCTCGCCACTATTGTCAGAAGATTCTATTTTGATTATAGATTAACTAATGCTGGCAGTGACAACGATGACCACGTTAGGTTTTATAAATTTCCTGATGGTAAATAATAATATTACCATTATGCCTATCACACGTAAAAATGTGTTAGATGCCTTAGGCATCAATTTTCGTTATTTTTCAAACTGGGACTCTGTAGTTTTAACCATGCAGCGAAAAAAACTATTCCCATTCACTAACGTCACGAGAAGATAAGCCGACGTTGCGACAAAGTCCCTTGTTTGCATGAAACAAAGATTTCAACGCGCTAAACTTTATCTAAAGTTTGCACAGGAACAGTACAAAAAATAAATGTCCTAAGTAGAATAACATACGTCGATCACGTCGATGTTATTTTTGAATTTGTGCAAGGCGTTTGACAGCAGACAAGAAAAGTCGCGCATGATACAAAAGGCGACAGGCGACCGAAGGAGTGCGAGACGAGGACACAAAGACAGGAGACAGTTGAAAGACATTATGAATGGGATTGGAAAGAAGGAGTGATCGGCTGAGCCGTGTCCGCTGTTTCGTCCTATGTCCTGCGGCCACCCGCTGTTGTACCCCTATAGTAGTATACTACAGTCTATAAATCCATGGGTTTTTACCAAATTATGTAATAAGTACGGTTTGGTTTTTTCTTATCTGAAATTATTATACCAAAGACAGTAGATATTTTAAAGGTATAATAATTTCAAATCAAAAGTATGTCAGTAAAATTGTTTAATTATAAAAAAAATGTTTGTGTTCCGACACGTCATGTGAGACGCGCGGCCGGTCATAACGTTCAATTGCGGAAACACGTAAATCCATTTCAGCTTTACCGTTGAAATAAAAAAGAGTAGTTTCGAAAGTGGGATAGTGTAGATAGGATATAATTCACATTTATGCGGAGAGGCCGAGTGACGGTGCGTATCGAGTCACCGGGATAGTTCACAAGGACAATTTTATTCTCTCCCGAAGTAAAAGGGAATTATTCATCACACCCGGAAGGGGAGAGCCCGTGACGCAAGCATAGAATAGCCACCTGCCCTCTTGTGAACGACTCAACCACCCTATTCACTGCAAGCTATTTTATACTTTACTAGCTCAGCAATTGAATATATTTCTCTATGGCGAGTCTATTTTTTCTATCATTTTGATCGATACGTAGGGTCCAGTTGACCGTTTCCAGTTGCAGAATCAAAAGTTTAAACGGCTTCGATAACAAAGGGCTTTCGGACAAGGATCCACGGCTGGGATAAATATTCAATGCGAATCCTTTGGAGGCGATATTTTATATTTTATTTTCGTTTGATTGTCCCTACCTCTCACCTGCACGAATGTAGTAAAACGGTGTACGTGGATAAATGTTTATAAGAGATGGAACAATGTAACGGATTTTTATATTTCTGTAAATAATATCGGGCTCTAGGGGACCGACAATTCTATGCTGCATGCATGCATGACCTTGCTTCAAATTGTAAAGATAGTAATTAAAACCATTTTGATGTTGACAAAAATTTATAATTACCAGTTCATAAATTTGACAGACTTGGCTCTGAAGTAGAGTTCTATGAATTAACGTTTTTTATTTTTATTTGCTTTTTATTTCAATAAGATCAACATTCGTAACGTCAATCTACACAAACAAGTTTGTAATCAATCACAAGATTATTATTTATTATTGATTCTTGATCAACCGCCCTTCAGCTACCACCTAACTTTTACAAAGGAAAACCAGATTTTGTTAAAGTTTATAGAAAATTTACATTTAAATCACACACAAATACAAAAAAACTGGATAAAGTTCGGGTTCATTGTGTGCGATTGATTCGTAACGGCCGAGCGCGCAATAATGGGAATGAAATATTCACAATTTTTGTAATTTTGGCGGCGCTTGCGCACATCTGTCGTTCACACGGGAGGGATCGGCATGCGGTTGTCCATTGCAACATAATTAACCTAAGGTATTTATTGGTCATGGATATTATTGGAACAGTTTCAAGAAAAAAATATATACTTAAACATACAGAAATGAAAAGCAGAAGTAAAGCTAATTTTAATTTTATTTCAATATAGAAAATAAAGAGTAAAATAAAGAGTAGTAGAGTTCTTGTGATAGAGCTCGTCCGGGGAAGGACTACCACCATACCTATTTCTGCCACCAAGCAGTAATGCTCGCATTGCTGTGTTCCGGTTCGAAGAGTTTGGTTTAAGGTGAAATTACAGGCACATGATACTTTCGATCTACGTCTCAGGGTGGCAACCCGTGAGTGATACCTCTGGTATTGCAAGCGCCCATAGGCTGCGGTAACCGCTTACCATCTTGTGGGCCGTACGCTTGGTTGCCACTTTAGTAGTATAAAAAATAATAGTAATAATAATAATATTATAATTTTAAGTTTTTTTGTGAATGTAAGAAATAAAAGGCTTTTTATTTTATTTTATATTATTCACATATTATTTATTGGTCAATCGCAAACACACACTAGGAGTATTTTTAGTATTCCAATCCAGGACTGATAAACTTATTTTTTGTCACTTTGTTGTCTGTTCACCTGAGCTGCATGATACAATGTGTTTGGGTCTAGCTAGGGTCTTGATATGAATATAATATTTTAATATAATATGGTAAAAATTATATAAAAATTTTTTTTTCACTCTTGCGTAGGTTGTTAACTAATGCCAATGCTATATTATGCTATGTTTAATGTCTATACATTTTTCCTTAATACAATTAGGAATCTAATTAAGAGAATCACCTACCTATTTGTGTTTTCATTTGGCAAATATACTTGTTGCAAATATATTTTCGGGCTGAATTTGCGTAAAATATTCATCCAAAGCATGTGAATTGTATTAAAAGTAATTATGTATCATACATGATGACTTAGGCAAAAATAGTAAAGTTTATTTCGCATTTGCGAAATCAATAAACTAATATTAAATATGTAATGCTGGACCATCCACACCGCATCATCTAGCCCCAAGCTAAGCAGATAAAATAAAAGAATAAATAACTATTATTCATTGACCTATTAAGCACATGTTTAATAATATTTCTACAAGTTAGAGATCAAGTTGTTTAACGAGAATGGGAGTTACGGAGTACGGAGACTCATTTGTTAGCTCCGACTCGCACTTGACTACTTTATTTTAGTCTAGTGTGCCTAGTTTCTTCGAATAATGTTATTCTTCATCGGTAGTCATAAAGACTGAAGTTTTTACTCCTTTATAACTACCGACCGGGTGCCTTTTTACTCCATTTAGATAAACAGCAGCTATGTTGTAATGGCCTCGTTTTTTTATGGTGGCTAGTGATTTTTCTCGATACCCGCCCGACATCAAAGTCTATTGTCAATTTAACTAAGTAACTATACTGCTGCAAAAACATTTTGCAATGCTTTATCTCGAATCAAACAATAGACCCGGCATTATGTCATAAAATCGAATATTGCTCTAGTTTGCAAAACTGGTCTTACATTGGCATTGTTTCAATAACAAACGCAATAGGACAGATCACTTGCGCATGTCGGGGCACTTTGTTCTGAGCCTCCTGGACCCTTTTGTTTACTCTCACTTTTAATGTTGCTCTTTATGATCTACCTACATTAAGGTAGGCAGTAATTTTACGATTGTTATTTATGTAAATTTCTATACTGAACAATAAAATTTACCGATGTTGTAATTTGTAGATTCATAAACTGACAAGTTCAAGAATATATTCCGAAAAATACTAGATAAAATGTCAGTTTCTGGTTCAATACTAGACATAATTTTAAACCGTCATGTTCTAGTCATGTCACACCGTATTAACACTAATTTGCTTTTTTTTATTGAACTGTAAGCCAACCAACTATACTTGAGTGAATAACTATAATAATCCGTTATTGGTATCAATAAAATAGATTATCTTACAACACAATACTAGCAAAAAGTATAGTCGATAAAAGACATTTCAAAAGGGTTTTACTTTGTGTGCGGCATTGAACAAATTGTAAATAATAGGTGCGTGCGTTTTGCGAATAACGCTCAGAATGAAAGGAAAGTAAAAGTGTTGGCGAATTCTTTTATTTCAGTGTAAAGTGATGCGTCCTTGAATTCTCCCGGCAAGGCTTAATTGTGGTTTCACATCTTCAAAGAGTTCTTTTGAACGGACGCTAAAAACGAAACACGCCTTCGAAACAAAGAAATACTCAACTTAACCTTTCTTTTACTTTACTCTGTGGCTTGATGTCGTGTCGTGTTATTATTTTGAAGATAATTTCTATGTTTAAGCATTCCGAAATTTAAACTAAAACAATGAGCTACACAGGACTGACAAGAAACACAGGAACCTACTAGTTATTGCCATTTGATAACATTAACATTTTAGATAACTGTATTATTTTAAAGTTTTAATTATCGTTTTGAACTGTGTTCGTAATAAACAAGCGCTGTAATAAAAGCTCGCATAGTATGCCTACTGACCTTGCATTTGGGATGTTAATTTTATCTAGTATGTCTTTCGAATCGCCAAAAAATATATTGACATTTTAAGAACTGCGATTTTAATCTTCGGCCAAAATTCAGCTGTTTAAAGCTAATACCTGGTTTTATTAGCTTTAATTAACGATGCCACATTGATTTAAGATAAGATAAAAGACACCTGCTTGTTGGCAAACTTAATTTATCAGCAAATGGTGTCGCATGTCGGGACAAGGATTTTGTTGTATCATTATGTTCCATACCTTCCTATAGGAACCAAACGCTACCGTAAGCGCGCAGGCAAGGTGCACGGCGTGTGCCAGATAAGAGACCTAAACATCCTGTTGAATGGGGATGATGCACTGCACTAAAACGAGACGGAAACTCACTTTTTACATTAAAAAATAGCCGTCCCTCCATCCCACTTTAAGCCTTATGTACTTGTAACAGAGACGAATCTTTATTTGGTTTTTGGGCACGCGACAGCAGCAGGTGAGAGCAATGCTCTTAAAAAGCTCAAGAATATTTTGCTGTCTTATGAATAGGAGCAGCGCTTTGAGTTTGCTTTAAATAGATATTATTTTACTGTTAGAAATAATTTCATTAGATAAGGATAGCGCATCTGCGCGAGTGAATGTATTGTTTGTTGTTTAATATATGCCGGCTCAGAAATACTAATTATAAGTATAGTACCTAGTACCTACTATAGGTATATGATAAAGTATTGGCAATATTAAGTAATTTGACATTTTGAGAGAACAAAAAACATCGCTTTGTTAGTTATGAACGTTGGTAGTAATATGTGTCGCTATTATGAAAACTTGCGTAACGTAAAAATAAAGTGACAATATTTATCTCGTTTCCTCATTATGGGAACATAAGTGTCATTTAAAAAAGCGCATTGCATGTTAGGGTGGCGCGTGCTCACTAGAATGGTAAAAATAGTGATGTGGTAAAAATAGAGTAGCCTCAAGCACAATAAAACGCTTAATTTACGCGGCCTGCTGCTTCGAGGCCCGACACTTATGCTTTTTATGCGTGTTTTCTTTGAGCTAATAATTGCTTCGACTCGCCCAAAGATAGAACCGGTAGAGTTCTGTCAGGTTTTAATGATTACATAAGATATCAATTTATTAGAGGAAACTGCTTTTCATTATTTTTATAACTACATTTTTGTATTTAGAGATTAAAATACTAAGTTAGACGTTGTGGGGTGTAACTTTGTAAGAAGTTATCAATACCTACTTCATAATCACCTACATCTTTAAGTGAAGTAAACCTAAGAAACAAAAATAATTATAATTTGAAAAAAAACCGTTTACGCGAAAAAAGAAGACGACTGATGTGGGACGAAGGTCGGCCTGCAACACAGGAGGTTGAGGGTTCTATTCCCGCCTTGGGACAAATGTTTAAACGATCTGCAAATATTTGTTACGGGTGTTTTCTATGTATAATAAAAAATATCTATTTATGTATTGTATTTTAATAAGTCAGTAATATTAGTCATCTACTAGGTACCCATAACACAAGCTCTCTTAGCTTGGGACTAGATGATGCCATGTGGATTGTCCAACATTATTTATTTATTATTTATTTCAATTTATTGCGCATCTCACTAAATTATGATAATAAATAATAACTGAAAAATAAATATATTGAGCATCTATTGAGAACTTTACAAAGCGCAGTTTCATATTGCCATTATAAAACAGCTGAATTAATCACGTAACTAACATTGTTGTATACATATCACATAACTAACATTGTTAAACATTACAAAACAATACTTACTTACAAAATTTAGTATTAGTTAGTAAGAGAGGAAGAAGATATAATGATTAATTTGTGAATCTCTGGACGAATATTTATCTACCTATTTATCCGGTTGTCTTTACGGAAGTGTAGAAAAAAATATGGTTTTCTTAAAAAAAATAAACCATCAAGTTTGTCTATTTTTCGTATTGGGAAACATTTTTCCGGTAGGTAACTCTAGCCCGGCTATTCTATTTTTGTACTGATCTCGCTGAATAGGAAGTAAGTACTTAGATAAAAAGAACTATAAGACTAAAAAGCTGGGTAGTAAGCATGTTCTCGAATTAGCTCTATCTAGTTAAATAAAGTACCGCCCGCCCCGGACGAGAGCCGCTCATAAAATATAAAAAGTGCTTATGTGGCGCTCGCTACTGGGGGCTAAAAAACAACATCAGGAAGGAACATAAAGTAGTAGCGGCCATAAAAAGTGAATGCATTGCGTGCACGTGGAGTGCACCGGGGAGGGCAGTGCGGGCGCGGGGGTAGGGGCGTGGGGTGTGTTTACCGCGGGAGGGGGGCGGCGGCAGAGAGCCAGCGCTACCGCCGCCGCCACCGGCAGTGTTGTGGTAGGTCGCACCGAGCGAACTCGCATCGCGCAATCTCTACATTCTCTATCACGACTCCGCGAACATCAGATCTCATGCGATTTATCAAATAGTACTACCAAATTTGAATTATCATCAAAATATTTTTTTATAACGTTATTTACCAAAGACATTTAATAGTGGTGCAAATAAATGCATTTGTGAGACTGGCGTGAGATGGCCCTGTCGCTGCAGTCGACGCAGAATTCGAGAGGTTTGTAATTTTTTTAAATTGTGTTCCTGTTTATACGTGTCGCTGTTTCTGTAAAAGTGCATGTGTGTAAAAGTTTTGAAAGTTGCCGGCGGAACATGCGTGGAGCGCGCGCCGCGATTGGCCGCCACACTCGGCAATACTCGCACACATGTATTTGCATCAGACGCGAGCTTTTGCAGATTCAGTGAACCGTTGTAGGCGGCCGCGAGCGTAGCCGCTTGCTACGAGCTACGGCACCGCTACAAACTCACCGCGTAGCACGCTGCTACAGAGTTCCTTTATTTATTAATTCTGTGTTGTTTAGAAGACAATCTAGCATGTTCCTGGTGTAATAGAAATTTGCTGTATGTATGATTTAATTTGACTAATTTATACTTGGAATTTATAGTTAATACATTTTGCAGGTGATTTATTTGCATTATTCGTATTCAAATATTCTTACACTTAAATTAAAGTATCTAATTAATCTACATTCAATGACTCCAATTGTAATCACATTATTTTACTAATTTATGAAATAAGTAATTAGACAGATAATTGCGAAATCAAATTAAGCAAGTTACCTTGGAATTTAACATGTTAAACCTTTTGTTAAATATGAGAAATTCTCTAGTAATTATCGGTTAAAACTCGTTTAATCAGCTTAATGTAGTCAAGTCAGGCACTAATTAACAAGCGGGCTATGCACCTGGATTACTTAGTATAAAAGTAAGTAATACGTAGACAATGGCAATGACAAATATATGAAATATTAATCTTTTGTCACCGCATAACTGGTAGTGGTAGAAAATGTTGCTTTCGAACCAATAATTTTGTACAATAATTTTGTTAACAAAAATTTAGGTATTACTAATTATAAATTGTACAGCAATATAAATGTAATCTAAAACAAGAGTTTTATAAAACATTTTTTTATCATTTCTTAGTTCTTTCTCAGTTCTTAGTATTAATTACGGGTTTTTGTTTTTTTTCTTCACAAACAAAAACGTTAAGTATATTAATTATGTTTGTATAAGTCCGTCACCATAACCGATCATAAAATGTCCATTTTAAATGCTATTAGCAGTCGCCCATCCTAATGATGGCTTCATTGAACGTAGCTTATTTCTAGGGTCCTTTAATCTGACTCCGAAAAATACACTGAGCTGATCTCGTTTCTTTCGACCGTTTCTAAAAATTTAGGGCCTAATTCATAGACCTAGTGCGAGGGACAGAGCTTAGCCAAGGTACCTACTCAACTACTGTATACAATTTATATATAAAAATAAGACCACAGAATGTACCTAAATATACTTTGTAAAGTTTGTAATTAAATAAATATCAAATACCAAATAGTATAAGCCTCTGTCAGCTAATGTGTCTGTCAAATCTGTCATCTTCTATATTCATTGACATAAGAATGACAAGAAAAGGCAATACTTAGCAAGCCGCTAGCATCTCATTTTTTATGAATATGTAAAAATATAATAGGATTGCAATATCACCCGTTTCTTAGAGGTTTCATTGTTACGAGTCAGAGAAGCCCTGCTTAACCCTAAACCTCCGAAACCCTTGAAACTATAATCTGCGTGGAGTGCGTGCTCCTACTTACCGATACTGTTGCTCTAATCCCATTAGCGAGCCACCGGAATTAGGCCATCGGGACTATGAAATTACTCATTTTACAATAATAATAACTATTATGAACCATAAGCTAACATTGATAAGCGTGTAAGATATAAATATATTGTGTACCGCTACTAAGATTATTTGTATTTAAATACCATCTATAATTTTGAAAATATAAACTCTACACTCTATAGTAAAATTAGCTAAGGCTCGGTTTTTACATCTGTGGTCAACTGGGTAACCATTTGTCAAAATAGTTAACACTCACTTTTTCAAGGGAATAAGACTGAACATTGATTACTTTGACTAAAGAATAAAAGACCCCGATTAATAATATAACCGGTATTTAAAAAAAGTGGTGTTGTATTATCTATGTAATTTAGACAAACTTTTCAATACTTACGTATGTAAGTTCTTACCTCATTCTTATACCTAACCACAACGAAATAAACTCAAAACGAAACAACGGCCTTATCACTGTTAAAAGTTGGTTTTAAAATTACTGAAAAATGTATTTTTTCATAAGCTGTGTGCTATGTGTACACAAAATACACAAAATGTAAACTTTGAAGTTTTCTCCAAAATAAGGATGTCGTTGACACGTCAGTATCGGGAACCCTTGTGCAATAATGAGTCATGGAGTGGCAGCCGCAGGCGACTCCATAAAAGCATTGAATATGGGTTATTGACAAATATTTATAGCGTATAAAGAGCGGATAATTACAACTCTTTAGCACATAAAAAGTAGCGCGCGGAAGGGTGCGCCTCGCTGTAAAAATTTATCACCAACATTGTCCGACGGCAATGGACCCGACCGACTAATAAAAATGATGCATTATGGCTATGTTTTTTGAAAGTGATCCGCTATATAGTGAATTAGACAAATACATGGTGTATACCTACCTAAATATAATACATGATAGGCAGGGTAAGGTGGAATAAGTAAGATTTTGCTAAAGTACTAATGATTTAGGTTGTACTGTTAAAACTGTTTAATATTGTAAAATGAATGTGGTAAATATAAAATTTCACGCAATAAATTTAGTTGAAATTACAAAGTATTTACTTGTTTAAACTTTTACATTAGGCTCAGATTTTATAATTCTGATCACATCACGAGTGCGGTTCGCTGTTCGTCCTGGCAGCACCGCGGAATGTTATTAAAAAGTTATGGGATAAGCTCGCGGTACGTGCCGCCGCCGACGCCGCGACGCCCTTCGCTCCTCATTCTCTAATCACAAACTTTCAAATTATCTTTCATCATACTTCATCTGTCGCATTCCCAATATCTAACAGAAAAAAAACTCGTAAATATACGTGTCGTTCTTGGGAAACGTGGACTTCGTGTGGAGTTTAAAAAAAAATGTAATAACAAATGTAAATAGTACAGATGACAAAACATTTTGTACCTTTTCAATTAAACGCGATGGCTGAGACGAGCGAGCCCGGCTGGGAATTAATTCCACAGCTAAGTAGATAATGTAAGGAGCTCCCTCGCGCCGCCTCTTCACGCCTCGAGGAGAACTTTCAATTATGATTTTGTCTAATTTTAATTAAGTGCTCTCAAAAAGGCTTTTCTTCAACGAAATTAATATTTGAATATAATTTGGGCGGAGCGGGCGGGTGGAGTTTGCCGCTTGAGGAATAATTAATTCCATTATATAGGTAAGTGGTCCGGTCGCTCCCGGGCCGCGGCCGCCGACGCCGACGCGCTCCACCCGTCGGCCCCGACTCTTCCTCCCATAAGCTGGTACAACTCGTGCACTTCTAATCACTGCTCATCGATTAAGCCATACAACAGGCGAAGTGTAAAACGTTCAACTGAAAAGATCATTAAATTGTTCTGGGTAGAGACAGGAACCAGGTTTTTGGGAGACAATTTGCGCAACAGGTCGGGGCGGAAGCGACCTGCAGCGGCGGCGGAGTGTGATTGCGACCAAATGTTACCTTCAAACGTCTGGTTCAGTTTTTGCCCTGTTTTTTGCCTCCGCGAGCTGATAAGTACGCTATCGATAGTTACGGCTGCGCTGTTTGTTTAGGCCGCAACTAAACTCTTAACGGAAGTGATCTTAGCGATAGGTTCTTACATTTTAGGGCGATATTAGAAAACTAATTCTATACGGAGGAACATCTCTTCAAATTAAAACATAAATATTATCAGATTGTATGAGTCACTGTGTTACATCTCATTTTATAACCACATTTTCTGTAAATTGTACTGATACAATTCTAAAAGTTTCTATCCAATGGAAAATAGTGATTTTTATGGCTATACTAGAATTTGTTACATGACCTATGAAGAAACAGGGCCGTTCTTTACCTTAAATTATAAAAATTAAGCTAAATAATGTATCATTTTAATATTTTCATACAACAATTACCTGAATCCCAAGAGTTTCTAAAGCTGAGCCTTAAATTAAGTGTAGTTGGCTTAAAATAATGCACAATCGTATAAGCAAATTGTATCGATGCAATATACAATTTAGTATACAAGGTGGTCCAAACATGTAACCCCATGCATGTTCTTAGATTTTTATTATTTTTCGAGTTATGAATATTTTAATAATTGGTCGGTTCGGTTGAAACTGATAAAAATAAATGTTTGGAGGTTTTTTTCGAGGATTTTTTTTGTAAATGTTCTTAATGAACTCTGCTATAATATAATAATTAAATTCAAAGGATATTTATTGCTTCAAATTCATGTATAGAAGTAGATGACGGTTAATTATTAGAGTAACAATGTATTTTACCTTTTTCAAGGCATGCAATATTAAATTTTACACAACAAATTACATATAACCGTAAAATGTATGCCAACATACCTAACTTCGTTCGTTCGTTCGTTCGTATGAGTCAGTGGCCAACTCTGGTGACAGAGTTTCTAGGCCGCCGCCCGAAGGCCTTTGTCTTGGCCTAACAACTTTGAAAAAGCCGGGACCGACTGCTTAACGTAAGAAATATTCAACAGAAAAGAAAAAAAAATTACATCAAAATAAAAATAACTTGTACATTCATTTAATTCTAGTATTTTATTATTTAAAAACAAATTATCATTAAAAAAAATCATTAATTGTATAACCAATATGGTTCTCAACTTTCTTTGGAACATCGAACATGGCATTTCCTTAGCAACTGTGGAAGTTGAATATAAATGAAAGGAGCTATGCAGAAGATGGCAGGTAGTTTTAAAATAATTGGCACAGACTACTTTTGTCGCGTCTCTTCCCATTTATCAACTTTCAAGCATTAGTGCAAGTTACAAAAGATTTGATCTAACTAAAGTGACGAATTTGTGTTTAAGAGAATCAAAGTTGAAATCATAACAATAAAAATCTCAATACATTATATAAACCATAGTTCATGGCTTGTTAGTGAAAAAGATTTTATAAAAGTTTTCATAATAACAAAAATGTGTTTTTATTTATAGACTACAATCCTACAACCACGTTTTTTTTGTCATAGGTGTGTCGGTTCGACCGCTTTCGAGCATGCGTCAAGAATCTCTTCCCATGCTGGCGGAGCGTCTGCTGGCGCAGCGCGCTGCCGCGCTGGTGGCCGGGCTGCCCGCCGAGCTGTACTCCGGCGCACTGCTGGCAGCCTGGCAGCCCGCGCCCACCGCGCCCCCGCAGGCCGAGGCGCGCAAGCGACGCCGCACGCCCAAGCTGGACGAAGCCGCGTCCGCGCCGCCCTCGCCGCCGTCGTCCGGTTCCTCGCCCGGCGCCGCGGATCCGCCGCGCGACAAGCTGTTCACGTGCAAGGTGTGCTCGCGGTCGTTTGGCTACAAGCACGTGCTGCAGAACCACGAGCGCACGCACACCGGCGAGAAGCCGTTCGAGTGCGGCGAGTGCCACAAGCGCTTCACGCGCGACCACCACCTCAAGACGCACCTGCGGCTGCACACCGGCGAGAAGCCGTACAGCTGCCCGCACTGCCCGCGCCACTTCGTGCAGGTCGCCAACCTGCGCCGCCACCTGCGCGTGCACACCGGGGAGCGCCCGTACGCGTGCGCGCGCTGCCCGGCGCGCTTCTCCGACTCCAACCAGCTGAAGGCGCACGCGCTCGTACACGACGGCGACGCTCCCTTCGCCTGCCGCTGCGGCGCGCGCTTCCGGCGGAGGCAGGCGGCGGCGCTGCACCGCTGCGTCGCCGGCGCCGCCTGCGAGCCGGGCGCACCCAGTCCGCCCGCGCCCGGCGCCGACTGGCGCTGGGACGAGTGGCCCGAGCAGACGGAGCCGGAGGACCTGTCGCTGCCGCGGCGCCCGGCCACGCCGGACTCGCCCACGGACCTGCGCGTGCACGCCGCGTAGTCGCCCGCGCCTGTGTGCGCCGCCGAGCCGGTATACGAGTTCCTCCCGCGTAGACCTCGCGCCTCCGTCGGCTCCCGACCTCTGCCCCGAGTACTTATTACTATTCAGTGAAAGCTCTGTTGTCGTGGTATTTAAAAAGATGCATTTATACGCTTTACACAAAATGGCAAATGTTGCGATTTGCCGAATAGCCACCCGGGTTTTTTTTTAATTCTCGGGACTACCGGCGTAGTCTTGTTAGGTAGTCGGACTTTTTATGATAATGCATTGCGATGTGCATTATAAAAAGATTTTTCGTTCATGCTACAGTTTTTTTAATTTATGATCGTGCTATTTGCATATTTAGAAGGCAAGGTGATGCAAAAACTGGATGGTTTTGTTCCTTTGTTTCGCAACTTGCGAAACGTTACAGAATATTATTGCACAAAAGATGATTTTTTGATTTATTGACACTGACCATTGTATCGCCATAGAACCTCAAAAAATTGTTCCGTTTTGCTAGCTTCATTTTAAATCGATGTCCTCTCTTCTTCAAACTGTTCACTGTAGACACTATTGTTCAGTGGAAGAAGGCCAAGGTAACCGTCTTTTATATCGCTCACAAAAAGCTAGTTCAAAAGTAATCATTACCAACCTATTGGTGCTCTCGTTCAAACCAGCAAACGGGCGAAACGGTCACACATTGTTTGCGCCCCGATATCGGTACGTTGGTTACGATAACCGGTTCATAATCACTAACACCATTTTTACGCGCGTATGTTCAAGATTCCCATGGACTGTTTTTTGATAAAAATACTTTATACATCAGAATCAGTTTACTCCATAAATAACATTCCTTATAATAGGAGATGATTGTTCAGAATTTGCTAGAGCTTTTGCTGGTTATGTTTAAATAGGGACAGAGGCTCGCGTGCGACGCACGTCGCGCGTCGCCCGTGGCACAGTCGACGGAGCGCTACTTGCTTCTGTAAATATTGCTATCTTTAAGTATTTATTGTTTACTACTTATTAGTCAGTATAATATAGCTCATCGATGTTTTAAAATCGTAATCAAAGTGTACATAAAGCGAAAAATACAGAAGATATATATTTAAAATATTGGGTGTCCTAATTAGAGTTTGGATTTTAATTTACTTTTTATTTTTTTATCTATTATGTAAGTACACCAGTAGGTGTCGAATCTATGATTTTTTTAAATGAAGTGGTGTACGGTTAAAAGATAGGTAGGTAACGGAAAAAATAAAAACACTAAAATCCCAACATCTTATTTGGGCACCATATAAAATGTGAAGTATATTTTCTTGGTGTGGTCATGCCCTTTAGGGTAGTCTCTACATTAGTGTTATTTAAGACATTATGTGTGTTAAATAATCGAAAAATTTTAATTCTTCTTGTCTTTCGGATTGTTAAAAAAATTGTGATTATCTTTACCTTCGTCTTATGACAAACTTCAAAATAATTAATGTGAATGTGTTGTAAATAGTTTCACTAATAGTTTAGCAGATATAAATGTTTATGTGTACGTATGTACATAAGTTAGATATTAAGATAAAAAGCCGCTACGCGGTACTTTATAAGTGAGCGAATGCACATTTAGCATTTTTGCAATTTGTTCTACGGGTATTAGTTTCCTACTAGGTGTAATGTTTTTATTTTATTTGTTTGAAATAAGCAACTGTAATAGTTGTTTGGATGTTTTTGCGCACATGATTTATGATTATTGTTTGTATGTAGTGAAATAATTGTTGATTATTATTATTTTATCTTACATAGTCATTAATTACGGATTGTAGGGTAATGTAAATGTATTGAGACGTATTTAATGTAAGAAATATTTTCCCAAAGAAATTATTGGTACAAAAATTGATGTGTACAAATCTAATATTAAAATAAAATTCGTAATTTCATGTTGCAATGTTGTATTAATATGGTAGTTAGTGTAGTTAATTTGGGCGATCGGTGCCATTATCTACCTCATTCGAGTATACTGCGCCAGGGTAAAGAGCCAAAGTTCTTGGAATATTTTCTATTGTTTATCTCTCTTGAGATAACAAACCGACAGGATTAGGACTAACTGACCAACTGAGCATGTCTTGACAATTATTATTGTAAGACTAATTTAAGATTCAGTACTTGTTACTTATACAATCAGACTCACAGGAAGGTACTACTCATTGCCTAACAATTGTTAAGTAAGAAAATATGGGTTAGTAGGTACTTGTTGAACCTTATTTAAGTTTTGGTCACGATTTATATTGACCTAATATTTTGCAATCGATTTGAGTTCCTATTAATTAAACTTTACTTAATGTTGTTTTTGTTTATTTTGTGTACATACCTACGAGTTGTATTGTGCCATTTATACATCAAAGCTTTTTCTAATACAGTGTACACGTTCTTGAAATATTACCTACTTACAAATCTACCTCATCACGTTAAACAAAATACAGGAAACTTTGTCAAACAGTTTAAATATAAATTCTATAATATTAAGTAATTGTACAAAATAATATATTAAGTTATACTTACCTAACTAAATGTGACACGATTATGGTACTATGAATATAATATGTATGTATTTCTTAAATGTCCAATCTAAATAATAATAAAATGTTTGTTATTTAATAAATATATTTTATTTTACCCCATGAAACCGTTAATTTCAAGACAAGCTTTAACAAAACTTTCAGGTAATAAAAAAAATATAATTTGATTAAGTTAGTATCAATCAACAAGCTGACAAAGATGAACCCAAACATACATGCTCACTTTATATTATTAACTATCAAGGAGTTTCGTTGTCTACCTTCCGTATCATTACAGTAGCACTTTTTTTTTTATTCCAGCAAGTGACAAAACTGTCAAGTCGCCTGCCTGATGTTAAGCACCACGCCTGACCATAACAGACTTGACTGCACTTGACCTGATGATGGCATCAGGCGGACCTTATAATGAAAATTAAGATCAGCAGGTCTTCTTTTGAAAGTGACAAACAATTATTGTGTCATTTATTATGATTCTATAATCGTTGATTGCTCTAAACTTAGTTAACACCAGCAAAAGCTAAACCACTTTATATGACACAAATCGTATGTCGCTTTCAAGAGTAGAGATCTAGTCAGCTCGCGAATAATGCATTGTCTGAACAGATAGTAGCTATAGTAAACTTGACAAAATTGATTGTTTTTTTTTACTATTTGGCAAGATGTGTTTGTCATGTAAATAATATTAAGATTTTAGTTGGCAGGTTAACAATGTTAGAGATGTGTTCAGTACCAATACCAACTACGAGTTACGGCTATTCCTATCCAGCAAGACTCCAAGAAAAACCATAAAATTACAAGAAAAATCTAAGTGTAAAATCTAAGTAAAGGATTAAATCTAAGTGTTCTTAATTACAGGGTAGGTACCGCAGCTTGCAAAAAGTTATGCAACTCAACTATGGTAAAATTATGTATAGGTACTAACTACTTGTTACGTGGGTACTACATAAAAAGTTGATCATCTAACATACAAATTAGGCGACTTTACATTCTCGAAGCAGTAACGTAGAGGCCCACATCTCTTACAAAATGTTTTAGTAATTAATCTTAGGTATGTCGTGTAATATTACTTGGTAAGTGCAGCAAAAATAAATATCTTAAGTAGTACCTGGTATGTAGTGCAACAATAATAAATATAGCTAAAAAGATTAAGAATTACGCGCGTTGGTAAAATAACAGGCGGAAACAGGACCTTTATAAGTACGTAAGTAAGTGTAAGAATTATGTAAATCTGGAATTATTTCTTTGTGGGAATTAAATCAACTATTGCTTGCAATATAAGATTAGTTGTCAGTTATTTCTACTTAAATATTACATGATCTACTTTACTATTCTTGGGTATGTAGGTACTGCTTTAACGTTACCCCAAGAATTTAATGAAACGTATACGTGTAAGAAATGAAGAGTAGTGACTAATAATTATCTAAGATCAGCGGTAAGTAATGAGATGTCCCACTAATACAACTACAACTAACCCTAGCTCAGGGGGAGAATAGCACACATACACACGTGCGAGCCTCCCCCATGCACACACGCACAGACTTTGTGTGGAAGCGGGTTTTGGGCTTAAAACACACCACAAAATGAGCATAACTTGATACTGTTTCTAGTTTCTAGATATAAAAACCGGAGCAAAGTAAAGCGAGTTATTTTGTGATTAAGGGCACACTTACCTACTCATCCTTTTGATAAAATAGGCATTTATTAATTCGATCGCTAACTACGGTAGGACAAAGGCATGTGTATACTCTTATTTATTAATAGCAGTAGGTGATATAGAATCGTAATTCAAGAGGCGTCTGACATCGCATAGCTTAGCCCGGAGACAAACGCACCGGAATCCGGTTGGTATTTATTAAATTAATCGTTCACCCTACGCCTCCACTGCCACCGATTAGTTTGGCCAATCTATCTAAGTATACCTAAGTACTACGTTGCGTAGATGTTATTTATTTAAAACGAGAAATAATTACTTTCAAAAGCACATGAGATTTTTTATTATAAAAAACTCACACGTCCATTTATGTTTTATATAACTAATAATATAAAAAAAGGAAACTTTGCGTGTAGATTTTAATACTCTATGCCAGTACAGTACCCAAAACAGATCTATCTGGAAAATATATGAGTGCCGCGACGGCATCTCACGGTCAGCGCGCCGAGTAAGTGGAACGGACCGATTATCTTTAGTAAGTTTGTTCAATCATTGTGTTGTATTTTAAAGAATATTTCATTCACGTCATTCCTGATTTAAAATTACACACTTATCATAAAAAAATATTTTATTATTACGCCGCCCGTCGCGATTCCAACAAAGATGACTAATAATTGACCTGATAAACTTTATCAATTTACTCGAAATTTTTAACCCAAGTTTAAAAAAAAAAGATTAAATTTACTCTACATGTTTATATTTTTTTGTATGTGGAACCTATTCCTTGAATACTATGCGATAATAATGAAAGAATGAAGGAAACAATGTATTCTATAACCCCTAACAACTGTTGATTTAATTTTGTAATTCCTCAATTATAAATTTTGATACAATTGAATATTTTATTAGTATTATTACCTATACGCACTAAAAAAATAAAAATAAATGTTTATTTATTTCTTTTATCAATAGTACTTACTCTAAAGTAAGCGCACCGCGCCGTCTCAGGCTCTCCTACAGACTCATTATCGGCACTTATAAGTTCATAACTAGTCTAACGTTAGTAGGAATCATTTTAAACCCAACCTACGTGTTTTAAATCAGTAAAAATGTCTATACAATTTGTTCAAATTATTAGCGTAAAGTTTTCATTGCTACTAGTAAATACCTGAAGGTTGCGGGTTCTATTCTGGCTGCGGAAAATATGCTTGCATGATCTACAAATATTTATTTCTAGTTTTTTTTTATAATTTTGGGTGTTGTGGTACCAAGTACATCGATGTTTCTGATACTTACGACACATGTAGATAATCCTCGTGTGGGGTCAGCTGGACGATTACGCAACTCAGTTGTAATCCGATTTCTATCAGCGATCATATATGCTGTCATATTCATACAAAATTCGTCAGTTTTTGATTGAAACCAAGTGAAATCGATTGCAACCGAATTACATAATCACCCTGCAGGATTAATATGAATTGTGACTGTTTGACATTACAGATATGGCATACTTTCTAGTTTATGCATTGATAACAATCACTGTACCTACGTAGATAAGAAATAATCAAGATTAATAGCTGTGTAATAGGTATCTTTGCAACAGTAGTCAGTCGCTCGGGGCTCGAGAGCGGCGAATTATAATTTATTTGGAGAAGTGGCAACGAGCCCCGCGCCCCCGCCCGCCGACCTACCCTTTGCTTTCGCCCTTCGTTACGAACGCACAGGCCAAGCGTTGTAACTCTTTAAGTTACATTTTTATTTATGCGGTTGTTTTTTTAAATATTATATTATAGTAGACGTTTCCAAATTATTATTTTTTAAATCATGATTAAATAAATAAATAAAAATTAAGTACTTGAGTTGAGTCTCCAAAGGAGTTGTTTCACGCAGTATGGAGCCGGGTCTTGGTCTTTTGTAGGGGTCTAGATAATTAGATAATCATTAAAGAAACCAGTTTTCACTGTTTATTTGTTTTATTATGGCTTCTTTCATAATCTAAAGTATGTTTATCTCTGTAAAGAGTGCAATACATTGCAAAACAACATGGTGGGTTTAACGAACAACTGAGTTATTAGGTACTGTCAAAGTCAAGATGCTTCACGATCATTGGCTAATAGCTGTCATGGCGGACCTGTAGTGTTCCAGTTTTAGAAAACTCAACAAAATAAACATTTTTCCTTTAGAACTTTGTTTGTCCACTTAAAAATAAAATTGTTTGTTACTATTAGTCTTATATTTTTTTCCAATTTTACTCTGGTGTTACAAAGACCTAGGCCACTATGAAATCGGTCTTAAAATCATTTTTCAGTTTTCTTTGAGAGAAATATAAAATCCGTCAAATCTGAGAGAAATATAAAAGTTTATTTTCAATATCTTAGCTTCAGTTCTACGTTAAACTACTTGTTTTATTTAATTTGATCAGATGAGCACTGTCCAAAACTATAATTTATTTTATAAGCTTTTTACAATGTTTAAATTCGAACAAATAGAGCTAGATGACAAACACTGGGGTCCAGTTTGTCAGAGGCACAAAACAAAGAAGAAGAAGTCCAGCGACAAGATAGTGTGACGACATAGTCAAAGTCGCCGTAAAAATCACCGCCAAGGTCAGCAAGAGTCCGAACGACGGGAGACACAGGCGGACCAGGCGCGGGCGGTCCATACGCATGAATATGTATTAATTTAGGTTTTAAATATTTCACACATTTTTTATTTGTCTAGTGTAGATCTAGGGAAATAAAGCTTTTTTTATTTTATTTGAACAGGGTTTTGCTAAATTACAATAGTACCAAAAAAAATGTTGTGTTCAATACGGTCATTATTTATTAAATAAAAAACTAAAGATTATAATATCCCAAAAATTATTTTGCCTCAAGCGGGATTTGAACCCGCAACCACCGCTTGATACGCGGGCGCTCTACCAATTGAGCTATCGAGACATATCTCGCTTGGACGAAATAATCATTGGGATGTCTTCGGCTCGAAGCGCCGATAGCTCCACCTACAGGGGAAACGTTGCAGTTATCCAAGCCTGTTCAATGACTAAAGTTAATTTAGTTCATTGACGAGAGGTATCGCATTGCTTATTCAATTGGCTATTTTTTGTTTTTATAGTGTTAACCATCACACTAGGGGATATGTCTCGATAGCTCAATTGGTAGAGCGCCCGCGTATCAAGCGGTGGTTGCGGGTTCAAATCCCGCTTGAGGCAAAATAATTTTTGGGATATTATAATCTTTAGTATTCCCCTAGTGTGATGGTTAACACTATAAAAACAAAAAATAGCCAAATAAAAAACTGTTCTTTTTCCAAAACAAGCAAAATCTGATTATCATATTTCAGACCGCGACCCGTCTCGATTTTCAACAAGGATAACTAATAATTGAGCAGATGAACTTTATCGATTTATTCGAGATTTTTGGCCAAAATGTATGAAAAGGTACTTAAATGTATATATTTTTTACATTTATAAACCCTTTTTACTTTTATAAAACTTACTTCTTAAACACACTGTTGTTTCTTACTACCTACTCTTTTTTTGGTAAACGTAAGCACAACTTACAAATATAAATACGTTTTTAGTTTAATAATATATTTTAAATTATCAGGTTATCCTACTAATTTATTAATGCGAAAGTATGTGTTGGTGTGTGTGTGAATGTTTGTTACCACGTATCTCCGTGATGACTTTTACCGGTTGTGATGAAATATAAATAAAATGTAGCACCTACAAACAATAATTAAAATAAAATAAAAAAAACTTAGTATAAAATTCAACGAGGTTACTCAGCTGCAAATTTGAAGAAAAATAAATGTATTAATTAAGTTACAACGCTTGGGCAATCAACTTTATACTTTCTGTTTTTTCTCTACGTAGGTTGCGTTCAAAGGAGCTGGTGGGCGCGGGGCGAGGTGGCCGCGGGGAGAGAGGGGAGGACGGAATTAAGAGGGAGACGTGGGGGGCGCCCTGGATACTGAGAGGAGTTTTAACCAATTAATTTTGTTTCTCAACGCAAACTCCGCTATATAATAAGGTATAAGTAGGCATTAACTGAGGCGCGCCGATAGCTGCCCCGGCCGGGGGCGACTCTCTCGGCTCCTAGCCTCCTATAACGATGTTTTATTTCATGTTAAGCTCTCTGTTTCTCCACTTTTAATATTTAATGGCATTTTCATGACTCAGTTTTTATAGCGCACTTACAAATACCCGACATTATTGATGTCGTCTTTAATGACCGTTGTTCCGACGCTCTCCTTAATACTTTTAATTAATGCATAACGATTGTTTATCTTCTCCTTTGTTTATTTAACAATTTAAATTAAACAACACATAATTACATATTCATTTTTGATTTCTTGTTTGGTCTAACATTTTAATTAATGTTATATCGCTAATCGTAAGAAAGTTTTAAGTCAGACGATTCTTCAATTATGTATACCATTTCAAACAGAAGGTATAACACCTGCCTCCCGTGAAAAACATCAGCGACTTTGTCTAACGAACCATAATCCATATGCTCGGCACTGCGGCACCGCTCGTGCTTTACCCTATGCTAAAGTATAAATACAAATTACATAAAAACACAAAGATCTTCCCCTTTACCAAACCGTAACTAACTGAAGTTGCTTGCTGTATCTCCTATTATTTACCCGAAGCGTTGAGATTTAAAAATAAGATTCTCCACAAAAACGCCAACTACCTATGTAGCGCTGGCACCTCGCGCCCGCTCTGTTTCGTCTCAATATGACGCACTTAAAAAACAATTCTACAGCAGTACTGTGTTGTTAAAAAACAGAAACGCATCACACGAAAAAACAAACCGCAGAATACGGTTAAAAAACAAAACGCAGCACGCGAGTCGGCCGAGACACCCTTTCCCTTTTACGCGACGCGAGCTACGTTTTTTCTTTTATCTAAGTGAGGGTTGAGTTTTTTACTGCGATGCTTCGTATAAATTAATAACTGAACGTGCTCATAATCTGCTGTTCGGAACACTTTCGGCTTTGTTATACTTTTTTCTTATAAGTTAGCATTCATTTGTTTTTGTATACAGGCGGAAACGAATCGGGATCCTTTGATTACGTCCGTTGAAGCGACAGGTGTTGGGTTATAGTTTTGTACTTTAGTGTTGTAAGTACCTACTGCAGGTACATACATAGTTGGCTAGACGTAGACACTCATTACGCAAAGCAATTTAAAATTATCAGCAAAATAATTCAATGTTAATGCATAAAATTTCAAGTAAGAATTGATTGAATAACTAATTCAAAAAGGTTAATAGGGTTAATAAATCGATTCTTTATTAAGTATGTTTAATTACTTAGTTAGTAGTTACCGAACAAAGTACTTAATTCCTAGTCTAAACAAAACACGTCTAACATACCACGGACAGACAGAGGAACACACGGAGATATTTAAGTACCTGTCTGTGTAATAATATTATAATGAGGAAAAATTATTAATTTTGTATTTTTGTTTGTAACGAACCAACCAAAAAACAAATGGTTCAATTTTGTAGAGTAGCAAGCTAGCGCTATCTGGTAGAAATCATGATTGAGATATGTTTACTTAGATAAGTCGGTACCTACCTTCCTAGTATATTAGCATGAGCTTCACCTTGTTCGATTGGCACCACATGGCACCACACTAGAGTTTTATGATGAAGAGAGATCTTTAAAAAAAAGGCAGAAACTCAGCCGAGTTAGTTGTCAGATTATTTTTAAGCTGGAATGCGTTGAATGAGTGTTTTCGTTTCGTGATTTAAAAAAAAGTAGTTCCGATTGCGTTGACAGATGACGCTAGCTTAGGCAAGTGCGTGAGTGGCCCCGTCCGTCGCGCAACCTCTATTCTTTAGAATGAAGGGAGATATTGTACTTAGCATCAGTAGCTTTTAAGAAGTGTTTGAGTATTGGTACATGATTGTCATAGTGCTAAGTAATGTCAAAGACATACTGGGAAAGGTTATCAAAACAAGAAAAAAGTTGGTAACTCCGTTTTTGTTTCGTCTCGTGTTAAGCGGAAGGTTATGGGTACATGTCCTGCTTAAGGCAAAATAATTTTTGCGTATTCTTTCATCACAGTTTCGACTAGTTTTTATTCTAATCGATTATGAGGCACGATACACATCCATAGTCACAGACTACGCTTTGATAGTGCGCTCCAAATTGCCTAGTTAGTGTCACCCACCACCATCAGTTCGAAAAAGTTAAAGAAAAAGACAATTATAAGTTTCTGAAAGAAAGGACATATTTAGAACTTTTTTTTTTAAATACGAGCTGACCCCCGCGCCGGTTTTCCGCGTTTTTTGCAATTTTTATGCTATTCCACAAGAACAGTTCATTTTCCCGGATAAAAGTAGCTTATGTGTTGTTCTCCAGGACTTAAGTTAGCATTCCAAATTTCATGCTAATCGGTTAAGTCTTCACGGAGATACGTAGCAACAACCATATAGGTACCTACACACACACACACAGACTTTTGCATTTATAATATTAGTAGGACATTCAAAAGAGATATTTTTTTCGGAATAGTACAAAAAGATTCTCGTCTCGAAGCAACTGGGTTAAGCAAATGCATTCACATGTGTGAATGCATTTGGTGCATTGTGATTATTGAGTGAATCAAAGCTACCACACGTGCGAATGCTTGCAATTTTATTCACCAGTTTAAGTAGGTGACAAACAATTTTCGCGCTCTGTTTACTCCGTAGAATATTAATTCTGCAACTTGTATCTATATAGGAATATACTTTTTTTAAAGAACTGTTCTAGATGCCATTCAGTCATGATTTTGTATTACTACTACCTATTAATAATAATACCTACATAATACTTAGCTTTTATTTATTTCTATTTGTATTTATTTATTCAAACATATGGGTTACATTATTTGACACTGTAGCGAGTGTTAAAGTTTGCCTGCGATACGTTATGATTATAATTAATTTGACGACCTCAATTTAATCATAATCATAACTCGCTCGCTCGGTGAGACGAGATTGATTGGACGAGATTTTGCGGGTTCGATCCCCGCTATGGGACAAATGTTTGAATGACACTGTTTCTACACATTACAAGGTATTTACAAAAATAATTGTTAAAGATAGAATATCTACTTAAATACGTAGATATTCTATCAGTTAGTATCTGGTTCCCATAAGTAGTACAAGCTTTGCTCAGGGTGAGTTGCACCATCTAACGTTAACGTCAAATTGTTCAATCGCCGTCGAACAGTTTGACGTTAACGTTAGATGGTGCAACTCACCCTTAGTTTAGGACTAGATAGCGCTCTGTGTGAAATGTTCGCCAATCAATATTTATTTTATTTTTAATATTATTTTATTTACGTTAAGCAGTCGGTCCCGGCTTTTTCAAAGTTGTTAGGCTATGACAGAGGCTTTCGGGCGTCTCTGTCACCAGAGTAGGTCACTGACTCATACGAACTTACAAACTTACTTAATATTGTTTTATATTATTACTATGTATGTCCGTATCCGCGATAAGGAGTGCAAAGCCCATTGCTACTTGTATGTTTGGGTTGTTAATGTTTAAAATAATATTTTTTATTAGGTGCCAGTTTGTTTTTATCCAAAAAATAATTAATTAATTGTAATTGTAAACCTAACGCAATCGAGACGCATAATATAACAAGTCATTGTGTGTCATATATTAATGTGCAATTTTAATGAATGAATGTCTGAACAGTTCTTTGTATCAGTGATGCATTTACATTCAATCAAGTTCTCTAGAACTGAATATTATTTTATGTTTGTTGGTATCTATGATGTCTCGATTTAGTCCCACCACTCGAGTTTGAAGTAACGCAATAAAAAATCCACCCGCCGCACCTCGCCGCGTCACGCAGGATCATTTTATTTTGATAGTGAATTCGTGTAACCGCCGGCCATTGTCATGAGGACGTTTGATTATTGATTTTTACGCTAAATGTTCCCTTTTTCAGAAACTCTATTCATCGCAATTATAACTTCCTTTAACATTTTTGATGTATTTACGTCTGCGGGCAAAAGGACGAAGCTGCACAATGTCATTAATAACCCGTAGGTATGGCATTGAACTTGTCGCGATTCTACACTTTTCAGTTTTGTGCCGTCATGTTCCTGAGTATTTATTGTAGGTATTACTATTAGAAAAAATTGTGCAAAAGTTACACACTAAGAGCTAAACATTCAATCTTATACATAAAAATGAATTGCTGTGTGTTAGGCTTGCTAAAATTCTGGAACGGCTGGACCGATTTGGCTGATTTTGATCTTGAAACATTTGTATGAGTCCAGCCCCGCTACCATGAACTTTTAGAGCGATTCAAATTAGGACCTAAACTGAATTGTCAAAAAAATTTGTACCTTGACTTCAATAATTATTAATTTCATGGTACAAATTTTTTCATGGTATGGGGGCAGGAAATGTTTAAACGGTGAGAAATTATGGAAAAATTGCGAAAAACATAACGCGAGTGAAACCGCGCCGAGTCTACTAGTATTAAATAAATAAATTAATATTGACTAATATTGAACACTTTTACACTGATGTATGACTGTATGTATTTTAATATTTAGTTTATGTTTATTTTAAATATTTTATTATAAACTATTTATACATATGTGTGTATGTATTATTTTTATATTATATTTATACATAATACACACCACACCAACATGCCCCTTCTCAATTAAATTTTAGTCCGCTCCGTGCATAGGTTGCCTGGCAGAGATCGCTTTCAGCGATAAGGCCGCCAATTGTATTACCTCTTAATCTAAGTTTGTTGCTTTTGTATTATTTCTGTGTGGTGATCAATAAAGCGTTATCTATCTATCTATCTATCTACACTGAGCCATCTAGCCCCTAATTATTTACTTACTATAGGAACCAGATAACTGCATAATTATTTTTTTATAACTAGTTATATAACTTATAGTTCATAGGAAAACCAAGACCCCAACCAAATATTTGCAGATCATGCAAACAAAGTTGTCTCTCAGCGGGGATTGAACCCGAAAGCTCTCGCTTCTCAACCTATCATTCGCCTACCGCGCCACCAAGTAACTAACAATTTGTGAGGTTTAGACGACCGATGTGGCGCGGCGGGTGGAGGTCCGCCTGCGACGCGGAGGTTGCGGGTCCTATTTCCGCCTCGGAACAAAATAAATGTGTGTACGATCTGCAAGTATTTGTTCCAGTTGTTCTGGGTATTTTCTATATAATTCTGTAACTATGTACTATTGTACTTATTGTATTGTATTAATTATATCAGTCATCTAGTACCCATAACAGTTCTGCTTAGCTTGGGACTAGATGATGCTGTGTGGATTGTCCAGCATTATTTATTTATTTATCAGGCTAGCCGACAAAGTAACAAGAGGAGAGAGAGTATAATGAGTTTTTTGCAAGTTGTGTGCATGCTTATTGAAGGTGTAAGTAATCCTTTAATCCTCTAGTATCACTACGGAACTATTTTGCCGCATTTTAGTCTAGATAACAATGCTTTATTTGTCACTGAAATGGAATATAGCAGTGTGTATGAAATGAGGCCGAAAACGGACAAAAGGGGTATTATAAGTAATGCAATGTTTGTCAGCATTGCATTACTTATAATACGGTTGTTTGTGTAACCGCACAGTAGCCGATTTGTTTGCATTATAATCTCTTTTGTAATAAGCTATTTGAAAGCGGCGAGATTCCTCAGAAGAAAGAAAGCGCGCGTCCGATTATGTATGCCAGTGTACACACATATTTTACGTAACTCTTTTCTATAAAGCAATGGTTTTTTTAATGTTATATTTCCATGAAAACTAACACTAGTATCTAGACCTAATACCTTACCTACCTGTTGCAGCATATATGTCAATAATAATCTTATATGTACGAACTATTGATGTTTTTGTTTTTATAAAATATTGTTACATAGATTAGTATGTTATAATATTACCAAAAGCTCGCTTCGCTTATGCGTCAGTAAACCAAAGTGCTAATAAAAGGTAACTTAGGTAATTAAAAAAATAAATTGTTAAGCAATCAATATTTTTTTGTGCGGAACTGAGAAATAATAATAAGATATTCAAATGAAAACACCGTATCCAGTTTTGATCATACTTATATTATAATTAAAAAGAACTCTTAGAAACTTGTCTATTGATGAAATTCTATCTTTGCGAAATAAGATCTCGACCGACTCCGCTCGGCTTGAAGAAAAAGCTAAAGTTTTTTCGTTTCTTGGTAAAAAGTAAGGTGTAGGTAGGCAACGGGGGCGGACCCAACAGCTGCCACTCATTTTAGAATCGCAAGTAGTTTGATGGGTTCTAAAAGTAACAATAGATTGAATTTATGAGAGTATAGTAGGTTAGGTACTTCATAATAACAAGTTTTGGGTAAGCAATAACTTATCACAAGTAACTACCTATGTCTGTTCAACATAATATGTAGTTATTATAATACGCAATTTTTCAAGATATTTAATCTACTGATTGATCTTGAAGAATATGCGAACAATTATATGTTTTTCTATATTATTCTCAAAAAATATAAACCTTTACTTAAATAGGTAGGTATCTACCAGCCTACAACATTCATAAATAAAACTTTTAAATTAATGATTGTGATTCGCCACTACTTGCGATTACTTTCGTCAAATTAAAAAAACTCGGAAGACGAGTGGTAGGTATAAATGTTTTTTCTAACAAACCCTTCAGTCTCGTACGTAACCGTATGTATGAGGAATGTTCCTTACAATAACAACGAATAAATCCGTAGGCAGTACACGTTAGTAGACGAAATCTCAATATTTATAAAGAAAACTGAATCAAAGCTATAGAAAACGTTTTGACTCTACAAGAGCGCGATTCAAAAAAATTAAGCATCGCGTCGGGTAGCAAACTAAAGGGGATAGTTTTTTAAACGCCAAAAAAGAGTTCAACAAAGGGCTATAGTTGAAATGTGCGCAACATAACGGCTTGGAACTTGATAACCCTTAACACCTTGATCAATGTGGGTTACTAGAGTGTAGGCTTGTTGTAGGCAGCCATTGCAGAATATTTTTTTACCCTGATTACTCAAAAATGAACACCCGTTCATTTTTGAACTACAGATATCTGACACCATCCGGTAGCACCAACACTAACTGTGTACACTGTACCTATCTAATCCATTAAACAAGTTAGTTAAAAATACTTTTACCTACTGTATATTATGTTGTTAGTTAGTTTATTGTGTCTAATTAATTTAAAAACCGTATTGAATTACTTATTACCTGCCTGACTGACTAAGTTTTTTATAGCCCTAAAACAATGTTTAGGCTAGCTAGCGTTGTGTTAGTTAGATAACATGAATGCTGTAGGTAGGTATATAATAATATAATATCCATAAAACTCACTACCTATCTGAAAACTTAAAATACTTGCAATAATAACCGAAGCGGTTAGTGTAGTTACTACATTTTATAAGCGGAATAAAATAAATAAAAGACGACCTTGAAATTGGTACAGTACAAATCAATAGAGCATGATCACAAGTGCACTTTTATTCGTCAGCTGTTTGCTTGTAAGGTCATTGCACTTTCTATTGTTCTCTATGCAGGGTTCATACAGAAAAAAAATCGTAGAAAGCGTGACAGTCCATAGTGAAAAAACTCAACCCTACCGTCAGTCGCGTGGCAGGTACCCCAGACAACCCTTTACAAAAACGCTTACAAAAAACGCTCTGGGTAGCGAAAGGGTAAAAAGGGTTGATATTACGCATGCGCCCCGTGGGATCACTGCCCTCGTTTTTCATTTTAAAATTTACATTCTGCAATTTATGATTCATATTTTTTTTCTAAATTCAATCTAGCCTTTAATTTAAATGCTATTGTGAAAAAGGCGAAATAACTCGTGCATTTTGTTAAGGGCACGTATTTTTAATAATAAGTTGTTTTGGAAAACCAATATTTTTTTGAAGAGAAACTATCACTATACTTACCCATTTCTGCCAAGTAGTAATGTTTGCAATAGGTACCTACTGTGTTCCTGTTCGGAAAGGTTACCGGTGAAATTACTGGCTTACGACACTTTTGATTAGGTGGGTAACCACAAACTCAAAAGCAATATTGAAACATTGTTAGACTGACATTTCGGCATACTCAAAGTATAGGTAGGTACCTGATGTTATTTCAATATTGCTAAAAAGAGCTCGTGGTTATCTCTCTGAATGGTAACGCGCGATAACACTTTAACATCGGATCGGCCGTAGGCTGGTTTCCCTTAGTATGTGGAATACAAAAATCCTTTTATGAAATGTGTCTTTTAATGAATAATGATCACCTGATTTACATTTAAGCTGATCAAAATGATTCAAATATAGGAGGCTAATAAAATATAGCCTACCTACACTACAGTATCCATCAAAAAGGCGGCTGTCCACATTTTGTCTCTATCATAGACTCATAGGATCATAGACATCATAGGATCGGCTCAAAATGTTAAAAATTACAAATTTCCTTGTAGGTATCACTTTAGTATTATTCTTATAATATAGCTACGTAGAAATGTAAAACGTTTCGGCATCCTACAAGTATTTTAAAATGTAGTTTTAAAGTAGAAGCCTATTTTATAATACGCCCGAGACTGCTATATAAGGACAAACACAACATTAACGACAAAAGCACATAATTCGATAATAACACAACGTTGTAGAGAAAACACGCACTGAGCTACCAAAAAGCTGAGTGGAGCTATAATTAAGAAAGATAAATATCGTTTATTACTGTTAGGAAAGTCGATTAGAAAAAACTACCCCTTTCACCCCACAATTTGTAACCCGTACAGTGGGCGCCGTCGACCGACACGCATAAAAACTCACGAGCGGCTGCCTGGCATGGAATAAGCTTTTGTACACACAAACACTCAATAATTCGTCTACTTTCATTTGTATCAGATTTTTTGTAGCTCGCCAAATACCATATAACTAAATGAGTATATTTTGAAAAAAAAACATTTTAGAACTAAGTAGTAACCTATCAACGATCGTTATTATAATTCTATTAGAACTGTTATAGTGTATCTAGCTATGGGAGAAAAATAAAAACTGAATGATAAAAACTTCGATTCCTCTGTATTAAATCGATAAAAAAGCAATGGTATCAGGATGCAGTTAATGAAAATCACCACTTTCTCAGAAATTGACACCGAGAAGCAGCTTCCACACTCTCATAGCCGTAAGGAAAAAATGCTACAGTTACATAACGCTTTTCCATAATAATAGAATCATTATCGAAAAACAGAAGAGCGGCCAGCTGATTTATTGGACGATAATGGTCGCTGTCATAAATAGCTTTTTTTCTAATGAATGTTTTTGTATCACGCGCGAAGGGCACACCGGGCTCGCTTTTTATTAATGCGCTTACGTATGCATGTATGTTTTTTCATCAAAAGATGTTAGGTCACCTTTAGTCATAATTGAATTTGAATAAAATTTGTAACGCTGGCTGTTCAAAAGCTGACTAGACAGGGTAAGGTGGACTTGGAGATTAACTGAATAAATAAACACACATCCACTATTTTTAAAACCATTTTCAACACCTTCGTTATTAAATTAGGACAATAAAATAGTTTTTAAAAGACTATAATTCGTGCTAGTCATTTTATAAACTATGCTCAAATATTATCAAAATATAATGTAGCCAAGTAGTGGGTAATTTGCAAAATAAAATAGTAGTAAAGCTTAAAAAATTATCAATCAGGGTGTATAGTCACCCACATATGGTGACCATGACAAATGCACGCGAATGTAGCACACTCGTCTTGCATTGTGATTTATAGTTTGCGATCTGAACAAACATTAGCACTATCCATTCAGTTAGCGGTGTGTGTCTAATACATCCTACACGCGTATTATTTCCTTTTTTACTCTCAGCGCTTTATGCCGAATACTTAAATGACTTAAAAATTCAACATTTCCCTGTTGAAAAAGAGTTAATATTGATCGTAGATTTCTCGTCGTGGGGTGCAGCGGCCGGTTGAGTCACCCCACGGTTTTTTACTCACCCTAAGTTATATTTTTTGTAAAGTCCCCCCCTTTGCCCCCCTTCGGCCCGCTTTAAAGGATGAGTAGTCTCTATGGAAACGGCTCGATCTAATTTATAGGCGGGAGAAAGTACGGATTGCTTAATTAAGAATTTAAAATGTATCTTTTAAGTAATTAATTACAAAAAATTCAGTCCGGCGGCGACGACGCTGAGCTTGGAATTAGACGAGGACTTTCTTTTTCTCGCTTTCAACTGAAAATTATGAAGAATTTAATTAAACAAGAAACTAGGCAGGCTCTTTGTCGTAAGACGAGGCGCAAGAGGTAGGAATGGTATTTATCTTTTATTTTATTTCCATTCGGCTATTTGCTTAAGAACTTCACGATGGAAACCTTTATTGAATACTTGCCTACGACAACGATTATCGCGCTAGTATACCTGGATTTTATTAATAAAGCATTTTAAAACTTACCAAGATATTTTTAATGACTTATTTAGAATATTTAGCATTTCTTCGATACTTCGCTAAACTCTACCAAAATCACACGATAAGCATACTTATTAATATTCTCTTACTGATTTGCATGAGTAAATCTTCGAGTATGACGTATCGCTTCATGAATACGCAAGGGTTGATAATGCGAGCCCGCGGGATTGTGGAGGGAGGGCACGCGCGAGTACTAATTCTTCAATCATCTGTGCACTTTGATACTAACTGCTAAGTGAGCTGTGGCATACGCGTATAATAACTGTTACAATGTCTGTGTCGCGGGTTGAAAAACTGTGGGTGCTTGCTTGCTGTGGGTCACGGCCGCGTGGGCTCACTCAGTTGGCGCTTTTTTGTTGCGAGGAGCGCGCGTTTTCACCCGACGCCAGCGCAACTCACCTTGCTTTGGTAAGTTTTATTTTATTTTTAATATTGAGTAAACAGAGCTACCTGAAAGTAATATAGTTTATGATAAGTTTAGGCTATTTGCAAATGTTGAGTTATTTCGATGCTGCATTTGGAAATCACCATCCACATAACACCAAATCGTTTATGATCAGATTGATTAGTGTTTTTCGATGGGCTTAATAAGTAAAGGAAGGTTTTTTTTTATACAACTGCAGTGGCAACCAAGCGTACGGCCCACAAGATGGTAAGCGGTTACCGCAGCCTTTGGACGCTTGCGATACCAGAGGTATCACTCGCGGGTTGCCACCTTGAGGCTAAGATCGAAAGCCTCATGTGCCAGTAATTTCACCGGAAACCATACCCTTCACACCGGAACACAGCCATGCGAGCATTACTGCTTGGCGGCAGAAATAAGTATGGTGGTAGTCCTTCCCGGGCAAACTCTATCACAGAGAACTCTACTACTCTTAGGTTTAAAAAAGTTTAAAAAAATAAATTGTTTTATAGTATTATATTATATATATTTTATAAACTTCCCTTGGTATCTATTGATACCAGTTCGAACGAAACAGATAACGGTTACCTTTAGCTAAAGCGTTTTATGGCATCATTGATGATAGGAGTTACCTTAAATCCATAGCTATTTATTATCAGAGTTTTGCTAACATTGCGGTTTCACTAATAGCAGCGGCATTCTCGTAATAGTGGTATCGATCGACAGATTCGCTGATCATAATAATTAGATTTCGTGGGTTAGGCGAAAAAAACAATGGCGACAATGCTGCCTAATGAGCCATAAAGAAGAAAGCGATACGTAGAGCAAGGCGTAGACAAAAAAGGGCGCGGCGGGGTGAGGCAAGGCGCGGGAGGGGGCGAGGAAATGGCGGGAGAGCTAAATTAATTTGCGCGCTCCCGCCAAACAAAGGCACGCTAATGGAACGCGCCGAATGGAAAAAATGCCACCGTCCGCTCTCAGGCGACTTATATTTTTTCCTTGCAAACACAACCTTTGACTTGCCAAATGAATAACATTACACTTACACCCATCTAAGTTGGGTGGCTTTGTCTAGATTTAATGAGGAAGAAACGATACTTACTCGTGTTATAGCTGTGCACTCAAAACAAGCTCAAGTTCCTGTGTTGATTGGTAAGTTCACGATGGGTTCGTCCTTTTGTTCGGTTTGGCAATGATAGATAGAACAAAAGGAATATTTACTCATGGTCTATTAATTTGCGGGATTTGTGGGGATTGAACCCACAACCACTCGCTTCTAAATCGGGCACTCACCCACCGCGTCAACGATTTCGTCGAATCTACATCCTTTTTAATGTATAATCAGTTATTATTTTTGTAGGAATCAACCCTGTAATCTTTTACTTTTCTGTTGACCTTCTAGCAATTTATAAGCTCCTGGTACCTTCGACCTTGGTAATATCTACTCGTTGAGTAAAAAAGTATTACTTTGCAGATCCGCGAATAAATTTAAGGGTAGTACCTAATATTCCATCCATTTCTACTAGTAATTCGATTGTTTGAACATAAAAAATACCAATTTTATTAAAAATATTATCAATCCCGCATCTAATAAAAATAAGAAATATTTATAAAAATATTATAAAAAATTCTAATATAAAAAAGAAATATGGTTATTATATTCCTTGAAACCTTTTTCATATGGTGAAGACGTAAAGTTAATGATTCTTTATGCCTATTGTTATAATTTACTGGCTGGTCGAACATTTTGTATAATTTGGTCAATCATTTGGTTGATTTTGTTTCTGTCTAAGCGTGTTACCGCATGTCTAAATATTGTATGGGAAATAGGTTTCCCTCGTGGTCCTATCCTATCCTCGTGGGACCAAATAGAGAGACGAGAAAACAGCTAATTCCCAATGAATGCACAAATCAGGCATTAGCTGATTACTTACAATATATAAAGGCGGAAGTAACTGTGTATCATAATCCAAACTACTATTTGTATTTTTATCACCGAGCATAAGAAAATTATAAGGATGTCAAGTACTTATAAAATAAGTTCACTTCCCTCCATCTCTGTATCATTACGTTTTATCTTTTAAACTACGCAACGGATTTTAACGTGGTTTTTATCAATAGATAGAGTAATTCTAGAAGAAGCACCCGTACGAAGCCGGGGCGGGTTAATAATCAATATAATGTAATTCTAATATTCTCTCTAATATAATAAAGTAATAGCGGGTAATGGATCGCGGTAGATGGTACAAACTAAGGGAGGCCTACCCAGCTGCTGGTTAACTATCATAATATTAAAGTTATACTTAGGTAAGGACGTATACGAATGCGAATGATTTTGCATTACCGAAAAATAGTAAGGGTAGTTGCAAGAGATAACAATGATAAATACCTACTGTGTCAGGATTTTTTATCACCAAACAAATTACAAAGTTATCAAAGAATTTTTTTTACTCAGGCCTTTGGGCGGTCTAAAAACTTTGTCACCACTGACTAATACGATAGCGAACTTACTTTTAGAGTCATTTTAGCCTTGCCTAACAGTAGCGTATCGACGCGACGTTTGCCTTTTTTTATTTTAAACGTAACGCATCAAGAATTAAAGTTGAAATTGGAATACGCTTCGTCGTCGTGGTAGTTAGAACAGCCGCACGTCCAGGCCGTCCGGGGTAAGAAAAGAGCCTTAGAGCCTTATTTTTAATCATACTATAAACCTTTATTAGCTAATTGTGACTGTCATCGCCATTGTTCATTGACATTAAATAAGGAAAGACAATACTTAGCAAGCCGCTAACATAACAGTTTGTGCTTAAAAATTATGATTATTTTTTAAATGTAGCTCATATTATTATGATACAGTAGTTACAACAAAAAAAATAAATGCATTAAAATCGGACCATCTTTTTCGAAGCTACCTAACAAGGCCACAGGCAAATAGACCAAAATGTTGACACATTACTTCTAAAACCACCCTATTCGTAGACATTTTCATAAAATATTAAAAAATAAACACGGTCAGTCTGCACTTTGCTTGTAGGATAAGGTGATAAGATAATACGTAGTAGCGTAGCGCGTAGCAGATACGATTGCACGGGCTACGCGCTACGACGCCTACGCTACGTAGCCACTTAACGTAGCACGCAAGTGAAGATGGTAGCTACGAAACTTACCGTAGTTACACAACTCATAAGATTATAAAGTAATTGAACATGTTTTTAATTTACAATTAGCAAACATTACAACAAGTCTTCTAATGTTTCCTCAGCTGGGAAACTGGTCTATGAGTGAGAGTAAATATGTATTCATCATACACAGTGCGTGCATGATAGAATTTCTTCTTGATGTCATTTTACCATGAGTCTCAAAGTCATTTCCAGAACACTTCAACTTGGCCCTTACCCTCGTAGAGTGACCAAGAACAAACAAGGAAACAAATGCATTATAACTATTCACGCAAATTTAGTAGCATACTGTACCAGCAAGTATGACAGAGTAGAGCGGAGTCGGCTTCCTTGCAAAGTGATAATAGGTTGGTGGAAACAATGAGCGATTGTTATCTAAATGCGGCTTCGGGAAGCCCGCGTTTTGTCATGAGATGAAATTAATGCGAGTTCCATTACTCCAGCGCGATTTATGCTCTCCCAATTAAAAGTTCGCGGAGCTGAAGACGCCAAATTAGTGGAATTCGCTCGCATTTATCAAGACATCAACATTGCCTCGCGCGACGCAAAACTTCCCAAATTTAAATTAGAGACGATTTTTACAGCTACCTCCCAGAGGGGGGATGGGGGGACGCTACCCTTTCCTTATAACGAGGAAGGCCTCATGCATTTTTATGTGCTTCTTTTTTCGCCGGCGTTTTAAACAAGGGGGTGAGCGTGGGGTGCGCCGGGGGGTGAACTTTTTTATTCGCGTCTTGATAAGTTAGGGTTGAAATTAGACGTTCGAGTTTCGTTCGCGGAATTCATAATGACGAAAATTAATAAGTTTTTCTTTTGAGGGTCCTTCGAACCTCGGCGTTTGCCGATATTTAGGTAGAAGCCTCCTCGATCGGGGTTTTGTTTTAATATTCCACTCAATATACGAATGCTCCACAAAAAAAAAGCCTACAAATTGCTTTTTAGTTTACAAGGTGTTGTGGCGATGAATGTAACTTGCCCGCAACTCTTCTGAATGATCTTCAGTCAGCGTAGACACCATCCGAGTAGCGGTTGAATGAATAATTAACTACCCCATCTCATATCATAATTGCATACGTTGGTAACAGTTAACCGAACGTTTGCATACTATCATGCGAGTACCTTAACCTAAGATTAAAATAATTATTCAATTAAGGTTGGATCCGACCAAACTCAAATATTCTCCGAATAAATCGTAGTTATTTGCGAATAAAATTACAGTTTACTTGTATTTGACATTTCTTATTCCCCGGAATAGTTATTCTAATGTTGGTCGAATCCAATCTTAATCATTGAAAGACTTGCTTGCGTCTTACTATTTGCATGGGCAACAGACAGAGCACAGAACAAGTAAATTATAATCATCCATATCATTTTATAATTTAACAAGAAATCGTTAGTTCGTGACATCTTATTATAGAAAGACACGAAACGACTTGCTGCATTTATTTCAGCTCGTTATACTTCGGTAACATAAAAAGCAAAGGCGTTATTTTCCCGAATCTGTTGTTTGTGCGATAAACACATTCTGACGGCGTCGGCAGACTGCCGGCCGGCACATGTGAGCACTTGTTGAGCTTGTGTGGGCATGCGCTCGCTTTACTTTACTACACCCGAGCTCTCGTGACGTAACTTGCTAACAGATCAACGAAGTTTAAAACTGTTCTGCGTAGTCACCATTTGGACGGGTGACCGCCGGTGCCAACTTCATCTGAGCGCTACCGTGCTTCGGAGGGCACGTTAAGCAGTCGGTTCCGGCTTTTTCAAAGTTGTTGGGCCATGACGGAGACTTTCGGGCAACCTATTAACTCCGTCGCCAGAGTTTGTCACAGACTCATACGAACTTGCTTGTTTACCACACCCAGCCAAGCTTTTGATTACCACATCTCGAAACTAGACTAACAAGGAGTCATCTTTAAGAAACGGAAATTAAGACTAATGAAAATTTTAATTGTAGAGTTCTTAGAATGAGAGCAGAAATTTAAGAAAAAGAACGAAAAGACAAATTGTAAATTTTGTAAATAAAATCTCATTTATATTGAGGAAAATCCGGATATAAATGATATCTTTTATCATAATTGCGCGAAATCAGAGTCTCGTAAATTCCAATTTAAGCAATTATGAGAATAAGAGAAATCATTAGTCCAATCAATCCGTGCGGGAGGGGTCGGGGCGAGGCGGGGCGAGCGGGCAGCGCGCGGCCGCCGCGGTAACGCAACGGCCAGGCGCGCGCGCGACATTATGATTCGCCGCTAACTAATAACGTCGTTAACAGCGCACATTAAAACAAAACAAACAGCGACGGCAGCGGGCGCGGCGCGGGCGCGGGAGGCGCCATCCTTCCTCGAATCCGTGTCATTAATTTACGTAATGCGTAGGTACGCGCTATCCCCAAATATTTAAGAAGCCTCCTTCGGGAGCGCCCGCTTCTCCACTATCCCCCTCGCCGCCACCCACACCCGCCTGCCGAGAATTATGGCGGCCGCCTTGTAATTATATTTTTTAATTTATCTTCCTTAGCGAATACAATGGAGGCGCCACCCCGCCACCGGAGCGCTTCTTTCTCATGCTGAATATTGTATCAGGCCGCTGAAAAAAGGAAAGAACGCTTTAATTACAAGCGAGAGAGCGGCCGGCATTACGCGCTAAATATTTGATGTTGTCCCTTTCTACCTACCAACCAAGCTACGTGCGCCCGCCTGGCTCCTGCCGTCAATAATTAAACCGCCTATTAACTCATTCCTCTTCAGGTGACCCCTTATTACGACTTGAGTTACCGACCTACACGAATGAAATTAAAAAATCGAGTATCACAATACGCGGTTGGGTATGTGGAGGCAGCTAATAAAGAATATTCACCCCAGTTAATAAGCCTCGATTATTCATATGGCTTTTTGAGGTAAAGAGGTACTCTAAGGAATCCCTGACCGCTTATTAAGTTTTTAATTTAAATGCCAGTAAAATTTTTCAAGTTTTTGTAACAAATGAATCAACTTGAGTTATTTATATTACAATTAGTTATAGTGAGTGCACCATATTGATTAAATTGAGCAGCACGGATTAGCTAGTTGCAATTTTGAAATATTTAAATGTGCCTATACCCCTAGCTAAGCGGGGCCTAGCCAGGGCCAAGCCGGAGCGTGCGTTGATTTATTACCAAACAACAGTCGCAAATTAAAGCGGATTCCTTCGCACGGACACCCGGGCCTGCAGTACTTAGCGCGCGGAGACAAAGTACAAAGCAACCCCCAGCCACCCACTGAAAAACGTCTCTAATATTCTTTTAGAAACGGTGGCATTTACGGGCTATATTTTATCCTGAATTTGCATACGCTCCTTTTTTCGTACCCGTCCTCTATTTTATGGGTGAGTATTTTTTCATCCGGGGGTTAAGATACAAAAGGGTAAAGCGCGGGAGCTGGGCTCCGATAATTAAATTGCACCGCTGCCTGTGTTCGACGGCACACTCTCTGGAAGTGCGTAGAAAGCGCTCACCCACACCGAGCCACGCCACGGCTTTGTCTCCGCGAATACCAAATGTCGCGACGCTTTTTATTGTTTCACGATACATTAAGTCCGGCGATAATTAAACGATTAATCTTGAACGCTGTTCGTGATTTGTATAAGAACTTTTATAAACACCTAAAGCAATGCTGGGGCTTTAATTATAAATTTCTTACAGATTGAAACTAACAATCTATAGCTAAAGAAGTGATGAAACGGAATGTGTTGCTGATAGAATAATTGTTTTTAACAAAATGTAATTGAACAAATACAAATCAATAAGATACTAGTAAATACAATAGTTCAAAAGACAAAGTAGACAAAATGCTTGAATACTAGAGTCGCGTTGAAGTCTTTTACAGAGGCAAGAGTTTTGGGTAGGTATCGACTTACCTACCATCATGATGATACCTCAATTAAATTGTAATGAAAGGAAATATTTCACGTCGTAGCAACGCGATAATAATTTAACTAACAAATTAGGAGAAATCTTACCCTGCTCTAAGTCAAATTATCATAATTGCTAATCAAATGTTGTAGGAGTTGCGGCGGTGGCGGTGGAGTTGCTTCGCTCTAATTACAAATTCTAATTTCCTCTTGTTTCTCAGGCCCTTTGAATTTGTAAATTACTGCCGAGGCTTCAGGCTATCAAATGAATTCGTTTATACGAAATTTTAATACAATTTTAGCCTAGCACAACGATTTGAATTATTTTTAATTTCGACAATAATTTCTACGCGATTTTATGTTTTGTTTAGATTAAATCGAAATTTAAAATTGATTGGATTTATTGTGCAAGGGGCCATTAGTACGAATTTTAAGCAAGCACAGTCGTTGAAAAGAAGTAGGTGCTTAAATAAAATATGTACCTATAGGTGAGTACTTACGATCATTTAGTAAGTAGGCCAAAAGTGGACTTATGCCAAATATATCAAAAGCATTTCAAAACATCTTTCGAGTTCAAAAAACACGTTAAAGCGTAAAGTAGGTGAGACCTACCTATTGAAATAAATCATATTACCTACTTATTTATCAAATTCTTAGGTGAGCTCAAAGTACACGCTGTAAATTTGTTTGAAGCCTTAGAAAGAGGATTTTCTTGAAAAGAAAAATAACTCGTCAACAACTTTTATTAAAACATTTTCTGTGATATAAGTAAAGTATTCGAAAGCGACGTAGCGTGCGATTTTAATTCTATCACAAGTCTACTTATAAATAACACAGAGTCCAATTAAAAGCGCGCGACAGCTTTTAAAGCGGAATGAAGGAAAGTATAAGTACGGGTTCCGTGGGGAAGAGTGTCCGTGTTTACGGAAAACTCCTCCGGCAAATATTATCGCGAGACGAGCGCGATCAAATATTCAGGCGGCGCGCGAAGGCGGCAGCAACCCTCTCCAACTTTCAAGCCCTTCCCTTTGCACGCCCTACACTAATTACGTTTAGAGTTCTTAAGCGAAATTACTTAGGCCCCTCGCCACCCGCGCCCGCGCCACCTCAACCCCCTTCCGGAAATGAGGCGCGCTGGAAAAACAAGAAAGAGGAAAGCGTTATATAAGAAGGTCGCTGTCTTTCTGAACGTCCTAAATCTGGGCAATCTCAGAAAAATGTTGATGTAATGATTTTTTTCTTCATTTTCGCGAACGTTCTCTGTTCATGAGCGGTTGCTAAGTGAAAAGCAATTAAAGCACGGACGACTGATCTTTACCCCACCCGTGCCCGGGAGAGCCACCCCCAGTCTTGAGACTATCTCGATCAACAAAAACATATTAAAATAAACATCCATTTATCCTATTACGTCATAGGATTTATGTTTCTAGGCCTTTCCTTCCTACATTCCAGAGTCATTAGAAGAATATACAGAACACAATTTCAGCAGGTACTTAACTTAAAAGTGATAGCGTTTCGTCCTTAGTTCTTTATTTTAAATCTGGCTATAAAAAAGCCCACAGTAGAAAAATTAATAGGTAATTAATACCTACTTAGACAAATGCGAAACGAAACGTACGAAAATGACCTAAAATGTTTTTTTTTATACCAATTCGGTTGATTGACCTAATCAAACAACAAGTGAGTGGTTCCTAAATGACTTATCAAGAGAGGAGTGCGGGCCGGATGGCGGATTGTCAGCACCACTCGCCGAGTTGGCGAATGAACGCCAAAGAGCGGCGTTTCCGCACCTTTCATGTGCCATCGTACAGTTTAATTTCCTAATTTTCATTTTTTTTCCAAACAAGACAGTCCTGCGAGACTTTATTATCCAATAGGAAGCTGCCGTCAACGAATATTCAAATGCTCTGTAAATACCTTCCTACAACAACGTTGTATAATTTCCTGTTCAACTAAATCGCTTTGATGCTTGTAAATAGACTTTTATGAGAATCTTCGCGATTTATCATTTGGCGGAATCTTTACAGATTTAATGCCTATTGACTGAGATTTTAGCTAAGGTGTTCTTCAAATTACAAAATGTTTTTCAAATTACAACATTTCAAAGAAAAGTGAGCAGTCCCTATGGAATGCCAAAATATTGTGTTCAAAAACTAAACCTAAATATTACCCCAGCGGTCATAACCCTAGCCCGACTACAGGATTCCCTGTGCTGTACCTAGCTAACTATGAGTAGGTACTAATAGGTACTCGTACAACAGTAACACACAACATACGTCGAGAGTCGAGAATACCATGGTTGTGGAAAAAGAACCCACACCTAGCCAGTCCTCAATCTCCATTAAGCAGCGCCACTGCGCCACATTGGTCACCTCGCTTGTAAGCCAACCGACGCGACATCTTTAAGCTTAGAAACCCTGAGGTTCAAACATTTACTTAAATTAAAATTACCTTACCCTTGATTAGGCAGTCATCACTTAGCTGTGTTACCAAAAAAGTGAGACTGTGAATGAAAATAATTTGTTTGTTACGTCCTCTCACAGAACTAATATAGTTCTGTGGATCCTCTTATTAATAAAAATGTTTTGATTTATGTTGTTCATTAATTTTTCCATTACTAACGAGTACCTACCTAGTAAAACCCCGTCGCCGTCCAACGGCTTAAATTAGGTTCCTATCTACACAGAATGGCGTCGCAGAATTACACAACAGAGAGGGAAACTTGCGGCTGTTTAATGAGATTTAAATAATTAATGAGCGTGCAAAATTGGTTTCTTTTTTCAGCAACGGGAGTGCTTCGGGGGCTGCGATGAAAAACAAGCCATAATTGCAACCCCTATACCTACCGGGGACAAGCTCGCTAACTTGTTCGTCTTTACTCTGCCCACCCGCTCTTGCGATATTACCAAGAGGGTGTACTCCAACGATCATAATTTATAAGGTAAAACTTTTAATTGCTATCGTTATAAATCATATTAAGATGCCAATTAAAATTTTAAGTAGAGTTGGGTACTACTTTATTTTGTAAGTGAACATTTAATTTTGATAGAGTTCAGGCAATCGCTGTCTAAGAGCTATGGCCAAATGAAAACCAATACTTAACAAAAAAAATTTTCAAGTTTATTTGTGTTTAAACTTAAAACCACGTCATTCATAAAACAAACAGTAATTTTAGCGGTTTCCTAAGTATTGTTTTTCTCCTATCATTTTTATGCCAATGAACAAAGACTGAAAAGAAGTTAACAGAAATGATGGATGTAGTATGATTATGAATAAAGTCCATAGGATTTAGACAGATTAGAGTAAGAAAAATATCTTTGATAATAATAATGTTAGTTCGAATAATTATACAAGTATTCAAACTAACTAAAACCAGCTAAAACTGTTTTGATTTGTTGTCTAATCGAATGGAATGGTTTTTCAAAGTTTCATAACGAGATGCTAACGTTTATCTTAGTATATAAAATCGTCAAGAAACTGACTGAATGACTGACTATCAATGCACAGCACAGCCTAACTAAACAATAAGTCCTAGTCATAAAGCTTTCAGGGTGTTCATTTTAAGGTGTAAGAATAAAATTATCGATCTCGATCTCGAATAGAGAGTACAGAGTATTCTCAAGGAGGCAGCGGGTAAACTTTGCATGAAAAAAGACAGCGCGGACAAAGTCGCAGGATGTTCCACTAGTCTATTAAAATCTAATCTTAGAAAAAAACTGAATGACAGATCCACTTTATCAAAATATTGGGATCCAATTTACATGCCCTTACTTAAAAGTTGCTGAATCGAGATTGAACTTGTTTTGAAATGAGATGTTGGTGCCAGTAGAATGTGGATTGATAGGTATGCTGGTCCAATAGATTTCAATAGTTCGTACAACAGTCGACCGTTAGTTTGTGTTCCACATGACCGACTGCCAAACAATTTGCTTAGAAAAATCTTACTTTTCGACCAAAAATGCTACTTTCGATTCGTTGATTTCAATATAACGAAATTCAGTTATCGCAAGATCTCAACGGAATATGGAAAAGGAACAATGTTCTTATTCAAATGTGTGTGATTGACATCTCTCCGGGCGGTCAGTCAATGAAATCGACATTCTCGATTTCGCCCCTTCATGCCCCGCAGTAAACCGTAGCCTTTGTTCAGTCTGACCACGATCAAAGCGATTGCAATCTATTCCAAAAAACTATTTAAATTATATTCACAAGCAGAAATTATTCTTCATTTCTGCTGGGAATTTCCGTTATAAAGTTATTTTATTAACTTGAACTCAATCATCCGTAATGCAAAACGCTCAACGTTTTAGAATATGCCTGCCAATATGAAGTGCTACTGAAATTACGATTGGTCATAATTTCACTTAGCGTTTAGATATAAAGTTCGATAAACACATATAGCAATGATGTTTTTCCTGTAAAGTCCGTAAAAGTCATGGGATTAAAATAATAATGCAGTAACATGAAGTCTCCATTAATAAGCACTTTAAAATAGTACGCGCTACTCGCAGATGTTTGCGCTCGCGTTGCGGCACCCTACCAAAACACAATTGTACGTTTCTCACAAAAAACGCGCCCAGATTGTTTACCTCACTTTTTACCTTTTTTAAAACTACTGTTTAGCTTTTTATGAGTATTTTTGTCGCGCACGCGGCAACCGCCTTTATAGAGATCTCATTGAACCGTTATAGGAAGGAACGGCAGCCCATTGTCATCATTAGCGGCGAGGTAATTCATTTTTAATGTTTACAGATTTATTTATATAGTCAACATTAATCTGTGGGATCTTATAACAAATTATTTAATGTCGTTTTTGCACAGAATACAGTTATAGTTACATTTTTATCGACTGTTTTTTTATGATAGATGCTTTTATTCATTTATTAACAAAGACGATGATAGATTTGAAAGACACATTAGCTAACAGATGTTAAAAGTACGTTTATGAATAAGGCCTTTAGAATTTAATTACAGACGTGACACGGTAGTATTGTAAGTACTAGTTTCGTGACGATAGAACACAAATTATTTATAGCAACTGACTGGTATATTATTAACTTATTCATAAAATAAACTGTCATTTTAGCGGCTCGCTATGTATTGTCTTTACTTCTCATTCTTGACTAAACCAAGATGATGTCAGATTTGAAGACAACATTATAGCTAACAGAGGTTTGTAGTATGATTATGAATAAGGAATATTATAATAAAATAGTTTAAAAGTATGGATTTTATTTCAACTACAACAGATACGTTCCTTATCGCCTATCGTATCTATAAATCACAAACAATTATCAATCGAAAAAACGAGCAAGAGATAATATATTTCTTAAAAGGCAATATTGACTACAAGTTATTTACGTAAATTAAAACGTTTCAAAGCGATCCTTCTGATTTCATTAAATGAAACTCTTTTGCTTTTACTTTGATATTTAAAGATATATACATCAGATATAATTGACGTCGAGAGCTCAAAGCAATTTGCAATACGTATTTGATTAATATTTTAGTAGGTATTTTCTGTGTAAGGTGTGGAAAGGCCAATATAAAAAAGGTAGGTTGTTTAAAAATATATATTTTTATAACTAGTTTGCATAGAGCCAAGGCGATATTAAATATGTATTACAATCTCTATATAAATACTATTTAGCGCAAGTGAAGTAAAAACCAATGTCTTTAGTGATTCGTAGCTAGCAAACGTTTTATAATTTGTCTATAAGTGCGTAGCGTATCTATCGATTTTCTAAAACTTAAAATAATTCGTAATAAATTTCATATTTCGACTTAGAAAATGCATTATCTTGGATAATATTAAAAAAAAAGGTATAAATCTCTGCATAGTATAAAACAAATTCAATTCCCGACGCCTGCACATCTGTACGCTTAGATCTTTTAAACTACGCAACGGATTCTAATGCGGTTTTCATTTATATATAGATTGTTTCAAGAGGAAATACGTATAGTTTAAGCACTAGTGCTAAGCCGGGGCGGGTCGCTAGTATAATAAGTAATAGTAACCGCATCGTCAGCAGGTGTTGATGGAAGTTAAGTACTCATTGTATTTCTTCTCCTGCGCCTGTTGCAGTTTCTGCAGCTTCTTCACAGAGCCCTTGCTGAGCTCCTTGCCTTCGAGGTCGTGCGTGGGCAGACCCTGGGAACAATGAGAAAACTCTTTTTTGTCTGATTTTGTTTGACTAAGCCTAGTTAATACCTCTCTACCTAGTTATGTATCTTTCATTTTTTTTTTAATGTCATTCGGAGGCAAACAGGCTTACGGCCTGATGATGATTAGCGGTTACCGTCGCCTATTGACATCAACAACACCAGAAGTACAGTTGATGCGTTGCCTGCCCTGGATGACTCTTTATATTTCCATGAAGCAAGAATAATTTATTGCATGATATCTATTTTATTGTTCTATTTATTTACTCACAGAAATGTGGTGAAAAATGGTTTCTGAGTGAAATAAAAAGTCTGTACTGTACGCATCCATTGTCGTTTCAGTATAGATAAATAATCGCCGTTGGTTTTTAAAAATAATCACATAAAAATCATAACAAAAAAGTACATGGCGATAAATTATAATAATGATGTCAACCTTTTTCCTGGAGGTAGAACTTAATAACAAATTAAGAAAAAAGAAATTAACTTGCAGAACCGATAACCGCTGGAGAATAAAGGTTCTCGAATGGCGACCACGAACTGGAAAACGAAGTGTAGGACGGATCCCCACTCGATGGACCGATAACATTAAAGCGGAAAATGTCGGTGAATGGTGAGGCTTAAAATCGGTTGTCATAGCACTCTTTGGTGGAGGCTTACATCCAGCAGTGGACGTCTATCGGCTGATATGATATAATAAATGATGATAATGATTATAGAAATTAACTAACCTTTTCATCAAACTTGGAATATTTGTCAGTCTCTTTCCTAAACAGCTCTGAAGGTGGTATTTTCTTTTGTTCTTCTTTGGCTCGTTGCGCCCCGAGCAACTCTTGTTTCTTTCTCTGTTTCTCTGCCTCTATCCGCGTCTTCTCTTCTCGCTCTTTCGCTATTTCTTCTTTACTCACTAGCTTCACGACTGTGCGATCTGGGCATAAGAAATAAAAAAATGTATTACTTATCTAGTCTGATGAACAGTCCTGTAATATAAAATTCTAGGAATAAAAATATTATTATGTATATAATAATATTTCGGATTGAAATCATAAGAAAAAATTAACAGAAAAGTGCGAGCAAAACTCGCGCGCTGAGGGTTCCGTACTTTTTCGAGTTTTAGCTACTTTTTTTTACAATCTTAATTCAACTTCTTCAACATAAGATTTTTCGTGTCACAAAGTCTCTTAGCATTCCAACTAGAAACTACCTTAGAGGTTTTTCATTTCTGTTTAAAAACATTCATTGCCATATTTTTTTTTAACTCGAGTTAAAAAGATTTACGACATTATAAACATTTGTATCTTTTATTGATATCTGTTTGTTATAGTTCCGAATTTAGAGATTAACGTTATTATAATGTTCTTACAAAAACGGACACCGTGTTTATACGTTTTATCTATTTTACTACCGTTATATAGAATTTACTGTTTTTATTTGTGAACGGAACGAAACTAAGCATGTTTGGTTAATAGCACTTATTTTTTATTTTTCGAAGTTTGTCTCGCATAAAATTCTCCATAGTAAATTTATTTTGTTACACTATGTCCGGGTACCCGCAATACAGGCCATTGCCATTGCTATCTGTATTACTGGAGTTGTAATGTTTTTCGAAAATAAACATTTACTATTTGTATTGTTTTTCAGTAATATGTTTATTCAGTAATATAAGGGTTTACAAACTTACCATCTAGATCTAGATTCTAGAACATTCCCATAAACTAAACATGTTTTTTACCAAATACGTACTTCCGGAGTTCTAGGGGGTCTACAGTTACAAGTAGTGCTAACTAAAGGGTTGGTAAGTGAATAGTGTACATAGTCAAGTGACTTCCCTCCGTAGTAGTTTTAATGTCGCTTGTGGTTAGTAACCTGGTTTGTCCTCGAGGCGCACTCCCAGGTCCGGCAGCACGGTGTCGCGCAGCTGGTCGCACAGCGCCAGCACGTCGCCCGCGCGCGCGCCCCGCGCCGCCTCGCGCACGCGCTCCCGGAACGTGCTCAGCGCCTCCAGGTACGGCATCACCTCCTCTTCGATCTATCAAAGCAAAATACCAATCTGTTTCAGTTTGGATTCGACCAAACTCAAATAGCCGAAAGGCATTTAATTTAATAAGGCTTCTGACAGTTTACTTGACATTTCTTATTCCGCAGAATAGTTATTCCAGAAAATGGTCGAATCTAACCTAAATAATTGACTTATGAGATCGCTGGATGAATGGAGAAAGAGTAGTGGAGTTCTTTGTGATAGAGCTCGTCCGGAGAGTTTTTCTGCCGCCAAGCAGTAATGCTTGCATCCATCATGACAGCATTCTAATGTTCCAACAGCTGGGACACTAACCTACTCTCGAGCGAGAGTGATAGGGTCTTAATCCATTACGCGGACCCAATGCGGATTGGTGCGCATCTACCATATCTTTCGAATTTTTAGAGGAACGACTAGCAAAAGCTAACTGAGGGCGGGTATCCAATCCACTGAAGCGGAATGGAGATGTCATTGAGAAATATAATCGTGTCGAAATTCCGCGAGTTGCACGGAACAGTAGCTTGCCGCAGGTAAACGTGGCATGCGCTGACTACTGTACTGACTGTACTCTCACATACTTTTTAGGCGACCACAGAAAACCAGCGCTACGGCATGAGCTGTTCTGCCGTAGCATATGCTGAGTAGTGGCCATTTTTGTTACCAATTCTAATATCATTTTATCTACTTTTGTCAAAAAAAATTATGTAACAGAATAAACGTTTGTATTATTATTATTATTTTTATTACTAGTCAAACATTGTCGATCACTCACGCAGGTATTAGCATCTCCGACAGGGAAGCCGATCCCTCCCCGCGGCCCCTCCACCGCGCCGAACACGTGAAGCACATCGGTGACGTACCGCGCCGCGGCGGCCAGCAGCGGCGAGTTGCGCGGGACAGTAGCTTGCCGCAGGTAAACGTGGCATGCGCCTACTAGCTCCCGCAGCGCGTCCAACGAGGCACGGGTGTCGATATTGTCTATAAAATACAAGCATTGTCCTAAATTAAGGTGCCTCTATGCATTCTAGTATAAAACCACTGATTAACAACAAAGTTTCATTACTTATAGCTGAGCATAGGGATACATTATAATTTAATAAAACTCCTTTTATTTTGACTTTGATTTTGACTTTGGTATGACTTTGGCTTTGATTGTAACTTTAGCTTTGCTATATTACTATTTACAGTCTAATCTCTATGTTTTATGTTGTATTGTTTGTTTTTAGAAATCAAATTTTGGTTTTCAAAATTTTTACCGACCCTCCCAATCATCACCGGTCATATTCAACTCTCTATTTCAATTTTTATAAAACTAGCATGACTGAGACACTGGCAGAATTGTAACAACTAAGCCACAGACACCATACACAAAGAAGTGAAGTGAAGTGACTTTGTAGTAAAAAAGCCGAGGGCAGAAACTAGTTACATACCACACAACGCAGCATGCACTTGGTCCTTAGCGGCGGTAAGTTTGGTGGACAGCAACTGTTCCTCTTCGTTCCACGCGCCGCCGCAGCCTTCCTGGTAGCCGCTGCGTAACGCGTCCTTCACAGTCAGGAAGAACTCCTACGAAACAACACAAATACTGGTAAGTAAGTAAGTAAGTTTGGATGAGTCAGTGGCCAACTCTGGTGACAGAGTTTTTAGGCCTAACATCATTGAAAAAGCAGGGACCGACTGCTTAACGTACAATCCGAAGCACGGGAGCGCTCAGTTGAAATTGCCACTGGCGGTCCGGTCACCCATCCAAATGGTGACTACGCGGATCAGTATGGGACTAGATGCTGTGTGGATTGTCCAGCATTATTTATTAATTTAATACACTTGTGCATACTTGTGGTCTAGTGGTGACCTTTGGATCTTACGATCATTTCTTCCTCAGACATCTTAGCTGAGTAAATTTTGTATAGGTAGGTTCGTGTAAATCAGCAGCCAACTATACACACACACTTCAATACCGTCGTGGGTAAAAAGTAAGTTCGTATGAGTCAGTGGCCAACTCTAGTGATAGTTTTTAGGCCACCCGCTATAGCCTTAATAAAGCCACTTTAAAAAAGCCGGTACCGACTGCCTAACGTGGCTTTCGAAGTACGGGAGCTTGTTGTGGGTAAAGATCTTACATTAAAAAGTTTCTCAGTCTGCATAGCCATTTCCATGGTGTTTTCCGAATAGTCCAGTGTTTCTTTCCAGCCGTGCAGCAGGAAGCCGAAGCGCAGCTGGCGCGCCGAGTGACGTTGTAGCGCCTCAGATATCGTCACGAAGTTCTTGAGCGATTTAGACATCTTGCAGCCAGCGATCGTTAAATGGCCAGTGTGTAGGAAATAGTTCACCCAACCAGCTTCGTCGAAATGAGCCTGACAAAAAGATGTTGGCGGACATTTTGACACAAATTCCAATTCAAAAACTTTTTTTTTCGTCTTAAAGCTAGGTGAATTTACGCTAGTTCCACGCGCCCTTAGCACTTGCTGTTTGCACTTTTGCATTCGTCACACAAGATAGCTATTAAGTCTTTTTCGCCCACTAATTTCGTTTGATATTGTGCCCTTCAAACAAAAAGAACACAGTAATGGATGCAGAGTATCTGTGGCTGCGATGGTACCGCAAGACATACTCTTACTGAAGAGTCCTACCAGGCAAAAGCTAATTACGGTATATCCAGTAGCGCACTCATATTGGCTGTAGTTATGCCACAGAATAGATATTAGTAATTACTACGTACAGATTGGCCACTCCCTACCTCCCACCGGTTTTACTTACCCCACCCGGTCGCGAGTTTGCCGGCACCAAACGGCACTGAAACTAAGGGTTTTAAAGCATGCGTTTATTTGGTTTTTGTGTAGGTCCACAGCGCGCGCATGACAGCGCGAGCGAAAGTCTTGCTTCTCGCTCTTGCTATAATTGGAGCCAACCATGACACTCACCACACATACAACGGCACCGTTTACTTACACAAACCATGCGTGTGGTGAATGCGACGCGTTTGCTTCATACATTTTATTGAGAGTGTCCGATGTGTGGTTATGATATGTTTTAAAATCTAACCTCACTCTGCGCGAGCTCATTATCATGGTGAGGGAATTTGAGATCGACTCCACCCGTGTGTATATCCAGCTTAGAGCCGCACACGTCAGAAGCCATCGCCGAGCACTCGATGTGCCAGCCCGGCCGGCCGGCCCCCCACGGCGACGGCCAACACGGTTCTCCTGCTTTACTGCGCTTCCACAGAGCAAAGTCATTGGCTGATTTCTTTTCCACTGTGTCATCACTGAGATCACCTGCAAAACAGTAACAAGTAAAGAAAAGAAAGGATAGGTAGACTTCTGAACAATGTTTCTTTCATTCTATTACAAGCTTGTGCATGAAGTTTGAGTCATCACTGAGATCGTGAAGCTGTTTGTGATGCTAAATGTCAGTTTAGTTTGAAAATTCTCCATTGCGCATTAAAACGGCTTACTTTACGATTGCCAAGATTCGCTGACCATTCTATAACATATGTTAGTGAATAGATTCTAAGAAAGCCAGTGGAACAAAGTTAACTTTTATGGACCTGCATATGAGACTGACCCAGTTGAATCCTAGTTTTAGATTAATATTGTAAGTAAGTTCATGACTATTGATCCTAAATCAGAATACACAAGTAAATCTTAATAATAATATTACTTTACCTTCTCCTTCTTGCAATGATTTCGTATCACCATAAGCTTCAGGAACTAATCTGGCATAGTGGTGCTTTTCTCTACTGTCAAACTCACTAACATTAAAATATACTGAACCATTTGATTCATATGCCAGGCCATTGGCTATTATATTTTGTATGTAAGTTACTATTTGTGGTACATATTCACTTACTCTTGTTAATACATCTGGTGGTAAGACCTGTAAATATTGTTAAAAATTTATTAAACAAAGATTCTGCACAACTCAGTCATTACTGTCTAATTTTGCAAAATATAATGTTGTTTTGTGTTTGTGTTACGGTTTGAATTAGTTGTATGTAAGTTGTTTCTTGCCAGGTTTTTGTTCTAAGGTGTTTCCAAGCATTACGCAGAATATGCGCAGAATAGGGCGCAAGCCTTGAATTGGACGCGCGCGAACATTTCAATATAATGAAGAAAGTTTGCATACCTACCTCAAATGCCGCGTGGTGTTGCCGCGCGCTTCTGCTCAATGTTTGGACACACTCTTAAGTCTGTATTCAAGAACAAAACACAAGCTCAAAACCATACTCAAGCATAGATTTTGACAGTTCTTCATAGAATATGTTTATGAATCAAATCAATGCTTGAGTCACGATTCACGCTCAAGTATGGTTTTTGAATACAGGTTGTAGAATACTGCAGATAAAATGTTTTAAAAATTTCTTACATTGAGTGCCTTCATATCATTATGGAATTCACTCTCCCAATACCGGGAAAGTTCTGTAAATACTGAATGGTCAGTGACTGTGGCACCATACTTGCTGTCAAGCCAATCAGAAATTGGACTTTTTGCAGAACTTAGAAGCTCACATTTTGACTTAACTATTTTTTCATCATTTTTAGATTCTATGGCTGATTTTAGTGTCTTAACAGCTACTGCCATGCTGAAAATAGAAACAGACCATAGTGTTACATCAAAAATAATACAAAACAGAGTCATGACAGGTAGCATTGAAATGAAATGAAATTCGGTTTATTTGACAAACACACAGAAAGAAAACAAAAAAAAATATAAAATAAGAGACTTAAGTAAAAAAAAGAAAAGAAAATAGGTAGGTAAGTATAGGTTAGACAAATGACATTTTTTAAGCAAGATTACCTACTAACTGGTGGACTGTGCCCTACTGTGCCAATTAGTTTTCTGCTGTGTGTGGGTCAAAGAGGCTCTGTCTCAGATTAAGCAGCGACACATACACAGAGTGTGATGTGAAGCTGCACTGGTTTTCAGACAAAACCTGGACAAGGGTGACCTCACGAATGAGTCAGCGTTGATAAACATAATAAATAATAAAAACACTTACATTTAATATAAAATAAAATTAAATAATAGGTATAATAGGTATACAAAATACATAATTATTTAGAAAATAAACTAAATAAGAAAAGCAGTGAATAATAGTAGCTAATAAATAGTGTTCTGTTCTGCGGACTAGTACGACTTGTTTGTTTGTAAAATGTGAGAATTAATTAAGACCGAAGAGAAAAATAAAAACAATGCCTACCGCTAGGCTGGGTTGGACCTCAATTGCACATCGCGTGCACAGTGATAGTAAGTACATTTACGAGGACTTTTGTAGTTGTAATAGATTCTTTTTGAGCGCTAATTTAAAAGTGTGGATGGATTTTAAGGTACGTATGGGTGGATCTAGCGCGTTCAGCACTTAGTGGCCGTATATCTGAAAGAACCTCAAAATGCAACGGACTTATGCCTCTGCGTAACAAAAACATGAGAACACGATCTTTTGAGAAACCGAGAATTTTCTTTTGCCCAGACAAACTTATTGCAAAGATAAAGAGGCGTTTGATGTTTAATAACTCCAAAGAGGAGGGTAGCAAGATGGAGAAGTCTTCGAGCTTTCATTTTTAGAAGATTAAAGTTATTCAAATACGGGGTAACATTCAGATCACATTGTTGTTTTTACTAAGCAGGATGACTGTATAATTATATAAGTTTAGTGAGTGTTTTTGCTCTCAATAAGTCCATATATTTTTAGTAGCAGGCACACATAAAATGATGAAATTGATATCAACTAAAAATATACCTGTCAAGCATTTTTTGCATTACATTCTTCTTATCTGGGTCAGTAGTGTCTTTGACAACTGCTTCATAGTAATTCACAACTTGTGTTGCATCATCTATGATCTCACTCAAACCTTTTGGTTCTTTAACATACTTTTCATATAAATACTGTTGTCTACCTCTTTTGATGATTTTATCATCAATATCAGTTATGTTCATCACATAAAGAATGTCATAGCCAAAATAGCTGGCCATCACTCGACGCAATATATCAAATGATATGTAGGATCTGCAAATTAGTAAAAGATCAGCTATATTAAGAATATTGTTATTTTTTATGTAGGTAATTATGTATAGGTAAGTACGTAGGGATTTGACTATTTAAAATTGTAATATTTTATTATAATAACCTACATAATTTTTTTGTAAAAGTATTTTTTAGGTATTGATAAACCAAACTCCATGCGTTTTTGATAGATAAGATTTTTTTTTATTTTTTTATACTAACTAAAGTGGCAATCAAGCGTACGGCTCACTTGATGGTCAGCGGTTACTGTAGCCTATGCACGGATGCAACATTATAGATATCACTTGCGTGTTACCACCCTGAGACGTTATATGGAAAGTCTCATGTGCCTGTAATTTCAACGGAAACCATACCCTTTGAACCGGAACACAGCAATCGTACATTACTGCTTAGCGGCAGAAATAGGTATGGTGGTAGTTTTTCCCCGGATGAGCTCTATCACAAAGAACTCTACTACTCTTAAATGTGACAACAAGGAACAGCAATTTATGGAGAGGATCATCTTTTTAAACTGGTTTATCTCTACAGTAAGTTTATAACTTAAGTAGGTACATACTTTGGAAGTAGGTATATGAATTTAAAGGACATAATATGTAACCTTAAATAAAACCTTGATACGAACAGCAGGGCATTAGTTACCACTGGGATAGCATAGCATAAGAAGCCCACTGCATACCTGGCGTGTCCCATGTGAGAAGCATCATATACTGTGGGCCCACAACTGTACCAGTTGATTCTGTTACCATTAGCCGGAACAAATATTTCTTTCTGTCTTGTTAAACTATTGAACAGCTTTAAAACAGGACGTTTTTCGGGTATATCTGGCGGAGACCAACGGGGTTGATTTCTCTTCGACATTATGCTTGAATTCACTAACGGTATTTTTTAATAACTCCTAAACGAAATTTTTTTACCAACTAGATTAATATATCTGCAAGTTTCTAGACATTAGAGCGTAGGATTAGTGGCCACGTATTTTTCATGTTTTCCTTTAACTTTTTGAGGTTATGTTGGTTGATTTGTTTTTTTTTTTAATGGCCTTTGCTACTTAGGCTTTTTTTTATAACAGGCAGTCTGTCAGTTTAGATAATTTTGTCAGTGTCAAGTAACTGTTAACGTATTTGAGTTTTTGATGAATTTTCAAAAAATATTTTCTGAAAAGTTTTCGAAAACTCAAAAAACTCAAAATAACACGAGTGAGAAAAACTGTTGTATGACCGAAAAAAACTCCTGTTGGTTGTTTGGTTGATTGGGTTGGGTTCCATTATCCTCGTAGCGCCCACGTGCCTTTAAAACACCCTTAATAAACAAAGTCATAACCGTCCAGTCAATTTTTCGACTAAACTTCGATTACCGCCAGAGGGCTTTTTGAAAAGACATATTCAAAAAGTATTGCTAATGAGGGGTTTTCGATTCGAGATTTAAAAAAAAAAGTAGTTCCGATTGCTTTGACAGATGGCGTTAGCTGCCCTACTGCCATACTATGAAAGGTTATCAAAACAAGAAAAAAGTTGGTAACTCTGTTTTTGTTTCGTCTCGTGACAAGCGAATTTTATTATTTTCGTTTGTATTTGATTTCCACTCCAGTATGGCCAAAGATAATGTACTACGTAGTACGTACTATGACTTTGACACCAGCCAGAAGTATGACAGACAGTGACAGCAGGAGCATCCAATGTTGAATTCCCTACACATTCACCATAGCATTGGGAATCTTAGCTTTCCCTTATTTTCTCTTTATCTTTTCATCTCTAGCCTTTTATTTGGAGATTTTGCGTATGAGTGGAGCTGCTTTGGCTAAATGGTGTTGAATGTCTTTTGTTCACAGGTTTACGTGATGAAGAAATTGAATTGTTCATTATTTTCGATGCTCTCGATTGCTGTTGACTAAGCTGTTCATAACTCGTCAACGAAGTTAAGCACTGTTCCGCGTAGTCACCTATTGGATGGGTGACTGCTAGTGGCTGAGTTAACTGAGCTCTTCCGTGCTTCAGAGGGCACTCTAAGCTGTCGGTTCCAGCTTTTTCAAAGTTGATAAGCCCTTGGGTGGCCTATTAACTCCGTTTTCAGAGTTGACCACTGATTCATAAGAACCTACTTACCTACCTTAGTTGTTTTGTAGCTGTATTTAATAAATAAAAGTAACTAAATGCAACGTAAGACATAATTATTTTAATTTTAGTTAATACTTAGACTAGTCATTACGACCCTGTAGTCTTTATAAAGAACATAATTATTATACTACTTAGCTGTGGAAGGCTCACTCGACTTATAAAGACAACGCGACCAAATAATGAGACTCTGTCTAGACCGTTTGCGGTCATGAGCTGTATGTAGTGTAGCAAAGTTATCAATCTATAGTTTTCATAGACAATGAGCATTCCCTAAGAACCGGAACACAGCAATGTTAACATTACTGCTTGGTGGCAGAAATTGGTAATTAAGTACGCCAGTATGGTTTCTTTTGTAGTCTTGATATTTTTTGAAATAATTTTAAAAGTTTTAACACCATAAACGCCATTTTGTTCGTGAAAATAACATAAACCAATTGAAATTTTTGAATTACAAATCAGCATCTTTCTTTTTCTAGCTAGGCTTCAGAACCCTATGTGAAAAAGAGTAAAACTATTTTAGTTAAGAACCTGTTACGCAAACAAACCAGAATGAAGGTGTTATTTATTATTTTATGTATGTGCTTGTGGGTTTACAATTATGTATTAACTATTAAAGCATACAGGGTGTAAATCTCAGAATACCAACAGTATTATTAAAGCTTTAGGTATGTACCTGTATTATTATAGGTCTAGGTACCTACCTTAGATGTTTACCACTTTGCATAACTATTATGTTTAAGGATATGGACACCAGCAGCTGTATAGTGCAATACAAACTTGCAATAATATTTTTCATGAGGCATCATTCCTAACCTGGAGCCTTATTCGCTATGACCAAACGCGGGCTGGTTACGATATCTGCGTGGAATCGTTGTTGACGAGCCACGTTTTGGGGCTCGTCTGACTGTTTTTTAAAGTCAACCTTTCAATAGCGAAACTATCGCTATTGAAACAACACAGATACGGATAACAATTTTAAAATTTCACACCATGGCACGTAAAGAACACGTTACTAAGTTACACGTTATTGGTAAGGAATCTTCTAGGTCATAGAGAATAAGCCCCCTGCTTAACCTTTCTATACCCGCGTCAAAAAAAGTACAAAAATACCCGCGCACGGTCCCTGGGACCGAAATTTCGAGTACTTGTTTTTCTGTAATTTTGATAAAAAGCCTTACTTAAACTATGATTTATTATTACTATGGGATGTGATTGAAAGAAATAAACCAATTTTATAGAAAATATTTGCTTTATTAGTAACTTACAGTCTTTTAAAACAGTCTCTGAAATTATACTTCTTTTTCTTACGAGCTAGAAAAACTTGAACAAAAATATAATTATTCTTAAAAAAACCAAAAAAAAAACTAAAATCTTAAATATAACAACACGAGGAACAATTTATAAGTCTTAGTTGTCCGCGTCTCATTGTATTGTAAACAAAAATATGTTTTGCAAGTAGCGCAGTTGTGGTGAGTGTGGGTTGTGATACAACAGTAATAAAAACTAACTTATAATTATATGAATAATAAAACCTATTACTTACCCAAAACTGTAACATCTATACTCGCGTCGGTCCCACGCACCGATCGACGCCGTGTACTACGACAAGCGCTTTTCGCACCAACGCTTGCGTCGCACTGAATTGAAGATGGTGACAAATCATGCAGCTACTAGGAAGCTACTTGCGCTAGAGTTGTCCTCACGTGAAAAAAACACGGGAAAGTAATTTGTCGGTCTGACAGAACGCGCGGGTATAGAAAGGTTAAGTGGTGTTGTAAGCATAAAACATTGCATTGCTTATGTATAGTCAACTGTGTACTGAATATTATTAGTACTTTCATTAGAGTATTGACGACCGATGCGGCGCGGTGGGCGAAGGTCCGCCTGTGACGCGGAGGTTGCGGGTTTAATTCCCGCCTTTGAACAAATGTTTGTACGAAATGCCACTATTTGTTCCGGGTGTTCTGGGTACCTACCTATAATAAAAAATATTTATCTATTTATATATGATCAAGGATGAATGACAAAAAACGTTAAAGAGTGGGTAAGTAGGTTTATAATTGAAACCATTGCAATTAATTAACTCTCAATTAACCCCTTATTCAGAGTTTGATAACAATCTGATAACAGCGCTACAGACACATTATGTCTGCAGCACATGCTGAGTGCATGCCTTTTTTTCGTCACATTATTTAAGTTTTAATTTGTATTGTTATTTTTATTTTTATGTTAATTGTGTGGCGTTAAATAAATATTTTTCTATTCAATTTCTATTCTATTCTATTCTATAATCAATCTATCATGAAAAAAAAGCAATCATCGATAGGTTCAAAATCAAACTGAGCTGAATTGCTACACTGTATGTACAGTAGGTATATAAGAACAGCTGTAAGCGCGTACACTTGATAAATACACACACGCAACATTTTTATTTACGTCGCACGCACACAAGCTAAGCTTGGCTCGGCTCGGCTGTGGCTTGGCTCGGCTCGGTTCGGTCGTTCGGGCAAACAAGCAAGCAAAGAAAGCAAAGCAAAGTTGGTTGAGTTTTTGTTGTTCAATTTAGATCATTTCTAATTTTTATTAATCAGTGAAAACAATATCTTGCCAAAAAATGGCTCTTTGTACTTGCAAATGCCTAAACGTGAAACTGGAGAGTGATAAAGTTGATGCTAATGTGGACATTGGAAAACTGGAGCTATCTACCATCGAACAAAGGGATATTTATTTCAGCGAGGTACTGTCGGTAAACATGTTTTGACCTTGTTACAGGGCTTACCTAAAACTTTTTGTAGTAATAGATCTATTGATCAAAAACCGGTAGTATCACTGTTTTATTTTTTACGCAGTACCATAGCGTATAGTTAATAATTATCACACATGTGCAGTGCGTCTTTTTAAGTAGGTACATAACTACTATTTATGTTAAGATGCGTGCTAAAATTGTATCATCGAGTTATCTTTTTTTCTCAGTAGATTGGCACCACATTTACGAATATACGTAGGTACTCTGGTTTTTAGCTAATAACAGCTTTATCCACTAGCTTTTGTTTGAGTGGAATTGTTTTGTTCTTCTTTTGTTTCATGTTGATGCTCTGTTGATTATAAGACCTTGAACTTTTAAACTAATTTATTAACTTATTATTTTTTTTTCCTTTGAATTTTCTAATAAACATAGACGAACAAACTATGTATATAGGTTACTAGGTACCAAAGTTCTTAATTCTAAAACCAAAAAAAAGTTGATACTACTTTGTTAGGGTACCTACTTGCTAGGTATTAAAAATGTGACAGCAGTATAGTGCTAACACAAAACTTTAAAGCATTTATTTATACCTACATTGGGTGACAACACTGCAACTGGCTGGGTCTGGGCATAATAAAATATAAAATATAAGCTCATATTATGAGTGGTATGGAAAATCACTCATATTAATAACTTGTACTTTATTATGCAATTGGGCCCAGGTGTGATACTACTTTGTTAGGGTACCTACTTGCTAGGTATTAAAAATGTGACAGCAGTATAGTGCTAACACAAAACTTTAAAGCATTTATTTATACCTACATTGGGTGACAACACTGCAACTGGCTGGGTCTGGACATAATGAAATATAAAATATAAGCTCATATTATGAGTGGTATGGAAAATCACTCATATTAATAACTTGTACTTTATTATGCAATTGGGCCCAGGTGTGACCTAACATCAGTAGAATGACTTGACTGTGTAAAATTTGCTATCATAAAAAAACACATTACCTACCTTACGTTTTTTAAGTTTCTTTTGATTTTTCACAGAAACTGCTAATGTGTGCTTCAAACGAACTAAAGATTCAAGCAATGCAGCCTGCCTTGATTAGCCAGCGCTTTGTTGGGAACTGGATAGTTCATTACTGCCTTTCGTGTGGACAGACCACTCATGCCATTCTACAGAATAAAAATCGTCCTAACATCTGCCTTTTGAATAAATCCTTACAGGTAATTTTAATCAATTCCTTGGCTGTTTCTATTTTAGGATATCAAGTTTAGTATAAAGACTTGCCTTAATTTAAAATTTTACATCTTCATTTACAGACAACCCACGATCACATAAACAATTTGAAGAAAACCAATAATTATTCTCCTGTTTTTAACTTGCTGGTGCCAGAGGTGTCCAGTGACATAGAAATGAAAGAAAATGTTGACACAAGTAATTTGATAATCAGTGAAAAAAAATGGCCACCAGCTCACCAAGTGATCGGCACTCTCAGCAAACACATGCACCAGATGCTGCAGTCACAACTGGAAGCCATGGAGGAGGCGGTGAGGCAGTTCAGAGATCAGAAATACGCAGAGTTTGAAGGATATAGGGAAAGAGCACAAAGAGATCATAAAATTTTATCTAGGTGAGTATTACCAATGTTTTATAATAATAATAATAATAATAAAAACGTTTATTTCGTTACCAACTAAAAACATTACATCAGCTATTACTAAAAATATAGAGTAACAAAAATGGCCACCACTCAGCATGTGCTATGACAGAACAACTCATGCCATAGCGCTGGTTTTCTGTGGTTGCCGTAAAATTATGTTTTCATATTCAAATTTGAATTCAAATATAATGTAGTTTATTTTTAATAACATAAAACCAAGTAAAAGATGAAAAATAGAAAACAACTTATTGCCTAATACTAAAAGGCTAATGATTAGGTAAATTTTAATAGTGTTTCCATAAATGAGCACTGTTACATAACATATTTCCCTCTGTTGAGAACAGGGGCTGATTGCATAATAAAATACAAGCTAACAATATATATATATTTTGTTTTGTATACAACTGAAATGGCAACCAAGCGTACGGCCCACAAGATGGTAAGCGGTTACCGCAGCCTATGGACGCTTGCAATACCAGAGGTATCACTCGCGGGTTGCCACCTTGAAGCTAAGATCGAAAGCCTCATGTGCCAGTAATTTCACCGGAAACCATACCCTTCACACCGGAACACAGCAATGCGAGCAATACTGCTTTGCGGCAGAAATAGGTATGGTGGTAGTCCTTCCCGGACGAGCTCTATTACAGAGAACTCTACTACTCTTATATAAGTGTTTTTCCATTCATAATCACTAAATATATTTTTATCACTTGTATTTTATTATGCAATGGCCCCCAGAATTATTAAAAATGAGGATTTTTTCCTTCACATTTCATTGTCACCTATTTCAACATGGTCACCTACTACTTTTTACCAGCTTTGCCTAAAAGGTGTAAGGATAGTAATCATTTCTAGTAATATAATGAATAAAATATTTTAAATGGAATCAAGTTATTTTTATGTGCAAACTAAATGTAAAACAAAGGTTAAGTAAACCATTTGTTTTGGTCATGGCGACATTTCAACTATCTGAGTAATTTAGAGCTTCTAGAAGCCTCTTAGATAACATTAAAACAGCGAAAACAAGTGGTAAACAATTTAAGCTAGCACATAGTCACAGAACAGATATTAGTCATAATATATGAAGTTTTTTACAAATTTCTACTCAGTGCAGATTGGCCCTAAACTGTGACCAAACTAAGCTATATGTATGTATGTACTATCGGACCTAATAACTGAATCGTGTGATGAACGTGTTTCGGAGGGCACGTTAAGCAGTCGGTTTCGACTTTTCCAAAGTAGTTAGGCCATGACAGAGGCCTACGGGCGGCCGGCCTAATAACTCTGTCACTGTAGTTGCCACTACTTAACTTACTTACTGATATGATACATAAAAACATTTTTTGTAAGTAAATCAACATTTGCAATACATTTGTCCCGCAGCGGGAATCGAACCCACATCCTCTCGCTTCTTATCTGTTTTCGCCCGCCGCACCACCAAGGTGGTCAAACATAGTTTAAAAGTTTTCACTAAAAACGGGATGTTTACCATGATTTGTGAGTTTTATTGATTCCCGATATTTCGGCGCAGTTCTCCCGTGATCATGGTGCATGTAACCGAAATATCGGGAATCAATAAAACTCACAAATCATGGTAAATATCTTGTTTTAGTGAAAAATATGTTAGTAACCATAATAGTTTTAAAAACTGTTATTTTAAAAAGATGAATGTTTGTTGCAGTATTGTAAGCAAGGCTCAAAGCATCAATGACAACAGCTGGAGCCCGCAAGGCCTGCAGAACGGGCCGCCCTCGCCGCAGCTACCTCCACTACAGAGAAGAAGACTGTCCTCACTCAAAGATGCCAAAAAACTCACTAACCATTTTGCTAAGGTAAGTCCTCACCTATTTAGTTGAACGAATGAACTTACGCGCTGACTTTTTTCATACAAACTTCCCGCTGCTTCCTCTAGAATTTCCACTTGTTACGATTTATAAGTTAAAATAATAGATGCTAAAGTTTTATATATGCTACGATCCTGATGTCATTCTCTTTTATTTGTATTATAATTTGTTGTGATCTAAAATCTAACTAATCGATATTTCTATTTGAAACCCCAGTGTGCACTCAATGCACCTGACGGTTTTATTATTTTCTGTTCAGAACAACAGAAACCTCCCGCAAGAAGACGACTCGCTCGACGGCGAGGATCTCTTCGATCTCGAAGGCATGGATAGGAACATCAATTCAGATCAGGAGGAGAACTACGATTCTGACGGTAAGCTATTGCTGTGCATTCATCATCATTATACAATTTATTACTACATATATAAAAAGGTATTTCGTGAGTGTTTTTTTCTAAGGAGTCAGCAATGGTAGATCCTATCAACCATCGGGGCGCCTTGTTACAGACTCTCAATGAAACGTATGAAATAAACGCGCCATTATCACCACATGCATAGTTTGTGCCAGTAAACAGTGACTTTGTATGTGTGTCATATTTGGCATCAATTACAGCAAGAGCGAAAAACATGCGTCGCACGCTACGTCCGTTTCTTGGTGTTGTGACCTACACAAAAACAAAATAAACGCGTGCGTAGCTTCAGAACCCCCGAAAGTGCCCGCGAACTCGCGTTAGGGGTGAGGTAAGTAAAACCGGTGGGAGGTGGAGAGTGGCTTTTCAGTACATGGTACTAATATCTGTTCTGTGATACAACTACACACGCACGCAGCGATCTAACTACCTATTCTAAATGTCCTCTTTTCTGCTTCCTAGTATGCTTAACTTAGTTGTGATTTTATTTTATTATCTGTGACAGATGGCAGTAACGACGAGGGTATTCAGATAGCTAGACCCCGCGGCGGCGCCGGTAATGCTAACGCGGACATAGCTCGCTCTCTGCCGATGAACATCGCGCGCTTCCCCAACGACCGCTCCAACGCGCGCGAGCTCGATGAAGACGTAAGTAAAACACATCATAAACTCTATGCATAAACATTTGATATTGGTATCGTTGGAATAGGCGTTAAATTGCCTTATAGCGTTCACAGAATCACTAAATTGTAAAAAGCCGTGTGCCAAAACCTTTGCCAATGACTTAATACTTTACCAATGTACTTGAAAAAAAATTGCTCAAAGCAAATTACTAGCAGAAGGCTCCGCAAATTAAAAACAGTAACGTATTATTTAGACTTTACATATTTTAATAATTATTATGCGCTTTCAACAAACCGCTCGCGGCGTAGCCGGCATTTTTAGCTGGTTGTTTATTTATTAAAAAAATAATTTTTATTAGTTAAGTTTAGATAATGCTCAGAGTCGAAACCTTATCTCCTGATTACAAAAATCGTACGATTCTAACGCAAACTTTCATAAATATTATTAAATCGCCTAAGACGTAGCTGGCTAAGTGGGTCATAACAAATCAAGGGAGTTAAGCACTGTACCGCGTAGTCATCATTTGGATGGGTGGCTGCCAGTGACAATTTTAACTGAGCGCGTCCGAGCCACGGAGGGCACGTTAAGCAGTCTGTCCCGGCTTTTTCAAAGTTGTTAGGTCATGACAGAGACCTTCGGGCGGCCTATTAACTCTGTTACCAGAGTTGGACACTAACTCATACAAACTTACTTTTATTACAAACTTAGAATAAATAAAAAGGGCTACTGACTCATACAAACTTACTTTTGTTTCAAACTTAGAATAAATAAAAAGGTTGAATATTTGTGTTATTCCAGAACTATGAAAAATAAAAAGGTTGAATATTTGTGTTATTCCAGGACTATGAAGAGCCTCAAGACATAGCGGCCAGCATCAAAGCCCTGGCCCGCTCGGTGCACGGCGACGTGTTCGAGCTGCCCAGACCTCGTTTCTCCACGCAGATCTAGCGGTGACAGTACAACAATATCTTGTAAGATTCATTTACTATACAGAATGTGTTTATTACTTGTGTTTTAGTCCGGTACATCGTGGATTCTGAGATGTTTGGTAAAGATTGGCTAATTTAGTTTTATAAAGGGTTTTTTGTCACGAGATCCCAGCGAATCGATGGCGCCGCGGCGCACTGTAATTTTGTAAATTCTGCTAAAACACAAAACAATCCAAAAGCATTGCAATGTAATTTTTAAAATCCCATTAGGCATCCAGAAAGACTGACCTTGCAACTTATTGTTTGCCAAATTGTGGTCCTACCCTCAAAGGCAGTTGGAGTCACAAATCAAAAGTTGAATCAATTTGAAGATCTATTGACGTAGATTGAAGTAAATTGATACAATAGCTTTATGTTACAACTTATTGAATAAAATTAGTGAAGAACTTCACAAAGCCTAACTTTACTGAGCAGTCCATTTTATCCACGATGTGCCGAACTAAGGGCCGGTCCCTGTAAATGATCTAAGAAATTCAAAGTCAAATTAAAAATTTATCTCATCGAATGCATGTTAGAGTGTGCTTGAGTTTAAATTAGATGCTAAATAGCCATATAGTTTGGTGCTCAAAATGTGATTCACAGTGACCCTTTATAGCTTCCGTTCTATATTTGACCACATGGAAACATGACTAATATAATTCTAATGTTATAGAGTACATAAGTATAGAGTTTAAAGATTCATCAGACTAGATTATAAGTAAGAGATTACATTTATTGAACAGAGTTATGAAATGATCTAAACTACATTTGTTGGAAATCATAATTTAAGTACCTATACCTAATTTAGAACTACTCTTGATCCCAAATAAACTTTAAATAATGGCTGCTATATTATAAGTAACAAAAAACCTAATAGATACTTTAGTTGTTAAAATTTATCAACAAAATTTATAATATTTTCTCGATGCTTATCTGGTACCTCGAATACATCTATATATAGATATGATTTTAATGAGATATCGCGGGTATATTTGGCAAATCGTAACTACCTACAGTATCACACTAAAGTACTTTAGGATAAGCTAAATTCAGTTGGCTGTTGGCAATAACTCTACCCAGCACAACATAGGTATTTTCAAAGACAAATAGGGACAACCCTCGTCAATAACTTGTTGTTAATAAAGATATTGGAGCTAGAGCTTATGAAGTTCACATGAGATATTTGAGTTTACCGGCGTAACATTAGTTGTTAAAACAAATATGGGACAAACTCCCAATTTACTGCTTTTATAATGTTTATAAGGGAGTGTGAATGAATTAGTGTCAGTGTCTTTTGTTAGAAAATATCTTTGTGTATGCCATTTTTAAAGTCATCTTTATTATTCGTAAACATTTCGAGAAACATCTTGTAGGTATGATATACATTTCGACAAGGTGTACACATAGATAATTCTGATTTATTTTATTGCATAAACAACTACGGATTGTTATAATCTAAGTCATATCTCTATAATTTTATCTGGTGTTATCTAATGATAGTTGAAAAGTGTACAAAAATTAAATATTTGCATTTCTTGCTAGTCTATTAGGGCCACGAATAATAATTTCTCATTGTTGAAATTTTGTTTTAAAAAGTAACTAGTATGTAAATTTTATAATGATTATGAATTATAAGCAAATATAAATCATAACAAATATGTTAGTGTTAAACAACAATCATTGTTTAATAGTTTCTATAATGATACGACAAAATCTTTGGAGATCGTTTATTTTTATATCAAAAATATTGAATGAGCAAAGATGGAAAAAGCATGAGTCAGAAAGGAATTGGTGGTAATGTAATCATTTCGTTAAATTGAGTATAGGTTCTTCTAATACATAATTTTTTCGTTCTTAGTTTTATGTGGATTTTAAACTGGGGAATATTGACGAGCGCTGGACTCCGCGCATACTATTGTTCATCAAACAACTGTCACAACACAACGTTATCCAACCGTTAAGTGGCTTGTACAATTTTACCAATCTCCCAAATAAGTTCAGAATTCTTTTGTAACGAATTTAAACAGTATGACTAAGTAATGTATGGCTGTGCTATGTACATGTACAAGTGTATATGGATCTCCACAGCGAAGTAAACTCAGCTAGAATCGAACCACTGAATGGAAATAGACAATCCTGTATTTACAAATGTTATAATGGAATTCTAAATTCTTATAACCGGCTTGTTTAACCAATGGTACAATAATAGGTTTGGTGTAACCTAGATTTGATTGCCGTCGATTTACGTCATTGGCAATAAAGCTGAGAAGGGCGATCAACTACGGACGCGGAGCGGAGCCGAATCAACCAATAGAATCCTGTTAAAATTGCGTCACGGCAATTAAGCGCAATTTTAACATTACTCAATTGGTTGACTCGACTTCAACCCGCTTCATTAGATTATCGCAATCTAAAATATTAGGTACACATTACTACAGCGGAGTTCATAAGTTGTTTGTTCTGGTGTATGATTAGGTTTTGCTGTGTGAACCGATCAATACTTTCAGTGTCTTCCACTAGCACTGTTCTGAGATATGTATTTTATAAATCGTGATTTTTTTCGCAGTCAGTTGTTTTTGTTAGATCCTATACAATTTTGGTTTTAAAGGCGTGACAAACGTACTGGTTATATTCTTTAGGCGTGACGAAAGTTAAAAATGGTAATGATTGTATTGGATAGTGACTATTTAATAAATATTGGTCGTGAAACAACAAATTTCTTTTATTTAATCCTCCAGTATTGTTAAAACTCTTGCATTTATTGCTGTAAGACCCTAAAAAGACAATAAAGTAGGTAGGTATATGAAAACGGCGTGCAAACCTTCTTTGGTTCCGTATGTTTCAAGTTTCAACCTCCATGGTTACAATGCATAAACCTTCTTTGGTTCCCACGTGTCCCTATGACGTTGTCGTCATAGTTACGGCGTCACAACAAAAACTGTGAACAAGCAGGTGTGGATTTTAATTTCAGGTTTCTTACTATTTTCTGAATTAAAGTATGTTGAGCTCGCGCTATTATAGCGCTTCTCGACTCGGAACCGACGCTAAGCCGCGAACAGCTATGGTGCTCGATGAAGATGACGAGTTATATGCGGGTTTTAACGAGGTTTCTCCTGCACTGGATACGCGCAATTTGCGGGAAGATGAAGCCTTTCAGGAAACCCTTAAAACAGCGGGAATCGGAAGGAAAGTTCCAAGCCGAATGGGCACCGGGGTAAATACCACCTACCTTATTAGCATTCAAGTATCTCTTTAGGTATGAGGTGCATGTATTGTGTCAAAAATATCTATGTATTGTATTGTATTAAGTATATCTTGTATATTTGACGACCAATGTGGCGCGGTGGGCGAAGGTCTGCCTCCGACGCAGAGGTTGCGGGTTCGATTCCCGTCTTGGGACAAATGTTTGTAGGATCTGCAAATATTTGTTCCGGGTGTTCTGGGTGTTTTCTATGTATAATAAAAAATATCTATCTATGTATTGTGTTGTATTAAATATATATCAGTCATCTAGTACCCATAATACAGCTCTGTTTAACAGCAGCTTACCTTGGGCTAGATGATGCTGTGTGGATGCTAGATTGTCAGCATTATTTATATTTATTTATTTATTTTATATCAGTCATTTAGTACCCATAATACAAGCTCTGCTTAACTTGAGGCAAGATGATTGCTGTGTGGATTGTCAAGCATTAATAAATAAATAATAAATAATGCTGGACAATCCACACAGTATCATCTTGCCCCAAGTAAGCTACTGTGTATTATGGGTACTAGATGATTGATATATACTTAAACAATGCAATACATAGATAGATATTTTTTATTATAAATAGAAAATACCCAGAACACCCGGAACAAATATTTTGTAGATCGTACAAATATTTGACCCGAGGCGGGAATCGAACCCGCAACCTCCGCGTCGCAGGCGGACCTGCGCCCGCTACTCCACATCGTTCGTCATTATTTATTTATTTATTTTATTATCTTTAGTTCTAACAGATTTCCAGCTTTACCTATCTTCTACAGGTCAAAACGACATGAATATACTGTTTTCAGATGATGCGTCTAGGGACAGTGAGCGTGCGAGGTGGGTCAAGGGCGGGCACAGCGGCTGCTAGACCCGTCACCGCGGTACGAGCGGCCGGCTACACGTCCGTCACTAGAGATGTGCCTTCGCGGGAGGAGAATAGAGAAGATACGTATGTATTGCAATGTAGTGATGCCTCTGGGCACAGAACAGATGCTTACTACGCACTTCCTACCTCCCACCGGTTTCACTTACCTCCCACGGTCGCGAGTTCGAGGACACTTTCGACGCTGAAGCGCTGAAGCTAAGGGCTTGTTTGGTTTTTGTGTAGATCACAACACAAAGGAACGGTCCGAGCGCGTAGCATGCTATCTCACTCTTGCAGTAATTGGTGCCAACCATAACTTACCTACACATACCTAATTACGGATCTCGTAGGCATATCTTACCTGCTACCTCCTTATATTTAGCAAGACAAACGGCAGTTCTCTTGGTTTTTTACTGTTAAAAGTAGGTACCTAGGCGATCAACACAACTGAGCTTTGTTCTGTTGTCACTGCACAGCATTTCGCCTTGGCCTTGGTTGGTCGATTTGCTATTTAAAAATTATTTATATTCTCTCTAGAATAGGCAATATTATTCTACGCAGTAGAAATCATCTCTGAGGAACCGAGTTAGTGAGGCTCTATCCAAATCACAACACACATCTTGTTATATTTTACTATCATAAACCGGTGAAGAATAAAAGTTCTGGAATGACGACTGCGAACTGGGAAACGAAGTGTTCTCGATGTACCAATGACATAAAAGCGGTTGCAGTCGGTGGATAGTGAAAGCTCAAGATCGGTCGTTATGGCACTTAGGCATGGGCTATATCTAGCAGTGGTCGTCTATAAGCTAATAATCACATACCTACTTTCGTATCTATTTAGGTATATATCACTTCTATAGGTTTTTTTCTATGTTAGTGCTTAAATTACCTTGGGGTTTCGCAGCATTGAAGACAAGGTTAAGAACATGGAGGCTCGGATAATGGGGCTGGTAGAAGAATCGTGTATGCTGAGCGCGCGACCTGATCCAGATGACGAGACTTCTGCTAAAAGAGATGTTGATTTGGCACAGGTTAGTTTTTAATAATCTCCCATTGTGTCCGAGTATGCTGCTAACAGTGTATTACCAGGTATTTCTACAATGCAACTGTATTTTGGCTGTCATTTTTTCAGTGGCACTACCCCCAGTAGGGATGACTTTTTGCTTATCATTTCCATCAAAATTCTAATAACTTCTTCTAGTAAGTACTTATATTTCAAAGTGAAATATTATTATATGACGATCTCTGCAGCGGCGATGGTTAAAGAGTCGGCTAGTCGACGCTAGAGCTGTGAGATGCTTTCCACTCTGGCACAAATGACTATAACCAACAATCAACAGTCATACTTACTATTTTATTATTCTAACATTCTTAGTTAATTTAAGTTATTATTTTACGAAACTGAGCATACCAATTCAGATTTACTAATAAGTTTGATGTGGTCTGCTAATGTAATGAACAAAATTAGCATTTTTTGATTAATTTCAGGCATTAACCAAGGCTCAGGAAGCTTCAGCTTTGGAACGCCAATTAATCCGCATGCAGGAACAGGCTAATCTTGGTGACACGCATAATTTAGACCTCACTTTCGCCGTAAGTATTAGGTACCTGATATTTTTATGAAGAAATAAGCTACTTTAGCAGTTAACTTAAATACATACGTGCGACCTCGCTTGTTTTATCAAATCTATTTGGTTACTACTACAATCAACGCCTACACCGGAAACCCAGACCTGAAGATTAGAGTGTAATTTTTTTATATGTAGATGCACTAAAAATAAATGTTCAAAGTTCAACTCTTATGGTGCAGCGGAAAGTTTATTTAAAAAAACATAACCGTCTCGCGTACGTTTTACTGAATTATAAATATCATTTCTATACGAGTTTTTGGTATGCCTTTTTTCAATGATAGTTTAAATATGTTATTGTTTCTGCAGGTCCTTTGTAACCTGGCTGACCAGTACGCACTCAATGAAATGTATACCGAGGCCCTGAATACATATCAATTGCTCACTAGAAATAAACTATTTCCTCACGCAAATAGGTTAAAGGTAAACAGAAACATTGTTGTACCTATTCATGTGTTTCTAATTAATTATGAATACTGTAGGTCAGTTTTGTGGTTTTAGGTCAATATGGGCAATATCTATTTCAAAATGGGTGAACACCCAAAAGCGCTGAAGTTGTATAGGATGGCGTTAGACCAGACGCCAACGGCTGAAAAAGATCTAAGGTACCTACTTGTGTGACTACTTCATTAATTGACTGCGATGAATGGAACAATAATACCTTAAATTGTTCGCAATCACTTCGATTGAATTGGATTGTAGTAGCAGTGAGTGAATGCTACGAACTAGCTTTTTGCTACTTGACTAACATTTTATATAATCACTCACTCTATTCACTCGCCCTGGAGAAGACTCGAAATTTTATCGAAACACTGTCGGTACACTGATATAACAGTATGTGAAAACACTCCCGTTTCCATTATGAGTGTTAAGAAAAGATAGTTTTAAAAGTAAACTTATATAATTTTCGATTCAGGATGAAAGTAATGCACAACATTGGCCTTCTTCTTGTGCGCATGGGCAAGTTCCGAGACGCTGTTACCAACTTTCAACACATAATGCATGAGCAAGGAGACTTTCAAACTGGTATTTTACTTACATTTAATTTTTGTCTTATAAGACATAGTTTTACTGATTACTCTCGGAGTACTGAAAGTAGTACTAATGCATTGGGCGAATACATTTTAAATACAGAAATGCAAGACTGGTTTCGAGCCCACGAGTAATATCTTCTGTGCTCTGTACAGAGTTGACTACGGTGCTTATGCCAGCCCGGTTATAATCAATTGCTCACTAGAAATAAACTAAACTAAATCTTGCCTTTTTTCAACGTATTTTTTACAGGTTTGCACCTAGTGCTGTGTTCAGTAGCCCTCAACGACGCAGAAGGTGGTAAGGCTGCGTTTCATGCTATGCTAGACGTCGAACCTCCAACGTATCATCAGGATATCACTATAGACGATGTGAGTTAAAAAATTACTTTATTTTACACTAGATTTCTTCCGTTATCAAGTTCCTTCCAAAGCCTATAGTTAGTATATTGTAGTTATCTCAACCTGATTCAAGAAACTACAAGTGAAGCGACGAAGAAATTATATTTAAACTATCGATACCGGCTGCGCCATACAAATGTCAATTACTCATTAAATCAATCAATTCTTAACTTTAGCAGTTTGTCAATTAATAACTTTAGCAGTCAACAGTACTATACTTTTGCAGTGCTCAGTTACTGAGTACAAGTTCTCGACAAATTTACTTTTGGTAGTTTAACTTGCCTTACTCTCCTGTACCTAAACTCCAGCCCCCCGATTGTGTAATTCGGTTGCAATCGATTTCACTTGGTTTCAATCAAAAACTGACGTATTTTGTATGAATATGACAGCTTATTGACAGTTCGCTGATTGAAATCGGATTGAAACTGAGTTACGCAAGAAACTGAGTTACGCAATCGGGGGGCAGATAGCTACATAAAAAAATATGTTGTTTTTAAATTTGGTTCTAGTCCAGACAGATCATCCGGCATCCGACGGGTTCTTGTAATAATTTTGCAGGAAAGCGATGCATACGAGTGCGTGGTCCGCGACGTGGTCCGCGGCGACCGCCTGTCGCGCTGGTCGCGACGCGCGGCCGCGCACGCCGAGCGCTGCCTGGCGCTCGCCGCCGCGGCGCTGGCCCGCCCCACGCAGCGGGACGACGACTCCGGGTACACTATATTATTATTTAAAGATTATTATATTATTCTCTAGCGAAACAAATAACGCGGGTGAAAACGCGCGGTAACTTAAGAAATAAGGCTCATTTTCTTTCAAGTGAGTGACAACTTACATACTACATCATAGAATTATCAGAGTCGGGACCCAGATATTTAACTCACAAACATACTATCATTATTTCACACTAGTTGACCTGGCGCGGTTTCACCCGTGCTATTTTTTTCGCTATTTTCCTATAATTTCTCACCGTTTAAACCTTTCCTGGACTCTACAAAAATTTCAAGACTAAAATTAGCCAAACCGCTCAAGCCGTTCTCGAGTTTTAGCGAGCCTAACGCATAGCGATTCATTTTTATACATATACATATAATAAGAAAATTGACAATACATTATTTATTGTTTATCTATTTTATTTTAGTCAAATATTATTAGGTATTTCGTTTTGAAATTGTGCCTAAAATAAATTTTAATTACATTAGGTTACCATAAATATTGAATTGACATTCTTATGTTTAGTCTAGGGTCTTGATGATAGCGGAGATCAATAGTGTCTGGGCCAAGAATTTTGTATGGAGCTTTGCACGACAATAGCGGGGCGGGGCGTGACGAGAAACGATCCAGAGCGTTGTCTCTCCGCTTCGTATTTTTTTGTTTTCTACAAATTGGATATATTTATACCGATCCGCATGCAATGTCCTTTCACTTTCCGATCACAATATCGCTCGAGAGTAGGTCAGTTCAAACAACTGAGACATCGGGCTGTTGTCGGTTGTATTGCAGCGGCATGTCGTGGTGCGTGGAGGCGCTGCGCGGGTACAGCGGCAGCGCAGCGGGCGCGCGGCTGGAGCTGGGCGGCGCGCTGGCGGGGCTGCGTGCGGGGCGAGGCGCGGGCGCGGCGCGTGCGCACCAGCGTCTGCGGGCCGTGGCGCGCGCGCACCCGCACGACCGCGTGCTGTGCGCCGAGGCGCACGCGGACGCCGCCTTCGTGCTCTACGCCGTGAGTCACTATAACTAAATAATACATTTATTTTCTCCTCACAAAAGTTACTTAGAAACTAGGTTGGTTCTTAAAATTGTTCTATGTAGCTAGGTAAAAACCTGTTTTGTGAGGGAGACTGGTGCCTGAGTTAAGTTTTATAAAAAAAATCTGTAATTACAGTTAATACAACTAATGAGTTGAAACGACTGGCTTCCCCGTATCGCTCGTTTCAACTCTTTTCATACTCTGGTTCACACCGCGAACTGCAGAGATAAGCTACGTCATCGTCGTAGTTTCCCACGTCTCGCTTCGCTTCCGCTCGCTCGCTGGCGGTGTGGCCTGCGCTTTGTTTATGATGTTCCTGGGCCTTAGACTGCACACTACGAAACTGACGTCTCGGTCGCATGTATGTAGCATAATCACAATATAAAAAAAAAAGTGACAAGTATATCCACGGGGCTGAATGAAGGACTGAATGACTCTCGCTCGAGAGCTGGCAATAAGTGTCCACGCAATGAAATAAGTCTGTGTAGTAAATCTCGTTTTTCTGATGTTGGTGATGTTCAGAATGTATCGATTTTAAATCGCATATTTTGACCGTCAATTATTTTATTTTAGCTGGGAAACTACACGGAAGCGCGTTCTCTAGCCGAGTCGGCATCCCATGACGACCCGTACTCGTGCGCGGCGCGAGTCACGGCCGCGTTGGCCTCTGCAGCCACGGCCTCGGCGACCTCGACCTCGGCTTCGGCGACCTCGGCCTCCGTGCTGGGCGCCGGCGACCCCGCGCATGCGTGGGGCGATGCCGCGGCTCAACTGGCAGCCGCCACGCATCTAGATCCTGTCGACTTGATAGCTATGCATGACTTGGGTACTATGTCAAATTGGCTTTCAGTTACCTACCTACTTATATGTTATTAGAGTTGTTTGCAGTTGTGAACTACCATCTCTTGGTCTTAGGAGTTAAAAATATCCACATCATCATCCACAAACTGATTACACCCCCCACCACCCACCGTTGGCCTACCCTAATGTCCGTTTTTTAACAATTGGTTAGTTAGCTGTCATGTCTTCAAGGAAACTTTGTCTACCGACCAAATAATCGAATCCGCGAATCCACCGCGATCCTGAAAGGCGTGATAAAGAGGGATGGTGACGTCGGTTGCGCGTAACAAACAACACACATTCTATTTTTACCAAATTAAAGTTTGATTTCCCTTTATTTGGATGGGTGACGGCGCGCGGGGAGTGTAAGGGTAATTCAGCCTTGATATGGCAATGTCTATTGCTAAGCGCGACCGAAGTCAGCGATCATTACCCCGAGACGTTGTTGTTAAGTCTCTTTCGCCCAGTAATTTCACTTGCTACATTGCCCTTCAAACCTAAACACAGTAATGCTTGCACTCTACCGCTTAGAGGTAGAATATCTGACGCTGCGGTGGTACCCACCAAGACGGATTCTTGCTGAAGAGTCCTACCACCAGGGGCCGATTGCATAATAAAGTACAAGCTATATTTTGTAGTATATAAAATCACTAGTATTATGAACTTGTATTTTATGATGCAATGGGCCCCAGGTGTTCATATAGTGTTGTATTCGTACAGCGTTGGCTCTGGAGCGTGGCGGCGGCGAGGGTGGCGCGGCGCGGTGGGCGCGCGTGCGCGGCGCGGGAGGCGCGGGGGCCACGCTGCGCGCGCTGGCCGCCGCCGGCCTGGCGCGCACTGCGCGTGACGCCGGCGACCTCGCCGCGGCTGAACACTGGTCATTATTCTACTAGTATTAACTACTTATATCAAGAAGCTTACATATTTATCCTTAAACCATTTATTAACCAGCACTAAAACAAAACTGTAGGCCAGCTACTAGAAGCAATGACATTCGCTTCGTGACGCTATAACGGCTGAACAAATTTGAATGAAACTTGAAACAGTACCAGTTCTGGATCTGGAATAGCATTATTCTACTTTTTATCTAAGTACCAAGCGAGAGAGGCTACGGGCGGTAGCTAGAAAATATCAAAGCAATCCACAAGGAACTATGAGACGACTCCATTGCGAGATTTTATGTCTTCGTGTATATTTTTTTTTTGTTGTTTTTTAATCTTAAAATTGTATAGAACAAATGTATTTTACTTGTTTAGTTATTATAAAGCCATTTTACAACAGCTAAAAGAGCGAATTAACAACAAATGTATTGATTTATAGGTACAGCCTCATCGGCAGCTGGGACGCAAGCGTCACGTGTGCGCTTGCGCAGCTACATAGCGAGATGGGCGACACGCAAACTGCTAAACATCATTATCAAGACGTAAGATAACAAAGTTGAAAAACTTTAAGAAGAAGGATAGGCTTAAACGACCTCATCATATAATCAACACTTGAATGCGAAATCCCCTAAAGTTTTTGAACTATTTTGGCTTTTGCTGCATTTTATTTTTATTTATTATTAGCAGTCCGTCCCAGCTTCGCGCGGGTGCAAAAAAACCGCACTCGTGCAAAGCCGGGGCGAGTAGCTAGTTATAAATATAGCCTATGTTATTCAGGGATAATGTAGCATTGTAATGGTGAAAGAATTGTTTAAATCAAACCAGTACTTTTTGAGTTTATTCGTAACAAACAAAAATACAAATCTTTCCTCTTTATAATATTAGTATAGATATAGAAGTATAGAAAACACACCAACGATTGTTGCTTAAGTTTTTTATAAATACCTACAGTTTTAAGGATATTCGATTATAAGTAACCAGCTCTTAATAGTGTATACAGCTAAGTCTAAGTATAAGCGGGTTCGTAGTAAGCTTTGCTTACACAACGCTATCTAGCTTGGGGCTAGATAGCATCGTGTAAAATAGCCGTCAATATTTGTGGCGTTGTGTAAAATGGCGGTCAATATTAGTGAATATGTTGTAAGGTGGAAGCGGTGTGGCCGTGCGAGCTGAGTGCGTTAGAGTGGCTCGCCAGCGAGACGACGCCCGACGCGGCGCTGCACTACTACCGACGGGCAGCGCGCTTGCAGCCCACCAATGTCAGTGAGAACCTATCTAATAAATAGTATCTAATGAGTAGTAGAGTTCTTTGTGATAGAACACGTCCGGGGAAGGACTATAACCATACCTATTTCTGCCGCAAAGCAGTAATGCTCGCATTGCTGGGTTCCGGTGTGAAGGGTATGGTTTCCGGTGAAATTACTGGGACATGAGGCTTTCGATCTATGCCTCAAGGTGGCAACCCGCGAGTGATACCTCTGGTATTGCAAGCGTCCATAGGCTGCGGTAACCGCTTACCATCTTGTGGGCCGTACGCTTGGTTGCAACTTCAGGTTGTATAAAATAATAATAATAATAATAATGATGGACAATCCACACACCTGGTGGTAGGACTCTTCAGCAAGAGTCCGTCTTGGTGGGTACCACCGCAAAATCAAAAATCAAAATCAAAAATTATTTATTCAGTAGAATCACAAGGATCACTTTGAAACGTCTTACAAGCTAGGAAAATTTACACCAGTTCCAACGCGCCCATGCCGTAAAAGAACTGGCAACAACACCGGCTGGGTTCCTATCGCTTTTTTGGCATGACCCTTGCTATTGTTATGGATTCCAAGTAGAGTTGGAGCACATTCGTCCCAAGCTTTTTTATCATCTAGGTAATCGCAGTGTCAGATATTCTATCTCCAAGCAGTAGTGTGCAAGCTGCACTGTGTTTATGTCGAAAATAATCACTTAACTGATATCGAAAACTATGACTGTAAGCACTGGTGGTCTAGTAGTAGCAATCCTGTCTTACGATCCTAAGGTCGTGCATGCACCAATAGATTTTTCTATTCGGAAAATGTATGTGCGCAATGCCAGTTATCTCATACGGCGAAGGAAAACGTCCTGAGGAAACCGGCAGGTACAAGAACCAAAAATTCGAAAGCACGTGCCACCCACCAATCCGCATTGGTTCCGCGTGGTGGATTAAGACCTAATCACTCTCGCTGGTGAGTAGGCCAGTTTCCCAGCAGTGAGAACATTAGAAGACTCATGATAATATTGTTTGACGACTGATGTGGCGCAGCGGGCGCAGGTCCGCCTGCGACGCAGAGGTTGCGGGTTCGATTCCCGCCTCGGAACAAATGTTTGTGCGATTTACAAATATTTGTTCCGGGTGTTCTGGGTATTTTCTATATTTATTAAAAAATATCTATCTATGTATTGTATTGTATTAAATATATATCAGTCATCTAGTACCCATAATACAGCTCTGTTTAACAGCAGCTTACCTTGAGGCTAGATGATGCTGTGTGGATTGTCCAGCATTATTAATTATTTATTTATTATAATTATTGTCAAAAAGGGACAAAAGAATATGCACGCGTTCCACCAGATATTTACATAATGTGTTGCACAAGCTTAAAGCGGCTTCTGTGGTTAAATTCACCTAGCTTGTAAGACGTTTCAAAGTAAATAGTGATTTTACTGAATAAAACTGTTTTATTTTGAATAAAAACTTGAATGTACAGCCACAATGGGGCCTCTTGATGGGCGGGTGTCTGCGAGCGAATGGACGATATCAGGAAGCCCTCACTCTTTACAAGAAAATGAACGCCCGCTTTCCAGACAATGTTCAGTGTAAGTATATAAATAACACTATCATGAATTATACCATTTATTTTAAAGATGGGTGTTTTCACGTATCGGTATAATTATCGATAAAAAAGCACTAACACTGTTTCGACTCGATTTCGAGTCTTCATCAGGGTGGGGTGACACGGCGCCCTCCCTCTCACGTCTCGCGTTGCTCTCGTATTCCTAAAGACCCACATATTATTTATGCTCAACTGCAAAAACACTTTTGCTCTGATAAGGACTTTAGATAACTAGCTTCATTGACCTACTTCATTTATGCATTAATTAAAAATATGAAGATTAAGTCTCATATTTTGAATGAATGTGAGGTTTCAACAAAACACAATTATTGTAAATTTTTTTTTGTCCATGATTTTTATAAGGTTTTATGTGTAACCTGTTTATGAGTTAAGAATTACTCAAAACTAATAGATTTTTGTTATTTTTTTAAACATCCCATTAACCCTCGTAAGCACAGCAAATATACTGTGTCTGGTAAACATAGCAGTTGTTTAAATATTAAAGTCAGTCTTCTCTATACTTTTGGTAGTCGTTTTTGATGTAATTTTTCTATTTGAGAAAGTAAGAAAAGTAAGAAGATAGAAAGAAAGAAAAGAATTTATTCGACAGCACAAACAAAAACACAGAACAGAAACAGACTGGCAGGTACATCACAAAACACTAAACATAACTATCCAAAACAATAAAAAAATCGTATGTTGTTCAAATTGTATCCTAAAACAGAAGAGCTATTAAATAGTTTTGTTTATTGCTTCAGGTTTGAAGTTGATAGTAAAACTATGCGGCGACCAAGGACTCGCAGAAACAACAACGTGGGCTCGTGAGTTGCAACGCGCTCAAGCAAGACTGAAACAGCAAGAAAGAGGTATGAGCGAGCGAGCAGTTTCACCACCTGACTTCACCCACTGCTGGGTATAGGCCTCCTTTAGTTTGTGCCATCTACCACGATACGAAAAGTTTTATCCTCACCTAATTTTATCTAAATAGTAATAAGAATACTAATTACTTTTAAAAATTTGAGTTGACACACTGATGTCGTGTCTCAATTCTCTGCATATCTGCAACTTCATGGTCTATTTTTATTACCATTTTTTCCGGACATATGAAATCACAGGCAAAGGAGACTTTTACTCCCTTATTCGTAGCAGCTTGCTTATTGTCTACAGTACGATTACGAATAAGGCCCTAATCTTTATGTCTAGAATGTCTAGAAACATATCAGCAAATAGTTAGCTTTTCCGTATAATTTAAAACGGATTGCGGTGTAAAAGCCCAATTTTATAGATAGATTGTCCTTTTTTTCAGTATCGATCACTTCAGCAGGTAGTGGATCATCAGGAACGAGTCAGTCGCCCATCGACCAATTCAGAGGTGAAACGCTAAGTGCTATTTCTTTACGTATTAATCAACACTACAATCCAATATCATTTAATCTTTCATTCATTTAAGACAAAATATTTTGTATGACGTTATAAAGCTGTCATAATGTAAGGATAATGGTAATATCAGGGTCACTCGAATGAATGTTCACTCGGGTGAATGCTTCATTTTTCGTGGCACCAAACGTTTCATTTCGAGTGAAAGGTGCCGAATGAAAGACGAAAATGAACGATAAATGACCCGACTGATATCACCTTTATTTAGTCATAGTAAAGTAAAGTAAAAAATATCTTTAATCAATCAATCATCATTGTGATTGATTAAAGACATTTTGAAGACCATACCGCCTACATGTTTGACATAAGTGTTTTTATTTCGAATACCAGGTGGTTCTCGAGTCGACAGCGCTGCCCCGGCGCCGGCGCCGCCGACCACTGGCTCGCGGCATTCGAGCGACGGCCGCGCTGACAGCGGCTTGACACGTGCTTATACGTAAGTTTATTAAATACCTCGGCATTTATATGTACCCCTATCATGAGTTATCAACTGGCTTTCTGTAACACAGTGAAAACTAACACCGAAACCAGTGAATCATTACTGTGTCTACAATTTACAATATTTGTATTTATATAAGGTAATACCAACAGATTACGGCTGTCGTGAAGTTAGCCGTTTCGATGCGCAAGTTTTGTCTAAATTGTCTTCGTCATCACAAACGGTTAACTTCACGAGGGCCGAGATCTGTTGGCAGCACCAATATAAACAAATTTCAAGTACCTATGGCGTAAAATCTGTATTCATGTAATAATTGACCAATATTTGTCATTCTTAGCAGACTCGCTTGTTACTCACGTAAGGATTTTTAGCCGTTTCTGAGTAAAAGGGTATTCAATTGATAGACAAATGGTCAAAGTGATTGTGAACCCTTGAGGGTTTCGTATTTTCCACTTCAGGTACGAAACCCCGAAAACGAAAAAAAGTAAACCAGCGTGAAAAGCGGTCTAGCTGATTTGTGACTCATAATAAGTTCTGTATAGCTTTAAATTTTTAATTAATAAAAAATATTGAAGAAAAACGAACAACCATTATTATTATCATAACTAAAACAAGATTAGATTAGAGGCATCCTATCGGGTAGGTCAGAGTGTTAGATTAGGTAATAACGTGACAGAATATCTTATGAAATATCACGTTCGATGTAATCAGTGAATTCCAAAAAGGTCATTGTCTTCTCATCCTAAATAATTTTCGTAACTATTGTGCACGAAAAACTTGTTTGACAATCGGTAACGTATCGTGGAGCTGTCAATTTGTATGGGAATTTGGTAGTTAATTTCGTGCACGAAAGTGGTGCTGTAAAAAAACCCATAGACGTACAAATTGACAGTTCGACTAACACGATATGTTTACGATTGTTTATCGAGTTTTTTGTGATTCTCCCTCTGTGGTTACCAACTTAACCATGGATCAAATAGCCTGGCCTTACACACGTGTCGCAGGCATTACTTATCGTACCATATAGTCTCGATAGGTTTAATTAGGACTAGGCCCAGCGCTGGAACATGCTACTGACGTACACCCGACGCTATCGCTGACGTCAGCGTATGAGGAAAACAAGCATTAGTTTATCAAAGGAAAGGTATTGAACGACTTGTTTACAACGTGTAGAGGTCATTTTCACGTAATAAGTTTACTTTCAGACCTAGTAAAGACTGGATTTAAGTCAATATTAAATGAACCTATTTTAATGAGGTTGGATCATGATTGCCTATCTTATTAATTAATTCATTAATTAACTAAGAAAAGCAAAACAGGATGACATGTCATTTCACTAAACTAAATTGCACATTGAATAATTTTGGTCCACAGTTAAACGGTAAACAAATACATATTGTAATCTTTTAAATTTTGTACTAAATAATTTAAATTTTTACGGCACGTATTTATTAACAAATATTTTAAGTTGTTGAGGATTTTTTGCTTTTTTGCATCTTCGTCTAAACTATTAATGTTTTTAGATGTAACATTTGAAACTACACTGAACTTTTTATAATGTTAAATAAAAAAAATATGTACCTATACCGCTATTTATTTAATCTGTGGCCTAACGGGTGACTGAAGTGACGGCCGGCGTCAAAGACCTTCAATAAAGTTACTGCGCATGCCGACATACTTACGCACTAAAAAATCTAGACTAAGCGCGGCGCCGCCACAGGGTCAACCGTCTGAATATTTTATCAAAGTCATTAATTTATTTATTACATGTAAATGCAGGTACATTACGCAGTAAAAATGTATCTCCCGAGTTTTCTACATTAGCTCAATATATTTTTATTAATTTCAGTTATTCCGCGGACACTGCGAGTCAAGAGACTCTGCAGCCGACAACTCGCTCTAAACGTCGAACGGAAAGTAAGAAAAGCATTGAAGAATTTGACGACGATTTGCCTCTACCCCCCGAGTAACATTTTTTTTGTGATTATAGATATTTTATAAGGTGTTTTCAATGATTAAAGTTTTTTATATCTACTGTCTTCAATAGTCTACATCCTCTTTCTAAATCAGTTCTAAATTATTTTTACCGATACTGTGTTTAAATGGGCGTGGGCAAAAATTACGTTGTCGATAAAATAATGTGTCGGACTGTCCACAATCAGGTAGCCGCCCCAAATAGTTTGATAAGCGCAACAAACAGAGCCCCTTGAACGCTTAGGCCAATCGGACAATTCCTACAATCCAGTGCTACGTTGTGAACTCGATTGTTCTAGAACCAACTCAATGGACGGTACTAAAACATTGCAGACTAGTTTCGTTGGAAATCTTGTTATTGTATCGTTTTTACTTCCTTCGTCTTAGTGTGCGTCAGTCTATTTTCGTTATTTTAATATTCAGCTCCATTTTATTTGCAATGATCATAGTCTGTTGCCGAGGTTACGTTTTTTAAGGCTTTTGGTATTTCCCACATTTGATGATTTTATTATTTATCAGATTTTTTTTGTGATTATCTTTTTAAACCAAAAAATATGAATTTCGTTATGGGAACTTGAACTTGCAAGTACTAGCACAATGGAAACCTGAATATAAAGGAAACCTGTGTTTGACTTGTAAAAAATTGTATTTACAAAAATGAAACATTCATTAGATCTTAGACTAGATAACAAACATTCATAATCTATCACAACAAACGTATAAATAATGTTATTATAATACTTAACCTAAACAGGAGTCATACATTTTAATATCACTTATTTACAATTATTATTAAAACACTGTGCTCAATACAGACATCGAGATAAAAAGCATACAAAAGATGCAAGAGAATAGATTTTTATACATTTTTAATTTTAGTAATTTTACAAGAGACCCATCTACAGTCCAACAAGAACATAATTCTCCACTAATAATCTCTTCATAAAAATAACCAGAATGAAGAAACGAACCAATCGCTCAAGTCAGTTACCGAATTATCTATTTTCAAAGTCGATAAAAACATGTATAATTAGTAATTAAAATATAAAACGTGAGTCACAACGGCAAAAACCCAAATAACAAATGAACTTTTCACGTGTATGGACGAGTTCATCTGCATTATCATCATGACAGCCTTCTAATATTCCCACTGCTGGACACCTACTCTCAGGCGAGAGTGATTGGGTCTTAATCCACCACGCGGACCCAATACGGATTGGTGGATGGCACATGTCTTTCGAATTTATAGTTCTTGGACATGTCGGTTTCCTCACGATGTTTTCCTTCACCGTATGAGAGCACGGGCATTGCGCACATACATTTTTCGAACAGAAAAATCCATTGGTGCACGACCGGATTCGAACCCACGACCTTAGGATCGGAAGGCGGGGTCACTACCACTAGACCATCAGTGCTCTCAGATCTGCATTGTACACGCTTGTAATTAAACGAATATCTGAAGTTTCGGCTTGATATAAATATATGTATAAACGAGCTGACCCATGCGGTTACACCCGCGGTTTTTTTCAGTTTTTATGCTATCCCACAGGAACAGTACATTTTACTGGGATAAAAAGTAGCTTAAGTTTATTCCAGGACTTAAGCCAAAAAAATCTACATTCCAAATTTCATCACAATCGGTAATAGTCGTCACGGAGATAAATGATAACAAACATACACACACACAGACTTTCGCATTTATAGTATTAGTAGGATAGGTTACAAAAATATTTATTGCATCACTAGAATATGCTTATCAATTCATACCAATTATCGATAAAATCACGTGATAGCAAAACTAACGAATCAAACTAACAAAATTTTGTCGTATTTTGAAAAATACCAATAAGTAATGGAGGCCACAGAACTATATAAAAGTAGAATGAAAGAGTTCGTCGATTTGTATGGAAACCGAGCGTGTAATATTTTGCGTATTTGTATTTTACACACAAATGTATTTTAGTGATGGGAAACATAGCGTCGCGAAAATAAATGATTTAAAAGCATCGATAAGCACGCGGCAAACCGATTCTAGGCACTGGCACACCACCACACCGCTCCCGGTTGGGAGCAGACTGAGTTTCGCGGCGAGTAAAGAGGTTCTCAGCCCTTACTTAGCCCGTTTTTTCGGCACGCGAGGTACATACACTCAGTCATTCTACTCAAATATAGTTGTGGTTGTCATCCTTGTTAGTCAAAACATGGACAAACAGTCGAATGCAAGCGTAATCCATGATATGAATGAACGTATTATTTCATTCATAGTGCATGCGCAGTTTCATGCTATTCACACATAAAAACTAAGTTATTTACAATTAAAACAAATGCGTAAAAAATAGCTATACATTGTAATAAGTGGTATCGTTAGATTTTACAAAGATACAACTTATCTAAATAGGCCTTCATAAATAAAGTTCACATTCTCGAGCGAAGCTTGTGTTTTCAAACTTTTGGTTTGTTAGCCAAATGTTTGTAGTTAGTATGTTTTTTTTCTAATAAAGCAACAAAGTCAAACGATACGCAATATTTTGTTCTGATTTGAAGGAAGCTTTAAAGCGATTAAAGTCGTCCCGTCTTTTTAAACAACATGAGAGTGCGTTCTCTTAAGTTTTACATGCAATCGGTGTAAAAAGCGATCGAGATTGCGGTTTTTTTTACTTTTAAAAAAAAAAAAAAATTGTGTGTTTTTTTTAATATTTTTTTTCAGAGGCGCTGCGAAAAATCCCACACAAATTGACAGCTAGACATTTACGTTTTCGACTGTCAAACGTGTTCATCGTGATTAGGCGTGACTCTACGTCCTGCATACGGAGGCGGAGTGCTGTGGCCTTTAACTTATTGTAGTTATCGTGAATAACGCGCGTCATGCGATGACCCTGCATGAGGTGACAGGATGGACAAACGTTCGATCGCGTATAAAAACAAAATACAACGCTGATGTAAAACAGAAAGGCAGTTACATAATTGTTTAGTATTCTGCTATAAATCAAATAGATAATAAGTTATAAGCACGTAACCAATAATCTAGTTAAACTTTATCCTAGCAGAAGAAAGTCTGTAGGATAAAGTTGCACATGAATGTTCTAGTATGTAGAGTTTATTTGTAATTAGACTTCAATCTACTGTAAAGATGTGTTCTTGCGCGTGTTTTTGTAGACACAAACCATTACCAATTTCATTACACATTTCGTTGGTTATCTACCAACTTATGTACAAACATGTGTAAGAAAAAATATGTTTTGTACAGGGCACCACAGAAGATCGGCTTTACAAACATTTTAAATATAAACATACGATCACAGAACAATTAGGCATTACACCTACCATTTTCCTAAGTCTTATTAAATTAAAATAATCAAATTTGTTCTATCAGTAGTCCATAAGAATACTTCGGCATTAACTATCTAATGAGACAGTTAAATGTTCCACAAATTAGCACACATTCTGCACAAGATAGCTTAATTATATTAGTAGGCGTAATTTTCGCGATACAGAATCCGCAGCACTGAATGCCCACGTGGAGACTTGCCTTTGTTAATTAAAGTTATCTACTACGTATTATCATTTAAATAATATGGTTTATCACTAGCACATTTCGGGCACAGAGTTTTGTAAACATACCTTCACAAAATGCGATTGTTCAGGATCACTGAGATATTTACAATGTATCGTCCGGATCCGTAAGTGTTCAAGTCAAACCCCCAAGGGCCGGCTCCGTCACTACGATATAACTTTGGCGTAGGGATGCTCTATGTGTCCGTACTGTATCGCCAACAGCGTGTCCTTGACGCGTCGGTAGACGGGCTGCGCTTGCTTCATAGTAGGGATTTTGATGTCGTGGTCGAGGAAGCCGATTTTACTAATCGGGCTGATCACAACTGCGGTACCGGCGCCGAACATTTCAAGCAGCTGTAAAATTATGCAAGTAATAATGTAAATTCTTTTTTTTATACGTAAAGGCGAGTTAAATCTGGCCCAAATTGGCATTGCTATTTAAAGTGATAATGTCGCCAGCATTTTGAGATCGCTTCTATTTGGTAGTGATTAAATCAGTTGAGCTATCTACATTATAGTTTGTTTGTAACCACAGAAGAGCTAAACTACTAGGTTCTATTTTATGTTTGGAACAATAGTCTTGAGTTTTTTCATGTATTTAACACATTTTGTTTAAATTAATTGTGTATATTCTTATATTTGAATAATTCTTATATTAAAATATACTATGTATGCATGTTTGGATGTTTGTTTCTATATAACTCGACAACCACTGTACCGATTTGGCTGAAATTAAAAACATTAATAGATGACTGGGAATAGGACATAGGCTACTTTTTATCTCGGAAAAAAATACGGTTCCTGAATTCCACGCGAATGTAGTCCTAATACCTAGTTTAGTAATAACGCGCAACACACACAGCGGGCAGGCGCGGGTCGGGTCTGATCCGCCGCGGGTGTTTTTTGTTGTATTTGTATGGACGACAAGGATGACATCACACCGAACGCGGGAGCGGCTGCCGCGCTTCACCCGACCCGCGCCCGCGTTCAGTGTAATGTCATCCTTGACGTTAGTACAAATACAACAAAAAAAACCCGCGGCAGTCCTGCCGCGGGCCCGCGCCCGCGTTCTGTGCGTTTTTTTTTTATTTTTTTTTATACAACTGAAGTGGCAACCAAGCGTACGGCCCACAAGATGGTAAGCGGTTACCGCAGCCTGTGGACGCTTGCAATACCAGAGGTATCACTCGCGGGTTGCCACCTTGAGGCTAAGATCGAAAGCCTCATGTGCCAGTAATTTCACCTATTTCATGTGTGTTGCGCTTAATACACTTACTCGTCCTTCCTTGTTGAGTTGTACGACGCGCTCCATAGTGATGACTTCCTCTTTGACTATGACGTCCTCCCATTGGCTCACCAGCTCTAGGATCGACCGGCGAGTGACGCCGGGCAAAATTAAACCATTCAGAGGTGGCGTGCTCAACTGCTTGTCTGAAAAGAAAACTGTATTTTAGCTACAATATTTTTAAATTAAAAGTACATATTACTGCCAGAGCACTGGTGGTCTAGTGGTAGTGACCCCGTCTTCTGATCATATGGTCGTGGGTTCAAAACTAGTCGTGCACCAATGGATTTTTCTATCCGAAAAATATATGTGCGCTATGCCAGTGCTCTTATACGGTGAAGGAAAACATCATAAGGAAACCGGCATGTTCAAGAGCTAACAAGTCGAAAGATATGTGCCATCCACCAATCCGCATTGGGTCCGCGCGATGGATTAAGACTCAATCACTCTCGCTTGAGAGTAGGCCAGTGTCCCAGCAGTGGGAACATTAGAAGGCTGTCAAGATGAGTACTGCCAACGGATATCGACTGCCGTGAACCTTTTTTTAAACTAAATTGTCTTTGCGCATCGGCTTTCTTGCGGCTTTTTCTAACTTCTCTCAGATTTTACCTTTTTTGTCTGTTCGGAATAAAATTTTGCAGGTATACCTAATCAGACGGGGTATATCGATGTTTTTAGCTTTTCGATTGTACGAAAAACATTGTTTTTTTTTGTTTAATCAAAACGCTACATCGACAAACTTCACATAACTATATTTTTATAAGTATGATAACTATATTGCACTCGAACATTTATACGATTATAGAGAGGCGAGTGTTCTGGGAGCTCTTAAGATACAAGAATTTACCGGTCAAAAGTTCAAAGTGACTTCGTCTTACGCGATAACAGTAATATCAGACAGGTTACTTACATACATAGATTTATTATTACTAGATGGCTGCCTTTTATATCGATCATAATGTAAAGTTAAGTTTCTTCCCGCTGCTTTGGTCGTACCTTTTAAAAGTAGTATTTATTTTTTACTAGCTTTTTGTTATTGTTTTTGTTGCCCTGCGCAGTGTGTATGCTATCTTTCAGGAACAGTATTTTTTTTTTCGGGATAAAAAATAGCATGTGTGCTATTCCGACTAATTTATTTATGTGCCAAATTTCACCCAGATCCGTTCAGCCGTTCTGGCGTGATTCAGCAACAAACATTTATCCATCCAAACTTTCGCATTTATAATATGAGCACAGAAAATATATTAGTACTACGTAATTAGGTACACTAATTGGATTAACAAATAAGCGATAAAATACTATTCCGATTGAACATCCCCACCCATGCATCAATTACAGTATGAACATTCACATTCAGTATAATCACACTAATATTATAAATGTGAAAGTTTGAATGTTTGTTCCCCTATAACTCGACAACCACTTAACCGATTTGGTTGAAAAGGTAAATAGATAATGACCGGGAATATAACATAGGCTTTTTATCCCGGAAAAAAGTACGGTTCCCGAGTTCCACGCGAGCAAAGTCGCGGACGACAGCTAGTTTAAAATATTAATAGAATAAGTTAATACCTCCTTGTTCATTGATGTAAACCATGAAGATGTTCATAGCGCCAACTTCTGTTAGCTCATGGTTGGGTCCGAACAGCCATAGAACTTGATGGTGACCCAACTTCGCCGCTCGAGCTGTGGCCTCTATAATAATAGATAGGTATGGTTACAATAATTTACTTTTTAATTGAGACTAGTAAAGTTAAAGTCTTAAATTTATAACAATAATAGTTGGAGTTTGAGTCGCAACGTAACCGATCATTAGTACTTATTATAATAGACTATGAACTTGAACTTGATTCAAAAGTCTGTGTGATGAATTGAAGAGCTCAAACACCCTTGTTCGAAAGTAGGGTCCTGTCCCAACAAGAGAATAGTATTCAAAATGTCTAGTTTTTATTATAAGAAGAGAGATGTTGTAGGTGACATATACGTGGGTACTTACTATGAGTGTAAATGTGGGTATGCCTAATAAAATCAGTTGTTTCTTACAAACTTAACATAAGGCTGATGATGATGACTTAGTTCTAAAAACATTTATAATCATAAAACTGTCATTACAGCGGCTTGATAAGCATTGTTTTTTTTTTATATACCACTAAAGTGGCAACCAAGCGTACGGCCCACTTCATGGTAAGCGTTTACCACCCTGAGACGTTAGATAGAAAGTCACATGTGCCTGTAATTTCATCGGAAACCATACCCTTCAAACCGGTTTCAGTTTACTCGCTTCGACTACTTCGGAGAATAGTGCTTAATCGAGTTTGGTCGAACCCAACTTTAAACGTTAAGTTGTTTCTCTCAATTGTTGGTCTTACCTATCGTAGGTCCATAGTTAGAGCCAACTTTTCTATTGCCAACTCCACCTGGGAAGGCTCGGACGACGGCGGGGTCCGCGAATATGGAGACCGCGCCGTCGCTGCTAGCCTTGTAGTACGCGCTCACGGGACTCAGGATCACGAATAGAAGAGCTGACTCCGGTGCCATGATGCCGAATGTTGGCTGATGGAAAAGATATCGATTAGATTACAGGTTACTCTTAAAAACGACTAACGATAATCGTGGCAAATACCGTAGTTCAGCTTACATCGGTAAGTAAGTTCGTATGAGTTAGTGGCCAACTCTGGTGACAGAGTTTCTAGGCCGCCCAAGCCTCTGTCATGGCCTAGTCCTTGCGTCGGTGATGATGATGGATGACCTAAGTTCGTAGCATTCATGATCTTAAGATGAAGCACGAAAACTGTTACGACATATCGATTTTGTCCTTAGTATTTTAAAACATTCGGAAAGGTGTCGGAATTTGAAACATTTGTTCTGTTCTGTGACTTGGGTACCTACAAAATTAACGCTACAATCACAAAAAAATCGCATGACGCCTGAGACAATGCACAAAATGAAAAGGTGTTTTATTAGCACAATAACAGCGTTATCGTACCTTTGGGGGTCTCTTTATCAGATTTTATGAATTTATAATAGAGATAACTAATTGTTGACAGTTTCTACCTTGATTACAAGGTTGATATAGGCTTGCGATAGGTTGTTTTGATTTAAATTCTGATTTAGTCTAAGAATGCACCTGATGCGCCACTTCATAATACACCAGAGCACTAATTAGGGTCCGTTCACACAGACCGGCTCGCAGAGGAGAGCAGATTCTTATCACGTTGTAAATAGAGTTTTTAGTATTTGTAGTTAAGTTTATTTTTGCATGTGCACTGCTTTTGTCATTATGAATGCTTGAACGCGCTTGGTGTGAAATAATAAGAGGGGCTGACCGGCTCCGATCGCATACTTTTTCTCGTTCGCGCAGCCCCGTTCGGCTCCGATTGCATGCTCTTTCTCGCTTCCAGCCGGTCTATGTGAAATAGTTAGCGGCTCCACTCCGACCAACTCCAGGCGTATACGATCCGGTCTGTGTAAAAAGAAAAATGCGCGCCGATGCTCTACGAGCCGGTCTGTGTGCACGGACCCTTACAGGCCTTTATTGCGTTCCGGAACAACTGCTTGCTTGACAGGTTACTAGTAAATTCTATAAAAATATAGTGTATGTAATTATGGTGTAGGTAATATGTAAATTACTAGGATAAAAAAAAGGGAAACTGCCCCATATCGTCCATTGTCGATTCCGGAGAATTCGAGAGGTTTTGTTTCCTCTGCTGAACATGCATTGTCTGCAAATATTTGTTCTGGGTCAGGGTTTTGTACCATTACTCGTTATTTCTGATACCCACGACACAGGGAATCATAACTTGACTGTTAGGTATGGTAACTTAACTTCATTGTAGTTTAGTTCGTATACAAATAATTAGCAAAGTGATTCACTATAAGTTTAATAAAATAGCACTGAGTGTTATCAATTACATACCTACAAATTAGTAGGCAGGTACTTACAAGAATTTACTATCAAAATAATTCTAACATGTTTCAAGATTAAATTAGCATTATCAAAAAATGAAGATAACAACTTCCTACTTGAATTTGCAAACAATTTATATAATTAAAATATGTTCATGTTTTTTAGAGTACCTACTGTAATAATAGGATTTTTTTATGAGTTCATTCCGTTTGTCCGTCAGTCCTAGCATGAAAATTGGTAAAAGTCGTTCAAATTAATGCGGATTCATCCGAATTGCCCATTGTAAAGGACTACAAAAAGGGGAGAGATCGCACTTTTTTGTGCGATCTGTCACCTTTAGGGGACAAAACTAGGTGACAGATGGGAATGATACAGAAATTTGGTAGATTTAAAGGTTAAATATAGGTTAATATTTTACCTTCACGCAGTCCAAGCAGAGTAAATGCTAGTCAATTATAATTGTGTTACAAAAAATGCAAATGTTGTTATTATGACAACTTGGGTGATTAAACAATTATTAAAAATGCAAATTAAAACGGGTAGGTAGGTTGGTAATTAAACACCGTATATTTGTTTTTTTTATGTCAGCAAATAAGACAAACTTTTAAGTTTTAAAGTTCTGCGTGGCACTACACTGCGCTCGTCACCCCGAGACGTAAGTTATAGAATATCTGGCACTGCGAAGGTACCACCAAGACGGACTCTTGCTAAAGAGTCCTGTTTGTGTCGATTTGTGTGAGTCCGGGAAAGTTTAAACAATGAGAAAAATAACGCGAGTAAAACCACGCTGGTCAGCTAATATAACATATTTGTTTTTTCTGTTATTTTTTTTTCATTTATTTTATTTTATTATAATAAAGGGTACCCTTATTAAAATAAAATAAATTCCATGTGTAACTAAAGAAAAAAACAATAATATTTTCCGTTCTCATTATCGATATAGTGATAAAATTATTTGCTCAATATAACCGCTTGATTGACGACTTGTTTATTATATCACAAAACCTAAAACAATAACTTATGTGCCGATGACGCATAATAATACGCCTTCGACTTGTTGTTCACGCTTGTTGTTAAGACCATTCAATGATGCATTAAATAGCAGACAGTTTTGAAAACATCGGTGGGCGAGTGCTCGGTTGTAAAGAGGTTGTGGGTTCGATTCCCGATGCGGGACAAATATTTACATGATCTGCAAATATTTGTTCAGGGTCTGGGTGTTTTAGTAACATAGTAGTTACTCGTAGATTCTTATACCTACCCACGACACAGTCCTAGTGTGGAGTAAGACATGATTATTAAATTAATTTTTTTTTTTTTTCAGACAATTTTAAGTCCATACAGAAAGGCGGCTGCGTTTCCACCAGAGATGTGCGAGTATGTGTAGCGAGGAAAGTGTTTTTAGGAACCAATAGAATCACTTCATTAAAGCTTTCAGAGCGAGGTTAGGTAAATGAAGTGATTCTATTGGTTCCTAACAAACACATCCCTCGCTACACATCCTATCAACCGAAAAACGTCAACTGCACGACATAGTCTCTCCAATAATAGAGTGCCATAACGACTGATAAATAAATCTTGTGGCTTCAGCATCCGACTTCCTGCGACCGCTTTAATGTCATCGATCCATCGAGTTGATAGTTTCAGTATCTCCGGGCAATGGTCTTACCTCAGTTCCAATTAGCGTAGGTCGTATGTATAGCGTAGAGGTTTCCGAATGCGGAACCCATTCTTGGTCTATTTGTACGAGTCTTGTGATCATTTTGACTAGTTCGTCTCCGTCGAACATCGGCAGGCCCGACCTCTGCGCGGCCAGGTTCATCCTCTCCATGTTCAGATCAGGTCGGAACAACCGGATTTTGTCGTCCACTCCTCGGTAAGCTTTCATTCCTTCGAAGAGCTGTAAATAGCGTTTTGATGTTATTTTCCGACGATACTTACACTAGTTTTTTTTTGCTAGTGAAGAAATGGTCAGATCGCTCGTGACAACGTCTACCATAACATTTGCAGAAAAAAATATTTACAGCCAGTCAGAAGGCATCCGTTGTGACCTTACGACTTTGAATAATGCAGTCACCCAACAATTCTTGCCCTTATTTATAAAAGAAACTGTAATTTTAGCAGCTTGCTAAGTTTTTCCTCATAAAGAAAAAAAAAGTCTTGCATTGTTCTTCCTTGTCATTCTTATGTCAATGAACAAAATGCGACGATAGATTTAATAGAAACATTAGTTATTAGAGGTTTATAGTTCGTTTTTGTATAAGGGCCTTAAACTTTAAAATACATCATGGCAATGCCCTCGTCAACCCGAGAAATAGTTGTTAAGTCTCCTGTAAAAGTGTAAACGATGTACTAAGCGTACATACATACATACATACTGAGGGGCAGACAACGGGTGGCGACAACGGGGGGTCTTATACTATTATGATGCTACTCACTTGTATAGCGTAGTGTAAAGCTTTTGCCGCGGGGTGTAAGCTGAGGTTCTCGAAAGGCATGATCTCTGGTTTTTGCCATCCTCCCAGCGCTTTGTGGTATTGAACTTTGAGCATGTGATCTGTGAAGTACTTCCCGAAGCCGAGGTCCTTGGCTTCCGGTTTAGGGTTCAACTGGTAAGGGGCCGCTAATCGAACTTGTAAGTCTTCATGCTACAACAAACAACAAAAATTTACATACTTGAAATGTGTAGTAGTACGTACTACACGTACTAAATATTACACAATTGTGTTCAAATACAGTCTCCTAATTATCATGGGATCTAGCTAGATTATAATAAATCAAAAATATTGCTTGTAAAAATCACTTTTCGACCAAATAAAATCTGCAGAAATTATAAAGTCAGTAAATAAGATAGGACCAATCCGGTAAAAAGCAGTTTGGACATCACGTGTTTGTGGGCATGTACGGCTCTGTATACATCGTGTAATCAGCAACTGGCAGATAGCTTAGAAATAAATAATAGCTCGCACGAACACAAACAAGATAAAGGTTCAAAAGAGGTATTAATGAGGTTACCTACTGTTTAAAAACAAACTCGTCTCTTAACTAAACATTTCTTACTTATAATAAATATAAAAACGTTTCGTTATTGTAACTATGTTACCAATACATAGAGGGCGGGGCTACTTCAGGAGCAGCTACAGCTAAGGTCGAGAGTTCAAAACCCGGTTATGTGCGCATTTAGCACGTATTATACACGATCATCCACCGCAGCAACGACGAAACAGATAAGATAATTGCGTCACGTGAATTTTATGCAATTTTATCATGATTCTATTAATTAGCTTCGCCACGTTTCTAAAAAGGATAATCGCTCTAAAAAGTTGCAGAAAGAAATCGAAAGAAAACCGGCATGTCCAAGAACCAAATATTCGAATAGTAACCACTGCTTTTCTTGGCGTTCATACTCCACCATAAATAGATAGAGCAGAGTTTGTTGCCAGATTTTTCTAGGCTGGTGCGCGTGGAACTGGCGTAAATTCACCTAGCTAAGACGTTTTAAAATGATTCTTGATTTTATTGAAAAAACATATTTTTAATTTGAACTTGTAAACCCTCCTACCTTTTGTAAACCTCTACTAATGGGTGCGAATGGAAGATTGGTAGTTCATCTCACCTTGAAAGAGATCTCTGGCGTTATGTGTGGTTTGGAGGGCGTTAGTTCTGGTATCGGCTCTAGCGTCACTTGGGAAGCACTGTCCTCGACCTCCTTGTACCTAAGCGACGAGCTGCAGCATCGTACTGTCTGTAACTTGTGCTGGTTCTCGAATATCCACTTTACAAGCACCTGGAAACGTACAAAATCTGCTTGTAACTTATTCACAAGGACGCGGTAGCCTCAGAATAATACAGTAACAAAGTCCTTGAATCAATCAACTCGTACTTTTAAACAATATGAAATAAGAACTTTGAATTCACACGTTCTACCTCAATCAGGTACGTAATTTCTGGTTCTTATTATTTATTAGGTATTTACTTAAATATTTTTTAGGTTTTATTTAGTAAGTAGATGTATCTTGGATGGAAATAACAGTCAACTTGCACTTGACTCATTTATGACTAGGTAGGTACATTTTTATTAAATTTACCTAGACTAGCTCCGGGTCTCCAGCTGGCTCACCTAAGCGAAGGCCGATGCATGGAAGGCACTCAGATACAAGTCCCTAGTAATCAAGTCTCCAAAATCTCCAAACGGTGACCGCGTCAACAGCAATAATTTATTTAAACTTTTAGGAACAACAGGAAGCTACGCCCGACTACATTATGCTAAGGTAGTTTAAGATTGTGCTTCAATCACACTGTAACAGCTGAACTGTTTTGCATGAAACTTTGAATAGTTTAGCACTGAACCTGGAGTAGGCATATATAGGTTACTTTTTATCCACACGAGCGAAGCCGCAGACAAAAGCAAATTTTCCCGCCCGCATGTATATCATGAGCGCCAACATAATTGTTGGTTGAGGTTGTTTTGATGACATTTATTTGTATTTCACAAGTTGTGAAACAAACAAACTTTTGAAGGCATTTTAAAAACTTCCATACAATTTACATTAATTTATTATTTAATTTACATTTCTTAATTAGGTACGTAGTAAAAGTGGCCAGGTTTTTATACTGCATTGAATATGCTATTAATGTAGGCATACTTAATACAAAGTTTACTTCACCAGCATTGGTTCAACAAATATTTTTGAAGCAAATCAATAATAATAATAAAGAAATCAATAATAATCTATATATTATTATCAATATCACAAGTAAATAGAAAATTAAGTTGCATCATCCTCATTAATTTTCAGCCATCAATGAATGAATATTAATTGCTGGGTATAATAAGCCCTCTCCATGTTATGTGACACGTATCCCGATATATTTTTCAGTATACATGTGTAAGTAATTGTATTAATTTGGAATAATTATTATGGATTACAGAGGGACAGTTAAACTTACTGAAAAAACACCTGCACCAAATTAAGCACCTGCTTACCTTATTATATAGAAACTATTTTCAGGATCTTACCTTGCTACGACGAATAGGCATTTTTAACTTCTGGTAAAAACAAAACACTTTTCACTTAATATTTCAACACTGAGTGCACTTTAAATAACCAATTTCGCTTTCGTTAATATTTACATAAACCAATAGTCCACTCTTTGATTATTTACACTTTTAATAACACTAGTCTCATATCAGGCTTTAAGTATACTGACTTCATTGGATCTAAAACACAAATATATAAGCGCAAAAGATAAGATTGCGTGACCTATGGATACGGGTAATGATTATGACGTTTTAATTTATATAAATAACACAATTCATAAAACTAGCAGTAGGCAGCGAAATTTCATCAAAATAGCCTACGGCACTGGGATTATTTTGACGTTGGGTAGTCGGCATTTGCGCACAATGCGAAGGAACAACGTAATGAACTCTAGTTACGTGGAGCGGCGCTGCGGCGGGCGGGAGGTCGAGTGAAATGTACCTATTGGGTCACAATGTACCTATAAATGTTCATACACATTTATTTGAATATGTAAATATCCCTGGCAAATAACGCTGATTTACATACGAGCCTGACTTATATTACAAATTGAAACTAACTGTTAGGTAGGTATAAATGGCAAGCCAGCTCAAAAAGCTAATGTTTGTGAGTGTGAAACAAGTTTTTTGAATGGATTTTTTTTAAAATATTGTAATACACTTCCGTTATAATTGTTTTGCTCTTCCTCCGTCCGCCGTTGAAATTTAGAGGTTGAGGAATGACGAACTAGGGACCTATACCTATTTAAACAAAGTTAGTTACCATCATACCATGTATGAAAAGTTTTTTAGCTACTAAGTACCCATCAGTTTTCTAGAGAAATCAAAATTAGCATCAATAAATATCAAAATATGAACATTTCTGTGTACTATACCTATCTGTAAGTCTTTTTAATCTTAATGTCCTTTAAATTGATTAAAGTACGTGTGACTAAAATTCATAGTTGAAAACAACATTTTAATTCAACAACTAGTGTGCTAATAAGTAGGTAATACTGACTTAAGTAATATCACCAATAAAACTTAGCGTGTAGACATCGATTTAGAATAAATAAGATTTCTAGCCTGAATAATCATCATCATCATGGCAGTCTTCTAATATTCCCACTGCTGGGACACTAGCCTACTCTCGAGAGGACACAAAGCGGATAATGGATGTCACATTTTTTCCTAATTTTTAGTTGTTGGACATGACGGATATTTTTATAAATCTATGCATGAAATCAAAATTTTACTAAAATCATTCTAAAATGTTTCATTTCCAGGTTACAGATCAGGTACACGGAGAGCGCAGCGTTCCTCATTTTTAGCATGTTTCTTGAGAAGATTCATTATTTCATTGTCAAACTCTTCAGGAGTGTCCTTCTTTTGAACAATCCAGTAATAGATGTCCCAGTCATTGCTCGGCGAGTTGATGAGGCGGTCGTACATTATAGTCTGCTCTTCTGTGAAGCTGTCCAAGTACTTCTTTGCAAATGTGCTAAGCAGAAGATCATTCTCCAACATACCCCTTTTCCGAGACTGGTATTGAAGCCTGAAATAACATTAGGGTGGAATTAACACTAGGATAATCTTCATCAAAAGTTGTAAACACCCTACCCTGATAAACAAATGAAAAACCAAATACAATGCAAAGATAAAAGGATGACTGGTAGAGAATGCTTTTAGCATCAAGTCTTCCTAGCATTAGAAATTTATGTGAAAGTGTTAAATAAAATAGAATATGCTGCATGTAGGAAGACACTTTTTGGACCAAACCTGTCAATTCTACTTTGGCTACCGCACCACGCCCGCGTTTGCAGTCTGGCGAACGAGATTTAGAATAGCCAAGGTAGAACTGACTAATTATTTGATAAAACTGGCAGACATGATAGCCTTAAGCATATGAACGACCACTGATACCCTCTTAAAGAAACTATTTGCGGGTCGATTCCCGTCTTAGGACAAATGTTTGTATGATAAGCAAACATTTGTTCCGGGTGTTCTGGGTATTTTCTATGTATAATAATAAAAATATCTATCTATGTAGGTATATTGTATGTATTAAGTATATCAGTCATTTAGTACCCATAACACAAGCTCTGCTTAGCTTAGGGCTAGATGATGCTGTGTCCAGCATTATTTATTATTTAAACTGTAACTGGGCTGCTCTACAAGGGCAAGTCGCAGTGAGAGTGCGAGCGGCAAACTGCGCGTCCCGTACGTCCATGCATTCTCCCGCGCCGCGCCCCGCACCGCGCTGCCATGTGGCCAAGCAAGAAGCGAGTGTTTCCGCGCCGATTTTAAAGTGGTTTTAATCAATAGCTAAGAGTGATTCCAGAGAAAGGTTTATACCCATAGTTTAAGCACCCGTGCAAAATTCTGGCGGGTCTCTAGTAGACCAAAAGTAAAGTAAAATAAAGTAAAAAAAATTTTATTCGATCATATCACAATGATCACTTTCAAACTGTATCTTTGTAACCCCAACACCCCAAAATAGAATATTATAGTTCTCACGGCGGATCTAGGCTTCCGTGAAGTTAGCCGTTTGTGATGCGCAAAGACAATTTAGTTAGAAAAAGCTCCATTGCGCATCGAAACAGCTAACTTCACGGAAGCCTAGATCCGCCGAGAGAACCATACATACATACGAGTTCGACATTATTGTGTATTGTGTATGGCTTTGTAATGTTTGGGGCTAGGTGGCACTGTGTAAAAATGTCTTTTTATTTTATTTATTTCAACTTATTTTTTAAAGGAAGTCTTATACTTGTAGACAGCCTTCAATCTAAATTTCTATAAAAACATGGGAATGATTCTTATAATATTGTGTTTTAATATGCTTTTGTTATGATGTGAATTAGTTTGTTCACAACATCACTACAATATTATTAGTCTTAATATTTTTCAATTATTTGGAATACCTAACATGTTTTGTTTGTAAGGAGTCCAGTTTTGAAAACAGAACACTGGAGACACTCATGCAGAACATTCTTATGATCATACTGTGTTTGAAACAAGAGCTAAACTAAATAAGTTAGAGAATTGATTTTTGAAACAGTTAAAACTTATCATGATCCGTTGGATACAAGTAGGTAATAGCATTTAAAGGCTCAAATATATAAAACACTCATTTGCAATTTTTGATTTGAACTTAGCTACTTTATTGTAGGTATAAATGTTCATCAAGAGTGAAATATACCTACATGTACATAATGGGAATAAAACTATTTTATTTATACCTTGCCTTCCTCTTCTCCAAGGATTGAGGTTTCTCAATGTTATACAGTGGGATCTCCATGTATGTGGTGTCCACAGTGTTTGTAGTGTCCACTGTGTTTGTGGTGCTACTTGCTTGAGCTATATTCAATTTTCTTAGCATATGCACAGGCTGAAAACAAATAAAATCATTCATTAAAACAAACAATTGAAGTTGTAATTGAATTGTTGTAGGTTTTAATAATGGTATATATAAAATAAAATGTAAATAATATTGTAACACCAAGTTACTCAATGTCTTTGCTAAGTAAAGGTTGTGAACCCTGGTTTTTAAGATTTTTTGCTATCCCACAGTAAAAAATAACTTTTCCAGGCTAAAAATATATGAAATTATTATTATGGATCACCAACTAAATCATAAAATAAAATCCTAGCATGGTAGAGGTAGAGCCAATTGAGGTAATGGGTAACCTTTACACACACACACAGGTAACTGAGAAGAATACATTATCACTGGGTAAATGTCCAGTGCAGCAATCTAGCTTTAGATCTTAGGTCAGATTTTATATTACTAGTAATTTACTGATGCCGCTTAATTTCCAGGCCTATTTATTTGAAGATGAGACAGGACAGCTAGTGTACAAATTTTAACAACATAGCTCAGATGACTTTCTAAAAAATTCAGGCCTTGTGTAGTGAACAAGATTTATCATGAATACCACTCATCTCTAGGAACTGTACCTACATAAAAAAGTAGCAAACGTGCAAGTTATGTAAGTATTCTATGTCTTAAGCAACAGTAATGTAATTATTTACGTACAACAGTAATAAAGCAGCGTAATAATTAAAATAAATTATTTTAATTATTACGCTGCTATCTTGCTGGGAATAGGGAAACCTGTTATAGAATAGCGCCGAGATTATGATACTCACAGTTACGGTACGTAAACATAGTTTATTGAGTAGGCTCATTTTGCTCTGTAATATGTTTTACAATACTTAAACCGTTTTCGGAAGCTTTTTGGTCAGTAGGTATTCTAAGAATTTTACAATTTATATTCTTCTTCTTCTTCTTCTTTTATGGCCTCTGTGGCTAGTTTGCCACAATTTTGCCAGTGTCAAGTATATTAGTTTGATTGTCGCTTAGCAACGTAAACAAACGAAATTTGGAAAGAAACGATGAATTTTCTTTCAAAATTCTCTTGGAAAGTCTTTGACTAAATTACCAACCAACATCACCCCTCCATTTCAATTACTTACACTTGTGCTAAGTAAACAAATTATATTGGATAAACTGCCACAAAATTTTTGTTTTGTTTGTCTTTCTGTATCATAGACATAAAGATAGATTGTCTTCGTCCAAGAGAAAGAGAGAACTAAAGAATATATGCACTACGATTAGTCTTCGTCATTTTCTTCCACAGTGAAACGATAATGCCCGACTTGATAATACGTCATTGTAGAGTCTGTCAAACGAAAGTAGAGACTGAAAAATCGCGGCAAATTCAAAAAATATTGGTATGGCAACTCATTAATTAATAGCATACTTGGGATTAATAATTTGATACTTTCTTATTATTCTAAACATAAAGCTAGACAATTATATTTTACATAATTATTGTTATTCCTCCTGCAATGTTAAATGATGATGATGTACTTGAATAGAAACAAGTAATTGAATAGTACTTAAATAGAAACAAATAAATATTCCAGTAGTACATCTAGGCCTAGGTATGTATGTACCATTTTTTCTGCCGCGAAGCAGTAATATACCTGGTACACATTAGTGTACATTAATACAAAGCGCCAGTGTCGGCGGCGCTACTATATCACAATATCTTACCTGCCTACGATTAAGATCACGAATAAGAAAGTCGCAATTAGGTAAATAGTTTATTCAGTATGTAGGTTATTTACTAACTATAATCAAAATCTGAATCTAAATATTCTACTTGACGTAATACATCGGAGGCACTGGTATCATCACTGCTGTTTCCTCCCACATTGATAATAAAACTTTCTAAATTATCTTCTGTAATTCTGTCTTCTTTCTTTGTATTTCGCTTCTATGTGGATTACATGGTCAGTCATTTTTTTCCAATCATCTGCAGTTATGCTTTCAAAGGACTCGTTGCGTATTTAGATGTAAAAATCGATGTCTCCACGCAGAGATGTCATATCGCTCTATTAACAATGAATGTTCATTTTTGTTTTTCTTGAATTCATAGCCATTCTTCAATAGTGTTTGACGAAGAGTCTCATGAAATCCACTGAATCCAATTCCAATTCCAATTCTTTTAGCTCTGCCAACAAAGTTCTTAATGTGGGGACTTGTTTTCTTACGATGTAGAACTCGTTTATTTTATTCCGGATAGCATCCATGTCAAAACTATCCAGGTTTGACACTGTGGACCGGTGAGGTCTTTTTTTACCTGGAGTACTCCAGACACCTTCATTCACCACACCTTCTTTCTTAATCCTCTTTAATGTTGTGATACTTACATCTGCAAATACAATTAAATTTAAAGTTTGAAAGTGATCGAGCAGATCTGAACAACAAAATTTTCAATTGGAAATACAACAGGGACAGTTAGACAGTAAGAACTTACCAGTGAGTGAAGATATTTCTTCGAGGAACTGGTTTTGGGTTATAACCCTATCGTTTTGTTCCAAATCAGTTAAACTCTCAATTTTACGCATTATTTCCGTAACTCCTGCGACTTCCTTCAGATTTGCTGTAAAAAAACAATTTAATCATTAAACTAAATAAAGTGTAGGCACTTGCGATGCTCATGTGTGGCTGATTCTCAACCAAACTAAATGCAAACTGATTTTTATTTTACACTGATCACACCGATATCATCTTTTGTAGAGTTCAAAAGGCCAAAATGATGATGAATATGGTATGAATGTTATTCTGATATCATAAATGAAAACAACAATCTCTAAGAGAATAAAAGTCGAACCACACAATATCAAAGTATCAAAATATTTGTGCAATACTAACATATGAAATCGACCACAATACGTAAACAATCTTGTTTCTGCAGGAATTCAGCTTCTTTTGCCTGCTGTTTCTCCTCATATTTTGAAATCATAAAGAACAATAACTTTCGCACGCCACTCTTGATTGTTTTATTCATTTTAACACGCAAAAATCTCAAAATATCTTACAAATCAACCACACAGAAAAATACCCTAAGCCGCCATCTTAGTATAAACATTGGGGAATAGTAATGCCACACTCAGATTCTGATTTCCCTAATCTTTTAGGGAAAAAGTCAAAAATATACTTATAACGATGACCGGTGTATGAAGAATACTAAGAGAGTGAATGAAACATAAAAAGTCAGAATTATTTAAAATAGTGATCCGTGTGCCTTCCGGAGTAACAACTCGTTATTATATTGGTTATTATGCCCAATTATTGTTTTATAACCCTGAATTTACCCCATTGTAGAGCATAGCGTCCGTAGGTGGAAACACATGAGTATTGCCATGTAAAAAGTTACCAAAAAATTCGAGTGTCTACTTTCGTTTGACAGACTCTAATGAACAATAATAAACAATATTAGCACATGGTGGTATGCACGCCACGTATTTCGTGTCATTAGCCATATTTAGCACGTGCGAGTGGTGTCGAGGAGCAAGTGCCGAGTTGCGCGGTGCTGCTCTAATAAAATCGAAAAAATCTAATCATTGAGAATGTAAGCACAAGCAGCACTATTATACAGAAAAACAATGTGTAAACAGGGCTTGACTGATGTAACAACTAATCATGCTGGACATTTTTGGGCGAAGACAGTATTCTCTGTCTACGTTTCCGGTGTACACCCTGATATTCTAATATATTATAGTCAGTATTGCTCACCAATACGTGTCACAACAAAGGAACTCATGCATATTCTGTGTTGTTTTGTAATGGATTATTCATGGAGTTATATAAAATAAAATAAAAAAATCAGCTACACAATGCAGTGTAGCTGATTTTTTTTCTTCTTCGTATATGGGTACTGTGACTTTGTTACAATGTTACCCATGATCAGTTAACATTTTAACGTAGAAAAATTTATCTGTTTATGCCAAAAATTTAAACTGAAGACACTCTTTTTGATGGTCGTTTGAGTTTGACGTACTCTTTAACGATCTATGAGCCAGTCCAAAAAGGATAAAAAAAAATGATATTTCTTCGTTGCCATGGTGACGCCGGCTGGTTGGCACTTGCCACAAAAATCAAAACAAATAAAATTGTAATTCGTTTCGTATCGATTTTGACTTACAAGAAAATAAAGTAAAAGCAAAGTTATTTCAGAAAGAAACTTAATCGGTTAATTCCATCCCTATTGAATTGCTACAATTTAATAATAGTCTGCTACTGCTGTCAGCTTGTTTTCTGAAATCTGAACAGAGATCAACAACATATCTATCTAACGTTCTTGCGCTGTAAATTGTGATCTGTGATTGATTATGCTAATAGATGTTCCATTGAATTCTATGAATGTTTTCATGTCTTATCAACCCGGTTTAAGTATTCATTAAACTATGCATCTAGCCCGCAACTTTATATTGAACACAACTGGTTAGTTTAGTTTCAGTTTGAACCTTCAATACCTTGGCCAGTGCCACATTACGCGGAAAATCCTTCCCCAATACATCATCATGTAATGTTGTACATATGGTTAATAAATTGAATTAAATCATAGGTACACTGTACCTACTTTCAATTTGTAGTTACAGTTCAAAAGTTTTACTATGTATTTGGGTAAGTATCTGTAACTAGGGAATAGAGGTGAAAATTAGGAGTTGGATCTTCCGCACAATGCATTACTGACCTTACAAGTGCTTGTACTACCCTCACTCTCTATCTATGATTGAAGTAATAACAAATCCCTTAAGTTATATTTTAGCTTATTCTATAGCTTTCATGCTTCTATCATTTACGTTTAAAATTCGTAAAGCCATGATGATATGTCATCGAACCAACCTACAGATCACTAGGTTAGACAAACATGTTTACTTTCTGTAGGTACATAAGGATTCACCATCTTACATGTGATTGATTGCACCTACTTACTTAGTGATAATTTCACTTGTTCCAGAGCACTTTTACAACAAACACAATTTAAAGTTGAATGTCAAATCTGAGGAGACTCTTTCTGAATTTGTTAACAACTCACAAAGTCTGTTGATTCAGAGCTGTGTATGTGGTGAAGATGAACTTTCTTTCAATGCTCAGGTAGGTACTTGCATATTTATATTTGATGATTCTATTCACAAAATGCATGCCTAGCTCACTAATTACCTAAAGGTACTTACAATTTAATAAATATCAAAGTTACATAGGTAGATTATAATCTGTCATTAATAATTTAAAACAGTGTTTTGGGGGTAGGTATCAAAATTGTTATTACCCAAGCTTTTTTACGCAAAAACTGTTTTTTACTAAAATCTTTTTTTTTTTATTTCGAATAGTATTTATAGGTAATAGAATTTCTACCTCAATAAGAAAAACATTTTCCCTAAACAAATTAGGGGACCTAGAACCATACTATGAGTATTTAAAAACCAATGTAAACCATTCCTATTCCAGATTCAGAGCTACAATGAAAAATGTTTGATATTTTACAAGAATTCGTCTAAACCCCTAATAGATGAGGATGGGACCATTTCCTTGAAGAATTTCAACATAATAACCTTATCTGACAATGCAGCTGAGTCATTGTACCACACATTAAAACAAGTGTATTCTCCTTTACTAACTGCTGTAAGTATTTTCTTTCTTCTTCTGCTTTAAGTACCTACATAGTATCTAACAAAGTGTATTCCCAGTGCCCAGTGCCTGTCCTTCTGGCTGTATGTACGCTTAGATCTTGTAAACTACGATTTTCATGCGGTTCTTATTGTATTAGCAGCTTTGCTCTTCTAGCAATAAAACATGCATTTAAAAAACCTTATTTCTGTTCTCAGGAAAATGATGTCTACTCAATAAAACTGCAAAAATACTTAGCGGATTTGGAGGCTCTACTTAAGACTTTGACTCATGGAAAGGATGCAACCAGTGGTGTTAACAGTGAGTTGTAATAAATTTTTAAGTCATTTGAGACTTCAGTCCTAATAAAAAATGAATAAAGTAGTCAATAAATAGTAGGAACGCCATCTAGTTCTAATATTATCGATGCTTTTACTATGGGAACCAGAAAACTGGTAAAAAAAAAATTATATATATTTTGTGTCTGCTTAAATATTTTGAAATACCGAGGCAAAGAACAAACATCTATGTATATCGCACAAATATTTGTTCTGAATAGGAATCGAACCCACAACCTATCGCGCAGAATGCAGAGGTACTACAAACTGAGCTATTGAGCTACAAGTACATACTCGTAGTACTAATATCTGTTCTGAGCTATTGACTAGTCATAATACCTAGATACTTTTTTTTAAGTCATCTTCAACATACAAGATGAAATTGATTATTGGAAAACAATTGGACAGAAGAAGGATGTCAGCAAGAAGGAGAAAGAAGCAGTATCAACCTTCTGTGAATTGTTTCAAGATATTTCAGAAGAAATAAGGTACCTGCATACCTAATAATAGTACTACTCCCTACAGTCCTGAACCCTACATAACCTAGTTTTATCTTCAAGAATATTCTGTTAATAAGCTAAGCCGCAAATTTCATAACAATTCTTTATTCTTTATTGTACACAATAAAAATATACATTAAAACTTATATAAAAGGCATGTACAAAGGCGAGCTTAACCCTAAATAGAGTTCTCTTCCAGCAAACCTTCAAAAGAGAGAGACAATGTTTTCCTTCACAAATTTTAAGCACGTGTTAATGCGAACATACATTACTAAGAAACACAAAGAAACTACAAAGAATTCTCTGGCGCTCACACGAGATTCAAAACATCCGGATTGGAAGTCCGTTTCCATCTCACTGAGCAACACGGCTATTTTAACTCTACAATACTCTGCATAGTTCTATTAAAATATATGTATTGTTTGTGTCTGGTAGAGTGATGCAGTCATGCAGCATAACTGAAATGAGGGAATCAGCTGAGAATATTGGAGGCCTCTTAGATGATGTATGGCGTTTCACGTCAGTACCATACTCTCAGCATCGAATGACACATGTCTTGGATATTGTTGGTAAGTATTCTGCTTTTGTTATTCTTATTTTAATAATTTTGAAAAGACTTATTGGTGATTCCAACCGAGCATTTCTGGCTTTTTACTAAAGGCAATTTAAGTTCTTTTAGTTGTTAGGCCATGACGGAGGCCTCCAGGCGGCTTTACACTCCGCCACCAGAAATCACCACTGATGCATATAAACTTTTTTTTTTAAGTACCTATCTATTTTTGAAATCATAGTAGTCCACAGCACTGGTGGTGGGGTGGACTGGTGGTCTACCCAACCAAATGGTGACATGGTACAGTGCTTAACAGGCCAAATGGTCAGCAAATTTTACTGCCCAAAATAATTTTAAAAAGTATTTTAATAATTATTTTGTTCCACAGGGCATTTCATTTGCTCCCTATTACAAAAGTCATGCTCATCTGTTTATCTCTGGAAGTTGGACAAAGAGACCAAAGAGTACGAAATACTGACTCTCCTATCTGAGAGCCTCAAAGTAGTCCAGACCTGGACCAGTGCCTGCAAATCTCTAACAGAAACCTACTGGCCCAATTACGCACTGCACCCTTGGAACGGTAAACCATACATACCATTGTTCTGCCAGAAATTCGAATGCAGACTCAAAGAGGTAATATAACTTACGATTAATGTAAGAATTTCTTAGAAAACGCCTAATTTGTCTATCTTTATATCGTACGTCTGGAAGAAACCGCTTGTTTACCGATAAGGCCCGCCATTTACCATTGTAGGTACATTGTGTTTTATTTTGTAGTCATTTTTTTATTACCATCTTTACATAACATAATATAATTTCATTTCATTTATTTATTCGCATAAAAATATGGTAGTTACAGAAGATTAACACTAAAATAAAGTTTCACATATATTTACCAGTTTAACTGGTGTGCAAATATTAAACATGTTTCTTAGGTAATATTAAAAAAATTAAAAAAAAAAAAAAATAGTATTAAAATCATTACGCTATGCTATAGGTGTATTTGTAATAGCGACACGAACCCTTTTCCAGAAAGTCAGAAACAGAATAAAAACATTCCAATATCAACCATTTCATCAACTCATAACAAAACTTTTTGTCGGGAAGATCTAGAATTTGCTTTGGTAAGGAATTATAAATGAGGGGTGCCATATACACACATTATATTCATTTATTTATTTTCATATCTTCTAACTTATCTTGGCACACCAAAGTTACACTGAGTAAATTGTTGACAATATTACTAAATTTAAGACGTTTCAGATTCTAGATATAAGATCAACCCACAGTCAGCTAAATAAACTGCTCACCAAAGGCGAAAAGTCAGAGTTACAGACTCACACATTATTTGCACCATTTGAAAGTAAGTATCTTAATGTAATGTTAGCCTGCTGACATTATCGTAGCAAAAGCTTGCGTTCTTTGCTAAATTGATGAAAAGTACCAGTACCTACACTATTTATCCAGGTTTACAAATAGCGACTGTACGTACATACCGAGTACAAATCGTAATAATCTTTATTTGCAACAAAGTAAAAAGGTCCAATTTTTTTTTTATACTACTGAAGTGGCAACCAAGCGTACGGCCCACAAGATGGTAAGCGGTTACCGCAGCCTATAAACGCTTGCAATACCAGAGGTATCCCTCGCGGGTTGCCACTTTGAGGCATAGGTCGAAAGCCTCATGTGCCAGTAATTTCACCGGAAACCATACCCTTCACACCGGAACACAGTAATAAACACAGTAACAGTACAAGTGCACTAAAGGTGGTTGATGTTAACATAGGTACAGTACAGTGTTTTAAACATACTATGTAGTCTCTAGCCTCTGAGCTATATTCGAAAACCTGATTTACAGTTACAGGACAGGTCAGGAGTCTCTACCTTCTCTCTTTTAGAGGTCACATATGTATTAAGAGCACCGGTGGTCTAGTGGTAGTGACCCCGCCTTCCGATCCTAAGGTCGTGGGTTCAAACCCGGTCGTGCACCAATGGATTTTTCTGTTCGAAAAATGTATGTGCGCAATGCCAGTGCTCTCATACGGTGAAGGAAAACATCGTGAGGAAACCGGCATGTCCAAGTACTAAAAATTCGAAAGACATGTGCCATCCACCAATCCGCATTAGGTCCGCGTGGTGGATTAAGACCCAATCACTCTCGCCTGAGACTAGGCCAGTGTCCCAGCAGTGGGAACATTAGAAGGCTGTCATGATTGATATGTATTAACTAGTGGTCTAGTGGTAGTGAATTCGCCTTCTGACCCTAATGTCGTGGGTTCAAATCTGGTCGTGCACCAATGGATTTTTCTATTCGAAAAAATTATGTGCGCAATGGCAGTGCTCTTACACGGTGAAGGAAATCATCGTGAGGAGTGAGGAACCAGTATGTCCAAGAACTAAAAATTCAAAAGACATGGTGCCATCCACCAATCTGCATTGGGTTCGCGTAGTGGATTAAGACCCAATTACTCTCGCTTGAGAGTAGACCAGTGTCCCAGCAGTGGGAATATTAAAAGGCTGTTGAATTGGACTAGAAAATGTATACTGATTTGTATAATAGTATCGAATTATTCTAAGGTACCAACATATGGATGTGCAATGGGCCTAATACCTCTTGGGACACAGCAGTATCAAAGTTTTCGGCAAGCTTACGACCGGCTGAAGCAAAAATTGCTGAAAAGTTGAAACCAAGGCTTCACAACACTTCTACAAAGCAGGTTAATTCATTTTTATTTTATAGATAAAATAATAAAAAACTTTTCTTCATTCGATATTAACTAAGTCCATCTGTCTGTTGCGTTTTAACATAGCTTAATCCCTGGAACATTCTTATGTATGAATCACACAAGCGAAACCGCGGGCGGCTGCTTGTATGTTCATACTAGGTCGGTGGTATATAATAAAATTATAAAGACTGCAGGGCGTCAAATATAGTAAAACTAAACTTAGAGTAGACTGGACTACGAACTAAGGGTCGGCCCACATCTAAGGGAAGTTTTAGTTTCGTCATTATTACGTTTGATGCACTAACGCATCAGCAGTTGAGTGTCAAAGGTTGAATGTTTTGTTATATACTAACTGATGACCGCGCGGTTTCACTCGCGTTATTTTTCTCACCGTATAAACTTTTCCTGGATACACACAAGTATTTTAAGACCAAAATTAGCAACGAACGGCAAAACAGTCCAGCCGTTCTACAGTTTTAGCGAGACTAACAGCAATTAATTTTTATATAGACGAACTGACCCTCGCGGCTTCACCTGCGTTTTTGCAGTTTTTATGCTATCCCACAGCATCTATGTGTGTTTTCAGGTCTTAGCCATCTACATTCCCATCACAATCAGTTAAGTCGTCGCGTCGCAGAGATACGTGGTAACAACATTCACACACACACCCACTCACACACCATATAATATTAGTAGGATTTTGTCTGTTTTGGCGTTACGCGACGTATCTTCAAGTCAGATTATGTTGTTAATTCTAGATGCTATACGAATTCATGAGATACCGCGCATTGATAGAGCGCCCTCTGGTGAAGCGAGCTCTGAACAACGAGCTAGAGATCTTCGTGTCCTCCCTCCTGTCCATGCTGAAGAACATCCAGAACCAGCTCGACTCGGACGATGTCGACGTACAGATGTACCAGCCGCCGGAAATGTCGCCCGTCGTGCATCAGATACAGTGGGCCAAGCAAACGGAAGCTAAGGTACTAAAAGATGGATCATTCATTAATTCATTAAATTGTTCATTCATTAATTTATTTTATTATTCATTTATTAATTTATTGTATAATCGCCTGGTTCGTGGATTCAAGAAACTACTAGTCCTATCCTACCACATACCTCGCTCGCTCGTGCGTTATTTCAAAATGTTGACCCCATGTAAAAGTATTACTTTGTTATCACATGATTATTAGCTACATAGGTTTCCAAATTTCACCTTAATTCGTTTGGTGGTTACGGGGTGATTAGGGGGTAATATTACGTCCAAACTGATATTCTTTTCGCACTTTCACATTATAATGAGAAAATGGTTCCTTTTACTATAAATTAATTTCGCAATTAACCATGCCTAATTTCATTCCAAATATGTAGTGGTTTATTTCAAACTTATTATATTTCAGGTGAAAGAGGTGCACACATGCGCTGAAAAATATTTAAAAGAGTTCGAGGGTAGTTCGCAACTAATGAAACTTGCGACTCAACTCATGAAAGAACTCAAAACGATGTATACGCAACTACATGAAGAATGGTCACGGGATTTACAGGTAATGACTAGAACTTAAATAAAATAAATAAATAAATAAATAAGTAACCCCGGATTACTTTTTGTATTTTTTTATTATGTTGTATTTTTTTTTATTTGTATTGTCTCATTGAGCAAAAGTCTTTTATTATTACCACTTTTGAAGATAAATAACATACTGCCCATCTGATATCCACGGCAATTGCTAGAATTCCTGCTTCGCGGCAGAAATAGGTGTGGTAGTACTTTCCCGGACGAAATTATCACAAAACACTGTATTACTCCTAAGAGTTTCCGTCCTTAGCATTCTCCCACCATCTCCTTTCAAATGCTTCAAGATCGCCCCGCCAACACTATTGGAAACCTAAAATTACAGGCTCAAGCCAAAAACGGGTTACTTCAGCTTTCAACAAACAAGCCTGTCGTGGAGTTCAGCAGCGAGAGTAAAATGATGGAAGTGATGTTCAATTCTCGGCTGGTGTGGGCGGAGCTGGAGGCGAGGTCCCTGGCTGCGCTGGGCCTGCCGTCGCCGCCAGCGGCTGCAGCGCTTGACTCTATCGCTACAGCGCTGACGCAGGCACGCGCACTACAACAGGTACTACAGACTAGACAGGTTATGTAAGCTGACAGTGCTCTTAATATGTCATATACATCAGCGACCAATCAAAAAGAAGCGCTCGTGATGCAGCTGGTTAAGTTGTTTTTAACAGATTAACGAAGTTAAGCACTGTTCCGCGGGGTTACCATTTGGATGGGTGACCTCTAGTGGCAATTTCAACTGAGCGCTTCCGTGCTTCGGAGAGCATGATAGGCTGTTAGTCCAGACTTTATCAAAGTTGTTAGGCTCTGACGGAGGCCTTCGACTGCATGTTACCGAGTTGGCTACTGACTCATACGACATTTTTGTTTTTAGGTGGCGTCATTTCACAACACACTAGGCGAGCGCATGATTGCATCAACACGCCCTATGATGCTGCAGGCGGCACTGGAGTTGTCATCTCTCGTACAGAACCAGAAGGCTGTGTACTGGAATGACACGGAACAACTAGCGAGTTACACTGATAAATTAAAGCAAGCTGTGTTGAAATTAGAGTCACAGGTATGATGCTTGCGCTCAGGCTATAAAAATCATAGACTATCATGGATTTAACAGACTGGTCAGATAAGAGAGAGACTCGCTTTTCTAGTACTATCCCGTTGAACTTTCTAACTGATGACGAAAACAAAATAAAGAACGCGCGCACCAGTTGCTTGCCAGTAAAGACCTTGCAAAGTGCAGATGCCAGCCTCACACAAACCACACCAATTACCCTTTATAGAAGTAAAATTGACAAGTGTTTTTCTCTCCACGGGATATCATCAGGATACATCGACGTGTTTTTCGCCGAACGTATTGCTTTCGTTCATCGTAATAGTACTAGAAATTATCAGTTTATTTAATATCTTATATTCAGGATTACGGATTTCCGCAAAGTAACGCCTGAATCAATCAACAAAAACAGTACTAATCAAACATTAATTTAATAATTAGTAGTAGTAATTAGTACTTTAGTTCAGCGTTATAGTATTAGAGATTTTTCGTATAATAAATATGTTAGTATAATTTTGTCCAGAATTCGTATTTGACGAGTCAGCATGCAGCGATAAGGAACATCGTTGAAAAGTTAATGGACACTGAGCTATTGGCCAAACAGGCCGAGTGGAAGAAAGGCGTCAAAAATATCCGAGACATAATTGAAAAGGTCAGACATCTATCTAATCTACTGGATGTTTTTCCACATTCAAACCTTTTCATGGAACAATTTCATTTACTCTTTACAAAAAAATAATACCATTTCAGCTGCCTTTTTCCCCCGGCTTTTTAGAGGCCATGAAGGCTTAAAGTTAGCCTTTTAACTCCAGAATTGACCAATGACTTAAACGAACTTATTTTGTTTTATTGGTCTTTGTTTTTATATGGTTATTTTAGTGGTCACGACAATCGTTATATTCATTACTAGATGACTCCCGCGGCTTTGTTCGCGCGGTACATACATTTTTATTTTGGATCTGTTTTTCGAGATAAAAAGTAGTGTAACCTACATTTGTACCAAATTTAATTTTAATCAATTATGTCAAGCCGGATATAAATACAAAAATATCGAAATTCTCGGATTTAAACTAGTCTTATTATCATTGGTGAAGCTTTTATTTCATGTATTTTAGGTAGAGGCCAACGGGCATAAGAGTACAGATCTATGGAGATCACATTGGGATTGGCAGTTATACAAAGCGCTGGAGTGCCAGTACATAAAGACACTACTCTCCTTACATAAACATTTCCCACACGTCAAAGTTGATCTAGTTCTTCGGTAGGTAACCCGACCCTGCATTACTTGCAACAGTTTAGATTATTAATTCAATATTTCTAGATCTAGGAAAATGAAGTGTAAGACGGCCCCCCACACTCGAGGAACCGATGACTTAAAGCAGACTTAAGTCGGTGGATGGTGAGACTCAAGATCGGTTGTCATGATGCACTTTGGGGGAGGCCTATATCCAGCATTTGCCACAGTCTTTCAAAAGCTCCTAAACTGGTCACTGAATAAAGTACCTAAGTTTGTATGAGTCAGTGGCCAACTCTGGTGACAGTGTTTTTAGGCCGCCCGAAGGATAGTGGAATATGAACCAGTCATTACGCTCGGTTTCTAGTACTGTTCCAGACCATCAATCGAATCCAACGCTGATATGCCACTGGAATAATGTAAACTGGCACTGGAATGCAGTTAGCAAATTCAGTCCAGTGTCTGGATCGATAACTTTTGAAAGACTGCAATAATGTAAACAATATAATCGAATCCAGCACCAGCCTAGATTGATTCAATAAGTGTTTTTTTTTTATAAATAAATAGCACTTTATTGTGGACACAAAGTAGGTAGTACAAAAGTTACTTATGTGTTAACAATACTAAGTATATAGTCCTACAAAAGGTGGTCATGGTCATATCGCAGGGAGCGATTCCTTACTGACTACTTATATAAGGCACTAAGGCTGTGCCAGTGATAACTAGGTTAGCAGTGTTGAACTGTATCTCGGGATAAATAGATTACTGGACTGGACTGGAATAATGTGAACTGAACATAAGTATTGAATATTTCAATAAACAGAGGACACGCAGTGAGAGTGCAGCCGGCGATGGAAGATATTCGCATGCAACATTACCACCAGCTCAGGCGGCTAGTGTCGCTTCCCGCGCAGTTCGTCGGCGTTCAGAACAACCTAGATAACAACTCTATATTCACCGCTATTGTTGACAAGTAAGATTATTAGACTAATGTTCTTATTGCTACTGAAAACCAGCGCAGACCAAAACAAACCATGCAAATCTGCAAGTCGAGTAGGGACCGCAAATACCCAACCACCACCAGTGAGCGGTTACCGTAGCATATAGACCCTCAAGACGCTTGCAATACTAGAGGTATCACTCGTGCATTGCCACCCTGAAACGTAGAGCGAAAGTCTCATGTGCCAGTAATTTCACAGAAACCATCTCTTTGAACCGGAACACAGCAATGCAAGCATTACTTTGCGACATAAATAAGTATAGTGGTAGTACTTTCCCGGATAAGCTCTACCACAAAGAACTCTTATTTTGAGGATTATTCCCATCTGTCACCCAGTTTAGTCCGCCTAGAGTGACAGATCGCACAAAAAAATCGATCTTGCACCCTTTTTATTTATCCTTCATCATCTTTTCACTTATAGACACAGCTGGCTCGGCAACAAAGCTGTAAAGCAACTCGAAGCGGCACTGTCCTCCCTCGAGCGTACTTGCAAAGCTTGGACCCGCAAGGCTGCGCTGGCGTGCGTGCCCGATCTAGAAGCTCTGTGTATGGAACATCTGAAAGAACCACATGATTGGGAGATTAATTTCAAAGCTTGCAAAGCTTACGGTCAGGCTATTGCTAAGATGACTTTGTAAGTGTTAATAATGTGTTTAAACAATAAGGTATCTTTAGGGAACCGAATTATTCTCACTTACAGACACTACCCAGAGAGGTAATGGAAATATACCACAAATCGACATAAGTACACAAAAACAACGACAGTCCAAAATATAAAAAAATCATGTCAAAGTCGGCCCATGGTACCAGACGGCGACGAAAGTCACTCAGTATTTACAAATTGAATGTGTTCACACTATAAGTTTTAGGCATTTCTGTGTGACAAGTTATTATGGCCTAATAGTTAGTAACCAAAAAACACTTTCCAGTGAGGATGAGAAGATCCACTGGATATCAGTCGGCACCACCACTCTGCGGCGCGAGTTCGAAGCTCAGACGCGCAGTCTATGGGCTTGCCTAATGTCATCACTACAGACCAGTTGCCGCAACGACGCCGCAGAGCTCGAGGCATTCATTGCCAATGCGACCGTTATGTTGGAGAATAAAGCCTTGCCCAAGAACGCTAAGGAACTAAGTGAGATAAGTGGGAAGCAGCAGGCGCTACAGCTGAAGATGCCTGAGGTAAATAAATTTTTATGAGCAGACTAGTGGAACGCCTCGCACTTCGTCCGCGCTAACTTTTTGCAGGCATCCTTGCCGCAAGCAAGCAGGCTTTCCTTCCGTATGTATGTACGCTTAAATCTTTTACGCAACGGATTTTAATGCGATTTTTGTCAATAGATAGAGTGATTTAAGAGGTAAGTTTATACGTATAGTTTAAGCACCCATGCAAAGCCAATGCGGTCAGTGCAAGTCGCTATTCTAAAATAAAATACATTAATCACTTATATTGGCAGCTTTCTACACATTAGCGATACGATACTAAATTCGTCTTTTGAGATAGGTAACGTTGAATAAAATACTAAAGTATAACATAAAGTCGATACTTCTGAACCCAATATTTCATGCCTATTGTCACCGATAATAAATCGTGTCAGAATTGCTCACAATTACGTATTACGACGCAGTTTTGATACGATTCTATTGGTTGACGCCGCATTTCCAACACAAGCAAACAATGTCAATGTCCGATCGTGTAAGCATTTGTTAGTACTTACAAGCAGAACGCATTGCTCAAGTACCTACAAGATAATTATAATTATTTATAAAAAAATATCCTCAATTTTGTTAATTTGGAACAAGTTAGATTGTTAGTCTCATTCCTTACGAAGTTTTCATGCCACAACAAGATTGTAATAAAAAGATAACCTTTATGTCAAATAGAATGTATTATGACCATAAATAGTCGTTTGTTTAAGATTTTTTCGCCTGCGTTTATCTTGTGGTCGTTGACCTGAATAATTTAGATTTCAATGTACGTGTATGTGTAAAGGAAACGAGTTCCTATAGATATGCAGCTTTTTGCTTTTTAATTCTTTTTAATCAAACCAAAAAGTTTGATTAAAAAGAATAATTATGTTCAACATAATAGAGAAAAAATGTTTTTTTTTTAGTTATTTGGTCTTAACCAAGTAGTAAGTATATAATAGTACTAGAAGTCCGTCCCAGCTTCGCGCGGGTGCAATAATACCGCACCCGCGCACAGCTGGGGCGGCGGGTCGCTAGTAATAAATATAGCCTATGTTACCAATGCAGATGGAAAAAACAATGGAAGGAGTAAAGAAGAAAGGTCACATGCTCCGGACTTGGGGAGGCGACGCGTCCGTCGACGGAACCGTCAGGGAGTGGCAGAAAGTTCACGAGCTCATGGTCAGCCATCAGCAACTGTTCGAGCATCAGGTATTATGTCATGTGTTGTATTTTGTTTTGAAATAATTTTGAAAAGGCAATTCTTGCCACATATCCCTTTGATTAGCTGAGATGATAAAACTGCTTTCGGGAAAAACCGGGAAAGTACCTTCCTATTCCCACTGTAACCCTAAATACTATCTATATCGCCATGCTGAAATGCACGTTATCATCTTGGTATAAGGCGATATGCAATGCAGTGTCACATAGAGCATGTTTTTACATGTTATTTTACCAAGGTCGCCTGTCCTATAAGCCTATCATCAGGCACTCTGCCAGTTCAGTCATCTAAATCAAATGAACAAACTTGTAATAATGTTTTTTTTCTCTAGGCTGAAATAGTAAAGTCGAGTTTAAAAGGCGAATGGGAAAACCTAAATACCGCTGTAGAAGCGTGGCTATCACGAATGAACCAAGCAAAGCCGCGGTTTGAAGAAACACATGGCGTTAAGTACAATGAGATGACCGATAGATGTCGCTCTGTGTTCGATGCCAGAGAACAATGGAGCAAGTTTTTCGCTGATAAGGACGAACTGATGTATGTACTTTGTTATCAGCTAAGTTCGAGATAAAATTACTATGCTTGAATGAACTACTCTTTTAACGTTTGCTCTTTAATGATGAGCCTCTGTAAGAAATATTTATCTACCTACTATTTGTACAATAATAGTAGTCGTACATAGCAATAGTATTATCTTGAAGCGCTTATCATCCCAGGGTAACGCGCATAGGATGTAGCTTATTTGTCGACATCGATAAAACAATTTTTATCGAAAAGTAATGTCAAAATACTTTTATTGACATTAATTCCGGACCCTGACTCGTTACACTAATTCATCTAGAACCCTTTTGAACTGAAATTTCGTTGATTATTTTGTACGACAGGCAACGTTTTACAATGGCCTTGAGTTGATTGTACATTTTAGTATATGGATTAAGAGGCCTTTCCATGATTTAGCGATATAATTTATGAAGTTCGCGTGAATGTATCTTTATATAGTATAAGTAATAGCGCGCGCGACGAGGAGTTATACGTCCTCTCTCCATAAGCGCTCAGCGCGGTTTGAGAGTCGCTGCTTCGATCGATATGACTTTATGTGCGCTAAGGTGTGATTTTAAAAAATTCGTATTAAAAAAAGTCAATGCTATTAGACTATTTTCTTTGCTGTATTTATTTTATAAAAACTTAAACTTTAATTAAGTAGGTGTATTTTTATTGTAAATTCCTTACTTTAGCAGAAATAACAAGCGTAAAATTGGGAAAAGTACGCGTTTTTTAGACCGTCTTTTTTCAAAAATATTGAACTAACATACTGTATTTTTCTCTATTCACTTAAATTTTAAAACTGTGATTATTATAATTGCATTTTTGGAAATATGTTAGACTATTATATTAGACTATTATTATAGAATATTGTCAAGGATAGGGCTCTTAAGAGCCCTATCCTTGACAATCCTTGAATTTTCTTGTAGCCCGTGAAGTTTCGAACACTATTGTGGCTCGTGTGTTGAAGATATTTTAACGAAAATAAAAACAAACAAAAGCTTTATCCCTTAAAATTTAAGCCAACAGAACAAATATTAATTAACTCAAGACATAACTGATCAAATAAATAATTAGTAACGCACGTTTCGTAAAATGAGCAATTCCAGTCAACTTTCGATCATTTTTTCTATAAAATAACAAAGTCTAACATATTTCCAAAAATGCAATTATAATAATCACAGTTTTAAAATTTTAAAACATTACAGAAAAGAATGCGAAAAGTTCAACATGAACATCGAAGTAACGGAATCATGGCAGCTAGCTGAAAAGCTGATAAACGAGTATGTTGAACTTTGGACCATATTCAAAGATTACAATGAAGGTGATAACTTGAACTACAAATTATAATAATTTAGGGTTTTGACAATGCTCAAATTTTTGCGGTCCTTTATATTTTAGATCTTTAGAAATAGACAGTATCGTGATTTGGTGTCATATTAGAGAGATGTCCGCCAATCAGCATTGGGCCGCGTGGTGTGTTATGACCACTCTCACTCAAGAGTAGGCCTGCGTCCTAACAAGATTTTTATGTTTTTTGTTTCATAATCATATTATAGCAACCTGTAATTTGAAAACATTATGTATTCTCACAGAATTCAAGTCGATTGCCGATCAAGCCTGGCTGATATTCCAGAAAAAGCTACATTTATTAGATGAATTTACAACTAAATGGAAGGGATGCTTGGAGCCGTACACTGCAATCACTCTTTACATCCAACAAGAATTGGAAAAATATTCTGTAAGGAAAAAACTGCTTACTGATTATTTCTTAACAATGCTTAAACCCATAACTGAGCGCTTAAATAAACTAACAGAAAAAAACTTACTTATAAACATTTACTAAAATTATTAGCTTAACTGACGGCTATGGATACCGTTCGGTCATGCATGAGTTATCACCTTTGGTTATTATTAGCTTATCTGACGGCTATGGATACCGTTCGGTCATGCATGAGTTATCACCTTTGGTTATTATTAGCTTATCTGACGGCTATGGATACCGTTCGGTCATGCATGAGTTATCACCTTTGGTTATTATTAGCTTATCTGACGGCTATGGATACCATTCGGTCATGCATGAGTTATCACCTTTGGTTATTATTAGCTTATCTGACGGCTATGGATACCGTTCGGTCATGCATGAGTTATCACCTTTGGTTATTATTAGCTTATCTGACGGCTATGGATACCGTTCGGTCATGCATGAGTTATCACCTTTGGTTGTTAATAATGCTCATCATCATGAAAACAAAACATTAAAATCACTTAACTGGAGAAATATACATTATCAAAGATCAGACATAATTTATTGTTATTAATTTACTATGCAGTATTCATTCATTCATTGTATTATGCAATAAGTTTATTTAGGTTTTTTTTTTTATGGTTCTCTAAACTGGACGTTACACCATAAACTTACATTAAAGGTTTTTGACATAATGTTAATATTACAAGTGTACGGCCTTCTTGAAGAGAACACGGCATGCGTAAAGTAATGTTACTAATTCTACAAAATTTGAAAGTTACTTATATACTTAAATAATAAAAATAAATTAATAAACACTGCATCAACTTTGTTACCTATACCTAATGCCTACCTAGATGCGATTCATTCATACTTTATTTTTAGGATTTGACAACTCTGTTGAAATATGTGCGAGGCACTGACTTCACCGAACAGCATTGGAGGGAAGTTTTCGGACTTTTAGAGATGGAGTACAAGAAACCTGATACTCTACTCGTGAATGACTTGCTAGGAGTCGCTACGAATATCAAAAAGCATATAAAAACTTTACAGGTATGGTGTTGTACTCGGTCTATAATAATCTAGTACCTACTAAGTTAATATTTTTTTTTATGGTAGATCGTAAGCGGTTACCGTAGCCTAAGTACGCATGCAACATCATAGATATCACTTGCGTGTTACAATCATATCTCTCATCTGAGAATGCGCGCGAGAGCTACTTTGCTTATCAGACAAAGGCGGATGGTTACCAAACATGTTTAGATCTTTTCATAGTATAAAACAAAGTAGCTTTCTCTGTATGTAGGTACGCTTAGATCTTTTAAACTACGCAACGGCTTTTAATGCAGTTTTCATCAATCGATAGAGTTATTCAAGAAGAAGGTTTATACGTTTAAGCAAGGTTTATACGTTGCGTAGCCGAGGCGACGACAAAACTAACATCCGCTCAACGCTACTCCGTCCTATATTGGGCGTTCAGAGAAATCTAGGATTTTCTCTTACTCTGATATTAAATGCTAATGCAATACGATAAGCCTAAAACCCGATGTTTGCTTTCTAGAAAATTTGCACATCTGCTTCAAGCGAGTCTGCCATTCGGAGCGCACTCAACGAGCTAGAGATTTGGTTCGCGGGTGCGCGGCTCAATATCATCTACTACAACGACAAAGCTAAACGTCAGACTCCCATTGTCAAAGATTTCAAGGAAATTCTAAATAAGGTAATTGTATATAACTTACTAGCAGCCCGTCCCAGTTTCGCACAATATCACCCGCACCCGTGCGAAGTCGGGACAGGTCGCTAGTAATAAATATAGCCTATGTTACTCAGGGATAATGTAGCTTTCTAATGGTGAAAGAATTTTAAAATTCGGACCAGTCGTTTTTGAGTTTATTCGTAACAAACAAAAATAAATTTTTTCTCTCTTTATAATATTACTAGCGGCTCGTCCCGGCTTCGCACGGGTGCAATAAAAACTTAAGCACCCGTGCGAAGCCGGGGCGGGTCGCTAATCATTCATAAGGTAGGAGCCGACCGCACGTGTTAGCCGCGCGGCTACCTATTTCATAGTTCATGTGCACGCCCCTCTCTGGGCACGGCGCGCGCGCGGGCTTTTTTAGTATTTTGTTTAGATTGTCATTTTTATAATTCGTCATAACTTTTGAATGGAATGTTGAATGGAATGATTTCAATAATTCAAACAGTTATCTACAGGTATTAAAACAGTCTTGAATATGAAATTATTTATTTGGCTAAGGATTAATATAAAGGTATGGAATACATGGTCTGATTTTGGTCGGCATTTCTATCAACTTTTATAATGTAAAAAAGTAGTTATAGTTACATAACTACAATAGTTGAACATATGGTATCGCTGACTTTTTTGTAGATATCAATATGTTCTTTAATATAGTAGAACATTTTTTTGTTCTATCATCAATAGTTTCCGCAGCGCATGCGATGAAAGACATTTTATGGCAATTTTTTTACACCTTGTGTTACATTATTGTTTTAGTAGGGATCCCTATTATTTTCTAAAATAAAATATAGCCTATGTTACTCAGGGATAATGTAGCATTCTAATGGGGAAAGAATTTTTGAAATCGAACCAGTCGTTTTTGAGTTTTTACGTAACAAACAAAAATACAACATACAAATCTTCTCTCTTTATAATATTAGTATACATAGATTATATTAGTATGGATTACTTCATTTTATAGTGTTAACCACCACTCTACGGGCATGCTAATGTTTAAAGAGCATCTGTGTATCAAACTAAATGAAGCTGGTTTGAGTCGCGCCTCTGTCGAATCAATTTTCGAATGAGGGTGAGGAAGCCGCCTTTTCCAAGATAGACATTTAGGCTTCCATGCATGGTGTCATGCGTGGTTACTGCGAGTACTTACAAAGTGATCCTTGAGATTTTATTAAATAAAACCTGTTCGAACCCACGACCTGCGATTGTTAGGCAGATTCACTACCACTAGACCACCAGGGCTCTTAATAATAAGGTTCTTCAGATCTATAAATGTTATGTCTGTCTGTAGCATAACATTTTATGTGTTCAATGTTATTCTATTATCTGAGATTCAAAGTGTATATTTATCTTTTCAGATTAATTCATAAGTACTTATTATTGTGAAAAACTTAAACTTGGTTATAACTAAACTATTAGTAAAAAATGGCTTGTCCTCTTCTTATTAGCATTACCATTCTCACATTGTATTATGCTGTTGCCAAGAATGTAAAAAAAAAAAAAAACCGATTTGTGTTGATAGATAGAAGAGCAGCAATGGGTGGTGTCGTCGCTGAGCGGCGGCGGCGGTGGCGGCGGGGAGGCGTGCGGCGCGTGGGAGGCGCGGCTGCGCGGCGCGCGGCTCCTCGTGCGCGCCACGCACCATGCGCAGCGCCGGTCAGTCTTTCACACACTACATTATTAACCCCTTTTGAGTAGACGCACAGTTTTTTATACCACTAAGTTTGGATTCGACCAAACTAGAATAGGCACTATTCTCCGAGTAAATCGTAGTTATTAGTTAGGCCTTCGGGCGGCCTAGAATCTCTGTCACCAGAGTTGGCCACTGACTCATACGAACGAACGACCGAGCGAGTAAACGGACAGTTTACTTGTATTTGACATTTCTTTTTCCCCCGAATGGTTATTCCGGTCGAATCCAAACTTAGAATGGATTTACCAACACTCGAGATCTCTTCTCGGGAATAAGAAATGTCAAATACAAGTAAACTGTTAGTTTACTCTCGAATAACTACGATTTATGTGGCGCGGTGAGCGAAGGTCCGCCTGCGACGCAGAGGTAGCGGGTTCGATTCCCGCCTTGGGACAAATGTTTGTAGGATCTACAAATATTTGTTCCGGGTTTTCTGGGGGTTTTCTATGTATAATAAAAAATATCTATCTATGTATTGTATTGTATTAAATATATATCAGTCATCTAGTACCCATAATACAGCTCTGTTTAACAGCAGCTTACCTTGTGCTAAATGATGCTGTGTGGATTGTCCAGCATTATTTATTTATTTATTTATTTATCCGGGAATAGTGCCTATTCGAGTATGGTCGAATCCAACTTAAAGTAGAAGCCAAACGTACGGTCCACTAATAATCGGTTACCGTAACCTATGTGCGCTTGCAATATCAGATATATCCCTCGCGTTCCCACCCTGAGACGTAGGTGTAAAGTCTCATGTGCTGTGCCTGTAATTTCACCGTAAACCATGTCCTTCAAACCGGAACACAGCACTCTTACTCATAAAGCACTCTTACTCTTCAAATTATACCCTTATTTTCTTAAAATTATAGGTACATTTATTATAACATTTTGTGTGTCCTGTGCCGTGCGTTTTTTACGTTGCTTATTATTAGCACACCCTTTGTTTGCGTATCTAACTCAGCTTGCTACGTTTACCCCCATTCACAAAGATATAGAACCAGTTCTAGTATGTAGAGTGGTAGGCTAAAAATCAACACTTTATTTTGTTGTACGTAACACAAGTTGCGCTCGGTGTGGCCGCGCGGGAGATAATGTGTACCATTGATGTTACCGCATAACACTCACAAGATGCGCTGCGCAAGATTTGTGTAGTGAGGTCCGGCGCTTAGGCAACACTTCACGGGACAAACGCGATACTGCTCTTGGCGAAGCTGGCTAGCCCCCCATAACAACCCAAATAAGTTATCTCTAAGGTCTCAGCTATAACAGCCACTAAACCAAGAGAGCTAACCACTGACTCGTACAATCTCATTCCTCAACATGTTGAGCGTCAACGCGGAACATTAGTTAAAGTTACATAACATGTTATCAAAGCAGTCAGAGTCAAGTTTAGCAGTCCGTAACACAGGTTCCACCTAGCACGGCTGCTAAAGTAATGTACTCAATATTTTGTGTAAATTTAGTTTATTTATCTCATGTGTCTTATATTGTTATGATTTCTTAATTAATTTCATATTTGTATTTTTTGGTTCATAAATAAATCTTATAAGTACCTACTTTCGGAGTATATAGGTAGTAAGCCAAATTAGCATTGAACGAAATCACGCCAATCGGCGACTAAAACACAAAATAGTTTTATTATTATATGGTTAAACCTATCTCGCAGTATAAACTCTGAAACATATTAACACCCACATAAACATACATTATCAGAGTACCATCCTTTGTATTTTTTCAACAGCAGTGATTATTATAACCGTTATCAGTTTCCGCCCCGTAAAGATTACGTAGAACTTTCGATCCTGACTCAATGATGCTAATGTGTAATTTTATATTGTGTTAGAGGCGTTACTGTGATATGCCTGTTAATATTAATAACCGTTAAATAAATAATGATTCACGGCTGCATAAATGTTTGCATGTTCTGCAACAATTTATTCTGAGTCTGGGTGTTTTGTTATCGTAGCAAGCAAGTTCGTGTGAGTTAGTGGCCAACCCTGGTGACAGAGTTTTTAAGCCGCCCGAAGGCCTCTATCATGGCTTAACAACTTTGAAAAAGAAACGCGGAACAGTGCTTAACTTCGTTGATCTGTTAGGAACAACTTAGCCAGCTACGTCACGAGCGCATCATAAGGCTGCGTTTCCGCCAGAGATGTGCGAGGATGTGTAGCGAGGGATGTGTTTGCTAGGAACCAAAAGAATCACTTCATTTACCTAGCCTTGCTCTGACAGCTTTAATGAATGGATTTTATTCGTTCCTAAAAACATTTTCCTAGCTACACAACTTCGCACATCTCTGATGGAAACGCAGCCTAAGAGAGATGCCACACGGGCGCTGGCGCTGCGCTGCGTCGTCGCAGCGTTGGCGCTCCGTAGTTCTACATACAAATCTGCCCGGCATGCCACACGGTGCGCTGAAACAACGTGTATCGAAACAACACACGCGCAGCGCACAAGGAGTGAGGGAGACGAGGCGGGAACGCAGGACAGCGCAGTATTGTTTAGAATATCGAAGCTGACAGTGCACATTTAAAATAATTCGTGTGAAAATGAGCGTGGAGGATGTTGATTTAGACAACAGAACACGTTTATTTGACTCCATTGTCGTTCAAAGACTACATGTAATTTATTTAAGTACATCTACTTCGACGCTGCGACGTCGGAGAAAGCTCGTCAGCGTCAAGCGTCACAGCGCTCGTGTGGCACACGTTATTGCGTTGCAGTCACTGCCTATTGCGACGTCGCAGCGCAGCGGCAGCGCCCGTGTGGCATCTCTCTAACAGTAACAGTTTTCTGATAACTAACACAGAAAATTCTATTGTGGGGTCAGAACTAAAAATACATTGGTGCATGGCCGAGTTTTGAACCCACGATCTTGGATCGGAAAACCCAACCCACTGACCCAACGTTGCTTCTAAGATATTTTTTTTTTAAGTTTTGAGGCTTCAGGTAGTTATATTGTAATCCGTACAGTAGTACAAACAAAGTTAAATCACCCAAGATTTTTGCTTGCTCGGTCAAAAGAGTAGGGTCTGGAGCAATTCACTGACAGATCGCATTTCGCACATTCATGTACAGCAAGCCAGTTTTTTTTTAATTTAACCTTTATGAGGGTGATGCAAACAATCAATGTCAATGTCTTTTGTTTTAGTTCGTTTGCTGCTTTCGGCTCTAATTAATGATTATAAAATAGCTTTATCTTTTCTAAAAACCATATGGCTGTTATTTGTTTAAACGGTGTAAGTAAGTTGATATGCAAAGGGGCGGTGTTTTCGATTGGTGGCCCTAGCTTGAATTATGCAGTCTTAAACCACATTTGAACCGGTCAACACATTCATGGATCATGTCCAGTTTATTGATACAGTGTTCATTTTTAATAACTTGGTTCGGGCTACTTGATGGCGAAGTTTATCAAGATCGACCGAAAATAAAAACTTCTGATGGCAGTCTAATTCTAGAACCGGCTTTTGATAAAAATATATATTTACGACCCAATGGACCAAAATCAAACATATATGTCGGAGATGTTAACATTCTGGATGCCAAATCGGAAAAAGGAAGAAAAAACAACCAAAATGGAGTTCAAACAGATAGTAATTTGGAGAAATTAATATTAGGGCCAGCGGGTATTCTCCAAAGATTGGGTGAATTAGAAAACAAAAATTCACCCATATCTCTGCCTGACATTTACTATTACAACATATCCATGCTTTGGAGGAAAATTAATAACATTAATAGAAAAGTCACTAGTCTTCAAGCTCAATTACATACTTTTGCAAAAGACGAGTGCGAATCAAGTCCTTGTCAACATGAAGGAACCTGCTTGAACTTAGCAGACGGATATCATTGTCTCTGTCCATCGAATTGGGAGGGAAAGGATTGTGACATCGATGTGAATGAGTGTCGTAATTTTGCTGGAACAGATCTTGGATGTCAACATGGGGCAACTTGCATCAATAGACCAGGTGCATACGAGTGCCTCTGCAGGTCCGGCTGGTTCGGATTGCATTGCACTAGAAAAGCCAAAGATTGTTCCGGTGGAAACTTTGAAATGTGCGGTCATGGTAAATGCTTGGAGGTTTCGACAGGTCAGGGAGTATCATGTATCTGTCACCAAGGTTGGACTACAAATGGGACTGGTGTTGAATGTTTAAATGATGTAAATGAGTGTGAATCTCATCAAGGATGTTCAACCAATCCGAAGGTGGAATGTATAAATCTTCCTGGCTCTTTTCGTTGCGGTCAATGTCCACCAGGATACGAAGGCGATGGATTCTCATGCTCAGATATAGATGAATGCACAGTTTTGCCAAATGGTGGGTGCAGTCCAATGGTTGCGTGCCAGAATACCATTGGATCACGAATTTGCGGTCCCTGCCCAGCAGGATATCGAGGCGATGGAATCATATGCTTATGGAGAGGATCGTGCAGTATAAATCACGGGGGTTGCCATCCCTCCGCACAGTGTATTGAACATTCACAAATTGGTGGACAAGGTGCTCAGTGTATTTGCCCTTTCGGAATGGATGGAGATGGCTTTGGACTAAGTGGTTGTTATGTTTCGACGAATGTTAACAATGCAACTATTAATTGTGACAGCAATCCTTGTGGCATTCATGGACAGTGTCACAGGCTACGTTCAGGTTATACTTGTATTTGCGAAAGAGGATACGGCGGTTCTCACTGTGATATTCCTACTGCCTTGTGTGCTTCGAATCCATGCCAAAACGGGGGACTATGTAGGCCAGACGATAACTTCGAAAGGGGATTCAGATGTGAGTGCACCGCCTTATATTCAGGTACTCTTTGCCAAGTATTATCTAAAACTTGTGGCGGCGTATTAGATGCAGAAGAAGGTAATATAATTTATCCTTTATCTAACACCACATACAACCATAATGCTAGATGCGCTTGGGTTATTCATACAGTGCCTGGAAAAGTAATAAATGTTACATTTAGTAAGTTCAATTTAGAACATCACTCAGACTGTTTGAACGACTTTTTACAAATTCACGATGGTCGGTCTTCTGTAAATTTGCTTATAGGTAGATTTTGTGGAAATAGTTTTCCAAATGGTGGCAATATTGTGTCAAGTAGCAATTATCTTTATCTCTGGTTCAGATCTGATGCTACTGTATCTAAACCGGGTTTTGCGTTACATTGGACTAGTATCAACCCTACATGTGGCGGTGAACTAGATGCTACTAAACACGGCCATATTAGTTCCCCAGGATCACCGGGTAAATACCCACCAAACCGTGATTGTTTTTGGCATCTGTCAACAAATTTTGGAAAAAGAATACAAGTTCATTTCTTTGCTTTGGATATTGAAATTCATCCAAATTGTAGTTACGATTACTTAGCTGTTTATGACGGAATGCGAATTAGTGATCCTCTTTTAGAGAAATTTTGTAACTCGTCCCAGCCTGCTCCTATACAATCTTCCGGTTCGGAGATATTAATTTATTTTCATTCTGATGCATTCGGAGCTGGTAGTGGATTTCAGCTGGCGTATGCTCCTATTGAAGGCATACCTGGATGCGGAGGATATTTTACTTCTGACAAAGCAGAAATCATATCACCTTCTTACAACGGAAGCTATTTAAGCAATTTGCATTGTGAATATAAGATCAAAACTAGCCCCGATACTAAAATAAAACTTAATTTTGAATCATTTAATCTAGAATCCTCGTTAAATTGCAGGTTTGATTATTTAAAAGTATATGACGGTCCATCTGCAGATTCACTCCTTGTTGGCAAATTTTGTGGAAGTTCATATCCTAAACACTACATTTCTTCTACAAACTATATGTTCCTTTCATTTAGATCTGACTTTACTGTGTCATCCGAAGGATTTAAACTTTCTTATCAAGCTCTTTGTCAAATGAATTTATTAGGTGACAGTGGCGTCATTAAATCACCTGGATATCCATTTAATTATCCACGAAATAAGTTTTGCGAGTTTAAAATAAGCACAACTCCGGGCAAAGCTATTCAATTAATATTTCAAGATTTTGATGTAGAAGACAATAGCAACTATAACTGCCAGTATGATTATGTTGAAATAAGAGATGGTCCGGATGCCAACGCTACCCTTTTGGGGAGATATTGTGGAGGCATAGAACATTTGCCTCCAGTGCACACGTCTACACATAACTACATGTACATAGTGTTTCGATCTGATATTAGCGTATCTGCTGCTGGATTTTACGCTAATTATACTACTGTTGATACCAAATGTGGTGGAATTTTTAGAGCGAATCCTGGACTCATAAATTACCCATCTGGCGAAAGTAACAAATACGAAAATGACCAATCTTGTTCGTGGATAATAATTGCACCAGAGGGCATGAATATCAAGCTCACTTGGAACCGTTTTGAACTTGAAAATATGCCTGGATGTGAGAGTGATTATCTAGAACTTATAGAAAAAGACGATAATAACGAGGATAATAACTTGGGAAAGTTTTGTGGATCTCATTCACCACCAGCGTTGACTACATCCACCAATCATATCAAGATTGTATTCAATTCAGACAACAGCGTTCGTCTTGGTGGATTTTCAGTGTCTTACACATTTTTAGATGAAAAATCACATTGTGGAGGAACATACCATAAATCTCACGGTTTCATTTATTCTCCAGGATGGCCTAATAGATACCAGACCAATCGAGACTGTACTTGGACTATCACGGTCCCAGTTGGCCAGCAAATCAGATTAAACATATCTCAGTTTGATTTAGAGCGGCCAATTCGTGGCAAATGTCGCAGTGGAGACTATCTAGAAGTAAGAAATGGACTGTCACAATTTTCACCCTTGATAGACCAGTATTGTGGAGCATTTGCAACAAAAATTGTACAATCTCTGTCAAATATACTAAACATTCATTTTCATTCAGATTTCTACTTGACTGGAAATGGTTTTAAAATAGAGTGGGACGGCTCCATAATGGGATGTGGAGGAACTTTAACTAGTTCCACTGGATCGATATCTTCTCCTAATTATCCAGAAAGTTATAACGAAAACTCAGAGTGTAGTTATAGAATAGTTACCAGTCTTGGCTCTCGGATTCGACTTGCTTTTACCGATTTAGATTTGGAACGTACGACTGATTGCAGAGATGACTACGTCGAAATTTTCGATGGTAAAGATCCAACCGCCCCTAGTCTTGGAAAACATTGTTTAATGTCGGCAGGGTTAAACAATTTAGTGACATCTACAAATTTTGCATTTATAAAGTTTAGATCTGATTTCTACATAACTGGAAAAGGATTTTTAGTAAATTATTACACAATTTGTAATAATAATTTAACCGGTAGATATGGTGTCATAGAAAGTCCTGATTATCCGAATAATTATCCATTGTCATTAAATTGCCTCTGGAACATTAATGTCCCCATGGGAAACAAAATAAAAGTAGTATTTAATCATTTTGACATTTTTAAACATTATAATTATAGATGGTTACACGTGGACAGAACCCAATGCGATCAAGGTTCATTGCAATGGAAAGAATCGTCGGATCCAACGTTTTCAAACCAAATTTGTGGAAATACATTGCCTCCCATGATAACAACTAAAGGAAGTTCATTACAAATAAAATTTTCAACTGGTTACTATAGTTCTAAAACAGGTTTCCGACTCGAATGGATAAACGACGGATGTGGAGGGTATATTAAAAAATTTGCTGGCTTAGTATCAGTGAACTCTAGTGTTACGTCTTCTGAGAAGATTGAATGTGAGTGGTTGGTTGAAACAGCGATAGGTACTAGAGTTAGTTTAATTATATCCGGACTCTACTTATCGGACTCACAAAACTGCACAGTGGATGCTGTAGAAATTTACAATGGCCAAGATACGAAATCGCCCTTAACAAAAATTTGTAATCGAGGCGCATCTTGGTTCGTGCAGTCTACAGCAAATTTAATGCTAATACGATTTGTAAAGCATTCGTCTTTGAAAGGTACCTATTTCACATCGTCGTTTACTTCGCCTGAGGCTGCTTGCGGTGGCAAAATGCAATCAATTTCCGGTTTTATTTATTCTAAAAATTATCCAAAAAATTATGATAATAATTTGGACTGTACGTGGATAATATCAGTGCCAAGTAACCATCGCATAGAACTTAATTTTATAGATTTTGATCTTAATGCATATAGCAGTAATGATTACACTGAGGATAGTTGCGGTGATTCAATAAAAATATATGATAAAGCATACAATACGTTTACATCAAATTATACAAAAATTGTATGCCCTAGGTCTAATATTTCTCAAATCATAACCAAATATGACAGAATCATGATACAGTTTGAAACAGACAACTACGGAAGCGCAAAGGGCTTTAAAATTAGTTTTAGTGCAACTTGTGGAGCTCAAATTAGTGCTGTATCTGACGGAGTTTTTTCTAACAATAAATATATTGGTGGGAATAATAAAACCTGTACTTGGACCATTGTTGCTGCTAAACTTAACCAGCGGATATCTCTAACTTTTACTCATTTATTTTTACCCAAAGATAACAGTAACAATCTTTTATCAGGTAATAAAAGTTGTTCGTCTTCGTATGTCCGAATATTTGATGGTGATAATGTACAAGTTCCTCTAATTAAAGAGTTGTGTGGACAAAAATCCCCACCAATGATTGTTAGTCGTGGAAATGCTGTCACTGTTGTCTTAGGAACTTATAGCGACAATATCGTAGGACATTTTTCAGCTCATTACTCACCTCTAGACACAGCCTGTGGTGGTACATTTACATCTGAAGAAGGTGCAATTGCTTCGCCAAACTATCCGCTTTCTTATCCTAATGGAGCTGACTGCGAATGGATTTTAAGTACTTCACCGGGAAATAGAGTCTATGTAACTTTTGAACAATTTTCGTTAGAGTATTCTGAGGGTTGTAACGAAGATTATGTGGAAATTCGCGAAAATAATGGAGCCGGAAAGGTACTAGGCGTGTATTGTGGTAGCGATATCCCGTCAAATACCACGGCGGCAACAAAATTATATATTAAATTTCACAGCAATGATAAATCTAGTGACCAAAATAAGTTTATGTTGCATTATGGGTTTTTACATGGAAATGATTTCATCGGCGTTGAACAAGGAGAAATTTCATCTCCTTTGTATCCTCATCAATACATGGGTGTTGGTGAATACACATGGCGTATACTCATTAGTAAAGAAAAGATTACTTTGACTATTGATGGCCTAGAAATTCACACGTACTCTGAAACTTGTTACAACAAGTTATTGATTTATGATGGGTATGATGATACAGCGCCACTTTTGGATGAACTTTGTGGAGTTTTGCCTTCTAGAAATAAAATTCTACAAACAACGTCTAATGTGGCTTACATTAAATTATTACTTGATGAATCTAATACTGGTGCTTTGTTTCATTTGAGATGGACAAAGTCAAACAAAAATCATGACGATGACGAAGATAAAATTAATTGCGGTTCTAAAAACACCACGATGGTTTTACCTGGTAGTCGTATTATTATCCAGTCTCCAAATTATCCAAAAGAATATGATAATAATTTGAACTGTGAATGGGTATATCAATCGATACGCGGTCAACACTTAAGTTTAAATTTCTATGAATTTGAAGTAGAAGAAATGAATAATTGTGTATCAGATTCTGTTAGTATATATTCTTCTGATGATATAGTTCAATGGAAACCAGTCAAAGAGAATGAATGTACTTCGCAACCAATGCTATTGCAAGATATTGAATCTTCCACATATATGAAAATTAGATTTAAAACTGATACTTCAGTATCAAGAAAAGGTTTTCGTGGTTATATAAAATCAAAGTGCGGAGGTTATCTTACAGAATTATCAAGTGTTATAGGTCTTTCTTGGCAAGATTTAAATTTTAACGAAATGGGATCGACCAATAACATTAAATGCAACTGGACGGTAAAAGTTCGACCTGGCAGAGTTATAAAATTACAGTTTCTTCATTTTAACATAACTAACAAAGACGATGATTGTGTCACAGCTGTTACACTTCACAATGGTGATACAATAGATGCACCTCTGTTATCTAGTGGAAAATATTGTGGATACTCGCATGAAAATAATATTGATATAATTACATCAAGTAATACATTATTCATTACATATGTCGGCAACTTTATGAAATATTCCAGTGTATTTCAGAACTTTAAAATTTATTATGAAGAAAAGAATATTGAATGTGGCTTAACTTCAAACATTAATGCTGACCATAGTTGGGAAATAATAAGCTCACTGAACTATCCATCACCTCCAGTGCCATATTCTGAATGTATATGGGTATTTAGCGGGCCACCGGGAGAAATTCTCAGAATTGATTTTATTGAAAGATTCGATTTGAATAATAAAAACACCGATAATAACTGCGGAAATGAAGTTGTAGAATTAAAAGATGGTTTATCAAACTTATCTCCACTTTTAGGCCGTTATTGTGGCAACCAAATCCCATCTACAACGAAAACAAGTAATAATATGTTGTACATAAGATATGCTACTCAATTACCTATACCCAATAACGGATTTAAAGCAAATGTATCACTAGACGTATGCGGTGGTACTATTATTTCTGGAAATGGGGAAATAAAGTCTCCTGGTTACCCTCACATGAACTTCATACGAGTTAATACAACCTGTGTGTGGACTTTACAAGGTTCGCCTAGGCTTGTTTACCAGATCATACCAAAAGATGTTGATTTACCGGATTCAGAATCTCCATGTGCTACTAAAGTTACAGTACAAGAAAAGCAAGCAAATAATACTTTTGTCGTATTACGTACGTTTTGCAATAATGACAATGACGAAAATATGGCGCCTATTCAAACATCATCCAATGAAGTAGTTTTCATATTTGAAATTGGTAAACCAAGCGAATGGTTTGAAGCGTCACGAGCAAGAGGATTTCTATTTTCTTTCAATTCTTCCAGGCCTGCATGTGGAGGAACTCTGAAAGCTTCTGAAGGATACTTATTTACTCCCAGTTATCCACTTGAGACTTCGATACGGTATTGCCAATGGCTTATTGAGGTACCAAACAAAACTCGACGAGTTCGCCTTGAATTTTTGGACGTACAGCCCCAAAGGCATTCTTATGGAATATACAATGATTACAACTTCCGATCGCTTATTTATGGAAGTGTCCAACCTTCAAATAATTCTGTACGTGTATTTGAATCATCGGGTAATAAATTAGCCCTTTTCATTTGGTTAAACACATTATCTACAAGGCACAAATTCAAAGCTAAATTCAGTTCTGATGAACAAGCATTATGTGGTGGTGAGTTACTTGGTTTACAAGGAGAACTTGTATCTCCTAGTCTAGAGCAATCTTACAACTGTGACTGGAATTATAACACCGAACATACAGTCAATGCTGACAGTAATGAGTATAAGTATAGTACTATTTTCGTGACGTTAAAGTTAAATTCATCTTCTGCAAGATGCAGGTACGATGATCCGAAACTAACGATTCAATCGACTTTAGTCCGAGGAATGCCCTTTAATCATGATTACTGCAGTATTATCGACACATCACTAAGATTGCCGTCTTCAGTAATGCTATTAAAAGCTTTAAAAAGTAAAGGTGTGGGTTTATACTTTAACTTAAAGTGGAAGGCCCAACCTTGTGGTGGAACATTACAGGTAAGTGAAGAAGCATTAAACGTTTTAAAAATTCCTAAAAATTACAACAATACTTTAGATTGTGCATGGATCGTGGTAGCTCCTTATAATAACAGAGTTGAATTCAAAATGGAAGGAGCATTCCAATATAACTGTGACGACGAATACATTAAAATAAGCTTTGGTGTTAACCAAAGGGTGCCGGCTATGGGAGATTATTGCAAAGGTAAAACAGAGATTATTGAAAAACCGCTAACGACAAACTTCAGATTCATGACCATTGAATTCCACTCCAAAGCACCTAACAATACCAATATAAAATTGATGGCAAAACTAGCAAAAGGTCAATGCGGTGGTGTTCTCAATCAATTTCAACGTGTTTTTGTTTCGCCTAACTATCCCAAAAGCTACGATTCAAATCAAGAATGTACATGGTCTATAACAGCTGGTATAGGAAATAGAATATCTTTAGGTTTTATTGATCGTTTTGTGATAGAAGATCGACCAAATTGCACTAAAGATGCCGTTATTATTTACGATTGGAAAGATGATAAATTTAATGAAATCGCTAGAGTTTGTGGACGTCAAATACCAAACTTATATAATTCCACTTATAACAAAATGAAAGTAGTTTTGCGAACTGATGACACAACAAACATGGATGGATTTAAGGCTGTGTGGACTCCAATTTGTGGAGGACGTTACACAGCATCAGAAAAAGAGCAAATTCTGTACAGCCCAGGATTTCCATATGCATATTCTCCAATGATGGATTGTTCATATGATATAACTGCTCCAAATGACGAGACACTTATAATAAAATTCCTAGAGTTTGAATTGGAAGGTACATACCCAGATTGCAAGTTTGATAATCTTACAATAACTGCCAACGCTAACTATGATTATCATCATACAGTACATTGTGGAAGTGAAATGCCATCAATAATTACTAGCTTTAATGAAGTATCATTAGTTTTTAAATCAGATCGATTCGTTCAAAAAAAAGGATTTAAAATGTCCTACATGATTTATAAATGTGGCGGACATGTTAAAGAATCAACAGTCATAACGTCCAATACAAACGAATATTACGATATAAATATGAATTGCACTTGGTTTATCCAAGCTCCTTCTAGTAAAATAGTGGTTCTTAAATTTTTATACATAGATTTAGAAAACTATGATTGCAATAACGACTACATTGCGGTTTTTGATGACTTGCTTATAGAAAATGATAAAAGATTAGCCCTGTTGTGTGGTAATATTAACACAACTACTGTATTGAGAAGTCATGGTAGTAAATTATTATTACAATTTATTTCTGATAGCAGTGTCAACTATTTTGGTTTTAAAGTGGAAGTTGTTTTTAGTTACGCAGAATCCGTGGGATGTGGTGGACAATTAGATTTAACTGCATCTGCTTCTAAGACTTTAAAATCATTTGTAGTAGGAGCTAATGATACTCAGTACGTCAGTAACCTTGATTGTCACTGGAGAATTATGTCCCCCCTGGATACTATCATTAAAATAGAATTCACCACATTCCATATAGCTCCATGTCGAAATATTAATCAAACAGGGCTTGAGAATAAATGTGACTGTGATTTGGTTGAAATAAAAGATGGCATAAATCCAGATAGTTTAACAATAGGCACATTTTGTGGTCATACTCTTCCACCAATTTTTTACTCTTCAGGAAATTCAATGAGCATTAGGCTATCAACAGACAGTGAAATCGAAAGCAGAGGATTTAATGCCCAATTATCAGTTCAACAATCTATATGCGGCAAATCACGATTTGTAGTAACGGATACTATACAGCACGTAAAATCCCCAAGTTATGAAAGAGGAACAGTCCCACGGGGTTTGCATTGCATTTATTATTTTGATCCAGGTACTCGCTCAAATCCTATGATTCGTATTTCGTTTATCACTCTTGACTTACAAGCAGCTACAAATCAAGGAGTTGTCAGCAAATGTAATAAAGATAAATTGGAAATAGTGAACCACCACCCAGCTACGCGAAACATTTCACTCGGAAAAGATTATATTATAAATCACAATGAAGACTCGTTCTTTAGTAACGGTTACTATTACGAAGAGGTTTTTCCTCGTCGTGTTGAAGTATGTGGAACTCAAAAACCTTCAGACCTCTACGTGACTGGTAGCACAGCTGTTACACTAACAACTTCGCCAGAGTCCGATTCTGGCAAATATAAAGGTTTTGAAATTGAAATTGCTTTCGTTGGATTTTGTGGTAGAAATTACACTGATACCCAGGGTAAAATTCAATCACCGTTCAATATGGACATGATTGTAGAAGATTCTTTAATGAGTTCCTGCTATACGCTTATAACAGCCCCAGAAAACCATACTATTTCTGTCTATTTCTTAAGTGTTACCCCGAATTATTGGAACGAAAAGTGCTTTCTTGATATATATGACGGCAAAGATACAACTTCAGTTAAATTAGTTTCCATAAAGAAAGAGTATGACAATGAGTATCCTGTATTTTCTACTGGTAAATATTTACTCTTACATAGTCATCGAGATAATGATGAAAGTATGTATTTTGACATGAATTACATATCAACTGATAAAGGTCGTGGTTGCGGTGGAACGTTAATAAATGAGATCGGTAAAGTTACTAGTCCTATGTATCCAGAAATATACAGGCACCAATCTTCTTGCGAGTGGCAATTGCAGACACCATATGGCACACGTCTCAAGTTACATTTTAATGTTTTTGATTTAGGTAAAATTTGTGACCAGAATTACTTGCAACTTATTGACAGCAAAGGCAATGTTATATCTACATATTGTTCAGAACCGCCGGCCGATCACACGAGTGATGACAATTTTGTAAAAATCTTGTTTGTTACTACTGTAAACAATGGTGGCACGGGTTGGGTAGCGGATTTTATCGGTATCGTTTGAAAATAAGGCGCGCGCAACAGAGTTATTTTGTTTATTTAGCTTTGTAAAACTGTAAAACATTTTTAAATTAGTATAAATTAGTACGTTAAATTAGTTCACGATCTTTGAGTTAATGTCTCTGTTTGTCTGTCGATGCTATAGCTATATTACTTTACCTACTGGTAGTTAGCCAACTTGACACGTACTTGAAAAATGTATAAATAGTTTCTTGTAACCATTGATATTCCTAATCAAAGCTTTTAACTTAACTTAACTAAGAAATATATAAAAAATTAGAAATTAATTAAGTTTCATACTAACTTGCACTGTATCAATAGCTAAATCTTGATTCATTCAAGTTTTTGAACTTGAGTGTAGTCTGCTGATAACTCCTATTAGATATTATTTTAGTATATAGGACTGTGAGTATTGTGACGTCGTATTCTATGTATTCGCTTAAAACATTTAGTCCTACCTATTAAAACCAAAATTATTGATCATAACATTTTAGAAATGTAAGGAAACTTAAGCTAAATACTAATAAATAAATATATATAACTTTGATTATGTATATTGCATGCACAATAGTACTAATTACAAGTTTCCAATGATAGGAATTGTCTTATGATTTCTATAGAAATAAAAACAACCTGTTTTATCAAAATAATATCTACGTTGTTTTGTTTTGTTTCTTGTGACTTACCTACAGTTAAAATGCCGAACAAATTTTGCCATGTGAGGTAGTCTGGTAAAACTTAGGTAAAACTTGGAAAGCAATAAATGGTTATAGGTATGTAGACATAATAAATCAATGCACGAGGTTTAGGCGCCAATAAGTAAAGAAAAATAAAGATTTTTAGCTAAAAGTATTTTTTTATTTTTGTGATAATCTCCATTGAGTGTTATTAATATGCACTTTGCACACCCAACGTTTCTCGAGTTTTCAAAATGAGCATCAAAATTTCTTTCAGGGGTTGGTTGTGTGATGTTCTAGAGATGATGTAATTTTGACACGTATGTTGACAATAGTATCTAGAAGATAAAATGTATAATTATGGATCGAATTATTTCTCTACACCAGCGAAAAGTCCATTTAAATAATGTCCTATTTCAGTGCGTAAAAGATAAGACGTAGGATGTAGGCTGCAAAACAAAAACAGCCAAGCTCTGACTTGGCTGTTTTTGTTTTGCAGCCTCCATCGGCAGTGTCAGTCATTGTATTACGCACGCACTCGATCGATTAACGCTCTGTTGCATTCCCCTCTGGCCCTCTGACAAATCTTAAGCCCGGACTTCAGTCCAAGGTTACATTACCTAAATAATTGGCAGTTGAGTTTAAAAAAAGTCAAAAAAATATTTTTTTTTTATATTCAAACAAGGAAAATTACGAAATACTAACGAACGATTGTTCGCAAAGCGAGATTACTCTAGCTAAAGTCTAGATGTGGTTAAGTTGAGACTCTACCTCATCATACATCTCTAGGTAGAGTCTAAGGTCCGTATTCAAGAACCATACTTGAGTGTGAATCGTGATTCAAGCATCGATTTTAGACATTTTCTTCATAGAAAAATTATGTCAAATCTTGAGTCATGATTCACACTCAAGTATATATGGTTATTGAATACAGGCCTAAGACTAATGTAGATTTTAACAACATTTGTTAAGCCAGAATAATGCCTTATGGTAATGTATGGAATGAAAACCTAAGTGCATACTCTTAACCCATAAACAACCTTTCCTAGCCTGGAAAACATTGCAAATAATCAACATATTTTTAAGATATTTTTATTGGTCGCTGACTTTCTATCTGATGCAGGCCTACCACCAATCATACTCCTACCTGTCCGTATTCTTTTTCAGATTACCTCAGGCTTTTAAAGTGCCTACCTGTACATTGTACCTACACTCTATCAAAACTAAAGGTTTGAGAGAGCCGTTAGTGTTTCGTCGGCTAATAGATCGCGAAAGTTATCAGCCATGGCCAGCTGCGGCAGTGAGTGCGTAGGACGGTATGTCGTCAACTACTACTTACCAATTTATAAAATTTTAGTTAATGAAAGTAGTTCAAAAAGTAAGTTAAAACGGACTTGATAAGAATTGACACCAGTTAGAATAATACCATACGTCTTATTGTAGAGTAAGGATCAAAAACCATGCCTGTTTTATGAGCTTAAATATAACATAAGCTATTGTAAAAATATATTTAACGATCTACAACTCTAGGAAGGAGCCTGATGGCATAATCATTACTAAAACAAAAGCGCATCCCGAAATGCGGTGTTATTTTTGTTAGTTAGAGCCAGTTTCGGAGAACACCGAGAGGCGAGCGGGCGGGAACGGTCGTCGCCTCGGGCAGAGCCGCATTCAGTGTTGTGGCCCACTTTTTATACGTAGGTACAGGCAAATAATCTTATTAAATCAGAATAAAAGATCATATAATTATCTTCGTTGATTGTTTGTATGGAGCAGGTTTAAAAATTTGTAAGAAACATTCGTTTAGGAGCTCAGATTATGATCATTTTAATATAATATTTTTAATTTTTGGTTATTTCGACCAAACTCGAATAAGCACTATTCGCAGAATAAATCATATCATATAAACTGACATTATTTCAGGCTTTCAGCGATAAGGCCGCCAATTGTATTACCTCTTAATCTAAGTTTGTTGCTTTTGTATTATTTCTGTGTGGTGATCAATAAAGCGTTATCTATCTATCTATCTATCTATTATTATTACTTGTATTTGACATTTCTTATTACCCAGAATAGTTAACAGAAGTTGGTCGAATCCACACTAAATAAGGATAATAGCATGATCCATTGTATTTTTCACTTTTTAGTTCCTTTTTCGACGGGTTAATTTTATGTTAAAAAGTTTAGAGGTAAGTATTTCGTTGTCGTGTTATTGTGGTTTAAAAGTAGTTCTTTGGAAATAAGCCCTAGATTGCAAAACTAATAAGCCCGCGTTTTTTTTGGTAGCAAAAATGAGTTTTTTACGTATTATATATAGGTATTACCTTTTTAGTTTTTTAGTATTCTTATTTTTATCTACCTCTATTATTATAATTGGATTATGTTAGTATTTAAAGTTTAATATGATGTGATGACATTGCAGTGCCCAACAGGGTGCATGTACTTGACCTAAGCTACCCTAGAACTAAGCTATAATTACTATGTACATGTAAGCAATCAATAAATAAAATGAAATAAATAATTACTTACCTAGGAATTTTTGTCCGCTATAAAACGCGTTGTAAACAAATTGACTATTTATTTAATTATGTATACAAACAAGTAAGAAACATAACCACATCCTTTCATACTCAAGCAAAGTCTCCTTATTATTCGGTAAATAATTACCTACTAAACGTACCTAATAATTATTTATTTATTATTTAATAAATAATAACAAATCATAACACATTTAAAATAAATAATAAATAATGCTGGACAATCCACACAGCATCATCTAGCCCCAAGGTAAGCTGCTGTTAAACATGAGCTGAGCTGAGCTGATTATGGGACCTAGATAACTGATTTATATTTAATATAATACAATACAAAGATACTTAGATATTTTTTATTATATTTAGAAAATACCCAGAACACCCGGAACAAATATTTGTAGATCGTACAAACATTTGTCCCGAGGCGGGAATCAAACCCGCAACCTCTGCGTCGCAGGCGGACCTGCGCCCGCTGCGCCACATTGGTCGTCAATATTTTATAGTGTGCTTTAAGTTCGACCCTGTATATAATAGGGCAACGGGGCGAGGGGTGGGCGGAGCAGCGCGAGAGTGGCGTGCCTCGCCTGACAGTGCAGTGAGCGGCGCGCGGAGAGCCCGGACCGCGCTATGGCTCTGCGCGTCTTGTTTATCGTTTCCGCGCTTATCGCCGGCGGCGGCGCTGTTTACGACCGCATCCGTAACGATCCTCGCTTGTCGGCTCGGGCCTGTGAACTCAGCTCCTGCTACCCTGCCACAGGAAACCTTCTCATCGGTCGAGAGTCTAGACTTTTCGCTTCGTCCACCTGCGGTTCCCACCAACCCGAGCGCTACTGCATTGTATCTCATTTGGAACCGAAGAAATGTTTCTGGTGCGACTCTACCAACGCGACTGTTTATAACCCGAACTTAAATCACAGAATTCAAAATGTAATCTACAAATATTATCCGGGAACACGAACGAAGTCTTGGTGGCAATCCGAAAATGGTAAAGAAAATGTTACTATTCAGTTGGACATGGAAGCTGAATTTCATTTTACTCATTTGATAATACAGTTTAAGACGTTTCGGCCGGCTGGCATGCTAGTTGAAAGGTCTTTTGACTTTGGAAAGACTTGGCGCGTGTACCGATATTTTGCACACAATTGTGATGATGTTCCTGTTTCCCAAGACACACCGCGATCCTTGACGGAAGTGATATGTGAGACACGTTATTCAAAAGTGGCACCGTCTAGTGAAGGTGAAGTAATATTCAGAGTGCTTCCACCTAATATAGCACCCATTATAAACAACCCCTATTCAGAAGAAGTGCAAAATTTATTGCGAATGACAAATCTCAGAATAAATTTTACTAAACTCCATACTTTGGGTGATGACAAACTCGACAATCGAGCTGAAATACAAGAAAAATACTATTATGCTATTTATGAAATGACAGTAAGAGGTTCTTGCTCCTGTTATGGCCACGCATCACGCTGTTTACCAATGCCAGGAGTAGAATCAAAGATCGACATGGTACACGGACGCTGTGAATGTACTCATAATACGAGAGGTTTGAATTGCGAATATTGTGAAGATTTTTACAATGATCTACCCTGGCAACCTGCTGTTGGAAAAACATCGAATGCTTGCAAAAGATGCACTTGTAATAACCATGCAACGACATGTCATTTTGATCCCGCAGTATTTAATAAAACTGGAAAAATTAGTGGTGGTGTTTGTGATAACTGTCAACACAATACAATGGGTGTCAACTGTGAGCGATGCAAGCCAAAGTTCTATAAAGATCCTAGTTTAGACATTCAAAGTCCTGAAATCTGCAGACCGTGTGATTGTGATCCTGAAGGAACTACCGATCAAGAAATTCTTTGCGATGATGAAACTGACATAGGAAATAACAAAACAGCTGGTCGTTGTCTATGTAAATCTAATGTTGATGGTCCTAGATGTGACAGATGCCAAGATGGCTTTTGGAACTTTGATCCTCGTAACCCAGAAGGTTGTAAATCATGCACATGTGACCGTTTGGGTACAATTAATGAAAGAGGATGCGACCCCGGTACTGGAAATTGTTTCTGCAAACGCCATGTTACTGGCAGGAATTGTGACCAATGCCTCCCGGAGTTTTATGGCCTCTCAGATAGTGACGACGGATGCTTAGCTTGTGACTGTGATGTTGGTGGATCATTAGATCGTGATTGTGATGTGATAACAGGACAATGCAAGTGTCGGCCTCACGTTACTGGACGTCGTTGTGATCAACCTATACAAAACTTTTTTGTAGGAGCTCTTGATTCTATTGTAATTGAAGGGGAGTCTAGTCAGTGTGATTCCCAGATAGATGATAACGCTATTCAAAGTCAGTTATGCCATGTTGTTATTAGGGAAAACTATCCTGGTGGTCGTAAAGAAACATGGACAGGTCCTGGTTTTATGAAAGTCCCTGAAAGTAGTACTTTAGTTTTTATCATTAACAATTTGAAGAAAAGTATGAACTACAACGTTTTAATTAGATATGAACCTCAATCACCACAAAACTGGGAAGAAGCTACGATATTGGTCAAAAGACCTTTGCCCATTGAAGGTGATTCACCCTGCGCTAATATTCGCCCAGAAGACGATACGGTTTATGCTAGATTACCTTCTAATCAACGTAGCGTTTTAGTTAGTCCTCCTGTATGCTTAGAAAAAGACAAAGAAACTGAAATTCGTATATACCTAGGACGACAAGACGGTGCTAATTCAAACTCAAGAGCATCCATATTAATTGACTCTATCGTTTTAATACCATCCTTTAAGGACCTGCCATTTTTTGCAAATGATAGTTCGATGCTAGAAGAATTCCAGCGTTATAATTGTGGAGACTCATATTATTACGATTTAAATAGAGAAAACGTTCCCGATATTTGTAAAAAATATCATGCTAGTATTGGATTTTACATTAGAAATGGATCCCAATCATGCCATTGTGACCCATCAGGCTCTAAAAGTCATCAATGTAATCCGTATACTGGTTACTGTCAATGTGTGGAAAATATCGTAGGAGCAAGATGTGACAGATGTGCACCTGGGACATATGGATTTAGTAAATTTGGTTGCAAGCGATGTGACTGTAATAGCATAGGATCACTTGACAATTTTTGTGATGCAGCAAGCGGACAGTGTAAATGTAGAGCCAATACCTACGGTCGTGCTTGCGATTTATGCCAACCAGGATATTTCAACTTCCCGAACTGTCAACAATGTGATTGCAATGGACATGCTATCGAATGTGACGATAAATCAGGTGCATGCAAAGAGTGCAGAGATTACACCGAAGGTCACCGCTGTGAAAGGTGTGTTGAAGGATTTTACGGAGATCCCAGACTGGGTGTGGATATACCATGTAGATCATGCCCTTGCCCTGGCGTCAAGGGTGACTTGAGTAAAAGTAGTCATGCTGATCGCTGTGAGTTAGATCCAGAGTCGAAAGATGTTGTCTGCGAATGCAAAGAAGGTTATGCGGGATTACTCTGTGATGTTTGTGCTGATAATTATTTTGGAGATCCTATCAAGGGTACCTGTGAAAAATGTGAATGTAATGATAACACCGATATCACCAAACCTGGAAACTGTGACCCCTATACTGGAAAATGCTTACAATGTCTTCATAACACTGCTGGAGATTTTTGTGAGTTTTGTGAACAAGGATACTATGGAAACGCTTTAGACAAATCGTGTTACAAATGTAATTGTTCTAAATTGGGAACTAATTTTACACTAGGAAATTGTGATGGTAGAACTGGACAGTGTTCTTGTTATAACAATGTTATGGGTGTTAATTGCGATCAATGTACAGAAAACCACTGGAGAATAGCCCTTGGAAAAGGTTGTGACCCATGTGAGTGTGACCCTATTGGATCGCTATCTCCTCAGTGCAATCCATATATCGGCAAATGTGATTGCAAACCAGGTCATGGTGGTCGACAATGTGACCAATGTCAAGAAAACTATTGGGGTAATCCTAATATCGAGTGTCATGAATGTGAATGTGATTTATATGGCTCTCTATCTAGACAATGTATGCGTGAAAATGGTTCGTGTGTATGCAAACCAGGCATCGGAGGATACAGATGTGACACCTGTGCTAGAGGTTACCTTGGACAAGCTCCTCAATGCTACGCTTGCGGCGAATGTTTTGATAGCTGGGATGTCATTATAAATGATTTACGCTTACAAACTGAACACGCTATTGGAAATGCTAGTAAAATTAAAGTCATCGGAGCTACTGGAGCTTATACAAGAGACTTTGATGATATGACTAAAAAACTGTCGGATATAGAAAGTTTGCTTCAAAGTGCTAAAACAGGACAGACCACCGTTCGAGATTTATTATCTAATGTCACCAACTTACAAAATCTTCTTGACCAAGCTGATAAGAAAGTCAAAGATAGTAACGATAATTTAAATGCCGTCACATCAAAAATTAATCTTGGTAACGTCACACTAGATGGTTTGAGATCTAGCATTGAACATTTAAAAGCCAAAACACTTGATTTAGGAAATAACGCTACTAAATTACAAGAAGCTAATTTAGAAGGCGCTCTGAACTTGACTCGTGAAGCTAAGCAACGAGCTTTTAAAGCTTCTGAAGATGCAGATAATGTACAAACTATAATTACAAACACGGATAGACAAATAAAGAACACTGATCGTCTTATTGAAATGCAATATGCTAACTTCAATAACAGCCAAAATGACAACGATAAAAAATTAGAAGATTTAAGTAAACAATTAAATGATTTAGAGGCACATATTCCAAAGTTAAATGAAAAAATGTGTGGCCAGGAAAGTGATAGTTGTGATATTTGTGGTGGTGCCGGCTGTGGAAAATGTGGAGGTATATCTTGTGATCAAGGAGCTGTTACTAAAGCCGAACAATCTTTAGATTTTGCTAATAAAACTGAACACAGAATTAAAGAACATGAACTATCGGCTGAAGATTTATTTAGATCAATATCTCAAGTTAAACAAGACACAATTTTGGTTCGATCACGTGCCAATGAGTTATATACTGAATCTCATGATTTCAAACAATCAGCAGAAAGAATAACAAATGAAAGTCAGGATCTGACTGCAGAATTAAAAGAGTTCCTATCAAATACATCCAACACACCAACTGATGTAAGAACATTAGCTAATGAGATTCTTAATTTGTCCATCAGAATAGAGCCAAAGGAAATCACAGAATTATCCCAACGTATCAACTCCTCCGTTTCTCAACTTACAAATATTGAAAACATTATAACAGAAACTAAACCCGACCTTGAAAGAGCTAAAGCACTTAAACAAAATGCTACAGCTGTTAATAAATCAGCTAATTTGACCTTGGAAATGGCCAATAAGGTTCTAGAAGCACTAGACGAAGCACAAGCAGCACAAGATGCTGCTGCAAATGCAATCGAAAAAGCTAATAGTGACATAGAAGCAGCAAAAAGTGATCTAATACCAATAGGTGCTGAAACGGAACAAGCTCAGATGAAAGCAAATGAAACTAAAGATGAAGTAGAAAAGTTACGCTTGCGTCTTTCAGATTTGCAAAAAAATATTCTCAAAATCGAAAGCGATGCTGATCAAGTAAAACAAGAAGCCAACGATGTTGTTAACCGTGCGGAAGGTGCTGAACAAATGGCTCGCCAGCTTAGACAAGATTTTAAACAAACTAACATGTCACTAGCGGAAAGAGCTAGTCAAACCTCAAACTCTAGAGAACGCGCACAGCTTTTACTTAATCGAGCAACTAAACTTGCTAGCGATACTCAAATGCAACTTAAAGTTCTCGCTAACATGGAAGAACTGTATAACGGCCACAATGAACAACTAAACACACTAGAAAAAGAAATAGGCGATCTAAATACTCAAATGAACTATTATGTCTCTGAAATCTCCAAACGATCTGATAACTATCGATCTTGTACTACATAATAACCACTTATCATTACATATTGTGACAGACAATACGAGTATAAAACTTACTGAATAAAATAATCTACCATCCGTTAAATACTTTTTCATATTGATGTGCCATACACAATTTTGTTAGTCATTTTGTTAAAAGTATGTAGTTAGACTACAATGTATTATATTTTAATCAGCGTGGGTTGTAAACAAAAGCTGAATAATTTGCTGCGTGTTTAAAGCCTTAAAAAAACAAGTTGCTTTTTTTTAGTAAAAAGTAAGTACTTAAGTTCGTATGAGTCAGTGGCCAACTCGGGTGAATTTAAAATTTCGAAGGAAGCTATCATCTCACACTTACTCTTAAAATCAGTTTAAACATGTATTTAAAAATAATCGTAGATAATCAAAACCATATTGCTATAATGGTTTAGTATAAAAATTCTAACACAACATTTATTTGCATCGTATAGCAGTACCGTAAGACAATCTTTAGTGTCAATTACCATTTGGTTTGGTATTTTGATTGTCAATTATTTTGGTTATTATTTATATTGTCAAATAGCACTAGCTAGGTTGATCATATTTTATAATGTAAGTTATCCAATGTAATTGTGTAATTTAGTAAATGTCTTGGGCCTCTCGAACTTGCAAATAATATTATTTGTACCTACTTTATACTTAAACCATAAACAATTCATTAGACATAGTATCAAGCTGTGACAAAGTATTTTTTTTTTACTTTTTTCAAAATAACGATATGTGCGTGATAGGTACAATGTGTCCCAAAGTATTAGTATCCCAAAGTGGAGTCATTCTTCACATAATAGAAAAAAAACCATTTGTTTCTTCGACTTGTAATTAATTGGTAGAAAATGTATTCTAAAGATCAGTTGTTTTGCGTAAATTGTCATTATTTACTTACGATTGTTTGATGAACTATCTTGAAGTCGAAAATACTCGTATGCGTAGTAGGTACTAGTTTTAAGATTATAATCAATCTAAGAACAGTTTTTTTATTTTTTTATTTTCATTTATTGAAAAGTGTAGTGTGTGTAGTAAAAGTTTTACACATATTATGCAGATTTTTTTGAAAAAATATGTAAGTAGCTTTTTTTATGAATATTTTTTCATGAATTGATTAACCCCCTGTCGGTCGGGTTAATTTATATGCTTTGAGACAACTTGTACTATGATTATGTACATTTATAGGTCAAGCATAATTTGTATAGAAATTTTTCTCCTACTTTCCAAAGACATTAAGTTAAATTACATATTAACGGTATTTAACAAAATGATAAATTATAGCATAAAAGGTACATAAAACTTATGTTATACTTTATTTTATTTTCATGTGCGTCTGTCTAAAGGTTTGTTAATGTTGTATAATAAACCCTTAATATTATTATGTAAGTTATTTTTATCAAAGAGGCTGATTTCGTTTTCTACTTGATGAATCTTGCATTTCTTTAGCTAAATGTCTTACTTAACTAAGTATATATTATAAGGCATCAATACTTACATTCTTAAAGTAAAATAAATAAATACAAATACAAAATACAAATTAAGTGTTAATAAATATTTTGTAACTTAGTAATATTTAATGTGTTTTTATTTGACCATAGAATGTGTAACTTTCATAACGGCGAATGGGAACAGAGCAGACCAGAGCACACCAGCTGCTTTGCCATTTATTCAAAAACAATTCATAACATTTTATTATACCACTAAAGTGGCAACCAAACATATGGCCCACTTGATGTTTAGCGGTTACCGTAGCTTATGTACGCTTGCGACATCAGAGATATCACTTGCGCGTTGCCACACTTGCCACCCATAAGACGTAGATCTAATAAGTATCATGTGGCTGTAATTTCATCGGAAACGATACCCTTCCAACAGGAGCACAGCAATGCAAGCATTAATGCTTGGCGACAGAAATAGGTATGGTGGTACTTCTTCCCTGGACGAGCTCTATCACTAAGAACTCTAATACTCTTACAATCCGACCCTCAGGCAGACGGCATAGTAGAGATAATAAGAGCACCGTGTTTGTTTTTGCAGACAGTTAGTATAGGTACGTACATATAGGTAGGTTATACACAAAACACCACAGCACCGCAATGTACACAATGACTACTTACAACATAGAGCGGCTGTGATGCTTGCTTGTGATGCTTTTCAGATGGTTGTACCTCGAACCGATCTTATCAAATGACGATGGCGAGCTGGGTGTGAAGTTCCGGAAAGTGGATCAGGGCTATAGACAAGTGACTCGGATCCTGGAATCAGACTCGCGCCTCACTGCGCTTCTGCAGTCGACAAGACTGCAACCGATGCTAGACTCTATATCAGAGCAGCTACTCGCATGTCAATCGGCACTTAATCAGTACATTGACGTGAGTTGAAATTAAATTATGTTACGGTGAAACGTCTCTTAAACTTTAAGTCAAAAATCAACGGACAAATACGAAAGAAAGACAGCAACATCAGAGGCCCTACTCTCGATAGCGACCAACGATAATCGTGGCAAATATCGTAGTCGCAACTTATGTTGGTCACTACGATGTTCAGAGCATTCACGGACATAAGACGAACCATGGATACTGTCACGATACATCGCTTTTGTACGCAAGAGTAGACCCTCGTGATTCTATCGGCGGTGCCAGTACTACACAGATTTTGATAAAAAGTTCTGATCCTATAAAAAACTATTTATTTGTTTAGTCAGGTTAGGTACCAATAAGTCAAATCTATATTTCAGGAAAAAAGATCCATATTTCCGAGACTTTATTTTCTAAGTGACGATGACCTTCTCGAGTTATTGGGTCAAGCGCGAGCGGGTGCCGACGGCCGCGAAGTAGTCATGCAGACACACCTTAAAAAGCTTTTCCCGGGTACGACGGGGGTACGATTGGGTCCTGGGGACTTGTCAATAACGGCAATGTGCAGTCATCACGGCGAAACATTTCAGCTTGAACACCCGGTCGATATAGACTGTCCCGTTGAGGTAATTATATCTACGAAACATGCAGCTATGGGTAGGGATGTCTATTCTTAAAGGTGAGAGAAGGAAGTTTACAGGCCGTTGACTCGTTTGTTTGGTATCAAATTTCTTTATCGTTCACGCAACGCTTAATTTATTCTAATCTACGTGGTTATGTTTTGAAACATAATTAAAGGTATTTTATAAATCTTAAATAACTAACTTAACACTCAAGAGTTGGTAACTTTAATTAACTTTACCTATGTTCTGATGTACCGAAAGTGTAAGAAACCCATAAAGAGAGACTTTGTTGTCCGTATCAACTTTAGACTTTGATACAGATAATGGAATTCGTTTTCAAAAGCTTAAATGTACTCTTATCAAATACTTATGGAGTTCAAAAGAGCGTTAAAAAATCTAGTCAAGTAGGGAAGACCATAAGTTGAAAGCTATTCAAATATTTTAAATAACCTTTAAATACTTACAAAACCCTCGGCGAGTGGGTTTACTCGCACTTGACGAATTATTTTTTTTACAGGTTTGGCTCAAAAATCTCGAAACAGAAATGCGTTCGTCACTTAAAAACATGACGATGAAATGCGTCGTAACAAATTCTTTGCAAGAGCAGGATCCATTTACGTTGCCGACACAAATTCTATGTCTAGCTCAAAACATACGGTTCACGGAGCAAGCCGAAAAAGCCATTCTTTCAAGAGATCTCCACAAGTTGAAAGCGAACATTGAAAAGGAGAATTTGTATTATGTTTCCGCAGACGTGGAGGACGAAAGCGAACGAAACAAAAGACAGGCTCTCGTATTACAGTGTGCTCATTATGTCTCCGTTATAAGGATTCTGATTGAAAAAAATGTTACTTCGACTAATGATTGGCTTTGGCAAAAACAGCTAAGGTTAGTTTGTTATACATTTCTTTTAATATTTAGAGTTAGACAAAATTGTTCGTGTGTTTATCTTCAAGGTGGTGCAAATGATTGCTTGGCAAATCTTAAATATAAAACTTTACGTGCGTGACTGACTGACAGCTTACTAAACCGTTTATGTTAAAGAAGCACTAAAATGAATTTTTAAAATTCAACCCTTAGGACCACAGTCCTACTTCTACACACACTACTACCACAGTACAAATAGTGTATGCACACATCGGAATTAAAAATTTGTAAATAAAGAACATTTTGTCTTTCACTAAAAAATTGCAATCAATCCATTTCATTGCAGATTTTATATAATCAGCACTAAAGATGTGGTAGCTAAAATGGGTCTGGCTCAAATTTCATATTCTTACGAATACCTAGGCCTAAGCACTGGACAGTTTGTGAGGACACAATTAGCTGACGAATGCTTTCTAATACTTACTCAGGTATGTTTCATTCATGAATAATTTATAATTCACTAAAGTTATGTATTTATAGAACGGGGTTAAATTTGCCTCTTTGCTTCTTGACCGATCAGGAAGTCCGGTTAAATAACTGTTATGAGTTTTCCAGTACAAAACAACATGCATCTAATCACGTTTTCAAACAGTGAAAACGCTGCAAAAATATTTGAAACAAATGTATTACAGTGCAAGAAAATTTCCGTTCGTTATAAATGATTGTGATTTCAGTCATTACACTTCGGTCTTGTTGGGAACCCTTTCGGTCCAGCAGGTACCGGGAAAACGGAGTCCGTGAAAGCGTTGGGTGGATTAGTTGGCCGCTTAGTTCTCATTTTTAACTGCGACGAGGTATGTACAATTTTATAACAGTTCTGGATAGATCCTCAAAACCATTATAATAGGTAATAGGTATTAGATTTAATCTTTTGACACCTTCATAGTGACTCTACATTCCGGTTTATTTAACTTTACTTTAAGTTATGCCATCCTTTTTTATCTTATAAAAAAGTGACGATAAGTATACCATTGTCAGGCAATGGACGCCGAATGTATGGGTAGACTGCTGACTGGTCTATCACTGTGCGGCGCTTGGGGCTGTTTCGATGAGTTCAATCGCTTGACTGCAGTCACATTGGCTGCGGTCTCGCATCAGCTCGCCTCGCTTCTGACGGCGTTGCTACGCAAGCCGCCCAATTCCGCTACCGCAACATTGAATGGAAAACAGGTAAATTATCAATCTAAAACTACAGTTCATTTTTGGTCAGATTGACTGCATCTTGGCCAGATTTGGATTTGTCATCTGTTTTCATTTGCCAACATTCTTACTCAACTTTAATGCTCTTATTGGTTGTGTCAATGATTTTTCATAATCATACAAAGCTGGGTGCTTAAGTTTATGTTAAAAAGTTTTAGTTAAAAATTCCCCTGAAAAAAGCCATAAGTAAACTTGTAAATTGTACGAAATGCATTTCCTGGTCATCTCGATTAAAGGCGATGACCAGGCCTTGCAAAGGGTCTTGAGACTTGTGAAATTGGCTAGGTGGTGGTGTCGGAATGGTGCGGAGTAGCGGCCACTATGAATCCGGCCGGTCGCGGCTACGGTGGGCGGCGTACCTTACCCGCGGCTCTGGAGCGTGTGTTGCGGCCCATAGCCATGGTGCAGCCGAGGGGAGATCAGCTCGCTGCGCATCTGCTAGCGGCGCGCTGCATATTCAACGCAGAGACGCTAGCTGCAGATTTACACAACGTCTTTACTATGGCCAGGTTTGTTTTTTTTTATGAACTAAAGTGGCAACCAGCATACGGCACACTTGATGGTAAGTGGTTACCGTAACCTATGTACGCTTGCAACCTCAGAGACTTAGATGTAAGTTTCATCATGTGCCTGTAATTTCACCGGGAACCATACCCTTCAAACCGGATCACAGCAATGCGAGCATTTACTGATTAGTGGCAGAAATGGGAAATAGGTAAGTGGTAGTTCTTCCTCGGACGAGCTCTATCGCAAAGAACTCAATACCCTTATTCTTTCGTTCTCTCGTCTCGTCTCGTCTCACTCGCGTCTTTGCCTTCTGCAGGATGGACAGGACAGAACAGGCAGTGAAAAGTATAATGCTCAGACTTACTGTCAGATATTATGTAGTGCTCAGTTTTCCTTTGTTTCTGCCAGCAACCTTTATAATGCGCCTCTTGTTCAATTAATAATGTCATACTCACATATTTGTAGTGCTTTGCTGAGTGCCCAACGGCATTACGACTGGGGGTTGCGTGCGCTGAAAGCGGCGGTAGGCAGCTGCGGGTTGGCGCTGCAGGCGCTCGCCTCGCACGCGCTCGAGGCGCAGCGCGCGACCGTGCGCCGCGTGCTAGCTCTCAACAACATGTCCAAACTGACGAGACATGACTCTGAAAGGTAAAGTATTCCAGAGTGTTAACTGGATGGCAGGCTCAAGTTGGTCTTTATGATGATTCCTCGATCATCAAAAATATATCTAGGAACCCAGCCTAGTTTGTTGCCAGATTCTTCTAGGCTGGAGCGCGTGAAACTGGCGTAGATTCTCCTAGCTTTAAGACGTTTCAAAATTACCCTTGTGATATGATTGAATAAAGATATTTTTTTACTTTTTATGACATCATCTGTATAAATAAATAATAATAAATAAATAATGCTGGACAATCCACACAGCATCATCTAGCCCCAAAGTAAGCTGCTGTTAAACAGAGCTGTATTATGGGTACTAGATGACTGATATATATTTAATACAATACAATACATAGATAGATATTTTTTATTATATATAGATAATACCCAGAACACCCGGAACAAATATTTGTAGATCGTACAAACATTTGTCCCAAGGCGGGAATCGAACCCGCAACCTCTGCGTCGCAGGCGGACCTGCGCCCGCTGCGCCACATCGGTCGTCGGTCGGTCGTATGAAAAATTCGTGTGCTTTTAGGACGTTCTATTTTTATAATACGACTGGTCTGTATGACTCATGAGGCCATAACTATGGTGACGATATGTGTATGTATGTGTCTGGCTGTAAAACCGCACATATAGCTCTAAAATGTATACCCGTGCATCTGTTTCTACGTCGATGAATCTGTATGCACAAAACGTTGTTAAGATAATTAGTTTTTAGAAGAAAAAATAACCGACTTCAAAAAACAGAGATTCTGAGATTCAGATTGTGGAGGATACGATGCGATGTAATTATTGATACATTTTTTATTTTTCAATAAGTACAGAAAATTTATATGCGACCTATTCAGTATTATACCTATCAAACAAAAAAAAGTTATCATAATCAATTCATAATTGGCGGAGGAATCGCGTAATAAACATTCAAAAAAAAACATATCACTCATAGTCGAATTGGTTATCTACCTTTTTTTAAGTCGGCTAAATTTGGTACTTAATTTGGTGGTTCTATTACAGATTCGAAAATATTTTATCCTTGGTATTTTCTGGTGTCCCGGTGGAAGAATATTTATCAGATCCTATTGCTAAAGCTATTGAAGCGTCTTCAGCCAACATGAAACTGACACAAAATATGATGCAGGTAATTTTTTTCGATACAATAATCGAAATCGGTCGAACACTATTTTTTTATACCACCTAAGTGACAACCAAGCGTACGGCCCACTTGATGGTTAGCGGCAACAATATATAGAGATATCAATTGCGCGTTGCCACCTGAGACGTAGATGTCTCGTCGCGTCACGTCTCATGTGCCTGTAAATTTTACCTTTTACTTCTAAATAAAAAATAAAAAAACTGTTTATTTCGAGTAACTTTTTGGACTCATAGAAGTAACGTTATTAAATATTTATAAAACACATAAAAATAGGCCAAACTTTTGAAATCAAGAAAGTAGTTAAAACAGTTTTAGAAAATAAGACTAGTACTTAATAGTTACTTATCTAAGAAATTATAAAAAAACAAAAGTTTAATGTTACTGAGTTACCTAGCATTGCAACAATCCTCGAACTATCAAATTTTACATTAATGATGCCTTTTAGTTTGACTTCGCAAGCTGAAGCTTAATTTTTTTTTAATAAAAGAACGTTTTTTTCCAAACAGACACACAAATGTGTTGAGCTCTACGAGCAACTACAACAGAGAATGGGCGTCGTCATTGTCGGGCCTCCCGGTTCTGGGAAGACGACCATTAGGCGGCTATTGAAGAACGTAAGTATTCAATTGTTTGTTTTATAAATGAATTTCGTTAAAAAGGGTAGGTACTTACCATACCACAGATTCAAATGTAATAAGTGTTTTTGTCGCACATATGGTCGAGTCATGTTGTGCTCTTATAATATTGTGTATTGAATTAATAATTTGACTTTCGTATAGAATAATATAATCCTTCGTGAAAATATAGCTAAGTTAATCACGTAATAGTTGACTCGCTGTCATGCAGTCGACGCAAAAAATAATTTGACTTGGTAAATCGCACTGTTTAACCGTTCGCCATAAAAGGACTTCACTACGAAACGAGTTGACTTTTCACTCATTGACTATGTTTCAAAAAAACAACTTAATATTAGTCGGAATGATAGGAACCATTCGATTGCCTGCTAAGTTAACTTTTTTATTATTATGTTTAAACTTTATTACCTTTATTTTTAAAAGAAATTGTCGTTTTATCAGCTCGCTAAGTATTGGTATTTCCTTGTCATTCATTTGTCAATGAATAAAGACGATGCTATATTTAACACATTAGCTAACAGAGGTATAAAGTTCCATTATTTTAAGACCCTTACACATTATAGCATGTAGATTATCTCCCTAGGCATTAACACAACAAGGCAAGAACATAGTAGAGTACATTATCTGCCCTAAAGCCATGAGTCGCGACTGGCTGCTCGGCAACATTGACCACGACACCCGCCAGTGGACCGATGGCGTTATATCCGCCACTGCTTTGGAAGTCTCCAACCAACCAACAGGTAAAACAGCGCTCCCGTGCTTTGGAGGGCACGATAAGCAGTCAGTTGGTCCCGGCTTACAGAGGCCTTCGGGCAGCCTAGAAACTCAAGACACCAGAGTTGGCCACTGACGCATACGAACTTACTTAACAGGTTATACTGAGTAAACTTCTTGTCAAAATTGTATTTCGGGTTAAGCTCGTCTTTAGCATGCCAATTAGTTATTTTTTTTTTTTTTTTTTTTATTCACAATAAGCTTGCGCTTGACCACTATCTCGCCTGATGTTAAGCGATGATGTGGTCTACGGTGGAGCACTATTCACTCGTGACTTGAAGACACCCAGGTTATAAGTATCGGGAAACACAGACTCTGGCAAAGAATTCCATTCCTTGGCGGTGCGCAGGATAAATGATGATGCAAATCGCTTAGTGCGCATTGGTGGGATCTCGAGTTAAGTTTCAATGTATATTTTTATTGTGTACAGTAAAATATAAAGAAAGAATAAAGGACTATTAGTACTATTGAAAGCTTAACGCGCCATGGTGTGGTATTGTAAAATGGTTTTCCGTATCTGTGTTGTTTCAATAGCGATAGTTTCGCCATCGATAGTTGACCTTGATAAAACAGTCTGACGCGCCCTAAAACATGGCTCGTCGACAACCATTCCACGCAGATATTGTAACGAGTCCGCGTTTAGTCATAGCGAAAAGTCTCCAGAACTGTAATTGTTTTTGATTTTTCTGCTAACACAAAATTACTGGTATACGTACAGATGTATGGTCATGGGTGGTATGCGACGGTGACATAGACCCTGAGTGGGTAGAAGCCCTGAACTCAGTTCTCGACGACAACCGCCTGCTCACGCTGCCTTCGGGCTGGCGGGTTCAGTTCGGAAGTAACGTTAACTTTATCTTCGAGACGCACAGCCTGGAGCACGCCTCGCCAGCCACTGTGTCTCGCATGGGAGTTATATTGCTGAGGTGAGATAAATAATTTTTAGAAATCAAACAAAAACCAATTAAATAAATGTTTAGGTGAATTGTTGTGAGTTCAAGCAAACGCGTCGCAATCACCACATGCATGGTTTGTGTACGTAAGCGGTGCTGTTGTATGTGTGAGTGTCATGGTTGGCCCCACCCAAAAGCAAGAGCGAGATAGCACACTTTCGCACGCGCTGTCATGGTCGCGCTTAGACCTCAGTGCCGGCGAAAGGTGCCGGCAAACTCGCGACCGGGGTAGGGTAAGTAAAACCGGTGGGAGGTAGGGATGAGTGGCCATTCTGTACGTAGTACTAATATCTGTTCTGTGGTGATACCAGTGATACGAAGGGATGTAGTTATTGGCATGTTTTTTATGATTTATTTAAATATTGAACCAATTTCGTTTAAAATTTATATGGTACCTCTGAAGTATTGCTTATCAAGCAAAAAATAATCATTAAAATCAATTCATAATTGGCTGAAAAATACCGTAACAAACATACAAAAAAACATACAGTCAAATTTTGTTTTTTTAAGTCGGCTAAAAATAAAACCACCACCGGCATAACAACATCTCTTAGCTGGCGCACATCTATAATTATAATCGACTGACAATCTCGGTGGCTCAGTGGGCGAGTGCCGGGTTGAGAAACGAGAGGTTGCGGATTCGATCCCCGGTGTAGGATAAATGTTTGCATGATTTCCATATATTTGTTCCGACTCTAGGCGATTCTATGTATTTCGGGATTCGTTATGTACACTTAGAAAGGTATTTCGTAAATACAACTCTGAACTAATTTCAGAAGGGTATTAAAGTTTGAAAGAAACTAACGATTACCAAGTAGCGGTAAGTTACATTTGGTAACATACAGTTAAATAAATAATTATAAATAAATGAAGCTTGACAATCCACACAGCATCATCTAGCCGCACCACATCGGTCAAAAATCAAAAAACAAAATCAAAATCAAAAATTATTTATTTCAATAGAATCACAAGGATCACTTTGAAACGTCTTACAAGCTAGGAAAATTTACACCAGTTCCAATGCGCGCCCATGCCGTAAAAAAACTGGCAACAACACCGGCTGGGTTCCTATCGCTTTTTTGGCATGAACCTTGCTATTGTTATGGAGGCCGAGTAGAGTTGGAGCACATTCGTCCTCCAATTCGGTAATTTTATAGTAAGCTTTTTGAGACAGTTTTTGTTTAATTAAGTTTTTAAATTTTCCAATTGATCAATTTTGTATGTTCCTTGGGACTTTGTTAAAGAAGCGGTCGTCGTGTTGTTCCAAAATCTAACTTGCTCGCCACTAAACCAAAACATCTTATCCTGCCCTCATTTTTATCGGTTGGCTACTATGGCTACTAGGTGAAAGGTCACTTGTTTTTTATGATAAAGAGATCATTCAAGATACGTTTACCAAACTATATATCTAATACTACGGCCGTTGTGGCGCGGCGGGCGAAGATCCGCTGCGACACCGAAGTTGCAGGTTCGATTCCCGCCTTGGGTCAAATGTTTGTGCGATTTGTAAATATTTGTTTCGGATGTTCTAGGTATTTACTATGTATCATAAAAAATATCTATCTATGTATTGTATTATGTATATCAGTCATCTAGTACCCATAACATAAGCTCTGCTTAACTTGATTTACCCACCCAATGGTGGGTGGGTCTAAAGGGTTTTTAATTATTAGTGCTTAATATAACACGCCACCAATCCGCCAAATCCACCAATCCGCAATGGGTCCGCGTGGTGGATTATGAGTAGGCCAGTGTCCCAGCAGTGGGAACATCAGAAGGCTGTAATAATTATATCACTCCACTATTTTCGGCCCTGAGCCGGCCTCATCCATTGTCGTCCGACCACGTACACGTTGACTTTTTAAAAAATCCCACTCACATATTCCTGAGCCTGATTATAGGTTTTTTGTAAGTTCCGTGTCCTGTTAAATATGACAGGACTTTACTGAGGGTGAGTTGCACCATCTAACGTTAACGTCAAATTATTCAATCGTCGTCGAACAATTTGACTTTAGCGTTAGATGGTGCAACTCACCCTTAATGTTCGTACAAAAAATACAAGAAATCTTGAACTGGTCCTCTGAATATGCAAATATTCATCTTAAACCAGTGAAGGAGTGTAGGAGGGCCCCCTACTCGATGGACCGATGACATAAAAGCGGTCGCAGGAGTCGGTGGATGGTGAAGGCTCAAAATCGGTCGCCATGGCGCTCTTTGGGGGAGGCCCAGCAGTGGACGTCTTTCAGCTGATATGATGATGATAATGATCTAACCATAATTTTAGATCAATATTTACATAAACATATTTATCTATTTTTAGTGAGGACGTCAGCTGCGATATGGATTTGCTGAGTAGTTGGACGCAGAAAGCTGATATCGAAAACGAAAGTGTCAAGTCAGCGGTTCCGCTTTTATACCAAGTCATTATGAAGTGTGTTCAATGGTTTAGTTCGCACAAAAACGACGTGGTATTAAAACTTTATAACATGACGTTGGTAAGACAAAAAACATGAAATTCAGATTTAGAATAACAATAAAATTACTGAGGTTACTGCGTTGGTTTTACCAAATAAAAGTATCAATAACCTGTTTTTGGATTATTTTACGATGAAATATTATTGTAAATATTATGAAAAATATATTTTAAAATGTTATTTTTGCAGGTAAAGCAAGTTTTAGTGCAATTCGAGTATGTAGCTCAAAACCAAGCTCTCAACTCAGTTCGCATTTCTCCTGAAGAAATTGTTTATGAGGCGGTGGAACGAAGTATTGCCGACATTGTAAAGGAGAGTTCAGTCGCAAGTTTACACGAAGAGGTACTGTTTTACTACAACTGAAATATAATATCAAAGTCAAATATCTCTTTATTCAATCATATCACAAGGATCATTTTGATCTGTCTCAATTAACTATCATTTATTTTTTGCTTATTCATACGAATACTTACATGTCTTAAAACAACCCTATAGGGTTGATTCAGCACGTTAAATATAACAATTTTTATATCCAAATTGAACATTCAAAAATTAACTTAGCTTTTTTTCATTATCAAAAAGCTTTGTTATCGTCATTATATAATATTATAAACGGTAACAACAAAAATCGGTTCACAACTTTATTTTATTTTTATTTTTTGTTAATTTATTTTAGTGAGAACCTATGTCATTAGCATTTGTTAAACGATGGGACAACAAAGACAAAAAAAATTCATTCTAATAATACCCACGTTGTATTTTTGCAGCTGTCGATAATCCTAGGTCCCCCACCTCCACCGCCTTCATCAGCAGGCGAGTGGGTGTCCGAGTCGCTGTTCATGTCGCCGCGACTCGCCTCGTGTGAACCGATCCTTAGGGCTTGCTTAGCCTCTGACCGCTCACATCTCCTGATTATTGGACCAGACGCTTGTGCTAAGAAGTAAGTGTTAAACACGGAGCGCTCGTGACGTAGCTGGCTGAGTTGTCCCTAACAGATCAACGAAATTAGGCACTGTTTGCGTAGTCACCATTTGGATGGGTGACCGCCAGTTTCAATTTCAACTGAGCGCTCCCGTGCTTCGGAGGGCACGTTAAGCAGCCGGTTCCGGCTTTTCCAAAGTTGTTAGGCCATGACAGGCCCTGACAGGCTTATTATAGGCCTTAGGGCGGCCTAAAACTCTGTCATCAGAATTGGCCACTTACTCACACGAACTTACTAAAACAGTATTTAAGAACGTTAATTTATTTGTATAGTACTGCCGATGGATCTCAGCCATCCTTTAACTCGAAAAAGCTCCATTGCGCATCGAAACGGCTAACTTCACGACTGACACTGACTGACTGACATCCGCTGTCGGTACCTACTATACACTGACACTTTAAATTACTGCGTCTTTTTGTCTATTTGCACATAAGCTACACCTAAAAGTCGCATCGAGTTTTTTATTATTTGTATTAATATTTCAGCATATTAGCAGAGTACATCGCTAAGGAATGCAACTCAACAATTATTGCTATTGACTGCACGCCTATTCTGGAACCTTCCGACATTATATCGGAACTGAAAAGGGTAGGATTTTCCGTAATAATCTATTACATTTAAGACAATTGTAATAATAATGCCCTTATTAAATAAATAAACTGCATAATAGCAGCTTGCTAAGTAATATCTTTCCTTGTTATTCTTATGTCAATGAATAAAAACGATGAAAAACTTTACCTAACAACCTCTGTTAGGTAAAGTGTCTTTAAAATCTATCATCGTTTTTATTTATTGACATAAGAATAACAAGGAAGGTGCTAAAATAACAGTTTAGTACCTGATAATTCTTTTGTAAAAAAAAACATCATCGTATAATTGTAGTTTAAATCACTTGCTCCAGAATAATGTGGTCCGATCCGGAGGGCAGAGTAGCGCGAGCAGGACCGCGCGCGTGACGCTGCTGGTGCGCGCGTTGCATCGCGCTCACGTCGACGCGTGGGGATCTAGCGCGGTTCACTCTTTCCTACTGCAAGTTCGTACCTCACAAAAGCAAATCTAATAAACGCCTAACACCTATATTACTAAACACATGTTAGGACCACCTGGGGACTTGCTCTTAAATGCAATGACAATTCCGACCCATCCTCCCCACCCGATCTCAATTTTACATTTTTAATCCAATTGTAATTTAGGTCTGCCAAATTTATGCACCTACTCTAGAAAAAAAGGATGAATTTAGCGCTAAGTTTGCACTCTAGAGTACGAAATGTCATATTTCAATAATTGTCCAATACCGATCGATTGGAATTGAATTCAAGAGTAGACCCGTAAAAAAGACATTAGTATACTCCTTTTGCTCTGAGACCTGGAATTAATATATGTAAGTAAATTTACAGTTATATGTTATTTAATTCCAAAGGTTCCTGTCTTTTGCCGCGTGGTACCTCTAGGTGCTAGGTAGTCTGGGCGTCTCTATGTGGCTTTTTTCCTTTCACTTTACCGGTCTCTAACACAACCACTAGTAAGGAAAAGTGATTACAATAAAGTAATTTTCAGTTAATAGAGCATTGCGGGTTCTGGTCGCGCGGCAGCGACTCAGAGGGCGGCGCGAGCGCGCAGTGGTGCCGCGTGGCGCGGCTGTGCGTGCTGGCGAGCGCCGACACCGTCAGCGCTATGTCGCCGCGCCTGTCCGCTGCGCTCGCGCAGTATGCTCTCAAGTAAATTATCTATATCTATAGAAAACTCGATAAGTCTGCTAATTAAAATGATTGCTCTTAACTCATGGTACAGTCAGCAAAAAATGTAGTCTACCACTCTAAGGTTGAGATTTATTTGAATGTCATAGGATTTCACAGAAACTTTTGTCAAAGTGATAGACCACTTTCTTTGTTGACTGTACCAGGATAAAAAGTACAAGTACTATGTTTTAATCCAGGTCTGACCATAATCTGGCTCTACAATGTGTTTCATTTTTTGCACTGAGTGAACGCTTTTTTTTTTCTAATGGACTATATGCTGTTAGACCGTCTGACGGTCCGTGACAGCGTTACACGAACTTTTGGCGAACGCAGAAGGCGCTGCCTGCAAAGATTTGAGTTTTTGGCAACAAGCGCAAGGGCACCACTTAGGTACGAACCTCGGCTTGGGCTGTTGCCGGGGGGAATGGCCCAACCCCAGGGGCCGTAGCGGAAAGGAGTCTTCGACCTCGCCGGCGAGGTCGGTGTATCTGTTGAGTGTTTTCTCTGTCCGAGCTGGATAAAGGGATTCACGTCATCGGGATCACCAAGCACGTGCCTTGCTGATCCCGGGAGGGAACAGTCCTCTGGCGGAACGATCGAGTATGAGTGAACGCGGTCGCTTCGCTTCCCTTTTACGTGTTGTTATTTACAAAGGTAAATTTTTAATTAGGTATATTGTTTCTTTTTTACAGTGAACCGGATGACGATGAAGTATTAGAGCTAGTTAAAGTTTGGTTGAAACAGAATGCCGACAAAAGTATTCAACCAAAGGAAATCACTAATTTAGCTGCCACTATTTTAGCTATGTACAAAGAAGTGAGTACCTAACATTCGTAATATTTTAACGAACTCTATATAATATTTATTTAATTAATTACCTACCTATTATCTTTTTTTTTAAAGTAACTATTTAGGACTAATGGTATGATTTGTAACTTTTCCGCACGCGCATTTTTCATGCAAACTACTTCTCGCTACATCCTCCAAGAGTTGAGTTTCGGAATTCCTTAGCGCAACTAACTCTACACATGGAAAGGGACTCACCCTAAAAGTTTCTTCTGCTGCTTGCTAAGTATTGCCTTTCCTTGTCATTCTTAGATGTTAAACGCAAAATCTTTTTTTAGATAACAGACATCTTCCACTCGCAAGCTCAATACAAATGGAATGCTTCACATTTGAAACGATGGTGTGAGAATGTCAAATGGTATTCGCCCTCCAATAAAGACCAACTGGCGATGGTAACTATATTTTTAACACCCTTATGAATTAAAAAAACTCATGTTTTAAATTATTAAACAGATGAGCCTTTGTTTTTTTATAGTTTTTAGTGGTTAAAAACAGCTTCCAAAATAAGTTAACAATGTACATTCAATGCAGTTCTATAAAACCCTTTACATATTAAGGAGGAAATTGTGATAGATTGTTTAATAATATTATTTAGTACTTATCACTAACTTTTAACAGGCAATAGCTGCTGAAGCAAATATGATATTCAGAGACAGACTAGTAACGGATGAAGAAAAGTCCAGATTCAACAAGATATCCAGAAATTACTTGAAGGTCGACAACGACGACTTGTATTTCACGTGCAAGTTGAAAGGAGACGGCGTTTATATGGAGTCGGTCGACTACGGGGCGTGGCATCAGTCCGCGCAGAAACTTGTCAACCAGTGCCGTAAGTTTTGCGCAAGTTAAATTTTATTTCAATGAAAATTATTTAAGTAATTATTTGACGACCTCTGTGGGGCGGTAGGCGAATGCCCGGTTGGGAAGCGAGGTATTGCGGGGGACAAATGTTTGCATGATCTCCAAATATTTGTTCTAGTTTGAATGTTTCTATCAACAAAAAGTATGTATTTACAAAAAATATATATATAATTCTATCAGTTATGTTCCCATGATACAAACTTTGCGCCATTTAGTATAGCCAATTATACTAGATGGCGCTGTATAAAAATGACTACCAGTTTTTATTTATTTTATTTATTTCAGTGACTAAATTAGACTTGCAATATGTGAGTTAATATTGTTTATAGTTTCAGAGTATGAGCACAATGTTTTTGGAGAAATTAGCGCTGAAGTGTGTTCAGAATTGGCTGTTTTATGTCCAGCCACAGCGCGAGCCGTAAGTAATAACTTTACCCATATAAATTAGTCATCGAAGATGGATTCTTACTAATAAAGAATCCTTTCACACATTCACTGAGAAACCGGCTAGATAAGAATCTGTCCAGTTTAAAATCTGCAAACAATTTGTAAGCTCACTTACAAATTGTTATTGTTTTTTTTTATGTTAGCAAGCGATAGGACAATCAAGGCGCCCACCTGATGTTAAGCACTACGCCTGACTATTACAGATTCAGTGCCACCCAAAGCTTAAAGTTTTTAAGTGTTTGCGTGGCACTGCGCTGCGCTTATCACCCCGAGACGTTGTTGTTAAGTCTCTTTCGCCCAGTAATTTCACTTGCTACAGTGCCCTTCAAACCTAAACCCAGTGCAGCTTGCACACTACTGCTTGGAGGTAGAATATCTGACACTGCGGTGGTACCCACCAAGACGGACTCTTGCTGAAGAGTCCTACCACCAGGTAAAACCATTGAATCAGTCTTCTAATATTCACACTATTATATTTCCTCACGTTTTTTCTTTACTGACCTTAATACTTGACCACCAGTTTTATCATAAAAATGCTAATAATAAAATACTATAGAAATCGCTCCTCGCTTGAGAGTAGTGTAATGTAATTGATGAATGTAATGTGATGTAATTTTCTAGGTGAACGGTGGTGTGTTGGTGTGCGTGGCGAGCGCGGGCGCGGGGCGGCGCGCCGCTGCCTTGCTCACTGCGGCGGTGTTGCCAGCTTCCTTGCATTTCGTCTACCATCTTAGCCAGTTCAACGCTAATTTCAAGAATGTACCTACCTAAAATCTGAAACTTTTAGATGTATCACTTTGCTCAACTGTTGACTAACTTTGAGCATGTTGTTGTGACGAAATTTGTAGAAATACGTATCAGGGGCATCAGAAATACATACATGTCATACATTATTCTTGAATCAATGACGATTTCGATCCAATCACAATTTCAATCCAATTCAAATTTATTGAGATTAGTTCACTCAATATTCACGTAACTAAGATTAATTTGGCGTTGGGTTTGGACACTGGAAATGTCATAATTCCAATACCGATCGATTGGATATGCATTGAAGAGTACCTAAGGCCCCATATACTCAAGTCAAGACAAATAGAAGTAACTCAGGACGTGCTCAGCTTTACAGACCCTGTCAGTTTATGGCAACCTGTACAACTTTACAGTGCGAGTTTATAGCGATTATTTTTGTCGCAATACAGGATATAGTTATATACACTCCATTTGTTTTTATTTAGATTTTAGTCCTTCCCTATCTAGGGGGATTAAAACATTTTTGATCAATAAAACCATTGATGACAAAAGTGGCGCGGCTGGCGAAGGTCCGCCTGCGACGCAAGAGGTTGCGGGTTCGATTCCCGCGATGGGACAAATGTTTGTACAATCTGCAAATAATTGTGTGTGTTCTGGGTATTTTTTATGTATAATAAACAAATATCTATCTATGTATTGTATTGTATATTAAGTACCCATAACACAAGCTTTGCTTAGCTTGAGGCTAGATTATGCTGTGTGGGTTGTCCAGCATTATTTATTATTTATTTTAAATGTGTTATGATTTCAGGCTCTCGCATCGTCCGGGGAAGGCACCCGCTCCATTATATTCGTGGGTGAGTCGGCCGTGAGCTGCGCGACTCTGGCTAACATCGAGGCATTGCTGTGCGCGCACTCGTCGCACGCCATACCAACGACCATGCTGCCCTCGGTGCAAAGCCAGCATATGATGGACAGTAAGCACCTTATTCATAAACGTCTCCTCTGTTAGCTAATATGTCTTTCAAATCCAGCATTGTATTGTTCATTGACGTAAGAATGACAAGGATTATTCCTTGTCAGTTAACATGTCAACACTTAGCAAGTATAGATAGATTTTTAGATAGATTTTTTTATGAATAAAGGCATAAATATCTACGTGAATATGCCTAGATGGGCTAAGAGACATCACCACAAGCAAATCCTGCAGTCCTTGTGTCTGCAGAGCGTGTGGGTGAACTGAAGCCAAAAGTGGCGACAGCAAAAAGTGGCGATAGCAAAAAGTGGCGACAACAAAAAGTGGCGATCACAATAGGCCTACATGGCCGCAGTGACCTAATAGCCGGAAAAAGCCAATTCAAAAAATTACAACGCAACACAACTCAGTACAACCAACAGTCACACATATAAAAAACTTATTTGAGCGATAAACACTGTAAAACAATCGCCTTCAAACAATTCATATTCGTCTCAGGGCTGCTGGCACAATAGACCAACAACAATGAGTATCAAAATCCAAAGCAATACATTAACGTTTCAGATATAAAACAGAACCTAGGAATAGTGATATGTCTGGACAAACAACAAAGCAATCTGTCCGAATTGATGGAGAAATACCCTATCCTTTACAACGACGCTCATTTCGTATGGCTCGATCGGTGGTCTGATAACACTTTGAGAGAAATGCCTTCGCTTGTCATACAGAGGTTTGAAACGGGGTTTTGGTCATCTGTATGCACGCACTGTGAGAGTTTGAGCACCAAACACTTAAAGATTCTCTTATACGGGCAATTTTTTAAGCATTAACTTGGTGAATCAGTAAGCTGACTGAACGAAGTAAGTAGGAGCAATGTATAAATATTGCAGCATACGTTTTTGTATGCTTCACTGCTACTGTGTTTTGGAATAAACTTTAAGTAGTCCATGAGCACTAGTTGCACCAGAGCTATGTATTGCTTAGTGTGTGTGACATTCAAATCTTCTGATGCTGTTAGGTAGCTGAATGACTGAATACGCACCAAGTGCTGATTTGCAACTGATTTATTGAAGTAAATTATAAAACAATAATAATTATCATTACCAGAAAGAAGCAACTTTAATCGCCCGTATAAGAGCACCTTCACGAAGTTTTGACGCAATTTAGATTTGGCTGGCACTACAAAAATCACTACACATTTAATTGTCGTTCCGTTTGATAAATTGCTTCCATTCATCTAGGTCTAGAACTTTATAGCTGCCACCGAAATCCGTATGTATAGAAATATATGCGTCATACGTATCGTTTATTTTTACATTTTCAATGTGACTATTTTCAACCATTGTATGAGTATCGTTCTTGTAGAATAACTTGATACCTAAGTAAATAGAAATACATCGATAATGGAACTACGTTATTTCCACTTCACCTTGCTGCAATAAACAGGCAACAACCCTTAAAATATCGGGTCTAATTTCGCTCAACTATCTCAAGAGCCCACTATTCCTGTGGAAACAATAATTGAATAAAGATGAATTTATCCGATTACCCAATATTACATCGCGAGTTATAAATACTCATCACTTTTTTCAGGCTGATGAAAGAAAATGTGGCCGACATTACAAAAGAGCAGATGGATTCAATCCCAGTAGATGGTTTCGTCAAAATATACAACAGTCTTGACTCGGAGTCGCTCAAGGCTCCTTGCCGATACATGAACTTTATCAAGTCATATCACAATGTTGTGAATCGGAAGAAAACTGCTCTTTTCCAGAGACAAAGCATGCTTTCGGTAATTACAAATACTTCAAGATAACTACTAATATTTAGCTGTAGGACTACAATTGTACAGTGTAGATTAAACTAACTAGTAATTTCAGTAATCCATAGAAGCTTCCATTTCTCTCGTAGTTTCTAATATTCACAGGAATTTTAAGTCCGTAATCAGATCTAAGTATGTAGCTCTAAGTAATAACACTGTCGGGTGTTTGCTCCCGTACTTCGGAGGGCTCGTTGAGCAGTCGGAACCGCCTTTTTAAATTTGTTAGGCCATGACAGAGGCCTTCTGGAGGCCTAGAAACTCTGTCACCAGAGTTGGCCACTGACTCATACGAACTTACTTACTTTTTATAAAAAAAATATGTATACAGTCAGGCGTAGAAGCTCTCCGTCGAGCCCGCAGTGAGGTAGCGACCCTCCAATCAGAAGCGAGCCAGCAAGAGAGCCTGTTGTCCGAGAAGCAAGCCAAGGCCAACAGCGCGTTGGATCAGATATCCGCGACCGTGCGCGCCAACACCGACAAGAAGGAGGAAATGCACGCTCTCAAAATGAGCATCGAGTCTGAAAACCAAAAGTTGCAAATACAGTAAGAGCATTTAAACGTACTTTAAACCTTTGTTACCTTATATGTCTTTCAAATCTGTCAAATGTCAATGTGAACAAAGGTTCGTAGACACAAAAAATGAAGATATAGACGCATTAATAAATATTGAAGCGTTAACCAAACAGTAGGTTCAAAAGCAAAATCAAAAGCAAACTCAAGCTTACTCAGTGCAGTGCATCATTGCCTAAGCGGTCGTCTCGTCTGTAGAGTAATTTAACTGCAAACCAAGCAGTGACAGCTTTCGTGTAAGACTTAATCTACATCCTCTGGCTGTAACACTGTACCCAAAAACATGTTAAACTATCATCAATATATGTTACTTTCACTATGCAGACAACACTGTAAAAAAAAACAGAGATAGACAGTTAAAACCGTGCTCATTTTTGGCAAAAAATAATTAATATTCTCAAAATATGTAAAATGAATACATTATTTTGTATCATCTGTTTTTATTGATAACTCGCCGTGTGTTAATTTGACAGAAAGAAAGAAATAGAAGCTGAATTGGCATCGGTGGAACCCGTAATTGCGGCCGCCCGCTCCGCCGTGGGCGACCTTCGACCAGAATCACTTAGCGAAGTAAGCCTTTCCTTCAACACCTTGTAATTTCAACCTTTTCTTCACTTATTAAGTTCTACAATCGCTTGCAGGTGAGGTCGCTAAGAGCCCCGCCTGACGTGGTCCGTGATGTGTTGGAAGGTGTATTGCGATTGATGGGTATTGCTGATACTTCTTGGAGCGCCATGAAGAACTTCTTGTCTAAACGCGGAGTCAAGGAAGATATCAGGTACATAGGACATATCTTCGATTTTAACCTCTATCCACACACTGAATATAAAACTTAAAGTTGCGTATGAATCTTTGTTATCGTAGCAGATATAACAGTTGGCGCACCCGGTAGGATAAGTTAACCCTAGAATATTACATTTGAACAGATGTTTGGATGCGAGTCAAATCAGCCCCGCAGCGTTGCAAAACGTGCAGCGTCTTCTAGAAAAGCGCGGTGCGTCGTTCGAGGCCAGTACTGCGAAGCGCGCTAGTGCCGCGTGCGCGCCGCTAGCCGCGTGGGTGCGCGCCAACGTGGAGTACGCGTGTGCACTGCAGCGCGTGCAGCCGCTACAAGCGCATCAGGCGCGATTACACACGTCAGTACAGTTTTCTTCTTCCTTTTTCCTCACTCGTCATCTTAGTACTCTCTTCTTTCTTACTCATATATCATTTTTCACACAATCCTCTTTCTACAAATATATTCTTTGGCCTGGATACCAATATAACCCCCGGGTAAACCGTGCCTTTAAATATCGCCTGTCTTGCTCGCCAGTAACTAACATGCTTCTTCTTTCTAATTGTGTTATCTTGCCTGTAATATAATCCCATACTTTTCCGTGCTTCAGAGGCACTTTAAGACGTCGACACATAAGCAGTCGGTCCCAGCTTTATCAAATTTGTTAGACCATGACGGAGCCTTTGGGGCGGTCTAATAACTCCGTCACCATAGTTAGCCACTGACTCATACGAAGTTACTTTAGTTTCGCTCGTATAACACAACAAGCTGACCCATGCGGTTTCACTCGCGGTTTTTCAGTTTCTATACTATCGCACAGGAACAGTCACAACAGGGATAAATAGCAGTCTATGTGTTATTCTAAAACTCAGACCACCGGCATTTTAAATTTCATCACAATCGTTTGAGTCGTCGGTAACAAACATTCACACACACACACCTACACTCGAAACACATACCCTCACACATACCATCTAATACTCATGCTGTGGAGGAACAAGGAAGTCCTTGTTCCCTCCCAGTCTCTTAATAATCTGGTTATCACAGCGGTAAATCCACATGCACACACCCTCACATACACCCCACACACCCTCACATACACCCACACACCCTCACATACACCCACACACCCTCACATACACCCACACACTCTCACATACACCCACACACCCACACATACACCCACACACCCAAACTTTTGCATTTATAATATTAGTAGGAAGTATTCTCATTGCATAGTAACCTACAAGAAGCTGAAGACCAGCTGTCAGCGCTTTCAAGCGGTCTAGCCAGCGTGGACCAGCGAGTGAGCGCGCTCAAAGAACAGCTGGGTCAGCACACGCGCGACGCGGCCGCTATAGAGATGCGACTCAACGCAGCCGCCGACACGCTGCGCGCTGCGGAAAATCTACTGGACCAACTCGCGCACGAGAACACTGCTTGGGAGAGTGATGTAAGTATAAAAAAAGTTATAGATGGTCTGGATGTCGGTTTTGCTTCTTATCTTACTAATAACAATAAAAATAATAATATTATAAAGAGATTATTATAAGATTTGTATTTTTGTATTTTTGTTTGTTACGATTAAACTCAAAAACTGCTGGTCCGATTTCAAAAATTCTTTTATTATTAGAATGCTACATTATCCTTGAGTAACATAGGCTCTTATTACTATTATTCTTTTTACTAGCGACCCGCCCCGGCTTCGCACGGGTGCGGTTTCATTGCACCCTTGCGAAGCTGGGACGGACTGCTAGTTTTTTATAAGATGACTTCACGGTTACTCTGCTTGGTGATACTGTGGGTCCTGAAATGTTTATGTGCAGCATTACGTTTAAGACGTTTTAAAGTGTTAGTTGTTATTTTTAGATTTATTTTAATATTTCAGCTGGAGAATATAATAAAAGAGATATCAGAGCTATATCAAAGATCTTTGCTGGCAGCTGCTTACATAGTTTACCTTCCTGATCTAACTGAACCACAAGCCAGGTAGCCCTTTTATACTAGTAGAACAGTAAATAAACAAACAAGTAGGTACATACTACTACAAATGTATACATTAATCCATTCTCTAATCGATTATTTCAGAGAGTACATCAAACTGTGGGGCAAATTGATTGGATTTGAAGATGCATCCTTTTCCGTGATAAACTTTTTGTCGAGTACCGAGAAGCAGTTGAAATGGGATGCGGACGGTCTGCCGTCTGACAAGTCAGCCGTGAAGAATGCTGTGCTAATTGATCAGGTAAACGACATTGTAAGCAGAATTTAACAGTTAACCTCAGTTTCGGTTGGGTACCTTCCTGACGCAGCCGTTAGGATTGAAAAACGTTTTTGAACAAAAAAGTTCTTGGTTGGCGCAGCCGTCAATATTATAAAAAAATGCTTTACTTAGCGCAGCCGTCAAGATTGCATAACTTGAATTAAAAAAAACTATAAATACAATCTTTACATATAACATAAAGTCGCTTCCCGCTGTCTATGTATGTATGTACGCTTAGATCATTTAAACTACACAACGGATTTTAATGCGGTTTTCATCAATAGATAGAGTAATTTAAGAGGAAGGTTCATAGCACCCGTGCGATGCCGGTGCGGGTCTGCTAGTGTAGAATAAGATTTATTTTTTATTAGGTATTAATCTTTTTTTCTATAATGCTAAAGGTATTGCAATCTCCGAAATGTGGCTTCACACCGCTCCTGATAGACCCGGACGGCGAAGGCCTGCTATGGCTCAGGAACACTCTAGCTGACATTCCATGCGATTTCGTATCTCAACACAGCGAAAAATTACAAACCGCTGTGCAATATGCTGTAAGGTAAATAATAAATATTGATATGTATGTATTTTTTTTTACAACTTGACACATACTTATTCGAAGTTCTTAAACAATTGCCTTTTTGTTTAACTTGTGTGAAATTTAACAGACTCGGTCGTGCTCTCGTCATAACGGATGTAGACGAAGTTCACGACAGCTGGTCCATGCTACTAAGTGGAATATCGACAAGCAATGCAAATGCGTCCTCTCCACGGCTCATATTGCAGTGCCGTGACGCTACGCTGGCGCGACGTTTGCCGACTCATTGTGCTTCGAGACTATCACCGACTCACTTCACGCCGAGACTCGACGGACTCACTGGTACATCTTTTGATCAGAAACCTAACTGTCTTCAAAGAGGCTGTGACCTAAATGTAATAGATACTTGTTTTTGTTGCAGATCAGTTAATTAATTACGCTCTTCAACAACAAAATCCAGAAATAAGCGGAAAGTCCAAAGAGATTAAAATGCAAAAGGCTAAGCTACAGAAACAGCAATACGAACTGCAGGAGAATCTTCTACGAGACCTATCAAGCAACAGCGACATACTGCACGACGCTAATCTCCTAGCATCTCTGAATAAAACTCGTGAAACGAATACAACAATTTGTAAAGCGCTTGAAGCGGCTCGTGAGATCGAACGGGTCAATAGCGAGGCTTGTGCTAAGTTCGAACCGAGCGCTAAACGTGCAGCTATTTTAGCGCTTGCAGTAAAAGGCTTAAGCGCTCGATGGCCTCTTGTGGTGTTGCCAGTCGACGCTGTATTGGAATCCTTTGTTGAAGCTGTGAGGAAGGCAGTAAGTGGTTAAAGTCCATATATTTTTTTAATTTCTTATTTATTTAACGGTTCAGAGTCTAGTTCATAAGGCATACTAGCCGTATTATCAATAGTTTAGTAGAGAACTCAGTGTTGCCATTGATTATGTTGTTAATATTTTTTCCAGGACGCATCAAACATCAACCACGAAGAAATCGTCAAATATCTAACGCGAAGAATCATCGAAAGGGTGCTGCTGGCTTTACACAAAAAGGATAAATACATTGTTGTTTTGTATTTGCTGAATAAAGTATATGAAGATTTAATGCCTGAAAAGGTATACATAATGCTGAACAGTGCACACAGCATCATCTAGCCCCAAGCTAAGCAGAGCTTGTGTTATGGGTGCTAGATGACTGATATACTTAATACAATAAAATACATAGATAGATATTTTTTATTATACATAGAAAATACCCAGAACACCCGGAACAAATATTTGCAGCTCGTACAAACATTTGTCCCAAGGCGGGAATCAAACCAGCAACATCGGTGTCGCAAGCGGACCTTCGCCCGCCGCGCCACATTTGACATCGAATAATGTTGTGAAATAACGATTGACTTATTTTCTATTTTTATGTTGATAATAAAAATAGTTTTTCATGCGTTTTCAGCTATGGCAGCTGTTTATCGGTATATCCAAAGTTAGCGATGACAATCTTAATACAATTGACATCAAAAAGAACCACGCTTGGATACCTGATGAATCTTTAAAAGCTACAGCCAAACTAAAAGCTACTGACGAAGACTTATACAACCGACTGTCGCTTCACAACGCGGATGTATGGAAGCCGTTTCTGTCGTCCGGTGACTTGAGTGTTATGAGCAAGCTGAGACTGAGTCCGTTCGAGACGGTAGTGAGTGTGGCGGCGATCCGACCGGACAGCCTCTATAGAGCTCTCGTAGCATTCGTTGACTCTATTCTCGGTAAGTTTTTACGGTAAAAAAACGACAGTATAGGACGGCCCCCCAACTCGATGGACCGATGAGATTAAAGCGGTCGCGGGAAGTCGGTGGATGGTGAAGGTTTAAAATCATCGTTATGGCGCTGTTTGGGTAGGTCTATGTCCAGCAGTGGACGTCTATTAGCTGATATAATGATAATGATCAATTTTTTAGGCAGTTAACTAGTATTTTAGAGAACCGTGCGGCAACTTCGCCGAGGTTCCCTGGGTGGTCAAATGATTGAATATCTGAGGGACTAACATGTAATTCGATTGCAATCGATTTTATTGAATCATAAACTGACTTAATTTGTATGAATATTACAGCTTATTGATAATTTGCTGATTGAAATCGGATTGCAAACGAGTTCAATAATCGCCCCCTTTGGTGTGATAGGAACAGGTGCGGTATTCACAAGCTCGCCGGTACAGAGCGCGGCTCGCTGCGCGCGGGCGCGTCCTATCCTGCTATTGGCCGCGCACGCCGCTGACGTGCTGGCAGCGCATGCGCACGACCACTCTCTCATACAGGTACACGCGATACTAATGTTTCTAGGCAATTTGCGACAGATACAATACAATTAACTGCTATAGAATTTTAGTCAACTATAGATATTTTCAATCGTATACCATTATTTAGCTCATTAATATATAACTGTTTACTATGAAAAAATGAAAAATGAAAAAATGTTTATTTCAATAACAAGAAGTACAGTTTTATACAAATACAATTATTTTATTGACCACAAATACAAATGTTGGCACAGTAGTGATTCACTGGTTTCTGAGTTAGTTTTCACTGTGTTTTAGAAAGACAGGGGATTCCCCAATATGTAACACTATATTTGGGAAAAGAACATTTTGTATGTAATCTAAATAAAAACTATAAGTAATTTAATATTATTCTCTGTGTAAATAACCTTAGACACTATTAAAAAAAAATACAGAAATATAATTAAAAAATGTACAACATCAAAACCCACATTTTATACTATTTATAGCTTCTTAAATATAAAAATGAATTGCTGTGCGTTAGTCTAGCTAAAACTCGAGAACGGCTGGACCAATTTGACTAATTTTGATCTTGAAATGTTTGTAAAAGTTTAAATAAAAAAAAGGAAGGTTTAAACGGTGAGAAAATAAACAGGGTGTAAAAATTTGCTAAAAAAAAAATAACGCGAGTGAAACCGCGCCGGGTCTACTAGTATTATATAAAACCAAGATATAACTTTAATGTAATTTTATAAGACCAAATGGTGGGTAGTTTGCAATGTCCGATAAATAAATCTTCCAAGCTTAATAAAGTTATGGACACAGTAGCAAATAACTTAGCATTGCATTGATGCAAGTGGGTTAGGTAATAGTCCGTGTAACTCGCAGGTGGGAGTGGAGCAGGGCGCGGCGGCGTGGCAGGCGGCGCTGGAGGCGGCGCGCGCCGGCGGCTGGCTCGTGCTCACGGTGGCCGCGTCGCCCTTCTCCCGCGACCTGCAAGCTTTCATCGCACACGTCGCTGACTCGGTCAGTAAAGCAAGTTCATTGATACAGTCACGCGTTACTATGCGGAAATTCAATGTGTACCTATAAAATATTCGCACACCAGTAGGTACTGCACTTAACTGGTAGAATGTGTTGAATCTAATTTATACTTACATCTAAGACTTATATGTGACGTTTTATTATGTAACATGCATTCTGTGAATAAACGATTCTTATTCATATTCTTATTCTTATTCTTATTCTTATTCTTATCCTTATCTTATTTTTTATAAAATAAAAATAGATGAAAAATCTCTAGTACTATTCTGCTTAACTAATGAGGTCACATAGTTAACACTTGAGGTTAACTCTCAAAAGAAAAATATCGACACGTATTTCATCCCTCCACGGGACAAATCTTGGGCGTCCTGATGATGTCCCGTGGAGGGATAGACAGCTGTGTTTGAACAAAACAAACCAAATTGTCTCGTGAAACGTCTAACAAAAAAATATATTTAGATATCAAAACAGTTCAAACAATGTCGGTAAGTAAGTTCGTAAAAGTCAGTGGGCAACTCATTAGAGCCAAGTTAGAGTCTCTTGGGCTCGGCAACTTGAATCATATTATAATTAATAATTGCCGAGCCGAAGAGACTCTAACTTGGCTTGGCAATTTGAATCAATAACAACAAGGGAACTAACACACAAATCAGACAAACAACAAGCAGTGATTTCTTGCCTGCATTTTCTTTAATTGGTTGCGAAGATTGTGATTTTAATATAAATATCGCTTTATTACAGACTGACGCCTACAATGAAGAATTTAGGATGTGGATTGTTTCCGAATACCGTGATATCCCGCCCCTTGTGTCGAACGCATGCGTCAATGTAATTCTTGAGGTGAGCCATTACCTACATTATTTTAATTCCGTTAAGGACCGTTTATTGCCAGAAGTTCCGTAACGGAAATTTTGAGACTTAATTCTCACTAATTCTAACTAGTTCTGTGAAACTGCTTTGTTTCACAGAATTAGTTAGAATTAGTGCGCAATGTTTTTTTTTTTTTTTTTATACAACTGAAGTGGCAACCAAGCGTACGGCCCACAAGATGGTAAGCGGTTACCGCAGCCTATGGACGCTTGCCCAGAGGTATCACTCGCGGGTTGCCACTTGAGGCTAAGATCGAAAGCCTCATGTGCCAGTAATTTCACCGGAAACCATACCCTTCACACCGGAACACAGCAATGCGAGCATTACTGCTTGGCGGCAGAAATAGGTATGGTGGTAGTCCTTCCCCGGACGAGCTCTATCACAGAGAACTCTACTACTCTTAGTGAACTCTACTACTCTTAGAGAACTCTACTACTCTTAGTTTTATACATTAAGTACATCAAAAAATGCGATCCTAGTTGATGATGTTGATCGAAGAAGCAAACAAACGCTAGGGACAAGGACAACATCAAAAAATGCGATCCGAGGTGTTTTTTTTTTTTTTTTTTTTTTATTATTTGGTTCACAAATTGAAATTTTCACATGAAATACATAATGAGCTTACATAAGAAAGTCAAAACACAGTGTAATTTCTTAAACAGTGAACACAGCATGCATTGTGTGGACATGATAATAATACCTACCTAAAAAAAAAACAAAGTAATTAATTTAAAATAAAAAATAACCAATTAAATTGTCACATCAGTGACAGATCTAGGAATTTTGACCTTAGCTGAGGCCAGAGAACCCGAGAAGATATCATATTTTAATCGTATTCCATTATAAAAACGGAACATTCGGTACAGCGGTGAATGCTGACCTACATTCGTTCGAAATTGGGGTAATCTAAAACATTTTCGATTCGCTAAACGGCTACCCGATCGAGGGACTTCTAAATTGACGTGTTGTAAGATATCTGGACATTCCACAAGACCGTGTATAAGTTTGTAAAGAAACAAAACATCTGTTACCTTACGGCGAACGCTAAGAGTCTGCATTTTATAACATTTCAATCTATGCTCGTAAGATGGGAGTTTCTTACAGTTATTGTTTGCATAAGTCAACTGGTACAGAAACCTCTTTTGGACTCGTTCTAGTCTGTCCGAGTGAACAGCATAACTTGGAGACCACACACAACTGTTATATTCTAGAGCGCTCCGAATTAGACAATTATAGACAGGTATGACCACTTTCGGATCTTTAAACGATTTGATTTGCCTTGAAAGAAATCCCGATAGTTTTGAGGCTTTTTTAACTATTTTGTCCATGTGGTCTCGGAAGTTCAATGACCTGTCCACCACGACTCCCAAATCTTTTATGTGGCTAACTTCATTTAAATCATAAGTTCTTATTGTATATATGGCAGTTTGTGGGTTTTTCTTCTTCGTAAATTTAACGTGATAACATTTAGTTATGTTTAACACCATTTTATTGTTAGAGCACCAATTGTCTACTCTATTCAACTCATATTGTAATAATTCTATATCAGCACTATTTTGAACATGATTATATAACTTTAAATCATCAGCATACATCTTAAATTTGCATTTTAGTTTGAGAGCAAGTTCATTTATAAAAATCACAAAAAATAAGGGACCAAGATGCGATCCCTGCGGTACACCCGCAGGGATGGACTTTGTTCGAGATGTGTATCCACGAATTCTAACAAGTTGTGTTCTATTTTCCAAATATGACTCACACCATCTGAGCAGAGAACCATGTATACCCATCTCTGATATCTTTTTTAGCAGCAAGACATGATCGATTAAATCAAGTGTAAAATCAAGTCCGTGTATATAGCATGGACTTCACCCCCATCATCTATGGCTTGAGTAACATCGGTAATGAAACCAAGTAAATTGGTAGCAGTAGACTTCCTTGGTAAAAAACCATGCTGATCGGGATGAAGTTGTTCTTTAACATGCCAATAAATTTTATCCTGCACTATTGATTCAAAAACCTTGCCTAATGCAGGAAGGATCGAAACCGGGCGATAATTAGACGCAAGACCAACATCACCGCTTTTGTATATTGGCGTAAGACGTGCTTTTTTCCACTCGGCCGGGAAGCATCCAACGGAAAGAGAATTATTAAACAAAACACACAAAGGACCTGAAAGACTCTCAGCGCATTTTCTCAACAAAACGTTCGGGATATCATCTAAGCCAGCACCTTTATATGGGTTAAGTGTTTTTAATGCTGTACGTATTTCCAGCTCATCCAAATTCAAGCGGCTAAGGGACGATGAGTGATCTTGACTGTTATAGTCAGGACTAACGACTTGTGTGTTGCCGTTTACAATATCATAAACCGACTGAAAATAGTCTGAAAATAACTCGCATACCTCTTGCCCACCATTAGCTGTCTTATTATCCAACATAAGCTTATTAGGAATAGAGTTACTGTTACCTTTTAAACCATTCACATAAGACCATATATGTTTTGGATGAGAACGCATTGTTTCGGCAGCATTATTTTTAAACGTTTTAAAACACTCTTTAACCATCACATCGTACCTATTTCTAATTATTTCATATGCCTCTTTATCAAGTGGATTATGATACAATTTATATTTTTTGTGGTACTTAAGTTTTTCCTTTGAACATTTAATTAACGCAGTGCTAAACCATTTCGGGTAATGTTCATTTTTTGGCACACAAAGAGGTACGCTCTCTTTAATTATGGGCATAAGCGTTGAGTAAAAGGTATGCACCATCTGATCAATACTTTCATCTTTTTCCCATAGCCTTTGCCATTCTATTATTGATAGCTTTTCGTTGATCTCATCATAGTTTGCTTTTTTGAAGTTCAGTACTGGACTTCTGTTCTGTTTAAGGGTTTTATGGTTTCTCGGCAAGCGAAATTCGATTTCGAGAGCTGGGTGATGTGGATCCAACTTAGAAAGTGGAGAAGCACATGCGTTGATTTTACAGTTTTTTGGACAATCAGTTAGTATCAGATCCAGAACACGGCTCTTTTCATTTTTCACGAAATTACATTGACTTAAGTCATTGAATATCATTTCGTCTATAAATGAAACTTCAATGTTACTACTATTAGCATTATGGGGCAAACACACTGATTCATCGCTGCTGCGTTCCCATGCAATATTAGTTAAGTTGAAATCACCAATAAGAATAGTGGTGGGCTTATTAATTTTATTGCTAAATATACTCGTAAAGTTAGAGAGAAACAAGTCCAGGTATTCCTTACTAATTGGTGGAGGAATGTAGACAGCACAGATGTAAAGGTTCTGATAACGAGACCCATTGCCGATTTTGATGCTGACCCAAAGGTCTTCGCAATCTGATTCCCACGAGGGCTGCCGAATAACTTCTAATCGTTTGTGTACCGCGATACCTACTCCACCACCATCTTTTTTATTAGCAGAAGAAATCGCAGAGCTCCGATCTCTACGAAAAACGCTATACCTATTGTCCAATATCTCGTTGTCAAAAACAGAAGAATTCAACCAGGTTTCCGTTAGTATTATAATGTCATATTGATTTTGCAAAGCATTCAAATGAAATTCGTTCGTCTTCGTTCTAAGGCCTCTAACATTCTGGTAGTATATCGATAAAATTTTTAAACAAAAGTAAAACCTAGATGAAAAAACAAACAAAAAAAAAAAATTTTTTTATATAATAATATTGATATCTATTTTATAGTTTCTGCAGAGCACCTTCGCTACAGATCACCTGTGCCTTTGAGCTGACGTTTTTTCGAACAAAAATCTTGCCGTTTCGAACCCACAGGAACTCGTACTGCTTTTCTTTTACCACTGCTCTAGCTGCAGCATGCAACTTGTATATCGATGAACTTTTCGTAAAATCAGGGATTTTCGTATGACTCAGTCTCTCATAGGCAGTGGCATAGTCTCTCATAGCGTGGTCGACTCTTACTCGCTCATCTAAAAGTTTCGGATATGTACTTAATATTTCAGGCACCTGAGGGAGTCAAAAACAATATAATGGGCACGCTAGCCGCGTGGGGCAACTACGAAGCGGACCCGAAGATGGTGCGCCTCCACGCGAGCCTCGCCATCTTCCACGCTCTGGTACAAGAGCGGCGCGCTTACATTCCGCAAGGTTAGTTCAGGGCACTATGGACTTTATAACAAATTGGCAGCAAAGGAGTTGTCATTTGTAAACTAAAATTGTTATTTGTACTAAATTCTAACTCAGCACAAAACAAGATAGTTGATCTTATCATCAATCTTGATAGAATAGTTGTTATGACCAGGCGAACGATTTTACAGATTCGTCATTTACTGACATAAAAAAGGTAAAAAAAGAAATCGCGCACGCAACATTCACCTTTCAAATTATAACACGCGCCGGTAATCGGGTTGGCAAAAATGACTTGTTTGCATCAATTGGACGCGTTAGCTGCTGCAGAAACTATGGCGCGCTTAAATGGTCATTATCTGTGCAGGCTGGAGCCGCTGGTACTCGTGGGAGTGGGGCGAGGTGTGCGCGTGCGCGGGCGCGCTGCGGGCCGGCGGCGCCGCGCTGTGCCTGCCGCTGTACGCCGCGCGCGTGCAGGACGCGGGGGACGCGCGGCTGCTGCGCGTGCTGCACGCGCGCCACCTCGCGCCCGGCGCCGCGCCCGCGCTGCCCGTGCCTCTGCCCTCCGCCCCAACCCTGCAGGTACTGTGCTTTAGGGGATGCCCACTACTGTCCACACAGGAGACTTTCGCTATGACCAAACGCGGGCTCGTTACGATATCTGCTGACTGTTACTGGGCTCGTCTGAATGTTTTTAAAGTCAACGTATCGATAGCAAAACTATCGTTAGTGAAACAACACAGATACGGAAAACCATTTTACAATTTTTTACAACCATGGCCCGTAATAGAACACGTTACTAAGTCACACGTTATTGGTAAAGAATGTCCTATGTCATAGCGAATAAGCCCGTTTAACGTAGACGCGGCACCCATTTCATACAATATGTATAGAAGCGTCTCGATTCATAGATAAGGTGCGGACACGACGCTTACTCATCTGCGTCCTATTGCAAAACATTATTAGAAAGAACGAGACACAGGCGCGACCGGAGGTGTAGTCGCGCAGACGGGGTGCGGGGGGGAGTCGACCCGAAAACCACAATGACACCAGGTTTTGAGACGCTGCACCGCTGGCGCCGTCGCGTCTACGCCCCGTCTATTCTGTGTTAATAAGTCAAATCCGCACCTCGTCTGCGCCCTGTGTCACCCAGCCCTTTAGCTACTGCTGTGTCCTACAATTACAGAACAAAAAAAAAATAACCTAAAAAACAAATGTAGCCCGATATAATCTCTCCGTTTTTTTGTTACTTACAAAAGTGTAAATTGATTTCAGGCCTACGCATCGGCGTTTTCGGCTCTACCGGACATCGACACACCTCAGTTGTTGGGTCTGCCGGCTAACTGCCGCGTCGCATGGGAGAAAAACACAGCTAATAACATCGTCGCTGTGCTAAAAGGTAGGCTCGTTATCAAAATACTTATTAGCAAGGTAATTAAATAGATAAATCGCATCAGTAAATTTCATGGACTATGGACCGATGACATTAAAGCGGTCGCAGGAAGTTGGTGGATGGTGAAGGCTCAAAATCGGTCGTCATAACGCTCTTTGTTAGAGGTCTATGTCCAGCCGTGGACGTGTATCGGCTGATATGATAATGATGATAAAAGTTCATGCAAACATCACCTGGTGGGTATCCACAAAAAGCAATATTGAAACAATTAGACTGACATTTCGGCATACAAAAAAAAACAGTGTAATGTTATTTCAATATTGCTTTAAGAGCTCGCGGTTACCCTGTAGTTCTGTCATTCAGTTTTACAAGCAACTGTTGATTTTCCAGAGCTGAACACGACCGTGAGCGTGCACGAGAAAGGCGATAGAGGTGATAGAGCGGCCTCGCTCAGAGCACTGCTCGCTCTATGGAAGAAGTGCATGTCCGGTTCTCCCCTGCTGAAGGCGACGCGGGGGCAGGGCGAGGGGGGCGCGGGCGGCGCGGGGTGGTGGGGCTGCGTGGCGGGCGCCGAGCTGGCGGCGGCGCGGCGCGGCGCGCAAGCGCTGCACGCGGGGCTGGGACACCTGGCGCGCTCTCTCTCGCACTCGCACCTACACGCACTGCACGAGGTGAGTTGGATATCATTTAGATACGTGTGATAGTTCTTCTTTTCAAAACAGTTACGAACGCGAATTTTGTCGGAGCCTTAGTTGCATAAAATGTTTAATTTGTGTATAATCATCTTTATTCTTTATCTAATCGATGTTATAGACCACTGATGATGATGGTTTGTGTGTGCCTTCCGATCTTTTGATGGGTTTGGATCCGACCTATGGATACTCAATACTTTTATTGTCATCACATTGGTAGTACATGGGGTGAAAATACAAATCGTGGATCACAATGTTCATCCATTAGAGCATAAAAATAGGTGAAGGCAGACCGGCAATATATACAGTTGTGGTCATATAATTAAGAACGATTTGAAGTTCTAGAAGTTTTTTATTTAAATCGTATCATACACAGAGATGTGTACCTTTTGGGAAGCAACTATTTATGTTATATAATAGTCACATTAATAGAGCAACCTGACTTAAGAATAAAGTATGAAATCGCTAACTATTTTTTGCACATTTTATTGATTTTATCAAAGTAACACATTCAAATAGTACTGAAACTGGACAAATAATTAAGAACGATTTATTTAACTGCTCGGGAATTGTTTTGTATGACACTTAGATTTAAAAAATCACAATATTATGTAGCACAGGAAACATAAAAAGAAATATTTAACTAAAATTAATACTTAATAGCATATCCACGGCTTTTAATTACAGCTTTACACCGGCGAGGCATTGACTCTATTAATTTTTGACATTTCGCAAGAGAAATAGAGTTCCATTCTTCTAAAAAAACGTCATACAGCTCTCTTAAATTTCCACACTTTGTATTTGAAACCTTTTTCTTTACTTCAAACCACAGATTCTCGATTGGGTTTAGATCTGGACTGTTAGCAGACCAGTCTAAGACAGAAACTAATTGCGCTGTAAGAAATTCCTTTACGGTGCAGTGTGCTTTGGATCATTGTCATGCTGGAATGTCCAAATGACCGGTAGAACGTCTTCAGCGTATGGTAACATTGTTTCTGGAACTGATCCATGTTACCTTCTATCAACTTTACAGGTCCTACACCATGTCCAGAAAAGCAACCCCAAATTTTCACATTTCCACCACCGTGCTTTAATGTAACTTTCGTGTACTTTGGGTCGAATGCTGTATTCGGGGGACGTCGTACATATCGTTTTCCATCAGAACATACTCAGTTTATGTTCGTCTCGTCAGAAAAAAGTACATTTTTCCACTGTTGCACAGTCCAGTTTTCATACTTTCTCGCAAATGCAAGCCGGGCTTGCCTGTGGCAAAGTTTTAACATGGGTACCTTTCTTGCTATCCTACCGTGCAATTTTTCTTCTACCAAACGTCTTCGAATAGTGCGTGCTGAGATTGTTGAAAAGTTGTTTTCACCAAAATATTCTTTTCTAAGCTCATTGGACCCTTTAAAAGGATTTTGTTTTGCCATACGAACGATGTTTCGGTCATCTCGAGGAGTTGTTTTTCTCTGTTTAGGTACACGTGGAACATTCGAAGTAGTTTGATACGTAGCAAAATGCTTTACAGCGTGGAAAACCATCGTTTTTGAACATTGCAGATGGTCGGCTATCTTTTTATAAGACCAATTCTTCCGGCGAAGTTTTATTATTACTTCCCTTGTAGATTTATCACAACTTTTATTTTTTCCCATTGTTTTTTCTAAAGAAGCAATCACCTTTAATCTATTACAGCACGTAATTGCGCCAAAATTATACAAACAGTAACAAATCGACTGAGTGTTCTCTATTTAAATTTGAATAAAGGTATAAACTACTTAGCGTTCTTAATTACGTGACCAGCCAGTAATAAGGGATACTTTGTTTAAAAGTAGTGTAAAAAGTTTGCCTATTGATTTTTAGCCAATCATGTGTATCAATGAATACAGTGGTAATATGGAAATGTTTTACGATACCGAGAGAAATAAAAACAAATGCATACAATTAGTTTTGCATCTTAGTTGGAAAAAATCTTCCCTTTATATCAGCGTTCTTAATTATTGGCCACCACTGTATGTGCGCAATGCAGACATAACGTGTGTGATTTCCATAAGACCAGGGACGCAAGAGACAGTTTACATTACAGGGGCATAACTCAACCTGAGCACATGCTCACTTCTATTGCGTGGCATGGGTGGATGGGTCTATAAAACCCCGTTTCTTTAGTTCATTTTGTCAGCAGTGACAATGAAGTGTTATTACAGGTGCCGGAACAGTGGCAGGTGGTGTGGGCGGGGCCGAGCGCGCCCGACGCCTACGTGCGAGAGTTCAGCTTCAGAGCGCGCGCCGCCGTCGCACGTCTCGAGGAAAGTGCTGGTGCGCGGCACATGCCGACCGGTAAGTAAAGCCGCCTAAACCTACCTGTCTTGCCGAGTAAGTAAGTAAATTAGTTAAGTCAGTGGCCAACTGTAGTGACAAAGTTTTTAGGGGGTAACTCCCATTTGTCAAGGTATTATTAGTTCTATAGAATATAGGAGATTTTTTGTTTTAACAGCTCTACGAAAGAACTACTGGGACAAAAAAGTTTTAACAGTTCTATGACGTCACAGTTCTATAAAACAAATGGGAGTTACCCGAAAGGCTCTGTCATGGCCTAACAACTTTAAAAAAGCCGGGGGACTGCTTGTGCCCTCCGAAGCACGGGAACGCTTAGTTGAAATTGCCACTGTCACTCATTCAAATAGTAAGTACGCGGAACAGTGCTTATCGTCGTTGATCTATTACGAACAACTTAATAGGCCACCGACTCATAGGAACTTACTAAGTAACTTACTTCTAAGGTTGCCTGATAGAGATTGCTATTAGCAATAAGGCCGCCCATTGTGCCACCTCAAATTGTTAGATTTTATTTTTAGTTTTAATTATTTCTTTGGTGTAACAATAAAGAGTTATCTCATATAAGGAGTTTCTCCCGTGATCATGGTGCATGTAACTGCGCCGAAATATCGGGAATCAATAAAACTCACAAATCATGGTAAATATCCCGTTTTAATGGCCAGCTCTGTCACCAGAGTTGGCCACTGACTCATACGAGTTTACTTACTTACTTAGACTCGGCAGGATTTATATAAATCAACATATAGAGCTATCGAGGTTGCCACCTATTGGTCGAGAAGAGTTTGAGAAATCGAATTTGACACGAGAAGAAGAAGACTTACTTAGTGAAAATGAAGAGTTATCTATCTATCTGTCAAGATGAGTATATCCTTCCAGAGGTGGATCTGCGTTCGTTGGTGCAGCCGGCGCGCGCGGTGTGGGCGCTGCGCGCGCACGCGGCCGCGCGCCTGGCTGCCGCGCCCGACTCCCTCGCGCTCCTCGCCACTTGGGGACAACCTGGTATGCTCTCGTGACACTTTTGCCTTTTTTTATTTGAGTCTATACTGTGCCACTGCTGAGCAAAGGCCTCCCCTGCATCCCTTCACTTATTCCGGTCCTGTGCCATCTTTTTAGTTTTTTACCGTTTTTTTTAGTTAGTATATTGGATATATTTGTTAATGTAACACCTATAATCGTGAGAACATTTAGTTGGTGCTTGATTATTAAAACGATGTCTAGGTTATTGAAACAAAGCTGTAATAAATAAAAATAAATAAATAAAACAACTTTAGTGGCAACCAAGCATACGGCCCGATAGTAAGCGGTTACCGTAGCCTTTATGCGTGCTGCTACCCTGAGATTCGATCTACGGATCGAAAGTCTCATGGGCTTGTAATTTCACCGGAAACCATACTTTTCGAACCGAAACACAGCAATACTGCGGCAGAAATAAGTATGGTGGTAGTGTAGGTACTTCCCCGGACGAGCTCTATCACAAAGAAGTCTTTTTTTTTATTTGGAGGGTGGGTACATTGCATTTATGGTGTAGGGGTAGAATTATAATAGTAGAATTCCTTTCTAAGCTAGGGGAGAAAGGAATTCTCCAAATACAACTCTGCGGGAAGATGAAGTTTCTATAAAAAACACAACGCGGAGAAAGTCGCCGGACGTTCTACTAATAGACTATAACGATATTGTATAGAGGGCGGAGGCCAGGGCGAGGGCGAGGGCGAGGGCGAGGGCGAGGGCATGGTGGTGGTGGGGCTGCGGCTGAGCGGCGCCGCGGTGCGCGCGGGCGCCCTGGCCGCCGCGCATGCGCACGCGCCGCCGCACGCGCCCGCGCCGCCGCTCACGCTTACATACATACCGCAGGTATACTTCATTATTACTATTTTCAATGTAACATTTTAGCAATAAGGTTCCAAATTCTGCAATTTTGTTTCGAGAACCAAGATCTTAGTTACTGTCATGCCTATTTATGTTGGATTCGACACAGACAAGCACTATTCTCCAAATAACAATAATAATGTAGTTATTCGCGAGTAAACTGACAGTTTACTTGTATTTGACATTTCTTATTCCCAAGAATAGTTATTCCAGAGAGGGTGATTGTGTAGAGCTATGCTGCTGTGTGCAACTATGTCACACCACAGCTTTGAGCAAATTCAGAATTCCACAAGAATCACTTTGAAACATCCTACGCCAGTTCCACGCGCCCCGCAGCCTAAAATAATCTAGAGGAATCCATTTATTGCCGTTGCGAAGCGAGCTAGCGTTTCGCTCACGGGAGAGATTCCCATTTGACTTTAGAGATTCACAAAAGCTTTTGTTTTAACCCCCGAAAAAAAATTAAACCATATTATTGATGTCTTAACTTATCCAGTCCATCCAAAGGTTGTCTGGAAGAGATCGCTTATTAGCGATAAGACCGCCCATTGTACCACTTATAAGTTCTATTTTTACACTGTCTCTACTCTTTTTCTTAGGTGTATGTACAATAAAGATATATTCTATTCTATTCTATTCTATTAATGACTGTAAAACATCAAAATTGTTCATTTAAAAACACCTTATTTCGGGGTTCTTAGACTCTGAGGTTATATACTATTTATGTTCCACAGAGCAAGGACAGCGCCCTCGCCGACAGCGACGGCTTACTAGAGGTGCCGGTGTACAGCAGCGAGTCGCGCGAAGACTTGCTGTTCACGACGCGCGCGCCGCTGTCGCGCGACTTCCCGCGCGACACCGCGCTACTCAACGCAGTCGCACTCTTCATCGCGCCCCTCGAATAAACTAACACATCTGCTTATTGATAATTTAAAGATTTTACAAGTCATTCATTTAATCACTCATATTTATTAATAACACAAGATTGATAGTATAATTAACACTTAGGTTGAATTCGACCAAAGTCGAATAGGGCACCATTCTCCGAATAATTCTTAGTTATTCCGGAGTAAACTGACAGTTTACTTGTATTTGAATTTTTTTATTCCGTAGAATTCCAGAAGTTGGTCGAATCCAGCCTTAGTATTTTATTAAGTAATTAGAATTAAATAAATTCACTTCAGATTCATTGTACGTTTTTTATTTTAATTAAAATATTTTAAACTAAACTACAATTACATACTTTAGAAAAACAATAAGAAGTAATTATTTGGTAAAATCAACAAGGTAAGTTAACAAACATGAGAGTAGAGACCACATTAATTACTAGGTACCTACCTACTTAAAATTACCAACTCAACAATATCAACATTTTTTACTTTATTCTAGACACAGAAAAAAATCAAATATTTAGGAGAATTTAATATGTAAATGTACTAAATAATAAGAAGTTCTTACTAACATCTCTAACACCTACCCTTGTTAACTTATGTTTCAACACTCCTCTTTATTAGAGACAAATACAAACATAAACACGCAATTTAAAAATAATTAAGTACATAAGCATATTTTAAAGATTGCTCTTAGCTATATAAACTTATAAAATAATATTCATGCTGCGACTCGAATCTGGGCTGTTTTGATTAATTTATCTCTTGTTTGAGTCGCAAGGTTGTGTTGACGATTTCTTGCTTATAGGTATGGCTGGAAATAAAATAAAACCGACGTTAGGCTGGTATGTAATGTATTTTTAATGAGGTGTCTTCGTCTCAAGTTATTAAAAAAAAGCTGTCTATTTAGATGGCGGTAGCTCAACTGGCGAGCCCAAGAGAATGTAAGCACTACGTTTGGCGAGCTATGGTGAATGTGTGGGGAATTCAACATTGATTGCTCCTGCTGTCACTGTCTGTCATACCTCTGGCTGGTGTCAAAGTCATAGTACGTACCTACGTACTACGTAGTACATTAACTTTGGTCGTACTGGAGTTAAATTATTTTGCATCAAGCAGGACATGAACCCACAACTTTCCGCTTGACACGAGACGAAACAAAAACGGAGTTACCAACTTTTTTCTTGTTTTGATAACCTTTCCCAGTATGGCAGTAAGGCAGATAGCGCCTTCTGTCAAAGCAATTGGAACAAATTTTTTTTTAAATCTCGAATCGAAAACCTCTCATTTTTCTACACTAAGCAGATAACAAAACTGGTAGAGGTATGAAGAGAATCCGAAAGACGTCATTTTTTGTTATTTTTTAAAAAAATTGAGAGGTATGAGCAGGAGTGTAAACTCCGGACCCGAAGCTTGGTTTCGCAGCACCCTGTAAAACAATATTATTGAAAATACTTACCAATATTTATTTTGATGATGTTGGTTTTCCAAATGCCGCGTATAATGAATAGGCTTATCAAAACACCAGTTGTTATGCATGTTACCAGAACGTATAGGAACGTGGTTAGTATTTTTGTATTTTTTGGTTCTGGCGAAACGCATAATGCACCCTTCCAGTTGGGTTCATCATTGATCAATCTGAAAAAGAAGTAAAATAAAGACTTATACTCAGAAATCAAAACCAAACATTCGGTTACTGCGTGAAGTCCTCCAAAAATATAAAAACGAACCTCAAAGGAATACTTTGTGAAAATAGTAACGTAAAGAATGAGGAAAAAAATGTTCCGAAGTCACCGTCGCAGAAGTAGTTTTTGGTAGGTAAGTAAGTAGGTAGGTATACTTATGCAAAATTTCCTACAAACATGTCGTTTACTCTTTTCGCGGATGATACCTAAGCGCTAAGGATTGTTCACGTAGTTCGTGCTGAGGCCCTTTACCGGGGCGCGGACTCTGCATTTAATAGAATAAACCTTTTCCTACCCCTACTAAGCATACCTCAACTACTAAGGACACCATGTTACCTACCTATTAGAACTTACTACTTACCCTTTGAAACATGGTCCACATTGTCGAGCAGACTTTATGCAATCGTTATCTTTTGGCCCTGGATGTCTTCTAAGATGTTCACAGCTGAGACATTCATGACACGAGTGAATTAATGTGTGACAGAAGAAACCCACAGAACAGTGAATGTCGCTATTGCACATTACAGGCTGCGGATTGATGTCGACCATATTCATTAGAAATAATAGTGTGAATCTGTAAGAAAAGTTACTTATGTTGATTGTTATCAAGATTTTTTTTTTTTTTTAAATCGCGCGTTAAATTAATAGTTTTGAAAGTTTGCAGTTAAATTAGGTAGAAAGAAAAGACACTTACAAAAACATCTTCATCAGTATATGCTTAGGCTTGCAAATCTCCGGCAACCTGTCTTCACTTCTGCAGTATAGTTTTCGTTTCTGTAACTAGGTAGGTACCTAGGTACTATTATAACCTGCCTCGTAACAGTACCTACAGCAAAAGACACAACACTAAAAGCCTAACCACTAAAAGCGACTGTTAAACTGATACTACACTAGCAGCAAAAATATTGTATACCTAATTCCCGAAGCAGCAACTCTGCGATTATTACTTGTATTTAACTGAATGGGTTTGAATAACAATGCCGAGACGAGTCAGACGAACAAGACAAAACTTGTAAACAATCTAATTTCGTTGATCAAGTTACAACTTGTCGCTAATTGGTAGAGTGCATAACTAAGCTTTGGAGTTACCTGCGTGTGCCTGCTATAAAAACGGTGACAAGTATGAAATATCTAAGTTTTGCCTAGTTTGAGAGAGCACTGTTTCTTCTCATATGTTACGTGTACCTATATGTTACCTCTACGAGATCTACTCAGGAAAACCTATTGTTGACATCTAACACGTAAACTTATTACCGTTCGTTCGTTCGTATGAGTCAGTGGCCAACTCTGGTGACAGAGTTTCTAGGCCGCCCGAAGGCCTAACAACTTTGAAAAAGCCTTAACGTGCCCTCCGAAGCACGGGAGCGCTCAGTTGAAATTGCCACTGGCGGTCATTAGGGTAAAAGCGGGTAATCCCGGTCAGGTGACAATACCGGTCACCCCACTACCTTCCAAATTACAACGTCTATGCGCATACACACAACGATAGAGGGTAGCGTGAGAGTTCCCCCTGCCGACACACCAGCCCCCGCTCAGTTCCGAGCACGCGTTGAGGAGAGCCCCACTTCAGTTCGTTTCGCGCCACTTTGTTGCAACTTTTAGCCGCGGAACATAAGAGGTGAGAGTCTTACTCTTTATTTTCTTTTTTTATTTATTATGAGTGTAAATTATTGCCGTGCAGTTATAAATCTTTCCATGTAATCATAGATTTCAAGCACTTTAAGAATGGTTTTTGTTAAAGTTATTATTACTCAGAAAAGTATTCAGGCGGGCAATACCGTTCAGCATGACCGGTATTAGCCATACCCCCTAATAGTATGAACCCCGAGTATGTATGTATGTTTGTATGTAATAAAACATTGCAAGCTCTGCAGTCTAAACAGCTTGATGAATTTTGACATGACGTGTTTTTTGATTTGTCTACATTTTAGGAGTAACATAGGCTATATAATTTATATTTACAGGTGTGTCCAGTGTGGACTATGGGCTCACGCTGAGTGCTCGGGTTGTGAATCCCGCAAAGGCTACGTGTACGATTTATGCCGCTGAAAAGCTTGACCGGAATTGTCAACCTGCCGACCGGTATTGACCGCCATATCGTACAATACCGGTCAAACCTACTTTTTTTTAAAGTGCTGATTGTACCAAATTTTTCATTAATATTGATCTCAATTGTTGTTATTATGTAAAATAAATACTTTAAGTTTGCTTTCACAGAGGTTTCTAAAATAAATGTTGATATGTTTCTGAGTACTCGTTAGTTTTGCTTAAGTGACCGGCAATACCCGTTCTTACCCTACCTAGGTACCTACTACACATGCTAGGAGTTTTACGGATTTGGATAAAACATGGTCAGTCCTTGATTAACTCATTAGGTATACTTACTTACCTACCTAGGCTAAAACTGGCAGTAGTGCTATTACTTAGGCCAAGGCCACACCGAGCAGGTGGCACGAGGTTTAGTTGACTGGCAGGCCACGGCCGCCGGCCGGCGCAGGGCGCGGCCGCGTTCATAGCTTTCTCTAAGTGTTCGTTTCCTTTACTAGAAAGACTTCCTTGACTAGAAAGCATATAATTTGATACATTATTATTACCGAGATAAAATAAAAAACAAAACTTATTTTAATGTAAACGGTTTTATTTCTATTGTTGAATGAAATTATAATACAGAATTGATTAACAAACACTTCATAAGACTTGAACTGGCATTTCTAACTGCACTACAAAACCATAACAATTTAAATAATTTCACAAACAGCCCTCATAATCCGTAAACAGAAATATAACTAGGCTTAGAATAACAACACGACTATAGGAATCACAACTAGGTAAGTATGAGATTAGATTAAGTGTTTTATTTTTACCTAGTAGTAAATGTGCTAAGGATGTACATAACATATTATTTAGAGTACCTATCTTATTTAATGTTATGCCTTAAGCATTATTCTTGTTACAGACTAAGAGAGGTTCAAATTATCATTTTTCATTGCACAGTATTAACGTTAATTTATATCTACCACGAAGACAAGAATTAAAATTGGCTACTTTTATGTCAAAAAGAAAATATATTTTTTAACACTTCTGATACACAATTGATTTTGTTGTTCCTGACTATCAAGAGAGCCAGAGGGCGGAGCAGCGCGGTGGGTCATCAAGAAAGTACCTCCCTATTATTACACAGGATTTACACAGGTCTATTTTTATTCGAATTCTAGCCGCGCTACTAAAATAATCAGAACCAATGACTAGGCGATTTGGTTGGAGACCTTGTGTGTCGAATACTAGCCGCGCCGCACATGGTAGCAATCGACCCGTGTAAAATGAATACAGTCAGGGATATTTTTTATAACGACGCTTTACAATAATATCTATTAACATAGCGACCAAGTAAATAAAGACTTTCGTTGTTGCTACAAGTTTTTGTGGTGAAACGACCAGTAGTACTTTTAAAAGACTACTTTGAAAAAAATTGAGGAGGTTTTCTAATAACATTAATAATAAATACATTTCACGCAGCGTCATTAGTGGTCATTAGCCCACCATTGTAGAACGGGCAAATCTAAAAAATCAAATCCGCGTCTTACCTAGGGCTGGTAAACGCCATAACAGAACAGCTAGGTCACCGCCTAAATACCAGTTTGCTTGAAAATCTTGGGACGCTTTCGGAAAATATTATGTTTCACCACAAAAACATTTGCTAGGGTAACCTTTGTCAGCACATCTAAATATTAGAATGATATAATTTCGTTATGAATTAAAATTCTTAAAATTCTGTGCAAGTGGCGTGTTATCGTTGCTAGAATTGTCAGTAGGCTAACAATTTACCTTAGTAAAATATATAATATAAAGGTGTGATTTAAGTTTATGTACACGCCACAAGGACTTTTTGACACGCCACTACAATAATTAGACATGCTCACTAAAGCCTTAAATAAAATGATTAATTATTTAAATGAGTGTGATTTTAATGAGTGCATCACAGCCAACCAACCGCAACGTAACATTTCTTTGTCGATCAATTCATAATTTACTTTACTTATAGTTAAAATTTTCAAAAAAAAAAAGCTGAAAGATATTCCTTCTTAATTTTTCTTTTGAATAATCAAGTATACAATACAACAAACTTGCATCAGGCAGTATTGATACTTAGTACAAATTAAAAGAAATACTTATATCATTATCAAACACTATAAAACTTTTGTTACAGTCTGAATGTGTAGTGTGTCAGATTTTATTTAAAACCCTTTTTATTTTAATTCGTTATTGTTACATAGATAGATAAATCACATACTCAGTCAATAAACAAGTAAAGTAACAATGCATTCCACAAAATATGAATCCATGCTAATTAAAAATCATTCAATTATTTTTAAGGTATGGCATTAATTTAATTAAATACTAATAAAACGAAAATAAAACGTATCTACAAGCTTAATCAATAAAATCACTCCTTTATTGAGCGTGCTAACTGCGAATGGGAACGGCAATGAAACCCTTGTAATTTGTACAAATAAACCTGAATACAATAACTAAGCCCAGCGTTTGCACTTCGTTAGACACCATTGGCAATTTGCACATAGACTTAAATGTATTTAGAGGTAGGTAACACCGTTTTGAGTATTTAATTAAACCACAAATGCTTGCTACTTCGACTTGCACAAGAATATTTAAATGCTATTTATAATACTTATTAAAATTAAATATTCTTGTACAAGCAGACCTACACAAAAGTCTGAAAATGTTATTTAAAAATAATCAAGAACATATAAACACACGAATATTATGCAAACAGAAAGGCGGAAATCGTGGTGTGATTTACGTGTGTTATTAAGATTCAAATGATATTTCAAAAAACTGAAAAGAGCGTAGTTAGTGTTGATCTTGATCCGACATTTACATAATTTTCTAAAAGCAAATTTAAAACACACGCTAGCTATGCTATAAAACTATAGCCAATCAGAACAGTACTCAGATTATATCAGCCAATCAGACCAAACTGGAAACCTGGTAGTAGGGATCGACAGCAAAGGTGTTTAGATCAGTGCAGTGCTATCCAGGATTTTAAAACCTAAAGATTTGAACACTGCAACTGTTATGGTCAGGCGTGGCGCTTAACATCAGGCGAACGACTTGACAATCTCGTCACTAACTTAACAATATTTACTGTAAAAAAAGTTCTGATTGGCTGATTTATGATGGAGCCCATTAATTTAACCTGAGTTAAAAATACCTAAAATTGATAATTAATAGTAGTGAATTCGGGTTATGGCAATTTTAAACTAGGATACAATCTCTTCAGATATAACGATGTTTGTACATTATTTTCACCGATTTTGAATGCTCCGTCTACGCGTAGGGTCTTGCACACACATGCAAACTCGCAGTAGGGGACTAGTTGCGGCTGTTCTTACTTTGTTTAAGCAAAGCTGACATACAAGACGAAGCAGCTTTCATTATTTAAAGCGTAACTATTGTTCACTTGTTTATTGTATTATGAAACATTCAAATTAAAATATTAACTGAACATTCAGTCAGTAAACTGAAAAACAATAAGTTCTCACTAGCATCATGCACCAAAACTCTAAAATTGCTTAATATACAAAAAAGTAAACAGTAACATTTTACGTACACATAATTACACTAATAAAATATAAATTTCATTAAGTACCTACTTACTTGAAATAGTTGCCGAGATCGTTTAAATTAATATTTAACATTATTCTTATAAAACAATACATAAATGAGTTACTAACATAACAGATCTCAGCATAATCTCTAAGCACGCTTCTTAGTTGTGTGGAAAGTAAAAATATTTTAGTAAAAATTATAATAGGTAGATACTAAAATAGTAGCTTTGTGTTAGCACACGTAAAACGTGAGTATTCTAAATATATTTTTTTTATGTGGCAACAGTAAATGCGTGCTTGCATCGGCAGTATTTTTACACAGGAACATTTTACCCCGTGTTTACACTGACATACAAGTTGTGTCAGAACAATAATACAACTGTAAAATGCTGCCACTTTACTTGGCATATTTGCTCAAATGTTTGCTTATTTCATCAATACAAATTCAACTCTGTAAAAGTATACACAAAGTTTAGTTTGTATTAATGAAATAACGCAAACATTTGGGAAATATGCCAAGTGAAGTGCCGGCATGATACTGGTTATGTTATGGCCACACTAATGGGAACCGCCAATGCCCATCATCGCGATAAATATTGCGTTAATTATTAACGCGTTAATGAAGTGGTCACACTTTATCTTTATCCTATCGGTTAAAGTCAATGCCCTTTCTTGACAATGTCCCATGAATTCCAAGCAAGATTTAGTGTGGCCGGTTCAATGCATAAATTTCTAAGTAATCTCTTTGATATACCGCCACTCGAGCTATCGCCTAACGTCAAACGGCAATGTTAATGCCATTATCTATTAACGCGATAATTAATGGCGTTTTCAGCTAGTGTGGCTCTAACATTAAAGCAACATCAAGATCACGACATGTTGCGTTGCGCTTATATCTTGACACAAATTGTATGCTAGTCTGAACGCAGGGTTATACGTAACGAATTACGAACTACATGCCTACATTTGAGCAAATATAATTTTATAACATCAAATTAATATTGCTTACTTATTTCACAGAGTTACTATTCTGCCGTGCTAATTGGGTCAATGGAGCGTCTTGTAGTCCAAGGCAGAATGGAGGGCAAGAGATCCCGTGGCCGCTCTCCGACCAGATGGGGAGATATTATTAAATCTCTTACCAAATCTACAATGACCGACTGCTCTCACAGTGCTTCAAATAGAACCGAATGGAGACGCATAGCAAGAGCCGTCGTTCATCAGGACCCACCCATAACCACGACCATTCTGCAAAGAGTGCCCGACTGAGAAGAAATTGGGTCAGCCGTAAACAAATTTTTTTCCAAAATCGATTTCGTTTTTCAACATATAATTTTTTTTCTAAATGTATTAATGTTCAGATGTAATAAAAGTTAATCGACAAAAACATTTAGAAAACTTTAAGCGCCGTTATCTCGAAACTAGTACACATGCACTTACGGCTGACCCCTTAGCACGGCAGTATTACTCCTTGCTTATTTAGAATACTTTTATGACAAATTACATAAAATATATCACTTTGAATTACATATTAACAACCACGGCCAAAGCTTATAAGATAAACTTTACTTAATTTTAAGGATAGAATGCCAAACAAATTAAAAAGTAAGTTTCAGAAAAATCGCTAGGTTTTCTTAAAACACCCATCGATGGAAGACATAATAACATAATTTTTTTTCCCTAAATAACTAAAATCATAACGTCATCTTCAGACTGGCACTTTAATTGAATATCCAAAAGAGTAAACTTGGCAAGACTCAGTATGGCACTGGCAGTTCCAAGATTTGGATTGCACTAAATCGCCAAAACACATTAAAAGCTAGGCTGCATTTCCACCAAGTATACGCGTTCGTGTGTATTGAGGGATGTTTGTGAAACGCACCAATAGGATCGCTTCGTTTTAACTTTTTAGATAATTTACCATCAAAGCGGTCCTATTCGCGAGTTCTTTCATCCTTTTCAAATCCATGCAAGCCCAGAAATCCAAACACGATAGATTTTTTACTGTTTTGTTTTCACTTGGCATCCATAAGAATAGCAAGGGTCATGTCTAAAACGCTATAGGAACCCGGCCGGTGTTGTCGCCAGTTCTTTTAAGGCATGAGCGCGTTGGAACTAGAGAAATTCACCTAGCTGCAAGTCGTGTCAAAGTGATCCTTGCAATTTTTAAAATAAAACCCTTTTGACTTCACTTTGACATCGGCCGGCGTCTGAAGCCGACTGTACGTATACTAGTATCGCTGCTTGGCATTGGCTTCGACTAGAGCTTGGTGTTGTTGATTTGTATGTTGACGAAGAAAGCGGCAGTCTCCGGCGCATGCGCGGACGTGCCGACCCCGCTCGCATCCGCAGCGTCGTTGCTGGCCGCGCCTCGGTTCCCGTTGTTATTGTAATCCTGCGAATGTCATTGTCACAGTTTATATGCACACCGAAACTTGAAAAAAAAACAGCTATTTGCCCTCATTCATGAAAGAAACTATAATTTCTGTGGCCTGCTAAAATGTTGTCTTTACTTGTCATACTTATGTAATTGTAAAAGACGGTGCTAGATTTGAAAGACACATTAGCTAACAGAGGTTTAAAGGTTAAAAGAAAAGAAAAGAAAAGAAAAGAAAAGAAAAGAAAAGAAAAGAAAAGAAAAGAAAAGAAAAGAAAAGAAAAGAAAAGAAAAGAAAAGAAAAGAAAAGAAAAGAAAAGAAAAGAAAAGAAAAGAAAAGAAAAGAAAAGAAAAGAAAAGAAAAGAAAAGAAAAGAAAAGAAAAGAAAAGAAAAGAAAAGAAAAGAAAAGAAAAGAAAAGAAAAGAAAAGAAAAGAAAAGAAAAGAAAAGAAAAGAAAAGAAAAGAAAAGAAAAGAAAAGAAAAGAAAAGAAAAGAAAAGAAAAGAAAAGAAAAGAAAAGAAAAGAAAAGAAAAGAAAAGAAAAGAAAAGAAAAGAAAAGAAAAGAAAAGAAAAGAAAAGAAAAGAAAAGAAAAGAAAAGAAAAGAAAAGAAAAGAAAAGAAAAGAAAAGAAAATAAACGGCAAGAAAAGTCCTAAATGTACACATACCTGTGTCTTTAGTTTCTTGGCAGGTGGCGCCACGAGCGTGGTATCTCTAGCAGCAGCTACCAACGCAAGTAGATCGCTCGACATCGCTTCGCTCGCAGTGGACTCCGCGCTCTCGACTACTTCGCTCACCGAAATGTTACCACTGTGGAAATACATTTATTTTAGTTTATCGCTACACCGTGGCCTGAATAAACTCATTCTCAAGTTTTGTTATCATATTATTAAATAAATAAATACTAAAGTATAAATGTATGTTCGTAGTATGTAAACCACCTCGTTCGCACCACAGAGTACATTGATATATTACAGGGGGTTTTAAAGGTATTTATATCGCGTTCCAATAATGTACGTTTATCCGTCAGTTAATTTCTGTATGTAAAAGAAAACAGTTAACATTTTCATAAAAAATATTTAAGAACAGATGCTCCTAACGGATTACATTATTGGAATGCGTTTTACAAAACTGTTGTCCAAAAGTGAGAATGAGTTTGTAAAGTTTCCTCTGATTTGTTAAGCCGATTTGAATGCGATACCGATACTTACAGTTATCAACGAAGCCTTTTGTATGCAAGAACAAAGAAAAAATGGGTTAAAATCTTTACATAGTTTAGAACAAAGTCGTTTTCCTCTGTATATACGTACATGCATACACGCTTAGTACTTTTAAACTACGCAATGGAATTGAATACTGTTTTCATCAATAGATAGAGTGATTCAAAAGGACGGTTTAGTTTAAGAACCTATGCGAAATGGGGGCGGGACGCTAGTTATAAAAACTCAGTACGCCATATTGTATCTACATACTTGGTATCATTTGTGCTCGTATTGGGCGTCCAGTCGTGAGGCGTCGTGTCTTCGTTGTGAATGTTAGGCCACTGGTTCGAATCTTCTCCATCACTCGATGGAGAAATTGTACTGAAAAGAAGGTCAAATTATTATATTAGTAAGGTTGTTTTTTATTATTTAATAATATTCAAAGAACAGATTCTACACATAAAAATGATGATGTTTAAAATTAAATTGATTCGTTCAAATGAATATTTATGTTACGACCCATAAATTAGGTAAGTAGAGTTCTTTGTGTTAGAGATCGTCCGGGGAAGAACTACCACCATACCTATTTTTGCCGCCAAGCAGTTATTAGATTGACAGAAAAATGCGAGCATTCTGTGTTCCGGTTTGAAGGGTTTAATTTCCGGTGAAATTACTGGCTCATCAGATTTTCGAAGTTGTCTTAGGGCAACGCGAAAGTTATATCTCTGATGTTGCAAGCGTACATAGTGATAAGCTACGGTAACCACTTAGAACCAAGTGTGCCGTACGCTTGGTTGCCTTGCCACTTTAGTAGTAGGTATAGGTACGAGTACTTATAAAAAAAAAAAGCAACCCGCCTTCGGGAGATAGTAAAAGACCACAGACAGAACAGATATTAGTACTACGTACAGAATGGCCACTCCTTACCTCCCACCGGTTTTACTTACCTCACCCGGTCGCAAGCGAGCGAAAGTGTGCATCTCGCTCTTGCTATAGTTGGGTGGGGACAACCATGACACAGTCATACAACAGCAGCGTTTACGTATGCAAACTATGCGTGTGGTGATTGCGACGTGTTTGCTTCATACATTTTATTGAGTGACCGGGGTATGACAAGACTGTAAAGGCTAACCTCTGTGGGCCGCGCTCGTAGGCCGGTAGGTTGTAGACGCGCGCGTGCTGACTAGCGGCCGCCTCGCGCGCCGCTCGCGAGCCCGCCTCCGCTGGCGCACGCTTTATGAGCGGGTCCAACGTTTCTGAAACAGTACAAACTTTATATTGACAGCCTTCTGATGTTCCCACTGCTAGGAAACTGGTGTATGCTAAGTAACCCAAACGAGAGATATCATGTCGGTCTTGAGTATCTGAAGGGCTATAATCACAAAAATAACTGTCAGTTACATGGCTTGCTATGTAACTGACATATATACATATATCCTTGTCATTTTTATGTCAATAACAAAGACGATAATTGATTTGAAAGGCACATTATAGCTAATAGATGTTCAAAGTACGTTTATGAATAAGGGAAAGTCTTTGAGTAAAGTTTACACTGTAAACCACAATCAGAACCTTCGCTCGGTGCCGCCAGTTCTTATTACCTAAGTTCATTAGCTAGTTATTGTAAACTAAAATGAGCACACACCTTCGTTTGTGGGCAGCGGGTAGGACACGTTGGGCATGGCGAAGGGCGAGTCGGGCCGCACTGGCGTGTACGGGTTGTAGGGCGGCGGCGGCTCGGGCGCGCTCGCGTTCACATTCGACGTGGTGCACGACGAACGTAGCCATGTAGCTGTAGCTGTCATTACACATTATTTATTTTATTTATATATTTTAGGAAAACCATCGGCACAAAATATATATTAGGCTCTTGAATAGTTAACCATGAGGCCATTTAAAGGTCTCCACTGATAGACACATAATGGCTAACTAGAAAACAACGACAAAAAATTAGCAAATCAATAGGTAACTAAACTATAAAAAACCTACTTGTCATTCACATTCACGGTATCGACATATTCACATGATACTCTCTAATAAAATGAATTCACATTCCACAAACCTAAATTGGTCTAAATAAACTGATCAAAGAAAGTTCTTCAATTATTAAGTTATCAATCAATTCAATTCAATTATAATTATTAGCAATCTCAATTCAATGAATACTCACAAATTCTGAACAGATCTTTTCTCCTCAACACGTACACAATGATAATGATCATTGCAATAAACACCCCCAGGCCGACGAGGCCGATGATCGACCAGATGTAGACCGGCAGAGAGTGCTCGGCTGCTCCGTCCGGCGGGACGCATTCCCCGTTTACGTCTCCTCTGTGGTCGACCATTAGTCTGCACCAATTAAACAAACAATTAATCAAAATAATCAATAAGTAAGTAAGTTCGTGTGAGTCAGTGGCCATGGTGACAGAGTTTCTAGGCCGCCCGAAGGCCTCTGTCATCATGACCTAACAATTTTGAAAAAGCCGGGACCGACTGAAAATAACCAATGATAAGAACTGTAATGTAGGCAATTGGCATAACACGCACTGATCTTTTTTCCTAGGTTAAAATTATTTGTGTACTCAACAAAGACATAATAATGTTTGATGACTGTTTTGAAAGGTTGCAGGTTCGAGCCCCGCTGTGACACAAATGTTTGCATGTCTGCAAATATTTGTTTTACAATAAAAAAGTGTCATGTGCATTATATTAATTGACTGGTTCCCATATTACTCTAATAAGGCAACAGGCAAATAATCATATTTTAAAAATCTGAATGTACGAGTTTCACGCTCCCCAGCCTAGAAGAATCCGGCAACAAACTCGGATGGGTGCCTAGCTTTTTTTTGATGATCCCTCTTCATCATAAAGCTTCAGTGTGTTGCCGAACTAAAACAAACAGAGAGCGTAATTAGCGCGCGTCAAGGCGCTAAAGCGTCCTGGCCTAGCGCCGCGTTATAGCGCCGCGTTGTGTTGTATTGACCTGTCAAACAGCACTAGCGCGCTCCCATTACGCTCTCTGTTTGACAGGGCCTTAAGTGAGGCTCATGCCAAGAAATTCTATATCAAATATATCTCATTGGGGAAAAATGAACTGCTCTAACTTAGCACAGACAGTGTTTAAGTCAGTGACAAGAACAGTCCTCAGGCTGAGCACGTGCCGAGTTACATAATGACTCACCCTTGCAAACAAGACCCGCACTCCACTACCGACTTTATGCAAGAAGCGGGCGAGCCGAGGAGCGGTGCTTCTCGCTTCAAGTCCTCGCAATGCAGGCACTTCTGGCAGAAGTTGACAGCACTTTCACAGAAGTAATCGGCGTAGCACTGGGCGTCATGGTTGCACGACACTGGCTGCGCGTGCGCAAACGACGCGCACATCACTGCGGCCGATACGATTACAAGGGACCTGAAAGAAACATAATATTGTTATTTTCAGAAAAAAATAAAGTTTACTGCCCACTTGATAGTAAGCGGTTACGCCGGTTACCCTAGCCTACGTACGCTTGCGACATCAGAGATGTCACTTTTGCGTTGCCACCCTGAGACCTAGATGAAAAGTCTCATGTGCCTATAATTGCACCGAAAAGCATACCTACCCTTTGAACCGGAACGACCATTACAGATTGGCGGCAGAATTATGTATGGTGGAAGTTCTTCTCGCAAAGAGCTCTATCACAAATAACTCTATTATTCTTAAAAGTTTTACACATGATGATAAAATTACATAGGTATCGTTTTTTAGTCATACTTATCTTCTATCTTCTAAAAATAAAACATTACAAAACGCCGTTTATCAGTAAATCCTTGTTTATCTTCTTCCGTCCGACAGATTCCGGAAACAACTGATTCCGTTTTCCGCTAGTTTACATCTACGTCATGAGCAAAACCAACACCGTTTTTGAACTTTTGTCTATGTGTTTGTTCGCGCTAATCTCCCTGCCACACTGGCTGGACTGAACCTCTGTGACTGAACCAAGCTAGGATTTCCAATCACGTATATTCTTGACAATTTCTTGCTCGACTGAATGCGCATGAAGTTGAACATTCGTCTGAAGAAAATTATTTTTCAAAAAATAAACGACTCATCGCTACATAACATAAGATTCAGAAAAAAAATCTACCACCTACCTTCGAACATATAAACTTAATATCTTTGCCACCTAATTAATTTATTTTTCTTACAGAGGTCATATCATTCGAAGCCGTGCGCGTGTGTGCGTTTCAGGATATTAGTAGCAACATGACATTTAGTTAAAAAGTGCAACCCGGCTTATAGAACTTGTTTTTCTGTTCTGCTGTGCTCAAGATAAACTAAAAAAAAGGTTTTGATCGATAGTGTTGATACGAGGGGATGTAGTTTTGACAGGTATCCTCCTGTTTGAAGTCGGACTACCTACTTTATTTAGGACTTATGATATTTCAGAAACATTACACAAGTCGATACGTGTAACACCATCTAAATTATTGATTTTTGTCATAGAGATGTGTCCTCTTCCGCGGAATAGTTATTCCAAAAGTTGGTCGAATCCAGCCTAAAGGTCATAGCTCATTAGAGCCACCCGGCACCCACCCCGCACCGCCTCGTCCCACGGCGTCCACTCGTTGTCGACAGGTGGTCCACGGGTGGACACCGTGTTATAACCAATAAACGTCACGCGGTCAACCAGTGGACCTCGCATCGTCAACCAGTGGACCCCGCGCTGGCCGCTGGTGGACGCGTAGTCTACGACTGGAGGCCAGTTAGTCCAGGAATTTTCGTGTAGTCTGTTAACAATTGGCACTACGTCCTCACGTGAACCACTCGCGGGCAGCGCGCATTCAACGCAAGACAAGCGTGCGGGCAGCATGTTTTCACCGAGTGGTCCAACCGCCGTCCGCACGTGGAGGGCATGCGACTGAGGCGATGCGGTGATGCTACGGAGTTGATGTAGTAAGCGCATACCCATACAAGTTCATATAAAGAATCGATAAATAGGTAGGTAGGTACTCGATGTTTGTAGTGATACGCGACGATGATGTAGTTATTGACTCGTTAATGATTTAGGCTGGATTCGATCAAATTTTGGAATAACTAGGTATTCCGCGGAATAAGAAATGTTAAAGCTTGTTTTCTCTGTCTCTCTCTGTCAAACTGTCAGTTTACTCACGAATAACTACAAGTAGCAATTTACTCGGGGAATAGTGCATTTATTAAAGATTGGTCGAATCCAACCTTAGTCATAAACTACTAGGTATTCAGTAAATCAAAACCAGAAAAAAGCTTTAGGTAATATAGCTATTATAGGTATATTATATTAGGTAATATAGTAGGTAGGTAGATACAACCTACCTACTTATGTAATAAAATAAACAACGATTGGTTGTTGTTAAAATTATGCAGTCTTTCTGAGAGCTATTAAAAAAAAGTCTAAACAACAGATGTTGTTAATTATTTTATTCCAGCACATAATAAACTATGTAATGTATGTAATGCGCAATTAGACCGTGCATACTAAGGTTCTCAACATTCGTTATCTATAATAGAATAGAACATTCCAGATACAGCAAACAAGTAAACGTGAACGCTACAACATCAGCTGATCCCTTGACTCATTGATAAGCAATTATTTTATTCATTTACTCAAAAATCATACGATGCTAGATACCTACATACATAAACTGAGCATCTTGAACCTTATAGATTAATTATTATCAGTGCGAATGAGACGCTTAAGAATATCGTCTATGAGTAAAGAGTTTACACAACCGAGGCCGTCGACACTACTGACTAAACAGGTCTGTCGCTTATTCACAGGACTATTTTAAATTAATACAAGTAAATAAGTATGCGCCCCGCCGCCGGCGCCGCGCCGCGCCGCACAGTGGATCGAAAATGCCCTTTCCATAGACATAGAACTTTTTTTTTGTAAACTTGCTTTTTTTTATTGGAAACCAACACAGAACCTTATTAGAAGCCCTAACTTTATCATATTTATGCACTTCTCGCGTATATGATGCAGTAAAGATTTTTCGAACTAAATAATGTATGGAGAAAAACATGAAAATCGATATTTTTCGGCTCTCGTGCGAGTGCCCGTTATTTCGTCTGGTATGAATAATGTCCATATTTTTTACTATTTTTTGACATATAGTACATACAGCGCACTCGATGGACTTCAGGTGAAAAAAATTTTTTTTAATTATTTTGCATTTTACTCATTATCCAAATTACATTGCGACCTAAATATAATATTTCAACTCGCCTCATCATTGTTACAGTTTTAATGCAATATTTCGCCTACTTTACTTTATAAATTGCCTGTTAACCCCTTATTTTAGCGATAAAGCCGCCCATTGTACTTCGCTCTAATTAAGTAATATCTGTGTAACCTTTTAATTATTTCTTGTGTGTTGTGCAATAAAGAGTTATCTATCTATCTATCTATCTATCTATTTTATGGTTGTGTATTCTTTTTTTAAATGTACAAGGGGTCATTAAGTTAGGTAATAGGTACTCGACTTCATCATTGTTACAAATTTTACTGCGGAGGATTACCTACTTATCTTTATCTACCTGCTAACCCGTCACTAAATGTAATGATAGTTATCTATTCTAAGAATCCTTTATAAATGCTTTAAGCGTAAGTGCTTACTTTTGGTAAATTTGTTGTTGTCATTTTCTTAAAACAAAAAAATCTATGATAAGTAATAAAAAATTTAAAAAGTTAAAAAATAATTAAAAATTTGAAATAAACGTATTACAAATTTTTAATTACAAGTTACAAATTACTAAACAAATCACTGTTTTTAAAAGAAACACGTAATAAGTACAAACTACAAAGTCAACAAAACAATTTACACATAATATATATTAATTTATTCTTAAGACTAAACACATATTTTTCTTATAATAATTATGTACCTACAAGTATAAAGTTCAAACAATTACACCGTATTAAAAAGACACATCCATATCAGAATCTGTGTCTGAACCCGTGTCTTCTGGATCAATGTTACTTACATCTATGAATTCTGTCTCAAAGTGTTCTGTATTAATAGATATAGACCTAAAGCTTCGGAACTTAACTCTTTCCTCCGTGCTGCATTGAGTACAGGTCTTGTGGACGAAATATAGGGGTCTGATGAAAGAAGCAGCATATTTAAAATATCCTGATTATTATCAATTCTGCTAGTCTTCCGAGCATGATACTCCCTGTATTTGCGAAAGTCTTTATTTCTAGCCTCTGAGGCTTCTTCGGATAGTTTACCGATGGGCACAATCGATACATTGGCTATGTCAGCACCATGTATAAGAACCTTATGAACGGTTGCTGACTTATAGTACCAATTGTACAGTTCGGTGTACTTCTCCGCAGTCTTTCGGGCGTATTCCTTGAATTTTTCCGTGTTTATATTTTCACCCGATGATATGACTTGCAGTATGACTGCAAATCTGCGTATAAGCTCTTCATCAAGCCCAGTTATAGCTGCGGTTTTTTCAGGGAACTCGAAAAACTTTCTCGCCGTGTTCCCATCATTGGTTGTTCCCGATCCTTGCTTAACTACATCAATTAATAAACCTGTTTCTTTTCTGAACTTTGCTTGAATTTCTTTTTTCTTTTCTTCCAGTATTCGCTTATTTTCTTCTCCTTTTACGGACCACGTCTTTAAATCTTGTCTGTAGGCTATGTGCAATAGGCATTCCATGCAGTTTATGCGAGCGTGCAGTGAAGATATTCCGAACTTATATAGATCGGTGGCAACTTCTCTTCTTATAACTGATTCCAAATTATTCATTTGAGAAGGTTTTGCCAAGCACAAATAGCACGTTGCAGGTGAGGTCGCTTCTGAAAGATAGGTGCATACCTTCCCATCTATCATGGTCATTATTAGATTGTGAGTAATTTGGTTTGTATCGCATTGAGTGTTACTCAGGGATCGTATTTCTTCTTCCATTGCGGACAGCTGTTCTTGTACAACCAATTTAGACTCTTTTATGAAGAGAAACTGTACAGGACGACAATATAACGCCGAATTAGGTTTCTTATTTTCCCATATTACTTCATTTCCAGCAGTAAGTTTTAGCGGGACCAAAGTGGTCATGAAAATTGATTCGTCACTTATTCCATCTCTTTCGAAACTTTGTTTGTATGTGCTCTGACTTGAGGCACCATCGAATCCCCATTTCGATATTAAATTCATTGATTTGTTTGTTATCTCTTCAGGTAAACTTTTTATTATTCTTGTAACTGTTATATCAAGTAGTGCTTGAAGAGCTACTTTGGCCATCGTTCGTATCAGTAACAGTGATTGCGTCTTTCGGAGGCAAGCAATCCATCTTAGCTTGCTGGACTTTGTAATATGATGGATACAAATTTTGAATGCCTTCTTGAATGGCAGATTCTCTCAACGTAATATACTGCCACTTTGATAATTTAAGTGACAGCAATAGGCCAAGTGCTTTGGTAGGGGTGAAAGCACACTTATTTTTATCTTTTGCTTGTTTAACGATTTTTTCCGCCTCTTCTGGGTTCTTTATAATATGATCTATGGCTGCTGCCAAAACATCTTTGCCCTCATGTTTCATGTTAGCTATTAAAACAAAGGCCAATTCCGAACTGTCTCGGCCTTTATAATTGAAATCGTCAATCCTTCGTATTTTTTGTTTTGTTCCAAGGTCTGTGAAAGGTTTGCGCGGACTTGGAGTTGTTCTCGTTGATGTTCCAACAGTTGATGTACTTGTAGAGGGTAAAAACAATTCGCCAGCTTCACTTGTCTCTTCAGTTGCAGTAAATAACACTTGCGGTATACTAACTTCATACCGGCTAACGACTTCTAGATAAAGCTAGACAATGACAATTGTTAATTAAGTGCCTACCTAATTTACATCATTGTTTTAAGAAAATGACAATAAATTAACCAAAAGTAAGCACTTGTGCTTAAAGCATTTATAAAGGATTCTTAGAATAGATAACTACCATTACATTAGTGACGGGTTAGCAGGTAGATAGAGATAAGTAGGTAATCCTGCGCAGTAAATTTGTAACAATGATAAAGTCCTATTACCTATTACCTAACTTAATGACCCCTTGTACATTTAATCCCTTATTTTATGGCCTATTGTGTATTCTTTTTTTTACAGTTTATTTATAAAGTATGGTAGGTGAAATATTGCATTAAAACTGTAACAATGATGAGGCGAGTTGAAATATTATATTTAGGTCGCAATGTAATAAGGATAATGAGTAAAATGCAAAAAATAAAAAAAAAATAAAAAAAAAAAATTTTTCACCTGAAGTCCATCGAGTGCCCTGTGTGTGATATATGTCAAAAATTAGTATAAAATATGGACATTATTCGTACCAGACGAAATAACGGGCACTCGCACGAGAGCCGAAAAATATCGATTTTCATGTTTTTCTCCATACATATTTTAGTTCAAAAAATCTTTACTGCATCATAATCGCGAGAGGTGCATAAATATGATAAAGTTTGGGCTTCTAATAAGGTTCTGTGTTGGTTTTCAATAAGAAAACGCATGTTTACAAAAAAAAAGTTCTATGTCTATGGAAAGGGCATTTTCGATCCACTGTGCGCCGCCTTGCCTGCCTGTAACAATCACGATACCGACCGGATCAATTCACTTCAATCCGGGGATGATGCAATCATTTCAAGTAGGAAGGTATGTTGTTTTGCGAATCTCCTGGATTTGTTTTTTATATATTACGTGAATAATGACACAGCTATAATAGGTATCTACATTTTAGAATGGTATCAATGTCTTGATAAGGTAACTGTCTACATAAATAAGTGTCAATAATAATTCCGGATGTAATAATAGGTAGGTAGTAGGTCTAGGTACCTACCTACTTATGTATGTTCTTGAACAAAATAGTGAGTGAGACTCAGAAAGCGATAGGTTAGGTAGGTAGTACCCAGTTAGGTTAGGGACCCTACCTAGGTACGTTATGTACCTACCTAGGTATGAGTATGAATTTATGGTGCTTAGCTATCGATCTTATTATTACAAGAGTAAGTAGGTATACCTAAATATACCTACCTAGGTAGGTATATACATTACATCGTCTCGTATCACCAAAATCTATCGAAAACAGTTTTTGTTTAAGGCCCTTAACCCACCTAAAGTGGCGCCGCCACCTTATTTATCTTATTATTCCGTTTAAATAACATAAAGTAGGTGGTGGCGCTAGTTTAGGTGCTGTATGCGCCTTAAATTATAGATGCTAAATGATAGACTGCTAGTGGTACTTAGGTACGTACCTTACCTACCTACTGATTCATTTATTTTGGATTGTACCGAGTTCCGTATCACCCTGCGAATGGTACCCGCTCGCGCCGCTAACCGGTAAATGACTCACCTCTCGCATCATCTCCTATAGAGCAACCACTGCGGGAGCATTCCCAAAAAATAAAACAAAATGTGAATGCTATTCTTGTAATTGTATTAGGTTTGTTGATGTGATTTTCAATGCATATTAAACATATTCTTGCATAGTTACTTTATGTAGATGCACATAAAGTAACTATGCAAGAATATGTTTATAATCTAGTTATAACTCTACTACCTACCTATGTATCTGGGTAAGGCCGTAAATTTTGCCACTTTTTGTAAAAAAAAAAAATTGACTCAACTTTGTCTGTGTATAAAAAAAAAGTATTTCGTAAATTGTAATGAAAGCTTTCTTATTAGGTTAGGAAATTCCTAATGTCCTAGAATTCATTTTTAAAATGCATGTAAGTCGTACATTTAATTAAATACAATGATTTAAATACGACCATGATACGATTTTAAAATGCCTTACTCTTGAATCCAATGACAATTCCGATCCAATCCACTCCGAAATTTGGCCAAAAACATGCTGTCCCCTTGGGTCCGTCCAACATTTGCAAAGGTACCTAACTATTTGTTTTTTTATGTAAACCCTAACTTATTATAACTTATTTGGAATGTATATAAGGTCATTGCATAAAATATACTTATGCGTTTTTAAATGATTTATTACAATTCAAAATGTTGTCCCCCATTTTGCGCTTATATAATACGTTACTATATTGTTTTATACCAAAATTGGGCATCTAAATAATCAATATAGTTCATGCATGGTAGTACTTTATATAGGCACGGGCAACATTAAGGATTCGGGAAACAGAATAAAAAATAAAGAAACATTAATTTTGTAGCCTGTGGAGTTTGTCAAATGTGTGCAAGTGTGTTTGGTCAGTATATTTTTAATTTTTATTTTTGCGATTTCAATATTAAATAACAGTTTTTATTACACGCATTTTACATAGTATAGTATACATAACTGGCTAATATAGGCATGGACATGTATTTATGCTTAAATACGGCTCGCATTTAAAAGTTAAAAAAAATTTTAGCATCAAAAATTACGCTTGGCGATACTTTTATGTGACTTCTATGTTACTGGTAACGTTGAAGTGTTGTAAAGCTTATTGCACAACATAAATTATAGATTTATTTGTCTTTTTTATTAAAAAAGCGAAAGCGATGCTTTGAATCTTTCTTTCAGATGATTCAATGAGTCGAGATTTCAGCAACGATGATAACAATGAATTTGATGAAAAAAGGGGTGTTTTAGAGGCGAAAATTGATTTGATTTAACGAGGAATCATCAAAAAATCTAAAACTTCAATCAAAGAAAGTAGAAATGCTTTTAAGAGTAAAGAACATAGACAAACTGTTAAGCTTATTAAAAATATTAAATAGTCAATGTTTTTTATTTATATAACCTTCCTCCTTTTTGAAGTCGGTTAAAAGTCTTTATGTAATGAACCTTACAAAGACTTGTGTTACTTTCTCGTTACTTTTAGGTTATTGTAACATAGAAGTTCTATGTTAGAAAGTGGCAAAATCTACGGCCTTACCTATCTATGTACCTACCTATTGGTAAAAGATAGGTAGATAAGTACCTACCTAGTTAGGTAACTAGGTAGGTACCTAACCTACTAGGTAGGCACTTTGTAAATTATGTTAGACCTAGATGATGTTGTGTGGGTGGATTGTCCAGCATTATTTTATTTATTTATTTATTACTAGCGGCTCGTTCCGGCTTAGCACGGATGGACATAAAATATAGCCTATGTTACTCAGGGGTAATGTGCATGCATTCTAATGGGGAAATATTTTTTTTATCAGACCAGTAGTTTTCCTACCTGGAGTAGAAGATACTGATTTCTACATACCTGGGTTTTAGAGGCTTTCTGCCACCAGAGTGGGCCACTCTGTTTTACGCGCTACCTAGGTAGTTTATTTTTATCAAGCGACTGACGTGGGCTTTTGATGATGAATATGATTGAGATAAATAGATACATACGCACATACCTATCTACAGGTAGGTAGGTAAATTATAAGGTTGAAACTTACTTGCCCTCTAAGTAGGTAAGTAGTTTGTAGTGCTTGCTATTCTTAATTCCGAATCATAGTTAAAAAGTATCAGCTGATTTCCAATGTTTGTAAATAGGTATTGCATCTTGAGTTTGGCTAGAGTATAGTAATCTCTGTGCCACATTTCAACTAGATTCGTTTAGCCATTAGGTATGGCGTAGGTAATTGAGTAGCAAACCTCCAACCATCCAAATACCTAGGTACCTACCTACTAGGTAGGTAGGTTAGGTATTAACGTGATGTGATAGTGTGGTGTGATATTGGCATTAATAATAAGACTAAGTTCTGTATCCTTTATCATCATACCTACCTACCTAGTTCATGTTACCTATCCACACGATATCGGCCTTACTTACGTCACGATCACGGCCGTACGAGTCAACATAAGTTAATGTAGGCACAGACCAGTTCATACTGTGATGTAGGTAAATACAAAATACCTACCTAGGTACCTATACCTACCTGAGGTAGGTAGGTACCTAGTTATTTTAGTTTGTGACACATGCCCGACAAACAAACGTCTGCCTAGCCATCTAAACGTAACTACCTATACGACCGTACGACCGTATAGTCGACCGATGTGGCGCAGCGGGCGCAGGTCCGCCTGCGACGCGGTGGTTGCGGGTTCGATTCCCGCCTTGGGACAAATGTTTGTACGATCTACAAATATTTGTTCCGGGTGTTCTGGGTATTTTTTATATATAATAAAAAATATCTATCTATGTCTTGTATTGTATTAAGTATATATCAGTCATCTAGTACCCATAATACAGCTCTGTTTAACAGCAGCTTACCTTGGGGCTAGATGATGCTGTGTGGATTGTCCAGCATTATTTATTTATTTATTTATTTATACATAATGATGATGATTTATTAGTATTAGTAACACTAAATTTAAATAAAACTAGCAGTCCTCTAAAAATGTTTTTCACCCCTGCTACCAGCCGGTTAACCTGTCAGTTCAATGTTAGTAAATAATATCTTAAAATATCTTGAGTTTGACAAGAGTATAGTATAAAATAAATATATAGAATAGAATAGAATAGAAAAATATTTATTTAACGCCACACAATAAACATAAAATAAAAATAACAATACAAATTAAAAATAAATATAAATAATGCTGGACAATCCACACAACATCATCTAACCCCAAGCTAAGTAGAGCTTGTGCTATGGGTAGGAGGTACTAGTTAACTGATATTACAATACATGGATATAATTTTTTATTACACATAGAAAACACCCAGAACACCCGGAACAAATATTTGCAGATCGTACCTACATACATTTGTTCCGAGGCAGGAATCAAACCCGCAACTTCTGCGTCGCAGGCGGACTCTCGCCCGCCGCGCCACATCGATCGTCATCCGTTTTTATTACAAGCTAGGTTAGGTTAGGACAGCAGTCAATTTGACAGCTGTCATCAAAAATGATGGAACTTCAAAATACCTTTCATGGGGATTGTCTTTGGCTATCTTGTCAAAACGACATGGGTCCTCCCATTTTAATTATTTTTCTCGTGTTATTTTAAGTTTTATTGCGTAAAGGTGGCAATTTTACCAATTTAACTTGTTTACTTAGCACAAGTGTAATGTAATTGAAATGGAGGGGTAATGTTGGTTGGTAATTTAGTCAAAGGCTTTCCAAGGAAAATTTGAAAGAAAAATTATCATTTCTTTCCAAACGTTTGTTTACGTTGCTAAGCGACAATAAAACTAATACACTTGACACTGGCAAAATTGTGGAAAATTAGCCACAGAGGCCATAAAAGAAGAAGAAGAATACCTTTTATACTAAAGGTGCTGCTTTTAAAGCTAGTGACGTTTATCATAGAAATAAAAGAAACCCGGACAGAATTGTTGTGCCCAAAATTCCTCGAACTACAATGTATTTGCAAAACTGTTATATAATGTGTAGTAAAATATATAATGCCTTACCGAGCGAATTAAAAAGCTTGCCACTAAGCAAGTTTGCAGTTAAACTGAAGCTATGGCTCCAAGACAAATGTTTTTATACTGTTGCTGATTTTTTGAGTACAAAAGTGAATATGTTGTATGAATTAATTGTTTTTTTTTTTTTTTAGTATCAATGTAATTTTAATTATTAATAATTCTTTTTGAAATGATTTATATATATATCTAAGTAAAGAATTTTATAATTGTAATTAAGTAATGATTAGGTAAAATGACAGATTAATATTTGCACGCTTGCATGCAGGCTGAATACATTGACTAGCATAGCTTTAAGATCCTAGTATGTAAAAATATTGTAATATGTATTCTAGCAAATAAATGATTGAACTTGAACTTGAACTTGCTAGTCTGGGATGAGTAATTTCAGAAATATAGCCATTTGAGTCATCCACAAATACGATATTTTTGAAGTTTGACAGCTGTCATCAGAAATATGGTAAGCTATTTAAAATAATAAATAACCGTTTCATTTTTTTAAATCTGCGTCATCCTTCAGTGAATTCCACTCTTTGTTCTAAACCCATAAACCCATGTTGATGCAAATAATTGAATGAACTCTTACTTTAACTATGGTCTGGTTTTTAATTCAAGTCCAAAAAGGTAAACAAACAAATGTCATTATCTAATGTCAATTTTGTGTATCTCAGAGAAGCAAAACCTTTGGATTGATAATACTTGTACCTGCATAATAATCAGAATCAGACCTACTACCTGTCTACTAACAAAGATCAACAGAAACAACACAGGGCTCTTAAATCTATCCACTTCATTGGTGGCAACTAGCTTACAAAGTCTAAATATATCTCTACCTATACAAACTCCATAGAACAAACTGGACTAAACATGAACAGGACAAGAAAACACAACAAGAAACCTTCCGACAAGCACTTTCAATAAACAAATGAAAATGAACCAAATGTGTAATAGCACTGCAAAACCTTACCGTACCCCAGAATGTGACAAATACCATAAAATATTTACCCAAAAATAAAATTGTTTTTCTAAGTACTAAAACTATGAATATCGGAACAAAACTATGCCTAAATCATCTATTTTAATTCGTTTTACAAGTCTTGGTGAGAATAAAAAATTCCTACTCATTAATTTAGTGTAACATAGTAACCATTTCGGGATATCACCGTACAAGCTAGGTGAAATAATTAGTAAAGAAAGCTGTACACAAACATTCTTGGACCATGTAGATAAAATAGTTAATAGTTTAAAATCCTTTAATAAAACGTAAATAATAAATAAAATAAAAAATAAGAAAGAAAAAAAAGGAAAAAAAAAAAAACAATGTTGGAAAGACTCTAACTCAGTGTACAACTTTTATAATAAATAATAATAATAATAATAATAATTATATATATATACAGTTGTGGTCATATAATTAAGAACGATTTGAAGTTCTAGAAGTTTTTTATTTAAATCGTATCATACACAGAGATGTGTACCTTTTGAGAAGCAACTATTTATGTTATATAATAGTCACATTAATAGAGCAACCTGACTTAAGAATAAAGTATGAAATCGCTAACTATTTTTTGCACATTTTATTGATTTTATCAAAGTAACACATTCAAATAGTACTGAAACTGGACAAATAATTAAGAACGATTTATTTAACTGCTCGGGAATTGTTTTGTATGACACTTAGATTTAAAAAATCACAATATTATGTAGCACAGGAAACATAAAAAGAAATATTCAACTAAAATTAATACTTAATAGCATATCCACGGCTTTTAATTACAGCTTTACACCGGCGAGGCATTGACTCTATTAATTTTTGACATTTCGCAAGAGAAATAGAGTTCCATTCTTCTAAAAAAACGTCATACAGCTCTCTTAAATTTCCACACTTTGTATTTGAAACCTTTTTCTTTACTTCAAACCACAGATTCTCGATTGGGTTTAGATCTGGACTGTTAGCAGACCAGTCTAAGACAGAAACTAATTGCGCTGTAAGAAATTCCTTTACGGTGCGTGCAGTGTGCTTTGGATCATTGTCATGCTGGAATGTCCAAATGACCGGTAGAATGTCTTCAGCGTATGGTAACATTGTTTCTGGAACTAATCCATGTTACCTTCTATCAACTTTACAGGTCCTACACCATGTCCAGAAAAGCAACCCCAAATTTTCACATTTCCACCACCGTGCTTTAATGTAACTTTCGTGTACTTTGGGTCGAATGCTGTATTCGGGGGACGTCGTACATATCGTTTTCCATCAGAACATACTCTGTTTATTTTCGTCTCGTCAGAAAAAAATACATTTTTCCACTGTTGCACAGTCCAGTTTTCATACTTTCTCGCAAATGCAAGCCGGGCTTGCCTGTGGCAAAGTTTTAACATGAGTACCTTTCTTGCTATCCTACCGTGCAATTTTTCTTCTACCAAACGTCTTCGAATAGTGCGTGCTGAGATTGTTGAAAAGTTGTTTTCACCAAAATATTCTTTTCTAAGCTCATTGGACGCTTTGAAAGGATTTTGTTTTGCCATACGAACGATGTTTCGGTCATCTCGAGGAGTTGTTTTTCTCTGTTTAGGTACACGTGGAACATTCGAAGTAGTTTGATACGTAGCAAAATGCTTTACAGCGTGGAAAACCATCGTTTTTGAACATTGCAGATGGTCGGCTATCTTTTTATAAGACCAATTCTTCCGGCGAAGTTTTATTATTACTTCCCTTGTAGATTTATCACAACTTTTATTTTTTCCCATTGTTTTTTCTAAAGAAGCAATCACCTTTAATCTTTTACAGCACGTAATTGCGCCAAAATTATACAAACAGTAACAAATCGACTGAGTGTTCTCTATTTAAATTTGAATAAAGGTATAAACTACTTAGCGTTCTTAATTACGTGACCAGCCAGTAATAAGGAATACTTTGTTTAAAAGTAGTGTAAAAAGTTTGCCTATTGATTTTTAGCCAATCATGTGTATCAATGATTACAGTGGTAATATGGAAATGTTTTACGATACCGAGAGAAATAAAAACAAATGCATACAATTAGTTTTGCATCTTAGTTGGAAAAAATCTTCCCTTTATATCAGCGTTCTTAATTATATGGCCACCACTGTATATCAAATAAATAATACCATATATTCTAATTATATAATTATAATTGTTTCTTTTTAATTTTAATTGTTAAGTGTAAACTTTAATTGTGTAGTCTTCAACAGAACAAGTATCAAATTGCATGTTCTGCTGAGAAAAATGTGAGCAAGTGTCACTTGTATAAATAATATTCAACTTTATAACTTTATAACTTTATAAACAAATTATTTATAACTGCAACAAAATTGATAAATAATGTGAAACATATAAAGGAAAAAAAAAAAATCTATCCATGTCGGGGTTGGCAGCGAATGAAATGAAGGATACATTTTGACCTCTAGCTCCGAGGTCAATGACCTTAACTAAAGTTTCATTTCTCGGCAAGACCTATCCGATGACATCATAAAATATATAAGTTAATTAGGGATGTGATTTTTCGTAAAAATATTACAAGTCTTTTTTCCTCAGCACCCTATTTGCTACACCCCAACGCTAAGATGTGTGTAACTGATGTTGATACAAGATACCTGCATTAACTGAGATGTAACAAAAGAAGCACTACTAACTATAAAAATATTGTAGACAAGTAAGATCGAGTAGGTACCATGTTTGAGCTAACTGGCTGACCTGGGTCATACCTCTGTGGTCATACATAGGTATTTTAGAGGAGCTTTCAGATAAAAAGCTGCTGCCTGTCAGTCATGAGATAGTAATTTGTGCTTCTTCATAAGAATTTAATATGAATCCAGTGAACACGCTCTATGAAATGGTGATAAACATAGGTGAATCATGTAAATTGCATGGACCAAGCATGGACTCACAAAATATTCTACAATAAACTTACCTCATCTTAGCCAGATTGGCCGGTAATGTATGTATTCCTCGTACAATAACACTCTTTTGTTTTTCAGGTATCACTACACTTCACAAGCACAGGACTATTCGAGTTCTTTACATCAAACCCAGCCAAAACTGAGCCAGTAATAGACTTGTTTAATGAATAGTACAATGGTTCCTTTTCTGGAAATTTGAAAACTTCCACGCAATTTGTAACAAAAATAATGTCTATTCCCTCGCGTTTTTAGAAACTCTAAGTTTTCGCAGTTTCCGTCTGACTCACTTCACTTCACTTAACTCACTGACTGAAAATCTAATCTGAATGAAGGAAAGAAACTGAAATGCGAATGAAACAAACAAAATAACACCTGCAGAAAATAATAATAGAAATCAACAAGTCACAACTTGTTCAAACTCTTCTGTCCTTGTCAACTCACCATTTTTAGAAAGAGATAAAAGGTACGGGTACTTGTTAGTTTGTCCTGTCCTGTGTTGTTTGTTGTTGTGTCATCCTTTTGTCTGAGTTTACTAGCCTAGTACTTAGTCTGTGGTTGAAGACGCTGGCTGTCATCACTGCGCCCATCGTCTGTCAATTTAAACAATATTGCCAATGTCAAGTAATCGTCGCGTAGCAAGTAGTAATAGATTCAAGATTCAAGATATTTATTTGCACAAATAAGTGTTACAAAAGGTCTTAAAAGTAATATGGCACTTAGAACTTATTTGCCCTTTTCAGGCATTGCAAATTATATGTAGGCTATGCTGGGCGCTAAGCTGCTTACATAAGAGTACCTAACTTATTATAATACCTAACATTCGGACGGGTTAACATTACTTAAATTCAAAGAATAACTAAAAGGTATTAAATAGGTAGTTACTTAGTAGTTGTATCACATTAAATCCTTATGCCTTGATCCCACGTACCGAGCAAACCGGCACGACAGTAAAATGTTTCTCGGCCTAGACAGTGTATTAAGCGAGTAGCTGTTCACACACGTTTTGAAATAAGCACAGTCAGTTCAGTTCTATTGAGACTACAATTCGGATATGATGGATCGTAAAAAGATAATTAGAAAATATACAAAGTTACTTATTCCACTATTAGTAGAAGAACTTGTTTTAAGCAACTGCACTCAAAAAAACCACGTGCGGCGACGCGACAGTCATGTAGCCGAGTGACGAGCGGCGAGACAGTGCACGTTCAAACCTGCCGAGTGAGTGAGCGAGACAGTGCGGGGAAGCGGGAGGGTGGTAACTTGGTCTAGTAGGTAGAACGGCAGCCGAGCTGTTGTCTCGCCACTTTGTTCGGCCGAGCGCTCGGCCGTGCACTCGGCGCTATGTTTATACGTACCGAGTACTCGACCGAGAGCACTGTCTCTCCGGTTTGCTCGGTACGTGTGATCAAGGCATTAGGGAAGAGTACAAGTCAAGTCACACAGCATCCGAAAAGCCATGTTGTGTCTTGTCATTGTCTGTCAATAACTTGAATATATCTGGCTGGCAATATACATAAAAAGCCAACTCCAACCAAAGTAAAGTTCTGAAAAAATCAATTTATTACCGTAAAGTTATTTATCCACACGCCACAAATTAAAAGAATTAATTTATCCACAATCTAACACTATCACTATCGTGTGAATGGAAGGCTTATCTACTGGAACAGGAGAAATCAGAGAAATGACGGTATCAGACAGAGGTTCGGAGACAGCGCGACTTGTTGCACCGAATTCGAACGCTACAAAGCCCAGCTACATGAATTTATTCAGCAATTTGTGTTCTATCATATTCCTGGGAATCGTTATTTACTGTTGCTTCGAGGATGGTGTCTCTCTATTCTCTTTTCATCCTAGTCTTATGACTTTAGGGGTAAGTTTATATTGTTATTCTTTATACCATGTGCACACAAACACTACCTACAAAAACAAATAAACAAAACAAATAAATAAAAAATAAAAAAAATAAACAAATTTATCATATTTATATTTATCATTATATTGTTTTATCAGATGAACTTCCTTTTTTCTTTACCTGTTTTGTTATTTACAAACATGTGTTCTGTTTCAGTGGTTAATAATTATGACATCTGCAGTCAACGCCATTTCACCTGGAGACTTTGCTACTGAGTGGATGCCAATGCGTTTGAGAAGTGCTCGCCATTGGGTGTTACAAGTACTTGGGGGTATTGTGATCATTACAGGGTTCTTGATCATACTGTCCAATAAAATAATTCATGATAAAACTCACTTTAACAGTTTGCATGCAAAGTTTGGTCTTGCATCATTCATATTTATGTTAGTCACAATGATTGGTGGCCTAGGTGCACTCTACAGTCTCCAACTGAAATACTACCTTGCTCCCATCTACACAAAACTACTACATGCTACTGTTGGACTTGCTACTTTTGTATTGGGAGTAATCACTATATTACTAGGGCTATTTTCAAACTGGTGGAATTTTGGCGAAGTATTGAGATACACTGGTTTCATTTTAGTTCTTTCTATCATGTTGTGCACAATTTTGCGCCCCTGTCTGAAAATATATTTCCGTGTTAAAGAGAGGCTTGAAAACACAAATTAAAATAAAAAAATATACAATGTCTCCTGACCCAATAAACAGAAAATACAGCATTGTTAATTTGAATAATGATAATTTGTTATGTGCTTCTTGAATGTACTATTATTAATGTGATAATTTTATGCAATGTGATCTATTAGCTAAATTTGTATTAGTTTTTTTGTGTTTGTTTGTTTAATAAACTAGTTGCTTAGAGCTGCTGTATTAAACATGTCAGTGCACTTAGTAGGTAAGTTTATCTGGTCTTTTTTTATTTTACATATGATAATATTAGTAAGATTTTGTTGTACTTTGGTGCTTTTTAGTATTGTAAGTTTTCAAAAAACAAAACACCAACCAAGTAGGTTGGTTGGTAATCAAATTATAATATATGTATGTACCTATGTATTATCATTATAATTTCTGTGATATTCATAAATTAATTTTCTAACAAAATTAAAATTTCTATTCATTTGTGCATGACTGTGGTGTAAGTTCTTATTTTTTAGGGTAGGCCACGCTATGCTAAGATAAATGTCTATTTACAAAAGTATCTACTTAGTGTTTAGTCTGTTAGAAAACGTATGTATACAATTATTTAATGTTAAGAGTAGTATTTAATAGTTAATGTATTAAGTACTTATATTCTATATTTACCCACCCAGCAGTCGGAAAATAAAAGTTAAAAAACCCATTTAAGCCAAATTAAGAATACATTTATGATTATTTAGTTTACAAATAAATTTTCTTATTTTAGAACTGTTTAGTACCCTATAGACTCTATTCTATAGTTTAAAGAATATTATTATATTCTTGGAAGGTGTTCTTTTGTATGCATTTTACAAGTTTTACATTAGGTACCTATCAAGTATATGTGGTTATTATATTAGTCATAAATAATAGGAACATCATGTTCTATGTAATGATTTTAATTGTGCACTTAAATTGTAAGACAGTGTTATGAGTAGAAATTGTTATTCTAAGGTGATAGGCAAATGTGTTAATTGCTACTTGCTTAGCTGTGTAGTCATTAGTATTATTGCATTCATGTTATAAAGAACATATGAATATGATTATTGTTTTAAACCCTTAAATGGGAATTTTAATTTTATAAATATGTACCTACCTACCTAAATAGTATCTATGTAATATTTTTAATCTCAATAGTTAGGCTTGATGCTCCACTCATCAAAATGTCATCATGTCAATAACGAAAGTGAAGCCAACCATGGGTTTCCTTAAGAAATCATCATGACAGCCTAATGTTCCCACTGCTGGGACACTGGCCTACTCTCAGGCGAGAGTGATTGGGTCTTAATCCACCACGCGGACCCAATGCGGATTGGTGGATGGCACATGTCTTCCGAATGGACATGCCGGTTTCCTCACGATGTTTTTCTTCACCGTATGAGAGCACTGGCATTGCGCACATAAATTTTTCGAACAGAAAAATTCATTGGTGCACGACCGGGTTTGAACCCACGACCTTAGGATCGGAAGGCCACTAGATCACTACCACTAGACCACCGGTGCTCTTAAGAAATAGACCTTTTAATTGTCTCAATGTCTTTGTGTATCTACAAACAAAAGTCGGAAAGTAGGTTAGACTCTAACCTATTTACCTATTAGATTTCATTCTGCACCTACTTTTTATAATGTACCTAGGTAAAAAAAAAATGTAAAGAATGGACCTCGTTGCCGGGGTCTGTTTTTACGGACCAATACAATTTAGGAGTCTGTAGGGCTAGAGTGAACAGATTCTTTCTAGGCAAGCTTGCTCCATCATCGACCACACCGTCACTTAACATCAGTGAGGTGGTGGTCAAACGCTTGTCTATAACCAATAAAAAAAACCTACTTAATAAACTCTAAAATACTTAATACATCATTATTATTATTATGAGCCTGTAGTGTCCCACTGCAGGGCAAAGGCCTCCCTTCCTTCTCTCCAATCATCACGGTTTTGGGCTACTGTGGACCAGTCCTTCAGGTAAGAGTCAATTTCGTCCCTCCATCTTCATTGAAATCAGAACCCTGGGACCTGTGATGAATAAATCTGGATTGTATGCCATCTTTTAGTAGGTAATTATTTTGTTGTTCCCGAAAACACCGTTTATTCCATCCAGTCCTACCAGTAGTTCGATAGTCGAACTGTTTGGATGTTTTTTTCCAAATTGTTATAGATAGATAGAAAACGCTCTATTGCACACCATACAGAAAATGAATTTAAAAACATATAAACAGAAAGTAAGTAATAGCGGAAGTACAATGGGCGGTCTTATCGCTAAAAGCGATCTCTTCCAGACAACATTTGGATGGACAGGAATAACGAGTACGTAAAGGGACGGTGGCGTTAAACAATAAAAAAAAATATATAACTAATTTATCAAATAAACATGTTATTTATATACCTCTAAAATATATTTAACTAAATAAAACCCAATACAAAAAAAAAAAAAGATAATATAAAAGTAAATAATAATAGATCGTTTTTTTATAGATAACCACATAAATTCCAACCAATAACCGTTGGAGATATGTTAAGAGAGCGGAGCACACCAAGAAGAATTTCAAAATCAACGTTATTAAAAGCATTACTAAAGTCTAACAATGAAATGAAATGAAATAAGTTTATTTGCTAAAACACGGTAGGATACATTATAGGTCTTAATATAATAATATGAAGTACAACATGTTTTTGCTTCACAAGCATGCAAATATTATAGTTGAGGTAAAGCAATAAAGGTCTGAGTAGTAGGTACAATGTTAAAAATGTGATCACTTACTAAAAAAATCATTAAAAAAATCAATACTAATATCTAATAAATGTATTATTACTTGGTTAAAATTAATAACAAAATGTCAGAAATCCAAATTTTGAGTATAATATAATGAAAAAAATAATAGCAATAATGTTTGCATCTAATAAACCTTCTTCCAATTCAGAAATTCATCCACCGAATAAAAACACCTCTCCAATAACCATCTGTGTAGTTTTATTTTAAAAAGGTCACCGGATAGTTCTTTGAGCTCTTCAGGTAGTTTGTTAAAGATTTTTGCGGCCATAAAGTTGGCATTTTTTTTAAGTGACTTTTTACACAATGGAATAAAGAGCCTAGTAGGGTAAAAGCACCAGTTATTAGCTACTTAAGCGCCTTGGTCAATTTAAATTGGTATAGGTTCTTTAGGCGTCATCCAAATGATGTTTTTATAGTGTTAGTGGAGACGGAAAAAGTTCTAGTATCATTTTAATAACAATAAAAATAATTAACATTGCTTATAAAGTTATAATATTCATTCAAATAAAAATTGTGTTACTGGCACCCCAGAATTAGTTACTGGCATGTTTGGTTTCAGTTATTGGCTGTAGCATTTTTTACGAAACACAGCAGATTATAGTCATTTTTTTTAAGAAATACAAGGAACATAATTATCGAGTTCTTAGCTCTGGTATAAACGAACTTTTCGAAGCCCTTGTATAAATAATTACAGTATAAAGTTCACCAGACAAACTGAATTAGTATCGGTTTCGGCACAAGTTTATTTCAGGCCATCGGATCTTGAACTGATCTCTGCATGCGGTGGTTACTCAACTGGGCATCTATGCTGTGCTCTTCAGCAAACGTCAGATTGGCGGAAGAAGGCCATTTTCGCCAAATTTGACAAATTATAAATTGAATTCGTAGGTGACTGGCGGTGATGTACATGTATAGCCAGTAACTTAAAACTTAGTTTTTTTTTGTTTCTGTTATTGGCTATACCATAATTTAATGTTTTAAAGTAAAAAAATAATAAAATACATTTAAATTAAGATAAAATAACTTAAATAGTAACGAAATATGGATCAACTACAGAGATATGAGGTATGAGACAAGTTTCATTCGAATTGTAGTCAAACGCAATCCTTACCGTTTTCACAACAAAACCCCACCATAGTAGCCGGATTGCCGATTGTCAATCAATTATGATTTTTTTTATACGAAATTATTCGAAAGGTGGTACAAATCGGCACAAATATTAAAGCTAAATATGTAAACTATTCTCTAGAATGAAGGGAGATATTGTACTTAGCATCAGTAGCTTTTAGGAAGTGTTTGAGTATGAAGTAGCCAATAACTAATGCCAGCCAATAACTCATTCATTTACCCTATTTGTTTGTGTTCTAAGTTGATGACAACACAGTTATAGTTCGCACAGCGGATCTAGGCTTCCGTGAAGTTAGCCGTTTGTGATGCGCAAAGACAATTTAGTTTGAAAAAGCTCCATTGCGCATCGAAACGGCTAATTTCACTACGGCCGAGATCCGTTGTGAGACCTATACATGCCCGTTGTCCTGTCCATACCATGACGAACATCATCTAGGATTTTAGAAAGGGCCGTTACGGTGCTATGTCCAGGCCGAAACCCCGATTGGTAGGGATTCATGAGGGAGTTACTAGAGAGGAATCGACTTAGCTGTTATACTGACGGATCGAACTATTTGACAACATGGATTTTATTCCAAATAGAACTACTAACTCCGACGTACACGTTTAGTACAGTCTGGATTGAAACAAATACTAAATTTCTGGCTCGCTCGCTACGCTCGCTCGCCTCACGCGTAGTTTTTCACTAACCTGACATAACCTAACCTACTCATTTCGATCTAAGCGGATGTCACTTATTCATTAGATCGAAATCAGCTGTTTAGGTTATGTTAGGTTAGTGAAAAATTACGCCCAAGGCGAGCGAGCGTAGCCAGCGTGCCGCGCGGCAGCGGCCGCCGAAGCGCCAGAAATTTAGTATTTGTTTCAATCAAGACTGTACTAAACGTGTACTTCGGAGTGTACTTAAGGCCTAACAACTTTGAAAAAGCCAAGCACTGAAGCGCTCCGTTAAATTTGCCCCGGCGGTCACCCATCCAAATGATGACTACGCGGAACAGTGCGTACCTACTTCGTTGATCTTTAATGAACAACTTAGCCAGCTACGTCACGAGCGCTTCTATTGCATATTATTCTAATATTTTCATTAAATAATATATTAAAATACTACCTACCTAAAATGATTAACTACCTACCTATTATTCAAATACCTAGTTACACTTCCCTATATTGCCACATTGTGACATTTTACACTATCATAAATCTCGGATCATAGATCTATGCGTCAATGCTAATGGATAGTTTAGTACGCCCTGATTAATTTTCTCCTTGATCATAGATTTTTGACATTTGCTGAGAGATTGGATCAAGGAACCCTAACTATCCTTAGGATTGGATCCAATAGGGTCATAGAAACAGGTGTTGCCAGTTATTTTTATTTTTTTTCTAGTAGGTATTTCAATTCAATTTATTTATTAAAAAGCAAATATAAAAAAAAGAGTTTTCAATTTATTGTTCGTTAATATGTATCTATTTGATACATATTAATGTAATGTAGTTTTTTTTAAATAATATACTTGCATAATCTTGCTAAGAGAACAAAAACAAACCATACTAAAAATTACGATGTCTTTTGGCAAATCTAATTCTCTGAGATCTGGTAACCCTGACGTCAATACCTGACACCTGTCACTGTCATCCATCAATCTGTCGAGTCGACAAGTTCTCCATTGCAACCACCTAGGACGTAAAATAGGATCAAAGAATTTTGATAGTGTAATACACAGTTACGACTCAAATAGTCAATTATCTTGGATCAAATATATGATCCAAGATAGATGATAGTGTAATATGCCCCGGTAGGTTAGGTAAGCTACATAGCCGGGCACCGTTAATCAAATAGTTAACTACCGACTGCGACGACTGAGGTTGCGGGTTCGATTCCCGCCTCAAGACAAATGTTTTCTTTATTTATTTTAGAAACAAAGAGAGAAAAAAATATATATTTGTGACGAAGCTTATTTAAGTAGTTACACATAAACAGAGTAGCAAACCTAATGATTATTCTAACAATCAGAAAACAAAAATTAAAATTATTAGTAGGGCTTGTCATAAGTCGTGTGCATTTAGTTGTACCTACACAAAAATGAGGTCGCCTCAAAAAAGCCATATTTTGTTATTGGATATATATTATGTATATATTTATATTTTGTGGATATTTTGTATCGATTTAATAATGTTTGATCAAAATATATCGGTTAAAAATATCGATACATCGATTCGATACTTTTTCCACAAGCCTACTGTACTGTGTGTGTGACCAGTATTCATTTAGCCCTCATTTATCCATGCGCAAAATGTGTCAGTAAAAGAAAATAATGAAGTAGGTACTTCATTTGGCGCAGTGAAGTACTTCATTCATTTTGTTCAGTATTTCATTATCGTTTAATCTATGTGCTTCATTCATTTAGTCCAGTAGCTCCTTTCCTTTATTTCATTACATTGTTTAGTTCATTTAGTCCAGTAATTCTCTTACTTCAGTATATCGTTTATTACATTTAGTTCTTATAGAATCATGAAAGAACGAACGTAATGAAGAAACGAGTTTCTTTCTTTGTGACTTTTGTGATAAGCTTATGATAATGAGCTATGGAGTCGTTTCGTTTGCAGCAAGGCGAAACTTGTTTACTTGTATCTCAAATACATTCCATTTGGAATGAGTTGCGAAGTAAAATTACAACGCAATGCTACCGATGAAGTACTTCACTTCCTTCACCGTTTTTTTTCTATCCGTGTATTCTTCGTCGAGTGTGATGCTAACGAAGCATTGAAGTAAACGTCTAGGAACAGGCATATGGCAAAGACAACAAGATACATTTTCGTTTGCAACAAGGCAAAGACACATGGTATACAAAATACAAGTGAACTAACGAACTAGGTGAACTAATTGAACTAGACACATTTGAATGAAGGGTGAACTAATACTGATGCAAAAGTACTTCATTTCCTTCATTCGCGAAGTACACCCATGACTATCATAATATCATTCATTACTATTCATTCTGTAACTCGTCTTCTGTCTAGAGTCGGTCAGCCCGTTTCTTTGTTGGTGTTGAGCACTTTCGAATACTTTTGATTATTGTGTACGCAGTGTAGTACTTCAGCTCTTCAGGTTCTAAAGAATCAGCTAGGCGTGCCAAGGTAAGCATCTTCTCAAATCAATAATTTTTCATAATATCTAAAATGGCGCCTGATTATTTTTGTATTCAGATATGTCCCACATCGTAAAATCTTCCGTATACTTTGCAGATGCCCAACATCAAGTTGCAATCTTCTGATAACGAAGTTTTTGTGGTAGACGTGGAAATAGCTAAATGTTCAGTCACAATCAAGACCATGTTGGAAGATTTAGGCATGGAAGATGATGAGGAAGAAGTGGTTCCTCTCCCAAATGTCAATTCCGCTATTCTCAAAAAAGTCATTCAGTGGGCGACATATCACAAGGATGATCCTCCTTTACCCGAAGATGATGAAAACAAAGAAAAGCGAACTGATGACATCTCATCATGGGATGCAGATTTCTTAAAAGTAGATCAGGGAACCCTTTTTGAACTGATATTAGCTGCCAACTATTTGGATATCAAAGGGTTATTGGATGTTACATGCAAGACAGTTGCAAATATGATTAAAGGTAAGACACCCGAAGAGATTCGTAAAACTTTTAACATCAAGAATGATTTCACGGCTGCTGAGGAAGACCAGGTTCGTAAGGAAAATGAGTGGTGCGAGGAAAAGTAATCTGGATTACAATTCCATGTTGGTACAGTTACTTTGATTGCTGGCTATATGAATTTCATCAGTTGTGATTTTTATTTGAATAGTCCTTTAAAATGATGCATCTTTAAATTAGCCCAATTGTTTTGCCTCTTATAATATTAACTTTTAACATAATTATAATATTCAGCTATTTATCTGTAAGTATTTAGAAGCTCTACTTAGCTAAACTACTTAGATTCAGTAAAAAAATGTAAAATCGCCTGTTTCATGTAATCATTAATTTTTGTTTGTTAGCTGTTTCTCGAATCATACTTTTACTAATTAATTGCGATTTCAACAGTATTTAATAAATAAATTGTTTTTTTTTCTACTTGGCTGTTTATGATAACCTACTAACTCCATTTCTTTAATTCTATTGCACCCTTGTTTAATCAATCAATAGTCAATATAAATAAGTCTCAGTAGTAACTTTGGATTTGTATAAAATGTGGTTCACTTCACTTCTGTTTATGGCCTTCTTCTTCTTTTAATTTGTGGCGTCTTTATGGTTATGGGGGTCATTGACGCGTGGGTCATTGACACGCGCCGCGCGGGTGTTCTATCAATTTCCATCAAGGATAAAATATGGTAATTGACCAGAAAAACGTGTGACTTTCTTGAATAATATGCACTAATAATGAAAGGCCCTGTATTGCCCACAAAACATAAAATCACACTCTAGGCACTAAATATCTCGCTGGAGAAATCTGGAACGCTAAACGTCGTCGGGTTCAAAACTTACAAGACTAGCAACTTTAAGTAAGGTTACGTCAAACCATAACCAACACAAAAAACTTGACCACCTCTGAAACAGGCTGACATACAACAGTTAACCGATTCGTTGCGGATGGCACGGCAGCCGTGTCATCGTTTTCTTTTGCGTGTGGCGTTAGGCACGTGAGCCGTGCCATTTTGAAATCGATGGTAATTCCTTCAAATTAAGTTTTAGGGAGATCTACCCCAGAACAAAACTTTTTTATTTTTAGCGTTAATCAAGCTTGTAGCATTCGTTTCTGAATATAGTATTGTTTTTAAAAAAATAGGGGTCACCAACCTTTTTGAAAATTTTAATGATAAGGATTTTTGTGTAATAATATAATTGAAATAAATATTATTAAAAAATCGCTTATTTTTGTATCAGAAATGTGAATGATTTTAGAGAACATTTTTTTTACATTTTAGGAGAATCTTAGCGCAAAAGACATTTACCGCTCCCGAAGTAGGATGTAGTACGTATGAACAAATCAGGATTATTGAGAGTTTGCCGAGTACGTCTACAGATGCGGGAGTCTTGATTTCGGCTGTGGTTGTCACTGCTAAGGAGTCCAATAAGAGTTCAGAAGATTCCAAAACAGAGCAGATTCCGATTTGAAAACGACAAAGGACTATGTACAAAATGTTTCTATGTAAACTAATTTCAGTAGAAAAGGTTTATCACACCTTTATTAAAAAAGCCACTTACCATCCATTTCCGAAAATACACTTTTTTTTCTACTTATTATCACTTGAAACTACCGTTCCTGACCGTTCACGTTAGATTTCGAATGTAAACTAAAAGTTCTATGCTTAACGACGTAAAAATGGTAAAAACACTGTTTTCTTTTCCGCATGGCTGAAGACACAGGAGCCGTGTCATTTAATCGTATGGCGCTTGGCACGGCAGCCGTGCCACGGTAATTTTGTTCAACGCCACAGTTAGAAGTTTGCAAAATTATACATCGCAACGAATCGGTTAAACAAAGTTTGGCTTAGAGGGGATCGTTTATAAAATAAAGATTACTGCGTATGCGTACATAGTCGTTCTATCACTATCAGAATTATTCTAATAGGTAGTAGATACCTTTAACCATAAGGAAAAGTATTCCAAGTTATTTAGGTATGGCGAAGTAGGTAGGTACACATCAAACTTTGCAGGAGTACCTCAAGGCTCTGTATTGGGCACTGTCCTATATACCATCTTCACGTCAGACCTACCAGAAACACCAAGTGATGAATTCTCGATAGCAGCAACGACAGGGCTTTTTACGCAAAATAGGACAGTGATTGAAATCCGATCCAAGCAGTAATGCTCGAATTGCTGTGTTCCAGTTCGAAGTGTAAGGTTTACAGTTAAATTACAGGCGAATGAGACGTCTCACTCAGGATGGCAACGCGTAAGTGATATCTCTGATGTTGCAAGCGTAGGTACATAGGCTATGGTATAAACTTAACATCAAGTGTTCCTACGTTTAATCGCATTTAAAAAAATGGTATAAAAAAACATGCAGAGCTGGGATTCGAACCCCCGGTCTTTGTTTATGTAGGTGTTATATAACTCGTTTTAGGCGAACTATAGTAACCTACTAGTACTAAAATAGCAAGACTGTCTATAATCTAAACTAATATATTTCTTAGCAGAAACTTATGTGTTACCTACCGAAGATTTCAGTGTTAGGTATACCTAGTAGGTTAAAACAATTTCTAAATACATTAAACAAGTTATACAATACCACGATAATCCTGCAAAGTTGTATACATCGATTCGAAGGCAAAGAAATTGTCTATGCAGGTCATAATAGGGCTGCTAAACCTTCCCAGATAAGTTCCGCAAGATGCAGCACCAAACACAACTCCCACAATAAATGCCACCGTTAGAAGAATAAGCAAGAGGCATAGACATTTATTCTGGGTCATGAGAATTTCCCTGCATATGTATAGAAAATCGTAAATTGATCTGAAAAAAAAAACAGGTTGGTATGTAGCAGTGTAATATTATTATATCAGAGGCCAGAGGCTACTGAGAAGCTGAAAGGAATTAGAATAGTTTCTGCTATACCCACGCATGGGAAACCTAACGTGAGGCAGGCATGTAATGTATCTACCATACAATAAATAAATAATAATAAAGATGAATTTCATAAAAACTTCGTTTCAAAAGTCGTTGATCAAACATTGTTTGCTAAGACCTGTGGAATACCTCCCTTCGGGCTTATAAGGACAATAAGTACGTGTTTTATTTGAAACTGTCTGTGTGACAATCTTAATGCGCTCGAGAAACGCGCATTGACGAAGAGAACACGTCGTCGGTCGGCGCTGGTTTACGCATTGAATATGATCTACCTGGAGCATCTTGTATTATCGCACATAATTTTATCAGTCTCATCCAGAACCCGTTGGAGTTGCTGTTGTGCCAATGTGATCACAGGAACCTTTTTGTGTAGTATATTCGCTACGTCTCCTTCAGGATCTAAATCGCAGCTACAACCAGGCAACTCCATTCTAATATCGTCGCTTCTTGGCGAACGTTCAACATTGTCGATATTCAATTCATCTTGGGGCATTAGATCATTTTGCTGAGAACTTCTTCTAGTATTTTTCTTGTATGACTTTCTGTTGTATCTATAAATATTCTGAACTTGATAATCATCAGACGACATAGTTACTTTCACAAAAAAACTACGGAAAAATGTACCTATCCGAAAATAATAATCAAGAACAACACATATAGTTTTGCTAGATATACTTCTGTGGCACATAGTTTAGAAATAGTTGTCCACAGAGTAAGAACGTACACGCCAAAGTTATATTATTTGAACCAAAAGACAACAGATAATATCTTTAGTAGTAGAGTAGGTAACTAGGTAATACGGGCAAGAAATTTGTATACTTACTAAATGACTTATTCCTTGTATAGGTACGGGTAATAGATTCTGCGGTAAGTATAATAATGTGGAGTTTAAAAAGACACCGTTTTGAACAAAAATTTATAGCATCTATTTGTACTAAAATCTTAAAGATCAACAGGAAACAACGTACTTACATTTTTATCGAATATATAATTTAAAGTAGGTAGGTACTTAACTCAATTCCTTAAATTAATATATAGTAAGCAGGTAAATTACCTACCTACCTATAAACATTATTATTGGTAACATTGACTAAGTAAATGCAATAATTTAACTTTAAAGCTCTGCATGGAAATATATTTTATCAATAATATTGCACTGTACTTAAAAGTAAAATTATCGTAAGAAAATACCGTTATTCTAAATAGCTAGTCACCAAAAGATTGATGCATGAACTTTTTGGAATATTCATAGACAACGAAAAGTACCGCGGTCGCTGGAACCGTCCTCACCAATGTGGGTTTTAGTCCATTGTATAAAGCCAACACTCCTGTAAACAAAACAAAACAACAGTTGTGATTACCAACTATCTTAGTGGAAGGGTTTTTTATTAATGTTGGTTTGTTAAACAATCCCTGTTACAAGAGACTATGCATATCGTCACAGTCACACGTATGGTCAACTGACTTTATACTTTTTATTTTATTTTAAATCTTATACGCTTAAACCAACAAAATCGTGAGTTTCACATTTGCAAAATACTAGGCGGCAGTGTATTTTATATAGATAGATAATTGCATTATATAGTTAACAGTACTATCCAGTGACTTACTACGTACCTACCTTTAACTTATAGATAAAGATAAAGATTTATTTTCTCTCAACACAGGTTACAATTTATAAAACAACATGGATACTTATATCTATTACTATAGAGGTACCTAGTAAATAAAACAGTACATAGGCTGAAGACGGAGGTCATGTCATGTTTAGGTAGTTTTAGTTAACCTGTTTGTGAGAGACTTCTAACAGTTATTATTTAGGTAGGTATATATGCCTTATTATTGTTGAACTACTTAATCTGCCCCAGCTTCGCATGGGTGGCACCCGAGCAAAGCAGGGGCGAGTCGCTAGTAAAAAATATAGCCTATGATACTCAGGGATAAATGTAGCATTCTAATGGTGAAATAATTTTTGAAATCACACCAGTCTATTTTGAGTTTATTCGTAACAAATACTCGTATAATACCAATCTTTTTTTTTAGTATCGATGAAATGTTTGTCATAGTAATGATGGTGAAAAAAAAGATAATTAACTTATGTACCTTCTTTCTTTATAATCTCATAGCCAACTGTCATGAACTTCTGGCTCCTATTTGAAATCTGCACCCTAGACTTGATGACATCTGTTGGGAATATTATGGTCCACAGTATTATCCCGCCGACAGCTCCAGCGATCATAGTCCTCACCAGTCCTATATCGTCCTTTGACTGTCCTGGCTTCGCAAGTAACTCTCGCGTACCTGAAAATTTTATAATTAATATTATTATTTTTTATATTGGAAATTGGAGCGCCATACTTGCCATACATTCCTAAAAAAGCAAAGCTTGTAAAGGTAAGTACTATGGAAACTGTTGGGAACCACTCAGCATATTTTATATTAGAAGTCCGTCCCAGCTTCGCTCGGGTGCAATGAAACCGCACCTAACTAACTAGTTATAAATGTAGCCCATATTACTCAGAGATAATGTAGCATACTAATGGTGAAAGAATTTTTGAAATCAGACCAGAAGTTTTGAGTTTATTTGTAACAAACAAAAATACAAATCTTTCCTCTTTTATAGATTTATAATATTCAGAACATATCATCTGATATTCTGAAATATACTTAAACGTAAATCGTTAACGTGTCGGCCCACCAACCTTCATATCCACCGAAGAAGAAAAAATACCCAGGCATTTCCCTCATAATGGTTGGCACTAGTCCTCTGAACAGACCCTGTATGCCGTACTGCCGGAATATTTGCTGCGTCAATTGCAACGGCGTAATTTTGACCTATAACAAACAGGGTCATAATTATAGCTTTTGACTATATGGTATACCTATACCACAGAACAGTTATTAGTACTACGTACTTATACCTAAACTTTGGTTATAAAAAAAGTCAATGCTAATAAACTATTTTTTTGTTGTATTTATTTAATAAAAACTTAAACTTTAATTAAGTAGGTGTATTTTTACTGTAAACTCCCTACTTTAGCAGAAATAACAAGCGTAAAATTGGAAAAAGTGCGCATTTTTTTAGACCTTCTTTTTCCAAAAATATTGAACTAAAGGTAACATGCTGTATTCCTAAATTTTAAAACTGTGATTATTTTAATTGCATTTTTGGAAATATGTTAGACTTTATTATTTCATAGAAAACATGATCGAAAGTTGACTGGAATTGCTCATTTTACGAAACTTGCGTTAATAATTATTTTTTTAATCAGTTGTGTCTTGAGTTAATTAATATTTTTTGTGTTAACTTAAATTTTAAGGGACAAAGCTTTTATATGTTTTTATTTTCGTTAAAATATCTTCAACACACGAGCCACAATAGTGTTCTATTCTTCACGGAATTCAAGGATGGTCAAGGATAGGGCTCTTAGGTGAGTATGAGTAACATGTACCTATTCTGTTTTGAGAAATAAATGTCTTTAAAGACTTCGACTTTGTTCGCATTAAGTTTCTTTCGGTTAACCAAAAGAAACTCAATGTTTCAATGCGGACAAAGTCGCGGGTCGTTTCACTAGTACACTTATAACTACGCATCATTCAACATGGTCACAGTACAGATATTAGAAATGGACTATGTAAACAAATGATAAACTAATCATTACCACTAACATTCAACTGATAAGATTCTCCAATAATGTTATGTATGTGTGTAAGAAATGATAAGCAAGTCACAACACAATAGATGTATTTAACCAATTAGATTATATTATTAGTTGGTTTAGGAATTCCTTTATATTGCTTGTCTTGTCACAATGTTTTTTATTAGCACAGCTGCTATTGTATGTATGGTCCTACTGAGATCACAGTATTACTAGTATTAGCATTACATTATTCGAATTCTGTAATGCATGCCTGAGTAATTTTAAAACATCTTATGCACATGCACCTAATTAAATGTTATTTTAGGGTAAACTAAAATTAATTAAGCTAGTTTAAAATACCGTAATTATTATCGTACAGCTGTTTGGGCACCCTGAACATTGATTTCCCTCATAGCTTGTAGTTGACACTTGATGAGCTCAGTGGGACACAGTGTGAATGATGAGAAGAATGCAGCGAGAAAACCTGCCGATGCATTTCCCATGGTTGACAACTGATCCACACTCTGAAAAAAAAACCAACAAAAATGCTTAGTACACAATTATACCATAAAGGGTAAAAATCTATAATTTCAGTGGTTAGCTATGTGTTGTCCTTCCTTGAATGTTTGTTACTCAATCACGCCCGAAACGCTGAACAGATCTGGATGAAAATTGACACTGAGATAGATTATGCTCTGGATTAACCCAATATCAGCAATTTTTTTATACCGGAACAAAACATTTCTGTTGTGGGATGAATATCTGATCAAGCAAACTGGGGAAGCTAGTTAATTTAAATCACTACATAGTATAAAACGAAGTCGCTTCCCGTTGTCTGTCCCTATATATGCTTAGATCTTTGTAACTACGGATTTTGATGCGGTTTTTTTTAATAGATAGAGTGATTAAAGAGGAAGGTTTATAGCACCCGTGCGAAGCCAGGGCAGGTCCGCCAGTTATTTATAAATGATGTTCTACTTAAAAATATTAGATTTGATTAGTCTGGTGATTACTTGAAGTTTACAGACTAATTTAAACAAAACAAAACAAATTTTGATGAGTGAAAATCTTTAGCCTAGCTGCGGATTTTAATAGGATACTAACTAAGAATAAAAATAAATTACAAACATTGACTAATTACCTCAGTACCAGTTAAACGACACACAAACTTTTGGCAATATCCATAAGCAGCAAACAAGACTGAGTTCTCAGCAACATTGGCCATGATAGCTGGTGTTGTTCCTGCATACAGTCCCCTTATCACACCATCATTCCTTAATGTCTGTTTGAGGCAGTCATACATTCCTCTGTACAGGTGTGGGAAAGTCTGCATTTTAACTTTCACTGTGTCCAAGGGTTGGCCGACATAAACAACTGCTATTCCACCTAACAACATATGATGGACCAGTGTTACACTAATTTGCATAATCTACTTCATACAGAATACCTGCCTTTTTATACAATCACGGTCGTTGATTAATTTCAAAATAACAAATCCGATATGGATTTGTTTTTTTGTTATCATACCTAAAATGGTTAAATTTGGTAGAAGTTCGGAGACTCTTAATGTTGCCTGAAATAATCATCAGAATACTAGCTAGATACTTACTATTTTAGGTCTAAGAAACCTATGCAACCAATTGATATAATATAAGTTTTAATTTGAAAGAAAGAAAGAAAGAAAAATTAGAAAGAAAAATTATTTATTGACACACACATAGAAGAAATACAAAGATAAAAAAAAAAGTAGGCAAGTAGGTACAAAGACAAAGTAAAAATAAAAATGAAATATAAAAGATATAGTATGTAGGTTTATGTACCTAATACCTAAAACTACTTATATAAATATCTGACTAATTTGATAACAAAATAGTAATAATACTTTACCTAGTGATCCTGCAGTGAAGTCAATGACACCATTTTTTAGGTCTCCTGATCCAGAACTATGTGCCATGGTTAAATGCCAATTTATGGTTTCATAGATTGTAATCTGAAATTATTAAAAAACATTAAATATTTTGATTTTAATTTTATATTTAATTTGGTGTGTGTAAATACTACACACACACCAACTATAGGTTAATATAGGTATACTAAAGATTATAATATCCCAAAAATTATTTTGCCTCATGCGGGATTTGAACCCGCAACCACCGCTTGATACGCGGGCGCTCTACCATAATTGAATAAGCAATGCGATACCTCTCGTCAATGAACTAAATTAACTTTAGTCATTGAACAGGCTTGGATAACTGCAACGTTTCCCCTGTAGGTGGAGCTATCGGCGCTTCGAGCCGAAGACATCCCAATGATTATTTCGTCCAAGCGAGATATGTCTCGATAGCTCAATTGGTAGAGCGCCCGCGTATCAAGCGGTGGTTGCGGGTTCAAATCCCGCTTGAGGCAAAATAATTTTTGGAATATTATAATCTTTAGTATTCCCCTAGTGTGATGGTTAACACTATAAAAACAAAAATAGCTAATATAGGTATGTAAATGCTTGGTTCTCATGAGACCTAAAACATGGAAACCTCTAATTTTTACCCTCATATCCAAAACATTTCCTCCTACATACTCTTACACACCCTTACATATACACACCCCACCTTCACACAACCTCATAATACTACACACATGCCCACATTAAACTACACACACACTGTTTAACAACATTGTAAAAATATTTTGAGAAAATTACCTATGAGTTTTGTTTGGTTTTTTGTTGTTGATTAATTATTTTTAATTAGATAGATACCTACTTATTTATTTTTTATATAATTTTGCTCTCCCTGTTACTGTCTCATCTCTTCAGTATCGTATAGTTATCTCTAAATTGTAACCCGGCTTCCCGCGATTCAGGCTCAGTCTTGTGCGGGAACCAATGGTAGGTACCTAACCTAATTCCATGTTATTGCGTCAGTTAATAAATATTTTGTATTTTTGTACACAATAATTAAACGCCAAATTAAAATACCGGAATTATTTATATTTCTACTGGCTTAGAGTATTTTGCAGATAAACTTGACCCTGGTTTTAATGTAGGTACCTATCAACTAGCGACCCGCTGCCGGCGCCGTATTAACCTTCCTCATAAAAACCGCATATAAAACCCGTTGCATACAATTGCCTATTATAAAATATCTAAGAGTATATAAACATACATTGTACAGAGGGACAGACGCATAAAGGACGGCAAAAATAGCAGCGAGATTTTGCATTTAAATATATTTTTGTGCCATGCAAAGCAAGAACCTAAGAATTTACCTCACCTCAGTAATTATTTATTACTTCTCTGCTATGAATTAAGTGATATTAAACACACTACTTTTATTTTTCTAACGTTTTAAACTTTTTAGAAGGTTACGTATTTTGCAAAATACAAGAAAGAAAACCACACACCGCACCATAGCACTACTACACAACATGCGTTAGCATCCTAGTAGTCTGTGTACACAACACACACACACTCATTAACGAAAGTCCTAAAACACACGCCAAGAGAATATAAGCACTATGAATGAATGAATAATCCACAGAGCAAATTGGAATGAACATACAGACGTACCAGGCGGGGGCGTGGACGGAACAACAAAGCACAGCCAGCTTAGCTTTCTTCTAATAAGTACGATTTACATTGAGTCAGTAGCAAAGTCAGTGCTGACTCCAAATTCAAGAATAATCAGTGCTGACCTGCTACTGACCCAATGTAAACGCTATCGGGTCAGTACTGACTAGCGCAGCGTACGACCCTTTGTAAACAGAAAAAGTCAGTTCTCAAAGTCAGCACTGACTTCATCTTGCTTGCTACAAAGGCAAGACTAGAACCACCGACTAATAAACGTACTTAGAAGTACAGTGCTTCTGTTTTCTTGGCACGACGAAAGGAACTTTTCTTAATCTGTGACCATAGAAGTATTATGTTCTACGGAAACGTGGTGTCACACAACAGATATTAGTACTACGTACAGAATGGCCACTACCTTCCCCCCACCGGTTTTACTCACCTCACTCGGCCGCAAGTTTGCCGGCACCTTTTCGCCGGCACTGAAGCCAAGGGCTAAGGCACGGGTTTATTTTGATTATGTGTAGATCCAAGCGCACGTATGCCAGTGCGAGCGAAAGTTTTCTATCGCGCTCTGGGTGGGGCCAAGCACAGACATGGGCCAAACATGACACTCTCACATACAACGGCACCGTTTACGGCCACAAACTATGCGTGTGGTGATTGCGACGCGACGGACGTGTTTGTTTGTCGCTTCCAAGAGCGTAAGTTCTTAGATATTTTAGTAAAAAAAAAAGGGTTTTTGAAAAGTTTTATGTAAGCTTGAAGCTGTCATGTCAGTGTTTGTGGAACCTTTTTTTTTTTTTAACGTGAGTTCTTCAGGAGGGCGCTTCTTATCCATAGATAAATGGTTACATGTGATATAATACAGTCTAAACTGTCAAATATTCTATACATTTTTGACAGTTTTGACGATATAATGTATCACATGGGACCATTTAAATATGGCACGAGAATCGCTCCCCTGATCTTCTATTGTGCTAGCTTGTTTACGAAGATAGCTTTGTGAATTATAATATTTATTTATGATGAGGTATTGATGAGTTGATAAGCTTGGATATAATATATCTGAATAAATATATACTTTTCTTGATAATTCATTAGGTTTTATTAACTACCACTGTTAAACTAAAATGTTCTCGATGTAGCTTAACACAGCATGGGACACGTGTCCAATGCATGTGTCCATCCTATGGTTTGCTTTAATTCTATTCTAATAGGTACTTACATTTGAAAATGCATGCATTGCGTTCTACTTGTATGACCGCGTATGTACACGTACACTGTTACTGTGTTTGTTTTCATGCTTGCTTGTATTTTGTGGAATGGATGGAACGATCTTCGTAAACAAAGACATCATGAAATGAAAATGAATGAAATGAAGTGCACGAACGAAAACATGGTTGTTTTTCAGCTTTCTTTGAATAAATAATTTTCTTGTCAGTTTTATTGAATTTTTATTCATGGAGCAATGAGATGGATTCATGATATTAAATTTTAGCATTGATATTGTTATGCTAACCACTAAATGCAAATAACCTAGCCGTTGTAAAGCGTCTTGGAAGTGCTTAAATCCGTTCGCTAGTGAAGTTCATATCAATCTAATCATGAATTTTACGGATTCCCAATGACATAAGTGAGTGTTCTGTAGATGCTATTAATTTTTACCATTATTTTCTTGTAATAACGCAAATATTTTCAATAAAGAAGTGATCTAAATTGGCGTTATAGTTTTGACGTGTCGTTTTTAGGATTTATTCGTCCGCCATGTTTGTCCTTTTTTGTCAGAGAAATTTAATCGAACCTTGCCAAGCTTTACAGCACCCTAAGCTTCGAACACTCATGCTTCGTCAAAAATAATTACGAGTGAAGAAATAGCGCTAGGAAGTTGTACTCGTATTTTTTAAGCAAGTGACATTGCTTTCTTTGTTCAGGTATTCAGGATGGTTGTTGGATCAGCTGCCTATCTCGGGAGGCAAGTGCTCCACAAAATGCAACCAATGGGCATGACTCCTCGAGAGCTATCAGAGTATGATGATTTAGCTACAGCACTTATAGTGGATCCCTACCTTGGCATAACAACTCACAAAATGAACATTCGCTATAGACCACTAAAAACAAACAAGGAAGAACTGAAAAATGTTATAAAGCAATTCATTGAAAGCCAGGATTACAACAAAGCTTACAATAAACTGGCCAGTGGTGATTGGATGCCCAGACATTTTAGCAAAAACAAACACCAACAAACCAAACTCAGAGAGCATGTAAGTTGTTTACATAATGTTTTATTGAAAATTAAATCAGCTGTTGACTGCTAGCAGTACCTACCTAAATGGTTTGTTTATTTCAGATATACCGCTATTTACGGGTCTTCGATAACAAGGCTGGATTTGTTATAGAACCATGCTATCGATACTCATTAGAAGGTCAAGTTGGTGCCAAGATATCAACTACAAAAAAATTTTTTAAGCATGAAAGAATAGATTTTCTTGTTGGCTGTATTGCTGAGATGACAGAAGAAGAAGAAAAGCAACTGCTCCATCCTGGAAAAAATGATTTCTCTGTTATGTATAGCTGCCGAAAAAATTGTGCGCAGCTTTGGCTTGGGCCTGCAGCATATATCAATCATGACTGTAGACCCACTTGTACTTTTGAAGCCACAGACCGTGGTAAAGCTTTTGTTCGAGTGCTGAGAGACATTGAAGTTGGTGAAGAAATAACTTGCTTTTATGGTGAAGATTTTTTTGGCAATGGTAACTGTTATTGTGAATGTGAAACTTGTGAAAGACGTGGTAAAGGTGCATTTTCTGTAAAAAATGGTGATGATAATGAACAAGTCACAAGATACACATTTAGAGAAACAGACAATAGAATTAATAGGACTAAGGCTAAAAAGACTCAGAAAAATGGCAACAGTAAAAACACTGAAAAAGCTCGAATACCTAGTAGACAAAATTCAAATAATATAGTGTCTCCTTTTAGTATCAAGGAAATGAAACAAAAAGGTTTGACAAAATATGATGCAGAACTTTTAATAGCTCAGGGTTGCATAGCAGATGCAGTTGATGGGCTGGCAAATAATGAGGCTTCAGGTAGTAGGGAGTCTTCTGTTTCTAGCAGAGGTGAGAGGTTACGGCGGCGAACGGACAGCGGGCGCGTGGTGGTTGCAGGCACGGACGCAGGCTCGGCCTCCAAGCGGCGTGCGCCTCCATCGCGCTGCTGCAGCACCGCCAGCTCGCGCAGCAGTCGAGACTCCCACAATGGCATAGTTCTAAGAAGTCACAAACGCTTGCTTGACACTTGTACGCAGTCTACTTGCACTAAAGTCAGAAGTGGCTCTAAAATGGCTAGCGAGGCTAAATCTGATCAAAACTTGAATACACCAAAAGATGAAGCCCATGTACCTACCGCACTTGAAGCCAGTAAAGTGGGTATCAAAAATGAGCAAACTCCTGAAAGAACAGAAGATCTTAACATTTTAGAAAATAATGTTGTTTCTTCAACTGAAACACATTTAGAACAAAGAGATGAAACTGAATCTCCACCTAAAATTGAAGAAGAGAGCATACACTCAGTGGGAAATGCAGATACTGGTGAATATAATATCAATGTTTCAGAACAAACAGTAGCCAAGTATGTCAGTGATGATGCATGTTTGAAAAGTGAGATTTCTGATTATAGAGAGAATGTTAATCCCAGTGAGTCTAAAGATAGTAAAGTGAACAAAAGTCATAAAATAGACATCATAAGTCGAGTTGAAGAAGTAAAAAAAGAAAGTGACTCTGCCCCACCATGGCTGGTGGATAGTTCTAACAAGAGCAAAGAGTGCCCTTGTACCCCACCACGGAGAGGTTTGAAGTTAACATTGAGGGTAAAAAGAAGTCCAGTGGTGGAGGAGGTGATGGATTGCGGCGGCGTGGTAGAGGCGCCAGAGTACGAGGTCCTGCGGCTAGAGGGTGTTGACCCCGAGACTGTTCGCCGCTTTAAGAAGAGGCGCAGATCTAAGGAGCGCCATCGCAAGCACAGCCCTGTCCGTCCACTGCCTCCAATGAAGCGCCTAAGATTGATTTTCGGCAATGAAAGTCGCACTATCGATTTACCTCCTGCTATATCGGCGGACTGACAGCCGCAACAACCTTACTTTAATTTTTCCACCGTTATAATTCAATTATTAGTTTAATTGACACTGATTAGAAATTAATTTAATTAGGTAGAATATTTATTGTCATTATGTAAAAAAGTACTGACCTTGATGTGTATTAAACATCAAAATTTTATTTGATGATTCCAGAAATATTTATCCAATCAAATGTCGATAGTGGATTGTTTGTTGAAACAAATTCAATTCGAAGACTTTTAGCCTCATGATCATTATTAACGGCATTTTTTCGTATTCATCAAATAAGTTGGTCATGCATGCAATTGCAGTGCATTTTATTTCTAAATATAACTTAAGTATGTATAGTCTAAGGCTTAATACTTTATTTCTTCAATGCACTTGATACAACTTATTTAGGAAATCGATAACAAGTCCAGTTTGTAAATTATTAATTTATGATTTTAATTTTTATAGCATCACTTGAAGTTCTTAACTGCTTTGACAGCATTTACAAGAAATGATAACTATTAATTTGGTATTTATGTAAATACATACTGTAATTATTTTCCTACAATAGTAAATATTTTTGTCTTATAATGGCATGGGACTGTATTGTTATATAATAGTGAGTGATGATGACTAGAAAAAATATTTTCTTTGAGTATCTAGTTGTAAATTAAATGTTATTGTTAGAAACAAACAATAGGCTATAACCAAACTTGGGCAATTGATTGTATTTATGTAAAATAAAAGGTCATAGGCTTGTATGCTGGTCGTGCATGCTTTGAGGTGCCTATAATTCATTTGGTAATTGACCCACAATTAACGTTCATCCAAATCTATGTGAAATACGGCGTAACCGAACAAAACTTCTATGTTTTCAGAACAAAAGCCAAACTTTACCGCTTGGGTATGCGATATTTCGCGTCAATAGAAATGAACTTTTATAGGTCGTGCCAATTTCATAACTTTTAAAAAATCTTCCAACATGTTAATGTTATATCCCTTAGTTTAGAATTGTCAGCCTTTTTAATACGGTGTAGGTAAACACGTGAAACACAATCAACTCAAGGGATTAACTTCCTTTTGTTCAAATTAAAAATAATTTGTGCGTGATGTTCAATATTTTAGCGTGCACCGTCGAAAAAGAATGAAAATGTAATAATTACGTAATTATTGTGTAACCGTATTTAAATTTTATACTGATTAAAGGCGCATGCTACAGGAAATCGTGTAAGCTTTGGTATTCTAGCTTCGTTGTCAATATTTGTAATTTCTCTATATAATATTGAGTCGCAAATCTACTAAACCAATCGCTTTAAACTGTCAGTGCGGTGTCGTCGCAGAATAATCATTTGACTTGATTTTACTATTAAATTATTTACATGACGCGATTTCCGTGTAACGTAATGTTAGGACAAACCTTAGTCGATTCTGAGGGTTTGCTCTTTGTAGGTCAACTTTTAAATAATAATTAAGTTCACTTCAAAGCATTCCCGGACATTAGCTGAACCACGAAAACTGTCACGCTTTAATCTACAAGAGTGTATCACCTCTTGTGGTCTGATCTGAAAATATAGTACCTAGGTCATCCGCTCAATCTAGATTGGTAGGTTTATTTCCACGCGCGTAAGCGTTAGCGTTAGCGCGGAACCACGTGCGCGCATTGTTTCGAACTAAGGTGAGCGGTTATAGCCCCTAAACCGCCAATTATATTTTGTACGTTGTAGACTTCGAGAGTCTTTAGTGTATTTGTATCTAATCGTCTGACGCATATAGACAAATTCATTACATACATTGAGAATATAACGATTCTCAATGTCTTTGGTTGTAGTTTTTTTTTTGTAGGTTGCAGATGTTTGGCGCACTATTATAATACTTAAATACAAAATGTGACGTTACCAAAACTTAAAAATCTCAATTTTGTAATAAAAAAAAATACTACCGATATTCTGTCACTTTGTAAGTCGAGTTGATTCTAGCTTGTTATTTCAATGAACTACCTACATACTTGACTTATTTACTGTATGATAAGTAGATAAAGTTGGCATAATGTAGGCTGGGCTGTTACTCTAACTACCTACTTACTTACAATTAATAATAATGAGCTTAAGCTTTTTGCATACAAATATAAATTATCGACAGAAACGAAGCTCGTCTGCCAAAGCGCAAATTGTAATTGGCTGAATTGACACTATGAAAATGTTAACAGCACTGGGTCTGGTGTATGTAGCTACTGCCTTCTGCATTCGTGATATTTTAATTTTCATGTCAAATAGTTGTAACTGTAATTTAAATACCATAACACAAGATTAATTGTTGGCAATATCTAATACAGAATTTTCCATTGAAGAAAATATAAATAAATTGCCTAAGGTTTCATTCATAAATAACATTTTATTTATCTTCCATAAAATATAGTGTGTTGCATCTCCTTTATTAGTGTGAATTATCACCTCAGAAGGGTAACACCACCACAATTAATAGGATTGAACAAAAGAGCATGTTTTGAATTAAATAACTTTTAAAGGTCCAGCCGTCCTGCCTGACGTGAATACATGTCATCTACAGGAAAACCAGGATGGAGGTTCAATATCGACAACAAAAGTGGTTCTACCCTTAGAATTTCTAAGGTTCTACCTTTAAATGCATCTTAGTAATATTCAACTTTCCCCTTCATCAGACAGATCTATTAATTAATTATAATTCCTATAGCACGAATCTGCCATAAACTGTCTGAACCGAACAAAGGATAGATTATGGTCTAGAATAGCTTTTAATGGCTAACTTTTTTATTAGCAGAAATAGCCAAATCGTTTCAGCCGTTTTCAAGTTTTAGCGAGACTAACGAACATTAATTCATTTTTATTTTAGATGAAGATATTAAGTACCTACCTACTTACATCATATTTTTGGGTGCGTCTTGTTTGTCACGGCTAGCCGGGCTTCGGGTAAACGACCCTACGCAGGCTCGCAACAAAACTATTTCTCTCTTCTACTAGAATCATGCATCTTCTAAATTAAAATTTTCTAAATAACTCCACCATTAATTTCAGAAAAATGTATTGTTCCTGTGGGATAGCATAACGAACGGATAGCGAAAACACGGGTGAAGCTGCGCGGGTCAGCTCGTCATCCTAAGGCTTGGGTGTCCCGACGCTCGGTAGTTAGGCTCGGTAGTAGGGGTGGGTAGTTAGTAGCAGAACGAAGAGGAAGCGGCGCGCTTCCACCAGAAATATGCGGGCGTTTACAAAGCGGAGCGGGCGTGCAGCGTGAGAGGCGGGGCCGGGCCGGGGTGCATATAGCTTTTTACGAAGAATGTCGCGCGTCAGTGGCTCCGTGGCGCTATCCGCAGCGCGCAGCGAGTTCGTTGCGCATCGACAACGACACCTTCGCTGCGCGTTCGCCATGTTTTCGTTGCGCAACCACTCCGCTTTTAAAAACGTTCGTAAACCACCAGTATGAAAACGCTCCTAAAAGGCTGACGACTTACTTTTTGAAATAAATAAAATTCATTGTAAGGAAAATAGTGCTGGTCCCCTGGTACTACCGAGCGAAGCCGCGGGCAGTTGCTCGTGCGTGTCTATAAAGATGAAAAAATTCACTTGTTCCTAGTCTTGTCCAGTTGTTAGTTAGGGCACATTTCATTTATTTTATCTTTCGACATGGTACATATGCACATGGCACAGTATGGCAACAATTTTTTATCAATAAATAAATGCTGCAAATTAAGGTTGTTGAAGATTTTACTATTTTTTTTGGGTTAAAAAATTTAAATACAATGTTCTTCAATGACATTAATAAAATTCGCGAAAGTAATAACTAAAAATTTAGTACTGTGAGAAGTTTATTGAGATACTGAGAACATAATGTAAACATTATAAGATCTGCGTAGGGTAGTCTCTAGTGCTGCTAGCACACTGCTGCCTTACTGGCCTAGCCAAATTGGACAGTGGCATCTCATTGGCCAATAATTGCTTGTGACCAATGAAATGCAGGCTGTTTAGTTGACTAGGAATTAAAATGACCTAGTGTCCATACCTGAAAAATATAAAAAAAGATTTTTAATACTTTTACCTAAAACCCTAAAGGATAGAGAGAATTTCAGACGAACAGTGTTGCCGATCAAAGTTAACATTACTTTAGTAGACCATAGGTGCTTCTGATTTAATCATTGTGTATAGGTCTCACAACGGATCTCGGCCGTAGTGAAATTAGCCGTTTCGATGTGCAATGGAGCTTTTTCAAACTAAATTGTCTTTGCGCATCACAAACGGCTAACTTCACGGAAGCCTAGATCCACTGTGCGAACTATAGCTGCAGAGGTTTGGAAAAAAATACACTTCTACTGACGTAAGAGACTAAAAAAACTGTATGTCAAGCTACAGATAATATTATATATTTTTTCTTTGTAATAAAAATGTATGCTCCAGCTAGAGTATAGATTTGAAAAATGGGCCTAAATAAGTTAATTTGTAAGTACTTACTTCTGGAATTCCCATTCTCTGTTGTCAAGTGGGCAGACTTGTCTTGTTTTCAACCAACGTGAGATGCAGTGAAAATGGAATGCATGCTGAAATCAATGACATGGTTAAATATGTTTGATAGTAGGTACTGAAATATATTTTGGAGTCACACCAGAAAATTTACTCAATTTGATAAGGCTAAATATAAGAATAAGTAAACCTTTCCTCGCAGTGATATTAATAAGTAAAGGTAGGTACATAAGATATAAACTTACATTACAAACACCCCATGCTACTGTGCACTCTTCACTAGTGGCCGACGCTTGGTTGGCCTGGCATTCAATGCAGAGGTCCATTATGTGATTTCGGCAGATAGCACAGTTATCCACGACGATGTCTACAATACAATAAAAATGTGACATCTATTTTCTTTGTCAAACAATTACATTTTTGTTAGATTATTATGGCCATGAAAATTAACTAGTGATTTACGTACCCCAAGCCCACAAAGCAACTGCGTTCCACTGTAAGTAAAAAATAAAACACAATTTAAAATTGTTTGTAAATGCTAACAACCATGAGTGGGCAGTTCCAATGCACATACCTTTTTCACTTCAAATCTCTTTTTATCACCTTTTCCGCTGCTGGAAGAAGCCATCTCGACTTCTTCTTCGTCAACATCCATTACAGAAGCCATTTTTTTAGAAATACCCTAGTTTATACAAAATAACTAAAAATATTCGGCTAGATTGAAAATAATTAGAATTTACTTCCTCGAATTTGATTGAATGATTGAGTTGAAAGTTGGTTAGTTGACTGACAATGACATCGATGACATGACACCTAGTTTGACGTTGACTCATCAAGAAAACAAGGCAGTTGTCAAACAAATGTCTTCTGGACGGTTTTCGTCTCAATTTATTAAAAAAAAAACTGTCTTTTTAGATGGCGGTAGCTCAACTGGCGAGCCCAAGAGAATGTAAGCACTACGTTTGGCGAGCTATGGTGAATTTGTAGGGAATTCAACATTGGTTGCTCCTGCTGTCACTGTCTGTCATACCTCTGGCTGGTGTCAAAGTCATAGTACGTACTACGTAGTACATTAACTTTGGTCGTAGGAGTTACATTATTTTGCATCAAGCAGGACATTAACTTCCCGCTTGACACGAGACGAAACAAAAACGGAGTTACCAACTTTTTTCTTGTTTTGATAACCTTTCCCACAGGAAGGAGAAGAAAGGGTAACGGAGAAGGGATTCTGTAAGCAGGCAGCCAAAATGATATAGTCGGCGACTAGAACGAAGTATTCGAGAATTAATTATCGGAATTATCGGTTTATTAAACAATGTGTAATCTTTTTGAAGAACTATTGTAAAATTATGTTGCATTAATAAGCCAAGTACTTACCTACAGTTCGCAATGACTTGATATTGTACAAGTTATCTTTACTAAATCAAAGTGTAGTGATTTTTAGGAATCTTGTAAAGGTTCGTAGTAAATATGCCAGTTACCTAAGTTGTTTAAAGTATTGATTCATGTTTCTAATCATATTCGACAGGAGTCTTCTAGAGAATGCAGGAAAAGAAGTTGAACCTCTGGATTGCTCTTCATTGGCTAATAACGCCCACTAACCTGTTCGTAGTAAATATGCCAGATAAACGTTGTGTTAAGTATTGATTCATGTTGTTTTATTCACATTCGACAGGAGTCTTTTAAAGAATGCAGAAAAAGAAGTTGAAAGAACCAAAACACGCCCACCCGTTTATGGGAAGTTCTGATGTAGGCCTGGAAGCGCCTTCATATTTATGTATTTATTTATTTACATATAGATAAAAAAAAACAGTGATACAGAACAAGAACAGTTTGGAAGGACAGTGGCGTTTAATTATAGGACAGTCTGCGAGTGATAGCGATGGAGCGTAAAGTTGTAAAGTCTTAAGAGTTTTATAGTGTTGACCATTTTAATATCGAAACAAACAATTATGTAAAACAAAAACCACACAGTGCTCTCATACGATGAACGAAAACATCGCGAGATAACATCGATAGACATGAATGTGTCATCCATGTCCAATGCGCATTGGGTCCGCGTGAACCGTGGTGGATTTAAGACCCAATCACTCTCGCTCGAGAGTAGGTCAGTGTCCCAGCAATAGGAACATTAGAAGGCTGTCATGCAAGTAGATAAGGTAGATATTATTATATGTTGGTGAAATTAGAATACAAAAATAAAGTTATGCTACGTGTTGATTTTTTAATTCAAATTCATTCAAGTCACCGTCGCTAACATTTTTATTTCTTTTGTATGAGTTCTTCCATATTTCGTAAAAACACACTGTGGCTTGGAACCTGTAGCAGACGAGGAGTGGCACAGAGACGTGCGTTATCAGAGTCCAAGCCCAAACACCATAGAATTCCATCTGAAATTTAAAATAAAATTAAATGTAAGATGCGTAAGAGGTAGGATAGGATGCGTTTTAAATAAATAAAAAATGCTGGACAATCCACCTAGCATCATCTAGCTCCAAGCTAAGCAAAGCTTGTGTAATGGGTAGGTAGATGACTGATATACTTAATACAATACAATTCATAGACAAATATTTTTTTTTATATGTACATAGTAAATAACCAGAACACCTGGAACAAATATGTGCAGATCGTACAAACATTTGTCCTAAAGTAGGAATCGAACCCGCACCCTCCTTCGTCGCAGTATGTTTACTAATCACTTCATAGTAAAACAAGGTCGTAAAGAAAGGTTTATAGCACCCGTGCGAAGCCAGGGCGGGTTTCTAGTCCTACTATAATAAAGGATTCGGTAGTTGGTGTTCTACCAGCATTTTAGTAGGTATAAGTACTTATTGGCGAACCTGTTAAATAGCTTTGTATGGAAAAAATAAGTAGAGCGATAGTCTAGCTACCACAGCTACCAACCACTTTCTATCTACGACTCAATGAAATACTCCAGCTTCTTATTATAAGAGACTTATTCATAAACTATAATATAAAGAGTAAGAATAAGACTAGTTTATTGTGTAAAAACCTCAGTACTTCAGTAGCTAAAGTGTGTTTCAAAATCATCGTCTTTGTTCATTGATATAAGAATAACTAGGAAGTATTCTCTACTAGCGAGCTGCAAAATACCTTTAGCGCGCTAACAGTTTAATAAACTTGAAAATAAGGTGTTTACTAACCTGCAATGGGTGGAACTCCGCTCGTGCATTCTTCACTCTATTGAGAAGCCATAGTGCGAAATTTCCAACCAGGAGGAAGGTAACCAACTGCCTACCAGGTCGCTGGCGTCCATTTCCGGCACATCGCCTTGTCCACGCATCAAACACTAGCAGTGTCTGACACGAACTTTGTACCAGTGCACACAGAGGAGAGATTATCCTGAAAGAAGGTAATTTATAGTTATAAAGTGGTTTCTCTATGATCTATTTTTCCTTAGATATCTACATACTAGTTACCCTATATAGTAACGACGAAACGAAGAATATTTTTGTAGCTTCTAGAGGGGAAAAATCTACGTTGATAAGTTTATCATTCAATACCAAAACTTTGTAATGAAAAATGTTGTGAAAAGTTTTGAGTAGCTTCAGTTCAAAGATTCTATATTCTCATTCAAGACAATATAGCCACTTACATGAGAACGCTTAATATTTAGAATTTATTACAAATCGTCATTCTGGTTACGGTGTCGTTTCAATGTATGAAGGCGCAGATTGCCTGTTAACAGTGAGAGCTCATTAAAAATGTGCTAGGCTAATCTGGTTCTGAATCCGCATTTTTATATCTAGTGAAATAGATCGTGAGGAAAACGGCATGTCAAAAAACCAAAAACTAAAGTTATGTGCATAAATAAGAATTACCCTTCAAAGGGGATTTAGGGATACTTTTTTTTTTTTTAATTTTTTTGTTTCCTTTAGACTAAGCTTGAGGCTTCAAAGAGGATTTTGACACTAACCCCCATACACCAATCCGTGTTGGGTTCTCTCTCGCTCGGAGAATAGGCTCGTGTACCAACAGTGGAAATAAGCCTAACCATGAAGATATGTAGCTGTGTGTGTACTGACTGACCTAGTTGCTCGCCTTGCTTCTGGGTAGCGCTGGTTCAGAAATCCGGCGCCGATAATTTGGAATATATAGTACAAATACACGCCGCACTGAGTGACCAGGAGCAGAGAGTGTTCCAGTGGGAGAGTGGTGACGGCGCGACGCAATGGCAATGTGCGCATGCGCTGGATGCAAGCTCCAGACGCCACGGTCATTATGATGAACAGGATCGTCTCCCAGATGTTGATCTAAAAAGATAAACATATAATTTTATCATCGCCAAAGATAAACATATAATTTTATCATCGTGATTGGGTTTTACAAGAATGATTACAGTATTACTTTATTTGATTTGTGAATCAAGGAGATTGTTTCGAATAAATAGATTAAGTAGGTACTTAACTATAATAATAATAATAATTTAAGTTTACAATGCTATCGAAATTAATATAAGTTTCTTGGTAGGTACTTATATCTAATATTTATAAAACTTGTTGAAATGTCTAAGTAAATTTTAATAACTTACTTGTAGTAAAGCTAGTTCCACGTGCTTCTTGTTTTGGAAGAGTCCGTTGAACAGCATCAAGCTGACGATGGTGCCGGCCAGTACCGCGATGCCCATGAACAGGCCCTTATGAGCACTGCCGCAGTCCACCGAGAAGTGATTGTTGGACTTTATACTTACACAACATTGTTTGAATGGTGGCTTTAGAGGTTTATGCACATGTTTCTAAAAATTTGAACATAATACACACGGTGTAACATAATGTAACTGATAAAACTGAAGAGGGCTTGTGGAATATATGGAATACCTGTAAAGGGGTGGTATTCCACAGGCATTCCTATGTGCTTAGAGAGTTTTTTTAATGTTATGGCGCGAAATTATTATGACGCTATCTTTCCATAAGCCCATAATCATCATCGTCCAGCATTGGACGATGATGATGGTGATGATAAATATGGCCTTTTCATGTATATTTTCAAGTTAGTATAATGATCTATTTTGCCTGATATAAATACTATATTTTTATACTGAACCTACCGATCCTGGTACAGTGCAAATATCATTCCAGATGACAGCAATGATGATGGAGCAGAGCAGGCTGTATTCCACTCCACATGTCCTGAGGTACGGGTTAACACTCCTTAGCAAAGGCGTTATCATATCCGTTATATTACACGTCCAGATATCATTCTGGATTGATAGATTCAGGCTGTTTAATGTCATGTTTAGAAATATATCATTGCTTATATTAAGATTCTTGTGTGGTTCTCGTATTTCTTCGAACGTAATATTGTCCAACTGGTCCATTATTTTTATTTTGGTGTGCCCGCTGATATTAGCGTACCGCAACAGCGTCGGCCGGTCGTATGCTACGTTGATGATATCGTCTCTTGTTTCCTGTACCACTACATTGAGCCATTCGCATACATTCGTCGCTATAAGATGCATCAAGCCAAACCTATCAAGAACGACCCCTCGCATCGGGTCCAACATCTGAAATAGACAAAATATCGATTAAATAAAATCTGAACTTGATTGGAAAATACTCATCTTTGCTATACACAACTTTTTGGATAACTTCAGACGCGTTTGGCATGTGCGCGGTTGAGAAGCGAGAGGTTGCGGGTTCGATCCCCGCTGCGGGACGAATGTTTGCATGATCTGCAAATATTTGTTTCTGATCTGTGTGTTTCTATGCATATTCTCTCAGTTATCTGTTTACGGTAAAAGCTATGCTTATTTTAAGGCTAGATGGCACCGTGTAAAAATGTCCACTAATATTTATTTTTATCTATGTAAAGTAAAGCAAAATATTAATGCAAGCATTTGCATTTTATATTCAATATAAGTTAAGGCATTAGCACTCTAACATTGTGTTTATGTAAACAATTCACAAAACTATCAGCAAATAATTTACAGCTCAGAGTTTCGTGATGTTCTCATTATATTTTACAAAAGAAAATGACGCGCATTAGCTAGTTTACTTAACTTTGTTGTCAAGATCGTCTATCCTCCATCTAAGTGCTTCCTCTTCCGTGCTCCAGAGGGCACGTTGTAACAAAAATAGTTAGGTTTTGACAGTGCCCCTCATGCCACATAAAAGCTCGTTCACCAACGTAAACTCAATTTAAACCCCGAAGACCCAGCGCAGCGGTCTAAAATGGGTCTAAACTGGGTTTATGTTTTTACCACAACATCCAAACCTTGAACAATTATATACAACATGATGCAAACATTTGTCCCACAACGGAAATCAAACCCGCAATCTCTAGGTTTTTAATCGGACAAACACCCAACGCATCACTGAGAATAATCTAAATTATTTTATTTAATTTTAAACTGAATGAAGTAAACGCCCTAGTGTAGACCCAGCGTAGATCAACCGTAGACCCAGCGTAGACCCACCGTAGACCCAGCATAGCCCCAGCGTAGACTACCATAGACCTAGCGTAGACCCAATGTAGACCCACCGTAGACCCACCGTAGACCCAGCGTAGTCTCAGCGTAGACTACCATAAACCTAGTGTAGACTCAGCGTAGACCCAGTGTATACTTAGCGTAGATCCAGCGTAGACCTACCGTAGACCCAGTGTAGACCCAGCGTATACCGATCGTAGAGCCAGCGTAGACCTACCGTAGACTCAGCGTAGATAAGTCAAAACTTATACAATCATGTATTTATGTACTAGAACTCTAAGAATTATTTACACTATTTCAAGAATTGCATAGGTAGGTAGTTAATTTTTCTTTGTTTCGAAATTAATGAATGGCTTAATTACCATTATTCCTGTAAATGTTGAATCATGTAAACAATCTTTTATCGTTCGTACATACCCAAAATTATGATAAAAACTTACATCAGTGTACGAAAATATAAAAACAGTCTGTGCCACCATGAAGACTATCCGAAATGAAGGTATGATTGCGACTATTGCTAGCTGACAATCACCGGTGAGGTCGAAGTATCCTCCAAATTGAAGGCAAGAGAAGATTATAGAGCCTACTCCAAAACCGGCTACTCCCATGTGCAAGTAAAAACTGCCGTATCTTGTACGCTTTAAACTTTCTGAAAATAAGTAGTCAATTTAAAAAACAAAAAAACTACTTCGTACTAAAAAAGGGTTTCGATAGATTGTAGTAGTACGAGGGGATGTAGTATAAAACAAGAAATCAATGATGGAAAGATCGCATAACAAACATAAAAAAATACAGTCGAATTGATAACCTCCTTTTATGAAGTCGGTTAAAATATAATATAAAATGCAAGCCCAATGAATGATTCCCGACTAAAACCAGAAGGCTTTTTAAATAAATGAATTCAATAGTTCGGTACAAGAGTCAAAGGTACTCACGATCTTCATATCTCTTTGCTAATCGCAGGTGGTAAAACGTGTATACGAGGAATGCTATCCCAAGGGTGTATAAATATAGAGAAAATATCTGAAAAGTTATAACATTTAAGATATTTCAATTCCAAGTAGATCCGTGAGGCCGATATAAAAAACCAAATATACAACTCTACAACTCTTCGGCCCACACAAAGATTGATTTACGTCGTCATGTGTCATGAAGTCGTTCATCGAATAGTCAATGTTGCATTCTAAGTAAGTAATTTATGATTAAGTGGCCAACTCTGGTGACAGAGTTTTTACGCCGCGCGAAGGCCTCTATCATGGCTCAACAAATTTGAAAAGAAAATTGGATTTAAAAAAAACTTTTTTACATTTTTACTTAATAGGCATTGTACTTACGTCTGTGATAATATTCGTATAAAGCTCATTTTGTATGGTGCTGGTCACTGGTAATGCTATCCCCAAAACTATTAATATTTTCGCGTAAAACGCTGACAAGACCACAGTCATTGATTCACTGTAACGAAATTGATTTATAGAGTCAATTAATTTGCTTAGATAAACTAAAATTCTAAATCTAATTATTGCAACATTGTGGCTAATATAATTGAAGTTAGATTAGAGAGTCTAAATTAGCAAAGTGACATAACAATATCAAAAGGAAAAAATATTACAGAAAAGGTAGAGGGAAAAAGGATTCGACAGAAGCCAGAAGTATTAGTTTTAGAGCTAAGTAGAAATACGTGCTACTTACTCCCCGTGAGACAGCGGTTTCTTTTGTGACGAAGAAGCAATGTGATCTATGCTGGAACAGTCGCTGGCTGGCTCAACCACGCTCAATCGCGGAAGATAGTGTGGTGGATGCTCTCTGAAACATTCATCATGTTTTTGAACTAGAGCCTGTCAACGTTCTTGCATTTGTTTTTGTTTCATGTTTAACAAAACGTAGCAAGTACAGGCCTGCCACACAAAGCAAAATGCTCATAATAATATGCCGTTCAAATAAACTTAAGTAAATTTCCTAAGAAAATAACACCGTATTTTTAAGGCTTTATTATATTTTCTTTAGAAAACTTCTTGGTAAGCATTAATGGAACCAAATTAAATGAATAATTAATTATTAATAAAGTCTGACACGTGCGAATGAAACTCGTGCGTCACCAGCTTCATAACAAAGTTTTAAGTAACCGAAAAGGTCATTTTGGCGGTTTTGTTTGTAATTTTTAACAATACTGAGTGTTTACAGGTAAAATCTAAGATTTTTAGGCTACTTTTTATTTAGATGCAATGCGGCCGACGCTGCGTGCAAAAGCTATATTAATGTATAAAAGTATATATGCAAATTTGACCTCCTAATTATGGCTTTATAGTATCCATTTCATGTTGTTTTGTAAACAGTCCGAAGGCCCAGACATAGAATAAACTAGTACATCAAACGCAATCCACGATGCGCTAAAAAGATGACCTTGAATTTAGTTTTTTACGGAACAAGATCTCGACAAAGCGGGCCAAATTACATCAGACAGTTGCATTGTAAAGTTTTGACACTTTCAATTTTCACCAAATGAGAGGAAACAGTCGACAATGCAACGCTTAGAACTGGACTTAGAACAAAATAAAAAACGAAGGCAACAATTTTGTGCCTAGTAAAAATATAACAGACGGTTTAAATAATAGGTCATAATCTAGCCTTTTGCTAACAAAATAACGATTATTACGAGCTTATATTTTTAATGCAACCGAGCCAAGCTTCGATTTTACCGAGCTGTTTTGTTTCAGCGCCGCATCAACTAACAGTTGGTTTTAATGAAGCGCTTAGTTGGACTCACCTTTCATCTTCAGGCACCGCTAGCAGCGGCTCAGACTTCTCTCTTCGGCACTCCTTTCCATTTTGAACAATTTTACTCGTATCTTTATTTTTTGCCATTAAAATATGTTTCTAAAACATACTTATTAACAAAACGAATATACTTTGAGACTTGGCGTCGATAAACAAGTCGAATACCAGACAAGCACTATCTCTTGAGGTAAATCAAGAACTGTAAACAGTTAAACACATACCTGCATGCATATAACATACATATAATATGTTAGCCTTGTTAGCGCTAAGCATTACGTTAGGGATCATTATAACGGCGCACATAAGCGATCACCTGATTTCAAAAGGTCATAACTTTTTTTGTAAATAAATAAAATTGGTTCTGTTTGTGGATAAAACTTTTTTTGTAAATAAATAAAATTGGTTCTGTTTGTGGATAATGCTATCATAATCATGTGAGCCAATACACGTCTACTACTGGACATAGACTTTTCCCATAGAGTGCCATAAAGAACGATCTTGAATCTATTAAAAAAAACATAATGTTAGTCATGTGAACTCTGCCAGATTTAATGCAAGTTTGGGCGTGACGGGCGACCACTTGCATTTTTTTGCAACGACAGCTTTTGAATTCACGAATGACTCCCGATTTTGGCATGACTTGGTTCATATTCATTATTAACGTTGTAAATAGAGTATATTTTTGTATCCAGAAAATATTTACCGACCAAGTCGTTTATCAAATCGTTTTGCGGTTAAACGGATTTTATTTTCAATTTAAACTGCAGGTTGATTCTATCACCTCCAGCTAGCCTCTAGCAAAAATGAAGAAAATTCTCTCGTAAATATGCATCCCTCACAGGTAATTAGTTCTAGGGGTGTCACTTTCAGAGCACACTCTCTCACAGAACATCGCTTCTAGGCTCTAGACTGGCTCATCCTATGTTTATAGACTACCTAGCAATCTGACTTTGTCTGCGGTAACATTCCGTGTTTCTCTTTACTCTTCCGTAGAGAGATAACCGTTGATAACATAATATAATTATATCAACGATCTGTCTACGGAAAAGTGAAAGTGTGTGAAGGAAGAGTGAGTGGAAGAGTAGATCTAAATTTAATATTTGTTCAAAGAAACCTGTAATTTTTTTTTACATCTCTCTATAGAGAAAATCGTTATATTGTGCTCATGGCTTAAGTACCTAGTTACCTCCTACTAATTGATAATTATGACATGTATGATCGTTGGATAAGGCATGCATATTTTTGTAACAAACAACGTAAGATTAAATAATGGACAACAAACATACATTCTTACTTTCGCATCGCATGCATGTTTACTTGGTCAGGATTAATTAAAGGCTGTCTTACTTAAGCCGTTCTGGTTTAAGCTGTTTTTTCCCGGTAGATTATGAACCAGTAAATTGAGTTTGAATTTGGCGTCATGATTATTTTTCTCAGGGTTTTATTTAATACTAGCGTTTTAATGGTTTTTCATTTTGATTTTTATTAGGTATTTAAGTAAAACTCGGTCACTTAGAAATTTATGATAGTCTATGTTAAAAATGTATTAAACAGACTTGTAAAGCAGGGCACCTAGATCAGTTTTGTAAAAATATTGTTGTGGGATTGAACCTACTAGCTGAAAAAGTTTAGATAAGGCGGGTGGTGAAGGCTCAAAATCGGTCGTCATGGTCGAATTGTAGGAGGCTTAAATCCCGCAGTAGATGGTTATCGCCTGATGTGATGATGTTCCGGGGTGATGAGCGCAGTACAGTACCACGCATCATTTTATTTTTATTTAGAGTTCGATGGACTCGGGTTAGCTCGTTTGCTGGATTTGTAGCCTACTCCTATGAAAATAAACCTTATTTGTTTTCGGTATGCAACATACATAGTCAGCAGAATTCAGAAAGTGAGTCTGATATTAAGCGGATTTTGTCCCATAAAGATAAGCGCGATACCTAATCCTTGGACATTGTATAGAGATAAAACATCAATGTACTAGACGTAAGTCGGTGTGTCACCAAAAAATCATCATTGTTTTGATATATCTTACCCTTATGATTGTATTCTTCTTTCGTATTATCTAAAGGCATAGATAGGTATTATTAATTAATTGTTGCTCGCGATTTCGTTTGCAAAACTTGTTTTTCCTTTCGGAATAAAAAACCTATGTCATATTTCCGGTCATTATCTATGTATGTTTTAAATTTCAGCCAAATCGGTTGTGGTTTTCGAGTTATAGAGGAACAACATCCAAATTTTTGCATTTATAATATTAGTGTGATAACCTTTCGATTATGTCCATACCGAAACTTACGCTTTCTTATCGTGAACTCATTCTTGAGAGTGAGCTCACGACTATGGATACTAGATGGAGCGCTGGAGATACTTACACGCTGAGCATGTTTGGCAAAATGAGCAGTCACTTGGGGGTAAACGCTGTAGCAATATGGCCAATCTAAAGGTTCAATAACGGCTTGCAAGAATTGTATTGTCAAATCATTTTCTGAACAAAATGTCAACAGTTTTTAAGACGTTTCAAAATGATCCTTGTGATATTATTGAATAAATATATTTTTAACTTTTACTTTTACAGTTTAACGCTTGTACTGAAATCAATCAAGGCTTATGTAACTTATGTAAGACTTGCGATAATTTGGCGTCTTTTTCGTTTGAAGTTTGTTTAGGTTTGCTTGCGTAAGTTCAGAATGTTTTGTGTTTGTTTTTTTTGCTTGGAAATACAACGCGCTGAACTGCACTGTCACTAATCTAATTGAGCCTTGAAAGTTTTATCTATCTGCTTAAAGGACTTTGTAGGTAACATACCAATAACAATAATTATTAAAATTAAGAGCCCTATCCTTGACAATCCTTGATTTTCTTGTAGCCCGTGAAGTTTCGAACACTATTGTGGCTCGTGTGTTGAAGATATTTTAACGAAAATAAAAACAAATAAAAGCTTTATCCCTTAAAATTTAAGCCAACAGAGCAAATATTAATTAACTCAAGACATAACTGATTTAAAAAAATATTTAGTATCGCACGTTTCGTAAAATGAGCAATTCCAGTCAACTTTCGATCATTTTTTCTATGAAATAACAAAGTCTAACTGTTGAGTATCTGACTCTTCCTATTTCTCCTGGCTGGTGGGATGTTGATTGAAACGATGAACTCCTTGATACAGTTTTATTACTTGAAATTACAGTGGTTAGAATATATAAAAAATGTCTTTAGCTTTGCCGTTGCGGCTGATCACTCCAACGATTTTACAAGAAGTCCATCAGTTGGCAGTATTAACTAGCTGTCAAAACGTCACACGAAACGCGGCACTTCAAATTGTCACTGTCACGCCTGCTTGCACTATGATTATAACATTGACAGATGACACACGTACTCCTTCGGAAACTGAGCTCGAACATGTTCCCCCTTCTCGACGTCCTAGGGATCTCGAGGATACTCTTCAGCAGAATTGCCCATAGGTAGAGGGCTCAGGTTAGTTATCGCCCGACGTACGACGCCCTTTGACGTGAAGACATCAGCGACGCGTGATACTCCGTCCTGTCCAGGATACAGTTGTTGAATTCGGCCCATTTTCCATTTGAGTGGAGGTACATTGGTTTCCTTGAGAATGACCATGTCTCCTTGCACTAGCTCCCCTTGTTTGATACGCCATTTTGATCGCTGCTGTAGTTCGCTCAAAAATTCTTTCCTCCATCTCTCCCAAAAATGTTGACGCATCTGCTCGATCTCTTGGTATCTTGATAACCGACTTGTTTTAACGTCGAGCAATGATGGCGTTGGCAGTGAAGTAAGAGGTTTACCGATCAGGAAGTGCCCCGGAGTGAGAGGAAATAAATCAGTAGGATCAGAAGAAAGAGGACAAAGGGGCCTGGAATTCAATATTGCTTAGATCTGTACGAACAGAGTCGATAATTCCTCATAAGTGAGGTGATTGTTGCCTAAAATTCTAGTTAAGTGATATTTCGCCGATTTGACGCCGGCTTCCCAAAGCCCACCGAAGTGTGGGGTGTAAGCCGGTGAGAATTTAAACTGTATGCCCTCGTCGGCGGCAAATGAAGAGACTGATTCATTGCATGTTTTCAAAATTTGAATAAGGTCATTGTTTGCGCCTACAAAATTCCGACCGTTATCGCAGTAAATTTCGCTTGGTTTTCCCCTGCGACTGATGAAACGTTTAAGACATAAAATAAATACCTCTGAACTCATGTCTGATGCAATTTCTAAATGAAGAGCGCGGGTTGAGAAGCAGACGAATATACATAAATAACTCTTAATAATTTTACATCCGCGCCCAACGCGATCACGAATCGGAAACGGGCCGGCGAAATCGACACCTGAAACTTGAAAGGGTAAGTTAGGAGTTACCCTAGGAAGAGGTAAGTTTCCCATAATGGGATTGATTGGCTTAGCTTTAATGACTCTACATAGTTTGCAATTGTTAACTGTGCTTCTAGCCAATCGCCTACCAGAAATAGGCCAATAAATTTGCCTTATATTAGTAAGAAGCAGTTGTGGGCCACAATGCAAGAGCCTTTTATGCTCGTGGGCGAACAAAAGGTTTGTAAAATTATGCTTTGACTCTAATAATATAGGATGTATCTTACTATAGCTTTCAGATGCCCTTTCAATGCGACCCCCTACACGTAGGGTACCAGTTTCATCTAAAAAGGGCCTCAGAGAGAGCAACCCTGATTTAGCTGGTAAGCATTTTTTATTTTTTATCAAATTTATCGCAGAACCGAAACATTCGGCCTGATGTTGTTTGATTATACGATGTAGAGAAGCTTCTAACTCATCAGAGGTCAGATGACCAGAGCGGCGCTCAGAGCTTGCGTGTCGCAAATTATATATAAAACGTAGCACGTACGCAATGCTACGTTGAAGTTTGGATAACTTCGAGTGTTTCTCGAAATTTACTAATCCGCATGGGAAAGTATGAACTTCATTTGTAGCTGTAATGCATGTTGTAGAATATGTGGAGTTAGGTCTAGGAATTATTGAACTAGAGTTAGATTTAATTTCAGGAAGCTCATTAGAAGAAATTATTTTATTTGGCCAGCTAGATTCAGACTCCAGCAGGAATGAAGGGCCATGCCACCATAAGGTAGCTTCACTGATGTGCTTAGGATCTAGACCACGCGAGGCTAGATCTGCAGGATTTTGTGTTCCAGGAACGTGTCTCCAAGAACCCGAAGCCGTGAGCTGCTGAACTTCAGCGACCCGATTAGAAACAAAAGTTTTCAGGTCCCGTGCATGCGATGAAAGCCAACCAAGGACCACAGAAGAGTCCGACCAAAAGTATATGTTGTGTATGTAGAGTCTCAAAGCCTTTAAAACCTTATGAGAGAGACGAGCAGCTAAGACGGCTCCACATAGCTCTAAGCGAGGAATGGTTTGTGGCTTTAAAGGCGCGACCTTAGTTTTCGCGCAAAGAAGATTGATTGTTACCTGACCCGATTTGTCTATTGATCGCAGGTATAAACAGGCGCCATAAGCTACCTCAGATGCATCACAAAATGTATGCATTTCAATGGTCTCAGGCTCGTCGCAGAGAACACACCTGGGAATTTGTAGAGAGGTTATATTCTTTAAATTAGTTATGAAGTTAAGCCATGACCTTTCTATTTCAGATGACACGGGATCGTCCCAGTTTAGATTAGAAATCCATAATTTCTGAAGAATCATTTTAGGTATAATGGTACATGGACTCAATAACCCGAGCGGGTCGAATAGTTTGGCTGACTTTGAAAGAATCGTTCTCTTTGTGGCCTGCGAAGAACACTCCATGTTCATGGAAAAATTAAAGACGTCAGCGGCTGGGTCCCATTTCAGACCCAGCGCGCTGGATAGAGAAGTAGAGTCCAAGTCTTTCGGTATCAAGGAACTTGGGTTGTTGAGTACTATAGAAGGCGCATTAGTGCGGAACTTACGCAGCGGTAAGCCCGCGGAATGGAGAGTTTGTGTGACTGTGTTTATGATGACGCTAAGCTCGGATTCAGTGCTACAACCTGTTAATAAATCGCCAACATAGAAATCATGTTGCATAAGTTCAGAAATTCGTTCGTCAGGGTGTTCCTTTGCTAGCTGGAGAAGACACCTTGTACTGAGAAATGGCGCCGAAGCAGTTCCATAAGTTACAGTGTTTAACTCGAACATTTTTATAGGAAGGTCGACTCTATCGCGCCATAAAATCATTTGTAGAGCGCGCTGTTTTGACTCTACCCTAAATTGCCTATACATTTTTTCAATGTCAGCGGAAATCACGTATCTGTGTTGCCTGAACCTTGATAAGATTGAAAATAAGTCATCCTGAACCACCGGACCAACATATTGAATATCATTAAGAGAGACACCCGAAGATGTTTCAGCCGACGCGTCAAAAACCACCCTTAATTTAGTAGTTTCACTGCTCTCTTTTATGACAGCATGATGAGGCAAGTAGCAACCGTTCGATGGTTTTGAAACTTCACGCATGTGTCCTAGGCGTTCATACTCATCCATGAATTTATTGTACTCAGTTCTCAATGAAGGCGATTTACTCAATTTTTTCTCTACTTGCAGTAACCTTTTTTCAGCAATATGATACGACTCACCTAAAACACATGGCGAGTCGCGAAGAGGAAGCTGAACATAAAACCTACCATGTTCATCACGATAAGTAGTTTTGGTAAAGAGGTTTTCACAATAATCATGTTCGTACGACGTGGGTATATCGACTGGTACCTCTTCAAGTTCCCAAAACTTTGCAAGTTGGTGCTCTATGTTCCTACTGAAGTTACAAACTATGCGGTTCGACTTGCCGCAGTATTTCCCCCCTATGGGGCCAGCTACTATCCATCCAAGTTGGGTTTCACGTAAAAATGCTTTAGTGTTAGGACCTAATCTAATTTGTGAAGTACCAATGATTTCCCAGAAGACATCGGCTCCTAGAAGCATGTCAATATCAGCCGAGCAATAAAAGGCTGGGTCTGCTAACTGTATATGGCCTGGAAGGCCTAACTCCTGAACTTGGATTTCTAGTTGAGGCAACCTGTCTGTTATAATTGGAATAACATAGCAAGTGACAGGTGCACTGAAGGAATTGTATGAAGAACGAATCACAAGATCACAATGATCTGTAATATTAATGACTGCGTTGTTTAGGCCTGAAACGCTTCGCTTAATAATTTTAGTTTTGTCAAGACCTAATTTAGCAACTGCAGCGTCTGTTATAAAAGAAGACTGGCTACCACTATCGAGCAGAGCCCTTAACTTAAATGTTCTACCGTCATTCGTAACCTCGACCAAAACCGTAGAAAGAAGAACTTGATCGGAGGTGACGGCAGACAAGCTGACTACACCAGATGACACCTCCGCCTCTTGACGGGGTAAAAAAGAAGCCGAGTCATGAGAAGAAACAGAAGTAGTAGTCAGTAGAGATGTCGTTTCCTCATGACTTTCTTGTTTTTGTGGTTGTGTGTTTGTTGGTAAAGATGACTGCTTATGCAAAACTGTGTTATGTTTTTTGTAACAAACACGACAACCACCCAGCCTACACTGAGCTGACCTATGGCCACTACGCAGACAATTGTTGCACAATTTCCACTCAAAAACCTTTGAGATACGGTCTTCGATTGGCAAAGTTTTGAATTTTGTACATTCATATAATTTATGATTTTGTTTACAAATTAAACAATTATGGTTAGAAGCACCATCAGAAGCAACATGCGATTGGCTTTGAGAGGACTCAGATGAAGACACCATAAAAGACTTTGATTTTACCAAGCTGTTACGTTTTTCACATTTTGATGATTTGCTAGCTCGGACTGTTTCTAAAACAGTGGCACGTTGACGAAGAAAATCAAAGAAATTATCTAATGAAGTTGTGTCTAACTTACTTCTATGCTCCTCCCAATCCCTAGCAGTTTCAGGGTCTAACCTTTCAGAAGCCATGTATATTATAATAGTATCCCAACTTTCAGTGGGCTCATTCAACGAATTCAATGCACTTAAATTTTTAGAAATAGCATCAATCATGCTGCGCAAGCCTGTGTCAGACTCTATAGCCATAGGCTCCAATGAAAATAAGCACTTGATATGTTCATTTATAAGCAACCGTTTGTTGTTGAATCTGTCACACAAAAGAGACCAAGCGATAGGATAGTTTGCTGATGAAACCGTTACCGAAGCTATGACTGCCTTAGCTGTTCCCTCCAAATAAGATTTCAAGTAATGAAATTTACTAACATTGTCGATGCTATCATTATTGTGAATCAGCGATGAGTAAGTATCTCTAAATTCTAACCATTTACCAGGCTCACCGCTGAATGGAGGGACCCTAAGCGTGGGCAGCTTTAGATGTTGATGACTATGAGCACAGTGGGAAGTTTGAGAAGCAGCTGACGGTTCATTATTTACCGTTGCTTCAAATATTTGTAACAATTCTTGTGTTTTTGCGATTATACTAAAAAACCTATTCTCAACTTCCTCCCTCTCACTCATTTGGTCATCAGCAAGGTCTAAGGATTCAATTTTTGATTGCAATTCATCAAAAGTGTATGACAACTCTTGTAATTTACTTAGCCGCAACGTTAACTCATTATACTGATTTTTATTCAATTTCGTTTCAAAAAGAGGCTTCACATGCCTTTCAAATAGTGTAATACGCGTTTTAACGCGGCCTCGCTGTGCAATAAGCTCCCTAAGCACCGATTCAGACATAGTAAACGCAAACAATGACACAAACTTTCAATAATGTTTGTAAGATGTAACGCAAAATAAAGTTCTTAATAAATTGTAATAAGCAATGAATACAACCTCGTTCGCGCTATACTGCACAAACCCTTCGATGGAGGATCAGCTCAGCAAGCGCGATATCACTGGCCGTCGACTCGTGCGCAGGCAGCAGCACCGGAAACGTCGGCGTCTGCAGTACGTTTTCCTCACCGGTTTTCACCCGGATAAAGCCTAGAACAGTCGGCGAATATGCTTTACTTGCTGTTTATAACGAGATTGTAATGCCTTGGGACTGAATTTAGAATATTTAAGAACTATAAAGACGATGACGTCACCCGACGCCACGTGAATTTTGTAAATGTTTTACGTGAAATTGGCGAAAGTTCCGGAAAATATGCACTAATATCGTTATAATAAGGGTAAATATGATGTCTGATAATGATTTAAATAAGTATTTGCCAGGAAAACAGTGAAAATATATGAAAAAGTGCGAACGATATCTTTAAAATCAAGGGTGGGTAGCTATAACCGGCACCGAAAAGATGAAAAAGATGTGAAGATATCGACTCAAGAACGCACAAAAGAAGCAAATTTGATACGGAAGGATGTAGATGGATGGGAATGGGGCTTACTTCCCTCGGATCCTGGAATGTTTCACCTCTCCTGAAGGATTTTTCAGCCTCCCTGCGATGTCCAATATCACGTCGGGGTCACCAAATTGTTGAGTATCTGACTCTTCCTATTTCTCCTGGCTGGTGGGATGTTGATTGAAACGATGAACTCCTTGATACAGTTTTATTACTTGAAATTACAGTGGTTAGAATATATAAAAAATGTCTTTAGCTTTGCCGTTGCGGCTGATCACTCCAACGATTTTACAAGAAGTCCATCAGTTGGCAGTATTAACTAGCTGTCAAAACGTCACACGAAACGCGGCACTTCAAATTGTCACTGTCACGCCTGCTTGCACTATGATTATAACATTGACAGATGACACACGTACTCCTTCGGAAACTGAGCTCGAACACTAACATATTTCCAAAAATGCAATTATAATAATCACAGTTTTAAAATTTAAGTGAATAGAGAAAAATACAGCATGTTAGTTCAATATTTTTGAAAAAAAAACGGTCTAAAAAACGCGTACTTTTCCCAATTTTACGCTTGTTATTACTGCTAAAGTAAGGAGTTTACAATAAAAATACACCTACTTAATTAAAGTTTAAGTTTTTATTAAATAAATACAACGAAGAAAATAGTCTAATAGCATTGACTTTTTTTAATACGAATTTTTTAAAATCATACCTTAACGCACTTATAATCATATCGATCGAAGCAGCTACTCTCAAACCGCGCTGAGCGCTTATGGAGGGAGGACGTATCACTCCTCGTCGCGCGCGCTATTACTTATATTATATAAAGATACATTTACGCGAACTTCATGAATTATATCGCTAAATCTTGGAAAGGCCTCTTAAGCTTTAAACAGCTACTGGCTAGGCTACGTGATAATTGTGTAGTTGTCTAGTTAATGCAAAATATTAGCACACATTATTCATGGCAGGGTTTTGCGAATGTGCTAATTAGCTCATCACGACTAAGCGTATGTATTCAGTCAAGATGACGAATTGTTTCAACGGAAAAATGTAATAATAATAATCATCAATAATATAATTAATCTGGAGTAATGGCCCATTTAAACAATACAATAATTAGATGCAAGAATTGCCTTGGCAAATTGATTTTGGGGCAAAAATGTTCAAAAATGAATTTGGTGTAAATGGGCCATAAAAACAGCAGAACGACGAACGCATCTAGCATGCCATTTTACGTCACAAATTAATATGTAGGGGTTTTTAGCTAATCCGTAATATCCGTATTATTATTATTTGAATCGTATTCACTATCAGTGTCAGTCAAGCAATTACCGTGACCTAGGTGGGCTAGGTATGTGTATATCTAACTAGATAATATAAGTGTAGCGACACATCTGCAGAGCGTAACGGACGGATCGTTTGGTAGAATACGCTTGCAGTGTTTTTCAATTTACCTATGACACATCAGCCGAAATTAAGTCGCATTTCTATCAACTTTTAAAATGTAAAAAAGTAGTTATAGTTACATTACTACAATTGAACATATTATGGTATCGCTGATTTTTTTTGTAGATATCAATATGTTCTTTAATATTGTAGAACATTTTTTGTTCTATCATCAATAGTTTCCGCAGCGCATGAGATGAAAGACATTTTATGGCTAATTTTTTTACACCTTGGGTATTTTATTGAAGTTTTAGTAAGTATCTTTATTATTTTCCAGAATAAAATATAGCTTATATCACTCAGAGATAATGTAGCATTCTAATGGTGAAATATTTTTTGAAATCAGACCAGTAGTTTTTGAGTTTATTCGTAACAAACAAAAATACAAACATACAAATCTTCTCTCTTTATAATATTATTACTAGAAGTCCGTCCCAGCACCCGCACCCGTGCGAAGCCGGGGCGGTTAGCTAGTAATAAATATAGCCTATGTTACTCAGAGATAATGTAGCATTCTAATTGTGAAATAAATTTTGAAATCGGATCAGTAGTTTTTGAGTTTATTCGTAACAAACAAAAATACAAATATTTCCTCTTTATAGTATTAGTATATATTATAGTAATATAGAATAATATATATAGAAGTATAGATAGATAGTAAGCGATCCATCACAAGAAGAAAGTTCGGCGTATGCTTTTTGTGTGTGGTGGCTGGGAAATTCAATACGTCAACCGCACACCACGTGCCGACACCAACTGACGACGACGCCGGCGCCGCCACGTAATTTTTCCGTCGCGTATCGCACTGAACAAGACGTCGCGTTCGAGCGTTTGATTTGTCTTACCAACGGAATATTACGACCGAAACTTCAGCCGTTGAACGATCTGCGCGGTACGCTCCGCAGATGTGTCGCTACACTTAATATACGTAGATGTAACGAAATACGTAGAAACACCAATACTCCGAACAAAAGATTGCATGAGCAAACGTTTCTTCCGCAGCGGCAATCGAATGTCTTTCTTTGAAACCGGGCACTTGTCTAGTCGTCATGATCGTCGTTTTGCTAAGTCTTTCCACTGCTGGCTCTTAGATATTTTTAAGATTTATTTCAGGTTTTCATCCAAATTATTGGTGTGACTTTGGGACTATTATTGCCAAGGTGCTGAACGCTACATTTAAATACGTTACATAAAACCATCAGGTTTTAAACTTCAAACTCTTTTATTTACCAGGTTAAAGATATTTTATTTATCTATAAATATGTTAAGCTATATCAACTATTAATTATTTATTAATAAGCCTATTAACTCATACTAACTTACTTTTTAGCTAAATAATGGTTGATTGGCATGAGCGCCAAGTATTTATTAAATAACATGACGGAAGTTTTAAAGCGATGCTGAGTTTTTCAACCCTATACAAAGAATAATCATCAAATTTTTTTACGACATTTTCATCATAACTAGTAGTTATACATTTAAATAAATAGGTTTGTTCTTAAAGCAGTTCTTCCAAATTTCGAAGAGACAGATTGTTGAGTGGAACCGGTAGAAGATGGCCAGCGGCATGGAGACGTGTGTGATGATGGTCCACGCCCAAGGACCATAGAACGCTAGATGCGCCGGCCTGAACTCCGCTCGATTCTACAAATATATAAAATTAAATTATTTTAAACTATTTAAACGGTTATAAAATAATTTAATTAGTAGGCACGCGTGAAATCAATTTGCTGGTACAGAGCCGTAGCTAAGACCAGAGGTTCTACTCATTTAAGCGACAAACGATAATCATGGCAAATATCGTAGTTCAACTTATGTCGGTCAGTCCAGCTGGCCTTCCATGAAAATTTCTGTGCGTAACTTCTAAGCCGAACAAGACGTGAACATGTGAAAGTTTCTCTTCTCGTTTAGTGTTCACCACTACACTAAGGAATACTTAAGTTCATATATCCCAATTTTTTTTTCGTAAATAATTTTGGGAATTTTAGCAACTTTATTCTAGCCTCCCTAGTTTTATGATTACAAACTACAAAAAAAACCTTATTACAAAGTACAGTACATTCATAGTACAGTGTGTAGTGTAAAGGACACTACAAAGAACTCTCGATTAATTACAAAAAGTAAAACATTTACCCAGTTTCTAAATATTTTTTGACAAGTGTTTATTTCTTGCTGTGTTAAAAGTTTTAAAAAAATTGCCATGCTAGAACCTTAGCACGTTTCTTTATAGACTTTATAGTCACAACAGCTTACCCCTTACCCCGTGTTCCTAGCTATGACTCTGTGGATTCACGGCTTAATTAACTTAATGCACTCATACTCTTGATGTGGTAGGTACGTCGTGTATAAATTGGCAGGTGCTTTTGGTATTGGCATACAGTTCACATCATACAAATTATAGAGCTGGCAGTATATACCTATAATAGTATATTTTTTTCTAGAATCATAGCCGCTGTTAGCTTAAATATATCTTTGCAGGCGCTTTGATTCTTTATAAAGCTGTTTTTAGTAGATCCTTTTTTGCCTTTACTGTCCTAAATACTTATATCTTGAGCATAGATATATTTTAAAGTAAAAAGTGCGCACACTTGACCCGAATGAATTACTTAAGTAATAGTTTTTCAAGTGAATATCATAGTAACGGCTGCGTAGATTTTAATACCTTTTCGAGCGTGTTGATGGCCCACATAGCCATGTTGGCGACCAGCAGAAAAGTGACCAGCTGCCGTCCCGGCTTGTCCCTTCGCTGTTCTGAAGTAGTGCTGCGGCGCCACCACGCGTCAATTATAAACAATGATTGTAATATTGTCTGAAATGATTTTTTTTATTTTGAGATATTTAGGGAAAGGTACTCAGGTCAGTGGATGTTGAGAATCAAGATCAGTCGTCATGGCCCTTTTTGGGAGACACCTATGTTCTATTGGACGTCTATTGACTGATATAATGATATGAGATATTAAATGAACAATTTATGCTTTAATTTTTATTAAGCAAATAAACTGCATTCATTTTATTTCATTAAAACGGCTCTAACAGCTTACATTAGGGAGTTTCAGGTCAAAAAGAAAAGATCAAATGCAGGTTCGTTTTGGATATGTTCAAATATTTGATTTACTATTCGAGTTCGAACCTTGGAGGCGATGTTTACCTGATTGAGGGATAGAAACTCCGAGAAGAAGCCAGTGAGGCCAGATCCCTGGCTGCTGTTCATGGTGTGATGGCAGCCAATCAGACTAAACATGCAATATACAAACATGCCAGACTGCGCCAGGATCAGAAGCGAAGTGTCCAGGCCAAGCACGGCTGTAAGTAATAGTCAGATATAATTATATATTATTAAAATTACGTTGCTCTTACGGCACGGTAAGCTGTGATAACGTGTATACTCTTAAATGCTTATAGGTTTAAAGTAGGTTTTTATGAAAACGATAAATTAGCCAAATGTTTTTAATCCAATTGCTTTCTCTACTAATCGAACGAAATACAATCACTGATAAAACACCTTCAATTTGAATACAAACGGGCCACAGAATAACGGAGGCTTAATCTGTGAATTGGACCTATAGCATTCAGAATCGCAACCCTTTGTTGCTCTACATTCAGATTACCGTTCCTTGGATTAGTCTCTGCCCCGATTGATTCAATGCAATGTATTGAATGGTGTTTCGTACCTATATAACAGAACATATATAAGCAAGTGCTACCTACAAACAAAGTGGCTACTCATCCCCTCCCACCGTTTTAACTTACCTATTTCACCCCATTCGCAAGTTCATGGTTACTTTTGTAGGCGCTGAAGCTAAGGGTTCTTCACGCACTCTTTTCACAGTGCGGGCATGATATGCACAAGAATCAACTATTTACTTATGTAGAGTAGGTTATAACTAAGAGATCCTTTATGTGATCCAAAAGTTTGAATAAATATATGAATATAAATATGTATATATAATAAAAGATTTTAAGTTTCGTAAATTCGATTCCATGATGTTGGTACTCACCCCGGGACTTCCTTTTGTACGGTAAAGCCCGCATTTGCTTAATCGCCGCTAAACATGCAGCCAGAGTCAATGTGTACAGGACGAGCTCGCAAACGTTAACTTCGAATATAGCATTCTGCAACAAATCAATCATTAGCTCTAGCTCTAAAGCTGCCTGTCTCATTTAAAAAAAAATATGTTGTGAAAGTTGAAGTCTTGGTGAAGGAAATACTAATTAAAAGTCAATGTTAATGGCACATATTCCAGAAGCTTTTCTACCATGAAATAATTAGTGCCTTTGCGTTTACGAGGCATTAAATGAATAAGCCGTTTCTTCAAAATCAGAGCTTTAGTATTTTACGAATGCGCTACGAGCCTACGAATAAAACTTATACCCGTATCTACATATTTATATTTTCTTACAATAACAGTTTCTGGATTGTTGGCCAGCACGAAGAACATGATGAGGGATATTATACTCAGAACTATAACAAGGATTCCGGCGAACAGGCCTCGATGCGCATGTGAGCAGTCCACAGAAAAATGATGTAATGCTTGTCGACTGCCGTGCGGAGAAGCCACACCAAGCATCCCAGCTAAAAAAACAACAAAACATTAATAAAAACAAATGATTTCTAAAAGAAATGTTACGAACGTATTTATACCAAACTGTTGAAGGATCTTTTCAGGAGTTACAGAGTTGTTGCGTGATTTGTTTTTAGGAGAAGCCATGTTGTATTTTTTCTCAAAGTCCTCTGGCGTGCATTTTACCTGTTAGGACAAAAACACGTTTCAACCTTTGCAAAGTTCGTAACAGTTTAACTGGAGCATAATTTTATTTGAAACAAAATATTATGTTAACGGATAGATTTCGTATATTGAAATATTTTACTATGCACAAAGCAAGCACTCACCTCTTTCCACATCTCGTACAAAATAACAGCGCAAATAAGAGAATATTCTATGGTACACGGAAATAAGAATGGTGAGGCATTTTGTAAAAGTGCACCCATTATATTCGCCCTCCGACACGGAAGCACCTCAGTTTCGTTACGTGTTCCATTCGCTGATGATAATAATATCGTGTGCTCCAAATGATGGATTTCATGCTTTGTCTCTTCGACAAGAACGTACAGCCATTCGCATAAATTCGTAGCGATCATATGCATAAATCCAAATCTCTGTATCATTTTATAGCATCCAGATTCGATATCCTTGTTTGTGAGGAAAATAAATTGCATCTGCGCTAGTGTTAGAGCCATCCGTAGACCGGGCGTTATAACCGAGAGTACGGATCGGCAACGATCTGTCATTTCGAAGTATTCTCCCAATTCCAATCCACTATACACCATCGATCCGATGCCGAAGGCTGAAAGCAGTGTATGATATCAGTTGCAACTACAATCTAAATACTAGGAAGCATAAAGTCGCCGCGCCAGCCGCCTCATATCAATGTAAGTTGTAACTTTACCGATTGCGCCAAGTCTTAAATAAAAACTTCCATAGCGCGATATGCTCTCCTTCTGCTTTAATTTCGCTGCGGGCGTCGTTTTTTCATTTTTATCTTTGTCTTTTTCATCTTTTTCACTATCTTCTGTAATGTAAATTAATTGTGTTCCCGTTAATTAGTGCCATTGTCATTGGTCATTATGTACACATAGGAGGCCATTTTCCGGTACCTAAGTTTATACGAATTGCAGACAACGTTAGTGGAATGCAAACTAAAGAAGGTATTATTCTTTCATTGCTGTAATTATGCAAACAAGATGTGATTTTAATGTTTCATTTTGTTAAGCAAATGCGTTTGCTTGCTTAAGTTTGTTTTGATACCTTAAATATATATTGGTCTACTTTGTAGGTATGCATAAATATTAATGTTGCAGCTTGTAAGTGCTTACCGTAGTTATGAATAATTATGTTGACTGCCTTTTGCCTCATTATATTTATGTATTGAAATATCACAAACAGTAACGATACAAGATACAGGTATAAATAGAATCCCTGAAACAAAAGTTTTTTTTATCATTAAAATAAATAGGGTGTCTGGGAAAGATGACCCTAATCGTATGGTCAAGAAATCACTATGATATATTTATCGCACATTCAAACATCCAAACTTATGATTTTGTGACTATTTATTTTTACTACATGCATTCGAAACCCGCGTTTTCATTTTGACTCCGTCCTATGTGTTTTTCTCATGGATCCAAAATCACACACATAATATTATTCATTGTTCAACATTTTATGCCTTGTACCAGAGATGTTGATGTTATTGTTTTTTAAAAAAAGTTCAGTGTTGCAAATCGTTTTTTTTTCGGTCATCTCTCTCGTACGGAATTGCCCTATGTCTTACCTGGTAGTAGCTGTCAGGAACTCCGTTTGCAATCACTTCAGTTACAGGAAAAGCCAATCCTAGTACAACCAGTAGCTTTGCGTAAAGTGCTGATAACGCTTTGCTTAGAGCTTCACTGAAACGAAAGATAGTCTCAGTAACACCAAGTTGCAGCTTTCTGCTGCTAGTTCTGTAGGTAAAGTTATACAGACCTTCAATTTCAAAACCGACGACCCTTGTGCCGCGGTGGGTACTCGCGCGGTTGACAAGCGAGAGGTTGCGGGTTCGATCCCCGCTTCGGAACAAATGTTTGCATGATCTGTTATTTGTTTATATCTATTTTGTTTATTTATGTTATCTAATATTTGTTTGTGCTGTTTCTATGTGTTTTACGTATGATTAGTGTGTTTTCTATAAGTTATCTAATTCCCATTGTACAAGCTTTGCTTAATTTGGGGCTAGATGGCGTTGTGTGAAATGTCCGGCAATATTTATTGTTTTTTATTGTTTACTACACGACATAATTACTTGGCTCAACTATGTAGTTTGATATTTATGAAAATGCTCACATTTGGGCTACCTAATCGAGAATGTTAGTTTGCGGTGCGTGTAGGCGTGTCACGCTGCGGTGAAGATGTCATGTCAGTTGCATATGTTGCGGACGAACCACTGACCCCATTTGGTATAAGGGTCAAAATCAAAAAAGGTGTACCGTAACGAAGCAATTAAACTGAGAAAATGTATCTAACGAAACTGATAATGCTAGGGTAAGATCATGAAGTTGTTGCTAAACTGAGAGTGCAACGAAACTGAGAAAATCTTTCTGACAATCTTTTTGACAAACAAATGTTTTTTTTCAAAAATATTAGAAAAACAATTTTCTACCTACGTCAATTTTTTCACATAAGTAAACTTATTTTAAATAAAGAGACTAGCCAAACATTGAAGGTATAAAAGATAGCGATCTCACACACCTACAATAGTTTAACTTGGCTTATTTCATGTTGTGGTAAGCTTGCATATTTTTTCTAATACCACTAAAGTGGCATCCAAGTGTACGGCCCACTTGATGATAAGCGGTTACCGTAGCCTGTATAAGTTTGCAACATCAGAGATATCACATCTATAATCTCATGTGCCTGTAATTCACCAGAACACAAAAAATACCCACGGCAACCAGTTGAGCACAATAGTTGTGCCTTGGATCCGGAAGGAACAACGCAAGCATTACTGCTTGGCGGCAAAAATAGGTAATGTAATTTGGAAGGATACAAACCTGGTAGTAGAACTCTTCAGCAAGAGTCCGTCTTGTTGGGTACCAGCGCAGTGTCAGATATTTTACCTCCAAGCAGTAGTGTGCAAGGATTACTGTGTTTAGGTTTGAAGGGCACTGTAGCAAGTGAAATTACTGGGCGAAAGAGACTTAACAACAATGTCTCGGGGTGATAAGCGCAGTGCAGTGCCACGCAAAATCTTAAAAACTTTAAGCTTTGGGTGGCACTGCATCTATAATAGTCAGGCGTGGTGCTTAACATCAGACGGGCGCCTTGATTGTCATGTCTTGTGACATTAAAAAAAAAACTTACTGTCCCATGATTTCTGCAGCGGATGGTGGTGTATCATGTGCAGTGGAGGCTACAGAGGTGCGGGAGTGCGGCGACAACTCCGAGAGGAAGCGCCGCTGCGTCGCTGCACACAGCGCCAGCGCTTGCGACGGCCGACGGAACGCGGCGATTATCGCTGACGGCCGTCTGGGGCCATAAAGTCAAAGTCAAAGACAAAAGAAGAGCTCGTGATATAGCTAGTTGTTCATAAACGAAGTCAAGCACTGTTCCGCGTAGTCACCATTGGGATGGGCAACAGCCAGTGTCAATTTCAACTGAGCGCTTCCGTGTTTCGGAGGAGAGCACGTTAATCAGTCGGTCCCGGCTTTCAGACGATCTATTAGGTAACACCGTCAACAAAGTTGGCCACTGTCTCATACGGTATTACTTTAAAGTTAATAGTTTTTTCATTAAACCACAAGGATCACTTTGAAGCTTCTTACAAGCAAAGTAAAATTGATGCCAGTTCCAACACGCCAGTGCCGTAAAATAATCTAGCAACAACAATAACGTCTGGATATTTATCGCTTTTAAGTCTTTGCACGTAAATGTTGAATTTTTTATAGTTCTAAGACATTTCGGTTTCTTTACATTATTTATCGTGCGAAATCATGTGTTACATGACAAGGAATATCACCTAAGAAAGATGAGGCCAGAAGGCAAAGGCGCTTCCCACAATCTACCATTTTTGCTTCCTATAAACAGTCCATCACCAAATATACCTCGTGTTAAGATTGGCAGCCAGCCTTGCTTCCATATCAGAAGACATCCTGCGGCTGCTGGGCTGCGAATGGGCCTGCATGAGCGGTTCCACAGGCGTACCTAACATTGCTCGCGTTCTCTCTCGAAGCCTCCCCACGTCTGAGTACGAAGATTCATCACTGGAAAAAAAGGCATAAGGTACTTTGAAAATATAATAATCTGACGACTGGTTTAGCCTCTTCAATTATGCCTCACAGATTCTTTTAGAGATGCATAACTGATTTTTTTAAATTCAAACCATATTGGTCTCTTGAGAGTGTAGTCGCTACAGTATATAAAAACTAAATCAAGGTAAGGTTGCAGGATTTTTTATTATTTAAAACCATAAAATGATTTCGGATGGAATTCCAATTTAAGGCAGTGGATGTGTGTTGGAATTTAGTTTTGCGTGGCACACGGTTGAGGTGTATTGCGCGACACAAAGCGGTCTATCAAACGTCATAAATATTTTCCGAGCTCTTTGCGACGCCTAAATCCCTCTTTGTGTATGCGTTTTATACTTCCAGTGCACAGTGTGTTTATAAAAAAAATCAAAGAAGTAAATATGAACATATTTTTGCAACAAAACCAGAATAAACCCAAGAGAATAACGATTCACCAAAGCAAAGCGGAGCGGCGAGTCAACCAATAGTTTTCAGTCATAATTACGTTACGTCAATTTCGCGCAATTTTGACATGATTTTATTGGTTGACTCGGATTTGCTTCGCTCTGTTCCGCTTCAGTGAAAGATTGCAATCAAGGTAGCACAAGACGTGTCTATCGAAACACCTAAGTGAATTACCACCGCACTTGTAAAAGGTCTAGGTATCTAGGTCCAAAAATACTTACTTATTTACGTTATGTGTGTTTAGTTATGGTTTTACTTATATCTTTGTCTACAATGTCTAGCAAGAATACAGCAGTTTCAAGGTTTAAAAATGTCTGTAAAGATGGATTATTAAGAATCCAGGAACTTTAAACACCCTGTAGCATCAATATTTAAAGAATCGTCTGAACTGAACTGCAGTTGTATTGAACTATTTCGACTGCAAGGATCGAGGCAGAAAATCTTCAAAATGTGCATCCGTTCACCGGAAATGTCTTCCTAAGCTTCGCTGTATCCCACCAGAACCTGCTTTGAATATCGGCTGTGTATACCCATATTGAGTCATAAGAGTGCAAACAATATTATGTGTGTAACCTACCTATATAGGGTCTTTGATTATTAGTGCGCAATATTCAAAGCATTGTTCCACACACAAAAAAAAACAAAAAACATGTTCTTTTTTTTACATTTTGTCTGAAAAATTTCGAGTCAATCGATTACGTTTTTCTGGTCAATTATTAATTATCCTTGTTGGAAAACGAAAAAGGAGCGCGTGGCGCATGTCAATGACCCGCTCGTCAATGAAACGCGTGTTAATAACCCGCGATTTCCAATAATGATAAATAATAATTGACCAGATGTACGTAATCGATTTACTCGAGATTATTAAGAGAAAATATACAGAAAAAAAACACAGGCACATTATTTTTTTATTGATTACTTGTTCCTTTAATATTGCGTACAAATAATCAAAGACCCTGCATATCAACCGTATTCAACTTAAATGTAATGCGCGTTAGACTGTTTGTGTAAAATGTTAAGACGCACAAAATGACATAGTTACACATATTTACTCGTATATGCAAATTTGCCTACCAAATGAGCCTGACAAATCAATTAGTTGTGAGACTAGTTTTTATGGGCTCATGCTGATTGCTTGGATCTAATAAAAAAGGTAAAAGAGTGTAAATTATAATGTAGAAAATTACACAGATATTATGTTATTTTAACCATGCCTGAACCAAAATGGTTTTTGTTTAGTAGATCTCTTGAAGTTTTTTCTTACAAATTTAAAAAAGCATTGATTTGCAGAAGTGTACAATAATAAAAAAAAAGTGATAGCAATCAAAAACAGATGTCATTTTGTACGTATTGTGCCGAATGAGAAACGTGCAGATAAAAGATAAAACTAAGCCGAGAGACGGAGCAAATTGAGTTTAAAAGAAACTTTAATTATAATGGTTAGTGCACTCTTTGTTTATGAAGAGTGGTCACAGTGGATGACGGCGACCTCCATGTAGCCAGCCTTTAATATTTCCACTGTTGGGATACTGGCCTATTCTCTCTTTATATTTAATATGGATCACCAACGAAAGATACAAGACATAGATACATTTAAAATTATCAGAGATTGTAATCCATGTGTTGATTGTAAATACTGTTGTCTAAAACCCTTTTACTAAATAAAGATTTTTGATTTTTGATTTTGATTTTGATTTTGAAATACAAATGTCTTTGGTTTATACTTATAATCAATTGTGTGGACCTTAATTTGTGAATAGCACGTTACATGAATTTGCATGTTTTTCAAATTTTAAGTTCTTGGACATGCCGGTTTCCTGCACTGCTCTGGTATCCTTACAATGTTTTTCACCGTTTGAGAGCAGACATTGCGCGCATACATTTTCCGAACAGAAAAAAAACTGTTTTGAACCCATCGACCTTAACGGAAGGCGCAGTCACTACAACCAACCAAATCACAAATGCTCCCAGTAAAAACCTTTTTTTGGGGTTTTTAAAAGTCAGTTATTTAAATTAAGAAAAAGAACGACTGCAGTTTTAAAAATACAGCCTGTTCTATTTTTACTCTGTTTTTCTAGAGTTTACCTTTGACATTATTCATTATTCTTTTGTTCCAAGTATATGAATCCATTCACTTACCTGTCGTCATTTTCTTCGTGCACAGTATCCATATCCGTGACAGTGACGGCCGGACGCGAGTCGGTTGCTTCGCACAGTGGCCGGTTAGTCGGACTCATCTGAATAAAGCATATCATGAGGCATCTTTACAACTTGCAAACAAAAGCACTTAGATTTTTTCAATATGACCGCAGATAGATAAGAACAGATACGCCCGGAACTGATCAAACCATGTTTTGACATTTGAATATATCGTCATGTGCCTTGAAAATATTATTAAATATTGATAAACTTATTAGTATTAATTAGTATACGATACAGTTAACAAAAAACATAAAAACAACGATCTCTACGTTTACTTAGAATGTATAATAAGCAGTAGGGTCTATTCAAGATTTTAATAATTATTATTTAAAAAAAATATATATTATTATTATTATTTAGCCGTGATTTACTGCAGGGCAAAGGCCTCCCTTCCCTTCTTCTTCTTATATATTATATTTCTTAAATAAATGATGTTCTTTATTATATTCATAATACTTATACTCGTACGATACAGCTAGTTTTATTTTCATTTTCGTTTGGAATTTTTCATTTATTTTTACAAACCTAGACTCACAAATTTTAAGTTATTGTTCTTTACTTTCTTAGAATATTTTATTTTGTTCATTGCCTTGTCCTCGTAAACCAAGTCACAAATCACAACCAACACACAATGTCTACTTTAGATTTTCATGGATCATACAGTATCAGAAGTTGGAGTAAGACTAAATACTCACACGCTCGAAGATAATTACCAAGATTATGCATATAGGTACATAATCTAGCGGTGAAGCATACGTACTGTTGCGTAGCCGTTCTCTAATCCTATATAATCCTGCGGCAGTGTCAACTACATACTGCATGTACCGACACACACTTGAGAGAGTTGAGTCTGCCATTTGCGAAGATAATACTTACTTTATGGGGAAAATGCATTGTGAGTTTTTTTAATAACACATAACATATAACACATCCAACATTCACATGCAGTTTTAGTCTTGAACGTATTAAACAAGATTCCTTGTAGTGTGGTACCAGAAACTAAGAGTACCTAATGTGTTACCACAATACATAGACACGAAAAAAAATATTTGTATATTATGCAAACATTTGTCCCACAGCTGGAATCAAATCCGCAATCTCTCGCTTCTTATCCGAGCATTCGCCTACTGCTCCACCAGATCTTCTTAATATGTATATTTGCCGTGTATATTTTTACCTAGGTTTAATTTCGAGGCGAATACTAGTAGTTATCAGACTATTTGATGGACTATGCAGACTAATTATTATTTGGGATTGAGTTTTCAATGGGACACGCTTTTTTTGTATTATCGTTTTTAATATTCCCAATTCTTTACTAAACCTAAAAGTGATTCAACTATTAAAACGTCTACAAAGTGTTAGATTAAATTGAGTTTGTTTGTCTTGTGTCCGCCGCGCGGTCCTCTCTAAGGTTGTTAGGTTGTTGAATAAGTTTCTGAATTAAGAGAACTGAAAGTTTTCTCATCTCGAGATTACAGCAAAGTGTTTACCGTTTGGCTGTAGGATGCGGCCGCGCGCGAGTCCGCGGACCTACTCCGCTAGGTGCGGATCGTCCCACCCGTTACTTTGTTATCGATATCTCTACTAATTACTTTTATTATTATTGAAACAGCCCTTCTCATTTCAGCGGTAACTAAGTAATTAATGTAAAAAAGCAGTGTATTTGAAAACAATGTATTTGATATGTTTGCGAGATGACTGCATTTGTTTTAATTGGTCATAAGTAGAAAATTTGTGTTGTTCTTATAAAAATTTGCTGATTATTAAAATTTGATAAAGGTCTTTGCCGTGATAAGTAGAACAACTCCTCAAAATGCAGCAATTGCTCGCAAAACTACCGGTAATATAATTATACTCTAAATTGTTTACAATTACAATTAATTGTTAAATTGCATTTTATTTGTAATTGTTACAAAATAATCAACTAAAATACACATAACTACAATTACCTATTGTCACAGAACAGATATTAGTACGCACAATTGATTAGCCATCAAATGAAATATAGAAAGGCAATCTTTACACCACTGACTAAAATGTACTTACTTACTTACTAGAAAGGCACTTATCGATATCAAGAACAACCCTAGTCTCGAGGTTCCAGTATTTTCATAAAATATTTGCGTGAGTGTATCGCACCTGATGCTCGATGTCACTGCACTCTAAACTAGCAGTGATTTACTGATACAAACCCCTTCATAATATTTAAACTATTGAAGAAATATCAGCTCGGTCGCCAGAGAGCATACAAAATGGCGTTGGCGTCTTGTCCAATAAATAAAACACAGGATTATGAGCATAATTGAATTTGTTTTGAGCAGAGATTGCTGTCTCCATTGTTGATCAACTATGTATATGACGACTACTTTTGCGGTGTGGGAAGCGAGAAATTACGGGTTTTCCGGTGCGGGACAAGTTTGCAATAGATTCTGATACCCACGACTCAGGGAATCCTATTGATGACTATGCGTATGACTGTTGGCTAAATTGTATTATGTGTTATAGGCAAAATATATATCGATAGACGTCACCAAGCGAGTTTTACCGGGGCACAGAGCAAGCAACCCGGGTGACAGGAGGTTTGTGGAACAAGGAGACAGGCACGTTTTTGGTTTTGCCGTTTTTATATTTATACTATTGTGAAATGGCAACCAAGCTTATGGCCCACTTAATGGTAAGCGGTAACATTATCCAATTAACGCTTGCGATTGGAGAGGTATAACTCGCGCTTTGCCACCTTGAAACGTAAATCGAAAGTCTCATGTGTCAGTAATTTCACCGGACATCATACACTTCGAACCGAAACACAGCAATGCGAGCATTACTGCTTGGCGGCAGAAATAATTATTGTGGTAGTACTTCGCCGGTCGAGCTCCATCACAATGAACTCTACTGCTCTTGTCTTTCGGCATATCTCAAGAATAATATGAACATTTAAAAACCTAATGCCTAGACTGTAAAGCCTATTTCACCCCTCTTCATAGGTCATCTTATCCTTATTGTGACTATTGTTGATTGTTATGATAAAATATTAAGTCAATAGTCAATAGTCAATAGTAATTTATTGGTAATTTCTTACAAGTATCTTATCTTAATAAACTTATTCGAGTAGCTAGTTTTGTTTACAAATGTAATTACTGGTATATTACTGGTGTTTAGGTGAGTAGCGCTATGAGCGTTCTGCATGCGTTAGCACTATAGTTCGTGATTTGTCTCAATTTGCACCACTTTATACTTGCTCGTATTATTGTTGTTGTTACTTAGTGGTATTCAAAGTCGTGAGTTGATTCCTTTTTTCAACTCGACGACCCATGTGGCGTAGTGAGTGGGTGTCCGCCTGCAACGCGGGTTCGTTTCCCGTCTTGGGATAAATGTTTGTACGATCTGCAAATATTTGTTCCGGGTGCTCTCGGTGGGTATTTTCTATGTAGAATAAAAATATTTACCTAAGTATGTATTGTATTGTAATAAGTATATTGTGTGGATTGTCCAGCATTGTTTATTTATTATTTTATTTTACTGATTGGGTTTTTTTTTACTATGCTAACAAGGTAATTTATCATTTAAGTAAGATACTGTATTATAATAGCACCTGAGAAAAGAAAAAGTTGAAAAACGGTCTAAACTCACGAATATAGTTTATCTTTCAATGAAGTCGTTCGTCTGAGGTTCAGCGTCACGCCTGAACATAACAGTGTCACCCAATGCTTTGTCTCGTTATTGTGTCTAACTTGCTATAGTGCCCTTTATACCTAAATACGATAGGGTTTCCTCCCTCGAGAATGGCTGGACCGATTTGGCTAATTTTGGTTTTGAAATATTTGTAAAAGTCCATGAAAGGTTTAAACGATGAGAAAAATACCCAAAAAATAATGCAATAAAACTGCGCGAAACAGATAGTTTCATATACAAAAATACATAAATTATATTAGGTACAATTACCTATGTAAATTTCTTAAAAAATTAAAATATTTTGGAACAAATAAGCGAGTAGTAGAGTTCTTTGTGATAGAGCTCGTCCGGGGGAGGACTACCACCATATCTAGGCTATTTCTGCCGTCAAGCAGTAATGTTTGCATTGCTGTGTTCCGGTCCGAAGGGTATGGTTTCCGGTGAAATTACAGGCACATGATAATTTCGATCTACGTCTCAGGGTGGCAACCCGTGAGCGATACCTCTGGTATTGCAAGCGCCCATTAGGCTGCGGTAACCCCTTACCATCTTGTGGGCCGTACGCTTGGTTGCCACTTTAAAGTATATAAAAAAAATGCCCCATAGATAAAATGAGGATAAAAAAACATTAAAGCTGTATTTTTTGTTTGTTTTTTTATGGATGGATGTATTCAAATCTTTTTGTGTTAGATAGGAGGCCTACCATTAGCTAAATGGTCAAAAATGTAAGAAGGACTCACCGTAAAGATGTTTATTTCTTGATACCAAATTGATTACTTAAGCAAGTTCTAATTTTCAAAATTTATTTAAATTATTTTATCACTTTCATTTCGTAGGTGTTTTCAATATCGCTTTAGATTCAAACTGAATTTTGGCGATTGTAGCTTGCGACTGTCGCTACTTGCTAATTGCTTCATGTATTTGTATCGCACGATTTTATACGTACCTAGGTACTAAAGAGTAATTTTGCTGAGTTGTTTAGACTATAACTGCGACATTTTGCCCTGTGATTTTGGCTGTCTTTCTTTTCTTTGCTTCTTTAGTTCGCTAGATATTACAATTTAGAGGATATACCAATATGGCCGCACACTTTAAATATTTAGAACACAAGATATTCTAAAATGTTAGATTTTATGATCATCCTTATGTTTATTAGAGATAAATGTCTATAATTGACCTAGTTGACCCTAACGTCTAGCTCGATTCCCGGCTGAGAAAGCTATTTTCTAAAAATCTTATTAAAATTTAAACGTCCATTAAATAGTATTTTCTATTTTCAATATTTTGGTTTCTTATTGCAAAACCGTGGAACAATCTGCATGTACATTTATTTTTTGTCTATAAAAAGGCTCACGACTGGTTGAGTTTTAGCCAAAAGTTTAATTTAAGTTTAGCTGGCTAGCTGGTTAGTGTCATGTTTCAGAGAGCAATATTGGCATGGAACCTGCAAAAGGGTATTTCAGGACCATCAGCTCAGTTAAAGTGAACTGAGTTGAGTGTTACAAAGAGCTTTGGCTGCTGTCCGAAGCAGTTTTGGTGCTTTCGTTTATCAAAATAAAAAATGCCATTGAACTCATGTACAACAATATGTATGTTATAGTTAGCTCAATATTGTATACAGCCTGCTTTGTATACACTTATCTAAGCTATCATAAATAAATCATTTGGGCATCATGATTCTAAACAAATGAAAAGAGTACGAGTATATTGTATGACCTATTTTAACCAAAAGAAAATGTTTGATTACAATACAGATCATCATAACTCTTATTCATGGTTTTCAAAGTTAATATACTTAATACTTTTCTGTTCAATTTTAGTAAATAACAAGTAGATTAGAAGTAATGTTTATTAAATGCCGTAAACGTCGCCAACATTTTAACCATCTTAATGAATTAATTAGGATCCCCTTTTGAGGGTATAGCGGTATCCGTAGCAGTGCTTTGCAGAAACATTTCCTTAGCAACATGATTCTGCGTGAAATCATGCTCCGTAAAATGAAGTAGATTTTTAACAACTTTGATGTTCAAAATTGTCGTAGTTAATTCAATTTATTGTCTCTTTAAACGAGAGCTGGGGTAATTCTATTTATAGGGTTCACCTACGTTGTTGATACTTCCTAAAAGTGAGTGCAGGAGCGCACCGGTCTAAGTGATTCGATACACGTTCAATATGTTTCATTAGGGAAGCACCGAGCTCGCTTATTCAATCATACCTCGACGGGGCGGAGCGGTAGGTACGACCGACGAGGACGACGACAACATGGTGGTGGCTCGGCGCGTAAGCGCACAACGTTTTTCTACTCCATCCACCCACTCAATTCTTACACCATAATCAGTTTTATTGACTTGGTTAAAGTGTAGGCACTCTCAACCAGAACGCAAAAGTAGTAGGTAGTAGGCCAACGTCTTTTATCATTTCATGATGGTTTTTGCCTTAATATTCCTTGTGTTTATTCTACGTAATAATGTGAAGACTATAAATAAACAATGTTCCGTCGCTTTTTCCAATCACCGAGTTTCAAACAAAATAAAAAGAAGACGGTCAAGTGAGTGTCGAGCGACGAGCGTTTAGTCGCCCAGAAAATTCAGTTAGGAAAATTCCCTTTTAACTTAACGACGAAAAATACTCAGGATTATTTCAAAAAATAAACCTTTTTGGTCAAGCAGGATTTGCTTTGGCTTCCTAGCTAGTTCTTGTTATTTACAATAATACAAATACTATCCTACTATCTACACGCAGACTTTCACATTTATAATATTAATAGGAAGATTGAAAATGCGAAAGTCTGCGTGGGTGTGTGTGTTTGGTAATGTTTGGTACCACGTATTTCCTCAAAAACTTTACCGATTGTGATGTTTAGAGTGTACTCGTAGATAGCTTAAATCCTGGAATTACACTTAAGCTACTTTTTATCCCGGAAAAATGTACTATTCCTGTGGGATAGTATAAAAACTGCAAGAACGCGAGTGAAGCCGTTATATCTAAATCTTAACCTTGGTATCCATAGTCTATGGATACTAGCGTACCTATATTATGCTTAAGAAATTTGTCTACATGCATCTGTCACGTAGAGCCATTAGGTATTACATCAAAACCAACGATGCCAACGATGAAGTGGCACAATATGTATAAAGAGAAGATTGGAAAATTGCTAAATCTTTAAAAATATTTTTATTACAATCTGTTGGTTTGTAAAATAATGCTAGTTAGGAACAAGTATTGAAATAGTTTTAATTAATTATCAATTCAACCGCAAAACAAACCAACGTCAAAGTCTATACTATTTACTCAGTTGTAAGTATAAGGTACCTGCCGTTGTCGGAAACGTCGTGATTGTTGTAAAATTCTTCCTTCCTGCGGCGTCACGTTGTCGATCGTTCCTAGAGGAGGCTCTGCCGGTCGACGTCCTGTGCCACCGGAAATGGTAATTACCGCCTAATCTCGCCCGAAGCGCAGGCGACCCGTCGTCCGGATATGAACTTCCGTTATGAACAATTTAGCACGCGAAATTGGATGACACGAACGCTATGCATTCAGCCCATATTCAGCCTATCCCGCCTCTTCTGCCTTTTCGAGTTGAATGCTTTTGGCATTTGTTTTTGATTTCCTCCAATCGAAACGGTTTAACGAGTTGCGTATTTAGGTACTTCTCTGAATGCAATGTTTTTTAAAACCCAACTAAAAATAATGTTGTTGAGTCATAAACAACATTATTAATTAACATGCAAAATGTTTGTCTGTGGTTTCTCTAATTCTCTAATTGGAGCGGGTGCTCTAATTCCGATATGGTTTTTGTATAAAAGCTGGTGTTTGCGAAATGGTTCTTTCTTAGTTATGATCGGTGGAAATAGGTGCCATGCGCCTGCCTCTACTAAAGCGGATCGTGCATATCACATCCATAAATGATTTTGCAGATATAATGTCTATCTAAGTACAAAAACATACAGGAAACTTTATTATTTTATATTATTTGCTTTTATTTGAGATTTATTTTTATGAAAAACAATGGCATATTCACATGATAAATCCGTTACTAGCAGTTATTTGCCTATTAATGTTTAGTTACTCATCAATGCTAAAACATAAATAGTTTTTCGATCTATAATAAATCTCGTAACACTTGCAGGTAATATCGATATAATAATATGCCTTTGTGGCAAATGTCTATGAACGTTCGCAAATGGTAGTCACAGTTGGACAGATGCTAATGATGACCATTCATAGTGATCTGCATTGATGTGGAGGTATGATTGCACAAGCTTCGGCTATTGCCATTTGATAATGGTCTGCCTATCTGGCTCATCTTGCCATCTAATCATAGATCATCAGATACGTACCTAATTAAATGATGGGTATCCAAACATTGCCTATCTTTTAGGTATCCATTTTGATTTTTCGTATGCTGCTATTTGATGATACTGGGATTGAGTAGTTAAATACATACATAACGATAAAAACGTAGTGAAAAGTTTTTGAATGCATAAATAAAATTGTATGGAAAGTATTCTTGATAAAAAAAAAATATACTCCTCTGCTGCTGCATTTAAAAATTAAGTCAATATTACGATTAATCACTTAGTCAGTAGAATCTGAAAAACTCCTTTTACAATACAACTTAATTATTTACACACACACAACATAATAACAACATAATAACACTACTAAGTGTTGTTATTCCAAGACTACTATTGTATTGTTCACTAATAGTAGATTGTATATCTTATGGGGGCAAAATAATGTTTTACGGCGAGGGAGGTTTTTTGAAACCAGAGCAAAGTGAGAGGTTCTAAAGTAGAATTCCGAGCGTAGCGAGGGATTCTTTAGTAGAATTCTGAATGTAGCCAGGGATTCAAAGTACGTCGCCAGAGCCAAAAATATATTTTGCGGCCGAGTGATACACTCTACTTTTCATCACCCTTCATGAGAAAATAGAAGGCGTTTTTTTTCAATTCAGTCGGCGCGGCAGTGCGACAGGTCTTGGCGCTGAACACTAAGATGTTCCAATCCAAATTCAAAAAGTGCGCGGCAAAAATAATTGCGGCGCACTATTAATGAGGATTAAAAACTCATTGCTGCTCTCTAAAAGTTTTCTAAAGAAAACATGACCTTTGGGTGTGCTTTGGGTGCACTTATAGGCGAACCAAGTCATCCTTTTCTTTCGAATAGATGGAATGAAAAGTACCTAAGTAAGTTCGTATAAGCCAGTGGCCAACTCTGGTAGCAGAGTTTTAGGCCGCCCGAAGGCCTCTGTCTTGGCCTTACAACTTTGAAAAAGACGGAACCGACTGCATAACGTTCCCTGCGAAGCACGGGAGCACTCAGTTAAAACTGTCACTGACGGTCACCTATCCAAATGGTGACTACACGAAACAGTGATTAACCTTGTTGATCTGGCAAGAACAACTTAGCCAGCTACTACGTCACGAGTGCTTCTAAAAGCGGTAACACGTTGCAAGCTTCTTAATAAAAAAACGATTTTGGCGGAAATTTGTAGTGTCTTCACTTTATGTATTTAGAGTAGTAATTTATCGAACGGCTGCTACAATAGATTTATATATTCAGGTTGCAGTTTGCAGTGTCAGGTTCGAGTGACGTCATCAGTAGTTTTCTATGAAACTTAGGGTATGTTACAGTTATATTCAGTTTATTGTGGTAGACATGAGCTCTAGTGTTGATATTCAGATTCTATTCACTACTAAAGTGAACGTTTGAAACAACGGAAAGTGTAATGGAATTGTGAAAAAATAATTTCAGATATTCACAACGCGAGAAACGAATGGCCTGCCGGCATTGTCGGCTCATGCAGCCTCCAAATGGACAGCGGCCATTCAATTCCGATACTTTTACAACACAATAGATGGGAGAAAGCGTGTTCATTCACCTGTCAAATTAAAAAGCACTTGCATATTCAAACAAAATAAAGTGAAATAAAGCCTCACACATGCGCTCATTTTAATAGTTATATTTATATATTCGTGGTGAAAGAATCGACGCACATCTTTATTACCAATATCGGGTTGCCTTTGTACCGACATTGTATATTTTATCACATTAATATAGTCACTTCTTCGTTGTTTTTTTTCTTTACTATAGGTTATAGTACTATAGCTTTATTGTTATGCTTCAACGTTTTTTGTATTTGGCATGTCTCAGAGCGACGGTGATGAGTGAGAACCTTGACTTCCAACTGACTGTCCTGTCCAGCGGCATGGTGATCAGTCGCGAAGTAAACTAACCTTAAAAAGTCTGCCTACAACAACTAGTTTTTGAAGGTTATCTAGTTACTAGAGTTATTTTGGCCTATAACTTTCAGTTATGAATGTTTCTATGTAACTGCCTTTCGTGCGTAATCCATCTCAATTTAACATGCTGTCTAAAGGTACATACTGCTTTGTGTATAATGCATCTCAAATTGACACCCTGTATAGTCAACATACTGCTCGTGTATAATTTTAAACTTCCAGTATAAGTCTACTAATTGTAAGTTTTATTTATACCACCAAGGTGGCAAACCAGAGGTACGACTCGCGCGATGTAAGAAAAAAAAAAGAGTTGTTTCACGCAGTATGGAGCCGGGCCTTGGTCTTTTGTAGGGGTCTAGATAATTAGATAATCATTAAAGAAACCATTTATCACTGTTTATTTATTTTATTTTGGCTTCTTTCATAATCTAAAGTAAGTTAATCTTTGTGAAGGAGTGCAACACAATGCAAAACCCGCCAGGGTTTAACGAACTGGCTTATTAGGTACTGTCAAAGTCAAGATGCGTCACGATCATTGGCTAATAGCTGGCATGGTGTTCCCGTTTTAGGAAACTCAACACAACAAACATTTTTTAGAACTTTTGTTTATCTACCTAAAAATGAAATTGTTTGTTTAGTCTTATATTTTTTTCAATTTTTCTATGGTGTTACAAAGATCTAGGCCACTATAAAATTGGTCCTTTACAATATATAACCTTTTTTTTAAACACTGCCTATACCTGAAAAATTACAATAGGTCATGCTTACTATAAGTCAAAGTTATCACATTACATTCTATACTACCACAATGTGAACCAAAATTAATCATAGCGCAATCAAGTAAACTTAATCAAGCCGTTTCTGATTTCAATTATTGTTGGGGGTAATTAGGTTAAAAGATAAAAAGGTTAATTAACCTGAGTAAGTATTTATGTGTCGCAAACATTGATCTCCTCACTGATACTCTCTATGCTATAAAGACCATAACTCAATTTAAAGATGCTGATGTGGCGGGTGAAGGAGCGCCTATTTCGCAGGAGGTTGCGGGTTGGATTCCTGCCTTGGGACAAAGGTTTGTACGATCTGCATATAATTGTTCCGGGTGTTCTGGGTATTTTCTAAGTTTAATAAAAAATATAAATCTACTTATGTATTGTATTGTATTAAGTACTAGCAGTCCGTCACAGCTTTGCGCGGGTCGATGAAACCGCACCCGTGCGAAGCCGGGGCGGGTCGCCAGTAATAAAAATTGCCTATGTTACTCAGGGATGATGTAGCATTCTAATGGTAAATAAGTAAAAGTTTTTGAAATCGAACCAGTAGTTTTTGCGTTTATTCGTAACAAACGAAAATACAAAAATACAAATCTTCTCTCTTTATTATATTAGTATAGTTAACAATCATCTAGTAACCATAACATAAACTCGGCTTAGGCATAACCGGCTAGAGCACCGGTGGTCTAGTGGTAGTGACCACGCCTTCCGATCCGAAGGTCGTGGGTTCAAACCCGGTCGTGCACCAATGGATTTTTCTGTTCGAAAAATTTATGTGCGCAATGCCAGTGCTCTCATACGGTGAAGGAAAACATCGTGAGGAAACCGGCAGGTCCAAGAACTAAAAATTCGAAAGACATGTGCCATCCGCCAATCCGCATTGGGTCCGCGTGGTGGATTAAGACCCAATCACTCTCGCCTGAGAGTGATTGGTCCCAGCAGTGGGAACATTGTCCCAGCAGTGGGAACATTAGAAGGCTGTCATGATAGAAACTCGGCTTAGCTTAGGGCTAGATGATGCTGTGTGGATTGTCCAGCATTATTATTATTATTAATTATTATATAACTTAAAATTTATTTTACAGTAGTTTTAAATATTTTTTTAACACACAAAATATATTTTTTACACAAACAAACAATATGAAACAGAACTTATATCCTAGTTTTATAATACTAGTTTCTTCAGTCTTCAATGGTGTTCCCTTGATGATCAAGATCCGTTGACGAACCGCTCATTTTGCAAGTTTCGTCGACAACGAACCTGTTATTAGTACGGTGTCATTGTCTCGAAACCCGAATTATGAGTGTATTCAACTCTAACTTCAATGTTGTGGAATGTAGTTAATATATTTTGGCATCTAAAATATACTTATTTAAACACAATACATGAAATAATATAAAAATAAAAGACTTACTTAATTATAAACATTCATTTATCATTGTTAGATTAAAGTAAAATAGCTCTGGGTTTTTTAACTTTTATCTTAATTGTAAAATATTTCAAGTGGCAAAATATTTCAGGGTCACAATTCATACGCCCAGCTAAAAATTACTGTTACAGTACAGAGCTTAGGAGTATTTATTTCCGGTTATGTAGCTGCCTATAAAAAACATAACATTTAGCATTCACTTGTACAGCCGCATCATATCCCGTAATAAATGTAATTATAGAAACATACTATGAATACTAACAATGATATAGGCAAACTAAATAACTCGTACGTTTCCCTACGAAATTACAGAGGCGAGAGGTGAAAGGCGTGAAACCCGGTGGAAACAAGGGTGCGGCAGGTACCAAAAAGTGCTTGCCGCCAGTCTCCTTCTGCAAACGCCGCGTCATACCCATTTCAAGCCCCGCACTTCTGTAAAACTCGCAGGCAACGTCTGAGTTAAATTGGCTTATCTATATTAATTTTGCGTAGGCTCTGCGCTGGGTGCTACGATGCGTAGACCCATTGTAGACCTGCCCCAAGTCTGTACTAAGGGCACAAATACAATTTTTAAAATATACAATTTGTTTCAATTAGCATTTGTATTAACATTAGTAAACGTATATTACTTTTATACATACAGGCTTAAAGAAAAAAGGTTTCTTCAGTTTTCTTCACAGTTGTATCCACTCGGTGGAAATGAACCGCTCATTTTGCAGGTTTCGTCGACAACGAACCAGGGTGTCACGGCTACATTGTCTCGAAACCCGAATCATAAGTGGGCTCTTCAGATTCTTCTGCTGGTAAGACGTTAATGTTACTGATGTAGAGATAGCGTCAAACTTGTCGCTCACATAGTTTGGCGCAACCTTTAGTTAGACACGTATAAATGCAGATCCTACAAGAAGGTACAGTCACAACCCCTAGTGAAATTCGGAGTAAAAAACAATATTTTTATTTAGGAGACACGTGTCTCCTAAACCAAATTATTACTTTATAACACATCATTATTATGTAATACTAATGATTTTTAGTTTAGATGTGTAGTATGACAGTCTACCTTTCACAAAAGTAACACTGTAAAACAAGTCCAAATCAACTTAAAAACTAAACGCGTCATCAGTTTTTCTTACCCACAAACATGGCAACAAAAAAGTAGGACAAGAAACAATTAACTGAATAAAGCGAGCCTCCCCATCGTCTGTCTGGCAAGATTAACGCATGTTTAAGCATTTCCTTATAGCAACAGATGACCAATTGTTCGTTCTCCCATAACGGGAGCTAAAAGTTTTCCCATTTATTCAGTGCTCATACGTCAAGTGGATGTAGCGAGAGCGGCAGCGGTCTGGGTCCGGGAGGCGCGCGGCGCGAGGCGCGGCGGCCGACGCGTTCCGGCGCGATAAGGCAGTCTATTGTCGTGGCGTCGGCGCACGTTTCCTCCACTGTCGTCGAGCCTACCTCTTTGTTCCCTCTCGTAATGAACAAACTTATTCTCGGCTAATGCTGTAAAGCGCCGCCAGCCAAATTCGCACACTTCACGTTATCTCACGAATTGTCAACTGGAATACAACGTTTACACATACGACACCGATATAATAGAGCGAGACCCATCGGCCCACTTTTGTTTGAATAGTGTTACTGGAGTACATATTGGATGTGTACTCACATTAGCACAATTTTGTAAAGGGATGTTTGAGGAATCCCCGAAACTGTTAGTTAAGGCGATTGTACCCTCAAGCATCTTCCATTTTGCTTTGATTTCTGAATCAGACAAGAATCGAAAGAGGCGTTTTGAAAATGTCAAGTATGTAATGTATAACTTATTAGATTTATCTATATAATTGAATGAATGAATGATGACTTATACCTACTAAGATTAAAAACATTACTGCATGAAAAAAAGTCAGCGTGGTCAAAGTCGCGGAATGTTCCTCTAGAATTAAAAAAATCAGAGCAAGACGCTCGGTGAGACAGTGATATGTTTGGGGGTCTCTTTTTCATATGTAAACAAACAGCCAAACAATAAAAGAAAAAAACTGCTGAATCTAAAAAGCCGAAGAGTTTCCTTCTAGAAAAAAACTTTCTAAGGCTGCACTATTTCATTATGTATTTTGTTTATTTGTACTGTAATTAATTATGTAAATATTTTGATTTGAATTTGTTGTTAAATGTTTTTACCAAGAACTAAAAACAACGGAAAAAGCTCTTTTTATTTCAATTTACTCTTTTAAAGTGAAATAAAAAGAGCTATTTCGCTGTACTTTAAAGTAATCATTACACTAGGCATGTTTTGTATAACAAGAACCATTCTAGGAGTAATATAACTTAATATCTCTTTGCGTCAAGCAAACAACAATAGATTTGAGAGCAGCTTCTTGTACGGGTTAATTGAAGGTGTTGTGTTTCACAAACAGACTTGACTCCACAAACTGATTGTTTATGATTTACTGAGTTTGAATATTTTTCTTCTTTTCAAATAAAATAAACTAGCTGTAATTTACTGAGACTAAACAAACCTTTATACGTTACAGTTTTACGAATCAAATCATGGTAAATATTTGAGATACTTTTCTCTCTGTATCTTTCTCTAGCACTTCTAGCACTGTGGTCAACAATACAATTCTCATAATTTTCAAAATTCTACATCCAGTGATTTCACCACCTGCGAAGATGCATTTTCTTCATTCTACTAGTTTTCATCGATACTAATGCATGCTCCGATAAAACGAAATACCCTTTTCATTGGAATACATTCAAAAATCTCGAGGAGTAAGCAGGCTCCATTTTCAATAGCGAAAAAATTCGAAACGACTCGGCAATAATTCTGAAGGGAAGCAAATCGCATTTCGATCGAAAGGGGGCAAATCTTTTATGTAATATGAGATTGTCATCGCGATTATTACAGGCAAATAGAATACGCCGGATCAGTAAGTAGGTTATCTTCTTGCTTCCTTTGGCCGGAATCGCTTTATTGGATGTCGTCTGGTAGGTAGGCGCTTATTTTGCGATTGTCACCTCAATGTAAATGAAGAGAGGCTTTTATGGAACTGAATTTTTATTATAACCTTATTTTTTAACAAGCGAGCGAAGCGAGCAAGGTCATCGCTCAGCATGCTCAGTGGCAACTTAGGCGATAACCTATCCGAACCGTTAATTTGAACTGCATGTTCGTATAATTTGAACTGCATAAATCGACAGGTTATACTTAAAATTTACTGAAATTATTTGAATATTCCAAGAGATCCAAAAGGTAGAAAAAAAAGTGATACATATATAACCGCGTGGGGTGTCCTAATTTTTTTTATATACCAGTAAAGTGGCAACCAAGCCTACGGCCCACTTCATGGTCATCGGTTACCGTAGCCTATGTACGCATGCAACATCATAGATATCACTTGCATATTACCACCCTGAGACGTTAGATGGAAAGTCTCAAGTGCCTGTAATTTCATCGAAAACCATACCCTTCGAGCCGGAACACAGCATCAATGCGAGCATTACTGCTTGGTGGCAGAAATAGGTTTGCTGGTAGTCCTTCCCCGGACGACGCTATAAAGCTGATTCATCAGCTTTATTTAAGCAATTAAAAAAATATATATATTAGAAAACCAATATAATTAGCTACCATGTATGTTCAGGCAAGAATGGAAATCTGCTTGATGATTTTATTACGCTAAATGCTTGGTATTTAATTTTTTTATTCTTATAAAAAAATGCTGGACTTTTATTGTTATAGACTAGACAGGCCCAAAGCCTATGGGAATCAGATAGCTAAAAGATTTTTTTTGTGGTTCCGACATTGCGAGATCACAATTCGAGGCAAAATATTAGTAGTATAGTATGGTTTAATAATGGTGTAAACCAGTAGTATAATAAAACATCTGCATGCACCACCAAATGCACTACCATCCGCATGGCAAAAGTATGTCAATAGAAAAATACTCTCTCAGAAGACATTCGAATCAAAACTTTTGTCGTTCGAGGGGAGATGTCAATTTGAGAGGAAACACTTTGCCGGTGACTCAAATTACTACCAAACAAATGCCGGTCTCAAGGTTGTTATCCTTAAGTTTACAAGAAAACTATGCGCTCTTTTCTAAAACTTTCCTTTGTAAGTGTTTTAGGAGTTTGATAAATTGAACGAGCTAACAATACATCATTTATAGTAAAATGTGTACAAAGGCAGTGATGTGAGCGGGAGATATCGTGTTCATCGAAGCTTTAATTGCAAAGTTAGAAGCTGAGACGAAGCTCGCGCATGTATTTGTAACTGCCGTAAAGCTGTGCATATGCGCGGAAAAATCACATGTTATTAGCTGGCTCACACGAACTAGAAAATGCGACGACATATTCATATTTAAATGCGAATTTCAACTGCAACTCAGAGGAGTGTACTGATGCGAGCAATATTTCGATGTGCTGTACTCGTAGTTATTATTACTATAACTTCACAGCAGCTTTTTCTTATCTGTATCTTGTTATTGAGATTAAAGCATAATTCTGTTTTATCCATGATTATAAGTTGCAAATAGTGCATAGTGCATGAAACTGACAAAACATTTACTAGTGTATAAAAATGACACTGGCTGTTATGATAGATTCGAAGCGATAGAGCTAAACAGCGGTTCGATTTCTTAGAGCTAAACAAAATCTACCAGTTGCTTCTGGTGACGAGAAAATAATATTTTCTAAGAAAAGCTCCTATACCGCCTTGCTTGTAGAAAGCCAAGAGCGTTGGCTATGTAAATACTATCTTGAGAGAAAATTGTATTCGTTATTAGATAAGTAACCGAATTTGGAGAGGGAAAGCATTTCGATTTGGTTATTATTTAAATTTAGGTAATAGTAAGAATTACCTAGCTGCGCACTTGCTCACATTACAGTTAAAATTACTCATATCGAATCAGTTAGTGCACTTTTATTTCTATCTAAATAAAAATTTAATTCAAAATATTTAAATTTATGCATAGAAAAAAAACAGCATTTATGTTAGCCTATGAAACGTTTTTAGGTGGGCAACATAATGTTCTTGCGGTTCCAAGAACATTGTAATATTTATAGGTTCGAATCTGTTTTTACACACATTTTCATCCGCATTGTGTCTATAATGGTAGATTAGGGCGCAATTACTATCGCTTGAGAACAATCCAGTATCCCAGCAGTGGGAACATATAGACTGCTCATGATGATAATGATTATAAAATTTATATAGCGTTATTTCTTCACTTCTCTGATATAAAGTGCGGTGCAATTTTGCGGAGAGCCGCGACTCAATCCAGCGCCGCGGCCGCTCTGGGGAGCTAAACCGAATTTATGGTTACGAAATTAAAATTAAATTGGATATTTGCCGAGTTTTTAACCATTCCCATCTAGTGATTAATCTGGTCAAAATGAGTTACAGGGTTATTTATAAGTAAGATGATGTTAATATTCATTGAATTTGTAAGCAAAAACTGGCTATGCCGATGGAAGTACTTGTCTACTTTAAATACTAATTCAGTACATTATTGTGTACGTCTTGGGTACGAACAAATAAGTTGAGTAATTAAAAAAAAAGAAATAATGAATTAATAAATGCTCACTTTGCAGCAAATGCCAGATGCATTTGTAATGTGTAATAATTTATCACCAATCAATCAAATGAAAAAATATATATATTGTATAGTTAGTAAGTAGTTTACGATAGTTGTTTTAGTAAAAGGAACAAGAGAAAAATAAAAACAAAATGTAGGACGTACGAGCCCAACTTGCATCAAAAATGTTAGCGCCTGCTAGTTTATTAATAAATTATCTAAGTTTCATGAAATGTAATTTGTTACGTATGCTTATTACAATATGATGCATATGAACACAGCAAATAGAGCACAAATAAAATATCTAATTAATGTGAGTTATGGCAATGATATTGTTATTGTTTGTTAGAAATTTATCACTAACCCGTAGTTTCTAGATATAATCAGGATATCATTCGATCATTTGGATTTTTCATCATTTTAGCCGTTTTATCAGGTCTACGATTCTTTGTACCATAACCAAGATATTCATTTTTGTGTTTATATGTATACAAGGGTGCTATATAAACCTTCCTCTTAAATTATCTATGGCTGAAAGCCGCATCCGTTGCGTAGTTCAAAAGATCTAACGTACATACATACTCGTACATAGAGACACACTAAATTGTAAAGATTTTATTTTTGAAATAAAATATTGTTGTTTATGATCATAAAAACAAGCTTTGATTAAATAACAGGGCAATTATCTAAATTGATAAATACAGAGACGGTAAATATTCAGTTTTCTAAAACGGCGACGAGGAAAAAGAGAAAAGGGAAAACTGTTGAGATTACTTTTATACAGAGTGTTGACATTGTGGGCTTTTATCACCCTTTTTAGGGGAGAAATCTCTGACACATATTTAAATAGGCAAACAGTACAGTTGCGAGAACAAATAGAAATAGGTAGAATGCGATAAAGTTTACCCTACTTTACCTAATGGAGAAGTTATTTTATAGTAGAGCATTATATCATCTTCCAATGATGCTCCAAGCTTAATACCACAAACAAAAGATATGTTATTATCAGCCTTGTTACGTTCCCACTGTTGAGACATTGGGATACCATCGAGCGACAATAATAGATATATATATAGTAATAATAGATATATATAGTAATAATAGTCATAATCAAACATAAGGATTCAATGCGAACAAATCCTATCGAACACATATGTAACAAGAGTGGAAAATATGACACGCCATATTTTAGGTATCAGAGTAAAGTCGAGATGAGTGCGATACCAGGAGGATGAGACAGAAGTTCGTGCCTTTCTTTCTCACCATTATAATTCAGACCGATGGTTTTGAATTGATAGACAAGGCCACCACGGCATCGCTTGCACCAATATTTTATATTTTAAACTTAATAAAAATAAAATTATACAATGTGTAGATAACAGACAAAGACTATAGTTTCAACTCTTTAATAAGCAAAGATCTGAGATTGAACCCGTGACCTCTCGCTTCTCAAGCGGGCACTCGCCTACTGCACCACCGATCGCGTCAAAGTCGTCTTTAATGTTATATATGCCGCATATTCCGTAGTCAATTGGACAATACTCGTATTTTTGTACATACCTAAATGCGTCAACCAGTTTACTAGTCGACAGTATATCCGGCTTGATTGCAAGTAAATATTGAAAGCTTAGCTGCGTCTTCGCAATAAAGGTGCACTCGCAGTCCAGCCGTAATAATGAGAGAGGTTCTCCGTTACGTCTGAGAGCTTATAATTCCACATTTTCCGCCGCTGCGACGGTCACCACCTGTAATTGTATCCGCTCCGTGTGGTTACCACTAACGAGTACGCAGTACTCTTAGATCATTGCTTTGCCTTTGAACGTTCAGACATATATTTAACTTTAATTCAATGTTACCGTTGGAAAAGCTTTAGATAACGAATGAAGTTTTTTTTTTACGTCTTACTCTTTCATAATATTACAAACAACAAAGACGTAAGACGCGCTGTGCTATGTTTTTGCGAATTTGTATGGAGCCTATCTTCTTATATATAAAAATTAATTTCTGTGCGTTAGTCTCGCTAAAACTCGAAACCGGCTGGACCGATTTGGCTAATTTTGGTCTTGAAATGTTTGTAAAAGTTCAGGGAAGGTTTAAACGGTGAGAAAATATACAGGGTGTAAAAAATCGCCGAAACCGCGCCGGGTCTACTAGTTAATTATATGAATTCTAACATTTGTATGTTTCTGGTAGACTTTATTGTATTCTTGCGGGGTTTCTGGAACTAACGTCCACAGTAACGTCAGAAACTTATAAATTAAACCTTATAGGTAAATATTAACTTGCTCTAGATTGGTCAAGCAAAGGGCTGCAATATCTAAAACAGTTGAGAATTATATAAAAGCATTTACTGATAATGGTATGTATATTATATAAAGTATTAAATAAGCTGCAGGTAGATATTATTAACTTAATGTGTATTACAACCTATTTGGGATTTTCCTGCAAAGCCGTTCTCAATAGATGGCGCCGGATAATAAGCTCAGCGATGGGCTATTACGAGGCTACGAGAGAAATTCGTATCGTCTGGTTTCTAGTGCCTGCCTACAGAGTATCACTGGTGTTCAATTTTTATAGAAAAGCAAGCAGATTGGTTCACGCAAGCCGTGGACAATCGCAACCGATTAGAAATAGTCGTGTGCGCGTCCGCCCGCAAATTACAACAATTGTTCGCCCAACGCGTTGTCTCCACATTGCAATTTTCGATATTTATGGCCACGTACGGTACGACCAGTTTTACCACTGGATATATTTTCAGAAATGGAAATTGCCTCCAATACAAAATAAAACGTTTTAATATCTAATATGTATTGAAAAATATAAAACGGTTTCATTTGAAAACTAAAAAAAAGCGAAATACTATGCCTACTTCAATACTTACATTTTATCGGCCTGTAATCGCTTACCCGCAGTGAAGGTTTCTTGTGGGTTACGTCTAAACCAACATTCCTTTTCTTTCAGGTTAAACACGTCTTAGCTAATGGTGCGTTATTTTTTTTAAGTCTTTTGGTTTCAAGAGACATTTTTACGCTCAACTTTTTCAAATATAGGTACATCTCAACATCAAATAGATAACAATCGAAACTCTAAAATAATTGTAGTTTGGTAGTGAGTTGTTTTAATCTAAAAGTACAATGAAACAGGCTGTCACCAAGCTGTATTCCTCATAAAATAAGCCTTCTGAGATTGTTATAACGTCACCGAATTTAATTGAATAAGGTTCGCTTACATTTTACGACGCGGAGAGGTGAACACGGGTTAAAGCCGCGGCGTTAATCTTCTAGGCTAAATCAATTGCCAAAAATGATATTTAACTAGACGATTTCCGTCAATTCTGAACCTTATAGCAAGTGGTATATGCTATCTTTTTACAAAAGCTATCTAGCGGAAGGTTAAATCATATCAAAGTAAATTATTTCCTCGTTTACCGTTATTTACAAAAGTGCACATTTCTACGCCGTGGCAAGCAATGGACAAAGCGATTTAAGTGGTTGACAGAAGGTTTATTTTAGAGTGCCTGAAATTGAAGTTAGTTTTTATAAGAAATTTATAGGGTGTTTAAGCGTCACCGGGGTGGACGCCGGCTCTGTCTAGAGGAGCAAAGAGAAGACATCTCGACTTTATTGCTTGCTTCAAATTAATGTCCTAACCCTACCGAGAAAGATCTCTTTCTTTGTGGTACAGTTTAATACATTTTATTACAAAAAAACTTAAACAATAAAATATTAATGTTGTTGTCAAGTTAGTGATATCAAAAACTACAAAACTATGTGCTGTCTGTTTAAATAAGTAAATTATTAGGTAGGTGTATGTATGTTTATATGTGTTACCTGTATTGATAAGTAAGTTTATTGTATAAAAGTAAGATTTACATTGTTCATCATATAATATTAAATTGTTCTTTGTTTTGTGTACTACCGACACTTTTTGTTATCCATGATACACCAAAGGTTATCTGGAAGATAATGCTTACTAGCATTAAGTTCGCCTTTCTACTAGTTTTTTTTAAGTACAATAAAGAATTTCATTCATTCATTCATTCATTCTTTATTTTATAAGAGGATCCAGAAATCTGGAAACACAAAATGCCAGAATGTTTTATCCAATGAAAGGAAATTGGAAAAAAGTTGTTTTTTTTTTAATACAGCTGAAGTGGCAACCAAGCGTACGGCCTACAAGATGGTAAGCGGTTACCTCAGCCTATGAACGCTTGCAATACCAGAGGTATCACTCGCGGGTAAGATCGAAAGCCTCATGTGCCAGTAATTTCACCGGAAACCATACCCTTTACACCGGAACACATCAATGCGAGCATTACTGCTTGGCGGCAGAAATAAGTATGGTGGTAGACCTTCCCCGGGCGAGCTCTATAACAGAGAACTCTACTACTCTTGTCAATGTTATTTATTAGTTTATAAATAAGTTCTTATGTCGACATAAAATTCATTCATTCTAACAAAACTAGATATAAATAGGGAAAAGATTAAAGACGGTTGGGTAGTTTGTAAAATGTTTTGTTGCTCGTCGCAACACGGAACGAGATAGCGGCGCGCGTGAAATAAGGCCGGGTGGGCGACGTGCGTGTAATTTTCAGATTAGTTTGTTCAGTAAGTGAGCCGTTGTCGGCATACCGCAAATATGTAGTCAATAATAACGAAATCAAGTCAATAGACGCTGGAAACCCGCTGGATATGCAGTATTAGAAACCGATGCAAAGTTTATAAAGCGGTTTAGGCATAAATTAGTTATTAGAGAACAAAGTATAACAAGTTAACACAACACGCACAGACGTTCACATTTACTTTTATTATTAGTGTAAAATGTAATTTTTAGCTCATCATCTAAAGGTGCATTTAATATTTTCGGATGAAAAGGAAACCTCAAGGAAAGGAATAATCTAACTCTCGTACTTCGTTGGCCTCTAACTCATAAAAACTTACGTGTTTATTTCTACATAGTTTATTATTTACCTGACCTGAGTACCTTGTGTATTTTATAAATGTCTGTGTATCTTTCGTCAATGATTCATAATAATATTACCTTGAGTATAACAGACAAAATACTTAACGGTTAATTAGTTTCATATCTAGTGCAAGGGTGGGGAGAATACTGGACAGTGTCCGTGCATGTACGGGCATGTCCCTCGGAAACAATGAAAGCTTTGACGTTATTTCCGGTAGTTGGACCGAGCACGCCTCATTGGGCCTTTCTTCCGCACAATGCATGTAGAAGAGCACTCTACTGATAAAATGTGCACGGTTAGGTTATAAAGAAAACCTTATATCGTTCCTTGTTACTGACTTGCCTCACAGCTCAGTTGGTGGTAGTTTTGTTTTTTGCGCTGTAGGTTGTGGGTTCGATTCCGACCTATGACCAACTTTTGTGTAATTAACATAGGTTTTTGTTCTGTGTCTGACTGTGATAAAGTAAGATCTATTTAGTTAACCGCAACGATATTCACTGTTTTAAAAACATAAAGAAGATAATATATATATACCAAATGGCAGAAGTTTAATTCTTCATGTTTATAATATTATAAAGGGGGAAGTTTGAATGTTTGTATGTTTAGTGATATAAAAAATAAATAATAACAAAATAAAAGTCTGACTCCTATTTATAATAGGTACAAGATTTGCTTAGCTTAGACCTAGGTAGCGCTGTATGAGGGGTTGACCTATATTTTATGAGGCTTTTCTAACAGGTTTACATAATAGTCAGTAACAGGCGCCCTGAAACTTTAACCACACTTGTCACCATCCGGTACGACTAGGCCATCTACCCCTCTCATGTTGAAGAAAATATCAATAAGCTCTAAAGAACTACGGTTTATGTCTCATGTGCATGTAATATTACTGATACCCACTATTGATATAACCTATGCATGATAATCAATAATGAACTATAACATCGCATTATATTAACACCGGACATTCGAATTTCATAATTTGGTCTCATTGTTTCCATTTGGTTACATTATATTCAATCAAATGCTTTCATTGACCGAGCGAACGAAGCGTGCGAAGCGTCTCAGTTTCGAGATTGGCCAAAAATGCTTTTGGTTGTCAGTTTGCCCGGTCAGTTTGTGTTCTTGCCTACAAGTCGCATTTTTCAACCAATCTGGTTGAAACTTAGTATACAGGTTCTATGATTTTATAGAATTTAATTGTCGTCGGGGATTTTTGTTATGGGGCGTACTTTCTCCAAAAAGGGACAAAAAGGGGGCTGCTGAATATCTCATTCTAATGTGATTTGATTTCGAGGATTTTTATTTTATTTTAAAGGTAAGTATTAACTTTAAGTTTGCCTGATATTTGGTGAAGATCTGATGAGGATCTTCAGCGTGATGAGCAATATAGTCCTCAAATTGCAGTATGTTGTTCATCTTTACAAGTTTGTGCTTGCGAGGTCTACTGTTCGGAGATCTGCTAGTTTAGGTAGTCACGATCAACGCATTAAAATGTTTCAATTTGGTGAAAGTTTTCTAGCAACACATTCAACAACATCAATCGATACAGGGTGGTCCAAACATAGATATCAATAAAAAAATTGATTCCTTATATTTCCCCTGAGCGACCTTGAAAAAACTCACCTGTTTAAGTAAGTAATATAATCGAAATCTAAGTATTAATATTTTGATAGTTCAATAAGCTTCCTGATATAAACTCAGATAATAGCTGAGGTTATTTGGTTTCGCAGACAATAAAGAGCTTTTCTTCGAGGAAAATGAAACTGCACTTGATGCAGGGAGGTATCTACCGGATATTTTCTTTAAAACCTACCTATATTGGAGCTAAAAGGTTCTGAAGCCATAAATTGACTGGTAATATTGTGGCTTTGTAGGCGGCAGGCAATTTAATTTTTTACAAGGAATGTAGTAAAACTTATATATAAGTTGTACAACTAATATTTATATACGAGGTACTTATATTTATAAGTTTTGTAAGTTCAACTGTTTTATATTGTTAGTAAAATTTATTGAAATAATAAACTGCACTTGAAAGATTCATAGGACCAAACATGGATTTAATTAGGTCTCTGGTAACATTTTTTTGTATCTTTATTTCATTAAAGTACCTATACTTACAGAATAAAAAGCTACACATCATCATCATCATCATATCAGCCGATAGACGTCCACTGCTGGACATAGGCCTCCCCCAAAGAGCGCCATGACGACCAATTTTTGGCCTTCACCATCCACCGACTTCCTGCGACCGCTTTAATGTCATCGGTCCATCGAGTGGGGGGCCGTCCTACACTTCGTTTTCCAGTTTGTGGTCGCCACTCGAGAACCTTTATTCCCCAACGTATTTCCCAAATTATTTATTAAAGCTACACAAATGCTGACCAATTATTTTTTAAATAACATTAAATTTTAACATAATGTGCTAAGCCACAAGTCACACTATCACATCACACTAATATTATAAATGCGAAAGTTTGGATGTTAAGATGTTTGTTCTTCTAGAACTCGACTAAAGCGATTTGGCTTAAATTTAAAACATAAATAGATAATGACCGGGAATAAGACATAGGTTACTTTTTATCCCGGAAAAAAGTACGGTTCCTGAAATCCATGCGAACGAAGTCGCGGGCGACAGCCAATAGAAAAATAAACCTTATTAGTGAATAAATAAAAAATAAAAATTAATTAATTCATATTTTTACTGTAACTATCATGTTATTAATGTATAGCGCTAGCTGCGCCCCACGATGTTACCCTCGGTTAAACAGTTATTTATCCCACGGGAAATAAACATTTTTTCAAGACTAAAAGTGGCCTATGTGCCTATGTGCCTAGACTATAATCTATACCCGTGACAAATTTCATATAGATCCGTTCAGCCGTTCTGAAGTGACTCCCACAAACAAACAAACATCCAAACTTTTCCCTTTATAATATTAGTAAGATCATGTATTAAACAAGGTCGAATTGTTAATTGTTGTTGCAAGCGTCTATAGGCTGCGGTAACCGCTTACCATCTTGTGGGCCGTACGCTTGGTTGGTGGCAACCAGTTGTATAAAAAAAAAAAGTATTAAATTTCATTGGTAATTGTGCGCCAGACAGCTGACCGTTTTTGATGACGTCTTTGAAGTTGAAATTTACTAGAATACTGGATTGGACACTCCAACAAGGATAACTAATAATTGACCAGATAAACTTAATCGAGATTTTTAAAACAAAATGTTCAAAAAAGTAAGTTATTTTTTTTTGTGTGTGGAACTTATTCCTTGAATATGATGACCTGATAATGAGAATAACCCCGTACTGAGATATTTTAGTTTAATATTTTGTAGTTTTTTTTCTGTGACTATCGAGAACCACTGCTCTATGAGTAATGCTGTACTCTAACAGCAAAAGCAAAATCAAGACGGTGTGGCCGGCTCGTTAGTGCCGTTTCCGGATAATGATCACCGCTGTCGGCCAAGACGACGAATTTAATGCAATCACTGGATAAATTGAATATTCAAGTTGCAACCACAAATTGAAGTATTGTATAGGTGCAATATTTGATAGTAAATATTTGTAAAAATATTATGTTATGCTAGAAGTTTCACTACTTACGTAGCAGAATCAGAAATGAGGAAATCCGTTGGAAAACCAAGCTTTACATAGCTTTCAGAAATAGCAGTGAGCAGGCTATGTAGCTCGCAGAACCGATAACAGCTGGAGTATAAAGGATCTCGAATGGCGTCTACGCACGCAGTGTGAATACTCTGTGAAAACTCCAGGAAGCTTCTGTGCTTCTGGGGGAGTTCGGCTGGCTACACGTGAAGCCAGTTACAACCCCACGCATAATGGACCAGAAGCGAGTCCATATGCGGAAAAGAGAGTCCCCACAAAAAAAATTAATTCTACGAACTGGAAACGAAGTGTAGAACGGCTTCCCACTTGATGGTAGAGGTAAGGGATTCAGAGGATAGTAAAGGCTCGGTCGTTCGGGCATTCTATAAGAAAGGCGTATGTCCAGAAGTGGGCGTCTATTGGTCCACCTTATTTATTTTAATCCGGTGGACTACTTTCAGTAACCTGTTAAAATAAGTTACCAGAGTTGGCCACTGACTCATACGAACTTATTTACTGCTCATTATATTTGCAATACAAAATCCTCGTCACTTGAATATTACAATTACAGAAACGATTATGGCGAAGATAAAATAAACTATAACAGTATTTTTGTAAAGCAATTCAAATAACAGCACGCACGGTTACGCTTATTGAGAGGATTAAGCTCGCAGCGAACGTGGAATGAGCATGGCACGGCACGGGGCTTAAACTGAACTGAACAAAACGCACTAGAACCCCTTTAACCCCAGTTAACAAAAGAAAATCTTAAAAACCCTGTAAATTTTTCTCTCAGGTCGTTTTATTAAGCGATCCAAGAAGTAACCGGCAGACTTACAAAGTTAAGCCGCAAGGAATCCACCCGCCCGCCCGTGAAGGCTCATAATCGTTATTTCGTCTACGGACTTCACAAATGTTAACCGAGCCGACTCCTGATTTCTACTTTCTAATTAGATCTCTTGCGACTTGTCTCAGTTTTGTCGGACTATGCAAAAGTGGATTACATTTTGTATTTGCCGAGCTACGATTGTGGGCACAAATGGCATTTTCATCGTCAACGCTTATGATAGAAATGAAGCATTGTAATCGAATCAGAGCCCGTCAGAGCGCATTTGAACACATGCATGACACCGCGTGGAGACGTAGGCCTATTCACGCCAACATGTCCCGTCTGTGGCTCTTGCAATACGTGCTCGACAATACTCATTTTGTGAAAGAGGCGGGAGAATTCGATCAATCTAGGCCGAGCTTTGCGCTAGGTAATGATTGTTCGGTGGCTGCATTGTTGAATTCTGCATGTCAATGCAAGCTACCTCTATTTTGTATTTCAATGGAGGCGCTTATAAATGCACAGGAAAGGGTTTATTTTTCAAATCTATTTAATAAGTTAAGTAAGTAGTAAATATAAGTTACACTAGTAGAATATTAAGAGCAGTAGGTACTATTCAATATCTTGTATCAGATTCAACATTTCAAATATAAACTAGACATTACTATCATAATAAAACAGAAAAAATTGCGTAGTTACCAATTTCAATTTTGGTGTAAAAGTTTAGTGGAATACTTTAAATTAGCTAAGAAATAAACACATAATTTAATTTAATTGTTTAGTAACTGTGTAAAAACCTGATTCGTAACTAGATAGCGAGAAAAAGTTTGATTGGTTTCAAAACATACGACCAAGTCTTCAAATCTCATTAAAAAGTAAACAGGAAATGTAGCAAAACCAATCAAAACGCAAATACGAAATATGTAGTAACCTACAGTCAGTTCCAAGTGTGTATTTGAATGAGGTTGATAAAATTATAATTATGTAAAAACACATTAATATCTACCAATACAACTCTTGGCCCTAGTAAGAACGTTAGGTACTCGTAGCGTTCTATTTAGGTATGTGTAGGTTTATTTAATAGGGTAATAAAGAATGTCATAAAATAAGGCGGTTACGCACAAAGGGTATATAACACAAATATCATCCAGCAGCTTCGAATGCATTTTATGACCAGTAAAGTGCACTAAAGCACTACTCAAGTGTTCAGCGAGTGAAAATAAAACATGGACGAGTTTGTGGAGAGCCTAGAGTGGCCACGGCATATTGTTTCATTACTAGATGACTGGACTGATGAGCGAAAAGCTGGAATTTCCCTTTGTCACAAACATTTCTCTGCTAACGAACGATGTATACCGATGTTGAACTCAAGCTTGATGAACATTGTGTTCACATTTGAAAACACACATTCTTCATTAATCTGCTTTTATGTAATGTAATGAAAGCGGCTTAAGCGGACTACCGTGTTATGATTGTATTTACTGTGCCTGACTATTTTAGTGAGGCAGGCTTTATGATTTCAACGTATTGTAAGTAGTGGCTGTGTGTGTGGATTTATATAAGTAAAGTTTTGATTTTAATATGACGGTTCAGTTATTTGAAAAATACAATTAACATTGAGTGCAAGCAAATTTAAACAGAGACGTGCCGGGAACATCCACTTTTTGACGATTTGTATGTAAGTTTGTTCGAGCATAACATCCGAACCGTTCATAAGATCTACATTACATTTTTTAGGTCGATAGATTGTAAACTTGTATTTGAGAAATTTGGTGGTTATCTTACCATACCATAATTATGAGTTAAATCAGACTAGGAGTTAGAAAAATACGGGCTTCCAAAAGGGAGGCTAAATAAAATTAAAGTGATACAAATATTTGAGTCAGCTGAAAAGGTTTGTTGGTATATTCCAAAATAGTTTATATTTTTATACATAGGACCGATCTTGGAGATGTATATTAACTAAAATAATTAAAAAAAAACGAATAAACTAAAATTTGTTAACCAATTTAGGATAAGCTCCCATTTTTTAGAGTTTCGTTGACTTTGTAGTTTAGCTGGATATTTTAAACCGCGCTATCGATGGGTTAAGAATATTGGATTGTGTTTAGCACATAATGAGTCAAAAAAATCGAATAATGGTTGGACTTATATACCATATGCCCATAATTAACTTGGTATGGTTCAGCAAAAAACGTGGCACGGATGGTTTTAAGTTTGAGGAAAGATATGGGTTTTATTTTATGTATGTTTAACGCGAGAAAAGTCAGTTAGTCTTAAATAAGGTAAAAATCTAATATCAATAGATTCCCAGAGTATAAATCTTATGCCGCGATATTTAGAAAAGCAACGATTAATGAAGATAATTATGTGTTTACGATTGTTAAATTTAAATTTTACGTTTTCAATGTTTATTAAATAACTAAGCTTTGTATTTGTATTTATTTAAAACATTACATCTATCATTACAGGTTAGACCTAATACAATAGAGTAGTCAACAAAAATAATTAATCTAGCTATTAAACTATCTATTGAAGATGATTTAAACAGCAGCGTTTAATGGCGAGTTGGTAACTCTTGGTTATTTTTGTTTTTATAGTGTTAACCATCACAATAAGGAATACTAAACATTATAATATCCCAAAAAATATTTCGACTCAAGCGGAATTTGAACCTGCAACCACCGCTTAATAGGCTCTACCAATTGAACTATCGAGACATATCTCATTTGGACGAAATAATCATTGGGATGTCTTCGGCTCGAAGCGCCGATATCTCCACCTACAGGGAAAACGTTGCAGTTATCCAAGCCTGTTCAATGACTATAATCTTTGGTTACTCTTGTTGCCCTACCCGTACATAATATGTGTGAAGTGCAGATGCTGTAGTGCCTGAGACAGGTTTTTAGTACATCATTCCTCTCATTTTAACCTGTTAAATACGGAATTAGGAAACACATTTTTCCATGAGAATTTTCCGATTTTGAATATAGTAGAGTGCGCACCTTGACTCGAGATGGATATACAGGGTCATTCATTATCAACCTGACAAACTTAAGGGATAGGTTCCACACCTAAAAAAAAAAATATATGTACCTATAATTTTTTTTTTTTTTATGTATGTTTTGTCTTAAAAATTGCAAGTAAACAAAAAAAAATTTATTACGTTTTTCCGCTCAATTATTATTTATCATTGTTGGGAATCGAGTTAAGCGACGTAATAATGAAATATTCGAGTGTGCGCGCCCCGTAGCGGGTCAAGGACACGCGCAGGTCAAGGACGCGCGGGTTAGTGACCCGCAGTTCATTGACGCGCGGGTCACTAACACGTGCCGAGCGCTGCCTTTTCGATTTCTAACAAGGATAACTAATTATGAAGCAGAAATACGTAATTTTTTTTTTTACAATTTTATAAAAAAATACGTTTAGAAAAAAAAAAAAAAGTACAAGTATTTTTTTTTTTATGAGTGGAACCTACCCCTTAAGTTTGTCAGGTTGATAATGAATGACCTTATATAAAGACACTGCGATCTGTAAAAGTACGAGCCGATCTTCGCAAAATGAATAAATAAAGTTGAAAATATAAAATTAAACTAGATGTCAGTCAATGATCTCTACTGCCTTTACATTTTTTACACTCAGAATTAGGAAAGTTATACATGGAAACAGGATTTTTACCACGGACGGAAGGTTGTATTCGATCAAACTCTAATAAGCACTATTCATCCAACCTAAGTGTTTTCCGACAATTTTAATTTAACTTTAAATCCAACTATTATGTAGTTTTATGGAAAAGAATCTTTGATTTTGTATACTCAGCTAACATAGAAAATCCGCAACAAGATTAGCTTTTATGAAGTCGTTGAAAGTTTAATGAAGGGAAACAATGGTTATAGTTATTGGTTTTTGTGTCTAACTAAGCCTATCACAATATCCTTTCATCTTAATTAGCAATCCGCAATTCAACTACGAATATTTAATGTTCCCTCTCATTTATAATACTGTGTAATCCATTAATTAATTATAGTACCTACATATTAATAAAGTTTATTATGAAATATTATAATATTACTTTTAAAAATGAGGTTTACAAGTATGCAAACACATGGGTCGGTAAAAGATACGGAAAACCTAAATTCAGCAAACCCTCTCTTTTGAATATAAATATTAACGTCTACCTATCCTCTTTTGAAGATTTCAGCGCCGGGTTTATGTCAATAAACACATTGGATTTGTTTTAGGATAAACCTCAATTTAAAAATATTACACATCAATCACAGAAACGTTTGGTTCGATTAAGACTTTTTATAACCAAAGGAAACTTTTAGGAACTGCCTAAGAAAACTTTTTAAAACCTAATCCCCGTTTATTTTTTGTCTCTAAGTAACTTCTGAAACAGGATTAGAACGTATGAATAATTCTAAAACTATAATAATTTTCTATTCAATACACTCAACTTGATATACTTATTCAATTACGCAAATCCATAATGTACTTTTATAGTGAAGGTAAAATTATTTTATTTGTTTCTGTATTTCTTTTAGGCAGATTTAAATTTATTATTTTTCCACTCGTAGATTGATGATGTTTATTGGTCGGTTTCTCGACTACTCTGAAGAAATTGCTTTTTAATTGAATAATACTTACCCTCGAGGCAGCGCGACGGGAACTGGGGAGCTTCTGGGCCCACGGCCTCGTTGCTCAACCCCGCGATCTCAACTGATCTTGCAGCGCGAAAACTTCCCTCGAACGCGTCAGCACTCACCCCATCCCGCAACTGGCCAATCGCACCTATGCTCTGCCGCGAGCAAAACCTGGCGATTTTTTCCGGAATCTCCCGAAGTTCGTGGGTGTGATTGGATCTTGTAACCTGGAACATAAATGCATACGAAAAGGTAAATCACTTCCGGTTTGAGAACATCGGGTGAGATTCGTTCAACAGGTAAACTAAAACAATACATAGGCAGCGATTTCAGTTCTAGCCTATCACAGTACTTACGACAAACACTTATATTATTTAATTAAGTAGTAACCGTTCCATCAGTAAGATAATATTCCTTTAATTGGGCTCTTGATATGAATTGGAATTTCTTGATAGTGTTTCACCCTAAAAACAACGAATTCCAACAGCATATTAAGATAACTAGAGCTTTTAATGAAAGATACACACTTAATACATTTTCTTTTGAATATCAATGAATTAATTATTATGAAAAAAATGTTTGCAAAAGTATTTATTTATTTATGTAATCACTTTTTTATTCATTTCATTTATAGCGTATTAGTAATAATATTATTAATAATAGGCATGATAAAGTAACCAAGAATTACTAAAATTATGGCCTAGTATCAGTAGTCCGGTTAGTTTGTCCGATGATCGGACTGATGAGACTTTTTCGCCTCAGTAGTTCGGTAATTCAAATCCTCGGACTGCTGAGACTTTTTGTCCGTTAGCGACTGTCAGTCAAAAACTTTGTTAGTATGACTTATTCCCATTGAGTATATAATAAACTCACTTTTATCGTAATTGATATATTATTTAATCGTAAATTGAAATTTCGATTTCAATTTCAATATTAGATTGATAATATGTTTAATGAAATAAAACTACAAAATACAGCAATCCGCCATAACAGGTTGAACACCAATCAGAGCATCTTGGTTCCATTATTGATGGCATCAAATAAAAATGCAGAATTTTGAACCTTATTGCTATTTTTTTTAATGGAAACATAACTATGACGTCACAACTGCTACGCCGTGACTTGGACGAGTTTTGGCGTGAATATTTTTTAAAATTCAATTCGCATTTTTTTACTACTAAACCATTAATTTCTGGAATAATATTGTTCTTATTTGCATAAAGTCGATACTTCTGAACACAATAGAACAATTTTTCAAAATCAGTCATCATGCCTATTATAAATTATAAAAAATAAAGAATAACTTTTCTTTATTGTCTGTTATTTATACTAATTGATTTTAAAACATCGTTCAAAGGACAGTCAAATTTAATTTCAATTAGATCGTTTCATAATGGGCACGTAACTTGCGGCCCATTAGATTACTTGTTTAATTCTTGACCACACGGCTGGAGCCTGTAATCTAAGTTGTAAACTAAATCTTGGGGCCGTCTCACATATCCCCCGTAAGCCGGGCTTGGTTGGTATTTGAATGCTCCTCGACGACCACGAATTAGTATGCGCGCTCCATTCGGCCCGCCACCGTCCCAATGGACTGAAAGCACTTATTCTGCAAACTCAAAGTGCAATCGTGAATTTGTCTGCATTGCTCTGGTTTTTTTTTAAAGTGATGACATACAATACAAGTTGGATTGTATATTTTTTTTTTTTACGCTGAAACAGTTAATTACAAAGTTACACAAACGAATTAAATAATTTTTATTAAAAATAGCGTAAATGGTAATATATTTATAAAATAATAACTAATTTAAAAAAATAACTTGTTACCTTTTATATTTATTTAATTTAAATATCAAATAACTACATGAAATGTAAATACACAACGAATAATGTAATTTTTTTTAATCTTGGAGTTATATTGACCGACTTTATTTGGTTATAAGCAGATTAATGATCAGTGAAAAATGAACTAAATCATAAAGAAGTTGATGCCATGTTTGCTTTACTAAATCTTTTAGTTCAGTGCAATTTAGTTACTAACCCATAATTACACCAAGAGTAGTAGAGTTTTTTGTGATATAGTTCTTCCAGGGAAGTACTACCACCATATTATATTACTATTTCTGCTGCCAAGCAGAAACGCTTGCATTGCTGTGTTCCGGTCCGAAGGGTATGGTTTTCGCAGTTGAAATTACAAGCACTTGAGACTTTCGATCTACGTCTCATGATGGCAACCCGCAAGTGATACCTCTGGTATTGCAAGCGTCCATATGCTGCAGTAACTTACCACCAGGTAGGCCGTACGCTTGGTTGCCACTTTAAATGTTTTAAAAATATTATCATTGATTTATTGTTACTATTTTTAAATACCCTTAACCCGCATTCTACTCACATAAATGCGTTCGTTTACTTTACTTCATTACATTTTAAACTAATACCAACTCGTACTTAGATAAATGTTACAAAAATTTTGGCAATTCCAATCAGAATAGGACTCCAACGCGGTCCAATTTGTAAGCGGGATCTTGGGATACGTTCATTTTGTATATTACAGAACTACGCAATGATTCCGTAGCCGTTTGAATTATGTAAATATGGATTAAAATATGTATTTGTGCAAATAAATATTGACTCATCTAAACTAATGTCGCAGTTTATGCTGTAATTTAATTTGTTGCTTATAACAAATCACCTTTAGCATTGACTTTAATGTAGTACTATTGGAACTTCGGTGTTTTTGTTTTTGTCAATTAATTTCAAACTATACATCTGTGCCCTAGAGAACCTTATGAACATATGGCACTTCTAAATACGTTCGGTTAGTGCTTTAATTGCAAGTTAATAAACTTTTTTACGACAGAGGTGGCGCAGCGGGCGCACTGTCCGCTTGCGACGTAGAGATTGCGGGTTCGATTCCCGCCTCGGGTCAAATGTTTATACGATCTACAAATATTTGTCCCAGGTGTTCTTGGTATTTTCTATATATAATAAAAAATATCTATCTATGTATGTAGTTTAAATAAAATAAATAAATAAATATTGCTGCACAATCCACACAGCATCATCTCATATCATATCTTATATCAGTCATCTAGTACCCATAAACACAGCTCTGTTTAACAGCAGCTTACCTTGGGGCTCGATGATGCTGTGTGGATTGTCCAGCATTATTTATTTATTTTATTTGAATTAAGTAGTGGACTGAATTGAATAAGAATAGATGAACTATAAAACGTATGTTTAGCTACATAATTTGTACACGTAAGCAACTATGGTTAGCTTGTCAAAGTTCTTAAGTGAGCTGTTGCGTATCTTGATGTAGTTTCCCTTATCTGGGAGTCAGGCAGCATTGTTTCCATTAGAACTGCGGCCGTGGCCGTCCCGCTACGACAGCCATAAAGTTTTGTCTATACGTACTAAATGTAGATTTTACCCTCAGGCTTGTTTTGTGTTTAGACATTAGAGAGATGTAATTTGATACTAACAAATAGTACCCATTGCTTACAAACAACGAAATACCTAAATACACAAGGAATGTTGTTTTATAACATTTTAATTTGTATTTTTATGTTTTTTGAACTTTAATTTAAGAAGCCTAGCACTGTTCTGACCTGGTAAAGGTAGTGTAATTCGAATTGAGTCAATTAATTTGAATATAATATCATGTAATCCACTGTACCGGAGTATGACATAGTCAACCAACATAATTAAACGTAGTGCTTACATTCTCTTGGAACATAATCGTTTACATTGCACAATACAAACATGATGCAGTTTTGATACAATACTATTAGTTGATGCCACTCGGCTCTACTTTGCTTCGCTTTAGTTTAATGACTAAACTTTAGTGAAAATTGTCCTTAACCATTACAGGTGACCACTGACGAGCTTACTTACTTACCTATAGCGGGACACGGGAAAGAAGGAGAAATATTAACGAAACCTTAACAAAAAAAAAATGTACACAAACTATAAAATTATGGCAAACTTTTTCATACATAAAAGCCTCTTTACGGCAGCCTGTATTGCTAGAGGGCAATTTAAAAATTTGTCTCGAAGGCGTTACCTACATTATACTGTGGGAGAGAGGAACAGGGTGGTTCTACGCCATCGTGGCGTAGCAGTGCTACGAAGTCTACGAGAGCTACGCAGCTACTACGAACTACTAACATGTATTAGGTAATAAAATTGTTTCAATACCTTTATCCAACTTCCAAAAGCCAATAAAAAAATTATATGGGTGTATATTATATTATGGTGGTAACAGTTACCTGCTAAAGCTTATTTTTTTGGGCTAGATGGCGCTCTGTAAAAATGTCTACTAATATTTAAAACTATTACTATTATATTAATATTATTATAATAACTCCTTGCGGATTATTCCATGACCCGATTCGACAGTATAAGAAGATAATTATGTACTACTTTTTTTCGATTAACCAGTGAATATAAGTGCTCCATTTTTTTTAAACTGGTATGGAACTCAAAGAAGACAGTTTTGGTTTTTAGAGAGGTATTTTGTATAATTTTCTTACCAATTACATGAAGGCAAAATTTGTTGTGGTGAGCAACCAACACTGCAACACTGACTGGTTCGAATACCATTGGATCGTCAATAACCAACAGTGCGTGCTTCGTGACCAAAACACGAATGCAAATTCCCTTTTGTCAATCATTGCAAGCAGTTATGAATCTCGAGCAGGATGTTTGTTACACAGTGAAATACAACCAGTTCATATCCGCAATATCGTCAAATATATTTTTATTTGTTCATGTCTAAACACGGCGAGGTCTGTACCACTTCCTGTGGACAGGGGGGCGCGAAGTTGACTTGATTGGAAACCCTATTCCATATTTATTATGGGCCTATTTTGTCATGTTTATTGACGCTGCTTTCAGTATATACTTATTCTGGTTATTAGACGAGTTTCAAAGTTGATTTATTGAATAGGCAAAGTAACCTTACCAACTGGCATACTATATGCTTGTCGGTAAGGTTACTTTGTATAAGTGTTCTACTAACACATGCTGCCATTATAAAATTAGCTCAATTATTTCCATACCTTTTATTAATAATATTGCAATAATAATAGTTGTAAGTAGTTGTTAAACTTTTAAGGGTTCTGAATCCTTTAAGGAACCCTTAAAATTTTGCCATGCTCGTCTTTCTGGTCATCGTTCACCCGAAATTAAAGTAGTTTTACTCGCAGTCTATTAGTACTTAATATGAAATTGAAATTAATATTTCATAGTTGAAATTTGCATGGTAATTCAATGATGTCACAGAAGCCTACTTAATAAAATAAGATAATTCAAAAATGTAAATTAAAGTTAATTATCTTGTTTGTTTGCATATTGAGATAGACAAGAGATAGATCATAGATAGGTCTTTTAGAATATACCAAGAAGTTTAATGAACACTTTTTTGATACTGATAAATCCATCTGTCCCAACCAGCTAAGTGTGGAACACCAATCAAGAAATTGCATTGGAAACTATCACAGCTTAGTAGGCTACACACGGTTTCTAAAAACTCGGCGTTCACCATTGTTGATTTTAAGATAATGTTGTTAATGTGTATGAGAGGTTATGCATAAGCTGTTATCGCAGAGTTTAGTCTAATAGGTGTGTTTTACTTTTGTATATTATGATAAATAAATAAAAAACTTTAAAACTACATAATGCTCAAAATTAGGCATAATAATTAGCAGCCCTATTGACTTTGTAGTAGATGAGAAACCTGGTGGTAGGACTCTTCAGCAAGAGTCCATCTTGGTGGGTACCACTGCAGTGCCAGATATTCTACCTCCAAGCAGCAGTGTTTAGGTTTGAAGGGCACTGTAGCGAGTGAAATTAGTGGGCGCAGCAACGTCTCGGAGTGATGAGCGCAGTGCAGTACCACGCCGAACTTAATATCTTTAAGCTTTGGGTGGCACTGCATCTGTTATGGTCAGGCGTGGTGCTTAACATCAGGCGGGCGACTTGATCGTCTTGTCACTTGCTGACATGACATCTGGGGCCACGGTAATAATAATAATAAATAGTGTTACTATATTAAAATGACAGCCTAGAAACTCAGTCACCAGAGTTGGCCACTGACACATACGAACTTACTTATACTTACTATATTAAAATCGCAATATCGCCTAGAACGTATTTTTGTCTGAAAAGCAAACTCTAAAGAAGCCGAAGTAAAACTAAAATCCTGGTCCTACATCAACAGGCAAATAACTCGCCGCGTACCGCGGTTTCTGAGTTCTGTTGTCAACGGACCAGTGTTAGTACTAATATCTGTTCTGTGCCAGTATTGCGGATGCTTTTAATTGGTTTTCCACTTTGGAAAAGAAGTGTATGCTTTACACACATTTGTCAGTTTGCCATAAATTCTCGTCCGATTATCGGAACTAACCGGACTAGGCCAAATTCTCTGACAACTCATACTAATACCTGTTATTTAGTTCAAAATCGCATAAATATGCATAAAGTAGGAATGTATTATAAATTATATTTTATTTTCGTTCCGAACTATTACAAAAGTTTTTTTATAAATAAAAAAGTAAGCAAGTTCGTATGAGTCTAGAAACTCTGTCACCAGAGTGGCCAACTCTGGTGACAGAGTTTCTAGGCCGCCCAAAATTAAAAAAATAAATTATTTGTATTCAAAACCGGTTTGAATAAAAAAAGAACAGTAACGCTACTCTTAATCAGAAAACTAACAAATAGCCGTGTATAATATGCATACAATACATAGTGTTACTGATGTACTTTGTATTGCTGCGTTATTAGTTTTTCAGGGCGAGTAGTGGGCGGGCACTAGCCATGGTTGAATGCGCCCGGAGCCTGAATAAGCACTCAGGCATACTGGACTAGTGCAAACTAATAACTCTGTTTCACTCTTTGGTTGATGGTAGGTACCTACAATTACCATGTGACGATATTTTGTTATCACTCGTCACCGCGCGCGGATTTGCTTGCGTGGAATTTTAATAAAAGTAAGCTTATTTAGCATGTCACTTGTATCTTCAATCAAGGAAATTTACAGAGATTTTTTTTATAAAATAATGACTGTATTTAAAACTTGTTTGCGAACTTGTTTGCGGTTTGCGTTTCAAACCCATTTTAAGCTTGAACGTTTTGAAGTGCAAAGGCGAATAAATAACCTTCCAATCCTAAGGTCGTGCCTGAAACCGGTCATGCACCAATGGATATTTTTTTTCAAAAATAGATATGTGCGCAATGCCAGTGCTCTGATCTCATGGTGAAGAAAAACATTATGTAGTACCTACTGCCAGCGGATCTCGGCCGTCGTGAAGTTAGCCATTTAGATGCAAGATGGAGCTTTTTTTTAACTAAATTGTCTTTGCGCATCACAAACGGCTAACTTTACGACAGCTGAGATCCGCTGGCAGTACCACTACAGCAATTTTATCAAGTTAAATCACTATCAAAGTTTATTTTTATTTTAAAACTCAGTATTGTGTGCACTTGTCCTTACAGGTATTATTACCCGGACGGTCGCACGCTTCAAATAAATCGTCTGCCGAGCGAACAGTCTTTCGATTATCTTCAAATCTTCATTACACCGGCCGTGCATGCTACACGTCTAGAATATGTTTTTATCTTCTGTTCGACGAGGACTCTAGCAGACTGGCGGTTTGTGAGCGAGGTGATCCGTCAGCGTGCCCGCCAAGTGTACAAAACGAGCGTGAGTGTATATGCGTGTTTATTTTGTTTTAATTTAGCTGTGTTTTAGAAGGACTGCCCGTTTTACACGTTATAAAGAGACGAAATGGTCAAGTCCTGTGTTAAGCGCCAGGCCCGACCCTTATAGTTGCAGTATCACCTAAAGCTTTAAGAGTTTTAAAGTTTTGCGTGGCACAAAATTGCGCTCGTCACGCCGAAAATTTGAACAGGAAGTTAACTTTTAATTATTGCAAACTACTGCTTGGAGGCAGAATATCTGGCCCTGGGTCTAACCATAATGTATTTAATTAAAATTTAATTATTGACATTTATTACAGTAAAATATGGCGCATGTAACATGTAATATTATTTGTTGTGTGGATCAGTGGGGACCTCTGGTGATGGTCATTTCATCACAAAGACTTTCAGGGTCACTTAAGATTGTCAAATTAGGTTCAATCAAGTTAGGTCACAATCTATAAGTGGCCCTGAAAAAGCAAGCAAATCAAGAAAATAATTGGCTACAGGATTAAATAAACTTGCAAAAACCTACCTTCTTAGTAAGTAAGTCCTTAGTGCAAGCAGTTGGCTAGTATGAATTGAACACTGCAAGTTTCTTGGAACATGCTTCCAACTTTGAAGTAATACTTAGGTTCAATAACAAACTTTTAATGAAACATGTTTGGTTGATCACAGAGGAATGTTTTCATCATTAAGATCGACATGGCATCAAATGAATATAGGTGTGTTACAATGTAGAATGTAGCTGTACCTAATGTTGGTATTGAATGCTAATGACTTTTAACTGTGCGCTCCCGTGCTTCGGAGGGCACGTTATGCAGTCGGTCCCAGCTATTTCAAAGTTGTTAGACCATGACAGTGGCCTTCGGGCGGCGGCCTAAAAAAACTCTGTCACCAGAGTTGGTTACTGTCTCATACGAACTTACTTACTTTACTTACATATCAATACTTATTCTTTCTAATAATAATTCAAATTAACACAATATGAAGGAAATAGCCTATAGAGGCCTTTGGAGGCTTAGGCTCTATTGAGCACCATGGGCTCGGAACTTTTTAATTGACATGGCAACCCCGGTTGAGATATGACATCTTTAGTGATATGACAGATAATGCAGTCGGAAGCCTAACATATTTTGCAGACAATACAAAATACTCGTATACTTACAGTTTAAAACAAAGTTGCTTCCCGCCCGCCGTCTGTCACTTTATATGTAGGTAATAATATAGAATGTATGCTTAGATTTTTTAAACTACGCTACAGGTCAATAGATAGAGATCCAATAGGAAAATTTATACGTATATATTTGTATGCTAGTTATATATAAAGTCTCTATCTACTACTTTACTCTAATCAATTATGTGCTAACAACATATTTTCTAATATCCCAGAAGCTACCGAGTTGGGTGAGTATTTAATCCTCTCCCTAATACGGGGATGCGTTAGCTAATTACTCCAACTAATCCACTCCTCGTCAGGTGTTTCTGGGATATTATAAATTCCTATAGATGTTTTACTGTCATGTTGTTTAAGTTGTCCTTAAAAGTCTCAAAGCCCATCCCACCGGATGCATTCAACTTGGAAAGTAGTTAGTGTAGTTTTATTTAAATTGAAGCAAAGCCTGTGACAGGAACGGCCACCGGATATTGATTTACAGAGACCAATGGAGCCGAGTTCCGGGTGCATCTCGGTGTACCATCGTCCACCATGTTAGCTTTGAGCCTGCTGCTGACGCTAATTAATTTCCACGACAAAGTCGATTTTACGTAACGTGCACCGGGAAAATAAAGTGATTAGCCGCTGCCGGTACTGGTAATGAGCACTTCACGCTTGCACGTGTAATTATATGACATGAATATTGCACGGAGATGACAAGGATGCTCTTGCTGTCTTATAAACAAGCAAATTATTGCTGAGTAATAACAAATACAGTAACATATTATTTTCATCGCGCGGTAACAGCTTTTTTCTTCAGGAGGTCTATTCCACTGGCTCATCTCGGTGGCATTCTTGGTCAACGTCTAAGTTTTGACCGATTGTATAAGAGTAAAGGCGTCTAACGTCGTCTGGTATGATAACGCGTTACCAAGATTTCACTCAGCAATAACAGCGTAAGAGCGTCATACTTACTCATAATTTAAGATCTGTTTACTTGTATCGTTCCTGTTTGGTTAATAAAAAGTATGCAAGATTTGCAAGCTATAAAACTATTCAAATCATCCAATTATAACGCATGCACAAATACATTTGCCGCTGCATTAATCCACAGAGTTATAGGCACAGGCGGCGAGTTCCCGCGTTCTATCCAACAGGTAAATCCAAACAGAAACAGTTGATACCTAAACGTTTGGTGTGGTATGAATATCATCAGAGGCTGTCACGACTGAATGAACCGCTAGGATTGTCACGCAAATGTCACGATAATTGCGCTATAATTATGGAAACTCTTGAATTGGGGTCGGTCCATTTCTTTATTTTCGCATACTGATGCATGATCCATGATGTTGAGGTGATGTTAGTTTTGAAGCCCACGTTTTTAATTGAATGATTGCGTCAATTATCTCTCAGTAACAAGGGGGGTAGCTTAGATATACAAAGGCTAAACAAATCTAAGGGTGGATTCGACCAACGTCTGGAATAACTTATTCTGCGGTATAAGAAATGTCAAATACAAGTAAACTGTCAGCTTACTCGCAATCCGTAAAAATAGTGCCCATTCGAGTTTGGTTGAATCCAACCCTAAAACAATACCTATAATACCTATTTATATTATTGTTAACATTAATGAAATGCTCTGGTGACGAAGTTCTTAGGACGCCCAAAGGTCTTTTCCCACGCCCTCGAAACTGAAGCAAAAACTCTGCTGTAATTACTTGCATTTGCTAATTACGCTGAATTGAATTGCATTTTTTTTTATACAACTGAAGTGGCAGTCAAGTGTACGGCCCACAAGCGGTTACCGCAGCCTATGGACGCTTGCAATACCAGAGTTATCACTCGCGGGTTGCCACCTTGAGGCATAGATCGAAAGCCTCATGTGCCCGTAATTAACGTGTGCGCATAACAGATCGGTTAAATTAGTTACAGCAAGTGCTTGAAATAATAGATTAAAAAAGTGGTTATTAAAATACTAGTGCCTCAGCATAAAAATCTTTCTCTTGAAACATTCTATCTATGTGAAATATGTATTTTTTTAATGAAAATCGCATTAAAATCTTCCGCGTATATAGTTTAAAACACCTAAGCGTACTCACATATAAGGGTATAGACGTGAAGAAGCATCTTTGTTTTATACTATGCACAGACTTCCGCAATTTTTGAGCAAATTATCGTGAGTTAATTAGCTAGGCCCAGTTTGTGACAACCCCAGTGAGGTGGTGGGCCACGTGCTCGGCGCGGGCGATTCTCTCACTCGACAGACCACCTGAAAGTGTACCACTTAATAACTCACATCCTCTGCCGGTTCAGTGGGCAGCCACTGGATCGTCACATATCTTTAAATATGACCGTTCAACCGTGACGTGTGCTACATGGTGAGCTAGGGTAAGCTTCCACTCGTATGTACCTATACATTTTTTTATCGCTTAGCTTGTCCCGTAAATCCTTTCTACTATCATACTCCTACTATAATATTATAAGTGCGAAAGTCAGTGTGTGTGTGTGTGTGTGAAGGTTTGCTACTACGATGGTTAAAGTTCTGGAATAACACTACTTATTATCCCAGATAAACCGCGCGGGTCATCTCGTATATAATAAAATAAATTGAATTTTTGTATGTTTGAATTCATATTTGTATATTAAAGTTTGTTTGTGACGAATAAATTGAAAAACCATTCGAAAGATTTCAAAAAATTCAATCACCATTAGAATTCTGCATTATCTCTGAGTATCATAGACATATTTTATGTCCACCCGGGCGAAGCCGGGACGAGCCGCTAGTTATAAATCACTTCTCAAAAGTGGGGAAGAAGAGGACGGAGAATGCCAAAGTAATAATGAATGAATATTTAAAAATTGCGTACAAAGTTAGTTACCTAGCCAATCTAATTTAACAAGTTTGCTGAATTCCATAGCTAAGCAAAGGCCTGCCTTCCTTTCATTCATTCGTCCCGGTCTAGGGTGTCAGCCAGTTGGTGGAGTGTTTGTAGAGTTCGTCTCGTTGTTGGCGTTGTCTACGTCTGAGCAGACCGCACTGCCGCTTTGCGCCTTGTTGAACTCACTTCGTTGTTGTCTTAGCCAATAGTTTGTCCGGTACATGGCATCATGATTCAGTTCCAGTTTAACTTGGCTTTTGGTTTGGCATCAGTGATATTCGTGTTGAAGCGTAGTTTAGTGTTAATGATACGATCTGTCAGTTTACTTTCAGAATATTACGCTCCATTGCCTCCTGGAATAGTTCGAACTGGATAGTTCGTTTGGAGAGTCGTCAAAGACTAAGTTTGTGGTGCATTTTATCCAAAGCTACCGAATTCGATCTTTTATATTTTAAAAAAAGTAGGCCACTAACGTGCCACTCATGTGCCAGTTAATTCGCCGGAAACCATACCCTTCAAACCGGAACACAGCAATGCGAGCATTACTGCTTGGCGGCAGAAATAGGTATGGTGGTAGTCCTTCCCTGGACGAGCTCTATCACAGAGAACTCTACTAATTACATAAGCCTAGTGCCACTAAAGTCTCTATTATTTGATCGCTAGTCAACGCAACAAACTAGAGTTAAAATTGACTGCGCTCATTATTTTTCGTCTCTTTTCGTCTTTCTTTTCCTTGATTTAAGTGACACTATTTTGACAAGGCGACCTATAGCTGAAACGTCACGGTTGAAATAACCTTGTCTAAATAATCATCTTGTTATATAACATTACGGGTAGTTAACAGCCCGTTCATGAAAATAAAGTTGTGCAACGTTTTCGTCTAGCGCAAAGTAACATGGGTCTTAATAATATTCATTGGGCCCGGCCAATTTTCCGGTCGAGCGGCACCGCGTCTTTGATCAAGTAGACTATCCTTCAAATAGTCAAATTGAACAACTTCTACAGAGCGGATTAAAAAATACTCTGTATATAAAAACGTAGTTACTTTGAATCCTTTTGCAACCCGCATACTATTTGTAACAATTATATTTTAATAGCGCAAAGCACAATCTACTTACCTACATGATGGTACAGATTTTGGTATTTTTGCAAAATAGAAACGCTGAGACACAAAATAGATAACAACTAAAGTTGTGTTTCCAAAATATTGTTCCCTGAAGTAATTCAATTTTACACCCCAAATAAGTGAGCATAAAACACGTGTATAGGTCGATCGTCGGTCTACATACTTTACGCTGTCATAAGTGTGTACCGACGAAGGGACGGAACATGCCCTTATAGGGCAAGGGACGATGTCTTGGATCCCGGCGTGCCTTTAAAACATTACTTCCACCGTGTGTACCGATAATTATTCATAGCACGGTGATCACAATAATTATGTGTTTATCGTCTCTTTAGGTGTGAATTCAGGTATGATAAGGTTTCGAAAGAATTCTCTGACGATAATGAGGAAAGACTAATAATTAAGGTGTTTACGGTAGGTTTACGTCTACTTTACTATGCACTGTACTTTTTTATTATTATTATAAGCCTTATTTCATATAATATTAATTTAATTTAGTATATATAGGCTGTCCAAAATTTACCGAACTTGATATTACCGATGATTTGATTATGAAACAATGCTTGATCATTCTCAAAGATTTGAGTAAATAAAGGTTTATGCGTTGTCGGAGACGCACTTAGCCAAGTTTTATTTGTATCTTGGAAACCTTTTATTCATTCTATTAAAAAAACAATGTCATATGGTCAGAAAAGCTTTTAGCTAGAAAACAGAGTGAAAAATCGAATCTATTACGTACCATCGAAACACTATTCAATCATGTCTGTTGAGTGGTCTCGAGATAAAAATAACATAAACATATCGGAATGCTATAGATAAAAGAACTTACCTTTAAGTTGGTGCTTCAGAAGTTCATGATTGCCTCTCGAAGATCGGTTATGTGAAGGACCACACTGATGTCTAATAACGCCGACACTTTTAGTGCTCCTCAAAGTGACGCAAAGTGGCCTTAATACTTGTTGGGCACTGAACGATACCGAGGGAAAAGGGTTTATGGTAATGTCGTTAGCTGTGGTGGAACGCAGTCTGATTTATCCAATAAAGAAGCTAGCGAGATTTTATTTCAAAAATATGGAGAAAACATTTTGTAAATGAAATTTTACGGCACATATTCCAAGAGTTTTGTTTTATTAGATTTCACTGTCATATTATTCATTCGTTTTGGTAAATCAAATATGAGATAAATCGCGTGTGTTGCAAGGCGGCAACAATGAGCGTGTGCGCAGACGCAGGTCACGGGCTGTAGGGACATTTCCGGTGCGATGTCGCGTCGAGTCGCACCCTTCCGGTATGCGCGAGCGCCGCACATCGAGCGTGACCACGGCCTATAAAATGTTCTATTGTACTCTTAATAAATAAACTCAAAAATCACTGCTGTAACTAAAATTATATACAGTACCTTTATAATAAAGTATTTAACAAATACGAAAAAAGTAAAATTTTAGAACTCGTGGTTACATAGATTCATGCTCCAATCCTACTAGTTAAGTTAAGTACTCTCAAGCAATAGTATCATAATGAGTTACTACTCATTATGATACTATTGCTTGAGAGTAGGCCAGTGTCCCAGCAATGGGAACAGATGGCTGTCATAATGACGATGAATGTTACTATTATAATTAGGCATGCATTTACTTTATCATATCCTTGTACTGAGTTTAGTTAATTGTGGTAATAAAAACGTGTTTACAAATTCTTCAACTCATAGAGGTACATTGCTACGTTTCATAGCTTTTCTACTATTACTCTTGCTTTAAAATCCTCAAATTAAAGTTCAATCTCATTCCGGTATCCCTAAAATTAAAATCAATTGTTTACAGTACAGTTTATTACAAGGCTCGTATACCATGCACCAATTACTGCGTGCAATAAAGGCTTTTACACGGTTAAAAGTGTAGCGAAAAACAAAGGGGAATTAATTTTATAGTGACATGCTAATGGAGTATGGCCACCTGTGCGTGATTTTAAAATATTTACGTCATGTTTAAAGACTCCAATGTGATTATCTGTTTATTTCAGGGCCTGTACTCAGTTTCTGCGAATTAAATATAGGTAAATCGACACCAAAATTAAGGGATGCCACCCGGCAATGGTAAAGTCGATTTGTGGATGATGATAATGTTAAAACTATGAACCTCTTTAACAGCACAGGAAATAATATCTTTTTACTTTTTATTTGATTAATTTCGACAAAATTTATTAAAGACTAATAAAAATTTGGGGTCTAATGTCGAAAGATCAATGAAGCAATGAACGCTTTTATAAGCCGTCATTCACGTGTTCAAATTTCATCAATACAACGCGGTGGTTATTCAGAGGAGATCGGAAACAATTAGACAACAGTGGCATTGGGCAGCCGAGCGCATATCCGTGCGTCGCGCACTGCCCTACTGGTTTACTCTCGGGTAATATTTTCCCTGACATTTTAAATTCTAAAACATTGCAACTCACATCACTAAACGAACAAAATACAACCATAAGCTGATCACAATAAGACTCTGAATGCATTCCTTACTTAATGTAAATCTGTATAGAGCTGAGTAGACTTACTGAATTTTTGTATCATTTTAATACTACCATTTCAGTTCACTGCCTGAATGTGAACGAATGGTAATTGGGCAACAGGGGTAAAAAGCAAACGTGATCTAAATTGGTCATTTCTCACCTTTTCATTTGAATACCTGAATATGGTTTATTATTTGTAAGTATGATTTTATAAACTTACGTGCAATTTTACAACCCTTTCTCTTTTTCAAGAGTCTACTTTAAAGAAATGTTATAAACTGATTGCCTAATCTATTAATATGTGAGGTCCACCTCAGATAAAGTAAGTAGGTACTTGCTTTGCTAGAAATCCACTATTAGATCCATCTGATTTATATTATAGTTGACAACTCAACTTCAAAATGTAACGTATAGTTTGAAGTTGAAGCATGTAAATTTTAGTAGTGCAACGTTGTCGTAGCCTCAATTTCAGGTAACTTAATATATCGGTTGTATAAACATGATAGTAGGCTAGCGGAAGCATCTACTCTAAAACTAGTTTATATGTAAGCGAGCATGCTAAGTGCCTCGGTGGACCGAGAACATAACCTAATATTCGATAGTTGAATTACGCTGGAACATAATTAGTGTTCTGTGAGTCGGTCAGTTAAGACGATGTATTGATACGTGCTTTAAGTTTACGCATAGATTTAAGCTACGATCATTGTATATTAGTAAATCAATGGCTACGATTGATAATTTGCTATCAATATTAAAATATAAAAAAAGGTAGTCAACAAGTAAGATTATAGAATTAGTAAGAAAACTATATTACCGTATTCAGACAAAAAAATATAATATTCCTTATTCCTAATTGTGTCAAACAAGTTTTACAACATACTAACAAAAAACTTTATTTTATTTATTCGGGATAATAAACAGTTATACATTTATGGTTGAGTAAATGGTAGATACGAAACAGGCTTAATTAATATATAACCAACAGCGTTATCCACAAATTACTATTATATTATATTTATATTACTTATCTATGAGCTATATGCTAGTTAATTTAAAAATATATTTATATAAACTACATTATACAGTCTAATAGCTAATTGTTGAAGGTTGAAGGCCAAAGCACACCGACTGAGTACGCGTAGACTAACTCGTACCACTGCATATTAATGTATGGAACTGTATAAGACATGGTACACCGCTTGCGTGATGTGCAGATGTAAGTGTCTCACGGGCTACGTACCCCAGAGCGGAACGTCAACGTCGCATTACGGCGTGCAGTGATGGGGTTGTATTCAAAGACATTTCCTATTGGACGTCAATCCAAACAAGTTCGAACACGCACAACTTTGTGCTGTGCGTGACTACGCACGTGGCTACGTCTACGTCCTGCATACGGACGCAGTGTGCCTATCTATATACAGTCTGAATTATAATCAATATAGAAAACGGGAAATTTCACGTATCCTCATGACATTATAGGCAGACGATGTTTTGACTCTATTTCAAGATCCTTCTTCAGGGCGAGTAAAACAACAACGCCCACTCCCTTTCGTCACGTTTTTGGCGAAGTTGAGTTGGGACAATGTCAGTGCTTATACTGAGATATTATATCCCCCGAATGCTCCTGTTTTTCTATAATGATTATTATTTATTATTCACTATAATTTTAGAAGTAAAGTCTAATTATGAAAAAAAGTAGTTCGTTCACCAAAAACTATTACTAAATACGAAGGCAAATAATGCTATTTACTTAAATAAATTTATCATAACTTACTGGAACGTAAGTAAGTTAGTAAACCTTTCAATGTTCTGAGCCAGGCTTGTAGGCGGAGTCCCAGATATCCGCGAAGCAGACGCTCGAGTGAAACCGGTAGAACATGATTAGTGGCAAGCTGATGTGACCGAGCACTGTCCACAAGACTTTGCCGTAGAACTCATAGCGTTCGTCGAGACTCTCGGGGGACTTGTACGAGAACGTATTGAAGAGCCACATGCTCACGTTGGCGATGAGTAAGAGCATGAGGAGCTCGCGCCCAGGCTTAGAGCGCCGTAGCTTCCTGGTGTTGGAGCAGCGCCGCAGCCCGTCCATGATCAGTGGAGTCTGGACCACCACTTGTACCACCTAGAATCCACGCAGTGTTTTATTATCAACTACCGATCCGCTTCTTAATTTTAGAGACAGTTCAATAACATTACTATACAAATAGACTCAATGCGAGTTGATCGATGGTAGCGCAGAATTTCAGATTATGCCGTGTAACACTAAGCATGCTTTCAGCTAAGTCTCGAGCTGCTGGATAAAGTAGTATTTTTCTAGTCACTTACCATAACAATGACATCAATGCACTTTATGATATTAACTATGTTGACAGTGGCGATCATAGACAGCACCGTCTCCAGGAAGAAGGCTGGTAGACAGATGAACAGCAGTACGTCATCAAGCAGTGAAATGGGATGCTCATTGATGTCAAGTTTCCTCAGCTGGTTGAATGAGAAGACAGCAGTCAGCAGCATTACGGAGTGCAGGAAGAGTTTTAGACCGTCGTTCAATACATAACCGAGCTCCAGAAAATCTCTGCAAATAACGACACCACTTGTAATTATAATATCGCTTGTATAATAATAACGACAAACTGATATGTTATGATGTTCATAATGAAACTATTTTATAACTTCACCAGCCAACGACTTCGCATGTAAAGCATAAAAAGTATCTTGTTTGTATACTCCAGGTCCAAAACTATATATATTTCAAGTTTCATTAAAACCGGTTCAGCTATTGCAGCGTGATTAAGTAACAGACAAACATCTTGACTAACTTTGTTAAAGAATGTGTTAGATAATAATATGAACCAGCTAAAAATATTGCCATGCTTTGATGAACCATCGGGTAGGTTCCATTTTTTTTTCTATGGAACATGACGTCATCGGACAGAATAAAACAGTTTTAATTATTTTTGTACTTTAGAATAACATGTATTAATACTTTTATTTCTTAGATTATTCGATATGACAAGATAAATAAAACCGGTGTTGTTCCTTCAAGTACATATAATATATTGGTGATGGATGATAGAGTCTGAGAGATCTGTCTCAGAAATCTCAGACTTCTACTTTAGACTTAACTTAAAATTTTAGAGAGTTCTTCCGCATCTTGCTACTTTCCATTCTTTAGATTTTTAGGACTTATTTTACCCAAGCAGATGTTTGTTTATGGGATCGCAGTAACAGTGTACGTCAACTTCATGTCATGGATGATGTTTTGGAAAATTTGATTCCCATTTTGTTCTATAGCATGAAAAGCAAGTATGTTAGTTGGTTCCATGAAACAAAGTGGAAAGAAAATGTGTCATTTTGATTGATGACGTCATCGATATACATTGAACAAATGGGACCTACCCTAACCATCCATTATTACTTATTATAAAAAATAACAAGTCAAGTCTGTTATTAACTTATTACCCGCCAACACTGCTGAAAACGAAGCCAATGATTAGCATTCCGATAACGATCACCAGCAGCATAATCCCAGCAAAAAGGCCACGGTTAGAGGCGTGGCAGTCGGCGTGGATTACGATATTACTGGTATAGTCATTCTCTTCGTTTGCGGTAGGAATCCTGGAATTCATAAGAAATCATTTATCTATTGCTGATAAAGACGATCAATTGCAAGACAAGTGACATTCTACAAAAGCATTTTTTTATTAAATTGGTGCGGCTAATACAACACTGCAGCCATGCAGGCCTATTGTGTTCGCCACTTGTGTTGTCGCCCATAGTGGGCGTTTACAGTTCACCTCCAAGCCCTGCCGATACTAAGAACTGGAGGATTTGTTTGGGGGTGATGTCTCTTAGTCCATCTGGACTGAGGATGTGCTTACCGTGATGAATGCTACATTTTTGCATTGATGGCCTACATTTTCTTAGCAAATGTACAGGCGTTATGGCCGCCTTATTGCACAGGTTTGTGTGTCCCTCAGCCAAACCAAACAAAAATATTATGTGCGATTACTAAAAACTGTTAACTACTATTTTATCAGCTGCAAATCACTAAAACACGTTTTCTCTTCTGAGATCTGTATCGCTGCATACAGCTTTATAGGTATAAAATAAAACATAACGAATACTGGCAATTGTTATTTTCGGATTGTAAAAATGTACTGCATTGATAACACTTACATACAATTTTATAAAAAATACAGAATTTTAAAAACACATAATAACTTACTTGCAAATCATATTATCGTCTATAGTAGAAATTGAATCTGAGTTAGTGTCTTCATTATGACAGTTTCCAATGTTGCTCCATATGATGTAATAAACCGCAACTGAAATTAGCAAATTGAATAACTCTTATTGGTTTTGAACTAAACAAATAGTTTTTTTTATAACACCAGATTAAAGTAATTTCTTACCGATTAAAATGTTGAATTCCACGCTGAAAGGGAAGAGGTAAGGAGAGAAATTTTCGACGATGGAGTTAATAGCCCTCGAGCCAGTGCAGTTCTCATTGTACAGGCTGCTGATATTAAGGAATCTATTTAGACTGTTTGCTGAAATCAATATAGACATTGCTGTGTATTTATAACACAAGAAACAGTATTGATGACTTGTATGCATGTTAACAGTAAAGAACTTAATGTGGCTTGCACAAAAAAAAAGTGTGTTTAGCAGTTATTTCTGTTTTAAACTGACGTATTTACTCGTAATATATGATTTGATAACTCAATAATTGCCATTAGCAAGCAAATCACAATTAAAATATTATTGTGCAGACCTTTTGACACAGCGCGAAACAGTTTATTTATTTATGTATATAACTTCAAGATTAGTTTAAAAAAAACATTAGATATGGATGAACTGCCCTAACATATATATATATAACCTACAAGATGATTTTATTAGTATTTTATACTCAACACACCTGCGTGTTCATCATAATCATAGTTCTTAATCGAAACGCTGTATCCACCATTTCCATTTCCATACACAGAATTTGCATAAATGGTCAAAGCTAGAGTTGTTTCACGAACGATAGCTGATACCCAGAAACAAAGACTACTGCCTATCATATGCATGAATGCAAACCGAGCCAGACCCTGAAAGCAAAAAAAAATACATAGGTAGTTTTATAAAATGTTCAAAGATACGCTAAATATTTTTATACACCTAAAAGAATACATAATTATATACCTGTCCTCGCAAAATGATCACATTTGAATATTTGAAGATGAAGTAGAGCTGTAGGAAGCAGTAACAAGGAAACAAGACGTCCAAAACAATTTGCAGTACTATGATACAATCAGAATTGTTCATGTCCTCGTCAAAAAGATAGGCCAACTGCACTGCGATCAAGAGAACAGAGTGAACCAAGTGGCCGATGGCGAAAGCTGCAAAAAAAACTAAGTTCTGAAAAATATAGAGTACAGTTTTCTTAACTTTATGCTGATTGAACATTCTTATGTTGAAGGCGAATCTCAAATCACACCGATGACTATTAAAAAATTCAATGAAAATAACAAAATCCATACCAGCGGCACCCATTTTAAGGTAAAAACTTCCAGAATGTCTTCCTTGGCTAAAGCAGTACTGATGTTTCAAGGGGATGAGAACAGGTGGAGGAACGTTCTCGGGCCGGAATCCTTCAGGTGTGCTTGATCCATATTCTTCCTTTCAACAAGCAAGTACTTAATTATGATTTTCACTTCTCCAACTTGGGACAAGCCTATGTGCTCTTTATAAAAAAACTAACTCATTATTTACAATAAAAACTGCGTGCGTGTGAGACTTTTTTAACATACTTGGTATCATCATCATCATGACATCCTTCTAATGTTCCCACTGCTGGGACACTGGCCTACTCTCCAGCAAGAGTGATTGGGTCTTAATCCACCACGCGGACCCAATGCGGATTGGTGGATGGCACATGTCTTTCGAATTTTTAGTTCTTGGACATGCCGGTTTCCTCACAATGTTTTCCTTCACCGTATGAGAGCACTGGCATTGCGCACATTAATTTTTCTTAGCGAAAAATCCATTGGTGCACGACCGGATTTGAACCCACGACCTTAGGATCGGAAGGCGGGTACACTACCACTAGACCACCAGTGCTCTTACCCGTGATACCCGTGATAGTTTTCGTTTTTGTACATATTTTAAAACACATGTAAAGGTAAACCCCAAAGTATAAGGTAATGCTTACTTCTTGTTTCCTGAAAAATTCCGATATCTTTTCTTCGTGCAATTCTTTGATTCGTTGATTCTTCAGTGCAATAGATTTGTATCTATTTATGTCAAACATTAAAAACAGGACATAAACTAAACCAATACCACAAAGAGAGATGGAATATATCTGAAACAGAAAAATACTTAATAAATCGGTTGAAAGAAAGAAATAATGAAATTATGTTTATTTATGAAAAACATAAGGGCATATACATAAACATAGGCATATGTATATGCCCTTATGTTTTGTTGTACAAAATGCAGTGAATTAGTTGCATCGACTGGTATGGTGGATTTGATAATCAAAACTTTAAATTTTTATCGATAGGGCAATGAGAAAGTGTCCATTTTTTTAATTTTTTAGCTAGAACAGTTGGTTTTAATATGTAGTAGATACTTCTCGCTCTAACACATCCAGGCTTCGGCCATATTTTGTTAGAGAATTTCGTAAATTTAAAAGTCATTATTAATAAAGAGCACCGGTGGTCTAGTGGTAGTGACCCCGCCTGCCGATCCTAAGGTCGTGGGTTTTTTTTTTTTTTTTTTATACTACTAAAGTGGTAACCAAGCGTACGGCCCACTTGATGGTCAGCGGTTACCGTAGCCTATGTACGCATGCAACATCATAGATATCACTTGCGTGTTACCACCCTGAGACGTTAGATGGTAAGTCTCATGTGCTTGTAATTTCACCGGAAACCATACCCTTCGAACCCGGTCGTGCACCAATGGATTTTTCTGTTCGAAAAATTTATGTGCGCAATGCCAGTGCTCTCATACGGTGAAGAAAAACATCGTGAGGAAACCGGCATGTCCAAGAAACAAAAAATTCGAAAGACATGTGCCATCCACCAATCAGCATTGGGTCTGCGTGGTGGATTAAGACCCAATCACTCTCGCCTGAGAGTAGGCCAGTGTCCCAGCAGTGGGAACATTAGAAGGCTGTCATGATGATGATTAATAAAGAAACTTCATATTTATTCCTCTTTACACGTTTCGGAAATATCATAGTTCTTTATTATGCTGTAAGTATGATCATGCAATAAAAAAAATTACCAAAGATACTTGATATTCCACGAAAGCATCGCCCAAGTAGAAAATAATTCCAAGAGTCACCAATAGCACAGCATATATTGCACTCATTACTAGGGAAAGATATTCACTGAAAAAAATAGTAAGTTTTATTGCAAATCAATAAATAGCAAAATATCTTAATTTATTATGATAACTGCCCGTCCTAGCTTCGCACGCGTGGAGATAAATATACAGTCTATGTTACTCAGGGATAATGTAAAGCATTCTAATGGTGAAAGAATGTTTGCAATCGGACGTAGTTTTAAAAACATACAAAAATACAAATCATTCCTCTCAATAATAATATAGTACTATTGATATAGATATAGCACTAGTGGTCTACTGGTAGTGACCCGCCTCCCGATCCCTAAGGTCGTGGTTTGAATCCGGTCGTCCAATGGATTTTTCACTACGAAATATTTATTTGCGCAATGCCAGTGCTCTCATACGGTGAAGGAAAACATCGTGAAGAAACCGGCATGTCCAAGAACTAAAAATTCGAAAGACATGGGTCGTCCACCAATCCGCATTGGGTCCACGTGGTGACTGATATAGATTATGTTAACCAGTTTAAGTTCTCCGTATAATTTATTAAAAAACGACAATATTAATGTTAAGACTTTTTCGGTGACATATTTTTACCCAATTTAACTACAAAAGACAAGATTTTTCAGTGGCTTCGACGCATGATGTCAGAATAAAAAGTATCATACGTTTAAATCCCGGTTGTAGTCTAGGTCTATACAAATTTTTTATTGAATTCGATTTACGAGTATGTTACATGTTTGAGTAACAACCAAACATCCAAACCTAAAGCATACAAACCAAATTTTCACATAAATAACATTGATGTGATAAAAATACCTGGTGAGTTCCGAATTCTCTTCAGGACTAGTCGGTGGCGGAGCCTGTGTCTCCATCGATCGAAGAGACTGTGCATCCATCGATGCAACATACTTCTTGCGTGGAGCATTATCTCGCAGGTCATTTGCAGAGATGTACAAACGGTAACTACCTGATTTTAAATGTATAATAAAGTCATTTATTTAGGTATATAAACAAACCTCAAAAGAAACAGATGCTTTGCGAATCTTCTCACTAAGAGCACACTAAACCACGAAATTAAACTTATCATATGGATTCGTTGTAGAAATCACAAAACTCTTCATCGCTTGTTTTAAAAAACAAATAGTTATTTGAATCTTTAATGCCTTTGGGATTTACACCGAGTCTGACATGAAAGTCTGGCGTAAAATGTATACTGATTGCCTAAAACAATTGTTTTAAATATTTAGTCACTTTACTGGATTTGTAAAGTTAAATACCGTCAATCAGAAACCTCTTTGTTGACGTCACAAAGCCGTTAGTCATTTAAGACTCTGACTTTGAAAATGAATATGAATAAACATGTGCTTATCCACTTGCATTTGAGGTAGTTTGGGGCTAAATGGCGCTGAGTAAAATTTACACCAAAATTTGATTATTATTGATTGCACTTACGAAATTGATATACATTAGTGTTTGAATATAAAACTCAGCGACCTTATTTGGAAAAAATGTGCAACTAGAAACTAATTATAAAATGTTAGGTACTCGTTTGTATTTTCATGATTTTAAAACTACAATAATTGAGAGCTTTTATTTTGTTGCATTAGGTACTATGATATGTTTAAAGACATGTTGATTCTCATCATTATTACAGGTTTTGCATTAGAATGCATATTACTTACTCAAAGATTTGGTATCTCCGCTTTTATAGTTGCCGTTTTGACTGATGTATGGTAGTGGGCTGTTTCTGTCTCCTAAAACTATAAAAGAATAGATGATAATAAATGTAGTAAGTTATCTCTAAGTTCATATCATTTAGGGTGGATTCGAACAACTTCTGGAATAACTATAACGCGGAATAAGAAACATCAAATACAAGTAAACTGTCAATTTACTCACGAATAACTACGATATACTCTGCAAAGCTTATTCGAGTTTGTTTGAATACAACCTTAGTGGGCCTATTAATATTATTATTTATATATATTATAATTCCGTCACCAGAATTGGCCACTGACTCTACGTGCTCATACGTAAATAAAAAAATAAAAAGGGATGTAGTATAAGAAGGTAATTTATTTCTGAAAGTAATCGCTGTTTATCAACAAGAACAGCTTATTTTTCAGATTTTTTTGTTTAGACAAACACAATACCAGAAAACTATGCATGTACATTATAAATGAAAGGAATAATGGATTGGATAGTTTTTACACCAATAGATATGTCGTGAATAACACTAGGGTATTGATAAATATCAATACCTACCATTAATATATTTACCATACATATGTAATGGATTAAAACCCAATCACTCTCGCCTGAGAGTAGGCCAGTGTCCCAGCAGTGGGACATTCGAAGGCTGTCATGATGATGATGATGATGATGATATATATATATTTACCATAGTATGTCGGTTTTATACAATTATCCGGTGAGCATACAACAGCGCAGAAATATCAGAAAAAAATATGACTCATCATGGTAAATATCCCAATTTTAGTGAAAATTATGTTACGTGTTTTTTTTTTATTCTTTCATTCTTTAATTTGTAACGATTTCTATTTTGCAAATAAAACATACCGGCGATAGTAGGTGTAGCAGTCCCCGATTCATTCCCTTTGTAAATAGACGCAACATTAGTCTGCCGATCGTTATTCAAATCCTGCAACAATACAAAACCAAAAATATATAAAACACGCGACTTCCAAATTCATCGCATCGCATAATCCATATTGTCCGGAAAAAATCATATATCTCCATCGAGTGGACTAAAAACTGTTGTGCGCGAACACCGAAAGCCGTATAAAATCGGATTAATAACTTCATTAGTCGCTTGTTTCTCTCGATCGACACCATCCTGTATTTTACTATAATCCCATTACTGTGGTACTGTGCGATGCTTTGCTAGATATTCGCACCACTACAGTATCACGATTGACAATAAAGTGTTGAAAAATGTACGTCATTACTAGCAGGAAGCCGATTTGACTAATAGATAAAATTATATTCAGTTCCAATTCTAGTTCAGTTTCTATCTAGTTTTTTTCCCTAAACAGAGGAGCAAATTGAAGAAAACACTCGACAAACATCTATCGTTGGATTTAGTTAAAATGTAACCGAAGTTGAATCGTCGTTCAATGGAAATTCAATGGAAACGAAAACATCCAAAAACAGATGAAAAGCAGCCTTTCAGTTGCAATCTTTGTTAGCAGAATTGCCCTTTGGAGCCTCTATATTACATTACTTTTTTGACAATAAAATTGTAAGCGTTAACGCAAATCGCTAACAGTATATACCTATCGTATAACTGTATTTTTTATGGAATGTATTGCAGCTCTTTTTAGTGGTTATAATGAATTACTAAAATTCCAAGCCAATAAAGCGATTTCTTATATCGTCCATACCAGTAGACGTGTTTGTTTATTGTGGAGTTAATGAATATTGCGAATGACTGAGTATTTGTTGCTCAGGATAAATGGGAATAAAAAACAGAGATTGAATTTTCATTAGACGAGGCGTCGGCGTCGGGGCGGCACGATATGTCCGCACTTTGCAGTGCTCACCGTCACCGGCCTAAGGACTGATTGCGAGTTTTATGCGAGCGAAGTCACTAGTGTACATTAAGCTTTCACTATCAAACACTTACGGCTTTTAAGACGAAGATGAAAACGTATAAAAATGTTTTTGTGGAACCGTGAGCCAGCTCCATGCTAGATAGCAAATGCTCGATGTACATGTAGTGTGTAATGCAGTGAGTTGGTTCGCAATAAACTCTCAATCAGCCCTTTGGTAGGGTGGGTGAGGGAGGCTTGCGGCCGGCTGACCTCAAAAGGTTTACAGTTGGCTGCGCGAGAGTGACCCGCCTCACAAACACTGTCCCGTGCTCTGCGCTCGTTCGACTATAGCTTCTGTATTCGCCCTTTACAACATTAGAACCTTCCATAACTTTTATCTTTCAAATTAATGATTATTTTTGTGGCTTTGAAAAAAATGTATAGACAGAACTGGATATACAAATTAAACGATGCGGGAAAGAGTTTTATATATACGGACTCTCTTTTCTTCATTTATTTTTCCTTTTTATATAGAAATTGTAATTTATACAAATCTTGTTGTGTCAAATAAATTCTTTTCATATAGTCATAAATTAGAATAATCACTTTCATTATTATTATTCAGTCCATTGAATGGCTCTATGCTCATCCAAATATCAATGCATTGGTACCTACTTGCAGAACAGTCTCTGATCCACACCTCATTCCTAGACTGGGTCTGTGAGGATGGTGGGCTAAATTACATCTATTTATTGGTAATACATATTTATTTTCTTGCTTTTATATTTTATAAGTTATCAAATACATTCCGCCCGACAGCTTCTTTTGCACTGAGCGCTTCTAGGGACACTTTCTATTGATATACGATCGATGTGGCGCGGCCGGCGAAGGTCCGCCTGCGATTCATGAGGTTGCGGGTTCGATTCCCGCCTTGGAAAAATGTTTGTACGATCTGCAATTTTTAATTTTTTTACCAAGGTACAAGATACGAGTTAACTAACTACATTTTATCATTACCACTTGGCATTTTTTTTTTTCACATACGCCCTGAAGGCACTTAGCTTAATTTGCAATAAATACCTCTACTACTTGAGCTTCTTTATCTACATAAAACACAATCTACTGAAAGGTCTATTCAGATAACATTTATAGGTATATTAAGTACATAGACAGGACAAGAAAATTTGTCGAACGTTTTACTTTCGCGGTTTCTGTTTCTGCAAGTTATTTAGGCCCAACAAATAATTAAAAAAAGTTACTTAAACAATATAAATAATACAAATTACTTAGATTTCTTATTAAAATATTTTTTAACCGACATCAAAAAAGGTGGTTATCAATTCGATTTTGTATGTTTTGTTACGCGATTTCTCCGCCAATTATGAATTAATTTTGTTTTTTTTTATTGATAGGTAAATAGGTCATATTTCAGAGATGATCCCATATAAATTTTATCGAAATTGGTTCAGTTCTTTTTGAATAAGTCATTAAAAACGTGTCAATAACTACATCTCGTATCACCACTATCTATCGAAATATTACATATTGTTATTTTTTCCGAAAAAAAATTATTTGTTAAAAAATATGTTCTATTCTGTGGCTGTAATGTGGATTGGGACCTAAATATCTAAACCATAGAACAAATGTTCAGACTGCCGATGAATTTTGCTACTTGCAGTGATACTGCGTATATATGAACAGGCCTTTAATCAATGTAATTTAAATATAAGTAATCGGATAAAGAGGTGATCATAAATAATTTATCTAATCGCATTTAAAGTAAGTAACATTGTGCTGTATATTACTGTATCAGCGAAAACTATATATTAGTGAACATTACCATAGATAGGTTATGAGCTACAATAGTAGATATTATGCTATTTATATAAAGTACATACGCTTCAAAATACTGCATGCACACAGTATGAAGATTTAGAAGTAAATCACAGATTTTTCGTCTGTTTTTTATTAAGTAAATCACATCATTATAATATTATAAATGCGAAAGCTTGGATGTTTGGATGATTTCACACTATATCACACTATTCACACTATCACACTAATCACACTATCACACTAATCACACTATTACACTAATCACACTAATATCATACTAATCACACTAATCACTTAACACTTCACACTAATAATATTATAAACGCGAAAGTTTGGATGTTTAGATGTTTGGATGTTTGTTACTCTTTACTCAACAACCACTGAACTGATTTGGTTGAAATTTAAAACATAAATAGATAATGACCGGGAATAGGACATAGGCTATTTTTTATCCCGGAAAAAAGTACGGTTCCCGAGTTCCACGCGAACGAAGTTGCGGGCGACAGCTAATGATAATTAAAATATAAATATGTACTTCGTTTTTACTATCTACCGGTAATATAGGTACTTTAGAAAACTATACTAAAGTATGTTACCGGAACGAAGATAAACTGCGTGGGTAGGTATGTTATTATTATTATTATCGGGTATATTTTTAGAATTTTACTGTTTATTTTATCAAGACTGTAGTATTTCGATTGGGAATTGTACCTACCTACTTATGTTTTGTAACATTACAATTAACATGTTTGGAAAGTTCAAAAACAACGGATCATCATAATTAAGTTCCAAATCTTTGATTGATGAGTAATTATAACTGATTATACTTCTTAGTGATAAATTAAATAATTCGATACAAATTCGATAAGTGTTAAGTGTTTATCAATCATAGAATGAAAGAAAAATGCGAAAGTTACTAAACGTATAGTTCCAAGAACTATTGACCGACTAAAGAGGTAAGCTACAAGGTGACCCATAATATATGTACTGTATCCCGAAAAGTAAATAAATAAATAAATAAAATAATGCCGTGCTCTCATACGGTGAAGGAAAAGAACGTGAGGAAACCGGCATGTCAAAAAACTAAAAACTCAAAAGACGGTGCTATCCACCAATCCGCCGATTAGGACTCAATAACTCTCGCTCGAGAATAAACTAGTGTCCCTGTAGTGGGAACATTAGAAGGCTGTCATGCATGATTATGATAGATAGTCTACAGTAGGTAACAGCTCACCCTTAGGTGAGCTGTATGCTAGTTTGCTGTAATCGCCCATAAGGTTGGATTCGACCAAACTCGAATAGACACTATTCTCTGAATAAATCGTAGTTATTCGCGAGTAAACTGACAGTTTACTTGAATTTGACATTCCTTACTCCACGGAATAGTTATTCCAAAAGTTGGTCGAATCCAGCTTAAGTAGATCATAAGTTATAAATAAATAACTAATCACAGACATTCTTATTAAGCGTTATCTAACGCCAAACTAAGCCAAACTTGTACTATGGGCTGGTTCCCATAGTACATAAGGGAAGAAATACACGTACTTTTTTTTTTACTTATAACCCCTACATAGAATCATCTAGACCAGGAAGAAATATTAGCAGATCATGCAAATATTTTTCCCGCAGCGGGGATAGAACCTGTAACCCCTAGCTTTCCAACCGCGCCACCGGCACCGGCACCGAGGTCATCTAAGCGGTATAATCACACTATCAAACTATCACACTATCAAACTATCACACTAATCACACTAATATTATAAATGCGAAAGTTTGGAAGTTTAGATGTTTGGATGTTTGGATGTTTGTTCCTCTATAACTGGACAACCACTGAACCGATTTGGCTGAAATTTAAAATATAAATAGATAGTGACCGGGAATAGAACATAGGCAATTTTTTATCCCGATAAAAAGTACGGTTCCCAAGTTCCACGCGAACGAAGTCGCGGGCGATAGCTTGTATGAAAATAACTCGCCTCTGGTTCAGGTGCGTACATGACGTTTCTGAAGGGTTTCCGCCTGGCTGCCCGTGCTGCGGTGGCGGTCAGGAGACTGCCTGAAACAGGCCCGGGCTGGGATACGGTGCGTCTTCGGGCTATGTCTCCTGTGGCATTAGGTGAGTCGCCAAACGATGTATTGTGAACCTGCAGATTAAAGAAATAAAAACTGCCACTTTTTGCTATCCTAGCGTGCTGTCATAAATAAAAACTTTTTCTTTCTTTTTTCGTTCTTTCTTTCTAAAGGGGCTTTTGTATGCTACCAATTATACAGGTCTTTAATTGTTAGTGCATAATATTCAAGGACTATAAATCCACACAAAAAAAATACAAGCACTTTTTTATTTTTTTTAATCTCGAATAAATAAATTAAGTTTTTCTGGTCAATTATTGTTTATCATTGTTGGAAATCAAGACGGACGGCGTAATAAAAAAATATTCAGGCGCGCGCGCCCCGTAATGGTAATGGGGGTCATTAACACGCGCAGGTCATTGACATGCGCTGCGCGCTGCCCTTTCTGTTTCCAATAAGGATAATAATAGAAAGAAAATAATTGACCAGAAAAATGTAATCGATTTACTCAAGATTTTTAAGATAGTGTAAAAAAAAAAAAAAAAACTATGTGAACCTATTCTTTGAATACTATATGCTCTACTAATAAAAGACCCTGTATATGAAATAGCCAAAACGTCAAGTTTAGCTGTATTTGTCATTGTCTATTTTTATTTGGATTAATGCATGGATGATAAAGTTTAAAAAAAATATATATTTGATCTTGCAGGTTGCCTCATGATGTTTTATTTGATTGTTTGGGTTGTCTGGTATTGTGTACATTAATTTATCGATCAGATCAGATCTATTTATATACGATTGATTTCGAGCACACACCCTAAGATCTAAAGGTACTAAGTAAACCGATCCAAACTTAATACTAAGTTATTAAGTTTGGAGCGCTCGTGACGAAACTGGTTAAGTTGTTCTTAACAGATCAACGAAGTTAAGCACTGTTCCGCGTAGTCATCATTTGGATGGGTGGCCGCCAGTGGCAATTTCATTCAAAGCGCTGCCGTGCTTCGGAGGGCACGTTAAGGAGTCGGTCCCGGCTTTTTCAAAGTTGTAAGTGTGTTAGGTCATGACAGAGGCCTTCGGGCGGCTAGAAACTCTGTCAACAGAGTTGGCCACTGACTCATACGCACTTACTTTATACAGACAACATGCCCTCTCAAGCACGAAAGCACGCAGATAACAATAACAAAATGGTGGCGGTCACCCATCCATTATTTTAGCCTGTATCATCCCACTGCAGGGTAAAGGCGTCACTCCCTTTATTCTACTTGTTTTGAAAATCATACACTGAATATTATTATTTATTATTATTAAAAAATAAACCTACCCTTACACAATTGTTTTTGACTGTACGAAAACACCCACTTTTACTAAAAGGTACGAGTTGCAGAATGGAAATAATATTATAATTATTTTGTGTACTCACACCATTTGGTAAGAGTAAGACTTTTTTGTGGCGACTCTAACATAGACCATACAATAGTAGGTATCTGATAAAATGGTTGTTTATCTAAACAGAAAATACATGAAAACATTTTTCAAGACTGGTATTTCTACATCTACTAAAGTAAAACCATTTTTAACAATAAGTAGACAATCTTACCCCGGGATCTTTTTTTCCGACTTCCTCAGTGTAACTTTCCTCTTCATCTCCAAACTGCTGCAGAGACGTTTCAGAGTGATATTTTTTATCACCAATATTTTTTCTATCTAATATTTCATCCAACACTTGTTTTCTCGCTTCAGTTAAATCCGTCATTTTAATTAAGTTTTTTTTATAACTAGCATTTAAAACATCAATGTCAAAATGTTTAATTAAAATATTAATATCATGCTTATAGATGTGTTGTTATAACGGAGTGTGCGATTTGGATTGCTAATAATGAATTAATAAAAAACGCCATCCTTATCAATTTATCAAACCGTAATATGATAATCTATAGATGCCTAGCGTCTACCTATCTAAGTATATTGGTAAGGATGTATAATCATCGTGATGTTTTTGATTAAATCCAGATTCTAGTTTCTTTGTTTTCTGCGATAATGACTGTAGTATAAATCAGTCAAACAATTTGGATTGAATGACGTTGAAATATTATTTTATAATTTCAAGAGCCGATTAAGGCAAACTTTTCTGTTTAAATCTAAACCTTTCAAAGTTGACGGAGGAATAGTATTAGAAAAGATTTCAGTGTAAGGTAGGTTATATGAAATTGCAATTTTTTTATTCCAAGACCCTTTCATAAATTATTATTATTATTTCACAACAATGGTCTATATTATGAAATGCTCTTTTTTATTATGTAAGTAAGAGCCTAATTTGTTTTGTATTTTTAAATGTTTATTTATTCGATTTATGCCATATTCGTATAGTGAGACGAAAGCAGATTTTTTCTTCTGGACTGAACTTTCGCGGGATGAATATGGCATTCATCATTCATTCATAATCATCAATTCATGATGAACACGTGATTTAATTTTGATTTGATAGGTAGTAGACGAAACGTAAAATAACTAAGATATCTATGCTTTAATCATCTCATAATCTTGCTTTGATTTGTATCTAGCCGTGAAGAGCAGTAATTAGCTTGTCTGGGTTAGATTATATATTATGTCGATTGCAAATTTTAATTGCAGGTTTTCTTAAAAAGATATATTATGATAAAATCCACACTAAATAATTATTCTATACTAAGTTTAAACTATGATTTGTAAAGTAATATTAACTTATTTTATAGGTAATCCAAACGTTCAAAAGAAAAAAATAGTATTATGAAAACTCGTGACATATTTTGTCACGAGTTCATACGAATGTTCATATCTCGTGCAAGTTAATATCGTTGAACGTAATCATAATCATTGCATAACTATTTATTTTATTATTATGCAATGATTAGCGAAATCGCAGGCAGAAGCTTTGATGCGTGATTGAAACCATAAACATACAAATATCCACTTTTGGAATAATAATAGATTTATGCAGGATAATTAGATATTTAAAAAAAAATCCGCAAATTAAAATAATAAATATAAAAGTTTAAAGTTTAAAAAGAGTGATTTTGGCATGCAATATGCCAAATATGAGATAGTTCTTATATCTGTTTTGTAACGAGCTATACAGGCAAACTTGCCAATATCCACGTTGACATTCCATAAATCACAACTACAGTTAGGTAAAAAACTTATGTAGTGTTTGGGCATGTAAATTCTTTGGTGTAGTGAAATAAAAAAGAAAAAAGAAAAAATAAACTTCAATTTATTCCCATTAAAAACCTGAAAACATAATTAGAGGCGCGTGATATCAATTTCCTGTGGTTCATGACTTTGGATACCAAGGTTAGTATAAGCTAAAGTGTTTGAATATATAACCAAAATACCGCAACCAATATCATTAGATAAAAATACTCTACTCATTACTTACTGGAGCTCACATCACTGATTCATAAGTTTGCTCAGTACTTCCTTTAATTCAAGCGAAAACTGAGAGACTGGTAAGGCTAGGTCTTGAGCAGAAGAAGTAGCGCTCTTGTCTTTCACCACGTAGTCTGAAGGTACAACGAAGAGCTGCTTCTTTTCTCCGGCGTCGTCGAGCGCCTTCAGGCATTCTGGCATCGGCAAGTGCTGACGCTGCCGCAGCCAGTCGTGGAACGCTTTTGTTGAACTGAAAATAAGATTGTGCTCTCATATTCTAAACATACGAGCCCCAATGCAAAATAATTTGTCTGGCCTTCGGAAATAGAAGGGACTCGTAATAAGCGGCGCTAAATTATGACGGTGATTACGTAATATATTTTTTATTTATAGACTCGCGGGTCATTGTCATGCGCCACGCGCTCCCCTTCCGATTTTCAACATGATAAATAATAATTGACCAAAAAAACGTAATCGATTTACTCGATATTTTTAGACAAAATGTTATAAAAAAAGTACTTGTATTTTTTTGTGTGCCTTGAATATTGCGCAATAATCAAAGACTAATAATTAATTAATGTGTGGTTATGTTAATAAATGCCTTTTTATTTTATTTTTTATTTATTTATACAGTTGTGTACCTACACTACAGTTGATACACGGATGCTCTATCAGCATTTGCGGTTGCAGGTTCAATACCTGCCTGTCGAAAAAAATGGGATATTATAATAATTTGGTCCATCAAAGTAAATATTTCATAAAATCGATAAGAATGCTCTACGCTTTCCACTCACACACTTTTTTGTCTGCACATTGAACATGCCAGTTAACTTTATAAATAGCTGCTTCTAAGAACCAGGGGAAGTACGCAATTTGTTCAATTGATAAAATAATAAGTTAATAAACAGCACAATAGTCAATAAACTGAATAGGAACCTACATGTTTAGATTGCTAATGTTATCAGCTGTAATCGCTTTTTCATCAGCCGCTAGTTGTGACAAACCTGATGTTTTCATGATTTGTGTCAATTATAGAGGTGATTTTAAGGGTTCCGTTCCTCTAGGTGGAAAAAAAACTGCTCGTCCCTTCATCTGTTTGTTTGTTAAGGCCCTTTTTCTCATAAACGGCTGAAGATACAAACTTCAAATTTACACCATTTTTTTACGAATATGGTTCATTATGGTTAATTATTTATTTTTATTTCGTTTAAAAAATAAATAATAAAAGTTTAGGCAAGATCCAGTAAAATGATCTAACTTCTTATTTATTTATTTATGTATTTAATGTTTGATCTTCTTATGTCTAAATTTTAGCATTTTTTTCACCTCAATGGAATTGTGAATGTAGAATAAAATGGCTGAAGCTCGAAAATAGCTGTAACAATTTCGAAATAATTTACGGATTGGATGTTGATATGGTCAAGAAATCAAGCTTGTCTTCCTCAGAACAGAACCCTCCAGGCAAGAGTCTTGCTCGCACTTGTCTGTTTTATTATACTAAAATACGCATTACAGATTATTTATACAAAACATCACAAAACCTAATTACGCGCTGCAGCGCAAAGGTAATCGTAATGTTCTACGATTATTAACGGGACGCTAAGAACCTAAATACCTAACGTACGTATTTCAAAAGAACTCTGCTTTCTGATTGTACAGCGTGAATTCTTAAACTCACGTAAGATGTTGCACGTCTTCCCACACACACGCCATTGATCGAAGGTCTTCTGGTATCTTAACGCAATGCCACATTTGCTCGGTGTTGTTCTGAGGTGGGATGTGCTTCATCTTATGCGGCAGGCAGGTGCCAAATGCCATAACATGCGCTGGACTTGTTTCAGCGTGGATGTCATATGCAATTTGCCGTTTGAGAACATTAGGACAAGCCGCCTGAAAACGCCAAGTTAAACATACATAAGTGCATACTTTTAATTTAGGTTATAGATCTATCGAAAAATAATTTAGATTACGCGTAGTATCTGTAGATATATCTATAGATAATATTTGTGACGGGGAATTCACATTATTAGATCCATCATTTTTTGTGCAATCATTGTCACAATCCAAATCTTTGTTGAAGCTTATGTTAAAAGTTGAAGGTGAAAGCATAAAACACCTATCTTACCTTTGGTACCCCAACATATTCAGAAATACTTTGAAGAACACATGGAAGAATCTTCGGATGCAGCACCAGGCCACGAGACGCGTGCTCATCAAACCAGACCTGAAAATCACAAATAGCAATACTTTTTTTCTTTGTTTTACAATATTCGTGAGAAACTGCTGGCTATTTCCAGTGTGAGGTGAGCGTTTACTTTTCACAGCAGTACAAACGTTTGCATGTTGAAATTTAATCATCTTTGATCTGTATCTGCGTTGTGGGAAGCATGGTGCTCATATTTTACAATAGCCATACATGACTCAGTGACACCTAGTGATGGGTCACATCTGTACCTATATTGTGGGCGTTTAGTTTCTCACTTTGTATGTGTAAAAAAATACCTGGAAAAGGTCTTCAATATCTTCAGGTCTTTTGATTTCACTTTTAAACTCTACATTTCCTAACCCAACCCACCAATCATAGAATTCCTTGGATATCTGAAATAACGAAGCAAATTTTATTAATATTTTTTTGTAGCACCATTATTAAATTATTATTATGAAATTGACACAAAACACAACAATACAAGTCTCATACAATAATTTACGAAATTTTTAAGAGTATCACAGCACAGTGTATCATTTATATATATGTGTTATATAGTGTGTCTTACAATAAATATAGCACATTGACCTGGATTAGCACTAGGCTATTTTTATAAGTTTTTTTACCATCTTAGTCATAATCTCTGCTTTTTTGCTAAATTCATCTGATGCAGACACTTCGAAAGTCTTTTGTTTGTACTTGGAGTTCCACTTTATCATGTCCGTCTCTGATTCATTGCAGTATAACATTTCGAAATGTGGATTCTTCGCATACTGATAAGGCCCACGCCTGTAGACAAAACATGTTTTTATTATATTATATTATATTTTATTATAACATTTTATTATTTAACCCAGAGGGTATTTGTTCAAATCTGGGCCCTTACTCTTGAACGCCATCGGTATTAGACAAGTATTGGAATATAACATTTCGTACTTTTGACAGCAAACCTAGCGCCAAATTAAACTTTGTTTTCAAGAGTACTACAAAAATTTGATAGCAGTAAATAGAAATTGGGATTGGATCGGAATTGTCATCGGATTCAAGATAAGGCTCCAACCCCCCGCAGCTCTTCCATTGATATAACAATAAGTTCTTACTTTTTTGTCTTGATGCTGACATTAACAGCCATGTCATCATCCGTAAACGCTGACGATTGTATCGAAGACAGGTCAGATTTAAAACTTTTAATCCGACTGGGCTGCGATTTCATAATTGTCTTCGAGAGGAATTTCGAAAACGATTTGGACCTGGCGAAGGATTTCGATACGTTTATGGACTTCATTCTGCTAACAGACTTTAAGCGCGAAGATTTCTTTCGGTCTAAGGTCTGGTCAGCTGAAGATACGCTCCATAGTTCGGATTGTTCCTCTTGCACTTGCTCCTCCTCTTCAAGGTCAAGCTCGTAATCACTCATAGAGTACGTCTCACGAGCATGAGGCTAAACAATTTCAATGGTTAAAATTTCTACCAAATCATTGATGCACACTAGATTCCAAAATAAAAGGAAGCTTTCCAGCATTGAGGCTTCGACGTTCGCAACCCACTAGCCGAATGTCATAATTACTTTACTACACTTTACATACAATTACTTTATTATGACAAGCAGATGGACCATACAGTTGGTTCTTTCTAAAAAAGCTAAAGTAAAGGAAAGTAAAAAAAACTCTTTAATTAATCATATCACAAGGATAATTTTGAAACTCATAAAGCTAGGTGAATTTACGCCAGTTCCACGCGCTCCAATCTAGAAGAAACTGGCATCAAACTCGGCTGGGTTCCTAGATTTTTTTGATGATAGATCATCCTTAGAAGGATAGGAACGAAATTCTAAAAGTAAGTGAGGTACCTCAGCTGCAGATTTTGACTGGTAAAACATCTCCGAAGCCACCAGAGAAGTAGCGTCAGACTGCGGCTCATACTGCGTGGCCTCTAGAGGCAGGGTGAATATTTTCGCAATCCGTTGAAAAATAACCGGCCCCACGAGACCGCGAACTGTATCACATTGTGATTCCCAGAACTGAAGCAATAAAAAAACAGCTTAAATATTTAAATTTGCGAAATTCAATGTACAAAACAAATCACAGCAAAAAAAATGTTTGGATGTTTGTATGGACGTCTAATTAAACAACCACTGAACAGATTTTACTGAAATTTAAAATATAAAACCGGGAATAAATAAATGTGTATTTCTTCTCACAAATAACTTTCTTATACCTTAATGAGTAATAGGACATAAGCTGCTTTTTATCCCGGAAAATGTACGGTTCCTGAGGTCCACGTGAACGCAGGCAACAGCTAGTCTTAATGTATCTCCGTGACGACTTAACCGATTGTGATGAAATTTGGAATAAGTATAGATTGAGACTGTTCCTGTGGGATAGCTTGAAAACTGAAATACCGCGGCTGAAACAGCGGGGCAAAACTAGTTCTATAAACGAAAATTTACTAAGTCAGCGGAGTTTTTTATAAGCTAACCTAGTGGCTAACCTAGGATCCCGAGTTCATAGGGTTCCCTCTACTAGACTACTAGAACCGTGGAAATTACCTCTGAAGCATGGATGCAATCAGATGTAATTTGCACCATCTTTTCATCTTTTGTGACTTACCTAAACCTAATTATGATTTTGCTGACCTTGTTGATATGAAAACATCAATATTTGATTTAATAATAAGTAGAATCAGTAATATTAATATAAAAAATACATTAAAATCGCCATCTGTCATCGGCTGGTTATACTGTGTATGTAGGCGTTTGAGCGGTAAGTGTTTCTGATTGAAACATATTCTGTAAGATGGCGTTGTACAAACATTTCTGATATGTTGATAGCATCCAAGATTTCGGCCGAGCTGGTATACAGATGGTGATCTAATGGTCATGCCGTACGCGCCGCCAGCTCAAGGCAAAAGATTCGAAACTGCCGATCAAGAAATATTGGATCGACTTAGTTTACCTGGTCATCTTTATAAGAAAGCTCCAGATCACGTGTGACTTTCCTCCAGTGAAGTTTAACAGAAGCTTCGTTTTGCTCATAGCGAGATGGTGTAATCACTCGTATGTTCCGGGATTTATCCCAACTTTTGACGAAAGGCCGTTTGCCACAAGGCATTGTGCAATATTTTCAATAAGTTCTTATACTTTTACGTATTGCTTTGTTAACTTTGTAATGCCGTTTCTATAAAAAGCAGCTAATTGTTTTTTACGAACTAAGATGTTTTTTGACAATGCTCGATAAAGTGCTTATATTCTCTCTGGCGTCAATAATGACGTTTAAAAAAGCAGATATCGTTAAAAAAGGACCGCAGAGTAGGACATTGAGGATCTAAGCTGTGCGTGTTTATTTTCTCAATGAGGTCTGGGCCCAAATTCTCGATTTCTTCGATAAAATATCATATTTGATATTATTATAACACTAAAAATCAAATTTATGGATATTTTGACCATTTTAACGATATTATAATTATGTTCATCATCATCATGACAGCCTTCTAATGTTCCCACTGCTGGGACACTGGCCTACTCTCAGGCGAGAGTGATTGGGTCTTAAATCCACCACGCGGACCCAATGCGGATTGGTGGATGGCACATGTCTTTCGAATTTTTAGTTCTTGGACATGCCGGTTTCCTCACGATGTTTTCCTTCACCGTATGAGAACACTGGCATTGCGCACAAATTTTCGAACAGAAAAATCTATTAATGCACGACCGGGTTTGAACCCACGATCTTACATCGTATTTACATAATTATATTACCAAGAATTAATATAAAGATAATGAGGTGAGTCGTTCGTCAACTCACATCTTCATCTCAATCTTGTCCCAACTGGTGTGAGTTGACGAATCGTAAAATAAATATTATTTTCGTTCTGCAACTCACACCGCCCTTTGTTTCCATTGAATTTATGCGCCGAGAACAGTCACCGGAAAAAGCAACCTCTAGGATCAAATAATTATTCGTTGTTTCTAAGAGATCCCTATGAATCCTACCTTGACCATCCTTAAATTTTCTTGTAGCTCGTGAAGAACAGAACACGATTGTAGCTCGTGTTTAATATATTTTAACAAAAAAAACAAATAAAAGCTTCATCCCTTAAATTTTGAACAAATATTAATAAACTCAAGGCACAACTGAATAAAAAAATAATTAGTAACGCACGTTTTTGTAAAATGAGTATTTCTAGTCAATTTTCGATAAAGTATATTTCCAAAAATGCACTTAAATTTTTTAAACTATCATAGTTTAAAAATTTAAGTGTTTTGAGAAAAATACAGCATGTTGGTTCATTATTTTAACTAGCGAATCACTAAATGAATTTTTAATGTTGTTAACGCGCCATCTAGTCATCTACCCTTAAATTACTTTTTAAACCAGGCCGGTCACTTCCGAGGTGACTCCTTAAAGAACGGCTTTACATGTGAGTAACAATTCAGCTTAGTTTTCATAGATGGCGCTATAACATTTTGCAATACAATAAAGTCATTTCAATTTATAATTTATCTAATGCGAAAGCATAGTTTGAATAAATTAAATATTGTTTTATAGTAAGTATACAGATAAATATAATATATTACTTAAATTTAAACAATATTGTTAAAATTAGTAGAAAACTTGCAACTCTACTAACAGGACCTACCGTACTTAATAAACTTAAGAGATACCTATTTCTACTAAATTATATAATTTTACCTAGCAGACTGACTGCTAATATTCAATCGATATTTCTCTACTAGAGTAGTTATGTAGGTAAGTAAGTTCGTTTAAGTCAGTGGCCAACTCTGTTGACAAAGTTTCTAGGCCGCCTGAAGACCTCTGTCATGGCCTAACAACTTTGAAAAAGCCAGGAACCTACGAAGCACGGGAGCGCTCAGTTGAAATTGCCACTAGCAGTCACCCATCCAAATGATGAGTACGCGAAACAGTGCTTAGCTTCGTTGATCTGTTATAAACAACTTAGCCAGCTACGTCACGTGCTTATTAACGTTAGAGTAATTCCGGGTAAGCGTGTGCAGTGGGTAAGTGAGCGCACAGCCATTATCTCCGGAACGGGGCGCGGGGTTATAAAGTTTGTTTTAGTAAAATAGCACACTAACACTCATGCAGACAACTAGTTGCGATGCATTGCTTGACCGTGCTGTGCCTGTATGAATTATTAAAATTTTGCCTATTCAAAGTTAGATTTTGTTTGTTTTACGAAACGTATAGCATCTAAGTTGCAGAGCCAATATTGATTAGTCTTTTGGTATGTTGCATTATGCTTAGATAATAGAGTTCAGAACTCATTGAAAAAATTTCTGATTTTATGAGTATGCATTCGTAATTAGTTTGTTTGGTGCAAGTGTGCGCGGGTAAGTGTGCACACGCGTTCCAGTACTACTTTAGAGTATTAATCATGTTATATTTGATGGTTTGTTTGAACGTTTTTTCATAATGTGTTTCAAATGTATTTAGATACGAAGGAAACCCGAAATTGCACCCGTTTCTGAAGCAACTTTTAGAAAAGTTTATAAGCTACGAGTAATTAAAGATAGCAAAAGCCAAAGGGCTGCAGCCGCTATAGTCGGGATTAGTGAATCTTATCTAAGAAAATGACTTAAGCTTGGGTCACTGGCATCATCAATGTTGTATTTTAAATTATGTGGTCTGCGTCTACATGCGTTCACTTGCCCCATAAGGGTGCGCACACTTTTCTGCGAGTGCAAGTGTACGGATTCCGATTTATGTCTTAAAACGCATTGATTTAAAAAATATGAATAACTGACAGTGTTCAGTTTTGGCGCCATCTCTCGATCGAGTTGTAAGCCGCGATCGACGATGGCTGTCACCTGTCAGCTGATTCATGCGACACATTTGAATGAACTGGGTTCAATGACCAGCGACAGCTGATTGGCTTACCCAATTAGTAGCCTAAATTCAAATTTCTCGAAATATCGTTCGGTCAGCAGTTGGTTTGACCTCTAAATTCGACACATTCGTGTAACGGCCTCAAGTGCGTTAACTACTTCATCTTGTTCTCGTAATTTTTCGTATCGTATTGTTTTCGTTTTCGTTTAATTTATCGTAATTTAGTATTGTGTGCAAGCAGTTTCGTTGAGTGCTAGGAAGCAGGAGATTTCGCGCCAGCCCCCACGGTATTTGAGCGTTCGGTATAGGTGTAAGTTGAACCGAAGCTAGTCCAGACAAGTCGGAGGTAATACGAAGCCATACCTTCCCATTCCGTGGGCGCTGTTCCAGGAAGAAGCAGCCAGGTTAGTGAAATCCTTTGCTCCTAACTGCACTCATAATTTGGTTAATTATAGTTTTTTATCGTGTTTAACTTCATAATTGTTTAACGTGTTTCGTATTTAGTTTGTTAGCAAAAAGATTAATTTACAGTCCACTCAAATCGTACATTTTGGTCCTACGAAGCCAGATAAATTGTGATAAGGCACCTTTGGATTTTGGCCTTCAGCTATATTATCAACTATCGACCGATATTTCGAATATTTGAAAAACTTTTTTTCCTTTGTCGTACCTATCCTGGTAATTTCGCTGGTCATTGAATTTTTCGTTTGTTCATTGTGGGTAGGTTGGGTTGAACGATTGATTGTCATCTGTCATTTTTCGTTGTCATTTGGTGAACATCACTCAAAGTGACTTTGACGTTTTTTTCGTTTTGACAGGTTGACATCAAACGTTCATTCTGAAACTGACCAGGTGTTTGTTCCTATCTGTGCCGGTCGTGAAAATAGCTCCTTAACTCCTTACGTGTTTCTATCTTTGTTTTGATTTGCATTTTGTTTGTTTGTTGATTTGGCTGTGAAAAACTGTTCTTTCGTGTCGTTTCCAGCCAGATTAACTCAACTACATTATTATGCCAATGGATACACGTAAGGGAGTTCTGGAGAAAGACACCATGGCTGACAGCGATCGAGTCTCGCGTGATTATGCCAATTCAATTCAATTTTTTATTTCAACCATAGGGACTTTATAATAGAACACTTAGTTTCGTAAGAAAGTAGTACATAATAATGTTTTTGCAGCTGTATAGGGGCTTTGTCAATGTCAAGATTAAGTAAGTTGGTACTTAAAATATAAAAATCACACCTTTAAATAAAATTACAATTGGTTCATAGAATAAACAGAATAATAATCAATTGATACAATAACAAAAACAAAAAATTAAATAAAAAGGATTAGCGGCTGTAGAGAGGCCTTGTCAATTACCTATACTAAAAACACATCAACTAGATGCAGCTACGTAGGCTTTGTCAACAGACTTATTATACAAAGATATTGGCAAGCACCATGCGTTTTTATCGTGCAAATAATCATTAATTGAATAGTAAGATTTGTGGATTAAATTATCTTTAATACATTTTTTAAATTTATTTTCATTTAAATCTAAAATGTTTTTGCTAATTTTATTGTAAAAGCGCACTGTGTTACCCATAAAACTTTTGTTTGTCTTTTGTAATCTAAATGCGGAATTTAATAATTTGTCTTTATTTCTTGTATTAACACTGTGTGCATCACAACGCTTGCTAAACTTATGCATGTTTTTACGTACGTGCATTATATTTTCGTAAATGTATAAACAAGGAACTGTCAATATTTTTATTTTACTAAAGAAATCTCTTAGCGAGGCTCGTGAATCAAGATTATATATGGCTCTGACAGCTCTTTTTTGTAAAACAAAAACTACATTCACATCTGCTCCTGAACCCCATAATAATATTCCGTAACTTAAAATACTGTGAAAATAGGCAAAGTAAACTAGCCTAGCAGTTGTCACGTCAGTCAGTTTCCTTACCTCTCGTACTGCATATACAGCTGAGCTTAGCCTATTACCCAATTTAGTTATATGAAGCCCCCACTGTAACTTGTTATCTAAAGTTAGTCCTAAAAATTTTGTAGATTTTACGATATCTACGTTTTTGTGCATCAATGTTATATTAGTGCTAGTTTGTTCTACGTCCAATAATGAGAACCTGACACAATTTGTTTTAGAAGGGTTTAATACTAAATTATTCGCCGAAAACCATTTACTTATTATACTTAATGAATCGTTAATTAAGCTTACGTCAGTGTTTCTTCTTTTAGTTTTAAATAAAAGCGATGTGTCATCTGCAAAGAGGACTATTTCGTTATTTGTTTGTTTTTGTACCATGAACGGCAAGTCATTTACATATACAAGAAACATAAATGGGCCCAATATTGAGCCTTGAGGTACCCCCAGTTTAATAATTGATCCAGTAGATATATTTTTACCTATTGCTACTCGCTGTTCTCTGTCAGTTAGATATGACATCAACAGACATAATGCGTTTTCCGATAAACCATAATATTTAAGTTTCATTAGAAGCGTTTGGTGGTCAACACAATCGAACGCTTTTGAAAGATCACAAAAGACTCCTATTACATCCTCTGAGTTTTCCCAAGCGTTCATTATATAAGAAGTCATCTTCACTCCTGCATCTAAAGTGGATCTTCCTTTCGTGAAACCAAATTGCTGATTATGTAACAGTCGATTTATGTTAAAGTAGGAAAGTAATTGATTTAAGATTATTCTTTCAAACACCTTGCTTAGAGATGGAAGAATCGATACAGGTCGGTAATTTGATGGGTCTTCTTGACATCCAGCTTTGTATAGTGGTAATATTTTGCTGTGTTTCATCATACGGGGAAATATACCATTGTCAATACAATCATTGAATACTTTTGCTAAATTGGGTGAAATCACTTTAATTATACTACTTAAAACTTTTACTGACAATCCCCATAAATCCTCTGTTTTTTTATTGTTAAGCGTCATGAAAGCATTTTCAATTGTTTTCGATGTTATGTGATCAAATTTGAAATTACTCGGATTAGCACATATATTCATATTTTCTTTTATATAACATTCCGCTTTACTAGATGATCCGTTCAAGCCTTCTGTTAGCTTGAGTGGAATGTTAGCAAAATAGTTTTCAAATATGTTTGCTATCTCTAGTTTATCTCGAATCGTTACGTTATTCTTTTTTAAAATATTTATGTTTTCTTTGACTTTACCTTTCCCAGTTTCTTGTTTAATGACTTCCCATGTAGTTTTTATTTTATCATTAGCTTTAGATATTTTAGTTTTAATAGATAATGACTTAGCTCTGGCACAAGCTTGTTTAAAAACTTTAGAATACATTTTAACGTGATTTAGAAATTTGGCGTCGTTAGTGTAATTTCTTTTTTTGTAGAGGTCATAAAGAGTTTCCCTGCTTTTAAGGATACCTCGAGTAGCCCAATCAGCTAGTTTTGGCTTGTTATTTACTTTTATTTCTTTAGTTTTGAATATAGTGTTAAACTCAGAACATATAACTTCAAATAAAGATTCAAAATGCACGTTAGGATCACAGAAGTTATAGTTTAAGCGAAAAGCTTTCTCTGCGATGGTGATTTGAAATAGATCCATGCGTTTTTTTGACAAGGGTCTGCAAATAGCTTTACTTTCTTTGTTGTGTTCGTTGCTGCCACAAAAACTAACACTCTGTCCCCTATGATCTGAATGTAAATTATCTAAAATAAATTTATCAGAATAATTAAAATTTAAAAATATATTATCCAAACATGTGGCCGTTTGTGTCGTTATTCTAGTAGGTTCCATAAACAGTTCATACAAATTAAATGACCAATATGAGGTTAGAGCTGTTAGATACTTCAGATTTGGTAGGAGTTTCGGAACAGGAAGTAACAGCTCTGGCCTCAGAGTTTCACGCCGCGCAGAAGAACCTGCTAATGCGCTTGCCAACGGGTGATAGGAACAGTGAGTTCGCTTACACTGTGGCATTTGACAAAAGGTTACATAGTGTTATGGCCAGACTTAGGCTGGCTGAAGTTAAGCCAATGAGAGAAAGTCACAGTAGTTTAGCGAAACTACCAAAAATAAGTATAAGGCCATTTGACGGTAAGCTAGAGAATTGGGTGTCGTTTAAGGAGCTGTATGACTCACTCATACACAAAAGGGACATGCCAGATGTCGAAAAGTTGCACTACTTACTGTCGAGTGTTAATGGGTCGGCATATGACCTGATTAAAAACTATCCGTTGTCCGAAACTAGTTATCTTCTAGCATATCGGGCACTTAGCAAGTACTACGATAGGAAGAGAATTATTGCCACAAATTACTATGACCGTTTGCTTAACTGTGAAGTAGTGAAAAATAAGAGTAGCTCTGAGTTAGAACGACTTCATCAAACCTTCGCAGAAAACTTAGCCATCCTGTCTAAGTATAATTTGCCTGACCAGAACTTTATGCTTTTTCAACTAGTTTGGTCAAAGTTAGATCCTTCCACTAGGGAAGCTTTCGAACTTCAGCTGGGGTCAGAAGTCGACATACCCCAGTATGAAGACATCATGTCGTTTATTGAAAAACGTTCTCGTGCGTTACAAAATTGTCAACAGCCGGTTCTTACAAAACCGTCTGCCAGTGAGAACAAGGCCTCGTTGATGGTAGCTTCAGAAGGATGTGTGGTGTGTGCAGAGGTAGGCCACAAGATGGATAGCTGCTCGAGCTTCATTAATCAGTCGCCTACTGAAAGGTTCCTAACAGTGAAGGATAAGAAGTTGTGCATACTGTGCTTGAAACCTTCGCATTCGGTAAAAACTTGTTTATCGAATGTGAAGTGTGGCCAGTGCAACAACAGCCATCATTCACTGCTACATTTTGAGCAAGAACCTGAACCAGTAGTCCAGCCTTCAAATCCACAGGTGGCATTGTCTGCATACACCCCACACACAGAGGCATTGTTCTCAACGGCTATTGTTTTGATTAAAAATAAATTTAATAATTTGGTCCGAGCCCGTATCCTGCTTGACAGTGCCAGTGCCTGTAATTTCATAACTAGGTCCTGTGCAAACCGTCTAGGGCTGAAAATAAATTATCGTCGACAGTCTGTGAGCGGTATAGGTCAAGCATCAACTGATACACTCGGATCAGTCTTGTGTGAGTTAGTTCCCACTAATGGGGACTTCTCAAATAAACTTTCGTTGGTGGCCTCTGTGCTTCCTGCAATTTGCTCAGACATGCCATCTGAGGAAATTGATACTTCGTCGTGGCATCATATAGATCAGTTAAACCTCGCCGATCCTGAGTTTTACAAACCAGGACCGGTTGACATGCTAGTCAGTGTTAACGTTCTCGCTTCTGCGTTAAGGCCTGGGCTAGTTAAGGGTAGTCCTGGTCAACCCATCGCTATCCCCACTACTTTCGGGTGGATACTGATGGGTGACTGCGCAGTTAACACTGGCCTGTCTCGTTATCGTAGCAACTCTGGAGTTCATAGAAGGAGTTGCTTCTTCGTTTCGAGCCCATCGAGGGATTTAGATCCTATAGACCCGCTCAACCCCGTGGTTACAAAAATAGAGATGCCTTGTGACAATCACAAGGAGACTCATTGTCGTCGAACTGTTGATTGTAGGTTGGCCGTCGCTAAACCTCATCTCGTGGACTTCCCAAAAGTCGCTCTCGATCGGTTTCACATTTTTGAACCGCGTCCTGCAGCGTCATTGGGTTTTTCAACTGACGTGTTGGAGAGTTGTCGTCGAGAAGAAGTTACTTCTTCACCTTCTAACGTCAGTCTACAGGATTTGCGACCTGACTCCGGTTCCACTGCGTCGATTCCGCCTGTGCCTGTGGATAGTGCGGTTGATGACGTAGGTGGGTACCTGAATGTGTCGCTGCCTGGTATCTCGCGGCAAAAGGGCTTATCGGTTTCGGTACCGCTGATCGCTTCCCTTGCTAAAAAAAATCTGCTGTCGATGTCGTTGTCGTTGTTGTTTTCGTTATTATTTTCGTTGTCGTTTTCGTTACTGTCGTTGTCGTTGTCAATGTCGTTATCGCTTTCGTTGTCTCTGTCGTTGTCATTGTCGCTGTCGTTCAACTCATATCGTACCCTTCACACTATGCCGCTTTCGGTTTTGTCGGTGGCGCATGAGTGGATGAAGTCTGGTCCGACACGGTGGTCGGGTCCGATCTGCTGGTTGGGTTTGACATGGTGGTCGGCTCTGACACGGTGGTTGGGTTCGAAATACTGGTTGGGTCGCACATGGTGGTCGGCTCCGGCATGTTGGTTGACATCTCAACTCAGAGCTCATAGCGCTGTGTTTTGAGCCCATGTTCCTTCTTAACCATTAACTATCGTATCGTCAAATGGTTTTATAATAAGTTAGGTTAAATTTATCGTTATATCGTTCTTTCGTTATTTTTCGTTAGTTTAGTTAATTGCGTTAAAATACTGTGTATTTTGGTGGTCGGAATGTTCAGTTTTGGCGCCATCTCTCGATCGAGTTGTAAGCCGCGATCGACGATGGCTGTCACCTGTCAGCTGATTCATGCGACACATTTGAATGAACTGGGTTCAATGACCAGCGACAGCTGATTGGCTTACCCAATTAGTAGCCTAAATTCAAATTTCTCGAAATATCGTTCGGTCAGCAGTTGGTTTGACCTCTAAATTCGACACATTCGTGTAACGGCCTCAAGTGCGTTAACTACTTCATCTTGTTCTCGTAATTTTTCGTATCGTATTGTTTTCGTTTTCGTTTAATTTATCGTAATTTAGTATTGTGTGCAAGCAGTTTCGTTGAGTGCTAGGAAGCAGGAGATTTCGCGCCAGCCCCCACGGTATTTGAGCGTTCGGTATAGGTGTAAGTTGAACCGAAGCTAGTCCAGACAAGTCGGAGGTAATACGAAGCCATACCTTCCCATTCCGTGGGCGCTGTTCCAGGAAGAAGCAGCCAGGTTAGTGAAATCCTTTGCTCCTAACTGCACTCATAATTTGGTTAATTATAGTTTTTTATCGTGTTTAACTTCATAATTGTTTAACGTGTTTCGTATTTAGTTTGTTAGCAAAAAGATTAATTTACAGTCCACTCAAAATCGTACAGACAGTACGAACTTGATTTATTTATTTGACAGATCATTTTTTTTTACCTAAAAACAATACTTTTACTATCCTCTTTTACTGTCCTAAATACTCTATCTTGAGCATAGTGAGGTTTCAAAGTGAAAAGTGCGCACACTTGACCCGAATGACTATCTGGGTGGGATAAAATTAAGTAGTACAAACGTAGTAAGTACGTGCCTAGGTTAAGTAGTTGAGTAAGGTATTTGAAAAAAATATCACTTGGAGTTTTCAGTTTTTTTATTGTCATGGTTATCTGGGCAAAAACGATAAGCTAGAAAATACTAAATCTACCTAAGTAACCTTACCTACCTATGTTTACCTATGTTAGTTATGAAATTATTTTATAAGTATACACAACACACACACTGATGGTCTAGTGGTAGTGACCCCGCCTTCCGATCCTAAGGTCGTGGGTTCGAATCCGGTCGTGCACCAATGGATTTTTCTGTTCGAAAAATGTATGTGCGCAATCCCAGTGCTCTCATACGGTGAAGGAAAACATCGTGAGGAAACCGGCATGTCCAAGAACTAAAAATTCGAAAGACATGCGCCATCCACCAATCCGCATTGGGTCCGCGTGGTGTATTAAGACCCAATCACTCTCGCCTGAGAGTAGGCCAGTGTCCCAGCAGTGGGAACATTAGAAGGCTTTCATGATGATGAAGTATACTTAGCATAAAAAGGAGGATAAAATAAACAAAAACAAAATTATTTGATGCAAGCACCAACTTAGCAAGTTATTTGACAAAAACTGCGTCGTCGTCGTCGTCGTCGTCGAACAGACTTTTAGGTCTTTTACAAATATCTGTATAAAACATTCCTTGAGAGGTTTTAATTACTTAATACCACCAGCCATGGTACCTACACTTGTTTACTAAGGCCCTATTGAATTTTATTTATACCTACAATTTTAATTAAGTTTGTAGCTGTACCTAATAACTTTTATTTTTATGGTTATAATATAATTAGAGTGCATTCGTGAAATCCACATCGTTTACTTTTCCTAACTGCTCAGCGTCTTCAATAGTGTCAGGAACTTTTAGTCCTTTGGTTTCAGGTTGAGTAAGTACCAAAAATGACGATAAAAAGGCCATTCCCGCAAACATCATGGAAGGTATACCCGACCAATATACCATCAGAGGTGGTGTGAGAGGAGCTACGACGGATCCTATCCGACCTAACATGGAAGAAAATCCTAAAAACGAGTGGCGGTATCTTGTGGGATACAGTTCCGCGGTATAGAGATACAAAGATGTTATCACTGCGCCTATACAAAATTTACCGGTCAAGTATAAAAATAGGGACAAACCGTATAAACTTTTTGGTGTAAATGCAAATGCTGCACAGCAAACGGCACACCCCATAAAACCTACAAATAAAGTGACCCTGCGACCTATTCTATCCAAAATAATAACGGCAGTCCAGAAACCAGGAATTTCAATGGCTGCTGTTGCTATATAATTTATGTGCATGTTTCCAGTTAAATTAACCGAATTAATTGATAGCCCATAATAAATGAACACTGTAGTAATCCATAAAATTGGTGTAGTACAACATCTCCGTAGCATTACTGGCGAGTGTATAACGCGCACAAAAAGATTCTCTTGGTTAGTTTCATTACTGGTTTTGGGTTTGTCGGCAATAGCTGTGAGCAAAAATGTCATCGATTCATCTGAAATTAGCTTGCCGTTGAAATGTGCAGCATTTTGTAGTGATGCTTTTGCTTTTTCTTGTTTATTTTTACTTAGTAACCAGCGTGGGCTCTCAGTTAGAAGCCAGTAATAGGATAGAAGCAAAAATACAGGACTAAAAAGCAACATTGTAAGATTACGCCATTCAGTAGTGGCATACGCCATCACGCCTAGTATAACTTGACCAAGGGCAAACATAGTCGACATCGTAGCGCTAGTACAGACACGATATTTAGGACCTACTATTTCTGCCGCCAGAATATAAGCGGCACTAAAAGCACCACCACCAATAGCCACCTGCAGAAATTGTAAAGCTACGAACATCGCGTAGTTTACAGAGAACGCTCGAACTAATCCAACTAACGCAATGTTGAATAAAAAAAACACAACGGATACACGTCTTCCAAAGCGATCCGATATGAATCCCGCCAACACGAGTGACACCATTCCTCCGAGACTATTTAATGTTCCTGGTAGAGTCCTTAACCATTCTCGGCATTCAAGGTTAAAATCATAAACCACAGTATTTGTCCTTTCGTATACGTATTGGTCACATGGCTCGATTTTGCTTGTATCAAATATGACAGCAGAGCACGTCTCGTTCGGTAATGTTTCTGGAATGTCAGTTCGGTAGGCGTAGCGATGGCAGTTGTCGAATCCTGAAGAGTCTGCAGGTATTGCTTCTAGAATCCATTCTGGTGCGAATTGAAGTATTTCTCCATCACACTCTGGCACAAGACACCGGTGTGGAAGACTTGCTGCTGTGAATATGTAGTCTCCAGCCATACATGCACAGAAAATCGCCGGAAGAGCAAGTAGAGCGATGTTGTACACTTGAAATTTCCCAAACGCGCCTAACTCTTTGTACAATACAGTTTCAAAGTGTTTGTCTGATTCAGCAAGATTTTTCTTATTATCCATTTTGCACTAGGTTTGTTTGAAAAACTGACAAATTTAAATTGCGTTCTTTGTTTTATACCAGCCTTCTTAGTTGTCTTTATCGCGCAAATAAAATGTATAGTCGAGTAACTATGTAAATCACCTTATCTTGCTATCTCACCGTTTACCGGTACTAAATCCAAACGCGCTGTTAGATTTAGTAATTCATGTTAGACTCATGATTGATTCATGCACTGAAATTCTGACACATTATTACTTCATTTATTGTACTGTAGTAAGTTGGTTTTTAAAGCTGTATATCGCATTTCTATCTCAAACGGAACATTTTTAATTCTTAATAAAAAAAAACTGCACTGATTTGACATCACTGTTTGGCAAGATCGTACTATATCCAAATATAGATTCTGTTCATGATCTACAAAGTATTGTGAGCCATAAGCCGAGCAAGCGTGTACATACGATAATAGACATTTATTTAAATACTAATACACTATGCACCGTTACGTAACATACCTACTATTTGCCTAACGTTAGTTTACCTACCTATCCTTTGTATTAAGTATGACTGTAAAATTGTAAGAGGTTATAATTTCTACAGTTAAGATTCAACCGCTACTTATCTTGAGATTGTGAAACAAATATGATTCTACTCGTCTATGATGTAAGTACTGTGCTAAGAGTGTGCAAAGTTCATCTTAGTAGGTACCTACTCTTGTTATTGAATTTATGTAGGAAACCTTAGAGGATAACTATGACTTTAATAAATTATCCAGTGTTTTTCAACTATTTGATTTTATTAAATAATTCACCACAAGATATTCGTAGAAAAGAATAAAATAGATAAAACTTATTTTGCGCCACACAACAAACATAAAAATAAGAATACAAATAAAGATGCACTGTGCACTGGTATACATATAGAGATGTAGGATGGGCAGTGAACGGTTACAGCGTATACAATATTATACATAAAAAAAATACAAATGATACTTTGACTTTAAGTAGAGTCTGCTAGTTGAGACAGCCTTCTTCGTATATGATCAATTGGAGCTGGCTCGTCATTGGCTAAGACCAAAGCAGGTGTTTGATGATTAGCCTCGAAAGAAAGTCTCGCATTCAACACTGCCGGGTTAAACATGCCCAGACTACTTAAGTAAGGTGGCTTCTTGTGCTCCGGATGGTCGATCATCCAGCGGCAATATTCTTTAACACTCCTGAAAAATAATTAAAGCAATGCTCAGTGATAATAAATGCGGTAAAGGTAGTAAGTTTTCCTGTGCCGGGGTTATCAGAAACGAAGACCTAGAACATGAGCAAATATAATTTCTAGATTATGAAAATATTTAGGTCTTATTGCGGTTGCACTTTTGGTGTGCTTATTCACAGACGGTTTGTACCCGGGTTACTACTTACTTCCAATTAATATAGCAAGTAAATATTACGTACCTTAAATTTGTTATTCCTTCCCACACGGTTTTTAGAGTCACTAAGTCCTTGGGTACATGGCGCGCAGATCTCCACAGTTTTCTAGTGTTGTTGCGAGGAGCACGCCACTGGTCGTGTTGTGGCAGGCAGCGACCGAATGCTGGTTTGCTATCTGGCCTTTCCTCTGCTTTTAAATCTTTGGTCACTTCTCTTTCAAGGGTGGCGTAGCGGGATTTCTAAAAACATAGAGGGGATTAAGAAAAAGAGAAGAAAGAAAGAGAAATTTGTCTGTGTTGTGATGATTTCCAAAATGTTTAAGTAAATGTAAGTCTGGGTTATGCATTTTTTTCTGAAGCTACGCATTCAGCGGTTATTAAAGAAAAAACAACAAAAATAAACCTCAGGATTTCCAGTTACGTTTGCAACTTTTTCTTCTATAGCGGGTAACTCTTTTGTTACAACACTGAGACTGCGCGCAACGTGCGTATCGAATTCAATCTGAAAATATTGAAAAGGTTTAGTCAAAAAACTGTTTTCCAAATCATCATAGTACCTGCCTGCATGAAAACATTTTTTGTCAACAAATTACGAGATGGCTAAGTCGGTGATGATAAACACTTGACCTTAAGTGAGTTGTGGTGACTTGAGAAATAGGTTATTAAGTCCTATACGCCTAGTAATTTCACTCTACATAAAGTGCTCTCTAAACTTAAACACAGCAATGCTTGCACACTGCTGCTTGGAGGTAAATTATATGGCGCTACTTAACCTACCTTTTTTAGAACTTTTGCTCTCTAGAACCATTTTAACTTACTTGGAAAAGTTCTTTGATGGCTTTTGGGGTAAATAACTGCGACTGTTGGTCACCACCCAGTTCTATCATATACTTGCAAAAATCTTTTGCAATCTGTAAGCATAGATAAACAAAACTCGGTACAGCTAAGCCAAGTCACATTGTGTTGTCTTGTCTAGCGAGCAGAAGACAAGAGCTTACAATAACTTTAAAAAAATATGAGCTATTGATCCACACTGGTTTACCAATTGGCAGATTACCAAGACATGTGGCATTATGAAATTACACATTACACCTTGTATCTCATACCCGATCAGTTAAATCATCGGCTTTCTTCACCAGGCTCTTTTCGTCTTCTCTTTCAGGTTGCAGATAGTGAGTAGCCCACGTGACTTGTTCTCTCACTGGCTTGCTGAGTAACTCTTGATGGACGTTACCATGATCGTCGTCTTCGTCACTGTAGCAAGCATTTTTATGTACAACAACATAGCTGCAGTATCTAAGTTGATTTTAGATTAAGCCACTAAATAATGCAAATTGTTCTATATATTTTAATATAAAAAGGAAAGATTTGTATTTTCATATTTTTGTATGTTTGTAACAAATAAACTCAATTCAAATAACTCAAGTCACTTTATTCCGATTCCAAAAGTTATTTTACCATTAGAATGCCACATTACCGTGCGAAGCCAGAATAGGCCGGGATATTTTTTTAAGTACACATGTATTCATAAAAACATATATTTACAGATCATGCAAACATTTACCCCACAGCGGGGATCGAACCCCCAACCTCTCGCTACTCAACCGCACAAATTATAAAAAAGGTAAGGCTAAAATATTATTTTACCTGGAACAAACTTCTACATCTGTATCGGATTCTAGTTCCCTGTCGATATACAGAGAAGTTCTAAAGGAGAGCATGGGATGCTTTATCGACCGACGAGGAATGTTGCCTGTGAGAATATAAGTTTTTTAACGTACTCGTGTATAAAAAAAAATAATGAGTCGACATCTTTATTCTATTCTATTCTATTCTAAACTAGTTGCTCGCTTCGAACTAAGATGAACACGTGCCCAGAACGGTAAAGGAGTAATCCCGCAAAAATAATTAATGTTCTTTTTTTTTTATACAACTGAAGTGGCAACCAAGCGTACGGCCCACAAGATGGTAAGCGATTACCGCAGCCTATGGACGCTTGCAATACCAGAAGTATCACTCGCGGGTTGCCACCTTGAGGCTAAGATCGAAAGCCTCATGTGCCAGTAATTTCACCGGAAACCATACCCTTCACACTGGAACACAGTAATGCGAGCATTACTGCTTGGCAACAGAAATAAGTATGGTGGTAGTCCTTCCCCGGGCGAGCTCTATCACATAGAACTCTACTACTCTAGCTAACAACGTGTCACATTAGGGAACTCGCTCTTGTCGCTCAGCTACATACTAATAGTTTGTACCTTAGCGACAAGAGCTGTAATACTCGTTCAGCAAATCTCTGCTAAGCGTTGAAAGTAAAAATTTGACAATTAACTTTAATTTATATAGTGGAATTGGGGCCCCAAGATTTTATAATTCAATACTAACCCCTAGATTCTGTTGTTTTTTCCGTGGCTTGTCTTATTATTGGTATATCTAAAGTTTCGCAAACTTTTTTATACAATTCACTTGGTAGAACTTCGGACAACTTTTTGCTTTCATCCAGCTGAAATATAAAGGTGCATAAAGATTCTGATAAAAATATAAATGGATAAGCAAAATTCACTTACTTTATCGCTAGTAGATTTGTCCATTTGATTAAAAACACTTTCCCAATATTTTCTATTAGTATGTAAAGCTTCTGCTGCTTCGAATAGTGACGGCTTGATTACAGCTAATTTTCGAGGTTTTTTATAACTTCCATGCGGATTAAAATCACTGTCTTCAATTTCCATTTTTATGTTATTGTAACAGCGAAGCCACGTAGATTTTAACTGGTGCAGTACCTACGATGGATGGCGTGAGTACCGGGTCGGGGAGGGTAGCATACTAACACAAACGTAGCATGAACGCAAGCTTAGTTCCAACGATCTACTAATGTTTTGACGATTACGTTTTTTTTTATTTTTTTATTAAATTGGTGCGGCTAATATAACACTGCGGCCATGCAGGCCTATTGTGTTCGCCACTTGTGTTGTCGCCCTTAGGGGGCGTTTATAGTTCACATCCAAGACCTGCCGATACTAAGAACTGGAGGATTTGCTTGGGGGTGACGATTACGTTAGATTGCCTATACCAGCGTATCCCAGGAAATAGTGTCAAACAGTGGAGATGCATGTTTTACGATTTGCAGTTTACGAGTTTAGTTATTTTTTACCAAACTATACGTTTAAGACACCTTTGACGACATTGACATATTGAGATAATTGCCTGATTTTTTCTTTTAGTACTTATAGCTGAATGATAGACCTATCCAACAAAAATATTATTCCACAACTAATGGCATATTACTTTTACACCAGAAATAAAACTTGAAAAAAAATCCTGTTCAATTTAAAAAAATATTGTGTTATTCGTAGCTCTATGTCTTGTTAGTTCCGTTTCCAGGGCTACATTATGAATTCCCGTCGATGTATAGAATAATCAATGTTGTATCAATTGGTGACTTAAAGGTAGAGAGTGCCACAAAAATATGTGATTGCTTGTTATGCATAAAGATCATCTAAACCTAAATATTTATTGCAAGCAGCGAATTGATTCTTATCTAAATAGGAACGCCTTCACTGTGGCATATTTTATGTTTGATCAATACATAAGATATAAATAGATAAGATAAACATGTGACTTATAAAAAAAAACCAAATAACTCAAACATGCGAGGCGTGTAATATGCAAGGGCGGCAGTTTCAAGTGATCGGTAGAATGCCAATATTTTGAAACCAGCAAAACTAAATAGCACTTACTTTTATGTGTCGGAGTTACATACCATTTTGGCAAATTTTATAAAATCATGTAATCTAAATACTAAGGGCCTTCATAAACGTACCTTAAACCTCTGTTAGCAAATTAATGTGTCTTTTAAATCTATCATCGTCTTTGTTCATAGACATATGAATGTCAAGGAAAGATAATACTTAGCAAGCTGCTGAAATTATGTCAGGTTTTTATGAATAACAGCATAAACGTACAAAAGATTTCAAAAGATATAGGTACAGGTGAGTTTTTTTCAGGGCCGCTCGCTAAGGGGAAATCTGAATCCGTGAGAGTTATCGAAAAGTCATGTTAGGAGTGTTACGCAGAATTAGTAAAGTTTAATTTATAATTATTTTTATTTTGTGTGTAATTTTTGGTGTTCCAAATTTTATTTTTGTTTTTTACCTTTAGGTCACAGAAAGTTTAAATAAATGTTTTCTTCTTTTAATGCAGAACTTTTTTTTTTGTAAATCGAGCGCGTAACTCCTAACTTGACTTTTCAATAACTCTCACTGTTTCAGATTTTTCCTCAGCGGCCCTGAAAAAATCTCATACTGTATAAATCCGTACCCTAACCTTTAATAAACCTTCAATAAAATAATCATAGCTTCACTGGTCTGTGGTATCTGTCAAGAGCTCTTTTAATATATGGGATTTTTTTCTTGTCTACCCTAAAGGAGACAAGTACCCTAAGTCATATGATTAACTAGAACAATCTCATTTTCTCCTTCAAATCCGATTCCAATTACCGGAATCAAACAAATGGTGTGACCATTTGTTTGAGTTTAAAGTATGTATAATGGATGGTCTTTGTTGTTATTTAATCATCATTATTATTATTAAATTATTAATCATTATTATTAATCACCATCACTTACCATCAGGTGAGGTGGTGGTCAAACGCTTGTCTATAACCAATAAAAAAAAAAAAAAAAAAACCGAAACTTAAAATCTATTCAGTGGTTATGCCTCGATTTTCGATAATATGCGGTTATTGTGCTTATTCATTACGATGACAATATCTTTAGTGAAAACAAATGAATGCTTTTCTCAGTAACGTCTTGCCGCTTATCTTCATTGGAGTTGAGAAGTTGTCACTTCGTAACGACAACTCTAGATTACATTTACATTGTTTTGTAGATTTATGTTTGCTTTTTGTATACTTACCAGTGGTTGTACCAAACTTACACTAACGTAATTTCTGGCTTTTCATTAGCACTCTATTGTTCTTATTTCATGCAGTACTTCTATTCATATTAATTAATTAATTCCAATAGCACGTAGCTATTCTATTTTAACTACATACCTACTGAAGTCTATGCAATACAAAGCAATTTGTTCTTATTCCATTGTAGAGCGTTGGAGATGTTGTGCTTACGTCTGGAATGTAATAATTCCCGTCTCTCAATTACATGCTCGCGACGACTCTGGTGACGACTTAATAAGTTAAGTTGTTAGCGCCGTGTAAATTTACCTTAACGCCCAATATACGCTCGCGCCAGCCGACATTACTCCTAGCTACGGTGTTGTTTATATGATGACGATCGATGTTTACTCGGTAAATCCCTCAACTTGGCTTATTCCAGAAATTAATTAATTCATACAAACGGAAACAAATACTTAGAAAAATTAACTTATGTGGTTGAATTATTTATATGCCAGGCGCTCCTATGAAAATAAAAAATATAACAGATGGATTAAAAGTAAACTTTGCGAAAGGTTAAATCGTTGTAGAATTTACATGATAAAGTCAAAATTTTCATCGGTAAACATCTTAAGCAAATTAGGGTTTTGTTGTAATAGACGCCTCAAAGAAACTTTTCGTTTAGCTAGTATCGTATTAAGAGCTCTATTTGAAGATTCTTTATCCTTGATGCTAGATTCCTTGTGTTTTACTAATATAACGTCATCCATGCATGGACATTCTATATCGGGTACATACAAGTCCTCTCGGCTCGAATACTGTGTCTCGACTGTATGGTATTGTTCTTTTGTTGCTGAGAATGGCACTTCACCATAAACTATGCGCTTTGGATCAACAAGTTTTGGTGCGGGATCTTTTTTAGGCGTTTTGCCTAATACAGCTTTAACACGTTTATAGTTTTCTTCAGAAAAGTCCAAGTAGGATTCCAGAATAGGAAATGATTGGCGTTTTGCCCAGTCTTTACAGCGTCTCACGGGACATTCATGCAGTCGATGAATGTCATCTAAAACTAAAAGTTCACTGGATGATTCTTTTTCAGATGGCAATTTAGCTTCTTCCTCATTTGGTGTACTCATAACCGATGCCAACGCTTGCGGTTGTTTTTCCGCTGGTATATCTGAACATTTACAGCGCTTTGCTTCTAGAATGCTTTTGATTTCCTCGTACCCGTGACACTTTGCGTATGCATATTGTCTATTAAGTCTTATCACTGGCAAGTCAACATCGGAAGGCAACGTTTCTCTACTTCCATAATGCGGTGGAATAGGGTCTGATAAATCACCAATAATGACGAATGGGTCAATAGTGCATTCATTGACTTTCTTCTCTAGTTGATCGAATTTGAAAATGTTTTCTAGCATTTTTTCGTCGACTATTATTGAAGGAGCTTTTTTAGGCATCTTTTGAATTTCATTTAGCTGTAAAACTACCATTTTTTCTAAATCTAACAAAAAAGTAGTTTGCTCTGGCAATAGCTTCAAGCTAAAACTGATAAATTTGAGAAATATTTGCAATACTTTTTGAATCCTTTCTTCCCAATCTTTATTAATGTCTGTAATATGCACGTTTTTTTCTTGAAAGACTGATAATATATCCTGACGTTCTTTAATTTTTTTATGTTTTTCTTTTACCTCAAGGCTTTGATAATTTTCTAGTATGAATTGTTTGATTCTGCATTTTTTTCTTTCTAAACACATAATATACATAGTGCTAGTAATATTTTCAGCTTCAATTTGTCTACAAAAAGCTTTTAAAGCGTCATTTCTTTCATTTATTGCTTGATTAACGAGTTTGTTATATCTGTAGTTTTCGTTGTGTAGTAAAAGCTTATAATAATGTTTTAATTTAGCAACCTCAGATTCATACCTTTTCTGTAATACATTTTCAACTACAACTCTTTCCTTTTCTAGTTTATGTTTTATTTCTAAATTCAAATCACTTATAATGTTTGCATGAGCGCTTATTAAAACGTCATCAACTTGAGTTTTTAAGGTAGCTTCTAGTTCGTGAAGTGTAGTTTCATAAAATGTATTAATTTCTTGTTTCATTATTTTACTCTTGTCCATGAAGATCTTCCCGTAAATATTCTTTACCTTATTCTTTACAGACGCCCTTTCGTGTTCTAAAATATGGCTCCATGCAGAATCGTTTTCGTGAAGTAGAGTTGTTACATGTTTCATAAATTTTGCATACTCACTTTGTAGAACTTCATTACCAATAGCTAGAATTCCCTCATGAGTTTTACCTCTGGTTATTTTTGAGGTAAATGGTGGTGCAAGTTCAATGATTCCAATTAATAGATCACTGGGTGAGATCCATTCATCATCTCTTAGTAAGTCATTCTTAATTTTGGATTTTTTGTTAAGTTTTCTTGTTGGTTCACTGACTGCCCTGGTGGCGAGAGGTTTCGTGTAATCACAATAATCATCATTTAGATATATTTCAGCATATGTGCTTGTTACTCGCTCTCCGCGATCTAAAGTGTGGACAATGTTACTTTCCATTATTTAGTCGACTTTGTCTATGATATGGAAAATAAAATAAATAAAACACTATAAATTATTAATGTAAATTTGAATTGTTGACAGACATTTGTACATACATACTTATATGACATTTTAAAATATTATTATAGACATTTCCATGAGGTTTACATACTTAGTAAAAAGTTTGTTATAAACCAAAAATTGTCTCTTAGCTTTGTTTGATAAAAATAAAAATCTAAAATAATATTCTCGTTTTTTTAGTGAAAACAAACTGTTTTAAATAAAAACTGTAAATAAGTAAACTGATGAGTTTTCTGTCTCTTACAAAATAGCCGTCTGGTATTCAAATAGGCGGACGTGTCGACGGCCTACCTGTGATTAGCAGCGGTGATGTAAAGCGCCCTAAAGACCCCGCCGCTAGATTTAATTAAATACTTCCTTGTACCACCCACCTACCTCCTATTTCACTCTGTACCAGCTCATTTTATCACTCCGTTTACATTGTAAGTATTTTAATAACGGTCCTAAGTACCGACCTTATTGCCATAGCATGATTAAATGCAGTAGATACCTGTTACTACATCATGGTTGTACCAGATCAGTCGATTTCCTACCTCGTGTCGCGTCCGAACACAAGCAATACGAGCATGTGATAATAAATCACGGACATATCTTGACTTCATTCTCATTACGGATGCGGCAATGTCCGTCGGAGTTTTGTCATAATTCAGTCTCGGTTGAAATTATTTCCGTTGGGTCTGATGAGAAAACTAGAGGTGGAGCTTGAAATGTAAGTATTCGCGCAACAAGCCGTGGAATAACGACGGGACATATTTCATTCTTAACGAAGTTAAATTTCCGGGAAAGTCCTATAAGAGCGTGCGTAACTCTGATAAAAGGCTGCACCGCTCACAATACCGATTTGTGTTTGTGTTGTGTGACGCTTTACGATGATAAATAAGGGATATAATATAATATGCTACTAATGAATTTAAGGTGAACAATCTATTCATATCCTTCATTTATTTTCTTAATATAATTGAATGACAACACGGAAATATCTTAAGATGTCGTCAAAACTTTACCGAATCTTTGACGTGCTCACAATAAAACAACAGCCATAATTCAGAAAGTAGGAAACAAGTTGGATTGTTTTCTACACATCATATCGGCAAATAAATCTTTCTGCCGCTTATCTGCCGTCAAACTTAATTCTCATGCATAATTCATTGCGTCGATTCCGCGTGAAGAGGGAAAGTTCTCAACTGGCGGGTGGCGACTGACAGCGGGATGCTTCGATACTCGCACACTACACTTTATTACTCACATCCGTTGTTGTTTTATTGACAACTGCAATATCTCCTTGGTGTTCATTACGACAAGGCTTTTTTGATTGTCTTTGGCTATCTTGTCAAAACGACATGGGTCTTCCCATTTTAATTATTTTTCTCGTGTTATTTTAAGTTTTATTGCGTTAATTTGGTGGCAGTTTATACAATTTAACTTGTTTACTTAGCACAAGTGTAAGTAATTGAAATGGAGGGGTAATGTTGGTTGGTAATTTAGTCAAAGACTTTCCAGGAGAATTTTGAAAGAAAAGTCATCGTTTCTTTCCAAATTTCGTTTGTTTACGTTGCTAAGCGACAATCAAACTAATACACTTGACACTGGCAAAATTGTGGCAAACTAGCCACAGAGGCCATAAAACAAAAGAAGAAGAAGAAGAAGACAAGGCTTTTAATGGCCACTGTTGGGATATTGGTTATTTTTTGATCAAGAGTAATTCACGCGGACCCAGGGCAGCGATGAGGATGGCACAATACATGTCTTTTGAATATAATTTTTTTAGACTGGTTATAAAAGGCTAACAGTTTGAGAGCACTGGGCATTGCGCAATTACATTTTCAAAGAGATAAATCAATTGTTCACGATTGAATCAAAACCTACGGCTGGATTGGAAAAAGAGGTCGCTCTCTACCACTTGACCACTGTTTTCTTCGCCCTGGATGAGTAAATAGTAACTAGGTAACTAGTAGACACTGTTTCAGTAAAAAGCAAATATTATGAAATGATAAGCAACAATTTACACATGCTGTCATAACTAACCGGCACTAAACTAATCAGCTATCCCCAGGCAAATTTTCTATTCAATATTGCCTATAGGCGAACAGAGATGATGAATGATTTGTATATATATATATAAGTTTAAGTATATAGACAGGCAGACAAATACATAATATAGTTTGCAAAATATTTTTTTTTAAAAACTTACAGTACAAATATTTTGAGTTTAAATTTTATGATATTAGGCAAACCTAACATTTATTTTCTTATGATATAGGTATATTTAAATTAAAACGTGGTTATAAGATAGACCTGTTTTGAGAGCTCGAGTTTCGTTTCGCATTCAGTCAGAGAAAGTCTGAGGAATCCAATATTTCATACTTACAGCAAACAAGTCTTGGCAAAGCAAGTATGAGACAGCGTGGTACTAAAAGATAAAGAAATTTCGTCAACACAAAATAGTTTTGCGGAAAACATAGTACTAGTACCTTTCTAAATAGTATTAGTATCACTGTTGTTGTGGGTTGTTTATCTAAATATTTTGTTCAGTTCAATTCTGGCATCGTAATAGAGAAGCTTATGTCAAGCATTGGCTGATATGATGATGATTATGATGATCTGTAATTATGTTATTAAAATCTCACTGTCCATATTAACGGAGACATGGTTAACGAACCTTTTCTGCGCATGTTAATGGAAAAAGTGGCAAGACAATCATACAAATAAATTATTTGCAGCTGTAATTTTATACTTTACTTGTAATCCGATGTATAAACTAAGTAACAGTGATAAAAACGTGAGCTACCCTAAGTTAAGCTATGCTAGCTTAGTTTCACCTTTTTGTTTATCGTTCCAGCCAGAAGCGAATCCAGTACGATGCTGATTAGTATGCGTTGCAGTATGAAGTTTCAAACAAACAATACAGAACCGCTCGAGTTGTGGTGACTGGTGGCGTTGGTTGATCTGTCGCCAGGGCACTACATGTATCTGTTTCGCATTCGCAATGGCTTGCAGGTAAACCTTACACTGGATATCTGCAATACACCAGCAATCCAATTGCAAGTGGTTGTTTGGTTATTTGGAAATTTAAACTTGACTTTTGAAACTTTTTCTTTTTTAAACTAGCACAGTGTTTTTTAGGGTATGTTCTTATTATCTAATACTTAGATATAATGAATTATTAAGATTTTTTAAATTAAACTTCTGATATAGGACACTGCGGAAAGGAAAAGTTTGCATTGAATAAAATCAGCATGGGCTTAGTTAAACTTAAGTAAGTGGAGCGCTCCACTATTTTTTAAATGCAGTGTTACCTTTATACATGTTTACCTAAGGTATTTCATAATAAGCGCATAATATTCAAAAAATAGATTAAAATATACGTCATTTACTTTTTTTGCACATTTTTTTAAATATCTCGAGATAAATCGATAAAGTTTATCTGAGTCAATTATTTCAATCTGGTCAATTATTGGTTGATTGTTGTTTTGAATTCAGTTTAGAAAATCGCAAGAAATTTTCAGTAGTAGTACGCCGCTGAACTCTCAACCACAATTGTAAATTTATTTGTCGGCTTCGTCACACCGAGGTCACTATACCATGTCTTGTAAAAATCCACGCTAGATTCTTTTAAATCTTTTCTTTTTCTACTTACTAGCTTACTACTTACCACCTTACGACGGGGCCGAGTTTTTACTTACTCTGCTTTCACAAGTTATGTAAGTAAGGTGTTCTCTGAATACGGAAACTATAAACAAAACTAGTCTGTGTAGAGTTGTATTTTTGAAAGCTGAGTCCGTTCACTTATTGCTTGTGTTATTGCTCAGAAGCACGGCATATGAAGGTGTTGCTTATAATTTCACCGGCATAAGATTGTGCCGTAATGTAGGGTAAGGGCTGTTTGAATTGCTGTATTTCCTTAATAGTCTGCATTTACCCTCGCCGACAATTTGTGACAAGAGCGTGAGCTAAATTGTCGCCAAGAGGAAATAAACTAATTTACTTATATTATATGACATCCATAAACCCAAAACGTTTGTTGAAACACAAATTGCAGAATATAATTATTTATTTGACTGTATTTGAAATAAAATTTATTTTTTTAAACAATAACAACAGTTGCCCGATAAAAAATCACAATGTGTGACGACTCATTACATCAACTAACGGAAATTCTTTGACAAATAATGATCACCATGGTCACCCAAAACAAAAACTGTCACTTGGCTCGGAACTAAAACTTTATGTGAAAAAAATATTTTATTTTAATTATTTTCTTTAATCATGAAATATCTTATTATCAAGTCTACATCTTTATCTATCTATACCAACCCCATAAATGTATCTATCTTCAATTTAATTGTTATTTTTAATAGGATCACTCTGAAGTTTATATTAAATATGGGCACCAATGCAGACCAAATCACGGGCCGTTCCACTAACTAGACTTTCATAATTTATTCCGACTTTGTCACAATCAAATTATTTTCCTGATTGATTTACTCATGCATCAACGACCATATTTGTGTTCCATTCCGCATCTTTATATAGTGAATTAACATAACGGACATCGGTAGAGTTGTGACAAATAAGCCCCAGAAGCCAAATGAAGAAATGAAGAGAAATATTGTATTTCAATAAAATAGAGATGACGTACTCCTATCATCAAAGTTTACTTACTTCATTCATCTAGAACACTTTCAAACTGAAATTTACAGTACTAAATTTTGATTTTCAATAATATAATATGAAAAGGTCTACTCTCTACAGTATAAATAGGTTGATTGTCACAAAAAGAAATAAAACCGCGCGGCTTCAACTGCGTTTTTGCAGTTTTTATACTATCTCACAGAAACAGTACATTTTTACGGGATAAAAAGTATGCCAGGACTTAAGCCATGTACATTCCAATTTTCATCACAATCGGTAAAGTCGTCACGGAGATACGTGGTAACAAACATACACACACACATATACCCATACACACATAGACTTTCGCATTTATAACATTTGTAGGATGTACTCTATTAGGTACCCTATGCATTTACATTAGAGTTTGTGGGTTTAATCATAGTAAAAAAAATATTTAAAGGCATTTCCGCGTAGCAATCTTCTTAGCAGTTTTCGTAGGCATTCAAATTACGGTGCAATGTCTTATTCGAAGTGCCCGTATTTATGTGTTATAATCTCCTGAAATTCTCTTAAATTAGTCATTAGGGAGTAAAAATACATTACAGTAATATACTTGAGTCGTATTTTCAATTTCTCTCAAGCACGTATCGAGTCTTAAATCTTAACGCACATTAACTAAGACAACTGGTCTCGCAGGTATTTTAATAATAAGCTCTTTGACTTGGCACGTAGTTAATATCTGTGTAGCTGCCCAAATGTGTCTTAAAATAAAACGTGTCATTGTAGTGGATTGCCGACGAAGTGTGAAAGTTGGGAGTTTAATACCCAGGTTAGCACTATCGCCCGTGCAGACGGATTACTCTAACAACTCTAGATATTTTGCATATAGCGGACGAGAATCTCCATTTATATGAATAAAATGAGCTACTTTAGGTAGCTAGGTTTAAAATACCAATACAAATGATTATGTAACGGAATAAAAACCTCCTTATAGTGTTTGCGTAACAAGGTTATTTGCATGTATCTAAATGAGTTTGTAAAAAAATCTTTACATTTTAAAATGTATCAAATTACCAAAAAACAATGATTTTATATATTAATTCATTATAAATCACTGCTGGTGGCTTGCACTGCTGGTCTAGTGACCCTGCCTTCCGATCCTAAGGTCGTGGGTTCGTTACCCGGTCGTGCATCAATGGATTTTTATGTTCAAAAGAAAAGACAACAGCGCGAATTGGTTGGTTGGAAATTGGTTGATAGCACATGCCATGTGCTATCAACCAATTTGCTTTGGCTCCGCGTGTTGGATTAAGATCCAATCAGTTTTACTTTAGAGCAGGTCAGTGTCCCAGCAGTGGGAACATAAGATAACTGTCATGATGAAATAAACCTTTATTCCACGTAACGATATCATCTAAACGAAAGATTTGGTTGAAGCTGTTTAAAAGAACTAAGTACCTAAAGTTTATAGTTCTTGCACTGAACCGTAATCTCTATCATGTCACGTGATTCATTGAATAAGAATACAATTTTTTTTTTGTCAAATATTAAAGCAAGTTTTTTTATAATCACGTCACATGTCATGGAAGGGACCGATGGCGGCTTACCGCCTTTAAACGTCAGATTAAGTGAGCCTCTTGTTAGCAAATTAATTATGAATGGCACTTCCGAATATTAATTGGGGGTTATTCTGGCGTTCCTGCTATGATTTACAATAAACTTTTTTCCTTCACCTTTTGCTTAAAACGGTTAACCGTGATCTTTATTTTTATTTTACAAGTTAATTGTTTTGGACTCAATGTTTCGTTGCATCGTGTGTTAGCACTGGTACCCAAAGTTATCAAAATAACAATAGTAGTGTGTTTACGGCGCAGCAATGCAGTATCATCCAATAGGTACATAAATACGTCAGACATCACCGTAGCTTGGAGCTCGAATGCTTGCTTGGAATTCAAGCGGTGGCGCCCATTGCTCGGCGTCCATCGGTTCACAGCATTACCTACATTAGATTAGACAATGCTAGCATTCCTTTCGGTTAGAATTCATTTAGGTAATTATTACAGGAGCAGGTAATTGTCATAAATACACAGTGCTGTTTACAAAGTCCGGTCAAGTCAAGTCAAGTCATTTACAGAAAAAATTTACGAGGCTCAGGAATTAAACGTTTACTTTCTAAAGTCTGTTATTTATTTTTAGCAACCAAGACTATTAGTTTACTTTAAAAAAAGTTTGTGTGTGGCGTTCGTTCGTTCGTTCGTTCGTATGAGTCAGTGGCCAACTCTGGTGACTCTGTCATGGCCTAACAACTTTGAAAAAGCCGGGACCGACTGCTTAACGTGCCCTGCGAAGCACGGGAGCGCTCAGTTGAAATTGCCACTGGCGGTCACCCATCCAAATGATGACCCCGCGGAACACTGCTTAACTTCGTTGATCTGTTACGAACAACTTAGCCAGCTACGTCACGAGCGCTTCTGTGTGTGGCAAGCTCTAGTGACGAAATCAATAGGCCGCCCAAAGGTCTTATAAGTATATTAATAAAATTTCTCAATAAAACAACTTATATAAAACAAACAAAAAAAAATAGTTTATATACTTAAATATCAATTTTAGCTTCAGAATTTACCCCACTAACGGTTTTAATGAATAATCTATTTATTACGAGCTGATTTGCTCGGCTTCAACTGCGTTTTTGCGTTTTTATGCAATACCTCAGGAACAGTTCATTTTTCCGGGATAAAAATAGCAGTAGCCTATGTGTTATTCCAGGACTTAAGGTATCTACATTCCAAATTTCATGCTAATTGGTTAAGTCGTCACTAAGAACAAACATACACCCCACACAGACTTTCGCATTTATAATATTATAGCAGGATTGGCACCGTTAGTCTGTTGAGTACCATTTTGATTGTGAAACGTGATCTTCTTTTTTGATCACATTTATTTGACCATGCTAACTTTATGATTCTATAATGCATTTAAACAATAAATCTAATAGCTTTATTCCAAGTTAAAAACATTGTCCTCTACAATTAACGGCAAAAAGTGCCTTGTTACAGATGTTATTTGAACTGATGACGTTTCACTCACAATACAGCTTGACAGAGGTCAGAGAAAGGTCCGCAGTGGCGGCGCCGTGCCAAATTGAATCATAAAGGAACACGTGACCTGGACCCAGCCCTTTCCATTCAACCCAATACAGCTCTATTTTATCTAATGCCGAAGACGTGATGCTCCGATCGAAGTATTGCCGATTGTCTTGATGGATGCCCACTTGGATTCGGTTTATTTAAATTTATGACCCACGTAGCCGATATAAGCAGGCAATGTAATAATACCATTGTTAGATTTTAAATAAATAACTAAAACAAAATAAGTAATTACTGCTCGCTTATGTACATATAGTTGTCACATAACAAGCTTATTGCCGGATCCCTCCTGATGTTTTCTTTTCATGTAAAACATGTACAACAAATCACACGACACAGTTTGTTACTTAATCATGCACGTTGTAATAGCTGACCCGATTTCGATAAAAATTTAAACATAATTACAGGAAGATTATGACGTACTAAGACATAAATCTTATTATCTTGGTACGACTGGGAAGCTGTTAGTTGTTAGTGTATAAGGTCGAGCGGGGTTATTACGTCGGCGGGGTAATTAAATCAAATGGCAATAACTCCCGAACTTTAAGCTTTTGGTCTATAGTGACATCTTTTGCCGATAAAGGAAGAGCAGATGTGTTCCATAAAATATAGATGGCGCCAGTCGCACGTAAACTGTTTGAGTGACAGCCAATTTTGACAAGTCGCCATTTTCTTAAAGGACATGAATACAGACGCTCCGCAAAAATAATAAATTTTCAAGTGATTGTTGTGAGTTTTTGGTGTTTTAATCAAGGTAAGTAGTGAAATTAAAAACTGTAGATTCTTTTCTGCTAATTCGTTTGATCCTATACTTGGTTATTATTGCACTATTGAACTTGACGTTATAACCCGCCAAAATTTTAACGGGGGGCAATTAAGTCGAAAAACACTGACGGAATTGCCCCACCGTTTTTGTATGAATGAGCAAAATGCTAGTGATGTCCATATAGTCGACATTATTGTCGATGACCATGTTAATTTTTTGTGAGTAGTGACGCGAGTCACGTGTAAACTACTGAAGCCATTCGCTTAAAATTTGGCATAGAAGTCGACTGTTGCTCGCTAGTATAAGCGCAATTTTTGTTACTAAACTAAATATAGACTAGCCTTGTGTTGTGTCCGAATAATTACAAACTTCCAAATAAACATTTTATTTATTATTCAAGCCCCGTATGAAACAGCTTTTTACAATCTTATTATATGTTCATTTTAGTAATTTTAAGAACTTTTTGCTTATAAATCAACTGGGTTTGGCTATGCGTTATAAAGTTTTAAGAATTTTATTAACTATATCTTACATTCTTGTAGATGGTCCGGCATTATATTAGGAAAAAAGAAAAAGCATACACAGACTTAGATCTTCAGAAAGCTATTGATGATGTGAAAAATAACGGAATGAGCAGCAGCCAAGCGGCACTGGTTTATGGAATACCAAGAACTACAATCAACACTAGGCTTCAATGTGTGCATGATACAGTTGGCAGACCAACTGTGTTTTCTGCTGACTTCGAAAAACGAATGGCGGAGAATCTTCATATCATGGAAAAACATGGTTTTCCGTTAAGTAGAAAGGAAGCATCGGTTTTGATTTCGGAATACGTTCGCCGAAATGGAATGACAACACCTTTTAAAGATGATATTCCTGGCAAGGATTGGTTTTATTTATTCCAAAAACGAAATGGTTTGTCTATTAAAAAACCACAACACGTTGAAATAGCACGGCGAAAATCTTGCGATCCTTTTGTAATATATGAATACTTCGACTTGCTAGAAAAGGTGGTCGAAGAGTTAAATCTCAAAGACAAACCTCAACAAATATACAATCTTGACGAAACGTCCATATGCAACGATCCTGTTAAGGGAAAAATCATCGGAAAGAAAGGTTTTCCGGCTACTAGAACCACAAGCGGTCCTGGCCGGCACAACACTACTGTCCTTTTAGCGACCAACGCCTGTGGTGTTAAAATACCGCCGCTAATTGTTCTACAAGGCAAAACTCTGTGCTCGCAGTGGTTTTATGAAAATGAAAATGTAAAAACTGCATACGTGGTCAGTGAAAGTGAAGAGATCGCATCGAGCACAGCCCAAGAAAAACCACTAAAAGACTTTATTATTACTCTTAAATTCAAATGTTACCTACTATAATTCGTGTAAATTTATGTTATGAGGTACTTAAGTTCTTAATTGTTTTTTTTTTACTGATAATTTTAGCAAAATAAAATACTATGAAAATTTATGTTTTCATTTATTTATACTTGTTATAGAGTTTAATCCCAACTATAAAATCGCCAATAACGTAGTTGCCTTATTTTCGATGAATTATAGCTAGGTACCGTTTATCGACTTTCATGCATCCCAACCCTAGTTTGACAGGATTTAGACGGAATTACCCCACAAAAAAATTAAAGCATGTTTTCTACAAATTGGTACTTCCTACCTGGTCATAAAGCTCAATTTCGCATTCTTAGCAACGTAAAGATTTTCTAGCTTTGAATTTTAACGTCTTAACTTCATAGATGGCGGATATATTGCAAACTGATGTAATAGCCCCGCAGCGGGGTTATTAAGTCAATATGGTATCTTCATAAGATCTTTTCCTTTTTGAGAGTTAAGAAACGAGTTTTTCGCTACAAATGTATGATGAACAGAAAGAGGAATAATGACTTTATTATAAGGATAATTTTATTTTACTGTAACTTTGCAACGGACAATTTTATGGGTTTGTGAAATTTTGGCGTATTTTTTTCTGACGGAATAGCCCCGCTTGACCTTACAAAGTTTATATAATATATACAATTTGTATATAAAAGCGTTCCCGTGGCTTATACTTTACTGGCACACTAATAAACTTTCATCTTAGCAGTTTTCGAGAGAGACGTTCTGCAAGAAAACAGTGTTCTCAATTTCTCAGCTCTGCTAATCCCCAGTCGCATCAAAGCATTCTAGTGAAATCCTGTCTGAGCGGGCCCTAATCGGAGTAGACCACGCTTTCGACCTCCATCAAATCGGCTAAGGAACACGAGCTGGGTGTCATGCAGGCAGATAACGCATACACACACTCTGCTTGACCCTTCCGATCACCTTTTCTTGCAGTAGTAATCTGTGAAGATATAAATATATCCCAGGTTATGAACTCTAATTTGAATTTACTATTTATCAAAAGTTAAATTGTTTTTTTTGGTGGAGTTTTTTTATATCACAATGGTTATTTATTTTATGAACCTTTATAACTTATAATTACTATCGTATACATCAACATGTTGTGATTATTACGTTTATACTATAATAACTAGGTAACAGGTGTAAATACATTCATATTGTCACTTGCGGCAGCTCAAAACAAATCTATTGCTGCGTCAGAAATAGGGTTAGCTAAATGATTATGGTACGAGTATATAGGTTTAAAGGTAGTGCTAACTGGTTGGTATATAAGGTCATTCATTATCAACCTGACAAACTTAAGGGGTAGGTTCCACACATAAAAAAAAAAATACTTGTTCTTTTTTTTTTTTTTTTCTAAACGTTTTTTTTTTATAAAACAAAAAAAAAATATTACGTAATTCTGCTTTATAATTAGTTATCCTTGTTAGAAATCGAAAAGGCAGCGCTCGGCACGTGTTAGTGACCCGCGCGTCAATGAACTGCGGGTCACTAACCCGCGCGTCCTTGACCTGCGCGTGTCCTCGACCCGCTACCGGGCGCGCACACTCGAATATTTCATTATTACGTCGCTTAACTCGATTCCCAACAATGATAAATAATAATTGAGCGGAAAAACGTAATCGATTTTTTTTTGTTTACTTGTGATTTTTAAGACAAAACATACATAAAAAAAAAAAAATTATAGGTACAAATATTTTTTTTTTTAGGTGTGGAACCTATCCCTTAAGTTTGTCAGGTTGATAATGAATGACCCTGTATTGTAAGTTTAGAGACGCTTGTTTTTGCAATGTTAGATAGTAGCAATACCACTCGCGTAAGGTTCGAGTTACCCTAAGTCATAAAGATGATAAATCAATATTTTACCAAAATTTTCCACCAATTGTAACATTTTGTAAGCGATTGTCTTGTTTCAAAACAAATTTATACTGTCACCGACAGGAGGCGTAGCGCGTCGGCAGTCGGTACTTACAGCTTTGGCCCATTGCCTGCAACATATTTCACTACATAAATCATAACTTTATTTCCTCTCGCTCGAGACCAGCTTGAGGAGGTGTCTTTGAAATGGCTTTAAGAGTTCCCACATGGCTATACCGCAACAAAGAACTCCGTTTTTCAATTAGATGTAGAGAGAAGCTCATAATAATTTCTATATGCAATTCAATGTTGAGATTGTTGGGACTTAAATAAATAGAGTGCTTTCTTGCCACATTTTACTGTAAGTGTTTTCAAAATTAAAACTGTTTTATTACATAAGGTTGATAATTAGTTCTGCGACTGAGTATAACTAGGACGTATAGAAGGCTTCAAGGGTGTTACTATCTAAGGTGCCGAAAAAGCAAGTCACTATGTGAACATTTCAATGGCAATTTCAAAACGGGAATATTCTGCCAATTAGCGCTGAAAGCATTGTAAAGGCTGTGAGAATGAACAAAAGGAGTAAGATTATGAATTTATTGTGTTATTTAAGTGTTCACAAACGGTTATTCACGTGCAAGACGCCACGCCGGCGCCGCGTTGGATGCAGCTTCCTGAGACAATTTATCATAAATCTTTAATTAAAGTTTACCAGTGACTGTTTACATGGAGACTCATTGTGTTTCGGGACGCCTGCTGTATCGAGTCCTTTGGAATTTGGTGTAACTTACTTTGTTATAGATATCCGTTTTATTATTTGTAGGTACAGATATAATTATATATATTAACTTCGAGACTAAAAACTATAATCTGTTTTTCAAATTCAAAAATTTCAAAATTTCAAAAAAATGTTACTCAGCTACCGCAACTATTTTTTAAATAAAAGCTTGTGCTATGAAATACTAATTAAATGTATTCGCCGTTAATATTAAATTAAGAAATTCCCGGTATACCTATAGCATCTAGTTTCTATTTGTGAATATTAAGTAGTCTATTCACTATGAAGATACAATAGTTTTGAGGCTAGCGAAGCAATTATAGAGCACAAACAATGCACAAAGAACAAACAGACTAGCTAGATAGGACTGCTCACAAAGGGTAGATGGTGTATATGCGTGAGTACGCATGCAGAGAGTCGTACTGCCTAAAATACTTGTGTTACCTACTAAGTAAGAGAGACTAACTTATCTAAAACTATCTGTTCCTTTTCTAAGTTTATCTAACGGTTTTTAATATTGTAACTGTGTAAAAATGACCGCCAAGAATTATTTATTAGGTATATGAATTGTTGTAGAGTTCCCTCGAATTACTTAGATTATCGTTGTCTTAGGGCCAACTCTTTGCACATGCCCATCTTATTGACAGGCCTATTGCCACTGTAAACGCGAGTTCTTAAAGTATACTTAATTTTAATAGAAAATAGGAAGAAAACTTCATGATTTAAGTACAGTGTTTAGTTATTTTATACAAACACATTTAGTTTTATTTACAACAATATCAACAAACATTAAAGACGAACTGACATACTTTGCGCAACAAGAAGATAGCTGTACATTTATAAAGGAGACCTACTTTTACAATATGAACATTACAATTACCTATTAATTACGCAATATTTGGATTTATTCCATAAAAATACTGATCCCCATCACACAATGTTTTTGATTACATGAATGAAATTACCCTTTAAAGCCCAAAAACCTGGTACTTCTTAAACAGGGTGCATGTGCACATAAACCTTTTTCTACTACTAGCCAGAACCTAGATTTATTGTACTAAATATAGGTTCTTGCTATATTTCAGATTATAGTTTACTCAAACAGTTGAGTTAAATTTTTTCGTTCAAAATAATTTCCTAAACGTTTAAATGACGTTTTATAGCGAATATAGCCAAGTTTACAAGTTTTACCTTTCTAGTTTCATATCGAGTTCAAGTCTGAAAAGGTCTTATTTAAACACCCTGTTAGTAGAAACTTCCCTAAATAATTAAATAAACAATAGTAGCCTTATTCTTACTAAATTCAAGATAAAATGCATCTAGGGATTTCGAAATCATAATTTACTAATTGACATCAATCCTAGACCGTTAAAAACATTTTAAGAGACAACAGCAATATATAAGGTACACGTGCACTAATATTCGATCCTATTTCATTTATTAATACAGCATACCTACATAAAATCGCTAACGATTGAGAAATTATACAATCGTGAAACCTGTTTAACCCTTGATGGCACAACTTTCACTATTAAGTTATTGAAGCTATAACTTGCACTAGTATAGACACAAATTTCACCATAAATAGTTTAGGTGTACGGGCAATTTTACAACATACACACCAAACTAAATAAGAAATGAAAGCATGTGCTTAAACATTTGATAGGAATTTAGATTCGCGTATTACATTTTTAGTTTTCCCAACGTTTCGACTGTGCTACAACAAAATATCATGATCCATGAAACATCGGGTAAAAAAAAAGATAGTACACCATTATATTCACGTTCAATATTTATAGATAGTCTTTTTAGACTTTCGTAATCACAACACATATATGTTTATATTATTTTGCGGAATTATCGCGTTATTACTTTTATATTTATTTAAATAAATTCCTGCTAAATAATATAAAAATAAATATTTTTAAGTTGCAAAATTAGGTAGTGGTATCATCATCGGCAAATAAGGCTTTCTTCTCTCGCCGCGCAGATGCCGTGCGGTGGCGCAAGGAACAGTTTCCCGTTCGCACACGCACATAGCTGGTAGATGTTTTGGTGGTGGGGGTCGTGTGCGTGGGGTGAAGCTGGTGGCAGTGGCAAGGCTGACTTCAACTTAGGCATAAATATGCTGGGGGCGTCCAGGCGTATCTGTAATAAAATAACTGTGCTGTGATGGGTTTCGAATGTTATTCATAGACTTATTATTTTTGCGATGTTTGGTCGAATAACAACTATCTTGCTTAGAGTATTTTTGTAACTGTTTTTTTATTGAAAAAAAACAGGCTTAAAAACGGGAAGGTTATAAAGCACGTTCCTTTTTATGAAAAGAAAACTATGCCACAAAAAAAAAGTAAAACTTTAAAACGCTCTTTAAGTTTTTTGCAGCGTTATCTGCGTGTGAGTAATACTACTTTTGAATTATAATTTAATATTTGCAATGAAAAATTAATTACTTACGTATAGCAAAAAAGTAGTTTCTGCAAGTTGTGTTTCTTTCTTTATCATAAACTTGTTTTTTAAGAGATGAGTCGCTTACCGCTCCGGCAACAGATTTTAGTCGAAAGGTGGTGAGGCAGCTAGCACTGATGTCACCGGCACGGGATTCAAGAGCTATGTTCTGCCCTGCGTACACTTGTAGAGACCGAGTGGGTGATTCCAACCTGAAAGAAGAATAAGGGATGAACTACACTGCAGCGCATGCTTTAAAAAATGCGATTCACATGAATGTGGTGAAATCGGTAAGTTAGCCAAATCGTGTGCCAAGCCAAGATGTTTGGTACGAATAAAATTTAAAAGTCTCGTTCAACGCAGATATGGTGTGGATGGTTTAATAGCTTTAACATTACCAACGTCTAGCTTGTGCGTTAAAACTTACATCAACTGTTTAGACGGCGGTGCTTTTACAAGAGGCGTCTGCGCTGAAGTCTGTAAAGTAACTCCAGCCGGGCTGGCTATAATCAAGGACTCGGCGCCCACCGTCACCGCTCCGTCGCCTGCGCCCAGTAACAAGACTCCTCGCGAGTCCCGCACTTCTAGTCTGGCAGCATTCACTTCTAAGCGATCGTGACCTAGAGGAAGATTCAAGTTTTATAGGTACACGTAAACAGTTTTATCAACGTGGCACAAGTGGTGCAAGATAAAACATGTTTATAAAATGATGTGTGTGTGTCTTTCCAGGTCATAATCTATGTATATAGTGGTTGTTCATTTGATAACTGCGAATACTTATGAGGCCAAATTTATGGGTCGTAATTATTAGTTCATAACTAATCATTTTGGTTCTAAGCGTCATTCCAATTTTCATATTGAAAATTATTTTTTATTCAATTTTAAAGGCTTATTGCATCACCATTTATTTATTGGATCATGTATGACCCAATCTCTCTCAGCTTGAGAGTAAGCCAATGACCCAGTAATGGGAACATTAGAGGCTTTCTCGTGATAGCCTCATGATTGCATAAACATTGCCAAATAGATCAGCTGGCTGAAGAGACAATCGTACAATGAGTCATTGTACAGTGAATCGCGCGTGTTACAGCGCTGCGGCGACGGCCGCCCAGCCTGTCGACCCCACGTTAATATGTTGAGTAACACACTATAGTATTTTCTTTAAATTTCACCCTATTTTCTTACAAAGCAAACTCAAAACCTGTAACATTTTAACAATTATTATCTACCTAAAAATAGTCTGCTCTGCAACATTCCATGCTCATCCCTGGTTGAGACGGAGAAATTCCTGCTGGACTCTATTGATATAGGCTGACCCCGACGCGACTTAATGCTCGATGAAAACAAGGAGTCCAGCACTAGGGCTTGACCTAACAACTGTAGGCCTCCTGGCACTATGCGTAGCTGGCCCATGCCGTCCTTAAACATAATAAAGTTATTTTTTTCATATAAAGTCTTAATAAAAGCAAGTACTTAAAAATATAGTTTGTAAACGCGACGAAAACAAACGAAAACACATGATGACATTTCGAAATTTAGGGGCACCATCTAACGTTAACGTCAAATTGTTCAATCACCGTCGAGAAATTCAATTTTGAACAACAAGTACAAATCGATTTATTAAACAACGTCTGCACAGCAAAGGAATACTTTAATGACTTTTCTGCTGCAAATGAAAAAAACTTACTGAATTGAAATCCAAGACTTTCAATACCCAAAGTGTCAGCGCCAGGTTAATGATCATCATAAACATAAGCGCCATGACAAGAATGTATAGGCATTTTTTCCGCCAGCCGTAGATTCCGACTTTGAATTGGCTGTTATAACTGTTCCTGATGGAGTCTGCCTTTGTGTCTCTGGCATTGTTGTGTAGTATCGGCTCCGGTGTGATTTTGTCCGCATACGGAATCCTGAAACAATGTTTTGTAAAATATCTATTTACTATGAAGACTATGAATAAGCAACATGTCAATAAACTGTTATATTCATACAAAATTTTGATTGGAATCTAAATATGGTCCAGTAAAAGGCGACAGATATGGGTTCGATTTCGATCCAGGGACAAATATTTGCTAAATATGCAAATATAACATATATTCGCGGATCGGACAGACTGACACTTGTCTTCAAAGTCGTGAAGAGAGGTCGTTTTTCTCATATTGTGAGGAATTATTTAACAATTCAAATATTATACAATAATATTCAAAATAATTCCACGACTCAAACGTGTGACGTGTTTGAAAAAATAAATAATACATACTCTATTAAGTCAACACTCCCACGACAAATATTAAAGTGATTCTAAGAAATTGTAATGGGTTAGGTTTACCTATAAAAGTTATAAACGCCAAGGGACCCATTGAAATGTGATGACAACGTAGGAATGGCATTGTTTTGGGTATATAACTCCTACAACAAAATTCAGCAAGGCTGGTCTAAAATAGTACATGGTTGTGCATTTCGCAGCGTCATAACTTTTTGTATTAAAAGGGGTGTTTTACATTATAACAGTGGGTTTTGTACATTGTTTTACAAAGTGGTCTTTGTAAGCATTCAACAACCAATAAGTGCTACTGTACTAATTCCTAGTTACAACTAGTGAAGTAATATGTAGTATTAGCCAATACTATAGTGGTGTGTGCTGAACCCATCTTCAATATAATAGTATTTCACGCTTTTTATTCCTGTTTTACATTTGTTTTACAATTTCATCTTTTGTTAGGGAATTTTTATCATGGATATCTATCTATTCAGAATGTTTAATTTCAATTTGAGTTGTTGGTGCATACATCCATCGGGTATGGATCGCGGTCCCGCGCGTATTGTGCCCATTAAAAAGCCTCTTTTTGTACTTATTTCGGCGACGTATAAATGCAGTTTTATATTCACGAATTCGCTTTATTGTTTTGTTAAAACAAGCATTTTACAGCTTCAAAATTATAATAAAAGCATGTCCATGTTCCATGCAAAACGTGAACTTAATTTGCCAATCGTAAATGTTTTATTGTTTGTGCCTCCATACAGATTTCATGTGTCTACCTTTTTGCAATTATTATTTCAATGAACTTGCGTAATTGCATTATATTGAATTAAAGGTTACGAAACAAGCATAATTAAACCAATCGAGTTCAGGACAAAAATAACATAACGACTATCAAATAATAATACATTTTTAGTAAAAAAAAAACCTGTTCAAAAATCACTACTACTAAATGTACAAATAAAGTAAAATGTAGGAAACATACACATCTTCTTTGTTTTTTTACTGTTTCTGTGATGGTTCATTTCATTTGCTAAATAATCGGGTAACAAACATACAGTCAAATTGAGAACCTCCCCCTTATTGAAATCGGTTAAAAAGACAGAAAACGGACAAAGCAAAGTAAAAAATCTAACCCGAAACGCTAATGAAACCCATGCATCAATTTCAAACATGAATAAAACGTCATGTGAATTTACTAGCAGCATTTGAGCATATCTGGAGACTCGAGACGTGTACAAAAGCGTATCCTACTAGTATTCGTAAAACTGGCCACCGTCAGCCGGCCAGGGTCATAAATTTCCGAGGATTCGTGCGCGACAGGGCATTGCACACTGAAAAATTCCTACAGCCGTCGTAGCCGCAGGATGCGGGCTACAACGCGGTCTCATCTTTAAAAAACTTCACGGGGTGTCCGTTAAACATCGCGTACGTCACTCGCGTCTCGTCTACAGACACACAAGTTACCTGTTTTATTTGGTGAAGATAAATTGTTTTTGGTGTTTTGTTTAAAATAAATATTTGAAAGCAAACTAGAATAATCAGAACAAATTGTTTTTGCGCTACAGCAAACAATAACTACACCAATAAAAACTAACATTGAAGTAACCTGAAGGCAAATATAGTAGAGCATCTACAAATAAATCACATTAATTACGCTAAATATATAAATAATGGTGACAAAACCATAACAAGACAAAATTATGTTACTTTTCAATTGTTTATATAAAAAACAGTCACATCTATAGAGTTATGTAGAAAGTCGCTAAAATTAGTTTCTTTTATAAATAAGGGAGTTATTACCTGCGTTTCCGAAGTACTACCTATATAATACGCAATATATCCTTCAATTCAAAAATAAAAATTGTGTGCGAGTGTTCGCGCTCTTTATCTCCGAGTCCACTCTCCCAACACGTTTGGGGGGTTTACGTGGCATTAGAAACCAATTACACGAATAATACCTCTTACATTCCACCGCAGCCGTACTCCTTCGTAAGCCAGTTTTAATCGATAATCGAAAAGAAAATTCTATGCGATGTCTGGGTGATAAGGTTCGTTTTATTTAAAAAAATATGTCGATTATACTCATAGCTCAGACAGACGTTATCACTACCACTAGACCATCAGTTTAAAATATGTACCTAAATACTAAATAAGTAGGTAGTCATTTTATACTTTATATCTTCAGAACATCAAGTTAATTATGACAAATGATATATTTCGGTTAAGATTAGTTCACTTTGCGATATTTTGGGTGGTTAATATTGCTGCATTAAATACATAATAGAGATAAAAGGTAGAAATGGGGTGGAATCTAATAAATTCTCTCAACGGAAGCGTAAACGATGTACGTAGAGACGGGCACGTAGCATCGCCCGTAGCTCCATAGCTCGTAGCCCGTAGCATCCCGTAGCCGGCGCGGCGCGCACCGCAAATGAGCCATATTAATCATCTACATCACGGCAGCTTGACTTCTGAGCTTCCTCTGTTCCCAGATTTTCTTTAATGAGACAAACCTTTTCGTCTTCGAAGAAAACGACTTTGTGAGAAACAGAAGTAGCTTCAAAGTCGTGCATTTAGTACGAATGAATATTGATATTTTGAAATATTGCAAAATCTACCTCTTTGTTTCCGAAGCGCTGGTAATACTCAATATAATAGGTCCAAGCAACTGTATAATGCTGACTTGTTTTTTTTAGGCCATTACGGTTTCTGTAAGTAGTGAAATGACGCGTTGCCATCATTTGGATGAGTGAACTCTTTTGTGGTAAGTGGCATTAACATCTGAAATTTTTTGTTTATATTCTACCTATGCTATTGGTTAGATCATGACGACAAAGGCCTATGAGCGGCCTATATGCTCCGTCAGTAAAGTTGCGCTTTGTGTCGTTTCGTCGGATTTTACATACAATTCGTTCGTTCGTTCGTATGAGTCAGTGGCCAACTCTGGTGACAGAGTTTCTAGGCCGCCCGAAGGCCTCTGTCATGGCCTAACGACTTTGAAAAAGCCGGGACCGACTGCTTAACTTGCCCTCCGAAGCACGGGAGAGCTCAGTTGAAATTGCCACTGGCGGTCACCCAACCAAATGATGACCCCGCGGAACAGTGATTAGCTTCGTTGATCTGTTAAGAACAACTTAGCCAGCTACGTCACGAGCGCTCCAACAATTATATAAGGAACATACAATTATAAAAGGCTTTGTGACCTACAAATGAGTCTTAACCGCAGGACCTAGAAACATGAAATTAGGAGGCTATAGTTTTTTTATGGTGTAGGGGTGAACTAAGAAAGGAGTATACGAAATTTAAAAGACACTGCGAGGAAGAGGCTTTGTCCGCATTGAATCTGTATGAAAAAACTCAACGCGGACAAAGTCACAAGGCGTTCCGCTAGTAGTGAATTAAAAAGTCGGGAGCTCGATGTTAGTTAAAGCACTTTAGAAAGATGACTACCGAAACAACAAGAACTACATAATGCAGATCCATACATTATGAGAATGTGATCATTAACTCTAGCCTCCTCAGTAACATAAACTAACCAAAACCGTCGCGGAATGTTATCATAATTTTCTAGCGCTCGGGTTCATGAATCTTCCAGCCACTATTATAGCTCGGTGTAACGTTGTTTGCATCGCATGACAAATTAAGTGTTTTGTGCGAGCTCTAGTTATTTTATATGAATGGATATTTCAGCTGCGTGTGCTAATTGAGGGATCATTGAGCGTTTCACCACGCGGCGGCTTATAGCGGTCCAATTCTCATATTCAACAGTGTAGATAAAATGCAACACTTCTGACTTTATATGTGTTAAAGTTCATTTTTGCTATAAAATTAATAAGTACGCTTACTTTATCAATTTGAAACATGGTGAAAATACTATACAAACACTGCGGTTCGATTCTCATTTTCTATGCAGTGCCAGTAATATGCAGTGTTTATAAGATTTTTGCCGTAGCGTTAATTTTTGGAAAAATAAAAATTAAGAAATGTTAACCTATAACATAATTTGTTTTAAAAAATTGATATTCTTGTCATAAACTTACAAACACTGTGAGACAACTGCAGTGCAAGGAATGTGAGAATCGGGCCGCCAGTGCGCTCGTCGTAGCCTACACGCCGTGGGCCGCGTTCCCACACATTCGTTAGCAATATCCCGCTAACGAACCCAACTAATGGCTATTAAGTTGAATAACGTAGCACTTTGCGCCGCGACTGCCCGACGCAGTACGCGCGGATGATACCAGATTCACACAAATACGGATTTATAGATTTTATATAAATATCGTCAAACTGTAAAAAACATTAGTTTGCGGAACAATCATTGTTTGGTTTGCAAATGTTACCTACTAGTGTGCTTCTAAGTATTTGTTTCAACTAAAATTGCGATTCTTACACCTAAACAGTTTTATTTTTAGTGCAGTCTGTACTGTTCATAATAGGCACGATCGAAGCTCGATATTACTTTTGAAATACGAAGGAATTACATGCAAATTGGTTCTAGCCATGGTGAGACTATTACGGCCACATAGGAAGTATTATTTTCAGTTTCTGGTTTTATATTGTAGAAAAACACAGGGGGTAGCAGACCACATAAAAATAACGACAGGGTTCCACTATCCCTACAGAATAATTGAGTTTTTGTTTATAACTATAGTAACTTTGTAGTACAAAGACAATGACATAAAACAAAAGCAAATTCTATATTCAAACAACTCACCGATTGAATCAAACCTACAGCCAAAATAAAATGTCGAATTATATTCAAATTTTTTTTATTGCTCTTTTTTATAGTAGTTTTCTACGCACCGAATGCTGTAGCAACTTACCCCGCTTTGCAAGTAAGAAGGCGTTTCAAATAAGAAAATCTCCTGTACCTCGGCTGTCGCCTAAAGTAAGCCGCATAAGCTGAGTCGATGGGAGAGCAATAAATTAAGTTTTCAATTTGTTCCAATGACGTATCGTTAAGGCTGGTGGAGAAAGAGCACGCTCGGTGACTAATATTTTGCATTTACATGAACTTTTCTCTTAGAAATTTGCTCTACATTTTTATTTCCTTGAAAGTTTAGCCCCAAAAGTTTATTGATTTTACAATATTCTCAAATAACATCGCAACATTTCCATACACACAAAGGATGTTTAGGCTAGAGGGTCGAACGGTTAGTTGCATGCAGCAAAATGCAGGGTAGAGCTCCATTATGTGGCCATAAATCAAGTGCATTGAAATCTCCTTCCTCCTTCGTGTCGGTGAGCCATCGCCGAGCGACGGATATTTGAACCAATGCACCCCGAGCCGAATGCGCTATAATGTGTCTGTAGCCGTTTGTAGCTACAACTCGCGAACCCGAGATCAAACTCAAATGTTGATTTGTGGCGGTGAAAGGCGATCCATTTGTGTACACGTTAGCTTTACTGCAAGCAAAGGTTTACCATATGTAAGAATGTGAGAACATACAAAAAATCAATGACACTGCAGTTTTGCATAAAGCAGTTTTTCTCTGTGTGTAGAGTTCAAGTTTCCAGCTTGTTATTTTATTCCATTTTGCTAACCAAAAAGTGTCAGTACATTGTGCTTACAATTTAATGTACAAACAGCAACTGAGTCATTTTGTTAAATTATGCGCTAGGCATGTGTATCACAATGAATGTGCATAATTGGATTTTCGTTACACTTGAATCGAAAAGCTGGTGTGTACTATAGTTGAACTAAATACCTACAATTTATTAAAATATGTAACCTGAATAGGTAGTAAGTAAAGTAGGGGCAAGTAACGTAACATTCATGTTCACACAATGCTGGCACCCGGCGGCGTTTGCAGGGACATCCATTCATGACTGTTCCTCAATGGCTTTTGCATGTTGCATGTATTCGGCTGCATTTGTACTTGCACCGCACTTGCGTTGGTGTTCGGAATTCCTTACGAGTATGTACTTTAACCAATAAACGATCGTTACTGTTGGAATACATATCGGTTGTTTGCTTCTTTTGTATCGAATTTGAAAGCTCATTCTGAATACGATGCAAGGTTTGTCGTTTTATTTTTGCATGCAACTAGTTATTTAGGATTATCTAAGAGATACCTTTTTGCGAGCTTTAGGTTAGTGGCATTAAAATAAGCGTACCATTGTTTATATCAAAAGATAGTGAGATTTAACTGTTTTTTTTATAACATTAGAATTATTCTTTGAAAAATAAGTCTTTTTATAAGTTTCGTTGGCATTCGTGTAAATGAACGCCATCGCGCAAACGTATCACTATGAATATTTATTTAGCGATCTGGCAACGTTCCGTTGCCGATTAATATTTAGTTCTCTTGCAGTCTACTTGCAATTCAGTTTCAGTGTCGTTTCAAAATGAACATCTTTGCATATAAACATACCTACTTAATACAAGTTAAAACTATTCAGTTTTTATTTATAGCTAAATATAGTATGTATAAAGAAATGCTACTTGTTACTTATTCAGATAATCTAGCAAATGTTTCTTATTTTCGAGGTGTATTTTGGACTGCAATTTAAGATTAATTACAGTATGAAGGTATGTACTTAGAGTGATTAAGTTCCTTACTTACTTGCTTTCTTATGTACTTAGATATCTCGTATAAACCTGCGTTGTAGATAAAATTGTATCAGTAAACTGTAGTCTCCGCACCATCAGTATTCGCAAAAAGACAACAGTTTATCACAGACTCGGTTACGTGTTCATATTAAAACGTCATAGGTGAAATATAACTGGCTGGTGGCTGCGTGCAGGACGTCATGTATGAGGCTAATGCCTTTCCTGAGAGACATGTCGGTTGGCTCAGCAGAATGTCAAAGCGAAATTGAAAATTAATTTATGCTTCCAAATTATTATGCTCAGGCTGCGAAGCTTGCAAAGGCTTCCCTGCATGAGCATGTGCGTGAATTGATAAGAAAATGATGCCGTGAGTATTTGATTAGGTTTATTATCAATAAGAAAGTATTGAACTGCTTTAACAGGGTCATTCATTATCAACCTGACAAACTTAAGGGATAGGTTTCACATTAAAAAAAAAAATGTATGTACCTATATTTTTTTATGTATATGACGGAGGAGCAGGTCCAGGATGCTTCGTAGATAGGATGACGTCAGCCGAGCTGACGTCACTAGCCTATGTCCATGATGGTTCACCCATCTTGTTGAAGAAAAGGCAGGAACTGTTCAAGTCTTCTTTATTTCAAGCTTCAGTAGCTGTTGACGGTCCGACGGCTCGAGTGCGAATGAACTGTACCCGGGTCGTCGACCGTATTTATAGCAAAACGCAGGCATGCGTCCACAGTTTACAACAAGACAAAATTACTTGTGAATGCCTGAGTCCTGCTTTTAACAAACAAATTAGTTAACTTATGGTCTGAATAGTTAAATTAACCACTAGATTACTAACTGATGGTTTAAATAGTTTAAATTAACTACTAGATTACTTAATCAGCTAATCAATTCATGATTTACAAGTTGTTTTAAGCCGGTTTTCTACAATGTGTTTTTAGATACAGGATGTGATGACGTCATTTATTATATATATTTTGTCTTAAAAATCCCAAGTAAATAAAAAAAAATCGATTACGTTTTTCTGCTTAATTATTATTTATCATTGTTGGGAATCGAGTTAAGAGCCCTATCCTTGACAATCCTTGAATTTTCTTGTAGCCCGTGAAGTTTCGAACACTATGGTGGCTCGTGTGTTGCAGATATTTTAACGAAAATAAAAACAAATAAAAGCTTTATCTCTTAAAATTTAAGCCAACAGAGCAAATATTAATTAACTCAAGACATAACTGATAAAAATAATAAATAGTAACGCACGTTTCGTAAAATGAGCAATTCCAGTCAACTTTCGATCATTTTTATTATGAAATAACAACGTCTAACATATTTCCAAAAAAGGAATTATAATAATCACAGTTTTAAAATTTAAGTAAATAGAGAAAAATACAACATGTTAGTTCAATATTTTTGAAAAAAGGCGGTTTAAAAAACGCGTACTTTTCCCAATTTTACGCTTGTTATTTCTGCTAAAGTAAATGGTTTACAATAAAAATACACCTACTTAATTAAAGTTTAAGTTTTTATTAAATAAATACAACGAAGAAAATAGTCTTATAGCATTGACTTTATTTAATACGATTTTTTTAAAATCACACCTTAGCGCACTTATAATCATATCGATCGAAGCAGCGACTCTCAAACCGCGCTGAGCGCTTATGGAGGGAGGACGTATCGCTCCTCGTCGCGCGCGCTATTACTTATACTATATAAATATTCATTCATGCGAACTTCATGTATTATATAGCTAAATCTTGGAAAGGCCTCTTAAGCGTCGCAATAATGAAATACTCGAGTATGCGCGCCCCGTAGCGGGTCATTGACACGCGCAGGTCAAGGACGCGCGGGGACGCACGGGTTATTGACCCGCGGTTCACTGACGCGCGGGTCACTGACACGTGCCGAGCGCTGCCTATTCGATTTCTAACAAGGATAACTAATTATTAAGCAGAATTACGTTTTTTTTTTTAATAAAAAAAAAATGTTTAGACGAAAAAAAAGTACAAGTATTTTTTTTTATGTGTGGAACCTATCCCTTAAGTTTGTCAGGTTGATAATGAATGACCTTATAGAGCTACCATAAAAATAATAATAAACAAGAGTTACATAATTAAAAAGATTTTATTTTTATTTAGTTTATTGTTGAAAGTATCATATTTTTATATTAATACGAAAGACGTGCCATCCACCAATCCGCATTGGGTAGATTAAGACCCAATCACTCTCGCTCGAAAGTAGGCCAGTGTCCCAGCAGTGGGAACATTAGAAGGCCGCCGTGATGATGAAGATGATGATGGATTATAATATTTTCAATAATTGTTAATAGTAGGTACCTACTTGATTACGTTCACGGGTTTGTTAAAAGTAATAAAAGCATTTATTTGCATAAAAGGGAAAAAGGCTTACATTTACCTTCAAGTACACAAGTACATTAATTGACTTTTAATTCGCAATAAAATTCATATCAATAATCGTGTACATTTTTTTGTATAAAATTTGACATGACTTAATATCTATGCATGTTAAACGAGTTGAATCACGCTGAACGCACTCGGGGGACGCGTGAGTACCAGAAAGAGTCGTAAATACTCCCGACGCCGCTCACTTATAAATTAGGATCATAAAGCAGTTGCCGAAGTTTGTTGGCACACGACGACCGTAAAACAAAGCGCGCCTGCCGCGGGGAGAGCTTGTCTCCTGCACCACGCATTTTTCAATTTCGGCAGATTGTTTCAATCGTTTTAAATTATATAAGAATTCTTAAGGTTTCGTCATGGCCGTCCGTTATAAGTCTATACATCTTAGTTCTAGCCGTTTTACTTGTTTTATGCGAATAGTACTATCGTGCATGAATTACACATCGAATTTATTATATTAGAAGTTGTGAACTTATGAACTAAAAATTAGTTCTATCAGTATATTTTTCTATAGGTACCACTTTACATGGGTTAGTTTCGTCACAGTTTCGTTCTCCCCCAGTCCCGTTTTTGGCCAAAACTTCGGAGTTTATGTTTCATGGTTGCCCTACCTGTTCTGTACGTCCACTCCAGCTAACAATTTTATTTAATAATATAATTTTGTCACAATAATAATATATTATTGTGACAATGTTTGACGACCTCGGACTTGTAGGTGCCCTGGATGTGAAGTGGAATGTGATTTAATATTTTTTTGATTTAGCGTGTAGCGTATATCCCATCGACATCATTGGATAGGTGGACTTTAAAGTACTTTGATTGACTGTTTTGTTAGTTTGAAGTGGTCGTTATTAGAGTCATGTGTCCTCACTGGCTAATCAGCTATTCTCGAATAGCTGAAATACTGAATTACAATATACTAATGGTAGTCGGGTTTGTAATCTATAGTTCTACACTAATATTATAAATGTCTATCGCGTTTTTACGACTAAACCGCTGAACCAATTTGGATGATTGGCACGGAGATTGTACACAAATTAGTATTTCACCAAAAACAGATAAGCTCCATGTGTTTTATACCGGCATAAAATCTTTTTATATTTTAAAATAGTGGCAAAATAAGTCCGGTAAGTTACGAGATAAAATGACCACTAATGTGTCCCACAGGGCGACATCAGTCGACCAAAGCTACCCCATCTGCCTAAGATATATCTACTCGGAGTCTTTACTAAAAACTCGTAAAAAATACAATATTGTTGTTATTTATCACACCAATATTATTAATGCAAAAACTTGGATGTTTGTATATCTGGATGTTTGTTAGTCTATCACGTCGTAACAGCAGAACCGATTTCACTTGAATTAAAACTTTTATTCTCTTGCCACGCAAGCAAAGCCTCGAATGGCAGATAGTAAGTTATACCCTAATGTAAATAAAAGCACGTAAAAGATACAGAAAAACATTTCAAACATTATCAAGCTTTGATTTTTGACTCGCCCCTGTATATAAAACAACAACATGTTTGCGCTACTTCAGTGCAGATGTGCGCAAGAAATACATTTATAACGAGTTATTTACACAACTAACAACAGGCCGACGCGTTGAGAGAAATAGATTTATCGCACACAATCACAGATCAGATGTTGGTATTCCATCCAAAGCCCCTGAGAGCAGGCTTCCTATCGACTGAATTATTTACACTCGCGTTACTCTTAGTCCACGTACACACTACATACAAGTTCCCAGCAATACAGTCATAACAGAAGTAACTTAGCAAAGACTCATGACCTATATAAGTGATATAAGTGGTAAAGATTTTGGAAAAAAGTACCAACAATAATAAGCATGAGGATTCGGTGCATCATTCATACCACAGAACAGAAAAAACAAGATTCATACTTTTACTATAATTTTTTCGACGGGAAAACGGAATAAGTGGCCTCCTTGGTAACTTACTTATGAGAGTAAGATCATGTCACGAATATGGATATCAGCGCACCAAGTACTGTGTTTAAATCTTCTAAAAAATAAAATCTTCTTCAGACACAATGTTTAAAGATAGGTTTGAATTCGAAATAAAACAATACAAGTTGCTACAACTTATATAGCTAACTTAATGTATGTTTAAATAATAAAAATCTTATGTATGTTCACAAAAATATTAATCTGTTTAAGAAAAATTGTGATAATCATAATGTTAATACTAGAAATAGAAATAAGCTCTCTGTTCCCACAGTTAGGCTCACTAAGGTCAGTAAATCTTTTAAAAGGCAATAAGTACTATATATAAGTACGCTTCTTTAACAAAATCCCAAGCGACAATAAAAAATTTATCAATTGGCAAATTTAAAAACTTAATTAAACAAAAACTGTCTCAAAAAGCTTACTATAAAACAACCGATTACCTAGAGGATAAAAAAACTTGGGACGAATGTACTCCTACTCTACTCGGCATCCATAAAAATAGCAAGGGTCATGCCAAAAAATCGATAGGAACCCAGCCGGTGTTGTTTCCAGTTTTTTTACGGCATGGGCGCGTTGGAACTGGTGTAAATTTTCCTAGCTTGTATGACGTTTCAAAGTGATCCTTGTGATTCTATTGAAATAAATAATTTTTGATTTTGTTTTTGATTTAAAATGTTAAAATATTGCAGGTACTATTCAATGCACTGTGTAATTTTAACATGGTAATAAATCAGATTTTGCTTATAACGTTATGCTATAATACCAACATCGTATTGAAGTTTCGATAACATCGCTTAGTTGCTGCGCGTCCGATAGTAATAAACTGTTGGCCTACCGTGCGACGGTAACATACGTTACATATAGTACAATGTACACGTAGTATTTACTGCCTTTTCACATGCACACAAGGTCAATACAAATCTATGCTAATTACCATCGAAATATATAATAGTCTATTTTATTTTGCTTACATACCTACAAAACGAAGTGAATATTACGACAGACGAAGTGAATGTTTTGTTTTCAAATAAAATCGTCTACGCGCAAGTAAAGTTCCGGATTGATTTTTCCAAAAAGGCACGGCCTTTGCCTTCGAGGTTCAAATTTATATTATGCCAAGTTATACTAGCGGCCTGTTAACTCCTTCAATCAGAATTGGCTACTGCATCACTACGAAATTATTTATTAAATTGTTCACGATTGTATAATAGATAGATTATAATATGAATATAAAATCTGGATTAAACATGGAATACTTTTTATCCGCGGATACCACTTAATCCGAGGTGGCAGAAAGTTTGTGTATAAACTAATTAATTGTAGTCCCTTAGTTCTATTCTGTTATAAACCATTTCTTTTTCCCCATGGCCTAACTATTTCGCCTTACTGATTTGGCATATCCTCATGGCCGAACTCGTGTCAAAACCGCAGAGAGGATACTTCGTGAAAAATTTTTTTTTATTCTGTATGACTAAATTAAAGAACGTGATAAGTAATATTTCATGTTAGAATTATAGTGAAGTAAATAGAATGAGTTGTATAGGAACCGGAAGCAGTTCATATAAAATGCTCTAAACATAGGGTACCTGCAGTAAGCTGACTTCCACGAGGTTAGACTACTAGTAGTAGTACTTATATTCGAATCCTCCTTAACCAAACGAAGAAAACTAGGCAAGTTGTCGTTACAAAGTGTATGAGCGGGCGAACTCAAGAAACTTTGTCTGGAACTAACTTCAAGTGTGTAAAGTCTGAACTCGACTGCACGAATAGCACGTCACCATTTGACGATCTTAAAATGATGAAGTGCCCTATGCTTTGTGGAGTTCAAAATCTTAGTAAATGAAAACTCAGGCTTTTTCATTATTTTTAATGAATAACTGACGACCTCAGTGGCCTGGTGGAGAAGTGTGAGGGTGCCGGTTTGATTCCCCTTGCAGGATTAATGTTTGCATGAACTGCTGTTTGATAATACTTGTTTCTTATTCATAGTACTCGTAGTTTCTAATAGCCAAAGACATGGAATCCTAAAGTATATATAATAGGGTCAGGGCTAAGTATGATGTCTAGAGTAAAAATTAACTGGTGTCATTCAAGAATGACCGTGCATTGCGCTTCTAAAATCAGTTGTTAGAATGCGACGAATTCCATACCTCACAAATAAATAAATGAAAAGGAAAACGACAATAATGTCGCATGAAATGCTCGCATGGCCGCGCCGCGCAAACAATCCAGACTAGTGTGAACACGTGACATGCAAATCTGATGTTCCGCATCTTACTGTAACAATTTATAAATATTCCAAAATAGCTCTCTAGCTTGGTTGGTTTAGCTCTGAGAAACCAAAATGAAATCATGATGTGTATTCTGATTTTCCAAAACTGAACACTAAAATGACACAAAGAAACAACTACCTATCAACTAACTAGCAAGAACGTGCAACGTAACATTCGCAAAGGCTAACTTTTCAACTTTTTTTTAATTTTCCAAATAATTAAATAAGCCGCTACCGAAATGATTTCGTGATTCCAAATATTTAAATTGACAAACAGAAATGCCCGGAAAATAGCGCTTAAATTGTGCTTGCATTTGCGGGATGTTAATTCAATGAATAAACATCATGCCTGAACAACATTGAAATCCACTATCTACTTGATGGAGCAATGGGACGGATTTATAAAAGTTTTCCTTTAATTTATTCTCTACCTAGTTTTAATTGTATATTTCTATCTACTACCGTTGTTGCTCTATCTTTCAGCTAGTAACGAGACGGTCAAGCCATTCACTTGATGGTAAGCCTAATTTTGTCCAGTAATTTTACTTGCAAAAGCAAGGTACGTATTTGAACATTTAACTAAACCTTACCTTACCTTAACATTGTAATTTTTCCACACTTACTACTTGGAGGTAGATTACCTGGTATTAAGTTAGTACTTACTAAGACGGACTGATGAGTCCCACTGCTACCAAGTAAGAAAATAGGAAAATATACTAAGAAACATCTTATTTTTTCCTGTTAATAAACATACTCAAAGATGTTAACTATTTTATGTGTGTATTTTTTATGTAAATAATAACCTAGTTTAAATAGTATACTAGTGTTTTGTAGGTTAAAAAGTATTTTACTCATTGTACAGTACCTACAAAATATTTTAAAAATATAATATTAAATCAGAACGTAAATGTCTTTAGAAGTAGAAACAGAAACTTGTTACTATCATCATTAACCTTCGAAGAAAGTTCGTCATTGTGTGAAGTAAAGCAGGAGCCGGTATGTTTGCGTGACTTCATATAATTATCACGAAAATTACTCGGATGCGTATAGTCTGATTTCATAAAGCAAATTGTTGGTTTTAACAAAAACTTGCCATCAATAGTATTAGTTGAAAATTGATCACTAATGTTGCTTGAACTTTTTGATCGTTAACCTGATTTTGTATGTATGCAGAGCAGCATTCATAGTTATCAAAACTAGAAAGCAAAAAGCTTATTGTAGATATAATGGTTTATTTGTCGAAACATAAAATTTGCATGTGTTATTTGCGTCGGAGGTGCGTCGGCTCGTAAATCTCGCGACAAGGGGATTTCTGTTAGTGAAGTTTCTTTTTTATTTCCACTTTATCTGTGTAAAGCAAAGGAGTGTGAATACTCAGGCGCAACTCGAGAACACGCTCAACTTCAATAAATCAATTTGTACACTTGCCTACTCGTTGGTACTTATAATGTTCGTACAAAGTACGGAGTAGGAGTACGAAACACGGTTTGGAACGTGTCGCGACCCTCTTAGAATATGTTAAAATGAAATCTGAAAATATATAAATATCTTTATTTGGTATTATGCAGACAAAAAATAATCAAGTACTCGTATATTGAAAAAGCATATTAGATAAATAGTTAGCGCGTTCAGTTGTTTTTAACAACACACGTATAGCTCTCACAACGGATCTCTCGGCCGTCGTGAAATTAGCCGTTTCGATGCGCAATGGAGCTTTTTCAAACTAAATTGTCTTTGCGCATCACAAACGGCTAACTTCACGGAAGCCTAGATCCGCTGTGCGAACTATACATTTAGTTTGAACTAAATAAAAGTGAACTAACACTTTTGTTTTAATTATTGGATATAGACAAGCGTTTTACCACCACCATAAATAAAGACTAACACTGTCTTATTATAAGCAGAAATGAAGAGCTTGTTTTCATTGCTTTTAAACTAATGCAACTTTAAATTCTTCATCAACGTGAGTATCTATTATTTGTTTTTTTATCGGATTACGAAATCCAAAAAACGGAAGTTTAAGCTCCAGTCCCTGTATATTCGTAACTTAACTAACTAGACAGGCAAAAATGACCTTTTTACGGTATATTTCAACTTTAAATAAAGTGAACAGGCTGAAACAGTTTTATTCGGCCCTCGTCGTGTCCATTTTGCATCACAAAGTTAGATGTGTTTGTCGTTCTATTTTAAACGCGATAACGCCAACTTTCCAGTCCTCGAAATGTGAATACCTTGTTGCGAAAATGTGACTAGCGGAAACTGCGCACAAGTAACTCGACTGTCCTGCCAACACACACTCACTGCAAGCTCTTAGCGCTCCTTGTCTACCGCCGCACCGGCCCGGTCCGACCACCCTACTTTGGGTCTTTTTAATAGTTTTTGAATAGTTAAATTTTAGAAATGTATTAGAATTTGGAGATATTTCCAACTGCTAAATAATTTGACGATTTGTAGCGTACTGGCCATTTTTGTCAATGTCCATACGGTATGCAGGTTTATGCGATCGATTACACTAACGCGATATGGATTGAAGTTTTTTTTTGGGTTCTCTGATTTTAAAGCCCCCACCCCGAACATCGCGGCCGTTTTCGCCAGCTTCATACAATTGGTTTGTAATTTAATTTACTTAAATTGACTAATAATTTTGCGATGCATCTTCAATTGTATTAAATGGGCAATGTTTGGGGGCACTCGTAAACTGCCAGGCTTAGAAAATCGAGGGGCCTATCCTTACATAGTATAAAATGTAGTCCCGCCGTCTTTCTCTTTTATGTACACTTAGATCTTTTAAACTACGCTGCGGTTTTCATCAATAAGTAGAGTAATTCAAAAGAAAAGTTTATAGCACCCGCGCAAGGCGGGGGCTAATAGATTATGAGTTTTTTTTTCAAACAAAACCACTAATATTATGAACTTACGAACAAATACATATCAAAAGACAAGGTCATACTCAGTGTAATAAACGTTCTTAGCCTTCATAATAGAACTGACTTACTAAATTGTAATGAATTCCTTCTTTAACGATTTAATTCTAAAGAAAAACATTGTGGAAGTTTCTGAGTTGGGAGCAAGTAAGTGGCAAGCTTGAGTCTAAAGTAATTCTGGTTATGCAGATGAGTTAACACGAAGACCAGCGCCCGCGAGCATAAAGTACCTAAATTAAAATCTCGAGAAACAGTCTCATAATAACGAATTGGAGCAAGTGAAGTAAAAACAGATTGTTATAAAGGCGCCAGTAGTGAATTTAAATGTTTCAATTGAAGTTTACCCGGTCGCTTTTTCTCACAGCAGTGGTCACAAACTTTATACGCTTAATTTATATGAAGATTTCTTTCAGCTTCTTGGACGCGTAGTATGATTCATTTCCTTGATATAAATGGACGGATCTAGGTTTCAAGAAGTATGTAAGTTTCTTTTATTTAAAAACGGAGAAGACTTCTAGTGCTGTTTAATTCATAAATGGTTATACATTTACTGTTTTACTGTATACAATTTTAGTTCAGATCAGAAAAACACCAAATATTGTTTAGAACTTAGCAATGCGATATAAAAAATCACAAAAATCAAACCAAAATATGATTGGTAGTGGTTCACACATCAGAGATCGAATAGGACTAATACAAATTATTTTTCGTCGAATTCTGTGTTTTTTTTTGTGTCGTTTATGATAATTTACTGTCGACCTGATGTTAGGCAAAAGTTATGCGTAGCACTGCTCTCCATGATACACCCCGAAACTAATAGAACATTTTTGTTCCGAAATCAATTTGACAAGGGGCAATTCTTGCATGCAATTGTATGGTGTCTTTCGCTCAGTAATTTCACTTGCAACTGTGTCCTTCAAACATCATCCTTCAAACCTAAACACAGTAATGCTTGCACTCTACTACTGCTCGGAGGGTACTGTGAATAAAAGGTAGGTAAATTGATCTAACAGTTAACAAAATGTGCACTTTAAGGTAATGCCAGCAGTTATCATCATGCCAACCTTCTAATGTTCCCACTGCTGGGACACTGGCCTACTCTTAAGCGAGAGTGATTGGGTCTTAATCCACCACGCGGACCTAATTGGATGGCCCACGTCTTTCAAATTTTTAGCTTATGGACATGCCGGTTTCCTCCCGATGTTTTCCTTCACCCTAAATGAGAGCACGGTGTAAATGTAAGTAGATAAGTGTTATTATGTTATTTATCTCCTTTTTTATATGGATACATAACTTACACACATAATCACGCCCACGCATTGAAGAACTCTAATGAAATGAACAGGAACCGAAGTAAGAAAAGCGAATGTTAACTTTCAGATGTAATTAATGAAGATTACAAAATTCACGGCCATTGAGTTCCCCGCTTCGTCGAACCTTTGACTCTAAGTTGCTTGTTAGACTAAATTGAGAGAAATAATAGGAGCCATTTGTTTGGTTTAAAGGTCTCGCCTTCCTTTCCGCCGGATATTATTTCACCGCAATCAAAATGTTAAAGTAATATTTCATATTTTTTAATTCGGGTAGAATAAAAATATTTGTTTTAACATAATATAGAAACCAAAGAAGAAAATAATACTTACTTTCTTCCTTTGTGATCCGTGTAGACAATATGATTCCTTGCGGCGGGCGGCTGCCTCTGTCCGAGTGAGTGCGTCTCCATCATTAGCGGTGCATGCCCTTTGTTTGAGCGGTTTCCGTGCGAACACAAATCTGCGAGTGCACCGAGAATCTGCTGGATAGCGAGCCTTGGCCGCGAACACTTCCAAACTGTCTGTTCTCCACTGCCAGTGACCGCTCTCGTAGAATTATTCCCCACTGCTCGCCCCGTTTAACAACTTCGGATGGCCGGCTTGTTAGAGCTCACTGCTCTTCTCAACATTGTATACACAGTTTCGACTTCTTAGCTGCGAAAGTTTCACCCGCTCTGTTGATTTTGTTTGTTAACATTGTCCTGTTACTAAAGAACTGTATTTCAGCAATAAACCCTCAGTTTGTATTTGTTCCGTTGTTTGCTCGAGCTCGTTGTGTCCATTTCATTTGGAATGTTATGCTTTTTTATATAGAGGAAAAAATTTGTGACAGTTTTTCTAGTTTATTTAAATTTATTTATTTGCGTTCCAGTTTCTGATCATTGAAATGGATAGGACTATTTTATAGTTAACATTAGGAATTATTCGGAAACCTAAAACTAAGTTCCTATTTCCTAATATTATATATAATTCCTAATCCTATTCCACATACATGGTTATACCATAACCATTTATGTGAGAGGAGATCTATGTTTTCTTGGTAACTTTGAATCACGGGTGGAAGGTATGATGTGGTGTCGTATATTATGTAACAGGAAAGTAGATACCTACTTTTATAAAATAATGTTTACATAATGTGGGCTTATTTACCTTCTTGTAGGCGGAGCTTCAGATCGAGGCGGGCTTATTTGGAATTGACAAGGAGGTGGAGGCCGCCGGGGTTGTCAATACCCGAGCGTTACGTAAAGATTCACGGCCTACCGGACTCAACAAAAAAAAATTCAGTGAGTCTAGAATGAGTTATTAAATATTGAATCAAAAACTTAATTCAGTTAACTTAATTTAGTTTAGTTATCAGTTCAAAAATAATGCCTTAGAATGATTAACTTAAGTTTTACTACTAACAACACAAATATTGCTAATTTTGTTAATAAATTTTGTTACAGCAATAAGTAAATCAGTTCCTAAGTATTTGCAAGAGGTAAATAATTAGTAAAACGCTGAAACATTTTCTCATTTCATAAATTATATTTCGCAAGACAGTGTACAAATGGGCTTTAATTAACTGGGGAATGTCGGCAAAGCGGCAAATATGCCGACTCCTGGCTAGATCGGACGTTACCAATGTTTCCAAAAAAAGTTGAACTAATAAAGCTAAAATTACTTTAAAAAACAGCTTATTTACTTATTCTAAATTCAGCTAAGCTGAGTAGATTTTTCTAGCAAAAAAATATTACACCTACAATTATTTTTTTTGGGAAAATAACATTGATTTCGAGTAAATATAGTTTTAAAGCCTGTGTTTTTAAAAAAGACTTTGCCTTTACAGTTTACATTATCACAAATTTAAGAAAGATAATCATTTCAATAAGATATTTCATATGAAATTCTTTTTTAGAGATTTTTTGCTAGATCTAGCCAAGTAGTGTTTGAGTTGGAAACAATTGACGGTGGCCCAGCTGCCGCCCCGGCTCGGTACTAAACTACGATTTACATCCACTCTTATTTATTTACAAGAAACAGTTACAGCAATATTTATTCACCGTTAACGACGCTACGTGAGTTTTTAGTTGATCTTAGTATTTTAATCCAATGTTTTTATTTTCTTGTGGTTTATTTATGTAAATATATTTTTTACTCAATAAATAAAAATGTTCACATAAAAACGGCACATCAGGAGATTATGTTTCAAACATAAGTAATCATTATTTGTCATTAAGTAAATTTTCAAAGTTACAGAAAAACTACTTCTCAAAAAATAAGATTTTATCGATAGAAATATTAGTAATAATGTACTTCTTTTCGTTGATAACTCATGAACTCGGTTCATACAACATTCAAATTAACGTTATGCTACTACGACGAAGTAAGTTGCGTACGCGAGTATAACCGACACAGGGGCTCGTGCACTCACCCTCAAGGCTCGTAGCCGACTGAACACTGTACTTTATACTCTATGTTAAAATCCTATGAGACAAATAATAGTTCTGCGAACTTTTACTCTATTGCTGTTGGGTAAAGGTTCATTTTGCTTGGCAACTTACAGCAGTACTTCAATGACAATGTTTTAACAAATGTGTAGTCTATGTCACAAAATTCAAATATTTCCTTCGCGGAATCTACGAAAATAATAACGACTTTGGAACTGTAGATAATATAAATTTCAAAATTATCATGCCATAACGAGATGCGTAGTAACAGTTCTTATTTGTAAGAACTTAAAGTTCAATTTGCAGCTTTGGTCAGCAAGGAAGGCGGTCGTAAGGCTTCAAGGGGTGGCGCGTAAAACCCGCGCATGCGCATACCACTTTCAATGAAATTTCGAAACTTTTAGTAAAAGTTGTTTGGAGTAATTAACCTAACAGATATATTTTAAAAGTGTAAATACATAGATTTTGGCTTGGACTAACACGGCAACATGAGATAAATTAACCATAGCCTTAGCTGTTTTTATTAATAAATATAAATAATAATAAACCTGCGAATAATTAACCTATGCAATGATTATGGCGCGCACCAAGAAAGGGTACTCAATATAGTTATACCTATTTTCATAATTATTTTCTGGTAATAATTTAAAAACCTAATAGACGACTTTTTTCAAATATGTACCATAAATTTTGGCTTGATAATTGGATTTAAATTATTAAGTCAAGATATTAAAAAAGATTAAACAGCTACTTTTAATTATTTAAATTTGTGTCGTAATCTTTTAAATAAAATGAATAATAATTGGTGACACACATCAATTATTATTCATTTTTATTTAAAAGATTACGACACAAATTTAAATAATTAAAAGTAGCTGCTTAAACTCGAGAATGGCTGTGGACCGATGTGGCTCGATTAAACGATGAAAAATATCGAAAAATAACGCGTAATCTTTGACTACCATGCTAATGGGAAATAAATTGATTCATTCGTTCTTTACCAACAATGAAGATATAAAAAAACACCACTTATTTTCGTGTTGTAGCGAAATAAAACTATATGGCAGTGCAATGTTCTCTAATTATTCGCATCGCCTGTTATTTCGTTAGCATGGTAATTCAGCGAAATGTGTCAACTCGCTGATCGTTAATTGATTGGTACAAGGGAAGACTCAAGCACAAAATACTGTTAACAAATAATGCGTAAAATTTTATAAACAAACTTGTACTTTAACGTCGGCATCGTATTGAATTTGCCTCCTTTTTATAACCGTAGTCGGATAAAAATCTGAAAATACCAAAAAAATAATTAACTAATATTGTACAGTTTTCTTGTATTTCCGGTTGCAATGTGGTCACAATATATATTCACAACACAAAACGAATATTTTTGTTTTTCAGCATGGCGTAGCGATATCATATGTTCCGCTCTAATTAAACGCATGGCTCGACTGCATTGTTTTGTCTGTTTTTAATTGTCAAATCTAAACTAGGGTCCCAATCCTCCTCGTTGAGCGAAATGGTGAATGGCACATGTCTTTCAACTATTTAGTTCATTAATATGCCGATTTCCTTACATGTTTACCTTCATCGTTTCAGAATTGGCACTGCATTTGAAAAATCTTTGGCCGGGTGCAAACCCACGACCTAAGTATTGAAAACCGGGGGTTCCTTTACCACTAAACCACTATTGCTGGATTTCAACTAAGTATAATCGCAGGGTGGATTTCGTATGCTACTACATGATCTATTTTGTTTTGACAGTTTCGATACTAGTGTCAAAACGGTCAAAACTAAACAATTTAGAGTGAGTTGCACCATCTAACGTTAACGTCAAATCAATCTTCGTCGAACAATTTGACGTTAACGTTTAAAAAATTATTCAGAAAGTCTGAGGAACTTGAAAAGTATCTACGGTATTTCGTAGAAGAACGGTTTGTACGGTTAATAACTAAAGATACAATAGTTGGACATGCCGGTTTCTTTACTTGTTGCAGTTCTGTAAATATACAGTAAGTCCGGCCTGTCCTAGAACTAATAATTCAAAAGAAATGTGCCACCCACCAATCCCCATTGGGTCCGCGTGGTGGATTTAAGACCCAATCACTCTCTCCCGCGAGTAGGCCAGTGTCCCAACAGTGGGAACATTAGAAGGCTGTCATGATGAACAGTAAATACAACAAAATTTCCCATTATGCCCACTACTACGTCGTAACATAAGCATTTTGAGAATATTATGCTCTAGTATACCACCTATTATTAAAATTTCACATCATATACACATCATAAACTCTTGCAAAACTAGGAAATTGTTTATTGACGTAGAGCACAGTGAGCTTTTTGCCACGATGATGTAACTTTCAATATGAGCTTTGTTACCGCTTTGTGTCGCCATTTCTTGTGTCACTGCATTGAATATATCGGGCACTTTCCTTTGTGCACGGAATATTGCTCGTCTTTTGTCGAAATGAACGTTACCTCCCCGCGAGTTGTTTCAGCGAAGAATTTCCCGATTGCAAAGTAATATTTTTCCTTAAGAATTTCGATGTGTTTCTTTCATGTCGAAGATGACTTTACTTTGGATTATATTGTGTTGGGGAAATGTTATTCTAACTTTGGTTTTCAATATCATCGCTTCTTTGAAAGTTTTGTCAAATTCTCCAGTATTCGGATCAATCATAATCCTTATTTTTTATTCTGTCTGTTCAATAGGTACCTACTACTAATATTATTGATAATACTATTGTTTTTGCTCAATTGATACATTTCTTAAATTCATTAAATTAATGCTTTAGACAATCTTGTAATACCTACGTTTACCTTTACATGAAGACTTTGTTATCGCAGAGTAAATCCCTTATCTCGGGTAATTGCATTGGCTCTTCATTTCAAGTCCAATAGTCTTCTGACCACCAATTACAGTGGGATTAGCGGAGTAAGAGAAGGTAGTTAGGTAATATGCTCTGAGACTGCTAGTTCATTATTTTGTAATGGCTGTTTTCTGAACTAATTTGCTCAATTGCTTTTTTTTAAACTTGTAAGCATATAACATAAATGGTCGGTTACGTTCTTATTAGTCAGATTTTGAACTTTTTACATAATATATATAAATATTTACCTAGATTACATGGTTTCTACTTGCATAGGTACCTTACTAAATTACTTATAAAAAATCTTTTGTGAAGGGGAAAATAAAAACATTTATAATATTATGACTTAACTAAAAATAATAAATTTTATGTAGAATAAAATATAATTATTTTAACAACGTAATCATAATAAAACTAAATTAAGTAGGTGCGTATAATAATAAAAGAGGTAGTAACTAAAACAATTATAATACTTAACCTATTCAATTTAATTCAATTCAATTCATTTATTTCATGCTCCATGTACAATGTATTCAGCTTAGGTGTAACTTAATGATAATGCTGTAGGTGAGTACATGGACCCTGTAAGGGCGTTGCAAGTTAGTTATAGGTAATACAAGGTATTTGTCCAAATTGTCATGGCCTACTCAAGTTAACAATAAGAAAGTTATCATACCTATAGGCACATTGTTCAATACAACATTTTAAATACTTATTTACACTTTCGTGCCCATTATTGATCGACATCAATTCTGTAATCCCACTAAGTAGGCATAACAACTAAGTTGAAAACAAACAAATAAACACAAAGCTTGCCAGGTGATTCCACATTCGCACTACACACCGGCCGCGGCCGTCAACAGCGTTGCAAAGCTGACTGTATGCGGCACACGTTCTAGGTCGCATTATAAACGGACAAAAAAGGTAGCGGACAAAATGTTCGTCCAGCACTTGTGGGTCCACCAAAGCTGGCCAAGGGTTGAACCAGCATATTGAGCCAAGATATTGGACACCAGTTGTCGCTGTTTACACACAGGGCCAAGGATTGGGTTGGTTGGGGTAAATACTGTTGGCGAAGCGCGCCAAGGCCCTTTGATGTTTGTACAAAAACCGACTCTATTTGGTTTGCTGGCCAATATTGGTCGCCAGCCAACATAGTCTCCACATGCTGGCCCAGCACCTTGGCCAAACCTTGACCAAGTGTGTACAGCCGGCATAAGAATTGCTACACTTACTTTTACTTTACCTTCACTACACTTACTTATTGCTTATTTATGTATAGTTTATTAGGGCAATCCAAAGCTAATTGGCAGCGTTACAAATATAATTGTAAGTCTCTGAAATCTGAATTAACTAATAATAAATGTCATAAATTCTAGCATTGACCTAAGGGAGATTTGATGCTTATCCAATGTTTCGTGATTCATCTGACCGTATGTCCCACACCTACCATGCTCGGCGCCGAACCAACTGCTAATTAAGGCCGGATTACCGAACGGACCGACGACGACTACTTACTGTTTACAACTGAATTCGAAGACAATCCCAATAATGTGCCGAACAATACTTCTAATTAGCCCCACAATATTTCGATACGACTTTGTTCCGGTTTAATTAGAGGACAGCTTTGGAAGTGTATGTAGCGTTGACAACTGGAGTTTAGTTTTCAAAAATGGAATACCGAAAGTAATAAGTGTACCAGGTGTTTTTGTCAATTATGGAAGATTGTTAGCGCGCTCCCACAGCCTAGGTACACAGCGTTATGTTAGAACCCCGATAGTTTTTTAGTCGGTATGCCGTCATTCTGGTGAGTCCGACATATCCCCCCGGTTCCCCCGAGCCGAGGGGAATACGTAAAGCATTTTCCTATCATTAAAAAACAAAAAAGGTGTTTTTGTCAATGATTCGTCATACAAAATTTATCAATTGGCAAATTTAAAAACTTAATTAAACAAAAACTGTCTCAAAAAGCTTACTATAAAATAACCGATTACTTAGATGATAAAAAAGCTTAGAACAAATGTGCTCCATCTCTACTCGGATTTCGTAAAAATAGCAAGGGTCATGCCAAAAAAGCGATTGGAACCCAGCCGGTGTTGTTGCCAGTTCTTTTATGGCATGGGCGCGTTGGAACTGGCGTAAATTTTCCTAGCTTGTAAGCGTTTCAAAGTGATCCTTGTGATTTTTTTGAAATAAATCATTTTTGACTTTGACTGACTTCGTCAATAATCGCAAAAGTATGAGATGATAATTTATTTTATAGATCATTATAGAAAATGATAGTAAGAAAATTCCAAATGGTTTTTAAAGATTTATAGTTGTATACAGCCCCCTATTTTCCATATTCCATAGACCATGCAAGAACAAAAATTCAAAGAGCTAATAAAATAATTTGAAAAGGTTATTCCACACAGACAATGTTGTACCTAGTTGTGTATTCTATTCACAACGACGGCGGTACGTATCTAGCCGCAAATAACAGAAAGAGCAAGTCCTCAGGGCATCGCTTTAGCTTTTCAATTTCCCTTTCGGAATTATTCGCACTAATCGAATACGACCACGCCGGGCCGGGACGATCAGGATGATTCATTCATGAGACTAATGTCCTACCCAGAAACTAGCTATTATTGTGCACGACTCTACATAATGGATTCCATTATTATTGGCACTGAAGGTCCCGGTAGAGTGTTTCGTGGTTGAAAACTAGGAAATGGGATATTGAAACTATAATTTATGTTAATCGCAGTTTTGTCCAAAAAAGATTTTGTTTTTCTAATTTTATCGGCTTTTTCATAAGTATAGATTAGTATGTGGTCATAATTAGTAGTTCTGCAAACAGTAGACTTCACGAGTTTAAAAACACAACTTTAAAAAAAGGAGTAAGTATCTCCAAAAAATGACAGACGAAAAATTTGCCAGGCAAAATTAAAATTAAATTTAAAACCCAGAGGCTTCGCTCGCTCAATCTATTTCTACTTGTTCTTACCTTGTGCTTGCTTTTTTTAAGGTACATCTTTAAAGCTCTTACGACGTATAGTAGCCCTTAGTCTGGAAACACACACATAAAGTCTAATGTATTCTTGCATCAATAAACTGCAAATTCAACTGAAACTGGCAAAGAATTATTATGACTTACTCTCATTTAGGTGTACAATAGCTTGCAACTATTGTTTCGCTTTCGATATGACGGGCCGTCCCAGGGTGGCAATGTGGCAGTGCGAGTCGCAGCGTTGCAAATGATGAGGCGCGAGGTATTGTCGCGCAGTAATGAGCTCGGGCCGGCGCGAGTCCCGCGTGCGGAACAGGAAAATTAAACTCCTGAGCCCCGCGCCACAACCATGCAATAGACAATATAGTAGACGTAGAACCGTACTCTGTAAATTCACTGAACAGTTGAAATAAATTAACTCAAATATTTTGCTTTACGCTGCATCTACCTACCTATCTATTGACAAACCTAATTGTTGAAATGAAACACGGTAAAGTAATTAGTTTCATATCTATGTACAAAAAGAGGTTTATAAATATCTACTTCTATTTTATTTTAATTTATAAACTCATATTCACATTATTTTCTTGTTTTATTCAGATATTTCTCATCGAGTGTTTTGCATGACAAAATAATCAATCGAAGAAATGGTCTTCACATACATAATTAATGATTCACATACATAATTATACGAATAAGCTGTACTCTGTGGTTCGGCCTCTTTTTATTACTCCACACTTGATTACTTTGCTTGTCTACTTTGTTGAATGCAGCTGAAAGAGGTCGAACGTACGCGAAAATTAGAAACTCATCCTGAACTAAAATTTAGGCTGAATATTGTGGTTAGGGTTTTCGAGCCGTGAATTTAAGAGCAGTTAGGGTGTTCAAAATTATCTTAGCAAACAAAGCTTTCAAAGGTAGTATGCAAACTCTTTTGAGTGAATACTTGAAATGCCAATGAGAGCATTGTTTGCTATTGTAATTTTGAACACCCTGACTGCTCATATAAATATGAAACCATAAATATAGTCTATTTCACATAGGAAGGGTGCTGACACATTTCTGTTTTTTCTAATTGCATGTTTTATTAAAGAATAAATCAAAGTCATAAAATACAAACAATTAAACACAATTTATAAGTTTACTATAATTTTTGTTCGATTTGCAATTTAAGCTATAAACTATCGACTAAAACCATAAAATACCAAATCTGTCAGCACCCTTCTTTTCTGAAATAGACTGAAGTAAGAAATTTGATCACCTCGGGTGCTTACAGCAATATGTTGATTTGAATTGAACTGCGTATATCAAATTGCTTTTATGTTTTTCAGATCATTTTGACTATCTGGTCTACTCTAGACGCTTATATCAATTTGACGCTGACTGTACCTTGCTGATGTAATTGTGAAATCAAACTCGCGTGAATGGGTTTTTTATACGAAAACTGATTCGAGTTGTGAAATCACTTACGAGAGTGAATCGTGTATTGAGCTAAATTGATCCAAATGCACATTTGTCACTAATATGAAAATGACTTACTTAATTGGAGGTAAAACGTACAGTTTAAAAACTTTAGATACGATTACCTGAAAGCGGTGACTGCCATATGACAGCCTTTATGTAACTTTATTTCTATAAAGGTGAAAATATTAGCGTTTTTTAATCGTTTCGCGCATGCTGCTTATTGAAAAAACCGTACCTTAGCGCTCTGATATTCCTTTCAACAAAACGCTTTCAACTACAGTTATCTCGCTGTTTCAATAATGCAAAGATTCTTGGCTGTTTGTTTTTCATTCAGACACGGCAGAAACATAAGTCCATGGGGCATTGCTTTAAGATTTCAATTTCCTTTCCGGAATTACTCGTACTTCAATCGAACACGCGTCAAGGGACAGGAGCGGGGGCGGGGGCCGCGTCACAACCGCAAATTACTCCGATACTCTACTATACGTGCCAATGTTTAAAATACATTTCAAATCGTGAATTAGACGTTCTTACCTGTACTGAATATTTTAGTAGCTTTATTTATTAATCTCCGAATGCTCAGTTTAAGAAACAACTCCAATCAATGCTTCTTAGCAGATCTAAAAAATGGTATGAGTAAAGCAATAGTTCCTTGAAGTAATAGTTTTAAAATAGGTTTTTATGCATGGGGACGTCAGTAAGTTATAGCGGGTGCGGGTACAGGCGTACGACAGCGGCTGCTGATTGTAAAGCGCTCACAGACGGAGCCTATTCGATTTCACGGCTCGCCGCGTCCGATATTTATTGTCATCGGTGCAGTTGTACGACACGGCGCCTACTGAACCGCGCTGAAAAATCTCCATTCCCGAAATCGGACGAAAACATTCCACCGATACGTCGACCAAACCATCACGTTTTGTAAAAAACACACGCTACATAAATCCAACAAAAACGTGTTATCTTTTCGCGATGTTAACAATCGTTACTTGAATATGTTGGCAAGCAGGCTCGTGACACCTTGTCTTGTTAGGAAAAAGTGATGCCGCTTTACTATTCATCACCTGCACGCGACACGCAGGCCCCAAGACGGGCTTTCGTTGACACGGCTAACTAGTAGGTTTATCCAACAATATTCAAAGTAGATAATCTTATAGGTATTTTATAAATCCTTTAAAACTATTCTTGTAAATCTGTGCGTATATAAATGAGTAGTGATTATGCAACGCAAATACATTTAACTTGAATGCAATTAACAGCCAAGTAGAAATTCAAACACTGACCACTGACCCCAATATTTAGGCGAAGAGTTCAACCGGTCAGTAGTACACTACGAGCCAGAGCCGGCCTATAGCTGAATATTATATCGATAAAGCCATTTTCAGCTAACATAAATTGCATCGCAGTAACTCAATAGCTTAGTAGATAGTTAATTGGTACAATGCCAACTCGGTGGATATCGTTGTTTTAATTCAATTGTCTTGAAGCTAATGCACTCTCCGCACCCTCTCAGAGTAAATTACACCAGCCTTTATTATGTATAACTGCGATATGTTTATCTGATTATAACACAAAATTACTTTAAAGAGAATGAAGCTGAATTTCTGGTGTTGTTTTTAGTATAAAACATAATAAAATAAGCTTTCTAATTTGGGTATTTTTGTTCTATTCAGATGGCAAACAAGCATAACAGTAAGTTATGTGGATGCTTCGTTCGGGCGTTGCTAGCTTCAGGCAGGCCTAATCACGAAAAACTCGTTTGACAAACTGTAACGTAAACGTATCCCTGCCATACCGTTCGAACCAAAACACAGCAATCCAATTATCCAAGCAGCAGAAATAGGTATGGTGGTAGTACCTACATCTCTGGACGAGCTTTTATCACAAACAATTACTCTTACTATTAATGTGCTCGCAGGAGTGTACGGTTTGGAAATGGAAAGATGTCATGCAGGTAGTACATAATGAGTACTAAGTATTATAGGTATACACTATACACACGTAGGTACCTAAGCCCGATAGTAATGGTTAAGCAGAGCTTGTGTGCTTAGCTCGTGCAAACGGGCGACAGTTGCGATGCGTGCCACCGAATGCAATCCTCGTCTCTATGCCACTCTGTACATTGTTGACACTTCCACAGGTACAGTGCTACGTTTCGTATAGCTGTATGGCACACGAAATCATAATTATTATTGTAGTCTGGCAGCTTTACCTTCTGCGCTTGATGTGAGTTCGATACTCACCCAGAACAAACATTTATGTGATGAAAATAGAAGTTAGTTCATTAAACTGGCTGTTTCTTTGTATTAAAAATAAGAACAGTTTAATCCTCCACGAAATTATAGGGAGGTCAAAAATGGCTTGGGGGGGGGGAACTACCATGCCCCCAGATATAAGTATTAGTTATATCAGTTATTATCTGGTGCTCCTAGTAAGTACGAGCTTAGTTTGGGGCCAAATGGCACTGTGCGAGTGTGATAGTCCGCCAATATTTAGTTATTTATTTTACTTTTTTACTTTTTTATCTTAATATTTATAATTATTATAATTACAATAATTATATTTTTAACTTCTTATTATTAATCTTAACATTACTCTGAGCTAGTTAGTTCGTTTTTGTAAGTAAGAGAGTTTAACAAAGTTATAAGGCTGCCTGAAACTCTCAGTAAATAGTTTTCTGATCTTGTAAGGTCAATGTCGCGCATGATCATACAGTGTGCTTTAATCATTCTCAAATGCAGTGTTTGAATACTAAAAAGGCATTTGTTTTTTTATAGAAACCTGTTTGTGTAGGTAAGTGTTACAATAAGAACAACAAAAGTATGATGTGCATCTGTCTCATTTTAGTAGTCATTTTAGTAAAGTAACCTTAGAGAACCAGAGAATAAGCCTAGACTAGACATATCCAACCAGAGTGGTTTGAATTGCCGCGTACTGAATAATGTTTAGGCACTCGTGATCACTGGTTGGCTAAGGTTAATCATTCCCTTTATAGTCCCGTTCTCAAATACACAATACTAACTGGGGCGTCAAATTTGTGGATGTGGATGCAACAGTGATACCAACTAGCAAATCGTTTGTCAGTGAATCACTAATTATGTTTAATGGATTGCTTAATAGACAACAATATTAACTGTACTGTACGTCAAATTTTCTGTGTGCGAACATTTTTAAATCCTACCTCGGTCATTAAATTCTGTCAATACATTCGAATTAAGGGCGTTATAAAATAAAGTCTTTACGTTATATAATCAAACATTTTATTACCATTTGAAGCTATAATAAGAGTCGCTTGCTCACTTACATCGTGATTAAATTATCATTGCAAAGTCAGACTGCCTGCTGGAGTTATTTCTCGCTCATCGCTTCCACAGGATTAGTTCAGACGTTCTGCGAAGCTGTTTAAAATATATTCAAGTATTTCACAGGTTTTATAGTTACAGCTATGAGTAATGGAACGGAAAAGTTTCTAGATTAGCGGTTATTTTTAAGAGTTGCAGTGTTTTTAACATTTTTTTTATTCATTATTCAGTATTCAGTAGGTTTATTCACAAAAGACATGGAACATTTTACATTAGGTATACAACTAAAGTGGCAACCAAGCGTCCACGGCCCACAAGATGGTAAGCAATTACCTTAGCCTATGGGCGCTTGTAATACCATAAGAGGTATCACTCACGGGTTACCACCTAGAGACGTAGATCGAAAGTCTCATGTGCCTGTAATTTCACCGAAAACCATACCCTTCGGACCGGAAAACAGCAATGCAAACATGAAGCAAGCTTGACTGCAGAAATAGGTATAGTGGTACACCTCCCCAGGACGAGCTTTATCACCAACAACTCTACTACTCTTACAACATACTTAATGACACACGTAACAGCAGTAGTATGACAGCAAAACGTCACTAGATTGAGAGAGTAACATGAACGAGTAATATGAATTTATAACTTTGGGGCTAGTAGCGAGTAGCGGTGTCAGTTAGTTAAGTGCTGGCGCAGCGAGTAGCGGTGTGACGCGGCGCGCGGGCAGCGAATGGCAACTGACTCAATTAGAAGGTATAGTTTTCTCGACGGATCTCGGCCATCGTGAAGTTAGTCTCGTGATGCGCAAAGACAACTTAGTTCGAAAAAGCTCCATCGCGCATCAAAACGGCTAACTTCACGATGGCCGAGATCCGTCGAGGGAACTCTGAACACCTTTACCTAGTGTAGCACGTTTATTGATACAACTATTATTATGACACTATCACCAATGCAAAATTTTGAGTGTTCGTTGGTTTGGATGTTTGGATGGACGTTTGTTTCTCTATAGCTCGATAAGCACTGAACCGATTTGGCTGAAATTTGAGATATAGATAGATATTGACCGAGAATACGGTTCCACGCGAATGAAGTCGCGGGCAACAGTTAGTCAATTATAGAGTTCTCTGTTTACAAGCTTTTAATTTTTAGTCAACACTTTTTTATTCTGCATAAAACTATCTAACGCAATAATCACGACCGCCTTTAAATGTTCTCATTGCTTGAACTTTGGCCTACCCTCAAGCGAGAGGATTGGGTCATATAAAATTCACCATACAGACCCAATACAGGTTGGTAAATGATTGGCATTGGCCACGTACATTTTTCGAATGGAAAAATATATGAATACTCTACCGGTTTCAAAGTCACGATCTTGCATCGGAAGGCGGGGTCGCTACCACTAGATCACTAGTGCTTTTTTATCTATATTAACTATTTAATTAATTAATCATTTGAATAATAGCTTCAAATAAAGCTTCTCGCACTGATAGTAAATTGTTTCAATATTTAACCGGCGCAAAATTAATGTTGTTTGCTTTTCCGGCGAGATTACTGACTAATAACATTACAAAACAAGCTGTTTGTGAGTAAATTATGCATGCACTCTCGGATCATTACCGCGCGCCGTTGGCCTCTGTTCAAAATCTTACGATTGCTCCGTTTACTGTACTAACACTTTATTATGCACACATAATTGAATCGTATTTTTTCTTTTAGAACTGGGTGTGGACTAATTAAGTTTATTGAACTGCAACTCCAAAATATTTTCATTATGTATAGAGTTTAACAAAATACCTAGGTACTTACTTATTAACATAGTTTGTACTGTTAGTTTGTACTGTTATTAATTTGTTTGTAGTTTTTAGAGTAAACAATAAATAATAATAAATAAAAAATGCTGGACAATCCTTTTTTATAGACAAGCATTTTTTATTTGACATTTTTTAAATATATGTGGCATCATCTAGCCCCAAACCTGAGCTTGAGCTGCGGTCGTCATAGGTCGTCAGTATGTCTGTATCATTTATACTGTACGGTTTTCTTGCGTTTCTTCACTGTCTCATCAATTGTGAGCATTTGCTAAAACAATATGCGAAGTAACCCATTGCGATGTCAAAGCGTTTTTTAAAATATACCAGTCTTCAACTAATTGAATATTACAATACTCCACTCGACCTATAATTTAATACTATTTCAATAACTTCTTAACTAGAAACATGAATATTAAGTTCATAACAAAATCTAATCAACACAAGGCCTTATGAGTAGCAAGAAGCAGAGGGCTAGGTAAAGGATAACATATTAGAGGAGCATCTCCGCCGGGAGCGCCGGATTAGCCAGATCTTTTCGAATTGAGGGTAAACATCCCAGCGATCTGCTCCCAGGAGTGGCTGAGGTGAGCGAACGTTTGTTACATTGAAATTGCATTTGTGTTCGATGGATTACATTTTAAATGTAACCTTTTGCTTGATCATTTTATTTAAAAAAGATGCAAAGCTTGAAGTTTAACTATTCGTATTTGTTATTTGTGTAAAAACTTTTACAAAAGCGTTTTAGATAATAGTAATAAATTAATTTACTTTTTGTTTTGTCAAGCTTTCAGGGCCCAGCAATTGGTTCGGTACTTCTTGTATGAAACTTCATAATGCAGTATCAGCGTGCACACTGATACCCTCGTAACGTCATCAACTTACCCCAGCAAACGTCAAACGTCACAAGTATACGAGTAGTGAACTCGTAGGCGCAGCGCTTATGGGCACCATAGAACGCGCTCCATCGAACGCGAAGCTTCCGTAGTCTTCGCACTTCCATGACGTAATCAAAACTCGTCAACCCGGCGTTGACTTGCGTTCCCCCAAATTTAGCAGCACTGTTCTGTTAGCGTGCTTATGCCATGTTGACGACTGGTCATTAGAGTGAGGCGGCTGCTGTAAGAAGTCCTGTAAGAAGTCCTATTCGACTGCGTCAACTTTTAATTTGACAGTACTTCGACTTAAAACAAATCATTTGCATTGATATCGTTTACCATTTCTACTGAGAGCTGCTCTAAGATAAAAGCCAGGAAAATCCTCGTGAGCGCTCAAATTCTTCGAGCGCGGTGGCGAACCGTCTTTGCCCGACGGGCGGTAATAAAAACGGCTTAAATAGGATTTTAACCGCGAGTTCCTCGCCTTAATTAAATTGGATTTGCGACTGAAAGAAATATACGTGAAAAATTCGTGTCGATTATGTCAGGGAAACGAGTTTTGAAATCCCTTTTAGTAAGCGGATTAGCTACATCTCTCAAAGATTAAATCTATACCTACGGTTGCTCTTACCTTTTGCTTTCGCTTATTTATTGTCTTATATTATTTATCACCAGAAATGTGAGTCATATTCTTGGAAAGAGCCGGGCGAGGCGACGAGGCGCATCGCAGGAAGTAGCAGCCGGCGGGCGCTGACTCGCGAGGCTGCGTGGCGCGCTACGAATGTGCTACGAATGCGCTACGAAACTGCTACAATCCACTTGTGTCTTCCTTACTCACTCACAATTTGCATACATTCACACTTCAAAGCGCAAAACAAAACATTTACTTTGGAACGTCTCTGTTAGCGCATTATATACACTTTAAATATATTTTTAAACATACATACAAATATTAATTAATTATCATCTATTTCATGGTAGCTAATAGTAGTAATATTAAAATTTGAAAACAACGCCAGAAACAGCTGCAGTAACTGGGTTTTAATTATCAGTTAGGTACGCCTTTCAGCCGCGGAAAATTACTACCATAAAACATTAAGAACAGAGGATATTTAAACAGTTTAGATACCGGTTATTAAAATATTAATCGGTCGGAGTGTTATAAGGAAATCACGTTAATTAAGTTAATTGACAGAATTGAATTTTTGTAGATGTTTTATTAAATCAGCAGCGGTTGGGTATTGAATAATATTATCCCCCAATTAACATTCTGGGGTCGATTTTTAAAGCGGCTACAAATGCGGGCCGGTGTCGGCAATAAAATGGCTCGTCCCTTATCCGTCATTCAGCCCTTGGAGATTTCTTCTGGGGGAATAATTTACGTTGATCGTTCGGAAGGGGAGTGTAACTGCCTCACTGAAACTTTAAGCTTTCACTCAGAACGGATGCGATTCGCGGTGCTTCAACTTTGAGCAATAAACGGCTTCGATTGAATAACGACCAACCCGACTAGCTTTATTTTGTCTTTTGATAGACCTAAATTCAACAATTTTAACTCGCAATAACATTGCGTTTTTTTTTCAGATACATGGGGCATGTAAATGTTTTTACTAGATTTTTTAAGCAAAAGCTGCATATCATGTGGATAAACTAGCAAAAGCAATTTGCTTTTGTGCAGAGCCTTCCCCGATGTTCCCACTGCACTGCTGAGACACTGGCTTACTCCTGAGCGAGAGTGACCATGCGAATTGATGGCACCTTTAATCGAAAGGATCAAATCATAATATATTTTATTTTTACGAACGAACACCAACACAGTATTCACCAACTTCATTGCGTATTAAAATATTTTTATTTAATTTTATTTAAATTCCTTGGAAATTAATAAACAAAGATCTGTGGTACAGACTCAGCTTTTTGACTGTATTTTTCCTATTGACTAGTGTCGACTGTTGAGCCTGATCTTGACCCGGGCGAGTTTTTTTTGACAGGCAGAATTTTAAAAATGCTAGTTTTGTATTCGGCTATTATTTTTATGCTACCATCAGTCGTTAAGTTTTTATACTGAATTTGTAATAGACAGAAACTGGAGAAACTGTTGTTTGGTTATCACTTTGTACGGGACAGCAAAAAGTGGCATAGCCTATGATGTCGTCACACGACGAGTGTGAATTAAGCCTTTGACGCCATTCGCAGCATGCATTTTACGAAGGCCACTTGAAATTTCAGCTAACGTTCAACCAAAGATATTTTTTCGCTAGAAAATGAAAGGTTTTTTAAACACGACAGCAAATATTGTTTACAAATTTTTACTTTACACTACTTTTTCTCTGTATTCTTGTGAGTTTTATTTGCTGGTGCTAGGATTTATATGTCTGCTATATGCAGTGATTGTTAACTGCGTTACATTATAAATCATGATACACACTAATGCTCTTATTTAAAAAAAACTGTAGTTTCAGCGGCTTGCTAAGTACTTATTGTCTTTCCGTATCATTCTTATGTCAATAAACAAAGACGGTGATATACTTTACAGCACATTAGCTAACAGAAACTTAAAGTACGTTTATGATAAGGCCCTTACCCTTACCATTACAAATTATTGGTAGAAGCGGCCGCCCGCGGCTCCGCTTGTGTGGTAGGTACTTACCTAATAAAAGGTAATCTATATGCCGTTCCAGGTAAAGAACTTTTACTATTTTTAGTGGTCTACATTAACCGTAAGTTTTGTTTAGACTAGCTTCTAACCAGTCTCGACCGCCTAAGCAAAAGCAAAAATACTTACCTTAACCGGAAACTTGCAAAAAAAAACTACATACAAAGCTAAAAACTTTATCTCTATATACTTAACTAACGACCCGCCCCGACTTTGCACGGGTGGTAGGTAAACTACGTAGCTATAACAAAGAAAGAAAGACGAACGAAATCTATCTATTGGTGAAATCGCATTAAAATCCGTTACGTTCTGCCGCGCCCGTCGCCGCGGCGGGCGGCAGCGGGGCCGCTGACGGGGACCGCGAGTTAAGATATGACGCGCAATAGTTTAAATTTTACGATATTTCATACGTTTAAATTGTGTAGTTAAACGGCAATGTATTGAATTTGATAAGGACAAATACCGTAGCCGTCTAAATAGCTTTCCAAACTACATGATTTGTATAATTTATTTTAAACATTAAAATAGTTATAGAAAGCTATCCGTATAATATTGACATTTGCCATTGCTGGCTTTTTTGTAGTCCCACAAACTTACACAAAACAATGTTAAACTATACATTAAAATTATTTTTCTCTTGAATAACTTTATCTATTAGTGAAAACTGCATTAAAATCCATTGCGTAATTTAAAAGATCCACACGTACATACATACAAAAAGACTTTGTTTTATAGTATCTAGTAAGTAAATAAAACTTACTTACTTAGTATCTAGTGATAGTGATAATGTAGATGTAGGTGTAGATAGCAACACAATAAAAATTAGAAAGTAACATCGTGTAACATTAGCACACCTTTATTTAGGTAACTACAAAAAGTAAAAGCCAAAGTTAGGTAACGAGGAAGGTATTTAACATTCCAAAACCAACGCCAGCCCCGAGCGTATGTCTTGTTAGAAAAAATGAACTCCTCGACGATACATCAACAGTAAAATACTGCCTCATGTAGGTCTATTTGCACGAACCAAATACAATATACTAGCCTACATTAGTGGGTATTATATCTTACCTGAATAACACTACTATATTCATATTTACGTCCTATAAATCATAGTTCACGATCGTGCTTAATAACTGCGCTATAGTATTAGTAGCACTATTTTCCGAACTTTCCATTATGACGGATGGGTAAAAAAAATGGTACTTACTCAACTTCGTCTATCTAAAGCTGGAAAGTAGAAAGTATCAACCAAACTAAAATAAAGGTAAGTAAGCACACTTATTTTAAGGGAAAAAAATACTGCCATTTACCACATTCAAGGTTTCACAGACAAAACACTGATGTTGTTATCGTTATATCGTAAAAAGTGCACGGTTGCGAACATTGCTGCTAATTCCTTTTTACGAGCATCGATGGGTGGGCTCGATAAAACCACAGAGACAGGTATAACTATGAGTAGGCGTCTGAGGTTTTATTCACCACAAGTCTTTTCATAAACAATTTTTTTTAAGTGTTATTTAACACTATATGCAATTAATCCCCATGATGATGAAATATGAAAAAATATGGTCTTACGTTCTTTTAATAATATACAGAAGCACTTTTTGTAAAAATAAAAGTGCGATCTGTCACCCAATTGTAAAAAGGGTGACAGACTTAAGGGGACAAAACTAGGTGACAGATGGGAATAAACCAAGTTATCAATATATCTTTGACATAACATATTGACTATGGTTAAATTGGTGCTACTGTCCATTAAATAGCATCAAAAGGCGATATAACGTGCGTTAGCTCTCGAAACGAACGCTTTTATCATGTCACCATAAAGGAGAGTGCAGTGGTCGATGCAGGTTTGGCATTAATTCTTGTTTACGGCGATTCGCTTTTAGTGGCCCTGTTCAAAGCGCCGCGCCGTAGCGCCGACCGGTTCAGTCCAAGCTGCGCGCGTGAGCTCACCTAGATTGAATTCACACGTTAGTTTATTCCTTGACGCTGCTACACTAACAACATAGCAAAACAATAGGTGCTTATACAAAATAAGTATTTTAGTCCTCATAAGTACCTGTGTTATAAATGCTACTATCATTAACAAAACACCAATTCGCTTTCATGTTCATAACTCCATAAAAACTGAACCCTTCCCTAAAATATTTTGCTACCTAATCCGTAATTTAATATTAATTTATTGTCGAAAATCACCGTCTTGCCGTCATCGAGTCGGAAAATAACGGAAGTCTTTAGGAATAAGACGGTGTTTTGAAGAGGTCGAAAAAATAATTAATCATTTCGTTCTTTTATGGAGGAAAAAGGTTGGAGGACATGATTGTTCTATAATGTTTTGGGGTTGTTCTTTTGTTATCATGAAACCGAACACAGGTGCCTTTGAAAATACTTTATGATAAACATAATAAATAGTCACAACACGGCTCGACTCCTCGAAACATTTGCTCATTTCTTGAACACTTGTAAACAAAGCCGATATTCCTTCTGTATTTAGATAATACCTCCAAATAATGGACGCCTCGATGCGAATTAATATTGAGGTAAATCTTATTAGAACCGCTTAAATGCTGCGATAATATCATATTGTTTTGAAACTCACCATCCGCGTTTCCTCTCTTATGCTCGAAAGGGTTCCTTCCTCAGGGACAGCCAAAGTCGTTGAATATTCATAGTATTATCACAAACCGACTTACAGAGCTGAGCAGCCTCGTAAATACGTAATATCTATCGTACCGAGATAAGTAGTCGCTTTTCGTTTTATAATAAGTAGTGGAGCGTTTGTTACGCGAGTACCTAATGGAAAGCACGTTGTATCGAGTTGGTTTTAAAGGTTTGCCGGGTGTTATTGGAAGTAGCTTTCGATATGTAATTGTTGTGCTGATTTCCCCGGGGAAGGGCAAGTTTCTTCGTTCGCCTGCCACCCTCACCTGTAGTTTTGTGCCCACGTGTAATTCTGTAAACAAATAATAGACTACAGAGAATACAAGAAGTAAACATGGAATATAATAAAATTGAAATTGTTTTACCTACCTATGTCTTGTAAGATTTTAACACAAACTAACAATATCTACTGATATACAAACTGCAAAAAGATGAAATGTTAGCTTTTATTAGAAAAAACACATTCGAACGGCACCTCCTATTATATCAAAGTAATGGCTTAAACAAAAAAACACTAGACATGTAGCGTTTGTATTAGGCACTAATAAATAAATCTTAACAAGCGCTTATCAAATGCGCTATATGTCGATTATCTACACGTGTCCAACATCAAACACCTATATTAAATGCTTTGTCCCTGCCAACATTGAGTGATTTCCCGCATTATTCCGCGTCAAAAGTATCACAAACTGTTGTTAATTCCACCTAATATCCATAACAACCTTTACGCAGCTGTCACAGCGGGGTCCGATAGAAAGATGATGGATATCCCCCATGTAACATGGAATAACTGTGTACCGACGTCGTTAGGTAAAGCGTTTACCCTTCAAATAAAAGAATTTAATATTTCAAAATTTTGGTAAAAAAATCTAAATTACATAGATACAAACATAAAATCACGCCTGTATCCTGCATGAACAATGGCTCTCTATGTCCTTTGAAAAATACGACCAGCAAGCGGATTTTGAAAGCGTGTCATGCATGTTTTACCTGCGTGTCTCATCATAACTTTTTTATCTACAACACCGTATCTAGTAACATCTGGGTAAGGCTTTTAATATAACAATCGAAAATATTAAAAGTATCATTGTCGGTCTAGCATCAGCGCCATCCATCATGTGTATAATAGCCACGTCCCCTTACACACGTTCTTAAATAATTTGTCATAAGTCGCACTCCCTGCCTATACTGTGAACAAATTCTTATTCCATTTTTCTTTACACTTCTGCAGATGATTTTTCATTGAAATGACACAAACAAGATGTTGAATGTCTGGGTTGGTGGTCCAATATGACAGTAAAATATCCATCAAAATAATAACCCAAACACTTACTTATTAAAAAAGTTTCATGAGAAAAAATTTAAGCAACTCATGGCACGGCTGAAAATTTTTCTGACTGCAATATACTCTATAACTCCCGGATTTCATAAGGTTTACTGGCCAGGTGTATTCAAAATATCTATTACGAACAATAGTAAGGTTCAATTAAAACGTCGCGCGTCGTAGCTTGATCTATACACGACACTGATTGATGAAATTACTCTACAAGGCAGTGCCTGAACAAAGTAAAACGCTCAAGTGGAAAATTGAATGCTAGGTCAAAACCACACTAAGTAGGGTTTTTCATCAACAATGGATGGCGTTCCATTACTTAATTACGAGTTTATACCTAAAGATCTTGGTGAGCTTTTCCAGAGCGAGGCGATGCTTATACACCTGTGTTAACCTGAAGGCTTTAAAGACGAGCTTAAAATGCTTATTATATTTTTGTTGAACCAAAATAAAATTTGGTTGTTAGGCAGCATCCAAACTAAATAAAAGCATTACACAACAGCTTCAGTTGTAAAGAAAACACGAATTCAATCAAAATAGAGTACACACTCGCAGGTGGTGTGGTTTAAAAACTCGATGGGAAGCAATCTCCGCTAGGCTCAGTATTATTTTCAATTTGAAATCGGTCCCGATTCTAACTCATAGATCAAGCGCCAGCATGAAACCATTACACTTTGTTGACATCAACGAATGCCCTTTTACATATTCACCCCGAGCACACAAAGATTGAGCCGTGAAATTGAAAATGGTTCTATGAACAAAAATTTATTCAGTGCACGTTCCCAAAATATCGTCACACTAAGCCTTTTCGTCCTGTTGCTAATAGTATTTAAGTAACATTCATTTGTTCATTTCGCTAGAACTCAAACATACCAAGAATACAGATACTATACCCAAAAGTCAGATTTGCAAACTAATCTTCTACATAAATATAAAAATGAATTGCTGTGTATTAGTCTTGCTAAAACTTGAGAACGGCTAGACCGAGTTGTCTAATTTTAGTTTCGAAATATTTGTAGGATACCAGGGAAGGTGTAAACGATGAGAAAATATGGAAAAATACGCGAGTGAAACCGCGCTGGTCAGCTAGTTGTAATAAATAATTTAAAGTCACTGTTAGTGTTTTATGGAAGGTAAAAAAAAAGCTTTTTCTTATGAATAGAATTCGGAACGGAATGACGGAACTTCTTAACGGAATAAATATAAAAGTAATCCTACCTAGTTATTATAAAAAATCGACAGTACATCGCGTTAAAGTTGTAACCACATAGTTCTAAAAAAAGGGTCAAAGTAAAAAACCTACTAAATAAGTTGCAGATAGATCTGCAGCATTTCTATTTAAAATTATTAAAAAAGTCATAAACCTCGTCCTCATTTTCTCGCTCAGCATGAATGAGCTATTCATCCGCGCGTTATTTGGTAGTTATTACAAATTCGTTGCAATGTGATCTCAACTTGCCACGAATATAATATTTCCCAACTCAAACCACTTAGCAATAAAACTAAAAAAATTGCGGAGACAGTTTAACAACCGCGAAATTAAGGCATAATTCTATTGACAAACTTAACTAACTTGGACTAAATTGGAAATCTCACGTTCAAAAGATAAAAACAAAATTATCACGATTTGTTTACGCGCTTAGCATTTTGAAATCTAACACTGATTATGAGACGGCCCTCACCGCATATTACGCGTACGCTTATGCCTGGCTCAATTACGCCACTATCCTGTGGAGCGAAAGTGTTGACTACAACAAATTGTTTATCATGCAGAAAAAATGCATAAGAATCTTGATGAATATAAAGAAGCGAGATAGCTGTAGACCCCACTTCATACAAAAAGAAATACTAACATTACCATCTATATATATCCTACAAGCTGTGTTATTTGTTAGGAACAACAGACATTTATTTAAATCTAATGCAGAAATTCACATCAATTATAATAGACGAAATAAAAACAAATTAATCCTTCCCACGTCCACATTGCAAACAATTGGTAAAAGTCCCAGTTATCGGCTCATAAAAATTTATAATAAAATACCTGAAAGTCTAAAAAAAGAAGAAAAGAACACGATATTTATAAGAAATCTTAAGACATTGTTATTAAAAAAAGCGTATTATTCAATTGAAGAATTCAATTCTGATAAATTTTGATGAATTTTGACATAGGTACTACTTACCCTTGACATGATTGACAACTTCGTGTAGATAGGTGGGTACACTTGTCTAAATTAATAATAATCGCGCTTTTACCTGACATTACCTGACATTACTTGACACAATTTTATTTTATTTTGACATTTATTTACTTACCTAACCATGACAATTTGGACAAATACCTCGTATTACCTATAACTAACTTGCAACGCCCTTACATGGTCCATGTACTCACCTACAGCATTATCATTAAGTTACACCTAAGCTGAATACATTGTACATGGAGCATGAAATAAATGAATTGAATTGAATTGAATTGACATATTAACAAATATTAAATAACATGACATTACATGATATAACACGACATAACATTATACAATATGTGGTGAGGTTATCTCTGAAAATTTGTAATAATTTTCAATATCCGATTGTCTATTTGGCTTACAAACTCAAAGAAGTAGCTTAAATAGTTTTACCTACAACCTACGTAGTATGAGTGCTAAAAATGATCTCTTTTTATAATAAACACGTGATACTTATTTACTCCGTGGCACGTTTTGATATTGATATTACCTAAAACTAATTTGCTACGATATAAAATGGTTGGTAGGAACGGAGCGCGCGATAGTTCTGGCCCGCTGAAGATGTTTACCCTGTAAGTATTTTGAAAAGATCGAACCTAATCCCAGTGGGTTCGCAGCGCTGCTGGATGTGATAGATACTGAAAATTGCATAAAATCCATCAACACTGCCGTATTGTGCCCGTAGCTAAGTTGCTTTTCAATGTTACGAAGCGAGCGAACTTATACTGATACATTTTGAAGCTTCTTTTATAATACAGTAAAACATACATTTTTACATTGTTTTTTTTTCTTTGTATATTATGCTGTTCTACTAAGGTGGGGTAGTCGAAAAGGCTCAGGTTAATGTAAAGTACCCTAAGTATAGAGTACTTTCTAGTTTTCTACGCTAAATCATGCAAAGCTCTATTCGAAAACCATTTTGGTCTACAACATAATCCAGTTGTTTCATATCAGATCAATAATAGAGATAATATTTCAAATAAAAAGACTGATATCTCACTCGAAGAAAAACATATTTTTCCGCTGGGGCGCGCTAAACAGAAACGTCAGCGTTTCACTGAGGCCGGGTGGCCATATGTGTCCGTGTTGTGGCCTTGCGACATCTATACATTATAGAACTACGAGTGGGGGCCATAATGTCATGTGATAAATCAATTTTATTCAGTCAAATTAAATGCATGTTATGGTATTGTTTAGACATTGTTTAATAGAAAATTATGTTGGTAGTAGAAACCTAAACTAGTAGGTATAACTAGTTATTTTATTTTATTTACACATTCATATCAAAATTACCTTGTGTTGTGTAACTCTGTGCTTAGAACTTTGTTTAAGTATCTATTTATTTAAAAAAAACTGTAGCATTTCTTCATGCATTTACAATTATTCTTATCGAGCACTTTTGTGCTGATAATATAATTTCGGAATATTTCTGCTACCATTGTATAATTACCAAACCTTATAACCAGTTACCGTATCCACCCATGCGGGTCCATGTCCAACAAGGGCGGCCGCTACTATGCCGCGGGCACTCTCAACACTTGTCCCGGGATTTCGAGAACATCACCTTACACCTAACTATTTATCCCATTATGTAGCATTAAGTCCACTCGCAGCTTTGCTCGGGTTTAGGTTTTATAGAAAAGAGTCCGTAATGCTGCCCAAGCGATATATTCTTATTATGAAATAAATATGAATCCACAAACAAGCTTAACTTTATGTGATTAAACAACAAATAAGCTTATAATCATCCAAGTATCCATAAAAACTTTTACATATTGTAATGTTCTTAGATTTTTTAAGATAGTGATTTTAATCTGGTTCAAGTGACCTATATAAACATCGTTCAAATCTTTGAGTAAATTGTGTAATATAGCTAAGAATGTATTATATAATAGTCTATTTGTTTTTTTTTATCAATACCACAAGACAAGCCAGTCACCACGTTCAACAAGCGACTAGCCTTAGTGCATGCATTAATACAATAACGCAAGGATTTGAAGTACCACAACATTAGCAATAATTCCCAGTCTGCCAAAGAGAGCCATTATAACTAAAACAAGCAGCAACACAAAGTTTGACAAAGCTCAACTCAGGATTAAACTTCACTTGGAAGCACAAGCTATACAAATAGCTAGCTGGTCAGACAAGAGAGTATTTTTGGCATTAATAATATGTACTACAAACTGAATAATGTTAGGCTTATTCAATTTGTAGTTCAAAAGAAAACTACATTATAATTTAGTTAAAATGACTGATAACCCAAATTTTCACACTGGCGCTTTATACACTGAACAATATTGACATCGGACTTGATGGATAGGCTCTGGGAACTGTATTTTAAACTTCGTAAATAATGACCATTCGGGGTGGTTAATACGACAAACATTAACATTCGTTCGAGTATTTGAAGGTATTATAAATCATCGGCCTGATTAGTGTTTTTATATCATTTTTGAGTTCTATACTTATATTATATTTACAATTCTCGTATCCTACTAATATTATAGATCCAAAAGTTTGTGTTTGTGATTTAGTAACGACGTAACGGCTAATCGGAATAGAAATTAAAAATAACAGTTAGCAGTGTCGCGTTCAGATATCGATATAACGGGTAACTGTTATTTGATCCTACGAATTTGAATAAATAATTAACATGAACTCTCATTTCGTCCCAATTTCAGTTTAGGTATGAGTAAGTAGTAAAAGTTGGCATTTGATACTGAAAATAACTGGCATTAGAACCCGAATTACTTGTTTCTTAATACAATCCGTTATAAAAGTCTCACACAAAATTAAAGCTACTTATAATAAAATTTGAAGAGTTATTGAGAATAATCTTAATTTCTCTGAGATATTTCAAAATAAAATTTAGTTTTTTGTTAATCGTGATTGATTGTTGCGATGAATTAGGAAGTTGCCTATCTGATTACACCTGCAAAATTTTATTGTAAACGTTTTTGTAACTTCGTAATGAATAGCTAAATAAGATTAAAAAAAACACACCAAAACAGTCAAATACGAACGTTGCTAAGGCCTCTCCCCGCTTTAGAGTGAAAAAATGCCGTTTTGATCCAGAGTTTATATTTTTATTTGTAAATCTCAAGACGCTCAAGTGTGCCGGGATTGATGAGTGATACGCCATTCTACTTACAAGGTTACGAGAGGCGACAATTCATTCCCACAATCCCTTACATCTGAATTCTTAATGAAACAAAAATTGCAAATGTCATGCCCCATCTCCAACAGCCCCATGAATACTAAAGACGCTATTTGGAGATCGCGTTCGTGAAATTGAGTCGCGTGCTCATAACACAAATGATATAGATAATTCATGGCACTTTAAGAATAAAACAGAACAGAAACCCTTAAATTAAACTCGACAATAACATAAATGTGGTCATCTCGAATCTGATTAAGTCTCAAATGGATTGGGGAGTTTTGTAGGCATGTTTATTTCATTCAAAGGCAAAGTTGGGAGTTTTTAGTTTCTTCGTGTCAATCTCTCTGTCTACTGTGTTTGTCACATCCTGAATACGCTCTAACTTATTCTACGAGGCTTGAAACCACGATTTTGATCTTTCAAATAACAAGGGTGCAATTGTATACTTAGTTTTCATTTGTTTTTAAATATATCCTATACCTTTCATTCAAACTATAACGAGTCTTTATTGCTGACTTTAGTTGATTCCTCAGAATAATAACTAAAAAGTTAATTCACCTACATAAAACAGGTCACGTGAGTTCACAAAACGATAGTATTAGGATCCCTGTATAGTATTTTAAATCAAATTAAATATGTCAATAAATCTCGTTAAAAATGGGTTGACTAAAAAATTTCAGATAATTGATAGATTCAGGCGTTACTTTGCGGAAATCCATTACAAAATAAAAAACAGACGAAAAATCTCTAGTACTATTCCGCTGTGGTAACTGTGTGACCTCATCAGTTAAAAGTTTAAGCGGAATAGTACTAGAGATTTTTCGTCTGTTTTTTATTTTTTAAAAAATTCAGTCCAGAATTTATGATTTATTGAATATATTTTTTTTTTTATATTTCTCTGGTTTGTTTAATAGATCAAATACACACCAATCGAAAGTATGAAGCAAACGTTAGTTTGACTATTTTTTACCTGTCTCAACTCTTGGGTACAGGTGCTTTGTTTGTTCGAATGGTACAGGTATAAACAGGTAAATCCACAAACAATACTAGTAATTTGCACTAATCTGGTTAATTTTATTCTTTTCAATCGGTATGGAATTTGTCTATAAAAAAAACTGTTAATCAGTCAATTATAATATTCTATACTGAAATTTTTAGACAACCCATTTGCAATGTTTTTATTGACATATTTAATTTGATATAAAATACTTTTTATCCATTAACCAGGTAGGTGAAGGTCGTATTAAATTAAACAGGGATAAAATTGCACTTGTCAAAAGGTACTAAAAAGATGCCAGTACTGTAAGCATAAGTAATGATATCTGATTTAAAAGAATGATACACGTCGTCAGAAAACAATTGGATAAACGTGATCCGAGATTCGATCCTACGGTCGGGACGCTCGAGACACGTCGTCGCGCCCAATGCATACTAAGTAATGACGCCAGTTTCAATTTTCCTTCTCGTCATAACACGCTAAAGAAAGCTGACTATGTTACAAGATTCTATCAGGTTTTTACCGGATTCAAAGTGGTTAGGCCATGACGATGGCCTTAGGACAGCTTATTTACTCCGTCATCAGATTTGGCCACTGACTCATACGAGCTTACTTACTTACCGGATTCACTCCTTCCCCGTCATTAAAAAGGTCTTGTTATTATATGTCATTTGTTGTTCAACGTTATTTGTGTGTGGTATCCTTTGCTGTTTTAGTTACAAACTTGTGGTTCAGCACGGCAGCTTCTTGACAAAATTTTAAATGAAATTTGATTTGATTTGCTACCACGATAGTCTCTTTTATACTAAAACGTCAAAAATAAGTTGCAATAATGCATAAATATGTAGCATAAACTGAAAAAACCTCAAGCCACATTTCGTAGCATTTCTTGTAGCACGTACGTAGAAGAGCTACGAGATCCGCGCTTGCAGTCGACTTCTTATAAATAACTTATTACCTGTACTACGTATCTGTGAGATTAAGTTAACCTTTCTGCAGCTCAGCCAACTTAAGTCTCTGATGTTGGTTTTAAAAGAAAAGCGATACGTTATTGTAGACACGCAATATGGTTAACAAAAAAATCCGCCTTCCATCAACTTTTTTATTTGGTTTCAGCAATAATTGACCCATGCTGAGAGAGTTGAATTTTTCAGCGTGCCTGCATATTGTGGATTTAAAAAATCAAATAAAGAATGTCTTACTTATTAGATTCTCTATCCATTAAAGCCACGACTTCAACTTTAAAGATGAGATTAACTACTTGAAAAAAAAACGAATCTTTTAAAGTTGAGGTCGATCAGCATACGATATTTGCCTTTTATCAAACGTCTCATTTGTAGCGTTGGGTCGTAGGATGACTTTAATCAAACAATATTAAATTCAACAGTAAAACGCGAAAGACTAATGAGCATAAATCGAACTATTCAATTAAAGTGGCTCCAAACCATGACGCTGGTACTTAGTATTCAAACGTATGCAAATTACAGACGTGCTATGCAATAAATGCCGACACACGGATCACAATTCGACAATTGGCATTTATGTCGCACTCGCGTTTCATGCTGCAGCTATGTTCTATAATGTTTTGAATAATCCACCTCTGTCTCTAATTTGTTTTTTAATCAATATAAGCATACATACTTTTGTATACTTCATACCAACAGTAGTGGGTATCAGACACAGTGACATTGGTTGTACTAGAGCATGATATGGATGCTCTAAGACCACTATAAGATGTATCTAAGTGTAATAACATTTTTTTTTATTTATTAAGTCATTCACTCAAATATTTGCCGATCATTAAACGCAAGAATCAAACCCGCATCTCTCACGTCTCAGCCATACTCTCCCAAAAAATTAAATTATTATTACCTTTTATTGAAAAAATACATTCAATTCAAATAAGCTTTGGGTATGTTCTATAAAACAAGAAAAATAAAATCGAATTGCAAGGTAATTAGTGCTTAAAACAGTGGAATACTATGGGCGTGTTCGGCATAGATAGAGAGGATCTTGCAAATCGCTCTCTCGTACAACAGCCACCACAGGCTCCAACTATAGGACGGTGGGGCCATTGCAAAAGCGTTATCAGCATTACAATCTTAACATAGAAAAAACAAAATCGCTTCCCGTCGTCTATCCCTCTGTATGTATGTATAAACGCTTAGAATTTAAACTACGAAACCGATTTATCGGTTTTCATCAATAGATATAGAGTGATTCAAGAGTAAGATTTTTAAGAGATATTACGCGAACGATGCCTGCCGATGACGATGCTTTTAATTTTTTTTGTAAATTAATTAATTATGTTTTCAAATTCATATGTCTTGAATGTTATGCGTACTATATTTTATTGTTTTACCATTGTTCGTTCGTTCGTTCGTATGAGTCAGTGGCCAACTCTAGTGACAGAGTTTCTAAGCCGCCCGAAGGCCTCTGTCATAATATAATAATATGTTTTACCATAATATTACATATCGCCGGTTATTGGGTTCGAGTCGTGTATAAAAAATGTTTAAGAACCATTAGAATGCTGGTCGATCATGGTGATACCTAGCGTGGTATGGCCCCACAGTGTCCGAGTCCTGATCCTTAAGCCGGCTCTTATGTGGGCCCTGTTCACCGGCCGCCGGCGTGCGCCCGCCATCTACATCGCAACATACCTACACATGAATGCAATAAGCTTACGACAAAATAGATAGGCGACCCCTTTTCATTGACTAGGTACCTCAGTGGAGCGCCGAGCGGTGGGTTTGTGCCCGGCTAAGTGCCGATTCTAGCTGCGGAACAAATGTTTGCACAAATTGCAAATATTTGTTCCGCGTTTGTGTATTGTTGTATCATGGTAGAATCATAGTAGTCTGATACCCATGGCCGATGTGGTGGATCCTAATAAGAGCGTAAAAATCTGTAGGTAGGCATAGGTACACATATTGTTTGAGTCGGTGCATATTCATAATACGAGTGTTATTTGAAAAGAGATAAAAATGGTAATTCTATTTATTTATTCATCTATTTTTTTCATTGTAAAAACTTGTCCTGACGTTTATAAAAAAACGGCTTTATGGTAATCATCCCCCTAAGCGGAGTAATTTTATTTATTGGATTCGATCCGCTCTGCATCGGTGGATGATCGCCTCAAAAGCGTTTATCCAAAGCAGCAGAGTAGAGCCATGCGGCGTGCGTCAACCAATAGATTCGTATCCAAACTGCGTCATAATTGCGTCAAATCAATTTCGTGCTGGTATAAAATAATTCTATTGGTTGACTCGGCTCCAACCCGCTTCAATGGATGACAGCCTTTAAGTAGTTAAGCAATTTGCATTCCTACTATTTACAAAATATAAGTTTACCACATACAGATAGGTAATTAAAATGTTACCACTTATCTAAATAATGGGGGTTGACCCGCATCGCTTACTTTGTTAGATAATAACACAGATAATAATATTAATAGTTATTACTGCCCGAGAAGTTAATGAGCCGTTCGAATTAACCACATAATAATCTCTGAAAAGGCTTAATTTAGGGCCTAGATTAGCCGCAGTACGGTGCGAACACAAATATACATAATATTAACAAATTAAAGTTATAGCGGGGTAATATTATAATATATTCATGTACCTCCATACGTACCTATTTCTGAAACGTATTTATAAATATTATCTTGGTCGTAATCGTATTAGCGAAATATCAAAAACCTTATTGAGTAGCGTTTAGTTGAGCGTCTCGTTGTTTGGTAATTTGAGATTTTAATGTAATGTTCATTTTTTTGTTTGGGTTTGGGTCTCTCTCGACGACAAACAATTGCAGCCAATAATAATCTCGAATTTATCCGTAGGGTTTTTGTATCCGCACGTGCCTCTTTTTAATTTTTTCATGGATCGTCATTAGTGTAATTGGTTATGCACCGTTCTAGTTAAATAAATAAATAAATAAATGTAAATAAATAAATCGTAGTAAGTCGCGCGGGGTAGATTTAGTATGAAAAGTTGCTTCAGTTGCATTAAATCAAATTGATACTTCAAAATTAAAGTTGAACTCAAAAGCAGCTTGGCAACAAAAGCATTAATCAGCTTTGCGTCGATTAATATCACCGCGCCCGCGGGCAGTCGCTGTCTGCTCGATATTGCCGATACAAAGAACTAAATTATTTCCTCCATTCCTTCAAGATCTCTTTGTTTCAGATAGTACCACCGTTTATACGGGGAAAAGGTAGAAAAGTTATTTTTTAGTTGTATTTTATCTGACTTAAAAAAAGTCATTAACAAATATATCGGCTGCCTATCTTTTTGTAATTGATTGTTGTCGGCTAGGTATTATCAAAATTGTGTCGGCATCAGCTAGTAAAGTCGCCCTGGCAACCGTGAAACATCCATTTGAACGAGTGGTAAAATCGTAGATGACGTGCAGTCAAACGCAGCTTCTGTAGTCTTTGCGCTCTTGCGTGACGCAATGAAAATTCGTCAACTAGGGACAGCTTCTCGGTGCGTGATCCGTCCGTAGCCGCACCCGTGCCAGTGACGGTCCGCTGACGTGCGAGATAAAATGAAAATACATAGTCATGTAAAACAAACAAGTCAACAAAAAAAAAGCGTATTGAATGCAAACAGCGGCTGCATCGATTTAGCACTTCCTTAAGCATTCTATAAACTGCAGTTTACATACAATAACAGCCGAAATAGTCGGTCGTGTTCAACGAGTGCTAGTCAACGTTGGTCCCGTGCCAAGCTATGCATGGGGCATGGGGTAATGTAATTGTTTGCGACGCGTCGCTTCTACTCTGTCGGCCATTCTGAACTACCATTTGTGGACAAAATTCATGTATTAACCTACCTCGAAAACATGCAATAAACTCCCGATGTCCCCATTAACCGTGTCCCCGTTAATGGGGACAGTGGGATTTTAATAAAATTATTAAAAACATTCCCGTTGTCCCCATTGTTAATAATCTATTAATGGGGACAGTAACATTTAAATTAAACACTTTAGTAACTCGATCGATGAGGGTAAGATGGAACTGACATGGTCCATAAGGACAAAATTTCCTTAAAAAAAAGATAAAAAAAAAAAACACTCGATCGATCTTTAGGTAATTAACTCGTGTTAATAAACTCTAAAATAACTATACAACTATAGTTAACAAACTTTACTTTTTAAACTTTGACGTGGTCCCAAGTTTGCTTGACAAAAAATAAGTACTTATAGGTAATAAACTGCATGAAGTGAACAAACGTTCGAACAAATAACAAGGGGCTCACCCAGTCCATAACTCAGAAAAATTTACCAGGAATCCAAACATTGGCTTTCTGTTCAAACAAACTCAACAATAAGTTCACTTGCTACATTATGATTCGAAGACACAGCGTAGTGGATTATGCCATATTACGAGTACAGACCTAAAATTATGTTCGGCAAATAAAACCATGTGTTTTCATTATTTATTAGTCTTAGTAAGACAAATGCAGTAAAATATGTACTTGTAGAAGGTACCTAAGCAATAAACCTACGTAAAAAGTTGCATCGCAAAAAATCTGATATTAAAATAAAGTCTTGGGAAACCATTTTCGCGGAAGAAAATGTTTCTCTAAGGCTTATTAACATTGTGCTCATTTGAGTTTTCAAGTAAAAATTTATTTAATTTAGACAGGCGGGTTGTTCTCGCGAGCATCAACTGACAACGTGGCATTTTCATTAGGTTCGTTGCAGTAACTAAAAACTTAATAAAGTTTTACTGAAGAATTTCTAATTAGAAATTTTAGCTTTTCACGACATAGCAATATTTCAGGCTCGTGAAGGTATTTCCAATAAAGGACTTTGCCAAGTCATAATTCTTCAAAGTAACGTGTAATGAGATGTGGATATTACCTTCAAGAAGCATTCTTATGAGATTTAGATGGCCCGCTTCAAAGAGCAAAGAAAACTTGCCCGACAACTTGGTGCTTTATAGTTGTTAATATGTGGAGCAACCCGCTCATATTCTTACATTTTCCCGTGTGGTTGGTTAAATTCTTCAAATTCTTAAGTATCTTGAAAAGCAACCTTATTATTTATATTCATAACTTTGCCCAACTTTTGAAATGCTTATTTTAAAATCAGAAGACTAGAACAAAACAGCTTTTTTATTGGTAAAAAAAAACTTCAAAGTAAGGTGTATAAAACGTCATAGTAAGAAACATTCAAGTTTTAGATAGAGTAGTCCGATTGGTAAGACAACTCGGTAAGACTACTGGGAATAGCCCGAAAATTGCAAGAACACTTTTTTTATAACACTTTTTAAAGTGACAACCAAGCCTACGGCACACTTGACGTAAGCGGACCGTAGCCTAGAACTAGAATCCAAAAATATATCTTACCTATTTTGTTATTTTATTATTATTTTATATTATTACCCTTTTCTTCTTCTTCCTTGACTCGTAATATATTTGTGAACTTTCCTTAGTGTAGTATATAACTAGTGAATTTCTATTTATGAACCTATACTTTACGCGGATTTAGATTTTTATTGCGTTACAATTTCATGATTTTCCGGTGGCTATAAATATCAACCCTATAAATAACAGCTAAATAGGTAGGTACCAGTAGTAGTTGTGGTTTATACATGCAGTGTTATTCATGAAGATCGGTCAGGGTAGGGGGAAGTCTGAAACTACTACATAGACTTTAAAACTTTATCCATTACGTCGATATCAGTTATAAAAAAAACTCAAAAATGATCATTTCCAATATTTTTTTTTATCTATTTCTACTAATTTTAAAGAGAAAAGATTTGTATTTTGTTTGTTAGGGATAAACTCAAAAACTACTGGTTCGATTTCAATAAATCTTTCACCATTAGAATGCTATATTATGCTCGAGTAACAAAGGCTACATTTATTACTAGTGACCCGCCCCGGCTTTGCACAGGTGCTTAGGTTTTCATTGCACCCGTGCAAAGGTGGAGCTGATCGGCTAGTTTTTTTTATAATTTTACTAGTAGTCCCGGCGCGGTTTCACTCACGTTATTTTTTTTAGCAATTTTTTACATCCCGTATACCTTTCCTGAACGTTTACAAACATTTCAAGATCAAAATTAGCCAAATCGGTCCAACCGTTCTCGAGTTTTACCAAGACTAACGCACAGCAATTCATTTTTATATTTATGAAATTACGACTAAGGCAATAACATTATTGAATATTGCGCAGGTTCTATATTATAATCCCGCTTCGCGTAAGTAGTTTTACAGAACATACTTACATCTATAAATGATGTTTTACTTATCTCTAAAATAGACATAGAGCAAACTTATTTATATCACAATATATAGTTTCAGACTTCTCCCTACCGGCCGGTCTTCATGGGTTATTCCCAGTAAATAAATGTTAGTAAAGTTTAAGCGTCTATTTTAGATGTCATTATGTAGGAAAAATATGTTAAATACAGTCAAAGTTGGTACGTAATTCAAGCGTACAACAGAACGGAGCGGTAAATGGCGCATAAATTTTCTTCGAGAAATATAGATTAGGTACATGAGCGCACCGCAGTAAAAATATTTTGCATCGGTTGGTTACTTGCCGTTTTTCCTAGATTTATGACCATAAACTATAGGCAGGTATATCTACCCGGATCAATAACTACAGGTAAAAATTTTATTGGCAGAAGTTTATAGAGGTATTTATTTTTTTCGATTTAATAACCGTATTGAAGAATAGTTAGCAATAGTGGACATGCCTTCGTACGTAAGTACAATAATGGAAAACAAGAATTGAACAACATCGTTGCACTGCTCTGGGCAAGGCAAGCAAGGGCAAGGCAAGTTTTTTGCTCTGAAGAAGCAAGTTGATGTACCTACTCAGTCACCATAATTTATGGTTTCCAAGAATCATTTTTGAATTTTTTACTGGACGGTAACGATGGTGCTCAGTAATTGCCATAAAAGTTGTTGCAATTCTTAAATGATATTTTGCGCCGAAAAACCATTTGCCAGATTCTTCTAGGCTGGGGCGCGTGGAACTGGCGTAAATTCACTTAACTTTAAGCCATTTCAAAATGATCCTTGTGATATGATTGAATAAAGAGATTTTTTACTTTATTTACTTTAGTAATAGCATAGCTGTCTAAGTTGTTCATAAGTTAAGCACTGTTCTGCGTAGTCACCATTTGGATAGGTGACCGCCAGTGGCAATTTCAACTGAGCGCTCCCGTGCTTCGGAGGGCACATTAAGCAGTCGGTCCCGGCTTTTACAATGTTGTTAGGCCATGACGGATGCCATCGGGCGGTCTATTAACTTCGTCACCAGAATCGGTCACTGACTGAATACGAACTTACCTACAACATAATTATTAACTTAAAAAGCTAGTCACCATCACCATTGGAAAATAACTTAAAACAAAGCTGCCAGTTTCTGTTCTAAGTATAGAATTGCAATAATAAAATAAAATCATTTCCAGTTGATACCACTTCGATACTCGCGGCGCCATCAAGGTAAGAAGATCACGGTCTCATAATGCTTTACTTCGTTCGGTCCAGAAAGCCGTAGCTAATGTAGGTTCCTATTATTGTATGCTGTTGATGTAGGGTATGAGTATAAAATATCAATGCCGCATATCAAAGCTCTGCTCTTTGTTTTGAATATTCAATGTTATGAATTTACAATATAGAAAATTGAATTTGACTGTTGTCGTTTTATGTGGTCACGACGTTTAGTAGGTGAGTATCTCTATAGCGGGCTTTAGTGGATTTACATAATTCGCTGGCGCGTAGTGAGCGATCAAAGCTCCGAGTACGATATTCAAGTATGCAATCGCGTCACGAAAGTCGACATTTCGAAAGTGGTCACGTAAAATTTTACGTTTGAGCCGGCATCAGTGCACCGACAGCGCTTCGAACCTAATCCAATCAGAGCCAATGGCGCTGGACTTGGGTGTCAATTTCACACATCGCGCCGACAACACCCACGTTTTTGAACGCAGTATTTTATAATCGAGCGCTATGAGTTGATAAAAAATCAAAGTTAAAAAAAGTACTGATTATTTATCTTATGAGTAACTATCGTATCTTAACATCATTAGGTAAATCTTAAATATCGAACAACGAATGAAAACGTGAATTTAAGCTCCGTTTTGTCTATCTAGTAGTTTCGCTACGAGACAATTATCTGTCGTTACGTTTTGTACGTGTTCACATCTAACTATTTCGAAAATACATAAAAGATATAAAACATTGCCAAACAAAACTCTATCATTATACTTACCTACCTTCAGCTGATTTAAACACTGCCAAGGTAAGTTGCACGTAGTGTCTGTAAATAAAACAGGGCAAAGCTCTTAAATACTTATTATTTACGGTCCCTAATAACTACGAGCTGCACCGGCTACCTGAGAAGCCTGCTGGACTCGTCTGGAATATTTAAGGCTTGTTTGCTAATATATTATCCCTATAAACCCCTAACTTGAGGAATGCAATTAGCGATGCTCATATCTCTCCTCATTAGGACAAATAGAATGGCCACTACCTACACAGTTAGTTAGTATTAAATTTTGGTTAACACCAAGATTTAGGCTTACTTTCCACTAGTCGTCTCCTTCAAGATAAAGACCAGTTACCATACTAGAAAACTAGGAATGTTTTATACCGCTGAACAACTGGCGACTGGCAGTTGAGCTTGAGACACGAGAAGTGCAATTCAACGCGCGCCGGTAAGACAAATGTTTGCAGGATCATGCAAACATGGTATGGATGGATGCTAATTGTACTGAGTTTATAAATTAAAGTACCTACCTACCTATACAATTTAAATGTTAAATCAAACCGTGTTGAAAAAAAAATATTAATCACAATCATCATGCCAGTAAATGATGCTAAAAATTATTGCATAAAGTGGCATTCACTTGAGCTACGCAATTAATTCAACATACAGTTATATTATATTAAATTTGACACCGTCATTATTATGGCCCTTCGAAAAATCAGAAAGAGGAAAAGTCGATAAAGTCAAATATCTGGCCTAGTATCAGTAGTCCGATGATTTAGTCCGATGATCGGACTGATGAGACTTTTTAGTCTCATCAGTTCGATGATGCTGATCAATACAGATCATCGGACTTCTGAGCCTTTTAGTCCGATATTTACACATTTCGACTTTCTCTAAGCGGATGTCACTTATTCATTAGATCGAAAAACAAATACTAAATTTCTTTCTCTAAGCGGATGTCACTTATTCATTAGATCGAAAAACAAATACTAAATTTCTGGCGCTTCGGCGGCCGCTGCCGCGGCACGCTCGCTACGCTCGCTCGCCTCGCGCGTAGTTTTTCACTAACCTAACATAACCTAACCTACTCATTTCGATCTAAGCGGATGTCACTTATTCATTAGATTGAAATCAGTAGTTTAGGTTATGTTAGGTTAGTGAAAAACTACGCGCGAGGCGAGCGAGCGTAGCGAGCGTGCCGCGGCAGCGGCCGCCGAAGCGCCAGAAATTTAGTATTTGTTTTTCGATCTAATGAATAAGTGACATCCGCTTTTTTTGGGAAAGTCGAAATGTGTAAATATCGGACTAAAAGGCTCAGAAGTCCGATGATCTGTATTGATCAGCATCATCGAACTGATGAGACTAAAAAGTCTCATCAGTCCGATCTTCGGACTAAATCATCGGACTACTGATACTAGGCCAAATATCTAATGATCGGTCCTTAAAATTATAGTATATGCGTAGCAGGACAGCAAGTAGGCTAAGCTGCAGAGGATTGACATGCAAATTACCTATTACCATAAAATAATTCAAATGGATGGAAGCAAGCAGCATTGAAACGATTTGTCGGCGTATTAATAAAACGATTAAACGAAGCTCTCCATGGTAATCTGAGAGCGTCGCGGCGCGCGGCAGATGGCCACAATTCCCAAACTTTGATGACGAACACCGCCATCTCTCAGCCCGAATCAACCGACGATTTGTACACTTTTGTGACTACTTTTACCAAAGGAATAAGTTGGGGAATACTTCGAAGTTTCTGTAATTGAGCTTCAAACTAAACGTCTGCTACCGGCATTAAAGATCCTGAGAGACAAAGCTATTTTTCTGTTGCTACAGTATTTTATTTCAGTATGGCAGAAATCCCTCAAACACAAATTTATTTTGACCACAGAACAAATATTAGTACTACGTACAGAATGGCCTCTCCTTACCTCCCACTGTTTTTACTTACCCCATCCCGGTCGCGAGTTTGCCGGCACCGTACGGCAACTTTCGCCGGCACTAGAGCTAAGGCTAAGGCAAGCGTTTATTTTGATTTTGTGTAGGTCCAAGCGCGCGCATGCCAGCGTGAGCGAAAGTGTGTCATCTCGCTCTTATTATAACTGAGTGAGAACAACCATTGACGACCGATGTGGCGCAGCGGGCCCAGGTCCGCCTGCGACGCAGAGGTTGCGGGTTCGATTCCCGCCTCGGGTCAAATGTTTGTACGATCTACAAATATTTGTTCCGGGTGTTCTGGGTATTTTCAATATATAAAAAAAAAATATCTATCTTTGGATTGTATAGTATTTAATTTATATCAGTCATCTAGTACCCATAATACAGCTATGCTTACCTTGGGGCTAGATGATGCTGTGTGGATTGTCCAGCATTATTTATTTATTTATTTATTATTTATTATGACACTCACACATACAACGGCACGGTTTACGAACACAAACCATATGATTGCGACGCGTTGTCTTTATACATTTTATTGAGAGTGTCCGGGGTGTGGTTTGGTAGCCAGCACAAATTATATCTAGTAATAAGTAGGTAATTGTTTAACTGAGCTAAAAGCTAAATGCAATATTAGACAACCAAACAGAGTAAAAAACCATTTAAATTGGCCCGGAAGACGACTAATGATAGACATCTAACTAACGTTCGATGTCAATCGAGCCCGTCGTTTGATGACTCGTCAAAATTGCTTCCTGTGTTATTAAGTGCAGGAAATTGTGACTCCTTCATAGGCACACCTACCAAATGTTGACTGCGTTGCGTACCTAAACGGTTCTTTGCATAGAATATACTTACATAATATGCAAACATTATTATGAAAAACTTTTTGTTTCATTGTAACAATGCTACGTTTAAACCGTTGTGATATTTGCAGAATCTAATTCGGAGTAATTTTATCCACCACAACCTTATCAGCACTGAACCTGACCGCTACTTTCACTCGAAATAAATGTAAAAGTGTCCCTCGGTGTGTAGCGGGATAAATCCACGCCAAAGCGGTAAATGGTGCTTGAGGCAATATCTCGCCAACAGCAGCTGTGAAGTAATGGCGCCGACACTTTACGCGATGCGATTACGACCACCTAAACATTCATTACAAATAATGTCCGTCATTTATCTGTCCTAATCACTACATGAGCCCTCATTGCGTTTCTTGCCTCATTGAGTTTCCGGGATAATTTAAAAACATACCACTATAACCACCTCTACTAATTAAACAGCCATATCTGTAAAATAACGTTTAGAAATAATAGCTTGGCATCGCCGGAAGCACTGAAACCCGCCGAGCCTAGCAGGTTAACTCCGGTAAATGTTTCACGGTTTAATCAACCCAAGCTATCGGGCAAGACAAATAGTTAGCTCATCTGCATCTATACGAGTCGGAGCCGCAACCAACAAGGCGTCGATATTTTACCTTAACCTCCTTGAGAGTAATGTATTGGATCCACACAATTCCATTTACGGTTATTTGCAAGAGAAATATATTGTTAAAACTAAAAAAGTATATCGTAGTATTGAGCAGTTCAAGTCTAGGTAAGCGCCCCGGCGGCGACGTCGAGTGGCTGGTACTCAATCGCACTAATGGCAAGAACCGCAAGCGCAGTCTCCGGGGACATAACTACTTACTAAATTTTGAATGGTTATTCGGAGCTTCTCGCTTTACTTCGCATTCTATTGACCAGATGAAATTACGTCCTGGAAACGTACGCTTTCGTATAACATTCAAAATAGTAGGTAATGCATAACATTTATAAACTCTGACTCTCTCATTTATAACTCTCAAAATAATCCTTGTGATTTTATTGAAATAAATCATTTTTTACTTTGACTTTGACTTTGACTCTGCGTTTACTTGCATAATATAAAGTAGCTATGGCATTTTATTTCACGCTTGACTGAGATGAGTTTTATTAACATTCGTTTTAATGAATGGATCATTTACCGCCTAGAAATTTCAATGAATTCCTGTAAAGTGCGAATGCATTAAAAACTTTTGAGCCTTATTTTCTCGTTCCAAAATTGCAGTGGGTTTAAGCGAGATTTCATTTGTATAGAAGCGGGAATAATCTGGAATAATACCGCGGCTGCGGCTGGGCCTTCAAAGACGCCACTCGTCCGCGCGCCGGTTGCCGCCTGTAATGAGTTTTTTAAATACGAAACACATTCACACACTGTGTGGACTTTCAGAGCATTTAATGTGGTGCATGTGCAGTTATAAAGACCTGGAAAAGTTTTTCTTCTAAGTCTAATCAACCGTTTGCAAAAGTATGTTAGTAATTTGAGAAAACTTTTAACTCATACCTAGACACATTACATCACACACAAAATATATAAATAAACTACAAATAAGGGTTTGAGTGGCGCCTCGCATAATAAGTGTGATGTTTATCCTCTATCCACTATTCGGGAAGTAACCTTGTAGACACGAGAGCAAACCCGTGACGTATCTACTCATAAAGACTGGTCGGTGAAGGAAGTATGAAACATAGTAGCAATAAACCAAACTACTTACAATACAGATTTCGTAAAATTTAGTCGGTTTTCAAGTCACGTAGTTTTTCTAAAAATCTATGAATAAGCTCTACTTCATAAACAATTTTGGATCATGTGACTTTACCGCAAAGAAACTTCCCAACATATAAAGACATTGGTTTTTATAAGCTCTAAGCCAACATGTATATCTAAATTAATTATTATTAAATTATTAATTCAATAAAATAAATTAAAAATTAATTAGTTAAATAAAATTAACCAGCTAATTACATAGATTTTAGGTTTTTTGTTTCTTTTTCTTTATTTTATGTGTAATTTGGTCTTCAAAATTGTCTTTTGTTTACTCCGATTTTCTATACGCTCAAAAGTTATGGTACAAACCAGATCAAAACTGTATTTTAGATATAATTATGATTTTGTTGTTTGTATCGTGTATTGTGTGCCTAAATAAAAAAAATATATATATATATTAAGTAACACGTAGTATCCATAGTACATTGTCTGTTCTACTCCGGAATAGTGCCGGTCTATTTCCATAGAACCGCAGTTGCATAAAAAATAGAAGTTAAATAAACTTTCATCAAGTTTATGGACTGAAATCCAAGTGAAGCCTCCTTGATTACTGCGACGCGACGCCCGCTGGTTTAGAATTGGACGGATTATGAGGAGTTTAGGGAACGATGACAATTTGAATATGAACATGAAATGTCTTTTAAAATGGTAACATCAAGAAATTTTTATAGTTTATAAATTCCTTGGGTAACATTTATTCCTTTATTTCTGTCCTTATTTTTGTGCATTTTCTATCACACGTTCTTTATTAGGTACTTATGGTACTTAGTAACAAAAGTAGTAAAAAAAATATTTTTATAGTTTAAAGAATAATAGTTTGTATGTATGACCTTATTTATACAAAATATCAAAGTAGAAAGATCATGTTATTCATAAACTTTTCGAAAGGCATGTAAATATAAAGAGAAGGGTTCGGTGAAGCTTGCATGCTAGTGGAGCGAGCGGAAGGAAAGCGCTGCTAATTACTCGCGCCCGGAGCGAAGGCGCTCGTCCTACAGAACCCTGAAAGTAAGGGAACTGCACGCAAGTTATACATCTGTGAAGTTACAAAAGTTAGAAAGTATACTTCATGTAGGTATTCACTGATTTTAACTGAATTTGAAAGGTTAGAGTTTTTAATTAAATAAATATATTTATAGATTTATTTACGGGAAGTTACAAAGTAAACTCATTATTTTGATACATATTAATAGATACTTTTTATTACAATGTGACTCACCTAGCTCACTGACATACATTATTTACACTGTTAAATTGGTGCTAAATCGGTTTTTGTTTGCCCATCCAATCTCGGAGTAATTTCTCGGTTTGGAAAACAATTTTAGACTTATTTTTCTATTCAACAGCGTAAAGTTAAGCAACCTATAAAAAGCCATTTCCTAGTTTGGCCGTAAATAATTCCTTGCAAATGTAAAAAAATGGAAAAAAGTAAATATAACTTTTCAACGCTGTGACATAGACACATCAGCCGGAGATACAAATATTGGCGGACATTTTTACAGCGTCATCTAGCCCCATAGTAAGCAAAGATAAATAGAATACATTTTTACATCTAATAGGTAATGATAACTTTTTTTTGTGAATACAGCAGTGTAAAAAAATTAAAACACCTAAAACAAATATTTGCAGATCATGGTGATCACTGTAAGATAATAAGCGTTATGTCGAGGTCGAGGCTTTAGATTTAAATATTAATTTCTGTATAGAATTTATTTAGGTTGCTTGCGAATAAATTGTAGGTTCATTATTCTTGCTTTTTATTAGATGCCGCAGAGGGGATCGAACCCGCAACTTCTCACTTCTCAACCAGTCACTCACCCACTGCGCCACTGAGATCATCGTTATATAACTTTTGTTTACTCTGAATGCGTTTACAGTTTACTAATTAAACTGTCTTGAATTATATCATTCATTTTGAAAACGGGTGTTTTCACATACCAAATCGGTGAAACTTCAAGTAAATGAGAGCTTGCGGCTTAATTATCTGATTTTAATAAAAGGGGTTTCGTAACTGCTACTCCATTTCAATAAAACAATTCGATTGTAATTTGCTAGATTAGAACTCGCGATACCCAAGGAGCTATACGAAAGCCGCAGCGGGAACTCCGTGCAAACCCATTCATAATATTGTAATAACGGCTTCCACTAGCAGTTATTTCGTGCTTAAACGTTTTACTGCGGTCATTATCTACCCGCTGAAAGGATATGCAGGCTATAAATTGTAGTGTAACCTACACACCTATTATCACACCTATACCCATATGGTACCATACCTTATCTTAGATCTAAACGCGTCGTCTCCCTATCGAGGAAGTCATTTGTTACTCCCTAATTTCTAATAATTTGCAGAGAAACACCGTGAACTTTCAATATATTGTATGTCATTTTGAAGACATTAAGGGTGAGTTGCACCATCTAACGTTAACGTCAAATTGTTCAATTGTCGTCGAACAATTTGACGTTAACGTTAGATGGTGCAACTCACCCTTAACTTATCGCCAAGCAGCTCGCACAATTGTGTTTTGCCTTAAAAAGTATTGTTGCTGTTGATATCACAGGCACATGAGGCTTATGGTCTCACGATGGCAACGCGGATTAATTTTATAAATATAAAAAAATATTTTTTAAGGTGGGCCGTATGCTTGTTTGCCTGCCATTGGTAAAATAGGCGATTGACACTTGGGAAAGCTAGCTTTGTTTACCCAAAAGCAGTCACCGCTAGATATATTTCAGCCACGCCGCTAATTCTACAACATACTCGTAGTCTACTAAACCAAGATTTCAGACTGTCATTTTATTAAGAAGAGTTCAAGAACTATTGTAGAATTAGGCGGGCCAGTCAAATTGTTAAGTTAGGTGGGTGAACTGTGGTGAGAAAAATGTAATTAAATTGGCAAGCCGCGTCATTTCGTGCCTTAAAGTGGTTTTCCCATTACGATAGAGTTTAGTAGACTTATATCGTAAGTATATTATCTATGTAGTTACATAGTTTTGTAATAAATAAATGTTCGATGAAAGTTATTTCAAGTGTTTTTGAGGTTGAAACCTTCAATACTCTCCAATAACCTGGTGGTAAGACTTTTCAGCAAGAATTCGTTTTGGTGGATGCCATCGCAACGTCAGAATTTTGCCTTCAAGCAGCAGTGTGCAAGCATTACTGTCTTTAAGTTTGAAGGGCACTGTAGCAATTGAAAATATTGGGCGAAAGAGGCACTTCGAGGTGACAAGTCCAGTGCAGTGCCACGCACTTAATTTTTGGGTGACACTGCAGCTTTTATGGTTAGGCTTTGCGATTTACATCAAGCAAACGACTTGACCGTCTCGTCACTTGCCGACACTACGGTGATAAGTTAGTTTGAGTGATAAGCGGCCTCGGGTTTAGTTTTTTTTTATGCAAGGCTGATTTTTTTTTATTCTAGCTCTAGTCTAAACTAGTAACACAATCGCAGTGATATTATTTGATTGGAGTGGTTTATCTCCCAAATGGGTTACTCTATGTTCCCATAAAGAAGACTCGCCTTTCCTTTAGCAATAAAGAGACCATTTAATCGAAGCTTATCTGCCCGGAAGCATTCATTAGATGATTGCGCCATTACTGGAGGACTCTTTCGAGGGCATTTATACGATTTTGATATGATAACCCTTTTAGTTCAATTAAGAGTGGTTATATATAGGTAAAGATAAATTGATTAATAATTAATTTTATAATATCATCATGACCAGCCTTCTTATGTTCCCACTGGCTACTCTCAAAGGAGAGTAATTGTGTCATAAGCCACTGCGGACCCAATGATAATAATTGTTGAATGGCTTGGAAAATTCTTTGACATGCCCATTTCCTCACTATTTATTTTTTACCGTTCGAGAGCACTGGCATCGCGCACATAAATTTATAGAATAAGAAAACTCAATGGCGTCAAACCTGACTTCAGGAACGGAAGGTGGGGTTAGGACGCAGCATTATACCACCAACTACCAGTGATCAATTATGTTATAAATAATTATAAATAATTTAGCGTTTATTTTTTATTAATAAGTTATATTAAGCCGCGGGCTTCCTCAAGATATTCTCCTTCACCGTTTATAAACGGTCATATCATAATTTCCATGTCGCACAACAACAGTGTCAACAATACATCTAGCTCGTGTATGTGTTCAAGTCGTCCTAAAATCAAAATAGCCCAGTAGAAAAGAAACGTTTAGACACGTGCATACATAAGCTCTTTGCTCATGAAACTTTTGTTTTTTTTTTTTTTTGATATCGGACTTCGAATAATGTTAAGATTCCGTAAACTGTATTTTGGTAAGCTTTAGTTTTTTGTAACGAAGTTTTACTTTTCAAGAAGCTTTTTTTATAACAAACTTTTCCTGCGAATTTCTTCGGAGTGGGTTGCACCTACATTCAATATTTTATTGTGTCGCGGTGAATCAGGACTAGGTACTTTTCCGAATGAAATAGAAATTTAATTATTGTCGGATGAACGCGTCGAATGAAACAGGACATCACCAAATAATCGCTTAGGTGTTACAAAACAAAGACTACACCAAATCAAAATGTGGAAGCACCTTGCAAAAACTTGCATCCCTCACAAAATTGTAAGAAGCTAAGCAGTAGCCGTAAAGGCCCTATAAATATACAAGGCAGAATAAAGACGATGCTAGACAGCCAGGTAACGAACGCTTGCGTAATAATAACGGTCCTAAATCAACACTTGAATCGAGAAACAACGGTGTAAATGTTCTTGTAAATACGGAAGAGGGCAAATAAATTTATCGGAGGAGGGTATCAGAAATAAAATAAATAGAGTATCTTTCAATTGGCCGTTGCAAATAAATATAGTCCAACGTAGGAAATTGTGTTTTGACACATATATATTTTTTTCAATGCACATAATATACTTACTAATGTAGCTGATATTTAAAATGTCATTTGAATTATAAAATGAATCCTCTTGCCTGCCTCCTAGATTTTTGTTAATAAATCTGTGTTTTATTGATTCTATCTAATTTGAAGACAAAGACGCATATCAAATAGTAAACATGATCATATCAAAGAAAACTAATCATGACCACTTTGGAGGATTCTTTTAAGTTGTGGAGTAATTAAATACAATACTATCTCTACACTTAGCACAAGTTTAAAAAAAAAAACAAATTGCTGAAGGCAATTTTTTTTAGTTAGGTACCTAAGTAGTTAAACTGTGATCTTGGACTTGCTAAAAAAAACCGCTTACGATACGTCTAAGTAAAAAAACTATAGCATGTGTATACGTTTAGTTAGCAAGATCAAAGATGTTCAATGACCAAAAATTTGACCAACTTCTGGAACAACTATTCCGCGGAATAAGAAATGACAAATACAAGTAGGTAGGCAGTGTCAGTTTACTCGAGAATAACTACGATTTATGCAAAGAATAGTGCCGATTCGAGTTTGGTCAAATCCAACCTAATTTTCATATTGTCTGGACACTTATTGCAGAAAATACACACCAATACTATCAACAAAGGCAGAGAAAAAATTTGTACGAATATATCGATGCATCAAAAATAGCAACAACATTAATTCGCAGCATAAGGTGAGCAGTTCAAAAGTGGTGCATAGCGAGCGGCGCGAGTGGCGGCCGCCGCGCCGCGCCGGCAGGTGGTTTAAATTACCGCATTTGTTACACGTTTACACGAAACTGTATCAATATTTCATGCGGATTTACACGACCTATCATGAATGTTTGTATTTCCCTATCTTTAAAATATCTACTATATTAAATAGGTACACGATTAATTAAAAATAAATAGATTTTTGGTGTTAACTAATTTTTCAAATTTAGTAATTTAGTATTATTGCGATTCGGGATTGTGTTTCTTGGGGCAATTTATTTTAATAATTAATACGGTTTCAGCAAGAACTTTTGGTTTGAACCAATCAATTTTTAATTTGCTCGATGGATGAAAGTCATAAAAATATACACTATTGCAGTTTTGAGCTAGTATACTAACTGCTATTTAAAGTCATGAGTTGAGGCCGTCTTTTACCGTTTTATTCCCCCTGGCGTTTGATTATGAAAGGTATTACCTCAACTCTGGATACTAGTGTTAGTTTATGATCCTATCACTTGTTGTATAAAACAAATATATGAAAGTTCTTAACTCTACTTAAAATATAGCTACTAAAAGTTTTGCATCAATCTTTTAATCTTGAACTTGCTAAAAAAAGCCAAAAAACTTGTTTGGTGCACGTACAAACTACTTTGACTGAACAATCAAAAGATGCCTAGACTAGACCATTATTTCAATAAAACAGCACCGCTGAATCCTTACAATGACAACTCACTCAAATATAAACGCGAACTATTTCCATAAGAAAGGCATTGCAAAAGTTTTTCAATTTTCAAGTGACGCAGGTATGATGGAGAACTTTGGCTTCGGACGCAGCCGAGTTGGGCGCACCGCGCATCCGCGGTTTGTTCGCAACCTATCATTGCGTCGACAAACATTGTTTTACTCCTTTCTTGGAGATACGAGTATTTCAGTCGATTTCAGCATCTACATTGTAAGTTTACGTTACAACCGCTCACTATTAAAATAACCTGCTAGAGTAAACAATAATGTTTGTGTACCTACTATGCCAGTATAAAGGCAACAGATCAACATCACCTTTAATTAATATTATTTTGATAATGATAACATGAATAAGAACGCTTCCGTCTGATAGTAATTTGAATCAGTTGAGCTATTTATGGATCGTTTGTAACTTCTTTAAATGACAAAATATCGTTAAAATAAAAAATATAAAAATAAAAATTATTAAGTTTATTATTTATTAATTAAATTTAAATAACTTTATTAACTTTATTATATATTAAATATTTACTTAATTATTATTATTTTTACTTTATATATTTAAGTAACTTTATTTAAATTATTTTTACCTAATGAAAAAACCACATGTATTGTCTTCTATAGGCCCTGCTTTTATTCACAAGACCAGTCTAGCTCTAAAAAAAACAAGGGAAGATAAGTCAAGGCGATGCCGATCTGGCGTCAAGGATATCTGCCACAACTTTTGTACAATAACTTACCTCTATATTTATTTTTCGAAATTAGTTTATAGGGCTTATTTTGCTACACTTTAACGTAGTACGTATACGTATGTATACGTAAATTAGAAGCAAGCAAGCAAGCATGCAAGCATCGTAACGATCGAATAAATCTAGATCCATAACATTTTCATTGAAGACTAGCGCTGCTGACTTGAAGGCTTTTCTAGGCTAGGCAAACGTGTGCTGCCCAATGCCTTCATCGACAAAAATATCATACTTATCTGATAATGCAAAAGTTTCATGATAAAGTAAAGAGTACAATTCGTTCGGTAGGTACTAGAGCTTTTTTATCTAAATTCTTAATAGCGTTGTCTGGGGCTGGGGTGAGCCGAGCGACATTATGCAGCATCACGCTGGGATCACAAGAGATTGTTTCCTAAAACAGGATCGGAGAGGATCTGTCCCTGTGCTCTAGTACTTAACAGAAATAATGTAAAAAAATATTGTCAAGTATCAAGATTATATATATTATATGTCTATATCTATATGCTAATATTATAAATGCAAAAGTTTATAAAGATAGATAGATAGATAAGTATATAAGAAAGCTATAAAGATTGTTCGTCACTCTGCGATTTGGATTAAACTTGGAATTACTCGTATTATAGTTCTAGACTGGAATAGTACAGGTTACTTTTCGTCCTGAAACCCCTTTATTAAAGATTTTTTTTAAACTGGAGGCACTAAATTTTAGATGTAATAATTAACATGTAACCAGAGACATATGCAGTATATTCCTTAGACTACATAATAATTAGTAAATGTACTCAAAGTAAATGAAAAAAAGACTTTTGGTTACCTTACCTACATTCAATGTTTTTTAGTCAATTTATTGATGTCATAGTAGATTTATTACATTTCTGTGTCAAAATAGCAGCAAAAGTTACAAATATCACCAACATACTTTAAAGGCACGAAGCTATTCGCTTTAGTTGTGGCCTTTTTTCTTTTACTTATCTAAAAATTGCCAGCGTAGTAGTCCCCGAGGGCTCACATTTATCAGTCCAATAAAACTTCCATGAAAACATTCGGTGACATCCAATATGATTTCATCGCCGTTTCAACAAGGCCCGAAAGTAACATGTAATATTCTGTATTATTATCTGCTCGCTACTTTGTTATGGACACGTAAACTTTTATGTAGAACCTGAACGTCTTTATGTATGTGTAGCTATTTTCTGTTTTAGAAATGGCAAGCAAACGACAAAACGTTTCAATTTCATAGGAAACCGTAAAAACAACGATCCCATAGTACTCATAAAAAACTCGCATCGTAGTGCTAAAGAAAAATCTAAAAATATTCATGATGTAAGATGTATATATATATATATCTATAAAAATATTATAAACTTTAAAATAAACCACTAAAAACAAACAGCACAACAAAGCAAGCGCCAGTACTGACTCCTGTACTTAATAATAATTGAGGCGCATAACTGTGGACGGGGTCGCGTTCACTTAAAATATTAACAACTTTATATGAACGTGTCAGCTAATGACACGTTAACGTTAACTAGAATTTGTAATAGAGGCGAACACAGCTGAACCGGAGCTTTCCCGAGTTATGTCCCGCGCGAGACAGCCGCGCGATTAAAAATGCACCGTTTCAAACGAGGCGGGTTCGGCAGCGGCGGCGGTGCGGCGTCGCGAGCGCAGACCGCCGGCGCCGCCAGTGCTTCCATGCCGCTGGAGCCGCTTGCTCCTATCCCGGTGCCGACACACGTGTTCCCCTTCACTTTGCTATCAAATTATGTGACATCAGTGAAAAGTTATTCCACCAAACAATAAACATAAATGGACTATCTTGCAATGTTTTTATAAAGAGGTAAAAGCTCTATCCATAACATCAGCACTGCATATTTATTTTTATCTATTTATTTTTAGCCACAGGCATCAGATCGATTGCGATAGCAGGCATACTTCGAAACTTTCATAAAATCGAAGCGCGGCCAGTAGAGACAGAAGTGCTGCAAACGACGGTATTTTATTTACGCGGAGAGCGGCGATACATACTCGTTCTGGTTCTATTTTCGCACTATATCGTTTATTATGAGGGCATGGGCACACAGACGGCGGGTGGCGAGGAGCGCGTCGCTTCGCGCAGGCCACTCCACCGCCTGATATTATATTCTGGAGCACGACGGCTCACCTCGCTTCGCGCTAGATATCTCGAGTGTTGCTTCCACCACCTATGAATTTACCTAGTCTCAGTTACAAAACAGGCTCGATACAGCCGCCTGTATCGTTTTATTAAATCCATTCACATTATATTTCATCAATATTAATTAAATAAAGTTCAGAAAGTTTCTTATTGTCTACGCGTTAACTGTTGAACGAGCCTACGTTTCAGTGGTGGTAGAGTAGATAATGTGATACTTCATTCATGGTGGTGGTAGAGCTATTTCACAGTTTGTCAACTTGTTTATTGTGAAATTGGCACGGCTTAAGGGTTTAACCTATTGTGCACATGAGTAGATAACAGATTATTATTATTTAGTAGATGCAAGTAAAACTAAACACAATCATAAACAATTATTGCACAATCATACGTAATTAGAACTTTAATAGCAAGCACAATTAACTATCACTTTTGGAAAATAAAATATAAGTAAACCTCCGAGTAGACCACAGATACTCTACATATGCATGCATATAATATTTAGCTAGGTCATAGGCATTCATCCTGTCCTAAAGAGCCCTATTGTGCTGTACGGAAAAGCTACCACAAAGTCTTTTGTGTGTTTTATAATCACACTATCTTGTACCGTGTATCTTATACGTAAATAAACTTAGATTACTCGTAACGTTTGTCTTTGAAATAACTTTTTAAATCATTATGTATTTAAATTATTCTTTATCATCATTACAGTATTTTATTGTTCTCATTAGACATTGCCTTACTCTCAAGCAAGAGTGCGGCGTGGTGGTTATAATCCACCACGCGGACTCAATGTAATGTAGGCATTCATCACCTTGTTGGACGTATGAGAATAATTTTAACATTTTTATGTGCAGGTAAACAGTTTATATTTTCATGCGGATTTTGCTCTACAACATATTATAAGCTTTTCAATTTTTATTATTAGTAAGCGTGCTCGACACCGTTCACTAGTGCACTCCACTGCACTTTATCCCCAATTTTTGTTTCCTTTATTACTGTTTTCATTTCATAACTCGCTAATTGAAAGATCACGTATATTTTGAGAGCGCCGTCATCATACTATAAATAAAATGAAAATGGACAAGAGCGAGTAAAACTCACGCTCTGCGGGTTCTGTACTGTAAGAGTAGTAGAGTTCTCTGTGATAGAGCTCGCCCGGGGAAGGACAACCACCATACCTATTTCTACCGCCAAGCACTAATGCTTGCATTGCTGTGTTCCCCATGATGTGTTATTGTATATGTAGGTATTGCAAGCGTCCATAGGCTGCGGTAACCGCTTACCATCTTGTGGGCCGTACGCTTGGTTGCCACTTCAGTTGTATAAAAAAAAAAAAAAAAAAAGTCCATAGGCTGCGGTAACCGCTTACCATCTTGTGGGCCGTACGCTTGGTTGCCACTTCAGTTGTATAAAAAAAATAAAAAAGTTGAAATATACTTTCAGCCGTTCTAAAAAAACTGAATTGTTAGACAGACAGACAGAAAGACAACAAAAAGTTTTATAAGTTTTAATTTTTTTTCTGTTCAGACACGGAACTCTAAAAATCTGTTCATGTATATTTCTTGCATGAATTGATTTTTAAGGTTCTGACTTTTTTTTATTATTGCAAACAAACGCTACCCACTAACACAAAAGGGCATGACGTCATCCACAAGCGATTCTAATATCAGCTTTGATCAATACAAGCCCTAAAATAGCATTCTGCAACGTAGCATCAAATAGCACTTACGGAAGTTACAAAACACAGAGCCAGCTGTTTATTTTAGGCTTGTGGGCAGTCCACCTGCACTCGTCCTAAACCTGAGCTATCGGTTTTACATAAGTTCCGTTTTGTAGTTTAAACTGCTATAGCACGATAAAACGCTTACAATATGTACTCGTATGTACTCGTATCTTCCGTACTACATTTTGCATTTTAGCATGCAAATATCAGATTAACATTCGCGCTATTTTGATTACGGATGTATTGAATGCAATGCTCGGATAATGCCGTGACTTACAAGCGACCCATTAGATTCTAATTGAGATCGGTCGTAATACTCGTAATCCATTGTTGCAGGGTAGTTCGATAAAGTAAAGTAGAGGGTATAGAGATGAGCTTGGAGGGTAGCAGCGTGAGCGTGATTCACGGCTGGGGATGCACGCCGACCGGGGACCCGCCGCCGGCAGCCGTCACCACAGAGCAGCGCACTAACAAAGCGTGTTTGCCCACTATTTTTCAAAGAGGCTGGCGAAGAAATGCCCTTTACGGAATCATTTTGTTCCTAATGCTGTTAGTGTTTCTGAATATTGCTTTGACTTTATGGATTATAAGCGCACTTCGACTTAGTACGGTTAGTAGTTTTTCATCACCTACTGCGTATGACATTATAATATTTTCTTAGCTGCATAACTCAACAAGTATTTTAATTTTCAGAATAGTATCGGACCTGTAAAAATAGTAAGAGGTGGCATCCAGTTAGAAGGGCAAGCGTGGGTGCTGAACAGTCTCGTGGCGTCCACTATCTCTTCGCAAGTCGGCCAGCCCATGACACTGCACTCGCACCGTAATTTCTCAGTGCTTGTGTCAGAACCCAACCGCTTGGAACATTCCAAGTTCGTAATGAGTAAGTAGAAAGTTGGAACTTTAAAAACTTAACCGAGAATATACATTAGGCTGGACTGTAGTTTCTTTGAAACTAAGTTAGAGTAAGGGTACAAGATCGATTTACTGCACTTTCAATATTTGGTTCATCTATTATTCAAGATCGATTACCAACGCAACCTATGGGAATTGATCGTAGACGATGAATCAAATAATGAAAATAGCTCTACGTTATAAAAATAGTAAGCATAAACCAAAACATGTACTTTATTATCAAAAATAATATAAGTAAGTAAATAACAGATAAAGATGCAGAGTATATTCATCCAAATAAAGACTCAAATTAAAATATATTATTATTAGTTTTAAGGTACTTATGTATTATTAAATAATCATACTAATATTGCAATATTATATGACGACCGATGTGGCGTGGCGGGCGAAGGTCCACCTGGGACGCGGAGGTTGCGGGTTCGATTCCCGTCTCGGAACAAATGTTATTACGATCTAAAAATAATTGTTTCGGGTGTTCTGAGTATTTTCTATGTATAATAAAAAAAACTATCTATGGTTTGTATTGTATTAAGTATATCAGTCATCTAGTACTCATAATACAGCTCTGTTTAACAGCAGCTTGCTTACCTTAGGCTGTGTGGATTGTCCAGCATTATTTATTTATTTAATATTTGGATGTTTCTTGCACAGCTGAACAAACTTCAACGGATGTTAGATTAGTTAGTATTAGCGTAATAAAAGCGTATAACATATAGCTATGTTCAAGTACCTACTTTATTTAAACTTAAGTTAGGCACATATCTTGAAGTCAGTTAAAAATACATGAATGTACATTATGCTAAATTGCTTAGATAATATGCTGCTGCCTGCTACCATCAACGTTTGTGCAATAGTACTTTTTTACAGTTTTTTTTAAAACAAATAATGCAATACTTTTTCAGAGCGTGACAACATACAATTCAGTGGTAGAGTGTTTGACGTACGGGACGCTCGAGGCGGAAACGTGTTTCGAGCCTCCCGAGATGAAGTCCGGGTGTTTGCAGATACCTTCGCGGTGGAAGGCGTCGGGGGACTCACTGTGAAGAGCGCAATCCAAGTACCGCTGGTCCGCGCTCCTCCGGCTTCAAATCTGCAGTAAGTATTGCATATTAGAGATAAACCAGTCTAAAACTGCACGCCTCACTCCAAATCTAAAAATTGCAATTTTTGTCACATTCAAATGATATGACAAACGTGGAGGGCGTAGACTAGATGATATCTACCTCACTCACAATCACAAAACTCAACTGCTGTGTATTCCTTTTTTTATACTAAGTATTAAAGTGGCTACCAAGCATACGGTAAGCGGTTATTGTAGCCTTTCAAGCCTATGTGCGCTTGCAACATCAGATATAATCACTTGTGCTCTGCGACTCTAAAACATAGATCAAAAGTCTCATGTACTTGTAATTTCACCGGAAACCACATAGCAATGCGTGCAATACTACTTAGCGGCAGAAATAGGTTTGGTAGTTCTTCCTCGGCAGAACTCTATCACAAAGAACTCTACTATTCTTAATTTCACATATATTTTATACTTTTTAATTTAAGGTTGGAATCTTTGACGAGAAAGTTAGATTTAACGGCGCCAAAATCAATTTTATTGGAAAGTAGAGCAGGAAATATTGATGTCACCACCCATGGAAATATCCATATGGAGTCTACTGTTGGAGCTGTAAGTAGTTTGACCCTTGTATTTTTTTGATGGTAGATTTTTTTATAATTATTTTGATAAATAGCGCTAAACAAGTAAATAATGAGCGATCGTTAATCAGATTTCTTGCTAAAACTGATCAAATGGTTTGATACGCGCGTATTTAAACCATTTTATCGGTTTTCAATCGCCAAGCTACGTCGATGCATTTTTGATTAGTTGGATTGATTATATCTGTGAAAATTGTGCAAAAATCATATTCCAGCAATTAAGTTCTTATATCCCTGTGAAGTAACCCTATACAAATATATACCGAAGCAATCAATCACGTAGCCCGTAGCAACGGCGTTTATTTCTGTTCTGTGGCTATGAGGTAGGAAGTGCTTAGTGCGAATATCAGCGCATCGCACCTCGCACACGACCGTACCATAAACGCTAAGATGCGTAGTAGGATGCCGATTTCTAATTTTAATTAATATATATTTGATGCATAGAATTTATATCTAATTTCATAAAATGTATCGTTAAGCACTATTTGGTCTACGTCCGCAGTGGATATAATATATTGGCTGATATGATGATGATGATAATGACATAATAATATTGACAATATTTAATTTTGAATAGAGTAATTAGTTATACGTAGTTGCAGTTTACGACACGGAGTACGAGTATAAACAGGGTATTCCATTATTAGTACATAATATTCAAGTAAAAGAAGTAGATTTTTTTTATCTTAATATCGAGTAAATTGATAAAGTTTTATGTGGTCAATTATTAGTTATCCTTGTTGGAAATTGATAGGGCAGCGCGCGGCCCGTGTCAATGACCCGCGTGTGTCAATGACCCCTCTGTTAGCTACAGAGTCTTTAGTTAAATAATTATTTTTCCCATAAAATATTTATTTATTTTTACACTATTAGTCAATGAAAATCCATCTCAAACCTTCCACTGTCACTTCACTTCTTTTTCTTTTTACTTTCATTATAAAGAGATAGAGGCCGGCGTCTACACCTCCCATAGTCGCTACGAGGCGCGAGCACTCGAATATTTTATTATTATGCCGGAGCGGCGTCGGCGGCGCACCGCTCCGGCGCCGCCGCCGTCTGCCTATCTCGATTTAAAAGTACATAATGTATTTTTTTTGTGTGTAGAACCTATTCCTTGAATATTATGCACTAATAATGAAAGACCTTGTATTTACTTAAATTAATATTTTCAGATTAAAATAGAGGCATCAAATCTTATATTCAGCAACTTAAAAGAAGCATTGACCTTAGCGCAGCCTGACACGACACATAAGAATATTAGAAGTAAAAAAGTTTACCAGCTCTGTGTCTGTGCGTCAGGTAAACTTTTCCTGGCGGCTCCTGATGCGTCGTGCGTTGCTTCTGATGATGACGTCGAGCTATGTCGATAGTAAAGTGATATTAGAATAATTAAGGTCTCAAGGCCAATATTCACCAAAGCTAAACGGATATACTAGGTAATAAGTAAAATCAATCTGTACCTACACCGAAAATTTACCACGCATGCCTTGCTTGGTTGATTACACATACCTCTACGTCCGTTCAGTTTTAAGAATTAAATAATTAGTCAATGATAGTGCCAAATAGAAAAATATTGTGATGTTAAAATCAGTATCAACCATAACAACAACCTGGGAATACATTACAACAGAAATAAGCTAAGAAAATAAATTTTAATTTTAAATTTTTGCACTTTGCACGGAACTTTTACTAAAATTAGATTATTAGAAAATAAAATACATTGTCAATTATAATTAAGTAGGTATATTAAAATTGCTTGTTGAATTGTTTTTTTATTTTGTTGTTATTTTATTAAGAACGAAAAGTTACCATTATACAAAAACGACAAATATTACTTTGAATTCTCTCGTAGTCATAGGTTGGGACTTTTGGCACTGAACCGATATAAGTTATAGGTACTTATTTATTCTAATATACATATAAAATACGCTAGCGTTCTTTGAAGTTTCGCAGAAATCACAACAGACTGTGTGGAAAGTCTGTTGTGATTTCTGTACGGAACCCGGTAATTAGAACTACCTACACTGGCCACCCTAATTGAAACCGCTACGACGTTTTACCGCAATGTTTTTTTTTTCTAGGCTAACGAGGGGCAAGCATTGCAACTTTTTTTTACTGAGCTCCTTCTGTTCATGAAATACGATGCAGTTTACTTATTCACGGATGTTAGGCTATTGAGTTGACTACTTAGATTAATCTATAGACACTATAATCACATTAATCTATGCTTAATATAATAATCTATACCTACTAATAATAATATAAAGAGGAAACATTTGTATTTTTGTATGTTTGTATTTTTGTTTGTTACGAATCAACTCAAAAAGTACTAGTCCGCTTTCAAAAAATATTTTACCATTAGAATGCTACATTATCCCTGAGTAACATAGGCTATATTTTATATCCACCCGTATGAAGCCGGGACGAGCAGCTAGTAGGTACTTATACAAGGTGGCCTAAACATAGACGTCAATAAGAAAAAAATAGATTTCTCAGATCCAGGGGTAGGTATCCGAAAATACCCCAGTAGTTCCCCGATTTTTGGGTTTTTCGTGTTATGATTTTTTTATTGTTTTTTTTTTGTGTTTGGTCAGAACGTTTGAAAGTGATAAAAAGTTTTTTTGATAAAAACCCAGTTTCAAACGTTCCGACCAAACATTCTCAAAAAAATATACAGGGTCATTCATTATCAACCTGACAAACTTAAGGGATAGGTTCCACACCTAAAAAAAAAAATATATGTACCTATAATTTTTTTTTTTATGTATATTTTGTCTTAAAAATCACAAGTAAACAAAAAAAAATCGATTACGTTTTTCCGCTCAATTATTTTTTATCATTGTTGGGAATCGAGTTAAGCGACGTAATAATGAAATATTCGAGTGTGCGCGCCCCGTAGCGGGTCAAGGACACGCGCAGGTCAAGGACGCGCGGGTTAGTGACCCGCAGTTCATTGACGCGCGGGTCACTAACACGTGCCGAGCGCTGCCTTTTCGATTTCTAACAAGGATAACTAATTATGAAGCAGAATTGCGTAATTATTTTTTTTAAATTTTATAAAAAAAAACGGTTAGAAAAAAAAAAAAGTATTTTTTTTTTATGTGTGGAACCTACCCCTTAAGTTTGTCAGGTTGATAATGAATGACCTTATATAAATAAAACATTAGGGTATTTCAGTTAGTAAATGTAAAGATAATGAAAGTTAAGTGTAATGCTAATTTATGTAGTTCAAACTGACTAATTTCACACAATTTTTCGTGAATTCGAAAGATTTGCGTCGAGCTAGATGAAATCCAATTTGCCATCAAAACACGTTTTTATTTCTTTGAGTTATATTTCGTGTAACATAAAATAAACGCTCCGAGTTCCATTTATCTTCAAGGATTTTTTAGTAACGACTCTATAAACAAGAGACAATCGGCTGCAAATATTTGAGCACATTGATTTTTAAGGTCTTGTCCAAATAGTGCAAAAAAACCCTCACGCTTTTGTTGTTTGTGTGTATTTTTTTAGAAATAATATGAAATTTATGCGAGAAAGGAATCGGTGCCGGTGTCAAGCGTGGAAGTCAGCGCTAACCAGCCTAAAATCTTGGCGAGAAAGTCGATACAGATTGGATCACATACATACCATATGCACACGGTCGTCAGTCTTCATGTGTATCCATTTCATTTGGTAGGTGAATTCATATATTAGATCCCATTCATAATGGCAAACCAGATAACTAAAAATAACAGTTCTCTACGCAAGCCTTGTAAAATTCGTAGGGAGAGATTAACTCAGAGCTATTTGGTTAGTGGTGTTTGGAACACAATGGTACATCAACCTCCCCTACCATATTTACAGAAATAAATTGGTCAATTTAAATGGTGCTTTACTCATACAAAAATATACAAAATCAATTGACAACAATGACTTATTTGATGACTACCTGCTACACTAAAAGTATAATATGTATATTACTTAATCAATATTGACTATTTTCAGTGCTTCTCTAAAAACTTTTCCTTGCCCAAGTTTACCGTTCATGATTAAAATTGTCATCTATCACCAATGGGTTGAATATCTGTGCGAAGCCTTGCTGCTAGATGCATTGTTGCTTGGCGATAGCAGCAAAGGCTGTCGCAGCTTTCCCCCAAACTGTCCAGCGAGTTCAATGACTTGTCCACATTATGTAGATGAGGCCGCAGGTGCTCGTTATGTCCCCGCGGCACACAGTATAAAAACTTTCACGAACAAAACGACCCTTACTATTTCTAGGTGATACTTTCGCCGGATACTGGATGAAATAAATACTTTGAATGAATGAAAACAACAATGTAGGTATGTACCTAACTATAATGATAAAATAAATAATGCTAGACAATCCACACAGCATCATCTAGCCCCAAGGTAAGCTGCTGTTAAACAGAGCTGTATTATGGGTACTAGATGACTATGTATATTAAATTGTTGAAAAAACTATTTTTTTATGTTTTTTATATTTTTCAAATTCTAATTTCTATTTCATTTTATTTATCTTTCCACATGTTGCATGTACTTAGATACGTCAAAACAAAACATTAAAATTTACTAAATATGGTAACAATGTCATATTTTAAAATAAAATTTAAACAAATAAAATTAATTAATAAAAAAAAATGTCAAAGTCCATAAATAATAATTATCTGTACAATTCTGTACCTACTAAAATCATTTTTTTTAAATAACATTATTAATAACAAAATAAATATCAAATGTCAATAATATTATATAAGAAACAAACAATTAAATACAATAAAATAAAATGAATACAAGCGTCAAACATTATCACTAAAAATATATTTATCTGCCATCTAAGAATGCAAGTGGTTCTTAAAAGTTAAAATGATTTCAAAAATGAAGCACTTATGCACGTTGCATGAAGCACGTCAGTGATGATAGATTTGAAAGATTGGTTTTAACTTCAAGAGCCAGATTGGTCGCGCACCACTCCTTCCATCATTTCCTCTCTCGAACACCTTCAAGAGCCAGATTGGTCGCGCACCACTCCTTCCATCATTTCCTCTCTCGAACACTTTAGGCTGTGGAATGATTTATCTAATGAAGTTTTCCCTGCATAGAGACTACAGCATGGAATTCTTTAAAAAAAAAACTTTATAATTTTAAAAGATCAGCAATTCGCGTGATACCTTTTTTTTAATGTCAGCAAGTGACAAGACAATCAAGGCGCACTTGATGTTAAGCACCACGCCTGACTATTACAGATGCAGTGCCACCCACAGCTTAAAGTTTGAAAGTGTTTGCGTGGCACTGCACTACGCATATTTGCGCACACCCCAAGACATTGTTGTTAAGTCTCTTTCGCCCAGTAATTTCGCTTGCTACAGTGCCCTTCAAATCTAAACACAGTAATGCTTGCACACTGCTGCTTGGAGGTAGAATATCTGACACTGCGGTGGTACCCACCAAGACGGACTCTTGCTGAAGAGTCCTACCACCAGGTTACCAGAGGTATTGCAAACGTTCATAGTCACCTAACATCAGATGGGCCTATGCTTGTTTGCCACCTTGGTGGTACCACCTTGGTGGTATAAAAAAATGCATTGTCAGATGAGTATGGGTTAAGTTCCATCTACTACCTAATTATCTCGACTGTACTCATAATCTACTCGAGAAGGATGGCGCAACAGCGTCGAATTTTACTTCAAAAGGCAAAATTACTTAATCATTGCTAAACTTTCGAGTTGCAAGTATAGTGAGCGTACAATTATTAATTTTCAGTCAATAACACGAATAATCAGTACCAAGTAATAACAGATTCATCATTTAGACAAATAAGAGCCATGAATAGTGGATAAATATCAATGTTTTTGATAAATTGGAACATTTTGGTGGAGGTAGTCGAATGACAAATACGGCTGTAAAAGCCACCTGGTTACTGCTGTACCTGTCTGCAGCCAGTGTTTGCGTAATAGATACCTGCCCGATGGATATTATATTGTTCTGGGTAAAGGATTATAATATCTTTGTATCTTTTGAACGAAAGATTATGTAAAATGCAATATGATTCACCAATTGGCTCTACCAGAATTCCGTCCCGGTGGGGGTGATACCGCAATCCGAATTGAATTTATTATTAAATTAGTGGACCGCCCTGCTACTTTATCCGCGCTTTTTTATACTTCTGCATTCTCTAGTCTAGCAGTTGAATTTTGGAATTTATTTGTTAGTGCAGTGCACACCTAACAGACCCTGAACATTTAAAAAAGATTTATCCAGATTAACAGCTATGTAAAAACAATATTTATTAAAACTTATTAAAATAAATATTTATCTTCTAGCCTTAAAAAGCTATAGATAACTGGACCCGTATGCTGCTAACATAATGACATCAACATTACAATTAAATCAAAATGGAACTTTATGTACTTATGTCAGTTTAAGAATATGGGAATTTAAAATTATGGCTAGAGTATTTTAGAACTAGCTTTTTATGTCTTGTGATATTAAAATCAAAACCATTATATCAATCAATAGAACCTCCTACACATTCAGTGCCACGACTCGCCTCGCGAGTTCACTTAAATTTCATTCCAGTGCCAGCGACTCGCCTGGCGAGTCAGTTTGTTGTTGTATTTTCAAAATGCATGACGTGTACGTACGTGACGTGAAGTGTGTGGCGCCCGTAAATAAATAATGAAAATCGTAGTGGCATTGAATGTGTAAACCATTGCCGCCATTAAAAAAATATCACGAATCATGCATGCCAAATTAAGATACCGCAAAAAATACAAATCGTCCTCGTGTGAAAGAGCTGTAAAAATAATAAGACAACCTTCACAAAAAAAAATCATCAGAGGGTGAATTTATTTTATTTCTCAATAATATCACACTCCGTATAGTTCGCACAGTGGATCTAGGCTTCCGTGAAATTAGCCGTTTGTGATGCGCGAAGACAATTTAGTTTGAAAAAGCTCCATTGCGCATCGAAACGGCTAATTTCACGACGGCCGAGATCCGTTGTGAGAACTATACCTACGTTCATTTCTAACATACGATCATGTTGTTCAAAAGTCCTTTTAAAATTATTGAATAAAATAAATAAAAAAATATAAAAATTGTCTGATTTAATATACATCTTGGTGTCTGTGTCTGATCTGTGATAGAAGTATGATTAAGGAACTACAAAGCTTTACTGCTTACACTACTACTTGCCGTTATGTACTAAAATACAACCGCTACAGAACAAATCATCATCATTATCATGGCGGCCTTCTAATGTTCCCACTGGCCTACTGTTGAGCGAGAGTGATTAGCTAAACAATATCCGCCACGCTGACCCAATGCCGATTGGTGGACGGCACTGTCTTTCGACTTTTTGTTAATTCTTGGACATGTTGGTTTTCTCATGTGTATTCCTTCGCCTTATGAGAGCACTGGCATTGCGTACATACATTTTTCGTAGCGAAAAATCCATTGGTGAACGACCGTATTCGAACCCACGACTTTAGGATCAGAAAGCGGGGTCACTACCACTTGACCACCAGTGCTCTTACAGAACAAATAATAGTACCAATGGGTAGTGTGTACTGTATGCAGTACCAACTATACAATACTCACTTTTATTTTATTTAGGTAGACCCTAAAAATGTTAATCAATTTTACTTAGTCAACTTTTTACAAATTACGCCAGAAACGAGACAGGTGACATTGTGACATTGATAAACGCAATGCCAATCCCGTTTTAAGAAAACTCCAATAAGTTTTCAATCTCAAAGCTAAACTTTTTTTCATTGATAAACAAATACTATGAACCTACCTACCTACCTACAATACAATTTAGTGGAAACTGACTTTATTTAAATAAATCCATTTCGTCGTCGTCGTTTATTAGAGCAAATATTAACGTCAGACTAAATAAAATAGTGTTTTATTATTTTTTATATCGCATATTAAACACAATTATACTACATACCCATACTATACGTTACCAACTCCTTGCATGGACTACTAGGATGCCAACGCATCATGGACCAGATAGCATGTTTTATGGATAGTTTAATATAGAGTGCAAGACATTGCAGTATTATTCGTAATAACGGGTTTTCAAAAAGATTGTTTTCTTACTTTTCTATTTGATTCATTGTTTAGCATAGCTACATGAAACGTTACTTTGAACGACAGTTTGATTCCTATTCAAATCATTCGACAACGGTGGGTGGCGGCGACGGCGCGCGGCGGTCTTGCAAAGACAACTCGCAAGGAACGCAACAATTCCTTTCAATGCCAATCCGAGTTTGTCGAGGGCTGAGACGCCTGTTATTGCGCCGTGTTTCACCTGCAACTACGAACGCTCTGTAATAACATTTACACAAGGGAAATTCAAACGTCGAACTATTTGAACATTTGCCTCAAAATAGAATTTCTTTGTTACGAACGATATAATATTTATCACGAATCGCATGAGCGATGTGACAAAGAAGTCAAACGAAAACATTTTATGCGAACATCAAATATTAAAATCGTATCGAAACTTCTTTGTTATAATATTGAGAAGGTGTGATTTGGGTTATGGGTAAGATAGATGTTACAGTTGATGTGGAGGTGCTACTTTATACATTATACAAAGTCTTTCATTATTCATCATAATGACAGCCTTCTAATGTTCCCTGCTGGGACACTGGCCTACTCTCAAGCGAGAGTGATTGGGTCTTAATCCACCACACGGACCCAATGCGGATTGGCGGATGGTTTTTTTTTTTTAATGTCAGCAAGTGACAAGACAATCAAGGCGCCCACCTGATGTTAAGCACCACGCCTGACTATTACAGATGCAGTGCCTTAAAGTTTTAAGTGTTTGCGTGGCACTGCACTGCGCTTATCACCCCGAGACATTGTTGTTAAGTCTCTTTCGCCCAGTAATTTCACTTGCTACAGTGCCCTTCAAACCTAAACACAGTAATGCTTGCACACTACTGCTTGGAGGTAGAATATCTGACACTGCGGTGGTACCCACCAAGACGGACTCTTGCTGAAGAGTCCTACCACCAGGTAAATGTACATGTCTTTCGAATTTTTAGTTCTTGGAGATGCCAGTTTCCTCACGATGTTTTCCTTCACCGTATGAAAGCAGAGCAAGAGAGGCATTGCGCACATATTTTTTTCAAAATGAAAGAAAAATCTATCGGTGCACGACCGGATTCGAACCCACGAAAGGATTATTTTTCCACCCCTAAGGCGGGAACGGAAGACACACCACCTAGACCACCAGTGCTCATTATTAGTGCTTATTATATAGTAGTTTTTTTATTATTAGTGCATACCTAATATTCAATGAATAGAATAAAAATACATAAAAAAAATGTGTCAATGACCCGCGCGTCAATAAACCGCGCTTCATTAATCCGGGCGTAAATGACCCGCGCCTGACAATGACCCCACCATAACCGCTACGGGGCGCGCGCGCTCGAATATTTTAGTTTCGCCGTCCGTCTCGACTTCCAACCATGATAAATAATAAATTACCTGAAAAACGTAATCGATTTACTCGAGATTTTATGACAAAATGTAAAAAAAATGTGAGTTGGTACCATGTAATTTTTTTTTGTGGGTTGAATCTTTACCTTGAATATTATGCACTAATAATAAAGAACCCTTATTTTACTTTTTATGTAAAAGGAAGTGGTACTAAGTGTTTAATCGAGGCAAGAATCGTACTTACAATCGGTTCATTTACATTTATATGAGTTACTCGCACTCGTGCTCGGGCAAACCAAGCCACATTGATATCGAGCAATTTCATTTTAAATCAATTACCTCCTTAGCCAGAGTTGGCTACTGACTCATACGAACTTACTTACTTCAAATCAAATGGGAATAGAGTTTGAGCCTGCTGGCTGCACTTAAAGCAAACTAAAACACAATTTTGTTTGTACACAATATTGGCTGTAACTGTTAACGTTTAATATCACGAATTGCGCAATACAATTGATCGTCTAGGGTTACTATTGAAGTTTGCGCAATGATTGAACGAAAGTTTGAGCGAGTTTAATTTTTATTGCACCATATCTATCATTGCACCGTGTAGGATCTGTGTTGCGCAATATTTTTTAGTCTGTGTCCGTCGCCTTGACGAGGATTGGACCATGCTCGTGGGTATATTTATGCCTTTTCATGTACCAGTTTTTCGACCAGCGACGTATTTTCTTTTTATTTTTAGCCACAAGTAGCAACACTATAGCTGCAGCCAAATCTTGGTCTGATATCTTGTTCACGGAACAGTTCCGTTTGCTCCTGCTCACGCGAAAAAATGGACGCTTAAGAGTCGTCAATGATTGCGTCAAAATAATAATTGATCGTTTGAGTGAGAATGCCGATTCAATCATATTGCACAATAAAAATATTGTGCAAACTTATTGTAGGTGTAGGGCCCGCCTAACGGAAATTCACTGCGGTGATATAGTGCTTAAGTAAATTATATGTAGGTATACATAATATGAATATCGTTGTGGTTCATGTAGTGACTAGATAATCTCTTAGTAGCCTGCTAATGGACAGGTTTTGATTAGGTTTCGACGTGCCTTACCTAAATTAATACATTAATCAGATTTCCAAATTGATTTGTTTTTTTTAATTCATCGGGATTAATTCGTGCTCTAATTGTTTACCTAGCAAAATATAATTTAAGTCTTGTGACCTTGATATAGAAATTGTTTTGTCTAAGAAATTACCAAAAAAACGATATTCCTTATTCCCACAACTGCACACAAATTGTGCTGCTCGTGGGAATGGATTTTTTTATTAAAAAGTTCTCATTTACTGCACACAACTTGATAACGCTTTCTCTAACTTTCATTTCGTCCATAATAATAGTTGCAGGACATTCGATCGGCAAGAGTACGGCGGTACTATAGTAGTGAATAAGGTTAGGTAGGCAAGGCAGGTACGAGTACCTACCTCGTAGCGCGCAGCTGAAAAAACAAAAGGGCGCCCATGTGCCCCTAGCGCCCTTGTAATATCGTTAGACACGGCCGTGTAGAGCCGAACACTTATTGAAAGTGTTCTTAAGTGTTGTCCTTTTATGTAGCTACTCCATAAATTTTTGATAGGGCCATCTCGGGAAATCTCTGTCTCCATTCGCAGAGGGTCTGCAGTCAAATAAACTGGAATCCCAAATATTATTCCGAGACGTTTTCCCTGTTCCTTCGATGTGAACTTTTATTTTTATGCTCTTACGTATTCTTATCAGAGGAGAGACACACTCCGGGAGAGCTTCTGACATACTGACTTAAATCCTTTACTCGAGTATATGTAAGTTTGTCTCGGATTACAGTTTTCTCGCGCTTCTTTAATATCATTGGAGAAATTTGGGTGATGTGAGATCGCCCCTGTAATCCCAGGAAATGACAAAACGGTGGTATAGACTAGGTCGTAAAATGTAAGGAAACTGGCGAAATGAACCCAAGCATTTTCTTACTTAGTTCTTTCACAACTAAATGTTAAAAGATTTCTTAGCAAAATTAAGCGAGATATCTAAGTAATCCATTTAGCTTGCGAAGTGTATCTGAGGACCTACTCGCAGGGTCCACTACATCATGGAGTCGACAGGCGGCACAAATGCAATTTAGTTCTTGGTCGGATTAGTCTCGATGCGTTTACAACTAACCAGCTTGGAAACTTATACGTTTTTTTTCAGAGTTCTTATTATGCCCTAGGATAGACGTTCATTTCCTAAGAAAATATACGTATGCGTACCTAATACGAGTATTAAGGCCTTAAAAGCAACAGTGTGTTTAGCTTGATAGGCACACCACAAAATGAATGGGTATGTATACGCTACTTTATGATCGTAAGTATAAAGGAGTTGCTCTACAATGTTGACTAAAGGTAAGTCGGTTTGTGTGTTTTCCTTCACATATTTCAGCAGCGTCACCTACCTCATATTAGTATGCCATGCCACAATAACCGAAGTCGAATCACAAAAGATTTCCGGAGCGCGACTTGCACAAGGGATGAAAGCCAACATTGTGTAATCAGAAGGGTCGCAATCTTACCTCTCTCCGCGCCCCTGTGTCGAACACAGCTTCATCAACAAGGGATCTTTCTACTCATTGTGACAGTTCGTTCTACAGCCTAGCATCCACATGGCCGTTGGTTACAGATAAACGTTTGAATTAGGGCGGGAAGTGTGGCTACTTCCGCCAGCGTACCCTGAACTACATCGGTGTGGCAACCCACTTGAAAATACAACAATATAAGGTTCTTCTAGAATAGGTTTTGTCCAAGTTCAATTGAGCACGTTTTAGGTGCATTTTGATTAACTCACTTAGTCTTAGCATCACAGTAAAGACTTATTTTTGGAGTATGCGATACAAATACGATGCATACTCTAACTTCGTATGCTTATTTTTCATAGGGAATGTTCGTGAAAATAAGCTGGTAGGCAAAGGAGGCGCGGCGCGGCACAATATTGTGGTGACGCGGCTTGTCCCCGCAACGCGACTTCTCATACGGCGCACCGCAATAGTTCCACGTTTGAATTTCTTGAACAAACGTTATTACTGCTCCAATAGCGGAATGTTCTACTGAAACAATTCACAATAGCGAGAACTTCAATGTCAAAGGCAAAGAAGATTCGACGGTGTGCCTATGTACTTCGGTAAATATAAAAATGTTCAATACCGACCGACAAAACGTAGGTACGTGCTTTTTTATTGATCTTGGATGATAAAATTATGTATTTTGTTTGCATAAACAAAGCTGACTAACATTTGATTTGATATTTTCATTTGATAGTGCGAGGGCGGAAAACGTCACTCATAGAGCGGCGCGTAACTGAGGGTCAGTCTCAAGTGACAACCCTATTCCCTGAACTCGTTATTGTTTGATATCAGCGACATAATGATTTCACCATCATATTTAATTGAGCGAAAGCTTTGGTTTTGTTATTCAAATATTTGTTAACAGTAAGAAATCTTTATTTGGAACAAGGGTAATTATACACACAAACCTCTAAAAACCGGTTACGTCTGCAGAAACATAAAACTGTGCCACAGATTGACCACAGACTCGGACGATACTTGTTAGAGATCTTTGCTTTGGTTACAGACATCAACGCCCTTCTCTGAAAATAAAATATTTATTATTTCATAAGTTTAAACGTTAACAGTTAATTTATCAATCAATATTTTATAAATCGGGTATCAGAATTTTAAAAAAGTATACCTAGTATTAAAGTATATGATGTTTTAGAGAGCGAATTGAGCGTAAAATTTGGGCTTGCGACGTAAACAGAAAAAATAACATCAAATACTTAAAATACAACGGAGGTAAAGACATCAGCAAAAAAACAGCATATAAGGCGTCTTTATTATTTGAAGCATGCAAAAGGGTCTTTAATAACTGTAAGTACTAAAGTCGAAGTCTTTTGAGTTTCATACAGCAGCCGCAGTCACTAATGAAAGCACGTTATGTAAGGCGAGCTAGCTTCTAAAGTCCCTGGTTTCCTAAGCTGTCGCGGCTGTCATCATCAAAGTGATAATATTCATTAGAAGTTCCACGATACTCAACCATACACCAATAAAATGAATATCATGATACTACAGTAGTATCATGACTCCGCTACAATACGGCCGTCATAATATAACAGGTGCCGTTTATCCGGAACCGTAGCAAAGAGAATTCGAAGAAACGATTCGCGTTGCATTTACCCGCTGGCGTTAATTAAGAATTCAAAATGTTCTTTGTGATAGAGTTAAGTCGTAACCAGCGACAAAATTTAGCTCACTTTATTAAGTTACCTTAGTTGTCGAGTTTACTGAGGGAAGAGTTATTTTACCTAGCTCTATAAATTAGTTGGGCGGGTGCGTGAGTGTAATCCGTAAAGTTCGTAGACTGTGTTTACAAATAGGTACCTACTGTAAGTAATCTTGTCTAGAATATTTTATTTATATATTATAAGTTCATAATATGCTAAGTTGAGACTAGAATCATAGTAGGTAACAACAATCAATACATTGGTCAATAACAAAACACAAATGTCATCATCCTGCTCTATGAAATTGCTACTAAGATTTATGCGAAGTTATCTCAATACTTGCCATGATGATAGGCAGATAAAGCAATCCGCAAGCACGTAGCTAATGCGAAAGGGGCTCATTACACTGTGTTGACACCGACAAATGCCCCTTTACATATTCTCACTGAGATCCCGAAGATTGAGCCATGAAATTGAAAACGATCCCTTTGAAGAAATTTATTCCAAGCACGAACTGCTCTCCCACTCCGACGACGAGAAGATTTGCTCGTTTATTTTTATGAAATTATTAAAGAAACACTTCATTTTTGTCTGGGAATTGCAATAATAGTTGAGGTTCATCGGTTACGTTCTTGACGCGTGGTGGCATCTGAGTAAATTGCATAATAGTCATAATAGTCATTTATTGATAATAGATATTATAAGTCAAATTACATTGGTAGGGTATTACCTAAAATAAAACTATTGCTACAACAAAGTAGCCCACGTTCACACTGTTATTAACAATGTCAAAATAAAAATCTATGAATTATAATTTAAGTATAAATAATAATGATAAATGTCACAATTAAGATATAAAAATATTATGAAAATATTATGGTCAAAAAAAAAAGTAAAACATAGCAGGTAGATATAGGTAAATATCACTCTGTATTCTAATATATTATTTGAACAGACAACATCGGTCGTCATGGCGCTCAGAAACCTATGTCCAGCAGTGGACGTCTATCGGCTGATATGATGATGATGATGAAGTTTTAGTTTGTCAAACGGTCGAAAACTTACTCCTGCGAGTGAGATTTCAACTAGAGATAGCAAGGTTCACTTAACTAATATTTAGTATTTCTTAGAATTGGTCTGTTTTAACGCCACGCCTCATAAATTACTCAATCGAAAGTTCTGAAGAATATCTCAACTTCACAACAATAAAAATCGAAGGAAGTGCTCACTACTATTTTAAGCTTTTAACTTGCATTTAAGTTCTGAAGAGAAATTATAAATCGGAATTGAAAGGAAGTAAAACTTGAAGTGGGAAAGAAGAATTTTATGATAGAACTGTAACAAGCTTGGTCTAATATTAACGTTACTTAAGATTTGCTAAAACATAATAAATTAAAAAAAAAAACAACATACCTACCCTAAAGTCAAGTTAGTAAGTTTCTATTAACATTTTTAAACCGATCATGGTTATTTTAACAAAATTCTTACTAACAAAGATTATATTTACCACATAGGTAATTTGATTTTGTAAGATTTTTTGTGTCCATCCCTGCAGTGATGGATAAATAAAATGATAATACTATTAATACATAGACAATAACAATAATATATTGTTACAATTATTTATTTTAACTCTATACTCTTACATTCTATATTCACAAATAATTAATATAAGGACCGTTGAAGTTCAAATTGATATATCATTGGAGTTTAATGCCGTACACAAGTCAATTTATGCGGAGGCAGTGCGAACAACTTTTATACTTTTTCATTCCGGTAGAGCTTGCCAAACACACGTACCCTATTACTCGAAACTCGGGCTTTCCATTATCTCCACCACTGAATTTGTTTAAAATTTTCATTCAACTTAAAAAAAACATATGCCTAGTATTTAGCGTAAACAAAAGTTTGCCGGCATAACTTTTGTATACGCGTATTTTAATTTCAGTAACCGACATACTCAGAAGTTCACCGTGGAACAATGCACCGTTTTTAATTTGGTCTTTTATATTTATGCGCAAAATCCGCCCATAAAACGTCATAACTGGCCCATAATGACCCTATCATATAAAGAAGCAAAAATATCGCGAGCGCAATTCGTCATGTCATTATGCAAGGAAAGGGCGAACTTTACGAGTATAATAACGCGAGATGTCTGACTCGGTATGCCGTGAATGGTGAAATGTTCTTTATTGTAGCATGTTTTATGCGAACGATTAACCTTTTAGTGTAACCGGCGCCGTCCGAAATTAATCACCTATCGAAAGAAGTTGACCTACTCGTAGCACGCAAGAGCTATTTCAATATCACTGCACGTGTTTGGTTTTAATAATATCTGACTTATGACATTATAATGCATATTAGTAATTTTGTTTTAATTGGTCTTGAAGAGTTTAATTTTTATTAATTGGTTCATCAGTTGTCTTTGAATTACTGATGATCAATTAGTTCTCAACTCTACCAAAGCAATGCTCGCCATAACGCCCCAGCAACCATAATTAATAAGCTTTTAAGAACACCTTTTATTTTTTCATTATCTTCATAACTACCTACTAGGTCATCACATTGTAATTTAGACGGCGCGGTGAAAATTATTTTCAATTTAAACATGTAAATTGCCATTATATTGTTGTCTAAAATATTGTACCGTAAATAGAAAACTTGAAAATCCAAATTATACCGTAAATTATTCGATAAGGTCTGAGGTCTGTTTTGAAGTTAATTGTTTTTTTTAATGAATACTACAGTTTGGTCATGCTTTTCTTGTCAAATCATGCGGTTAATGAAGTTTACCTCTTTTGCCTATGCTTCCTTGAAATTAGATTTTTTGTACAAAGTCTTTTGTTTGGAAAATTGCTTTCTTAAAGTTAACTTCCAGCCACTGCGTAGTGTGTTAGCAAGCGTAGCGAAGCGGGCAACCATAACCTTATTTTTATAGAGTGAATTCGACAACATTATGCGAGTAGCGTACCTACTGGAGAATGCACGTAAGAAATCCTCATCAAATGCCTTATTGTCGTCACACAATGCTTGCAATCGCCGGGTGTCTTCAGACGCAGGAGGGCTGATGCTGGAACGTACTACACATTTTAACGAATATAACCAAAAATATCATTTGACATTTCGGTTACTACCGCTTATATTGAACGCAAACTTCAAATAATCTGGTTCTTATATCAAAAACAAAAATCTTCATTGTTCGTTATTATAAGAATGACAAGGAAAGGAAAAATACATAGGTTAAAAATATATTTTTTTATAAATATGGGGATTGGGGGTAAGATCTTGATAAAACGGTTTACAAAGAAACATAGCAATAATTGTTTTTATTTCGAAATACTTACCTTACTTATTTCGTAATTTTACCTCTTTAACTTTCAGATTTTTGTCGAATCACGATACCTCTATCTACACGCTGTAGTTGCTACCTCAATGATCCACGTCATGTTCATCATACCTATAGGCTATGAGAAATTTTAATTACGCAGGACATGTTCAATTACTGAACGCTAGATAGGCTGCAGATATTGGCTGCGAGGGTGATCGGCTCATGTCGAGCTGTGAAGGCTCTACGACATATTCGTAGCTGCTACGCGCTGCTACGGATTCTGTACTTGGTTTTTGAACAGTTTATTCACAGAGATCTTTGCACCTGTTGTATAGGTACCTACTAACTAGAATAACTACCTAACAAGATTATCCCGACAAAGTGCGTGCCAAACTAACATTCTTAGAATTCGATACCACGAAGCTTAATAATACTCGTTGTTAAGTTAATTAATTCATATTAGCCTCGATTCATACCAAGTATCTTTTTTGATGGTGACAGTTATTGACCAAATCTACGCATAGTGAATTACCTACATAATAATAAAAGAATCGTAAATTAAAAACCTCTAAAGCTCATAAAAACTGCACAACCAGCTGGACTATCTCTATCGTGACAGCCTAGATCGAAGACTTTCAGATAAATAATTCTACTCACGCCTTAACTGCTGCTAATTTGTTCTTGATTGGGCGATCGATAGGCCACCAGTGTCTAGTTGGAGTTACCTACGGACAACATTGATAATGGCAACAATATATTTATAAATTTTAACATAGTCATGGGGAAAACTTTGCGTTTTTCTTAATAAATATTTTGTCGTACTGGCTGGCTATAACTAAGAAGGCATGTATGTAGGTACGTAATCTAATATCACTAAACCTGATATCCCTCTTTGAGATTAAGTTGTGTTCAAAGTGAACGTATCGGAGCGGAATGTTCCACGTCAGAGGTAAAACAAGTATCCATGTTTAATTTCACCGAACATGAGGCAAAACTCTTTTATCTGAACCCGAATTCTTAAGAACAAAGCTCTTGTTACCTACTCTACATTTTTTAACAAAATGATCATACCTAAGCGTAGCATAGAACATAGGGTACTAAAGGGTAGACACTGTAAGAAACTGTAATTTTAGCGGCTTGCTAAGGAAGATATTGTTATTCTTTTTCATTCTTGTGTCAGTGAACAAAGACGATGACAGATTTGTAAGACACATTAGCTAACAGAAGTTTAAAGTACGTTTATGAATAAGGCCCTAAGTCTACTTATATGCTTCTTGCATCTTCTTGTGCTTTCTCCTTTCTTTCACTAAGAAATCTGTCTGTCTATCTATCCCGGAGTCAAAATCATTTTACTCGTAGAAATAAATTTATTGATAAATCGTTTTTACATGGTACCTCTTCACTTCTTCCTCTTTTGTAAAAAAAAACAAATAACCTTTAATTTTTACTCTTTTGATTGAATTTTCATTTTTTTTTATTACTAAGAGATTTTCTGAATACTATGACACAATTTTTTTAACACTAGGTATAGTTCTTTAGTTTGTGATGCGCAAAGACAATGTAGTTTGAAAAAGCTCCATTGCGAATTAAAACGGCTAACTTCACAACAGCCGAGATCCGCCGTGAGAACTATACCTTTGCTAGTGTTTTCCTTCCCCTACCGACTTACCCGTTATAGTGCTTACTTCCTCTATGACCCGCTAACTGGGAACTACTATGTAGATTCAATATTTTATTAAAAATAGAAGCTTACCTATAAATAAATAAATAATAAATAAAGTTGCTTTACAAGTTTTCCAGTAAAATTCTCTAACTTCAGAAATCTGTGCGTGATGCAACACGCTTTTTGCCGATTGAATTGTAAAATTATGATGAGATTTTGATGAGATTAAGGTTGGGTGGCTTGAGTGGGATATTTTTAGGAGTAGGCTGCTGGGATGCCGTCGTTGCTCCAGTCCAGTTCTATGGTCTTTCCGGTGCGCGCACTCTGCTCGGCCGCGGTCGCGATCTTGCTAACAGCGAGCGTTTGCCAGCTGGTCACCATCATGGGTGCACCGTCTGCAAAATAAACCTTTTGATGGACCTGGTTGGATTGCATTGGTTACATACATATAAATTGAACTATAGTTGTAACTACTCTTGAAATACGTGATGACGACCGATGTGGCACAGCGGGCGAAGGTCCGCCTGCGACGCAGGAGGTTGCGGGTTCGATTCCTGTCTTGGAACAAATGTTTATACGATCTGCAAATATTGGCTCCGGGTGTTCTGGGTATTTTCTATGTATATAATAAAAATATCTATTTATGTATTGTATTTATATTAAGTATATCAGTCATCTAATATAATATACCAAGTTCAATTGATATCTAACCGATGCATATAAATTATATACAATAATAGCAATAATTTTAGGGAATGACAAGTATTACATGCAAATAAGGTAATTGTTTTTTTACGTAATTTAGGGGTAGGTTATAAAATATTACCCTATAGCTACGTGGATGAAAAAGAGATATTATAATATTTGAGCAAGAGAGAAGTGGAAATTCGGTTTGGGTCTAATATGAAATTTGAACATAATTAAATTTTTCAAAGGATTATGTTTTTCGAAATTTTAAATACGAGTAAGTTGCATGACTTTGCATTACGTTGCTTTATTGGGGTGGGTTCAAATTACATATTATCAAAGATACATATCAAAAAGGACCTAAGTATACCAAAAAATACTTACTTTGTACGACGTCCAAAAAGTGTTCCAACTCGTATTTGTAAGCAAGCCTATAGCGGGAGGGGAAGGAGTAGTAGATGGGAGTCTGCTTGATGCCCTCTTGTCCAACTACGATCTCGGTGGAGTGGCAGGGTCTTTCGTTCTCAATCTTAATCATGCCTGACAAAAAATATATTTTCAATGTCTTATGACAGATAACAAATTTCTAAACATAATTATAATTTAGGTATTATACAGCACGAGAAAGAGAAGAGTGGAGGAAGTTGGGGGAGTCCTTTGCCGATAAAGGCAAAGAGACATGTTGTCGATGTCGACTCACATAAGTTGAGTTAACATAGTCTAAGTTAAATATTTATGTGTCTGAATAAAGGGCTTTTATTATTATTATTATTATACAAAAACCAGATGATACGAGTACATTGCGGAGACTTAAAAATTTCAAATTTACGGAATCGTTTGTTCGAGAAGCTTACCCTTGTTTCCAAAGACTTCGAGCCTCTGGTCGTAGCCGTAAGCTGAGTAGCGACTATTGTCCCCAAGCGCCACGGCACCCGAGGGAAAAGTCAGCAAGAAGGCAATGGTGTCGAAATCATCTATGACCTATGATGATAAATATTTTAATAAGAACAAACACTAAAGCCAAGCGCAAGTGGCACGTTTCGAGGTAACTATCCTGCAGCCTAGCTATAGGCTATATAGCTATAAGCGTGCCACCTGCGGTAGAGCCTAGCGAGTAGTGTTTTTTTTTAAGTATAAGTACTTAGAACAAAAACATACAAAAAATGCTTTTGTTAGATTCAGTAGAATGAGTAACCTAAAAAGTGGTCCTGATGGACCCCCAGGGTCCACGGGTAACTCGATGGGGTCCACGTCAGCGTGAAAAGAAAAAGGGGGTCCACAAGCTGTAAGTTTATCTAATTTCGATAGTAAAAAAACAAAAAATACTATTGTTACTTCCTTATTGTTTACCTAATAAGTAAGTTTGTAAGTGTTCTGAAAAACTTTCAAGGACTCTAAGCTTTCATAATAATTAAAAAAAATTATCACTTTGAAACGTTCCGACTAAACATTCTCAAAAAAAACATGAAAAAAATCATAACTCGAAAAATACGAAAAATCGGGCAACATACATGGGGTATTTTCGGATACCCCTGAATCTGGGGAATCTAAATTTTTTTTTATTGACGTCTATGTTTGGACCACCCTAAGCTTCACCTTTTTTAGAGTTTTGGGAATATGGTAGAAAAGTAGCAGCAGGGGATCAAATTTTTAGCCAGTAATATATCGAAAGTGGTCCACGAGAAAAAAAAGTTTAGGAACCTATGTAATAAGCTAATCTCACACCTGCGTCGTGACACTATCTCTAGTAAGGGTACCTACATAATAAAAATTTAATGAATAGTTTTTACTTGTCTGCAATGTCAGATCTCTGTATCGACTTTGGCTTTATAATGATCGATAACAAAAAAATTAGAATTAGAATCTCTACCTTGACTTCGGGAATTAGGGCAGAAGCAGTGGCCTGGACGCGGATAGGCAACTCTCCGAGCACCCAGCAAGCCATGTCGAAGTCATGCACTAAGCAGTCGTGAAACACACCACCTGTAGCAATTCATGGTAGGTTAACCTAAATAGGTACTTAATAGACACAATTTATGAATCGACAGTCACCGCTACGTGCGACGTGCATCACTAGTTTGGAGAAAGGATGTGGGATTGTCTATGGCTGTCGTTTGAAAATGTAGGATATGCTGGATGATACTTTTTGAACATATAGATTGAATAACTTTGGTGATAATTGTGACTCTTGTTTCTCCATTAAATTCCATCCTAACAGTACCTTCACTTACTTACATGCTCTTGGTAGGTACCTAGGTACTACCTAATATCTGTTCTGTGGTACTAACAACAACGGAGTCCTGATAGGTACACACCCTTTTACTCTCTCACAATCATAATCATAATAGTTTGGGGAAAAAGTTTCTTCGCATTTTTTAAGAAAATTCAAAAATTTTTTTAATATAGTTAATTTATATTTAACTAAAGTATGTAGGTATCATTTTGTTCGATAGCTTTTTGCCATCTTGTAGGTAGGGACATGATCCCATTGCTATAGAAATTTTGGGGCTTCTGATCAAAATACCGCGACAAGTGGTTTTGGCAGTCCTCTCGTGATGTTAACCTGACACTGCCTAAAGAATTCTGAAGAGACCGAAACAGATGGAAATCTGAAGGTGCAAGGTCAGGACTATACAGCGGATGCATTAACACCTCCCAGCCAAACTCTCTTAATTTTTGCTGAGTGGCTAAAGATGTGTGAGGTCTAGCGTTATCATGATGAAAAACCACACCCCTTCTGTTGATTAATTCCGGCCGCTTTCTCTCAACTTCTTGCTTAAATCTCATCAGTTGTTCGTAGTAGAGTTCAGAATCGATGGTCCTGCCTGGTGGTAACAGCTCATAATGAATAATGCACTTCCAATCCCACCACACACATAGCATAACCTTGTTGCGAGTTAACCCGGGTTTTGCCACAGCCTGTGAAGCCTGACCGGCCTTTAACCACGACCTTTTTCGCACGTTCTTGTCATATGTGATCCACTTTTCATCACCAGTTATCAGCTTCTTCAAAAATGGTTCGGTTTCATTTCGTCGTAATAAAGAATTACAAATGAGTACACGGTTCATTAGGTTACTTTCAGTGAGCTCGTGAGGTACCCAAATATCGAGCTTTTTTGTGTACCCAGTTTTTTTCAAAGTGCCAAAACTGTTTTGTGGTCAATTCCCAGTTCTTCAGCTACGTCGTAACTACTGATATGCCAATCTTGCTCCACTTTTTCAAAAATGGCATCCATTTTATCCGTAATAGGGCGACCAAAACGACGTGCATCTTTTACATCAAAATTTCCGGATTGAAAACGCTTAAACCAAATTTGTGCTACTCTCACAGACACTGCATTAGGTCCATAAACATCGTACATTTTTTTCGTGGTTGCGTTGCAGTTTTACCTTTTTTGTAGTAAAATTTTAAAATGTATCGAATTTCTTCATTAGATTCACTCATCTTGTCAGTACGAAAAACCAATAAAAATCACACATTTACCCAATTTGAATTTGGAATTATGTTCCTTAAAATTTAAACTTTTAATGATAACAAAACCAGCCAGATACAAATAGTATAGCCAAAGAGATTTTATTATAAGTTCATACATACTATGATGCGAAAAGACTTTTTCCCCAACCTAATATTATTATATCATCATAATATTATTTTATACTTATATTTACCTACTCTAAGATAATTTTGTTTTAAATTTTTGTGATAGGTACTTTTGTATTTAAATTATTATTATTGTATTTTTTTCCTTAACCTTTGCTTTACAGTAACATTATATATTCTTATTATAATTGACTATATTATTCTCACAGAGTCTGATGACTAAATGAAGTGGTTTCGGCAGAATACCAGCGTCTACTATTCTTGGTGGACATAATGCTGAGTCGATGCCCTTTTGCTGCTGTAGCACACAATATACCTAAATTGAACTGTTTTATTGTTATATTATATATTATCTTGGCTGAATTTGACCAACTTCTGAAATAACCTTAGCTGTCAGTTTACTCGCGAACGATTTATTCGGAGAATAGTGCTCATTTGAATTTAGCCGAATCCACCCTTAATTGATTATTGTACAAACTTATTTTTATATTAAATGTTATCTTTTTTTCTTTTTCTTTTTATCTGTCTGTATAATTCAAATAATTTTCAAATGTGTCTGTATTGTGTGCTAATGTGGTAAATAAATGAATTTCTATGTCTATACATGTATTGATTAATTGATTTGATAAATAAAGGTGAGGTAATTTTTTTTATACGTAGAGGTACCCTCTAATTACAATAACCTTCAGCTTCAGGTGGCTTACGTCATTGACCGACCTTGCTAATGTTGCTTTGCTAATTAAAACCATAATATTAAACAACATGGGGGTCGATATGTTATCAATTTGTAATATTATGATAATTTTATCATCATTGACATGCGTAAACAACTTATTATACTTACTAAAGCTGATTGGATGGTGCTGTGGCATATCGCGATCGCGATAAACAATTGCATAGGTACCATTATTAGCGTTGTACATCAAGAACTCATCTTTTTTTTCAGTCCATTCAATAGTCTCTTACCCGAAGTCTTCAAGTAAGGGATGGAGGGTAGTGGAGAGTCCCTGGCGGTGACCTTGAGGATCTGCACATGTCCCACGTCTCCGTTCCTGACGCGCTGCCACAGACCGCTGTAGGCGGGGTCGAAGCGGCGGTTGAAGGCAGCAAACAGAGTGCGGCCCTACAGATCATTAAGGTTTTCTTTTTGAATAAAATACGGCAAAAGCACCACTGTAAGCAGTACCTAACCATTACCAGTTACATTTACGTTCACGTCTTAATCAAGAAACAGTGAATTTCTTGAAGAACTGTCAAAAATCGTTTTGAGCTAGAGTACCTACTCGTATACGGACCTTAGAGTACAACCCTAAATAGAACTTTCTTAGACGAGGAGCTCATGACAATGAGCTCTCCTACTGATCTTACGATGAACTCAGTTACTTGCGAATAGTAAAATGTTTGAACTCATAACATCTACGATAGGAAGAATAAAAACAATTGTAAAGATTGTGCATAAAAGCTTGCCAATACATCATGGTAAGTACCTATTGTTTTCTCGTTTGGTGGCAGTTTATCTAATCTATCTCGTTTTATCAGGGTAATTTACTGATGGTTTGGAATTTAATAAATTGACAGTTAACTAAGATAAATAAAAGAAAAAGTTTGTGTTTAGTCTTTAACCTTAGCCTTGGCGGTTTCGTAGCATGTTTTGGTGTCCTCGATGTTCTCGGCTATGGGCTTCTCGCAGTACACATGCTTGTTGTTGTTCAATGAGTTCACCACGATGTCTTCGTGCGTCCAGGTGGGAGAGCCGATGAACACGGCGCTCACCCTGAGGGAAAACTCGAATTATATTAGATACAGATTTTATTACATTTAAATAGAACTAGCACACCCCTAAAAATGTTTTTCACCCCTGCTACCAGCTCATTCACCTGTCAGTTCAATGTTAGTAAATATTTCATCTTGAGTTTGACAAGAGTATACTAGTTAGAGGTATCTGGTAGTCAGAAACTTGTAATAAATAGGTAGTAGGTGGGTAGGTACTTACGATTTGTCCTTGTAGACCGTATCAGAATTTTGAGAGGTCAGGAAGGTGACTTTGTCTTCGAGCTTCCAGTAGTTCTTGAGCTCAGTAAATCTCTCAGCGCGGTCGTCGACAATGTACTTTAGGATAATGCGAGGGTTGCCAACGATGCTGCTGAGATGGATGGAACCAGCGCGACCGAGACCAAAGATTGCGCCGACCACTGGTGTGGCCTGCGACTTTGCCTTCATGTTGGCAGTAACATTGTTGACGTACCTAATAAAAGAATTTATGAGAGCGCAATGCTTTTCCTTCTAGTTTTGAAAAAACTGAATACCTAATGAAAGGTAACTACCTTATATAGGTACTTACTCGGTGTGCAAGTAATCATCCTTGGGGTATGTGTTGGACAAGGTGTAGGGGGAAGGTCCTGCAAATTGTTTGGTGGCCATTATTGTTTCTTTTTTTCTGAAACAGGTAAAGACAGAGTCGAGCACAGCTATGCATGCTGAATTCACCGTTTCAGGAGATTTATATATTTAATAAAGTGTGGTGGCAAAGACCCTGTGTGGTGGTTGGTTGTTGATTTTTACCAACTCACTTTAATATTCTCTTGAGAAAAAGATTGGCTGCTGAGAGAGTGATAAATATTTTTTTTTTAGGAAATACAAAGCCCTGGCAAAACTGCATTATTTCTCAGGTTAGTTTAGAATTTGATGGAATTCAAAAATAAATTGTACGCTCTGGAACTGTATTGTAAATAATCAAGGTTCGAAACACCAACCATCTCTGCTCTCAAGAAGTTAGATAAAAGCTAAGCTAGGCAAATATTTCTATAAGTTGACTAGCTGACCCACGCGGTTTTACTCGCTTAATTTTTTTACATTAAACCGTTTTTATACCTTCTCTGGACGCATAAAAATATTTCATCAAGACCTTAATTAAATTAACCAAATCGGTTCTTGAGTTTTAGCGAGAATAACGCACAGTTCATTTCAGATAATGACAAGAATACACTCAGGCTGGTCCAAATATAGACGTTAAATAAGAAAAAGATAGATTCCTCAGATCCAGGGGTATCCGAAAATACGAGCTATATATTCCCAGTAGTCGTAATACGGAGTTGTCTTATCAGTCGGACTACTGGGAATTTTCTTCCCAACAGACTTAGGTACTTACGCTAGAATTGTTTCCCATTAGTTTTACATAAACACTTATGTCTAAACTTCTACAGGTCTTTTGATTTTTGAGTTTTTTTTTTTTAATAATTACAATGAGTTGTACAATCATGCATAAAATAATCAACTTCTTAGCATTAGTGCAAGTATCAAAAGTTTTGATTAAGATCTGTGACGAATTTGTGTTTGAGAGAATCAAAGTTAAAATTAAAAATTTAATAAATCTTCATCGTCATCATCATCATGACAGCCTTGTAATGTTCCCACTGCTGCAACACTGGCCTACTCTCAAGCGAGAGTGATTGGGTCTTACTCTATCACCGGACCCAATTCGGATTGGTGGATGGCACAATTGTCTTTCGAATTTTTAGTTCTTGGACATGCCGGACACCGGCTCACACTTTTCTTTCACCGTATGAGAGCACTGGCATTGCGCACATAATTTTTTCAAATAGAAAAATCCATTGGTGCACGACCAGATTCAAACCCACGACTTTAGGATTGGAAGGCGGGGTCACTACTGTATAGTTCGCACAGCGGATCTAGGCTTCCGTGAAGTTAGCCGTTTGTGATGTGCAAAGACAATTTAGTTTGAAAAAGCTCCATTGCGCATCGAAACGGCTAATTTCACGACGGCCGAGATCCGTTGTGAGAACTATACATACCTAAGTGTTCCTAAAAACTTTCAGGGACTCTAAGCTTTCTTAGCATCACAAAAAATTTGCAACCAATACACGAACATAATAGGCTATTATTTCCTATTTTATTATTTGTCTCCAATAAAAAAAAAAAAATACCATAACTCTCCGTTTGTTTTAATTTAATAGCTTTTGTGATGACGTCTGCTCCCTCTGTCTACAATAACTGATAGTTTTACTGTTACCCTATATTTTATACTTTTTTTTTAAGTGTTCCAACATGGTTCCAACAACAGTTATATTAGACCCATTGGTATTTTCCAATGTATTTGTTTTTTGTTTGTTAAAGAAACAAAAATATTTTTATCGAAATAAAGCGCGTGACATTTTTCCCTAGTAACTTTATTAGCCGTTTAGATTTTACCCCTAAAGGGCGGTCAAGAGTAGGTACTCCCCCTGTAGGTATAGTCAAGGTAGGAATGGTAGATAATTTTAATAGGTAAGAATTCGCTCACCCAAAAGGTTGCCTCCGGTCCACTCCACAACTAACTGGAAACTAAAACTTCTACAGGAACTTAAAGTGTATAAATGAAATGGCTTATCCACATAATTTTATTATAATCATAATGACATGTGTTGGTAGATAGGTAGTATTATTGACATAAGTATTATTGATAATGTACCTACACTATACAATTACTTGTATAATAAGTAGGTACTTACCCTATAATGTGGTCACTGGTCGCAAGCGCAACAAAATAATAGGTCTTTACCTATGAAATTGCCGTTCTTCGTAGGTACTCATTTCAAATAGAAAAAAAGCTTGGAATTTTGTTTTAAAACATGACATTCTTTTTACAAACTCAGTATTTTGTTTATTAATTAGCGTTGTACTTTCATTACATTTGAATATTTTTCGTCATAATGAATACTCTAAAAAATCGTGTAATTATGGAATATGAGTTTCGTCGTGGCACCAACGCAACTCAAACGGCACGTAACATCAAAAACGTTTACGGAGAGAACTGTACAAACGAACGCACAAACGTTATTGGTTTTCTCGGTTCTGGAAATTTGACTTTAAAAATGAATCTCGTGGTCCTCCGGAGACTTTGGTCAACAATGATGAATTAAAGGCGATTGTGGAAGCTGACGAAACTCAATCTACAGCTGAGCTAGCAGCAGCTTTTGATGTTAGCATCAAAACAATTTTGATCCATTTGCGACAAAAAGGCAAGGTAAAAAAACTTGATAGATGGGTGCCCCACGAACTTTGCCAGCGCAACGTACCTACGCGTCGAGACCTGCCTCGCGCTGCTCAATAGGCAAAGAAATGAAGGAACTTTGAACCGAATTGTTACGTGCGATGAAAAATGGATTCTGTTCGACAATCGAAAGCACTCAGCAAGTTGGTTAGATCCTGGTTCAGCACCAAAGCAATGCCCTAAACCAAAAATGACCCCAAAATAGGTGATGGTCACTGTTTGGTGGTCTAGTGTGGTGTGATTCACCACAGCTTTTTACAAAACGGCATGAGCATTACTGCAGATGTGTACTGTGAAGAACTGGAGACAATGATGGAGAAGCTTGCACATCGGCAACCAGCTTTGGTCAATCGGGCGTCCCCACTGCTCCTTCACGACAACGCGCGACCCCATACTGCACAACAGATAGTCTCCAAGCTGTAAGAGCTGGGGTTGGAAGCTCACCCTCATCCGCCTCCTCAAAATGCCTATGAAGAGTTTGTTGCCAGCAGATTTTTACAAGGGCATCAATAAAGTGCCAATGCGTTGGCAAAGGTGCGTCGATTGCATGGGTGATTACTTTGAATAATAGAAATAAAAAGTTAAAAAAATAAGTATTTTCACTTTTTCCATACAAAACGGCAATTTCATAGGTGATATAAGATCCAAATTCGTTAGGGTCAAGGAGGCAACATTAGCTCAGTCGGATACAGTGACTCATTCATGTTACTTTACTACCCGAAAAAAGCGCTCGATATCGATGTCCTTGTCACACAATACAAGCGTGTGAACCCCAAAAACGTTATAACCGGTCGGTCAAGCTCCGTACGGCGATGTTAAAGCGTTTTTTTTTTGTTTTCGTGCCCACAAAATAACTTTTTGAGGAGAGTTTCTTTTGTTTTCATACATCATGTTGTGATAATTTGTATTGCCTTGTATTCAACTAGAATACTTAACTAACAATATATGCATGTTTCAGATAAATCAAAAAATAATTTTCAGAATTTTTAAGTTTCGTTTTTCTTTTGTTATAATCTCAGCGCAAGTAAATTGTCTTTGTTTTGTTTTTTTTTATTTTTTTATTTATAACCACAAATTATTTAACATTAAACTGATTATTGTACTCTAAAAACCACCTAGGGTTTGTCTGAGTACCTACTCCCAAAATAGGTAATATAGGTAATAAAGGCGTAGTACTTATTAGTTCCATGAATAAAGGTTGTTCATTATTAGTTACAGTGCTTACGTACTGTACCTACCTAACTAGGTAAGTAAGACCTACTTAGCTAATCCATTTTTATTGACTAGTTATGTAGGTAGGTAGGTAGGTAACCATCGTACTTACGAATTTTACCTTTCTACTCTTGATTTTTGAGTTTTGAATGCAGACAGCAGCTCCAGACGAAACTTGTCTTCGCTTCGGCCATTTGGGTGATAGATACCGACCACATCGCAACTGCAACGCAACGCAACCACCACGCAAACGCAACGTTGCGTTGTTTGCGGCCGCGCCGTTGGTTGGCGAACCAACGAACAAAACGACACACTGCGCACTCTAGCTAGGCACACACAGAGTAATATTACTCTGTCTGTGCTCTAGGTACATAACCACATCGCAACTAGGTCAACGCAAATATAAAATCGGCATTTTGTAGTTTATCATCATCATCATTTTTCTTATAGTATTATTTCATCAATTAAGGGGTAAATTATTTTGTGAAGCTATCAACATTCACTAGTCATTGCCGCCACCCTTGCATTTACTGAGTTTAATGGTTTAATTGGTATATTCCTTTCACTTTCATAATAAAACACAAAACGAATATTATACTTTTATTACTGCCTCTCTAGAACCACTTGTTATCACTTCATGCATCACTTTAATACTTGATATTTCATTTTAGTTACTAGCTAGTAAGTACCTACGACTTTAAATTCTCCCGCGTCAACGTGATTTTTCAAGATGGCAGAGTTAGTTCCACAAATCGCGACCGCCAACTTGTTTTAAACTTGTGTGTGGCATTATTCTGAGCATATGACCAAGACATAAAAAAAAATTGACACTGGCAGGATTGTGGCAATTATGCAACAGTGACAGAAAAACAGAAAACGGACATATATTCTCTTGGCTATAATCTGTGCCATTACTAAGTAAAATAGCAATAGCCTTTTATTCACATTATATTTTACTTTTACTCTTGACTCTGTACAAAAATCCTTTTTTTGGTTGATAAATTATGGCTAAAATCTAATAACCTGCTAACTCTGATAGGCTAATTATTTTGATTCTGAAATGGAGGAGGTAGATTCGATTATTTTACATTTCTTACGCCAGTTGAACGTGTAAGATTATGCCATTTATTTATTTACGAGCTGACCCGGTTTTTAGTTTTAGAGCTATTCTACAGGAACAGTATTATTTTCCGGGATAAAAAGTACCTAGCCTAGTATCAAAGATTTCATTATTGTCTAAAAGTCTAATAACTTTGTTATTTTTTTCTTTTTAGGTACCTACCTAAATATCTAACTTTTTTGAAGGAAATATTAATTATTAAATTTTAATTGATAACTGGCAATAGCCTAACCATTGGTTGCATTGACCTATCAATCTCAAAAATATTTTTTTTAGATAGGTACCTACCTACATAAAAGACATGCTCGAAGAGGTACATAGATACTTATTTGCATTTACAAATTGTGTTTTGCCCACTTATTATGTAAGTACCAACCTACCTACATAATTTATACTTACATGGTGTTTGATTTTTCAGAAACATTGATGATAGCATCAAGAACATAAGTGATTTAACAGTAGAAACTATTATTGAATCTGCTTCCACTTGCATAAGAGTAATAGATCAATCTTTGAAAGTCCCTGCAAAGTTACCATCTGGTATTTCACATAGGATAGAAGTAGCTGCTCTCATTGCATCTTTTTGCAAGGCAAGGAAATATAATTACTCATCACTCATGCTGAGTATACTTACTTAGCTATTTTTATTTGTTCTGTTTAGTGTGGATTAAATCAAATAGTGCATGAGTTTGGTTGAATCCAACTTATGGTGATATCAGATGGGTCACTCAAATGAATGTTCACTCGACTGAATGCTTCATTTTTTTGGCACAATTGTTTAATTTTGTGTTTAAACATTTCATTCTGAGTTAAAGGTGCTAAATGAAAGATGAAAATGAACAAAAAATTACCTGTCTGATATCCCCTTTATGAACTGAAGAAACAATGTAGGTACCTACTTCTGACTTTTTTTTGTTAATTTGTTTTTCTTGCAGGACTTGGGATACAAAAATGATGTGGGCTATCAAACTTTCTTATACTCCAATGAAAGTGAATTACGACAGGTTTTCATGTTCTTGATTGAAACTCTACCAACTGAAGGTAAAAGAAATACCTCAGTTCCAACAAATATAAAACATAAGTCTTTGCTGATGCAAGATATCAGCAACAAAATTGGAGAAGAATTGAAATCTATATGGATTCCTCCTTGTTGCCTACATACAACACAAAATATTGGGGATTTTCAAAATAATGAAAATACAAGCTACTCTCTGTTAGATGAGAAAGAATTAATTGAAAAGCTTCTGAAACTAAGACAAATTAAGGAAAAGGTACTCGACACAGAAGCAATTGAAAACAGTTTACAAGAAATTGAAGAAAAAGTTGAAATCAAATATGAAATAGATAAAAGCCTCAAGGAACTTAAAGAAATGGCTATTCTTATGCGACAAAAACTAGACACTCTTGAAACTGAAGAAAATTTGATGAAAGTTGAATTTTCTCAGGTTGGTTCTAAAGACTATGTATTAGCTTTGATTATTTGCTAAACATTATGTTGCTTGTAATTATTATTACATAAGTCTGTTTTTGAGCTTTGATTAATTGCTGAACATTATGTTGTTAGTAATTATTATTACTTAAGTTTGTTTTTTATTGGAACTTTAGGCACAAAAGTCTTGTGAAAAAGCAGAGGCAGATTTAAAAAATGTAGAACAAATATTGAGAAGCATTGGAATATCAGGTGACGAGTCTGAAATTTTTAAAGACAATTCGTTTTTTGATAAAGTTAAAAAAAATATAAACATACTGCACAGCAAAAGTGAAGCATTAACATTAAGGAATTTAACCCTTATAGTAGAAATTGATACACTAAAAAATACAGTGTGTTCATATGAGGTGGGTGTTATGAATTGATAAATCAAAACAAGTAACAGTACTGTGAATTCAAACTTAGAGGTAATTTATACTGTTAATTTATTTACAGTCAGAAAGAGTAAAATGTAAGAAAAGTTTGACTACTTTAAAAGACAATGCAAAGTCACTGAAAGATGAATATGATAAAAAAGAAATATTAAAAAATCAGATACGGGAGAATTATGAAAATTTGAGAAAAGGAAATAAGAGGTATACTTAATCAAATAAAATGTAGTAGCATTATCTCAACTTAACTAACCAACCAAATTTGTTGCCAATCTTTTTTAATAAACTAAAATGGTTACTATCAGGATGGCTGGTCGCCTATAATGTCTGGCACTGAGTGTATATACTCAAAAATTGCTACCAAATTGCTACTATTTGCAACCTTTCGTTAATAATTGCCTCCTATCCATAGAATCTGAGATTTTTGAAAAACAAAGTCAAAGTCATAAATGAATTTATTTCAATAAAATCACAAGGATCACTTTGAAACGTCTGACAATTGGAAAATTTACGTCAGTTCCCACGTATACACTCAGTGCCAGACATTTTAGGCGACTAGCCACCCTGACGGTAACCTAAATGCAACTTGGACTTTCCACAAATTTTTTTTTTCAGGTCTGTTTACACAAAACGCATTTTGGAAATAATAAGCAATGTAGACAAACAAAACATGGAAATAAAGAAGATATTAGAAGACACAAGAGAAATACAAAAAGAAATCAATACACTTGAAGGGCAATTGGACAGATGCTTTTCAATTGCTGATGAAACATTATTTAGGGTAAGTATGCATAATTTTTATTTACATTCCATGAGGTCATCATTATGATGGGTGACTGCCATTGGAATTTTTTTTCCAAAAGCTTCTGTGCTTCAGAGGCACATTGGGCGGTCTGTCTCAGCTTGAACAGTTTATTCTGTGTATGTAAGGTATATTTTGACATAGATTTTGTATGTACTAAGTGTATTAATTGAAGACATTAGAATAAGTAATCAATCCTTTTATTATATTAACTTTGTTTCAGGATGCCAAAAAAGATGATCAAGCTAAAAAAGCATACAAATTGTTAGCTCTTCTACATTCAGAATGTAATACAATTGTGGGTCTTGTAAATGATATGGGTGTGATCTCAAGAGAAGTTGTAGATTTGGAGGAAAGTATAAAAACTGAAACTGCTAAGAGAACTGAAGACACACTGCGTAAAATACAGCAGGATCTGGGTAGAATGCAACAGGAGTGCTAGCTCTAAAATATAACAGTTAAATTTTTGAATTATTATTATGTAATGTAATGTATTAGCATCCTAATTTTTAAATTAAAGACATATAGTTGACTTATTTACGTTTTGGTAATATCTCTGGAGGTATATAATTTTCATCACTTGTGCTAGTAACCTTATTTGTTGTACTGGTGGTGTCAACTAATTGATCTTTTTCTTCAATTTGCAGGTCAATTTGTTCTTCATTTTCAAAGAACCACAGTTGTTGTTCTTGTCCTTTCATTAGTATCTGCTTCTGCTGAATTAGCTGCATTCGTCTTACTCTGTCTAAGCGCACTGTTTGTTTTTCAAGTTTTTCTTCTCGAGTTGTAACCCATGACCTGAACAGCTAAAACAAAAAGACATTTTATGATACATATTTGTGTTGAATGTTATTTTATAGGTTAGAAGCTTAACATTTGGTAAGATACCTTTTGCTGCATTTTAATATCTTGCATTTGTACTTTGTTGATATCATTTTCAATCTTAATTTTTAGAGATTCTTCCATGTTCAGCCCAGCTGAATTCTGTTCTATTTTGCTTAAAATTCCAATACATTTTTCCAAACATTCTACTTGATCCAAATTGACACTTTTTTCTTTTTCCAACAGATGTAACACTTCTGGGAAAATTTTTGTTGTTGGCATTTTTGATAGATTGTTACAGAATGCTAGCAGTTTTTCATATTTTTTGTAAAACATCCATCCAATGAGTTGTAAATTGTTGTTTAAATTATCATTTTGTTGATCTGATATCCAAGCTAATGTTTTGCCTGCTAAAGCAAGTGTGTCTTTGATATCAAAATGATCATCGAAGTATGGATTGCGCAAAAATTTTATTCTGATTTTAACTTCCTCTATTTTCTTTTTTTTTGGGTCTTCTTCAGGAGTAGGAGCTGGTGGAGCATAATTTGTAATATATTTGTAACATGCATATTGACACATGCTACAAGTAAGTTGGTTAGAAAATTCCTCTTGAAGCATTACTAACGAAGCCACTTTTGCAGCTAATTCATATTTTTCTGATGTAAGCAATTCATCCAACAATATGTTTCCAGTATAATTATCTATAAAAACACCAAAATTCAGCGGATCCTTCAATAAATCTACCAGTTCTTCAATGCATTTGAATTTAATAAAGTTTCTTATTGTTGCATGATGTGTGGATTCTAACATGCTACCAGTTTCAGCTGAAAGTCTCAGTTTAAGCAGCAAATCCTTAAGTTCATCCAAGTGGTCAGTTTCTTTTATAGCATGGGCAAAGATATCAACATCTATAGCACTTATAGAGCCTTTTGATGAGTAATTTATGTCTAACTGGTTGTAAAAATCGTTAGGGTTGATTTTATTTAATAACGGTGAAGAGTTGATGGAGTTCCATGAATCTGTGCACTTGTATTCGTTTGTAAGAAAATTTCTATTGGAGATCAGAACCGGGAGTAAATTGTTTCTTTGGTAAGCTCTACTGAAATGCCGCAACATTTTTTTCACTGCAAACATTTTGTGACCTAACTTTGATCAAGGTTTGTTTTGTATTCGTAAAAATAAGTGATTACAAAACGTAGTGTAGTGCTTACATTCTCTTGGCCAAGGAACATAGCTATCCTTCTCTTGGCTGTACAAGGCTTCGCGCGTATCTAGTGCTTAGATTCTCTCTGGGCTTCATTCATTCTGTCTGTTTAGACATTTGTGCCAGTGTCAACTATATGGCGTTTTGGTTTTGATCAGATGCTATATGTAAAAGAAGAAGAAGATATTTAAAGAAATGAAATTTATTTATACACAGAGTATATTTATTATACTCTGTGTAAGCCACCTTTACATCTTCCTTTATTTTACGGATAAAGGAACGTTGGTCGTCCAGCAGCGCGATGGGCAGACGATATAACAAGGGGCACTAGCACAGGACCGAGAGGAGTGGCACATACAAAGGGAGAGGCCTATAACCAGCAGTGGGTGAAATCGGGCTGTGGATGACGACGGTTCTCTTAATGAACAGACTTTACCTGATAATAGTAATTTGTTATTTGACTACATAATATTATGTGCACGCTGTCTGTGTAATCAACACAGACAGCGGAAAATGTTGTTTTAGGCAAAGTTTTCTTTAGGTCGATTTTTTCGATGGATGTCCTAAATTAAATAAATTACTTTAATTTATTTAGAAACCAAGTAAATACTAAAGCTCATAATATATTTCACTCATTCATTAGACTAAGTACTCGAGCGATTCCCTCGCCAGAATCACTCGATTATTGAAACCAATCGAGAGGTCAGTAGGTACTCGATTATCAAATAGGCTCGATTTTTGCCATTGCTAATCCGGGGTGTGCCTCAGGCATAACTTAGCGTAGTGATGTGTTTGCGTCAGTCAGTCAGTCAACACTGTCTAAGTTACCAACTCGATTGACTCGAGTTAGGTCTAAATTCGAGTTGGATTCTCTCCGGTCGTTTATTTTGGCTGGCGATGGCGATTGGTGGCTAACCATGCGCAAAATGTTTCAGTAAAAAGAAAAAATGTTATTGTCTATCTATATCTTTAGATGAGAATCAGATGCGTTAGCATCCTAGTAGTCTGTGAGAATCAGGGTTGGATTCGTACTACAGTAGTAGTATTTGTACAATTTCACGCTTCGTACTACTAACTACCAATACCTAAGGATAGTACGCTAAAATACTAGTTTCATCGTCATGCGTAGAAATGACCATAATAATGTAACATTACCTGCCAATCCCAATTAAAAAAAAGTTTATTGGATTGGTAAGGTTTGGTTATTTTTTTTTATTTTTTTTTTTTATAGTGTTAACCATCACACTAAGGGAATACTAAAGATTATAATATCCCAAAAATTATTTTGCCTCAAGCGGGATTTGAACCCGCAACCACCGCTTGATACGCGGGCGCTCTACCAATTGAGCTATCGAGACATATCTCCCTTGGACGAAATAATCATTGGGATGTCTTCGGCTCGAAGCGCCGATAGCTCCACCTACAGGGGAAACGTCGCAGTTATCCAAGCCTGTTCAATGACTAAAGTTAATTTAGTTCATTGAGAGGTATCGCATTGCTTATTCAATTGGTTTTTTTTTTTTTTTTTTTTTATAGTGTTATAATCTTTAGTAAGGTTTGCTCTTTTTTGTCTAATTAAACTTTGTAATTTGTCAACTACAATTTTTTTTATGCAAGAAGTAATAAAAAACTTATGAAGAGAAAATATTGGTTAGCTAGTTAATGTGATGTTGGTTTTAATGATTTTACATAAGTTTTACATGAATTTATAAAGTGTACTACAGTTTTCATCGTACCTAAATCCTACCCTGATGAGAATGTAGTCTTGACTTGTCAATGGCGGTCACCCATCCAAATGGTGACCACCGCTAATTACTAAGGTCAACTGGAAATTAAAACAGCTATAAAACCATTCACGGTGGTAAATTATTTGTTTTTAAATAAATTATTACATTTTCAACTATTAGGTATACTAATACTAAAAACCACAGATTTATGAATCATTTTCAAAATCAGCAGGATTCTTGCGAGACTGTCTATGGTGTTCCCTTTCCACACCCTCATAAACAAGGTAGCCAATGATGAAAGCTGTAACAATAAAAAAAATGATATTAGATGCTAATTTTATTGATTTTAAGCTACAAGTTAAAAAATATAAAATTGTACACATTACAATTATTACAGTATCAAGTGTTTGTATCCTCTATTAGAAGAGTATTTTATTATTTTTAACTAGTAGGGCCCTGCGGTTTTTTTCAGTTTTATGCTTTCTCATGGAAATTATCATTTTTTCCGAGACAAAAAGTACCTATTCTACTTGTTATTCTAGAACCTAAATCTTAAACTATCTACATTTCATATTTCATCACAATTGGTTAAGTCATTCACAGTTACATTCACATTATTTATTAGTGGAGGTGACTGGAATTGCAAACACACCCACTGGGGATCAAGATTAACGACAACAAAAGGGCGTGAATTGAAAAAAAGTATTGATAATCACAAACTCATAACACTCGGAACCGGCGAACCAACTTATTGGCCAAGTGATGTCACCAGGTTACCAGATCTCTTAGACTTCTTTATTATAAAAGGCCTGCCTGAAACACACTTTGATGTGGAATCCTCACTAGACGCCGTGTCTGATCACACGCCGATCATAGCAACCTTCAGCGTGTCGGCAGTTCACAAAGCAAAGAGACCAACGCTTTACAATCACAAAACGGACTGGGATGCTTTTGCTGAGCATTTAGAAAAAGAAGTGGAGTTGAGGATCCCTCTTAAAACCGAAGAGGATATAGATGAAGCCACATTCTACATAACAAATCAGATACAAGTTGCTGCGTGGCTAGCTACCCCGTCATTAAGACACTTTCCCAAAAAAACTAATATAACACTGGAAATAAGAAAGAAGTTGGAAGAGAAACGTAAACAGCGAAGACGACTACACTCAAGTAGATCTGACGCAGATAGAACAAAATTTAATAGAATATCAAGGGAATTAAAAGACCTAATATCAGAAACCCAAAACACAACCTTTCAGCAAAAATTATCTACACTGTCAGCTCACAAAAAAGATAACTACTCCTTATGGAAAATAACCAAGGACTTTAAAAGACCACAAAGCCATGTTCCACCGATAAGGACATCTCCCAACGAACCATGGGCTAAAAGCGGAAGTGAGAAAGCGGAATTGTTCGCTAAACATCTAAGCGAAGTATTCACTCCTAACCAGTCGTCAATGACAGAGTTTGAAGAAGAGGTAGACAAAATCATCAACAGCGACCAGCAGTTGTCTTCACCGCTGACACTTGTAACACCTAGAGAGCTAGTACGAACAATCCGTCTTCTAGAAAATAAAAAAGCACCAGGATTTGATCTGATAACAAGTGAAGTCCTCAAACGACTACCTAGAAAAATCATAGTATTCCTAACAATGCTTTTCAACGCCATCCTTAGAACGCATTATTTCCCAAAGCTATGGAAAATATCATTAATCTGTATGATCGCTAAACCAGGGAAACCGCCAAACGAACCAAGCTCCTATAGACCTATAAGCCTTCTCCCAATACTATCAAAGGTATTTGAAAAAATATTTCTAATAAGACTCAAACCTTTTCTGGCAGAAAACAGCATAATACCCGACCACCAATTTGGGTTTAGGGAAAAACACGGAACCGTGGAACAGGTACATCGAGTAGTTCACAAAATCAGACAGTCCCTTGAGAGAAAAGAGTATTGTTCAGCGGTATTCATAGACATACAACAAGCATTCGACAGAGTTTGGCACAAAGGATTGTTGTATAAACTTAAAACACTACTGCCAAACTCATTTTTCATGATACTAAAATCCTACCTAGACCAAAGAAGATTCCAAGTAAAATACGAGGAAGACTATTCAAAACTTTACTCCATTACGGCATCAGTCCCACAAGGATCGGTGCTTGGCCCGGTCTTATACTCTATATATACGGCAGACCTGCCTGAAACAGAAGATGTTACAACAGCAACATATGCAGACGACACAGCATGCTTGGCAAGTGACACAGACCCAGACAAAGCTTCACAAAAACTACAAGCTCAACTAAATAAAATAGAAACCTGGTTACAAAAGTGGAGAATCAAACCTAGCGTAACCAAATCCACACAGGTTACATACACACTACGCAGAGGAGACTGTGCACCAGTGTATATGCAAAATAAACAGTTACCAAGTAACAACTCTGTAAAATATCTGGGCTTACACCTGGACAGGAGACTGACCTGGGCTAACCATATCAAAGCAAAGAAAACAGAAGCCACCCTGCAATTCAAGGGGTTACATTGGTTACTAGGACGCCAATCCCAGTTATCACTCAGCAATAAGCTGCTTGTCTACAAAGCCATTGTAAAACCGATATGGACATACGGAATAGAACTCTGGGGCTCTGCTAGCAACTCTAATATCGAGATTCTTCAGAGATTTCAAAACATCGCTCTGAGAACTGTCTCAAGTGCACACTGGTTTGTGAGAAACACAGAAATACATGAACACCTTGAAATGGCGACCGTCAAGGAGGAAGTTAACAAGAACAGCAAGAAATACAAGGAAAGACTCAAAAATCATACAAATGAACTAGCCAAGAACCTATTAGATACTGAACAGAATGTTAAACGCCTGAAGAGATGGCAAATACTTAACCTTGACCAAAGAAACTGACTTCTACTAGACTTTATGGTGACATATTCGATGGAATTGCACCCCAAACCACAATCCCGGAACAAATCTGATTATGGCTAAGGAGCCGATTGCAGATAAATAGGAAAAAAAAAAAAAAAAAAAAAAGTCATTCTCAGAGATACATAAAGTTATTATGATAAGACGTATGTTACCTAACTTATTACTTATTATTCATACGATTAAATAAGTAGGTATTTAAGTATTAAAAATAGTACTTAAAATATACTAAACAAAAATTAGTAAAACTAAAACTAAAAACAAAAACATGGTCAAAAACTTAAAACTACAATAAAATCCATAGAATCTAAAACTAAAGTAAATAAACTATAAGTCAATATTCAGGTCCCTGAACCAAGCGACCGCTTCAGGGGGTAGATCCACTAGGACACTCTAAGATCCTGGGTACAAGTAGATGGGGCAACACTTTATGATGTGCTCCATGGTCTGGTCCTCATTGCCGCATTCATAGAGCACAGGTTCTGTCCAGCCCACTTGTCAGAAGTAGTTGCACCAACCATGTCCTGTTTTAAAAGCCTGTTAAAGCGGCACCATAGCTTGTGTGGAAAGTTAAAGCCTTTGTGTTTAGAAGTGGGGTCTATATTTAGGGCTCTCAAACATTCTGTAGTCACAGTCCTGACTTTTTTTCAACATTCTAAGTTTTCAGGTGCTGGGCAGTGATGCAGGGGGTAATGTCTTGATTTAGGTCTGTGGGGTGGTGGGCAGAAGACTCCATCTTTCAGATTCTTTTATTAGGGCATGTTATCGACGGCGATGAGGTGGCTATAAGTGGCTTAGAACTGAAAGCCAGTATAGCAGTATAGCCAGGTACCTACCTAGAGACCTTGATATTATTGGGTCTGGCAAAAATAGTTATGATAAAAATAACGGTTAAACATCACACACAGCTACTGAAACAACTACCCTATGTTACTTACCAGGAGCTACCCTGAATACACTCTCACGAAATCTGCGGAAAACGTTGGGAAGTCCATTGGAAATTGCTCCAGCGTATGCACGTTGCTCATGAGGAGAGAGCTTGTATGTAATAAGTCCACGGATTTTAGCTAGTTCTCCAAAATGCTTTCCCATTTTGTGTTTTGAAAAATTAATCAACTCTTTGGAAATAAATAATTATGTAACAGTAACCCAAGAGAATGTAAGCACTACGTTTCCAAGAGAATGTAAGCAAGCACTACGTTTACCATAAAGCGTTAGCGTCCTAGTAGTCTGTGTCATAAAGTACCTAACTTGAATTGACGTTTACTACGTTTAGACAGTAACCTGCGCCCAGAGAGAATAAAGGCACTACCCAAGAGAATGTAAGCAAGCACTACGTTTCGTTTCTCAGACAAATTAGAATGTCTGAGTTTCGTTACCTGTGCCTGACATGACAGCGGACGGTACAAATAAATACTCAACTACCTTGCCGGTGGCTCGAGGTGTTCTTCAGGGATCCATTTTAGGGTCCATACTCATTATTCTATACTGCTCCGATTTAACTTCCCAAATAGAGCATTGTAATTACCATCTTTACGCTGATGACCTTCAGCTTTATACATCGTCTAAACCTCTTAAATTAATTAATACGGTAAATGGTATAATTCAAGATCTAGCGCGTATAGTCAGTTGGTGCGAATCGAACAATCTTGTTCTCAACCCGTCTAAGTCAAAATTTCTAATTCTTGGGTCTAAAAGCCAAATTGATAACTTAACTCTGCAGGTAGGTTCCTGCAGAGTTAAGTTATCAATTTGCTAGCTAGCTACTTTTAAATGAAGTTTCTATTGAGCGAGTTACAGAAGCTAGAAATCTTGGTCTGGTTATGGATGGTTCGTTACATTTTGAAAAATATACCACACAGACTGTTTTTATCGTTTGTCAGTTCTATATCGTATGCGCGATCATCTAAGCGTTGATTTGCGAATCAAGCTGTGTGACTCGCTCGTTCTCTCTAAGCTTAATTTCTCAGATAATGTATTCGGGGAATGTTTGCTCGCGCGAACAAAAAGGCTTATTCAACGCATACAAAATCCTTGTGTACGTTTTTGTTTCCCTATCCCACCTCGAGCCCACATATCTCCATACATTAATGCTAAAGGTCTATTAAACATGTCATCTCGCCGAACGCTTCATTTTGCCACGCTACTATTTGGTGTTATAAATTTTAAGCAGCCAAATTACCTGTATGAGAAATTATACTTTTCGAACCGCCTTGCACGTTTCGCCATCCGCTTAATTTGTCCAGGATATAGAACGGCTGCATTTCGTGGAAGTTTTGAATATGCTGCCACAAAATGTTGGAACAACTTAGGTACCACCCCCTATAAAAAACTTAAAAATTTCTAAAAAAATATTTGTTAGAATCACAGCTCAATCTCACGAATACGGTAGGCAGTCGTCCTGGACTTTTTAAAGATGTAAGGGTTTTTCAAGTAATATATTAAAAACTTACCTAGTTTATTCTTAGTGTTAGTAGACATAATATATTGTATTGTATGTAAACATAACTAATATCGCTCATATATACGCGTACATATACTCATATATAATATAAGTACTTAAGTATATGTATACTTAAGTACTTATAATTTTATATCAATTAAGTTTTTTAGATTATAATAGTTTGTCATCTGCATAATATCAAACTCATGCTATTGAAATTGATAGTTTAAATAAGCGTGTATTGCAGTGCCGCTATACGCTCACATACTTTTTAGGCAACCACAGAAAACAAGCGCTGCGGCATGAGTTGTTCTGCCGTAGCATATGCTGAGTGGTGGCCATTTTTGTTACCAACTGTAATATTATTAACTACTTTTGTCAAAAACTTTTATGTAACAGAATAAACGTTTATATTATTAATATATTATTATTATTATAAACAGCCCATCCCATAATAGTAAGACAGCCGACAAACAGCTGAACGTAGTGAAGTGCTTAAATTCTCTTGGGTGTGCTCGCTCGCAACAAAATGTAGACTAAAATCGTAGTTTATTACACTTTTTTTATTATTATGTCCTTCCGCCGTTATTCGAAGCCTTATTAAACATTTTGAGATGTAGTCCTTCCGTATCCGGCCGTATTCGTAAATGATCGTCGTAGTTCCGGTAACGAGCTTATAGGGGGCGCTACTTCCGTCCGCCATGTTCACCAGATTGTGCAAGCGCATTTCTCTTCATTGGCGTCCTGATTTTCGTGCCGTACAGACGCGTAACGCTGTATAGCGTTCGGTTATAAAAAAATTGTCGGTTTATTCAATCAAATAATAAGTCCGTGCATATTCTTTTAATAATAAAAAACGCTGTTAGCGTTCGGTTTCTTTTTATTAAAATAGTTTTTAAAAAAGATAAAATCGTAAGGTAGTTCCGAAAAAATTATAATGTCAGATAAAAGCAGTGATGAACGTGATGAGACTTATACTACGTCTTCGAGCGAGGATGGCGATAATGGCGTGGATAATCACAGGAGGCGCAAGCGTAAAGGTGAAGCTGGCGCACGCAACGCGAAAAGATCACGCAGAGAGGGTAAGGTTTTAGAACGCCTTACCCAACAAGTAAGTGAAATTAAAAATTTTGTATCGTGGAATGCCTACCCGCCTCCTGGTTGTTGGCACCCTACGAGTTCAAATGAACATATTGTGCATGCTGAAGAGCCCACTGAGCTGGCTCCGAACGAGGAGCCTGCCGAGTCAGCCCTCAAATTCGATTTTGATCTAGTCACAAATTTGAAAGAACCCATCGTTGTCAATGCCTCTTCAGAGCATTTGAAATTATTGAGCTCTCTGCAACATTTTCAAACGGAAAATTGGACTAATGTTCGTTATTCCGAGATCCAAAAAACATACAATGCTCGGCCGGGGTTTGTTGATTTGGAGGTAAATGATGAACTTAAACAACTAGAAAAGCTTAGTAGTCTTACTGCAACTGATAAATCTTTAGGTGCTATCACCCGTGCAGTCATTTTGCAAAGCGATGCTTTGAAAAAATGCGTGTCAGATTTACTTCAGTGGACTCAAGAAGCGGGTGATTTAAATAATGAGTCCTTAGTTTCTAAAATAAAAGAAATCTTTTCCGGAGATTTTCAGAAAATCTCTCTTGACTGTTTGCAGTTAGTATGTGGCCGCAGAGCTGATATTATTGAACAAAGACGCGACGCATTCATTAATCAAATTAAGGATAAATTTTTGAGAGCTACTTTAAAATAGATACCTCCTTCGTGCGAGTATTTGTTCGACAAAGTACCATTTGTAGAATTTTTGAAAAATAATGGAGGGTTTAGTAAAATATTTTCTATCCCTAAATCCTCCTTCTCTGCGCAAGAGAAGAGAGTTTCATCTGGGTTCCAGGCTGCGCAACCTGAACCTAGCGTTTATAATCAAGCCGGTCGCTTCAGGGCACCGCTTAATACCACTAGGTATCCGTCACCGCAAACGGTACGGCCTTTTTACTCACAGGCTAACTATGGATTTCCAGCGTATGGGAATAATGAACAGTTCTTTCGGCCTCAATTCAGACAACAATCATTTGCCTCACGTCAGCAAGCCCCGGCAAACTCTAGAAAACCTTTCAGTCGTCAGGGACCGTACAAACAGAATAATGCTACACGTGGCAGAGGAAAAGGAGATAAGAATTATTGACTCAATGCGGGTGTTTCGGGGGGGCAGGCTAAAGCTTTTCGTCGATGCTTGGAGAAACAAGGGTGCACCAATGCCTCTTTTACAAGTGATATCAGGTTACAAAATACCGTTCCAAGCCAAACCACCGCTGGTCTCACCTCAGCTTATAAGCTCTCACTATCGAACTGCTCCATCTTCTCAAATGGACCAGATTGTAAACATCTTGGTAGCGGAAAATATCCTAGAGAGCGCCCACGATACACCCAGTTTCCTATCAACCCTGTTTTTGACTCCCAAAAGCGATGGCTCCATGCGTCCGATTTTCAACCTAAAACGTTTAAATCAGTTTGTAAAAATAACAAAATTCAGACTATTGTCAATCCATCGTATTCCACAGTTCTTACAACCGAACGATTGGATGATAAAGTTAGACCTGACCCAAGCCTACTATCATGTGCCCGTTTCTCCGAGTCACCGCTGTTTTCTCAGGCTAGTTTACAGAGATCATCTACTACAAATGACCTGTTTGCCATTTGGTCTTGCAACAGCGCCCAAAATTTTTGCGTCCCTGTCGAACTGGACTGCGGAAATTCTCAGAGAGAAGGGAATACGGATTGTAGTATTTCTAGACGATTTTTTAATTGTTTCCCAAAACAGATCACAACTGGTAAGCCAAGTGAGTACCGTGCTCAAAACAATGCGAGAGTTAGGGTGGAAGGTGAACAAGGAGAAGTCAATTCTAGTTCCACAAAAATCGCTAGAGTATTTAGGTCTAGTGTGGGACACTTGGCAGAACAAAAAGTACCTTCCGCAAAAGAAAATTCAAGGCTTGCAGGGGACCATCTCAAGGTTACTCAAGAGAAAAAGTGCTACACTCCGAGAAGTGCAGAGTATTGAAGGGAGTCTGAACTTTGCTCGGCTGGCAGTCCCACAGGGTCGCCTAAATTTCCGTTATCTGTTAGCCCATTGCAACAGTCTCTTACAAAATCATCCAGAGAGTCTGTATCCTCTTCCGACTCGAACCATCAAAGAACTCGAGTGGTGGATGACAAGCTGCAAATCATCGTCCAGACTCCATCCCCCATCCATAACTCATTTCCTAACGACAGATGCCGCCGACTCGGGTTGGGGGGCAGAGTTGAACGGAATGCACATGAGAGGCGACTGGTTGGACGAAGAAGGGTCGTTTCATTCGAATTACAAAGAGATGTTGACTATTCTGAAATGTTTGTCCCAATTCGGTCATTTTCTGAGTCATTCGTCAGTGCTGTTACAGTGCGACAACAAATCCGTTGTCGAAATTCACCTAGTACCCCATCACATTCCGGGAAGGTACAACAGCGTGGCCGATCGCCTTTCTCGAAAAGCCCAAACTCCAGAGTGGCATCTGCTCCACTCTTTGACAAAAGTGGTGTTCGCGAAATGGGGCACCCCGGACGTAGATCTGTTCGCGTCAGCTCGAGCACATGTGGTACCAAGGTATGTCAGTCTAGATCAGTGAGATCCTGCAGCGTGGAGACACAATGCATTCGCTTGGGAATGGGATTTCAAGTTAGCCTGGGTTTTTCCGCCTCCGAATCTCTTACCGAGAGTTCTTATGCACCTGAATCAAGCAAAAGGTATGTTTCTAATAGTTGCACCAAAGTGGCCGCAGGCGTTTTGGAGGGCGGATATCAAACCACGAGCGAAAGCAGCACCATTCACAATTCATCGGTTAGAGACTGTCCTAATAGATCTATCGACGGGCCATCCTCCTCCGAAAGTGAAGAATCTAATGTTAGAGGTCTGGAAATGTGGGGGTGGTCTGGGGCTGTAGAATCTTGGTCAAATCAACAAAAAACTTTATTGCGAGCAGGGTGGCGAAAGTCCACTCTCAATACTTACAAACCAGCTTGGAACCGATGGGTTAGGTGGTGTAAAAAGTCGGCAGTTCCTTTCACAAACCCCACGGGCTCAGATTTAGCAAAGTTTTTGGCTGACCTTTTTCTAAAAGAGGGATTAGCATATAGAACCATCTTAGTTCACAAGTCAGTAGTATCTACGTTATGTAGTACAGATGATAGTTCACGTCTTAGTTCAAATGTGTTGGTTAAACAAATATTGAAATCAATTTCCTCTAGTAGCTCTGAAAAACGCCTAGGCCAAACTGTTTGGGACACCAGTATTTTAATCTCTTGGTTATCAAGTAATATTGCAAATTCTGAAAGCTTATATGAAGTTTCACGACGATGTGCTATCCTCTTGCTACTTTGCTCAGGACGTAGAGTGCACGACTTAACGCTTTTAAGCATTGCTGAAGACTCCTTCGTGGTCAGCAACGAAGACAGTTCTGTGACCCTTTGGCCCATATATGGATCCAAAACGGATTCAGAATCATATGTTCAATCTGGCTGGAAAATATTTTCAAATGTAGAAAATACAAATCTGGATCCGGTTTGGTGGGTCAAAAGGTTACTTACCTTAGGAACGAATAGGAGAGAGGAAGCTAATATTCAAAATTTATTTGTGACTGCCAGTACAGACTTACAGTAAGTTCTGCCTGGTGTTCATAATAATAGTTAATTTAAGTAATTTTGAGACTAGCAATGAAGAGAAATGCGCTTGCACAATCTGGTGAACATGGCGGACGGAAGTAGTGCCCCCTATAAGCTCGTTACCGGAACTACGACGATCATTTACGAATACGGCCGGATACGGAAGGACTACATCTCAAAATGTTTAATAAGGCTTCGAATAAGGCTCCGGACATAATAAGAGTTTTAATGGTAGGTAAAACTCTGCTAATCAATTACTTACTTAGTAATTAAGTTTTTTTCTCACGTAATAAGTGAATGAAACATTCTCTAAGAGAAATAAATGACTTTAACCAGAATATCCAAGAAAATCGATGCTGTGGATCTGTGGTGTGGTCTGTGGATGGATCATTTGTTTTTTATATTCCTTTTCAATTTACTCTGTGCTGAGTGCAGTGACGCCATGCGCAAAATGTGTCGTAAAAATAAAAGAATGAAGTACTTTATTTGACGCAGTGAAGTACTTCATTCATCTAGTTCAGTAGTTAATTTAGTCCAGTAGTCCCTTTACTTCAGTGTAACCTTTAGTTCATTTAGTCTATTAGTTCCTTCACTTCAGTATATCTTTTACTACATTTAGTTCTTGTTCATTTTTAGTCTTAGCAAACGTAGTGTGGAGCGCCCCCCGGCTAGGTGGAGCGATGACCTACGAAAGGCGGCGGGCAAAAAATGGATGCGAAGAGCAGAACACCGGCACCCCTACCATAAACTCATGAAGACCTAAACTAAATTGTCAAAAAATTTTGTACCATTATATCAACTAGACAATCGTTTCATGGTATAAAATTTTTAGACAATTTAGTTTAGGTCTTCATTTGAATCGCTGTAAGAGTTCATGGTTGGGCCCCAGTGGCGCGTATTGGGGAAGGCCTATGTCCAGCAGTGAACTAGTGAGGGCTGATGATGATGACATTTAGTTCTTAGAGAATCACAAAAGGACGAACGGAATGAAGAAACGAGTTTCTTTCTTTGTGACTTTTGTGGTATGCGAGTCGTTTCGTTTGCAGCAAGATAAATCATTCCATTTGAAATGAGTTGTGAAGTAAGTATAACAACGCAATGCTACTGATAGGTAGGTACCTAATTCATTTTCTTTAACGTTTTTTCTATCCATGTCTTTTTCGTCGAGTGTGATGGTAACGAAGCATTGAAGAAAACGTCTAAGAACAGGCATATGGCAAAGAAAACAAGATACATTTTCGTTTGCAGCAAGGCAAACGACACATTACAAGTGAACTAACAAACTAAGTGAACTAAATGAACTAGAGACACATTTGAATGAAGGGTGAACTTAATGAAGTACTTCACTACCAAGAATCTTCACTACCGAAGTACATTTCCTTCATCATTATTTTCTTTTATAGTTCGCACAGCGGATTTAGGCTTCCGTGAAGTTAGCCGTTTGTGATGCGCAAAGACAATTTAGTTTGAAAAAGCTCCATTGCGCATCGAAACGGCTAATTTCACTACGGGCGAGATCCGTCGTGAGACCTATATTAGAGTGCGTGCAAGCTAGCTTTGCGCGCGAGTGATGGCGTTTGACCTACGTAATAACATCCCTGCCAGCTCTTTTTATCACTTTAGGCATATTGATGGCGATTACCTACATAATACGCAATTAAAAAGCCAGCACTCTCTCTTGACACCTCACAATCATTATAAACAAAGGCCGCACACGGTTAGTTCCAATTTCGGCCACGCGCAGAGTTATCTTGCGCGCACTCTAGTCCCGACTTACGATTATAATAACTAGGTTCCGACAAAACGTACGAAAAGGTGGTATGGTCTCAGAACCCTAGCCTGCCCATTGGGCAAAAAAAAAATATAGTCCCGCCGACAAATATTATAATTTATTCTGGCTGGACTCCAACACGTAGTGCTAACATTCTCTTGGCTTTAACTTTATAAGTAACAAAAAAAATCAGCTGTAGATCGACAGAAATTCGAATTTATGATGTTGCGGTTTCTCACACTTATTTCACTATCATGTTTTCTATTCGTACATCATGCGGTAAGTTTTTTCTTTCCATCAAGTGATAGAATCATTATTAAAATAATGAATCAAATTATTACGATATTCCGGTCTTGTTGTAGGTTTGTATTGATTACGACGGATGGCTAAATATTGAAATCCAGCATACTCTAAACTGCAACAATGAAAAGTACTGCAAAAGAGGTAGTATTTCTCTGAAAAGTATTAGAGCTGGAACTTCAGTTGCTGACCAAATACTATTGAACAAAAACCACATCGAAGAACTCAATGTAAGATTAAAAGTACAAAGTACCTAGTTAACACTACCACCTGCTTATAAAATTGTTATTAACAGCTTAGCAGCACTGATTAGTTTGCACACCTTTTTCAGAAACTAGCTAAAGACGATGGGTTCTATACAATTAGAACATTAGTAACATCAGCTGACAATAGCAAGGGTTCTGAGTTTCTGTCATCTGTAAAAGCCAGATCTTTCCTAGACAGTGGACTCTCTGATTTAATCAGTGCATGGATTTTACCTACTGGTGAGGTAATGGCTGTGAACTTCCAAGTAACTAATGCCTCCCAGCCATTGAGCCAAAAAGCAACTGTATACAAAATTAATTCTAATTTTTACCTTCGCTATGTTGATCAAGCACCTGTGTAAGTATAAATTACATTTTACATTTAACTGGCTGCTGGCTGCCTTTAAATAAAAACTATACTACAATACTAGGTATACTTCTGTTCTCTAGTGTGTTTTTTAAATGTTATCTATTGTCAAAAATAAAAGTAAGTGCTTAGTTTCTTGTGAATAAAAGGGTTACACCATGTAGGTTTGTATTTCTGTGATTGTCAATCACATATTATTATAATAATATGCAATCAATTGATTAACTAGTCTAATTAATAAACATAAAATCACTTGTATAAACATGTATAACTACTCTAACTCTCTTGTTTTCAGGCCTGATACTGCCTCCTATATTCAAAAACTTGAAAGAGAAAGAGAGGCTAGGGAAAAGGGAGAAGTGAAAGATAATAGATCATTTTTGGCAAAATATGTAAGTTACAAGTAATTATTGCAAAATTATTCAAAAAAAATATTATTGTCTTACTTTCATCTATACTAATATTATAAAGAGAGAAGATTTTTGTATTTTTTTTTGTTACGAATAAACTCAAAAACTACTGGTACGATTTCAAAAATTATTTCACCATTAGAATGCTACATTATCCCTGGGTAACATAGGCTATATTTTATTTTAGAAAATAATAGGGATCCCTACTAAAACTTCAATAATGTAACCCAAAAAATGTCTTTCATCGCATGCGCTGCGGAAATTATTAATGATAGAACAAAAAAATGTTCTACAATATTAAAGAACATATTGATATCTACAAAAAGTCAGCGATACCATATGTCCAACTATTGTAGTTATGTAACTATAACTACTTTTTTACATTTTAAAAGTTGATAGAAATGCCGACCAAAATCAGACCATGTACTCCATACCTTTATATTAATCCTTACCCAAATAAATCATTTCGTAATCAAGAATGTTTCAATACCTGTAGATAACTGTTTGAATTATTGAAATCAGACATTCCATTCAAAAGTTGACGAATTATAAAAATGTCAATCTAAACAAAATACTAAAAAAGCCCGCGCGCGCGCCGTGGCCAGAGGGGCGTGCATATGAACTATGAAATAGGTAGCCGCGCGGCTAAAACGTGCGGTCGGCTCCTACCTTATGAATGACTAGCGACCCGCTCACGTGCGAAGCCGGGACGAGCCGCTAGTGGCTTTATAAAGCTATAGATATAATAATATATGGCAGAATATTACAGCATGGAAATCATATTTGAATGTTATAATATTCTATCTAACACTCAATTTCTTATTTACAGTGGATGTATATTGTGCCTGTTGCAATCTTTGTCATGATATCTGGAGCTACCAATCCTGATGCTGGAGGACAACCCGCTCGTCAGTAATTTTAGTTTAGCTGATAATGTAGTTGTTTACAATTGAGTGAAACTATTGATATACTTTATCCATGGATAATGAGAGCAGTTCGAAATTCACGAAAAAAGTGTCCCATGTTGACATAAATAATCGCACTTATTGATATAGGTATGATAATAAACAAAACTAAATATTCTCATTCTAATTTGAGCCTTATTTCTATCAGACTTTGCAAACATTTTGTTTATCTATTATTTACCTAAAATAGAACACTCCGAAGTCGATTGCATACTGTGGCTTGATTGTTAGTACAGTTTCAAGCCACTTATGAAGCAAAATCCATGGACTACTTTATCCATGAGTGAAACATAATACTTAAATTATTGATAATAAAAAATGGTTGGTAAGAAAAAAAGAGTTTCATTTAATCTTATGAAAACAATCATAACAGTAGCATACTATATCTTTGACATAAACATGGTATAAATTGGTGTTAAGCACCAATTTTTTCAATCTCCTCTGCATCTTCTATGTCCAGCAACATAATCTTTTTACCAAAATGTGCTTCAACATCTAAGCAAATTTCCATTGCAAGAGATGAATCTACCAAGTTGATAGCAATACCTGCTTTTCCAAATCTTCCTGTCCTTCCGATTCTATGCAAATATGTTTCACAATCTGCTTTTCTGTTCATGTCCATAGGCATATCAAAGTTAACTACCAGCGTTACTTGTTCTACATCAATGCCTCGAGACAGAACATTAGTAGTAATCAATACTTTTTCTAATCCAGCTCTAAAACGGTCAAGAACAGCAATTCGTTGCTCTACTGTCAGTTCTCCTGAAAGTACTGCCACAGAGTGTCCATCCTTTGACATCTTTTCTGACAACCAGCCTGCAGTCTTCCTCGTGTGGCAGAATATTATAGCTTGACCAATTGTGATCACACCATAAATGTTGCAAATAGCTCTATATTTGTCCTCTGCATTTTTACATTTTACATAGTATTGCTTAATATTATCCAATGATTCTTCTTCCCTCAACAATCTTATGATAATTGGATTTGGTACAATTATTTCTGCAAATTCCATAACAGCAGTATTATAAGTTGCAGAGAAGAACATCATCTGGCAGGTTGAAGGCAGGCATTTATGAATGCGAATGCACTGGTCCTGATGCCCTTGACGGTCAATCATGACATCAGCTTCATCTAACACAAACACTCTAATTTTGCTCAGATCAAACATGCCAAACTTCACTCCCCAGTCAAGCATCTTCCCTGGAGTTCCAATAATGATGTGATCAGTGATTTTGGTCCCTTTAGGTACTTCTTCACCTCGAACAGCATATTTCAGTTTGATTTCAGGGCAGAATTTTGCCATTTTAGCAGCAACCTCTCCTGTCTGAATTGCAAGCTCATATGTTGGGCTCAGACAAAGCACTTGTGGATAATTCTTGGAAGTGTCAACTCTACTCAGCATAGCCAATACAAATGCTGCTGTTTTTCCAGTTCCTGATTGAGACTGAGCAATCATATTTTGTGGAGGATCAGCAAGTAATGTTGGCAAAGCAGTTTCTTGAATTTTTGATGGGGCATTGAAACCCATAGCATAAACACCCTTTAATAAATTTGGCTTCAAATGAAGAGCTTCAAAGGTCTTCACTGAATACAATGGAGAGTTAGGATCTTTTCTCTGTATCTCTATATCTAATTTAGATTCAACCAAACCTTGTCTTATAATTTTCATCAAAAGTGAAGCATCTGCTGCATTAACGAGATCAGGATCATCAGAATCTGTTGTTGGGTTAAGAATCTTCTTGTTCAATCCAAGCCCAGCCACTTTATTTGAAATTTCTAACTCTTCAGCTTTTTGGCCCCATTGGTTTGCCATATTTGCCTGTAAGGAAACACATTTTTATGTAAAAAAACAATTGTTTTATTTGATGCCGCTTGCTAAGTTTAGAAAAGTGGGCAAGCAAGAGCCTGATAGATAAAATACATTTAGTAAGTTATTGTTGCTAATAAGTTCCTTTACCTGCAGGAGGTATGGGTTAGAGAAGCCAAAAACCGGAAAAAAAAGCTTATACAAGGATTAATTACAATGGTAAGAAATGAGGTGGGTGCGTGCGACTGACTGGTGATTTGAATATGAATTTGCACAAGCTGTAAAACGCGTTTTTGCTCGCTTACCCACTAATAATTAAACTGTACCTATTAACTAAACAAAAGTTTATGTTGAGATTTTAGTTAGTACGCTACAGACACATTATGTCTGCAGCACATGCTGAGTGGCTGTTTTTTTTTTCGTCACAATAGTTAAGTTTTAATTTTTATTGTTATTTTTATTTTTATGTTAATTGTGTGACGTTAAATAAATATTTTTCTATTCTATTCTATTCTATAAAAGTGTCTAACAATACAGGCAACATCAACAAATTTTCATTCTAGAGTCTTGAACAATTAGAAAAGTAGGATGCAAAATATGATCTAAAACTCGTGCAGAGGAAACTTACCAATATTATGTTATTAATTAGAATAATTTAATATGTATCTGGAAATTTAGGAACAGCGGCACTGCAGGATACGGTAAATATTGCAATCTCGAGAGACAAAAACGCTAAAACCGTAATTCTAAGAAACAAAATAGGATTTGTCGACTATTCCCATCTAAACGGTTTCTTCTTCTTCTTTTTCCTTCCTTCCTTCAGAGAGATTAAAAGCACTACGCCAAGAGAATGTAAGCACTACGTACGTTCCTTGAAGTTGCCAATGCCAATGCTCATGGGGAAAAAACCTACAAACCATGGCCAAAATCTCCACATTTGGAGAGAGAAAAGCCCAAATTACTCACAATATATTTTTTAATTACTTACAACCAATTCTGACTATAACAATTGAACTTTATTACTTAATAATTTGGTAGCTACCTGCTAATATTATAATTAACTACGCACTTGTCGCGGCGTTCATAGCTATCGGCGTTAAACACTGGTTTATGTTTGACATTAGGATAGCTTCTATGGGTAATATAATCTTTTAGCGACAGAAGACGATAATTGTTAATTATGGAATGATAACGTTTCCGTTGGCCTTTGACTACGGCCTCGTTTTTATCTACTAGATCATTTTACCATCTTATGCAAGAGTCACCAGAAGGTGGTGTTACTCGTCACCCAGTTAATTTGGGCTTTGTTCAGGGACCTGTAATCTCATAGAACACGAGTCTCACTCACCACCCCAACCCGTTGGTTGGATGTTGTTCAGGGACCTGTTTGTTCAACAGTACGATGGGTCTTATCATTTTTGTAATCCCTCAGACAGAACATGAGTTCACTCATCACCCAGTTAATTTGGGCGGTGTTCAGAGACCTGCAATCTCATAGAACACGAGACTCACTCACCACCCCAACCCCAGTTGGTTTGGGTGTTGTTCAGGGACCTGTTTGTTCAACAGTACGACGTGTCTTGTCGTTTTTGTAATCCCGCTGAACATCAATGTCTCTACTTTGACATACTTCGTTTCTATACTCTTGGTGGACTAAGTCCTCGTAGGGCCACCTCCATCCCCTCGCCCATTACCGAACCTTCTCCTCGATTAGACAGCTATTTAACTCTTAGTCTGTCCTCATCAGTCATTGTCTCTAATAACCGACCTATTCATGTTACGCTATTATTTCTTATCCGTCTTATCATAATTCGTGCACGCTAGCACTTAGTATACAAAGGGGGACTTACCAACCACGTTGTCGGTGCTCTCTTAGTCTATGGCGGAGTTCCACTTACCCTCGCGCACACCGCCCTTGTCCCACCTTTTTCTCTTTGTACCTGGCGAGGTGGTGAGTCACCACTGGTGACCGAGCCGCTCTCGCGCACACCCTCCTTCTCGCCCTCCATCCTTTTTTCTCCGTGTCTCGCCAGTCAGTTCTAAGAACCAACCTGCGCAACCAACTAACCTCAAATTTTACCCCCGCCATCCCTTCCTAACCGTACCATTTTTTCTTTTTTATTATCTATGGTAAGTGAAGTCAATCGCGTAACTCCGCGACAGCACTGGATTCCAAAATTTCTTATTTAGCATGGCAACCCTTTAGTTAAAGTTGAACCATCAGTTAAAGTTGAACCATCAGTTAAAATTGAACCATCAGTTAAAAAGTTTAACCATCGGTTAAAAAGTTGAACCATCGTTTAAAAAGTTGAACCATCTGTTAAAAAGTTGAACCTTCTGTTAAAAAGTTGAATCATCTGTTATAAAGTTGAACCATCTGTTATAAAGTTGAACCATCGGTTATAAAGTTGAACCATCGGTTATAAAGTTAAACCATCGGTTATAAAGTTGAACCATTGGTTAAAAAGTTCCACGAGTACCAATCCAATATTTGTGAGATCCATTCTACGAGTAATCCTTACTATCCATTTTAGAACTTCTGTGTATAACACAGCATCAACCTAGTCTAAATTCCCAAATCCCCTGTGTACCACGGCGCACGGGACCGCCCAGAGCACAGCATTATTCCTTCCCATATCTACGAGAATCCACGAGTACCAATATCTACGAGAAATATTCTACGAGTTAATCCTTGACTGGCATTTCATGCTTAGAGTTGGGTTTCCCAAGAGTTAGGTTTGAAGGCTCAGACAAATTTGTCTGAGGTTTGAAGGGCACACTAGCAAGTGAAATTACTGGGCGAAAGAGACTTAACAACAATGTCTCGGGGTGATATGCGCAGTGCAGTGCCACGCAAACACTTAAAAAACTTTAAGCTTTGGGTGGCACTGCATCTTTCTTCTTCTTCTTTTGTTTTATTGCCTCTGTGGCTAGTTTGCCACAATTTTGCCAGTGTCAAGTGTATTAGTTTGATTGTCGCTTAGCAACGTAAACAAACGAAATTTGGAAAGAAACGATGACTTTTCTTTCAAAATTCTCCTGGAAAGTTTTTACCTTTGACTAAATTACCAACCAACATTACCCCTCCATTTCAATTACTAACACTTGTGCTAAGTAAACAAGTTAAATTGGATAAACTGCCACCAAATTTACGCAATAAAACTTAAAATAACACGAGAAAAATAATTAAAATGGGAAGACCCATGTCGTTTTGACAAGATAGCCAAAGACAATCCACTGCATCTTTAAGAGTCAGGCAGGCTTGGTGCTTATCAGGTGGGCGCCTTGATTGTCTTGTCACTAATTGCTGACATAAAAAAAAAAGATTATTTCAGGTTCGACTGTACCACAGTTAACATAAATTAATCACGATTTATTGTAAATAGTGTATATATGTAATATGTATTACTGTTTAGGCTGTGTAGCTAAGTACATTACATTCTCTTGGGGTAAGGTAAACGTAGTGCTTACATTCTCTTGGGGGTAAGGATAGTTAGTTAATTAGATAATTATGTTTATGTTTCTTGCTTTACGTACACGTCAACAAGTTTACATAAAATTAATAAGAACTTGTTAGAATAGCATTTGCTGTCCCGTAAAAAGTGTTCAAATGGTCCGTAAGTGATTTTTAAATCTTTTGTTCTACGATTTAATCACTGCAAAGCTACATAACCACAATCTAATCGTTTTATTTTTATTTACTGTTTTTATCTTTGCAGTTCTACTATATATTAATATGTTATTTTTATCATTTTCTAATCAGTTTATATCATATCCTATGAAGACCGAAGATAAAGAGTCAAGCATAAACAGTGAGGCGGTAGGCAGTCCTAAACCAGAACCCGAAGACTACGCTACTGCTGCCACACAGCTGAACTCTGAGATCATGGATGGTGATGCCAAAAAAACTCTTGCATCTAATCGGCGGACTGGATACCGTAAGTTAAAGATGCCAAGTTACATTTATTTATTAAAGGTAGGTAATTTTTAATTTGGTGTTTTTTTTTTAACATTTTATATAGACAAACATGTAAATTACTTACGCTAATAAATACTTCGCGTATAAATGTTATAGCTAAAGTAAGACAAGGACAGAACCTTAGGATCTAAACTATTTTGTTCATATTAGTCTGTGACCAACCCTGGCGAGCGTTTTTAGGCCACCTGAAGGCCTCTGTCATGGCCTGACAACTTTAAAAAAGCCGGGACCAAATGCTTAACATGCCCTCCGAAGCACAAGAGCGCTCAGTTGAAATTGCACTGATGGTAAAATAATGAAGAAATTTTTGTTTTACAGGTTATATTAAATATGTTAGTTTGGTGGTCCTGACAGTTCAAAATGCAGCATTGGGACTTAGTATGCGATATGCTAGAATAAGAGATGTAGAAATGTTTTCTACAGCAGCAGGTCAGTTGCATTACAAGTACATAACTACTTCTTAACTCTTAAAAGATTTAACAGGTAAGTACAAACACATTATACCTATCTCTGTGTTCTGGTTATTTTCTATATGTATATTTATAATAAAAAATATGTATCTTTGACACAATGGTTGCCTGCTGATGAGTATGGGGACCTAGCTCAGGAAATGTTGGACTGGCAAACTCAATACTTCTCGGAAGACTGGTGGAGAGTGGTTAAAAATACTTTGCCCAGAAGTGGTAAAAGATACCTAACTCAAAATAAATTCAAACACATTTAAATCTGTTTGTTTTTAATGTTTCAGCTGTTTTAATGGCAGAAGTTTTCAAGTTAATCATATGTATTGGACTAGTAATGCAAGAGTCAAGAGGTATAGAAAAAGGGGCTCGATCAATGTATAACATAGTACTGAATGTAAAAGATACATTACGTGTTTGTGTGCCATCATTCCTCTATATTGTCCAAAATAATTTGCTATATGTGTCTGCGTCAAACTTGGATGCAGCTACATATCAGGCAAGTTTTTTTTTTTTTTTTTTTTTATACCTAATATTTTTTTATGTAAGTACCTACAAATTACATTATAAATATTGCAGGTAACATATCAATTAAAAATACTTACAACAGCGTTTTTTGCTGTTGTGGTATTAAAGCGAAATTTAAAAAAATGGCAGTGGTGCGCCCTGGCGCTACTGGCGGCTGGAGTAGCATTGGTTCAGTTATCATCGACCGAAAAAGCAAATACTGCAAAAAATACCAATTTGCCTGAACAATCAAAACTAATAGGATTCAGTGCAGCATTGGCAGCTTGCTTTATATCTGGTTTTGCTGGAATATATTTTGAAAAAGTACTGAAAGAATCGGACATATCTGTAAGTAATCATCAAAGACACATCAAATCAAACAAACTAGCATAACCTAGGTACTTACTTATCCATTTCAATTTTAGGTCTGGATGAGAAACGTACAACTAAGTTTACTTTCACTGCCATTTGGTGCTGGTACATATCTTGTGAAAGAAGGAACAAGCAGCAACTTATTAAAAGGGTTTGATGGTTTTGTATGGTACTTAGTGATACTGCAGGCAGCAGGCGGACTTATAGTCGCAGTTGTGGTAAAGTACGCCGATAATATATTAAAAGGTTTTGCTACGTCCGTCGCGATAGTAATATCATGTGTCGCGTCTATATATATTTTTGACTTTGTATTAACTGTACAATTTGCTATGGGTACACTCTTAGTAATAGGGTCTATATTTTTATATAGTTATGTTCCGAAGAAAGCAGAGCCACGAAATTCGTTAAGTGTCTAATTTATCATTTGTCGTCATCATAATTTATTAAGAATCAAAATTAAAAATATAAAAAAAAAACAGTTATTATAGGTTATCTATCATATATATTTTACTAGCGACCAGATCCGGCTTCCTCTTGAATCACTATCTATTGCTGAAAATCTCATTAAAATCCGCTGCGTAGTTTAAAAGATCTAAGCGTACATACATACAAAGAGACAGACGCGACGGTGCGGCGCGCCGGGGAGCGACTTTATTTTATATTATACTAGCGACCCGCCCGGCTTCGCACGGTTGCGTAAACTACGTATAAACTTTTCTCTTGAATCACTCGGTATCTATTAAAAAAACTCTTGCGTAGTTTTAAAGATCTACATAGGGACAGACAGCGGAAAGCAGTCGCTAAAACAAAGTATTGTTTTAATTAAACTATAAGTGATAGGGAAGGTAATTTAATTAGCAGAATATATTTAAGATCAAGTCCCAGTTTGTATGTTGGTACTTAATTCGTGTTATTTTATGGCAATGCCTTTTCATAGACTTTTTATTTAGATAGGATTAAAAGGCACAGGGTAATGCTACCTTGTAAATCCGGAGCTTTATAATAGTTTTTATATTACTAGATTTTATTACAAGTCGTATTCTATAGTATTCAATTACTTTATAGATTTAAGCAAGCTTCTCAATGCCATGCATAATAATAATGTTACTTTTTAGAATAATTTGATGTAGGTATTACTAAAAGTATTAGGTCCCTTATTCATTTATAAATAAACCTTTGTTAGCTAATGTATATTTTATCTCTGTCATCATCTTTGGTAATTGGCATAATAATGACACAGAAAGACAATCCTTAGTGAGCTGCTAAAATTACAGATTCGTTTATGAATATGGGGGTTAAGTCTGTAGAAAGGAAGGCGGTAATGCTTAGGACCTAGGTAGGTAGGTAACTTTGAATCATAGTAAGTTATTGCTTGCAATGTGATTCAGAGGTATGTACTACCTACTGGACTTTACCAAGGCCAGGGCATAAAATTATCATGGCATTACATGATCATTGATCACACACATACATTTTTTTGTCATTTATTGAAGGATATAGGTGCATGCTCATCCATTGTGCGCAAAGGCAATAAATCCTCTAATTTATGTTTCAGCAGTTTCATTGGCAGGCTAATAATTATTCTATTTGTATCAGCGCCTGCGGTAGTCTGGTAGACCATTTCTATGCGCAAGTTTATTACTATTTATTATTATTATTTAGCCATCACTGTCCCACTGCAGGGCACACTAAAGGCCTCCCTCTCTTTCTTCCACTCTTCGCGATCTAACGCCGTGCGTGACAGGCCATGAGCTTATATGCGAGTCAAGTTCGTCAAGTTTATTACTACCTACTGAAATTACATTGTTATTTTAGGTAGCTTATTAGGGCTTGTTTTGTCGCGGCCTAGGTATAAACTCCGACCCGTCGCGTCGCCAGAGTTTATCTGCTGCTGACACATACGAACTTACTTAAAACTTAGACTACCTAACATACATAATGTAGGTAGGTAGGTACTGATAATATCTATCTAGGTAGGTACCTACTTCCTGATAATAAAAAACAATCAAATCTCTGACAACATGGTCACGTAATAAGGCACTAAATATAGATAAGTAGGTAATGATGTACTTAACAAGTTATTGCCATTAGATCTTACATTTTTGCCGCCTTATTTGTTTAGTAATTAACAGATAAATTTATTTTAGTAGGTAACCTTACCTACATCATGTCAATTCTGTTGTAGAGTTTTCCAGGTCAGAATATCGTGGTATTTCCCTCAGATCTGAACAAGGCTTAGAGGAATGATAATCTAAAAGTTGATATTGTTACCTATCATTGGCAATGCGAATCTGCTTAACTAATTTAGCTTATAGGAGTCGGAGAAATTAAGTTTCTTTGAACAAATTAAGTACCTAACCTACTTAATATGTTAATGTGAAGTACCTACCCATTTTTTTGACCACAATTGTATGTTATGTAAATTTTAATTTGACTTGATTAGGAGTTTCCGGTCTGTTATTTTGAAAAAATCTTATAATCACCTTTTTTTCCCAAAATGACTGATTTTATAAAAGCCTGTGTTCATTTCTCGTTCAATTCCTAAAGTCCGACAGAAAAGGTACAGTCAGGACTCAGGAACGCTATACTAATAACCCTACATCTACGTACCTACGTACTAGTGGTTTATTAAATATTGACCTCTATGCATGTGTAGGGTATACATATAGTTTTTAAAACTATCATGGTTATTAACATAATTTTCACTTAAAACGGGATATTTACCATGATTTGTGAGTTGAGAGTGAAATATCGGGAATCAATAAAACTCACAAATCATGGTAAATATCCCGTTTTAAGTGAAAATTAGGGTATACATACTCCTTAGTGTATTGGCTACTTAAAATTACTAAATGAATGTCACTTTTCAATACAAACTTTTCTGAATTTTATATTTTTGTCAGCAAGTGACAAGACGGTGGTCTAGCCACTCACCTGCGCCTGACCATAACAGTTGCAGAGCCACTCAAAGTTTGCACACTGCACTCTTGATATCACCCTGAGACGTTTTTGTTAAGTCTCTTTATCAGTCATTCGGTCATTTCACTTGCTTCAGTGCTCTTTAGACCTAAATACGGTGTAGTTTGCACACTACTACTTGAAAGCAGAATATCTAACACTGCAGTGCTATCCACCAGGCAGGATTAAAAAACCATTTTCCGTTTTGCGTAAGAATTTTGTAACTCACTGTACATCAATTTGACAGTTTTATTTACGACATTCATGAATAAAGGCATTTAGAAAATCAGTCATTTTAGGAAAAGGTGATTTCTATCGAGAATAATAGGTATACCTAACCTACTATATAAATTCAGACATAACAGACTGGAAACCCTATGAGCTGTACATCTGATTGAAGTACCTACATAAAATGAAACATCAAAATATATCATTAGCAGAGTTGTGTTAAGTGATTTCTATCTGGTAATCCCTAAAATAATTATTTTAATAATTGCATGTATAAGTAACCTTTAACATGTAATTGTCTAAAATATTATCATCTCATTAGCAAAGTAAAAAATATTTTACTACTTAAATAATTTTATTAGCAATAAGTATTTGCCTAGATCTTTAAGTTTAAATATTTTTTTATCATGTTGTATGTAAGTATATGAAATATAGCTAATAAAACTACGTACTTAATTATAATAATGACAATTCCTAATATTATCTCCATGAAGGTTCCTACATGTAATGCTTGACCTTGCTTGCAAGCAATGTACACCAAAAAAATTATTTAAAATCTACTGGTATTCTGTGGTTGCATCAAGAGATTGTTTAGTATGAATTTATGATCTTTCTTTTTCTCATCTGCTCAAGCCATTTGTCCAGATGCTCTTCAGGAGCTAATGCATCATTTTTGTAGTAGTCCTTGGGTGGCTTTCCTTCTTCAAGTTGCACAAAGTAATGACAATACTGGTACCGCACCTTCCCCATTCTGCCTCTTGCGTGTCTTCTCATGCCTTTCAAGCACATACCTTTACCGGAAAAAGATTCAGCTGGAACAATAATAAATAAATAGTTAATCATTATTAAGTTAACTAGCTGATTCGCGTGTTCACACTCAGTGTTAGCAGACCCGCTACTGACCTAATGTAAACATTGTCGGGTCAGTACTGACTTCATATTCTCGCGTACTGACTCTTTGTTAACAGAGAAAGTCAGCACTGACTTCATTTGGAGTCAGACACTGACCCAATGTAAATTGCTAGGTAATATACATTACCTATGCAGAAAGCAAAGATAATGTGTGTTTCTGGTTGAGGTACTTCTTTCAACCAAAAACACTTCTAACCGTGTTATTATTATTTTTTTATACCACTAAAGTGGCAACCAAGCATACGGCCCACTGGATGGTAAGCGGTTACCGTAGCCTATGTACACATGCAACATCTTAGATATCACTTTACTGTGATACCACCCTGAGAAGTTAGATGGAAAGTCTCATATGCCTGTAATTTCAATGGAAACCATAGCCTTCAATCCGGAACACAGCAATAATAAAAATAGGTTAAAGAACAAAAAACTATTTTGGGGAATGTACAAACAAATTTTGAGACCTATTATATTAAAGTGCCTTAAAGTTAAAGTAACCTTGAAGTTAGTTAGTTGTTAAATAATGTGTAGGAACTAAACTTACCAACCCACAAATTGCTCATAAACTCAACATTATGTTCTTTCACTGCTAGTTCCTGTGCTTCAAGGATTGCTTCTTTTACGAACCCAGCTCCTTTCTTGTGAACAAAGCTCAACTGTTTTACAGCCTCATCTACAGTCATACCTCTCACGAATGAAGCAATATACCATAGCTTTTCAGGACTATATTTAAAGTTGGTTTTTTGATGACAAACAAACTGAAAGTAAAAATAATATGTATAGTTAGGTAAAAATATGATTATACTAAAAAGTACCGAGGACCAGATCTTGCATAAAAACTTGTTTACAAAATGCTTTTCTGAATAAAAGTTTTACTGGAATATTAATTAATTTAAACCTATAATAACTTATTAACTCAGTGGTTCAGAGAAAATATTATCAATGTCTTTGTTCAGCGGAGTATTGATTAGTACATCTAACTTACAGCGGGTCGAGGTTCCTCGCCGATTTCTTGAGGTGGGTAAACTCTTCTATTATATTCCAGAAATGACTTCGGTTGATTGGGTTTGGACCATGCTAAGTTGGCAGAACATGTATGAAAATTGTTTTGTTGTCTCAAACCATTAGCTATCACACGATGAAGAAAATTCATTATAGCTAATGTAACCTGAAGTCCTAAAAGCAAGCCTACAACACCTAGAATAATCTAAGAGCTTATAATGTAAAATTAAAATATGGATGGGAGATTGGGAAGGCAACAAACCACAAAACAAAATATCTCAAGGAAGGCAGGCAAGGCAAGCAGCCCCTAAATTAACCAATTTTTTTTTTTTCCTTTTTTATATGGCAGTCTGTCTGTTTATACAATATTGCCAGTGTCAAGTAGTGTCGACGTATACATCAAATACGAACGAACAAGTTCGAATTTCCTATCGTCGGGCAAAGGAGGAACTTGCAACGGGACATTGGCGAAATTGTGGTCATCCCCACAAAGGCCACAACCAAGAATTGAAAATTGAACAATTTTGAATTTGACGGACAACATTTTGAAAGAAATGATGGCGTCCTTTCAAAATTTTCTAGGAGAATCTACGACCATATTACAAACCAACATCACCCTTCCATTTCAATCACCTAAGTAAGGATAGTTATGTTCCTTGGCCAAGACTACGAGTCGTATTGGTTAAACTACCACCAAATTTACACAATAAAACTCAAAATAACTCGAGAAAAACAATTAAAATGGGAGAAACATGTCGTACCGGCAAAATGACCGAAGAAACCCCTCCGCCCAGCCAAGCATGCAAGCGAATCAATCTGAAAATACTGACTTATTGTCTGACCCAAGGAACTTCTTGTGGCGTCTGTGGCTGATTTTGCCAATGTCAATGTCGACAGGGTTGAAACAGTGGATCCACAAATATAATACATAAGTCTAATAAATATTATTGAAGTACATGTTAATTACAACTTTATTTTATTCACAGTAATTTACATCAGCGCTAGAAAGGAACATAACTATCCGTCTGACCGGACAGTGACAATGGCATATAAAAAAGCTAGTGTTATTTTTACGGATAACATTGCAGAAGGATTTCCATTCCATTCCTTCACTCAGATGATATTGACTGACAGTGTAGTATTTTATTATGCATCATGAATTATAATTTTTTTAATTAGATGACTTTCTATTTGGCACTACCTACATATTATGGGTTTTCGATTCAAGATTTAATAAAAAAAGTAGTAAACAAGAAAAACTCATCTTCAAAAAAAAATAAAGATTTTTTTCCTTTTCGATTGTATTTGATTTCCACTCCAGTACGACCAAAGTTGATAAATGACTTTCACACTATCCAGAGGTATGACAGACAGTGACAGCAGGAGCAACCAATGTTGAATTCCCTACACATTCACCATAGCTCGCCAAACGTAGTGATTACATTCTCTTGGGCTCGCCAGTTGAGATACCACTATCTAATTAAACAGCTTTTTTTTTTATAACTTGAGACGAAAACCTCTCATTATAATAATTTGACTAATGCTAATGGAGAATAGAGTTATCGCGCATGTACTAAGAATAAAGGATCGTTCAAACCAACACGGTGACGCTAAAGCGGAGCGGAAGCATCAGCCGCGCGGCGGAAGCTGCAATGGCTTAGGAATAGGGCCTTACACTGCCCATTGCAGTTCATTGCACACCAAACGCGACCGCGACGCGGTAACACAGCGTTCGCAAAGTCCGCTTTCGCGTCGCCGCGTTGGTTTGATTGAACGATCCCTGATGCTGTCGGGACTGACTGTCGACAGACTTCAAATCATCGCGTACTCAAAAGTCAGCATTTTTTTCCAAGATAATGTAAACACTACGTTTTCATTATCGTTTCATTTGGAGTCAGTCACTGACTTAGTGTATATCGCACTGTACTTACCGAAATATATATTTTCCTGCAAAGCAAGTAAGCTTATTTTTTTTTTTTTAATGAATCAGATCAGACATCAGAGAATATAGATTAATAAAATGTTGTTGATTCATTGACTGAATGAGTGAGCATCTGCCAACCAAACCAAGTGACTACCTATTATTTTACTACAGTCTACAAGCAAAAGCAAAGCAAGCACAAGCAGAAGCAAGATAATATCTTTTCTTTGCATGCAAGCAAAGCAAGTCCTGTAGCCATTTTTCATTCTATTAATTTTCAGACTTACAGGTTATTTATTGGTGAATACTTATAGCTAGGTACCGCGAAACAAAGTTAAATTAGAAGGTCACAGCGTCTAAGAACTAAAAACGCAAAAAACAAGTTTTGTTTACCACTGACCACTGCCTACAAATGCCAACATAGTTTTCGAGGTTTTGGATAACCTCAGTGGGAATTATCGAAAAATGGTTGACCTATATGTATCGGTTGTTTGTTCTTCCAATATGAATCGCAGTATGGAAGCTCATGCGTTTCTTGTGAAGAAAGGATTCAAAGTGAAATCATTCGGAACAGGAGAAAAGGTTAAATTACCGGGCGCCTCCGCTGATCGTCCAAATTGCTACGAGTTTGGTGTTCCATACGATGATATTTACAACGATTTATTGGAGAAAGATAAAACTTATTATACACAGAATGGGATTCTGCACATGGTAGACAGAAATCGAAGAATAAAACCATCTCCTGAAAAGTTTCAGACATGTAATGAGCGTTTTGATGTTATAGTTACATGTGAAGAAAGGGTATATGACCAAGTAATAGAATGGTTTGGCTCAAGAAGATCTATTTATAACCAGCCGGTGCATGTTGTGAACATTGACATTCAAGACAACCACGAGGAAGCCACCATCGGTGCATTTCTGATCAGTGACATGATTACTAAGATGGCACAGACTGATGACTTGGATAATGATATTGATGAATTGTTACATAACTTTGAAGCAGAATGTCATAGAAGTATCTTGAACTGCATTATGTTTTATTGACAAACCCTTCAAAAAAGGCTTGTAATGATTATTCCCATGATAATGTGGTCCCTAATGTCCCTAAGATGCATTATATTTCATTTCATTAATTTATGAGATTGACTAAAAACAATTAAGACAATGAATTCATAAATAAAACATTTATATAAATAATATGGTAAATACTTTTGGAGATTTAGTGCGACATTTAATTTGATTGAAATATTTAGTCACAGCTTTTAATGAAATTTAATTTATATGCTATACAATTATAGTACATTTACTACATGAGTGTGTTGAAATATAGTTTTTGTTTTTTGTAGGTACTAGGTTACATATTTTTCTGATACCTAATACTATGTAGTTAACAGTTTAGTTTACCTGTTTCACACACCCCGGACACTCTATAAAATGTATGAAGCATACGCGTCGCAATCACCACATGCATGGTTTGTGTACGTAAATGATGCCATTGTATGTGTGTGTCATGATTGGCCCACCCAATTATAGTAAGTGCGAGATAGCACACTTTCGCTCGCACTGCCATGCCCGCGCTTGGACCTACACAATCAAAATTAACGCGTGCCTTAGCCCTAGCTTAAGTGCCAGCGAAAGGCGCTGTGGTGCCGGCAAACTCGCGACCGAGGTGTGGTAAGTAAATCCAGATTTATTCGTCACAGGCCCAGTGTTCTGATATCAATAAATCGGTGGAAGGTAGGGAGTGGCCATTCTATACGTAGTACCTACTAATATCTGTTCTGTGGCTTACGGTCAAATTCGCAATAAAATTGCGAATTTATATCTCATTGTTATCTTAGTTATGTCATAATTACCTTGTGATTTTGCCAACAAGAATACCATTTGTGTCATATTACGACATCGAGACGAGATTGGAACTTAAACTTTTTTTGATTGGACTATTTTACGTTACGGGAATTGCCCTTCTGAACAAAAGAATCAAACCGCCAAAAAATATATAATATAGTAATGTGTGTGTGCGGCTAGTCTGTTAAACGATCCCTAGACGATCAGGCATGACATGCACGTAACGCATGACATGCCGCATTATCGTCTAGCTGTATTGATTGACGTGCATGTCATGTAAACTACGTGGTAACATGCAAGTTATGATTGATATGCACGCATGATCGTTTAGGAACGATGCATGACTGCATGACATGCAACAGCCCAGTTTGTTTCACGGCGGCGTCAAGTCAACGATGGACATGAACAGCTCACTGCAAGAGCTTTCCGAGGACGATGACGTCAACGGAGCGAAAGAATTTAATATATTATTACTAGCAGTTCGTCCCAGCTTCGCGCGGGTGCAATGAAACCGTGCAAAGCTGGGGTGGGTCGCTAGTAATAAATACGTTTCTTTTTTCGTGTCCTATAATTCAGGATAATCTCTAAACACCGTTATCTATACTAATAAATTAATAAGAAAATATTTGTAGGTACCTTACCTACCTACCTATTTTTGTTTGTACTTTTGTACCTATACTTATATTAATCTAAATCCATCTAATGTCTCAGGGTGGTAACAGGCAAGTGATATCTATTATGTATAGGCTACGGTAACCGCTTACCATCCTGTGGCCCGTATTGCCCGTACGCTTGGTTACTGGTCCAATTTCAAAAATTGTTTCACCAGTGAGTGAATGCGGCACTACTGTGCCGCAATCACTGGTGGAATCGCACCATTAAATAGCACAGGTAGGTACCTAATAATATAGTAGATATTGCTATTTTCTTGTTTACTATGTATATTCGATTATTTAAAATTAAGTAGTAGGTACATAATAATTTGTACTTTTATCAAGCGTAGCGTGTATTACTCTTATAGAACTTGGCTTGTGTCCGTCAAGGTAGCGTACCTACACATAGGTAATCGAAATCACGTTTGTTGTTAAGCCAATAAATATATTTTAAATATATATTCTTTTATTTTATACCTACCTATATCTAGGTACTTATTTTCTTGTCACATGCCTCACCTAGTTCGATTGGCACCACCCTGAAGCTTTATGATGAAGAGCCTCTTCATCTTTCTAGCTTTTTTGATGATCCCTCTTCTGAAGTGGGATCAATAAAAAAAGCTAGGAACCCAGCAGAGTTTGCTGCCAGATTCTTATATGGGGCGCATGAACTGGCGTAAATTCACCTAGCTGTAAGACGTTTCAAAATTATCCTTGTGCTATGATTGATTAAAGAGATTTTTGACTTTGACTTTAATGATTTAACTGCGTATATCAAATTGCTTGTCATTTTGACTGGGTAGGTACTCTAGACGCTCATATCAATTTGACCAGTCAGGGTCTTACCTACCTGTTACCTTTAGAAAACAAATAATAAGGTAGTACCTACTTCCAATGTTATTATTTAAAACTTCTAAACTTTAACTTTATTTATTCATTTTTTCTTAGTGCTAATACAACTTAGAGCTAATTTAATATTTATATATATTATTGATATGCCTGAACTAGGAAAACCTGTATTTCAGGCGAAAATAAAAAATACTAAAAGTACATAAATAATAAACTAAAAATATCTAAACTTATACATATTTTATACATATAGGTACTTAATAATATTATCAGAGAGTTCAAGTCAGTCACGCCGCGCGCCTCCCTGTAGCGACGGTATACGACTCCGGTTGACCAGAAGTCCGACTCGAGGAACATGTCCTTGTGCTTGGCAGCAACCCGGAGCACGTAGGACTTGAAGTTAGTAGCCCTACTCGACTCCAAGAGCGTCAAGCCAAGCACAAGGCCTGCTGGGACTTGATTGAGCTTTCTCCGGGCCCTCTCGTCCACATACCGGAGAACACTCTCCCCGTAGTAGTCGGGTCCAATCGGGAAATGTAAATCCCGATGGTCGGTTCCACCACCTGCAACGACTGTAATGAGTCGGGGGCGGTTCCACGTTGGTTACGGGAGCGCTTCGGTCTACGCTTCTTTTCCACCAGGTTGAAGCCGTTCTCGTCGACTTTCTGCACTACGGGTTTTGCTAGACTCGTTCGCTGAAGCACGGCGCTGGGCATAGGGCGCGGCGGCTGAGGCTGGCGGGACACTTGTGCGTAACTCTTCTTTTGCTTTTGAGCACGTGGAGCAGAAGGCACAATCGTCGCAGGTTTCTGGATTGACGTCTCGGGTGCCGAAGACGGAGCCGGGCGGTCATTAATCTGCGAATCGGTGTCAGTTGTCGTCGCCATAACAATATTGCTGACCGGTGATGTCAGGTGTCGGGTGGCACCGCGCCGCGCGGTCACGTTGCGCACTAACTCCGGTGAAATCGTTGGCACTGCATTTGCATTGCGCAATGTCACGAGCTCTTGCTTTAATTCGGAAACCGTTTTCTCCGAAATTTTCAGCTTGGCTCGGATGCTTTTGACATCAGCCTCCAGTTCGACTATTTTCTTTAGGACATAGTCCCATCAGCGTGGTCCAAATTGTGTCAAAAGAGAGGCGGGAGACGTTACGAACTACGTCGTCACTTGCCATTTTACGTCACGTCGACTCACGCGAGTAAATCTAGGCCAGCATTGAGTCAGCCACTGCGGAGCGACCGTTCAAGCTGACGATACGAATGCGACACTATATATTTACTTATCAAAGAATAAAAAAACATTATCTACATAAAATTGTAAAGAATACAAAATAAAATTAGATACAGAATGGCTCAATGATTATTGTGAATATGCTGGTGTTGATCAACTGAATTCCTTTAGAATCTTGTCTTTCAAAGAGAAATATCTGTTCAACCTTATTTCTGCGTACCTGAAACAGAAATAATAGACTTAATCTTAATAAACTACGTCTCGGGGTGACGAGGGCAGTGCAGTGCTACGCAGAACTTTAAAACTAAAAGCTTTGGGTGGCACTGCAACTGATAAGTTCAGGCGTGCGTGGCGCAACATCAGGCGAGCGACTTGACAGTCATGTCCCTGGCGAACATATAAAATAAACAGAGTGCCAACTTCCTACGACCGCTACAATGTCCTCGATCCATCAAGTGTAACGCGTCTTCCAGTTTGGGGTCACGTCGAATACCTACATTTTTTAAAGTATGGCCTGTCACAACCACTTCGACATGCTCTCACAAAATTTCAAACAGAAAAATCCAATGGGGCATGACCGTCTCATCTGTTGCTTTTGTTCGCCTGTTGCTGCGTCAGGCCGTCTTTTTCACAGCTACAGTGAGTATGTACTTTAGGTGTGTAAGGGCACAGAGTAATATTACTCTGTGGTAAGGGACATACAACAGCCGGCCTGACGCTACAACAGGCAGTAAACGGCTTACTTAGGTAAAGCAGCGGGTTTCAACCCATCTTCGATAGTAAGAGTTCCACCTTGTTCTAATACCTCTGCCATTACTTACCTCTGACCAGCATTGACATGACGCTGGCCTACTCTCGAGCGAGTGAATATTTACTAATCTACCATGCGGATACAATGCGTTTTGGTGGATGGTAGGTAAGTACGTTTTTTTTTTCGAATCTTTACCTCCTCTACTCATGATAAAGCCTAATAAAATTCGATTATAAGAATAAGCTAATATTTTAGTGTGCGTTACCCAGCAGAAAAGTATCTTCTAGAAGGATATGAGTGCCAACAATAATTAGTGCGTTTTAAGCTGTTTAGATGCGTCAAGTAAAAAAAAGTGTGCGTGTCTCGTTTTGGAATAAAACGCAAAATACGTTTTCTCTGGAGTAACGTTCTTCTAGCAGGCAGATTCTAAACGAATGACCCTATTTATAGACAAATGTGACATACCTTAATGGGCAGATTTTATTGGAACTCCTTTCCTTCTATAAAATACTTTACTGCATAAATAAGTAACGCACACAATATTTTAGGTACCATACCGAACGGTTCGTCCCGGCTTCGCACCGGTGGACATATAATATGTAGCACTCTAATGATGAAAGAGTTTTTGACCAGTCGGTCGGCCCAGTAGTATAATCGTTACAACAGTAAATACACTAAACCCCAATATTACTAGTTCTTCAGTAACAGTGGTAGGTAAGGTATAGTTCGCACTTTACGAGAGAGAACTACCTAAACTACTAGAAAATGTTTGAACTCTTACCTTCCGAAATCAAAGTCAATATTAGAAAGCTCAAACTGGACTAGAGACCAAATTCCCCAAAGGAAGTGAGAAGCCAGTGAAAAGAGCTGTACTTGACTGTAAACTCTCTCCGCATCTTGCTCTGACGGCACGGAATCTGTATACTCTTCTAAATATTTTCTGATCCAAAACATTTGGAAACCTTTATGTGGATATTTATTGTAGTCAATATCGTCGATTGATAAACCTGGAATTACATGAAGTAGAAACTTAAGTAGGTAGTACTATAAGTTAGGTTTTTTTAACAAAATAAGGACTACTTATCACAAAATTTTTAGGTAGTACTTATATGTAGGTACATGCATGGGTAGGGTAGGACCTACCTAACTATTATTCACTCCACAGCAGTACTGTAGCAACCGAACAGTTAAGCGAATGAATAACCTCCCTTTTTCGAAGTACTTAGGTCACTTGATTAAAATCCCACTGTCCCCGGGGACACGGTTAAATGGGGACATCGGGAATACACGGAATCAAATAGTTACCTACCTACCTAACTACATAATCATACTTGATTAGTATTTCCTTGGGGTTAGCAAGCGTGAGATTATGAACCGTCAAAATGCGGTTCCCTGCTTTTGCATCCTCCTACTGGTCTTAAGTCTAGATAAGTATCTAATTATTAGGTACCTACCTACCAACTTAAGTACCTACTTGGTTTATTATGTTAGGACTGTACTCAGCTTATAATGCTGTAAATAATAAAACTTATATGTATAGGTAGGTAGGTTAGGTATGATAATGAATGTCTACTTCTTATGGATGTACCTTATGAAAATGAAGACGTCTGAACCTTCCGAACGAACCCCAAATCGCACTTGTCCGTTTTTGCTATCCCGCTTAATTTAAAAATAATAGCCATGTTCACAAAGTGTGCCTGCCTACCTTGGTGCCTACAGATAGGGCTGATGCATGCATGCAACAGTTGGTTACAGTTTACTTACCAACAAATTCATTGAAGTGATTTGCAATATCAAATGCTTGATAGTTATAGGTGGCATATTCATAATCAATGAAAGATATTGTCCCTTCATATTTGTTGTAGATTACGTTTCCTAGAAGCAAATCATTGTGAGCAAATACGATGGGGCTCTTTGTGTGTGTTAGATGAGATTTTAGGCGTTCAAACTCTATCCTTAGCTTTGTGATCGACCCAAAACTATTCACAAATCTACAACAAAGATATACAAAAGCATTTTGTTAAAATAATAAACAAACAACTGTAGGCTTTGGTTAGGTACGTTTTCATTTGATAAAGGTACTGAATGGGTCCTAAGTAAGTTAAGTACCTACCGTGATAGCATACAAACAAATAAATGCCTAATATAAATAAATAATTAGCAAACCTGCTTTGCTTTGTTTCTGTATTGAAGGGCTCAGGTAGCAAACACAAGAATTGTTCTATTTTGTCCCACACAAATGGTTCTTTCAGTATCTGTAAAGTAAAACAATTATTATACTAGAACACTAGACTGCTCAGAGCTAGGTCTGTCTTGGATTTCATACTCACTTCTGTCCCAAGATCCACTTTGTGCATTTTGGCCATATTTTTAGCTACTAGAGGCCACACCTTTTCTTCTAAAACGGTATCAACATTAAGAGTAACTCCAGGAAAATACTGGTATGCAAGTCCATTTTCAAAGATGCCATATACTTTTGGTGCCAGTCCTAGTACATTCAAAATTTTAATATTCCTGAAATCCAAACAAGTAAATCCAAATTTCTGTGTTTATTAATAGCTGCAACTTGAATTGTGTGTAAATTGTATCATAGCTATACCTAATCTCTGCATTTCTATCAATAAGCATATCAGTTTTGTTTCCATATATTCGAACCAATACAACTTCATTTTCAGTATTGCCGGCGGTGTTGGGCTCGCATGCTACTAGTTTATTAGTAATGCCATCGGTAAACAGCTGTAAAACAAAACTTTACAATATTTTGTACAAGTGGAATATATTTACATAAACTTTGCTGTATCTTGAAAAATAGTAGGATGTATGTTAACTACATGTATACACTAACAAAGTCTTTTTAGATCTCTGGGAATTTATTTATTTATTATGTTTGGCACATGCCCACATCTATGAATAAAGGAATAGTAAGTTAGGGTATGTACTACTATACATACAAAAACTGTATAACTGAAGTAGTAGGTACTTACCTTGAATTTTATATTGTCTGTAGGCCATGAAGGTCGTATGACTTCCAACAGTTTTTTGATGCCAGTAAATACATCATTTTCTTCAATTGTAATTGGAACAAATACATCTCCAGCAGGAAGGCAAAGCGAAGACATGGTCCTATAATTTTTATTTAAATTGTGGTTGCTAACTGTGATCAATGATCATAGAAAAATAGCCTTGTAAACAAAATGTCAGTCACAAGCTCACGTGTTGTCAGGCAACTTTAATCTAAAAACAAGATTATTTAAGTATATAGGTAGGTATGTGTACCACATATGCAGTTATCTTATCATAATCACTACATATTATAGTCATCAGTCACTGACGACCGTCTGATGATCTAACAGCATATAAAACTACCTAATAAAAAACAAAGGCACTTCCCGCGTCTGTCACGCGTTGATTCTTCAAACTACGCCATGGATTTTGATGCGGTTTTCAGCAATAAATAGAACTATTCAAGAGGAAGGTTTATGCGTTACCTAGTTTATGCACCCGTGCGAGCAAAGATTTCTAATATAGTCTAGGCGTGCGAGTTTTGATGTTTATTGGCGCATCACGCCCAAGCGACTCACGCCCAAGCGACTGTACGGATTTCAATACCCCGGGGTCCCGTGGGATAAAACTTAAACAGTATTTTATGATAATTTACCTGAAGGAGGTGCAATAAAATTTTTCCCTAAATTATTTTACTCATAACTTGAATACAGAGAGGTCGCAAGTACCTACCTAGGTAGTTAATACAGAGTTTTAAACACACACGAAGCACCTTTTATTTTTTCTAAATGTTTTTCTCTCATTGATTCTCTCCTCCCGATTTTTACCAAAGAAAATACAAGTAGGTACCTACTTAGTGCAATAGAGTTATCAAATATTAAGGTTGTTTTTTTTTCGTAAATTTCCTTATACTTACAACCTTTTTTTTTTTTTTTTTTTTTTTTTACGTGTGGGAACTCATGGATACCCTTTCGTGCAAGGGCAACGAAAGGGTTATGCCGGACTCCTACCGGCTAAAACCACACGGTGTCCTTCTCACGCGCGTAGAGTCGGGGCTGCGGGAACTCATAACTTCCGCGGCCCAGACGCGGCGTTGACTCAAGAGAGTCCCAACTTTGTTGTCAACGTCTTATAAGGGGCGCGCGTGACACCGCGCGCACCACCTCGAGGTGTTTTTAGGGTGATAAACCACCCCTGTGGTACCACCCTAGCCGATGTTATGGCGGGTGTTGAAGGGCATAGAGCCTTCTTCTACGCCCTGGTCGCCTGCGACGGATCGAATCCGTGGAGAAGTTCTCTCGCTCTCTCTCCGCCGCTTCCTTCTGCAGAAGTACTACTTCGCAGAAGGTTGAAAACGCCTGCCATGACTCTTCCCCACTGACTATAGCGCTAACTATAGCTGGCAGAGACAGGTCTCCTCCTACTACAGCGCTCAGCTCTCGGCGCTGCTCATCCCAGGCAGGGCATGACTCGAGCGTGTGCTGAGCGGTGTCTTCAAGACTGTCACAGTGGTGGCATCTTTCAGATGTTTCCCTTCCGGCAATCCGACACAAGTATCTCCCGAAACAGCCATGTCCCGAGAGAACTTGTGTCAGCCGGAAGGTTAATATACCGTGCTTTTTTCTCAACCATTGCTCAAGTACTGGTTGTACCGCCTCTATGGTTTTATGGCCTGCACTTGGATGCGCCAGCCTCATGAGCCAAATCTCAATGAGGTCATCGTGAAGTTCATCCTTCCGTGCCTCGATCTCCCGCATAGCCGGGCGTTGACCTCGGCCTAGCTCTTCCTCTCGCCAAAAGTACAGTGACGCAAGTACTTCAGCGTCCAAATCCCAAGGTGTGCAGCCCGCGAGTATGCACGCCGCCTCATAGGATATCGTACGGTATCCCCTGATGACCCTGATAGCCATCACTCTTTGCGGTTTTCGCAAGAGGGCGACATTAACGCCATTCAAGGCGTCGGCCCAAACCGGTGCCCCATAAAGAGCCATAGAACGCACGATACCCGAATAAAGGCGACGGCAATTTACGTTAGCACCTTTTATGTTGGGTAACAGTCCTCCAAGTGCTGCCGCAGCGCCCATCAGCTTAGGTATTATTTCCTTATACAACCTATACTAAGCTATCCGCGTCAATTTTAACAATATTGTCAATGTCAGTCAAGCAATCGTGGCGAAAAATAATTCTGCACTCGTAATTTTACACAACCTTAGGTAGGGTTTTTATCAAAAATGAGTTAGCGATAGATTCAGAATCAGCGTGATGAGATCTATAATGTTCTCTTGACGTATTTCTGATAAAACCTACATTTACGAAGTTATTTGAGTCATGAGCACCGTAACTGCGATTTTTTCATAGCATTCCTAGACATTAATACCGTAAGTGCACTTACGGTTCTTATCCTTAACGCAATTATATGAATTTGGCCATGCATCAAATATTGTAACCTTATGAACAGCACCGTATAGTAATATACAGCAGAGTAAAAACGATACAGGTGTGTAAGATTTTATCGCCTATTTTCTTATTAGAGAACTCTCAACTATTCTTAAAACTTATATTTTGATTTGTTATTATGGTGGTGTTTTTGTACCTACTTTCTTGACAGTAATAAGCATTTTTTGCATTTTGGTCTCATTAGAATATATTATTATTTGATAACTAGTTATTTTACTTACAGATTTTTCTTTTTTTTAATCATAGGTAGTCATTTAGGCGTAAAAATTAGTTAGTGCTGTTTGTGTTATGCAACGTTAAATTGATTTTAGGCATTATGAACCTAGGCATATGAACTGTAACTACTTGACTGTGACATACGCTACGGTGCTCATGCTTATGATATGCACCTAAAATATTTGTATTGTGCTAAACATAAATATTACATGCTAAATAAATTAAAAATTAATAACGCTATCACGACATTATACTTAACATTATGTAGGGAATCATCGCGGCTACACACTAAAATAATCAAATTAAATATTTCTTAAAACTGCGACAGTGGTGTGGTCACTTTTTTAAGAAAAAAAACTTTAAGCGCGTTATCTCGAAACTCGAAACTATTACTATATACTTTTATTAGTTACGGTTGTCTAAATTAGGAGGGCAGAATTGCTTATTGCTACGCGTTGCTACAAATATTTCCTCTAGAAGAGTCTTCAACCCTTCCATCAGTAATTTTGTTATGAATTTGTATGGTTTTAGTTTTTTTAGTTATGGCTCCTGTTCCAAAATAAACGGGTTTGAATCGAACAAGAAGAAGAAGTTTCAATCGCTGTATCTCCCTAGCTGAAGATCTTATAGAATATGACAATAGCTCAGCTTTTAGTACTCATTTAAATATGAATTTGTATGGGCTTGTTTTTTTTTGTTATGGCTAAATAAATGAATTCTCATCAAAATAAATATAGCCTTTATTATTAGCTAAACATGAACTAGGGTGACCATTTTATCAAAACGGGTACAAGGATTTTTTTGTGTAGGTTGGGTATGCATGAATGTTCAATCAAGTAAGTAGGTAGGTAAAATTCGATATAATTAGGATTAATTTCAAGTACTTAACTAGGTGGGCAAAAAGAATAATTGTTAACAAAAAGTTGTGGGAGCACTTAATTATAAATTTATAATACATTTACCTATGCCTTCTCACAAAAATAAACTTATTCTATATACTATATACTATTCGCAATGGGCAATATTCCAAAAACAAGTTCATCTTACTTGGCGCTTCTTAATTTATACCTACAATTTTGACCTGTCCTGCTTTAATTTTAAAAGGCAAAGTTGTATGAAGTGTACCTACGTCACTCCGAAGCAGACGGTTTTGCATTTTTCAATGCATTTCATTTCATCACTCATCACATCATGGCCGCGCCGCGAGCGTCCGTTGCCAAATGAATGAAGTGTTTTGTCTTTATATTATTGTGTGCATGACGTGTTCTGTGCAATAAGTCAAGAAAAAAAGTGAAACAAAACATGATTGTAAGTAATATCACGTAATGAATTATATTATTATGTACTAAGATTAAGTAGTTATTCAACAATTGAAACGTAACATTTATTTTTATATAAGTAACGATGATTTTAATGAATTAATTAATGAATACTTACATTATAAATAAATAAAATAAATAAATAATGCTGGACAATCCACACAGCATCATCTAGCCCAAGGTAAGCTGCTGTTAAACAGAGCTGTGTTAAGGGTACTAGATGACTGATATATATTTAATACAATACAATACATAGATAGATATTTTTTATTATATATAGAAAATACCCAGAGCACCCGGAACAAATATTTGTAGATCGTACAAACATTTGTCCCGAGGCGGGAATCGAACCCGCAACCTCTGCGTCGCAGGCGGACCTGCGCCCGCTGCGCCACATCGGTCGTCATTATAATTGAGTAGGTAAGTAGATTATGTATTTATTTTTATTTGGCTTTTGTAAAAATATAATAAAAACCTCTAAATAATACTATGAAAAAACTCAAAGCTAATAAAAGACTGATTAAACGTATGTGATTTACCTTTCTCTGTTTACTCCAACTAACGTCATAAATAAATCAATAAGTATTGGGGGACATTTTACACAGCGCCATTCCAGCCTCAAACTAGTGATTGGGTCGCAATTCACCACACGTACCTAATGGTGGTGGATTCCTAAATAGATTGGTGCATGGCACAATTTCTTTAATTAGTTCTTGGAAATGACGGTTTCCTCACGATGTTTTCACCTTTTGAGTGATGGCATTGCACACATATTTTTTCTTATAGAAAAATCCTCTTGTGCATTACTGGTTTCGAATTCACGACTTTAGGATCAGAAGGCGGTGTCACTACCACCAATGCTCGAGCTCAATCTTGTACAAAAATGTACAAAACCGTTTAACTAATACGGAGTTTGTATACAAAGATACGCATTTAGCGTTACTTGTACCTACAAAGGTTACTTACAAACTTTCACATTTGCACCTACATAGGGAGTAAGTAGGAAGGTATAGTACTGCCAGTGGATCTCGGCCGTATCATGAAATTAGTCGTTTCGATGCGCAATGGAGCTTTTTCAAACAAAATTGTCTTTGCGCATCACAAAATGGCCGAAATCCGTTGAATTTCTATTATACATACTCAAAAATGTTGAACAGAGCCTGTGTGCAGTGCAGTATAGCGTGTGATGGTGAGAAACAGGAGATGATAAAAAATAGACACCGTGACACTTTTCACTTAATTATTATTGCATAAGTCAAAGGTTATGTTTCAGTTTCATACATGTCTACTACAGAGATGATAGCTGACATACTAACAAAGACTTTGTCGTCACGTAAGCGTAATGAGTTTATGTATCAGTTAAATGTGAGAGCTTCTTAGTTATATGTAACTATTGAAAGGAGGATTGAAGTTCTATTGTATGGTGTAAGGGGAAGTGTTGGAAATATTGTACTAAGCTTCTATTCATGTACACCAATACGATAGAAACCTGTCCGTTTGTAATCCCCATAGATTAGCAGTTTAGTGACTAAAATGTTGTCTATCTAATCTAAGTGTCACGGTGTCTATTTTTTATCATCTCCTGTTTCTCACCATCACACGCTACACTGCACTGCACACAGGCTCTGTTCAACAAAAAATACATGGTCATCCTAGTTCATGTTAGCTGAAAATAAAGGCTATATTTATTTTGATGTGAATTCATTTATTTAGCCATAACAAATAAAAACAAGCCCATACAAATTCATAACAAAACGAGTACTAAAAGCTGAGCCATAGACGGATGCTCTAAGAGCCTCGGTTACTGAGATCTAGCGATTATGGGATAAACGATTAAATCCAATTATTTCTAGATAGAAGCCATGAAAAAAAAAACAAGACCATGCAAATTCATAACTAAAGGAGTACTAAAAGCTGAGCTATTGTCAGATTCTCTGAGATCTTCAGTTATGGAGATACAGCGATTGAAACTTCTTCTTCTTGTTTGATTCAAACCTGTTTATTTTGGAACAAGAGCCCTATCTAAAAAAACTAAAACCATTCAAATTCATAACAAAATTACTACTAAATCTTTTGCCTTTGAGCGATTCTCTCCGATCAAATGCTTATATCTTTTGAACTAGAGAACCACAAATTAAAAGAGTAGTATTTTTGGGAACTAAAAAATAATTACTAAAAGATGGCATACAATCCAGATTTATTCGTCAGGTCCCAGGGTTCTGATATCAATACTTAATTAACGCATTTGGAAAGTATTTTATAAAAACTATCCCACCAAAAACATTTTTATGTAAAATTTTGCCGACTTGCACTGTCAAAGTTATCGATCACATTCACATGTAGAGTCAAGCTTCTAACTCTACATCCTAGTCAAAATATGTGGCTTCGCCTATTATACAACTTTTTAACAGTGCGAGTCTTGGCAACATTTTACATGAAAATGTTTTTGGTGGATGTTTTTTAGTGTATAAAATGCGAAATAAAAGAGGCATTATTGGTTTAGTAATTCATTTACTAAGCATCAACATCAAGAATGCACAAATTAATAGTATAATGGTCACACCATCACTCTTTAGCAAAATGTACAACATAGGCCAAATACCCATCAGCAGTTGCATTTCAATCAAATGTTTAGAATATTGAAAAAAAAATTTGGTGCCCATTCAATGTTATAAATTAAATCTAAAGTAAACAATTTTTATTAAAATTTCATCACTATTTAAAAAATGGTATGCATCTGGTATGTATGAGAAAATTAGCTTGGTATATAAGTTTTGTTTGTACCTACCACATTTGATAGGTACTGCTAGTACCTATCGAATGTGGTATCAAATGTATCAAATCAAACAAACAAAAACAATAAAATAGATACACCAATTAGTTAATTTGTCCTTTCAGTGCTTTACAGGAATATAATAATATTATTATCTAGCTATCAACAACCTGTTGTATTTATAAACATCAAATTTAAAAGCAACCTCTTTGACAAAGCTATATCCTGAATCTTTACTATTCACAGTGCATTTACCAGACAATTTAATTTATATAAAGTGATAAAATCATTCATTGCGTGCTACACATATAGCAGTTATTGATGTAAATAGAACAATATAATTATAACCTAAATACTCTTATTTTAAAGTTGAATTGCAAATGCACGGCATACTTATTTTTTTTTTTTTCTCTAGGTTATTTGCCGACTAAGTATATAAGTATCCACCTAGGTATCCAATAAGTAAGTAACTCAAAATGCAAATGTTATCAAAATCTATTATATTAATACTATTCGAATTAGTTTTTGTATGAAATGCGATTTTGCGAGGACACAAAAATATTGGTACTTCAATAGGACACAATAATATTATTACAGAAATGGAGCGCAACAAATAAATTGACTACACAATCCATCACTTGAATAAAAATAAATATCACTATAATTTAATCAAGTGTTCCTATAGATACCCTTGAATAAGACACCACGATTTTATCGTATTACTAAATAATAACCAATTGGTTTGAAGACGGTTTTTTTGAATGTTATTAGGACTGAACAACTGTGACTGCATCTATTGAACAAAAAAGCTGATTAGGGTCAAACACTGGAGAACAAGACCATTTTTCCAAAACGATTGGGACACTACAAAAACCACAATTATTCTGTTTATTAGAACAAACGCAGCCTATGGAGAAAAAAACACGCGTGGTTATTATTTAGTAGTACGAGGGTGGGTGAGTCATGCGGCAGTTTCACTCGACGTCCATTTCGTTGGTGGTCTGCGAGTCGGGCGCGGCGTTGGCGGGCTGACCGTCGCCGGCCGTGGGGTTCGCGGGTGGCGGTGTCTTCTCTTTAGGCTTGGGCTTGTTCAAGGTGGGGTTCACCGTGCTTTCAAAGCTCTGGAACAGAGTAAGAATTATTAATAACTAGGCGGTATTTGAGTGAAGGTTTTAAATGCTGGAGTAACACTACAAATTCCCTTTCGTCCCGCGCAAATCAGGAAGAACAAGTCTGTGTAGCGCGTTCTTGGTAGTGAAACTACTTCAGCATGTTGTTGTCTGACTCAGCTAGTTATGCTAGCAAGTGGGCAGAGCACTGACCTGTCGCTCCTGGCGGATCTGGTGCGTGGTGTGTGGTGGCGGCTGGTGGCGCGGCGTGTGCGAAAGCGCTTGACGCGCGCCCTCCAGCCAGTTAAGCGCGTTCTTGGTGGCGTCCACTACTTTCTGTATGTCAGCTTCAGCAAGGTGCTCGTATTTTGCGTCACCGGACCTGTTAAGTCGATTGTCGGGTCACAAACTAAGTTCAGGTGGCTTACTTTTGAATCCAATGACAATTCCAATTTAATCCCAATTAATATTTACTGCTGTCAAATTTATGTACTCTTGAAAATAAAGTTCAATTTAGCGCTAGGTTTGCTGTCAAAAGTACGAAATGTTATATTCCAATACTTGTCCAATACCAATCGTGTTCAAGAGTGAGGCCTCAGGTTAGTCAAGACAACCAATATAATGATCATATTTACTTGTATAGATCAAGTGCTTTGTTGGTGAGCTGGATGGCGAGTGCAAAGTCGTCCAAGGCTCCGGGGCGCAGTTCAAACTCGAGGCGCCGCTGCTTGATCGGTTCGCCTTCGGTGCGCAACTCCGATAGTTTGTCGCTGTAAATCTGATATGACAGGATAACATTAGTGTAAATAAAGCATGCGCTACGCGGTTTGAAACATTGGTTTAAAACAGACGTTTTTGTTTTAAAACGTGTAGACAGTGGTATCATACTAAATTTCGGATGACCTTTAAACGCCCTTAGTAGTACAGGCATGCCTGGCAAACCACTGGCAGAAGTGGTGGTTTAAAACTTGTTTCACACCGACTAGCCGCTTGTTTAAAACTACGCGTACTACAATCGTGCCGCTGCTCGCACTGAGCGCACACTGTATTGCGCGCGCGAACGGATTTATGGAGAAAGAGCGTAAGATTATGACTGAATTCATTGGGTTATTTAGATACCTGCCCTGTCTCTGGGATCAAACGTGTAAATTATGAATGTTGTCGAAGTCCAGTAGATTAATTAAATTTATATAACTTAAGATGAGTCGTTCCTTCAACCACCGCTTCATCCTTTATCTGTTCCTTTTTTTTTTTTCATCAAATGCACGCAAAAATGCAAAACAAACTAAGTATACTTTTGAATTTTTTATAAATATGGAGCCAAGGCGTCTTTGTAACAGTGTAACACAAGCGTTCTACACTACACACGTCTATTCAGCACGAGCGTTTCAAAAAAACAGTTTCTACCAAGATCACCTTGGTAGAAACCAAGATCACCTTGGTAGAAACTGTAGTTTCAAACCGTGTGGCGCATGCTTGAATCTGCCTCTTTCTTTAATTTTGGGAGATGGAAGGGTCAGATCAAAATTTCGTTCATAAGTTATATGAAACCAAATTTGGCAGAATTGTGACAAAAAACCCAACATTCAAGAAATAAAGAGAAGATTTTAAGTTTAGATGAGCTTTGTAAAATGGTTATTATTAATATGATAGCTAGTTTGGGAACTAAATAATTTTATGCTATATATTTTTTTTTTCCTTTTTTTAAATGGCAGTCTGTCTGTTTAGACAATATTGCTAGTGTAAAGTATTGTCGACGTATACATCAAAGACGAACAAGTTCGAATTTTGAATTTGACGAAACGTATTACGTGATTAAAACGGGACATGAGTGAGAAGTAATTTATATACGAATTAAAAACGAAAATAAATAAAATACTTGTCTGTTCTGATCCTCGCCCTCGTCGTAAAGCCACTGCTCGAGCGCGTCGAGTTGGTTCACAAGACGCGAGCGATGCTCGTCCGCCACGAAGTCGTGTAGGGCTTCGCCTTCCGACAGTTTGCCGCGAAGCTCGTATACGTATTCTTCTAAGGCGTTGCGGGCATCTGCGCGCTCCTTTTCTTGTCTGTCTTGAGCTTGCATTTTACCCTGAAATTGTAGAATAGCTAAAGAAGACCTTTTTCAGACAATCAGTGTCTATAATTTTTTGTATAACACTTCTTAATAAATTACCTATTGCATAAAAAGTTATTGATTATATATAACAAAAGATCACCTCTTGTTCCAAATAAGAGTTGAGGTCAGTCTGAGAATATCCATGAGTCTGAGCCTCAATGGGCAATTCAATAGTTTTTACAACTACTTTCTTTTTCTCCTTTGATTTGTCCTTTTTGTCATCACCATTCTCCTGAAATTAAAAGAAACGGTTCAAACTTTTGAAGCATACATATCCCCACCATCGCAAAGCTTGGAAGACTGAATCTTTCAAAAGAGCACAATATCCAAGCGATGCGATGTCCCATTTGCACCTACATTCCTAATACAAAATACTAGAAATATCTACCTACTTAATTGGTACTAAAAACCTAAAATACAAACATAAAAAAAATAGCGGCAAAATACTTCAATCCAAGTGTGACATGCGTGGACACAGAGACAGGCACAAACACAAGAGAAAATCTTCAATTGCGGCGATACTAGCCTTTTGTAAAGCTGTGCAAATGGGGCCTCTTTGCGAGGATGGGGAAGATGCAAAGATGTGATGTTTGTTGCCTCTGCGCATGAAGTGTTTTGTTAGATGGTGCAAGTGGCTGTCTTGGCAACAAACATCACTAAATCACTGGACACACGCGCTAGGGACACGTACCCCGGTGAACCACTGGCCTAATCTCTGTGTCCACGATTGTCTCTGTTGCGGCTCCCCCTTCATATCGTCGTCTCTCACCTCTTGGTTCTCGGGCCCATTCTGTTGTTCTTGCGAGCCCCCGTTCGTTTCCATTGGCGTCTCCTGAGCGCTCTGGTTCTCATTGGAATTCTCCATCTCAACACTCTCGCTCTGAGAACCGTCTTGTTTCTTTTCTACGAGCGACGCAGAGGCAACTGTGATAATGCCGTGGATGTTCACCCTGGCTTTCACTTTAACTTTTTGGGACTCTCCTTCCGGCGTCGGTTGAACTTCTTTGATGTTCCACTCACCTAAAGTCATAGCCTAAATTAGTAACTTAGCTGACTGAAAATGCTTGCGTATTATTAAATGAGCCCAAAGGCAATTGTTCCACTGAGTAGCAAAGCTTTCAGAAGTTGCGTACATAAGTAAGACTGAGTGAATGACTTATTCATTTATCACTCACCAATAAATGTGTCAGGGTAGGGCACCTGATCTGAATAGTATGCTCTAACTGCAAAAGGTTCTTTCCTGTAGAAAGTAAGCATCTTCGAAAATGGAGCTGCATGGAAAGACGGGAAAATCTGAAACAACAAATTGACAAAGATGTATTTAAATTAAAATAAATACGGATATAGTGTATCTCTGGGGAATAAATCCAAACTTTAGATCGTAGGATTAGTATCGTAATTTTTGAACTGCCCAATGGCTAAACCTTTGGCACAGTATTACTGGAGACCGTATTTTCAACTCGCACGTGTCAATGCAGGGACGTTCATGAGCGTGCCTTCAAAGAACATCGGCGCAGTAACGTGAACCAATGCGAGTCGTGGAATATAACTAGCTTTACCTTCTCAGTGGCGCGGTGGGCGAGTGCGCGGTTAAGAAGCGAAAGATTGCGATATCGACCACCGCTGCGGGATAAATAATTGCATAATCTGCAAACCGTTAACGGCAGTTTGTTTTATGAATAAGGTGGTATGAGTATGTGTGCGTGTGGTACCTCCATCTCTCCGTCCTCGTCCCTGGTGGCGTCCCAGGCGAGGCGCACGGCGTAGGGCTGCACGTCCGTGACGCTGAACTCGCGCACGCGCACCGCGGGGCTCAGCATAGCGCACTGCAGCGCGCAGCCGCGGGACACTGCCTCATCCTGCAATTTACAATACCACTCACAAACACAGTCACATACTAAATGCTCATTACATTAGGATTCACTGTATTGTGGAATCAGAAACTATGAATAATAGTATGGTATCACAAACCCCAGACCCAGAACAAGCATTGTTATTGTTAGGCCGGGCATTCCAGGAAAGGGAGTGTCTTTCATCTCAAGAAAATTTTATATAAAATTTAATAGTTTTGTTAGAGGGGCATGTTATTCTAGTGATGTCCACAATTATTGGCTGATTCTTAGAAATCCCAGAGAATTAAAAATAAGGCTCATATTTTGTATGTTACACGTCCTTGAACTTTTATGTGTTCACCTTACTTAGATTTTTAGATTACCCAGTAACCAGAAGCAATTTATTATTTGTATAGTTTAACACAATTTCTCAAGAAAATGAACAAACAATTCACTATAATTATTCCAGATTGATATAATATGTCAAGGTTACTGAGCAATCAATACACAAAAGTATTAGTTACCTGGTAACTTTTACTAAATGTTCAGAACACCCAAACAATTAGATCTGAAAATAATGACTTTTATTTTCAATGAATAAGAAATAATTAACTGAAGAGTCCTTCTGATTACCTATTTCTACTGCCAAACTGTAATGCTTGTATTACTGTCATAAGATTAGAAGCGAGTTATGCAGTTGCAGATGAAATTACTGGCATGTAACTTGATCTACATCTCGAATCTGGTAATGTAAATAGCCATAAGGTACTGCTAAGGCAACCACCATAATATTATGCTTGTTTGCTACATAAGTGGTATTAATAAACTGACCTGATTTAGAGTGGTGGAAGCAGTCTTGCCAAACACATGCTCAATCAATGCTTTAACCGCAGGAATCCTGGTGGACCCGCCAACAATCTCAACCGAGTGGATGTCCTCTGGTCTCAACTCTGAAATGCACATTTAGTTTAAAAAAAAATGTATAAATTGGCTTTTCCTCAAAACGTCACACAAAGGATGGCTAAGTTAGCCTAGATATCAAAAACATCTCAATTTTAATTCTTCATAGGGCTAATTTGTATGGTAGATAACTAGTCACATTAAATGGAAATACTTCTTCACATTGCCTTAGAAAGTTTGAACCATTTCTAAGGCAATGTGAAAGTGTTACATAAAAGCAATAAGTATAATTGTTCTCAAACTACTAAATATTATTAAAACTATTTGATTCTTAGTAATAGTGCCAGCTAATGAGTGTAGAGAACAATATAAAAGCAACACATACTAGCATTAGGAAGAATTGTTCTCAAAGTCCTCTCAAAACGGTTGAAGGTCTCAGCACAGATTTGCTCCATCTGCGAGCGTTGCATGTCACTAGACACATCGCGCTCTTCCATGAAACATTCTATATTGAGTGGCAGACGTGTGCTGTTTGCTGACATCTGCTTCTTTATCTTCTCTACCTCTTGCAGCAGGCGAAGGAATGCTCTAAAAAATGAATGCATCAACATGAGATCTTTTCTTTTCCGTCATAGTAATAGGTGGTCACATAAAAATATGAGAACTTAAGAAAATTACCTTTGATTTTTATTAGCATCCAACTTGAGTCTAGATACAAAGTCCTGACAAAAGTATCCAGCAAGTGCCATGTCAATATCCCTACCACCACACTGTGGGTCGGTAGCAGTAGCTAGGACGCGTAACTTGCCTTTGTTGAAAGCACATGCTGAAACCTGGAAGAGAATATTAAATTAATTATTTATGGTCTAATTCTAGCAACCTCTTAAAAATTATCTTTCAATCATGACAGCCTTCTAATGTTCCCACTGCTGGGACACTGGCCTACTCTCAGGCGAGTGATTGGGTCTTAATCCACCACGCGGACCCAATGCGGATTGGATTGATGCGGTGGATGGCACATGTCTTTCGAATTTTTAGTTCTTGGACATGCCGGTTTCCTCACGATGTTTTCCTTCACCATATGAGAGCACTGGTATTATCTTTCAAAATGACGAATAATTCGTACACACATTAGACTCATTCGATTTAGCATCCAATACCATATATTGCTTCTATACCCCTCAATTATGATAATTTACCTGCAGTGAGCTGTGACCAAAATCCACAAAAACAACATTCTTAGGTTTATCCTCAGGGGCTGGCAGATCTTGCTTGTAAATGCCATAAGCTAGAGCAGTGGCTGTGGTTTCATTCATAAGGCGCAGTACATTCAGTCCTGTAAAATTAAATCATACAATATCATTAATGTGGTCAAACCTTCAAACAAAACCACAAACTAAAACACAATAATATCTACTATAATATGATAAAGGTGATAACTAAAAACTTCAAAATCATGAATGGGAAAAAATGATATAAACTAGCAGTTCTCCAAACAGTAGACCTCGCAATCACAAACTTGCAAAGTGAACAATTTACTGCATTTTGAGGAGCTATTCTGCTTATCATGCTGAATATCCTCATCAGATTTTTACCTATTCATATGGGACCAACCTAAAATTAATAGCTTTTAAATAAAATCAACATCAAATAAAATAAAAACAATTGAAATCCAATCTTATGAAGCAGAGATATCCAGTAGCCCTCTTTTTGCCCCTTTTTGGAGAAAGTATACCCCCAATCAAAAATCCTCGACCACAATCCAATTCTAAAGTCATAGAACCTGTATACCATGTTTCAACCAGTTTGCTTGGAAAATGCTACCTGTGTAGGTGAGAACAGCCTGACAGATTGATTGACTGACTGATGGACATAAGCATTTTTGGCCAATCTCGAAACTGAGATGCTGCGCTCACTTGGTCAATAAATTTAATACGAAAGTAACTCAGTCTGTCTGTTAGATTGTCATGGCTAAACCACTGAACCAATTTAGATGAGGCAAAGACTTAAAAATTTTTTGCTTCCTAATTGTTTTATAGTGTTAGTGAATACTTTAAATAAAATAAATAAATAAATAATGTTGGACAATCCACACAGCATCATCTAGCCCCAAGGTACGCTGCTGTTAAACAGAGTTGTATTATGGGTACTAGATGACTGATATATATTTAATACAATACAATACATAGATACATATTTTTTATTTTATATAGAAAATACCCAGAACACCTATTTTACAGAACATATATTTATAGATTGTACAAGCATTTGTCCCGAGGCGGGAATCGAACCCGCAACCTCTACGTCGCAGGCGGACCTGCGCCCGCTGCGCCACATCGGTCGTCAACTTTGATTTTAAACATTTACTACACTTACTAAACTTATCTATCATTAATACTTTGACTGAATTCTTACTTTAAAAACTGATTGCAAATGTAACATAAATTCTGTGTTATAATCATTTTATAAGATAATTCTGAAATTGTACACAAATATTTTCTTACCAGCAATAGCAGCTGCATCTAACAAAGACATTCGTTCAGCATTTGTGAAATAGCTAGGAACAGATATTACACAATCATTGATTGGAGTTTGCAGGGCAGTTACAGCAGTTTCCTTCAATTTTGTAAACAGCATGGCTGTTATCTAAAACATGAAGCGATTTAGACATTAACACTTGCGATTTTTATATTTCAGAGATTAATAGTATCTTTTAGTGTAAATTTGTATTCAGTTCTAGTTTTAAAGTTAACAAGTAAACATCATAAAAAATTGTTTTACCTGCTCGGGGCTGTAGAGGTTATCTTCACCAAGGTACTTGACTCTGATGCCAATTTTATCATTTGGCCTGGCTTCCACTTTGAAGGGGAAATGTTTTAACTCTTTCTGTACATACGGGTCTGAGAATTTTCTACCTAACAGTCTCTTGAATCCAAATACAGTATTCTTCATATTTGTAACCATTTGGTTCTTGGCAGCCACACCCAGTATTCTGTTCTTCTGTGAGAATGCAACACATGATCTGAAAATGTATAATTCCTTTAATTATTACGTTATGTACAACCATAGCAACGTTATGTATAACATAATGTTAGAAGTGCTTATTTAATGAACAAAGTCAATGTCATCATAGAATGACCAGTACAGTGACCATTCATAAAAAAATACTTAGTTTTTTTGTTATTTTTTTGCAACTCCTAGGCTACTATTAACTCAAATACACTGCTGGGATTCACACACATCAGATTCAAATATACTAATATACTACCTGACTTTGAAATTTGACAAATGGTTAATGTTCTTTGCAGTAACACACACCAGTCTCCCTCTATACTTTATTGACAAGTGTACATAGGTAGGTAATTTAATTCCTGAGCCTCCAACCCATGTGGATGAACTCATAGATTATCAATCGTGTAGGCCTCCATTACAACTTCTGTTATTGATAGGCAAATGGATAGGTCTAACACTGGTAATGATTACACAAAATAGGGCACAACACTATTGTTACTACGCCCCATGTACGGCAATAAACATGACTAGCAAAAAGCCGAAAAGTGAGGTCAATCAAAATGACTACTCGGTCATGCGGCATAGGAATAGAACTAGGATTTTGTAAATGAATTAAGAAGAGATCACAGAAACTATAGTAAAAGTAACTTACGGAGTACCACGGAGACTGTAGTCATTGGCTATAGTTTCGATGCCACCTGCTTTAGCGACGGCAACATAACATGATTCATTACCGAAATCAATACCAATGACAGACATAGCAGCCATTGTGAGGGACTAACTTTTTCAAAAGACTGGAAATCTAAATCAATTCACTTCCTGGAATCTCACGAAATAGAAAACACGTTGTTTGAAACTGACAATCAATCAAATCAAACCTTTCTGCAACGCAACGATGATCGCTCATTCGCTCAAACGTTGTTCCTTGCCGCAGCGCTCCTCATTTGTACCCGAAATTTCTAGAAGTGTAAGAAAATGTTGCCACTTGTAATTTGTTACCCAAACTACTGCAAAAAATAAAGTGCATAGATTATTTTAGACAAGTATTAGTATTTTAAACAAGTAAACGGAAAACTGACGGAAAATTAATATCAAGCGTTTTCTTTCATACAAATGAGTATCAAAGTACAGAGTAGGTTGTACAATACAATACAATCGTTTATTTCTTGTATGTAAATGATTTACCAATGTTGGTAAAAGCATATTTTACAATGTCAATTATACTTAAAAAAATATAAAATAAAACTATGTCAACATAGGCATTTACAAGCTACTTTTTTTTTGGTAATATGAAAGCATAAAGTCCTCAAAAGTTTTTAAGAACACTTACAAACCATGTATTATGGTTTTTTGATTATTAATTTAATGTTACAAATTCAACTTTGACTCTCTCAAACACAAACAAAAGGAGTTGTTTCTCGATGTTGGAGCCGAGCCTAGGTCCTTTGTAGGGGTCTAGATATTTAGATATTCAATAAAGAAACCATTTTAAGCTGTTTATTTAATTTATTTTAGCTTCTTTCACAATCTTATGTAAGTTTATCTTTGTGAAGGAGTGCAACACAATGTAAAACAACATGGCGGGTTTAACGAACAACTGGGTTATTAGGTACTGTCAAAGTCAAGATGCGTCACGATCATTGGCTAATAGCTGTCATGGCGGACCTCCAGTGTTCCCGTTTTAGGAAACTCAACACAACAAACATTTTTCATATAGAACTTTGTTTGTCTACATAAAAATAAAATTGTATTATAATGTTGGTTTTATATTTTTTTCTAATTTCTCTATGGTGTTACTAAGACCTAGGCCACTATGAAATTGGTTCTTTGTCACTTTTCATCAAAATTTTGTAGCTTGCACTAATGTTAGGAAATTGATTATTTTATGCATGATTGTACAACTCATTAAAATTATTTAAAAAAAAATGTGTGAAAAAACCTCGATTTTTTTTTATCACATTCAAACGTTATATTTAAAAAAATCATAACCTGAAATATACGAAAAATTGGGGAACATACATAGGGTATTTTCGGATGTGAGAAATCTAATTTATTCTTATTGACGTCTATGTTTGGAACAACCTGTATATTATACATAGTTTTTGTTTGTTTTTTGAATAGTTCTCTAAGAGAAACGCGTGGACAAAGCCCTTATTGCCCTTATTGCTCTTTTTTGTAAAATAAAAATAGCTTAAGCATCGGCTGAATTTTCCCAAAGCAGTATGTCACTGAACCAAAGCAAAGACCATCAAAGACGTGGACAGATACTATGAATTATTATGACGTTTAGTTTTATTTGTGTAGGTACACGTCTTGTTTATAGCACCAATATGTTTTTTTATGGATTTTTTATGTAAGTACTTGTTTAATATCTGCCAGCAACAATGTGTTTTTTATTTACTTATTTATTACCTACATGATAAAATAACTAAATAAATTAAAAAAACAAAACAAAAAACTTTGTTGCCGGCAGAAGACTAACAAACCTGGGGCAGACCGACCAACTGAAAAATTCTAAATGTATGACACAGTGATGTACATTTAAAATGTCTTATTTTTATCAAAAAGGTAATTTTTAGCCCTTATATGGCATCATTAAATTTACTTGACTATGCATTTTTGTCTATGGAAATTAAATAGGCTGGCCTCACACATTCTGAATGACTCTCTGGATTCTTATTCTGAAATTCATAATTTTAATGCACCAGCAATGTCAGATAATAAATAATATCTTAACACCTACCTCCCACCGGTTTTACTTAGGTATAGTTCTCTCGGCGGATCTAGGCGGACTTTTTTTAACCGATTTCGGACCTTTTCACCTTAGGTTCGGACTTTTTCCAGTTTGACTGCCGGCAGCACTGGTTATAGTTCTCTCGGTGGTTCTAGGCTTCCGTGAAGTTAGCCGTTTAGATGCGCAATGGAGCTTCTTCTAACTAAATTGTTTTTGCGCATCACAAACGGCTAACTTCACGGAAGCCTAGAACCACCGAGAGAACTATAACCAGTGCTGCCGGCAGTCAAACTGGAAAAAGTCCGAACCTAAGGTGAAAAGGTCCGAAATCGGTTAAAAAAAGTCCGTTTTCTAAAAAAACAATTTTTTGCGCTGCGGTTACAGTAATCACTACACAGCTTGTCAGCTGGGAGCTCGCACGCAGCACCGGATCGCGATGGATGTTGGAGAAAATCGGTGACAGTGGGTTTTTTTTTTAGTACGTATTTATTTATTTGACACACTTAGTATATAAATCCAAGTTTTAAATTATGTTGCAACTTACAATAACCTAACGTGTGCACGGCAAAATACATCGGCGAGCGCAGTGAGCCGCGATTTTTTTTGTGTTTTTAAGCTTGCTCTAAGTAAGCCAGAGTGTAGTAGTAAATCTATAATTATCTCATTGAAGTTTGTCGAGGGCCTTAACCACAACATAAATGCCGCAGGGTGCCAATATATTGGCGAGTGCAGTAAGCATAATCAAATTAAGCCAGAGTGTAGTAGAAAATCTCTTAGAGACATAATTTAGTCTTTAAAGTTGTCGAGTGTCGAGGGCCTTAACCACAACCTAAACGCCATTGATATTGGCGAGCGTAGTGAGCCGCTAAAACTTCGACTTTCTTGGGCTTATTCAAAGTAAACCAGAGTGTAGTAGACAATCTATCTATTATACATTGGCGATCCGTAAAATTTGTTTACTAAAAATAAAAAAAATATTGGTGGTTATTATTACACAATGCTGTACCAGTCCCATACTAAGCAAAACATGTACTACGGAAACCAGCTAACCAATACAATTTTTGTTTTTTTTTTGTAAATAGGTAATTATCTAAACTACCTTAATAGAAACAACTAAATCCGGAACAAACATTAGCAGATCATGCAAACATTTATCCCGCAGTTAGGACTGAACCCTCAACCTCCGCAACCTCTCGTTTCCTAACTAGGCGTTCGCCACCACTGATGTCGTCAAAGTAAGGTACAATTTGTGTACCTACCTACTTTGATGTTTGTTAAGTGAGGTGAAAATAAAATGCAACAAGTTCCGTTGCACACTAATAAACATAAAAAAAAGTCTTGAATATCACTCTTTAAATCTTTAAATGATGTTGCACCTGAGATAGCCTTAATGGTTATAAGTCGTATAATCTAGCATCGCTCCGCAAACAATCATCAATCGCCAAGTTTGTCTAACAAAAATATCTTATTATAGGTAATACGATACCATTCCAGGGTACCAATAAACTCAAGTTTCACTACACAGAGTATAACCACGCACACATACTTTTATATATTAAGTTTCCTTTCTTTTTGAGGGCTGAGTTAAAGATATTAAACTCAATACATGTTACAAAACTCAATAGTTAGTACAAAAACGGACCAAAAAGTCCGCGCCGGCAACGCTGACTATACCCCACCCCGGTTGCAAGTTTGCCGGTTGTTGTGCCTCTGTATGGACATGTGTTGCTGTTACTGCTTTAGCGAAAGTTCCACTATCGATAGTCGGCCTTGAAATAACAGTCAATAGCGCGATAGTCCTATCAAAACTATCGACATTTCACGATACTATCGGTAGCTACTATCCAAGTACGTACTATCATTAGTATCGATAGTGAAAATTGGGCCCTCTAATATCTCAGACAAAAAAATATTTACGGCCGGGTATCCGGGTGTGCCGCCACCTAAAAAGTAAAAAACATGGCAGTATGAATTAAAAAACCTTTACATAAGAGATTCATCAAACTGTAGGTATTTATTGGGCAGTAAGATGTAGTTTTTAGATGTGTGTTTTCGGCCATTATTTATACGGCCATTATTTATAATTAATCACTCTATGGAGGTACCTATTAAGGATTGGAAACAAAATGGGTCGCTTAGCAACGTATACAAACAAATTATTTGAAGATATGGCGGTGTTTCTTTCAGTAGAAGAGATATAATACTGCCGGCCGTCCGATTTATAAAAAGCAGAATACTGCCACCAAAACACAATAAAACTTGAAATATTACTTATTCTTCTTTTGATTGAAATATTACGAGAAATGGGAGACTTTCTTGACATAAGCATTGAATTGCATTACTGTTAAATTGACAGTATTTGATTTGACAGACGCCAATTGACGCCGAAAAAAAATTAAAAAGCTTACTTTGCTTTTTTGGAGTTTCTTCGGTCATTTTGCCGGTACGACATGTTCCTCCCGTTTTCATTGTTTTTCTCGAGTTATTTTGAGTTTTATTGATTAAATTTGGTGGCAGTTTAACCAATACGTCTTGGCACAAGTGTAAGTGATTGAAATAAAAGGGTGATGTTGGTTTGTAATTTGGTCGAAGATTCTCCTAGAAAATTTTGAAAGGACGCTATCATTTCTTTCAAAATGTTGTTCGTCAAATTCAAACTTGTTCGTCTTTGATGTATACGTCGACACTACTTGACACTGGCAATATTGTCGAAACAGACAGACTGCCATTTAAAAAAAGGAAAAAAAAAAAAAAAGCTTATTCATCTTCTATAGGGGTCTAAGGCTAAGGCGGGCCCTACACCTACAATAACATTGCGCAATAGCACGAATTGCGCAATACAAATGATCGTCTAGGGTTAGTATTGTAGTAGTATTGAAGTTTGAGAGCACCGGTGGTCTAGTGGTAGTGACCCCGCCTTCCGATCATAAGGTCGTGGGTTCAAACCCGGTCGTGCACCAATGGATTTTTCTGTTCGAAAAATTTATGTGCGCAATGCCAGTGCTCTCATACGGTGAAGGAAAACATCGTGAGGAAACCGGCATGTCCAAGAACTAAAAATTCGAAAGACATGTGCCATCCACCAATCCGCATTGGGTCCGCGTGGTGGATTAAGACCCAATCACTCTCGCCTGAGAGTAGGCCAGTGTCCCAGCAGTGGGAACATTAGAAGGCTGTCATGATGATTGAAGTTTGCGCAATGATTGAACGAAAGTTTGAGCGAGTTTAATTTTTAGTGCACCATATTATCATTGCACCGTGTAAGATCTGTATTGCGCAATATTTTTTTGTCTGTGCGTCGCCTTGACGATGATCGGACCATGCTCGTGGGTATACAACAATCGTTTAGTCAAGTTCTTGGAGTCAGGCAATCTTCTCTCATCATCACAATTCGGGTTTCGAGCGGGGAAGTCAACGCATGACCCAATTCACGCACTCGTTAACTCTATTGTGACTAACCTCGATGAGAGGAGGAAATGCTTGGCAATATTCTTGGACTTGGCGAAAGCCTTCGACACGGTCTCTATCCCTCACCTATTAATTAGACTGGAAAAGATTGGAGTGAGAGGTCTTCCTCTTAGCCTTTTTCGTGACTATTTGTGTGACAGAAAGCAGCGGGTCAGGATTGCCCATTGGCTGAGCGATGAACACTGCGTAAGTTACGGGGTCCCCCAAGGGAGTATACTCGGGCCAACGCTGTTTCTACTATACATAAACGAGCTTTGTAATATGCGTTTAGACAATGGTTCAATTTTGACCTTTGCTGACGATACAGCTCTGTTTTTTAGTGGAGAGACATGGGAGAACGTCTTCAGTAGTGCAAGTCAGGGTCTAAACAAAGTCTGTTCATGGCTTAATAGCAGTATTCTAACCCTCAATGTCTCTAAAACTAAATACATATCATTTGCCCACAGGACTAATTTACTTCCGCCCACCTCCCTCACCATCAGGTCTCATAGCTGTGTCTCGGACGCACGCGGAGAGTAGAATCTATTAAGTACTTAGGTGTCACCTTTGACCAAACACTTTTATTCAAACCTCACATTGATATTTTAGTCACTCGGCTTCGCAAACTAATTTACATCTTTAAAACTCTAAAACACGTAGCTGACCGTAGAATTATCAAACTTGTATATTCCGCTCTCTGTCAATCCATAGTACAGTATTGCATCACTTCATGGGGAGGTGCTGCAAAAACACACTTAATTAACCTGGAAAGATCGCAAAGAGCCATCCTGAAAGTAAGTGCAGGCCTACCCTGGCGGTATCCTACCACGGATCTCTACCTAGAATGGGGTGTTCTAACTGTCAGACAAACCTTCTTGCTACAAGTCATACTTAGTAAACACTCTTTCCTAGAATATGATCCGGTTCTGTCCTGGGACAGACGTAGAAGGGTAATGGTATGTGGTACTGTTAAGTTCCGCACTAAACTCACTAATAGATTCTTTTGCTTTCTTGCTCCCTTCTTGTACAACAAATTGTATAAAATATTATGCATTTATCCACTCACCAAAGCCAAATGTAAACAATCTGTTAGTGAATGGCTTAGGACTCTGTCATATGATCAAACTGAGAACCAGCTGAGTCCCACAAAATGACCGCTTAATGAGCATTATATTCAACCCGACTACTTTCTGTCTGCTTGTTGTTGATGATTAGTGGAACGCCCCGTTTGTTTTTGTTTTCTATAAACTTCATTTCCTCGCTGCATTCTCTAGGAGTTCAATTTCTGAATTTCCTTTCGGGGTGCACCTCTGCATCATCAAAGTACCCTTAAAATTTTACGTTTTTAAGAATTTATGGTATAGGCTAAGCTCTAACAGTTAGTCAGATAGCCTTTTTTATATTCTGAGGATAGCTTCTGAATAATATGCACTCTATGCTTAGCTTCTCATTTACAATTATTCTACACACAATCTCTTACGAAATTACCCACACATCCTTCCACACTCACCCTCACACCTTCTCATCTCACAGCCTTACACTCACCCTTACACACTCACACCTTATCATACATCACAATTCACTATTCACACATACTTCCACCCTTAAACACTCACTTACATTATTTACGTACTTCCTCATACACATTTACACTAGCACGTTACAAGAAGTATAATTAAATTATCTACTTACCTTAGAATTATACCACCATTTGTACATTAACTTGTTTAAGGTAAATAGGTAAACCCGCGGTTTGGGGCACTGGTGTCCTGTGGAACAGGTTTTTTTAATAACTTTTATCAGGCACCAGTCTCTCACAAACAGGTTAACTGAAACTACCTAAACATGACATGACCTCCGTCTCCAGCCTATGTACTATTTATTTACTAGGTACCTCTATTACTTCCATGTTGTTTTATAAATTGTAACCTGTGTTGAGAGAAAATAAATCTTTATCTTTCTATTATCTATATATTTTTGCCTTTTCATGTAGCACTCTTTCGTACAGCAACGTATTTTATTTTTATTTTTAGCCACAATTAGCAACATTACTATTGTTGCAGCCAAGTTTTGGACTGACATCTTGTTCACGGAATAGTTCCGTTTGATCCTGCTCACGCGAAAAGATTGACGCCTACGAGTCGTCAATGATTGCGTCAAAATAATAATTGATCGTTTGAGGGAGAAGGGCGATTCAATCATATTGCGCAATAAAAATATTGTGCAAACTTATTGTAGGTGTAGGGTCCGCCTAAGTTTTTATTATCTACCTATATTACCTGGTAAAGTAAAGTTTTTTAAAGGAATGAGATGAAATGAATGCGTTTCTTGAAAAATCTTGCTCAAATTCTTAATAAACTTTACACATCCATCGATATCGAATCTCGCATAATACCCTAAAGGTCGTCAAATTTTGTTCCTCACCGGTTGGAGGATACTTGGTTCTTGACTAAAAGGTCACCTTCAGCCGGTCCATGACGTTTATTTATGTTCTACAGTTAATCGCTTGTTCATGCTCTACATAGTGTGCTTATGTACTTGAAATCGTGCAGCGATTTGATTTCATTTCTTATTGCAGGCAAGCAACATAATCAGTCATTATGAGTGGAGAACCGCAAGTGAAACGGTCCAAAATGAGTGCTCTTGAACAGCTAAAGCAATATTCCACTGTGGTAGCCGACACAGGGGATTTTGAAGGTTAGATTATATGCTTTTTAGCTTAATTTATTTTGTATATGACTTAAAATTAAATAAATAAATAATTCTCAATGTCTTTTCTAAATAGGTAAAGTTCTCACTACAACGGATCTCGGCCGTCGTGAAATTAGCCGTTTCGATGCGCAATGAAGCTTTTTCAAACTAAATTGTCTTTGCGCATCACAAACGGCTAACTTCACGGAAGCCTAGATCCGCTGTGCGAACTATACCTACTTATTTAATTTGTTTTAAAACCTTTTTGGGTTAACTGGATGTCCTTGATGATTGCCCTCATATCATACGGCACAATAATATGTGTGTATCTCAGAGCATATATTATTCTTAATGTCTTTGGTGTGTATCAGAAAACTAGAATATTATTTTCGAAAATAATGTAAAAGCTATGATCTTTTGATAATGTCAAAATTATAACCTATCTGTTATAGTTTCTCGGTGGGTCTAGGCTTCCGTGAATTTAGCCGTTTCGATGTGCAGTGGAGCTTTTTCTAACTAAATTGTCTTCGCGCATCACAAACGGCTATCTTCACCGAAGCCTAGATCCGCCGAGAGAACTAGACCTTAGATCATAAAATAAAATAATTAAAAATAATAATGGTAGCATTACTGTATGTACTATAGATAACCTTGACCTTAGTAATGTGTGTTATCATACTAAAATATTATGAATTTAATCAAATGTTTTTTATCAACAAATTTTCAATAAGAATAACTAAAGGCAGTTTTATTGGTTTCAATATGTTTTTCCTTCAGCTATGAAAGAGTACAAGCCCACTGATGCCACCACCAATCCTAGTCTTATACTGCTTGCTGCAGGGATGGACCAATACCAGCACATCCTAGACAAAGCTATTAAATATGGAAAGGACAATGGAAGGTATGAAATGAAGTGTCTGTCAAGTATTTGATCATGTGCCTAGTAGATAGGTAGGTACATACATTTTATTAAGTGCTAGTAGTTTTTTAGTTTATTTGAAACAAAAATACAAATCATTTCTCTATAAAATATTAGTAATATGTATACTGAGGTACATATTGTTATATTGCGGGCAAGAGAAGTGTAGTTTAATTCCCCCTGTAGAATAACTTTGCACAACCTGCAAATTGTTTTTTAGGGTCTAGCTAGATGATGTTTGAATGAGCACCGGTGTAGTAGTAGTGACCCCGCCTTCCGATCTTAAGGTCGTGGGTTCAAACCCGGTCGAGCATCCATGGAATTTTCTGTTCGAAAAATTTATGTGCGCAATGCCAGTGCTCTCATACGGTGAAGGAAAACATCGTAAAGAAACCGGCATGTCCAAGAACTAAAAATTCGTAAGACATGTGCCATCCACCAATCCGTACTGTGTCCGCATGGTGGATTAAGACCCAATCACTCTCGCCCAAGAGCAGGCCAGTGTCCCAACAGTGGGAACATTAGAAAGCTGTCATGATGAGAGGATGTTCATGGTATCCATTTTTATAATACCCATTAGACAGTTTTTTTTTATTAAAGAGTACCTAATATGCAAATGCAATACAGATACAGTAATATTCTATTACATTTCAGCACAATTGAAGAACAGTTGTCCGAGACACTTGACATGTTAAGTGTCCTGTTTGGATGTGAAATCCTCAAAATAATACCTGGAAGAGTCTCTGTTGAAGTTGATGCAAGGTATGCATTACATTTATAAATATTCTAGGTTATAATTTAATTAAGAGTTTTCAAGTCAAGAGTGAACAGGCTTTATCTAAACAATCATGCTCCTTCATCAAACAGGATAGGATTTTGTTGGATAAATGCTTGCCTTTATCTAATAATAAAAAAAATCATATTTTAGAACGACATACTTAATACAGTATTTAGTGCAGTAGCAGAGAACAATATATTAGTAGGTACTATAATTCCAACGCTCCACAAATCCAAACAGAGGGTAAATTTTTGGTTCAGAATAATGAGGTTCTACTGTACTATTATTTCTATTAATAACATAAGACATTACAACCAAATTATACAAGTCCTTGCCTAGACTGTCTACCACATATAACAACTATTATAAATCTACCTAAGCTTGTATTCTGTATTGCATCCAAATCTCTCTATTTCTGTAGTCATTGTTCATTTTTTTTTTTTTTTTTATACAACTGAAGTGGCAACCAAGCGTACGGCCCACAAGATGATAAGCGGTTACCGCAGCCTATGGACGCTTGCAATACTAGAGGTATCACTCGCGGGTTGCCACCTTGAAGCTAAGATCGAAAGCCTCATGTGCCAGTAATTTCACCGGAAACCATACCCTTCACACCGGAACACAGCAATGCGAGCATTACTGCTTGGCGGCAGAAATAGGTATGGTGGTAGTCCTTCCCCGGACGAGCTCTATCACAGAGAACTCTACTACTCTTTATATTTAAATGTTCATAATTAAATGAATTCAATTTTTGAATAAAATCTTTCTGTTTTTTTAAATATTTTGTCTCATGTTTTCAGATTATCTTTTGATAAAGATGCAAGCATCTCCAAGGCTATCAAACTTATCAGCATGTTTGCGGAGTTTGGAATCAAAAAGGAGCGTATTTTGATCAAGTTGGCTTCAACTTGGGAAGGCATCCAAGCTGCTAAGTAAGGAAATCAATGGTGTACCTAATTAATAAGGAAAACAAAACAAATAGCATTATCCCTTAGTTACAAGGTTTATTGTTTCTTAATGTAAGCAGACTGGTTAAACTTTATGCTATAAATTTTTAAATCTGGTGGCTAGTGTTTGCAGCAAGGGAATCGACTATTACAAGGCATGACAATGCATTAGCTTTATCGTTTGATTCGGCGTGACTTTGCAGAATGATAGAACAAATTATTAAACAAAAATACAAACGTAATGACGAAATAGTAGGTGTGCGAAAACCATTTATGTTTGTCTACCTATTATCATTACACAAATTGTGAAAGTACCATAATAGTTATGATAATTCATATCTCTTATAATTTGTTAAGAGTTTCCAAAATAATTAATGATGATTTTAATTAGCAGCTTGCAGTTAGATAACTGTGAATAGTGTTAAGTTTCTGAATGGAAATACACTTTTTTACAGGGAGCTTGAAAAGAAACACGGCATCCACTGCAACTTGACCTTACTCTTCTCTATGTACCAGGCCATTGCCTGTGCAGAGGCGAATGTCACTCTTATCTCCCCTTTTGTGGGGAGAATTTTGGATTGGTGAGTCAAATTATATTATGCATTTAAAAAAAAGCGTTGTGTAAAATGGTCCGCCATGTTAAACTTATTAATTGAAGGTACGTGGAGCACACCAAGAAGACGTACGAGGCTAAGGAAGACCCGGGCGTGGTGTCGGTCACTCGCGTGTACAACTACTACAAGAAGTTCGGCTACAAGACGCAAGTGATGGGCGCGTCGTTCCGCAACACGGGCGAGATCCGCGAGCTGGCGGGCAGCGACCTGCTCACCATCAGCCCCAAGCTGCTGCAGGAGCTGGCCGATAGCGACCAGCCCTTGAAAAGGGTCAGTCTTACAAAATGTAGTTACTGTGTTTATGCCCAACGAAGCGCAGCGGGCAACGGCGAGGGTGGGGGCAACGGCGAGGGTGGGGGCACCAAAGTGCGGTAAAAGGGCGTGCACATCTATAAAACTAGCGACCTGCCCCGGATTCGCACGGGTGCAATGAAAACTAAAGCACCAGTGCGAAGGCAGGGCGGGTCGCTAGTAATATTATAAAGGGTCAGTCTTACTAACAAAACTATCGTAAATTATATCATTAACTTGCTGTGAGCATCTGAAGCGACAGGTGCTGGTTTGATTCACGATGTAATACAAATGTTTGAGCCTTGTTAGCCTTGAGCTACATTTAGAGGTAGTAATCGGAAGACCAATAACCAATGAACTTTCCATTAAAAAAAAAATGCTCTGTGCCAGTGCTCGCAAAAGGTGAAAAAAAACATCATGAGGAAACTTATATCACTTGTGTGGCAAAGAAGCATACGGCTTACTTGATAGTAATTGGTTATCGTAGCGTTATGGAGGCTTGTAATGCCAGGTATCACTTACATTTCGCCACTACCCTCTCTTTGTAATTTCATCGGAACACAACAATGCGCTTCACTGCTTGGCAGCAGGCTTGGCTCTATAACAAATAACTCTATTACTCCATGTCCAAGAACCAAAAATTCTAAAAACAATGCCATCGTGTCACTTTGAATCATACCAGGATTCCAGGTAATAGTTTTTCTGTTATCCTGGCTATAGTTACAGTCAGTGGGTCTTGAATGGTCAAATAAGACCCAATCACTCGCCATTTGCTTCTGGCGTGTGGTAGTCATGATTGACTACCAAATTTATTAATTAGCCTTCTGATGAAGGCTAATTATCGTATTTACCTGAGATCGAGTGGCGACCACGAACTGGAAAACGAAGTGTAGGACGGCCCCCCACTGATCGACCGATGACATTAAAGCAGTCGCAGGAAGTCGGTGGATGGTGAAGGCTAAATCGGTCGTCATGGCGCTCTTTGGGGGAGGCCTATGTCCAGCAGTGGACGTCTTTCGGCTGATATGATGATGATGACAGATCGAAAAATAAACTTAAGCGAATCGAGATTAAATTATAAATTGGCTGAAAATTGGTATTCTCCCTCGTTCGCTTTAATTTTTAGTATAATCCCGTGATCATCTCGTGACAGTCTACTTTCGGTCAACCTTCAAACTCAGTTTTGACCTTTTTAACAAGGATGAGAATACCAATTTAGGCTATTGTGAAAAGATTTGTCAGTTGTTTAGGCTAGCAGAATGCCGATTTAGCCTTCGATCAATTTTCGATCACATTACAATATAGTGTCATAACCATCAGAAGGGCATTTCCCGTAATGTAAAATAGTCTTAATCAAGTTTCAATCTCGTCTCGATGTCGTAATAACACAAATGGTATTCTTGTTAACAAAATCACAAAGTAATTATGACACTATATTTAAATGTGATCGAAAGTTGAACTAAGGGCAAATCGGTATTCTGCTAGCATAAACAACTGACAAATCTTCCTTGTTAAAATAAAAACGTCAAAATTGAGTTTGAAGGTTGACCGAAAGTAGATGGTCGCGAGATTATACTAAAAATTAAAGCGGACAGGAATACCAATTTTTAGTCAATTTATAATTAAATCTCGATTCGGTTAAGTTTATTTTTCGATCTCAGGTAAATACCTACGGGAATTGTCCTTCAGATGGTAGCAGAAACTTTACGATTGTTGCAGGTGCTCGATCCGAAACTTGCTGCCCAGGCTGAGATAGAGAAGATCTCTCTATCAGAAGCGCAGTTCCGTTGGCACCTCAATGAGGACCAGATGGCTACCGACAAACTCTCCGAAGGCATCAGGAAGTTCGCCGCAGATACTAGAAAATTAGAATCTCTTATCAAAACTCTTCTCGCTAGTAAGTGAGAAAATGTGGAGTAAGGGCACAAATGCACAAGACGATTGTCGGTTAGTTGATTTACTTAATATTAAAAAATATAATATGATTCTTACAGCGGTGCCTTAGATAAGTTAGGTACATACAAATACCACGTCTTCCAATATTTTTTAGGAGAAATAGTTACATTCCGTATAGTTAGCTGGAAACATCTAAAATATTCAGTTGTAATCCCTTAGATTTAAAACATTTTGTTGAGTGTGTATCTATTGATTTTAGCACTTTTTGGCAAGATTATTATTTTTTTAAAAGTGGGACCATGTTTTTGCATTTTTGTTTACATTGTCTTTAGATTTTGTTGTGATTTGTTGTTACTGGGTAAAGGTTTAATAAATCATGTTTTTTGACGTACCTATTTGTCTTGCTTAATCCTTATCCGCCTAAATTAAATATACTTGAAACAATAGAAACAAATCTAGGTAAGTGCAAATAATTAATTAAAATACCTTTAAATTGTCTTAGTGCTAATAATAACATCACGGATTTAATTACTGGTAACATTTTCTAAAATAATTAAATTATCGTCATCATCATCATCATCCACAGCCTGACTTCGCCCACTGCTGGGTATAGGCCTTTAGTTTGTGCCGTAGTGTCTACCGCGAACCTGTGCTGATCTGATCCACAAGAATTCAAAGAATTGGGTACTAGCACAGAATAAGAAAAGTAATAGTTGCAGGTAGGTAGGTACTGTTGATTTTTTAAATTAGAAAATATTCCTCATTCGCCGAAGTACTTTTAATATTATTTTAATATATTACAGTGCAATATTAACCTAATTTACATGTTATTTTTTTGTAACTGGCGCATAGCGCAACGCGCATTGTGTTATGTAAACTGACCCTTCCTAACAATGAACGAAGTGACGGGCGGAGGCGATTTTATAAACAAGTAGAAGGCATAATTAAAGCAAAGATACTTGTTGAAATATTGTATGAATTGGGTTGAATATTCCCTATAAACAATAGTGAGCAGGATTTACTGTGTTTAGGTTATAAGTGCACTGTAGCAAGTGCGATTACTGGACGAAAGAGACAGAGTAAAAAGAGCGCGGTGCAGTGTCACCCAAGGTGATGACACTGCAACTGTTATGGTCAGGCGTGGCACTTAACATCAGGTTAACGACTTGACTGTCTCGTCATTTGATGACAATTTATTGAAAACCCCTAGTCCGTTTCTGTCAGGCATACCCAACAACCTTACTCCGCCCGAATTCGCTATGATGGAGTAAAATCCGATGTTTAAAAGTATGTAACTCTTAACGTCATATTTAGTTTTTTAATAGGTCTCAAAGGAATTCATCTACTTAGCTACTAACTGTTTGACTATGACGAAGTATATCAGGGAGATTATGAAGGTACCATCGAAGAGAAGAGGTCCCACTGGGCTATTACGTAATTGAATGTTCATAAGAGTCGCTCGCTACTTATTCTAACTCGTTAGTGATAATGCGAGAGAAACGAACGTTTTAGCGAAACTATGAGATGAAGCAACGACGAAACACGTAACCTTGGTAGGGTATGTCATTGTTTTACGAGTTGAAAGGATTTGCTTATTGTCATAATAGGCTCAAGAAGAAAATTTGCCGAGGGCGGAAAGGGTGCGCACAGGGGTGCGGTGGGGCAGAGGCGGAGGCTTGATATTGACCTAGATGTTCATTCAGAGTTCGGTCGATGCGAAACTTGACATCTGCGCGTTCCTGCGTTTTATATTTTTCGATTTAATGTACAACCCGTCTGCTCTATAATTTATTTCATTTTAGTCCTTTCCTTGCATCGCTTCAATTTATCGAGCTTAGTTCAGGGATTTAAAAGCTTCTTTGTGATTTCTTGACTCGCGTCGACATTCTTCGGGATAGTGATGAAGTGTATCGTGAGATGTGCGGTGGTGCCCGCGCCGTCGAGGCTTTGCTGACCGCGCGCTATTCATCCTCAAATGAATTGCTCACTCCGAATATTGAGTGGATGTAACTGATGTTATTACATGATTATAATGGAAAATAAGAACAACGCTCAAATACCCATGGTGGCAAAAAATATTTCAAAAATGGACGTAAAATTTTCTGAAGTGAGTATTTCAGCACACTATTATATCTTAAGATAATTTGGTAGTTTAGTGTATATCTAATAAAATTTCAATCATTATGTAAAACAACGGATCTGATACCGGAAACCTCCTTGCTGGGGAAATAGGTCACACGTTCGTTACGTTACCTACATCACACAGTTATCGATTGAGGGAAGGCCATGTGAACTTCAGCTGTTCCGGTTTCTCTCAAATCGTTTCTCGTGTTCTACCAGAGCTATCGAGATAGTCTGTTTCTAAATTTTATAATTAGTTCGATTAGCTTTTCTGCAGATACCAAAATATTGTTGGGTGATTTGTATCTTAGGTAGGTGAGAAATCGACCTTTTCTCGTACTATATTTCATAGCACAGTAACTACCTATATCTTAGTTTGTGCGTCCTTTATAAGGCAGTTCTGTGCCTAAGGTGCGAATCTCTACCATCTCTATCTAGGTTACTCACTAAACTCTACGTAACATACCTACATATGCCGTAAGTAAGCTTTTTTACGAATAGGTACAACGTACAATAATAATAATTTATATTCTACGGGGAAGTTTGACCAAGCACACTGGTTTAAAATTAAGGAAATCTTTCTGCAAAATATGTTAGCTATGCAAACATAGCCATAGCATAGCCAGAGATTTCTGACAAGGTTACAGTCAAAGAGCTAGGTATATTGTGTTTGAATTATAACAAACGAATATTTAGCATTGACCCTGACGTGGAAACTTGTTTAGTGTGAAGATGAGACAGAGAAGGAGCCAACTGCAGAGGAAGTGGAACCAGAGCGCGGCAACTGGACGGGCCGGTTTGATTTCCTCTTGTCGCTGCTGGGCTACAGCGTCGGCCTTGGCAATGTATGGCGGTTCCCTTATCTCTGCTACAATAACGGAGGAGGTGCGTATTTAGGTAGACATGATGTTAGACTTCACTAGAGTAGGTACTAATATCTGTTCTGTGACACTTTTTTTTATACCACTAAAGTGGCAAACAGGCGTACGCCCCACTTGATGGTAAGCGGTTACCGTAGCCTATGTACGCTTGCAACATCAGAGATATCACTTGCCTGTTACCACCCACGTTTGATGGAAAGTCTCATGTGCCTGTAATTTCACCGGAAACCATACCCTTCAAACCGGAACACAGCAATGCGAACATTACTGCTTGGCGGCAGAAATAGGTATGGTATGGTGGTAGTCCCCGGACGAGCTCTATCACAAAGAACTCAACTACTCTTACACTAGAGTGAACGAAACTTTCAGACAAAGCACATCACCGATTTCAACAAAAACTAAATTTGAAAACTCCACATGTCGACTAAGTTACTGTTTTTTGGTGAGACTCCTGCCATCTTATCAAAATTCAGCATTTTTAGCGATTCACATAAAAATCTATTCTATGTTTATCAGACAAAAACGGTGGAGGTTCTCAAGTCGACGCGTATATTTTATAGATTGAATTGTATTGTATTGTATATCCACAGAACCGGATAATAGTAGGTTACTGCGTATGACAGTATTGATGTCACAAAAACAGTAATAAAACACACCCCAAATGTTAGTGGGTAATAGATCATTTTTATTTGTTTCCAAATTGACACTTTAGGCACAGAATAGATATTAGTAGGTACTGTTGAAGATGGTATTTCTTTGTTAAGGCAGAACTTGATCCATTAACAGCCATGCTCAAATGCTCATGACCCATTTCGTATTGACCACCATTGGTGGTCGTTGGCCTACCGAGCTGATCCATATCTGAATATTCCACCGAGATTTACACCTAGGTATATACAATAATATTATAATCCGCAAAGTTACGCCTGAATCAATTAACTATTCCACAAAGTTTAGGTACATACGCCTTTGTTAGCTTGATAACCTATTGGTTACCTTTGTAACACATAAATGCATTACTCTGTTCGGGTCGATCGATAGGCTTAGCGGCTGACCTAGTAGCGCTTCCGGGCTCTACGGAAGTATCGGGTTCGAATCCCGCATCGATTCACATTTATGTCATAGCATAAAATACATAGCATACGTACGTGATGTACCTACCTATTTGGTCTCTATCAGAAATAGTGGATGGGGTATAAGCACTAGGCACTAATAGCACGTAGTTACATTGGATTTCACACCTATGTGTCAACCAAATGTAAAACCTGACTCCTGGTTAATAATGTTACCTTTCTACTTATATACCTACCACAGATCTTCATATACCCATGTGCTACCTACTCATAATAATATCTTCATGGTTATTTTTCTAATAATCTTACTGTAGAGACACTACCTACTAGCCTACTCTCAAGCCAGTGTAATTCGGTCCCAGGATCCGCGCGGTTGATTTTGGGTGGATGTAGGTACTATTGTTCGACACCCCGTGTTGTTCTAACTGGTTTACCTACACTATACGGAGTATGTTAAAAAAAATACGATTGGCACTCATCATCATCACGATAGCCTCATAATGTTCCCACTACTGGGGCGCTTTCCTACCTACTCTCGAGCGAGAGTGATTGGGTCATAATCCACCACATGGACCAATGCGGATGGTGTAGTGTATGATACATATTTTTCGAATTTTTATTCATGGATATGCCCGTTTCCATAAGATGTTTTCTTTCACCGTTTGAGAGCACTGGCATTGCGCGCATAAATTCAAATAGAAAATCCATTGGTGCACGACCGGGTTCGAACCCACAATCTTATAGAATCGGAAGGCGGGATCACTACCACTAGACCACCAGTGCTCTTAATTGCCTCTGAGGTTTTAATAATACGTTTTTTCTGGTTCCCATAGTTTTGGTCATTAATAGTTGCATAACTTCATAGAACTGGTTAAAAAAAAATAACAGATACTTCCGCTTTTACGAAAACCATAAATATTTAGATTAAGGTTACGTAGGGATTATAAAATAGCAAACTCCATAATGACCCTGAGAAATAATGTTAACTGCTTTTCTGTGAGAGTGGACACAAGCTCTAATAGCTTATCTATCATATTACTGCCAATGTGCCAACCTAAGTATTTTGAGGGATCTGTCATTAAAGTTCTTTCAGTTGGACGAACTTTTCTTTTAGCTGAGTACCAAGCTTTCTGTTAAGAGGTGTTCTTGAAAAGTTGGGGAATGATGTGTGTCTGTCGTACTTTTATAGGTTTTCTTACGACCTCTTAAGTAAGCGTGTAAGTACCTGTAATGGCTGTAATGACTCCTGATGTTTGTTTTTAAGTGCTCTTTAGCAATATCTTTTTTATTTACTACAAGCTGACCCGCGCGGTTTCGCTCTCGTTATTTTTCCATTTTCTCATCGTTTAAACCTACCCTAGACTCCTACAAATATTTCAAGACCAAAATTAGTCACGTCCAGCCGTTCTCGAGTTTTAGCGAGAGTAACCCACAGCAATTCGTTTATGAGATAAAAAAAGAAGATTACCTACCTACTCGCAATTGTCTTAAAACATGATGATGATTATCCTTTCTATTTCAGGGGCGTTTCTTATTCCTTTCACGGTGATGCTCATCATAGCGGGTCTCCCGCTTATGTTCATGGAACTATCATTCGGGCAGTATGCCGCGTTGGGCCCTGTCGCCGTCTACAACAAGTTCTGCCCTCTCTTCCAAGGTCTGGGATATGGGATGGTCATAGTGTCCAGCATTGTGATGCTTTACTACAATCTCATTATAGCATGGACTATTTACTACATGGCTGTCTCATTCATGAGCATCTTTTATCAGCTACCTTGGCAGAATTGCGACGCGGACTGGAGCACAATAAGTGAGTGCTGTTAATCTAAAACTCCAAAAAATCAATCAACCAAATAAGTTAGTTACCCTACAGATAAAGTAACTTTCTATGTACTGATTTTTAGATTGTTATTCGTATGAGGAGGCAGACGCTTGTGAAGCGATAAACGGAACCTATTATCTAAGACAATGCTTTAACCAAAGCTACACTTTATCTCACAACCTCACCGCCCTCGCGGAAACTGTTTTGAGGCGTCCCCCTGCAGAGGAATACTTTACGTAAGTTTTCACTTTCCCAATCGTAGCCACCTTACCTTATAAATAATGTATATCCCTAACAAATTTTTCGTGCATAATTTTGTATAATGACATTTACATGTAAATTAATGATGTCTTGACTTTGAATTTCAAATTGCAGTAACCAAGTACTTGGGCTCTCTTCTGGAATTGAAGAAACGGGACAGATACGGATCGGCATGGCTATCTGTTTGTTAGCTGCGTGGCTGATTGTATTTCTTTGTCTATGCAAGGGAGTTCAGTCTTCTGGAAAAGTGAGTTTGCCTAGCTGATCATCTCTCGTAATATTATTGTTTGTTTGTGTTATCTCCTGAGATAAGCATTTGTTATCATTGTACAGGTGGTGTACTTCACTGCGCTATTTCCATACGTGGTGCTAGTGATATTATTTTTCCGAGGAGTGACGTTGCCTGGAGCATCCACTGGCATCCTCTTCTACTTGACGCCAGATTTCAGTCAGCTTCTAAATGCTCAGGTAGTAGATACCTACTCTACAATTGAGATAAACTTTTTTATATGAACTGTTAATTTTACTGATGTCGTCTGCAGGTGTGGGGTGATGCTGCGGTACAGATATTTTTTGCTTTGAGCCCAGCTTGGGGTGGTCTGATTACTCTGTCTTCATATAATAAGTTCACCAACAACTGTTACTTGTAAGTTTCATTTTTAATTTAACTGTGCAGAACAGTAAAATCTATGAATTTTTATGTCAACAATTATAGAATGTTTTGTAAAAAACAATTTATCTTTGCAGAGATTCGCTGATCGTAGCTGCATCGAACATAGCTACATCTTTCTTTGCCGGTCTAGTAATATTCTCTGTGATTGGTTTCCTTGCCCATGAGCTGGATGTGAGCGTGGACCGAGTGGTTGACCAGGGGGCTGGACTTGCCTTCATTGTGTACCCAGAAGTGGTCACCAGGCTACCAGTATCACCACTCTGGTCTATTCTATTCTTCGTCATGCTGTTGACACTTGGACTTGACTCGCAGGTATCTTAATACAACTTAGCTAAAACAAATAGTTTTTTTCGATAATATTTTGTTCGTTGAAATATATTTACTTCCTGAGTGATGCATAAATCTATTTCAGTTTGCACTGATGGAGACGGTGACCACAGCTATTTTAGACAGATTTCCTAATTTCCGCCAAAAGAAAGTGTGGGTCGTGCTAACTGTTGCTGTGTTTGGATATTTGGGTGGACTTATCTTCACCACTAACGTAAGTACCTACCTACATGAATGTTTTTTTTTAATCGTCAAAACCCCTTTTACACACTCATAATTAGTATCATATCAGCCGATAGACGTCCACTGCTGGACAAAGGCCTCCCCCAAAGAGCGCCATGACGACCATGATGAGCCTTCACCATCCACCGACTTCCTGCGACCGCTTTAATGTTATCGGTCCATCGAGTGGGAGGCCGTCCTACACTTCGTTTTCCAGTTCGTGGGTCGCCACTCGAGAACCTTTATTCCCCAGTGGTTATCGGTTCTGCGAGCTATATGGCCTGCCCATTGCCACTTCAACTTACTAATTCTAAGAGCTATGTCGGTGACTTTGGTTCTTCTACGGATTTCCTCATTGCGGATTCGATCGCGTAGTGAAACTCTAAGCATAGCTCTTTCCATAGCTCGTTGGGCGACTTTGAACGAGTCCTATATTAAGCGTATCTTATTGTATGTTGATGTAGGTATTATGATAAAAACCAAAGATAGCTTAGATAGCTGAATAGAACCTCGATGTGGCGTATCAGTATTCAGCTACATCACTAAAACAGGTAGTGTTTTTTATTAGCAATATAAACTAATTTTCTTGGTGATAAATACTAAGAGATGGGCTGCAGGTGCGTCACAGTAAAGGTGTTTGTATGAATATTTAGTATTTGTTTTTAGATTAACCATACATTATGCAAGCTACAAGTTAATGATTATGCTTCTAGTTCACACCTAACTAATAATATAAGTTTCTATTAATGTAATTTCTAGTCTAGAAACAGAACAAATGTAATCTTACAAACCCAGGCGTAAATAAGCCTGACTTATTTCGATGTTCCCTATTCCTAACCTGAACTTTAAAAACCCATTTGATTTATCTCATCTTAAACCCATTCCTCAAATGTTACCTACATACTAGTTAGGTAATACTATAATAATAAAGCTGGAAATATAGAATTGAAACTTGTGGTTAAAAATTTCATGTATTTGAATGTTATCTATACCATAATAAAATATAAATTAAAATAAAATAAATAAACGTTATAGATAGTACATAATTTTAACTAAAAACGGGATATTTACCATGATTTGTGAGTTTTATTGATTCCCGATATTTCGGCGCAGTTAATGCACCATGATCACGGGAGAACTGAAGTCTTGGCGGGTAAATATCCAGTTTTTAGTGAAAATTATGTTAATAACCATGTTTTATGGGTACAATATGTGAGATGCTTTTGTCCTTCTGGAAGGGTGTGATTAACTATTGTTTCCAGAGTGGAATGTACTGGCTGCAGCTAATGGACAAGTATGCTGCAAACTGGTCGGTGCTGATCATAGCTATCGGGGAGTGCATCCTCATCGCGTGGATCTACGGCGCAGAGAAGTTCTGCAAAGATATTCAGAGCATGATCGGGAAACAATCCAAACTGTGGGTCTTTTTTTGGAGCGCTATGTGGCGCGTGATCACGCCTTCTGCTTTAGTGGTAAGACATGTTTTGTAAAGCTGGGTATATTGATCTGTTATCATCATCATCATGACAGCCTTCTAATGTTCCTGCTGCTGGGACACTGACCTACTCAAGCGAGAGTGATATGGTCTTAATCAAAGATCAGTGTTATTATCATTACAGAATCTATTTTTTTAAATCCTAGATAGATATACGTACGTTTTTGTTCTTTTTTGTTGTGGGGTTATGATTATGCAACATAATAGGTAGACGGTAACTTTGATACTGTTTATTTATTTAGTTCACTATTGGTATTACAGTTTATCCTCGTCTTCAACTGGATCGAGTACAAGCCTGCTTCGTACGGCCACTACGTGTACCCGATGTGGGCAGATGCCGTTGGCTGGACCCTCGGGGTTCTGCCCGTCGTGGTGGTAGTACTGATGGCTGTGGACCAGATCTGCAGTGGCCCGGATGAACTTACTATAATGGAGGTCATTGATTATGAATATTATACACTAATAAAGTAATAACAGAAAGGGTCCTAGTATCGATCCTTGAGGAACCCCTTTGTCATCATCATCATGACAACCTTCTATTGTGCTCACTGCTGGGACACTGGCCTACTCTCGAGCGAGAGTCATTGGGTCTTAATGTACAACGCGGACCCTATGCGAATTGGTGGATGGCACAATATGTCTTTCAATTTTTAGTTCTTGGACATGCCAGTTTCCTAGCGATGTTTTCCTTCACCGTTGAGAGCACTGGCATTGCGCACGACACTAAGTACATTTTTTCAAATAGAAAAATCCATTGGGGTCACTTTCACTAGACCGACCAGTGCTCAACCCCTTTGTAAAATCTATAAATTGATACAACTCTTAATAATTTATCTTATGAAAAAAAAATAATAAATATCTAAAGAATCCTCGAAAGCGATTAGAAGCATGCGTTTATATGTATTAGAAAGCGCGGGTGCTGGCGCGTCCGACGGAGGAGTGGGGCCACGGGCACGGCGGGTGCGGCGGGCCGGCGAGCGCGCTGGCGCTGCGGGCCGAGCCCGAGCTGTCGCCGCCGGTGCTGCTGCTGCACGGCCGGCCCGTGCTGCGCGAGCGCGGCGCATGACCCTCGCACGCACATCCACTCGTCGCCATGCGAAAGGTACTTTACATACCCCTTATGTTGGAATCATCATCATCATGACGGCCCGTCGTCGTGGTGGTAGTACTGATGGCTGTGGACCAGATCTGCAGTGGCCCGGATCAACTTACTATAATGGAGGTCAGTTGACTATGACTAATTATACACTAAAGTAATAACAGAGAGGGTCCTAATATCGATCCTTAAGGAACCCGTTTGCCATCATCATCTTGACAACCTTCTATTGTGCCCACTGCTGGGACACTGCCCTACTCTCGGGCGAGAGTGATTGGGTCTTAATCCACCACGCGGACCCAATGCGGACTGGTGGATGGCATATGTCTTTCGAACTTTTAGTTCTTGGACATACTGGTTTCCTCACGATGTTTTCCTTCAGCGTATTAGAGCACTGCCATTGCGCACATAAATTTTACGAACAGAAAAATCCATTGGCCCTTGACCGTAGGATCGGAAGGCAGGGTTTACTACCACTAGACCACCGGGGTTGCACACACATGTTGGAATAAGTATTTTATTAAATGGCCGTGTTATTCCTATAGACGACTTACGACTACTAGTGTGACAAATATCAATGTCCTCAGTAACGATGAACGAGTACCCGGTTGTAAAGCAAGATTTGGTTGCATAGTTGATTCCCGCTGCAGGACAAAATATGTTTGCATAATGTGCAAATATTTGTTCTTGGTTTGAGTGTTACTCATAGTTTCTAATATCAACGAGACAGCATCTAGTATGGGGTCAGGACAATAAAATAATGAATATCAATATATTTAGTTTCCTGTAGACATGTGTACAATATCTTAAAATAGTGGTATTTTAACTATTACAGACGTCTCAAGATGGAGGAGACGCTACTTCTACTACGAGTGGATTCGAAAACGAAATTAAAAAACCAAAAGCGGGTTTATTATTAGAATTTAAATCGAAGAAGGCAGGAAAAAGAACGGCGCCAAACTTATCCGAAGAATCTGATGATGGAGTCGTTGAACCTCTATTACAAAAAACAACTGATAAAACAATCCAAAGTGCCAAATATTTAGCAAAAGCAAAGGCTGACACGGTGAAAGAAATAAGTAAACTCTTTAATGATAAAAAATCACAATATGCATCCACATCAGGCGCAACTGAACCTCTGCTATCAGAAAAAGACCAAAGTGCATCAAAACCAAATGTAAGCTCTAACGCGCCCCTTCATAACTATATGAATACGAATATATTTCACAGTCATGATAATTCTAAAGCAAATGGTACAACAAAAAGCCAGCTACTTGTTGAAATAGATGGATGTAAGCAAAATGAATACAATCCTAGTCCTTTAATATTTACAACAGCCAAAATTCATACGGGTGGAAAATCTAATCACATGGAACCGGTTCAAATGACACCAGCACCTATTTTATCAACAGTAGAAGTGAGCTTATCCATCAGCGGTAGTATTAAAACAAACGAGAAAAAAGTAAGTAATGGTAATTCCATTATGAATACATTATACTCTCAGCCACATGTGAATGAGAAAACAAATACCGTAAATATTTCTAATTCAAACGTATCACCAGTGGCGCAAAGTAAAAATATCATAATCAATAAAACTTGTAATCCAGTAAATAAGTCGTTTACTACAAACGCAAATAGTTCCACAGAGATCCTTTTACAAGTAAATGAAAAAGCCAAAGAAATCACAGCAAATACTGTCGATTCCAAAATAACCTCATTTGCCCAAAATGTGTGTGATAAAAACGCTAATCCAAATAAACCTTTCACCACACTCCCAAACAAACCCATGGAAATTCAGTCATCGCCTGCAACGTCAGAACAAATGACTCCAGTTGATATCGAAAACCAAGCAAGTTTTACACGAGATAGTAAAGATACAAAAAAGTTTATTGATGAACCTCGTATTCTGATGAGCGAGTCAAAGTTGAAATCAACCATTTCAGACAATTCAAAAATTGTCGCTTCAATAAAGACTACAAGGTCACCTTTACAACAAACTTGTGTTTTAGAGTCATCAGTAAAACTGGCAGAAGCCAGTCAATCTAACAAAAATGATAAAGTGATATCTGAAAAAAATAGCACTAGCTTTGAAAATGACACCAAAATAAAAAAAATAGACATTAAAGACTCACAACCTTTACAAAACAAAAATGTACAACTACCAAAAGTTCCAAAAGAACTTGCCATTAAAACGAATATAAACCTTACAAAACCATTAAAGCAAAAAAATACAAAAGCCTTAGTTGGTGCATTAAAAACTGAAATAAAAACTGATTCTTCATCTTCAAAAAATTCTGAATGTGTATATGACCAAAGTGCCAAGACGTTGTCGTCATCTATGAAAACTCCAACGCAATCAAAAGTTGTTACTAATAAATTAAGTAAGGAAATAGATAAGTCACCGAAACCAAGTGCCAATGAAATTACAAAAACGAAACCTAAAACATCTATTAATAACACTGCCGCATCGTCTACCAATATGTTACCTACTTCTGCATCAATAACCAAACCTGCATCTAAAGTTATAAGTTCTACTATTACTGATACTTTAAGTAATTCGTTACTTAGTAACTTGAAGGCAATAACAACTGCAAGTTCTATATCTTCTCCATCGTCTGGTGGACTAAAAACTACACCCACAAGTACAAAAACAGCGATTTCAAATGCGAATACAAAACCTACCTCAGTAACCTCCACCAAATCTACAAAATCGTCTTCAGTTTCATCTATTAAGTCGCCACAAATAATTTCAACTTCAACAAGTGCAACAAAACAACTGAGCACGTCAACTACCAAAACTGCATCGGGTAAACCATCACTTGCATCAACGAAGACACCGCAAGTGAATACGAGCAGCCCGGTGACTTCTCCGACAGCGAAGACGGTTAGCAAAATAGCACAAGTAAGCACAAGCCATTCCACAGCGCCCACGAGCACGTCTTCAACGTCTAATGTTGAAGCTTCAAACAAACCAAAAGCAACCGAATCCAATAAAAAAGATGTGTCGAAACCTAGTGCTCTTACGAAAGATACTAAAGTTTCAAACGCTTAACCTATGTAATTGATTACGGATTGAAAAATTGTATTTACAGTAAATACTCAGGTATTCACCCCAAGCTCAATTTCAGTGATATATTCTTTTAAGCAGTGCTGTGCTCTACGTTATGAAATTTGCGTTATCAGCAAGTTCATATTTTTGTTACTTTAGGTTTAATGTACTGAATTTATTTAAAACCTTAATGTTTTCCCCAATGGAATAATATTATTTAGGGCAGAAGTATTAACTGACTAAGAATTACTTTAGGTACTGCTGGTTTTATTAGGTCTTCGTAGAAGTAAACTCAAATATTGTATAAGATAGTAAAAGATTATCGCTAAGAAATAGTAAGAATCAACTAGGGTGTAAGCTACCCCTACATTATAATTTTGGTATACCTGGCCCATACAAAATTCAATTGACATAAACTATGTAGCTCACTGATTAGTACAAAATATATCAATAGTTATATGCTTCGAATGGGTAAATTTTGCGTAAACAAATACACCGAAAAAATTTGGTAGTTGTGCTGATTTTGCATAATAACTATTCAGGCATTTGTATTATTAGCCAGTGAGCTAGTGTGTAAACAAATACCCGAAACAACTTGTGATGATTGTTCAGGATTTGTATATGCAATCCATCCACCCACAAGACGTACAAGTAGATAAAATTAAGAACATGTTGCATAGGCTAGCAAGATAAAACCCTCACTATTCAGTGGCAATAGACCACTAGAATCCAAGGCAAATGTGTAATGGATGATTAGATGGACGGTTATGCTGTCGATCGCTGGCTAACTATTAATTATAAATAATCCTTGAACGGAAGACGGAATTGAATTTGAACTACAAAACACTTTTACATGGAGTGACTCCGTAAGTTACAGGATGTCCCAAATATGTACGAAAAAAAATTTTAAAACATAACTTGTGTGTACATTGTTTAAATTAACATTTTTTTATCGAAATTTATACCTATGTATAAAATGGAGATGCCACTTACTTTTTTTAGTTAAAAATAATATGTTTTACTAATGATTTCAAATTCTATCTAGTACCTACGTTACCTATTAAAAGAGTCGGTCCCATAATATATTTTATGATAATATTAGGTATATATATCTTTTAACTCAGCCTAAACCTTGTTGAAAGTCAAATATACTTATGTAGATATGTATAACATAATTTATCAAGTAAAAACGTAATACTTAGGTTAGGTACCAATAAGATATTAGTTGTTTGTAATAATGCAATGGCTTTTCAATAACAAAAAAGGAAACATAAATAGATCTTCAATTGTATTAGCTGGCTACGTGAAAAATGGCAATATTTGTGTCAATGTGTCGGTAGGTAGAATAGAGGTGCTAAAATATGTTAACCTATATTTTCATAGACAATTTTTCCTAACTATATTATAGTTTCGATGTACATAATTTATATTAGAGATGGCCTGTTTGGTCGCCTCATTACTGTCAATTTAAATGTCATTTTATTGTATCGAAATGTCCTTGAAATATCTGAAATACTTATTAGTTTTGTATCTACTTTATTAAACTTAATGGTGTCGGTCGAGAGAAAAATAATAAAGTCGCAGGGTAGCATCAGATATTATAGAATCAATTTAAATATGTATGACATACCTACCTTAAAGGTAACATTGTGTTTCAATTTAACGCTTATTTTACTCAAATAATTTATCGTGTCCTCAGATACGTCGCCATAAACAATGGAATAATGAAAATTCCCATTTTTAATGTTTACAGGGCTATTCATATTTAATATACTTACTTATTCTTTAAAAATACCAAGTAGTTAGCCGTTTGTCGGTAATTTAATAGGAGACTTATTTTTCAAAATATATGTATATTTAATACTTCGATAGGTATTTATGTATTTTGGTCTAAGTAGGTACTGATCTAGAAGTTGTTTAATTTTTTTAACAAAACTGTATTAGACATGATCGTGAGTTTTATAATAGGTACTTACTAGTTTTAAGCTTACTAGGTAGTTTGTTCCGCGACTAGTAGCCTATTATGAGCAATCCGACTCTGATTTTTTAAAATGTGGCTTGTATGTACCCTCGCTGTACGTCCAATGTATTTTCTCTAAACGTTTGTTACGTCTTAAAGCACAAAATAGCTGTTGATTAAGCTCTTACTAAAAATAATAAATACCACTAGTTGTGTAATAAGTAGGTACATGTGTAATAATAGCATTGTAAATTTCAATATTAAGAATGTGTGAAAGCTACTGGAAGTCCCTGTCCCAGAGTACCTATGCAAGACATAATTCAACACACTGGGCGGGCCACATCGGGTCGGATGCATCCAGAGAGATGGGCAAACATCGTCACTCCTTGTGCTTTTGGTGCCTGAGGACGGGAGGCGACATCGACAACGGGGCCGGCAGTGAAGGCGTTGGTTGGCGAGATACCTAATTATATAAATGAAAAATGAAACCATATTCTTATTATTGAAATGAGTTATTAATTTTTTTTTATCTCTCATATTAGAATTAAAACGCATTTTGAGATCAGAATTAACTTTTTACTGATTTATGTGTTTAGGATAAATCAGCAAAAACTAAAATTATTGTATTTTGTTCTGAAATTTCAGTAGTCCTCGAAGAACAAGTATCATTTTGTAGAGTTGTATGTAACTAAGTTGCGTAATTTATGTTGTATTTTAGGTGGGTACAATCATTTTTTTATATAACATTCGAGAACACTCTGTACCTACTCAAGTGTCTGTGTAAATTCTAGTTACTAATATTTCTTCGAAATATTCGTTTGCGAGTTACTAGGTAGGTACCTACAATATTACTTTAGGTGCCTTTAAGTAACTTACTGTAGGAAATAAATAGGCTGCTTAGTATAAAAGTGCATGGAATTGTTCACATTATAAAAGCATAGCCAAGTAGTTCGTTTGTGCTGTCACTTGTAATTTCTGAGAACAAAGTGAGAGCATTGTTTCACACTGCATTATACAATTCTTGCAAAACAGGGGAATATGACGCTGCTAGCAGAAACAAGCATTACTTCTTGTGAGTTCAATTCCATTTTGCACCCCTCTAAGAATCTTGATAAACACACTGAACTTGGCATAAAGAATTGAAGATTTAACTTAAACCTATTTAATGTAATTAGTTAGTTACAGTAAGGAAAGAAATAGGTAGAAGATAATGTCATTTAGTAAAATTAGAATTGTGGTTTAGATATTTTACATAATATATTTAGACGTTAAAGTTACGATATCGAAGTTAAGTTGTTATATTTTTTTAGATAAATTTATTTTGATAACAATCAATATGGTCCCGTAGCCGTGGCTAATGATTTTGTATAATATGAACTTACCAAATTGTATTATATTTTAAATGATTACCTAGTTCTTCCTATGCAAGTAATTTTAGTAGAGATGTTTATGGTTCTTCGTAAATGAGAAGACGTTATTAACATTTTAGAGCTCTGTATTCTTAATTATCAAGGTAGTGTTTTGAGTGTGGATCCGGCAACTGGTGAGATACTGTTCTATAGACAGACTCTGGCACCCATTACTAAAATTAAATGTATCTTCTACACTATATGGCTGACAAATTGTCAAAAATGTATTATACTGCTATGGTGGTTTCCAATGCCAACTTGGCTTGACATAAATATGGGTACCTAATAGAAATCTTTGGTATTAAGTAGTGCGGATATATTTACCACATTTGTTTGATTTTTATAAGGACCTACGTTTATTCAAATAAATCAATTTATGATAGCAGCAAAGCAAACATTGCAACTTTATAAAGCAAGATAGTCTCTGAGTTCCTTAACTGATTAGCCGAAAAGAAGTGCTAGAAGTTATTTTTATTGACGGACAAATGTTACCTTTATTTATGTCAGCCAGACTTATTAACGAATTGTGGGTGCCGAATCTGTCACAGGCCACAGCGCATGTCCCACCAACATGAACAATAGATACCAACACAGCCATCACAGGACAATGGATCTCGTGTTGTCACCATGCACGGTACACACCAAAAACTTAAAGGAACATACTACGTATTGTTCGTAAGAGACAATTAAAGCCTAATGGTGTATAAAAATATATTGTTGTTAAATTGATGTATTTTAGAGAATTATTGATCAAATCGATGTTACATAGATGTTTATTGTAAATAAATTAGCTATTATTGAAGTCGATGATGTGTGAAATGTTTTAGTGTTTTAGAAAGGCTGTATTTTTGGGTGATATATTAGAAAGGACGGAAGGCATCATATCTTTGATAATATTATTTAAAGACTCGGGGATGGAAATACAGACGGCCAAGGAACCGGTAAAGATGTGATACTCGCGAAATGAAAGGATTAGTTTTAGTGTTGTTGTGCTATTAATAAAATATGTTCCAATGTGTTTATTCTGGTTTAATATTGTAATGAAACACCCATTTTCCAATAATAATATTTTAAAATAAATTCAGCAACTACAGGCAAATGAAGGACAGATACAGATTTTTTAATTTTTAAACTCTGTGCCGACACTTTTTAGATTGGGGGCAAACAGTTACGCTTCGCTATAAACCCAGCATTAGTTGTTATTCAACTTGGAATTAAACAGGTAGGTAGTCCGCCACGCGAAGGCTTTTATCGCGGTGACGCATGACGTCGAACTTTCTTCCATCGCTTTTATTTTTACCAGCATTCGCGTCGGTTCTCTATCGCGAGCGCACGCCGCGCGCTGCCAGCCAGCGAATCCACTCTTCTGTGGCAGCAACACAGTTGTGCAGTGCACAGTTACACCTATCTACACATTTATTCCTAAATAATCACAGTGACAGACACCAAACCGTGTGAATTCATTATACAACTAAATTACTCGCTCTCGCTAGCATTTTTGTGTAAACTTTTAAGTGTGCAGGTACAAGTGAAATGAAATTCGCCAGTTTCGTGCATTCCAGTGAAATGAGACGTTGATCAACGGACGATGTTTTGTTTTAGTTCCGCCAAAATTCGCTGAATTAATTGCTTTCTCTTTTGTTAATTTTGGTAAGTTTATTAATCATTTTTTGTTTTATGCAAATGTGAATTTTATCTTTATTTACATCTACTTATCTCATCTCTTAGATATAATATAAGTAGGTACCTAGGTACCTAGTTAGTTACGAGGTGTGATGGGGTGTTATCGTAATTCTTCAAGATAAAAATGTCAATACTATCCCAATAATCAATCAATAACTTTGTCGACAATTTGCACAATCTTCAGCCTTTTACGAATGCAACCTTGAATAGGTACCTATCTTATAACCATTGATTTTACTCGGTAGGTTGGCATTCTTCAAGCACCGCCTATGAACAATAGTATTGAGCTTCTGAAAACACACACATATTATGAAATGATTAAGTAATGTATCTATAGGTAGTTTATTAGTATTTAAATGATGCGAAATAGTTTGGAACTTTGATTTTGACATGGTAGAATAACGGAACAACTTCATGACTATTTTCGTATGGCGGCTTAGCGAGTGGCCGGCAGAGACGCAAGCGAGTTCGATTCCTTCTACTGGGATTCCACCACAACGCGACGCGATTGTGGTGCCTTACAAAAGTTTTTGTGTGAGACCTTGTCCTGTTATATATACCCGGAGCCTTCGAACATATAATAATCATAGTGTGGTTCATATAGGGGGCTCTATTTTTTTTATTTAGGATATAGTTGCTTTCAAAAACTTGATGCGCATCTTATGTCTTTTGAACATGAAGTTAAATTGCTATTTGTCGGGTTAGTTTTGGCAAACCCAAATTAACTGTTCTCTGGTTTAAAATCTTCGCCGTTTTCTTGTGGTCCTACTATATTATCCTACCATCATACGTAAGGTCTGTGGTAGGTAGGTAGACTTGTCATCTACAAGATTTTGGGCTTCACATTTTATTTGTTGTGTGTGAATAATACTGTTACCTACTACCTACCTACTTACATACATACTAATTGATGCCGCTGGATGCCACAGTAAAATCCAAAACTAATCAACAGGCTGACGGAACCATAAAACTGTCTCCAACCAGCGGCTCCATCCAACCAGCGCCCACTGCGATCAAAATATTGATTGGAGTTCGCATCATTCGTAATTAAAAATATCAATTTAGAAAATTAAATGATCACAGCAGCGTGCGAACAGAAACCGAGGCCCCGCCGACTTCGTCGTCTCGTCAGGCGGCTCACTTTCCACCCATTCATGGTGCTTCCAACTTTTTTCCAACGATTTCTTTCGTCCATTTCTATCTTCAATTTCCAGCTTTCTTCTTTGTTTTCTGCGACGACCACTGCAACTTTCCTGTGGTGCCTAGTTTCTATTATTGATAGATGATGCATTTGTTAATAGCTAGAGTTGCATAATTGTTTATTTTTGTAATCTGAGAGTGTGTTCTATCTGTTTGTTTTGTATTTAGCGAAGCCATTGTCTGGTATTGTAATTGATATTGCAAACCTACTTGTAGCTTGTAGGTACTAGGTATATTTACATAAGCAGGTAGGTAAAATAAAATGTAGGGACATTTAATTTTAAAAAACTTGTGTAACTAGGATGAGGTTTCTTTTGGTTTTAAGTAGTACCTACCTAGTTTTTTTTATACAACTGAAGTGGCAACAAAGCGTACGGCCCACAAGATGGTAAGAGGTTACCGCAGCCTATGGACGCTTGCAATACCAGAGGTATCACTCGCGGGTTGCCTGAGGCTAAGAACGAAGGTCTCATGTGCCAGTAATTTCCCCGGAAACCATACCCTTCAGTGTACCTACCTTACTAAGGACCTATGTAGGTTTGTTAGTGTGTTGTGATTGTAGTAGGTATCATGATTGAATTAGTTTTATAGCTCGGCTAGCTGACCTGCGCGGTTTCACTCGCGTTATTATTCTCGCAGTTTTCCATATTCACACCGTTGAAACCCTCCCTGGACCTACAAATACTTCAAGACCAAAATTAGCCAAATCGGTCAAGCCGTTCTCGAGTTTTAGCGAGACTAACGCACAGCAATTTATGTTTATAAGTATAAGTATATAAAGAACAAAGACATAGAGAATAATCTCGAAGTAGGTATAAGAATGGTATTGTTTGGTAGTTTGACTAGTAGGTATATCTTATAGAACAGCACCTAGACGTCTTTATAGAAAAAGTGGTGAAATGGCAAATTTACAGTATATTAATTTAGCTAAGTAAAAAAAAAACAAATGGCAGTATCTAGATAATGTATCTAGAACTTCTTGGGTTTACAATGAGTTGCTAGCTTACCTCTACAGTCGCTAGAGAGACCGGTCAGAATGACTTGGTACTTATGTCATGTATTAGCCAATGATAAATCGTTGTGAATTTGATTGGCTGACACTTGGGATTTTTACCGGACTTGCTAGCTACTCGTGGTGAACCAGGGTGAACCGACTGGCATAGTTCAACATACCATGAACATTAACTAAGTATGTGGGCATGTGAAAAAAACTCTCTTTTATGGTCTGTTGCATCAGGTAACAGGTTCAATAAGGGCTAACTGACAAAACACGACTTTTCAGTAGAAGCATTGAAACTTTATTCGCATGTGATCTTTTTTGGATCTGTTTTATCACAAAAGCTTAGGTATATAAAGGTAGGTCTAGGCACCTACATTGAATTTTCTGGCAAAAAAAAGTTTGTTTCTGAAAGCTTGTTTTGGGCTTATTTTTGAATATAAACAGTTACAGCAGTTTTTTTTTGTATATGTAAGTTACATCATTTTGCAGTCTTTTTTTAAATACTAACTATATTTCTGGTTTGCCATAATACTTGGGCATAAAGATACACCAATACAGGGTGGTCCAAACATAGACGTCAATAAAAAAAAATCTCCTCAGGTTCAGGGGTACCCGAAAAAACCCCATATTATAATATGTTCCTTAGTTAATATGTTATTTTTAGTATTTTTAAAGTTATGAGTTTTTTTTGATAATCGGAACGTTTGAACCTGATAAAAAAAATTTTTGGGGGCTTTTTTTTCAAAAAAAGCTTAAAATAATCAACTTTTTAGCATAGGTGCAAGTTACAAAAGATTTGATCAAAAGTGACAAGTTTGTGTTTGGGAGAGTCAAAGTAAATTAAAAATCTAAAAAGCATAATCCATGATTTGTTTGTATCTAAGTGTTCTTAAAAACTTTCAGGGACTCTAAGCTTTCATAAATCACAAAAATTTGCTGAATAATAGGCTATTTATTACGTAATAAAAATAAAATAAAAAGAGCTTTATTTTTTCCATTGCACTCTATACACAACATCACTACTTATATACAAAGAAAAATAAAAGATAAAAGTTGAAAAGGATAAGTATCTTAAAAAAATAAAATGTAGGTTTGGTACTCAATATTAAGTTAAAAAACAATAAAAATAAAAATAATATTAAAATGATTCCTCAAATTTTCCCGTGCATACCAACGGTGGTAAAAGCCATATAGTACGTAGCACATTTTTATTAATGTAATAGCATTTCAACTTCAATAAACATGCGCTTGAATTCAAAACGGCCAAAAGTCGAGAGGTCATAGAGACCTTATAATGTAACAAATTACATCGCAGGTGCTATAAGCTAATGGGTAGGTAAAGCAAGATGCGTCCGATTGCGCAACTTACTGTGCCGCCTCTATGCGGTCTGCGCTGATTGCTATCCTATTACAAACAAATCCACCTGGTTCATCTTAGGCATTCCTAAAAAAAAGTTGGTGATTAACGTTCTAATTTAATTTAATTTAATTTAACTCCGTTAAATAAAATTAGATACCTACACCTACCTAAGTAAGTACGTTATAAGTAGGTATGCAGTAAGTAGATCATTGAAATGGAATTACTTAAACGTTCTTTCCATCCAATACCTAGGCACAGAACAGATATTAGTACGACCTAGGTACAAATTAACTAGCAAGAACTGCATCCGTTTGCATACTCTATGAGCAGCGCTCGTCTAGGAGTATCGAACGGAATAATCGTCCAACTATGCGGCCTAGAGGTCGTCGGGGCGTTTAATTGGCGAAGAGTAGCTTTAGCCGGTTTGTTGCGCTGTTGTACTGCATTCTTTCTACTATGTTCTAACTGCGCTGCTCCTTTTGAACTGCTTATTATGTTAAGTAGCACATCTAGATGGTTTAAACAAAGATTACCTTGTTTAAATTTAAAGCAGGTAACTGAATCCCCGATAGTGCGTGTTGTTATCGGGCTTCCCCTGCTCCGCCGGAAATACGAATCCCCTCCAGTCATGCACCGTCTCCCTAAAAGTTTTCGTTTTGTATCCTAGCAATATCGATTTATTTTTGAAGAGCACTGGTATATTATTTATATTATGTTACGGATCGGAATAACGCCTTCACTTGGATCATTCGAAGTAACAGCTTCGGGTTGAAGACGTTAGCCTACCGACTGCCGACTGTACCTACCTAACATCACTATAAAAGCTAACAAAGGATGGTATGCTTTACCTATCTGTCGAGTCTATCAAAAGTATTTCGAGGAAACGTGAATCAAGTTTTCGACAGCTTATGTTTGTGCTATAGTTTGCGATTTGGTCGAGTAGAGGGCATTGCACTTTATCTTCACGTGAAAAAAACGAGGAACAGTTGCCGAGCGGTGAGCGAGGATTCACGGTCGAGCGACTTCTCGCCACCTGCCCGCCGACATTACCATTAGTCAGGTATCGCACCAGCATTTTCTTTGTAAATTTTTGATGAGTCTATCTTATTTGGTACCTAACTATTAGCTATCATATTTTAAAGAACAAAAAGAAACAATTCTATGCTTACTTGTTTATTCGTTAAATATTCTTGTATTTTATGGTAACTATAATAATATCATCTAACTATATTATGACTATCTAGCGCTGCGATTCAACTTAATAAACTGAAAATATTTTCGGCATTCATACAAAGTTTTGGCGTAGTATTTATGAGTTATGGAGTAACACAAGATTTTAATGGTACCTAATAGTAATAAACTTTCACTTCCCTCATAATAGCATTCATTTGATTGTTAGTAATGAGTATGGAGTGTAGGTATTTACTTTCATAGAAGTAACTAAGTAATTAAGTATTTTCTTAGTAGAAAGGTAGATGAAGTGCGTTTTCTCATCAAAGGTTATTTTGAAGAGTGCCTATCAATGGCACCGACATCGTCGATTATCCATTGAGGCAGATTGAGGCTAATGACAGTTTCTACCTAAGTATTTTATGAAACTATGGTCAATAATCACTTACATATCAGCTGTGTTAGCAAATCAATTTCCTAGCAAGTAGGTAATGGCGTAAGGCATTAAGGTTGAACTCGTAGAGCACATTTGACGAGTGCTGAACAATTTTCTGCCACGGTTTGGAGAAAATGGGGATGCTGTCAACCAATAAAAGTTTCTACAAAGACAACATAAAAGATAATGGGTAGGTAGCAGAATTTGTTTCTGTAGTGTTTTGCAAACTTTGACACTTGTCTTGACGATCTTTACCTAGCAGCTCCATATTAGTGAAATGTAGTGTTTGAACGTGGGAGATGGTCCAGCAGCTCTTTTTTTTCTACGACAAACTATCTTTACACACAACATATTTTAGATAACAATAACATATAAACTTGTAATCAAGTAGGTATTACAGTTTACTTTGATCCTGCTATGTTCCGCTCATTTATGGAACATTCGCTCATTTTTTTACCACTGAATTGTAGAGGTAGGTTAGTGCTTGTAATCCGTTTGCATCGAAACGAAGCTAGTTGTGGGAGGCTGCGCCGGCGCATTGCAGACGAGGTCGTTGCACCGCCCCGAGGAGGCTGCACTCTAGCCCTCATCACAGAAGAAATAATAGTGCTAACCTATAAAAGTTTCACTTCTACGACACTACCTTTGTTTATAAAATAGTATAGTTTAACTGAAAATTGGCTGCAGGCTGATCAAAAATCTAGTTTCAGTTTAATTACCTACTAATGTATAAGTAAACTTAGTTTTTATTTTTTTATTATTTATACCTATTTATGACTATTTTCTAAAAAAGACTTCAATAAGTGCAAATACTAAAATTGTTGAATCATTTGTGTAGGTAATCATTTGTGTTAATTTTTATATTAGTGAATCAAGCCCTTACTTCGCTACTATTAACCTTAACTCGACCTGTTTGCCTGACTCTTTGCATCTTCTACAGATATTCTTTCTACCTACCCTACCTTGGGTAGGGTATATTTAATTTTTCTTTACTATGGAAATAATGAGGTTTTAATGAGGCCGATGTTTGCTTACAGATTTTGTTCTTCACATCTCAAATAGGTTTATCGGGCTCGTTAATTGACTAGTGCACTGGCAAATTGGCAATACAGTTGTTTCGAAATAAATTAAAGCTATGCAGGTAGGATACCTATACCTATACCTACGACGTGGTTCTGATAGTATCTCTTACAGTAAATCAAGTTGATACTGTAATTTTAAGCAACTGAATTGGTAACTAAATATCTAGACTATTGTGACTATACTTTGAAGCTGAGCTCATCAGCTCAGAGATAAGACTTAGTGTTCGAATAATTAGTCGTAGCATATATAGGTACAATAGTCTGGGCAGACGGGTATGACTAGGTTTAGGTACAGCATAAATTATAAGCTTAGGGTATCTTGTTTATTGTTAAAGTTTGGATGCTTGAATAGATGGATGTTTGTTTTGTTACTCAATTATGTTGTGTGAATTGTCCAGCATTATTTATTTATTTATTTATGTATTAATTGTCTGGAATACTAACACCTACATATTTTTAAATAATTCATCAAAGCTCAAATCTTTCAAATATTTACATTACTCAGGTTACGATACGTCCCACAATTTTACTTTTTTGTCTTATTAAATCCCCTAGTTAATGAGGAGAGTCGTGTGATGACTGATAAATAGACCTACTTATAGCTTTTAGTAATATATAAACTTTACTTTTTTTATTATATTATTCGGACTCAGTTCCAGGCGAACATAATAAATTATACTGTGATGAAGAAACCCTTGAAAACATAACAAAACATTCTATAACCTTTGCCATTCTTGACTCTCCGTCATTACAAATATCCGCTAATGTCAAGGGAAGTACGAATAGTATTACGTTGGCACCGTGGCAGTGCCAACGTCTTTCAGATACAGCAGGAGGTAGGTACTTTTACAAAGTAAATGGACAAAAATATTGAATTAACAAAATCGAGATTAAAAAGAAAATATTGGGCCTGGTGGCTTAGCCCGATGATAATAGGTAACGTGTTAAAAGAATAGTTACTGATGGTTTGCAATCATTTATTCGATAATAATAACGCATGAAAAACGATGAATAGCAAAACATCAGAAAACAAGGCGATAAATTAGCCTTTTGTGCATTTCAACATCTAGACGGCATTCTTGTAATTTCCTTCATACAAAAGACATCAACGCAAATTCGTAGCTGGGTGCCCGCAGCTACGAATTTGCTACGAGTTGCGTTGCGATGCTTGTTGACTGCACGTTTATTCATTGTTTTTTTCATAATAAAACTATCGTATATTATGGTATTTATTAAAAAAACTGGTGTTTTCACGAACCGCGGTATATCGGTGAGGAGGCATCGATACTGTTTTGACACTGCACACTTATTTTAACACTAGGCACCTGTTTGTATGAACTGCTAGGCCACAGAACACATAATACGGTACTATTAACAGTAGCGTGCTCCAGCATTATAAGTAGGTATTCCGGTGTTTTGGATCCATTCGCTGTGGTGTGGTCTCGTCAATACAATCGATTCGTTCCATTTTCCGCTTGGAAATGATCACCATAAACTAAGATCATCAGTTCTTTCCCACAGCGGCAACGCTAGGAACTAGAATAGTATCGCAACGTTTATTATGAGTCCTTTGAAGTTACTATGAGCCATTTCCTAATAAAGTAACTACTTTTCAAAGTGCGTTTGAGCGGTAAAGCGCAATTAAATCACTCTACATTTCACTAGTTTTCTCGAAGGTGTAATAAAAAATATAGGTACGCGTCGACTTGAGAATCTTCTCCGTTTTTAGGAATTCACCTCAGTCGATATTACAACACAATGTGTTTGTATTCTTTCCTCGCTAATAAGTTCAGATAGAGGTATTAATCTGGGAGTCAATATAAATAAATTCCGATAAATGATATAAGGTTGAAAAAGAATTTTTAAGGGATAAAAAAGTAGCAACTATCAAAAAATACCATTTTAATTTTCAAGTTATTGGTTTAGTAGACTTGACTTCCTTATTCTTCTTTATGTTTGATTTTGAAGCGTTAGCCTTAGTTTAGATCTACACTGGTATCCATAGTCGTATAGTTTCTCGTGAGTCCTATCATCGAAGACTACCGAAAAGTCAAAAGTGGTCTATGAACCAATACCGATACTGTTGTGGTATTTATGTAGGTGTACTTATACTGTACCTTTGTGCAAAGTTGTAGGTATCAAAATTTAACCCGGCATCGGCAGTGAGTTGACGAACGACTCGTTTTGAGAAATACAATATTTTAGAATACATATACAAATACCCGTTTTTTAAATGGGTATTTCGTTTAAAAATTAAAAATGTAGTAAGAAATGTAATTCTAAAGTATTTTTTTTCTCAAAACTGCCGGGTTAGGTTTTGATCAACAACTATGTAGCTGAGGTTGCTGAGGTATTCAAACATAAATTTATTCTACTACAGTTTCCCTATTGGTTCATAGTTCACTCCCCATACATGCAACTCTCGTGATTTCTATCGGAATCTTACTGTCATAAGTAGCGTAGCTGGCTAAGTTGTTCCTTACAGATCAACGAAGTTAAGCACTGTTCCGCGTAGTCACCATTTGGATGGGTGACCGCCAGTGGCAATTTCAACTGATCGCTCCCGTGCTTCGGAACCGGCCTTTTTAAAATTGTTAGGTCATGACAGCGAGGCCTTCGGGCGGCTTAGAAATTCTGTCACCAGAATTGGTCACTGACTCATACTACGAGAGTAGAGTTGTCTTTGAAAATGTTTAAAGGAAAAGAAAAACACTCTTAGGAATAAGTTCATGACCAGGGATACCAAAGTTAAGCAGAGATTCTGTAGTTATCATTATTTCCAGGGTAGCAATGTACGCGACATCGACGACGTCGACGACGTCAGGTTCAGGGCGGGCCCTGAGCGGCGGCGCGGCCGACGACCGGCGGGTGCGCGTCGTCCGTCTGCTGCGCCCCAGACGCGCAGCACCCGCCTTTGGCTTCTCATTGCGAGGGGGCAAGGAGTATGGTGCCGGATTCTTCATATCGAAAGTAGAGTTTAACTCGGAGTCTCATCTACAGGGTCTAAAGGTAAGGTTATAAAATGTAGTGATGATTTTTTTCGTTGGTTAAAAAATAATGATCGATGTGGCGCGGCGGGCGAAGGTTCGCCTGCGACGCTTCTGCGTTGTTCGATTGGTTTGTTACGGGTTCGATTCCCGTCTTGGGACAAATTTTTGTACGTTCTGCAAATATTTGTTCCGGATGTTCGTTCTTTCTGGGTATTTTCTATGCATAATAAAAAACATCTATCTCAGTCATCTAGTATCCAATAGTACCCATAACACAAGCTCTGCTTAGCTTGGGGTTGGTTGATGCTGTGTGGATTGTCCAGCATTATTTATACACTTCGGGTACAACAAACCCGAAGTTTAAGTCGCTTTTAGGCACAGAAGCATATGAGCAATGCTCAGACAACCAAATTCCTTAACTATGGTTCGTGTTTTTATAAAATCACGCACAAAATTATTGTGTAGACATACTTTTTGCGCGTTTATTGAGCAATAAGCATTATCTCATTGTTAGAGTTCGGGCGTTTGCGTCGTTCTTACATGACCAAAGGAAGGTAATCTGTAAAGTTGAGTTGACACTTTTTATCATGGGGTTGTCATTTGTTGCGCGAAATTCACACGATCTCTGCGTAGGTATCCCACAACTGGGCGCGTGCGAATAATTCTGATAATAATTAACTTACTGGTTGCTCGTACCGCTTCTGTACAATTATGTATGGCCGAGGTTGAATGACTGATGCAAGACCATTCTATTCTTTTGGAGCGCTCACGTAACCAGTTGGTTGCTTCGGCATCTCGACAGGTTGAAATGGTTATTATCATCATAAACAACTCATCTAGGACGATAAAAAATATATTACTGGTGGTTATGTACTGCAGGATGATTAATTAAAATGGAACTTAATATCTAAAGGTTTCCGCAACGTATCAATTAGACATATTATATGCCGCATATACCTGTAAGTTATTAGTCTTGTCTTGATATTGTTACTCTACCTACATAAGTTTATGTGCACTAAAACTTCCTATTTGTCGTATCAACGTTTTTTTCGTGTCTCTCTCTATGCACTTTAAAGGTTCCAATTTCTTTAATTTGTGAATAATTTTTTTACTGTTTGTTATAATAATACTTATCATATTGTGACAGCGGCTGATTGAGCTTTATAATAGCTTTGAAGAATTCACACGATTACTTCCTTAACAAAGATGTTACGAAAAATTCACGTATACATCCGCTCCTATTCAACGTAGCACAATGTGTTTTGAGAAATCACAATATAATTCTGGGAGATCAAGTTTGGGCCAACTCAGTCGACCGACGAATCACACCCAGAGTCTATAATTTAAACACGCTGTTCTCTTGGTGCGCTACTAATGATTACTAAGCTGTATGTGGTATGGTACTGATAGAAATGATTATGATACTCGTACCAATGACGGAGGCCTTCAAGTAGCTTATTAACTCCGTTACCAGAGTTGGCCACTGACTCATATGTACTTCCTTACTTACTGATAGAAATCCAGGTGATGTATCTATAGGGTTTTTTTCTTTAGATCTAAGATGCTTTTTGAATTTGTAGTAGTTTTATCAGAACCTATTTTAAAGGCTTTCTCGTTATAAGAGGTAAATACTGTCCATACGCAGTACTTATTATTATCTACCTGTAATACCGAAGCCTACAGTAATTAGGTTGCATTACTTAGTTGCAAAAGGAAGTGAAATTTAAAAATTACAGAGATCAGATTATGTCTCGGCGCAGGCACCTTATATTCAACAGCTTTAGCTTGCTAACTGCAGGAAGGTGGTGTACGACGCAATTAGACGACAATTTTGAAATACTCCGTATTTCTACAAAGCGGACCGGAGCATGTCCGGTGAGTGAGTCACTCAACTTGCAAAAACTTTCTACTGTGCAGTCGTATGCTGCGCATCTCTTCAAAAAGTCTTGTGTAACATTTGCTAAAATAGAAAATAGTTAATACAATCTTTCGTCGAACCGCTCCGAACACCGCAGCATGGTTGCGTGCGTTTGCATGATTGTTCTCTTATCTCGAGATTACATAAATATCTTATAATCTCGTGTGCAATAACCAGCACATACCTACCAGTATGTGAACGTTGCCCGAGGCTCTGTAGACTATGAATGCTAAGCAACGCTTTATAGTAATTCCATACCAATCGATATCCTCTCCATCTAGCTCTGGAGAATATCTAACTGTTTCTAAGTATTGTTAGTAGGTTAGGTACTAAATCTTTTCTGTCGTATTGTTTTGTTTTTTATCCTTATCTCCGCTTCAATTGGCAGCTCTTGCGCTAAACTTATATGATTTCTCACGCACGGTTTATTTTTTACAAAATGTCTCATTATTTTTTTATTCGTTTTCATTTTCAAAAAATTTGGCAAAGTGACGTAAGCAAGATAGATCTTATGTACTAACCTTTTATTATTATTTATTTTGAGTTTGTTGATTTTCCACAATAGTTAATTGCACCTCAACTTATCTCTATTATTGTTATTATTCTCGAGGTGCGGTTGCGCTCATTATGCTGAAAAATTAAATAATTCTATGTAGGTAAGTAGGTACTAAACACTTTAAGGCGTGCTAGATATACAGGGTATTTTATTATTAGTGCATAATATTCAAGGAATATGTTCCGTTTCACACACAATAAAAAAATACGGTACAATGTACCTTTTTTACATTTTGTCTGAAAAATCTCTAGTAAATCGATTACGTTTTTTTGGTCAATTATTGGTTATCATTGTTGGAAATCGCGTAATAATTAAATATTCGAGCACGCGCTCTGTTTCTTTAGGTATAGTATAACTTCTTGTTGGGGTGACATAATATTTTATTTGAGTAGATTTAATTCCAGTATCATTAACAAGTTTCGTGTAACAAGCGCTTTATTAGCTATGTTGTTATAAGTCGGTTGTATTTGTATTTACATATAAATACCGATTGTTATAGCCCCTGTTAGACCTTAGTTTGTTTTCTACATCTGTCTGAATTGTTAAATAAATAAAATAAAACTATTTCTTCTATAGCTAGATAGATAAAAAAATAATGGTGGAATAAGTACCATGGTAATGTTGGTGCTTATTCTAGATATATTTTAGTAACAGCATGCAGTACTTTGTAGGTCTGTAGGATATAGGTTAGGTACTCTATGAAGATCAATACATTATCTGATAAGTAGAAATAGATAATGAGTCACAGTGAAATAATATCACCTTCGTTTGAACCGCAACATATGGTGCTTTACATACAGTGTGCTATAATTGTTAGCACAGGTGCCTTTGCTGAATGGTTTCGACCGATAACCGTAGTTATGTCCATATCGAATCAGCTGATACTAGAGAGTGTTTTTCATGAATCATGAGAACAAACCGGGCTCAGCCTAGTGAGAAATCCAACAGATATTACCACTTTAGTTAATAAGTTATCTGTAAAATACTGTGTAATTCTACATAAAAGCTTACTTTATTTTTCTGTGTACTGTACCTACATGTATTTTTACAGTAAATAAATGTATTTTCTATTTCTATTTCTATTTCTAAACATAGTTGAGACCGATGAAGCAAGTACTTTCAGTATTAATTTTGTCGAAACAAATTGCTAATAATATTGGATGGAGAGGCAGATCAAAGTTATCGTAGACTGTCTGCACTTAAATCGTATAAAGCATATTTTGCATAATTTAAAGTAAACAAATGTTTGAAATAATGTGACATACAGTTAATGTCGCTAAATATTAACCAGCCACTAAATCAATAACTTTCATAATTATAGGTACGTAGTAAATTTAACATACACGTGGGTTTGCAAATTGCAAAGTCTATAGCTCTTGCAGTTACACAGTTACCTAATCATATTGATTATCAAGTGGTTTGAAGATTAGGTAAACGAATCAAAGTTACTTATTAATTGCAACAATCACAGTTCTAATTATAATATTTTGCAGGAATTTATCGTGTACCTTTTCGGGAGAATATAGAGGTAGAAAACGCGCAAAATATTATAGTAAGTAATTAAAAATATGTGTTCTGTTCTGATCGCGAAAGATTTAAAGAGACTACCTACAGTTAAAAGTTATTAGTCTACTTGATTACCGCAGAAATAAGGCATAAGAGACGTCAATCACAGGTTCGAAAGTGAATTCAGAGGGCTTGGCGACTTGTGGTCTAGTAGCGTCATTGGCAAAAAAGAGGAGTTGTTAGTTGTAACGAAAGTGTGATCGAAAGTTGCCAGATATGTGGGCCGCGGCCGACCTGGTGCGGCCATGCCGGCCTGCACCAGACACCGAAACGAACGGTTTATCACGACGCAGTTACAAGTACTTATCATAACGATGCAGACCTACAACTGTCAAAGCTGTGTTATAACATAAATACAAAGTGTGTTTACAATAATGTAGGTAGTATAATAATTTAGCATCAATAATGTAGCTGGTAGGTAGTAACAAAAGTATTAGGTAATGTTTTCGTCCGTGAATAACAATTGTCAATTTTACATTTCTGCGAGTGTCAATCTCGAAATTGATATTTTTTACAAGGATTCTAGAGTTTTTTTAGTAATATAATAGTCTAAAATATATTTTAAGGAATGGTTTCACAGAAATACCTGTTCCTTTTTTTTATACATTTTGTGTTCAAAATATCGAGTAAATCAATAAAGCTTAAAGTTTTTTTGATGTGTAAATTCCTAAAATATTTTAGACTGAAAATGAATAAACCTATTTAATGCTAGTGTATTGTTAAAAAAAATGTAGGTAAGTAATACTTACCCTTATACACACAAATGTTAGGTATTTTCTAATAGAAACGTGTGTACCTTACTGATACAATAAAAAATACCTACCTATCACACATAACTTTAGAAACTATAGTATCAAGCTACCTACATTTGTAAGTCTAGTGAAACCTCAACACTTTTTTTTTTACTATGGAAAAGTAGACCATTGTTTGTTCTTATTCTGCTAGATATTATTTACATAACAAAAATTTACATCTGAATACCACAAATGTTTTAAATATCACTAAGGTAGGCGAGCCTAACAGATAAAATCAATTTATTCATGTCCTACATAAGCAATTTGCAAAGATGAATGGGTTATGTAAGAAGAAATGTCGAACAGAGGTTTCTGTTTAGTTAACTTCAAGTTAATTAACACTTTTATATAAAAGCACCATCCATGGGCTAATAATTTATTGTCAATTTTTGAATATTGAATTACTTCCGTTTCCGTCTTTCCAAAAATTAATAGGTGAATGTTATGCTAGAGGTGTCAACAATTTCTTTATTTATGATACAATCATCAAGATACCAGTATATCACTCGTTTCATAACACTACCTTATAACTTACTACTTCTCTCCAGTTTTTTTTTTTAATTGCTAATTTATATATTTCCTTCTTACCTTATTTTGTTTGCAGGTCGGCGATCAGTTGGTGAGTGTAAACGGTTACCGAGTAGACGATGCTGTGCACTCAGAGCTTGTTCACTATCTGGCATCGCAGTCCAGGCTGAAGATAAAAGTGAGACGTAAGTACCCTGGGACTACTCTGGGAAATTCTAGTGTATAGGTAACACTAACACTAGAATTCAATAAATATGGCATAAAAACCATCAATTTGATCTAAACAGCACAAATTAATCGTTAAGCTTTTTTTATTCGTATATTTATCTTATACTAATATTATAAAGAGGAAAGATTTGTATTTTTGTTTGTTATAAATAAACTCAAAAACTACTGATCCGATTACAAAAATTTGCACCATTGGAATGCTAAATTATCACTGAGCAACCCTGAGTAACATAGGTTATATATATTTTCAGAAAAAAATATCTCTAGATACTAAAATTTCAATTATGCAACAAGGTGTAATTTTTTTTTACATAAAATGTCTTTCATCGCATGCGCTGCGAAAACTATTGATGGTAGACCAAAAAAATGTTTTACAATATCAAAGAATATAGATAATATTATTCTACAAAAAAACTCAGCAATACGTCCAATTATTGTAGTTATGTAAGTAACTAAGTAAATTCTTTTTTAAATTTCAATAGTTGATTAAAATGCAGACCATGCTATCCATACCTCCATCATTTTGTGATCAAGACTGTTTTAATACCTGTAGATTACGTTTTTAATTATTCAAACCGGACATTCCATTTAAAATATTCCACGAATTTAAAAATGTCAATCTAAACAAAATATGGGAGGCATTCCTCGTAGCGCAGGTGCGCTAGCTGAAGCGCACCAAGGCGAAGCGCACTGCTCCGAAGCATAGAGTCTGAAGTGCGAGAAAGGGGCGGCGTGCACAACTGACGGGCTGAAACGCGCGGTCGGCTCCCACTTAGATAATGTCCTACCTGCATAAGTACCTATTGATTTAATGAATGATACATTTACTATCGCAAAAACGTAAGTACGTTACTTACGTTGAGTTTTTTCCTAAAAAGTTTACCAAGTTGCGTCTTATAAAAGTTTAATTTCGGAAAAATCCATTCTTATCGCACCCCTAATCATAGTAACCATTATTAGAAATGAATAGAACACACGCTCCAAATATCAGTTTTACGGTTTACGAACTTATGGTTTTGACAGTCGGTTAATAATAAAATTTTATATAAGTATATTTAATGTCCTCTTTCATTGCGCTGGCGTTGTGCCTACAATATCTACACAATATACTATTGAAGTTACCTAGGGATAAATACGACCAAAGTCAAAGCCCACTGAATGTCTGGTCTCATGCTTCTCTCGAGGTAGGCAGCGCTAATAACAATACACTCCACTCTATGCTAATTAATCAAAACATCCAGAAGTTCTTACGACACAATGATGGTCCGATGGTGGCAACCGTTTGTGAGCTCGTTGTGAAAGCAGGTTAGGTGCTTTAATATTTATCACTAGTGAAGTTTCCCATGACTTTGTTCGTGTTATGTTTTTACAAAGTTTTACGTCCGTTGCACTTTTTTAGGGGTTGAATTTAGAAAAATCATTCTCTACTAAAAGCCTTAGCCTTCCTTAAACTTTAAAATTTAAACGTTGCTAATAAAGTACAGTGGGCTTATGGAAATTTCTTTCAGGTGTCTAGTATTTACGGCTGGTTGTCTAGTCAGTCAGCGTCGCAGTCGTTGTTTTATAGATAGGTTTTATCATTATTGTACCGCGTTGCGCAAAGCGAATTGTGACAAATGTAATGCTAAGATTTGGACCAGCTCGGCTACTGCAATTGTTGAAGGTTGCGTTTTCGCCACCTATTGAAATGTCTCGCTAACTAGTTTGGAGCAAGGGCTAGTAAAATAACTGCATTTAATTTACAGCATACTTGGGCAGTTCTGGTACCTTGTTTCCTAGCGGTAGGAAATACCGTTGTGATTGTAAAGGAATTTTGTTCTTATAAATCTAATGATCTTACTTAGAATACGAGCAGACTGGATTCTGTACCAACTATACACCTATAACTATATGGAATTATTCTGAGTTGCTAATATTTTAAACATTGTTTTGTTACAGATGTTGGCATGCTTCCTGTCAAAGAGTGAGTTGTTTCCAATAAAAAGTAGATGCTTATTATATAAGGTCATTCATTATCAACCAGACAAACTTAAGGGGTAGGTTCCACACATAAAAATTAAAATATATGTACCTACCCATAATTATTTTTTTATGTATATTTTTTGTATGCTATCCCACAGGGACAGTATTTTCTTCGGGATAAAAAGTAGAACTTAAATAAAAAGTAATAGAGCTTAAACCATCTACATTCCAAATTTCATATTCGTCACGGAGATACGTGGTAACTTTTGGCTTTTAGCATCTTGCTTTGGATAAAACAATCGGGTAATCTAATAATTTATATCACAATATCTTTGATTTCCTGGTACATGGACGTATAACATTATGTATCGATTGGTATTGGACAAGTATTGACAATTTGGAATATGATATTTCGTACTATTGAGTGAGAAATAAGCACCTAATTCAACCTTGTTTTTAAGAGTTAAAAAATTTTACAGCAATATTGGATCAAAACTACAATTTCTATTTAGATACTGCTGTAAAAATTTTGTACTCTTGTAGACTCAAGTTTTCAAATTTCAGTCAAATTTTTGTACTCTTCAAGAGTGAATAAATTTTGTTTTAATTTAAAGCTGACGATTATTCTAAAAATCTGGGCAGCAAACATGGCTTGGGTTAAACTTTAGGCATAGGCAAATATCTGTCTGGCTGTAACGGGTCTAATGAATAAAAATTCACAGTTTTTATACCGAAATCCAGCCATACGACCACTACTTAGCATGATTGCCTACAGCAATAGAATTCAATTTTTTTTTTCTTTATAGAAAAGTGCACGAGCCGATGTCATGGCAATTCGTTTCGGAGAGGGCGTCTCTGTGCTCAGACGTGTCATCGTCACCGACGCTATGCCACGAGACTGACCGTATGACGGACCTGCGGCTCTCGATCCTGGTGCCACCGAGTGCCAAGCTTGGCTGCGGGTGAGGAGATCATCTTTACTCTCTCAGAATCAAATATTGTGATTTTAGTAGATACAGCCTGTTTGCCTCCTTACATGTGCTGCTTGAACTAACTAACTCTAGATAAGTACCTAACCTCCCCTCTCCGTATTCCCATATTCTTTGTTGTAGGTACGATTATAATCACCATAATCACGACCTTGATACGGGTCTATTCGTTCATATCTAAAAACCGAAACCAAAACAATAGGTGGACGTATGGACTGCACTGTACTCGTACGTAACATACCTACAACTACAGCCGCAATAAATAATAACGCAAACGCTACTGATCCATTGAATAGATGTAGCGCAACTAATTATCTCACTGTGTATTCTGTTGCTAAGACTGATTGTCTCGTAGCCGGGTTTTGTGTTTATCTGTTTGTACCTACCAGCTTAATAGCTGTATTGTAATAATTTCTGTGAACATCTATTGAAAATCAACACTCACCTCATGTTTCTCTAATATATTTATTATACTTACATAAAGCTTGTAAATGGAAATTAGAAAAGCCAGTAGGTAACTGCTAGGTGCTTAAACATAAATGAGTCTTACAACAATTTCTGTTTCAGAATTTGCAAGGGTCCAGAATGGAAACCAGGTATCTTTGTGCAGTTCGTCCGTGAAGGTGGTATTGCGCGAGAAGCTGGTTTGAGGCCCGGAGACCAGATCCTGTCATGCAACGGACTGGACTTCACCAATGTTATATTTAACGAGGTAATTAAAACACACTAAGTATAAACTTAGGTCACACAATTCCGACAAGAGTCACACGTAAAAAATAAATCATCAATCTAGCGACATTCGCATAAAAAAGTCATGTTATTTTTTACCTCGTACCTTACGTAATGACAGTGCTCTCAAACTGTAAAGAAAAACATAGCAAGGAATATGGTATTCGTATGTCCAAGAAGAAAAAGTTGGGTCCGAGTGATGGATTATGTTAGGACCCAATCACTCTCATTCGAGAGTAGGCCCAGAAGCAGGAACAATAATAACGCTGTCCTTAACTCAGTAGCTACTCACTATTTTCTTACTCGTATGATACGAGTAAGAAACGAGTCGTATCATCTTTTACACAATCCGTCCATCTTTTCTTTGGCTTATATCTCTAAACGTAGTACTAATATCTGTTCTACCTGTTTAAGTTTTCAATGCATATAGGTAATTAGGTCCCTGTAAAAATGAATCTTAACAGTCTTACAATTATTTGCAAGGCTATATCAGCAATGAAAGCAACGGGCCGGCTCGAGCTGATCGTCCGCGAAGGCGCTGGCACCGAGCTGGTGTCTCCTGAGAGCTCAGGGTACAACAGCTCTGCGTCGTCAGCGGCGGGGGAGCGTAGTCCTGCGTCAGCCACGCCTCACGTGCCTCTGGCCCCGCCGGCCGCGCTACGCAGGCGGCTGGCCAGCGTGGCGGAGGAAGCAGCTGACCGAGCTGATAGGTAGGTAAAGCGAGCTGGTATCTCCTAAACCCCTTTATTCCCTTTATTCATAAAATATACTGTCATTTTAGCCGCTTGTATTGTATTTCCTTGTCATTCCTATGACAATGAACAAAGACGATGATATATTTAAAAGACACATTAGCTAACTAGGCTTAAAGTTTTTGAATAAGGCCTTTAGGAAACAATATAGCTTGGCATGTTTTATAGTGTATGAATAAGGCCCTTATGGTACAATACTGCTTGGAGGAAGGATATCTATATCACCAAGACGAACTCGTCTAAAGAAATAATAAAGGAATAAAGAATCCAATGTTCATATTGTTGATCAGTTTCGTGTGACGTCACATGTACCTGATAGTAGTAGGGCCTAGTATTAGCCCTAGCGATTGTTTATTTCACAGAAAATAAAGATAATTTTGTTTATAGGATTTTAGATAGGTACCTAATCAAACAAATTCTTAGATCTTTATCAAGTTTATGACGACTATTGAAATTCACTCAGGATAATTACATAGATAATGTTATCGAGTTAAATAATTTGTCTTTTCAGTTTTCAAAAAGTACCATAATTTAGATTTTATTTTTGTACAACATTATTTAAACAGTTTTTTTTAATGCAGATTGACAATGTGTAAATTGAAACGAAGAACATGGGATAGCTTGGACTTTGAGTGGAAGAACAGTGACATCCACAACTTCGACGTGCCTTCCGACATCGAGCCCGACTACGACAGCCCCAGTATACCAAACAACCCGCACACCTTCGAAAACAAAAACCAGTTCAGAAACAAAAACAAATTGCAAAACAAAAGAGAGTTTATTACGAGTCCGTCGAATAGGACTATCATAAATTTGACAGAAGACGGAGCAACGATACAATGTAGTTACGATAACCAAACTCCTAGAAATAATACCTTTACCACGAACAGGTGAGTAATAATGATTATGTTTTACCTTCGTTGCATAATTTTGCTTCTTATAACGCGTCTTTTAAGTTATCCCATAACTATAAGTATCTACTACTATCACAATAATATAAGTAATACAAAGCAAACCGGAACTATAAAATTTTCGATTGACAATAGCTTAATTTAATTAGCTAAATCTGGATAAGTTATTGGCAATAAGCTTGGTCTATAGACTAAAATACTAACATCGAACTCTATCACCTGAGCTGAAATATGACTTCTGGTTTCGTGATAGCTTAATATGCCTTCTGAAACACGGAAACGCTTGCCTATTACCTATTCCATTTCTCTGGTAACTTATTTTTCTTCTAAACAGAAGCAACGATAAGAAGACAATAGTGGTGGAGGTCCATCACACAAGCACCCCAGCTACAGCCTGCGGGAAGACGAGCTGCATCGCTCCACCGCCAATGAAGAAGGAGCTCGGCTCAGACACCTCCAGCGAGTCCAGTTCCGCGACATTGTCTAGTGCCATTGCTGAAGAGTTTCAGAAGAGATTGCTTGTAAGTTTCCTGCAAAGCTGCATATATCTACGCTCTATAAGTAATAAGGCTGATTAGTAAAAAGATGCGGTTTTCTCACCATTGCATCGGATAAAAGACTTAAAATTCGTGTTACTTCAGCCTGCTTACTGCCCATGCACCCTGCGTTCCAGTAATCAAGTAAACTAAGTATGTTTAAAACTACATTATGTTCGGATTTTCTTAAAGGGAAAATCTAACAACAAACACGGCTAGGTTTCTAGCTTTTTTTTATTGAATCTTGATCTAATAGATTTAATATTTCTTCAGAAAAAGAAAAACTCGTGTCCAGAAAACAGTATCGCAACGAATACGATAAAGAAGCCAGCGCCTAAACCAGTGGAGACCGACAAGAAGAAGCAAGTCCACGACGCGCTCATGGACGAGTTCAAGAAGGTGCACAGGAAAATGTTCCAGAGCCAAGAGAGCAATGAGAACCAACAGAATATAGAAAACGGGGAAGATGCAGATAGTTTGGTAAGTTATTATTTATTGCATCTTTTGGTGCAAAAAAACAAGAAGAGTTAGAGTGCCTTATTATTGAAATGGCAAGCAAGGCGTTTAGAGCGGCGCGCGGCGTGCAGTACTAGATACGCTTGCGCATGATTAACAAAGGGTGAAACCATGAAACCTTACCAAGCCTGAAGACATAAGAAATTCACTAAAGCTAAGCGGAGCGAAAAAACTAGGCACTTACCTATGTAAAATCAACCGATAGATTGGTGTGCCTATGGTTGATTTTACACATCTCTTCACTGAGCTTTGGTTGATCGTTTGGTCTACGGTAGTTATAGTACGCTCGGTGGATCTCGGACATCGTGAAGCCTTTTCGATGCGCAATGGAGCTTTTTCAAACTAAATTATCTTTGCGCATCACAAGCGGCAAACTCCACGACGAGAGTAGGACTCTACTATACGCTTGCCTAAAGAAAACTATTTACTTATGACTTGAAGACACCCAGGTTATAATTATCGGGAAACACGGACTCCGGCAAAGAGTTTATTCCTTGGATCCTTACAATAATATTTCTCAAGCACACCGCTTGAGAAATATTATTGTAAGTAGGTAGTTAAAGTTTTCAGATAAAGCTCGGATTTGGAACACGGATGTTGAGACAATAGAAAATACCTAAGTATAAGATTATGCAGCCTGGAATACCGCCAGTCTAGTATAAAATCGCGTCGCGTATTTCGATTTCATTATTACATATTCTCCTAACGTCGATCGGTGATCGTGAATGAACCTCAGCCTGCGTGCACGTAATCGAAATAGAAACGAAACTTAATTTTAAATACAATAGCTGGCCTACTGATCTAAATAATGAGAGGTTTTCGTCTCAAGTTATTAAAAAAAAAGCCTGTCTATTTAGATGGCGGTAGCTCAACTGGCGAGCTTAAGAGAATGTAAACACTATCTACGTTTGGCGAGCTATGGTGAATGTTTAAGGAATTCAACATTGGTTGCTCCTGCTGTCACTGTCTGTCATACCTCTGGCTGGTGTCAAAGTCATAGTACGTACTACGTTGTACATTAACTTTGGTCGTACTGGAGTTCAATTATTTTGCCTCAAGCAGGACATGAACCCACAACCTTCCGCTTGACACGAGACGAAACAAAAACGGAGTTACCAACTTTTTTCTTGTTTTGATAACCTTTCCCAGTATGGCAGTAGGGCAGATAACGCCATAGAAGGATAAATATTCACACAAACTTTATAGTGCTTGTGGTGCGCTTATCTTAGAGGACTAGTAAGAAAAAAGTTCAGGGCTAATGTTATTCAACTTACATTGTTGTCATCGCCACGCAGGTATCTTATCTGTTACCTACATATATTTACCTACTAAATAAGATGTGTGCACATTAATTTTAATAAAAACACTAAAGTGTAGAGAAATTGCTCTATTTTTTTGTGTTTCAATCCAGTTTTGGAAAAATAACACCTATGGTAGGTAGGTAGGTACGTACGTAGGTACAGTATCTACTAATATTTGTTCTGTGCCTACGTATGTTCTTACTTCGTTGTCTGTCCATTTTTATAACACCACCTTACAGAGCTAAACTAGAAGTTTGGTATCTCTATCATGATAAGATCAAATGTGATCAATATATTATAGACTAGCGTTGCATGCGACTTCGTTCGCGTGGAACTCGAGGACCGTTATTTTTTCCGTAAAAGTAGCCTAATAGGTCTTATTCCCGGTCATTATCTATTTATATTTTAAATTTCAGCCAAATCGGTACAGTTGTTATCGAGCTATAGAGGAACAAACATCCTTATAGACATTCAAAATTTAGCATTTATACTATTAGTGTGATGTGATAGTGTGATTAGTGTGTTTAGGATGTAATTAGTGTGATATAATTGGCTGACCCAATTCTGTTTTTCCTTTTTCGCATCATTTCGATAGTTTCAAAGTTATAAAATACAAACAATAAAACACAATTTATAAATTTAAGAAATGATTGTTTCAATTTGCAATTTGAACTACTTTTGACTAAAACCTTAAAATACGAAATCTGTCAGAGTCAGCACCCTTCTTAAGTGAAATAAACTAATAGGTACGAAGGTGCTACTCTAAAGTTTTTTGAAGTACGATTATATACCGTGTTATTATACTAAGTTAGGTATAGTATTTAAGATATAAAGTGCCTTAAAAAATATTATCTCGTTATTTTAAAATTACTTTACTAAAGTACCTAAGTACGCATGATATTTAATTTAATGTTTTATGAAAATCGGTTTCCGAATGACCGGAAACTATAACCTACTCAACAAATCCGTATAAACATTATTGCGTCAGGTTTCGTTTTATTATTCGGATTAATTTCGGAAGAAATTATAAAATGAAAATCTCAAATATAAATTAATAAAAGTAAAGGAGTTGTTTCACGCGGTATGGAGCCAGGCCCTGGTCCTTTGTAGGTCTAGATAATTATATAATCATTAAAGAAACCGTTTAGCACGTTTTATTTATTTTATTTTGGCTTCTTTCATAAACTAAAGTAAGTTTATCTTTGTAAAGGAGTGCAACACAATGCAAAACAACATGGCGGGTTTAACAAACATCTGGGTTATTAGATACGGTCAATGCTAATAACTGTCATGGCGGACCTCTAGTGGACCTGATTTAGAAAACTCAACACAATAAACATTTTTCCTTTAGAACTTTGTTTGTCTACTTAAAAATAAAATTGTTTGTTACTGTTAATTTTTTTTCAATTTTTTCTATGGTGTCCTATATAATAAATATTTTCTTTTTGATAGGGAACTTTGCTACGCTAAAATTACTGGGTAAGAATTTTTAATTCTAGCCATGACAAAATAGATGATCTAAGCATAGTTTTGTTCAGATACTAATGTTTATTATGTAAATATTTAGAAAAACAATATTTCTTTTAGGTAAATATTTTATGGTACTTGTCACATTCTGGGGTACGGTAAGGTTTTGCAGTGCTTTTACACATTTGGTTCATTTTCATTCGTTTATCGAATGTGCATGTCGGAAGGTTTCTTGTTGTGTTTTCTTGTCCTGTTCACATTTTGTCCAGTTTGTTCTATGGGGTTGTTAGAGGTAGAGATAGATTTAGACTTAGAGTAAGCTATTCATTGAGATGCAGATGAAAATATTTACAGAGAAAAATCATAAAATATTTTTTTACATCAAGTTTTTAGTTACGAGCCAAGTGACAGTTCTTGTCATATTTCTTTCTTCCGGTAGCCATGGTGATGAGTGAGCGCTAAAGAAGTTTCGTTAGGTTGATGAAATGAGTCGCCCGCCACCAGGGAAGTCGATAGATAAAAGAGCTCTGTGTTGTTTCTGTTGATCTTTGTAAGTAGACAGGTAGTAGGTAGTAGGTATATCGATCCAAAGGTTTTGCTTTTATGAGATACACAAAATTGACATTTGACAATGACATTTGTTTGTTTACCTTTTTGGACTTGAATTAAAAACCAGACTATACTATGTTTTATTTTTTTATAAAACAGGTGTAAACTTATCAAAATTAGTGACATAACGCTTCGATCAGAGTCAATTTTCTTTCGAAATGGATATGATCGCGCTGACACGAATCGTTACTACATGCTTACATAAACCCGAAAGAGTTTATTGGAGCGTTACTATATACCTACCTCCTACTTATTGTAAACTAGGTGGACCACTTAAATATGCATTTATTAGAATCTTTTAGATCACAACTCATGTGTGATTGAGTGCATGATTAATTTACAAAAAAGAATTGCAATATTATTTAACAAAAGAAACCCATTAGTAATCATAGGCAAATAATATTTTTTTAATGATAGTCATTTAATCACGATAATTTAGTTTTTTTTGTAATATTGTTATTTTTATGTTTATTGTGTGGCGCAAAATAAATAACTTATTTACTCTATTCTATTCAAATAAAACCTTATCAATGCTATTCTTACCCACATTTAATTTGTAAAAAATATCACGTTTATTAAAATATTATGCGAAATAACCAAGCTCGTAGGTAGCTAAAAGAACTAGGCAGAAAATCTTGATTAAAAAACAATGGCCTTTGTTACGCTTAAATTAGTTCAAGCGCGTACGCGGTGGTAGGTAATGTAATTTTTTATATATTTTTATACTTTATCAACGTTCAATTGCAACTTTACTTTCGTTATTGCAAAATAACTTTCGCCCTTCAGAAAAAAACACTGTATTCGTTCTACTTTATGCGCAAGCGCTCGAGTACTTTGGTTGGTTAGTAGATCGCCGCACTGTGATTTCGCTCGATTTTGCTTTGCACTGATAACGACAATGAGTAGCAATAGTTGATGGCCGTAGTCTGCAGTCCGTATCACCTGCCGTTCACTCAGTCTCATAGCCGCGTTGCACTGCGCCGATCGCCTATCGCAGTGACTCGCCAAATACATAGCTATTTTACGAGTCTTGCTATTTTCCACGTCTCGGAAAAACATCACGGTAACCTTGAGTCGTGTTTTACTAGTTTTCAGACGCATTATGTGCACGATTGACATTGAATTAAATTATTAATAAAGTGCGTTCTTTTGCTTACAACTTTTTTGTTATAGTTTTCTCAATAATGAAAAAGAACATTGGCAAACCATTAGTGGTTATCCAGTGCTATGAAGTGAGTAAGAAGATTTTTTTATTGATACATAGCCATATCTGTGTGTTTTTTATACTAAGTATTACATTGTTACCGTTGACTTACAATTTGAGAGCTGCCAACAAAGGCTGCAATTATAATTTGGCTTCGACCTACGAGTACCTGCCGAGAGTAGCCAAAAACCCTGATGATATATAATTATAGTTATTTACCTGATACACGGCGCAGGTTACCTACCTACCTTCTACCAGTCATGCATCAATTCGTCATCACTCACTTGATTTGGTTGGACGGCAATTTTATCTGATGTTTGGCATCGATAACAACGCCGACCGGACGGTGATATTACTTATTTGGTAGATACTTTTGTAATATAAGTATATTATACACATAGAGATACTTAATATACTTTAGTTCAAAATAAGCATTGTAATATAGCTAGAAACATACATGGTAAATGACTTGGGAAAAAATATAGAGTAGTAAGTACCCATACCTACTTTAGAGCGCGTAGGTAAGGTACCATCAAATTCTAGAATATTGTGGTAAAATACTTTATTGAACGGATTTACCTCTATGTAAGTTTCTCTCAATACCTAAGCATGCTTTATCTTCACTAACTCTACTGCAAAAAGTACCTACCTACCTAGGTAAGTTAGTTTTCCTTCGAACTAGAACTTAGCCATCATAGGGGATTACCGTGCGTTCCATCCATCCATCCGATAACCACAACTGGACTAAGTTGTATTAATAAATCATGCCTATATGCTTAAATACTGAAGTAAAACAAAATATATTCTTATCAGAATCACAGAATACCTTAACAAAATGAAAACAGACGATCAGAACATTGCATTTCATGGAGCTGCTTATTCTTCCAGCAGAACACTTAGGTATAAATAGGTGTACGATAGCATGCATATATATTATCCCAGATTCTGACTTTACCTCATATTATTACAGCTTCTAAATTTTGTGATATGTTCATTAGGCTAAGTAAACGTAGAGTCCGGTCCTTGCGTCGTACCTACAAGTACCTTAATACGAGTGAAGTAAGCGTATTTCATCGCGCTGTGTGTGTTGCGCGTAAAGCTAGTAAGGAAAACACACAGATCACACATCGGCATGATTATGACCTTAGAGCAACTGTTGACGTCAATATCGTTTTTTGTATTTTATTTATCTCTAGTGGAAGTAGTGGAAGTAGTGCCTTTGTCGACGCTGACTTTTTTATTATAACCAAAGATTTGTATATAGTCAAAGATTATAACTTTAAATTTATTTTGTATATTGTAACTTTTTATTGCTGCGACCTGTAAGAGTTAAATTTTGGAAATTATTTTCTTAGTGCACATCCTGACAATTTCGATTCTCTAGCTAGGACTCCGCTTTGACTGCACGTTGATTGACAATCAGTCAGTCCGTCAGGAACGCAACGATTTTAATGTAATCCAGATGAACATAAATTATGTGATTTCGATTAGAAATCGTTTTTTGGAAAAGAGTTAAATTTCGATATGCAATCACTTGAATCTAATTTTGTCTCGAAACACATAGGTAGTAAGCGTTCTCTTAGCTCATTCGACATTCTTGCGTCACGAATTGCCATCACTGATCTACGATTGCTGCTTCTTGGGTTTTAAATTTTAATTAATACAAGGTGTCCCAAAATATCGTTATTGTGGCTTATAAAGTTAGGCAAGTAAGTATAAAAATATTTTTATACAATTAGTAACTTATAAGAATTATGTCAAGTACCTACCTACTAACCCTCCTAAGTTAATTTGCTAATAATTATAAAATGTATGTCCAGCAGAAAAACCATTATTAAGAACAGCTGCTTTATATATCTAGGTACTGATCTTAACTTGGACTATTATGTGATACTAATTCTAAATTCAAAAAACTAACCTTATACCACAGAACAGATATTAGTACTACGTACTTATGTACCTTCGGTATATAGGCTATACCTTATCAGATTTACAAGTAATAAAGCATTTATTTTTATATGATACTCGGTTTCGTTAGATCATAATAATGTATGTACCCCCTTCCTGGTTGAAATAATCTATACCAATATTATAAAGAGGAAAGATTTGTATTTTCGTATATTTGTTTGTTAGGAAAATTATTTCACCATTAGAATGCTACATTATCAATATACCCGTGCGAAGGCGGGACTAGCCGAGTATATTACATATTTTTGGACACCCTGTATATTTTTAAATACCTTAATTTATTTTTGTGGCAATTCATGGTAATTATTACTAATCTATCTGATGAAATCTTGTCGTTTTTAGCAATATAGTATATTTGCAACCGATTAGTTATGCAGATAATTCTGTATTTTTTTGTTTAGTGGAACGGCACTGCTCGTCCTGTTTCATTCTCTCACATCGATTAGAATATGGCATTTTAGAGTAGTAGTAAACACCTCTTTTAATCTTATGGTTGTACCATGAGCTTGTCGAGTTTCCCTAATAATAATGACTTACTAAGTCCTACTAATGTGTGTAGGATAGTAGGTGCACTTTTAGGTACCTACTTCAAAACAAGTAGGTAGGTACACTGATTAGATCTATAGGTTGGAATAGGAAACATTTTAGGTAATGCTGATGTGGTTGCCGGTGGTACTTCCCAAAAATCAATTAGTTACCTTCTTCATAAAGGCAGTTGTACAAAAGAAGTTACAGTTAGATAGTACTTATCAAGTTTATTGATCCAGCAGACGCGGTTATGTGTAAGTCAAGGTTCAAAGTTTATGAAACATACTATACCGGTTACCGTAGCCTATGTACACAACATCATAGATATCACTTGCGTGTTACCACCACCCCTAAACGTTAGATGGAAAGTCTCATGTGCCTGTAATTTCACCGGAATTCGAACCGGAACAGCAATGCGAGCATTACTGCTTGGCGGCAGTAATAGGTATGGGTATGGTGGTAGTCCTTTTACCACCATACCCATACCTAGCGCTGTATCACAAAGAACACTTGCCTTGTATGAGAGCCAATATTATAATAAATAAATCAGAAATCAGCAGGGGTAATTTGAAACTGTCGGAAAGGTGTCGTGTCGGAAACTTCAATTTTGTCAGGAACGTTTTTGAATTTCGAATAACGGAATCTCTTTTGGGAAGAATCCGATCGAATCCGACAGTTTCAAAATACCCCTGCTGAAATTTGAAATCTCTGCTACTCGAACAATTTTTAAAACACAACCAATAGTTTCTAAAATTACTAGGTAGCTGAATAGACATTAGGATTGTTCTATTCTAGTATCATTTCCGTTTCTCTTTTTTTTTTAAATTAAATAGTATGCATTTATATGCCTGTACTGACTATTGCGAATATGAATGTGATCATTAGGTATGGTATGCAACGTATGTTCTAGCTAGAGCTTCATGTAATTTGTAGACCTAAAAGTAGAATGCTAAGTAAGGCACCTACAATTTAGATTAATTTAGTTATTTATTCACGTACCTATAGCCTAAATATACTCAAAACTGCTCGTCTATATACGACTGAAACTGACATTTATGTTATTGATACCTAAAAGATTTAAATTGCAATGATTCATTAACTCGCAAGAACTTCACTGTAGGTACTACTGAGTATTCATTTGTTGATACATTAGCTTCGACTAACAATAGGTTTGTTTATTTCCAGGATCGTCAACAAACACTGCCATTGAGACGTGCCGAGAATGTGTCGAACGGTGTCGTCAAGAGCGTGCAAAATGGTGTGTCAAAGAATGACCACCCACAGCTCAAGCGCGAGGCCACAAACAATCCTCCACCTCCACCACCTGTAAGTTTTAACTAGAGAACATTAAAAAAGGATCAAAACAGTATTGGTTTAGGAGCTGCAACTTGCAGTACATTATTAACTGACTAAGTAGAACTTTACACACTTAGGGTGAGTTGCACCATCTAACTTTAACGTCAAATTGTTCAATCGTCGTCGAACAATTTGACGTTAACGTTAGATGGTGCAACTTACCCTTAGAAATATTTGTTTACACATAATCTACTCAGACCAGAATATTAAGTGGAACATAACACCAGCAAAGTTTCTGGATCTGAAAGTATGAAAGTACTTAGTTTCTTTGAGATATTTATAAACCTGAAATGTTTAATGTAATAATACCGTTATTCATCTTTGTTTATAACTTTTCAGATGCCATTCACGAACGGTCATGCAAACGGTCATCAAAACGGAAACTGCAAAGTTGTTGAAAACTCAAATCAAAACAATAATTCGGCACAAGTTGACCTGAAAGCGCCGAACTTCCGTAAAAACGGCATAACAAGAACGCCGACACCTGATTATAACAATAAATTGGATTCCACCCTGATTAGAAAGGTGAAGGAGGACAAAGCAGAGTTAGATTCTTTAGAATCATACAAATTGAAAAACCCTTCGAGCGCACCACCAAAGCCGCCTTCGAATTATTTCGTTAGAGCACCGAACGGCACTGCCACTATGAAAAAACACACGCGGCCAGTCTCGGTGACCATAGGTGAATACGCATGCAACGGAGCTAGCAGACGAGAGCCCACCAAGCTAGAATTTCTGAATGGTGACAAACCGGATGGCTCTCACGATACTGATGAAGAGGTTTCTATAACAAATAGACTACAATCTGAACTGGTGCTTACATTATCTAGATCCAATTTACGAAAGAAGACTGAAGCTTTGGTAAGTTTTTAATTTTTGACTAAAGTATCTAGAAATGAAGCTAGGTACCTCTTAAGTCAGTGGTTTAATTAACTACCTATGTGAATTATTTACACAGCATTTTCTTAAAAATCTTTTGCAGGATCGCAGAGTAGTTGATCAAAAAAGTAGTAAAGTATTAGTCTCATTTAGCGAGAGCAGTGATTCGTCAATGGATCAGAATTTTCACGCCAGATATGGCAACAACCTGTTACCTTTACCGCCTTCCATTAACATACCCAAAGTTTCCAAGACGCTGAATAAAATTACTGCAAACTAAAACCCTTTTGATGCAATATTGGTGCCCGAACATCGGCCATCCCTACGTATGATTTACTTATGTCCTATTTTATTAACAACACAATGAATTTGCATGCTTGACACAAAATTATACCAATAGTGGTTTTACAATTTACAATTACTTACCTTTGGGTGATGGAGATTTTAAATACAAATTATTTTTTTGCACGAATCGATACGCTGGCTGGATACCTACATTTTTATATCGGTTATAATAATTATATAGAAACAAAGTGAAAAAAACTAACTATTTTGTAAATATTTGAACTTTTAAGTGCTTATAACTTAGTGCTTGACTTTTTACAGGCCGACTCCGACCGATAGTGAAGATGAACACATCCTTCTTCACTACTTTCAAGAAACCCAGTGAACATTTGGTTAGTTATCGTAAATGAAAAGCCAAAGTTAGTTATTTACTTAGAAGATTTGTGAAGTTCTTGCTAATTTTGTTACAATAGTTTTGTTTAGACTAGTGCCACTCTGAAATAAGTTTCGAATAATTGTGAATAATAGCTAATATATAATTTTAATTATTCTTTTTATTATTATGTAGGTAAGCGTCAATTTATTACACCTCTTGAACAGAATTTAAATACCTATCTATATGTAATATTTGTTTAATTGATTATTATTAATATTTATAAAATAACTAAGTCATAATAAAATAGTTTATCATAAATATACTCTCGTTTGTTTCATATGACCTTTTAAGTTCCGCGTGGCACTAGATTGAGCTCGTCATCCCGAAACTTTCGCCCAGTAATTTCACTTGCTACAGTGCCCTAAAACCTAAAAAGTCATGTTTGCACAATACTGCTTGAAAGCGGAATATGGATGGCAATGGCAGTGTGGTGGAACCCACTAAGACGGAAATCTCGCTGAAGAGTCCTACCAAAACCAGTTAGTGAAAGAAAATTTCCTAATTAACGACGGTTTAGTATTGCTGTAGCACGCGAGTGTTGTAGTGACGCGCGTAGTGCGTTCACATACTTTGTTTTTCTGTAAATGTAATTAGATATAACTCCTTGGTGTAATCTGTCATGTTTTATCTATATGTAAATAAATAAATAAATTTGTATCTGCCACATGCTACGGAGGTCTACAAGCGTAGCGTATCGCGTTGACATCTTTTGTATGTGCGTAGGTCCATGCTACGGCAGAAGTGGTCTACAAGCGTAGAATAACGCGTGAAGTCTACGTGCGGAGCCTCAATAATTGCACCTACACATAACATAATGCTACGGTATTTATCTGCTTAGCCTAGGCGTAGACGAGTGCTACAACTCCTACATGAGCGTAGCGAAGCGTAGCTCGTTGACATTTTTTGTATCTACGTAGCCAGCCTGACAGTGGTGTCGTTTCTGTTGTAAAGAAGCTTCTTCTTGCCATAAAGCTAGTTTCGCTAGGCTGGTAGGTACTAAGGTAAGACGAACAACGGAGATTGGTCGCTTATGTGATGAACCCGCTGTTCTTTGCTATTGTTTATTCTGAAGATTCTTGAGCCTCTTTGCCATGAGAGCGCTGTTGCTCTGTGAGCACTCGTTTGGCACTTTATTGACATCACAGAGTCAATTGAGTTGACATTTTGGTACAAAAAAATAAAAAAAACCCGTTTTACACTGATTTTTAAGTAATTTTATTATTTACTTAATAGTTGAACTCAGGTTGAACTACTACTCTTTTAATAGTGCTAGGAGTAGCAAACTATCACGTTTTATATTCTGTTCATAACAACTTCTATGCCAATGGCTCTGACGGTAAATAATAATGTCTCCAGTCGAATCGATCATTGAAGGTATTTTTAAAGAAACCACAAGGAATGGCAAACATACTTTGCGTTCTGTATTACTCGGTAAGAAAATATTCGTAAATATTCCCATCATAACCTACTTCCATAAAATAAAATTGATAAGTTGGTACTTATGCCTTACATTATATTTATTTCATCATCATGACAGCCTTCTAATGTTCCCACTGCTGGGACACTGGTCTACTCTCAGGCGAGAGTGATTATATTTATTTAAGTAATGTTAAATATTATTTAAAGCTCTAACCCCTGATGTATTGTTGATTACTGACTCAAGATTTGAAGTGGAATTAAGTTCACAAGAAAGTATCAATTTGAAAAATCCTTCCCATTATCTGATTGGTTCACTAAAGATAGCAGTGTTTAAAAAAAGTCAAAGGCAAACCCTAAAAATCTGTTTTGACAATGAGACCGACAAATATTTCGAACTGGAAAAAACTCAAAGCAAAAAGGTAAGCAGTAGACAGATGCAGTTTATTAAGAGCTAGTAACGGCAAAAAGCTAACGCTCGAAAGCTTTTATTATAATTTTATTTTATTTATGACACAACAAAAAACCTAACAGGATCTCAAATATTAAAGGTGTTTCGGTATTCGGGCGTAGGTACCTATCTATTCTATGGTATTGTATCTATTAGGTTCCGTAAAATTAAGTAGGTACCTAACCTACGTATGTAGTACCACGTACGTTGCAGTAAAGCAACTATTTTTCATTGGATTATTGAATTTTTATTGGATCGATAGGTATCTATTTAGGTAACTTAAGTACGTCAAACAATCTGATTGTAAGCCAATGTAGAAATTTTAAACATCTCTTTTGCATCTCTTATTAATTTTTTGAGACATATGACTTGAATAGTCATTTGAATCGAGTGTAATAAAGGTTCTACACAGAAGCCAAAGAAGGCATAGGTAGAAGGGCCCTAATCTTGAAAAACGTGCCAAAAATACGATTGTACACTCACACATTTTAGAGCGATCGGAGCACTGTCGGTCGGTCTCGGTACTAATCTCTGTTTCTGCTATCTGGCTCTTCTACCCATTCTACCCTTTGACTTCTTTGACAGATGCTTGGTAGAATAGGCAGGTATATATACTATTTGATTAATTATGTAGCATGTCGCTGTTTGCTGTGGACACTAACAACACAATAAATAATATGGTGCAGATGATGTGGACTATGTGGTGTAAGCAAGTGATAGAACTGCAGCAAAGAAATAAAAAATTCCGGTGGCCTAAACAAATTCCAGACAACACAATAAGCCTGGATTGGAATATAGTTCATCGAAAGGTTGGTAAAGTAGGTAGTTACCTAGTTCAAGTAAAAAAATATCTAAAAAATGCTTATGTGTTGACCTCCTCCGTTTTGCGGAAATGCCCGTCAATAAAATAATATTTAGGTATTTACTATACCTACCTACCTAAATATTATTCTGATTTGGGTTTATGTTTTAGTGGAAACCTCAAAATTATATCTGGAATGACAAATATTTATATTTGGGTGATAAAAGAGAGGTTGAAGACCAAAGTCGCCCTAGTCCAGTGCCAGGCCTTGGACGTGCAGAAAACATTAAACTTTTGTGCTTGAAGCCGCAATATTTTGGATGCTGGGATCAATCTGAACATTGGGTTCAATGCGAAAGCAGCAAGCATTTTAGCGTGGAAGCAACGATGAACTAAGCCAACATGAATGACCGATGTGATCCTTTTCCCTCCTTTCCCAACGTATTAACAACTAACTATTAAGTAGGTGTACTTAAACTAAAGGTTTGACTATTAAGTGTTCGTTTGTATTTAAAATGAAAAAGGTAGGTACAGACCTTTTTCATTACTCCGATTTAAAAATCCATAGTGCGAGTGTACAAAATGCAATAGAAAATGCAGAAGTAAACACTTTACGACTGATTTCAGCTAAGTGCGGTCGCCACGACAGTTGGTTATCAATACGGACGCCTAAGTTTTTGACCGAATCACTCAGTTATTGTTGCTGTTGGAGACTATATGGAACCTAATAATACCTAGCTATTTATTCTACTCGGCATCAATCTGTTGCTTCTGTTGATCTCTGTTGGTAGTACGTAGTAAGCACAGATTACTAAGTAGGTAAAATCCTCCTTTAAAAATCTTAAAAATTACTTGCATAAATTCTCAAAAATCTGATTCGTAAACAGTCGTTTTTTGGTATAATCTTCGTAAAATAACTCAAGTCTGGCCATTTCTTAAGCTTGTAATCAATAGTTTTGAGTTTTCAAGTATTAAGAAGAGTTTCTTCTTATTTTTAGTTGTTGCATAGGTTCACTTAGCAAATCTTTGTAAAATGTACCTAAGTAAATTGTAAGAAGCGCGGATCCACGGGGGGGTCAAAATAACACGAGAAAAATAAATAAATTGGGAGGACCTCTGAGGGAGGACCCATGTTGTTCTGACAAGATAGCCAAAGACAGTCGGCCTCCTTGGCGGCCTCAAAATCAGCACTGACTTCATATTTTTGAAGTCAGTCACTAACCCAATGTAAATCATACTTCACCTGGTGGTAGAACTCCTCAGCAAGATTCCGTCTTGGTGGGTACCACCGCAGTGTCAGTTATTCCTCCAAGCAGTAGTGTCACAGAGGTAGTGTGCAAGCATTACTGTGTTTATGTTTGAAGGGCACTGAAGCAAATGAAATTATTTGGGTGAAAGAGACTTATCAACAATGCCTTGGGGTGATAAGCGCAGTACAGTGCCACGCAAAAACTTAAAAACTGTAAGCTTTGGGATCTGTTTTTTATACAGACAGACTGGAAATCTTTGCAGACTGCCATAAAAAAAAAAACCATCAGTAAATAGGTACTGACTTTGTTCGTTCCTAGGGTACTGACGTCTATCACTATCAGTAAATACTGTAGGTACTGACTGATGGATCGCAGTAAATACTTTAGGCGCTTTGTCTTTGTATGACTTTGTCCTTGTGTTGTGTAATGACTAATGATTAATGATATTAGAAACGTAGTGCTTACATTCTCTTGGGATATTATGTGACAGGACAGACATATATCTAGAAAACGTCATGACTCATGACTCTAACTTAGCATTCCCTGGGCAAAAAAAAAAAATTGTAAACAACCTATCTTAAAAAGTAAAAAGTTTTATTTAATAAATCGTTAATCGTAATAATCCCAATCCCTGTTAAAATAACTAGTAGTTGGTAATGAGTAGATAGCTATTTTTTTATGTTCAATGACTATAAATTATTAAGATCGGAAAATGTCAATTATTTCTAAAATGAATTTTATGCGAAGCGTATTCAGCTTCAAATATCGCAGCCCAATAATTAAGGTGACTGTCACTAATTTGGTTAATGTAGTAAAGAAAACTGCAAGATGTTTTACCGTCGATACCAAACTATGCATAAAAATGTACATGGAACATGAGAATAGATATGCCTACAATGTAATGAGAAACAAGGGCTACGCCCTGGACATAGAAACTGCTAAAGAAACCACTGCTACGAACAAAGAAAGTATAGATAATCTTCTGCAAGTAAATTGGTCAATAAAGCAACCCAGTGAAATATTTAAAGCTTATACCAAGATTAGTGGATACTGTTCAGAAAACAACATTTGCATATCGAACACCATGTTTGATAAGTTTATTGATGAACTAACTGATAATATAAATAAAGCAACAGACTCTGAGTTAACTTCAGTATTTTATGCCTCAAACTTGTGGCCAGAAACACCATCAATAAGAACAAGAAATTTAATAGAAGTCTGGGCTGCCTTAGATGATGCATGCTTAGAAAGAGTACACCGCTGGTATCCTAATGAAATACTATCATTCATAGCATTATTTTACATGCTTAATGTGACTAAAGCGAGTGAATTTTGTAAAAAAGGTCTGAACAAACTAGCATTAAAAGCAAAAGGGTTGACTCCAGAACAACTTGTTCAAGCAATGTTTTTTGTTGGAATTCAGAGGCTGTCTCCCTATGATGTTCATAACTTAGAAGTGTGTTTAAGCAACAACTTCTCTAAGTTTTCTGTGGATGAGCTTGCTATAATATCAATGGGTTTCTTCAAAAGCAGAACCCCAATAAGAAGTGTTGAGTTAGTAAAGCAAATCATAGAAATAATAATGGAAAACTCAAATAATATTCATGAGGTTTCATTAGCGGCTTTATTAAAAATTATAAGATATTCAATGAAAATGCCACTTGATGATTGTATTGCTAAGATGTATGAGCTGCTCGGTGTGCTCAAAGATGAAGTGCCAAGGCTGTCAGTCATGTGTAATGTTCATATTGCATTACTAGGTACTTCTAAACTGATATTACACAAGGAATGTTTAAACTCTGTAGCAGTTCAGTGTCTAAAAAAACTTTCTGAAGCAAGACTCAAGGACCTAGAAAGATTGGTACTCACCTATGGAACAATGAGTTATTTGCCACAAACACAAGAAGACTTTATAGACAAAGTTATAGAAGAACTGAGAAAACCTGAAAGACAATCAGAGATTCACAGTCATGGCAAAACTTTTGCATGCTGTGTGTCATATTTAGGCCTGCTTCAAAAAAATCCAGTTGATCTTATCAGACAAGTTTTAAATGAAGATTTTTTAAAAAACACTTATGGCAAGCCTGTCTTTACTTATGGTAAAGAAATTCTAGTTCTAAGTAATACAGTTGAAATCTTTTGTAAGGAGCAGGAAATAAATTGTCTTGATCCCAAAGGGACTAGAATGCTAGCTAAAAAATATACTGATTATATGCCAAGTGTAAATTTTCAAAAACAATTTAACATTACTGAAAAAATGGTGTTAGACATCATGAAAATTCTTGGAGATTTAAGAGGCGGTTATAATTATTTTGCAGGAGAACATATTTTGAGCCATCATCAAAGAGGAGGTACCAACTATTTTAAATATTAATTTTCAAATCTTACATTGGAAAAATCTGTAAAAATAATGTTTATTTTCAGATCTTATTTTATGCAATAGTCCAGAAGGAACACCTTTGCCTGTGTCTATGGAGAAGTTTAGTGCATTTGGATTAATAAGAAGACCTCCAGATGACAACAAATGGATAGTTTTAGTGATTGTCGGAAGAAATGGCACTATCTATGGAACCAATACTTTGACAGGACCATTTCAATTAAAACTAAAAGAACTGCGGCATTTGGGATACCATACTAATTTGGTAACTAACAAAATCTCTTTGTTGTTTGCTAGTTTTTCATGACCTCAGTGGCCCGGTGGGCAAATACCCGGTTGTGAAACAAGAAGTTGCAGGTTTGATCCTTGCGGTTGAACAAAATGTTAGTATGATCTGCAAATATTTGTTCTGTGGGTGTTTTTATGGTTATGTTATTCACAAACAACTGTATGTGTATTCTATCAGTTTACTGGTTCCCATAGTACAAGCTTGACTTAGTTTAAGGGTAGATGGCGCTATGTAAAAACGTCAGCCAAACCTTAAATCAGTAAAGGTAGGATTCGACGTAACTCGAATAGGCACTATTCTTTAAATAAATCATAGTTATTCACGAGTAAACAGACAGTTTACTTGTATTTGACGACCAATGTGGCGCAGCGGGCGCAGGTCCGCCTGCGATGCGGAGGTTGTGGGTTCGATTCCCGCCTCGGGTCAAATGTTTGTACGATCTACAAATATTTGTTCTCGGTGTTCTGGGTATTTTCCATAAATAATAAAAAATATCTTTCTATGTAGGTATTGTATTGTATTAATAAGTATATATCAGTCATCTAGTACCCATAATACAGCTCTGTTTAACAGCAGCTTACCTTGGGGCTAGATGATGCTGTGTGGATTGTCCAGCATTATGTATTATTTATTTGACATTTCTTATTCCGCAGATGGTTGAATCCACCCTAAGTTTATTTTCTTCTTTTAATACAAAATGTGTTTTAATTTGGTTACTTATAATTATGTAGGTAATCTTTTACAGGTGCTGTGGAATGTTTACACAAATCTGAGGACATTGGAAGAAAAAACCGAATATATAACTCAATTGATAAATGAAGCTAGTAGATAATGCTGAAAATAAAGTAAATTTTGATGTAATTCATGCACATATTAATTTTTTTTTGCTTAAAAATAGAAAATGTTTATTCTGATAATTTTAGCAATCATTCAAAAGCTCATTTATTTATACCAGCCACCACAGCGGAACGCAAACCAGCACTATAGCTACGCTGCGAGGTTCGAGCCTGCGACCTTAAATACCACTTCCACAACCGATACAGGCGTAGCGTCCTAGCGTCCGTCGCGTCTCACGTCGAATTGAGCTAAGTGAGCCGTAACATTAATTTCTATTATAGGATTACATAATACAAATATTAGTCAAAGGATTAATCTATAGGTACTAATATTATAAAGAGAGAAGATTTGTATGTTTGTATTTTTGTTTGTTACGAATAAACTCAAAAACTACTGGTTCGATTTCTAAAATTCTTTCACCATTAGAATGCTACATTATCCTTGAGTAACATAGGCTATATTTTTATTTGGAAAAATAATAGGGATCCCTACTAAAACTTCAATAATGTAACCCAAGGTGTAAAAAAAATTGCCATAAAATGTCTTTCATCGCATGCGCTGCGGAAACTATTGATGATAGAACAAAAAAAATTTCTACAATATTATAGAACATATTGATATCTACAAAAAAGTCAGCGATACCTTAGGTCCAACTATTGTATTTATGTAACTATAACTACTTTTTTACATTTTAAAGTTGGTAGAAATGCCGACCAAAATCAGATCATGTATTCCATACTTCTAAATTAATCCATAACCAAATAAATCATTTCATATTCAAAACTGTTTCAATACCGATAACTGTTTGAATTATTGAAATCAGACATTCCGTTAAAAAGTTATGACGAAATATAAAAATGTCCAGAGAGGGGCGTGCACATGAACTATGAAATAGGTAGCCGCGCGGCTAAAACGTGCGGTCGGCTCCTACCTTATGAATGACTAGCGACCCGCCCCAGCTTCGCACGGGTGCTTAAGTTTTTATTGCACCCGTGCGAAGCCGGGACGAGCCGCTAGTATTATATAATTTGTCGAGCTGGCTAATATAGATAGAGAATATGTTGTTAACAAGAGGGGAAGCATTCATGGGCCCTCCATTTAATTATATAAAAAAGTAGGTATATAAAGGTTTGCGAACACCTAAACTTCCTATTCGGGCGGCCCCCTAATAATTATGTAAGTCTATCGCTGTCGGCCTGTCGATCGATTGTTGTTTTTTTTTTTTTTTTTTTTTTTTTTTTCTTCTTGGCTTCGCGCATTTTGCGCATTTGCCATTTTTTTTTTTTTTTAATATCGTTTTTTTATAATTTTTAGTACAAAAATTAGGGAAACATTAAAATAAAAGGAACCGCGAACTAAGGAAATGGAAAGGATCAGGAGAGTTAAAAATGTTTGATTTTATTTAAAAAAAAATTATATATTAAGTAAAGATTAAACAACGTAAATACTTATATAAATTACAGAATATAAATTATATGCACAGAATTTATTTAAATCAATATATTATTCATACAAATAAAAGAAGCTAAAGAATTATAAACATCGGGATCTAGCGAGGCGAGAAGAACAACAATATTAGTAGGAAGAGGAACATGGTAAAAAATAAGATCTTGATAGAATTGGGAACGATCATGGTTAGGGCAGGCAAAAATTAAATGATTTAAGTCACAAAACTCATATCCACAAGTGCAGAATGCGTCAGATACAATTTTCATTCGAGCCAAATGGGCTGGTGTACAGCAATGTCCTAAACGCATTCGTATCAATATCGTGGTCGCGCGTTTGCTTAATTTATATCTAAAAAACCACGGTTTTGTAGAAATTGTCTTTTGTATTAATTTGTAATGTTTACCTTTACATTTGCTAGATTCGTCCCAAGCTTCATCCCAAGAGTTTTTGAGATAAACCTTGGGAAGAGCAACAACATCATGTGAAAAGTTTATGTACGGAAAAAGGTCTCCACACTCCACAGCCTCATTAGCTAGTTTGTCAGCACGCTCGTTGCCTAACAGACCACAGTGACTTGGAATCCACACAAAATTAACTGAAAAATTATTTGTTTTACATTGAAGAAGTTTGGCCCTAGCCTCTATTATAAGAGGATAAAAGACTTTGGAACGAAAAGGATATTTGGTAAGGGATTGTAACGAGCTCATCGAATCACTGAAGATAACGGTTTTTTCAAGTTTCATCAGTAAAACATATTCCAATGCCTTTGTGATGCCAAAACATTCACCAGTAAAAACAGAAGTCTCAGGAGGCAATTTTATTTTTTGTACAATATTGTACTGTTTGTGATACACGCCTACACCAACATTACCTGAGTGCGAATGTTTGGAGGCATCAGTAAATATCTGATGCCATCCATGCCATCGATCATCAACAATAGATTTGAAATAAATATTAACATGTGGATCACTACGATCAATGCCCAAATCAAAATTTACATTTGGTGGTGTTATTAAAGCTTGAAAGTTACAGTGATATATAGGCAGAAGAAGAGATTGATGGGTTGGGGCTGATAATGTTTTAAGTTTTAAAAGACTATTAATTAAAAGAGGAGGTGACTTATGTTTCCAATATGTAGAAGAACGTAAAAGCTCCAAAAGATGTTTAATTTTGTTATGAAGCTCGTGATTCGAAAACTGTATTGAACGAAAGAAGAATCTATTAGATAAAAACTGTCGCCGCAGATATAATGGCGGATCCCCGCATTCTACCTGTAGCGCATTAATGGGACTAGTCTTCATTGCTCCCATAATTATACGCATTGCTCGTGCCTGGATAGCATCTAACTTCCTGAAACCCACCACCTGTCCAGGTTCCAATAAGTAAGTGCCATAGTCCAAAACACTTCGAATCAATGCATTATAAACGAGTTTTAAAGAAAAGGGATGAGCACCCCACCAAACACCGGTGAGACATCTTAATAAATTTAGTTGCTTTTCGCATTTTTCCACAATATATTCACAGTGTGGGTAACCAGTAAGTTTGCAGTCTAGTTTTACTCCAAGAAACTTAGCATGACTTTTGACAGGCATATTAATACCATCGTAAACTATATGAATAGGTGGCGTGTTGGTTTTACGAGAGAAAGGAACCACAATGCTTTTTTCGGGTGACAGTTCCAAACCATGTTTGTCTAACCATGATTTTAAAAATCTCAATGCAAATGTGATGTTGAAAGCTGCTGTATTAACATTAATGCTTGATGAGTATATTAACAAATCATCAGCATACTGTAAGATACTAACTGTATCACTCACAGATGCTTCTAAGTCGTATGTGTATAAATTATAGAGAATAGGGCTCAAAACAGAACCCTGAGGCAAACCTTTCCAAGCAACTCTTGACAGATCCGTGGAACTTAGTAATATAACTCTACCAGATAACATATTTTTAATAAAGTTAGTTAAAATATGTGGAATTTTCAAAAAGTTCATTTTCTTTATGAGCACTTCAATAAGAACATTGTCATAAGCCGATTTTATGTCTAAGAATGTCGCTACAACAGATTTATTTAGTGAAAAAGCTATACGTATATCTGTAGTGAATACGCTTATACTGTCCATCGAACTTCTACCTTTCCTAAAGCCATATTGACTATTGGGTAAAATATTCTGATTTTCAACATACCATTCTATTCTGTTTTTGACCAAATGTTCCGCAATTTTGATAATGACCGGTGACAAAGCTATGGGCCGATAGGACATGGAATCAGCAGGATTTTTTGAAGGTTTTAAAAATGGCAACACTATTTGAGTTTTCCATGTTGAAGGAATGACACCTGTCAACATGACAGAATTGATAAGATCTAGTAAATATTGCAAAGCGCTATCGCCTAAATGCGAATAAAATGAATACGGTATGCCATCTTTACCAGGGGCTGTATCTTTAGTGTCTGATAAAACACCTTTTAGCTCGTGTAGAGAAAAAGGAACACCAAGACCGTAGGGACATGTAGACACAGTTGCTGTTACTACGGGAGTAAACAATTCTCTAGGTGGAACAGTTGGCGGAGCCAAACGATCCAGGAAACTGTCTCTCAGAGAAAGTGGCATATTTGTAAAAGTAGATGCACTAACTCCAGTTCTATAGCGTCTAATATTTCTCCAAACCTCTGACGGTTTTGTATTGGGAGATATGGAGGAGCAAAAACTTCTCCAACCTTGTAATTTCTTTTCTTTTAATATTTTTTTAGTCTTAGCAATAGACTCAATTAATTTATCAAAGTTATTTTCAGTCATATCCATGTTATAAATTATCTCTGCCTTCTTTCTCTGAGCAACAGCTATACTACACTCAGTATCCCACCACGGTGGGGATGGTACTTTGCCAGAAGCACTATTTTTCAAGGGGAATGTTAAATCAGCTGCATCTATTAAGCTTTTAGTGAAACTATTTGCACATGTAGAAATATCTTGAGAAATATATGGCAAAGTATTAATATTATTTTCAACATGATCTTTAAAATCACACCATTTATCTTTAATTATTTTATGTCTCATTCTTGGTGGAGCTCTAGGTATTTCGGTAACTTTGAATTGAGTAAACTTCATAACTATAGGAAAATGATCACTACCATGAGTAGATAATTGTGTTTCCCACAATACTGAAGAAGCTAAGCTAGGGGATGCAATTGATAAGTCCACAACGCTATTATTTTCTGAGGGTTTTGTCCTACGTGTTTGAGACCCATCATTAAGAATGCAAAGATTTTGCCTGTCTATAATCTCTAAAAGATCTTTACCATAGCTATTAGACACAGAGCTACCCCATGTCCTATGATGAGAATTGAAATCCCCCATGACAACACATGGCTTAGGAAGAAGAGAAAGTAAGTTTTCTATTTCAATAAAAATAGGAGAAGAAGGATGAGGTACATAAATAGATACAAAGCATATGTTATTTATAATGCAAGAAACGGCAGTGAAATTATTTACATTATGATTAGGTAAAATGAAATGTGAAAAATGGTATGAATTTTTTACAATGAGAGCAGCTCCTCCATAACCATCAGGTCTATCATCCCTCAGGCAGGAGAAGCCGCTCAATTTAAACACAGAGCCTGGACGAAGCCAGGACTCTGTGATGGCAAATATGAAAGGGTCAAATTTATTTATTAAATATATAATTTCGCTTTTTTTGCTAACCACGCTTCTGCAGTTCCATTGAACTGCGGATCTGGAGTGATCCATTATTGTGGTTATTTAAAATACTAATTGTGTCTGTGATTTTTGCTGCGTTGGACGGTTGTATGGTGTTGGACTGTACTAAAGTATTAAGAAGGGCAATAACATCAGATATAGTAAGTTGCCTATCCATGCTACCCTCTTTTAGAGCGCAACCATTAGATAGGGTTGGGGATGGTTCCTGAGTCATGACACGGTGTGCTTGTTGATCATAACCTTTGGTTATGTTAGGAGCTGAGCGTGGTTTCAAAAATACTGTTTTTGTATAAGATGGTTGTGAAACCGGGTTTGTCTTGATTATTGGAGGGTTATTGGATGGGGTAGTTTGGTCTTTTGCTGTAGCTAAAATTTCTGCATATGAACGTGATAAAGGTGGATGGACTCTGGATGCTTCTGCGTAGGAAATACATTTTTCAGCCATTGAGAATTTTATTCTTTGTTGTCTTGTGTATTCAGGACATGTTTTACTTGTGGCAAAGTGTATTCCCCCGCATGAGCAGCAAGAGATACACTCCTCATCAATATCACAGGAATCACCTGAATGTTCCCGGCCACACTTGAAGCAGCGGGGTTTGGACCTGCACTGCAACTTTGTGTGACCAAAACGACAGCAGTTGTAACATTGGATGGTTGGGTAGGTGTATAGTTGGACTGATAGTGAATGGTAACACATATAAATATGGTTTGGTAACACTTGACCATCAAATGTTACAACAACCGTCTGAGTTGGTTTCCACACTGGAGATCCATTAACAATTTCTTTGAAATTAATTCGTCTTAGTTTTAAAATCTTTCCACAACCATTGGGGACTGTGGTGCATTCCATCATCTCCTCTGGAGAGAGCTCTGTGGGCACCCCACGGACCACACCCATGCGTGAGACATTGTATGTTGGTATGAATGCTTTTAATTTGTTACTGCTGAGACTATCGTGATTTATGAATGCATTGGCATCCATATAATTATTAAATGCTATGGAAACTCTGTTTCTGCCTATCCTTTTAACACTTCCATTTACAACATTGTACACAGCTATGCGTTTAAGGTACTTTCCAAACATAATGGGATGGAGTGTGGAGCCGTCATTTGGCGATTCAGTTTCACGTTGCACATGTACCACATACGGGGCATTATCATCGATGTTATATTGTGCTCGAGTGACTTGCACAGGTGGAGATGAGTTTGGTGATACATTCGGTGTGGGTATAGTAGGATTCGTAGGATTGCATTGCATTGGAATTACAGGCGGTGTATCGCCAGATGGGGGAGTAGGAAGATCATTATCAGATACTACTATGGAATCCTTGGATCCATGTCGTTTCCTTTTATTACCATGACGTTTTGCTTTATTGCGTTTCTTAGATTTGGAAATAGAGGTGTCCGAATCCATTGCAGATTCAAAACCCGCAAAAGTGTTAGATACAATAGTTACATAATTACTAGCAGGAGGAACTGTACCCCCACCGGGATCAGGAGGCTCAGGCTCCTCCATTAAGAAAAGGCAAAAAACTTACCAAATACTTTTATATATACACTACACTACTTTAAATACTATAAAATATAAATTAATACTAAATTATAACTCTATTGATCAAAATTACAGCTAAAAATTTAATTTTAAAATTTTGGTGGGAAAAAACGCGACCGCCCTAATTCGAGGTTTCCCGCCTTTTTTTCGATCGATTGTTGTTGCGTCTAGCCGTCTTTTTCACACATAAAGTGCGTACCCTAGCGCTTAAGGGATCGACAGCAATTTGACAGCAATAGACTTACCTACTAGAGACACGGATGTAGTGTCATGGAAGCATCGTGTTTATACTCGATTACTCGATACATGGAAGTAAAGTGGTACCTATTACGGTTGCCGTTGCATAAACATTAAACAACACAAAAGTCACAATGAAAGAAACTATATTGGTATTGTTTCTTCATTTCGTTCGTCCTTTCGTGATTCTTTAAGAACTAAATGTACTGTATGATAAATACTGAAATATACTGGACTAAATGAACTGAACAATATACTGAAGTAAAATAACTACTGCACTAAATGAACTAAACGATATACTGAAGTAAATATAATAATAGTTTAGTTTTCATTTGTATTGTTATTTTTATGTTTATTTGACTGTAGTTATCTCGAAATACTTTAATCCTTTATTAAACAAAATAAAATATGTACATAATTACATAACATAACAAAATATACAAAATACATATGAAACAGTTGAGCCATTTAAAGACCGTTACAAACGACCTATAGATAGCTCAAATCACTACCAGTAGGAAGCGTTCCCAACATGCTGGCTGCATTGCCACGTTGAATGGCAATGCTGATACGTTGAGCCAGATATGAACCAGCCTTTGGATCACGCGATTTATGTTTATTGTGTGGCGTTAAATAAATATTTTTCTATTCTATTCTAAAAGAACTACTGGAATAAATGAACTAAACGATATACTGAAATTACTGAAGTTATGGAACTACTGAACTAAATGAATGAAGGAAGTACTTCACTGCGCCAAATGAAGTACTCTTTTCTTTTTACTGACACATTTTGCGCATGGCAAGAAGCTAATGCGTAATACACTCTGTCTGTGGGTTGGGTGGCGTAGCATTGAACGTACGTACGAACGAAGTGCATATTAAAATATTCTCTCTGTTGAATGATGGTAGAGTAACGTAAAACGTAGTGCACACATTCTCCTGGCGTAGTGTTACATTTACGATATGAGACGCGCTCGAATTCGGTCGGCGTTTTCGTAAATACTGAAATTGTGGGAATTTTGTTGTTCGGCGATTGTTAGATTTCAAATAGAAACTTGTAATGGTATAACTGACTATTGATAGTGTTCCATTATTTCAGTAATCGCATAACCCGTACAACTACAATACAATGGCCGAAACAGAAGAGCCCATGGATGTTGCAGATATCGGCGAGAATTCTGTGAGTGGGAATAGCAATAATTTCAACAATTAATTATCAATATTATTGTTATCGGTATAGTAAATTCAAAAATATGACATCTTCGTTACAGAATGCATCATCTAGTGCTAGCGATACAACTTCGTCTAGGGGCAAGGAGGGAGATTTTGAAAGCAAGATTGAAACCGATCGTTCAAAGAGATTCGACTTTTTATTGAAGCAAACTGAAATCTTTTCTCATTTTATGACAAACACTTCTAAATCAGCCAGCCCTCCCAAGCCAAAAGCTGGTAGACCGAAAAAAAATAAAGATAGTGACTCGGGAAATGCTGAGTAAGTTTAGTTTACCTACAGCCTAATCCGCTTGTATTGTGTGTATAAAGTTTTTGTCAGTGGCAAATAAAAGGTTGAGGTGGCCGATCTTGTGTATTTGACTGTTGGAGAATCATTATTATTAAATTTTAATTGAAGCTTGTACAAACTTATCTGATTTTGTTAAATAACTTTTAAATCAAGTCTACATATTACTTTTGTTATTCCAGTCATCGCCACCGTAAAACTGAGCAGGAAGAAGATGAAGAACTTCTTTCTGAAACAAACCTGAAACAGAAAAGCTTGTTTCGCTTTGAAGCCTCTCCACACTACATAAAAAATGGTGAAATGAGAGACTATCAGGTTCGAGGGCTCAATTGGATGATATCTTTGTATGAAAATGGTATCAATGGTATTTTGGCTGATGAAATGGGTTTGGGTAAAACTCTTCAAACCATATCTCTTCTGGGTTATATGAAAAACTTCAAGTAAGTTAGTTGTATTATATTTTATTGCACACAAGTAGAAATACTTACATAAACAAGTTGTTTGAAGTGAGTAAAAAAATGTGTATCATGTTTATTAATACTTTTTCTTCGTTAGTGCTATCATATAATTTTTTTCTGAAACAATCTCACTTTATCTCTTTCCCTTAAATAGAGACAGTAAGAAAAGTGTTAGTGGACACATACTTAGCAATAAATTTATTCTATAAAACTAGGTCAGCGTCAAATTACTAATTAGTCGTTTATAAGGCTAGATTGTAATTATGTTTGGATTCATTTTGATTTATAATTGGTTCAGATTTAAAAAAAGAACTTCATCTCTTCTTAACAATTCCAGGAATGTGCCTGGCCCTCATATTGTCATAGTGCCAAAATCCACATTGACAAATTGGATGAATGAATTCAAGAAATGGTGCCCTTCTATAAGAGCTGTGTGTCTAATTGGAGATCAGGAAACAAGGGTATTGATTTAATAAAGTTATTGCATATTCAATAGTAAAAAATAATTAAATAATCTTATCAGGATCATTATGGCTAGTCTTCTAATGTACCACCTACTGCTGAGAGTTAAGAATTCTAAGCTCTCTAGCTAAGAATTTTGTTTAAATGGTTTTTTTTTCTCAGAATGCATTTATCAGAGAAACACTAATGCCTGGCAACTGGGATGTCTGCATAACTTCATACGAAATGATTATAAGAGAGAAATCAGTGTTTAAAAAGTTCAATTGGAGATACATGGTGATAGATGAGGCGCATCGCATAAAGAATGAGAAATCAAAGCTCTCTGAACTGCTGCGCGAGTTCAAGAGTACAAACAGACTGCTGCTGACCGGTACTCCACTTCAGAATAATCTTCACGAGCTCTGGGCCTTGCTCAACTTTCTTCTGCCGGATGTGTTTAATAGCTCTGATGTAGGTTATGATTTTATTATATTACCACTTGCAATCCACTTTAATATGTTATACAGATAGGTATGTAGACAAAACTGCGATTCGACGTCGCATTGCAGTTTTATGTAAAATCCTTTAAATGAAATTCTGTGAATGATACACATAACAGAAAGAATGATAGTTTATTGATAGGTATATTGATTGGATTGGATTGCAACAAAAATACATTTGCCTTTATGCACTCACACCCTGCATGAGCAATATTTTTTAATGGAACATTCATTTTTTTTAATTCATCTTCTGCGAAAGACCGGCATTTTAAATGATATTAGTTAACTACACTAAAATTGATTATAACTTAAAATGCTGTAGTAGTGTAACATGAAATATAGCACAAAATATTTATTTTTAGGACTTTGATTCCTGGTTCAACACTAACGCGGCTCTGGGCGACAACCAGTTGGTGTCTCGACTGCATGCGGTGCTCAGGCCATTCTTGCTGAGGAGACTCAAGGCTGAAGTGGAGAAGAAATTGAAACCGAAAAAGGAACTCAAAGTTTATGTTGGCCTTAGTAAAATGCAAAGGGAATGGTACACAAAAGTTTTGATGAAGGATATTGATGTTGGTGAGTTGAATAAGCTTGAGCAAGAAAAAATGCAATCTAATAGTAATCAAAAAATCTAATTCAACTTTCCTTCCTACCTATTCCAAACACTGGTTATTAGACATGATAATATTTTCTTCTGGAAGATTCATATCAAGTAACAATTATGTAATTGAGTACATTTATAGTAAAAATAATGTATTTAGAGAAATTATAGAATGAGTTTTTAATAAAAGTTACTTTCACAGATGACAATGATTCCAAGCTGTATAAATTATTTCAGTGAACGGCGCCGGAAAAGTGGAGAAGATGCGACTTCAAAACATTCTGATGCAGTTACGCAAGTGCTGTAACCACCCGTACTTGTTCGACGGCGCGGAGCCCGGCCCGCCTTACACCACAGACTTGCATCTGGTTACCAACTGTGGGAAACTGGTTATACTAGACAAGCTGCTACCGAAGCTGCAGGAGCAAGGCAGCAGGGTGCTTATCTTCTCTCAGATGACACGGATGCTGGATATATTAGAGGACTACTGCCTATGGAGACAGTACAAGGTACGATTTAGTATTGCCGGCGGATCATGCAAACATTTATCTTGCAGCGGGTATCGAACCCGCGCCCTGTTGCTTCTCACCGGGCACTTGACTACCCGCGCCGGCGAGGTCGACAATCTTTATCCGACATTAATTTTACCATAGCAACTAAACTAATAATTATGCTTCAGGTACTAAAAGTCAGCTCATATGGGCCTGTTCCAGAGCGTGTCCAACGTCTGACGAGGCTAACAGGCTCTACCGGTCCTTATACAAGCTATTAGAAGACTAGAAATATTAGGTCTTCATATGATTATTTTAGAGGATAAGATTGAACTGACATGTTCCTTAAGGACAAAAGTTCCTTTAAAAAAAAGAGATCATCCCGCCATCTTCTCCGAGGTCTGCCGCGACGGCGTCTGTTTGGAGGGTCGGATGCAATTTTGGCTCAAAGATCGTAAATTAACAAAATTCTAGACAAGCATAATGTAAATTCAAAACAAGCTTGACGTTTTTCCAGTATTGCCGCCTCGACGGTCAAACCCCGCACGAGGACAGGAACCGTCAGATCGAGGAGTACAACGCGGAGGGTAGCGAGAAGTTCGTGTTCATGCTGTCGACGCGCGCGGGCGGGCTCGGCATCAACCTGACCACGGCCGACGTCGTCATCATCTACGACTCCGACTGGAACCCGCAGATGGACCTGCAGGCTATGGATCGAGCGCATCGTATCGGACAGATGAAACAAGTTTGTCTTTTTTTTTATACAACTGAAGTGGCAACCAAGCACACAAGATGGGAAGCGGTTACCGCAGCCTATGTACGCTTGCAGTACCAGAGGTATCACTCGCGAGTTTTCATCTTGATCCAAAGCCTCATGTGCCAGTAATTTCACCGGAAACCATACCCTTCACACCGGAACACAGCAATGCGAGCATAACTGCTTTGCGGCAGAAATAGGTATGGTGGTAGTACTTCCCCGGATGTGTTCTATCACAAAGAACTCTGCTTCTCTACTTCTTGTCTTCCTTTGTTTTAGAATGCCGTCAACATTGCCAAATTCTGCGCAAATAAAAATTGATAATACATACATGGAACTATCGACACGAAGAAGAAGAATAAAACACTGCCTGCAACACGGAGGTTGCGGGTTCGACTCCCGCCTCGGAACAAATGTTTGTATGATCTGCAAATATTGGTTCCGGGTGTTCTATTTTCTATATACATAAAAAATATCTATCTATGTATTGGATTGTATTAAGTATATCAGTCATGAAATACCCACAGCAAAAGCTCTGCTTAGCTTGGGGCTAGATGATGCTGTGAGGGATTATCCAGTATTATTTATTTATTTTTGATACTACTGCCAACAAGATTCAAGACCATCGTGAAGTTAGCTGTTTGTGATGCGCAGAGACTGTTTAGTTCGAAAAAGCTCCATTGCGGCTATTTTCACAACAACCAAGATCTGTTGGAAGTACTATAATCTTCAACAAAAGTGGATTGGTGGATGGCACATGTCTTTCGAATTTTCAGTTCTTGGACATACCGATTTTCTAATATGTTTTCCTACACCATATGTGAACACTGGCATTGCGCATATAAATTTATTTAATAGAAATATCCATTGGTGAATGACCAGGTTCGACTAGACCACCATTGCTTCATTTGTTAAAATATAAATAAATATTACAGGTGCGCGTCTTCAGAATGATCACAGAAAACACGGTCGAAGAGAAGATAGTTGAGCGTGCAGAAGTGAAACTCAGACTGGATAAGTTGGTCATCCAGTCCGGCCGACTGATCGACGCCAAGAGCCAGCTCAATAAAGATGAGATGCTGAATATGATCAGGCATGGAGCCAATCACGTGTTTTCATCTAAAGATTCCGATATTACTGATGAGGATATTGACTCCATATTGGCTAAGGGAGAAAATAAGGTATATCTCTTAATGCATAAAGAGTTAACAGATGACCGACTTTTTGTCCACTGGACAGTAATGATAAAGAATCAAAATGGTGTGAGCTAGCCTTTTTTTTATACTACCCAGTTGGCATACAGCCCACCTTATGTTAAAGGTATCACTCGCGCGTTGCCGACTGTGGCCTAAGATTTAGTAGTCCCTACCCGTGGTCTAGTATCTACTAATAATCACTTAAAAATATCCATCCCTGGGGCTTTACTCTTGAACGCGATCGGTATTGGACAATTATTGGAATATGACATTTCGTACTTTTGACCCAGTAACTTAAATAATACCTACTTAGAAAAATCTTCAAATCTTTGGTGATACTTTTATGATGATTTAGACCTTTGGCTTTTAATAATGTACTAAATGCTTTTGGCATATTTTGTTAAATTTAATAGGTTTTTTAAATGGTTTTAGACTGAAGAAATGAAGCAGAAGTTGGAGAGTCTCGGCGAATCTTCTCTGCGGGCATTTTCTATGGACACTCCCGGCGCCACCACAGATTCCGTGTATCAGTTCGAAGGTTTACATGATTCATTTAAATTACGTGCAGTTTTTGTAAATTGTGAAAGCACTTGGGATCTAGTGCTAGTATTTCGCCTTCCGATCTGAAGGTCGCGGTTCAAAACCTATTGCGCACCAGTGGATTTTTCTATTTAAAAAAATGTATGTGCGCGATGCCAGTGCTCAAACGGTGGAGGGGAAACATCGTGAAAATACCGTCATGTCAATAAACTCGGAATGCCTTTAGTAGCTACGCGATAATGTGTGATATTCGCAATAATGACTGATAGAAATGATTAAATCTAATTCGGACATCTAGGTGAGGATTACAGAGAGAAACAAAAAATACCCATCGGCAACTGGATAGAGCCGCCGAAGCGCGAGCGTAAGGCCAACTACGCCGTGGACGCGTACTTCCGCGAGGCTCTGCGCGTCTCCGAGCCCAAGGCGCCCAAGGTACAGGTAAATACAGTGTAAAGAGCTAACGTCGGAGCTCGACTCTTCTAACTCTGGTGGTGGGCTGCCTCTATCAATACGCTGTCGCAATATTTGCTTAGCTCTTTATACTAGATTCGTACACCATTCTTAATATTTATGTAAATGTACATTTGTTTTTATTATTTATCTATTTAGCATGTTTATTATTAAGTAATTTATCCACAACCTGGAAAACTAATTAGGACGGCCCTCCCTACATGGACCGATGACATAACAGTCGCAGGAAGTCTTAAGCCTTCACTATCCACCGACTCCTGCGACCGCTTTAATGTCATGGGTCCATCTTGGTGCGGCCGTACTATACTTTTCCAGTTCGCGGTCGCCATTCGAGAACCTTTATTCCCCAGCGGTTATCGGTTCTACGAGCTAACACATCTGTACTTCTTAAATACATAGTAGTGTAAAATGCTTTTAGTAATTGCCGCTTCAGTATTTAGTGTCGTTTTGAGTGCCATTTTATTCGCGTAAATCTATATTTCCAGGCACCGCGACCGCCGAAGCAGCCGATCGTGCAAGACTTCCAGTTCTTCCCGCCGCGCCTGTTTGAGTTGCTGGATCAGGAAATCTACCACTATCGCAAAACACTTGGGTGAGTGTAGCGAAAGTTAACGCCGCGATACAACTGCAGAGCCAAGTCAAATGCCGTCAGAATATGGCATGCTAGTGTCTGAGCCCGTATACCGTCCACCTGAGCCCGTATAATGCTTTTGTCAATCGTAAACGTTGATGATTACACAACATCACATCAATATTGAAAATGCAAAAGTTTTTAACTCAATCACGTCGTAACACCTGAACCGATTGCTATAAAATTTTGTAATAGTTGGATTATTACATAGATTGAAACGGGATTTATTATTAGGTAAAGGGACTTCATAACTGAATACGCGGTAATACTTTTGTGCAGATACAAAGTCCCGCGTAACCCAGAGTTGGGACCCGATGCTACTAAAATACAGCGCGAGGAACAACGTAAGATAGACGAGGCGGAAGCTCTCTCAGAGGAAGAAGTCACGGAAAAAGAGACGCTACTTACCCAAGGTATTCATAACTAGGCTATCACAATAAGCCGGTTTATACGCTTTATACAACCTTTTTTATAAGAAAAAAACTATATCTTCAATTGACGATTGAAAACTTGGATGAATTCCCCCGCCCGGTTTTTTAATCACTACTCCACTCAATAGTTATAAAATTGATAGCAAGCGGTCAATTCTTTCTCTTATTCCCTTGAAGTTAGTTAGTGTTATTTTGACAAATGGTTACCTAGTTGACCATTGATAAAAAACCGAGGTGGTTAATGCTTTTTCGAGGCTTCATGTTTATAAACGGTGAAGTAAAACCATCGTGAGGAAACCAGCATTGGCATGTCCAAGGCCTAAAAATTAAAAAATTTTAATAACTTATCTGCATTGAGTTTGCGTGGTGGATTATGTATGACCCGATCACTTTTGCTCAAGAGTAGGTCAGTGTCCCAACAGTAGGAACATAAGCAGGCTGGCCAGACCACGACTAATAAGTAATAAGACATTGAAAATTATTTGGTTATAAAATCACTCAGCAAATGATTCCGTTTCTTTAACTTTTTTTTCATTTCACCGCGGGAAACATAAGCTTATGAAAAAGGTAAGTAATTTCGCTAACAACACTGCAATATTATTGGTTACAGGGTGTTTCATTTGTAGTATCAACCTCATGCGGACGATTCACTTAGGAACATCCTGTACATTGATTTAGTTTTAACATATTTTCTTGGTTTTCAGGTTTTACGAATTGGACGAAACGTGACTTCAATCAGTTTATAAAAGCAAATGAAAAGTACGGAAGAGATGATATTGAAAATATCGCAAAGGATGTTGAAGGGAAAACGCCTGAAGAGGTACTGCCGCTTTTGATTGCATCATGCAATCAGCATTCAATTATATAGAGGAAAATTTTTAGATCATTTTAGTCAGGGCCACTAAAGACGATCAAAGTTAAATATGTTTTATTTGCGTCGTTTTAGTTTAATTCAAACTGGTGGGACTAATCGATAATAATCCCAAAATCAACTTGCGGTCCGATTTCTGTAGAGTTGGAAGCTGTAGTGTCAGTGACTCGTTCGTTCTCAAAATAGAGTTCATTTAGCCTGAGTTCTGCTACTTTATGATCGATATACTCGTATTATAAAAAAATATAAAGTATTAATATACATTTGTATTGTATTTGTAATATTGCACTACTAAAACAATGCATACAGGCGACCTATTATTGCAATGCTATTTAAATCGTTTCGCAATATGTGCCGCCATAAGTATAAAATCATGACAGCCATATTAAGTTCCCGCTGCTGGGACGCTGGCCTAATATCAAGCGATAGTGATTGGGTGTTAATCCACCTCGATTGGTAGATACCAATTGCGCAAATCCACGAGACATGTGCCATCTGGCACATGTCTTTCGAATATTCAGCTCTTGGACATGCCGGATTCCTCACGATATTTTCATTTTCCTTTACCTGTATGAGAGCACTGGCAATGCGCACATAGTTTTGTCGAATAGAAAAATCCATTGGTGCACAACCGGGTTTGTACCCATGACCTTGGGATGAAAGGCTACCCCTACCACTAGGCACTACCACTAGACTAGAAGAACTAGAAATCCTGAAATTGATAACATCAGTGATGAACGATAATGATGATGATGATAACTTTAAGGTGATGGAGTACTCAGCAGTATTTTGGGAGAGGTGTCACGAGTTGCAAGACATCGACAGGATCATGGGCCAGATAGAGAGAGGGGAAGCCAAGATACAAAGAAGAGCCTCTATCAAGAAAGCGTTAGATGCCAAAATGTCGCGATACAGAGCACCGTTCCACCAGCTCAGGATTGCGTACGGCACTAACAAAGGGAAGAATTACACAGAAGAAGAAGACAGGTGAGGGCCGGCACTTTATCAGGGCTTCTTGTTCTTGTGTTGTTTGCGCCGTGAAGAAACGACGCGGTAAATTCTGGAAGAAATATGATTCAGTGTACGATCTGCTATGTAAACAGTTGTGTACTTGTTTGTATAACGCAGATATTATTTGGTTGCTGCAAATTGTCGGTTCTGGCTATAGCAGTAAACTGTCAATAGTAACGAAATTTTTTTTACTACATAATATCTGTACTAAGGCCACATTCATTAGTAAGTAGCAGTTGCCCGCGACTTCGTTCGCGTAATATACGTAATGAACCTTCCTCTTGAATCACTATCTATTGGTGAAAACAGCATCGAAATCTGTTACATAGTATAAAATGATGTCTCGCCGTCTGTCTCTATGTATGTAGGTAACTAAGTTTTTTATTACGAGGGCTTCTCTACCCCGGCAACTAGGTGTGCACTGCCCGCTCATTTAATGGTCCTTCGAGCCGTATGTACACTTTCGACTACGCAACGGATTTTAATGCGTTTTTCATCAATAGATAGAGTAATTGTAGAGGAAAGTTTACAGCACACGTGCGAAGCCGGGGCGGGTGCGCTAGTGTTTTATATAATGTAAAGATGTTCCGTGAATTGTCCAGATTCCTAGTGTGCATGCTGCATAAGCTGGGCTTCGATAAGGAGAACGTGTACGAGGAGCTGCGCGCGGGCGTGCACGCCGCGCCGCAGTTCCGCTTCGACTGGTTCCTCAAGTCGCGCACCGCCGTCGAGCTGCAGCGCAGGTACACCACTTTATATTGACACCACACACGCTCCGATCGTTGGGCCCAACCAAACAACTGAGCGAAAAGTGACAAACATGAAATTATATTAAGTATAATAAATAATATCAGATCCGTATCACAAGCGCTTAGCTTGGGGCTAGATGATTCTGTGTGGAGTATTATCCAGCATTATTTAATTATTATGTTATATTAATAAAACACAAATTTTCAAAATAAACTAAGGTCCGTGTGAACGAAACTCAAGATCAAAACGACTTGACAGTTCTTCATATAATAATTTTATCAAATCGATGCTTGTTTCACGATTCACACTCAAGTAAAGTTCTTGGATGCCAAAACGTTCTGTTACATTTAGTTTAGCACTTCTGAAAAAAAGGCACACATGCTTTCGAAAAACATTACGATTACGATTAGTCTGTTGTCCCACTGCTGGGCAAAGGCCTCCCCTTGATCTCTTCAGTCATCTCGGTTTTGTGCCAGTTGGACCCAAGCTCTATTAAAGTTGTCGAGATCATCTCGTCAAAATTGTGATGTAAAAAAAAAAATGTCATCATCAAAAAAGATTTTTAAAAATAAAATATTAATATTTGTTAACAGATGTAACACACTTATAACGCTGATTGAGCGTGAGAACCAAGAGCTGGAAGAGAAAGAACGGGCTGAGAAGAAGAAGAAGAGTGGAAACCCTAATCCGAATACCCCCGGAGGCAACTCGAGCAAAAGCGGCAGCGCAGGCAAGCGCAGGGCTGAGACCACCCCGGACACCACCTCCAAACAAAAGAAAAAGAAGAAATGAATGTAGCCACCTTAGCTCACACACGATGTCGTCTGTCGTACACGACTATAGAACGCTTAAACGGAAGAAACGCGTGCGACTCGTGCGAGGCATAACATTACGATGTAACATAGAGTTAACAAAGCATTGCGATTAGGCATGGCGCCTCTCTAGTTTATATACTCGATGGTCTTAGACGACATACCTACGGCTGTCGTGCTGGATAATGTGAAATCGTTCTTATCGTCATGTTTCGAAAGTAACACGACCGTCTTCTTTGATAATATTTAAATCCGGTTACTTACAAATACAATTGACTGAAATCACACTCCTATAATGCGCGCGCTTTGTGTGTGTTGCGCGTTACGGTTATTATTTATCATTTTCACTGACCACGTTCCGGAACAATTAGCGTTTATTGATAACGGCAGCGAGCGCTGGCGCCTTACTCTTAGATCCTTATTCAAAAACCATACTTGAGTGTGAACTGTGACTCAAGCATCAATTTGAAACTGTCAAAAATCGATGCTTGAGTCACGATTCACACTCAAGTATGGTTCTTGAATATGGGCCTTAGATCATAGTACTTATTCAGTTCCATGGTCAAAATTGGCACAGCAAGTCAGAGAACAGTTATTACATATTTTCTTTGATTAATTGCATTATTTTGATAACTGGTTTTTTTAATTTTTGGTAACCATTCGTACATTTTGTACGTGTGTAAAACCATGCAATGCGACGCGCTACAACGTTATCATTACAACAGTGCGGTGTTTCGTAAAATAATTCGTTGTTATTAAGATGATAGGATAATAATTAAATACGGCACGCTAATTAACAGATTTTTTGATTTACTATAAAAAATAAAACCAAAATAGTTAGTTCATTTAAAAATAAAAATAAAATAACATTTTATTTTTTATTTTTTTTAGTTAGTTCATTTGATGTGCTAAAACAACACTATAAAATTAATTATGTTTTTTTTATTAATTGCTTTTTTGTAATTTCACTTTACTGATTATGGAAAATGCTCATTTAAGTACATGATTGTGACGCGTATTCAAAATCGTTTTAGTAATTCCGTACTAGGCACAGAATAGATATTAGTACTAGCTTAGTACTCTGCATTTGTGTTGAATTAGATGTACATATTTAATTAAGTTAGGACTTTTTTCATACCTTTCATAAGTGGTGTCATTATTGTGAATGTGTTTTTTTAGTAATTACAGCGATTCATAAAACACAATTTTTATTATCTTCGGTTTTTCAATTTTAATTAAAACGCCACGTCTTTCCACTACAACGTAATTTATTAATACTATATTAACTAGGTACAGTCAGGAGGTTAGCAATTTAGAGATAAAACTTATGTTCTAAGTAGCTGCCTGCAACTAATAATTATTATAATCTGTTCACTGATTATTCGAAATATGTGGTAAGAAAATCGAGAATCTTACATCGATTTAACGATTACGCACAAAATGATACAAATTATAAAAAAAGTCTTACTTAATTAAGTTGCTTCTGAATAATAGGTATTGATTTTAACTAGATCAAAACAATACAGACTTTTTCATCAGTATTGTTTGACTCCCATTGCAGCATTGACCACATTTGAAACAAAACCTAAGTTCTTAGTACTAAATAGGAATATGAAGCAGAGAGCACTCTACATATAATTAATTTTTGTTTTTAGTTTTGGAGAATGCTGCACAAAAGTTTAACTTATTTTTTTAATTATAGTGCACATAATACAATTTTATAATAATTGTTGATTTATTAGTACTACACATTGTATCAAAAGTATTTTACAGTACAAATATTTATGAATTATATTGATACCATTAATAACTAGCATAGTATTGAGAAAACGCAGTTGACTAAGGATAATAGCTTGATTACATATAAAAGCACTCAAGAAGATTTATGACATAGTTTACGAAGTTCAAAACACTACCAAGTCTTATTACAAATTCCGCAGATTATAAATAGAGATCCTCACAACATTTCGCACTCTAATGCAAAATAACTTCAAGCAAATTAACTTAATAAATTCCATGCGTTCTACACATTTATATTATCACAGTTTATAACGAACGAATGTTCAACATTGCACGTAGTCTTTGAAATGCGTATTGCGTGGTCGCGTTGTGTTCATTCTGTGAGATGGAACACCTGCGGCCGCGGCGTCTGCCGGGTGATGCACACGGGCTCCGGGGATCAGGAGGAGTTGCCGTTCTCGATGCTTTCCTGGAAGTTGTTGGCGCTAGTGGGAAATGGCGCTCCCAGCCCGTAAAGGTGGCCGCTAGTGCTCTCAATATTTCCATCAAAAAAGATCTGAAAAAAAGTTAGATAGGTTTTAGAATCTTTGATTAATTTGATGGCATGTTGTTGTTGCATTACATTACAGGGTTATCGATTTTCCAAATCTCTCAGCAGATAGCGCACGACAAAGGCTGCTATCACCCTGCGATTTGCAAGCGATTCGCTATTCGCGGCGAACTAGTTGCGCACTCGCCTCGCTTTGAACTTGATCAAATCGCCAGTGTATAACGCACTTTCAAACTTAGCCCAATAAACGAACCTCTTTTATTTTAAAAAACGCCATTCCGGTGAGATGCGAGTCGGAGCCGGCCTGATGCTGTGGCCCCACTCGGCGCAGCTCCAGCTGGTCCGCCACCTCTTGCAGCCCTCCCTTCAGGTTCTTGCATAGCTTCATCAGGTACTGGAAATAAGGTTCATTTACGTAGATAAGTACCTATCTATTTCTGTCGCTAAGCATGCAAAAACGAATTAATCAAGAAATAATAATTGTTATTCTTACTTTGACATCATAAACCGTCGGAAAATAAAGCCGAAGACTTTCGAAAAAATCATTTTCTTCCAGCGGCAAGTTCTTATCAGTAAGAAGCTTCAGTAGGTAGCCAAAATCATAACCAGAATGAAAACTCAGCCAGTTGATGTTATCCATGAGAACAATACCTGAAAACAGTTGTAAACTATAATAGGGGCCCAACCATGAACTCTTATAGCGATTCAAATGAAGACCTAAACTAAATTGTCAAAAAATTTTATACCCTGACATGATTGTCTAATTGATGTCATACTACAAAATTTTTTGACAATTTAGTTTAGGGTCTTCATTTGAATCGCTATAAGAGTTCATGGTTGGGCCCCAGTGCAGCGAGAAGAAATGTCATAAAGCGGTCGCTACTTAGCGACAAGAGCGCCCATTGCATTACGTTAGTTTGATTGTTTTTGTCAAATTCTGTCAAAATTCAAATTTAATATCTTGATTTCTCACAAAATCGCGGGAAAGTCGGAAAGTCGCCAATATCAATGATGAACACCTATTTCGAATGATGTCATTAGATTATAGAGTGCAGGTATGTGAAAGACTGGCAGTAGTCCTGGGTTTATACAAAGGACTGCTGCTGTTATCAGCTATGAGGCCATGTCTGAGATCTTCGAGCAGTCTTTTAGTCCATAGTTGGCTCTGACTCATAGGACCAGTTCTACTGCCTATAATGCCATGTGACAATAGTCGTGCCACAGGCAATATTAATGTTAATATGGTAAGTATAAGTTCAATGTGCAGACCTGAAGACATCAAAAGTTCTGCAAACTCCAAGGGTTCTATGCCATGTTCCTCATGCTCTCTGAATTGTAGACCAGAGTTCTGCAGCAGGTCGATAGAATCTTGTGCATACATGTCTTCCCTGTTTGAAACAAAAAAACTGTTTTAATTAAAATTGTGTCCATTAGTATCTCTTCTTGCAAGCATGGTAATATTAATATTGACACAGAGTTCAGTTGCTTGCTTTTAGAAGACTTATACAATAAAGGAAAATGTATATCTAAGTTTGAATAACAATTTGCAATGCTAAACAATCGCAACTTGCTTTGTGCATTTAAGTTCAGTTTACCTTCGCTATGGCTAATTATACTTACTGCAAGTTAAATTTAAAATTAAACTGCCAAGTTGTGCATCCCGGAGGTGTCTTTCCATTCTCATCCATGAAGGTGAGGCCCAGTTGTATGATCCGCAACAGATCTACATTGCATCTGCCAAAACAAAAAATGAAAGTAAAACATGCTTCTGTTTAGTCTCAGCATGTAGATTTCTAATTTGTTTATTTGAAAAATATATTTAAAAATATTGTAAATTGTTGTGCTTCATTTACACGACAATTAACAATAGCTAGTTAGGTCCATTAAACCAATTTTTGGCTCTACAGGCATGTGTACTATGAATCCTAACCCTGAGTATACCTAAGCAGTTGATACTGGTAGTCTGCAGTGGAGCGGAACTCTCCTATGGGCCTGGCCACTACTCCTGGAAATTCTGTGTCCATTGCAACCCAATGGAACTTTTTTACAACCTGAAATGAGTTTGCATAAATGGTAAAAAAAGCACTTAAATAGGTAATACTTATACTTTTTATTCTTAGAAAAATCTGTCTGGTTTGCATTGAGACATTGCTTATTAGTAAGCCTGTTAATGTGTTTGTAACTAAATATTTTTGAAAAATTTTCTACCTGTCTAATAACACGAAACTCTTCATGTAAATTTTGATTCCAAACATTTTTTATGGCACACTCTTCTTTGGCTGCTGATGCCAATAGAGCACCAAAGCTTGCTGCTGGCATCTGTAATGTTAGTCTGCTTAATACATTGTAGGTAACCAACCCAGTTGAAGCTATAAGTAGAACTCAATCAATTTACCTACTCATGGCTAAAATATAAACAAGCTTTTTACTACTAGGAAAAAATGTGGTTGCTTACCTTTTATGTAGCAAGTTTTTCAGTTTACAGGATGAGCAATCCTCACCAGTGATGAAAGTGGGATTGGTTGGGTTTACCTAGAGCTAGAGCCGAGCGAACCAAGTCAAAACAAAACGTCGATCGATTGATTCCTGCAAGTTAGAATAACAAAGCCAAGCCAACTCGATTTCCGCTCTATTAAAAAATGCACAATGTACTTAACAAACAAAACTAAAATTCACAATGTAATGATAGATCAATGCTAACATGCAGATTGCAGAAATTGTAAAATGAATGAAAAATGTGCGTGCGGGAGTCAGAACCAGGGCTGCATTTAGGTGCGTTATAAACAATAGTACAAAAACAATAAAATAGTAGTATTTCTCAGAAAACTGTAGTACACTTTATTTTATATTGAACGTATCTAATCATTAAAAAAACACGTCACACACGAGCCACAATCGTGTTCGATTCTTCACAAGAAAATTCAAGGATGGTTTAGGCTCATTACCAACTTTTTGATTAGATTTTATTTTCATCATGGATTGGCAGTGAATGTTAGTTAATTTGGTCATTTCTGAAGTGATGAAACTGAGGTATTTTAGTGTACTATTTATAGGAATAGGTAGTAATAATAAAATAGTACGAAGCAGAAAATTGTAGTACAAATAATACTACTGTAGTACGAATAATTCCAACCCTGGCAGCACAGCAGTCTGCCTGACCCATTCTCCAAGAGAATATAAGCACTACGTTTACATTACATTATACTATATATTCTAATCTATGGCTTATTCACAGACTATGGTCGAACCTTTCAACTTGAGTGTGAATTAAGATTAAAAAAACTACGTATTACATACAAGGAAGGCTGCTCATTCGACTTGAAAAACGGTCTCTTCTTCTTCTTTTACTTGAGTACTAACTACTGGAGTAGTTTTTACCATGCCAATATGCTGGCAACAATGTGAAAGGGACCAATGAAAAAATAATGAGTCTCTGTCGAGTCTTAGGGTCGAGACACTTATAGGAACGTAATTAAAAACGTAATTTTAATTAGAAACCACAAGGATCGTTTTATAAGCGACTAAAATAAGTAATGGCTTTAATTTCTGAATACTGGTGTGTCTACATTTTTTAAAATTAAGTTATTGAAAGATAGGAAAAATGTGATGGCAGCTGGAAACTCTTTCCAAACAAGAAGAAGATTAAAACAACATGACAGATTGCTGTCTTTGAGATTGGCGCCGGGTTTGAAATAATTTGTGTTTTGGATTTATAAACTGTTTTACTCTACCATTGTTTAATCAAATGGTCCAAAGTAAGTGGGTATAAAATAAGGATCCTTTCAAAGGTAAAAAAAATTTAGATAAAAACCACTATAGCGTCGGTTTCATTTGAATTTCAGGATATTCACTACATAATGTAGGTATGTAAGGTATAGTACCAACTGCCAGCGGATATTGGCTGTCGTCGTGAGTAAACTGACATTTATTACTTTTTCTTGACATTTATTATTCCCCTTAGTAGTTATTCCAAGTTTGGTCGAATCTAAATTTTAAACGCTTGTGTCCAAGTGAATGTAAGCACTACGTTTAGCTTGTGTGTTACCGAGCGGGAATGACTCGCTGTCTGGTTTGGCCCGTTTGTATGTACAGGTAGGTAGGTATAATGCTGTTGCTGACTGTACTAAATATAATAATAATAATAACGATGCACAGTCCACACAACATCATCAAGCCCCAAGCCCAAGGTAAGCAGAGCTTATGTGCTATGGGTACTAGATGACTGATATACTCAATACAATATATAGAAAATACCCAGAGCACCTGGAACAAATAAAATAATATTTGATGCAATAAGTCGTCTGATCCCAAAAATTGTTCTGTTTGGTTCCTAAATTATGGTCGCCCTTAAGAAAGAGACACCACCATATATTTAGTCCCATGACACAGAACAGATAGTTTTAGATGAAAGATGTTTTTAGATACACATAACCTACTGCGATGGAAATAAAACTTATAATAATTTTTTAAGTATTATTATAATAATGACGATGGATGAGAAATGTAAGATATTTAAATTGATAATATTTATTTTATTTAAATTGATAAAATCTTAAATTATATCTTATACGTCTACATATGCACATGCATTTTACCTAACTATATTTTAATAACGCTGTCAGAACTAGTGCATAAAATTTCTATAACTACTCACTCAGTACTTACACCGTTTTAAGACTAAAAACGGTAAGTAACAGTAGTGGCGACATTTTTAGCAGTTTTATAATAAAATCAGCATAGATATCTTACTTTCTACATTGCCGACAGCTATCGAGGTACTGACAAATTTGTACTTACACTTTGTAAAGGAGTATGAAAATTAATATTATCTAGTTTGTTCATTTATAAAGCCACACGAGTTGTAAAGACACCATTCTAAGAGGTTTGTAAAAGTAATAAAAAAAATCATGATTTATAAATTATGCGACACTATGACAATAATTAATCGGCATGGAAATACGTTTATAGTTTAATTTTTCAAGTCCATTGCAAACATGTAACAGCACAGCACGCACATGTCACGCACGGGGCAGTGACATTATTCCTTCGGATGGAACATGCGGGGTTTGGGCGTGAGGCTAATACACGCGGACTCCATTAATCAGGAGGAATTTCCATTTTCCCCGCTCTCTTGAAAGTTGTTGGAGTTGACAGGGAACGGGGCACCTAGCCCGTACAGATGCCCGCTTGAGCTTTCAATGTTGTCGTCAAAAAATATCTGTAGAAAAAGCAAATATCAATAAACATTGCTGTACATTGAGTCAGTAGCAAAGTCAGTGCTGACCCGCTATTGACTTAATGTAAATGGTTTTGGAGTCAGTAAATCGATGTCGGGTCAGTACTGTCTTCAAAATTCTCGCGTACTGACCCTTTGTAAACAGCGAAAGTCAGTTCTCAAAGTCAGCACTGACTTCATTTGGAGTCAGTCACTGATCCTATGTTAATCACACTTAGGTAGCTAAGTCAGTGCTAAATCGCACTCAACTCTGGGCACAGAACAGATATTAGTACTACGTACTCTGGGTCTAGAATGCGTGCTCGTTATGCATTGGTATGGCACTCGTCAAAATGTTCGACGAATCATTTGTGTATGTGAGCCAGCGCGAACGCTCACACAATCGCATCGGTCGTTTATATTGTATTAGGATGCATAGCGAGGCTATAACGATGTCTTGTGTAAATTGTAAAGGCGTTCTAGTCTACGAATTTATACCTCACTGTTATAGATTGTAGATACAGAATAAAAACAGCAAAAGTAGCGAGCATAGTAGTCGCTTTTTTGTCGGCCTAGATAAATTGGCTTTTTTCAAATGTCTAATACCCAATCAGAAATTAAATTTAAAAGCACATAGAAGTGAAAAACGTATTTACCTCTTTTATTTTAAAGAACGCCATGCCAGTGAGAAGAGAGTCAGAGCCAGCCTGATGCTGCGGCCCCACTCGGCGCAGCTCCAGCTGGTCCGCCACCTCTTGCAGCCCTCCCTTCAGGTTCTTGCATAGCTTCATCAGGTACTGGAAATAACAAATACATTTTACTACATCTATACTAATATTACAAATGCGAAAGTAACTCTGCGACGTTTCACGGCTAATACACTCCACCGATTTGAATAAAATTTGGCGCGGAGATAGTTTGATAAATTACGCATGCTGCTTTTTATGTATGTACGCGAGCAAAGCCGCTAGCGGTAGCTAGTACTGGAGGAAACAATATGCGCCATAATAAAAGTAAGTTTATGTTGCCAGCTCTGTTGACGAAGTTTGGAGGCCGCCTTGTCGTCGTCGCCTTTTATATCTCTCAGTCTCGTTGTCGATGACAAATCCACTGGTTATCAGTATGAGTAGGTTAGTTATTAATATTAGGTTTAGTTTAGTCAGTACGGGTTGTCTGGAAGAAATCGCTATTTGCGATAAGACAGCCATTTGTAGGACTATATAATTATGTGTATGTTAAGTATGATAAAAATTACCATGCAAATTGTGTCCTCAATAAAGTTATTATTTATTTATTTATTATTAGGTTGGGGAACAAGTCTTCTAACATTATAGTATGTAGTATGAACTTGTAATAAAATCTCTTTGGCTATACTATTTGTATCTGGCTGGTTTTGGTATCATTAAAAGTTTAAATTTTAAAGAACATAAATTCAAATTAGGAAAATGTGTGATTTTTATTTGTTTTACGTACTGTCAAGATGAGTGAATCTAATGAAGAAATTCGATACACTTTAAAATTTTACGGGGGATTTTTTTAAGGGGTGTGGTTTTTCATGATGATAACGCTAGACCTCACATATCTTTAGCCACTCAGCAAAAATTAAGAGAGTTTGGCTGGTAGGTGTTAATGCATCCGCCGTATAGTCCTGACCTTGCACCTTCAGGTTTCCACCTGTTTCGGGCTCTTCAGATCAGTCAGTGATCAGAGATCAGTGATCTTTCAGTCAGGTTAACATCACGAGAGGACTGCTAAAACCACTTGTCGCGGTATTTTGATCAGAAGCCCCATAATTTCTATAGCAATGGGATCATGTCCCTACCTACAAGATGGCAAAAAGTTATCGAACAAAATGGTACCTACATACTTTAGTTAAATGTAAATAAACTATATTAATAAATGTGAAGAAACTTTTTCCCCAACCTATTATGTAGGTACTTAGTTATATAGTTCATAATGATTTAACACATATTGGTAGAAAAAGTATGAATACTTAGTCACTGACCTTCACATCATAAACAGTTGGAAAATATAGCCGCAGACTTTCAAAGAAATCATTCTCATCTTGGGGCAGGTTTTGATCAGTAAGCAGCTTCAGCAAATAGCCAAAATCGTATCCTGAATGGAAACTCAACCATTTTATGTTATCTATGAGCACCAGACCTGAAAAACAAATGAAGGATTGTTATTAAAATGAGTTTTGTAGCTTCTACTGGATAATATACATTTCTGCTTGACTATCGAACACAGTTAAAATGCCAGAATGTGAAGCGAGTAATGGTGAAAGAACTCACATATGACATATTTTAAAACATAATGAAGTTTCCGACCCGACGACGCACTAACGAAGGTTTTAAAATACGATCCCAGAAAGCAAAATTGTAGGCAAGCAAGGCTTATGTTGCGAAAAAAAATAACTAAGATCCCATCCCATGTGAAGCAATAAATGATGAGAAAAAAAGCTCAATTCTCAATACTTTTATTGTCATCACATAGGTAGGTAAGGTACATAGGGTGAAAATACAAATTGTGGATCACAATGTGCACCCATTAGGGTTATAACTATGCTGGCTATGGCTAGCTATGCTGGCTACCCAGGTTATGTTGTATTTGTAGTTTCTAATAAGAAATCAATATGTAGTCTCTAGCTTATCAGCATGTAGTGTGACAATGCACTGAGCTTGTTACCCTGAGACATAGTCCCTCCCTAAGTATCATTTGCCCAGAAATTTCACTAGCTATATTGCTTTTTGAACCTAAACACAGCAATGCTTGCATCCTTCAATATCCTTGGAGTCAGAACATTGGGAACTGCAATGGTAAACTAGTCTTGCTGAAGTGTCCTACCATACCTACCAAGATACACTTATACTGTTATTACCTGAAGACATGAGTAGCTCTGCAAATTCCAAGGGCTCGATACCATCCTCTTCGTGTTTCCTGAATTGCAGGCCGGAGTTCTGTAGCAAATCAATGGAATCTTGTGCATACATATCTTCCCTAAAAATAATATGTATGTAACATTAAAAGCATAAGTTTTGTAAAAAAGCAATTTGATCTTGCATAGAAATTGCAGGGGGCAACTAAATAACTCTAAAAAGCAATATTGTTGCATGGTAACTGAAATTGTAGCTTAACTAATTCAGTGCGAAAGGCGCCATAAAAATCTTTTTCGTCTGGCGTATGGCAAGTGCCAAAATTTTTACCCTTAAAAGTCAGCTAAAATGGCATTTTTAAAGATTTACTTTAAACAAAAGAATCTTAATTTGTCACAAAAATCATGCCTACAGCATTCTGTTGTGGATACTGCATGAATTCAAAGAATTCAGGGGTTGTAAACCTTTTATATGTACCATAGAGGCATTAAGCGCCTCAGAGGAGCCACAAAATATTTGTTTGCAGCCAGGCACAAAAGTTTGCTATGAGGACTTCTGCACTGAATCGTTTAAATTGATAAATTATAATGTAAATTCAACACATTCAAACAGTAAAGGAGTCATTCAAATGCAGACATTTATAGGGTGTGTTACAGACTTGTGTGCCTACATGCATTTAATGTACCATTCATCTACTACACTATATGAAAGAGGATAAAAACTTGTAGGTAATTAAAAATCTTACTGTAAATTGAACTTGAAGTTGAACTGCCATGTAGTGTAGCCAGGTGGTGTTTTGCCATTTTCATCCATAAATGTAAGCCCCAATTGTATTATTCGTAAGAGATCCACATTACATCTGAAAATTATGTCATAAAATTAATTATTTTCAATTTTAAGCAAGTATAATTTAAATTTAATTTAATAAGTAAAATTAGTAATTTTACTCTATAACTAACCTTAGTAGTTGATACTGGTAATCAGCAGTGGACCGAAATTCTCCAATGGGGCGAGCCACTACTCCTGGAAACTCCGTGTCCATTGCCACCCAATGATATTTCTGAACAACCTATGAGTTTAAATACAACCTATTTGAAATGTAACTATTTTAGATAGTATTTAAAATAATGTGTATGGGACAGTTTATTCATACCTATTTTAAGTTACTAAAAATTTATTAATGCTGTTGCAAACCTTTCTTATGACTTGAAACTCTTCATGAAGGTTGTGATTCCAAACATCTTTGATACCACAATCTTGGGAACCAGTCAGTTGTGATATTGATCCAAAGCTTGCTGTTGGCATCTAAAATGAGTAAATAATGACATCTGTTTATATTTATGTGGATTGGAACTTACTATTAGCACAGCTGCTGAAACAAGATCGATTAGAATAAATAGCTATATTAAAATGTACTTGATCTAGTCAGTCGAAGCGAATCAATGAAAAATTACTGTTTATTGACCAACCTTGTATCGGGTATCTGTTTCCAGATGGGTGGTTTCTTCAGCTTTTTTCGACGCCGTGGTTTTCGACTTATTTTGCTGTTTCTCAGGGAATGCAGGTCCAGTGTTCTTCGAATAGTGATACTGGGTATTCTCGGGCACAAATTAATTTGTAACCATTGTAAGGAGCTTGCAACAGGATTATACAGTATAGTCAAAATGGTTTTACGCGGTTGTGACTAAAATTTATGAATTAGAAACTTAAATAATGCAAAAAAATTGGAAAAAACTACAAAGAACAATCGATGCAAAGCACAAAGCAACGCAACTTCAACTATGACTTTGACAACAATACTACTCGTGTCACTAACAGATGTTCCTAATTTGACAGATACACAACAAAAAAAGTCAAGACTACAGATGAAACCATGAAATGCGTCTTTTATAAAAATCTCTCTTCAAGGAAGGATAGTCAAAATCTTTAACTCATATTATTTTTTGTTACATTTACCATATCTTTCCTGTGAAATATCTATCTTGCCCAATAAGGATGGTACTTATAATAATAATAATAAATTCTTTATTTCAGACAACTTAGATCCATACAATTTGAGAAACATACAATACAATTTAGAAATAATACCTAACACAATTGTTTCGTTACAATAAAATTAAAGAAAATACTAATATAAAATAAATACCTACCTAATAAATACGAGTCCAACATCTAAAAATAACACATGAATTATGAAAAACTTACTTAAATTTGAAACAACTAAAATTACAACACATGAAAAATTATTTATCTACCTAGGTACTTATCATTTTACTAAGTTACTAGTTATTAATGTACAAGTTTTCACCCAATGTGCAAGTATCGGACTGTCGAATTTGTCTGAAAAGGCGTTCAGAATGCTGTTGTGACTACTTCTCACTCTGCTCATTAGCGATGCTATTCTCTTTCGTATGATAGCTGCAAAACCATCCGTTCTGGCATCCGCAAACATTCCTGAAGCACTGCAGTAACGAGGTAGACCCACCAGCATTCTGAAGATGTTGTTATATTGGACTCGTAAGGCACTTATAGATTTTTGTGTATACTTAACCCATAGGCTACTCGTGTAAAAGCATTGGCAAAAGGCTTTAAAAAGCGTGACTTTAACGTTGATGGAACATCGAGCAAACCTACGGGCCACCATATTACCTCTAACTGCTAGCGCCCTACGTTCCCTTTCGATATCACAGTCGTCTTTGAGATCTGCAGTTAAAATATGTCCAAGATACTTGAACTGCTTAACAAGATTAAGATTAGTTCCATACAGTCTAATGGGAGGAACATTTTCAGGTAGCTTATTGTTTCCTGTAAAAACGACAACTTCACTCTTTTTGGTATTGTACATTAAGCCGTGCTTATGTATACTTATGTAGGTATGTACTACATGTTAGGCGGACCCTACACCTACAATAAGTTTGCACAATATTTTTTTTGCGCAATATGATTGAATCGCCCTTCTCACTCAAACGATCAATTATTATTTTGAAGCAATCATTGACGCCTCATAAGCGTCAATCTTTTCGCGTGAGTATGATCAAACGAAACTGTTCCGTGAACAAGATGTCAGACCAAGACTTGGCTGCAGCTATAGTGTTGCTACTTGTGGCTAAAAATAAAAAGAAAATACATCGCTGGCTGGTCGAAAGACTGCTACATGAGAAGGCAAAAATATACCCACGAGCATGGTCCGATCCTCGTCAAGGCGACGCACGCTGCATTGCGCATCCTACACGGTGCAATGATAATATGGTGCAATAAAAATTAAACACGCTCAACCTTTCGTTCAATCATTGCGCAAACTTCAACATTTCTACAATATTAACCTTAGTCGATCATTTGTATTGCGCAATTCGTGATATTGCGCAATGTTATTGTAGGTGTAGGGCCCGCCTTATGGCCGTTATGGCCAGTCGGCGCGTCTCAGGCGTAACTTTTCACTCTTGCACTCTTTTTTTTTATACAACTGAAGTGGCAACCAAGCGTACGGCCCACAAGATGGTAAGCGGTTACCGCAGCCTATGGACGCTTGCAATACCAGAGTTATCACTCGCGGGTTGCCACCTTGAGGCTAAGATCGAAAGCCTCATGTGCCAGTACTTTCACCGGAAACCATACCCTTCACACAGCAATGCGAGCATTACTGCTTGGCGGCAGAAATAGGTATGGTGGTAGTCCTTCCCCAGATGAGCTCTATCACAGAGAACTCTACTACTCTTAAAATGCACATGACATTACTATAATTACTTCAGTTGCCTTGATTTTTAAAAGTTATTATTAGTTAAAAAAAAAATATTGCTAGTGATAATTTTTTATAACTCAGATGTCAGAACTCTCTTGATGTCAAAAAGGGGGATCGTAAAGTTATCCACTTGCGCGTCATAGGTATCAAAAATTGAAAAGTCGAGGAAAAGTCTCAATAGCTTAATAATATTTAGACTTTTTTTCAATGGCAACCACAGATATTTTTTAGTCGATCGAGATTAGGTAGGTACCTAGCTAGGCATAAAAAGCTTTTGTGATGAGCTCACTCAGGAAAGGCATCATCAGGCATCATTCGCAAAAGCTCTACCTACTTACCACAACTTAAAATCTTCAAAATAATAGTTAGGAGGCTCTAGGGAAGCTGTACCTACCTACTGCTGTAAGCTCATCTCTTGTAAAATACCTACTCAACTCTATAATATTTTTAATGAGAATTGAAGTTGTTAGAATTACGGACGGTGTAGGGCAGGCGAACGGATTTAGTCTACTTCGCTGCCTTGCTAGTAGGTAGGTACTTAAGTAGGTATAGAAAAACTCGGAGCCGCGCGCCGCTGCTGGCGACTGCCGTGCCGCGCCGTGCCGCGTGGCTTGGCTGGCTGACTTGTTTCAGTGCATTTTCAGACGCGGCGCTGCGCGCTGTTTTCCTCCACGTTAACTTTGTGCTCACTGTTCGACAACTTTTTTTTTATGTTTTGTGGCAATAAGTTGGTGCGCTTCAATTTTTATTTTTTTATTATAAAATACACTCACTATTGTTATGTTTTTTAACTGAACGTGCTGTTTAGAGTGTTAGGTACCTACCTACAGAAAACACGTAGGTAAGTAGAAAATGAGTAGTACCTACTATAGAAAACACTAATTTCCAATTTAAACTTTAGTTAGTTTGGAAAATATATTATTAGGACTAGATATGGTATTAAGGCGCTGCCTATTGTTGTCAGGGAAGTAGGTAGGTTACTTCCCTGACAACCTGCAGTGAACGATGATAACTAACCTAAACAACTAGATATTACACCAATTTAAATTACATTATGTCTGCAGCACATGCTGAGTGGCTGCCTTTTTTTCGTCACAATAGTTAAGTTTTAATTTTTATTGTTATTTTTATTTTTATGTTAATTGTGTGGCGTTAAATAAATATTTTTCTATTCTATTTCTATTCTAAATAATTATAATTTGAAAAAGACTGGAAAAGAGGAAATAATTAAATTAGTGCAAGCTTTTATGTAGTTAGGGGAAATACGTACAAATTGACATTAGGGACAAAACGACACAGCACTTTTTTTTTAATCGGCGCGTTTTAGTGGCTTCGTAAACTTATTTCATCTGAGCTAATTCACCTGGGTGTATTAAATATACTATTAGTAAACTTTAAGCACCTGGGTGCATTAAAATTACTTTTAAATAACTTTATTCACCTGGGTACATTCAATTTACTTTTATGTATTACTTTATTCACTTTGATGAAGAACCCTTTTATCAGTGAAACTCTTTACACTTGAAATTTTTTATATGCTTAACTCTGGAGACAGTAGGAGAATCGTAAAATTAGCTACAAAAAAGGGCATTGCATAGATATAAACTTCTGTTTTCTTTCTAGCTGTCCGCATTCACACCCGGTTACCCGAACGTATATTATCTACCATCTTGTCAAAACTTGAAAGGCCTTCTCTCTCCGTAGTTTGGCCAGTGAAGCACTCGAGAGAAATTTTCGACGCATAGTTACCTACAAGTTTTTCACTATGAGTCATACTTTTTTGAACCTGGTGAGTTTTTCGCTATAAGTAGGTAATAGGGATGTGAACTAGAGCGAAAAACTATACTATATAACTATATACCAACTTGATTGTGTTATAAAAACTTTGATCCTATACTTATTCGCTTTGTTATTGTTTATGGATTTTTATAAAACATTTCATTTTTATATTATTTTAATTCGAATTTTGTAAACGGATTTGATATAGGTACGGACAACTACTGTGCTGTGCCACAGACAAAATGACATACCAACTTACCGTCGTTTTGCTCGTTATTTTATACCTGTAATCTTTTCAAATTCTTAAATTCAAAATTTATTTAATAAATAAAATCACAGGGATCATTTTTAATTGGCTTACATACTTGGTGAATACCGTCGACAAGCAAGATAATGATGATGACTGTGCTTGCACGTTTTATTTGTTCGTAGGCAAAAATAAGTTCGTAAATACTTTTAGAGTAGTAGAGTTCTCTGTGATCTTTGACTATAGAAATCTTTGTCTGCGATAGAGCTCGTTCGGGGAAGGACTACCACCACACCTAGATCAAGATTAGAGATTCAATATATTATAATAATATATCATAAATAAGTGTTACAGAAGGTCTTAAAAGTAATATGGCACTTAGAACTTATTTGCCCTTATCAGGAGTAGGCTATCTATGCTGGGCTTATTTCTTCCGCCAAACAGTAATGCTCGCATTGCTGTGTTCCGGTTCGAAGGGTATGGTTTCCGGTGAAATTACTGGCACATGAGGCTTTCGATCTATGCCTCAAGGTGGCAATCCACGAGCGATACCTCTGGTATTGCAAGCGTCCATAGGCTGCGTTAACCGTTTACCATCTTGTGGGCCGTACGCTTGGTTGCCACTTCAGTTGTAATTATAAAAAAAACACCTAATTCGTAGTATGGAGCCGGGCCCTCCTTTGTAGGGGTCTAAATAATTAGATAATTATTATCTTTTATTAATTATTAAAGAAATCGTATAACACTGTTTATTTATTTTATTTTGGCTTCTTTCATAATGTAAAGTAAGTTTCTTCTTGTTTGTGAAGGAGTGCAACACAATGCAAAACAACATGGCGGGTATAACAAACCCTGGGTTATTGAAATTGAATTACTTAATAGCATGCGTAAAATACTGAAATGCGATCTTGACATTTTGACGTAACGCCAAACCAAAACTGTCAAAGATGCGTCACGTGATCATTGCTAATAACTGTCATGGCGGACCTCTAGTGTTTCCGTTTCCGTCCAACACAATAAACATTTTTTTTTAGAACTTTTTTTTGTCTTTTTTTAGAACTTTGTACTTAAAATTAAATAAAATTGTATGTTATTATTAGTCTTATATTTTTTTCCGATTTTTCTACGGTGTTACAAAGACCTAGGCCACTATGAAAATGGTCCTTTGTTTGCAATGACTTTTATTCGCATTCCATGCTCTTTGAGCCAAGGACTTTGCTTTGGGCTCATGCTTAATGTACTGAGCTGCCCAACCAAGAGAACAAAACTTTTTGTTTGGGCGCTTTGTGTACAATACAAGGCTGAAAACGTATTATGTCAATAGTTTTATAAGCAAAGATTTCTATACCTAAGTATGTCTATTAGTTTTTTGAATATGATTTTGTCAGTTTATTTCATAAAAAAAATACCATAATTGATTGCTGTACAATCAAAACAGTTCTAGCTATATTAATTAAAGATAATTCATGTAAAAGTAGTCAGTAAGTAGAAATATCAATTATAGGACGTACTTCCCCTTTAGCCTAACATACACTACATATTGTGTTTAGCACATTTTAATACGTATCTGTAGTGTTTAGTTATGTTAGGTATATGTTTTATTATAAGCCCCATCACTAGAAGCTGTCGCACGGTACGTAGGTGCTCATTTGGGAATAAAATCAAATTTTTAATTTTTAATTACTATTTGAGCACCACGTTAAAATATTAGGTATTGGTGCTCAATGCATAGGTGCCCAAAAAATATGTGCTCAAACTAAATAAGGACCTTCTAGGTTTTTCGTAGTCTTTACCTAAGTAGGTACTCTTAGGAATACTATGCTCTAACTACTCTTGGCACGTGTTATTATTTTATGTAAGTACCTACCTTACCAAAATATACATAAAAAAAATAATATATAGATACATATATATAATTATAGATATATATATATATTTTTTATGTGTGGAACCTATCTCTTAAGTTTGTCAGGTTGATAATGAATGACCCTATATTTTGTAATTATTGTAGGTAAGTAGGTAAGTATCCTACCTAATATCATGGAGGATTGATTAAGGTTGCAATTTACGTGAAAATAAGATCCACTTAATATGCAAATGAGTCCTTACAACGAGTGTATTTGTCTCTTGAACGTTTTAAAATTTATGCTTCGTATCTACAACAAATCGAATTTACATTATTATGCAGGATAAGTAACTTTATTTTACAAACCCAATTGTAATCAGTTTAATTACGCTGAAGACCTTAACTTAATCAATTTGGTTTGGTTTTCATTTTAATCCATTAATTATATTGTAATATGATTTGCATAGGATTTGGTATAGGTATTACGAGGTAGTAGGTACACGATTGTCTTAGGAGAAATATTTCGAAATATCATCGGTGTGGACTGTGAGATGCTCGGAACCGGATGTGACGCACATCCACCGATGACTAGCAAAGCAAGAGATTAAATAAAACTTACATGAATGTAGTGCAATTATCCACCTAAAAACATTGGTAAGTAGGTTCTAGGTACCCAGTTTTGTGGTACTTTGTAGCAGGACACCAAATATTTATTTACTTAGGTACTTTATTTAATTTATTTATTTTACATATTTGTTTTTATTTTTTATAGTCGATTAAATAAATAAATAAATAATGCTTTACAGTCCACACAGCAGCATCTAGCCCCAAGCTAAGCAGAGCTTGTGTTATGGGTAGGTACTAGACGACTGGTAGACTTACTTACAATAAAATAACATAGGTAATATTATTTTTTATTAGAACCCGCAACCTCCTGCGGCACGATCCACCTGTGCCGCAGGAGGTTGCGTTCGCCCGCCGCGCCACATACCGATGTGACCACCCGGTCAAAACGTGTTTGTAGGCATTCTATTATGCGAAACATTTTGGATTGAATTTGGTTGGCACACGCCTTTCAAATTTTCAGTTATTAAACATGACGATTTTCTGAGTCATCACGATGTTTTCCGTTAGGTAGGTACCAAAAGGTACCAATAATTTAGAGCACTAGTTTTTTGCACATAGGTACATTTGCAAGGCTGATACCTTATAATTACAGGAACACGGTTTCTTTAGCAGTGTAAAACTGTATTCGGTGGGATTTTATTACAAATAACTTACTTACTTACAAATAAAAATAAACCAGTGCTCCTTAGAATAAGCAGTGCTCTTTCTAAACAATAAGTTACACCCACGTGAAACCACTCGCTTTATTTTTCCATTATACCTATTATTTACTTACAATCCACAAATTAAGTAAGTTCGTATGAGTCAGTGGCCAACTCTGGTGACAGATTTTCGAGGCCGCCCGAAGGCCTCTGTCATGGCCTAACAACTATGAAAAAGCCGGGACCGGCTGACTGCTTAAGCACGAATATTTTAAGAGCAAAATAAGACAAATCGGTCCAGCCCAGCCGTTCTCGAGTTTTAGCGAGACTAAGCAATTTAATTTATATAAGTGGGTACCTAAGTAACTAATATCTGTTCTGTGGTACGTATATACCACAGAACAGATATTAGTACTATGTACCTATACCTAAGAAGACTATAATTCTCAGTCTTTGGAAGAGTAATGTAAAGTAAGTACTTATTTGCAAGTTTAATTGATCGAAAAGGAAAGTAAAGCGATCAATGAATCCATATGGTGAGTTGTCAAACGAGTTCTATAGGTATTTTCCTCAACTCAACACGACACGTACCGTATCGAATTTGATCACGATGCGATGCGATGAAGCTTTTAAAGCTCACGAGCAAACAATTTCAGTTTTATGGTGATTTAAATTGAACGGTGAAGTTTTATTGAAGGTTTGATTACTCCAGACTGCTTTTGTTAATTAAATATTTAAAAAATTGTTTAAAAATGTTTTCGTCAATACCTTAATGATCATGTATTTCGTGATAGATAACATATGAATAACTAAATATGTTTTGTGGTCGATAGAACAGTTATTATTTTATCATACGTTTCATCATCATCATTATACCGATAGACATCCACTGCTGATGGACCTATGTCTCCCCCAAAGAGCGCCATGAAATTAAAGTATTACGGAAAAAGCTACCTTACCTTATCTTATCACGTCTATGGGAACATGGGGCAAAATGGGATAGATAGAAAAGAAAGCTAAATGAATCTAAAAAACCAACAGCTTTATTATCAAACTTTTCAATTAAAAACGTTAGATATATTCTTAGTTTTATAAGTAATAATTACAGGTTTTAACCATAATTAAAATACTTATTTGGTAAATAAGTATGCCGTAAGTGTCTTAAGTATTTCTCATTTTACGTCAAGGGGCAAAATGAAAAACAATTTTCAGTCAGACATACAACGTTCACAAACATGTTCCTGATCATATTCGTCCACTCCAGTACTCGTTTCGTTTAGTTTTTTTACGTTTATTCTTTTCACTCTTCTTTTCGGTCTCTTTCTTAGCGCTAGTCTTTGTCTTTTTCTTATCTTTGCTTTTTTTTTTTTCAGATATTCAGATATATATTTATTTACCATAGCGTAACATTGCATAACATTGGCATGTCAATAGATACATTGATTTTTTTCTTTTTGGGATACCAACCATGTCATACTTATTATATATAATTATTATGTCCCATTATGCCCCGATCATTTTGCCCCCTGCAACAAATTTTTGTTTAGTACTCAGTAATTCTAACCTGTTGTAACCAGTATTTCAAAAGTATTTGTGAAAGTACAGATTAATAGGCATTAGATAGTACCTACCGGAGATACTGAACTCTATTAGGAAAGTGTAGGTAACCAATAAATCTTTTGGGAGAAGATTATCAGCTGTCGCTTTGATTAAAGTTCTCGAAACAAAGGATGATGTTTGTTGATTCCCAAACAATCACAATTCGCTTGAATTCTTCTGCAACGCCGGTGCTGCCCGCACATTTTCCCAATGATTTGGCAACTCGCCCCCGCCTATATTTAAATCGTAATCTCATTGAGTCAACGCTCTCGTCGCTCTAACACCCGAAATAAACGATCCTGTATGCGACAATTTTTTACTGAGTTCCAAATAGTAAGAATATGGTACCGTGCTAAAATTGTTGTACTTATTCAAGTAATCCAGCTCAGTTCACACCTTACTCATCAATATTAAACTGAACCCCCACTACTGATGTTGCCTGAACGCTTGCTGCGTTCAGTTAGTCACCATCAGCTATTTTTAAAAATTAAAATTCCTATTGGATACTGTAACGAAACAGCCTATGCCTAGTTTCGTTCTATTCACAAACATAGTTTAGGAGGCCTTTGAACATTTATTATTGGGGCGTTTAAGATTTCCAAAACACATCAGTAGTGCTTTCAAACAAACATTAAAATCTTATTTGTCATTATATTCAAAACTCATTACTAGACAGCTGTAGAGAACGAGTACAAGTTGGTAGATGTCAGAAGGAGGAGAGGAATTCTGGTAGGCAGGCTGTCAGGTCGTGAAAAATAACAAATTGAAAATTATCGGCTAAAAAATCTTAAAATATTTGATTCAAACACATTATTATCAGCTGTAGACTAATTGTGATTTAAATACAAAAAGCGTGAATCGATTCAGTGCCCTTTGAGGAGTTTGTAAGCTAAAAAGTCCGGATACGGAATTGTCGTAGTTTCAGTGAAATTCACGATATTGGCTTATTTGATCTCAATACTATTTATTTGTACATTTAAAATAACCAGTAATTACTAAGGTCTATTTTTATAATGTTGTGAATATTTACCTAAATTGAAGGAATGGTTGGGTTTGATCTTGATGTTGAATTTATTATATTAAATTGTGTTGTTTTAGACCAATGCAGACAGTGAGCTGAATTCTACTAATATTATATTCTTCTTTGGCTTTGGACGTATTTAGTCCTAGTGGCGATACCCAAACTGTACAGCTGGTGAACGAGGTAAGTTCACTTGGTTTATCTTACGTCAGACTTGGGCAGAATAAGTCCCACCCAGCAATATCCAGACCTGTTCACGGATGGTGAGCTACCTTACTAAAGTCTCGACCGGTGTAACCATAATCCAGTCTATGTACAACTGGTGAGCTACGTTAAGTTCGCTTGGTATATCTTACGTCGGACTTTTGGGCAGTATAAGTCCTACCAGCAATACCCAGACCTGTTCACGGATGGTGAGCTACCTCTTCAAAGTCCTGACCGGAGTTACCACGACATTAACAATACAAATTATATATCTGAATTTGGTTCATTCTGCAAAGGCTAAGCTATTCTGGAAAGTTCTAAACTAAATTATTCTTCCAAAACTTTCTAAAAAGCCTATATAGATAGATAGGTAGGTAGGTGGGTAGGTAGGTAGGCAGGCAGGTAAGTAGGTAGGGTAGTTAGAACGGACCTCTCCAAGTGTCAAGTTGCATTTCTAGATGCAGGATTACTGGAGAGGCAATAAAGACTGACGGACTTTCGACTTGGACTTGCTAAAAGATAAAGCCCTCTTGTCCCTTGTAGACATACATGACAGACTTGAAGTTGAAATTCGTATAGTTTTACAGATATAGTTTCTGTTTCCCAGAATTATTGATGGGCATCCAAGTCACTAGGATGTCCACGATAATTTCCATGATAATATTTCATGATACGGAAGAGGGTGTCCAGTTTGGAGACGAGCCCATTGATCTGAGCGGGGCGGTGCTCTGATCCTATAAGGATTATGTTATGATCCTTATAGCCGTTTCTATTTATAATCATCATCCTCGTTCATCTTGATAATATAAAAGGTATGTTAGCCCAATGTACGATAGCCCGAGGTACGATAGCCTGAAGTATGTTATCTCGACGTACTTTCAGTATTAGACTTTAGCTTGATATTTATACGAAGCAAGTAACACAGTAGACAATAAATAAATATAGGTAACACAGTAGACATTCCTGTATTTAGGTATAATATTAGACGAGGTAGGTAACGCAGTAGACAATTATAAAATAGGTAACGCAGTAGACAATTATAAAATATGTAACGCAGTAGACAAGACTTGATCACTTTTAAAAAGAATTTAGGTTACTAATACGGAACACAAGTTAGGTCCTACCTTTTACTACTAGACGATCACGTGGCCATTTCAACGATATTTCTTCAATATTTCTACTACTATTTTAATGTATTACTTTGATACATTATTAGCTTTTACGGTGAGGTAGTTTTCCTCGCTTGAGGTAGGGTTCGGTACAATACATAAGCTATTCAAAGAAAGAATTTAAAAAAATAAAGTGTTTATGTATTATGTAGACTCTAGATACCTGTCGCAGTTCATAATATTAGAATATGAAATATGGAGCCGGAAATTGAAAATTTTGCAAAGCTTATCAATGGCGAATTCGAAAATGTTACGCAGGTCCCGTTTTATGCAGTAGGTAGGTAGCCAAATATTATTAAGTGAATAACTTACGCAACCAACTTTATTTTATTTTTATTTTATTTTATTTTATTTTTACATGTTTGGAAAACTAACAGTTTAAATCATGTGAGAATGGTAATGCTTAAAATATAGAACAGGATTAACCAGTTTTCACTAATAGTACTTTAATAATAAAATCCCCTCAAAAATAAAACAATCCTAAGTTTTGACATCTCGTATACCCCAAAAGGTTTTGAACCTTTGGGTTATACTTAATAATCATAAATTACCTTTAAACTGGCCACAGTCAATTCTAAAAGTTTACGACTAATCACAAAACCTTATAAGCGCACCTAGAACATGAATGGTGAATTTAGAACATTAAATTGTATTTAGAGATGTGGGATACGCGACTTGAACGCTTGAGGGATGAAAGTGAAACTTTGCTTCACATTACTATTCACCCTAAACTTCTGGGTGGTTTAGATCTCACGTTGACATGAAACGATATCTACTATCTACATTTTCTATTCTGTGACATGGTCTACCTACACGGTTCCTTCCTAATGTGATAAAATGAAAACAAAAATATGCAATGTTTTATTCAGTGAAATTCCCCAATAACGAATTGTAATTCAGTCCTTTCTTACCCTCTGTTCAACTTTCGGACATAAGAGTAGAATAATAATAAGACAGAGATACGGGAAAGGTTAACAACCCATAGAAAGTTAGTAAATTAAAATTAATCAGGATCTAATTTAATATTACTTGAATAGAAATATCCAATAAACAACAGTTGCAATCTCGCTAATCCGGCACTAATGCTGGCGCAAGAGTGCCGGATCAGCAGACAATTCAGATTACTGGAATGAAGGTAAAATGAGTAAAAATTATGATGTTTGTTTGTATGTAGTTTTTTGTTGTTCGTTGTCGTCTGAAAATGGATATGTGATTTTGACACGATTTGAAGGTTACTTAGTTTGGAGCCCTTAGCTGTTTAAATTTTTATGGAACCTTGTAGGTAGCACGACATATTCTAAATTCTTACGATGTGTATACATCTTATTGCTGCTGACTGTACCTAGGTAATAAGTAATAATCTAATACTATTTATTGATTAACACATTTTGTAAGTAATCTGAAAAAGCCTATGCCTTTTATCGCCAGCTTTTGTTATTCTGTGCCGCTAGTCCAGTTTAAAAACCTTGTGCAGATTTCTGAAAACCAAGAGATCAAATGAAATAAAATTCGTATACCTACTCGCATCCTTTGTTTTAGTGCCGAATTACTGGACGTGTCGGTAAACATAAGTGTCGGATTTATAGCACTTGGCTAAACACTGCCAAGTCTTGCCAGAGAATGGTTTAAAGCTCATTTAGAAATGCAAATCTTTAGTAAAGTTTCTAGTCAGGGTTTATTTTCTTTTTAATGGTATCAGGGTGATGAATATGCTGATTAGAGGTGGCATTTGTGTTTTCCGCTTTAGTTATCTTTTTATTCATTTTGAAATTAGAATAATTATGTCTTTACCGTTTTCAAGTCATTTTCATAATATCCGGCAATGTAGAGTAGGTACAGTCAGCAAAAAATGTCGTCTACCAGCCTACGGTTGAGGTTCATTTAAACGTCATGAAATAACAAGGTTGATTTTTCCTTGCAATATTAACAGACAGTACATCTTGCATCAATACACTTGTCAGAAATATTTTTCTTTTTCAGTTACAAAAAGTTTTTATGAAAATGATCAAACTGGTGTTACCTAATTGAAGGAAATATTTTATTGCAAAATATGTAATAGCCTGATTGTATTGATAATAAAAGTCATCATGACAGCTTTCTAATGTTCCCACTGCTGGGACACTGGTACTCTCGAGCGAGAGTGATTTGGTCTTAATCCACCACGCGGATCCAATGCTGATTGGTGGATAGCAAATTTCTTTCGAATTTTTAGTTCTTGGACATGCCGGTTTCCTCACGAAGTTTTCTTTGACCGTATTAGAGCACCTCATCATAAAATGAAGACGAAATTGAGTAATTCTTGGTTACTGTCATCATGCCTATTAATTGTTGTGAAAACGAAATACAAAATTATATACAATATAGGTACCCTCGCTTCGCATAATAAAAACTTTGTCCAAATGGATCTAAATGTTGACTTACGTAGACAAAGCTATACGGAAAAGCTCGTAACGTAACCCCGTATAACTTTCTATTTTTTTTCGTTTTGAAAATACCTAAAGAGTACCTTGCTTGAGCATTAGCACAATCTACCGTTTTTATGTCATCGGTCCATCGAATGGAGGACCATTCTTTACTTCGTTGTCCAGTTCACGGTCGTCATTCGAGAACCTTTATTTCCCAGCAGTTAAATAATTAGATATTAATTCTCTAGCTTATAAAATGAAAATCGGATCTTTCGAGGAGAAAATGATTTATGTTTTAGAACCATCTGATAGATGTTTCAATGTTGATATGAAATCTCAGACTTTTGCCATTAAATAGCTGGTAGTTAATAATTTTATGCCTGCACTCTATCCAGTTCAAAGATCATAAAAATATAAGTCATAGGTAAATATAGAACGAATGACCAACTTTTCTATTTGTAAATGCAGACGAAGCAGACATAATGACATGTAGCGTTATAGCATAATGGACAGACATCAACAGTGGGGCACTGTCATAAAGTCATAATATTTGGATTACAACCGTCCATCAATCGACAAACTATTTTAGCCACTCGTGTTGTGTGGCTACTTAGGGCTACAGGAGTATCTATGACGAATCCTGAGTATAAATCGAATGCAATTTTTCCATATTTTCTCACCGTTTAAACCTTCCCGGAACTCCTACACACATTTTAACATTTGAAGACAAAAATTAGCTAAATCGGTTTAGCCGTTCTTGAGTTTTAGCGAGACTAACGCAATGCATTTCATTTTTATATAAAAAATAAAAGTTTTTATTGTTTCTTAAAAGCAAATACATTGACAATAATCAATGCTGACTTAAAAGTTGTAACCTTGAGTAGGTACATTAAATAATAGAGATTGTTATTTGAAACATACTCGTATATATGCCATAAACATGCATACCAATCATAATCATAATAATGTGCGGTCTCAAAACCAGAAGAAGGAGTTCTCATTTGCAAAGTTGCCGAAATAGCTTGGTGGTATCCTATAATTTTGATTGTTAATTACTATGAAAGTTTTATTATTATTATACGAATAGTTTGGAGTTTAATATAAGATAATGGCAAACGAGCATAAACACTCATTCTCAGTTGGTTCTAGTAAGTAGAGAAAACTGTTTATGGTAACGACTACAATCCTTTTGTCCGATAACAATAAACTCAACAGTCTGAGATAAAGACAATTCCTACGTGAATGTTAGTAGTTATATAATTTATCTTTAGTAGGGTACCTACATAATAGGTGCTTACTGTTTGGAAATGTCCTGATATCGCTATTATGATGACCTCTAATTTCCCTTTGACTTGCAACCCTTTACTTTGTGTAGGTAATTAGGCTTCGATATTATAAGCTGATATGACATTGTATCCCTATTGTTTGTCTGGCCTTTAATGCTTAGTGACCGAAGCTAATTTGATAGAAGATCACCTTCATAAACACAAATATCTTACTCATTGTTTGTACAATACAATTTTAATTTGTTGAAATTATTAACAAAAGCCAAGAAATTATAATATACGCATTGCTAATTGCATTGCTTGCCGAATAAAAAGACTGTCAAAACAATGCAATCAAGTAAATAAATAAATAAATAAGTATGCGTGGGTTTACGTAATCGCTATGCGGATTGTCAAAATCAAAATCAAAATCAAAAATTATTTATTCAGTAGAATCACAAGGATCACTTTGAAACGTCTTACAAGCTAGGAAAATTTACACCAGTTCCAACGCGCCCATGCCGTAAAAGAACTGGCAACAACACCGGCTGGGTTCCTATCGTTTTTTTGGCATGACCCTTGCTATTGTTATGGATTCCTAGTAGAGTTGGAGCACATTCGTCCCAAGCTTTTTTATCATCTAGGTAATCGGTTGTTTTATAGTAAGCTTTTTGAGACAGATTTTGTTTAATTAAGTTTTTAAATTTGCCAATTGATAAATTTTGTATGTCGCTTGGGACTTTGTTAAAGAAGCGTACACATTGCCCTTTAAAAGATTTACTGACCTTAGTGAGCCTAACTGTGGGAACAGCGAGTTTATTTTTATTTCTAGTATTAACATTATGATTATCACAATTTTTTTTAAACAGATTAATATTTTTGCGAACATACATAAGATTTTCATAAATATATTGACAGGGCACTGTCATAATATTAATTTCTTTGAACTTATCTCTAAGTGATTCTCTGGGACCCATGTTATAAATTGCGCGAACAGCCCTCTTCTGCAACACGAATATGGTGTTAATATCTGCAGCACTCCCCCACAACAAAATACCGTAAGACATAATGCTGTGAAAGTAGCTGAAATAAACTAGTCTGGCTGTATCGACGTCGGTGAAATGACGGATCTTTTTGACTGCGTATGCTGCAGAACTAAGTCTCTTCGACAATTTATCTATGTGTGGGCCCCATTGCAGTTTATTATCTAAGGTTATGCCTAGAAAAACTGTGGTGTCCACAAGGCCTAGCTTTTCATCTTTTATTTTTATATTAGTTTGGTTTTGTTTTACATTAGGTAGTATGAAACGAACGCATTTCGTTTTATTTTCGTTTAACAATAAGTTGTTTACATTAAACCACCCTACAATTTTAGAGATTGCATTGTTTACTTTGTCAAAGTTAGTCTCTTGTCGCTTTAATTTAAATAAAAGTGACGTGTCATCAGCAAACAGTACAATCTCATGATCGTTCCTAACAAGCCGGGGTAGATCATTTATATATATTAAAAACAAGAATGGCCCAAGTATTGATCCTTGTGGTACACCAATTGTTACCACTGATCCCGGAGAACGCTTTCCATTTACGTCAACTCTTTGTATTCTATCACTTAGATATGAAGTGAGAAGGTCTAGAGCAACACCCCTAACTCCATAGTGTTGTAATTTTCTAATTAGTGTCTCATGATGTACACAATCAAATGCCTTAGATAAATCACAAAAAATGCCTAAGGCATCTTGCGATTCCTCCCAGGCTTCAAAAATGTGTGATATCAACTCAACACCGGCATCAGTTGTTGAGCGACCTCTTGTGAACCCAAATTGTTTACTATCAAGTAAGTTATTCATACTAAAATGTCTTTGTAACTGAATAAGAATAAGTTTTTCAAAAATTTTACTAAATGTAGGCAATACTGATATAGGCCGAAAGTTACCAGGGTCAGAATGACTACCTGATTTGAAAAGAGGTGTTATCTTGCTATGTTTCATTAAATCAGGAAACACACCACAGTCAATACATTGGTTAAATATAAAAGCTAGGTCAGGTGCAATGATTTCAATGAATGATTTCACAACGCTAACAGAAATGCCCCAGAGATCAGTGGTTTTTTTTACATTTATCAGTTTAAATGCTTTGATAATATCATTATTATTTACATAGTCGAAATGTAATTGTATGTTGCATTGTGGTACATTATTTTTTAACAATGACTCTGCAATTATGTGAGAAGAGTTTAAAGATTTTGTAGTAGAAACTGGAATATAAGTAAAGAATTTTTCGAATGCTTTGGCTACTTCATCATCATGCTTAATATTACTATTATTAATATTTAAATTAAAGACATTATTCTGAGTCCTGACTCTTCCAGTCTCATTATTTATAATTTTCCACGTAGCTTTAATTTTATCTTGACTGTTTTTAATTTTTGAACATAAATATAGTGATTTTGCAACTTGACAAACGCTTTTAAAAATTTTTGAATAATTTCTAACTTTTACTTTAAACTCTTCACTAAAGTTGTATTGTTTTTCGCTGTAAAGTTCATACAAGGTTTTCCTGCTTTTATGAATACCAGCTGTTGCCCACTCACAAAATTTTGAACTGCCTGATACCGTAACCGTCTTGGATGTGAAAATCGAATTGAATACTTTATTAAATTCATTAAAAAATAGACTATACGAGTCATTTGGATTATGATAGTTATATGATAAATCAGGCAATCTAGAAATAAGGTTAAATTTTACTTTATCCAATCGATCAATGGTCACAGGAATAAAAGTTATTTTTCTATTTACATTTTTTTTGTTTCTTGCTTCTACATGAATAAGTTGACCAAGATGGTCCGATTTAATATTACTTATTATACTTTCTCTTAATACTTTTACATTAGAAAACATATTATCTATACATTTAGCCGAAGTGGCAGTTATTCTTGTGGGCTCCATAAATAATGGTTCAAGGTCAAATGATTTAAATAGACTAGTTATTCTGGTACTTAAAGAGTATGTTTCAAGCAAGTTTACATTAAAGTCACCGCAAACAATAGTTTGTTTATTTGATTTTGATACTAATTTAAACATTACATCTTCCATTACTTTCTCAAAAACATCAAATGAGGCGGTTGGTGGGCTATAAGTGCTTATAACAATGAACTGCTCCAACTCCACACAGGCTATCTCAATGTGTCGTTCTACAGAGTGGGTGACAATGTCTTTGCGTTCTCTAAATTTAATTTCTTTATTAAGTAGTATTAATGATCCACCTCTCATAAAGTTAACTCTGCAGAAGGAACTACCAACTTGGTGATTACTGAAATTGAACATAAGCTCATGGCTTTTCAGCCAATGTTCAGTAATGCAAATAATGTCAATATTATTTGAGTTCAGGTACAATTCCAGTTCTAACTCTTTGTTACAAATTCCCTGAATATTCTGATGCACCAAGCTAGTAATATTTACATTCTTTAATTTATTTTGACTTTTTTTATAACAACTATTATTTGACTGTTGAATGCTAGAGAATCCCTCTATTGTCTTACAAACTAATTTAAATGACTTGGAATAATGTCCAGAGTCTGTCTCATGTCATGGGAGTGCCCAATAAAAGCACTTTGTGTAGCCAAGTTTTTGGCTGTTATACTAAAATAATAAGATAGCGAAACAGCTACCTGTCGTTTATAATAATTGGAAAGGTAATACCTACCTTTTGTCAAATAATAATTTTTACTAACAATGTTGTTAGAGTCAATTAAATGAATTAAATTACTATTGCATGACATAGTATGCAAATACAGGTTCAGCTTATGTCTAAGCTCATTTTCCACTTGTGGCAAGCTGTTGCTGTAGGGGAATGTAAACATTACAATTTTATTTACTTTCAATGATATCAGAGTTTCATAGTACTTTACCAAATCAGTTTTGTTTATATTACCCCTATTTCCAAGAAAAATTATTATATTTGAATTAGAGTTGAAGTTATATTTAGTAACTAGTTGCATGATTTCATGCATATTTGAGTCAGGCAAACAATGGTTAATGACTGAATGTTCCATTCTAGTATTGAGCATGTGGCCCATGTCTTTCCCAATTTCATCGCTGAACATCATAGTTTGGGGTGTATGTTTGCATGAACTGACACACAGCTGGGAAGTTGATAAGGCAGGACACACTAGCTTCGGACTCTCAGGGCGCTGACAATCACATGTATGGTTGCCCACAAAGGAGTCAAAGCGCTGTTGGTTACTATGTGACAGTGTGAGTAGCTCGTCCATGGCCAATGAGTACTCCCGAATCACCTCCTGTGACTTCTTATAGCGAATAGTAATGGATCTCAAGGATTCCTCGACGCTGGCAAGTTCTGACTGAAGTAGCTGTATGTCAGATTCATACTTAACTCTATTGCTTTCTAGCTGTAAGGTACACAATTGTAATTTATCAAACATTTTAATTTTTTCATTTTTACTTCTAATTTTATTAACTACACCTTTTTGATTTTTTAACATTCTTTTGGTTTTTGTTATGTATTTATTTATTTTGACATATTTTTTTAGTTTATTTCTGCTAAGATTATTTCTGGTGCATGCTGTGACAGTTCCCACTGAGTCATCTTTTGTCAAGTCTATTGTTACAGTCGGAGAGGCACAACATGCATCAGAAAGTCATTGCTCTTCAAAGATTGATTGTGGATACACCTGTCACCAGACGGACATGAATTTACATGGGATCCGTATCTCATCGTTATGCAAACGATTATACAGCAAACAAAATATTCGGCCATGCAAATTATTTTATGTACTTAGATTCGATTGAAGGATCATAATGCTTTGTTGAGTCGGCTCGGTCTAGAATAGTACATACCTAATCAAATTGATAATCTGTATTTATGTATGTTCTCACCTATTTCAAAACCGTTTTGGTATTTTATTTACCTACTACAACTATATCTACTTACTATATTTTTTGATGATTTCCATCATTTTTCTATACACATTAGAATGTCAATGACAAACTCTGACGTTAAACTTTTACAGCGTTTGCAACGTATATCTAATCTTAATTCTTATCGTCTCGTACAAAAATAACGACACATTTATTGCCCGAAAAGGTAATTTTTTGGGATTAACGTTTGACAAATTGTCCCATTATGTTAGTCCGAGATTTATCAAACGTTTTGGCATCGTTTCAGTGGACCTCTGACATTTATATCTCGGTTTTGTTAAAGGGCAGACCTTATTGTACAAAGGGTTCACTGATTATAATGCCTATGTAAGTACACTGTGTGTGGTTGACTTTACTTAATGAAGACTACTTTTTGTGTGAATGGAAGATGTTAAGTCTTCAGCTTTTGTATAATTTTTATTTCTTTGTTTCCTCTATATACATAGAAAAAAACAAACATGCGGACAGATTGAAATTAAAATGCCCAAAGATTGTACAAAAGCGAGTTTTCAAAAAGCTGTTCCAACAAACCTTTAGATTAGAGAAGAGGTGGATTATAGAAGGAGGAAAATTAACATAAATACCAACATAATAAGTAAAACAAAAAAATAATACAAACTCTTGAGCGGTTCTTGTTATACCAAATTGACAAAGCCCTGAAATATATAAAACAAATCGAAAGAATCATAATAATTTATTGTATGCGAACCTAGGTAATTTATATTGATGGTGAAGCTAACTGCATAAGAACTCCTGCTATTTGTGCATTACAAACATTTTTATAAACATTAAATTAAATAAATGAAAATAATATAAACTAAACACAAAACAGAATATAAAAAGAAAGTTATTAAAAAGTCAAAATTAATTTAAATAAATTATTCATATTTTAATGTCAGCAGTAAATAACTTTAAATTATAATGATATTAAATAATGGTAAAATAGATACAACTTAGTTATGTTCTATAACAATTCGATCATTCAAGAACTAATTTACGGTGTAATACGCTTTTTAAACTAGAATCTCACCCAATTTGCTCTTTAATTCTTTTATGCACAGAGAACGAACAGAATTTGGAATTTATTTATAAATTGTTGGAGCCCTGCAAAACACACTTTTGCGTAGGAACTGCGTTTTACATGGCACATTACCAGTGAGTATTTAAATTTTGAATCACATACATATAAAATAGATCTTCAAAACTAAATTTGGTTTTGCTAGTCATCTACACCAAGGTTCGCCGTTGACGGATACGTCAAAGAGGATCATAATCATTTTCATCATTTCCCAGCCCTTGTTTCCCACGTTATGTGGGGTCGGCATAACATTTTCCTTTCTTCCATTCCTCTCTATCACCCGTCATCTCAGTACACACCCTTACTCATGTCATCTTTCACACGATCCATCCATCTTGTCTATGGCCTACCTCTACCTATATATCCATCCACATTCATATCTAACACTCTTCTCGTCAGATGACATTCATCCCTCCTCATAACATGCCCATACCACGCTAACCTATTACTTCTCATTTTCTCCGTCACTGGTGCCACTTTCAGACTTTCTCTAATGTACTCATTCCTTATTTTATCCATTCTCGTCACTCCACACATCCATCTTAACATTTGCATCTCCGCCACATGCACTCTTTTCTCAACCATTCCCTTGGTAGCCCAACACTCAGATCCATACAATACGACAGGTTTTATGATCGTTTTGTAAATTTTCCCCTTAAGTTTAAGTGGCATTCTTGGATCACACGTAGTTCCTGTGACCTGTCGCCATTTCATTCATCCAGCATTTATTATATTCTTCATCCCGATCAATCTCACCATGTTTATGTACTACTGAACCGAGGAACCGAAAGTCGGAAGAGACTGGTAGGAATACACCATCTAAGGCAATGAGTGTAAAATTGGATGGACCACCGAAGTCAATATCATCATCAATAAATTCTCAACAGACACAAGAAAAAACTAGAGACACCTCAAACGCATGTGTCTTCTACCTATTTAGACAATTGTGCCTGTCTGGCTAGTATGAGAGTTGTAGATAACGGAACAGTAGTGTGGTGTCTACAGTGCTGATTCTGCCCGGCTCTACGGAGAAGTAGACTAAAATTAATTTATTTCAAAGCTTCTAGTTATTTGGTATGTCTTTAGTAATATTTACAAACCTGCTAATGTTTAGACAGACATTCAGGAGTTACGGGTTTGAGTAATTGGCACTCCGTTATTACATCCAAGTGCTCCGGCATTTAACGAGTTCACTTTTATGTGTTTACATTTAGACATTTCTGAAAATAGACCAGTTAAAGCGCAGTCGTTTACGATATTTGCAATTCATTTCTTTTAGAATTGGCTGTCCCTGACTTTTATGATATTGTTAATACAAAACGTGTATTAATTTCAAATTCCTATCTATTAAAAGATAGTAAATGTACCTGTGAATAGAAATAATAACACTAACACTAATGGCATATTGTTAGTAATATTCAAATTCAAATATTTTATTTAATATAATCACAAAGGATCATTTTCATTAAGTTTTGACTCAACACTTTGAATAAACGATAATTATAAAGTTTCAATTTAAACGGGCCTATATGCTGAGGAGTTCTGTTGAAGAGTTCCAGACTCCATCATCAGATCAGCTCGCTTTCGCCATATTGTTGCATTGCTTAGTGCTGAATAGCGCTATGTGAAATATCCACTAAATGTGCCAAATTTCAGCACAATCGGTTGAAGGAACTGAAATAACTTCAGTCAAGTGGCTGCTGTCAGTAATGATGGAAAAGCTGCGTTTATAGCATATTTGCATAACTTTTCTCTATTTCTGGCGATAAAATACAAATTACTACATAAGTAGATGCTTTTTCAGAGACGTCAAGGTTTTTTGTGTTTTTTTTTTATTTATTTTTTATTATTTTCATATATTTTAATAAAATAGCTTAATTAGAAAAAACATTATACGCAAGCAAAATTATTATTTTAAAGTTTAACCCATTGCCCAGAGTACTTATTTATTCTGTGCCCAAAGCAAGTTTTTAGATAAGTCGCCACCAATCTAGATGAATTTAACTCACTGACCTAGTAAAAATTTTATCTATCAACACCACCCCAATGAAAGAATAGAACACATTCTCTTTATATCTCTCGGGAAATAAAGGAAATAGGTCTCGCGACCGACATTCAAACTGCCGGTTTCAAATAAAACGAGCAGCCTTCTTGTGATTGGTCTGTATTTGGGATTTTTATGACCTGCGTTGCCGTCATAAAGCAACCATTATTTGATTAGTTGTTCTGAAGATACGATGTTTATCATGTAATCAGGATTAATTGGTAATTTACGGCGATATCAACCTCGAAGTAGGTTAAAAGGCAATCTAAGTTACTGCGGGTCTGTAAGAATAGTTAAAACGGATTTTTTTGATTTGAGATATTTTAGACTGGTAAACCACCAATCTAAAACCTTGATAAAAGAAAACTTTTAATATTTTGATATTTTATTCTCAAGAGAAAAGCAAACAAGACAAAAAACATTACTCTCATACACGTCTAAAGTTTTTTGAATAAAATATTTAGTGCAAACTTGGACATTTATTATTTATCAGGATATCAGAAACTGTAAAAACATTTATTTCATGTAGAACTTTTTTTTGTAACATGACTTTCCGATAATTCTCACGGTTTCAGATTGTCCCTCAGTGCCGCCTAAAAAAAACTAACTTACTTACTTACTTGTTACAAGTACCTACCAAAGATTTTTAAGCATTATCCTAATATTTATTTGTGGTTTTTTTTGGTTCACAGATTTCGCGACGTTGGGGCATGGTTGAATTCTTAAATACTTGAAAATATTATCTTAGTCACCATTCCAAAGTCCCGGCAGCAAGCGCCAAGATGTGCGCGGAAACGAAAAGATAAAAAGAAATATAGAAAGGACAAGAGTCCTACAATGTTTTCCCTCGCCGAAGGGTGTGGATGCGTCAGTTTCCGGGGACGACATGCTCGCTCGCAAGCAGACGACTCATCGTCGTGTCGGAGCTCAGAGATAGAGCAGGAGGTTCCCAAAACATTTAGCAAGAGGCTTCTTAACGGGAAATGTACGATGAAGTCGTTCGCTCCGCTCTTGAAGTTCTGGAAGAGAGACGACGTCAGTATGACCAAAGCTGAACGCAGTAAGTGTTACTTTGATTTATGCCATATTCGTTCCGCGAAAGTTCGGCCCAGATAATTTACTGTATTTGTATATGTAAATATCATTGTTGTTCTTGCTCATGTAGTACATCCAACCAACTTGATTTGCGGGCCACTGTAGAAAGTACGTTATTTTTGTAGATTTTGTTCAGGAATACAAAATCAATGTGTTTGTAAAACATTATCAATTTTACTACTTATGAGAGAAAACTAATTATCCCAGTCATTATTATAAGGTAATCCACCTGTACGTTTTGGTTGAAAGACATAAATTTGTTACTAGGTACAGTCCGCAAAGAAAGTGGTCTATCACTTTTAAAAATTAAAATTAATCTCACTCAACTTTAGATAATGATTATTTCGTCCAAGCGGGATTTGAACCCGCAACCAATTGAGCTATCGAGACGAGATACGTTCAAATCCCGCTTGGACGAAGTAATTTTTAGGATATTATAATCTTTAGTATTCCCATAGTGTGATGGTTAACACTCTAAAAACAAAAATAACTAACTGATATATTATGGTGGCTTTGAAAACTAATTTCTTCAAGCTAAAGCTAAAGCCAATTGGATAATAGGTAAAACAGCTTAAAATTTAAGGTTTCATTAGGTTATAGGCTCTTAACACGCAACGTTAATTCTAAGCATGGCAGCATAGTAGGTAATTAGCAGTAGATAATTACATAATTCACTAAAGGCGCGTTGCCACGGTTTCCAAAAACTCTCCTTTTTAGTGAAAGATAAACTTTTAAACGAGAATAAAAAAAGTTATAAAAGAGACAGTCCAAATGAAATTTATGTAGGTACCTACGCGTTTCATTTCATTATAGATATTTTCGACAAGAAATTTTTTTTTTTCGTCAACGTTTCGTGCTTTATGTTTATATTATTTATTATCAGTATGAGTAGGTTAGTTATTAATATTAGGTTTAGTTTAGTCAGTAAGGGTTGTCTGGAAGAAATCGCTATTTGCGATAAGACCGCCATTTGTAGGACTATATAATTATGTGTATGTTAAGTATGATAAAAATTACCATGCAAATTGTGTCCTCAATAAAGTTTTTTTTTTTTTTTTTTTATATATATGCGCTATTTTCATGAAAGAAACCGCATGTCTTTTTACGCCCTCATCGATAGTTTATTGAAAAAAAACCCGTGAATACGCTCCAAATAATGTTTTTTTCAATAGGGAGAATTCACTCTTTAATTAGATTGTTAGTTTTTTTATTACCACGATTTGAAGGCGTAACAGTGGTCTTATAGAGATCATCATCATCAAAAAAAAAAAAAAATTGGGACATAATCTACCACGCGGACCCAATGCGGATTGGTGGATGGTACATGTCATTTGAATTTTTAGTTCTTGGACATGTCGGTTTCCCCACGATGTTTTGCTTGGTGTGAGAGCACTGGCGATGCGCACATACATTTTTCGAATAGAAAAATCCATTGGTGCACGACCAGATTCAAACCCACGACCTTAGGATCGAAGGTGGGGTCACTACCATTAGACCACCAGTGCTCTGACTACCACTAGACCACCAGTGCTCTCCATCCAGTTCCATAAACATAAACGGTAATATCGTGCTATAGTTATATCTACAGTGATTCATAAACATCGTTTTGTAGCTCTAAACTGTAGACTCAATAAGATATAGTCGATAGGGTATACTGTAACTCGTTACTATCAATAGTTTGTTTCTGATGTTTGTGTGGTTAGGTAAGTACCATAGAGTACCTTGGTTAAATAATGTACTACTACTGTACTACTGTACCTAACAATAAAAAATACACCGATAGGTTTTCTGACCTATGTTAACACGCAACCATTTGCCAAAATACGAGTAGTTACCATCGCTTATTCAAGATGATGAATAAAATTCATCGTTTGCGCTGTCAACTTTAGCTAGTTGCTTGGACTATCGATCAAAAAACCGGTCGAGTCTACCAAAAACAAGATTGGTCAAGTATTGGAAGAACGTAAAGTAACGCCTGCGAGTTAATCCAATTATTTTGTTTGTTACTAGCTATTGATTAAATTTGCGAATGTTTTGTCCGCCCTATCTAAACTAGGACAAACGAGACCTAACTTGCCGCATACGGGCATAAAACTTTTATTTTAATTGGCATTAGTTCATCGGATACGCCAATTAAAATAAAAGATACCTATTTTCGGGTCGTGTACTTGTGTACGTAAAAGATACTGTTTATATCAGAAATACAAAACTATAATACCAGACGGTGCTCAGCGGGTTGATCGTCACTGCGCCACCGAGAATTTGCATGCGTGGTTAACTAGCCAACCATTTCCCATAGTTTTACATCTTCAAGCTATGTGAATTAGACTGAAAAAATATACATATAATAACGTCGACTTGAGAACCGTTTCCGTTATCCGTGAATTAAAAATTGATCGTTTGCTGTCAATTTTGATAATTGCTTGCCATGACTAGCTATCAAGGGTCTATCTGGGTCAGTATGCTTGGTGGATGGAAGTTTCCCAGTAGGTAGTACATTAGTATGAAGTGTTTACCGCCACCGGTTAACATGACACGCGAGGCGACGAACCAATACAGGGAAAGAAAGAAACATTCTTGCACAAACAATTTGAAATGAGTCACTTTTTGTTATGATTCTTGTTATTGTAGCTTCTTTGATATTTGGTTCAGCTGTTGAGAAATATTGAGAATATTATTTGCATTAATCATTTTGTATGAGCTAATAAAAAGCTGCTTGTATGCTCCATGTTTAGTATTAAAGTACCAAGATATTTATTTAGAAAAATCTCGAAATGCTAGTGGCGTTGCCGTTGCCACGTATCTCGATAACAAAATATGAAATGCGACCTGCCCCGGCTTCGCACGGTAAAATTAAAACTAAAGCACTCATGCAAAGCCAGGGCAAGTCGCTTAGTAATAAATAAATAAATAATGCTCGACAATCCACACAGCATCATCTAGCCCCAAGGTAAGCCGCTGTTAAACAGAGAGTAATGCATATAAGGAAGGCCTATGTATGTTATTTATGTTATTTTACAGATTTTTTGTTATCGGACCAGTACTTAATTTTAGAGGTTTTTTACAAACAAAAATACAAAAATTACAAATTGCTAATTTTCATAATATGAATTAGTATACCTAGATATAAGTGACTTTATTTTGCAGCGATGAAAGCAGCCATCCTGATTCAGCAGTGGTACCGGCGCTACCTAGCACGGATGGAAGTGCGGAGACGCTACACCTGGACCATATTTCAGAACATAGAATACGCGGGAGAGCATGACCAAGTAAAAGTACGTCCTTTTGTAACCAAAACTACCCCTTTATTCTTAAAATAAACTATAAGTTTAGCGGCTTGCTAGGTACATAAATATATGAACAAAGATAATGACAGATTTGAAAGATATTATTAGCTGACGCAAGTTTATAGTATGAATATGAATAAGACCCCTGCTAACAAAATGGTCGATACTCGTGAAAGTAAGCTTTGTGCTACGAAATCAATAGGAATCAGTAGCAAGTAGGAACCTTGCTTATGCTTAGCTTTCAGAAAGTTAGTGTTAAAAAGTGTTTTTCTGGTGCGCCTCGAGGAATACCTTGTTTTTCTGATTTCTTTTTTATAAAAACTTTATCAGTCATTTTGATTTTGATTTTGTCAGCTTTGACGATAAAGAGTTCCGTCGTTTAGATGTCACAAAATTTGTTTGTTTATCATTAAAAACAAGCAATCATTCCGTGATGTATGGAGCACCCGAAGTTGGTGCAACTGAAGTATGTATTATCCATTTATTTTAGCAATAAAAAAATAAGCTCGTATAAGTCAGTGGCTAACTCCGGTGACGGAGTTAATAGGTTACCCGAGGCCTCGGTCATGGCCTTACACCTTTGAAAAAGCCTGGGCCGAATGCTTAACGTGCTCTCTAAAGCACGGAAGCTCTCAGCTAAAATTGCCACCGGCTGCCTTCGTCACGAGCGCTTCAATAATAATTTTAGCAATACTGTCACTAGAGATCTTAATCTTAGCGAGGTGAAACACTCAAATCGATGTGAGAGGGTGTCAGTTCCTTTGAATCAGTGTTCGCTGAACACGTCAATGCGATCATTCAATTTCATTGAACAAAGACGAGCAGGCTAGTCGCGCTGTTACGTTCTGCCACGCTGGCTGGCTGGATTATCTAGAAAATTGAAACGCTCGCTCGTACCAGATGAGTTAGGTAGGTACTGATTGAACGAATTATTTTTCGTCTTTGATCCCTTACGAGATTCATCGAAAATACATTCCTTATACTTATTTTTTACATACGAGTACTTACTCTGTTTTTCATCGATTAAAATTACAACGCTCAAATTAATCGTCTAACATCAGCCGTTTTATAATAACTACAATCCAAATTGTGGATTCGTTTCGAAATTACAAATTGGACAACATTTTGAAGGTTATTAAAATAAGAATCAATGCTTGTACCGTTTAAATGTTTCAAAAAACAACACATAATTGAATGAAACGGGCAAAAACGAACTATGTTCGGGGCGCTGGCTGCTCTACCAAACTTTTACCACATTTAAAAATTTTAGCTAAAAATATTTTTAAGCTTTCATCACAATTAAACGGCTGCGTCCAATGAAATTAAAATCAGTATCCCTGGATTGTGGCAGATGTCCAAATATTTGCGTTCATTATTCGAAACGACAAGCTCGCAGTATTCTGTGTGATGCAGTTTGAGTTCGCTGTGTTTAAATATTATTACACCTAGGTATTAATGGCATTCCCTACAGCTTTCTTTGTCAGTCAGAAACGTAACGAATTTATAATGAGTATTATGATCACTAAACTGATTTAAATGAAATATGACACAGAGATAATTTATAATGTGAGATAGGACACACGCCACTTTATATATCTATGTACCACGCGAGTAAAGCCGCGGCCTGGAGCTAGTATTTTATTGAGGAAACTGCCAACACTTTCTAAGTTTTTCGGAACACCTGTGTGGAGGTAAAGTATACCTACTGCAGATACATTCCTTCACCTCACGCACATGTTTTTACTTTCCTGAACCCTGGTCACGAATGTGAGATCGTTTTCCGAATAAATTGAAACACTCCCGTTTAGCATCTAATTACACTTTTAATTATAATACATGCATTTTATGATTAACATAGAGCTAAGCAAGAACTCATGCGCACTTTCATTTTACCCCCGAGAGTATATATCCACTACGTTCCTTCCCCACCATCATAGACGCTACCACAGACCACAGACGCCACCGTTTGACAGCTCCACGCAAGACATTGACAAGATGCAAAGCCATTCATACCCTAAGACACCCATCAACGCTCGCTGCAGTCGGCCATCCACATCAAGAACAAGTCCCATTGTTCCCACATTCCCTATCTGCCAAAACAACCACACCACGCGACACAGACAACCAGACAAGCAGACCGTGTTGCATGAGCGCGGTATCGGCAGCAGCGCACAGGCGCTCAGCACGCGTCACACGACCGCGGCACCGCGCAGCCACGGCACAGCACGCGACACAGGCGCGCAGAATGCGTCGTCAGCGCGCAGTCATGGCGCCCAACGAGACACAGGCGCCCGGACCGCGTCGTCAGCGCGCAGTCACGGCACCAACCGCGACTCAGGCGCACGGACCGCGTCATCAGCGCGCAGTCACGGCGCTCCACGCGACACAGGCGCGCAGAACGCATGTTTCATTCGACAGTCTTCATCACGCCGGGCGGCAAGCTCGTATGCCATCATGCACCAGTGTTTCATTTAGTAACTTTAATCACATTAGACGGCAAGTTCGTATGCCTTCATGATCTATTTCACTTAGCAGGTCTCATCATGCTGGGCGGCAAGTTCGTATGCCATCATGCCCTAGTGTTTAATTTAGCAGCTATCATCATAGTAGGCGGCAAGTTCGTATGCCTTCATGATCTAGTGTTTCAGTATTATAGTCCGCAACGGTGTGAAAGTTACTTCCTTCACAGTCACACCGCTGTTGACTGCGCTGTTGCTCAGTTCATAGCGCAACAACCCTTAACTCTCTATAGCCGCAACGGTGTGAAAGTTACTTCCTTCACAATCGCACCGCCGTTGACTGCGCTGTTGCTCAGTTCATAGTGCAACAACCCTTAACTCTCTATAGCCGCAACGGTGTGAAAGTTACTTCCTTCACAATCGCACCGCCGTTGACTGCGCTGTTGCTCAGTTCGTAGCGCAACAACCCTTAACTCTCTATAGCCGCAACGGTGTGAAAGTTACTTCCTTCACAGTCGCACCGCAGTTGACTGCGTTGTTGCCCAGTTCCTTAGTGCAACAACCTCTATTCTATAGCCGAAAACGTTGTGAAAGTTACTTCCTTCACAGTCACACCGCCTTGGGCTGCGATGTTGCCCAGTTCCTTAGTGCAACATCCTCTATTCTATAGCCGAAACGGTATGAAAGTTACTTCCTTCACAGTCGCACCGCCTTGGGCTGCGATGTTGCCCAGTTCCTTAGTGCAACATCCTCTATTCTATAGCTGAAAAACGGTGTGAAATTTACTTCCTTCACAGTCGCACCGCCTTTAGCTGCGATGTTGCCCAGTTCCTTAGTGCAACATCCTCTATTCTATAGCTGAAAAACGGTGTGAAAGTTACTTCCTTCACAGTCGCACCGCCTTTAGCTGCGATGTTGCCCAGTTCCTTAGTGCAACATCCTCTATTCTATAGCTGAAAAACGGTGTGAAAGTTACTTCCTTCAGTCGCACCGCCTTTAGCTGCGATGTTGCCCAGTTCCTTAGTGCAACATTCTCTAATCTTTGGCTAAAACGGTGTAAGTTATAGTAAATCGATATATCAAATCTATTATAATAATCATTATTATAATTTAGTAGTCATAATCAATGATCATCCATGTCCATCAACAATTCATCCATTATTATCATAACCAATTATCGTTATTATTATTATTATCATTATCATTATCATAATCATTGTCATTTATCATCATCATAAACTGTTATTTTTATCATTTTTTTTTTCCATTGCCATTATCATTGTCTGTCAGTTATTTCATCATTGTCTGTCTTTGTTACATTATCATTTATCACTATCATTGTCATTATTACTCTTTATCATCGTTATTATTATTGTCAAATTAATGTATCAGTTATCGTTTATTGGAAATCAGTTATCGTTTATTGGAAATCAGTTTATCGTTTATCAAGTCTTAAATTTCAGGTATAAGTTACTCCTTCAGTTAAATTTTTTGTTTAAGTTTCAGTTCAAAATAAACATTCAAGTCAAATTCAAATTAAATTCTATTCAAGTTTAAGTTTAAATTCAAGTGAAAGTTCTTGTTCGTGTTTAAGGTCAAATTCAAGTTCCAGTTCAAGTTCAATTCAAAGTCAAGTTCAAGTCAAGTTACAGTTCCAAGTCCCAAGTTCAAGCTTCGGTTTAAGTTCAAGTTAAGATTCAGTTTCATTTAAGGTTGCAGTAAAAATTCAAATAAAGTTCAAGTTCCAGTTCGAGTTCCAGATCAAGTTCGAGTTCGAGTTCCAGTTCAAGTTCCACTTCAAGTCAGATTCAAGTTCAACAAAACTACGGTTTAAATTCAAGTCCCGTTTTAATTCGAAGTTCCAGTTTAAATTCAAGTCAAGTTCAAGTTCAAGTCAGATTCAAGTCAAGTTCAAGCTCAAGTGCCACTTCAAGTCAGATTCAAGTTCAAGTTTCACTTCAAGTCAGATTCAAGTTTAAGTTAAAGCTCCGGTTTAAATTCAAGTCAAGTCCCGTTTCAATTTGTAATTTTGAAATTTAAGTCAAGTTCAAGTTCAAGTTCAAGTTCAAGTTAAAGTTCAAAGTTCAAAGTTCCAAGTTCCAAGTTCCAAGTTCCAAGATCCAAGATCCAAATTCCAAGATCCAAGTTCCAAGTTCCAAGTTCCAAGTTCCAAGTTCCAAGTTCCAAATTCCAAGATCCAAGATCCAAATTCCAAGATCCAAGTTCCAAGTTCCAAGATCCAAGATCCAAATTCCAAGATCCAAGTTCCAAGTTCCAAGATCCAAGATCCAAATTCCAAGATCCAAGTTCCAAGTTCCAAGTTCCAAGTTCCAAGATGCAAATTCCAAGTTCCAAGTTCCAAATTCCAAGTTCCAAGTTCCAAGTTCCAAAATCCAAGATCCAAGATCCAAGATCCAAGATCCAAATTCCAAGTTCCAAGTTCCAAGTTCCAAGATCCAAATTCCAAGATCCAAGTTCCAAGTTCCAAGTTCCAAGTTCCAAGTTCCAAGATGCAAATTCCAAGTTCCAAGTTCCAAATTCCAAGTTCCAAGTTCCAAGTTCCAAAATCCAAGATCCAAGATCCAAGATCCAAGATCCAAATTCCAAGTTCCAAGTTCCAAGTTCCAAGATCCAAATTCCAAGATCCAAGTTCCAAGTTCCAAGTTCCAAGTTCCAAGATCCAAATTCCAAGATCCAAGTTCCAAGTTCAAGTTCCAAGATCCAAGATCCAAATTCCAAGATCCAAGTTCCAAGTTCCAAGTTCCAAATTCCAAGATCCAAATTCCAAGATCCAAGTTCCAAGTTCCAAATTCCAAGTTCCAAGTTTCATGTTTATAGTTTCACGTTTCAAGTTCTAATTTCCAAGTTCCAAGTTTCAAGTTTTATGTTTCAAGTTTCCTGTTTCATGTTTCAAGTTTCAAGTTTCATATTCCAATTTCCAAGTTTCAAATTTCAAGTTTCAAGTTTCATGTTTCAAGTTTCACGTTCCAATTTCCAAGTTTCAAGTTTCAAATTTCATGTTTCAAGTTTCAAATTTCAAGTTTCCAGTTTCATGTATCAAGTTTCAAATTTCATGTTTCAAGTTTCATGTTCCAAGTTTCAAGTTTCATATTTCAAGTTTCTAGTTTCATGTTTCAAGTTTCACGTTCCAATTTCCAAGTTTCAAGTTTCAAATTTCATGTTTCAAGTTTCACGTTTCAAGTTTCACGTTCCAATTTCCAAGTTTCAAGTTTCAAATTTCATGTTTTAAGTTTCAAATTTCCAGTTTCATGTTTCAAGTTTCATGTTTCAAGTTTCAAGTTTCAAGTTTTATGTTCCAAGTTTCTAGTTACAAGTTTCATGTTTCAAGTTTCATATTTCAAGTTAAAAGTTTCATGTTTCAAGTTTCACGTTCCAATTTCCATGTTTCAAGTTTCACGTTTCAAGTTCCAATTTCCAAGTTCCAAGTTTCAAGTTTCATGTATCAAGTTTCAAATTTCATGTTTCAAGTTTCACGTTTCAAGTTTCAAGTTTCATGTTCCAAGTTTCAAGTTTCAAGTTTCATATTTCAAGTTTCAAGTTTCAAGTTTCAAGTTTCATGTTCCAAGTTTCATGTTCCAAGTTTCAAGTTTCATGTTTCAAGTTTCAAATTTCATGTTTCAAGTTTTATGTTCCAAGTTTCTAGTTTCAAGTTTTGTTTCAAGTTTCAAATTTCATGTTTCAAGTTTCAAATTTCAAGTTTCCGAGTGTTCCAATATTCGAGTATCGGAGTTGGGAACTCGTATTCAAGTTTAAGCCAAGTACAGCCCAACTAATTTTCAAAAAGCTCTTGTTTGAACGGCTTCCCTCGCGCTTTTTTTTTTTTTTTTTTTTTTTTTTGTACACCCTGTATATTCTCTCACCGTTAAAACCTTCCCTGGACTTCCACAACATTTCAAGACCAAAATTAGCCAAATCGGTCCTGCCGTTCTTGAGTTTTAGCAAGCCTTACGCACAGCGATTCATTTTTATATTATAAAAAAGAAGATAAGTATATGTACATAACATAACCATTTCATTCAATCTATTTTCTGTCCATCCAAAGGCTGCTTGGAAGAAATCCCTCCCAGCGATAAAGCCGCCCATTGTACCTTGCTTTATTAAATTGTGTATCTGTGTAATTTTAAATATTTCCTTGTGTGTGTACAATAAAGAGTTTTCTATTCCATTATTTTCTATTCTACCTGTATCTGTTGATGTTTACTTAGTTGTTCTCCATAGTTAAACAAAGTTTAGCAATATTCAGAATGGTCATTAGATGGATATGTCAGAAGAATTTTTATAATTTTTTTCAATAATTTGGGGAATAACCCATTTCTTTCATGACAGAGTTAAATTAATAATAATCAATTTCTATTTAATGTATAAAACTGCAATATAGGAGCTGTCAATACACCCTGTATTGACTTGCTTCTAATTTCATTATAATTTTAGCTCAACCAACCTCATCTTGATATAACCGAACCAAATTAAAGATGTCATAATATTATCTTCGCTTTGTGTCTCAAAAAAAATTTGTACTAGTCAGGTATTTCCTTTTATAATTTGTTAGACACACAGTTAACACATTATTTTTGGGTCACCTTTGGTTATTATTATATCTTTAATATCTATATCTATGTCTATGATCAGTGTCTGCAGATTCAACGAAAATTATGGTTTATTATATTTTTGTAATCTTTATATTATTGTAGTAAACCCACAGTTTTAAATAATATAAAATCTAAACATCATGACATAACCATTCATTAAAATGATCTGTACTGTACCTAATAATAAGTTCCAGTTCAAACCAAGCCACTTGTAGGTATAGATAAATGAACCAATGGTCAATAAGAAATATTTTTGGTTATCCAACTTTGTATTTAGAACTGCTTGAATACTACAAATCTTAATTATTTATTATTACAAGTATTGTAGTGCTCTATCTTACTCATATCTCTCATTCATTCATCTAGTCATTTATATGGAAATCATATTATTGGAGCATTTAATTATTATAGTCAACTAGCATAGTCTTTCAGTGCGGTGTTTCTCATTTTCTCAAACTTCATTTTCAGATTAGAACAACTAGGTGGTATTCTAGTTACCATACAGTGTAATAATATTAAATAAAGAAGAAATAGGAAGTTAATTCTTCTATTAACGACATGTGACATCCAACTGTATCTAGTTTCCGCTTTCATTAAAAAGTTATTCTCTTAATTACCAATGGGAATCAATTCTGCTGAAACTTCACCGCAGCTAAATTATTGTAGTGTAACACAAGAGAAAAAAATATTTTACTACCATAATATGTTTGTAATCTTTGGTAGTAGATGACTTCCAGTACAGTATGGTCAGTGTACCTACTCTTTTATAAATGTATTCAAATAACTTACCAATACGGTCGGCATCAACATGTAAGTATGTAAGTACGTACTTAGTCTCCATTTCGGTGGTATCCGTAGATGAAAAATTATTATTCATAGGCTAAAACGGCACGATCTCATGCTCTCATTATACTCATTTTTCCATTTCTTGTTATTTTATAACTTACAGCACGTATCTTTTCACAAAAACTCCGTTGACTGTTAGGGCGTCACTTTTCGATTTTATCACTTTTGTGAACGTTTGAGTTTTTATCCCACTTCTGAGATGTGAGATCGTTTTCCGAATAAATTGAAACACTCCCGTTTAGCATCTAATTACACTTTTAATTATAATACATGCATTTTATGATTAACATAGAGCTAAGCAAGAACTCATGCGCACTTTCATTTTACCCCCGAGAGTATATATCCACTACGTTCCTTCCCCACCATCATAGACGCTACCACAGACCACAGACGCCACCGTTTGACAGCTCCACGCAAGACATTGACAAGATGCAAAGCCATTCATACCCTAAGACACCCATCAACGCTCGCTGCACGAATAATAGGAAATAGTCACGCTACTACCCTATGCCTTCATGCATGATGATAATTTCTGCGAAACAGTATAGCCGCGAGATAACCATTTATAATAGAACTATTAATTTTAGATTGTATATCATAATCTGCACAACATCATACATGTTTAAACACTTCACAGGCTTGAATAATGGCTTAAAACAACTCTTAATAAATAGGTACGATAATTTTCCATAACAGTGTTATAGTCAGGTATGTAATGTGTCATAGTTAGTTTATTCAATGTTATAACAATCCGTGTCTATTATTAAAATAATGTCCCACTAAAGAGGTTAATAGTCTTGTCCCAAGTCGAACAAGGTCCACCGGTCGAATCGTGGTGGGTACTGGGTACCCCTAAGCACTAATTGGTGCATCGTCGTACGCCGCGCGCTGTCCTGACACTGATTGACTAGCCATGTGCGTGCACAATTATTGTTCGCATGAAAACATTTCAACATTATGTGTTATAAAATCAGCAGTCTGCATATTGTAAGCATTGGTGGTTTAGTGATAATACCCGATGCACCAATGGATTTTTCTGATAAAATGTTTTTTGTCTAACAATGCCAGTTACTGGTGGGTTACTACTACTAGTTAGTTCCTTCCTTCCGATCCTAAGGTTTCGCATCAATAAGTTTTTAAACTAAAGAAAAGTTTATGGTTTCATCCAATCCGGATTGGGTTCGTCATCACTCTCGCTCGAGAGTGTCAGTGGTGAAAACATCAGAATGCTGATCATGAAAAACAGCGACATTCACACAAGAACGCGATTAAAAATATTTGAGAACTTGTAAATAAGAAATCATTTAAGACACAAAAAATAAAAAAAAACATAATAGTAAAGTTTCAAACCTCGTATCTTTTTGTTTATTGACAAGAATGACAATGAAAAAACAATACTTAGCTAGGCGTTAAAATGAGAGTATATTTTATGTTATGGGCATTGTACCATACCTATACTCTATACTATACAGTCATCGTTTGATCGAGCTGAGCTTTATTTATCTACAGTGCAGGTCCACTGCGGAGATTTCTTTATAATGTTGTGGATCTGACTGCAGGCGAACTGCAGTATTTTTATAGCAACAATCGATACGTACTTTTAATTTTATGACCTTTTTGCAATTTAGCCTATGCAGAATTTAATGAATGTCTTATGTTTCAAACTTCCCTACAAATAAATTTGTCATATCAACAATAGATTTGCTTGGCTCAAATTTTTTTCGATTTTACTGAACGACACACCGATTACTTTCTCACCCGATTTCTTTTCGTCGTGCTAAGGAGGAACTTGCAACGTAACATTGGCGAAATTGTGGTCCTCTCTACATAAGTCACTTAACCAATAATTGAATGATTGAAGTTTTAGGTCGGTCCGAATGTCTATGATTATTTCGAGTGGATTGTGTTGAATGTAGCTTATAAACTGCCATGTTTGTTACAGCTGTACAACTTTTTCAATGCGCTACTGAGCCACATGAGAGACACTAGTGGGCGGCCCTCGTCTGAAAGGACTTCGAGAACAGCTTCCATTCGTAAGTGTTTAACATTTACTATCATAAGTACCTACCTGCATAGTACTTATAATAAGTTGTATTATAGTACTATGCGGTTGTATTGATTCATTCGTGACGTCACCTAGTCCGGGCTCAGTCTGAAAATCAGCGTAACTTACTTCCTATGTTCGGGCGTGGCACTCGCAAGTAGGGACTGAAACATTTTATTTGATTTTATTTATTCCTGTATTTTACCTTACCAATTTTATTGTACTTTCCTGTGTGTGTCAAATAAACGAATTCTTATTTTACAAATAAAAATTCCTATTGAATTTTTGTAAGCATTGAATTTAAAAATTAATATGCTAAGAAAGCATAATATTTTTATATTCATTATTAAATTATGAGAATGTCACAAACGAACATATCAATACTCGTTTGTTTTCTTTATTAATTATTGAACAGTATTTTCAGAAAAAAGTTGTTTTTAAAATCGCTCCATCTTATAGTATAATCTTGTTTGATCCTTGGTTTTTTTGTATTAGGACGGGTTATGTTTTTAACGTGTAAGTTTTTTAGCCTATAAAAATGTCTATTATGACTAAAAAATATTGCAAAACGAGTATCATGCATTCAGCGGAAGCAATATACAATATACCTTCAACTTTTATGCCCTTAACAACTGTTGTTGAGGACATTAAAAGTTGAAGGTTATCTGTAGAGAATAATGTTCGTACCTTTCATAAAAGTTAGAGGGAAAGGTGTAACTTTACTACCATTACATGTCCAATTTACTGTTTTTATTCTTACTGTACTGACTCAAACTTACCAAGTGTCCGCGTTAATGGCGTTGATCGTGTTGGATGTCTAGTTTATTGTTAAAAGTTTTTGACATGAGGAGGGACGTAGAGTTTACTTTCTCTACGGCTATGATTCTAGAACAACTATACGATGTTGCCGCACTATGTTTAATACTGTGTGTGCTTAAGTCCCATTCACAAATTACAACTACAGCTTAGATGTCTTCTGCAATGTACATTACATTTACAACAAAGGACAAATATTTCTATGATGAACACAGATGTTTATTCTGTGTCTGGGTGCTGTAATGTATTTTATGTAAGTACGTTAAGCACCATCTTTTTTACATCATAGTCATAAACTTACGAACTTAAAAACTCTTTTTTAAGTTGGTTAAAAAGATGATCAGACTCCTCAAACGATCACCTTGTATAAAAGCGCTTTATCTTAATATTCGGTACCGTTATTTGGTTTGAGCGTCGATGTATTTATATTAGAGTCATCACTATTACGACAGCGCTGTCGACGCGGAAAATAGAACTGTCTCATCTGTCTCCGATCTTATTTATGAGAAATCTGACAATGAGACCGCACCCTTCCGCCCGGTCTACCGGGCGCCGAGTTCTTGTTTAGGCTTGCTTGAAGCCGGGCCGGCGGGCGATGCCGGGTAGAAACCGTATCCGTGAACAAGCACCCAGCGTCCTCGTAGGAAACTTTACCTACTTATTCAAAACAAGGGCCTGTAACAAAGGCTTGCGAAGTAAACTGGCTTGATTTTCCTCATTAAATTAGATTGGTTTTCTCGTAGTATCAAGTAGAGAAAAATATTGCGTCTCTCTAAAAATATACACCACATGAAACTCAGACGACTAGACGAACCAAATGTTAAGAACCATTGGGTTACCAATGATATTGTTGCGGTCGCAGAAGTAAGAAAGAAGAAAGAAAGAAAGATAACTTTATTGAAAACAGAAAGTGTATGGTATTGTTGTAGAATTCTTTGGAAAAGTTCATGTTCAGACAATGAACGTTTGCTGATTGATGATGATGATAAGCTAGTATGGTATATCTATCGTTTTATGAAAGTCAGGGAAGCTTTGATCCGTACATACCAAAGCATTTTTTGGTCATTTATTTCGTACATATAGATCCAAACCTGTCCAACTTGTCAAACCCACACCGCACTAGTCGAATAGTATCTATGCTTTCGTAAACATCTGGTACTAATTGCTTTTCCTTTGTAATAGATTTCACTATTACCGCTAAATAGAAATAGTACCTACTTCCAACTGTTACTTCGTTCGTTCGTTCGTATAAGTCAGTGGCCAACTTTGGTGAGTTTCTAGGCCGCCCGAAGGCCTCTGTCATGGCCTAACAACTTTGAAAAAGCCGGGACCGACTGCTTAACGTGCAACAACTGTTAATAACATCGCAATGCGAAGCTTTGAGACCGCACCCAGTGATTGCTTTTCTCACATGTCTTATAACTATTATATGCATGTTATATCTAGGAACATGATATTATCATGTAAAGTATTTTCCACTAACAAAAGGGTTCTATGCACGCAACGCTGCGGTATCTTTTCACATGTCACTCGCTACATAATTCAACTAACTGCAGTGGCCTTTGCCGCAGCTAATGCAAATAAAACTAGGTCTCGGCTATTCGTGGATCCAAACGACATTAGTCGGATGAAATCCATGATTCAGTTTGATATTTGTGTAGGAGTTCCCTCGTCAATGCCCCTATTGACTCACGATTAGAGAAATAATGAACTCTCCTTTGAGATATTGATTTGTACATACCTAGCCATATGTTTTGCTGCACTGGAGATACTTTTTACTAACAGCACATCTACTTAGTAGAAGTTGTCTGAATTGAGTCTATCATGATACCAGCTTGCTTTTAAATATTTATAACTTGCAACTTACTATTAACCTTTCAACGTAATGTGGTTGATAACCTCAGCTGTTTACAACAATCCGTGCATTGTATGTCAATGAACTAGCAAAATTGGATTCTGCAAAGTTGACTACTTTGTAAGCTTTTCGCAACCCGCAAAGTACAAGCAATTTCATGAAACGATGATGTAAATGCGCAACACATTTGCGGGGAGTAATCCTTTGTGATATTTTGTAGTGGAACAAGTATTCTCTGAAGAGTCGGACGAGGGCGGGGGTGTGGACGAGACGGCTCCCCCAAAACCCACACGCGGCCCCGATATAGACTTTCCACTGCAAAGGAAGGATATCGACTTACTGATTGAGGCATTTAGGAAAAAGAAGGTTGGTAAACGATTTAGATCTACTTACCATTTCCGGGGCTCGTTTTAGACCCCAATTTTTTGGGTGGAAGGTAAGCCATTGATTAGTTAGATAAGATAATGATTCCAGTTAAAGGAACTATAGCCGAATAGGTAATTTGAATAATCTACTTCTACTCTAACCATAGATAAGAAATATATTTACTGAAATAATCTTAGCTGAATTTTTCTTTTGTTTTGTTTTGTAGCACCGGTTACATCCAAAACATGTGGCACAAATTCTCAAAGATGCCACTCAGACGTTGAAGAGATTGCCTAACATAAATGTGGCCACAACCTCCATTTCAAGCCAAATCACCGTGTGTGGGGACCTGCACGGAAAACTGGATGATCTGCTAGTTATTTTCCATAAAGTGAGTATATGAATACGAATTGCGCAGTGTTCATTCTTATCATTGATCGAGATAATCTTGTGAAAAGTATGTATTTAAATTTCACGATTATTATTAAAAATACGACATATATTCCTGATTTGTAGGCGATTCATCATAAAATAATGCGGCCAATATCGAAGTGAACAATTCAAAGATACTCAAGTAGAAGCAACTAATGTTTTATCTGTGGTGGTAGTAAAGCTACATAAACTCTCTCTGTGAAAAGGTACTCTCGATTGTAGATGTTTTTGCGCGTATTCACGAGACGCACATATTTTGGAACTTGGTTATCGCTGAGCTTTCTAGCCGAGACTATAACTGTGCGACTGAAGCACGCATAGAATAAATCTCACTAAATATAATAAAAGAAAATGGCTACAGTGTAGATAAAAGCAAAACGAAAGAATAAATTATATTATTTTATCACTGAGTAAGAAATGTCTGTATGAAAAGTCTATCTAATTTAAGACATTTGTCTTAAATTAGATAGACTTATACATATTCCGGGCAGAGTAAAATAATAGAACTTCAGTGTCTTTTTTTTAAAGATAAACGTTTCGTTCTAGGAAATAAGAACAGTAATATTAATTTTTTACTAAAATAAAATTACATTTATATTTACCAATTATACTAAAATAAAAATCACTTGTCATTAAAACAAATTAGTCCGAAAGTTACTTTCCAAATCAAATTGTGTACAAACACTAGGTACATACATTATCATCCTCAGCCCGATTTCACCCACTGCTGGGCAACGAAGTCGATAGACTTCCTTGCTGCTGGGTATAGGCACATGGTATAGGCCTCCCTTTAATTAATTAATTGCCACATCCGTAATTGCCACACCTCTCTTCTTGGTTCTGTGCTAGCCTTACTCAGCTTCGGCCCGCGATTTTTGTTATATCGTCTGCCCATCGCGCTGCTGTACGACCAACGTTCTTAAAACCACTTCTCGAAGGAGAGATCTTAAAAAATATTATTCAATCACTGTCCCATCATTTTGTCCTATGTGGTTCTACACTGTATAAAAACAAGTGTGTGAAAATGATAATAATACAATAATAGTTGTGAAAGCTACGACTTCTTATAAAACTGTTTACACGTGTATTAGCCTAACGTCGTTATGATTATATGCCTTTAGCATACTTATTTGTACACTTATCTACATTGCTTACCAAAGAACTTTAGTAAAACAAGGCAATGGAACAATTTTAATTCTTCGACATACATTTTCTTTTATACAGAAGTAAATGTATATTGTAGAAACATTACATTTTCTTAAGACGTTGCGTTAGACGCAGGTTTAACTTAAAAATTGAATACGCAAGTTGTAAGTAGGTAGACGAAAAATTATCAAATGTAGGACGTATCCGCATTCATGCGCTCAACTACAACATGCGGACTCGCATGTTGTAGTTGAGCGTCGTTGAGTTCTAAATGTAGAGTTCCAGCCTTTCAATCCACAAGCTATATCGACATCTGTGTGTTTACATACAACATCGAGAAAGTACAATCCTTGGAATTGTTTTTGCGCACCTACTCGTTATAGATGCTTTTGACGTCAGGGCGGGCGACATGTCAGCCGTCGCTGTGCCACCCGTTAGTCCGGCCGCGGTAAACAGTAGGGAGCGGCGCACGCGTCATCTAATTGGTATCACACGGCCCGAGTTCCAACAAACTGCCGTCACCATGTCGCTGGCCCACTTGATTGATAGACCGCCTGTTACGCTGGACAACCTCGTTAATTTGCACATATTGTTTTTCCTCACTATTTCCGTGTACACTATTATTTTTCACCATTGGTGTGAAAATGTAGAGTTAGGTAAGTTGGGTCGTAATTTGCTTAGCCGTTTGCAAATTGATGCTATAAAAATCTGAGATGTCTTTTGTAGGTCAATAGCTGATAATTTAATGGTGATTGCATTCTATAAAAATAAATGATAAGCTGAGTACTAACGAAATTATCGCTATACTGTGAGTCGCAATAAACTGTAAGGTTTACCCTCATCAATTCTAATGGGCTGTTTGTCGCGATTAGAGTCTATCGCATCGAGTCGTGCGTGGTGTGGCCGTGACTCATCAAATAGGTTAGCATTGGGCAAGGATAATGATTATGTAACGCAGCTGGATATCGATTAGTTGGCAACATATTGCGTAAGCGGCCTTCGGCGTCGCCACCGCCGACGCGGCTGCTGCATTTGTAAGGATTCACGAAATGCCCTTTGATTGCTCCCACGTGGTTGCGGTCGGCGACAGCTCACAGAGATCAAGCGAACGTGACTAATACAGGCGTTATTGAATTCCGATTTTAAAACCTTTATGAACGAATAGTTGAAACGGATGGTTAAGACTAACTTATCCATTAATTGTCATCTTACTCTCGGCAATTTTCGGATAATAAAATCTGTTACACAAATGTAAGTTCACGACTATGGATTCCAGCGTAATACTTTGACAAACACATTTCTTTTAACTATAATACCTGCCGAGCTCTCTTTTGTTAAAAAAAACCTGACCTATACAAACAGACAAATCAAAAACCAAACCTATGAACACACTTTACTGTGCCTTTTTCCAGGCAGTATTGTTACAGAAAATTTACGAGATGGAGCAGATGTCCTACGCCTGGGTTACGGCAGTTATATGTAGGTTTATTGGTTGACCTGCTTCGCTTAAATTATTTGTAGGTTCTCACATATTTTTTCCATCGCGTACAGAATGGACTGCCTTCTCCCGAGAACCCTTACATATTCAATGGTGACTTTGTTGATCGTGGCAAGAAAGGCTTGGAAGTTTTCCTACTGCTGTTGGCATGTATGGTGGCATTCCCTGGAGGCGTGTATTTGAACCGCGGCAACCACGAAGATCTCATTATGAATTCCAGGTGAGTGCCAGAAGCTTCGAGAAAGTATTATGGTCATGTAATGTCATAAAAAAATACGTGAGATATAAAAAAAAAAACCGTACTGACAAAATTACAGTATTAGGCTGACGGACTGCAGTTTGCTCAATCGTCTAAGCAGCTTTATTCGATTTTGTGTACTACAAGATCGAATACGCGATCTTAATAATTCCTAGGTTCCGAAAACTTGACTGAGGTACATACAAACTTAGGCCTACGCCAATACCCGTTTCCTAGCAAAAAATCGTGATGCATTTGTTTTTTAACCAGCAAAATTACAAATACAGCTCCGTTACGTAATATTATTATTATGTTCTTTGTTCTCTTTCAAACGAAGCTTTTCGAGGGTAGTAAATAGTTTTATAGTGTGAGATACACAAGTGAATAATCACAAACAAACAACAAATCAAAACAAACGTATAAACGTTTGTATGTATTTAGTAATTTCTCAAAAAAAAATCTCTCTATTTTGGCTACTACAATCCGAACGCCATAAACGAGGAGAGAAAGATCAGCGGCCTTATTGCGTAAGCCAAATAGTAATGGAATTCATAACTTGGGTATGATTTTAACTATCTTAGCAATGTCCGAAACATCTAAATTTATAAGACAGTCAAGATTTGGACCTTAACTTTACCCTTGTTAAATTTCAAAAGTTTTAGACTTTGCTAAGATCGTGAAAATGGTTTCCAGAGTTACGATCACCATTACCATTTTGCTTGCGGAATAAGACGGCTGATTAGTACATTTTGTGTGTGTGCATGTACTCGTAACTGCAGACAATACAAATAAAACATGTTAGGCAAACCGCATGCAAGCAAGCATACGGACGCTCGCTTGCTATAGTAATGAATAAACGAACAAAGTGAAAGAGTGTCTATCTATGATGATTTTACATAGGTACCATTAAAATACCCTAGCCGATTTGAAAACATTGTAAGATATATTTTGTTGCCCAAGCGTCCAACATTAAGTACCTACTGTATCTAAAGTTATGTTTCAGGTACGGTTTCATAAAGGAAGTTCAACAGAAGTATCGGGTGAGTATAACCTACAGTTAAAGTTACATTAGGACATATTTTACTCTTGGAAGTTCGTACCAAATTTTTCTTTGAGCTAATAACAATGCGATGAGTCCACAATATGAGCAAGGAAAACCCATTTGTAACAAATTGCTTTGCAGAAAAACTGAACTATTGACCTTTTACAGAGAACTGTTCGTCAATAATTTCATTAGAGATTATGCCTTTTGTTTTTGTTTTCCAGTAGAACTTGTATAATAGTACATTATGGTACTAGTGTGTAACATTGGTGATTACCGCAGAGGCGCCATTGAGGACGGTAATCATTAATACACACGTGTATTATACGACGTTTTAATATTGTATTACATTTAGTGTACCTATAAAGGCCCAGCAAATGTTATGCGTTAGTTTTAAGAAATTCTCATGTAAGTGAAGTTATTCTTATTGAGAAAATAAATATAACCTGAAGATCATAAAGTACTCGTATATGACACTTGTGTAATAAAATTCAAAACAGGTTTTTTTAACCTTTGGACTGAAATCTGAATAAAAGTTTAGATTTTTTAATTTCTTCTTGTAAGATAAGTAGTCAAACTTTATGGATCGTTATAATTTAACAATCCTGTGACAACATTACTTTAAAACCGCATGGGTTTATTCAATAGGCAAATAGAATTGTAGTGTAAATTCAGAGAATGTCTAAATTTATAGGTGGGGTTTGCTGAAATATTTACATATTATTATGTCGTTCAGTTAAATTGCCCTGTTCCATGTTTGCATAAAGTTGTGAATTATATTATTATGCAGATGAAGTTTGGGCGTTGTAATAGTAAAAGTTTCACCAAAATCTATTCGGATAGTAATGCAAATGTCTAAACAAACAGGAACTCTACACATAATGGAAGACTTGATTACTTCCATAGATTAAAAATATTATAAACACATTTCTTTAAGAAATATATACGACCAATGTGGCGCGGTGGGCGAAGGTCTGCCTGCGACGCGGAGGTTGCGGGTTCGATTCCCGCCTTGGGACAAATGTTTGTAGGATCTGCAAATATTTGTTTCGGGTGTTCTGGGTGTTTTCTATGTATAATGAAAAAATATATATCTATGTATTGTATTGTAATAAATATATATCAGTCATCTAGTACCATAAGCTGTTTAACAGCAGCTTACCTTGGGCTAGATGATGCTGAGTGGATTGTCCAGCATTATTTATTTATTAATTTTATTTATTTATTATATTACTATATAGATATGGTAAATTAAACCAACATTACCATCTAAGTAAAGAGTATTTTTTTAAGAATAGGCTACCGTTTTATGTTTCTATAATAACAGACTCGATAAACATTATAAATTTATTAATTAGTAGGTAAATAAGTAAGTTCGTATGAGTCAGTGGCCAACTCTATAATTTAGTGCACTGATAAGATATAATATACATACACGCATCAGCTTAATAGATAGATAATTAGATAGATAGATAATTTATTTCATCACAAAAAAAACTTTTTACAATACTGGTTAATAATGCCTAAAAACCTATGTTAGGTTTATCTAGACACTAGGTACTCGCTATCATACAAAACAAAGTAATACGTCTATAAAGACAATTCAAAATGATCCTTACGATTGCATTGAATAGCTCCCAGTGTATTAACAAATAATAATAATAGGTAAACAGATCCTTGTGTAAAACACACTAGCGCACTATCAAGTAGGGCTTGTTGGGTTATAAAAATAAATTACGTGAAACAAGCCTAAGAGCCCGGAAATCGAATTTAAACCCACGACCTTTAGATCAGGGGGTGTGTTGGTTCTCGGTTACCACGGCACTGAGCTAGGACATTAATCATTAACCTTGTTTTTGCAGCACAACGCCGAACGCCTGCTTAAACTGATTGAAGGTGTATACCGGTGGCTCCCGCTGGGAACTATCATCAATAACAGAGTGTTCGTGGTCCATGGAGGCATCTCCGATACAACGGACTTGGACATGATACGAAGCCTTGATAGAGATAAGGTACACTGATATAAAATATACTCATACATTATAATAAATTAAAATAAATTGCTTTAACTATTATATGACTAAGCGTAAAATTACATTAAAAAGCAAATGGTAGGAGTTAACAGAGTAGGCAATTATCTATTATATCTATAGCAGTTGTTATAGTAGGATTACCATCGAGTTTTAAGCTAGGCGAAGCATCTTAGTGTACTCACCAAGTATAATATATTTTAATACCTACCTATGATAAAGATACAGTTTACGCCTGTGCTGGAAAAATATATGTAACTGATTTTGGTGATAAAGATCGAAGAAAAACTATATATATTTGAGATTTTCATTTTGTTACGAAACGTCAACGAACGATTTGAAAAAACTACTAATATAAAAGCATTCGTTGTTTGCCAGACAAACACAATCGTAGTCTCGCGAAACTCATTTGTTTACAAGCTTTTATTTGCTGAAAATAACACATAGATTTTAATAAAATAAATGGTTTGCAAGTCATTTTTCGCAAAGCAGTAGGAAAACTATTGTTATTGCTTCATTGTCTAATCTTTTTATGTAGGTCTAGTAAGTTTATTTCCTTCCGACCATACACAAGGATAAAAGCAAATTGTCGTTATTTATTCTGTGACTCTAATACTTTTATGAGACAGTGAATTTATCTGAGAATGTGCCTCAAGTTTATTATTACGTTTCACACGCGACGTGTGCTACAATTTCCAAACCGTACAGTACGTAATGCAAATGGAAAGTTTAGTTCACCTTTTCTTAACTTGCTCTAAAGGATCTTAACTTCAACTAATGAACTAAAGGAATCTTCAAGAATGAGGAAAGTATCGCCTTCCCACCTACCTATCACATGCTAACGCGATAACGATATCGCGTAGGGTCAATTACTAGTATTAGTTCTGTCAATTGAAAAACTGAAATACAGCGGTTAAAAACTTTCATATAAACTTTATCGATCTACGACTCAGCACAGAACAAATATTAGTACTACGTCTCAGGGTGGCAACGCGCAAATGATATCTCTGATGTTGCAAGCGTACATGGGCTACGGTAACCACTTACCATCAAGTGGGCCGTACGTTTGGTTGCCACTTTAGTGGTATATAAAAAAATGGCATACCCAAATCAATATTTTGTTTGTAGTATGTCTCCCTGCTGCGGCCGCCGGTGATGGACTCTACGGCGGGAGCCGAGTCGATTGACAAAGTGGAATGGAAGCAGGTTAGTTTAATCATAATTGACGACCAAAATGGCGCGGCGGATGAAAGTCTGCCTGCGACGCAGAGATTGCGGGTTCGATTCCCGCCTTGGAACAAATGTTTGTACTATATGCAAATATTTGTTTCAATTTCTATGTATAATAAAAAAATATCTATCTATGTATTGTATAGTTAAAATTATATCAGTCATCTAGTATCTATAACACAAGCTCTGCTTAGCTTGGGGCTAGATGATGCTGTGGGGCATTATTATTTATTATTTATTTATTTATAGTTATAGTTAACCTTTGTGGTGCTGTATTGATTGGCGTTGCAAGAGCGGATAACTTCCATTTGTTCTATTGGACTGTGGTCTGTGACGTCATAGAACCGCAAAAACTTTTTTGTCCCAGTAGTTCTATGGTAGTAGTGTTGAAACAGTTGTCCTAATTTTTCTATAGAACTAATAACACCTGGTCAATAGAACTGCTAAAACTTTTTTTATTCTTGTAGTTCTATGGTAGAACTACTGCAAGAAAAACTAGCCCGGTTTGATCCCTGCGGCGGGAAAATTTTAGCGTGATTAGCGCGAGTCAGAGTATTGTCCCCACAGGTTGTACCAATGGTATTTGTAGTTTTTGATAAGAGTGTAAGTATTTTGGTGTCAGGACTAGAAATGTGAATGTACTACTAATATTACCACTGCTGGCATAGTCTCGAGTGAGAGCCTTAATCCACCACGCGGTCACAGAACAGATATATTAGTACTACGACGCGGTTTAATGAGAATTGGTAGATGGCGCGTCATTTTTGAAGTTTTCGTTTTTTAACGTCTGTTTTCTCATGATGTTTTCCTTCACATTTTGACGTATCTTTTTCTAATAAAAAAGCCTGATGTGAAACGACCACTTTTTGAACTTGTGACCTTAATGATCGGAAGACCAACCCCTTCCTTATCACCACCAGTTTTCAGCTGATTATTATTCAGAGGAAAATAAAAATATTCTACAACGCAAATACTTACAACAAAGCATACATTCTTATGACGTTTCAAAGTGATCCTTGTGATTCTACTGAATAAATAATTTTTGATTTTGATTTTGATTTTGATTTTATGTTGTTATAAGAAAAAAATATTTATTTCTATTGTTAACGCACGAGGCCGTTTCACGAACGAGTGAATCCTTCCGTCACTGTGTCAAACTCAGTGAAAATTATTTTTACAAATATATTTTTTAAACTACACGTGTCCTTTGTGTCGTAAACTCGCGACCGTGATTTGTGCGGCTATCTTCATATGTAGTGTGCGGTTATTGAGGGCTAGTCTGAGGGTCTACTCTTGCAGACAAAAGCGATATATCTTGAAAGTTTTCATGGTTCTGCTTATGCCAGTGAATGCTCTGAACTAGCTGTCACCTAACATAAGTTGAACTACGATATTTGCCGCGATTATCGTTTGTCGCTTTCAAAAGTAGACTCTCTGAATCATACACGCCTCAATGTAAAGGTCATTGTATTTAACTGGCAGCTGGCTAGTTGGCACTAAACAATATTTTATCTACAAATGTGTCGGTAGGATTGCTGCGAAACAAATACTTGAAATAAACAGTTGTAAACAACTGCATAAAATATGTAAGTAGGTAAAGTATTGTATTTTATTATCGAATAAATTTTGCTAAATTGTGTTTTTAATATCCGGGTATTAATAATAAATTGTAACATAATATATTTTTCCAAAAACCACAACTCAAAACGATTTCCTTAGAACTTATGTGGTTCATAAATCTAGGGGACTTATGAATCAAACCTTTATCGATTTTGAGCGTTGCGTATGGTGGTAGATTTTTATTGTTGATTCATTTTGACTTGTACATTTTTATAGCAAAATAAATAAGCAACAACCATTGTATGCAAAGTCAGGTGTGCGAGACAACCGTGGGCAAATCTGAACAATTCTAATTGAAACTAATTATAAAAGGTTTCGTAACATACTGACCTACAACGTAGAGCCAAAACAGCTGGACCATAGAAACTTGATACTTTGAGGGTATTGCCTGTTATGTGTAGGGGTGCAATAAAAAGCAATTCACGAAATTCAACTCCTAGAGAATGCTACGCTAGGAGTTTCACTACGCGATCCATCTGCAACGAGGAAATCCGTAGAAGAGCCAAGGTCACCGACATAGATCTCAGAATAAGTTGACTTGGCAGTGGGCAGGCCATATAGCGTGCAGAACTGATAACCGCTGGGGAATAAAGGTTCTTGAATGGCGACCACAAACTGGAAAACGAAGTGTAGTACAGCCCCCACTTGATGGACCGATGACATTAAAGCGGTGTCAGGTCGTCGGTGGATGATGAAGGCTCAAAATCGGTTGACGTAGTGCTCTTTGGGGGATCCAGTAGTGGACTTCTATCGGCTAATATGATGAACTCCTAGAGAATCAGCAGGAAGATGAAGGTTGTATAAAGTAACTCATCGCGGACAAAGTCGCGGGCCGTTCCACTAGTTGAGTGTATTCAGCCACTCAAGTGTAACACCAACTGAAATAAGGAAAAAGAATGGCTCTAAGGAAAGCACATTGTTTTAAAATACAGATCTTTATTTTGCCTCAGGGTGTGCTCTAACACACCTACTTATATAAATAAAACGTAAATAAATTGTGTTGTATTAACTAAGGTTCTTTTTACTAATAGCAAACAGTTAGTAGACTTTCAGTTGATATCAACGCTTGGTAACGTATTTGGCGTGTTTCGAAAATAGTTCAAAACGAAAATAGTTCGTAACTTTAGCCAACTGAAAATACCTTATCAGGAACTTTTATACTATCAGTATTTTATAAAAGAAACTTTATATTTAAACAAATTTATTTAATTAAAGAGCTTTTATTCATAAAAAATGTAATTTCAGCGGCTTGCTTTGTATTACCTTTCTTTGTCATTCGTGTAGTAATGAACAAAAACGACGATAGATTTAAGAGACATATTATTAGAGCAGAGGTTTTGAGTATTTTTATGAAAATGGTGCCCGAAAACGATGGGCTATTTTATAGACTGATGACCGTTTTTTTTTGTACCTGATGTACTTATATAAAACTGGCATGATTGTCTATCCTTGTCATTCATATGTCAAGGAACAAAGGCAATGATGGATGATGGATGTATATACACATAGCTAACAAATGTTTATAGTACGTTTATAAATAAGGCACTGAGTACCTATATGCTGAGCTGCTACTAAAAATCTTTGAAAATAGATCTACCTACTGGGTAATTTACTATCTGTCAGTCAAATATGTATATACATAGATATGGATGTATTTTGTATTCTGCTTCGTCACACCTACGTGCTGACTCACTAATGTCTTCGCAATAAATGAACTGTCTTATCTAACGGCAAATTGTATAAAATATAGGTAAAGTAGGAGCTAGGAGTACGAATACGAAAAAAGCTGTTCTATCATCAATACAGCCTTCTATATTCCCACTGCTGGGACATTGCACCAAGACATACTATCAAGCGAAGTGATTGGGTCGTAATCCACCACGCGGACCTAATGCGGTTTCGTGGATGACACATGTATATCGATTTTTTTCTTTCACTGTTTGAGGGCATTACACTCATAAACATTTCGGATAGAAAACTAGCACTAGATCACCAGTGCTCTCCGGTTTTTTAATATAACCTATATTCTATAATATTCCTAGCCTATCTTCCAGTCTTGCGTAACACTCCACACAGTGTTGGTCGTCCTGAGAAAATTGTATTACGCCAAGGACGACGGCGCGGTGGCTCCTGAAATTGCGTGGAACCGAAAAGAAAAGATAATGTCATTGATACATCTAATATATGAGAACAAAGCTACCCGAGCTTAAATCGGAACAAATCGAAATTTTAGGATAACTCTTTGGAAAAATAAAATAAAGGCTATAATGTAGGTTCATTTTTCGGTAAACTAACCACAAGTTCACTTTTATATTAATTCATTGCCATTTAACATTAAATAAATACTTGAGCATAAATAAAAAAGGGTTATGGCATAAGTAGCTATTAAAACAGTTCTTTAATACAATTTACAGTGAAAGGCCATGAGGGTATTATAGAGCAAGGCTTTCCCAGTGCAATTAAATAGTAGGTACCTCCGTGCGTAGGTAGCGTACCCTCTATTAATAAGAGTGTCCGAAAAGGGCTTATACAAATTGAATTAACCCATTAGTCCATTCATCACGGTTTCTTCGAAGTCTAATGAAACTTATTCGCACAAGATTAAATGTAGGTCAGCAATCCGTAAATGTTTATGCTCAGCGGGAAGGATCAAGTTGCTGACATTAACTTTTCCTTTGCTCTTTACGATCAATAGCCAATGCCATAAGAAACAGACATAGGTACAGTACAGAATCTGTGGTTTTCACGACCGCTTTTAAAATAATGGTTTAAGATAAACTGGCTGACTTCCCCCTGCTAGGTCATACCCAGCAGTGGGTGAAGTCAGGCTGTGGATTAATGATGAAAAAAATGAAATACTGAGATGAAGTTTGATTTACCAATCCGTATTTTTTTTAGTAATAAAATTATAGTTTACGTAGGTCGCTGCTAACAGCAAGCGTCGGTCGGGCGGCGGCTTCAAAGTAGTTTTTGTATAGAAAATACGCGAATGTGCGCTTTTCTTATCATAAAAATTTTATCCATAATACTTGCTGGTAGCGACTTGCCACTTCATCGCTTTACCGAAATTGACCGTGCATAAGTAAAATGAAAATGAATGTGTGTCAAAATAAACAGAATCTGTGGTTATTTAAGAATTATGGGATTAGCCTTCTATTCATTGTTCTCACGATTTTACTCGGTTTTGTTAAAATAGAACTTATGGAGATTATATGAATAATTACACAATAATGCGGATAATAATATGACTCGAGTTTCTTCCGTTCCCATTTAGAAGAAATAATCTTCTGGCAGGTTCATCAGCATTCAAACCGCACCATCCCTTTTGTATACCTTGTTTTATAGCAGTAAGCATGTGGTTTTCAAAGTAAATTTCACCGTCGGTGTTTTGTTCGTTCTTTTTTTAGTAAATGTAAAAGGTTAAGCATTATCATTTAATTATTGTGTTGTATAATTTTACAAAATTTTTTAGTAATGTTGTCATATTTGTGAACTCACTTCTATAATTGGAAATACAGTATTTTCTTTGAATTGAATATCTCGCGACCTATGGTGTATTACATACTTATATAATGTTTTAAGTACGAAGGTAGCTGACTTCATTACCACTCGAAAAAGAGATTTGATTGTATAAACTCTGTAGTCACGTACTCGAATCCAAACTGTGAACGACAATTTGGCACAAAGAAAAATCAGCGTCGATTTATCGGCACACCCGTTGAAAGGAGTGTTGGGAATGCTACTCGTAGATTCCTTCGGTGGTTTTTTGATGTTGATACTTCTTTTCGATATTCAAATGCAGATATGATTAATATAATAGTATTATAGAATGGTCTTGTTAGATTTATCAAATATTTCGTGATATGGAGATATAGATCTTTCTAAATATAACATTTTTGGGAAGTGTTGCACGTTTGACTACCGATTTTTATTTTTTATTTTTTATTTAGGCTTGCGTTTGACTATTATCTCGCCTGACTGTTTGCAATTGTACAAATGTTTATTTGTTTCGACTGGTGTCGTTGTAGTACATACCATTTAGTACTCGTTCTGATTCCATAGAGAATTGGACTCTGTGTGTGACTATTAAGTGTGGTATGTGCTATGTTACAACAAGTTCTTTTTTATTTTCTATTTTTCGTCGTGGTCGGCCAAGAAGATGTTGGCGTGATGATCTCGACTCCTTTGAAAGAGGATGGTAGAACATTGCGAAGGGAGAGATGATTGGAAGGGTTTGTGGGAAACCTTTGTGAACCAGCAGTGGGACGAAACAGGTTAAAAAAAACTCCAGTTTAAAAACCCGTGCATCAGCCATGCACGGGTTTTTAAACTGGAGTCACAGAACATATATTAGTACAAATTTCAAATTCACGACTTTAATATCACTATCACAAAACCACCAATGCTCTTAGGCCATCAGCGCCCTTGTACCCACCTATAGCCAATCTTAAATAGGCGGTAACCACACTCAATCAATGTCTAATTTGTCCAATGTTCGAGGAGACAATTATGCTACGCAGCGATGAGATGGCTGTAACAGAATTTACGGAGTCAGGTTAATTAAGTAAAAGCCATCACAGCGAGGGTTCGCAGGGTGGTGATGCAGCCAATATACCCACTTCCTATGCAAAGTGAAATCAATACCAATAATAAGGTACATTAATTTTACCTGCCTTTCAGCTTTAAGTAGGTGCAAAATATACCTACTGCAAATAATGTAAGAGGATTGTAAAGATACCGATTTTCAAATATGTACTTGTATGTTCATGGGCGTTTCATCATTATATAACACGTTTCATTAACCTTGTTTGGACGGGTCAAAAACAACCGGTGCCTCAGAGATGTAATCATCTTTCATCGGAATCATCTTTACCAAAAATAAACTTGTAATTGAGCAACTATATCGCTTAAAGTTCGTTTATGAATGAGACCTATAATGTGTACACAATTCAACAAAAAGTTTCAAGTCAAAGCTAAAAGTGTTCTAAATGTCTTTCACTAAAAAGGATTTTTTTTTGAGCTGTGGCAAAGGCGCGACCCTTAGTTATCGACTTAAGAATAAATGTATTCACATGTATTCCTAAATCGATGCCTTTAGCACCGAGGTTTTATATTACACGCTATTTGACTTTTCCATCTAAAGCTGTATGAAAGGTTAATTATATTTCAAAGCGGCAAAATAGGTTTTCGTTTGAAAAGGGTAAAAATGAGAAATCAAAACGTTTACAAAACGACATAATACAAAATCTTGCTTCAATTTACGCCAGCGACGTGAGCGCTGGTAGACAGCCTGATATTTGTTATAGAATTTATTAATTGTACAAATGAAACTTCTAGAATTTTTTTTTTGCTAGTTGGACTATGGCCTGTTTTTTTTATTATTTTTTATTATTAATAATCACTTAACTATTACAAAGTATTAAATATTGTACCTTAAAAACCTAGATAGGTTTAATAACCTAGAAGTTTGATCGGAGGAAAAATAAAAAAAAAATCATCAAAAAATATTATAAATAGGTATTTAAAAAAAAATATTTAAAATATGTCATTCTAAAATCTACATTTTAGAAATGACAATGAAGCTACCTTCAGTAAATATAAAAAGCATAAACAGTTTAAAGTATCTATAGTAAGCATTCTTTTAGTGTGCTGTTTAACACTTTAGAACCAGCAATGTCATTCGTTTGTTCGTTCGTATGAGTCAGTGGCCAACTCTGGTGACAGAATGTCATTAGGTTTGGTAGATACGCGCTTTTAGTCCTGTAATTTGTAATTTGTCAACAGGTGTTCGACATTCTGTGGTCTGACCCGCAATGTACCGGAGGCTGTGTGGCGAATGCCTTGCGCGGCGCGGGCACGTACTTCGGGCCTGACGTCACGGCCACCTTCCTTCAGAAGAATAAACTCAGCTTCATCATACGCAGCCACGAGTGCAAGCCGGATGGATACGAAATCTTGCATAATGGAAACGTAAGTATTTACATAAGTTCTCGTCGAATCATATTTTATCAAAGTGATTAATTATTACATCAAAAAAATTAAACTTATTTTCTATATATATATATTATATATAAATAACTGTATTTTCATCGATTCGTGATTTTAGATAAACAAAATGCGAGATAAAGTTAAAGTAAGTCCGAGTCTTATTACCTTACCATAAGGTAAAAGAGATTTTGTAAGGTAATAAGACTCGATGTTATCATCGCAGAAGGTGCGTTTGATAGTCAGTGGTTACATCCTTCACACACCTCTATCTACCTAAGTGAATCAACGTGCGGCACCCATACCCTTGCGTACCTAATGGAGCTATGAATTATGGATCCATGTTGGAAATTACCTACAAATATTATGGAGTCGAAGAGGAGGTAAAGGAATATATAATTGTTGAATTATGGCCCATAATCCGGTTGTTTGCTCGTGATCTCATTATTTTGCCCCATTGATGGGACCACTAAAAGTCATAATCTTTACTCTAAACTAGAACTTCTGTGTCAATTCAAAACTACCGGTCCTCCGGAAATCAATTCTGTTTTTTTATATCAATTTATGAGTATGTTTTGTAAAATATCTGATACATTTTAAAGCAGTAGACAGATTCCACATTTTATCGCCAGAGATGGCTCTACATTTAGTTCTAAGTAACAAAAGTCGAAGCGGTAGTTTTAATATATTGTTTTTTTAATACCCATTAAATATATTCACGAACGTACTTGGTTTTATGTTAGAAACTATCTTGTTATGATGCGAAACGAAATTGCTCCTGCAAACGTAAACGAGTCTCATAAAGAGTAAAATAATTCAAACAAAGATTTCTCTACATAGTAAAGTTTCAACAGACGACAAAAAATAATGAAAAGAGTTCAGACAGTGTTCATATCTCGCGTGTATTTTAGTGCAGTCTGAGCTGAGATTACGAGTGCTCCTGAAAATGCTGATCTCACTTAAATACTTTCCAGGGATTCTCCAACATATTTTTCTTGATATCAACTCTCTCCTTAATAAAGGTTTCTAATACTGTCATGATCTAATTATAGTCTAGAAACTTATTTCTTTAACCGTTGAACCGAACAGAACATGTCAAAAAGACTTGTATTTTTGAGATATGAACTTACTTATTAATTGTAAATGAGTCGATATTTCTTCTGAAGCTCAAGGTTGATGAACGAGCTGACCTACTAGCGAGGGTTAACGCAACTAACTCCCAAATTATTTATAGCTTTATCGGTATACCTTAATTAGACTCTGGCTTGTCTAACGATCCTCATTTTCTTTACGACAGGTAATTACTATCTTCTCTGCGTCCAACTACTATGAATTGGGATCTAATAAAGGAGCTTACTTGAAGCTTTGCGGCAATTCCCTGGAGAGACAATTCGTGCAATATACGGCGGCTGTGTCTCGGACGCGAAGATTGACCTTCCGACAGAGGGTTGGCTTAGTCGAATCGTCTGCTATGAGAGAGCTTCACAACCAAATCGTCGTAGCTCGGAAACATCTTGAAGCAACGTTCCGTAGCATGGATTTGGATCAAAGTGGTCAGTATTATATCATCATCATCACCATCATATCAGCCGATAGATGTCCACTGTTGGACATCGGCCTCCCCCAAAGAGCGCCATGACAACCGGTTTTGAGCCTTCACCTTCCACCGACTTCCTGCGACCGCTTTAAAGTCATCGATCCATCAGTATTATATTAGGCACATTAAACTGCGCTTGGTATTTACGTAGGTACACCTTCTGAATAAAATGCTACACGCGTGGCCTCTCGTAGCTATGCGTAGTCACTCGTAGCCTTACGTAGCGGCACGTAGCCAAGCGTAGCTGTGCGTAGCCGGACGTAGCGTTGTAAAACTAATTATGATACTACTTTGTCAGAAGCCATCAATTCTTCATCTCTAGTTTTTGTAGTTACTATTATTATATATTTCTGAAATGGCTAAACAACAGTAAAATTTATTAAAACTTAAGTAAGGTGTATTAATGTAAATTCGCTGTTATCGAACTGATTCTGGCAACATAAGTTATGCGTTTATTTGTGTTAACTGAACTATGCCAAATTTAGGCATCTTACATAAAATAGCTACAAAATAAATAATATATGTATGTTCTACTCACTCCACTCACGGGTTGTGAAGGTGTGAAAAGGGTTTGACATCGTGTCCTCGTCCTTGTAATTAATTAATTGAAATTACGTTGGCTTGTACAAATTGCTTAAGTATAGTGAAATAATGATTATGCCGTAGGCTTAGTACGGCGTTTTATATGTTCTGTGCTCATGCTTTTATAAATACCAATTGTCACTGTTTGTCATTACTTAAAATATTACTATACAGAGTGATTTTTTTAAATGGGACAGTATGGGGAAATCCGAATCTAAAGGAGATAGAGGAAAAGTGTCTAAGGAGACATTAGGTGTTTTTTTATGTAAACAAATTTGGCTCGTTCAAATTTGTGGTCAAGCGTGAGTTGTTCTTAAAAAATTATAAAGTTGGTCAATTTTTTTTTTGACGCGGATCGACTCTGTTTCATGTAAGGATTATTTCATTGTTTGGAAAGAAAAAAATCTGAACAGCAGAAGTTGGTCAAATTTACTGAAAACTAATCTTCATACAGTTGCAGTATTCGCCTTTTAATATTGTTACAAGTGCCTAGGCGTGTAAAAAAATATTTAAAATTATTCCATTTTTAAATTTTGATAATCGATAAGAGCTCCAGATGATTCAAGAGAAGAACATTTTTTTTAATCTTCGTAAACATCATGGCAACCGATAGTCTTGAAATTATAAAAAAAAGAATTCAAATTTGGAACGTAAGTTATTTCTGCAGCTGTGATTTTGTTTCCAATCAGTTCATGCTTGTAATTTTATTCATCATGGCGTTAACTAATTCACATAAAGTTGATTTGATTGAGGCGTATTTTCTTAATTATCGCAGTAGAGATAATGCACTTAAGTGGTATCAAGAACGCTATCCTGACCGTGTAGTACCGAATCGCAAGATATTTGATAGTTTAATAAAGAACCTAAGACAGGAAGGCTGTTTCAAGCCTAAGCGTAAAAGGCCGACAATAATCAATAGTGAGTTTATAACTATTGCCGTATTGGGATATTTTGAAGCATACCCAAAAGCTTCGTTACGGGAAGCAGCTGAAACTATCGGTATTCATAAATCAACTGTAAGGAAGATATTGAAGGCTCATAAATACAAGTGTTACATAGAAGGTCGACTTGTACAAGCGTTACTACCTGGAGATAAAGACCGCAGGTTACATTTCTGTAATTGGTATGTGGCTCAGACTATTAGAAATAGATGTTTTCCTAATTTTATTATTTGGACTGATGAATGCAACTTTTCGAACAATGGCATGTACAACAGGAGAAATAACCATTACTGGTCAAAAATAAATCCGCTAAGAACTACAGAAACCCACAACCAAATCCGATTTTCTTTTAATTGTTGGTGTGCGATATTACATAACAGAATTTTTGCTATCAAAATTTACCAAGGAACGCTAAATAGTGAAAAATATCAGGAAATATTGAACATGGCTGCAGATTTAGTGGATGAGACTATTAGCTTAAGGAACTTTGGTAAGATAATCTACCAACAAGATGGTGCACCAGCCCACAACAGTAGGGCAAGTAAACTATGTTTGGACGAGCAGTTTCCAAACCGTTGGATGGGTACATATGGGCCGATAAAGTGGCCCCCACGATCGCCCGACTTAACGCCATTAGATTTTTTCTTATGGGGTTACCTTAAGGGTCGAATTTATGTATCCCGATACAACTCCGTACAAGAATTAAAAGATGCTGTTTACAACACTTTAAACACAATTCACCATAAGTCTCTGTTAAATGCAACTAGAAGTGTCTTGAAGCGTGCTCGTACCTGCATAAGACAAGACGGCGGCCACATCGAACATTTACTCAAGTAATAAACCAACTGTATGAAGATTAGTTTTCATTAAATTTGACCAACTTCTGCTGTTCAGATTTTTTTCTTTCCAAACAATGAAATAATCCTTGCATGAAACAGAGTCGATCCGCGTCAAAAAAAAAATTGACCAACTTTATAATTTTTTAAGAACAACTATCGCTTGACCACAAATTTGAACGAGCCAAATTTGTTTACATAAAAAAACACCTAATGTCTCCTTAGACACTTTTCCTCTATCTCCTTTAGATTCGGATTTCCCCATACTGTCCCATTTAAAAAAATCACTCTGTATAGTAGTTCTCCGAACGACCTCAAGCATAAACTTTTAAGAGTAAGAGAGCAATATATTTCGAGAAGATATTCTTGCTTACCTTGCTTCACTAACGCGTGTGAATTATTGTTCGTAAGAGAGGGGTTTTCGATTCGAGATTAAAAAAAAAAGCAGTTCCGATTGCTTTGACAGAAGGCGCTATCTGCTCTACTACCATACTGCGAAAGGTTATCAAAACAAGAAAAAAGTTGGTAACTTCGTTTTTGTTTCGTCTCGTGTCAAGCGGAAGGTTGTGGGGTGGAGTCCTGCTTGAGGAAAAATAACTTAACTCCAGTCCGACCAAAGTTCTTCTTTTTCTTCTTTTATTTTATGGCCTCTGTGGCTAGTTTGCTACAATTTTGCCAGTGTCAAGTGTATTAGTTTGATTGTCGCTTAGCAACGTAAACAAACGAAATTTGGAAAGAAACGATGACTTTTCTTTCAAAATTCTCTTGGAAAGTCTTTGACTAAATTACCAACCAACATCACCCCTCCATTTCAATTACTTACACTTGTGCTAAGTAAACAAGTTAAATTGGATAAACTGCCACCAAATTTACGCAATAAAACTTAAAATAACACGTGAAAAAAAATTAAAATGGGAAGACCCATGTCGTTTTGACAAGATAGCCAAAGACAATTACGACCAAAGTTAATGTACTACGTAGTACGTACTATGAATTTGACACCAGCCAGAGGTATGACAGACAGTGACAGCAGGATCAACCAATGTTGAATTCCCCATAGCTCGCCAAACGTAGTGCTTACATTCTCTTGGGCACGCCAGTTGAGCTACCGCCATCTAAATAGACAGCTTTTTTTTTAATAAATAAGCAAAAACCCCTAGTTTTGACAATACTTTTGGTTCAGTTCAATTAGAATTTTTTATCCTGGTGCAATTTCCAATGTAGATTTATAGATTATCCTAGAGATATAATTTAGGTTTTGATTGAAACAGAAAAAAATGTTGCAATATGTTAGTAGAGCCACAGATGAGCTTTCATTACATGAAATAACTATACAAAGATTTGAGTTCCCCGGAGCATGTTACGCAACCTTCACCCTGGCTTAGTAGCTTAGTTTCCCTTGAGAGTGATTCAGTAATCCGCGAAACAATCGGCCAATATCACGGTCGTAACGAGACGGAGATTTACGTGAGGTACTTTAGGAAAGGATTCGGCCTCTGCCGGTGTCTCGCTGACTTTGATAAAGCCTTTTAAACTTTTTTGTGATTTTCAAAGGTTCTTTGTAATGGATTGCGACGTGTTGGCCTTTTTTAGGTATAAATTGTGTTTTGAAGCCGCAATGAGGGTTTTGATTAGATTTTCTTTAAATATTTTTTGGTAAGATACACAATCTTAATACTGTGGGGAACAAATTCATTTTGAGGATTGGTAGATGAAAATACTGACCTACTAAATGCACAAAGTTTTTTAAATCAAAGATCTGGGGGCCTTACTATTGAACGCAATCGGTATTGGACAAATATTGGAATATGACATTTCGTACTTTTGACAGCATACTTAGGGTCAAATTCAACCTTGTTTTCAAGAGAACAAAAATTTGACAGCATTAAATAGGTATTGGGATTGGATTGGAATCTCTATTGGATTCAAGAGTAAGGCACCTGATTTCGTAATTCTTAAAAGTGTATTTAGTATGGAATTAACAATAATTATCTCTTAGATATACCACATTAATATGTGTTCGGTATAATTATTTCTTAGTATTAATCAATTTCTTTTGAACTAATTGCCAAGTACGAATTGAAGATTGTTCTGATGAATATCAAAGACAACTGTATAAATTTTCATTTGCCATCTCCTTGATAGTTCTTTTATTCAATTTGCCGATCGCAAACTCAATGAGAAACTAGCAATTCAATGTATAATTTAACAGTGCTTTCCAGTGGAGTGCTTTAATGAAGTTTTCTTATCGATCGTTCTAGAATGCAATAGTAGTAGGTACTACTAAATATCACAATTACAAATGCGAAAGTTTGTGTTTATGTTTGTTTTTAAATTTGAAATAAATATACCTTGTTTAGAGCTCTGGTAGTTCAGTGGTGACCGCGCCCTTCGATTAGGTCGGGGGTTTGATACCGGTCAAACCAATGGATTTTTCTGTTTGGAAACATTTGTGCATAATGCCATTGCTTTCAAATAGTGAAGGAAATCATCGTGAGAAAACTGGAACTAGAAATTCGAAAGATGTGCCAGCCATATCGCATGATGGATTATGACCCAATAACTCTCAAAAGTGGAAACATTAAGAAGGCCGATCATGATATTGATGATGATATTACCTAATTCTGTTTTATATTTAAATTTTCATAATTCATTGAGAACTTTTAGTAAAACATGGTATGAAACCTTATCGTACTCCCAAGTTCCGTCGGGTAACTAGTTACCTAAGCGCTCGCATTTTCACATTCCTCTAGATTGCAAAGTTTTAACTGTTTATTTCGAGTGATATACGCTATTTTTTATTCAAGAACCACGCTTACGTAATCGCAGTCAGTAGCTAGTTTATGATGAATGTTTTTTCACCAGGTTATATTACAATTGGTGACTGGTGCCAAACGATGGAGGAAACCACGCATTTAGGTCTTCCCTGGCGGATGCTGAAAGACAAGCTGGTCCGCACTGACCCGGACACGCGCCGCGTCCGATATATGGACACCTTTGAACTCTCTGTGGCCAATGTACGACCTTTATTTAACCTTGAATTATTAGCGAGCTAGCCGATCTGTGTCGCAACTTTGATAAAAACTTTTTTATACTTAATATGAGGTTTAGAACAAGCCATCTTTTGTTTTTTGATTATACAAATAAGTCAAAGAAATACGGGCTTAGCCCTCATAAGTATTTTTATTGCGTTACGACTATGTTACTTTAACTATGATAAAATACCATATTTCTTCGTAGTTTACCGTTATAACTCGACTGACTCGACTTTCAATTTCTCTTCTAGATTGCTGGCCGTAAATCCGACACTCAGACAGTCGTCGAAACTCTGTATAAAAACAAGAGAAGTCTTGAGGCGATTTTCAAGATACTCGACAAGGATAACTCAGGTATAAATTATGAGATTTATTCTATGAATCGTCTTTACAAAACTTTTATTCAGTACTTCTACCAGTAGGGTAGAAATTCCCGCGTATTTTCTTAAGAACTTCAACCCTTTTTGAAGGTTGAATTTTTGAAAACTCTTTTAGTACAACAAACCTAACCCTCTTTAGGGCTTCAGAACTTACGGCTTGATTTCAGATCAGTCAGTCAATAACATAAAGATTGCATATATTTAGATAATTATTTTCAACGAGCTGATCCGCGCGGCTTCACCCGCGTATTTGCAGTTTTTATGCTATCCCACAGGAACATTAAATTTTTCCGGGATAGAAAGAAGCCTATGTATTATTCCAGGACTTAGCCATCTACATTCGAAATTTAATAACAATCGGTTAATTCGTCAATACGTGGTAACAAACATACACACACATACAAACTTTCGCATTTATAATAATATTCATTACAGGGTACATAACACTAGAAGAGTTCTCGGAAGCATGTCAGCTTATAGGTAAATACATGCCGAATCCGATGACTCAAGAGCAGCTTGTTGACATCTGTCGATTGATGGACATAAACAAGGACGGCTTGGTGGACCTGAACGAGTTCTTAGAAAGCTTTCGTCTCGCCGAGAAGAGCTTGCAAGAAGATAGCAATGAGATTATAGAGATCCAAGCCACCTGACAGGAGCTAGACCGTCGCCCAAGCCGGACGGCGGTCGACAAAGACGAAAGCGGAGTCCAAATAGAAATCCTACAACTTCAAGATAAAACCGACACAAATGGACGAACTCATCTGATCAAAAAACTCCAAGGTGGGACGAACGGACGTACTCATGTAATGGGGGAAGCCATCGCGCCCGAAAATGCAGATGACATCCAATTAATAGATTATAATGATCCGCCGCGACGGCCTGGCCTTTTGGAAAGCGACATTTAAACTTTACTGCCGAGATGGGCATTTAAAACTTTTACGCTAATAGCCTCATTAATCACTTTATGCTTATAACGAGTTTGTGATGTGTGGATTTTCTTTTCAACTAAGTTTCTTAGGGCGTGTCCAAATATAAGTGTTCTTTCTTTCTTCTTTCAAATATCCGAATTTCTTAGCAATCTCGCGCCGAAGTTGCTACGGATGGTAGGCATTCGCGACATTTGGTCACATCTTTAGATTATAGCTTGCAACTATTTATGTATAAAAATTATAAGTGTCAAAATGTTCCTTATATCTACTTATACATAATAAATATACTCAAATCGCTTATAACTATTAGGTGATTCTATGTAAGTTAGTATGAAGGTCATAGATTTTTATCTCAAAATTTTTAAAAGAATAGCTTATTATTGTATTATAGCTTGTAACTTTATAATTATTGTATTTTATAGTAAATCTTGTACACACTACTACAACGACATGAGTACCATTGATGACGGTAAGTACCATTCTATTAATTATTACTATTTATCTTTTATTGGATACTCAAACATTTATATCCAATACAGTAAGGTTAAGGTACATATTATAATAAACATCCATGTATCTCTATGTGCTTACCATTTGTCTAGTTTAACATAGTGTAGCTTATTTTATTGATTGGTGCCAACTTAATAGCTTAGGCTGTTTGTCCACTGCAACCGACAACGACACGTCGCAACGTCGGTCCGATGTAGCAGACCATGCATTCGAATGGTCGCCTTTTCACGTGACCTCCAACGACCGACAAACGTTAAACCGGCTACCGATATTTTGTCTTAATCGGTGGATACTGCTGATTCGAGCCGATTGTTTTTATCAAACAGAATTGCCGAAAGCCGATTGTTTTTTTCTATTGCGAGCAAATGCTCACAGAAAACACAACTGGTCTACGACGACTAATGTCGTCCAACACCGTTCGACCACTCACATGCCGGATACCGTTTGCAGTGGACGAACGACCAAACTGAACAAAATTAATCGGAAATGCTAAAAATTTTAAGGCTGCCTGTAATGTTTTGATATAATATATTTCATATTCAAATCAATTAACGAATGGGGAACAATGATACCAATTCTACAATATATTTTATGGTACTAACTTAACATGATAGCATAATAACTGAACATGATACGAGTATCACTATTTCATTCTTTTGATATTCGATTTCCATCAACTGCTTTTTAATAAATTTTATCTGCTATTATTAAAGTTAAGTGTAATTGCTATTTTCCTAAAAAAATAATTATGTAAAATAACATAATATAAATGTACCTATTTATGACTCAATCATATTATTAGACTAGCACATTTCTAGTCGTATTTTAAAACTCTTTCGCATACATATCTCTATCTTCTATTAATAAGCATTCCAGCTACATTTTTCATTACAATTTATCAAATATCGCGTTGTTAGATAGTTCGATTTCGTAGGTAATAAAAAATAAATAAATGAAGCCGTACCTGGCTATAGAACTGGAAGAAAATGGGTCATTCACAGTCTACCAAAACGTCACTCTATTTATAAAACTGATCGATCGTTTAATTTTAAACCATGTCTCTCGGGCTGACCTTTGGGTTTTCATTCACGTTTTAGAAGTTATTCAATAGTATTGTACATTTACTGTAAAAGTTACACAGTGGAATCAAAATATACTGATAAACCACGGGGCTGCAACTTTATCTAATTATTACTGATTATAAATGTACGATATAAGCTATATAGTTCACGTACAGAATGTGTCAGAACAACCGTTTATACTAGCTTCATCAAACTTCCTACCAGGCGTGATGTCCATCTAACAACAGGCTTCAAATCTAGAGTTGATAGTTGACAGCAAACTGCGCTAGAATCACTGTTATAGGGTATAACAGTTTGTTTTTGTTTTTCTTTTTTACATCTATAGTCTGGTTTTTAATTCAAGTCCAAAAAAGTAAACAATGGTGATGTAGAAAAAAAAATACTTTCTTTTTGATAGGGAACTATGTTACGCTAAATTAATGAGTAAGAATTTTTTATTCTAGCCAAGACTTGTAAAACTAATTAAAATAGATGATTTAGGCATAATTTTGTTCAGATATTCATATTTGTTATGCAAATACTTATAAAAATAATTATTTTTTTGGGTAAATATTATGATACTTGTCACACTCTGGGGTACGGTAATGTTTAGCAGTGCTATTACACATTTGGTTCATTTTCATTAGTTTATCTAATGTGCTTGTTGGAAGGTTTCTCGTTGTGTTTTCTTGTCCTGTTCACGTTTTGTCCAGTTTTTTCTATGGGGTTGGTAAAGGTAGAGATGGATTTAGACTTTGTAATCTATTTATCGAGATGCAGATGAAAATATTTACAGGAAAAATCATAAAATAAAATATCTTTTTTTAATTAAGTTTTTAGTTCCGAGCCAAGTGACAGTTCTTGTCATTTTTCTTTCTTTTGTGATGATTATGCGTTAAAAAAGTTGCGTTAGGTTGATGAAATGAGTCGCCACCAAGAAAGTCGATAGATAGAAGAGCCCTGTGTTGTTTCTGTTGATCTTTGTTATTAGACAGATAGTAGGTCTGATTCTGATTAACAAGTATTATCGATCCAAAGGTTTTGCTTTTCTGAGATACACAAAATTGACATTTGACAATGACATTTATTTGTTTACCTTTTTGGACTTGAATTAAAAACCAGACTATAGATAGGTCAGACAGTACAGCAATTATAACGATCGAGTTTTGTTAGATTAATTTGAAACTGCCTGTAAGGCAGTGTGGCACCAAAACAATTCTGAATTTCGGGATCGTACGTTACCAATTTTTATGAGATTTTGTATAGATACTTCTTTACTGCAAAAAGATTGTGGGATAAAAATTAAAGTTAGCTAGCACTTGCTATGACCACCATTGACCCATAGGTTGTCAGCCAGTGACAGGGTCAGTTCCTAGACACAGCAAATGCTAAGTCCTTCTATTTTTTATCTGTTCCACTTAGGTGGGTATCATACCTATTCCTTGTATTACACGATAATTTGTCTTTGTATTCAGTAATGAATGTAATGATTTTATTGATTCGGTAAAGTTATTAGGTAAACATAATATAATATAATCACTTTAAAAATATTCAAAAAATATATGTTTAATAAATATTATGATGTATTTTTATCTAATTATTGTCCATTAAATTGTGATATTATGAGTGGTATTTTATTTTTCTTCTTGTAAATTTTTTTTTCATTGATTTTCCTTGTCCCTGTATCACAGTCGAGTGTGGTGTACATCTATTGCAGATGTTGATTTGATAGCATATGTCATGTCACGTCACGTCATGAATGTCATATCACCGGCCACTTTGTGACACGTCACGTCACGTCATGCGATGTCACGTCACATTATGTCATGTTATGGGCGCTGAAAACACATCGCCGGCGCCGCCATCTTAAGCAAGCTCCAAAAGCTATCGATTCTATCGATGACTTGTACCACCGAAAAAGTGGCAAGAATGACAGCGTTCTTAAATATCTCGCCCCGGGCAGTCACTATCTTCTTCTTAAGTCGGAAACACTATGTAGAGTGGTCGTTGATACGTAAAGACCTACCTACTCGAACTAGAACCTACATAAAGATAGCTAGATCGAGATATAATAATCATAGTGCAGTTGCGCAAAGCTCACAGACTTAGAAGAACGTTAGTTTCTCGTCAGCCCTCAGTGTGCGTGCGTTACAAATTGTCAGGTCTAGAGATCTTTGAGTTTGGCTTTGCTACCATAATACCCAACGATCTCTAGACATTTGCCGGTAATTCTTTGCGACCCCTGCAGATTATCTCAGTCAATAAGTACTTAGAGGTTCTGCAATACCTTTCATACAGAGAATGAAACTGTACATTATGCTTTTATCCTATTAAAATTATAATTCAAACTAGATTCACCGCAAAACCATACAAACAATGACACATTAAAAATAAGTTTGTATGCGCCAATTTTGTAATAATTAAATCTAGAGACCTTTCCCGCAAAACTACGGCTAAGGTACGAGTATGTAGTTATGAATATTTAAAAGGATCCGTTGGCAGTTACAATAAATTACCTGAAGAGATAGGCTAGGCCTTATAGGATCCAGACATTTGCTGAGTTAAGCGTAGATAAAACTTATGTTACCTACTAAAAATAAAAGCCTAATATTTTTTCAGCCTTTAGATTAGCACATTGCTTGCACACTTGATATATTAAACGCACCATATTGTTGAATTATGATTGAAATTGGGATGAGTAAATCCTGCGATTTTTGTAGGAGCTCGGAGCGGAAAACGGGGATGTGGAGGTTGTGCAGGGAACAGAAGGGCTATTTAAATAAATAGCATGAGGACACCAACTAGTACAACAGTTACATAGATGTAAACTATATTAAGTATGTAGTCCTACAAAAGGTAGTCATATCGCAGGGAGCGATTTCTTACCGACTCCTCTATTCAGACAGTTTAGTACAAAGGCTGAGCCAGTGATAACAAGGTTAGCAGTGTTACACCTTACCATCAGGTGAGGTGGTGGTCAAACGCTTGTCTATAACGAATAAAAAAAAAAAAAGTTTCTAGTGTAGTTGGTTTAGTTCAGTTTCAATCAATTTCACTGGATTTCAATCAAAAACTGTCAATATTTTGTATGAATATGACAGCTCGCTGATTGAAATCAGATTGAAACTGAGTTGCCCAGCGGCAAGTGCCTAAAACGTAGCCACTCTTTCCCCGCGAAAACCCCGCTTTATCCTCGTTTCACGCCCCGCGCCACTTGCGGGCGTCTGAGTTATTTGGTTTGCCTGCCAATTTGTTATAGTTACTTTACTAGCTAGACAATGACATTTTAGTTGGATTGAAATTGAATATGTTGTAAATTATTTATTAGGTAGATAGGTATAAGGTATAGGTACCTTTCATTATTTGTAGCAGTGTTGAACTTAATTTGTAAACTTTAGGAATTTCAGGTCAGATACTACATAATGCATAGGTACTCAGGTTCTTTATTGTTTCACAGAAAGGTGCAAAAGGTCAGGAAAGCTATTATAGAAGCATCATAAGCGATGAATTAAAAATTATGACCCGAGCCCTGTTATGAAAGTTGTAGTAACTAGGTAGCAGCCGCATCAGAATATGAAATCTAACTTGGAACGTTACCGGCTAAGGCCGCCGGTAAATTGTTAATAAAGGCTACTATAGGCACCAAACCTCTTCGTTCGTTCGTTCGTATGAGTCAGTGGCCAACTCTGGTGACAGAGTTTCTAGGCCGCCCGAAGGCTTAGAAGTAGAAAAGAAAGCCTAGAAACCTCTTTAGACATGCGTACCTAGAACCAGAATCATTTATTTACCCGTAGACGGTTGACATGGTTGTTAACAATATCTGCAGTAACAATAAAACAGTTTCGCGTTCCCCATACAATAATTAGGTAGGTACCTACCTAGCCGTTTTCTTTTTGAAGAACGCGGTGGCATTTATTTAATTTTGAAATGAAAAAAATTCAACCTGGTGATAGAACTCTTCAGTAAGAGTCCATCTTGGTGGGTACTTTTGTACGATATTCATCTGATTGAACTAACTGACAATTATCTAATGGAACTTTTAGGTGTAGGTATCTACCTACCTATTACTACAGAGCAGAGCTATTACCTAATGTCTTCTTCTTCTTCCTGTTGGATCATTATGTTGTTCTAAAAGCGATGAACCAGAGGTAGTCTCCTTGTTGATATCATAATAATCCACATAAAATAACGAATCGTAATTGGATTGTCACGATTCGCCTCTCAGGTAGGTAGGTAAGTATAAGGTATGCTAATGAATAAAGCATTAACAATCCAATTTTTTTTAAGCTGAACGGCTGTATAAAATGTAGGACTGGGTTTCTTTCGAGTTACCATAGGTACCTACCTAATTTTAGAATTTACGTTAGATATACTTATATTTTCTCTTTTATTACGGCTTAATATTACACCACATAACCCACATAATATTTCGATGATAAAACTTTTAACTGTTTAACTGAAAAATGCAAAAACCTATATTTATGAACCTTTCATTATTTTTTATATCTTACTTTTTTTTTTTGCAAATGTACCCACTACATAAGATCGATGAGGCTTTTTTACATTCCATTCGTAATGTTTGGTGCTCCTAGCATTCTACACACGTAGTACCTAGTATTTAGTTCTATGTGAATTTTTGTAACCTTGAATGTCTGTTTTGAGCACGACTTGAATTTTACTTGAAAATTCGAAAATATAGTATCACTTCTATCGTAACTTCGAACTAAATTCGTTAGTTTCTTTTTTTTTTCCTCAAACAAAATAGGATCTTATTTTATTTTACTCTTAATTTTATCTTTAATATTCATGATTGTATTTTAACGACATCTATGAGAGCTTTTCTGAATAAAGTTACCGTTCCATTCTTTAGTTTGACTTTAGCAAAATTACAGTACCTACAATAATACACTGATAAAGTTCTAAAATCATCCAATAGACAGCAGCACGAGCCCATCCAAGCAGTGAAACTATACAGTTTTCGTATGTATTGATAGATGGCGCTGCATAGTTTGACACCATACCTACAGAGTTTTTGTTTTTTTTTTGCTCGTCTGGGGTATTCCCCGATGCTTGGCGGCAAAAACCATACGGTCCACATATTTCTGCTGCCAAGCAGTAGTTGCCTAAAAATATTTTTATGTAAAATGTTGCCAAGACGAGACCGGCTTGCAATGCCAAAAAGTTAACAGATCTCATGTAGAGCCAAGCTTCTAACTCTACACCCCTTAATTCTACAAGCCTAACTTTACAAGTTCTAATCTTAGTCAAAAATAAGGCTAAAAAAATTTTTAAAACTATTTTTTTTAAGTTTCAGCTTCCTATGACTTCAGTGAGTTATTAGTTAGTCAGTGATCGGGATATTTTAGATATCAATCAATAAAATCTAAAGTTTGATGACTGTCAGTGAGTGAGTGACAAAATCGCGGGGTTTTTTTAGATTTTGTCAAGAATATCTAAAATATAAAAGCAATGGATTACTATTGACATTATATGTAGTTATCTCGTGAATTTGGTTTATCTGGTACCTACTAATACAAAAAAAGGGTTTAAAAAAACGACGAAGCGCTTTCAGAAAAGGTAGCTTGTGATTGTGCCTTGCGCTGCTTTTGTGGCTTATTTTGACACAACTCTGCTAGGTTGGACAAACAACATTTTTTAAAGAAATGGCGGCGTTTTATTTTAAAACTCTGGGAGAGTCTTTAACAAAATTACAAACTAATTACAAAAAATACATAGAATGTCTGAACGAATCGGTCCTTTGGTGGAACAGATATTAGTAGGTACTACGTACAGAATGTCCACTTTTATTGAGAGTGTCCGGGGTGTGGTGTTGGTGAAAATAGGTTAGAAAGATACTTGTTTTAAATTGGCACCAATCATGTAATAAGTTTTTGGTAAAGTACCTACCCGATGGGTGTCAATAATTATTATTATTGCGTAATGATCCGGTGCAGTACCACTTAAATAACTGCCAATTTGACTCATCTTTAGCGGTCAGCAAGCAAATGTGTACCCTATAATTTAGCGTTTAAGCTACCTGTACGTAAAGGTACAGACAAAAAACCGATTACAAACTGGACAAAGACTAATATTAGGTATCTTCGAAACGCACGCTCATAATTTAATAGTTTACAGCTATTAGTATAATTTATAGCCGTTTAATATCTACCGAACTCGGTAGAGATTTGATTATCGAAGCCGTGTTTTTGTAACTTGGTACTTTTTAGTAATCTGTAACGACAGAGACGCCACGGATCGCGTGTCGCGTGCTGATGTCTTTTTTTGGTCCGCGTTTCGGGGGTGTAACGCACAAAAAATATGATAAACCCGCGTCCGACTACCGGAATATAATTTTTGTCAATTTCATAAATTATAGGTAAGCAGCGTTTGATAATGGGTAGCTAGAGGCGAGTTTGCTGGATAGACAGAAGCAACTATGTTTGTATATCAATTTAAAGTTAGATTTTAAAGTGTTACCTTCTTGCTGGCTCTCTTTAATATGCAAAATAATGTAAGTAAGTGGTTACATGTATGATACTGCGTGTTTATGTGGTTTGCTGTATCTTATCGCCAATAAACTTTCGGACTCTACTGCAGATGTCGTGCCTCTACATTTTAAATACCTATTTCAGATCAATTCATGCAGCTTTAAAAGTTTTAGGCTTTTACAGCTATAGCAGGGCAGTTGCCAGATACCAGCAGCCAGCGTTAGTTATGAAGTGAAGCTTTGATTTGCGGCAGGCCTGCGGTTAGGAAATTGCGCGGTCGCGAGCCTCGTGAAACTTGATGCGACGACGCGACGTAGGCTTCTTGACGCCGCACCTATACCTAGATTAGAATATGATAGTTGATTATAGAAAATAATATCTAATGCACACCCATGGTACAGTAGCGTTTTTAAGAGTAATAGAGTTCTTTGTGATAGAGATCGTCCGGTGTAGTACCTACTACCACCAAACCTCTGTCACAACAAAGCAGTAATGCTGGCATTGCTGTGTTCTGGCTCGAAAGATTTGGTTTCTGGTAAAATTATTGGCACATGAGACTTTTGATCTATGTCTCAGGGTGCTAGGCAACGCGCGAGTACCTAATTTTGATATTACAAGGCTCCCAAGTTACGGTAAACATTTAGCATCAGGTGATCGCTTGGTTTGACAAACAGATGATCTTTACCAATTTTATTAGTAAAAAATGGCGAATTTTCATCTCATCTGCAGAATAACCCTATTTCAGGAGACTTCCTGCAGACTTGTAAGTATCGTGCTGGACTGCTGGTTCATTGTATTATGGTGAAATCATTCGAGGTAGTTTAATAACCACGTTTTGAGGCTGCCGTGATGCAGTAGCCACGCGGGACCGACTTATTTGTTTTTTTACCTATTCCGACAGATCGAATTAAAATAAACGCCCAGATAAAACATTCTACAATATCATCCTCTAGATATTTGGTTACGTGAGTGACGTGCAGTGGGAACTCCGTAGGTGGGAGCTATTCGAACTTGATCTATTTTTTAGACGACCATATATTATTAGATGATTCGATTTTATTAAAGACTGTTTTGATTGAACATAATTTTTAGCAGATTTCTAAACGCGTTAGCGTGTCATAATACTGTTTGTAAACCTACCTACTATATTACTACCTATCTACTTTATTAAAATAAAAATTAATGATTTGACTAATTATTTAGTTCGGTGTACCTACCCTGTGTAAACATGTCCGCCTAAATAATACCTAATTTAAACCGAATTGGGCCATCTTATTTTATTATTATTTTTCACGAAACTCATTATGTTGCGTACTTAGCATTTACCAACTTCAGTAGGTAAATATCATTTATATTCAATAATTAACACCATTTTTCCAACCAACACGACCACACCTACTACCAGGGTTCGGTCATGCGTCGCGGCTACTGAATTCAACAGAAAACGGTTTGCCCTTTTTTCTGACAAACCGTTAACAAATTGCCAGATGCCCTACTTTTTGTTTCAACACATCAATAATAATTATGGTTGACATGTATGATACATGCTTCAATGAAAATTGGGAATTCGGCGGTGAAATAGTAAAGCACAAGAAAGGTAAATAGTGTCAGGTATACTCCGCTATTGTCGATGTGAAATGTTTGTTTGTATACAATGCATCAACAGACAACCACTGACAACCATATTTTTAAAACATAGGTTCAGTTATTACTTTAACAAATGAGCACTCGTACTGTAGTAGCAGACATACTGACTTTGAATATGAGCACCTCCTCCAAGTCCTGAGCTTAAATCCGTTCAAGTAACAATTAATTTTTTCTATTTGTAATATGCGTGAAACCAGTGTTCTCAAACGTCAAAAGAAAACATCTTAAGGTAACCAGGGAAGTTCCGCTAGCTCAAGTCCTAGAAGAAAACATAAATTCAGTATTTCATAGCATTTCAGTTAGCATTCTGCACCGATTAGGAAGCTTGCAACACAATATTATTTTAGGTGCGAGTATAAAGTTTGGCCGAGACTCTGACTAAAATTTATACTAGTAATTTATATTTTATTATCAAAACAACGTTTACAAAATCAAAAAAAATGACAATCCTATTATTCTTACTAATATTATAAATGCAAAAGCACAGATAACATACCGAAAGTCTGTGTGTGTGTGTGTGTGTGTGTGTGAATGTTTGTTACCACGTATCACCGTGACGACTTTTTCGATTGTGATGAAATTTGAAATGTAGATGGCTTCAGTCCTAGAATAACACACATGCTAGTTTTTATTTCGGAAAATTTTACTGTTCCTGTGGGATAGCATAAAACTGCAAAAACGCGGGTGAAGCCGCGCAGGTCAGCTTGTAAACAATAAACGGCTACCATAACATTATCTAGCATTACCTAACGTAAAGCGGAATTATAATGGTATGCTAGTGTAGTGGCTGCACTTTCATGTTACGCAAGCAGCTAAATAGAAACACAAACAAAACAAAACAGATTATAAAAAAAATCCACATCTTAATCATACCAAATACTTGAGCGAGGACAGAGAGTTATCCACCTTATCGAGTTACCTAGGCTACTGGGCATCTCTACCTAAAAGTTAACAACAGCCTAAGGTTTTTGCAGGTTCTTAAAAGTAAATCTAAGCTATAAATGATTACGGTTTACTTTCCACTGGAAACAACTACTACACATAAAACAAAGCTCACACACAAAATAATAGTCGCTTCGGTGATTTTATGGAAACATAATATCGTGTTGGCCGTATAAAAAGACAAGAGCGAAACCCAAAAGAAATTGTTTTAATCGTCGGAAGCCAAACACCTATTCCGTCGGTAGAACCATCCATAAGTTTTGTTATAATTAGTATCTGTTTTTAATATCTAGTCCTAACTATTAAAATATTATCTTTTCTTTCTGATTTTACTGAAAAACTTGAAGGTAATTCGTGTATAACCTATCGAAATGTTAATTATGTAGCTGTCTACCATATTTTTTTTTATGATATCGATCATAATATTATATCAAGCATTTTGCATAAATTATGACAAACATTACAGTCTAGGATGGAAGTAAATGAATTGTCTTGCTCTTCTTGTTATTAGTGACGGCTCTTTTGTCCGACTGTGATCAGTGACGTAAAAACTTTGACGTGATGCATACGGACACCGTACGATTTGTTTGAACTAACTTGCGCATGAAATCTCGACCGGAGTCAGCTACCGATGGTTCGCTGGCTTACCTACCGCGGCTTTCAACCACAGAAAAAACTATGGCTCTGTCTTAAGGCATCCAAATTCCTTCGAACTAAATACGTGTGTGTAATCGTACGTAACAATTATTTAATTCGTAGTGAGTTAAAATACGGCACGGGAACTAAAACTGATTTGGAAGTTCGACATGATCATTGTTACAATGTGCTTTATTTATTTCTTTGTTTAGTAATCAAACGTGAAGAGAAGAATTTGCTTGGATGGCGCCTACCTGGGGTTCCGTGAACCGCGGATCGCGTGTCGAATACAACCGCGGACATTCACGAACTGGACCTAAATGCTCCTCGCTAACAAAAGCTGCAGGTATCTCACTGCCTACTGCAAATCACGCCTTCTCGCTACCGTAATATATCTCTCTATTATCATGTAACCTATTTTTAGAAATAACGGTATATATAATTTATTCCAAGAAATAAATAATTTAAAAACGAAATCGGTTCTTGAATACTCAAATGTGTTATTAACTTTAAAAACACTTTCATTTTCCATTTCAAAGCATGTGACAAACGTCATGTAAAGGGGAAACGTAGCAGGTGACGGTGGAACAAAGCCATAATAGATTTGCAAAGTTGACAATAAAAAGGGTATATGTTAGCGAAGTTTCGGAGACCACAATAAAACCGCATACCTTTAAGCGGTGTCGCGTGGCATGTGACTGCTTTAAAAACTTTTACCAAATTATGCTCGGCCATTGAGAGCTTTGGCACACATGGCTTGCCTGCTTAATTATCTGGAAAGTGCAGTATAAAATATCTCAATTAGGTATACATCTTCTTGGGGCTTCCTCAACACCCCGACCCTCACTAAAATTGGATTCATAAACATTTTAGTAGGCCAATAAATATGTCTAGTAGATCAAGTTTAGGGTCTCATCAAATAGAGTTCACCAACAAAATGATTTTAAATCAATCTACCAATTTATGTCAGCAGTAAAGTTGTCGCCTTTTAACCCATAATGAGATATTATTAACTTGTGGAACAGGTTGGTTGTAACGTATTTTACCTACACAGTAATTAGGTAACCAAATGTTACACGTATTCTGTGTTTTAATCGAATCTTGTAGGTTTTTGAAAAATAGTAGATATATCTAAATAACTACCTATTCATAAGAAGATAATATAATTCCAGGAGCAATTAAATGCAAATTATAAGTAGGAACTAATTATTTATTATATCTACTTAGGTATATTATTACTAAAAATAGTAATATAAAAGTATGAAGGCACGAATTCAATTTTCTCAGATCTTTTATCACACTGATGTTCAGAAACTGTACAATAGCATTTAATAAAATTATAGTGAATCTGAATCAGTTTGAGCAAGCGATGCATCAATTGAGCGCCGCGAGGGGTCGCCACCGCCCGTCACTCTTGAGGAGGGACCGCTTACCTCCGTCGCAGGATGTCGATGTTTTACTTATCCCTATGATGTAAGTATGTATTCTGTGTCGAAATACAATTTATAATTTCAAACAAACTGTATGTAAAGTCATGTAACTAATGTCATTTAGTCGCAGTTCGCAGTAGGTTGACCCATGAGTAGTGAATTAAATATATTTTAGAATAGTTTTGTTGATAACGAACTTCTTATTAAAACTCGATAAAACTGTACCTATTTATAATCTAACTGGACATCTCTTGATGAGCCCAAGCGTGATTCAGACGAGTAGCGCCGGGCGGGGCGATGGTGCGTTTCGGAGAAGTGAGAACCACATTCCCGTGCGTCCGATGCGCGAATTGACCGCCGACTTCTGACTTATCCCGATTTAAGATAAAGCCCACTTATGACATCAAGCATGCCTTCATTCGGACAAATTGATTTCCAATATAGAACGTATCACGATTCCGATCTTAGTTCCAAACATTCAAACAGAGGGGCAATGTTATCGTTTATAAATTGACACGTAGTATCAAATTGTTACCTCAGTGAATAAAATGATTGATTATGACAACATCTAATTTAAAAAAAATCAATAAATAACACATCAAAAGAAAATTGTTGTTTTTAAGCAAAGTGATTATTCAAAATTATTATTTTATGTGCCATATTCGGCAATTATTACGCTAGCCGAGCCCGATCAAGATAACCGATTATTAATCGCCGCTAATTACTGCTGGTGTTAGTTCGACCTTTATCTGGACACCATTTGTCTATGAGCGTTCACAAAAAAACTGTACAAAAACTGTAAAGAAAGGTAGAGTTGATCCCGTTCCGAGCGGCCGCGCCGGTGTTTCACCTGTTTATTATTTGGCTGGCGGCAGTTACAAACAAAAGGGTTCAAATATCACAGTTTTAGAGATAATGGCAGTGAACGTAATAAATTTTGGTAATAACTGCACTTGCGAAGCCTTAGATTATCCTTATAATGTATGGGCGAGGATTTAAGGCGTGTGATTTATTAAAAGGATATCGGTTGTTATGTTTTTGGCGGTTGATACTATAAATACGTGATATTTGCTTAGCTGTAGGTACATGAATAAAATATGCTTCGATCGTATATAATTAATGTAAGTTTGTATATAGCTAATGTAAGTTTTTTAGTTTTAGTTAGGGGACCGAGTCACCCACGTCCGTAGGAGAACACCCTTATTTTAAGCAACTCTACACGTGGTCCCTGGGTGGTGCTAATCAGGTGACAACACACTGGTGGTAGGCTTCGGCCGTGGCTAGTGACCACCCATCGGTCAAAACCATGCCGCCAAACGGCCTTGCCGTGTTCCGGCATGATGGCCGATGATGCCACTGCAGAGAACGGGTCGGAATAGTTGCTTCATGATTGCAGGCCGAACTGATGCATATTTGATTTGTCCAGATCCGGTAACTAGTTACGGAGGGTAGCGGGATCTGAGGCACGGTGCACCGCTGGCTGACCGCAGTTAGTAGGGGGCCCAAGTAGGTAGCCAGCCACTATCGAAAGGCTGCCCCGCCAACCAGCGAAAAATCCCGGGATGAGCCATCATGCCGGTTGGCGACCGGAAGAGAGGGCCTGATGGACATTTCCGTGGGGGCTCGGGCGTCCCCGCAGTCTCCGGACTAGTCCCCTTATGGTCTGGTGAATTCTTTATGTGTCTGCTGGTTAGCAACATGGAGTCGTTCCACTGCCGTTCTCTTACCTGGAATCACTCATTAATAAATATGAAAAGAAAGAGTAATAAGAAAACGGTTAAACAGCGGCTGCACTCCCTCTCATTGAAAGTGCACCTCACCAATATTCGAGGTCTGCACTCTAATCTCAATGCAGTCCACCACCACCTTGAGACTGAAAAACCCGCCCTCTTATTCCTTTCGGAGACACCGATTAGATGTCCGTCTGACTTGGCGTACCTGTCCTACCCAGGGTATACTCTGGAGCACAAATTCAAACAGCGTGCGGGCGTGTGCTTGTACGCCCGTGATGACATCTGTTGTCGGCGCCTCCGCAATTTAGAAGACCCCAGCTATTCTGTAATTTGGATTCTAGTTATACAGGTATAGAGAATATTCTTTACGCCTGTGTCTACCGGTCGCACAGTGGAGTGGCTCACATTAGTGAGGCAGTGGATGCAGCACAGCAGCGCTATCCTTCCGCCCAACTGGTGTTACTGGGGGATTTCAACGCCCACCACCAAGAGTGGCTTTTCCCATACCAGTGCACTGACCATGCATGCCATTTCGGCCGAGAAACACGAAAGCTAGCTCTAGCGCTAAACCTCACCCAGCTGGTACAAGGGGCATCTCGGGTGCCAGATGTTGACACTCACACGGCCAATTGCTTAGACCTTTTTCTGACAACGGATCCAGACCGTTACTCTGTGTCGGTATCATCACCACTGGGTAGCTCCGATCACTGTCTGGTAAAATCTGTATCCGCCTACCATCCCACACGATACCAGTTTTAAAGGTACACGTCGGGTGTGGCGATACAAGACATCAAATTGGGATGAGATGCGTTCGTTCTTTGCATCATTCCCTTGGCGGCATGTCTGCTTCTCTTCGGCGGATTCTTCGAAGTGTGCAGATGCCGTGACAGACGTTGCGTCAGAAGATAGAATATTACATTCCATTTTCTGATACTTATAACCTGGGTTTCTTCAAGTCACGAGTGAATGAATGCTCTTAGGCAAGCGTGCTCCACCGTAGACCACATCATCGCTTAACATCAGGCGAGATAGTGGTCAAGCGCAAGCCTATTGTGAATAAAAAAAAAAAAGTTAGAATATGTAAAACCATTGCGATACTGAATGATTGAACGAACAAGAACGCACAAATTTTTGCAAAAATTTAGTGGTAAATTAGTTTGTTAAGTACTTAAATGTAATTATGTCTACATATTTAATTTGTTATTAAATGTATTAACAAGTTTGTGAAGTTACTATTTAGATGAAGTATGTTATGTGAAGTTCCATGGTTCAAAAGGTTCCAAGTCAAGAGATTCTAACTCAAACTAAGAGAATGCATACCCGTAATATAAACATCATATAGTGACTACACATAAAAAGTATGAACTAATAGAATAAAAACTGGCTCTAGATTGAAAACCTCTAGCATTAATCAATCACTGACTGAAATTGAATAATGCTTTTATGCCTTAATAAGGCGTATTACGCCAATTTATCGGTATAAGTGAAATTAAGTAAATTACTTTCGAGTGCGAGCATGTAATGCGATCCGATAGCCTCTAGTTACCATGTATCAAACACAGCCTGATACTAACTGGCAGGCGGCAGGTTAGCTCTTATTAAGAAGTTGTTAGCTAATGGTAGAGTAGGTATGTGGTTCAGAGATTTAACTCACAAACTAAAATACGCATCATTAAAAATAGAAGAAAAAAATATATTATGTACTGTATAATCCCTATTACCTACTAATAGACATCATATCCTTTTAGAGAGTGCTTATGAAGGGTAGCCAAGGGTACGTTCAAATATGATATTTGAACATTCCATACAAAACATGTTCTATGTCCATCGCTGCTGATATAACTAATTGGTAATTTTTATTCTGGTCTAATCATCATTTTATATGATTAAAATGCGAGCTGAAGTGACTTTAGTAGTTTTGACTGCTAGAAGATTTTAATAGCAGTCATTTAGTTTTCCTTAATGTATCTAAAATAACTCTTGAAATGCGAATTGAAGCATTTCAAGAGTTATTTTTGCACTCTTGAATGCATTTTTCAATCGTTGAAGCCGAATGAGCCACAAACCTAAACCAACACGTGTGTTGTGCACTCTAATACAAGAAACATTAAACTATTTCGATTTGAACTTTAGACACAATATAGTCAAAGTTTAGAGAGTTCGGAACGAAATGTATCTTTCAAGTACGTAGTTTCAAGTAGGTATAGAAAGATTAAATCCCGGTGTGACTTCTCTCGATCTATAATCTCTACCTTGAAGCTACTCTACCGTAAAGCGACGTCTGGACGTCTCCTCAGAATGATTGATGGGTCCCGAAACCTGCGCCGGCAGCGATCCCGGGATTTATCGCCGCGACTCCGCGCACAGACGTCCACATCCGTTCCGCGGCGCGCGGTGGGCGAAAACATCACTCAGTACCGTCATGTGCAAAATCAAGACTAGTTCTTATTGAAATAAAAGGGTTATTCTCGATGACCCCCATGTCTCGCCCCCACTGGGGACCAGTAGGAAAAAAAATCCCCACTTTTATTTACATGGGTGTGGGGGGGAAGAATGGGAAGTTTTTTCTCATTCGAATAGTACCAAATAAATAATTAATTAAGTGATTTACTGCTCCGTTTTCCGATCTAAAGTCGAGGGTTTGAAGCTGCTCAGGAACTAATTGATTTTTTAAAAGTGTGCCAGTGCTTTCGACGGTGAAGGAAAAATGTTAAGTTAAAAAACAAAAAAAAATAAGACGGACAACAAAATCTCACCTGGGGTTCTTTCCATACCCATACCCATTGCGTACCCATGGTGACGAAACCCTAAAAACAAGCTTGTTACTAACCTACTTGATAAACTTTATGTAGGACCTACTTACCAGCAATATAGTTAAGTTCGTTTAATTTTTATAAAAGTCTATATCGAAATAAGTGCTATCAAAGATGTTATTCTCCCAATTACTTCATATTCTCCAAACAAAATTCCATCAACAAAGTGGGTGATAAAATAAATCAACGACTGGATGTCTTCTTTACTGTGTCTCGAATAAAATATCGGCGGCATTCTTAACAGGAACGTTAGAAATGATCACATTCACACTGTCAGCGCATGCCGACCAGCAGCTTTATCGCCAAAGTTCCAAAGTTTGTACGTCACCACACATTTTTGTCATAAATCGAACATAACATCGTTGAAATGTTGAAATCAGTAGTCTTACCGGAACGCCCGGACGCCCGCGCAAATTAAAACATGCAGATTGATCTAAAGCTTCCGGAAAAAAACACGTGAATGTCTGAGTAGGTAAATCTAATAAGGTGCAGCCAATTCGTAATGTGTTCATTAAAAAAAAGTTCACTTGAAACAGTTCTAAATCACAATAGATTTGATAAACTGGAGAGACGATAGAGGTCAAAGAACTGAACCCAAGTTTCAATGACATACGGGTTTGGTTAGGTTCCGGTAAGCGTAGCGGTAAGCGCTGACAATAAACGACAACCATCTTTTTTTGTGTAATAGGGTCTAGAAATTGTAGCATTTGGTTGTGTAACCCCGAGATTACGAAGCGGTAACAGATAGCTGCACTTGGCTTTTGAACTCGATGAGTGAGCCTTCAACGGACGCTAGGGTTGGCTGCCGCTATCGATACGGAAACCTTGGTAATGCTTTATTGCTTCTCAACCTTTATATTTTCTAATTTATGGACCGATTTGCTTGTTGGTATGAATTCTACTTGAATGGAGAATGATATAAAGGTCGTAGGTAAATGCTTTGTAAGATGAACTGCACAGAAGATAGTGATGGAATAGTTTTGTTGTTCAAATAAATAATTAACTTTTTTATTTATTTAATATTAGAATATAACAATGAATAAACTTTGATTGAAGAGTATAGCACGTAGAGTGTATGTTTGTTGTTTGTATTATGTACTGTTTTTCAGCGGCTTATTAATTCTTGATATTCTTATGCCAATGAACAAAAACGATGACTGATTTGAAATACACATTATCTAACAGTGGTTTGTTGTATGGTTATGAATAAGAACTATATCTCAAATTCTCTAACATATTATCTAGTTCACAGATATATCGGTTTGATAAAAGGTACAAAGCTTAGGTGATAGCAAGGCCCTGAAATCGAGTCCGCGATCGAGGGCCGGCGCCCATTATCCTGTCGATACTCGATTCGTGAGCACGAACATCGTTGAATTACACCTCTATTTACTGTCAAACTTAATTTCTTACTCGTGTCGTTAGAAACTTCATTGCCGCTTGAGAGCACTTATTAATAAGCAGAGGATCGTTTAGTACAGAATAGCTCCGGTGACAAAGAAAACAGAGAACATTGCTAGCGTGGAGTCTGAATTTTCATAAATAACGCCAGATTAAGGTTTTGCTGCTCATTATTGTATTTGCTACTTTAATCGTGTAATGCACTAGCATTACACGATTAAAGTTCACGCAAAACTACTTTTTATTCAAAGTGCCGGGTGAAACCAGCATCAAACCTACATACTCACTACACGTGTCTTTCTAATCTCCACGTAATAATATACAATCTCTAATAGATACGTAATTTCTTGGAGACCGTATCTTTTTAAATAGTTTAGTTTTTGGACGAACTTTTATTTAAGTATTCGTTTGTAAAAGTGGAGCTTGCTCTGTTCCGAAAACCTTTTTGTGATAAATTGCTTCTTATTTCATCATTTGCTCAGTCGTTTGTTAGGTGTTAAGTTATGGGCATTCCATCGAAGTGTGAAATGTTGTATGATGAGCGATTAGTCATTGGCTGCAATAATTCAGGTTCAGCGTCAGTGAGATGTTTTGTGTCGAGCGCTTGTTAGGCTCACTTGTTGCGCGCGCGCTTGTGCTCCAAACTACAATATGACTTGGCTCGATTATATGGAGCAGGCTTTTACAAAAATAGAACTATACTATACACACCTCTTCTATCTTATTGCCAACAGAGGGTTATTTTGTTGTATACCATAAACAATTACAGATAAGTGTTACAAGTAAATAAGTTCAAACTGAGCAGAGCCAAACTAAAAAATTAAATAATTTTGTGGATTTTGTAGAGTACTCATATCTATATATTATCATCTTGTGGGCTTTACGCTTGGTTGCCCTTACAGTTGTATAAAAAAAAAAGCGTAAGCGTAAAGTAGGTCAACGATATCATTAATGTTGCAAGAAGCATCTGGAGAAGACTTTTGAATTTTTGATCTTGAATTTGAGTTTGGACTTGGACTTTTTGAACTCATGCTTTGAAAGAAAACTGTTTATGTATCATCCACAAAAGCCAGATTTTAGGCGATTGTTGGAAAGAAAATTCCCTGTAGTTCTACTGGTAAGACTACTCGGTAAGACTACTGGGACTAACCTGATCGTTTGAGATGTAATATTAATTTGGTGTCTGAACTTTCAAAAAATGTAGAAAACCCTTAAAAATCACACAAAAGCCGTCTCCACAACAAGTTATCAAACACAGACATTAAAATATTGCTGACCATTTATTTACATTAGCACCATTTCTTTATCAGTTTATCATTGATGGTATTGGACGACTGCTCATGTGTATTGATTGATAGGCGAGATTAAGCTCTACTTCCACCAGCGCGAGTTCTGTTTTGATTGGTCAAAGTAATATCAAATTGTATAGATAATCAAGCAGGGATTGTAGAGATTCAACTTTAGACGCTAAATGACACTGAGCTTTTGTTAAAGGGCTGTATTTATGCGGGTTATCAATTAAAAGTAAAATTAATTGCAAAATTACCTCATAACGCTGAATCCAAATTCATTCACTCACTGCGCAACCGAGGTAGATTTTTTGTAATCTTGAGTACGTACTGCAAGTAAATAGTGTTTTTAAAATTATTAAATTATTATCCTTGTCATTTTACGATGACAAGATTTAGGAATGCAAGAAATGAATTTGATAAACGAACCCTTTCACGCGGACACCGTTCATAATATGAATTAGTGGGTCACTTCATTCATGGGTCTCAAGTTCTCAACCCCAGGGTCTATTGTACCCATTAACTGCTTCAGAAGTTCATAGCAGCGGCGACATCTTTTGTTATCTGTTCATAAGTGGGTTTCTTTAACTTATTGTGAGCACTTCGGCCTTCCTTTTAGCCGTGATCGCTTTGTGTAGAGTATTTTGACACATTGCTGTGTATTGTTTACGTTTTTTAGAGACCGTAAATTATTATTTCAATGGTCTCTGTGACCACATTTGACGAGGATTCAATGGTGTGATTCGGGATTATCTTGATGTTATGATTTATGTGACGTATCTGTTGTAGAATCATGAGGATCCTTGGAATATAAATTTAATGAAGAAAATATATTGTTTTTTGCTTGATATTGGAATAACCATAAAAAAGGTCCATTAGTATTTATATTATTTATAATGTAGATTCTAATGTTATAAAAACAGTTAATGTCAATGCTGCAAATGTAGGTGCATAAAAAGTTATAAAGTTACGCTCAAACTAAGGTAAGTATAGGCAAAGTGTTATAAGTAAGTATACTTAAAATTTAAACTTCAATGATTGCATTTCCAGTCGAAATTAGACAATTATTAGTTCAACCAAGCTTATTTGGGTCACTTCTTTAGCGATAACCGCTATGTATTTTTTTTATTGTACATCGAGCACATTCAACATATTGTAGTGCTGAGTGTAGACAGGCGACAAAGAAGCGGTGGCTCTTTGAGCGGGGCGCGACCAACAAGTGTGGTAACCAATTGAAAAGCTAAAGCCTAACAATGGAGGTACACAGTAGCGCTCTTCCGTGTAGCGATGAGGCTTAGAATAAATACAGAGAAGCAGCTAACAGCCCAATAATCATTACTACGATACCACGGAAGAAGCGTAGGTATATTTACCAGATAAACTAGTAGTAGTAACGTAGTTTAAAGTTAAAAAGATATCTTATTAATTTTGAGAAGTTTTTTTTTTATAGCATGTACTAGTCAAACGTCTGAGCTTTAAGCTTCAGAGGTGATTTTGACACTAATAACCTCCCAAAATGTTTATATTAATTTTATCTTTTTCCTCGTCTCAAAAATATACAATAAAATTCCAGTAAAACTTAATTTACTGGAATTTTACTGTAATTTTTTTCTGCCATTACATTTGAACCAGACCACTTTAAATCGATTCACTTAATCGACAGAAGCTAGCACTTTTATTTTATTACCTAATTTATATTAAACTGATTACTTTACAGCTCAAATTGCTTACTTTACTGATTGTGGACCATCTTTACAAAAATGTAAGTCTATGGCTGTCCTCATTGTCGTTGCGACACACTACTTCTCGCGAGGTGCACATAAGTTACGGTAAACAATTAGCATAATTATGATTTTCTGTCAGGTACAAAACGAAACCAGTATTTAGTTATTTAAAGGTGCTACTTAAGGTCGTGCTTTGGAGGGCACGATAGGCATAAAAAAGTTTATATTGCCTTTGTGTGGCCTATATAAACTCGTAAACAAATATCACCTAATGATACCGCAGTAAGCGAATTAAAACGCAGTTTTCAGAATTCACGCAGTAAGTGTTTATGTCAGGTTAAAAATGAATGTTCAATTATAGTTCCGTTTAGTCTATGTCATGAAAAGTAAAATACATTGTGCTGACTTGATGTCTGGTGCACATTAAAACTAAACTGGCACTGGAATGTATCTATTCCAGTGATCAATTCAGACCAGTGACCAATTCAACAGTTTTCGAAGGACTCGAATAATGTAAAGATTACAATAGAGTCCAGCACTTATGACTGGATTGAGTCGCTGGATTACTTGACTTGAATAATGTTAACTGCTGGGCATATAAAAATTACGCGTATTGCCCTTCAGTGTACGTGACCGTGTGTACGTAATCAAGAGATCTATGTATTTGTATATAACCCAGTGTATTACATTGTAGTGGTTATCAGTGGAAGCTCAGTGGGCATGTCTTTCCTTAGGTACTGGTCGCGGCCCCTAATGCGCAGTCACGGCAAGCATCGCTTTCCCCTCACAATTAGCAGTTTATTGCCGTTCTTATTGGTCGGTTTGCGTGTAAGCTCACACCTTACTTAAATACTGTTTCTTCTTTACGCTATGTATGTATGAACTACTTATGCACTAAAGCAAATAGTACACTAAAAAAATACGCCTGTTTTTATTATTTTCAGACAGATAGATACCTACTACAAAGTGTTCTAATTGCAAGAATTAATATTTTTAAAAATATTAAAAATATAAAGTTAAAAATATTTACAAGCGTCTCAGTTCATCATCATCATAATGACAGCTTTCTAATGTTCCCTAATAACAGCGGCATGATAATGTTAATATTTAAACAGTAAAATTGTAATAAAATGGTAAAAGAAAATTTATAAAATATCGTTTTAGATGTAGCTAACATACCGAATTCTGGAGCTATTTTCACTTAAAAAACTTATTATCCCATTAAATAATGCACATTATAAAATAATAGGCTGTGTTAAAAGCAACTGTTTGAACTATATAGATAACTGCCTAAATCTGAACGAATACCAATTAAAATCAAATTAAAAACCGTCAAATGTTAATCTTCGTTTAATATTTTCATATATTAAAACAATGGCTACCGACAGTTGCGCGTTCCTGCTTATCTGGCTCATCAATGCCTTTCTTTGCACCGTCAAAATACGTTATATACAATTTTAATTTTCACTTCCGTCGAAGACAACCAACATACCTTGAACTGTCGACTTTACTATCCTCGAGTATATTGTACACAGACAAGAATTTGGTAGCCAAATGTTGAGGTCTGGTTACCTTGGACTTGTTATAAAAATATCTGAGCGGAACATGTGAATAAAGTATTAGATATGAGGAGTGATCGTCACGGTGGTTGTGGGATCCGCTTGATGTACTTTTAATTGCTTCGGTGTAAACACTCCGCCCATCGTAATAAGAGGTTAAAAAAGTTTATTATTTCAAATTGAATCGAAATAAAACTATTGACGACTTCCGTAGCATTTTGTAGCGCGAGGGCTTATTGTTAAAAGGAAGGAATATGGCTGATATTCCTTCAATCAATAAATAATGAATAATGCTGGACAATTCATACCGCATCATCTAGCCCCAAGCTAAGCAGAGCTTGTGATGATGATGATGATGATGTCCTGGCCGATTTCGGCTACAGCGACTGTGTGACTGAATAGGCATAATTAACTCTAACTTAACTTAAACTTATTTTTATTTACTTAATAGGAACCTACAATACAATACATAGATAGATATTTTTATTAAACATAGAAAATACCCAGAACACCCGGAACATACAATATTTGCAGAACATAACATTTGTCCCAAAGTAGGAATCGAACCTACAACCTCCACATCGGTCGTCGAAATCAATCTGCTGTCAATTGTGTGCCGTTCGCGGGAAAACCTCAAGCATTGAGAGGTAGAGTTCCAAGACTCTCTTCTACCGTAGAGTCTTGGAACTAAAAAGAAAACTGTAATTAATTTTCTCATACATAAACATTATGCAAGTAATAAGTTACCATTATACATAATAATTTATGGTAATCCAGAAAGGGTAATTTTGCACTTGTTATAAATCATTATAAATCATTGTCGTTTTAGCGGTTCGTCTTTTCCTGTTGGATGACGACAGATTTAAACGCAATGCTAGCTAGCAGAGGTTTAAAGTATGATTATGAAAAAGGCTCATAGTCAATATTTGGTTTGATCAGGCAAGATTTTAGTTTTAAACGGCACCGTAACTACTCTGTACTTAAGTCTGGTCAACCACCTGCCCATAGATATCGTTTTGGTCAGATTCTTTTTGGTCGTTTAACCCTTCAAAATTATCATGCGCCCTGGAACCAATACTTTGAAATTCCAACTGATATAGTATCGCAAGGTGTTTGAATATGATTAGCAGCTTGTCAAAAATGAGTTAGAACACAGAGTGTATAATAGTTACAGTTGGGTCTAATGTATTCAAACATTAAACCATGCAAGGTTTGAATCATAAACGATGGGTGATTAACGTGTCCACCACGATGGTAGGTACGCCTTGTTCAGTATATGTAACTTTCGTTTAAATCTGAGGACGATAATAATACACATGTCTGTTAACTTGCACAATGACATGGTAGCTTACAGGTTCCCAGCAGTTTTATCGCTTTCATCGAACGTATCTTCCAAAGCTCATACGTTATACGCTTTTAATTCGCACATAAAATCGTTGAATTTATGTTGAAAGTCAAAATGCGGTTTGCTGTAGCGCAGTCTGCGTAGTCTGCGCAATGTGATCAACATGTTTTTCTATGAATATTTCCAACTTTGTGACCTTGTATGAAGTGACTTTTTCAAGTGTACAAATGTATCAAGATGGATTTTTTTAAAAATTGAATTGAGCTTGCATAGCTACACTGTAGACACACAATTATGATCACAAAGATTCATCGTAAATAAGAGAAAATTCATCATAATAACTGATTCGGCCAACTCTGGTGATGCAGATAATATGCCACCCAAAAGCCGATTGCTTAACGTGCCCTCCAAAGCACGTAAGTGTTCAGTGAAATTGCCACTGACGGCCACAGTGCTTAACTTCGTTGACCTGTTATGAACAACTTAGCCAGCTACGTCACTCAAGCACTTCATTGTGTATTATCTTGTAAGTACGTAAATGTAATTTTTAAACGGTCATAAAACATGGCAGTTTTTATCGATGAAAAGCCTCCGCGGCGATATTTGTAGTAGATGACGATATAGATAGAGCTGCCCTCCGCGAAGCAGTTACAAATGTTCCGATACGCGAGGGGTGCTAAATCGTCCCAACACACATTAACATATCAGTTTTACATTGTTTTGCATAATTACCAGTCTCATTATAATGCTATAAAAGGGTTTATTTTATTTTCTAACAATATAAACTAATTTGACTTTGAAAAAGGACTGGTAACGCAGAACTCGAAAGAAATCATTGTTTTTTTAATTGTCCTTATAAGAATCTAAAAATACTGATCTAAATAAAACTTGTTTTTCAAACATCGGCACCATTGTTTTTGATCAGTTAGGTACATATTTATCGCCATACGGAATATTTATGACGATTTTTAACATTAGATAAGTAGGGTAACTAAAAATACGAAAAAATTAAATACCAAAAGTAGAGCGTTTTGTTACTGAGTAGCTGGCACCTCTTGTTTACGATGTGATCATGCACATGAAAGCCAATACTAGATCTTCTTACTTTAATAAATTTTTTTTAAAACTAATATAATAGTCTGGTCCATAATAAAGCAAGCTTAAATTAGTTGCAATATGCGAAAACTTTTAAATGATCTATAGTTGTATCTTTACATTACTAATATTTTGTTTTTAACGACTGTTTGTTTTCCTGTTAAATAAAAATAAATAAATAATGGCCCATTTACACCATACAATAATTGCATGCAAGAATTGCCTTATCAAATCGATTTTCGAACATTTTTGTTCCAAAATCATTTTGACTAGGCAATCACAATCACGGCAGCCTTTTAATGTTACCACTGCTGGGACACAAATACTTCGCCTGCTCACAACCCCTTACTGCGCTTTTTTGAGCCTCACCAGCTGTGCTGACGTCCGTCGTAGCCCCCGTTTAATGGCCCATTAACACCATACAATAATTGCATGCAAGAATTGTCTTGTAGAGAGGTCTAGTGGTAGTATTACACAGGTCTATGCCTTTTGTGTCCTATGTAGTTAGTTGTTAAAGTTTCATACAATTTGTATGATAGCACATGTGTATGCGTGAACAATGTTCGTGTCTCATCAAGATATGTGCAGTCAATTATTGGAAGTGCACTTCGTTGTAAACTATACACTTTAGGTACTATGCACATACCTTTGGTAAATATAGTCTTAAACGGTAATTTCCGTGACAATGTCATGAACTGGTAATTTTTATGCAAACTAGTGAAGCACAAGGCTTTAAAATTACCACCTAATTTATGATGGAAAAGAGCACCGGTGGTCAAGTGGTAGTGACCCCGCCTTCCGATCCTAAGGTTGTGGGTTCAAACCCGGTCGTGCACCAATGGATTTTTCTGTTCGAAAAAAATTATGTGCGCAATGCCAGTGCTCTCATACGGTGAAGGAAAACATCGTGAGGAAACCGGCATGTCCAAGAACTAAACATTCGAAAGACATGTGCCATCCACCAATCCGCATTGGGTCCGCGTGGTGGATTAAGACCCAATCACTCTCGCCTGAGAGTAGGCCAGTGTCCCAGCAGTGGGAACATTAGAAGGCTGTCACGATTATGATGGAACGCTTCACAACTTTGTCCGCGCTAACTTTTTTTCATGCAAACTTCTTCCCGCTGCGTCCTGAAAAAATTGAATTTCAAAAAAAACTTTTATAATGCACTCCTGCTACTATTATTATTACATGGAACATGGTCTGAAAAATTCAGATCTGTAGGTCTTGTTTGGCTGTCAGTCACTCAGTCAGCAGTGTAATCACTTTATTATTTTGATGATGTTATAAAATAAACCTCAAAATTCTGAATAAAACTGGTAAAAAATTGCTGGCATCGAGTGTAAAATGCTATGAAAAAAGAAAAAGTTTATGAATAACTTTATTATGTATACCTACAATACCTACTACAATAAAATGTATGTTACCTATCAAAACTGTTTATAAAACACTTGATCATAATAGTACTGAGGTAGCCTATCACAACCGCTTCTAATTCTATTGCATTGAAATGTATCTTGTCGGTGAGCCGCGTAGCCGTCTCATAGTATATCAGGGATTCCTGTCGCAGCAAAAAGTAAATTAATAACCCCAAAGCTCCGTCATATGCAAATCGTCATATCCCCTCACTAAAGCTTTGGTTTCGAATATTGCAAGAAATGTAGTATGACGCCCGTTGTAATAAAGCGGAGACGCAGCAGGCATAAAAAATATTTTTCATCGTAATCACAAGCAATCAAATCAAAAGCAACAATCGTAAAGTTCTGACTGCTAGGACACTCTTGAGCGAGAGTGATCCAGTGTCCCAGGTCTGCTAGTATTCTTAATCCCTCAGGATTAAGGAGAACATTTTCTCATCTTATCATCTCAAAAGTCATAAAAAGATTTGATGAAAGGAGTTGTTTCACGCAGTCGGGCCCTGGTCATTTGTACGGGTCTAAATAATTCAATCATTAAAGAAACCGTTTAACACTGTTTATTTATTTTATTTTATTTGGGATTTTTTCATAATCTAAAGTAAGTTTATCTTTGTGAAAGAGTGCGACACAATGCAAAACAACATGGCGGGCTTAACCAACAACTGGGTTATTTAGTTACCTACTATCAAAGTCAAGATGCGTCATGTGAACATTGCTAATAACTATCATGGCGGACCTCTAGTGTTCCCGTTTAGAAAACAACACAATACATTTTTTTCCTTTAGAACCTTGTTTGTCTACCTAAAAATAAAATTGTTTGTTACTGTTAGTCTTATATTTTTTTCCAATTTTCTATGGTGTTAGAAAGACCTAGGCCACTATGAAATTGGTACTTTTACTCGAGTTTTTTTTACATTCGTGCTGGACCTACTCCACAATTCAATCACACTATCACACTAATATTTTAAATGCGAAAGTTTGGATGTTTGGATGTTTACTACTCATAGATAATAACCGGGAATATGGACTTAGGCTACTTTTTATTTCCCGTGTTCCACGCGAACGAAGTCGCGGGCGACAGCTAGTAAACCAATAAAAATCTTCTGGCGAGGCAAAAATTGTCTCTACCAGGGTGACCTAATAAACATAAAGGTACCACTATTTTATATTATATCTGTCATAATAATGACGGAAGTAGCTTCTGCGAAACCATGTCTCAAGAGCGATATCTAGCACATCACGGCTCCCATCGTACGTCTTGTTTAAAATTCGTTCCCCGCAACTTCGATATGCAAACGACGGGCGACATTCGAATACAAAAAGCTCGAGCGCGGTGGCAGCGAGTAAATCAATCGATCAACGCCGGATATAGTCGTAGGAATACGTCTTCATTGTGTTCATTAGCGTCGTCGCAGCGAGCGGGCCGCGGCCGCACCTGCCTCAAATGTCCTGCATTCCGCAAAAAGCCCACGAATTGAACACCCCTGCTGAATGGAATAATCGAGGGCTTATTGAATCAAATACATTAGAGGTCTGCTTCTAATGTGACCGTTTTGTTTTCGTTTTTCGCGAGTATGGTATAAACGAACACCCTATTTTTACTTACTATAAGTAAGTTACTTAGCAGTGGTCGATAAGGTGTCATGATATAACCTATATAACATTTGTATGTCTCATTGCATCTTATTAAGCTGAAATAAACAAATTGAATTTAATTGAATAACAAGGTTTTTAAAGCCTTTTCTAATGATTCACGTCTAAAGTACCTATAAGTTTTGTTTGGGTTACATTTTTTCCGATTAGAAATACTTATTTTTTACTCTCCGCTGCTCAAGTGCACAGTGCACTATTTTGAATTTTGGGATCTTTGCACATCTACACTTTCGAATAACGAAAAAAGTACGAATAATAAAACAGATATATATTTTATTCATTTCAATTGTTATGTCCAGAGATAATTTAATGTGTAGGTATAGGAGATTTCTAAAACGCTAAATAAGTTTGTCTGACGTATCATGAGCGTGTAATGTCGGTTCACATTATTCCAGTCTAGTCATCCAGCGAATAAATCCAGTCAGGTTTGTCTGAATTATACCGTTTACATTATTGCAGTTTTTCAAAAGCTGTGAATAAATTAGTCACTGGACTGGAAATGTGTACATTCCAGTGCCAGTATTAATTACTGGAATAATGTGCATTCCAGCACTGGAATAAGCAAATGATTGCCAAACTGAAATACTACTGGAATAATGTAAACCGAGCTTAATTTAAATAATAATAAGCATTTTATTAAGTTTCACCTAATACACCACAAGAAAGAGACACACGCACTCTCATTGATTTTTTTCCGCTTTTCGGCGTTTCAATTATACTGAGGCGCTTGTGGCATACAAAAACACAATGCCATGGATGAGACCGTTACAAGCTATTATACGCTATTAACACCCTAATTGCAGATCAAACGATGTAACCACAATTCTCTCAAGTCTCGACTTTCGTGTCGTAAAAATTCACAGTAAAAACCGTAGTTTAGCGGTTTTGTAAATTACATTTTGTTCTGCGTATTATCAGTTAAATACCGGGGAACAATGGAAAAACTTGCATTGTCTACGTTTCTTTTGAATGTTTAATTCAATCTGGATAATAGGTACATGTAAATACTTACTACTCGTATGCAGCAATAAAAAATAGCTTTTAAAATGTAATGCTACCTACCATATAATTTTCAATAAAACCAATGTAATTATTATGACCGCAATTACTTATTATATAAAGAAACTGACTTAAAATGTAAGTTGTACAGAAAATAGTGCTATAGAAATCAATGTATCAAGAACTGACATCAGTCATGGTGTCTGGCAGTATAAACAAACAGTTTTATACCGAGCAGCTGACCTTGCCAGTGAAACCTTTTGTGCGGTTCATATACCATGTTCATACACATATCTACTTATTATACTTTTACTCCGTTTCAAATAAACCACAAACCACAGCGACTTCCGTATTTTTGTTGTGATTTTTTGAATTCTTGTATTGAATATTGGGATTGTTACGAGTATAATATTGTATGAGAGTTATTTTATCAATATTATTCTGGATAATTTAAAATTTAAACAATAGAGCTCCATTCACTTGGTCCAATTATGGATTCCACTTTTGTTCATTATTTTTCTCACGTTTAATATCATTGCTTAAGAACGTCGAAGTTGCTGTATTTTGCATTTAGGTAGGTAAGGACTCGATTGTGTTCTTCATGTTTATGAACACTCTATAGTATCATGACAAGACAAGTGACAACCTTATAATGTTCTCACTGCTGGGCATTGGCCTACGGCATTGCAGATTGTTATTTTTCGAGTTCGTAGTTCTTGTATTAGATAATATGCCGGTTTCCTTTAAGTGTTTTTCTTCAACACTGGCATTGTACACAGCAGATTTCGAACAACAGTCCTTAGGATCAGAAGGAAAAGTCACTACCACTTTGACCACCAGTACTCTTGGGTATGCTCTATGCAGTCTACTCTCTCTACTTAGTTGACTGACTAAGTGGGTACATAGATATACCTATATCACCCATTTAACTAAACAAAAGAGGGACACCGTCTGAACTGAAATTGCTTAGGTCATTTAATTTACTGCAAACGACATGAAACCACTGCTATGTAAAGAAATAAACCTTATTAAGGCGCTTTATCACGCCGACTGAACGTGTAGTCCCGGGTATTTACGAGCACGTGTAAGTATATGCCTTTGATTTTATTTATAACACATCAGAACGGATAAGGGATGAAGCTACGGCATCTGAATAAAGAAAACTTTGTCTTCTGAGGTTCGTTTGCTTTTTTTTTATTTACAGTACACTCGTATTCCTTTGGAATTTTGAATATACTTGGAAAAGACCATCAAGGATGCGCAGTTTTAACGTACGCTACGTTAACGCGTTTTTCAATTCTATCCTGTCGAGCTCATTGCAAGTGTGTGTGAACCCGTCAGAGAGATACATTGAGCTCCGCTTCTTTACTTTAGGAAAGATTTCGCAAAGGGCCAGCACGATTGGTTTGAGATTCTGCAAAACAAAACCAATACATGTTCCCGTGTCGTGCGCTTCCCGTTGTAATGTGAGCATACCTTGAAGCGGAGCACCAGCAAGCGGCAACCCATAAACGTAGTCAACCGTCCATTTTCCCGTTATCGCGACTACAGCGATGGACACGCAGGCCTTTACCACTTCCCTAAACTACATCGCCATAACTGGCAATCTTTGTTACTGTAAATTGAGGTTTCGCATAAGACAGTTAAGGTTGAGTTTTAATTGGTTGGGTATAGTTTTATGGTCAGTTACGGTGAGAATGTTATGTATTAGCATAACAACTCGAGCACCCCTTAACGCAGCATGCTTGGTCACGCTGCCCCCCGACGTTGGTCGCAATTTCCAGAGCGGGGCTTTTCGTGAAAAGTGCTGCGACGGTATGCTAATGAGATATTAATAATATGAAAATGAAGGAAAATAGCTGAGGCGTGGGGCAATGATTTAGGTTATTTTTTGTAACCAAATAAAATGAAGTACGGGAGTGAGTGACTGAATATAGAGAAGCTATAGAATTTATTATTGTGTACCGAAAGTATTTAAATTTTAAGCTTTCAGACGAACTATAATTTTGCCTTTATCACCAGATGTGTCACTGACTCATACGAACTTACTTTATTTGATAAAAATTAAAACTGTTCATGAAAATTCAGTAAACATAACCCAATAATCATTTCTACTAAGTTTTTTTCAAATTTAAATGGTTAGTCATCCCCATGTTTATTTTACCATCCAGTAATTTTTATGCACCCTATTTTACCTGAAAATACATACATACATCAACGTCATGTCGCGGGCAAACTCACTTTTCACGTAAATCTAATTTGTGCGGCTCGTCCGTGGGCGACTCGTGGTTGGCCGTAATTATTCACGTGTTATGACATCTCATTTGCATATAATCGGTAAGCCTTATTAAGCATGTTTCCCACTGCGAGAGATTTGGGTTACATTAAACTAATCCAATTATCATAAGTGCTTGCAGTAGACCCAGGAGCCTTGCTATTCTTTGCTTTATTAGTACTATCTGTAGCCTGCGACTTCGTTCGTGTGGAACTCGGGAACCATACTTTTCTCCAGGATAAAAAGTACTATTTCCGGTCATCATCTGTCTGTACTTTAAATTTTATCCAAATTAGATCAGTGGCTGTCGAGTTAAAGAAGAAAAAAAATCCATCTAAACAAATAAACAAACATCTAAACTTTTGCATATATATTATAATCTAGTGACATAGCTAAATAAATTTAATAGCACGGAATGGCAACTTCACATCATCTTTAAATAACGGAAACGGTCTAATATACAAGTAACTGGACCACATGTAATTGCTGTTGCAATAGCCTTTGCTTGAGTTCGATCTAATACCCCACAAGCGTTAAATAAGATGCCTGCACTCATTGATTCTAAATCTATGCCTGCACTCCAAAGACTTGATACGTCTTTGCTGCTCTCTGATTGGCTAAAAGTATTTTATCCCTAGAGCTACAGGTCAAATCAAGTTTCCTTCGCTAGCAATGGAAGGTAGTCCTGATGCGTGAAGCAAACCGTAGACCGTAGGCCAGGCCATTCACACGAACAACTCCTATCTTGATTGAAGCCGGCCTATGAAAGCTACGCTAATTAAAAAATAAACTGTACGTATGAAGGTGAATAATTCACGAAAGAGATTTACCTTCGCAACCGTTTTATCGTAATGTAAGATCTATAAATGATGAGTATTTGCTGGTGTAGAATAGATACTTATGACGAGGAAAAGTCAACGATTGATTCAACGTTGGCGTTGTATCGACAGTCTTGAGCTTACTTACGAGAGTAAGTTTACTACCGTAGATACCAGTGTAAGATTTGTACATAAGTAGGTACTACGATAGTAGATAGAAGATACAATAAATAAATAAATAAATAAATAATGCTGGACAATCCGCACAGCATTATAGGTAAGCTGCTGTTAAACAGAGCTGTATTATGGGTACTAGATGACTGATATATGCTTATTGATATTTTTTTATTATATAGAAAATATCCAGAACAAATATTTGCAGATCGTACAAACATTTGATCCGAGGCAGGAATCGAACCCGCAACCTCCGCGTCGCAGGCGGACCTGCGCCAGCTGCGCCACATCGGTCGTCAACTAAAAATATTTAATAAAAACACCTCACAGTCGCATCGCAATAATTACTAATTACACTGGAAACTAAATAAACTTATTTTACCTCTTGTTATAGGATTCGTAAAATTCGTAGACGTTTCATTTGAGTAGTGGCCAGTATCATTAAACGGATTACGTTTTTTGTTTATTTTCTCAAATTGAATTAATTCGTATGCAACCTTTTTAATCTTCCGGAAGTTGGTTTTTATTTAACCGTGACTTTGTCCACGCAGACTTTTTCAGTTCTTGCCGCGGCTTCGAATCGGACCGCCCGGCCGGCGCCCGTGAAAATTTCAGAACCAAAATATGTAAACTGGTTGCAATCGATTTCTCTTGGTTTCGTTTTGAAATCGGATCGCAAATCAAAAAATCCTGATTTCTAAGACACGCCAACGCTAGTTTCTTTAGTTTGCCAACAATTATTTTCTTTAATTTATCCTAGTCTAACCAGGGTCAAGAAACTGCAACTGAAGAAAACATTATTCCTAGAACTGTGCATAGGTATTTTTGCTGATTGGAATCAGCATTTTCCAGGCAACACAATAAGCAATTGGAAAGCTCGAGATGTGTGTGAAGCATGCTATTTGCATGGACTGCACCATTTAGCTCATATCTATGCATATCGCCGTTCCGAAACCCATTGTGCCCAGTGCAGACCGCGAAGCGAGCAAAATCGCCTCCTTTATTTGCGAAATGTGGTAGCGATAGGAATGAAAGGAAGTTTTACTTGGTTGTATGAAAAAGCTTTGGCTAATAAAAGAGCAATCAAAATATATTGAAATGTGAAGATGGAACTTGGACTAGTACTACGTAATTTGTCAAATTGTTTGAAAAAATATGTTTTTACTTGTTAAGAGTGCTATACTGGCACTTAATTTGGCATATGAATTAAGCAAACATATGAGCAAATAATGCCAAGTGAGAAGCCAGCATTATCCGTTGTTTTATCAAAATAATTAACAAAATACAAATGATTGCCACTTAGAATAGTACATATTAAAAATTTGGAGCAATGCTGTTTGCTAACGGTACCGCCACCACTACCCACCCTTCACCTGGCATGTTGTGTGTGTACTTTCAGCTAAGACTAGGTACCTACTATAGCCACGCTGGAAACCGTATGTGAAATGACGATTAAGAACTGTTGTAAGTAGCCTTTGTTTGATCGCGCAGATAACTTGAGCTATTGTACAGCTCTACACTATATTCAAACGTTACCACGATTCAGAAAAAGAGGTTAACATTATTTTTAAGGGGTAATTATCGAGAATTGTAAAAGTACAAAGACATGTATTGTATGAAACCTTCAGATATCATCTTTAATAATTCAGCTCGTTAACTCGGTCTATTGTCAGGACTCGGTTCTCACGTCATTTAATTACTTAACAGTTTGATAGGTAATTAGCGATTGAATCAAAATTACGATAGAACTTTTAATGATAGCCTTCGTTTTATAGGTAGTACATTTGAAATCATGTGCTACCCGTAACGTGGCAGTCTCAACTATTGATAAACGCTTTAATAATGGAAAGTGGTCTAATCGGGCATTCCCATAGAGTAGAGACCTGTGTAATTACGAGTTGGTAGACAATTGACTTCCGTAACTTAGAAATTGGTTGATTCGGTACCCACCCGAGGGGTTTATAGTGAACTACATAAGTTGGAATTTATATTTACATAGGGTCGAGTCGAGCGTCAGTTGCTCGATTTTTTTCTGTTAATGTATGTAAATGGGAAACAATTAGGCGAGTTAAAACACGGGGTATGCAGTAGGCAAGTGCGCCTCGCGCCCCTTCCGCAGTCGCCATATGTTGTGGGCGGGCGGCGCTCAACGTAGCGTGTTTTATAAACTTTAGCGTTTTATTTGGCTATTTTGAAATGGGGTAGTAAATTTTAATGTTTTTCATGCCGTTAATTACCTTTTATGAACATGTTGTAGTGAAAATGTGGTACAAACTAAATAATTTCGTGAAACCTACTTTAGCTTGTGAATTTCTCTAAGCATTTATTATCTAATAATAAGTAATTTATCCATTGCCTACAACACACCTTTGAATTATTAGTTCTAGGGTGTGTTGGATACTTCACGATGTTTTCTTCTACTGTTTAAGAGCATAATTAGGTACAATACCTACTGATATTATTACGAACTTATGATCGAATGCCAGAACTAATTTACACCACCAATGAACATTAATAACTCCGCAACGGGTTAGTACTTAGTAGGAACTAATAAGTTTTAGTGTTACCAACGACAAATCTTATTTTCGCAACTCCATTATAAATAAAATCTAACAAGGTTCATAAAACAGAACTTTACTTAAGTTTCGATTCAATTGTTTACGAATCTTATGGCCGATTTATATGTTGTCAGTGACTGGACCCAGTAATTTAAAATTACGGTGAAAATCACGCAATCTGTCAGTAAGCGCATTGACAGTGTCAAGTCAATCTATTCTAAGAGTAAACCCTCAGACTTAGGGTTCTACTCTTAGAACTTAAAAGCACTCATAACCTATCGCAAGAGTTCAGCGGTTCAGCTTATGTCTGAATGCTCTAAACTTAGTTATCACCGATATAAGTTGAACTACGATATTTACCACGGTTACCGTTTGCTATCAAGAGTAGGACTTGTTTGGGTCGTTAAGTTACTGTCAGCGCTGGATTGGGTAAAAATTGGGTCCATACGCGCTCAGTTGCATTTCATCGCGCAACTGGACTGACTTACCGTACCTACTAACAGTCGGTTCAATTAAGGGACTAATGGTTGCCATTATACCTTTATTCAAAAACTGTAGTTGAGCGAGCATCTAGACAGGATTGATTTTCTGGCAGTTTTGTATGAGGAATTTTAAAAATGTGGTTTAGTTTGACTTTAGATCTGCTGGCTAACCATGAAAATGTCTGTTGTAGAGCCAAACAAAATACGACTTTACATAGCTACCATGAAGTGTCATACAATGTATTTCAATGTAATCCATGTACGAATGGCACGAAATTTCGGTCTGAAACATCGGAATAATGTTTCATGGTGGACCTACTGAAAAACCGACCTTACAGATTTAGCATTGGGTTCATATTTAAATAATCTATAATATTAGCAACATAATGTTTTTCTGTAAACGCTAAAGAACAAAGTAACAAAACGCAAAATACTAAATAACTCACCTACGAATTTTTTAATCATACAATAATTTTGCGTAGGTATTTAAAAAAAACAGCCTAGGTATAATAATAATAATTTGTAGGCGAATTATTTGTGACAAAATTATTATTTTGCGTTATGTTACTTTGTTCTTTAGCTTAGCGTTTGCAGAAAAACATAAGGTTGCTAATAATATACATTATCCTGAATAATCTGATTATGTTGCCCTCCCGGGGTAAAACCTACCGAACCCAAGACCCTCACCACAGTAATTATTTACCCATAGTCATAAAACACAAACGCTGGAAAAACCATAAATAATTATTTTTGCTTAAAAACTAAGCAGAAGAGGTTGCGTCTGCACCTGGGTGGGGCTAGAGGCTCCGCCCCTATTCGAAGCGCATTCATTGGGCGGTCGCGCTGATTGTCCGCCGGCCGCGACCGAGTGCGACAAACCGCTGCTAATGAACTTTTGATACCAGTTACCATACTCACAGTAAAGTGTGCTATGCTTAATAAAAAACTGATTTGGTTCTTTTTCTTTTGAGTTTATGCAGTTTCTTGATGCTACAATCTACATTTTAGTAACCGAAAGGAGATTTTAAATAATTGCTAAATAGATTAAATGTCCAATATAAAAACTTTCAATTGGGTATACATAATAACTTACCTTTTTAGACCTGGAAAACATCGTATAGGAAGGCCCCCCACTCGCTGGATCCATAAAATTAAATCTGTCGCAGGAAGTCAGTGAATAATAAATCGGTCGTCATGGCGCTCTTGTATGATATGATGATGATTATCATACATAATAACGATAAAACCTGGATTGTAAGAAAAAAATATGCAGCTAAATGTTAACTTTGAAATCTAACGAACCCTTACTCAATCGAGTCGAAAAAAGGAACGGCGCGATCTAAATGTGAATAGAACCTTTGTTCTTCAGGTAACACCGGATCATGTGTCACATACGGCCTGGGTGGTCTTAAATAGATAACACAAACATTTTGAGCACATTATGATGGAAATGTGCCACGACATACCACCGACGCGCATTGTTACCGCGACCACGACAAATGTTGCGCATCCGAAACACTAATAACCCGCCAGATTACGCAGGCCTCTATGGGTGCCGTCACCGGTGTTAATAAAACATTTGAGGACTGAGAATAAGTGTCTTGATATGGTGGTTATGTAGGTGAACAGTTGAGCACGCTAGTGTTGAATCCAGATTCCTTGTTGTGGGTGACTCAACAGATCATTATATTATGTTGCATATCCGTGTAGGTGCTAATGTAAGGTTTAGCATGTATAGACTAGGGCATTATTCATAAATGTAGATATTTGAGACTCTTGTTAGATAATAATGAAACTGTAACTTAAGAGGGTACAAACTTAGCGACCCTCAAAAATTATAGTTTTTTATGAATAAGGACAATATTTTACAGTGTTTTTTATGCAATATTCGTAGCAATATGTGCTATCTGGCTGCCACCAGGAAGAACAGACAAAGAACATTGTAATAGGCATTACAGACCAACATATGTTTTTAAATACTTCTTAAAACAGCTTCGTCGCCGTCGTCAAACTTTTACAATTTTGTACGTTACCTTTTTTTCTAATTTTACAAATATAAATAATAAGTTGTTATTAGAATTTGCTTCACTCAAATTACTACTTGAAATTACCAACCACCTCTAACTCTAGGATAATAATTGAGATGGGTTGAATACGCAGAGACTGCTAAAACTGCTAGAGCCGGGGGCACAACACATAATCTAGGACACGCTTATTATTCTGAAGTAGAGACTGGTTTCTATTAAAGCTGATTAAACTAAATAGTGTTTTCTTTATTGTGATTTAAATTATACGTAGGAACAAATTTACAATCAGTTTTCTAAATTAAGTCATAAGAGTGATGTGAAGTTCCACTCGTATCCTACAGGATAGGGAATGTGGCTTCAATATAAACGATTGTTATTGTTTTAAACACGTGCACTCGACCGTCTGCATGGTTTGCTCGGCCCCGACCGAATTAATCGCAGGTTGTGCGCGAAGCAACTCGATGACGCGTCGTACGCATACATTTAATCGGCAAACGCCACAAGTGGGTATTATGTCTGTAATGACCATATCCAGAAGGTAGAGAAGCAGGCCGTTCGACTGGTTAATCGGTACAACGAAGTAGGTAAGTGAAGATGTCTCGCAGGCCATGTCGGTCGGTGCGATAAAGGCGGCGGCTTGGCGCATAAATAAATATATTCATTAGGTGACACCCACGCCGTATCTCGCCCATCCTCGCCGCGGCCTCTGTCTGAGAGCCTGCAACAACACGATTCAGAAAATAAAAGAAATTGCTCTTGGCTATGTGTTAACGCTGACGTAATGCTATCTTTCAACTGATAACAGCAATAGCTATTAAAAAAATAATAATTAATTGTTAATGAAAGAACATATGTATAATTATAATAAAATAGTTTAAATTATTGTTAATTAATTATATTCTTTTTATTATTAAAGCAAGCAAAAACTTCTTGCATTTTGGATGGGTTTGTTTTTCAAAGCATAAATTACAAAGTCTTGATTTGGTTCGCATGAAACTTATATCGTGGTAAGGTGTCGATAAAATTGATATTGTAAATTATTAGATATTGATATAAAATAAACTGTTTTGATTTGGTTGAATATGAATCATTAACGATTTAGATAAGAACCGCCAACTCTCAATAATTTTTTTGCGCACCCCAAGATAACAAGGCAGTCCCACGAACTTCACAATGTAACAAACCCAAGATACTATCAAATAAAAAATAAAATACTGCAAGAGTTAAACTGGAGAACGCACTTTATGCTACGGATAAATAAAGTAAGCTGCTTCTAAAAACTGGAATGAAATGCTGATTGCATATAACGGCCATTTTGTAGAAAATAATCCTGCTATAGGTAGGTACTTACCTATGTATATTTATTTCATAGTCAAAGTCAAAGGAGCTTTATTCAATAAAATCACAAGGATCACTTTGAAACGTCTTATAAGCTATGTGAATTTACGCCAGTTCCAGGCCGTAAAAGAACAGGCAACAACACCGGCTGGGTTCCCAACATCACTTTTTTGACATGATCCTTGCTATTGTTATAGATGCCGAATAGAGTTGGAACACATTCGTCCCAAGCTTTTTTATCATCTAACTAAATAATCGATTATATTATAATAAGCTTTGTTTTTAAGTTTTTATAACAATTATTTATATAAGTAAATTGCATATTAAATATTAAAATTAAGTCAAATAAAAATCCTACCTACTTGGTATCCATTCCTACTTGTTAGATGAAATGTGTAATGATAATTATTTTTTTATGTAAGTGACTATTAGTAGACTCGGCGCGGTTTCACTCGCGTTATTTTTTTTGCAAATTTTCCAAAATTTCTCACCGTTTAAACCTTCCCTGGACTCATACAAATGTTTCAAGACAAAAATCAGCTAAATCGGTCTAGCCGTTCTCAAGTTTTAGCGAGCCTAACGCACAGCAATTCATTTTTATATTTATGAAGATGCCGTGCTACCCGAAGGTGAATGCAGACTTCTACAAGCGAAGGTGCTTAGGTAGAACTTAGATATTAAAAAAATATATATTTTGTATTGCTGCTCTTAGAAATCATCATGGTCTGCCGCGAAAATGTCAAAAATATCGCCGAAACTTCGAAATCGAACAAAATACGAACTTAGCTATCATGAAGTTTCGAGTTAGATCATGGGTATCAATGTGACTCATGGTATGTAGGTAGGTTAGGTGTTCTTACCCCAAAAGTATTTTGAAATGTTACTCCAAAAAAAATAGCTAATACTATTTGCATTCAAATCCATCCAATAGTGTCGGTGTTGTGCAAGTGTAGAGAATTTGACAAAGAATAATCTATCCATTACCTACATTTTTATTAAGTATTATCATTAAATATGATATTCAGTTGTCATCATTTCAAGTAGCAGCTTGCAATAATGGATATATTATTTTATATGTAACTTATTGTACTGTTTCATTTATGTATTTCGTATATTTTTGTATTGTAATTATATAAATATTAAGTTTACTTAAAACGTAGGTAATATATTAAGGATGAATATGATATACTTAATAGAGACTGCCAAGAACTGGGACGATGAAATTAAATAAAAATAATAAATTAATGATTTATTAAACAAAATAAAATATGTACATAATTACATTACATTACAAAATATACAAAATACATATGAAACAGTTGAGCCATCAAAAGACCGTTACAAACGACCTATAGATAGCTCAACTGATCCAAATCACTACCAGTAGGAAGAGTTCCCAACATGCTGGCTGCATTGCCACGTTGAATGGCAATGCTGATACGTTGAGCCAGATATGAACCAATAATAAATTCGATTAAGTATAAATAAATAAATAAATTAAATAATAGCTTTTTTAATAGCTTTTAAGACACAATTTTCATGGTAATTACTTAAGGTACTTAACATACATAATTATAAAATATGTAGTCTTACAAATGGCGGTCTTATCGCAAATAGCGATTTCTTCCAGACAACCCTTACTAACTAAACGAAACCTAATATTAATAACTAAGCTACTGATACTGATAACCAAAGGATTTGTCATCGACAACAAGACTGAGAGAGTTGAAATCCCCAGCCCTCAAACTATAGTATAGAAATACCGAGGGAAAAAAAAGTAAGTATATTAATCGCGCTGAATTACAAGTAGTACATGATAAAACTAATTTCAATCCCGCCTCTTGCGGGATCACATCCGCACCCTAGCAGCTGTGGTTAAATCTGCTAAACACTTTCACGGCTATATAATAAACGGCAACTGCTTTTATTATATTTCATGGCAGTCCAATTGCAACCAATAATTTTATTTTATACTGGAATCCTGTCTTTAGGCTGTTATTGGAGTGCAAATATAAAAGCGCTCTTGATGCTCTTTTAACAGATCAACGAAGTTATGTTCTATTTTACGGGGTCACACCATTTCTGGGACGGAGGCAGCCAGAACAAGTTTTTTTCAGAATCGGGTGTTAGCGGTGAAAAACATACTGAAACAAGCAAAGTTGACTTGTAACGGTTAAACAGTCATATATTTTAGTTTATTCACTAGAAAAGAGGGAGCGTTAGCTGTACGAGAATAAAATTAGCTGTAGCCACAAAAAATACTTTAAACGTATTTGTATCTGTGGTCGGTACAAAAGCAAAAACACTAGATTTATTACTTATGCTACCTCGCAATACAAATGATCAGCTACATTTTTTTATATCAGCAAATGACAAGACGCCATCGTTTTTCAGCAGATCGCGCGACAGCAATGCGCAATGCGCATCTCGCATATATTTGTGTCTATGAATTACTTCTAGAAAGCGCACAGTTATAACCTATTCACTGCTGAGATAAAACAAAAGTTCAGTGTTCCCATGAAAATGAGACACCGATCCCCCTTTGTCCCTGTAGAAGCTATTACCTGAGCAGGTTCATGTATTTCATCATCATCATCATCATCATGACAGCCTTCTAATGTTCCCACTGCTGGGACACTGGCCTACTCTCCAGCGAGAGTGATTGGGTCTTAATCCACCACGCGGACCCAATGCGGATTGGTGGATGGTGCTTACCTACTTATAAAAAAAAAAAAAAAAATATCATTACGATATTTTTTTTGTTACCCAATCTGAGGTTCCCTTTTTATAGCGAAGAGCAAGCACTGTTTAGACTGAAGACTTTTGCATATGAAGCCTACGAACACCCTGTTTTCTAAATATGATGACAAATGACTTTTTTTAAATAAAAAAGTTGGTTGCTTCCATTTGTTCGCATAGCTTCCATGTTAAAAAACTTTTTAGAAATTAACAATTCAGTGATTTATGCATAGCGTTTTTTAATAATACCTTGCATAATAAATAATACCTGCTTTAACCAATTAACTCACATACTTTTATGAAATGAAAATAATACCAAGATAAGCCGTATTTGAATATTAATTAGATTTTGCCAACCACAATTTGTAGCTATAAAAACATTTTTTTACAATATAAAAAGCAAAATTTAATTTCTATCTTAAATCTTTTTGTTATTTTACAAAATAAAACGTGGATTAATAAAAAATAAGTAATGTTCTTAACTCCAAACATAGGCATTTTCCCACAGACTTAATCAATAATTCCACCACATCTAGTCAAGATCATTAAACTTACACATTACACTTAAAGCTCATGGTATTAAGTTTACCCCTCCATTTAATTAGAAAGGAAGAAAAGCTATACTGTAAGGTAAGGCCTGTAAGCGAGCAAACGGGTGCTAGACACAGTTAATTAATACCAAGTTTAATTAAAAATTGAATTTATAGTATTGCTATCTCTATCGGAAAGTAACTAAAGTCATCAGTCCAAAAGAGAGAGCTATACATTGATACCACCGCGTCAAAGAAATAGTAAAAGATCACCTGTGTTTACTACCGTAATTCTACCACCATCGTCGGTAATGCACCTGTCCCTTTCGAATGCTTCATGCTTAAGCCGAACCAAACGAGTGCGAGTAGGAGTAGTTTCATTCGCAGTTCCGATTAAAACGTCGTAAGTACGGTGATGGTGCTGATTCAAAGCAGACTTTATCAATAGGGTTTTAAGAAACAGGGGAAACGTAGACCCTTAGCAGGTTTTAAACAAAATCGAGAACGGGATAGAAGGTTGCGTTGAATCGAACGTTGCCGTAATTTTAACACGTTTAGAAATCGAATTAAGGCTGTTAGAGTGAGAGGTCTGGAGACTTGATACGGCAGAGCTAGTTTTTTGTTATTGTTTGGCGGTGGAGATTTTTCCTAAGGCGTGCAAATGGGAGTCGGCGCGCGAGTGGGCGCGTCGGTGCGGCAAGCGCGCTCTTCAGTGTTCTGGCTGAGCTTCGAGCGAGCGCGTGCTGTGCTGTGCTGTCCGTTATTTTGGTGCTTCATAGCTATCACATAAACTTTTTACCGTGAACTTAGTGGACTGTTATTGCCGCGTAAGGTGGCTTGACAATGTTGATATCGGCGGGCAGCGGCCCTACGCCTGAATTCTCCCCCGCCTCGTGCTGCGCTCCCTGGAAGATGGAGCCGGCGCCTACAGCGCCTGCTGCCATCACGCAGCCCCTCAATATTTCACCAAACGGTAAGCTATCTTTTAAACTTAGGTACATATAACTAATATTGGTACTTAATAAAATTATGGATAAACAACATGAATTTGCTGGTTGGCTGAAAAGCAAAATCAAAGCAGAGGGAAAATAATAATATATCCTGTAAAAATGATAACATGCTAACTTATTGTAGGTACGTCTACGTATTAGAACTGAAATCATAAGGTAAAGTAAAAGTCGTCCAAAGGTGGGTTCCTATTAGATAATCTTATTATAACATTTCTGATAAGAAAATACATACATGAAGAAGTAGTCAGTCAGTAACACAAAAATATTAATTAGGGCCATGACACAGACTAGGTAAATGACAGATGCCTTCGGGCGGCCTAGAAATTCTGTCACCAGAGTTGGCCACTGACTCATACGAACTTACTTACTTTTTTAATTATGGCATGGCCAATATACGATATTTTAGGTTACATCAATTTAGTATAATTATGTAAGTATATAAACTACCTTCCTAACTTTAAGCAGAATAATGTTATTGATGACAGAGTATTTATCTGTATCCTTCATATGAATATACACTTACTATAGTACCTACTACAAGCTGTAATGTGAAGTTGGTACAGTCTGTCAGCCTTTTAAGGTTCCCACTGTTGAGATACTGGTTTATTTTTGAGAAAGAAGTGATTAATCCATCACGCAAACCGTGGAATATTGTCATCATGGAAATGTCTTCTTCACATTTTAAGATAACTGCATTGCGCGTTAAAAAATAAAAAAAATCATTGGCACCTAGAACATTAAAAAAACCTCTAGAAGCCTTCGCGCAAGTACCTACCAAGAATAACTTTATTGTACAAAGACAGAATAAATACAAAGGTTTTACTCAATCAGTTGAACAAACCGCGAGCGCCTAGCCTACCTATAACACTAACAAACGAACACATAAAATAGGTAGGTATATAGGTACTATTCCAAGTGTTATTTTGATACCTAAGTAATTGATAGTATGATATAATTTGCAAAAACTCTCTCTCTTACTAATTTTTAGATTATAAAAAACGAATTATTAAATGTTAAGATTATGGATATAATTGAAAACCTGAAATTTATATGTTTAATATATTTTACAATACCAGTGCTTCTTGTGTTAAAATTAAAATGCTGTCTTTTACCCTTTTTTTTCTTAAAATAACAGGGAGGGATAAACCACCGCGAACCACTAAAACCAGTGACGCGCTAATAGGCCTTCAGAGCCGTTGTTATTGAATTCGGTTGCAATCGATTTGAGGTATTCCCGCAAACTGCACAGTTTTCTAATGCACACATTTTAGTCCACAATTTTTATTCCCATTAGGTACTGCACAGAATATGTGCCGTTCGTGAGAATTAAAAAAATATAATTTAAAAAGTTCCCATTCACTTGATTAATCCAAAATGAAGTATTTTGTGTGAATTTTCAGCTTATCAAAGTTAGGTGCAATTTTTATAAAAACTAAATTCAAAACGGGGGAGAACGGGCCGGGTGAATACGGGACTGGGGGACAACGGAACAGACAGACCCAATTTATGTAGTAGAAATAATTTTAAGATTATTTTGTTTTTTCATATTTTAGACAATCATCAAATCATTAACCGATTAAGTACATTAACACCTGCGTTCATCAAAACAAAACTGCAAGAAGTGTTGAGAAGCATGACTAAATTAACTAATGAAACTTAGAATAAGTAAGTTGAAGTTGGCAGTGGGCCGGCCATATAACATAAATAAAAAATAAAAAATAAAAAATAAAAAAGGCATTTATTCACATAACCACACATTATTTTATCCCCTTTTATATGTTTCGAAAAAAGGAAAACGAAGTAAATGCAACGAACCATCAACTTCAAAATTTTTAATGTTTGTTTGAAAATAATTATTGTAATTTTTATTTTTATATATATTTATTATATTAGTAAGGGTTCTGAATTTGTTTTATTTCACTTTTTTTTTCTATAGGTACTCGTAATAAGTACCTATAGAAATTATAAATCAGTCAACATCATACGGTCATAACAAAATAAAAAAAATAATTATTTAATAAAATCTCAAAGATCACTTTGAAAAGTCTTACAAGCCAGGTAAATTTACGCCAGTTCCAACGCGCAGGGTTTAACAGAATAGAACAGATACATATTTATCATGACAGCCTTCTAATGTTCCTACTGCTGGCACACTGGCCTACTCTTAAGCGAGAGTGATTGGGTCTTAATCCACACGCGGACCCAATGCGGATATTATCAATTTTAATACCTAAATATTTAATCTAAGATTCATATCCTTAATTGCCTACTTTTTGACTAAGTATTGTAAAGAACAATGCGTGGCTCGTAACAAATTAATAAACATATAAATAAATAAATAAATAATGCTAGACAATCCACACAGCATCATCTAGCCCCAAGGTAAGCTGCTGTTAAACAGAGCTGTATTATGGGTATTAAATGACTGATATATATATAATAAAATACAATACAATACATAGATAGATACTTTTTTATTATACATATATAGAAAATACCCAGAACACCCGGAACAAATATTTGTAGATCGTACAAACATTTGTTCCGAGGCGGGAATCGAACCCGCAAGCTCCGCGTCGCAGGCGGACCTGGGCCCGCTGCGCCACATCGTCATCATATAAAACATAATGTGCGTATAAATATATTAAAATTGTATAAATATGTCTCATCAATATGGTTCAACTTAGTCATTATCACCGTGACAGCCTTCTAATGTTTTCATTGCTGACCCAATCACTCACGCTTGAGAGTAGTCAAACTAAGGGAACATTAGTAATTCCATGATGATTTATATTAACAACTATGTATTTCAATATACCAAAAAGGAGATGGAGGGACATATTTACACAACGGTGCGGAGCAAATTGGATGATGATGGCGAGAGAAAGAGACGAATGGAGAGATTCAGGGGAGGCCTACGCCGCGGAGGCGACTATTGCTGATAATTTTGATTAAAATAAAAGTAGGAATAACTATAGGAAAGATTTTTAGAACAAGTGAATTTAATATTAAGTAAATTTTATTCTTTATATTGTACGTAGAAGCATTAGAAATAAAGGCTATTTTATTTATTTATTTTATTTATTTATTTCAATATAACATAGTAAATTATAATGTTATTTATGCACATATCTCATCATATTCTCATCATTTTTTTTTAATACTACTAAAGTGGTAACCAAGCGTACGGCCCACTTGATGGTCAGCGGTTACCGTAGCCTATGTAAGCATGCAACATCATAGATATCACGTGCGTGTTGCCACCCTGAGACGTTAGTAATTAAGTCTCATGAGCCTGTAATTTCACCGGAAACCATACCCTTCGAACCGGAACACAGCAATGCGAGCATTACTGCTTGGCGGCAGAAATAGGTATGGTGGTAGTCCTTCCCCGGACGAGCTGTGATGAGTGTTTATTAAATACCAATAAACGTTGATTCAGATAGATCAGAGTTATTAATAATTAATTAATTGTTATTATTAATATTACTAACGGTTTTTTCACACAAAATTCGATACAGAGTTTTTGTTTACACAATCTTAGAAGTTTAACTGAGTACCACTTTCATATTAATTATTTGTAATGGTTGTCATAACAAACCAGTAACACTGAAGAAATGGTACCTACTTTGTACGTACCTAGTAGGTGCAACAGCAGCATTGAAGACTCGTAAACTGTTTTAGAGATTTTCCATTAAAATTTGACCTATCAAGTAAAGGTGGTTTGACTTGTATATAATACCTACATGGTTTATTATCCTAAAGTGAGTAGAAAGGTATATGAGTGACGTCATTTGTCATCAGACTGCAGCTGCCACGATGAGTGAGCAAAATCCACCCATACACGACATAGTTTGCATTGTATCGGTGATCGAACTAATTAATCGGTAGATCGGCCGATAGATTGCCGGTAGCGTTTCCGGTGAAGGTTGCTCAATATTCACCCAGCAGCTTATAAATATACCTACAGCAAACGCCTACATTTACATAGTAAGCAGGTTTCCTCTGGCTGTCTAATGATCAGCATTTATCATGGTAGAAGACTCCTTGGAAAATAGTCTTTATTTTTTAAGTGACAGAACTGACAAAATGTTCACGTGATGTAATCTTCGCCAAACTACATGAACATGTACCTAATATATTAACGCAAGTTGTTAGGTCCAATAGACCAGAACATGCCCTACGGGGCACTGCATTATACCCGTCACCTTGATACATGAAGATGAAATGCTCATGTGCCTGTGACTTTAACAGGTAAACACACCCGAAACACGGCAATCAATGCAAGCATCACTTTCATCATCTATTTGAACTAGGTTTGTTGCAGGTACTTTATCGGACGAGCTCAAAGAGTTTTTCTATAACAAAAAAGGAATTTTAATGGATACTACTAACGACTAAGCCTCCATGAAAACGCAGAAAACAAATAGAGAAGTAAGAGTATAATTGGTACATAGTATTCTTTGTAATAGAGCTTTACTTGAGGAGGAACCACCACCATACCTGCCTATTTCGGTCGCTCAGCATAATTCTCGCAATGCTTTGCCTGTTTGAAAGGTATGGTTTTCGGTAAAATTACATGCACATGAGACTTTAGATCTAAGTCTCAGGGTGCCTATGGTAACCACCATGTAGCTTTTTTTTTTAAATAAAGAAATACCTACTGGAACAGTTTTTTCTTAGTGGTACTACCTAGTTATTAATAAGACAGATCATAAAGTCAAGTAGAATTATTTTTGTGTGTTTGCCGGTAAGCGTCCCGGCGCCGGTAGATCGTTAGACGCCTTTCGGTGTTAGTGCGCCTTTTACCTACAGCATGCATTTGAAACGTTTTGATTGACGATAGCAAATAATTGGACAAACGTTGCTAGCCGATTGGTTGACAGATGTTTTAAGGTTGTAGAGTTTTCCAGATTGCAAATAGTGTCATTTTTTAATTTTAGTAATATTACCAATCAATAATAACTCAAGATTCGAAAGACTTTGCAATAGGTCCACGAGGTGGCCAGTATCTCATCATTTAACAACTATAATGATAATTGATCGATTCAGGCATTACTTTGCGGAAATCCATTACAAAATAAAAAAACAGACGAAAATTCTTTTTTTTTTATACAACTGAAGTGGTAACCAAGCGTACGGCCCACAAGATGGTAAGCGGTTACCGCAGCCTATGGACGCTTGCAATACCAGAGGTATCAACTGTGTGACCTCATTAGTTAAAAGATTAAGCGGAATAGTACTAGAGATATTTCGTCTGTTTTTTAACTATCATCATGATGATGATGAATATAATATAATACAGTTTCGTATTGAGATTTATTGTCTTAGCTTTTTAACTTTTAACTAAAAAGCCACAGGGCAGCATATAATTTTGCATAATGCCACTGACTAAATTGACTCTGATTGAAGAGCTCTATGCATCCACATCACTAATTAAAATAGAAGGCAATATAATACAGTAATTTATAAACATAATAATTATTATTATTTTAAAAAGCTAAATATTAAAAATGCGAAAGTTTGGATGTTCGTTCTTTATCACTCGACAACCAGTGAACCGATTTGGCTGAAATTTAAAACATAGATGGAAAAAAGAACGGTTCCCGAGTTCCACGCGAACAAAGTCGCGGGTAACAACTAGTCTACTATGTTTAAAAGTCATACAGAAAAATTTCGTCACCTAATCTCACAGAAAATATTTTGTTTACTTTTTTTTTCAATTTGATAACTTATATTTGTATTTATTTTTATTTTAGATTTTTACTTATAACTGCTATAATAATATGATTTATGTATCACTATCGCATCACCCTAATATTGTAAATGCGAAAGTTTGGATGTTTGGATATTTTTTTACTCTATAACTCGACAACTACTGAACCGATTTCACTGAAATTTAAAACATAAATATTTAATGACCGGAAATAGGACATAGGGTACTTTTTATCCCGGAAAAAAAAGACGGTTCCTGATTTCCACGCGTACGAAGATGCTGGCAACAGCTAGTATCTAATAACTCTGTTTCCTAATGAACTCGTTAAATTAGTTAAGCCAGCATAATATAGGGTCTCTTGGTTACATTCTTCCTGTCTCTCTAGTGAGCCGCAGCTGATAAGGACAGCGAGTTAACATGCTTTAAAGTCTTTATGGTTTACCCGTTTTCTAAGTCTTCATCCACCATTGACTCAGAAGAGATTAAATATTTTTTTGTCAGCTTGACTTCGTCGAGTTTATTAAATGATTTTTTTTTTTTTTTTTTTTATGTCAGCAAGTGACAAGACAATCAAGGCGCCCGCCTGATGTTAAGCACCACGCCTGACTATTACAAATGCAGTGCCACCCAAAGCTTAAAGTTTTTAAGTGTTTGCGTGGCACTGCACAGCGCTTATCACCCCGAGACGTTGTTGTTAATTCTCTTTCGCCCAGTAATTTCACTTGCTACAGTGCCCTTCAAACCTAAATACAGTAATGCTTGCACACTACTGCTTGGAGATAGAATCTGACACTACGGTGCCACCCATCAAAACGGACTCTTGCTGAAGAGTCCTACCACCAGGTAAAAAAAAGTTAATATTATTTTCGAGTTACCACTTACACCGCCTTTAGTTTGATCAGGTGCGCAAATAAATCGAATTAACATTAAAATGGTGAACACGCATAATAATCAGGTGGCTTTATAAGCTGCGACCATGCTCCGTAATTAGTATACAATAGCTATAATGTATTAATGAGCCGTAAAGTCGGTTGCGACATCAGTGTTGCATTATTGTTTAAGCTATGGTACACTTGTTCACACTTGTGTTGACGCACAGGCCAACGATGCCGCCTTCAATGTCTAAGGGTGTGTCCAAATATCAAACATTTATGGACACACCTTACAAATGGTAATAAGCCTAAAAAATGCATTATCAAATCAAATACTAATATTATTATTGAAGTGTTTAGAAAATTTTGAATGGTCCAACAGTTTAATCTTTAATGTGTAGGAGGTACTCTCCCAAATTTGGGCTGTTTTTTAATATATTAATTATAAATTTAATTTCTTTTCATTAATTTATTACTTGCATGTATATTTAGTAGTATCTACTTATGAATAGTGGGAATATGAAAAAGTTATTAGTGCATTATGCATGTTTAGCGTTTTCCAACAAAATGAAATCCGACAGTTGAACTGTAAGAGAGAAAAATACTCGAATGCAACTTCTAAGGACGTAGCCGGAAGATGATGAATGACAAAAACTTAATGCAGACAAATCGTGGGGAGTTCCAATAGTGTATTTTAAAATTTTATCAGATGTAAGTATTTAAATTTTAATTAAAAAAATAATCATCATGATGTTTCTAATGTTTGAGCGAAAGTGATTGGGACATACCACGCGGACCCAATGTGGATTGATGTATAGCACTGTCTTTCGAGTTATTTGTTCTTAGATAAGCTGGTTTCTTCATGATGTTTAAAAAAATGCTTAATTAATTTTTGGAAAAAACACCGACGTCAAACTAAAAAAAATGTTTCTAAAAAAAAAATTGTAAATAAATTGTGGTGATACGAGACGATGTAATTATTGACAATTTTTTTATGTTTTATTCAAAAAGTACTAAGTCAATTTCGATAAAATTTATATGGGACCTATCCTAAAGTAATAAAAAATGAGATCATTCAAATCAAGGACAAGGATGACAACACACTGAACGCGGGCGCGGGTCGGGCGTGGGTCGGGTCCCGCGCCCGCGTTCCGTGTGTTGTCTTGGTTGTCGTCCATACAAATTAAACAAAATTCACCCGCGGCAGATCTTTCCCGGGCCCGCGCCCGCTCTCTGTGTGTGTTGCGCTTTATACACTCAAGTGTTTTTCTTCTTCTTCTTCTTTTATGGACTCTGTGGCTTATTTGTCACAATTTTGCCAGTGTCAAGTGTATTAGTTTGATTGTCGCTTAGCAACGTAAACAAACGAAATTTGGAAAGAAATGATGACTTTTCTTTCAAAATTCCCTTGGAAAGTCTTTGACTAAATTACCAACCAACATTACCCCTCCATTTCAATTACTAACACTTGTGCTAAGTAAACAAGTTAAATTGGATAAACTGCCACCAAATTTACGAATAACACGAGAAAAATAATTAAAATGGGAGGACCCGAGTCGTTTTGACAAGATTGCCAAAGACAATCTCCCTCAAGTGTAATTGATTGTTTTGTCGAACTGTCGAATAAGAGTAGTAGAGTTCTCTGTGATAGAGCTCGTCCGGGGAAGGACTACCACCATACCTATTTCTGCCGCAAAGCAGTAATGCTTGCATTGCTGTGTTCCGGTGTGAAGGGTATGGTTTCCGGTGAAATTACTGGCACATGAGGCTTTCGATCTTAGCCTCAAGGTGGCAACCCGCAAGTGATACCTCTGGTATTGCAAGCGTCCATGGGCTGCGGTAACCGCTTACCATCTTGTGGGCCGTACGCTTGGTTGCCACTTCAGTTGTATAAAAAAAAAAAAAAAAAAACTGTCAAAAAATCAGCTTGTGTCTTGAATGAGTTAGACTTTACACAAGTACGAGTGGAACTGGGCATGAAGTCATAATATTTGTTCTGTGATGAAATAGTCGACTACGCGGAAATAATTTTCCACTAGATAGATAGTGTGAACGAAAGAGTAAAGTATGTTTATGTTATATGTCAATTTCAGTCAGTTGTGTAAATACGTTTATTCAATATGTCACAATAACTTTTCAGAAGTTAAATAATTTATAGTTAAGTCATGTTTATTGGTGTCGTTTGTTCACTACTTTTAAATGCAGGATATTATTGTTAGTTTTTAGCTTTTAAATACCTATTTTTTATAGTGGTGTTTGACTGAATAGTATTCTGTGTAATTTTTTACTAGTTACATATTTATAGGATTATAATTTGAATATGAGTAGGTAATGATAGAAGCTAGTAGTTGACTACTATTGAACATTTCCCATATTCAGCACAATAATAAAAATAGCGGTACAATAATCATCTTTTTGTGACATAATTTAATTATTACTATCAATATTTTTATTCAATGTAACAAACAAAGGCGTTTTAGTTACTTATTTAGTGTTTTTACTCAATGTTCTGAGTTGCAGCGTCACTTTTTGTTTTTAACCGGTCAGACTACTATGAAAAGATACTTATGCACTGATAAAAAGCCACAGTGCGGGAGGCAAGTATTTGTTTCATAGTAAATGCTCATTTCCGTTGATGTAACCGCGACGGCCGTACCGACTATTAAATCTTCGCGAATCGTCGCACTGAATATGCAACGAAGTAGGCATAATAAGAACTCGAATCGACAAAAAGTTTGCAAGCGATCTCGGTATTTCGATTTCTTTGACAATAATTGCTTGTGATAAAATTCTCAGCAGGATTCGCGAATATAACTTTATTAAGTTTCCTGAACGTAATAAAAATAAACACATCGAACACGATACAAGAAATTTGGAATTAAAATTGGGTTTGATCCCAACGCAACTCAGTATGCTCTTCTAACTTAATAATATTCACCACGATGAACATGGGATATATAAACCTATTTGTACAACAGCTGTTGCAAGAAAAAAGTAAACAACAATAATCACTTGTCTTGTGCGCTTAGACAAATTAATTGCAAAAAGCAACATAACGAAAAAACGCTCAAGCACATTATTATTTATAAATTCATGCTTTTATATTCAAAACGGTTCCAAGAACAATTTTGTTCATGTTAGTCGTAACAATCATAAGAGGCAAGAATACTACACTTTCGATCTTGCATTGAATTTTACACGAAAGGTGGTAATTTTCCGCCGCGTGATGACATTAATAGAGGCAATCCTGCCGAGAAGATTTTTTTTGCATAATTGTTTACTTTGGACCTGCTCAGTGTTGCGTACAACCTTCTTACATTCAAGTAACGTTGCGTGTCTAAAACTCATACGCAGCTGAACTTACTTATCATTATTTACACAATAAAATTTATAAACTATCTAATATTGCTTATTATTTGCATAGCTTTGATAATTATCAATTAACAAATTATGCTCTATTTTAACAAGTTTCGTGGTTTTATATTATACTGATGTGAACGTTCGATAGGCGTATCACAACTATGTATATTTATACCAATAAATTCCATAAATAATTGAAAGTTTAAACGCGTTCATCAGAGCAAGATAAGCAACATTACAATTTGCATTAGTGATGAGGCTAATTAAATAAAACAAACTATCTAGTTAAGATCGTTAACCATTAACAAATAGATAAAATGAAGCCATAAAAGCTTAAAAAACTGACGGGTCGTAAATAAGCGGGCCGACCATGCGCCGGAGTCAACGCCAGTCAATACATTCTAATCAGTGATTTATTGCCACTAATCCTCAGCTCAGCACAAATAAGCTATCTTGTCGACTTAATGTTGTATCAGCTCAGGCGTGAAACTCCCGCGCACCACTAAGTGGTCCTTCCAGTTTCCACTCGAAATATTTTAATAAGGCCTCACTGCTCAGCTCACGAACCCTAATAAAAACACACACATGTACTCACAAACATGAACGTTCTCCTTAAAAACTTCTACTCGTCCGACTCCAATTTATTTATAATAGTAGCGACACTAAGAATCTACATTTTTGCTCTAAACGGTGTTAATTTATTGACCGTGGGCAGATAATATCACTTTTTTTCTCCCATTATTAAAGCGATTACACGAGAAATTATACGTTGAAGTCCAGTCCTGAGTGCTCGAGGAACCTAATCCCGACTCTTAAAATTAGCTCTTATCTCTACCAGAATACAATCTATTTTACTTCACGCTGACTATTGGAAGCTCGATAACACTTTCGTTGACGAAATCGCCTTATTGACTCGCTAATAAAAAGTGTAAAGTTATGGACAAGTTATGCCACTTGCATTAATTTCGATGCTTAACCTGATAAACAAATTATGGTATATTAAGTTAATAGCTTAATTTATAATTGAATGTGTTACGATGTGTTCATAAGAAAGCATTGTTACGATCGGCCTTTTGCATATCTGGCCGATGTTTACGACAAATTGCACGGTTAAAAATGGTAGGCATGTAAAGTGTTGAGATATCGATTTTTTTGATGCTGGGAAACGTTTTAATTTTGTTTTTATGAAATCATCAGACCCAGTTTATAAACTATAAAAATTTTACGTCAATTTTTTGATATCAAAATATGATTGTACTTTTGCGACTTTAGAAAGTCGTATAAAAATAAGCTACGTTTTGTACAAAAGGCATAATAATAAAAAAATATATAATTTAGCAAACTGCTGTGTTTGTAACATTTTCCATATGAACATGTATTATGTAAAATCGATAAAAAGTAGCCCGACTATATTTCCATAGTTGAAATAAATAGTTTAGGTGGTATTAGGTGTACCATGTTTTTGTTGGGGATGATTCTGGCCAATCATCGCGGCAAAAGTCATCACATTTTTATTTCCCAGCATCGTGTAGGTTAACTTTGCTACTATAACAACAAATAAAAAATGAATCAGAAAAGCCTTTTTAAAAATGTATAAACTGGCGTATGAGTGATACTTACCTACATACCTAAATCAAAGCGATAGAAGCGTTTTATTTTATAGGTCGCACGCAACCTATAAGTTTTACGCTGTCTTTCATTAGACCGATGTGATTGCACACGTTGAAATTTTCAATAAAATTCACACATCACTCTCTACTTAGCCAGCTAAGGCTTGTAATAAAGTTTATTCTTTAATGCTTTGATGCAACACAGTGTCCTGCGCAATAGTGATGATATGGTTATGATTAGGGACGTGCCAACGACAGTTTTATTGTAGTAGAGAAAGGGCCGAATGTTGTAGCTGTTATTATTATATTAATTAGATAAATTATGCAGGGTCTTTTTTATTTTATCAATCTCACAAATTTAAGAAATAAGTTTCACGTTTTTTTTTTATACATTTTATTATTATTAGTTATTTATTTAACATTTAAATATCATGACAGTTTTGTCTTTAAAATCTAGAGTAAATCGATTAAGAATTAATTTTTTCTCGTCAATTTTAAATAGCCGACTTTTTCAAATAAATATTACAAAATAGACTATTGTAGTCTAAAGTCACAAAACGTATTTTTACTCTATCCAAGTTCTGAGTATAAGGACAAAGCTTTTGCTACTTCGATTCTTCCTAATGAGTGCAAACGCAGCATAGCCTAGTCACTGAGGGCTAATCTGCGCTAGGGTGAAATGAGGGTGCACGGCATGTTTGCCCGTAGGTGGTGCTATTATAGAATTTTAAAGAATAATGCGACTACAGGGTTGATAGCAATGAATACTTTATCATGTTTTTTTGGGTTAGACTTAAGTTAAACTTTTCTATGACAATAACTGGGTTAAAACGATGAAACAAATCGGTATTAACACTTGAAGATAACTGTACAACATTTGTTTTATAGTTTTTAAGCTCTATTTCCAAGCATTGCAAAAGTTTATGCTTGTATTTCGGGCAAGTAATTTTTTCAGATGTGATGTAGTGTGTAATTCAATTACAGGCACATGAGACTTTCCATCTAACGTCTCAGGGTGGTAACACGCAAGTGATATCTTTGATGTTGCAAGCGTACATAAGCTACGATAACCGCTTACCATCATCAGTGGGCCGTACGCTTGGTTGGCACATTGGTGGTATAAAAAAAAAGTGTCCCAATCGCAATTTCAACCCATATCTATTTTACTACTACTGTTTTTGTTGACTACTGTTATTATATATTTACTACTGATGTTGTTGATCCATATCGGATTAGACAATTCCAATCGAAGCTAAGCAATGAGCTACATTTAATATACATGTTGTTGAGACTCAATTTAGGTTTTCACTCAAGAGTACGAAATGTCAATTTCAATACCGATTGATTGGAATTGCGTTGAACCCCAAGTATCTCAAAGTGGTCCAACAGCTTTGTCCCACAGTTTGTACCACGTGGTCAGGTTTTTTTTTTCTGCAATTTATGAATAAGGAAAATAATATTGTGCAGAAACTGACCTACTCTTTATGTTACTGTCGCTCTAGAGTTGACTACAATAATCATATATCATCATAAAACTATTTTCTATTTTCAGTGCCAGTATCCCCATCATCAACAGGCGGCGCTGGTGGCGGGTCTGGCACCCCCCTCTACCCGGGCGCGGCTTCGCACCCCCTCTCATCCCTGCTCTCCCAGCAGCGGTTGCTGGAGTTGTCACGCTTCGGTCTGCGGCACTACGACATCGCCCATCACGTGCTGTCACAGCAGGGTGCTGTTACAAAGTTGCTTGGTAAGCAATTAGTGGATTGGTGGATTTTTCTTACCACAAAGCGCCATCGAGCCCCAAACTAACTTAGCTTGTACTATGGGAACCAGGCAAAATATAATAGAATACAAATATATTTGCCCGTGGTTCACTCAGGACCCAGATGAACTAACAAGGTGGACCAAAGTTAATCTGCCCGTGGTCCACCTATAGTCCACCTAGGTGTACCACAGGCAAATAAATACTTTCATTCGTTAAAGTTTCATAGAAGCGGTATTGATCAAAGTTTTTAATTATTCAAATTACAGTCGATTAACCTAAATAATGCTTGGAATCAGGTTGTTATTTACTGCCCTTGCGCGCACTGAAAAAAGGTCAAAACTAAGAATAAAGATCCATAATTGATAAAATGAAATGTATGGCTATTGGTCACTCGTATATAATTAGTGTACTTATAGAGTCAGACACTCGTGTTGTATTGATTTATAGAAAAGTTTTGTAGAGTGCCCTGGGGGGTGGTTATAGCCAGCAGCTAAGTAATAAGCGATAATTACCTTACTGTCTTATAAGAGCAATGTCTAGGGTACTATTATTTGTCACTAGCTAGGATCGATAGGTAATTTAAAATAGCGGAAAGAAACAATTTATTTTTAAGTAACTTGTAGAGTTAGTGGCCAACTCTGATAACTAACTTTTCAAAAAAGTTTTTAAATCAGTACCTACCACTTTTAGGTAAAACTGGTAGGTACAGATGAAATAAAGCAATGAAGGTTTTACTTATTTACTTAAAAGTTTAAAAATTAGAATCGTAAATCATAAAATGGTACAAATGTTGTTATATATTTTAAATACTGATTTAAAAAGTAATCCTTAATAATTTTCCTCTAAAGAAAAGTTATAAGGGTCTACGGAAACCTAGAAATAATTAACAGACAGTTTGTTTAAATAAAACTGTTGTTTACCAGTGTTCGTTAGTCGAGCTGGTGTCATAGTAAGCATCATATAGTTCTGATAAAAATAGCACTTGTAAGGTTTCAACCCAGTTATTACCCGTACAGAATGATATCGAAGCATCAATTGACAACCGGGCAATTTGTCGGAAACGACGCAGCCACGGACTGTATTTAACACGCATCTAATAACACGGGTAGAGCAAAAATCTCAATCGCTATTAATCAACGATAGGTATCGGCGGAGCTGCCGACGAAAGCTGTTATTGACGAAAGCTTAGATCCTAATCGATTCATAAAACTTGCTGCGTGTTAATTATAAGCCACCGGGGTGAGGACGAATGCGCCCGCGCAGTGCCGCAAGCGAGCGCTCCCTACTGCTGATTGGTGATGTGAGAACTATCTCGGCATCTGATATACTTCATAACCACAACAGTTTATTCAACTGCTTCCCTTACAATTATCATGGCTGCATCTATAATCGAATGCTTCGATACAAATAAATTACTTCGATCGCCGAAGGACATTGTAACACACTCTATAAAACATCAAAAAGACAAACCCGTCGTAGCAGTACCTCTGGGAATTCGCGGTCTCTTTGTAATTAAAAAAAATAAACAATACGGCTGGAGTCAATTATTGTGCCCTAATAATCGGGTAAGTTTCAACCGAAGCGTGAATCGTCTGTAACTCCGTAAACACTTGACTGGTATTCACTTTATTTGCTAAATTAGATCTGTATGTAGCCTGCAATTAGGATTCGTGAGACACTTTGTGTTTGCTCAGGACTCGTGAACGAACGATTTCAAACGCACTCAAGCGAAGATTTAATGCCTTGTATTACTTTACGCAGTATGAACTTTGGCGTTTCTTTCCAAAAGAGTGGGTAAAATTATATCTTATCGCCTCCGGTTTTGGGAACGTGTCGTTTTTTTGCAGCTAGATATTTATAATGCGTAAAAAAAGATATTGTAATGTTTGTAAACTTGTTATAAATGAAATCTTTACAAACAAATACTTCTAAAAGTTAAATTGTCCCAGCAATTGGTTTGGATTATAGATACATTTTAGTTAGATCATAGGTGAAATGTCCGAGTGTCATTTCATTCCATCTTTTGTAGTTTAGTCAAAACTCAAAGTCAAATTATTTATAATTATTTTAACAATATTTAACTAGATACATAAATTTCAAAATAACTACATATCCAGGTTATAAATATTTCAATAGTTTATAGTTGTACCAATCAATTTTTGCTCAGATTGGTTTCATAACGTCACATGTCGGGTTCCCACGGAAGCCCTGCCGTCAGCCGCCCAGGGCTGTCATGTCTGACCACTTACGTATTTAACATACACTACGTAGTCTTAGCTTAAAACTTATTACCTAGCCTAAACAATTTCTAACCTGACGGCATGGAAATGGGCACGCATAAATAACGTTCCATGGTCGAGTTTGAGTATTAAATTGTCGGTTGAGCGCAATTTGAGCTGAGTGACGAATAAATTACGCAGCTTTTGACCTCTTAAGATTTTACAACTTAAACAGTTTAAATATCAGACTTTATGAAAAGATGGTAGAGCTGTTCGACGTCTATGTTTGTATAATTAGATGCGGTACAGATAAAGTAAACAAATTAACCGAAATCACGGACTGAGTAATTTTATATTAAACCAGCAATTTTATATTTCGTCGTCGGGATATTAAGTGGTAGCTAATGATACCTACTCAAGATTGTCCACGGATCGCTGCGGGTAATAAAACCGTATTTAGGCTTTGCTCCTATAATCAAAATTGAATTATCCGGGTTGACATTCTTGCTTCACAGACTTTTTCTTTTTATGCTCCAATTCTTCTATAGAACAATTTGATGACTTTTGTAACATAGGATGCACTGTTATTTTTGATAGTTTAAAATAATCAGAACTTTTTTGGGAATTTGATTGTCAGCAAAAAAATACTTGATTTTAATTTTATATAAAACAGTTGCGTTGAGCGAGTCCCATCTCTACGCATTAGTAATGTATTTTGTACCATGAAGATTACACCGATCGTTCCGTAGTTCTAATCTGCCTCGTTTAATTTATATGCAGTTCTTATCAACTTGTATGTACTCAGAAGGTCATCTAATCTCACACCTACAAGGTTTTTAAATTATTTCCACCATAAGACATCTCGCTTATTTTGTAACTCAGATAACGGTTACAATTAGATCGTTATTTATTTCCGATCTTTAAATTATGACTACTTAGCAGTGTGTTAAATTGGGAATTTGATTTTGCTTTATAATTATTTTAATCCATCGGGTGCAGCGTTCATAAACAATTTGATGACAGAAAAGTACGCTACACGCCGCGCCGCGCGCCGCTTTGTGTAGCTATCGTTGTTTTACAAAAACTGCTTGTATGAGTCAAGATTTGCATCACAATTGCACCGTTATTGTACTAAAACACTGTATATGAGTTATTGTATAAAAGTAACAAGTTATACCGAGACGACCGATGTAGCGCGGCGGGCGAAGGTCCGCCTGCGACGGTTGTTGCGGAGGTTGCGGGTTCGATTCCCGCCTTGGAGCAAATGTTTGACGATCTGCAAATATTCGTTCCGGGTTTTCTGGGTATTTTTTATGTATAAAAAAAAATATCTATCTATGTATTGTATTGTTAAGTATATGTAGAATCAGTACCCATAACACAAGCTCTGCTTACTTAACTTGGGGCTAGATGATGCTGTGAAGATTGTCCTGCATTATTTATTTAGCAGACTTAACGTAGTATCTACTTGACGAATATGAGTACCCAGACAAACCCTGTGGTTTTTGGGTACAATATTAATTAAATGTAAATTATTATTGTAGGTATAAATAATAAAAAAAAACCTGCTCTAAAATCGTGAAGCAAAAAAATAATAACTACATTATTTTGTGTGGTATTTATTACGACCGATGTTCTTACATTTCTTAGCAAACTGCTTCTGAAGAAGCAAGCGCAAACTAATTTACGTTTTACTGAAAAAACCGATCAATCACCGTATCAGCGCATCGATAACAGGCATTGCATTACGTTCAATAAACCAGCCCATCCAGCCCACTTTACTAAGATTCTGATCTATTAGGAGCATGACGCCGCAACTATTGCAACTCGGTAAACGCCTCATAGAGAGCCACTTTTAAATACGCCTAATACAAATTTAATTAACTGGGTTCAAGTTCTGTAGAATTTGAAAATACCTTTGTACGTATAATGGCTTAAAGCCTCCTTAAATGCTTTCTGAAATTTATTAACCCACAGTTTGGTGCGTTGTGGCCCACTCTTACTTCCTTGCCGTATTGGTATGATTGATTGCTTATCTTTGTTCTGTAGCCGGTTTAAAATAAAAACAAAAACGAATATATGGCAGTACCATCATAATAATGTAGTGGATATCTGCATTTGCGAAAATAAGCGTGTGAAAATTAAACAGTTGCAAAGCAATACACATTGCTCACCCAATAGCTCTCGCTCTAGGTAGACCAGTGTCCCAACAATAGAAAAATTAAAAAGATTAAAAATAATAAAATAATATCTGAATGGTATTGATTTATTCGCAATGTTATATGATATTAAGTAAGTTCGTCGAAAAATATGATGTTGCAATCATATTGCTGATTAGTGAAACTGCAGACCTTTTTACACCAAGCATCCAACGAATTTCATATAACTGACATTTATCGGTAGTACATATTAGTTCCATGTATTCGTTTTGCACACACTGGCAGTAGGTAATCGAATACCTTAAACTTTCAAGTGGGCACCAAGTTTTTTTTCCAATTGCTACACGCAATGCGTTCATACACGACTAGACTACGCCAGGAGCACGCGCTTACGTTTCACGCAAATAACATTAATTTAGCAACAGTTTCAGTGGTACCTCACACGGTCCGCCTCTGCCTAGGCAACGGCTGTAATTGGCTCCGGTCATGCGATTACGTTTCTACTCGATTTAATTATCGCAAAATGATCAGTGTGCTGGCCTACTGCAATTTAGCTATCACTCACAGCCTCGGTTATTGGCGTTCTGTCGGACAACATGGATTTCAATAGCTGCAGCTAAATTGCAGTGAAAGGCTTTGATTGTGGCAACACTGGAAATTACTAGAGAATAAATAAATTATATCATATTCTGACGCTTTACGAGGTTTTGTTATAGGTAGCATGGTTTTAGGCGTTTGTATTGAAAGGAGTATAATTATGCACAAAATTATTATAATGATGGTATCTCTTTAGCTAGGCCAGGCTCTACCTATACAAAATAATAAAACTTTTTTGTTCACAAAACTTCAAATTAGTAAACTAATACTTCTATGGCAGCTAGTAGAAACTTCAACTGAAATTATAGGTTAAAATTGGCAGTATGTAATTGCAATTACCTACAGCCAATAATTTCAACCTATAATTTTGAATCGTACATGAAGCCATGCATAGCTTACGTATACCGTACGGTTCACTTCTACCATATCACAGTTTAAATCAATTTTATATTAATTACACAGGTATTCGGCAAATTTTCCCAGTCAGTAACAGAAGGCACATTTAAGTTAATGATTAGACCAATTTATCAAATAAGGTGACCCTATTACGGCGTCTTACCACGTTTCGTGTATATTGTAAAGTTGCTTTTTGTGAGGTTGCACCTTATTCGGCAGTAAGCTTTAGTTTTATCAAGACATAAAAGACTTTATGAATTTATTGTCAATGGCGTTGACAAAAATGTGAATATAGAATTTTGTTATGAATAATTCAGCGTGTTATCGGTATGGAGGAAAGCGGGCTCGCAGCTCGGTGCGGGGTAAAAACGCAGTGCGATCGCCCGCCGCCCGCCGGAATGCCGCGGCCGCCACTGCTACGTTTTTACGTAATTGTCTCGGAGCACGCATTCATCCATTATCTAACTTAGCCTCTATGGGATTCATAACTTTTTACCTAGAACTTGGCTTTGTTCATATTCCATAACTGAAAGTTCTGTATAATTTTCGTCGATATTTTTATAACAAATATTTTTTGTTCCTATACCTTGTTACGTAACTTGCAACTTCAAACTCGATTGTTTTTGAGAGTGTCAATTTTATATCTGTATATGCTTAAGTTTAAGGGGTTTAATTAGAGCAAGTGTACTGAAATAAAATGGTCACTGAAAGTCTCTCCTTCCTGTTAGAAGATATCGTTGCTGAAAAAACAAAAATGAATTAAAAATTCACGTCTCGCACTCGGGTTTGGCGGACGTCAATGATTTTATAATTATAAATACTAATTTGAAGCTTTGATTGTTATTCCTACCGACGAGCACGATTATAATTTTTTTTTGTATAAATGCACGTCCACCTTCCTTTTAAGTATAAAAACATAGCTCACATTGTGCGGCTTCGAATAATATTTTGACTTCTACTTCTTTGGACATAAGACCTAGAAGGAGAAAATTTTTAAGATTGTAATCGAAGGAATTGATTCACGACAGGCGAGTTGCGTTTACTCACGTTTAGCACTCAATGAAATTGCATCAATCGGTATCGTGACGCTATTGCGGGCATTTTTATTTGAACCTATAATTTGATTTTATGTTTTCTTTTGTTTCCTTCGCCGGCTTGCAGGTGACAGTTTGCTCAATCTCGTTTTTGTCTAATGATACAGCGTTGATTGACCGACATGGAGTGTACCAAATGCGTCCGGTTTTACTATTTAATAATAATTATAAGTTTAGTGCACACAGCAGCGGTGGAGCGCTCGTGACGTAGCTGGCTAAGTTGTTCTTAACAGATCAACGAAGTTAAGCACTGTTCCGCAGGGTCATCATTTGGATGGGTGTTTGCCAGTGGCAATTTCAACTGAGCGCTCCCGTGCTTAGTAGGGCACGTTAAGCAGTCGGTCCCGGCTTTTTCAAAGTTGTTAGGCCATGACAGAGGCCTTCGGGCGGCCTAGAAACTCTGTCACCAGAGTTGGCCACTGACTCATACGAACGATCCAATCAACGAGCAGCGGTTACAAATTGGTTTTTATATCTTTGTTACCTAATAATATTTTTATCTCACTTTCATAGAACAAGATACCTAAATAAGTAAAATCGCGTGATTTAACAAAATTTTCAATTCCATAGGTACGCTTCGGCCGCCCGGTCTAATCGGCGGAAGCAAGCCGAAAGTTGCCACTCCAGCGGTCGTGTCTAAAATTGAGCAATACAAGAGAGAAAACCCTACGATATTCGCGTGGGAGATCCGAGAACGGCTTATATCTGAAGGTAAGCAAATACAAATTGTACGTATTTTCCGAAATAAAGTAACAACAATCACAAATGCCGTGAAAGCCTGCAGCGATCACGACTAACATAACTGAAGTGACTAGTCATCCGTCGTGCTAACGTGATAGGCACGTGAGACTGATGCTGGTAAATTTGCTAATGTGTAATGTAATCAACTATATAAATTACTAACGACAAAAGCTCTATACCTGTAGTAGTGTAGTGTAGTTTTGAACCCAATAGAAAAGTTTATATTTTTTTTAAGTAGAGTTACTTTCCTACCTAAATATTATTTCTATGAAAGTTTTTTTTTTTTTTTTTTTTTTTTTTATACAACTTAAGTGGCAACCAAGCGTACGGCCCACAAGATGGTAAGCGGTTACCGCAGCCTATGGACGCTTGCAATACCAGAAGTATCACTCGCGGGTTGCCACCTTGAGGCTAAGATGGAAAGCCTCATGTGCCAGTAATTTCACCGGAAACCATACCCTTCACACCGAAACACAGCAATGCGAGCATTACTGCTCGCATTGCATTAAGTCAAATTCGAATTTGTCTTGTGTAGAGTATTTAACATTTTTATATTCTTTTTAAATGCTAATTCCTTAAAATCACAGTAATAAGTGATTTGCCCCAAACCCCTGCGCCTATACAGCAGTTTAGATATAAGTCAACGGGAAAATTGACCACCAAAGCAATAAAAAGGAAGACTAGAGGCAATATAGTAATAATATTATGTAGGTATATTATTATAAAACGTTGGTGAGCGCAGCGCGTAATACCGGTGTGCGACTCACGTTACATAGTCAGAACCTTAGTAAACTCAAACCAAGTATCTCAACACAACACAACTGCACCATATGGCCTTAAGATGTTTACTATATTAATGATAATAATTACAATGGTTATTAGTTTTTTAAGGTGGTTCACACTAAAATAATAATAGGTAGGTCAGGTACCTATATACAAAAATAATAGGAATCCCAAATACATAATTGTTAGTTTTATCGACTCAGACGGAACTTAAACCCACAACAACCCGTTTGTTTGATACGTGGATGCTCTAGCAGTTCGACCACTATGTTAGTCCCTATAGCTAACTTGAATTATTATTATATAAATATTATAAAAATACAAATATAAAAAACTAATAAACTAAAAAAAACAAGGCCTCTACCATCCTTTGTTGGTTACTTTTGTTGCCTACACTAGGTAGATGTAAAAAAGTATTATGTTTAATCTGTAATGCAGAAAATAAAACGCCTGAAAAATATGTCGACGTATAAAAATATCGATAAATTACATTGAAATCGTTGCTTTTAGACGACAGACTAATGTGAATTTGCTGCTATTGTTCACGTGATAAGTATGTTTGTGTCAACGACTTTTCTAAAACACGAAACACTGTTTACTGTTTAGGTAATATACTGTGGCAGCGGTTGCGTGCACGCACACGATACCAACTCGCTCCTGCTCGATCATCGAATTATAGAAGAGTTGAGCTATTAAAATAATTGATGACAAATTATCCATTTATCTAACTACGCCAAGTCATACAGCAGTCACATCACATGTAATGTGAGATACAAGTTATTATTACCTTTGCTTTGGCAGACTACTAAATCTTCTTTTTACATAAAAAATATACCGATTTAATCCCATAGTCATCTGTGATGAGCATACAGAACGACACTGATTTTGAATAAATTGGTTCAGAGCTTGTCACACCATGCACACACATCGAAAGCTTCCAAAGTCAGTTGGTAGCCCGCGCTCTCTAATTTGAATTATAATTGCACGAACTACAAAAAATTAAAACCTAGGGTTCGATCATCATTATTATAATATTAGTATTATAACAATTACAGGTATTATCTTGCTTTGTAACACAGTTTAGAAGAAAGAACTAAACCGCAACAACTTATTATTGGTTCGTAACCCGATAATAAAGTAAGAACTTGCTTACTCAATAAGAGGGTCTAAAGTTCTAAATTTGTTCAGCAACGTGGTAAGCGTAGGCACTCGTATTATGTATTTTTGTTTTAGTTTTTATTTACTCAAACCGATTAAAAACTAACATTAAAAGTTCTTAACCAATAAACCACAAAGCATATTTTGCCCGAATCTAAGCTGAAACTAGCAGGTTTTGAAAAAAGTGTTATTTATTTTTTAATTTTGTGTTTGCTAAACGATCAGATTCTTACTAAATCACAACATTATCCCAATGGTCAAACAGCACACAATTTCTATTGCTAGAAGCATTTTTGTCGAGTATTTCCTTATTCAATTACAGGATTAGTTTAAAGTGATGAACTTTTAGATTACGAGTCAAATACTTTTGGGAGGTCAATAGGTAAAGCCTTAGAAGTGCAGCCCCGAAATAGTATAATAGGCTAGTAATGGCCGCCGGCTTATAGACAACGGATACTGTAATGTGAGAATATGTATTGGATTTAGGCGTCTATGTGCAACCACTAAAACAATGTGTCAGCTACTGTTTCTTATCTATTTTTAATACTAAGACCCTACAAGTTTTAAAAGTGATTTTATAATTATAATAAAAAGAAAGCAAGTTCATATTGAAACTGTAACTGTATTAATGACATTGTTTGCTTACTAAAATATATGAGGTAAGAATTGGATTGCTTGTATCTAGGCCGTCACCGCGCTTGTATTCAATGGTATTGAACGGGTTTTGGCTGTAGTTAATTGTTATAATACTTACTTGTTTTTAATAACAATGTTGAATTACGGTTAAAGTTAGGATGCCTTTTGCCAAAACGAAATAAGACCCCAGAATAGTTTCTCGTATTAGCACATCCATGAGTATAAACGAGTATAAACATAAAGGACTCGGATGATCTCCAGACAAAGTTATTCAACTTGTTGAATTTTTTATGCGAATTTTAGTTGTGTGCACATTTATTCTAGAATGCAATGGGCGTCTTGAGCTCAGAGGCCAACGAGCCAATTGCAATAATTGCACCAGCGACACCTCTCGTGCTCATGCGTGACGTTAAACGGTACCAACGCGGCTCAAAAGCGACTTAAATACACTTACCCAGCGCAATCTGTCTTCATTTGTAAAGTTCTCGACATAAAGTACAAAATCCTCTCGCTAATTGGACACCGGCAGTGTTATTTTAAAGGACACTGCCGATGCCGTTGCCTTCGCGTTTCTTTAGCTGCACTGCGCAGGGTGCGTGCGATCGCTTGTGAAACTGGTTTCGCTTACAAGACCACTTCTGGTTTACGATATCACTATGGACCGGATTAGAAGACGATAACATTCTTGATGAGAACCACTGTGCTAAACCTGGCTGTCACGAGTTTATGAGTTCACGATCATTAAATCCTCAGGTGCTATATATACACAATCTCTTAATCCAGAAAATGACTATATGAAACGGATATTATTCCAATAAGGATGTTTCATTATCGCTCACAGTCTGCGCTCAGTTTGCCAGTGCAGCACCCGCACAATATGCAATATATACATGGTATATACATAGATCATAAAATGACGTTGTATTTGTATATTATATATACATTTGAACATTGTATTATACAAATTATTTTTTTGGATATCGTAGTTTGTTTATCCGTTCCAGTACGCTATGCATGTCGTTAAAAAAATATATTACCTATGGTGGTTTTGCCCTTGTTGGGTAGAAGTAAAGCTGCTAAAATTTAAGCAATGACAAAGGCCCAACACGCACTTTGCTGTTGCCGCTTATTAAAGCTTTGAGATCGTGTTTAATATTGTAGAAACAGAACTTTCAAGACAAAATGCTTTTATTGTGGTAAAACGAGTCATTTTTGTTCCTTCATAAAAACGGTTGCGTTTTTGTTTTTATCTTAGCGGTCAGCTGACATTATCGTCATTTGTTGAAATGTGTTTAAAATAATTACTTGTACGCAGTGCGCGCTCATGCTTCGACGTTGTTCGCGAAAATTGCACGCGATCCCGTGCGACGGTTGCACTGCGTAAATGCTCACATATTTGTAGTAATTCTGGAGCATTTAAATAAATTCCCACTCATTTTTACCCCTAAAGTTCAAGATTTACAGTTTGCGGTTTAAAAATCAAGTAGCCGCACGAAGCCTCCATTTTGAACCAATAATGCGTTTTCGTTGTAAAAACCTATCTTGATTACAACCGTTGCAACGTAACTTATAAATTTTTGTTCTTAAGTAACAGACGTACGTTATTTAATTATAAATAAATCTTGCGTTCATTTTATTGTAATTGAAAGTTCTTTGTTCGATTTTTTTAACTCTCATTGATGTAGTTATGATTGAGTTCATTTGATTTGACGACGGTTTTGGTGTATCAAAGTGTGTTGACCGGAACGGACCACCTGCTGATGAAGGAGCCTCAACCTCGAGAACAACTTTTATGAACACCAAGAGTATTGGGTTACTAGAAGTGGCTTGATGTTTAGGAAATATCACTGATAAGATTAGTTTAATTTATACTTAATAAATTATATTTCCAATAGCTCGCTTAAAATAATAAATTTATCTACTTAAAATTAAATTGCTTGCTGCAATAAGCGCTTTTACACTTAGTTGCATATATATTTTTTTGTTTTTCTGAGCCACAGTTAGTTTATTAGGCTAGTTTTTTTAAAGTTTTATTGATATAACTATGTTGTGAATTATCAAGTGCCTTTTCCATATCAACTAACTTGAAATTGCCCGCAATAACTTGCCTTTTGTCATCGGCGCGTGCGCCACAGAGCACACTGAGTTATCGATATTATTAAGTATGCCTAAATTGATTACAATTTCGTTCAGCATTCTAACGGTTCATTGCAACATCATTTAATTTCTATTAATATTTTTTTGCTTTTCTACTAGGTATAATTAATAGTAAGTAAGAAAAAAGTTTCATAATATAAGGTTCGCTCAACAGTTCTATTTTTATTTTGAATACCTATAACTTTCAATTAAAACACAATGGCCCAACCCAAAACGTTCCGAAAGGCCCAATTTACTAAAAACTAATATTTATAAACGTCGTTCACAAAAGCGTATGTGTCAAAAACGCTGCATCCACTTGAGTGGTGCGTTTGTCGTTCATTCCAAGGAGCGGTTATCAAAACAGCGGCTCATCGAAACCGGCTAAATTTTAATAAGGTGCCCACTACCACCTTTGTTAGTGATGACAAGGCAATTTTTCACAATAGGTTGCGCAACTTATCTACTAAATCGATATCGGTTTACGAGGCGTTACGGTCGGCTCAGCTACTGACCACGTTTTGATTAATTGCATTCTTACACAAAGTATGCGGTTGAATTATTGACTGGCGCCGATTAATTAGCGAAGCTGATGATGACGAGTGACTTTACGGCCGGTGTGTTATACTTTAAAATGTTTTAAGTGCCGCATAAAAAGGCCCTTGCAATTTATTATTTTGCTGCTAATGTTTTATGACACCAACTCCAATTAAGCAGTTTTTATTTAATACCACTTTGATGTTACCTTTATACAGTACCCAAACTTTTTTATACAATCGTTGGTAATCGCTAGAGTTAGTTTAGTGAGCTTTCTTCATGTCAGTCATGAAGGAAAAACTCTGAGAGACTCACCTAACCTAACTTTAGAACGAAAAGGTTTATGTTTAAAAGCCTTTATAGCCAAATAGATTTCACAACTTTTTACATGTAGATTTTTTTGTCGTTTACTAACAAGGTTCCTCGTTTGCCGACATTGTACGCTTGAAATAAATCAAATCGATCTAAACAGCTTCCAATAAACCGATACATTTATTGATTTGTTACAGCATTAAATTGGTTCCCAGCAGTGCATCACCACAATGTTGCCTCGATGGGACACGGTCGTGACTTTGGGCCTGTTTTTTGACATTTAATCGACTGTATGGCTGGTTCCAATAAAAACATTCGTCACTTTTTGTCACGGCGGTAGTTCATTGTTATTGCTCATTTCGCTAAAAACAAACAAAAAAAAAACAGTCGTCTCTTTGTGAGTTCACAATTGCAAGAGAAATAAGTAGCAGGCAGGTTTTGGTTCCTGTAAACTGTCTTTCACGATACCCCCGCGTCATCCGCATTTTTCGCCCCGCGCCTCCGTAAAAACTCAGGGTCACATTTTAGTGATTTCGTTACTTTTTTTTTAATTGTATTTATTAAGGTCACCCAACACAGGATAACACCATACACACAAAAATCTATTCCAAAGGATTTACACTCTTCCCATAATTATAGGGCATCACAGCGCAATAATAGCAACAAGACAAAAACTTAATTAAAATCTAAGATATTAAAGTTAAAACAAAGTTACATAACAATAATAAATACTACTTATTGTAAGGGAGGAATGGTAAAATTAACACGGTCGAGATTAAAGTAAAAGTAATAGATGCATTTCTTTGTATACATAGGTTCTTACGTACATTAAAATAGCTACACAAAGTTTATACGAGTACACAGTAACGTTGCGTTATGGTGTCAATGCCTACAATGCAACCGTGGTATGGCTGTCATTGAATTAGTAGAATTGCTTCCCTAGAATACGGTCATAGGTTTTAGAGTTTCAAAGCAAAGAAAATAAAATCAATAAGCGTTGAATATTGATAGCAAAAATTACTAACGTAGTTATTTGACGTACGTAGTTCTAGATAACTACGAGCAATTTAGCTCAGAAATAAGTGACGGTAAGCTGTAATTACGATAGAAATAAAAAAAATATTTTTTAACACACCAGAGAAATTATTATGGGTATGTTATTATTTCACACATAATTCCGAGCAACAGTGTTGCTACTAGATCGATTTTCCTAGTTGTTTATTACGTACTGACAATTCTTTTGTTGTAAAGGCATTCAGTGCTAATTGAAAGTGGAGGAGCAGTGGGCGTTTAACCTGACCACAGTGTACCAGCACACAGTGACCCATCTTCCTGCTATACCTGTGCTATAAATTGATATGTCATCTTGCTTTTGCATTATTAATAAAGAGCATATCTCAGACATATGGGAAGATTATAATTTGTCAATGTAGACTTTCCAAAAATCAGTAAAGTAGTAAAGCTTTTTAGACCATTTCCCATAGTAAAAATCCCCGCACTCAATATCAAGCGGCCATTGGCATGTCGTAAAAAAAATACTGTACCTAATAAAGTTGGCATAAAAAAGTTGCAGCGAGTGTGCGACTCGATGGGAAATTAACTTTAGTGAGTCACAATGTAATTTGTTTGTGCGTGACTCGTTCGGGACCTACCATAAATGGTGAAACATCACCTTCTGTGTTGCAAAGGCACTGTAACTCTATGACGCTACGGTTGCGACCGACCCCCCGATGGCTCGGACACCTTTTTACTCGTTCTTCGCCACGGGTGCCCCCTGATTGCATCCGATCTCATCGTTTTATGCCCGGCATAAAGCCAACAATAATTCATTTAGTCGACGTGACGCCACTCACTCGTTAACTGGTACGAATTGTTGTTAGATTTTTAGAACATTTTGCGTCCAAGTTCCGGTTCAATTGGTTATTTTGCTACGCCTACGCGTATTTTGCTTAATATCAGTTTTATTACTGTTTCGGGACATTGTGATACTTATTTAGAAGATACAAATTTGATTTTATTTGATTAACAAAACGTTGTTCCTTATTTACTTAGAACTTTATTGAATGAACTCGACAATAACACCTATTACAGAATCTTATAAAAAGCTGCATTTTAGTGTGGAATATTTACTTTAACTATAATTAATACCAATAAAACCCATAACACTTTAAATTCTCTTTGACTAATTAGCTTAAATCAAGCCCAAATTGACCCAAACTCACTAAAACTATCAGAAACCGGTATAAGTATAACAAACAAATTCATTCCGAACCATTAGGCACGAGATTCGTTGACTGTTAATGTCTCAATTTAAAAAAGAGCGTAAATCTTCAAAGGCGTGACAATTACTGTTACTTCCCGGCGTACAAACAGACAAACAAAAAGGTTTCCCGACAATTATCGATAAATTAACCTGATTAAAGAGTACGAGACGGCGCCGGAGCGTCTTATCTCTGCGCCACACTTATAGGCAGGTAAGCGACACTCCCAACATTAACATTTTTATACCAATTTGCTTTTTATTAGGATCCCAAACTGGAAAACTGTAAAGATTCAATGGAATGACAACATGCTTAAAATCCAGAGAATTTTGCAGTTTTTCGATGATCATCTTTTTAATTTCTTTGAGATTTTAAGTGAAACTGTATTTTATACGTGGTTATTTTGTCACTTTGGTTCATAATAATTATACTACTTAGTGTAAAATATCTGAGATCGGTACAGTCTTTATCTCTAATCACAAAAACCAAAATACAATTTTAACACACTTAATCAAGCGCAACTAAAAAGTAAAGCTTAAGAATGCCTTCTATTAAAGACACCTACCTAACCTTTTAATAGAAGTGGTCCGTATTGTGACTAATCATGATAAAACGAGTTTAGACAAATTGCATGGCCGTGACTAGGCATGTATCGGCCATTCCAAATCATTATAAGAACAATTATAAATATCGCGTCCTACCTGCAACCTGCTGACGGATAATGATCTCTCTTTAAACAAATAAACCATACCCACTGATCGATGCTCATTGTTTGCTTGATATCAAATTAAAATGCAATTGATAGGCAGCTAGTAATTACTTCGTGAATAAAAGACACCAATGATAATGCTTTGCGTTGATGATGATATTGATGGTATTCGATGTGAAACTTTTATGGTTTATAAAAAGATCACAAAGTTTTTGCCACTAATATATTAAAAAATAAATGAAGTAGCGGCAATCCTCGCTGAGCTCTCACAAAACGATAACAGATTTTCAACGGTTTGTTTTGTTTCTTAAAAACGTTGCCCCCCAACTCCCAATATAATTAGAGATCTCATCGGTAAGCGATGACTAGTCACCATTAAGTTATTCTCATGCACATCAAACTTGACTGCCATGCCAGCCCGGCAGAAGGTGTTTCTCGAGGGTATCTTAGCGCACTGATTACGAGCCAAACAAATTGTGTGGAGCTGTAGAGGGCATCTTTTTATGTTTTCGACGTGCTAACAATGAGCGGAGCCGCGTAACTGATCATTACCATTATACTTTAAAAGGTATTGTGTTTTGAGTAAATTATAACAGGTTCGTTTTGTATTTTATTTGATAGGTTGCGTTGCTCACGTCGGCGCGCGCTCCCTCCGGCACAATGGTGCATCATTATCAACGGTGACACCATTAAATCTATCTTTACAAATCGCGATGGTTTTAAGCACCCATCGTTAGTATTCACGACTATTATTATAATTACTGTTCAAGTCAAGTTTCATAGCGTTTTAATAAGACAAACAATTGAAGGCGGTTTGTTTGCGTATCATCTTGTAATTTCCTGTAACCACTAGTTTAGGTAAATGTCTATTCTGCTTTGTTTATGTAGATATCATTAAGCAATTAAATAGAACCATTTCAGTTTAGTTCTAATTGACTGAGGTTGTCGTTAGTTAGGAACACAACGTCTATACGACAATAGAAATAAACTGCTTGATAGGTCCACCAATTGCGTTTACTTTGAACTAGGGGAATCATATTTTCAATAATTATGCGCCTTTGAGCATATGAAATGACATAGAAAATAACATTATTGTCAAGATGTATGTGAGAAATAGCAGATACTATGAGTATACCTTACTCGAGCACTATGTTTAGAAACCCTTAGATAGTTCAATTCAAAATCTTTGGTGTTTGTGATTTGGATGGACTGAATTTTGACACTAATCCTACACCTATTAAGTATATTACTAATTATGAATTATTACGTTCGTATGTCATTGCCTTTTCACGATTTATTTAGTGTTTGCCTTTTCTCGTCACAATAATTTCATTTTTATTTGTATTGTTATTATTTATGTTTATTGTGTGGCGCAAAATATATAATTTCTATTCTATTTAACACACACAACACACATAACACACATAACTTTTCGCACCAATTAATAATTTGCTATCTATTCGTTTCTTTTGTTAATACATATACAAATAAACTTATTAGTTATAAATAGAGATATATAACTTTTAAAATATCATTGCGTGGTATGCCTATAGCTCGAGGTTAGCAAATTGCGAAATTGTTTGAAAGAGCAATCGTGCCATTTAAAATAACACTAGTAAATCGTGGAGTTACTCAGTAGCTACGTTGAAAACTACAATAATTACGTTGAAAGATAGGGTTGTGTGATAAAATGTTATTGGCATAGACGTTCGAAAAAACATGTACTGCAATAAATTAACATTCAAATCGAAATTAGCCCCCATTCACCTAAAACTGTGCTGGGGCATCCTCTTTAGCACGCAATTCTTTCTGATCCTGCAACAATCAATCGACTGAGTTCTCTCCATGGTTTTCACTATGGGTGCAGTACGAAAAATACCTCATGATAACACCCAACGATCTAGCTAGAGTGGTTCGTAACTTCTTCTCTGAGCCACTACTGCTCCCTGCGAGCATATTCAAAATATTTAAACTGGCGACCTAAAGCTTCATCTATAAAAAAATATAAGGACTCGTTATTGAATAAACGGTTTTTGTATCCAAGTTTTTTTTTATCCACACATAATTAAATGCCAGCGAGCAGTAGCTTATTTAAAGCTTCAAAAGGATGATGTAAAAGACAAATACTAATTAATCGACACTTTATCGGGTGATCACCGGCATTGACTTTGATTGCGAATGTCTTTAAAACTGAATGTATTTTGATGAGATAGTATCTGATAGATCATTGAAGTCTGATGTTTCAAAAGACGATGTGAGACAACCCTAAGAAGAGCGCGGTTGCTCAGTAGCTACGTCGAAACCTACGACAATTATGGCCGGACAGGCTATGATTAAATTATGGCACTCGGAGTGTTTCCTGAAAATTACATGGGATGGCTCTCAAGGCTGCCTCGGCACGCGATATTGCTGCACGCATTAAAGTAATGGCGAGCGCAAAACGCGACCAATGACGCATCGGTTTTAACGCGCCCGCGATGGTCACTCTATGCACAATGCACATTGTAGGTAATTAAACATGCTTCGTGTACGAGATAAACACGTTTGAGATGAATAGTTATTTTTTCTGAGCTGCTATTATTTTTCTGACGGGTACAAGTGGTTAAATATCTACTTTCGTGCGATGACATCGCCAATGGTACGTAAATAACTAAATAACACCCTTGAAATGCATACTAGCAAGAGATCATCGGGTATTATCATGAATTGATGAACATGAATACCTACCTTAATCATGTATAATATCTACTTAGTATTAATTTACACGTTTCTCTGTAAGTGACCTCGGTCTTTTGAGAAATAAATGTCTTAAACCCAATTGGATGCTTACATAATGACGTCTTTTAAGTTTTATGCTTTTAGTAAATTGAATTTATTTTTTACCAGGTGTCTGCACCAACGCTACAGCACCCAGCGTATCTTCCATCAACCGTATTCTCCGCAACCGCGCTGCAGAGCGAGCCGCGGCGGAGTTTGCGCGAGCGGCGGGCTACGGTCTCTACGCGGCTCCTCCGCCATACGGCGCCTTTCCTTGGGCTGGCGGTGGGGGGGTCTGGCCCCCAGGGGGACTGAGCCTTCCTCCAGGCGTGTCGGGCCCGCCACCCGGCATGCCGCATCCTGATGCAATGCAGCAAGGGTTCTTGTCTTCTGGAAGAGGACTCATCGGTAAGCGTCTAACAATGTTACCTTACCTGCTTTTGAAGCTGTTGTGCAGTTGTTGCTGAAAGTAGCTTATGTCACGGGTAAAGCAATATCTAATTTTTGTACTAGATGTGGATGGCGATGATTCTGGATCTCTCGACGGCGAACAACCAAAGTTTAGAAGAAACCGCACCACTTTCAGCCCGGACCAGCTCGAAGAGTTAGAGAAAGAATTCGAAAAGTCTCATTATCCCTGCGTTTCGACCCGGGAACGACTAGCCTCTAAAACGTCTCTATCAGAAGCAAGAGTGCAGGTAAAGATCATAAACTCATGAATCTACTTAAAGTTAATATTTTATAGATCTAATGACACGTCTCGAGTTTCGATTACTAAAAAGATAATTATCTCTCAGTCCCACATTATTAGTTAAATCAATTTACATACATGAAAATTTTGTTAACACCGAATACTAATCACGGTATTACCGTTACTGACAGGTTTGGTTTTCCAACAGACGAGCCAAGTGGAGACGCCACCAGCGCATGAACCTCCTGAAGCGCGGTGGCGGCTCGCCCGCGCACCGCCTCCCGCGCTCCCCCTCCCGCTCCCGTTCGCGTTCTTTGTCCCCCGCGCGCGCCCCTTACCTTACGCCTCAGATGGGCGGCGAGAATAGCGCCTTCAAAGCGCTCTCGCACCAAGAGTCCAACGCATTGAAAGCTCTGTCACATCAAGCGCAGTTTGACGCAAGCACGCTGAAGGCTCTATCGCAGCAGAGTGCATTCGAAGGGTTCAAGCAACACCCGGGGCTAGAGAACAGTGCGTTTAAAGCACTTGTCCCCCACTCGGCCGCGGCTGCGTTGTTGGCCGCGCAGTCCATTCAGCTCGCGCGCGGATATGACTCGCACTCCGACTCTGACGAAGAGATCAACGTGCACGATGAAAGCGACACTGAGAGTGACAGGCGCAGGCCTAGAGCCAACTCTCGGTCGCCCACTCCGAGCAGGCGACCCACCTCTAACGATCTACCGCTCCAGCTCACTAAGCACGACCGCTGATAAAACTCATCCAAACTAATTTATTTACCTGCATAAAGTATTACGATTATCATTCTTATCGAATGTCTATGATCCGAATATGTAAATTAACTACCTAGAGTGCTAATACTCCGGTTAGCTTGTTAGTAAAATGTAAATATGTGGTATATTTGAATTGTTAATTAGTATAAGAATGTTGAATGATTAGTAAAATTGATTTAGCACAAAGTAAATCCGATCGTTGAATTATAAAAAAATATGTTTATATTCTGTCAACGACCTTTTGATGCATTGACAACTATTTTACTACTGTAAATGAGTTTTTGTTCTTTGTTACAATATTTTAATAGATTGTTGGCGTCTGCTAATATACTACTAATAAAGTACTTATGGGAGTTGTAACGATAATTATGAATAACCAAAGTATAATGTTTATTCAATGGCAACAGCACGATATCAGAAAATTAAAGTTCCTATAATTTTCAATTCGTAATAAAAAATAATTAGTACATACATTTAGTATGTAGTTATAAACGAATAGATAACTAACGGTAGATTGTAAGTGTATATTTTTTTTCAAGTTTGAAAAATATATATGTTTTCTCTTTTACAAAAAGAACTAATAGAAAATTGTATCAAAACTACTCGTTTCGTGTGTCCAATATTTTCTGTTATTGTAAAGGTTATATTTACCAAAAAAAGGCTCTCAATTCAATTATTTAATGAAGCTTCTATTCTTAAATACTTTATTTGAAAGCGTTTTTTTTAAAGTCCTTAGTTTGGATTTGTATAGGTACCTATGTTACTTTCTTGACATACACACTGTCATCAGCTGATGTCACTGTATAATAGCCTTTAAAGCCAAACTAGCAGAAAAATAATATTTTGCAAAACTGTCAACACATTTCTAAAATCGTAGAACGTAGCTGAAATCGTAGATAATGTTAGTGTTATGTTGTAAATAGTAATAAATAATGGTTACGTTTTGTAAATATTTATTGTTAAAAATTTAAAAAGCTTTGTGAGCTATTTATTGCTGTAATTTTAGTAATTGTACGATATACCTGTCCTAGAAAAACAATAAGTATTAAAATATAATAAATACTTAGAACTAACTGTTTTTTTATTTACTTTTAGTTATCCCATGTGAGTCAGTGTTACACTTTGTGATAAGGGTTTTAGGCTACCTGAAGGTTTTGTCCATCATATCGATGACCTCAAGGAACTATACTTAAGATCTGTAAATTGGATGATCTGTAAAGAACGACAGCTAAGTCGTTCTTTACAGATCATCTACATACAGGCTACTCTCACCATCATCTCATTTGGTTGATTAAATTGTGATTGTGATATTAATTATGATAGCAACCAATTTCTAATAAGTAATTGAAACTGAAACAAATAGACAGATAAAAAAAAATCTCGTAGTTAGGTGACTATTGCATTGCAAGACGGTAGCATGTACGGTCGAACCATTCACGCTTTAGTGTACCTTTAAGTAAATCTGGTAAAAAATTGCGACATAAAAATAGTACACAATAGCGTGCGTACCTAGTTTCCACTTATTTTTGTTTGCCCAGATATTATAGCGCTTTGGAAAGATTTCATAATTAGGTCGGCGTCGCCATTGCGTTATTGCTGCAAATTTTCTGCCAGATTCTTCCCTAGGCAAACGGTATAACCATAATAGTTGTTAAAAGATTTGGTAAAGTAAGTACTAAGTACTGAGTTTGTGTGGTCAGTAACCAACTTTAGTGTTGAAACTTATAGGCCACCCAAAGGAAAGAGAGAGACACAATGAGACATGGATTATTAGATTATAAGACTTATGACAAGCCAAACCATATTGAGTCAGTGCGGACTGTAAACTCGAGCAAAGTCAGTGCGGACTCCAAACTCAAGCAAAGTCAGTGCGGACTCCAAACTTGTGCAAAGTCAGTGCGGACTCCAAACTCGAGCAAAGTCAGTGCGGACTCCAAACTTGTGCAAAGTCAGTGCGGACTCCAAACTCGAGCAAAGTCAGTGAGTACTCCAAATTCGAGCAAAGTCAGTGAGGACTCCAAACTCGAGCAAAGTCAGTGCTGACTTGCTATTGACTCAATGTAAACGCTTTCGAGTCAGTACTGACTTCAAATTCTCGCGTACTGACCCTTTGGAAACAGAGAAAGTCAGTTCTCAAAGTCAGCACTGACTTCATTTAGAGTCAGTCACTGACCCAATGTAAATGGCACTTTAGCCTATGACATCTATGACATGTCATGTTACCGCTGCAGCAGCTAAAACGTTCTCAAAAACCATAGTTACTGATTATTGAGATATCTAGGTAGAATAATACAAGTGGATATCTGCTATCAATAATTAAAATACGTTGAAAAAGTTAACATACTATCAAAATAGCCAGTAGGACTTCTAAAAGAAACATGACAACATCTTACACGCATGCGACATAGCATCGCATAAGTTTTTATGTTTTCCATTGACCCATTTATTTAAACTAAGTACTTGCTTTCCCTTAAGTTATAATTGATGGTCACATAAAGGCTGGTGCGGTCTACAATTACATTTTTTACCAATTTTCATCAATACAAAGCCTCGATAGTCCTTCCCGGATATCAACAATCATTTTGAGAAAGCCGTCGGAAGCATAAAAAGATTGTAAATCAGATTTTTACACCGTAATTATACGGATAAATATTATTCATAAATAAGCAAATATTTTTTTATTTTGATACTTGGTTCTTTTACAAAATTGTTTAAAGTAGTAGAAATAAGTTCTTTATGATAAAAATTGGTTTGACTCAAGTGGCATAATCAGTGAACTTAGTTTAATGCAGCCTTAAGGCTTTAGTCATGGCCTTGTCACTTTTATAGCCGGAACCAAGAGATTAATTTATGCAAAATCGTGGCTAACACAGCCATAGTTACCATAAAAATGGAAGAAGAATAGTGCAGAAGAAAATACCATCAGCGCCGTGGTCACCCACTCAAATGATGATCTAATGGAGTGATGCTCTGTTAAAAACGACTTAGGTTCGTTTTCCAGAACGAAAACTATTTTAAACGATCCTGAATAACATTTTTTTAGTAGTTCTTTATGAAACACACAAAATTCAAAATTGAACATCGATTGTCGCTTAGTTATATTTCTGGAATACGAATGAAAGGTTGAGACCTATACGAGCAACTATACTCGGGCATTTAGCTGCAAGAGCATCTATCGATAAAAAAACAAATTGGTAAGTGAAGAACAAGCAGTAGTACAAGGCACAAGCAACTATAGACGTTTGAGCAACAGTTGTTCGTTGGCGCTCAGCTAAGGCTTTAAAAACTTTTAAATACGTAGCATTTCAAAAGTACTAGACAGCTCGCTACGACCGCTTTCTGCCACAAGTGCTTTGATAGCTGGTTTATCGTGGGTTCGAATCCCGAGCATGCCTAACAGTAAAAGAAAAACTTAAAAACTTACAAATTCTCTAATCTGTAAGGTTTTAAGATTGAATGAGACGCACACCTACGTACACACATACTTAAGACAGTTGCTTGCTTAAATATTTTCTTTAAAAAACCAATAAACAATCCAAAAATAAAGTAGTAGATAATTTGGTGTCGCAGCAATCAAAACTTAATATTTATATCATGGTCGTAAAACCACGTAAGGTTGCCAGACTTTAGTAAACGACCTTTATCCGTCTTTTGAGACGACTTTTTGTTTAGAATTTGAAAAAAAATGGTTCTGTTTAAGATTTAGTCGTAGAAGCAGAAGAGTTCTATCTATTAGGATTTCAACTACCTACATACCTTTTGGAATCAAAATATTATTTTTTCAATTAAAGAAGCAGTCGATGCAACGAGGAAAAACGATTTTATTGTCAGAACCGAAAGGAACTTGCACAAGGTAAGTTTTCGTACAGTGCAGTCTAGATATGGCCGGTTTATTTTGTAAATACAGCCCTACCTACACGGAATAAAGTAATTTCGTTTATTCGTAGTGAGCGGCAGATAAAGTTGTAGTGTAGATAGTGCCGAGTGTGGATGCATGTACGCGCGCCGCACCAATAACAATAAATTGTGCCTCGTTTGATGCGGCGGAGTTGGACAGGGCACTACAGTTATCGGTTGCTGTAATGACACATCTAGAATCAAACATCATTGACGACCTCGGGTTGCTGTAATGACACATCCAGAATCACACATCATTGACGTCCTTGGTGGGGCGGCGCGGTGAGCGTGTAGGTTTGATTTCCGCTGCGGGACAAATGTGTGCATGATCGGAGAATATTTGTTCCGGGTATGGATTTTTCTAAAAAGCAAGTTGTACTGGTGGTCTAGTAGTAATGAGAGTAATGATCCCGCCTTTTTAACCTAAGGTATTGAGTTCGTAACCAATCATACACTAATGGATTTTGTTTATCTATTTAGGAAACGAATGTATGCTATGTTAGTGCACTCAAATGGTAAAGGAAAACACCGTAAGGAGAGCTTCTCTAATCTAAGAATTGACAGTTCAAATAATGACATCATTCCGCATTTAGTCAGCTAGTGAATTATGACAATCATTTAACCCTACTGTAATTAAAACAATAAATAGAAAGGTCACCATGATAAGTCAACCTCAAATATTGGTCAAGCTGGTTTTAATAAGAGTAGTAAAACTCTTTGTGATAGAGCTCGTCCGGGGATGATTACTGCTAGGCGGCCAAGCAGTAATGCTCGCATTTCTGTGTTCCGGTTCGAGTATTGTTTCCGGTAAAATTACAGACACAGAGCTTATAGATCTACGTCTTAGGGTGGCAACGCGCAAGTGAGATCTCTGATGTTACGAGCGAATATAGGCTACGGTAACCGCTTACCAGCAAGGCCGTATGCTTTGTTTGCCACTTTAGGGTATAAAAAAGTTGGTTACACGGGTAGCGCGGCCGCGCCGAGGCTTGATTCATTTTGCCATTGCACTAGGCGGAAACTGTACTAGGTGAGACGACATACTGTTACTTACCGAACGGGGTTCATTCAGTTTTCATATTGACATGTTTATTAATACTAAGGTTAATTCGAATTATGAACATAATGCTATAATGCGGCTGTTTAGCCTTTGAGTGGTCATTTGAATAGGGGTGTGTAAGAAATGTTGAGGAAAAACGTGAAAAACACTACATTATTATTTACATTAAAGATACGATATCTTTATTTGAATATCTGCTTATTACTAAAAGTAGGGTTTCGGCAGAACAAGCAAGTGTGAAGTAGCGCGTTGAAGTCTTTTACTTGAATGTGTTTTTTTTTTATAACACTAAATTAATAATTAGAATAAGGAAAATAATGCTACGCGTTTATTTATAATTATGAAACATAGTTTTCGTAAACAAATTAGATACTTTGGTACGTAATTTTTTAAAGTTATTGGTGTTGCAAATTCTCATTGTAAAAAGATGTAGGTACTTATATCTTATTTTAAAGTAGGTATTTTTTAATAAAATAATACATTGACATGTTTATTTTAATTTTTATTATCATGCTTGATCGCTTATATCGTAAAACGTTATTGTTTATCTGTGTTATTTATAAAAAAACTAGAATCAAGTTTAGAAAACAAGTATTTGTTGGTGCAAATCTGTGATTTACTATACAAGATTATTTTATATTAATAAAACAGCAATAACTTAGTGGAGGTAAATTTTTCGCACGTTTCTTTTAAAACATGAAGGCTCATGACACCATCGGAACATAAAATTCACATAATATTCTTATGCAAATTGAGTGAGCAATCATAACATACATTATTTAGTGTGCCCACTCACTGGGTGTGACTTGGGTATTTGCAGTGGCCAATATAGTAAGATCCCGCAAAAGTCGCGCATTGACATTAATCGATACGCTCTGAAATCAAATTTTTATAGTAAATTAGAGTCCGTTTATAGATGGATTTGCGATCCATTAATTTTTTTCTAGCAGACTCGGATTTTACCGCTGAACCTTCATAGTAGTATTTCTTTTAGAAAAATATTTGTTTACTAGTTCTCAAACTACTATTTGATTAGACATTTTGTTAACGAATATGGATACCTAGACTGAACTTAGGAAGGTAGGTAAATTTCACTACGTTATCTCCACGACTCTTTTTATACTGCACACTCAATAGATTTTATAGTACGATCACTACTACATATAATACGATACTTACGATTAGGGTAAGGAATGTATAAATCTACTCCAGGATATGCAATAAAACATAAAATCCTAACAAACTAACCTAATTTTTTTAGAAAATTTACTAAACAACCACTATCTAAAACCGTCACCCGAAGCCAGATTAATTTATTTGTGACTAATCAGCATAAAAAATAACAAAAAAACCGTAGGAAGAAGCGTCACTGTTTCCCATAAAACCATGAGCAGATACAGAAATGTAAGCACATTAAGTTATCGACGAAATAATCTCGTTGCGCACTACAATATTTATTTGTTTCTCACTCGGTTGAAAAGGATTTGGGTGTCGTGGGCAGACTGTTCTCTCCCAATTAGGTGATTATTGACGTTTTACTGTTATCAGGTCAATCTTAAAACGAGGTGCCGTATTTATAGTGAGCACTTGAATGGATCTTAAACACGACAAGTTTAAAACACGGTTTACTACGCTGATCATATTGGATGGCAAACTTTTGGAAGTAAAATATCACATCATCATCATCAGCATCATAAAATACAATAAAATACCGCAAACCAAAAAATTTATCTAAGTCCTGGCTTAGGTTGGTAGATAATTATGTAATATAGAATTTTGCATGCCTGAAAAATAATACTTTACAGGTTATATAACTTAATTATGCTACAATAAATAACAAAACACATTTTTTTTTGTTTTGGTTAATTAAGTAAAAAAACAATAAATAACAAGTAAAAATAATGCACCTGAAACACCTCTATAAATGCGACATAGTGCGACAAGGCCTAAAGTCGACATTTATCCCAAAAAGGGAAGCTGTTAATAGAGTCATTCAACGTTACCGGCCGAATTATCTACAAAGAGAAGAGTCACCGTGTCGGTCGGAAATATAAATTTATTTGGTGGATGTCGCCGTCCACTGTGACACCCGCGCCCGCGCACTATCTCACCGCGTAATCTTGAACATTGGCGTTAAAGAATTTAAATTATACGCCGATACAAATGAACGGGCAAACTCACCTTATTTATTGCCTTAATCCGAGTCATAGAGCCTCGCTTATACGTTGTCACGTGATGTGAACTATTGTCGTGAAACCGATCTCTATCGGATTATCGTAAAGCACAATCGTCTGAGCTCGTGTTGGTATTTTATTAGCAGTTATGTGATCTTACGTAAAATTATTTTTACGATCTCATTCGGAGTTCAAGATCATTGCCCTCGTGCTTGGTAATACAGTTAACACAGTCAGTATCGGCACCATAAACTCCTGTTACTAATATTTCTTTTTGCCAAGAGCTAATAATTAAGTTTAGTACCAATTCGCGCATGCGCATCGTTCAGCGTTGCCTGGAGACACCATTAGTCTTCATACTACCTCCAACAATCTTAAAGTGATTTTGTAGAGTTGAGCGGTTCCTTTTATCATCTCGCTAAGACCCCGCTAAAGGCTCTCAATTATTATTATTTAACATCACAGTGATTTACTGATTTGACTGGTTACTAGCTGGACCATTCAATTTAATACCTATTTTATAGAAATATTGTTTAACTGGGTACCTACTAATTTGATTAAAACATGAGATCACGAGAAAACCGCCCGCGAAATTAATTTTTATGCTACTCGATTACCTGTACTTTTTATACAGGTAATCGAGTAAGAACGGAGACAATAATACATAATATGAGATAAGATACATTTTTAAAGAGCTTTTGATTTTAGATTATTAGACATCTTTAAGAAATCCTGGATGTTCTTAACTCTATATCATATTTTATTACGAGACATCTTCATTTCGAAGCTTATTACTAATACGAATTAAGCTCAGGCCTGCAGGCGGGGAATAAAGTAAATTAAAATAAGCGACTGTTGCTTAGCGCTACAGTTTGATGCAAAACATAACAAATGACTATAGAATCCTATGAGTTTCCTACGATCTTAGAAAGTGTATGTTCTTTTATTTTATCAAATTAAATCCATACGTTACTGAATAAATTACAGAAAACTCTTAGATCTAGTATAAGTCTTAGATTGGTCTACAAGTTTGTTAATGGATTCCTAAGTAATTAAGTAAGAAAAAATGAAAATAAAGTTACTCCTTGAAATAAACTAATCATTCTTATGCTTATTCTTAGCTTATTCCAAGGATGAACTTTATACCACGTTTATTCGTTTGGCTATTAGTGTTTAAAAAATATTGCACGAACGAAGTCGCAGGAAGAGACCAGTATAGTGAACTATAAAACGTGGTGTCTACCAGTTTCAATAATAATATTTATTGAAACAAACTCAATAAATTAAAAATAAACAACATGTAACTAAACGCATATTACTATGCTAGACAGCAACGGATTATGTGAAAAAGTTTAATTCGTAAGTTTTATTCGAAGCTTTCGTTTCTCTTCCAGAATCTTTTTCAAACTATTTACTTCTTTCGATGACGAACCCTCTACAGTAATATTTGGTTTTTTATTTTGCTTTCGTAAAACAGCACGCTCATTCATGTAGTTTTTGATAGACGTTTTAGCATTCTCTAACTCTTGCTTTGCGGCCAAATTTTCATTTTTAATTACCTTCTTTTTCCTTTCTAGTTCGTCTTTCAGACCTATTTTCATAACACTGAGGCGTTCTTGTAGTTCTGCCATAGACATTTCACACAATAAACCAAAGCCTGAAGATTCCGTTAAATCTATTATTTTAGGGAGTTTGGCTTTTTTAGCTATGACCGCCAATATTTTTATTTCTTTTATCATATTTATTCTTCTTTCTAATTCTTCTTGTTTCTCTTTCATGGCTCTTGCTAACATTGATTCAGATTCCTTTTTAAGTTTATCGGCAGTTTCTTTTTTCTTAACAGCAATACCGTTTTTTGCTTGAAGCAAGTTCAGTTCAAGCAAGGAAAGACTTTCTACACGTTTTCGATTTTTCTCAATTTCAATTTTTTTCCATTTTTCAATATCGTCGTTCCATGTTTCTCTTTCTTTTATAAACTCTTCGTATTTTTTTTTATTTTCTTCTTGAAGTTTTTTTTTTGCAATGAGTGCTTCTTCGTGAGATATTTGACCAACTAAATGTTTTCTTTCAATGTCATACAATCGCTCTCTTTCTCTTTCTTGCCTATCGTATTCCTCTAACTCCTCAGCCTTTGTTGTGTTCTTGCAACAAGACATTAAGTTTTGTAACCAAAGTACTTCTCCTTCTTCAACCAATTGTATTCTTTTATTCATTCTTTTCAATGTAGCAGCTGTTTCTTTGATTGGTTGTTGAGGATTTTTTAAAACAAACTTTTGTCTTTGTTTTGGGAGTGGTTTTGAGAAATCGTTTTCCATTTCGTCTCTGATATTGTCAAGTGTCATATAATATCTTTCAGATTTGTCTTGTGCAAAATGAAAATCCTTGGTTTTGACGTCATTAAGCATATTTGCAGCCCTTTGTTTATTTTTCTCGTGATGATGTTTTAGTTTTTGGTCAATAGTACTTTTGGTCAGCATTCTTCTTGTGCTTTTTACACGCAGTGAGTTTGGTGGTGTTGCAGGTAATATAACATGAGAACCAGATGTGACAACTTCTTTTCCCTTGCGATTTAGAACATTTGGGTGTACTGTCGGTGGCTTGACTTTTCTGCTTTCGATCTTCTTAATATATTCAGCATAGCTGTGTGCTAATTCACTTATATATGGTTGCCATGTAAAAAGGGGCCCAACAATTTTATCAGTTATGTATTTTGTATCGTAGCTCGACTGAGCTACTTGTGATATAAAATTTAAAACTTCGTTGTTGCTCAAAAAGTCTGTAAAGACATTTAGCAAAGGCTTACTTAGATTGAAAAGACATTTGTATAGGTACTGCATATCTTTCGGCCCGATGTGATAGATCAATGCATGAAAAATTATCATGAAGTAGTCCTGATCTTCTATAGAAAGTTCCTCGGACATGTGCGATGCTATAGCTTTTAAAAACTCTTGATGCTTTTGTATACCAAGAAAGGTTTCAGCTATCCATGCTATTTTAGCATCTTCTGTGGTGTCTGGACATTTTTCGATGTACGTTCTCATATACTCGTAAGGTGAGACTTCACTGGTTGCACTGTAGTCAAGTATAATATTTCGCAACATTTTAACATTTCCCGATGTGTGATAGTAAACCATTGTAAAAATGGTTTACTATTTTTCATGCAATTTCAGAAATGAAATGAAAACATGACACAAAACAAACACGGTAATTTTTTTGACACGCTGCCAATTTGACACGAATCTTTGATAGTTTTTAATTAAAAATGATATTGTATTATATTATGAACCTCAACAAAACTTTAGAGTCAAACTTTTTCGTCCACATTAAGGGTAAAATGACCGGCGGCGTTAGTATAGCAATATTATCCAAGGGTTTTTGTTTTCAACAAAAAAAATTCTAGATCTTGTAATGAATATTGTAATATTCCCAATGCTGCCCTACGCTTATAATGAAAGTCGTTGATGATGCTAAATGGCTCATCACACACTCATGTCAGTCTATACTGGGTGTATTTAATTAGGTAGCCAGCCTGTTTTCGCCGGCGCTGTCATTTATCAATCATCCAAGCCGGAGTCCTTCGACAGCTCGACACCTCCGGCGCGGCGCTGGAACACGATCACCTATAGACACAAAATGCAAGTCATAAGAGCCCTCTTAAAACATAATAATCGTGTTAAACATTACAACAAAAGCCATATTCGATTATAGAAATTTTAAATAGGTTCTTGTCTCGTTATCTCTTGGCCTTTGCCCGTTGTGGCCTAGGTAAAGTAATTTATTTTAAACAAATTTTAGTAAAAAGGTGGTTGAGGATTTATTAGTTTTAGCATAGGTTAGTATGTTTTAGGTGAGATCGAGTGATGAGACAAAGCGATGAGTTTCTTTTCACTAGGTACACAATACTTGGAACTTTCAAATACTTCGTTGACAGTTTGTCGACAGCAGCACTAACTCTTTTATGAGTATGAAAGAATCATTGCTGAGGATATCTTTAATTAAGTTTGGAGTTTCAAAGAACTAGATAAAGCTTTGTAGAACAAGAATCCGCAGTCTTCTTCTTTGTATATGATATATTCTCACAAGCAAGCGGTGGCTTATTGACTCTGTCAAAATCAATTCAACTTTGAACACAAATCAATTTCAACATAATATTAGCTGTCAGAGCATGTCAAATTATCGTCCATAATTAACATTACGTACAGCTCCTTTCTCACGTCTAACGATTTTTGATTGCATGAACTTATTGTTGTTCTGGCTATTCTGTACCATCGGCCTATGAATTTGTAATGATACTTTTATGTTTCAGAATATTTAAAGCCTATCTATCAATCAAAAAATTTTATACAATAAAAAAAACCTTAATGTATTAAATACCTTAATGTATTAAGTTTGTATTGTATTATATATTATCAGTCATCTAGTACCCATAATACAGCTCTGTTTAACAGCAGCTTACCTTGGGCTAGATGATGCTGTGTGGATTGTCCAGAATTATTTATTTATTTATTTACTTTGTCAAGAGTGTCCGTCTGAGAAGAAGACTTTTGATTTCACTTCACTTATTTGTTTATGGCGTCTGTAGCTTATTTGTCATAATGCTGCCAGTGTCTCAGTCATAAAGTTTCATAAAACCGAAGCGGAGAGTGGAGGTTTCTTCGGTCAATTTGCCTGTACAACATGGTCCTCCTATTTTAATTGATTTTTTCGTGTTATATTGAGTTTTATTGTGTGAATTTGGTGGCAGTTTAACCAATACAACTAGTAGTCGTAGCACACAAATTTGAAAGAACTTCTTTCAAAATGTTGTCCGTTAAATTCAAAATTCGATCTTGATTCGTTTATTTTGTATACCCAACTTATACGTATTATACATTACTTGACACTGGCAATATTGTCTGAACAGACCATGGAACTAATAGGTATGTACTACCGTTGTATAGCTTTTAGATTCCTTGGAACAGACAGACTGCCATTTAAAAAAAAAGAAAAGAAATGGAGAGTGGAACAAAAATATAACCGCTGATGAAGAAGACAAGACTGGAATAAGAACCAAGGTTAAAAAAAAAAGAAAAGAAGTCATTATCACGAAGTGCTCATTATAAACCTCGCATAATAATTAATAAAACGATTGTTTATTCAAGGACACGAATTATAGGTTGTTATCGGAAAATTATAAAACTGCTTTAACGGAAGCAATTCATTTCAATACTCTCTTTAATTTTAAACGACCAGATACTTCACCCTTAGTCCATACCTACAACTTGTTAATCTGTGTGGTGTATCGGAAACAATTAGCAAGGTGAGATGTTTGTAGTAATAGCAGCGATTTTTCCTCCAGCGTTGATTGAAAGCACCTTGTTGCAGGTGTTTTAAACAATAGCGGACTGACATTGTTTTTAAGGTACAAAAGACGTTGCGACTGGTCCAAATAATCTCATTGACGCGACAGGTAGTAGACAGGTAGTAGAAGAGTAGTAGAGTTCTTTGTGATAGAGTTCGTCCGGGGAAGGACTACCACCATACTTCCGGTGTGAAGGGTATGGTTTCCGGTGAAATTATAGGCACATGAGGCTTTCGATCTTAGCCTCAAGGTGGCAACCCGCGAGTGATACTTCTGGTATTGCAAGCGTCCATAGGCTGCGGTAACCGCTTACCATCTTGTGGGCCGTACGCTTTTTTGCCACTTCAATTGTATCAAAAAAAAGTCTTATGACGTCACAATCCTATAGAACAAACGGCACAGATTTGAAGTTGTATCTGGGTCCTCGGGGTATCGCGCAGCTTATTTACATAACGTGTGCGTGGCATTTTATGCGTTTATAATTTTTCTATTGCGAATTCGACGAGTAACGTTTATTTGAAACGTATGCGATATATAAATATATATTTTTAGATAGTATATTTTAGGTCTCCTAGTTTTAATGTAAAGGTGGCTTTGCAGCAATTCATTTGGATATAATTATATAAAATAAACAGGAAAGTTCAGCAGAAGATTACAAAAAACTAACTATTTAGTCTACTTTATTTCTAAAAATCAATGAAACCGTAGGACGTTTTCATTTCACTAGTGTTTTTGGTTGTAAACTACATAATAAATACTTATTAGATTATCCCACGTTATTCAAAGCTAAACTGCATGAGGAAGGCTCATTTAAAATTATAAATGATTGCCTACTGCTTCGAACTACTTCGAAGGTAGTATAGGTAGGTAAAAATAGAGTTGTTATACTGAACAAGATAAATCCTAAGTGGTGAGCCGTCCGTTCGTCACGAAAGGTTAAGTTCGGTTATTTATTGGTGCTCCACTCCCATCATGGCACGACAACTGAATCTGTACCGTCCATTTGTGAAATATTTTAATATATGTCTTTATCAATAGCCTTAAAATGACAATTTACCTACTAAAAAAATACTTTGACTGCTTTTTTTTTTTAATCAGCATTTTAGAAATGTTAATAAATAGTTAAGAGTACTAGAGTTCTTTATGATAAAGCTCGTCCGGGGAAGGACTACCACCATACCTATTTCTGCCGCCAAGCAGTAATGTTCGCATTGCTGTGTTCCGGTGTGAAGGGTATGGTTTCCGGTGAAATTATAGGCACATGAGGCTTTCGATCTTAACTTCAAGGTGGCAACCCGCGAGTGATACCTCTGTTATTGCAAGTGTCCATAGGCTGCGGTTACCGCTTACCATCTTGTGGGCTTTACTTCAGTTGTATAAAAAAAAAAAGTTACGTTTCACGTTTTTCTTTGACGTGGTCTTTCTCGCTTGAGAAAACGATCGATGTGACGTGGCCGCGAAAGCCCAGGAGGTTGCGGGTTCGGTTCCTGTCTTGGAACAAATGTTTGTATGATCTGCAAATGTCTGTTCCGGATGTTCTGGGTATTTTCTATGAATTATAAAAAATAAGTATCTATTTATGTACTTATTGTATTGTATTAGGTAATATCAGTAATCTAGTACTCATAACACAAGTTCTGCTTGGCTTGGGGCTAGATGACGCCAAGTGGATTGTCCAGCATTATATGTTTTTTATTTATTAAAAGATTAAAAAGAACTAAAAGTAAGAAGCTCATAAAATGCAATTAAATATAATAAAAACTTTGACTTATATAAACAGCTAAAGTCACAACCATGCTTTCAATTTAACAGAAGTCATCGATTATTTTGAAGTCGAAATAAAATTACTGAAAGCTTATTAACCAGGCCACCTAAGGAGAGACTTCATCAATCTCCGTGACCGGTTACAAAGGACCTTAACAAAGAATTATGGGTCTTTATGTTGCCGCTACTATGTTGAAGAGTTATTACTTCAATTTAATGACCGCCCCGTGATTAGACATTGCGTCCGTGCGTATATGGCTTTATAACAAACTATACGACTTTTATAAAATAGAGAATACTAGGGTTTGCCCGTAAGTATATACATGCGATGAATGCGATGATGCGTCTGTCGCGTATCTGCTTGTAGTTTGACTAACTTTAAACAACGTCCACCTTCATCACCGTTTGGATGGATTACCGCTATTAATATTAAGTAAAAGTTTATTCCAACTATAGAGCCCGATTATATTATTAAAGAACGTTTGAAGTTTTATTCAGTTCCAACAGTAGTTTAGTTTCTACCGAGTTTTGTTTATAACACCTAAATCTATCATAACAAACTGAAAAAAATAAACAAAACACTCGATTGATCATTAGCTCTAGCTGGATCGTTTTTAGTAAGCGGAATACAAAAACAATCAAAACCAGATGAACATTAGCCACAATTCGTTTGCAAACTTTGTTTGTAGAATTGCCATTTTGACAACGAGCAGATAGGTTGAGAACGGCTCTGTTGGTAAACAAATTTAAAGATAAGGACTTAAAACTTGGCGTTTTTGTACATTAACAAAAGTGTTTAAAAACAGTGTCTAACTCTAAATATTTCTGACGACGAATAACTGAATGAAGGCAAAAATACACAATATTATGCATTATGTACATGGCTTGGAAGCGCTAGCTACTGGATTTTATAAACCAAAATATGACATAAATTGAAATGACTGAAATAAAATTTGCATGTCGCAAATTAAATTCGCATTCCTTACTCTACTTGTCTTATATAATGCTCTTTGAAGCTTTCTAGAAAATGCATTTGCATTTATAACTGTCAAGTAACTGAAATAAGTCTGTGGTTTTTCTACAAAATATATGTTATTTTCCTTGTCTGCGTGTATAGTCATTTTTTTGACCTTGTTTTCAGTGTAAGTGAGTAATCAGTCATCCCTAACACATTCTAATTGTAGAGATGGTTACATAAAATTTATACGATACAAGCTATAACAATGAAAATGTCTTGAGCACTAATGTAGGTACCGTCCATTAAAATAGGCGTATAATATTTATTACTACTTTACCCTGCTGAGTTTTTATGGTTCGATTGATTACTATTAGCTTTACTGAGCAATCAATTTATTCTTCAGTGCAAGAATGTCATCATTTATGGCAAAAACTTTTATTCAGAGACTCACTGACACACTATATTAAAAATAACTCAATCTTATGTCTGACTTAGATCTGATTGGCCAGTTAGCAAATCTAGACAAACGTTTGATTACACATATGAACTTCTAAGAAATTAAACTGTTTTTTGCTTAGCCTTGCTTGATGCATCAACAACTTATATTATAAATGGACAAGAAAATGCAAAGGTTAAATGAGATTTTGTATTCATCGATACACTTAAAGGCTCGGGAAAAAAGCAACCCTTATTTATATAATAATTGTTGCATTAGAATTGAGCAGTTATCAAGATTTATTTACCTCATTATAGGCTCTTTTTGGAGTTGGTAGCAGGCACCAGTCACCATAACGAACGTGAAATAAAACATCGTTGAATATCAGCTCAATCTCCTGAGATAAAGTTTGATGGCCACCGATGTTATTTATTTGTTTAGTAATTTATATAAGGTTAGTTACTGTTTTATTGGGCGTATTAAATCAAGCCCCAATAAGGCAGCCATTCATGTTTATTTTTACGAAGTTTCTGCTGTATGAACAATAAATTATTAACTTGGTCACTTTTATCACGGGCCCATGGTAACGTTTATCGGACGTTATCATTTTGTGGATTTATTAGCTCTTTCACATTGTGAGAACTCATGCAAAAACAGCGATATAATATGCCAATTCATTTTTAACATACGTATATATTACCAACCTATGATACCAAAGTGATATAATAGTTTACAAATTATTTATAATATAGCCTCCCACTTTATATGAAAGTAAAACAAAAGTTTACTAGATCATACCCAATATCAATGATGGTATTAACATAACACACAGATCACTCAAATACTGATGTGGCGCGGTGGGTGAAGGTCTGCCTGCGATGCAGGAAGTTGCGGGTTTGATTCCCGCCTTAGGACGAAATGTTTGTATGATCTGCAAATATTTGTTCCGGGTGTTCTGGATATTTTCTATGTAGATATAATAAAAAATATTTATCTATGCATGTATTGTATTGTAGTATCATCATCTCAGTCACAGAACAGATATTAGTACTACCCACAACCCAAGCTGTTCTGAGCTTGGGGCTAGATGATGCTGTGTGGATTGTCCAGCATTATTTTTTATTATTAAACATAATGTCAACCTCGTCACTTGCTTATTAAGAAACCTAAGGTATTAATGAGATGTCGTATCCATGCTATGGTACCGTAGATCACAAAGTGTTTCACTCGCTCCGGGTTTATTGATTGACAAGCGCACAGCTCGATTAAATTCTCGCAAGCCGACCCAGGCATTAGTCCTTACACGGACCTAATGATGTCTTTCTAATTATTCAATTTATTCCTTTTACAAAGCAATTCATTAGCTCCAGAAATAAACTGATCTTTTCTTAGACCTTTCTTTTATTATTAGTTTGTTTGTGTTTCGAAAGAACATGTTAATAATTAATACGAGTTAAATGATTGCTTTAAATCTATTAATTGGTAAGAAAAATAACTGTTTACTTTTTATAATATATTATTTATCAAAAGATATAGCAAAAGCATAGGTTCAGGGAACATTCAATTGTGGTACTTAGATAGGTATGTAAAGAGAATGATTTAATTAATATATAGTATATCTTCTACTCATTGCTTTAGGTTAGACAAGTGTATTAGCTTATTTATTTTCTAAAGTAAATGATAGGTTTTTAGCTAAAACGATCACGATGAACCATTCAGAAGCAGGTAATTGGGCTCTCCGGCTCCGTAATAAAATATGAGTTCTTGACCACAGTTTATAGTGAGCATAAACATTTTATTGTATTTAGTAGGACGAGTACTACACAACACACATACATCTCTACAGTAACATGCCTTTGGGTAATAACCAGATTTTTGATAAAAAGCTATTTTGGGAGAATTGTCTCCCAAAATAGCTTATAAAACTTTATAACACGTTCTAAAAAATTCTAATTGCAATCAATTAGAATTTTTTAGAACGTGTGTTATAATATCGCGAGATTTGTAGTTTTATAAAATAATCAAATATTTATTTTTGCCATCAGACTTCAACGGATCAACTGTAAGGTATACAAAAAGTATACAAAAAGTATACCTTAGTATAGCATAGTCAAAAGTTTCGAAAATTATTTCCCATTGACTTTATTAGCTAGTAGATGAATGAGATCGCCACAGACGGAGATCACCGATCTTTAAAAAATGGATAAAAATATTGATTTTAGTTTTCAGTCTAATAAGATGTACTTTACTTGTGTGCATCCAATAAAATAAAACAAAAGAAACAAAAATGTTGCCAGTACTAATAAAACAATGTAATAAAGCTATGCATAAAATTATATTACTACCTCTCAAACGTTCTTGTCACAAGTTTATTTTTATGGTTTGTCTCCGTGCGGTGAAAAAAACCTCCTTACCCTCCTTATAACTTGTTGTCCGTCCGTTTTTCATAAGGTCTATGCGTTTTTCAGTTGTCAGCAATAAATATTTAAGACATCGATTTAAAATTTCGTAGAAATGTCTTTGAAATATATTATTCCTTAAAATATGAAAACAAACATGGATAAAATAGTGAAATAAATACCTAAGCTGAAAACTTTAGTATTTCATAAGCGTGTTATCATATCTATCATTATACAAGGTCTTTCGTTATTTGTATAAATGACCCCCCCATAACCGATACGGGGCGCGCGCACACTCAAATATTTTATTAAATTACGCCGCCTGTCTTGATTTCCAACAATGATAAATAATAATTGACAAGAAAAACGTAAGAAATCGATTGTAGGTACTCAAGATTTTTAAGATAAAATGTAAACCCTCTACGAATAGGTATGAGTTTAATCACACTTAGCAAATTTAACTTAAGTAATTTAAATGGGCATGATTGGAAAGTGGCTACGCTACTGTCGTTATACAAGCTTAATTGCAAATCAAACCAAAACAAAGGCTCGTGGCTTGCAACACAGAGGTTCACCAAAATTGCCATTCAAAATTTTCCGAACAAGTTCCACTCCAAGAGAGGCTCATTTGAGCATAAAATTACATTGTCTCCAAGACACTGACGAGTGCCAATGAACTGCACTTTGACATAAAATCGCTTTAGAAGTTATAAATCCGTTTCATTGCCTTAATAAAGGATGACTAAGGTATTTGATAGTAGACCATCGTTTCCCCCATCTTTGATAAATCATAGTCGTTAATTAGTTGCTGTGCGTAGTATCCGAACTGTAAGGGGACGTTACTGTCAAACTGTCATCATTAAACACTTATGTAGCCAGTTTAATATTACATTTGAATATAATAATTTACCTCTTTGTGTGCATGTGAGCACTGTAGGCAGCGGAGTTAAGTATCAGCTAACCAGATCCGGATAAAGGCGTTGTGCTAATTTGTTAAATCGCTACTTCCTCCCAAAATTGTATGCGTTAGCTGATTGCGAACAAATTAGATGTTAACAATTGCTGACGAGACGTGAAAATCTTTTGCAAGACTACTTTAAATAATCATCCATTATATTCTGTACCTTTGTCAATCAAGTGGTTCCATAAGAATTCTGTGGTCGAACTAATGACGCTTGTTAGCTCAAATAAGAGTCGGGAGATATGTAAATGCATAAAAGAAACGAACACAAAAAATCAGGATCATGCGTGTAACAGGTGTGTTTCTGGTTTCTAATAAGTATGTATTCGTATTGTAATTGTTGAGGTGAATCTGATGGAAGAAGTTAATCTAATTTTACTTTTATTCATGGACGACCGCAAGACTTTCGATTTTTTGAGAGATCAACATGCGTTGTCAATATGATTATTTTAATTTTAAAATGTAGGTTTTTATGAGCGAGGATCAACAGATGTTTGCTTTGAATTGATAATTACGATTTCAGTTAAGAAGTAAAAATGGTTCAGGTATAGGGATGGAATTGTTAAAAGTTTTTGGCCTCTAAAAATAGGTTTACACGAGTCAGACCATTTCATACCGAATACCGAATACATTTCTTTGTGCTACAAAAACTCTGGTGAAATCGGATGAATTACAATAAATAACTAGCACTGATTTTTTTAGAACAGCTGTATACTGAATACGGACTGTTACGAAACGGAACGTTAGCAATGATTGTAAATAGACGTTGTTGAAAAAGCAGAATTTGTCTATTTCCATTCTACACTACGCTACACGATGCCGATTTTCTTTATGTATGAGTAGGCAGGCACAGGTAAATTTCATTGAAAATTAAACATTGTTTAATTTGATCCACATAATAAATTTGTAAATTCGTATGAGTCAGTGGCCAACTCTGATGACAGAGTTTTTAGGCCGCCCGAAGGTGAAAAAGTCAGTGATTTGGATAAACAATGTCTGTCATACTGGATGTCTGCAGCATCGGGAAGAATCTAGATCCAGTGTCGTATATATTCGATGATGCTGATGATGATGATCATTACTTCTTACGAAACTAAGGCTTTACGAGTTAGTTCAGGAGTAAAGACGTTAGCTATCTGGCGTTCACGGTAGCCGTTGGATGCTTGGTGTGGGCGTTATCTGAGGATTTACGAGGCGCTCTGCCAATCTATGGCTGAGTTCTGCGGCGCACGAGAATTATGACGTAAGAGTCTTATCACTGTAGGGTTAGTGCCTTCCTATAATGGTTCAACACGCCAAGAGTTATATAACTAAGACCGCGCCTGTAACAGTATGCTTCCATACATTTAAACCTTAAAAACAACGATATAAGAACTTAACTTTTTGTGAACGTAACTGACAACGAATGAAGGCTTCTCAAAGCATCAACAACAACATCTACATTTTTGATGATCATGCAGTGTTGCTAATGTAGTTTGAGACACAAGAAATTAGGATTCAGTTTTCAGAGGAACCAAACTGTGGGTTGGTACCTAATACTAAAGAAGATGATTGAGATGCAACTTTAAAATGTTAAACTCGCAAAGCTACAATCCCTTTCAAATACGCACAAGTAGTGTAATTGACTCGATACGTATAAATCAAAAGCACAAAAGGGTGTATAATACGGTGGTTATGCATAAACTTGCAATCGGCTTACTGTTATTACAGGACTCAACGCAAGATATTCTCTGCTCTACCGGTCAACAACACGCGGCAATCAACGCGCTTTGATTTATTTGGTTGTTTTCGAACACTGGAAATTAAACTGGGTTTTTAAAGGTAACTAAAACTAGAATATGCTTTTGCTGATGTTTCTTATCTTGCTGCCCTAAATAAAACGTTGAAATATGACAGGAAAGCTGTACTTTAGGCGGTTCGCCCATCTACAAAGTACCAAGAGACGTGGCTTGTGCATCCCTAAGCGTTAAAAGGGACACACCTAGCGTTGATTGTCAGTTAGATAATCAGACGGTAACGCAAGTATTTTATAAATTTAGACGTTACAACATAAAAGTTACCTTTAGTTGGGTTTCATCGCTATTCACATGAAAATGGTTAGTGCATTTCCAGAAATAAAGTGTTCCTCTACATGACAGTAACGTGACCTCACCATGACAGTCGCAGGCCGTGCAGTGTGCGGTCCTACCGGCAGTGACGAGCTCCGATTGATCGATTATTTCGTCTTCATCCGACCAGCTTGCCCGAATATTCCCAGGCGCGCCAACCTATTCCTGGTAGGCAACGAACGGTTTTGATACTTTTTATTCTTAGGATTGATTTTATATAAAAAAAATTGGGTGGAGGTCTGCCAGCGAGGTGAGCCCAGAACCTAAGCTAAGCAAAAAGAGGTTAATGCTCGTTAGTGAGATGCGATGGGATGGGATGCTGCAATCAAATCCATTTCATCTGATAGTATAGAACGAAATACATTTTGGTATAACTTAAATTTTTTAAATATTTTTTTTTTAATGTTATCATTACAAATCCCTTTAGTGCGCGTACGTAACCAAGTTTTGTTACCTAGGTATAAAGATTTTTTTTCTTACTTCGTAACCTGGTTAATAATAATAATAATAAAAAACGTTTATTTCGTTACCAACTAAAAACATTACATCAGCTATTACTAAAAATATAGAGTAACAAAAATGGCCACCACTCAGCATGTGCTATGACAGAACAACTCATGCCATAGCGCTGGTTTTCTGTGGTTGCCATTTACGATCTGAGATTTTTTTTGTGTTTCAAATCATAGGTCCAGATATTTTTTTAAGTTGTTATAGTGTAATTGGCAATGGAAACTAAAAATAAAGCTTAATTATACACACGGCATCTGTAAATATTTATAGATGGTCATATTAATATTTATCAACGCCAAGTCTATAATAAAATAGTAATGGCACTAGTTTAATTTTTCAATCAATTATCAAAGGTGTTTCTAAACCTTTATATGTATATTTTGAACGAAGTATTGTTATTGAAAGTCAAGTATCAAAATCGTTATGATCAAGACAGCCCATCCTTCAACCCTACCTGTATCATTCACCGTGTCGTTACAGGTTGCTCCGCTACACAAAAAAACCTCTTTCAAATGTAAATCGGCACAAACCGACAAAGCAAATTGTCACAAATAAACACTGATACATTTAGTTTTTTTAAGAAATTGTATAAAAAGCCGGTCGCATGTATGGGGTCAGGTTGAGTTAATCAATCTAAGATAAAAATTCTCTTTATTGATTTTTTTATCTTGAAAATTTGAACTGTGATTTTAATTCGTTTTTTAGATACCTAGTCTCAGAGGAAATACACAAATTCTCAATGTCTTTGGATTCACTAATGTTTATTTTAAAGAGAATTTCGCTATGTATTAAATTTTCTTTTACTTTCAAATAGGTACCACTCAGATATAAGTACGTAGTTCCGTGTAAATATTATTATATTCAGTCTTATTTTAGCAATCTTACTATTTTTTTTAAATTAAATACTGACGATGTAACATTTAGTTTAGTTTTGTTTTGATTCTAGGTAGTATTTTGCGTATCTTAGATAAAATTGAATTTGTGTTTTACCTACTTTTTAACCGACTTCAAAAAAGGATGTTAGCAATTTAACTGTATGTTGTATTTTTTGATTTTGATGTTTTTTTTTTTACAGACCGCGTATTGATGTCTATTTTTTATTTTGAAATTGTGTTTTTTTTTATACAACTGAAGTGGCAACCAAGCGTACGGCCGACAAGATGGTAAACGGTTACCGCAGCCTATGGACGCTTGCAATACCAGAGGTATCGCTCGCGGGTTACCACCTTGAGGCTAAGATCGAAAGCCTCATGTGCCAGTAATTTCACCGGAAACCATACCCTTCACACCGGAACACAGCAATGCGAGCAGAAATTGGTGCTTGGTGGCAGAAATAGGTATGGTGGTAGCCCTTCCCCGGACGAGTTCTATCACAAAGAACTCTACTACTCTTGTTTCTTCTTGTTCTTGTCGTTTGTAATAAGGACAGAATGGGCGACGGTGAAAGATGTGAATAAAAGATGCCCCCAGATACACTATATCTTTTGTGTGGAAGCCCAATAAAAAGACAAAAGATTTGAATACATTAATCCAAATATTGATTTAACCCTATCAACGGAAGCAGGTGCGCCCGCGCATCGCACGCGTCCTATCCGAATCAATAAGCGTTTCCTAACTATGAAATTAAATGATAATCACAACTTTTTTCATATTTGTACAAGGATTTTATTAAGTGTATTCGGGCTGAGGAAATAGGGGTCGTCAACAGTTGGTCTAACCTGTAGAGAAGGTTTTTGGGAGAGCTACTTAGCGTGTAGGTATTTATTAAATATAATGTATAAAAATACATTTGTTTTCAATTAAATAAGGTCAAAAAAACTTAAAAAAAGGGGCCAGAACTTAAGCTTATCTGCTTCCCTAATGTTTATGAGAACTAGAATATTTCAATGAAAACTCAGGTTGGTAACCCCTGAATTAGCTTCGTCATTACTCATTTTAACGGTTTGCCGGCACCCAGGGAAGGTTGTCCGTCATGCCTCTCGTCCAAAGATCCGCGATAACGTAAGCCTTTATAAGGCAGATGTACATAATTGGAGCGTATCAAAACATTAGTGTAGATTGGCCCTAGTTTAGACGAGTTGTCGTTTTGGTTGAAAGGTTTGGGGCACCTGATTTTTTTACTTTAATTAAGTAGAAAGGTATTCTTACTTAGACTACTAAAATAAATATTCTACTATTACAAATGATGATAATGTGATAAATATGTATTATATATGTATTATATAAATATTAAATAAAATATAATACATAGAATTTAAAACTGATATTTTATCTGTCAAAAATGTTAACCTACTCGTTAGCTATTTCTCCCGCAAAACAGTAATGCTCGCATTGCTGTGTTCCGGTGTGAAGGGTATGGTTTCCGGTGAAATTACTGGCACATGAGGCTTTCGTCTTAGCCTCAAGGTGGCAACCCGCGAGTGATATCTCTATTATTGCAAGCGTCCATAGGCTGCGGTAACCGCTAACCATCTTGTGGACCGTACACTTGGTTGCCACTTCAGTTGTATAAAAAAAAAAGCTCTAACTCCACATAAATTTTATCATCATCATCATCATGTCAGGCGGTAGACGTCGACATACTTTGCCTCCTCCAAAGTGCACCATAACGACCGTATTTGAGACTTCACTATCCACCGACTTCCTGCGACCGCTTTAATATCATCGGTCCATAGAGCCGAGTATTTTAGGCAAGTTCATAATCGTCAATGCCAATAATGTTATCGACAATCTCACACCAAAGCTCTTCTTAAAAACAGAAATCCCTATCGTTTGCTCAAAATCTTAACTAATAGGGTAATTTATCAGAAGAACAGTTTGCATATGAAATCGCGTGTGCCGAGGGCGACTGATAGCTCTAACATACGATACCTACTTATGAGATAGCTTCGATAATGAAGAGGGATGCACGATGTGTGGAGTAATTCTACAATGATCTTAGTCTTAGGCCCATTTTTCGTTGGATTTTACGTGAAACTGATATTTTATGAGATAAGACTTGTTGTTATGTAAGTAAGTATGTCAGTTTAGTATGAACTGTTCAAACACAGCGCTGCAATTAGCTTTATCAAAAGCTAATTATAAGGCCTAAAGTTATACACTTTTACGTCTTCATCATGACAGCCTTCTAATGTTCCCACTGTTGGGACACTGGCCTACTCTCAGGCGAGAGTGATTAGGTCTTAATCCACCACGTGGACCCAATGCGGGTAGGTGGATGGCACCTTGTCTTTCGAATTTTTTAGTTCTTGGACATGCCGGTTTCATGCACTGGCATTGCGCACATTCATTTTTCTTACGTCTTACATAAGATAAAAAAGTATAGATAGGTAGGTACAGACAAACACATCAATTATTAGTTCTTGATGAGTTGGTAGAGTCCTCAAAATACTCTGTTGTAGAGTGTTGAATTATGACATTCTATTAATATTCTCACTGCTGAGACACTGGCATACCTACTCTCGAGCTAAAGTGAGTGGAGCCAATGCGGATTGGAGGATGGCACAGTCAATCGAATTTTTAGTTGTTGAACATGTCGGTTTCCACACGATGTTTTTCTTCACCGTATGTGAGCACTGGCATTGCGCACATACATTTTTTTAATAAAAAAATCCACTGGTGCACGACCGGATTCAAACCCACGACCGGAGGATCATGATGAGTGTTGAAATAGATACCTACTACTAAAAAACCCACCGATGGAAGTTTATCAAACAAAGCAAAGAGCATAGCATCGAGCATGTAGTATGACTACCGTAGAAAATGTGCAAAGCCCAATTTTATACTTAGCCTGTTATTATTTAACTGCTTTACTTACTTACTCTGGCTCGGCGACCCAAAGTGGGTCTCGGCCTCCGCCTCTTTAACTGCCTTATTAAAAAAAATTTAGGACTATCTACATTTTCCGTAGAGAAATCCAGAAAAACCGTTGTCTAGGTATGCTCATTCGAGCCCTGCTGACTGCTGCTGGTGAATGGTGTCCGTTACCAGCGACTCACAGCGACGCAAGACTTGTAGTCTTGGGCGTCCCAGTTATGTAGAGCTTCGGTAGAGTCTTTTTTTATGACCTATAGAGACATCTAGCGATTATTTTGCAAACACTTATCTCTGGAGGTGGTTTGTCTTCTGAAAAACTTATGAAAAAGTTTTGAAGTTCACTCATAGATGGCGCTGCATATGAAAATGTTTGAAGCGACACCTTTGTTGAAACATTGGAACTAACAAGGAAATGTGTGGTGCCCCAGGGAATTTATAGACTCTCTTCTTTTCTACACAAGTTTCATAATAAGTTAAGCTTATTTCGATAGATGTCACTTTCGTTGTAGAAAATTCTTAGAAGTCTACGAATAATAAAAATGTAGTAGTAAAACAAAAAAAACATGTCTGGAGTTTTTTTTCATAGAATTAAAAAAAAGAAGGTATTTTGTAATTATTAGAAACTATATTATAATATGTAAACTATATTTTTTCTTGACTTGGGGGTGCCCCGAGATTATGTACCTACTATAATAATAATTTACCTTGTGAAAAAACTCGTGGTTTTTCTGACAATACGACATAGATAAGGAAGTAGATATATACAGTCAAAGATAATGGGTCAGTCATTCATGCGCTGTCCTCAATTCCAATATAAGTCCCATAAAACATCACTGGCAGTTTGATGATGTGCTGTGCAGTGATGCCGTGACGGATTTAACAGCCATAGTGGAAACTCCGAGCAGGGCCATCATCACACTAGCCTTGAACGTTTTGGGCCTATTTTAATTTATTCGCTATATAAAGCGAAAAAAAATAGAGTTACTCTAGTACTCTCTTATTTTGGTAGACGTTCATGTAACGGAAAAGGTTTGGTCAGAATTCGTGTGCACTGCGTAGGCTCAGAGCTGTCTTTTGATAGGACTCAAATTATGATTAGTCCCACAGCCACACATCTAACAATCACACTAATATTATAAATGAAAGTTTGATTGTTTAGATGTTTGTTTCTCAATAACTCGATAACCATAACCGATTAGGCTGAAATTTTAAACATAAGTTAATAATAACCGGGAATGTTACATACTTAGGCTACTTTCTATCGCGGAAAAAGTACAGTACATGCGAACGAACTCGCGGGCAACAGCTAGTAATATAATACAATATATAATAGTATCCTAATTTCCATTTTAATTCAATGTTTACTTAATTTTGCTCGAAAGTATTAAACCAAACTAGAACAATAACGTTTCCGTTCATGATTATATAAAGATTAGCATTAGATTAGTATAAAGTACAATATTAACTTACCAACCTTAAAGTTGTTGTACTGTAGACCTTGTAGAACTCGTACGTAGGCATGTAATTTTATTATTTTTATTAGTCTAAGAAACATCAATAGTATTTAATAATGTTCTAGATGGTAAGGTTATAAACCCTTATTATTACTAAAAAAAAGAAGATTAGCACGGTGACAGCCCTGAATGTATAGATGTGCAGTGTGCATCATATCAGCCTACTGTCGGATAACATGCGGATTTTAGCGGATCAGGGGTATTAAACAAGCCACTCTACTGGAGCGACCCATGCAGATACAATAGATAGGGATGCCACCGGCTACCTTACCTTGGACACAGACCTTAGTCACCTCGTCATTTGCCTTTTTTAAACTTCAAACGTTTATTTTTTGTTCATTTTAAAAACGGATGTTTTCACGTACCGGTGAAGAGGCACCGATACTGTTTCGACTCAATTTCGAGAGTCTTCATCAGGGTTGAGTGACACGGCGCGCTTCCTCCTCTGCGTCGCGATATGCACTGAAAACACTTGTTTTTAAAATGAATTCTAAAAGTTCACGATAGTTTTATTAGTAAATTTTTTGAATGAAAGTTGATATTAGGATGAATTGGGCTGGCAATGTTTTAAAGTTCAATTTTAGTTGGACCTTAAAAAATATATAAAAAATAGTATGTGTCAGACCAGCTGGGCAATTACGCAACTGAGTTACAACCTGATTTCAATCAGCACACTATCTATAAGCTGTAATATTTATACAAAATACGTCAGCTTTGCAATCATCCGCCAATCCGCATTGTGGTGGATTAAGACCCAATCACTCTCGCCTGAGAGTAGGCCAGTGTCCCAGCAGTGGGAACATTAGAAGGCTGTCATGATGATGATGACGTCAGCTTTTGATTGAAACCAAGTGAAATCTATAGCAATTGAGTTGCATAGTCGCCCCTCTGATCTCGTCATCTCTTTTTATATTTCACAGCAAGGCCAGAGACCCAGAATTGGTTGGTTTACATAAATAATTTTAAAGTCAAAGTAAAGTGCATTATAAAGAGCAAAAATAAAGTTATAATCAAAACAACAATCTCTGAGTACCTTGTTAGCAACTAACTTTAAAAGAAAATGTTATGCAAACCACTTAGAGGGTTGCACATAGAAGAGAATGCAAATTAATTCTATTAAGATGTGCTCTGTATGCACTCAAGTAATTACGTAAAGCTTTAATGTTATAAAAAGCGACTGCCGTTATATAACAACAGAGGATGAATAGCGGAAAAGTGGTATCTATGATGTACTAGCTTTCAGCCGCGGCTTTACGCACGCGTTTGTAGAATATAAAAATTAAAACTATCCAACATAAACTACACTTGGTATATGTAGTTTTATCCAAATCGGTTTAGTCGTTACGACTTGATTGTGTACAAACTTTGAACAATAAGCTCAGAACAGGTGTTATGCCATAAGCACCACATAGACGCGGATTGATGGGTGAAACAGTCACTAGGTGTAAAAATAAATTATATTCTTGTTCTGTAAATAAAGTGTTGAAGTTACCAGAAAAGTACATTCTACTAAATGTTATTCTAGGCTATTTACTACATAAGTACATGTAAAACTTCACCCCAATTCGCACCGTGTGTTTGTTTAGTAGAAGCCGTTCTATTATGGTGGCCGGTTTCAGGAAATCCGAGGTACAGACAGCATATTAGGCTTTTAACCGCGAGTGTTGGGAGTACCGAGCTCAAAGAAGAATGTCATAAATCTAAAAAAGAAGGCATTTCCATTAATTCTCTCGGTACCTTGACGAGGGTCGAAAGTTTAACGGATTATAACAAGTGGCGGCACTAACTGTCACGACCAGACCTGGCCATGCCACGCCTCACGGCTTAATCGCCAAACTTTCCCCTACGATTGGAGTTTTTGTAGAGCTGCGGCGGTTGTGTGCGAGCTTTGCTAATTTATGCGCCAGCAAGTGAATCCAACCTGCCTAGACAAGCGACCGTCAAACATGATATTTAGTATCTAGACGTTTTTATGTTATGATCGCAGTGCGATGCCACGCAGGGTTAGTCCTAAACCTGTGTGCCTTACAAAGTTACAACTCAAGACATTTAAATAAATAAAATCTTTGCGTTATTGACTGACTTTATAACTGCTAATAATACACAGCTGAAACGGTAAGTCCTAGAGACTGAAACTTTTAGGGTCTCTTTAATGTGCAGAGATCAAAGACATTTTCTACATTACTTTGACATAGATGCAATGAGAAACGATTTCCCGATAAATTAACACATAGAAGACGCAGCGGGAAGCAAGTCTTCGATATGTCAGGTATCCAGGACATTTTAGGGCTGTGCGTGCGTTTTTATTGTCAGTCGGCCAGTTAGTCAATATTGTAACGGTGTCATACCTACGCTACGGCACAGATAACATATTACTACTATCTACAGGTATATTTTAGATGCAATAGTGTGCATTTCTGCTCGATTTATTTTAGCATTTTGATCTAATAGTTTAGCGGATTTTGGCAGCGTTAGGTAGACTATATCCACTTGTCTAGCGGTAGGTACTGAGGAGCACTCGACTACACTCCATTCCTATTAGGTATTCAAGACATCGTTTAATCGACCTGCACAGAGCTCGAGATCAACGTTTTAAAGAGAAATTTGAAGGCAAATCGTTCTACAGATATTGCCGGCAATACCCCTGAGGCTTGATTGTAGATCAAGTATTTTCTGAAATAATATTATCGAACCTTTACTATGTAAACGATGTCGGAAATGAAATTCATGATGATAATGACTGTATGGATCAGTCATCATCATCATGAATTTCATTTTCGAATCAATCAGTTAGGTTTCTAAAATCAGTCAAATTATTGTGAGAAAATTGTCTTATTTAAGAGCTAAATCTAGAGTTATGTGGTTCCCATACAATGGGGTAGTTAGATCTCAGCAGAGTGGTTCGATATATTGCCGCTAATACACTACTTGCTAACCGTAATCGGTTCAATTTGTTGGTATAGGGGAAACGTTGATTACGCTAGTAGACATATCCCATTTTCTCCGCTCCGCATCAACTTGATTTCACCTCGTTCTTTCCCTTTCTGTGGGTAACTTCTCCCCAAAGCGTCATATAAATAAATTGTAGCGAGACTTTATTGCTCCTGGTTTACGTTAGCGTTTTTCCCGGCGTGTTATAGTCTTTGGGAATTCACCTTTCTATTGTGATTTCATTCAGCCTGTGATTATCATAATGTCTGTATCGAATGAAGCCGTCGGTCCAATGAATAATGTCTATATTTTTTTGTGCACGTGTTTTACGGCAGTATTTTATTTTTAGGTTTGCCTAATAAAATATGAGATTACTGTTTCTCGTTTCAGAAAGTACATAAAATAGTAGGTAGGTTCCTCCTTCAGACTCTTTTCTTTACTTATTTTTTTACCAATTTCAATTTATTTTGAAACAACAGCAACAACAAACTTTCCTCCCATCTCCACGACCACTTCAGGGAAACTTTTTAGCCGAAAAAAATGCAAATGCCTCGTTTCTCCTGCTGATGGAGTAAACAAGCGGGCCATGAAATTAAGAATCTGCCTGATGTGTGGCAGGCATCCATGTCCGTCCGACAGCGAGCAAATAGGAACAATTTGTTACTAGTGTATCAGTTAGTGTGCCAGTTTTGTACACTGATGGAGACAAGATTGATGGAGGCTCTCGTCCCGTAAACAAACCTGAATAAATTTCACGTGAGAATATACAGGTTTTTACGTGCTTTATGCTGCAACCTTTTTGCACCATGCTTGCGATTGATTGTTTGTTCAATAAAAAGTAATCGTTTTTCATTTATTTTTACTAGCTGCCGCCGTGGTATCAAAGAAAATATCATAACGTTTCAGTGCAGAACATAATTAAAATTGTATTAAAATCGGTTCAGTTGCATTACGATGTGATTGAGTAAAAAATATCCAAACAATCATACATTAACATTTATAAATTAGTATGAATGTTATTGGTTTAAATAAACATAAATTTCGGGCCTGCTTATCCCATTAGACGTAGACAGCTCTTTATAAACTCTTTTTACAAAGAGTTATAGTTAGAGTTAGTGTTTACACACTAACTTGTAATTTCTTCTACAAATAAGTTATTTTTGTCTAAACTCATGAAATATTTGGAAAAGATATTATCATCAGATGTGACACTCGATTAGTAGAAGTTATTTCCCAGTGGGGGTATCGATAAAACGTATTTTTCCTTATTAACTGACCATTATTATTGGTTATGATATTATCATGATCAAAGCGAAATGGGATAGGTAACGTAATCTACGTTCTTTCTCTGCCTGTTTTTCTCACATAGGAGTTAATTTTTTTGTATCATATACAATATTTCGAATAACAGTACGCTTGTAGCTTACAATATTTGTGTAGTAATTATATAATTATATGTTACAATCCAGTTTCAGCCAGTTTTCATTTAAACTGGCATCAAGCTTGTGTTTTTAGAGTAATTTGTCATTATGTTAAATAAAAACTCGCAGTTGTTAGCTAAAAGACAAACAACTAAAAAGTTAAAAATGTCCTAGTCAATTCGGTGTAGTTGTCAGGTGAGAGAGACAGACACGCAAGTCCCTCCCAGAGGACCCTTGCCTCTCCGTGGTCACGTATAAATTACTCTTGAGGGAATGGTGAACCTCTTTGTTGTCCCTCCAAAAGTTATTTTCTTCAAAGGTTTAAATCCTGACTTGAATTACGGAAGGTCGCGTTCGAAACTCTTTACTGCAAACGCAAACAGACCTGTAAAGTCGAGGAAAACTCATTTAAGTAATAGCAACTGTTGAAAAGAAGCACTGCCTTTTATACGCTCATGTAAATAGATTAAGGAATAAATGTCTGTCTGTAAGAAAACGTACAAAAAAGAAAAAAAAAATGGAGCTCGAATAAACAACATGTGGAAAAAGATATGTTTTTGTTGGAAGAGCTGGAAAAACATTGACGTTGTAATTTGACACTAATTAACCGTGGACGTTATGAAACCGATACATCAACACAGCGCTCTCACCGCGCCTACGAACCTACCTACCACCTACCAGCGTACCCTGAACTTCCCTTCCCCCGTGGTGTTCGAATAAACGTTCGCATTTAGGGTAAGAAGTGGAGTGTTTGGAGGTCTTGGAAAAGCGGTGACGTGTCGCGGCGCATTCATCAGAGCAGTTAATTTGCAAGCAGATGAGTCACGACATCATCGCTCATCTTGTATAACCTACGATCACGTTGGAAACACTTGGTTTGGATAGCTAAATCACAATCCATGTTAGAATGCTAAAATGGTTTTTTTTTTGGAACAATGTTTCACTGAGGCATTCCAAATAAAACAAACATTCTGCTTACATGAGAAAATGAACAAGGTTTTTTTTTATTATGAGAATTATCAAAAAAAAAAAGCAATATGTAAGTACTTTATAAAAATAATCTTATTGGTAAATATTCCAATACTTAACTTTTACTTTACTTTAGTCACATACCTAAGTACCTAATTACTAATATTTCTTTGGCTGGTAGGTAAGTTCTTCTAGAATAAAATTGTGAAATCCCAGACGATGTAAATGGTAAAGAGAAAAACATTCATGAGTTCGTGAGAGTACAGAAAGGTTTTACTACCTTATAATACGTAAGAAAATGTAGTATATGGTTTAATCTCTTTCGTCTAGGCATTACATAGTGAATGTTCAGCGGACTAGCGGACAAGCTAAGTACAATTTATGATGAAATCTGCTAAGCGCTATTCAATACCCACGTAAAAACGTAAAAACTTCTTTTTCAGATATAGCTCGTTGGTGGCTGATATAAATAGTTGGTGGTTGTATATCCTTGCATGAGATCCATAGCTCTCATCATCTTTTTTTTTTTTCAAAATGAGGCGATACTTATTAGTGTGTTCAAGTTCAAGTTCAATCATTTATTTGCTAGAATACATATTACAATATTTTTACATACTAGGATCTTAAAGCTATGCTAGTCAATGTATTCAGCCTGCATGCAAGCGTGCAAATATTAATCTGTCATTTTACCTAATCATTACTTAATTACAATTCCAAAATTCTTTACTTATATATATATAAATCATGTCAGAAAGAATTATTAATAATAAAAATTACATCGATACTAAAAAAAAAAAACAATTAATTCATACATCATATTCAATTAGTCAAATTTTGTACTCAAGAAATCAGCAACAGTATAAAAACATTTGTCTTGGAGCCATAGCTTCAGTTTAACTGCAAACTTGCTTAGTGGCAAGCTTTTTAATTCGCTCGGTAAGGCATTATATATTTTACCACACATTATATAACAGTTTTGCAAATACATTGTAGTTCGAGGAATTTTCGGCACAACAATTCTGTCCGGGTTTCTTTTATTTCTATGATAAACGTCACTAGCTTTAACAAATAAATTATTGTGCTTTCTTACAAATAGAGCCGACTCAAGAATATACATGCAAGGTAAGGTAAGCAGTATAAACTGTACGAACAATGGCTTACATGATTCCCATGGGGGTATACCACCAATAGCTCTAATGCATTTCTTTTGAGCTATAAATGCTCTCTTCATATCAGTGGAATTGCCCCATAGTACTATCCCATAAGACAATACTGACGCAACATAACCATGGTATGCTTGCAATACAGTACTATGTGCAGAAGTTTTTCTTAATTTATGTAGGGCATAAACAAATCTATTTATTTTACAGCAAACTTTTTCTACGTGAGCTTTCCAATTTAGATTTTTATCTAAAACTATTCCTAAGAATGTCGCATTATTCACTTCTGCAATGCTAGTGTTCCGATACGTAATGTCCAGTTGGTTGTGTTTACTTGCATACGTGCCAAATTGAATAAAATTAGTCTTTATCAGATTTAGATATAGATTATTATCGTCAAGCCATTTTATTACTGATTTAATTGTATTATTAATGTCAATATTATAATTATGTATGTCAATGTTACGTTTTGATGACAAAATTAGAGAAATGTCATCGGCAAATATTATACAAGGTTTATTAATACTGTCTGGGAGATCGTTGATGTAAAGAAGGAAGAGAAGCGGTCCTAAGACGCTCCCTTGCGGCACCCCGAACTTGTTGTAACTGTAGGCAGATCGAAATGATGTAAGCTCTTTTTTATAATTTAAATCGTTTACTTGTAATCGTTCTTCTTCTTCTGTGCGCTTCAGTATGAAGTTTTATGCCAAGAATACGGAGACGTTGATTTGTGGCCAGATTGATAATCCGCCATACCTTCTAATCTGAGCTAAGCTTATTAGCAAATGACAAAATAATTAATCGGATAAACACATCCAATGTTAAACGGTGAACTACTGGTTGTTCGTGCACACCCAGCGCGATTTATAAATCAAAGCGGCTTTTCCGCTCTGCACATCCGCTAGATAAGCATATACCCAATGCCCATATGAAAAATTCAAAAGAATTAACCAGCTGACTCGGCTGCAATCGTAAACATTTCATAGTGTTTTTACGACGCTACCCAGTGGCCTGAAGACATGCCTTTGTTTTTTCAGTATGTACGTGCCTTAACTTTTCTCTGAAACACTAATGTGTTTTTGTTTCGGGCTACTTATAACACTAGATAAAATATAATGTATTTGCATAGCAATTTTGTTTATATGTACTAGAGCTACAAGTTAGGCTAGCGACATTATTCTTTAGAGGATATTAGTCCAAGGTGTTACAATGCCTAGATTACCGCGTTATAAAATAATCTTCTGTGGAGTTTTCGAGCTTTTGTAAAATAAAGAAATGTTCCAAACGCGTTTTATCCGTACTCAAGAAAAGCAGACAACAAAAGACAAACTTCAAACAAAAAACTTTCGCGCAAAAATCGTCAGCAGATTTATTGCTACCCTAACAAACAGAACATGCTACACAATATTATAATACTTATTATTAATTAAAATGTGTGGTACTGCTAGTAGGTACTTAGTCTACCATTATCAAAATGATTTCACTAAAATATTTAACACTAATATTTACCACGGAATTACTCGTACACCCTCTGTTCAAATTGCTATGATTGTGGGGTCATCGGTTTTAATCTCGTTTTAGAACTTTATTAGCAAAATGATTGTCTTTTATTGGTCAATTACTTGCTACGACACCTTTTCTTAGGCCAGTTCATAAAGTTGATGGCCAAAGGTTTGTAATAAAAGGGGACACAGTTCGTTCGTTTGTTCGTATGAGTCAGTGGCCAACTATAGTGACAGAGTTTCAAGGCCGCCCGAAGGCCTCTACAAGTAACATACAAGTAAATTAGAAACTCAAGAAAAAAAGTCTAATCTCTACAATTTTTTCTTAGCAAGTAAAGTGTAGTTTAAAATCATATGAAATAGTTCTCATCGTCATGATTAACATTTTATGTTTCCATTCTAGGGACATAAGGTTATTCTCGAGCAAGAGTAGACTTGTGTCGCAACATAATCTGAACATAATAGGGTTACAAATAAAATCAAACTCGCGGTCCCAATAAAGATTGGTGGAATCTTTTTTTTTGGATAGATATCCTGCCTCCAAACAATGCAATGTCAGGCTAGCAGCTTATTAGCTAACATCAACAGCATCTGTTAATTGACAGTCTCGTGACTTATAACAACTTACTTTTAATTCATTATAACGATTTTAAAACAGTATGTTGTAAAAGTGGTAATGCAGACCTCTTTTACAATACCCTGTACCATAAACTAAGTTAATAATAAAGGTACATAACAAGGGACGCTGTTAAATGAAAGCTTGTAAATACAAAAGCATTCAATGAACTGAAAAAAGGGGTTTGAGACCTATAACAACATAAATGTTGGCAAAAAGTTGGTGAATATATTATTAACGTTAGATCGATATACTGAACAAACAAATAACTAGACCCACAAAATGTTCATTATAGTAAAACAATGCTGGTTTGTAAACAAGAAGGCCCTTGCCCTTCAGGCGTTTTGGAATAACTCACAGTTTAATGTTTAAAGTTGAGTTAGGTCACTAAACATGGCGGTCACTATTGAAATATAAATAAAGCGCCATTGAAATATATACACTTGCCACAAACCCAAAATTACTATCATAAATAATAAGATTTATGGACCATTTCTATCACCGTATCAATTTGTCCCAAGACACGCCGAATACGAATGCCTTGATGACGGTTTCCGTAGTGCGACCGGCTAGATCACCGTTGTGTTGTGGTTGTGGGTTTGATTTCTGCTGTGACAAAATTTTTGTATCAAGTACCTACCTATTTTTCTATTTGCAGCAGTCTCTGATAACTAAGACATGAAACTATGTAAACGGGTTCCTTGTTTGTTTCTTTTGTTTGACGCTGCTAATCACTCGTACGAAATCGGATCTCATAATTTTAAGGTGGAGATATTTTGTTTTGCCTCGGTTGGATTTAACCAAACTCGAATTAGCACTATTCGCAGAGTAAATTGCAGTTATTCGCGAGTAAACTGACAGTTTATTTGTATTTGACATTTCTTATTCCACCGAATATTTCATTCTACTCTGTTCTGTCGGTTTATACTCTGTTTGTGGTGAAATAAACGTTTTTTCTTTCTTTCATTCTTCTTTCATTTCAAAAGTTGGTCGAAAGCATAAGTAGACATTTTTTGTTCTTTTTTGGAAGGACTAAACACTTCGATTTAAAAGTGAGAGAGTGAAATACCATGTACCCTAGTGAAGTCGTTTTGCTGCTACTTCAAAAAATTTACAACAATTAATAGAGTAACCAATCTCTCTCAGGTACGCGGTATTTTGCTCAGGGCTGCGATGAAACAAATCTTTTCAATGTTTGTAAGTACAGATATTTGTAACTACAACTAAATTTATAACACTAATAACAAACTAAAGTCTACTTCACATAGGAAGAGATTTGGTATTTTATGGTTCTAATCAATAGTTTATAGTTTAAATTGCAAATTGACCTTTGGTAAATTTATAAATTGTGGTTCGTTCGTTCGTTCGTATGAGTAAGTGACCAACACTGGTGATAGAGTTTCTAGGCCACCCGAAGGCCTCTTTCATGGTCTAACAACTTTGAAAAATCCAGGACCGACTGCTTAACGTGCCCTCCGAAGCACGGGAGCGGGAGCGGGAGCTGGCGGTCACCCATCCAAATGATGACCCCGCGGAACAGTGCTTAAGCTTTAGCTTAACTTCGTTGATCTGTTAAGAACAACTTAGCCAGCTACGTCACGAGCGCTCCTTTGTGGTTAACTGTTTGTATTTTATATGATTGTTATTATTTTATAACTTTGTAATTGCCGAATAAATGCAAAAAAGAAGAAACAGAAAACTGTCAGCACCCTTCCAATGTGAAATAGACTATAAAAGCCATTAATTCCCAAGTTTAGGTATAATTACGCTTTCGAATTGAACTGAAGTCCTCATTAATTTTCACTAGTTCGTCCCGCGGTGAGCTTCGTGCAGCCCTCACATAAATTCCAAGATAACTTGTACAAACAAGTGAAGTCCAAATATAAGTACTTTCAGCCCTTTAGAACGCGCCCCTAGAGACAATGTTTGTAAACTCAAAAACCTAAATAAAATATAGCGTTTTACAAAGTAGCAACCTATTTCTGTCGAGACACTGTAGGACATAAAATGGGGTCACTATTTCAAAGGTTTTATATCGCCTTCGCATCATAATTATATGTCACGAGTACTATAAGTTTTATAAGCCGTCGGTTTTCCTAATAACTAGCAGTTCTCCGAACAGTAGACCTCCCAAGCACAAACTTGTAAAGTGAGCAATTTACTGCATTTTGAGGAGCTAATCTGCTAATCTGCACGATAAAGATCCTCATCAGATATTTACCAAATTTTTATGAGATTAACTTAAAAAAAATAAAAAATATCAAAATCGAATCTCATGAGGCGGAGATATCTAGACAAATGATGTTGTAAGCGTACATAGGCTATGGTAACCGCTTACCACCAAGTAGGCCGTACGCTTGGTTGCTACTTTAGTGGTATAAAAAAAAAGCACCAAAAACAGCAAGCAACAGTAATCAAGTTCTATAAAGTCATAGAACCTGTTTACCAAGTTACAATCAGATTGAAAAGAACAGCCGGACAGACTGACTGACGGACAAAATCAATTTTGGCTAATCTCGAAATTGAGACGCCATCGCTCGCTTCGCTCGCTCGGTCAATAAATAAATAATGACCAGCCTTATAATGTGCTTACTGCTAGGACACTGGGCTACTCTTATGCGAGGGTTATGAGAATCCGATGCGCATTGACAATAGGTACATATCTTGCAAAAGTTAATGCATATGCTGGTTTTCACACGCTGTTTTCCTTAACTTTGAGAGTATGCCTATCTTCTACAAAACTTACAACAGCTTCACAACGCTCCACAACACGATTTTGAGCCTACACCATCTACCAACTTCGTATAAATTCAGCTTGCAGACATTACACGTCAGTTGTCGCTAGTCTTTTTACCAGTCAACTAGGTATGTTATACACGAACACACTAACATTAATTTGGCTGAAGTAAAAGTTAGAGGTTCGATCGACTCAACTCGAGTGTTAACTGAAACACTATTTGCGTAAATAAACTCGTTTCGTAAGGCGCTACGTTCGGCGCAGCTTCGTTTAAAGTTTTAATCGCTTCGGAGCCGTGATAAACAAATTTTAATTAAGTTTTAATATCACCGCTTAATTGGTGAGGCGGCGGATATTACAATAATTCTCAATGAATATTTGATAACTAAGATAGCTGTAATTGAATTTGAAAATCTGGAAGAAATAAGTGTTTACCTACGGTAAAAAATATGATTCTAAAGCTTGATTATTTATTATTTGATTACAAGAAAACATCTAACGAGTTAGTTACCTACCTTTAAGGTTGAATTGTGCTCGTCACCATTATAGACATAATTATGTAGTTACTAAGACCCTTGCCAGTCAGCTCATGTGTCAGGGCGAGGCAAAGACGATCAGGTACTCTCCTCATTGCTGTGTTCCGGTTCGAAGGGTATGGTTTCCGGTGAAATTACAGGCACATGAGACTTTCCATCTAACGTCTCAGGGAGGTAACACAAGTGATATCTATGATTTTGCATGCATACATAGGCTACGGTAACCGCTGACCATCAAGTGGGCCGTACGCTTGGTTGCCACTTTAATAATATAAAAAAAACCCGTAATCTACACGTGGTAAATTTTTACTAGAACAGGAGGACTAAAAAAGTTGACACCAAGCATTTACGCGATAAATCCGACAGCTGAAATCGAGATAATACCCTATTTTTCATCTTTATGAGTGTGGACGATGGCGTCAGAATTGTACCTCAGGGCTTAAATTTAATCTTAGAATCCAGCGTGTCACACCCTTAAGAACCGTCACTCGGTTGATATTTGCGTATTATTCTCTTCATAGCAAGTTCATACCGTCTTGTTTTTGATATTCATAACAATGTTTCAGTTGAATGTTTGTACGGGAAAAATAAAATTGAATTACCGTTGCTTAGAGCCGTGTTTATTGTTCTCATTTTTATTTGAAATAAAAATCTTGATGCGATGTTTTAATCATATTATTTTATCTTTATTAAGAATAAAGGCCCAATTACACGATATAATGTTGTGTTATAATGTTGGCAGAACAAAATGTTTACTTAAGTTTGAAATCTACTTGACAAGAATTTAGCATGCAATTATTACGTGTTTGTAATATGTAAAAATATAAACATATATGCGTAAAATGTAAGAAGCTAATTTACAAAACCTACAACCTGCATTATATATATTTCATATATTTATTTTTAAGGATGAGTTTAAATAAACTAGCTATTGGTGTTGATTCAGTTGTAACATTTTCTAAACTAAACTAACTAAAATTGTTGCCGTCCTTTTCTAATGAATTGAAATACAAAGGACCGCGATAATTTTAATTAGCTAAGATAATGAAATGCTACAACAGAATCGACACTATTAAGGTTCAATGTACCTACCTATTTGACATGCCAATTTTATGCTATGGCAAATAAATTAATATCTGATTATAAAAAAAATCTAGCAGTCACTATAAACTATTTTTTCTAATGATAATAATTAATAACCAGGTTTCAAATCACTGAAAGCTGTTCTTAGATCACGGTACTCGAGCAAGGTATGCTGTAGTTTATATTTTCCACTAATTGTAAAATATACCATGTCTTGTGTGAATAAACATACTGAATAAAGAAAATATGTTACTAAACAACCTTTTCCCTTGATTCTCCAACAAAGTTTTCCAAAAAATATAAACGGGGAAGTATAAAATGCTGCTGCACCAAGCGTCTTAACATAATAAACTAATAAATCATAAGTGCATTATGGAGCAACGTCTCGACGACGCTTCGTTAAGAAAAACAAACCTCTCTGAAAGGCCTAGATTAGTTTTGTCTCCAAGATGCAAACATGCTACACTAAGAATAAACTAGTTGTCCTCGCTTGCTTAGTTCATACTCAGGTTGTAATGGGATGACATCGTAAAGAATACCACATAATATCTGGGTATTTTACAGCTTTCACTATGGGAACGATTGAAATAAAATACTTATATATTTTTTTAAACCTAGGTACATAGAAACACCCAGCCAGACCCAGATATTTTTTTTTATGTCAGCTTTGACGAGACGATCAAGTCGTTTGCTTGATGTTAGAAGTTACGTTTGACCTTATTAGTTACTGTTGCAGTGTCACACACCTTTTTAACTGACTTAAAAAACGGAGGTAAGTAATCAATTCGACTGTGTTTGATCAGTTTTGACGCCACCTGTCGATCGAGTTCGTAAGTCGAGATCGACGATGAGCTGTCCCCTGTCAGCTGTTTGTACCAGTCAGCTGGATCGTGTGAATGAACTGGGTTTAATGACCAGCGACAGCTGATTGGCTTAACCAAATATTACATTTATTAAAATTTCAAAATATCGTTCAGTCAGTAGTTAGTTTGACCTCTAAATTCGACACATTCGTATAACGGCTCCAAGTGCGTTCACTGCTACACCTTTAGTTCGTAATTTTCGTAGCTAGAGTAGTAGAGTTCTTTGTAAGAGTATTAGAGTTCTTTGTGATAGAGCTCGTCCGGGGAAGGACTACCACCATATCTATTTCTGCCGCCAAGCAGTAATGCTCGCATTGCTGTGTTCCGGTTCGAAGGGTATGGTGAAATTACAGGCACATGAGACTTACCATCTAAGGTCTTAGGGTAGTAACACGCAAGTGGTATCTATGATGTTGCATGCGTACATAGGCTACGGTAACCGCTGACCATCAAGTGGGCCGTACGCTTGGTTACCACTTTAGTAGTATAAAAAAAAAAAAGCTATCGTATTGTCTCGTTTTGATTTACCGTAATTTAGTAATATAATGTGCAAGCAGTTTCGTTGAGTGCTAGGAAGCAGAGGATTTCGCGCCAGCTCCCACGGTATTTGAGCGTTCGGTATAGGTGTTAGTTGACCCGAAGCTAGTCCAGACAAGTCGGAGGTAATATGAAGCCATACCTGCCCATTCCGTGGGCATTGTTCCAGTAAGAAGCAGCGAGGTTAGTGAAATAATTTGCTCCTAACTGCACTCATAATTTGGTTACTTATAGTTTTATCGTGTTTAAATTCATAATTGTATATCGTGTTTCGTATTTAGTTTAATAGTAAAATAATAATAATTACAGTCCGCTTAAATCGTACAGTGTTTTTTTTTAACATTTAGTTTTTAAAATTCTGCTTGTCACTGCACTGCTTCCGTCACCCCGAGATGTACCTAGTTATCAAGTCTCTATCACCCAATAACTTAATAACTTGCTACATTTTCCTTCAAAAATGCTTGCACATATGCTTGGAAGCAAAATTATTGGGCACTACGGTGGTACCCACCATGAGGGACTCTTGCTGAAGAGACCACAAGGTCAATATATTTGCAGAACATTCAAACATTTGTCCCGCAGTAGGGATCGAACCCGCAACCTCTTGCTTTCGAGCACTAGCCCACTGCGCCGCCAAAACCGTCAACTTTGTGGATCATAAAGTGTCACAGAGTACCAGGAGATTATAAGTTGCAGAGACAGCGCCGCTAATGAATGCGAGCCGGATTAAAGCGTTCGCGAGCTCGCCCAATTACACAAAAGTTGTCTGACATCGAGAATTCCGACATACTTATCGTGAACCGTGAGCCGCGAGAGTGCGCAACTGGATCACAGCTCAAGCTCTCCAAGTTTATCAAACACGATAACTAAGACTCTAATGAATTGTTGTGCGTTGGTTTCGCTAAAACTAAAAAAATTGGCTGATTTTGGTCTTGAAATATTTGTAGTAGTCTAGAGAAGGTTTAACGGTGAGAAAAATAATGCTAGTGAAACCGTGTAGGTCAGCTAGTAGAATAATTAAGTTACGTTTAATAATGCTAACACGTAAACCAAGTTGCCGTAATACAAGCCAACTATATAAACTACAAACGTAGCACTGTAGCAGTTGCGTAGCTCGCCGTAGCATACATTGTGTTCACAATTTAGATAATTAAAGGATTAAAAAGTTAACTACAAATTAAGAGGATATTTCACAATGGATCGGACAAACAAATTCAATGGTCCATACATTTTAGCGATTACATTTTTTCACACTCACACAAGCTTAACGCTTATCTAAGGTTTATTTTGAATGTTACGAATGAAACTTAAAAAAAGTTTAGTAGTGATTTAAGAGTGCTTACACCAGCAGTGTTACTAGCTCCAGTGCAGCGTTTAGTGCAAGCTCCTGGCACGTGTGCACGTATCTTCATAGTTCCCGGCAGAAATAAACGGTCGTAAAAGCTTTTTCGTCGACATTTTATTTATATTGCACACATCCGGAACTCTCGTACCGTTGCATTTACAGGCCCTTTATTGCGCTAGACATTAACGTAACAGAAAAGTTTTAGTTTAAATTTGCGCAAACTGCGTAGACTATAACGCAAATCTGACATAAGTGCTAAAGCGAATTGCGTTCTATTTTAAACTTTAATTCATCGATGTTTTGTTCGAAATTAAAAAAAAACTAGTGTCACAACTAGCAAACTTTTATTTATACGTTTGACGATGGCAATAAGGGCCCCTAAAGCATTCAGCTTACGGTTTTAATAACGACAGTACGTACGTTGACAAAAACACAAGGAATGTATTGTATTGTTTGAGAAACCTACAACTTTTAAAATTCTGTTTCGTCGTCTGCAGCGGAGTCAATGAATCTTGAAAAGTTTTGAACAAAATGAGTTTATAAAATTAATGCTCATTACATTGAAAGTGCAGGGCACTTATACATGTAAATATATTTAAGTCTCTAACGTTTCATAAACTATTATTTGCGTCAGTGCAAGTTTAGCCGGTTCGTGTCCAAGACTATTCGGGATTACGAAAACGTCAGAAACGTAGCGTTACGTCAGACGAACAAGCCACAGGCGGCCACAGTCTTGAGGCTCAAACCGCAGTCTCACACCTGACTCAACGCATCTGCTTTTGACATCGTCTCGGGATTGCCAAACCGACCTCAGTAATTTAAGCCTAATAAAGCAGGGTCATAGGAAACGTTTATACATTCTAAATAAAGCACTAGTAGAGTGTCTTGTTTTTTTATCCGCGTTGAGTTATACTTTAAAATAAACTTCATCTTTCTGATGTCACTTTGAGTTGAATTTTTGAAAATTATTTTTTATTTTAGGTGTCTTATGCTTACAGTTTGAGTTCTATGATGATTGTGAGTAACAAGTTGATTTAATATAATTAGAATTACCTTGTCAAACACTTTGGGAAACAGTTATTTTAATTACGTAGATATTATTTTATTGACCTTTAAATGAAAGTGTTTCGTCAAATCTGTTCAAACTTAAACCTGACAAAAGCTCAGAACATGATCATTTCTGTATCGATTCTCTAGAAAATTCTACTTATTAAACTGCGACAGAAATACAAAGGTTGATTAAATAGTTTGCTTATTTTTAAACAAGAGTGTATTTGAATGCTAGAGATTCATATCTGTAGCAAATCCCAACTACGTGCCTTCGTATAATCAGCTGGATATAAGAGCGTGCCAGTCTCATTCTCCTAAAGTTTATCTATATTCTCTAAAAAAGTGTGTGTGCAAATGTTTTGTTTGGTACCTACCTTGTTTTGTTTGACAGATGTAGTTATCAAAATAAATAAATAAATAATAAATAATGCTGGACAATCCACACAGCATCATCTAGCCCAAGGTAAGCTTCTGTTAAACAGAGCTGTATTATGGGTACTCGATGACTGATATATATTTATTACAATACAATACATAGATAGATATTTTTTATTATACATAGAAAACACCCAGAACACCCGGAATAAATATTTGTAGATGGTACAAACATTTGTTCCGAGGCGGGAATCGAACCCGCAACCTCTGCGTCGCAGGCGGACCTGCGCCCGCTGCGCCACATCGGTCGTCAAAAATAGATAGAAATCGGCTTATATGAATCATTAGGGGTTTATAACTTAGATCAGAGTAGGTTAAACTAGCATACATGCTGTCTTTTACTTTTTAGTATAATTTGATTCTTGATAAATAATCAAATGATTGAGCTAAAATCATAATGTGTGTTCGAACTAAACTGTTTGTTATTCTGGGCTTTATGATATATTTATATTATACTAGTGGAACACCTCACGACTTTTTCCGTGTCGACTTTTTTCTTAATGCACCTTTACACCATAAGAGCCCTTCAAATTTCATGTTTCTAGGACTTATAGTTAATGCTGTGCGTTCATCTATCAGTCACTCACGAAGCTATTAAAATATTTTTTAAATATAGTTCTCATTCAATTCATAAAACTAGGCCTTTTACCATCTACTGAAGATGATTGTGCAGCATCTAGTGGCAAGTTTGTTTTTCTTAATATGCAAAGTTTATAAATTCATAAATACCGGCTATAAACAGTTTAATAAAGTATTGAAAAAAAAAAACGGTATGTAATGTGAATAGTTTTCCAGCAGAAGTGGTTGTACATCATTTTTCTATTGTCTTATTTACAGATCAAAAATGATATTTGCATGTATGCATGAATCAGTTGAACCTAAAAAAAGATACAAACGATCAATATAATACAAAATGCTTAACAGTTTTAGAACTGAAAAGATATTGCACATATTGGATTCAGTCTTCAAATCTTAGAATCAATCTCACTATCGCGTTAGATGCTAACAGCGGCTCAAGATTGGCTGTCGGAGATGTTTGTTACTTTATACTGTCTCCATGGGATCAGACGGTCTGTTGCGAATACCACACTGTGCGGACAAACAAAAAACGACGTTGAAGTCACCAAATTTAAGTCAAAATATTGAATTGAAGTCCTTGATTGAACATTTATAATGATGATGATCGATAGACAAACAAAGATTAAAAAATCGATAAATAAAGAAACTACGTTTGAAAATAAATGTTTAAAAAGGGCGTGGTGCTTAACATCCGGCGGGCGACTTGATCGTCTTGTCATTTGCAGACATTAAAAAAAAAAGATTATTTTACTTAAATTGATAAAATTTGTCATTTGTCAAACAGGAACTCAAAAATCCAATAAAAAAAATATGTGTCCTTAATTTTTGTTTGATTTATGCCTTCAATTAGGAAAGATAAAACCTTAATTTTAAAGCTGTTGTCGTTATTATTTAAGTGGTATCACAACAATTTTCTTCATACAAGCTAAACATTTAAAAGCAAAATAATTAATGATTGTCATCGAACCCTTTTCACGATTCAAGCATTGTGTTCGTCTGCATTTTAGTCTAAATGTATCTATTAATTCATTAATGTGCTGAAATTAGGAAGGGCTCGTCCTCGCCCTCGTCAAATGACTACACAATAGCCGAGTTAAATTACTATTTTAGTGGAAACATTCCACAGTTTTGCTCCACTTTTACAACTTTCAATGAGTTGGCCGTCATGATTTGAAGACGAAAAAAATAAATTGTACACGGGCAATTTTGAAAGCAATTGTTGGCGACAACTTACATACTAGTGAAACGTTTATAACTTGATTTGTTGCTCTAGAAAAACAACGATAAGTTATAGAAAAACGTTTTGAAATATGATCCAATGCTCATTTAAAAAATAAATAAATTGTATTGTGTTTCTCAATGCAGTCTACATTTAAAATATTCATTAAGTAACTAACAACACTAAGAATAGGCGGTGGCAGTAAAACCGCTCGTACTAATGTTCATTGTAAAGGCAACAAATAACCAGCAATCAAACGAACGGTCGACCTCTATTTGTTAGTAGAGAATTACGTTTCAGGCCGTGCGTATGTTACACTAATGTTGTGAGATAAAGAAAACCAAGCTAAATTAATACTGCTGCGTTATACAGGCTGGTTCAAACATACACGTCAATAAAAAAAAATAGATTCTTCAGGTCCAGGGGTATCTAAAATAGTAGGTATGTTCTCCGATTTTTGTATTTTTGGAGTTTTTTATGTTTTATTTTTGAGAATGTTTGTTTAGTCGGAAAGTTTGAAAGTAATAAAATAAATATTTGGGGATATTTTTCCGATATATTTTTTTTTTGAAATAATCTCAGTGAGTTGTGGAATCATGCATAAAATAATAAACTAAAAAGTTACAAAAATTTTAATCAAAAGTGACGAATTTTTGTTTGGGAGAGTTAAAATTGAATTTTCAACATTATACTAATCTAATCCATGGTTTGTATTTTTTTTTTATTGACATACAATGAATAAAAATAGTTTTTCGAATAATAATCAAAACATAATCAGCGTAAGGCTAGCGAACTATAAGTCTACTATTAGGTCTCGTTCAAAAGCTCAAAGTCGCCCAACGAGCTTTGGAAAGCTATGGAGCTATGGGAGTTTCACTACGCAATCGAATCCGCAATGAGGAAATCCGTAGAAGAACCAAAGTCACCGACAGCTCTTAGAATAAGTAAGTTGAAGTGGCAATGGGCAGGCGGCCTGTGCAGGCCACATCACTTTTTTTATTGATTGAGTAAACAATAAGAGGCTTTTCAATTTATAATCTTCTTGAGGCTTATTTAAAAAAAAGCACATAGCTAAAATTTTGATTCAAATTAATAAACCAACCCATAAATTAACAATATTCGTAATAGATAATAAATAAACAGTAATCAAAATAACAAACTAAGAGGAAACGAATTTTCTTTTATTCAGGCCGCACACAAAAGAGGAATAAATTATATTGCCGTAACTAAACAGGATCTTATTCGCTAAATAAAAATGTGTTCTATGAAAAATAAAGTCGTACCTACCTACGTTAGTAAAATAAAAATATTAAGGTTGGATTTGACCAAACTCGTATAGGCACTATTCGTAGAGTAAATCGGAGTTATTCGTGAGTAAACTGACAGTTTACTTGTATTTGACATTTCTTATTCCACGGAATAGTTATTCCAAAAGTTGGTCGAAGAATAATAGCAATATTAATTCAATGTAAAAACAATTTATTAGTGAAAAACAGTCATTTATTTGCAAACTAAACAAATGTGTTTTAGATTGCTGCTTTGTAATGCGTGTTGGTTAAGGGTTACTCGGCAACCCCAAGTTTCAAAAAGTTCAATCGAAGTTTAAACGAGTTAATCCGTTTTTATTAAATGTTGATGCTCACTGTGGTCTTCGAGGATCCCATTACTGTGTTAACTAGAGTATTCGACTTAATTTTGTTTTAACTTGTTTAAAATATCCAAAACCAAGTGCCTACAATGTTTAGAAAACTCATTTGTAATAGCTAATAAGTAGAATTGGGGTTGAATTAAAGCTAAGTGAGGGTAATTTTGTGATGTAGAACCTGAAATGTATTTGTTTCTAACCCAACTGTGGAAATATCAGGCTGGAACTCGAACCTAATTCATTAACGCAAGAAAAAAAAAAAACTTTATTATTTATTTTTCTTGCATTGATTGGTTTCGTTCATTTTATTCTTGAACAATTCTAGTTTTTCATTTTAACAAAACTGATACGTTCTGAAAACAGTTAAATTAAATTAAATGCTGAATCAGCTTGCATTCTATTTATTTCCAAATTTTAAAATGTCAATGTATCAAAATGTGTTTTACTTGCATTTATTTTCAAAAGTGAGGAACTAAAACCTATTCATTTCTATACTACAAAAAAAGTATGTACTGTGTGATATTCGTTCGCATTCCTGCTACTGATTGAGTTAATTTTCAGAAAATCGTTTTACGGGTTTTCTCACATGTTGTTTCGGGTTATTTCACCCCGCGGTGCCATTTCTAGGAAATTGTTTCCTCAAATTCTTTGCGAAACAATAAGCTTTGATGGTGGGCTGTAAATAAATATAAAAGTGGAAAATATTGTCAACAGAATAGTGTCATTTTCATTTTAGCTCCGCGATTTTTATTTTCTGAAATAGCTATTTCTAAATGATAATATTATTATAAAAGCAAAAAGATTTCTTACCTACAAAACAAATTTACAAACTGGAAGTGAAGTGTAGGACGGCCCCCCACTCGATGAACCGATGACATTAAAGCTTTCGCAGGCAGTAAATGAACGGGTGGCTCAAAATCAGTCGTCATGGCGCTCTTTGGGTGAGGCCTATGTCTATGTATAATTTAAGGGGTGATCAGATCAAATGGAAAAAACCCCAAAAACTTAAATAAATTCACTGTTAATTCTATTTATGTAAAACCGTGTCCCTGGATGAAAAATCATGAGCTAGCTAGTAATAGATACCCGTAAATAGATACTTAATTATAGAGATAGATGCGATTGGAAGGGGTCTGCGAACTCATTAGTGGACGTACGTACGGCGTACGGCGGCCGGTCGGGACGGTTGATTGACACAACGGAAATGATTTCGCTCGCCGCCGGCGTCGGCACTATCTCAGGTACACACCACTGCTCATTTGTTCAGTTATATTTGATGTTTGCACTGATAAGCTTAATGTGACTCGATACTGATACTGTAAAACTGAAACACAGAAAAAAAAAATTCACAAGTGATTTAAAATTAAAATTCTTAATACACTCAAATTTTGAGGTTTTTTTTAGCCGAATCATATGTACTACATTGCTTTTTTGCTACTTTGTATACCCGTACAATTTAGTTCATAAAATCACTTTGCAGTAAAAATATTTGATTATTTTAAAAAATAATAGAATTTATATTTAATCCTTGCGATTTTATCCACGCTGACTTTTTTGATCAAACTTTTTCTTCCCGTTGCGTCCTTTAGGAGATAAAATCCTTATAAATTTTATGCACACACATTAAAAGTAAAACACAGAAATTTTCAGATCTCTAGAACTTGGCGTTTTCACTATGAGTTTTTTATAAGTCGCTCTTATTTAGATTACCAAAATACCATAAATAAGACGTGACACGAAAGGTAAAAACGAAACAAAGAATTGAAAACATTTTTAGATTTATTTTGAGATAAGCAAAGTTTAAACTTCCTGCCATCGATAAATCATTGCTAGAAATGTTGCAAGACACGAGCTGTGTAGGTAACCAAAGTTCAAGCGGGTCGACGTCTTAAAACTGTAAAAGCGTGGAAATATTGAAGTAACGTAGCTTACAGAATTCCACTTCATCCGACGGCGGTGTCTGAGTGCAAAGGCGTGTCGGTGCCGGCCGGACCCCGGCCTCTGTGAAAATTCAGTGCCCGCCGGAAAATATGGCCACTGATGGAACCTTAATGTTTCCGACTTGGCCCCACTTGCGGTCAGCCGCTCTTCGATGTGTCCTATAAACTTCACCGCTAATAAAGATACTGGGAATTCGTGACAAGACTTGACACTTGCGCTGTGTAAAAGGTTTTTTATTTGGTTTATAAAGAATATACATAAAACAGTAAGCTTAATCTTATAATGTAACATCTTTTTTGAAACTATATTACATGTTATGTGTTATATTACACACTATTATTATCTACGTACTAAAACAGAGATACCTTTTAGTGATATTAAAAAGCAACTTACGGAGCTTTAACTCGCAAACATAAGAGACTTAACAAAGAAAAACTTTGCCCTCGGTCATAAAAAATAAACATCTCATCTTATCTCATAAGTTTGGGGTAGCTCTTTGTGAAATGACACCTCTGGGCATCTTTGTCGCCCAACAAACGTCCCGTGAAATTGAAACAGACCGGTCGCTCCATATTCCGGAAAATTCCTGTCAAATGCCTTCTTTTTAATCTTGAGACACCGTGAAGTGTTGTACTTTTTTCAGAGTACATACACTTGGATGATTATTATATCGATAAAGGCCAATTTTATCGATAGTCAAAGCAACAAATTAATAAAATTGATAGCGAGTACTCAATTTTATTTTATCAAATAATAAATACTTAACTATTTTATCAAAGAGTTAGTAAGTTAATTGTCAGTGAAAACTGAAGATTCTGTTTTTTTAACCAGAAGTTTTAAAACGAATAATTCCGTTATTTTAAAGTTATAAATTATTAATGAATTAAGTTATTGCAGTTAAAACAAAAATTTGCTTCACGGTTAAAACAAGAAATCATAAAGATGGCAGCCTGCTGGCAGCTTTTAACTATGCACTAACCAATGTACGAAGTACCTAATAAAACAGTTGATCCATCTACAGTTCGTTTGATAGTTGAGCTATCTTTATGAGATAACTCAACTAATTTAGATCCAGACTAAAGCGTTCATAACCAAATGAAAATTTATTTTATTTTTAAACGGATTAAAAACATTATAAATATATAAACTTGAGCAAAAAATATTTTGGGAAAAACTGATAACATTAACTGAATGAATGGCCAAAAATCAGCACAAAAAGTCAGTGAATAATTTCATGAGAAACACAAAATGCAAGGTCGTGTAATGAATACGTGCGTGATCTATCAGAATTAAAAGACCCTTTCCCTGTCACTCGTATGATCGATGTGCGGAAATGAAGACGATCTTTTTCTAAGAGTGTTTGATATAGTATCAGTGGACGACGTGATGTGAAGTGCTCTGAAAAAATATTTTAAAGATTTTGCTTTAGAAAGTTTAACTATTCTTTATGAATGAATTTACAAGTTTAAAGTATAAAGTACTTACATATTTTTCATGACAGCTTTCTACTACTGTATCTAAAAATTCAAAACAAACATATTTTTTAATTAATAAAATCACAAAAAATATTTTGAAACGTCTTAAAACTAGGTGAATACGCCAGTTTCACTCGTTTCCACTGCTGGATTAGCAAGCAAAAGTCACTGGGTCTAAGCCCTAATCCAATTGGCGGATGGTAGAAATGTATTTCAAAATTTTAAGTTCTTAGACAAGCCGGTTTTCTAACAATGTTTCCTTCACCTTTTAAAAACCCTCATATTGCACATACTTACAGCCTTATAGAAATCAACCGTGTCTTAAAAATAATAACAAAGAAGAAATGCAACACAAATAATTTATTTCCACAACGGAAAGCTTTATCTACAAACACAAATAAATCGACCCAGTGTAGCAACAAACAATAAAAGAAAGTATTCCTAGAGGTTTAACCGCTACATACTCGCACGTTCCGAATAATTTATTACGGAAAGGATTTTAAAAACACATATCTCCAGAACCCTTGGATAAAGCCGTTTTAAGAATATGTGGGAATTTCTTCAGGTGATTGTAAGGAAAATGTATATCATCTCCTTTACAAGTGAAGGATTTTCTACGGATTATTTATATAGAATGTAATTTTATTGAAATGACAAGTCAAATTATTTACGAATAAAGAATCAGTGAGTGTTATTGGCTATCACAAAATGAAATATCGTGTATGTAATCGAGAAGAAAAGAAAACAAGATATTATTTGCCCGTCTCTTATCTTCCCGTCCGCGGTACGATCGGTCCCATTCAAGTCCCATTGCAATCGGTATTGTATTTGCTGAAGGCTCTACGGCTCATGTCGATTGCCGATCTGAACGGAATGCGAGCGAATGCCAGCCATTTGCCGGCAATGAAAGGGCGTTGATTATTTGCTAATCATGCTCCGACGATACGGGTTCATAATGTGAATACCTGCCTGGGCACAATCTCGTTGAAATCATTTCCATAATCAACAAAACACTGGCTTTTTGCGTAAATTAAAAATATACGCCGAGTGAGTCGTCATCCTGTGAGAATAGACTGTAGTTACCGCACGAGTAATTGTGTTCACGTCGTTGGAATTAATTAGCAGGTGACTTGAAAGTTTTAATTTGTGTAATGTACGTTAGGTTTACTGTGATTGCAACGCATACGAATCAGTTTTGCAGTAGAAGTGAGCGGTTTGCAAATAAACGCTAGGGTTTTTTTCAATTTCAGCGTCGGTCGACGTGCAACCGTAACGTATCGGATATTTGGTCAACGGATGGACACACCGCGATTGCCGCATGTAATCGAATGCGCTATCGATTCAGCAGCATACGGTTGTGTGGCAAAATAACTAAATTATTTGTATCGCTCTTGTGGTCGCTGTCAGATAACTTTTGCCTGATATGAATAATTTCCTGACTAATTTACATAACGGCTCTACTAGCTACAATTGAAGTAACTCCGTTGCTCTGTTTTGCCAGGGTAAGCAATAAGTATATATTAACATAATATTAGATGTTTTATATTCTTGCTTATATTACACATTTTAGACTGTTACCATCCTGATATCGCGGACAAAACACAGACATAGAAAAAACTATCGTGTATAAATAAGTTTAGCGATATTTTAATTGGTATTTATTAGCCACCACCTGCTAGTCGGGTGGACGACATTGTGAGGGTAGTGGGAGAACGATGGATCTGGCTGGCACAAGATCGCCATAAACGCGTGCCTAATAGCCCTTAGCTTCAATGCTGGCAAAAGGTGCCGGCAAATTCGCAACCGGGGTGGGATAAGTAAAACCCGTGTACTAAAGTAAGCCACTGATTCACACAAACTAGTTTAAGTACCAAGACTGTTGCTTATCAGAATTACACAGCAGAACAGTGGTAAGCAAAGGTAAGAAGCAACACCTACGCAACCCGCCCCGCCCGTTCATAAATCGCGGATACTGGCCTCTGCGGCGAGCGGCTAACTACCCCCATTTGTTTGCAGCATCTCTGATTACACCCACCAATGTAAAACAAACAAAACGTTTGCTGTATAAATCTTTCAGGAGTACTAATTTAGTTTTTAGGATCTAAATGGGCAATTCATGTGCAAGAGGCAAGAAATGTGGGGTTAAAAATCTTAAGCTTTGTTTTTAAGGCTATTGGTGCAGTGAAAATTAGCTTAACTTATTAGTTTTATATTACAAAAAAAAATATATCATACTTTCGTAGTAAAGAGATACGAAATGCTACGACGCTGTAGACCCTCTACGAACGGAACTATCAATGTAAGCTATCGAAAGTCGTTAGTTTAAATTTGCAAAGACTGGACTACGCAGAGCTAAGCATTTTGCATAAAATTAATAAATAATAAATAAATGTTTTATTTTTGGAACAATTTCAATGGTACAGTAATACATGGGAAAAACGATGATAACTTGGCAAGAAAAGACAATACTTAGCAAGTTGATAATTTACAGTTTTTTTTTGTGTAACACATTACAAAATCTCTATGATATCATCATATATGGTTTGCTTAACTGAACCAAACCACTACCAGATGGAATAGTTTCCAATAAGTAATCGTAAGTATTAGTTAATTTAAACATTAGTAACAGCTACACAAAACATCCATTTGACTATTTCACAGATGGATACATAAAGCGATGGTGAGTTTAACCTTTCGAAATCACGAGCAAATAGAGAGCGGCCGCGGTTGACTCAGCTCTTGATTCGCCATGTTGTGCACGCTCCACCGTTTGTCCACAGCGGTGCCTAGCCACTAGAATATTTAACGGTTTCAAATATTTTTTCCGTCTCTTCGTATGACCAGGTATAGGAAAAAGCAGTAGAATGTTTGTGATAGACTTTACCTAGAGTAGTAGAACCATGACCACCACCGTAAATATTTCTTCCGCCAATCATGTGTTATTGTGTTTTGGGTGCTGGTAATATGTGATACCTCTGGTATTACAAGCGTCCATAGGCTGCGGTAACCGCTTACCATCTTGTGGGCCGTACGCTTGGTTGCCACTTCAGTTGTAAATCTTGTATCTATTTCAAGCTACGTATATTTAAAATGACAAAATAAAATTAACTTAGGTACAATCTGGAAAACAAAAATATAGCAAAATACTTCTAAAAAATCTTACGCTATCTTTATCTCTTGACGGCATATTAATATTTATTTGGTGCCGAAGTTATCGACAAAATTCAATTTAGTCAATGAGAGTTGCTCGTTCTTTATCTATGCACAGAAGGTCCTTTATTTGATAGCTCGGGATCCTGTTGTCCCCAATATTGAGGAGTTTTTGGAATAGTATGGATATCCGTTTTAATTATAATTTTATTTTATTATTTTTTAATACATATTTTGATTATGTATTTTATTTTACCGAATTGTAATAAAACTATTAACTTGACTAAGTGTAATCTTTGGTGAAAGTGCATAAAAGGTCCACAAAATAAGCTATATAATCCTATTAAAATAAATGCGATAATTTGTGTGTATGTTTGCTACCTAGCTCCGTGACAACATAACCGATTGTGATGAAATTTGGAATGTATATAATCAATTAAAGTCTGGAATAACTAAAAGGCTTAAAAAAATATCTGTGCATTAACATACAATTAGAAAAACCGCGGGTGAAACCGCGTGGGTCAGCTCGTATTTACATAATTGTCCGTTGTGTAAATCGTATCTTCACTATACTAGCGTTGAATATTCATCACATTTAGATAGTAAAGGCCGATAGACCCACATCAGAAAAACATCAAAAATGCATCAAGCGGAAACATCCGTCGACAATGTAAGAGTTATATTGCGTATCACTGGCTCAAGTCCGCTAGCTTAGGTCTATAAGCTCTTCACAAAACAATGAAAATTGTAAACTCTCTTCCTATCCCGAGGCTTGGTGTTGTGGTACTAATAGTAATCGTAGTTTCTGATAACCACGACACACGGAATCCGAGTGTGGGATTACAAGTATGTGACTGTTGCCTGTGTTATTTTATGTTTTGTTTTTTTTAACAAAAACAATTTTTGTTCGTCGCAAATGAGATAAACGTATTCTTCCAATAAAAAAAGATTATTTCTGGAGCAGCGTTTACCTTACCTGAAACACAAATTATTAAAAAACAACAGCTAAGTTGACAGAGTGAACTTTGAATTCACTTTGTACACAATTTATTTTACAGAGTGAAAGTTCGTCGGTCAAAGCTAAACGTTGCGCTTAGCGCTCGCCACTTCTCATTTACATGGTAGCACAATGATATAAAATAAAATTAATTTAATGAAAAACATTACTGTGGCAAATTCGTTAAGGGTGAACAAATTGCCGAGGCCCACCCAACGAACGTGACAACGACCGCTAACATAAGGTGCGTCATATTTGTTTTTCTAATATTATTCTAAATATTTAAGCCTTTACTATAATAATTAAATAATTATTTTTAATGGTTTTTTATGTACGTGTGATTTTTGTTTCTGGAACTCTTTTTAGATCTTGTTGTGTGCACTGTTTTTACCCGTAATTATGTTTGATGTTAACTATTTTATTCATTAGCAAGAAGCTTGTCCATTTTTATTTTAAAACAGCTTTGGAAGTTTTTGTTACACCTTTGTTATTTAAATGAACAAACGTAACCTTTTTTAAGTGGATTATAGATAATTTTATTCCAGTGTGTCGAACCCTAACGAAAGGGCACCGCAGACGTCCTGCCACGCACTACTGCCTCTCGTTTGTTGGCGAGCATATTGTTCGGGACGCTGTCTGCCCTCCTGAAATATGATAGGCAGTCCGCCAACTTTTTAATTATGGACTTGAAAAACATGATCTTGACAATCTCTTTTATGTAGACCGTAGGCGGGAAATTAAGTGTGGCAGTGGTTTGCTTTGATAAACAGTCATATATTCTCAAGACCTTTTATAAATTCTGAATCACACTTACTATAAAATTGCTACTTGGAATCGAAGAATGCCGCCAGCAGTCAACCTGTAGAAATTCAATGAAATCATTTAAATTCACAATATTAAATACAAGCTCCAATTATTACTTATTCTGCAGTAACACTTAGAATGCTATGGCAGCATTGAGCAATAAGCAATATACAAAGCCCATGACAACTGCAATAGGAACTCATATTTTTAATCATGCTGAATAAACCATTTTCTTTCATTTCTCCCGAATGTATTCGTGTTTCGATATTGTTTTGCCAGTACACAATATGCTAGCAGTGCGCTCACTTGCGGCTTGCCATATGAACGTTCGCTGGGAGACACGTGTGCTCGCCTCAATGATTATTACTGCTTATACCTTGTACGGATTTACATAACCTATGCAATATTGTGAAAACCAATATTGGAAAATTCCCTTTAAATTTTTGTATTGAGTTCGCTGCGTCTTGGCGATGTGTCTACCCTATCTACTCGTATGTATCTACTCGTATACTCTATACAGTATGGTTACATTAGAAACCTAATAATTTAATGGTAGATTTCTGTTGCAACATTATTTTGTTTTGCCAGCCATTTTTTAGCCTTTTGATATTTTAATACTCATTGACGAAATATGCCTAGACTTTGAGTTGTATGTATCCCGCATACTTGAAAACGTTTGAGCTTAATAAAACAAAACTCTGAAGCAAATAATTTACCCCACCAGTACATTGGAAGCAAACAAGAACCGCAAGTTACGTATTCCGGCCAAACGCTTGAATAATGATCTCAAACAGGTATTTGTAAATCTTGTACACAATGCGGTAAGAGGGTTGATAAACTAATATTAACAGGCACGTATCACGAACCGCAGGATCATGAAAATTTATCCCTGATCCCTCTCGGTATGCCATGGATAACTTTCATGTTTGGCCTCTATACATTATTTATTACATTAGGTATACCCTGTTTACACTGGTTGCCTTTTGGCAAACTATCTACCGGAGCAGCTAATACGACAAATTAATTTCCATTCAGTGTTTGTAAACTGATGTGTCTGAACTCCGCTAAATATTTAGAACTTGTACATGTTACGGGAACGATTCGGTGAATGTAGATTTGGGCACAGATAGAATAATTCAACAAGTTGAATAGTATATGCTGTTTATTATAAGCAACAACATAAGGGTACTAAGTTAATTAGATCGAATAGCAACATCCACAGTAGACAAATTTTATCAACATTTCATTCAAGGGTAGTGCCTAAACAATTTCGGTCCAAAAGTCAAAAATTATAGAATTTATTATTAAATTAGCTATATCCAGGATGTAAAATTAATGCTACTCTACTTATTTTTCGATGAAGTATTTTGATAAGCTCTACTCAGAAACGGGACTGTTTTGCAGAATTTTGCAAATAAAAAAGCATTTTCGTAAGCCTTTTTTGCCTCTTGGAAAAGTAAGGAGTGCAAGTGCGAGCTTCGAGAAAGAAAGGAAGTAGGGTAATTCCTTTTTTGCGCATGGGTGAGGAGCGTCGACAGGTGTACCAGCTTAGTGAGAAATGCTCACTTTCAGAGATCTTACACAAGATTAAACTAACGCATACCCATTTCTACTTTGCACAGTATCTATACTTATAAACATTTTGAAAATAATTTGCCTGTATTTGAAGGTATTTTATGTACTATTAGTTTATATTCGTAAGTTATCATGTATACGGTGTTCACATCAAACTAGATACTTAATGAAAACGTCATCACTATAAGTCAAGTTTACCAAATGGACAAATAGCAAATTTGACCACTAAATCAAAACATTGCTTCGTAGTTCACGACCGTAATAAACCAATATGAACAATTTATAGGGTCGTATGAAGTAATTAAAGTAACATTTCCAAGAATCTGGACTGTGGCAGGATAATTATAATGTTGTTATGTGCTACTGTTACTCCACTGCAAATTACTTTTGAGTTCACAGGAGGCAGATTAAAGCAATTCGAATCAAATTTGAATCTAAGTGTTCGTGGCATTTCAAAAACATTGAAGAGTTACGGTTAACGAAAAGCAGTTGAGGGAAATTTATTAAATATGGTAAAATAAATAAACTTTTCGATATAATAATATTATCTACAAACTCAATAGTTAAATGGTGTGGCTGACTGATAACCGGTCTGAGTAATTCTCCATTTACAACCTAAAAAAGTCAACCAACACTGAACAAAGTAGCATTAAATTTACGTTTCAGTGAGCACTGTGTAAAACTCGTAAAAGTGCCTCATACGTCAATACCTTTTGAAATACGCTAATGGAAATACGAAATAAAACAGAAAGCAAAGTATGATTAGTGAGTGCCGTATGTCCCATTGTCGCATTTTACTGCCGCTCGCGACTGCAATATCCATTTCAATGCAAAATATGCTTTAAATATAACCGAATTATTACATTTCCTCGTATTCAATATTTCTATACAATAGTAAATCTTAATAAAGTTTAAACTAGGCTAGAAATATTCTACCAAAGAATACAGACAAACGAATTTTACATTCTAAACAAGAAATATTTTTGATATTGTCGCGTCTAAAAGTACAGAACCGAATCGAACCATATTTTATTTTAGTTAGTTTAAAAAACAAAAGTAAAATAAGTGCGATTAAAAATTTTAGCAGTCTTAAATCCAATTTATATGCTTGTACGAGAGCATTATTGCAAACATAAATTTGTTTAACAAAAAAAAATAAAGTTGTACCAAACGCAATCAGATAAAGGAAGAATAGTGCATGACTCATTATTTATTGTATACTAAGTAACCCAAACATATTTGTTTTAGAAAGTATAAAAATAAGACTACCTCAAAAGGAATAGTGTACAAATAGGATGTAGCCAATAAAACCCAAACCGAACATATTGATGTCAATTCAAATAAAAACAATTTATTACTGTGCTTGCAAAGAAAACCACACATGCAATCTAATGGTAAATTAGAAAAAAGTTATTACCGGAGTTGCTACTCTGGTGACAACATTTTAAAAGCGAGTTTATTGTTTTCTTCGTACAAAACACTTGTCACAAGACAAGACGTAAAATAGTTCAACTTTTTCAATTCATCAAAATAGGTATTTTTTGCTGTTAGAAATGGAGGTCACGAGCCCAAGCGAGCTCAAATCGCTAAAACGTTAAACCGTTTTCATTTCACGACCCATTCAGCAGTTCTGACTAACAAAGCGCAGTGTCACCAGAAGTTTATCCAAAGCTAAAAATCAGAAGGTAAACAAATAAGCAAACCATTATTGCAAACATCTACATCGCAGAAACATGTGATCACGGGGAAAACCACAAGGGTCGGCTCCGTGCTCAGGTGAGATTAAAAGTCCGGTGCACTTGTTTGCGGGAGCTCGGTCGACTGGTGAATGCACCCGCTCTCGCTCGCTCCATTCCCATTCGCTATGATTAATGTGCGCGGTATTCCCCTACAAATAAATGTAGCCCGCACGAGGATGTATTGCGCCGTAATTTCCAGGTATCATATTCATTTGTCCATTCTGTATAAAGATCAAAGCAATGTGCATTCAATTGAAGCAATGCCTCTGAATTGAATTTGTGAACAGTTCATGACTATTTTGAGTTGGATATAAAAGCGATCACAATATTCTCAAGGTGGTGCTAAGATTTATAGCAGTAGGCCTCGACCACTAACGACGGCCGGCGGGGCCACCGCCCTGGTGACTGATGTTATACATTTGTTTCAACTGATTTACTTTCCGCATTCGCACACATTTACACGACTCTACCAACTAATTTATCGTACTTTCTCATTTATTGAGTAACTTTATATGCTATCGCAAAACTACACATTTACATTTGAAAACGCAATATTGTTTTCGTATAAAATTGGACTGTGAGCTTCACCTCAGACAAAGTTTTCATTAGGAGCGGCGTAAGTTCGCGGCGAGTGTGCGAGTGGGGAACGTTTGGCACGACGCTGATAACACAACAAACAACTTGTTACAAACGTGTTTAGTTTTAGTTATTGCTTCGAGTTCGACGCTTTAACTCATTGGTCTAATAATGAAGAGGGGTGGTGTAATTAAGTTCGGTTTTGTAGAGACGGGACGAAAGCTTTTCAACTAAAGCAGCTACATAAATTACTGAGTTTAATATTGAACTCTACCGTTACCGTACTAAAACCGTTTTGAGACGTAGGTATAGTTCTTGTTTGCGTTCAATTTATCGGAGGCCGTGCGGGATCAATGTTACTCCGGGCTTCGTCAAAGTGATACAAGATTAAATTACGTACGCGCGCATGGACGCGGATGCAGGTCCGGCTCAACGATTTTTTTTTGTTTATTCGTTCACCGGATGTCAAACAAATCTGTAAGCCGAAATCAAATTGGGAATTTCTATGTGGACTGAAATTGTATCGAAACCCTAAAACTGTGATTTAGGTGTTTTAACATCGTACTGCGGATCTTAAACAGTATTATTTTTGTAGGCTTAAGTAACGATTTAATTAGTCCGTAATAAAATTTTCATGCAGAAGCTATGGGAGTACAGATTAAAAATCAAAACAGGAAAAACATGACCATAATATTATAATATATCACAGTTTCGAATATACTCATAAATTACGATTTCGCTTATCGCCGGTTGTTTACAATAACACTAGGTGGAAAGTGGCGCATTAGGCGTGTGTTATGCTGGCTACGTCTTTTGTAGTGTGTCCGTTACACGATGTTAGGCAAAGGGGCAGGAAGGGGAAGCGGTTTATCTGTGCTCCGGAACTCAGGAAGACGTACGCCCGCACCGGTTCTGGGTCCGCGCTGAATTCCTTTAGGCTTTACATTCGTACAAAATTGCCATTGTGTTGTCTGTAGTTGTGTGGACGCTTTTGTGCGCCTTTCTGGCCGGCACAGCGGGAAAGATATACTAAACTGTTTTATTTATATCTAGCGCTTAGATGTTTGTTTCCTTTCAGACTGAAACAGGATAGATTAAATTTTATGATATTATTGTAGATAACTGTTTTTATAAAAAAATTAATACTAGGCACTATTATACATACACATTTTACTAGACTCTAACTAGGCACTAGATATATTGCAAAGTAAGTGGTAAATATGTCAACGAGTACCTAAATTCATCAGAAAAAATTTAAAAAACTGAGAAGTCATGTTTTTTTTTATAAAAGTATGCTAAATTCGTCATAATAATATAATATATTTTGCTTCGATATCGGCTCGTTAAATAACGGCGCAAATGAATAATAAATTGTTAATTTCCGTATGCTATGGTATAACTCAAACTTATACGTAAAACCATAGCTGTTTTTAAAAGATTAAACGTTAAACTATCAAGTACAAATACGAGTACGTTCATATAAGACGTGTGTTCTGGTTTTTCTTTTCTTTGGAAATTGTAATATTTAAAAACTTGTAGGTAGGTAAACTATGTAGATCTTCTTTCATGGCATTTGTCTAGTGCATCGTTTTGTTTTCTTATCTCGAGGAATTGTTGCTGGCATTGTCTCCTTTGCACAACAAAGCGTGGACACGTCAGCACTGTCGACCTTCAGGGACCGATTTTAACGAAATACTACGATTCTTCTGCACTAACCACTTTTAAAACAACCTTCTTACTGTAATGTCTGGTGGTACGTTTGTTCTCGTTTGTAGCGTAACTTTCAATAAAAAGTGTCACGTATAAAAGTAACTTTACAAAGCTTTACAAAGTGCTTTTTGCGTGTGGTAGTGAAATAGAATCACGTTGAGTTTTACTTTCTTTGAAGCGAATTTTAAGAAAAAATAAAACTAAAACTTTGCAATGTTATAGGTCAGCTTAATTATTTCTGTGGTTTCAAGAATTAAGGGATCAAGAATATAAAAAATTTATAAAAGTTATTAATCTTGACTTGACTCATTTTAATGTTGTTTTTTTGGCAAAATTTGCAAGGCTAGTAAGAATTTAAGTTGGCACTATGAAGCTTTAGCCATTAAAGGTTGCTGTTACTTATAAATAATTAATGTTAGTCTTATACTATGAAGACAGAATGTAATTAAGAATTTAAGCAACAGCTACGTAAAAGCGTAGAGAGAAGCAATTTGAATCAATAACTGTTGAGAAATACCAGAAATCATTTCAAATGTATGTTTTTTTAAATACATAAAACGTTCTTTAAATATTTTAATTTAACTAAAGTTGCCTTTTCCAAAAAAAAATTATAGATGTTATGAGTTAAATTTTACTTTCTCCTGCGTATTATTTTTATATAGCTAATCATGACAACAAGAAAAATGAGACAATTACTCTAATCTAGCTTTGGTTATAGTACCTGTGAGTACGCCCCTTTAGTAGTTATGTGCTACTTTCTCCAAGCTCCTTTCTCAGGCACACCTGCTTAATTTAAACATTACCGTTTTCCTTTCTGCCGATTCAACCCCAAAACTATAGTTAAACTGCTGCTAGTTTTACAAGTTTCTCGTAAATGTCTACCTGAAGAAATACGAGAAAAGCTAATGACACCATTTCCTTCAGTGTCGCCGCACACTAAAGCTACAAATAAATGTTAAATGGTGAAATTCTCTTAAATTATGCATTTCAGGTTTGTTGTGCAAATACAATTATTATAATATTATTTTGGATATTCTCTGCTTTAAAACATATTTTTTTTTATGGCTCATCAAACGCTTTGGTGTAAACTGTAAGTTTGAGAGCATCTGTTATAAATAAATGCCAACAGTAGGATCTTTAGAATGACGATTTGAATAAATTTGAACTATATTCATTATTTAAAAATAAATTATAAATAAAATTAAATATTACTAGTACCTACTCTTAGTACAGCTTAGTAAGCTCTCCGAACAGTAGACCTCGCAAGCTCAAATTTGTAAAGTGAGCAACACACTGTATTTTGAGAAACTATTTTGCTCATCACACTGAAGATCCTCAATAGATCTTCACCAATCATCATCATCATACATAAGAGTAGTAGAGTTTTTTGTGATAGAGCTCGTCCGGGGAAGGACTACCACCATACCTATTTCTGCCGCCAAGCAGTAATGCTCGCATTGCTGTGTTCCGATGTGAAGGGTATGGTTTCCGGTGAAATTACTGGCACATGAGGCTTTCGATCTTAGCCTCAAGGTGGCAACTCGCGAGTGATACCTCTGGTATTGCAAGCGTCCATAGGCTGCGGTAACCGCTTACCATCTTGTGGGCCGTACGCTTGGTTGCCATTTCAGTTGTATAAAAAATATATATATATATTATGACAGCCTTCTAATGTTCCCACTGCTAGGACACTGGCCTACTCTCAGGCGAGAGTAATTGGTTGATCAAATATAAAACAAACTTAAAGTTAATAACCTTTCAAATAAAATAAAAACCAAAAAATCACCAAGACAAACCAATTGTATAAAGTCGTAGAATCTGTATACCAAGTTTCAACCCGATTGGTTGATAAATGCGACCTTAAAGCGAAAACAGCCGGACAGACTGATTGACAGACAAAAGCATTTTTTGGCCAAATTCGAAACTGCGGTTGGCACGGGTCAGTGGCCCGCGCGTCAATGAACCGCGAGTCAATAACCCGCGCGTCCTTGACCTGCACGTGTCAATGACCCGCTACGGGGCGCGCACACTCGAATATTTCATTATTACGCCGCTTAACTTGATTTCCACCAATAATAAATAATAATTAAGCAGAAAAACGTAATCGATTTTTTTTTATTTATTTGAGATTTTTAAAACAAAATATACATAAAAAAAAAAATTATAGGTACATATATTTTTTTTTTATGTGTGGAACCTATCTCTTAAGTTTGTCATGTTGATAATGAATGACCCTATATAATAAAAAATCTCTATCTATGTATTGTATTGTATTAAATATATATCAGTCATCTGGTACCTACCCATAAACACAGCTCTGCTTAACAGCAGCTTACCTTGGGGCTGTGTGGATTGTCCAGCATTATTTATTATTATTATTAAAACATTAGCATTTATAATATTATATTAGTGTAATAACTGTCGTTTATCTTTGGTGTGCGCACTCATTGGACCGCAGTGCAGCAACCAAATATTATTTCCAAAGGCGTTTGTCGATAGGTAACACATAAATTACCGCGATAGTAATACCCCACAGTAGCACAGGTTTGATTTAGGAGTCGGCTGGAGAAACTGTATCGGATTGCGGATTTACTTAAGCTTTTGGTCATAAGAAACACGATCGTAATGTATTATGTGCATTAAACTATTCACTCTGGATTCAGCTTTACTGCATTGGCTGTTACTAATTTAAGGTCATTTATTGGCATCACCGTTTATATTATTTGTATTGTACAAAAGATTCTTTAAAACGAATTTAATTATTTTTTTTACTATTTGTCGGCTTCGTTTGCATGTAAAAAAGTAAAAATTGCCTATTATTATTATAATCCACAGGAGCTATTATGCAACTAGGTCGATATCGGTTTTAATAAGTTTCAATCAAAGATTGACAATGTGACAGCTTATTGACAAGTTGCTGATTGAAATCGGATTGCAACTGAGTTACATAATAGCCCAGCAAAATCAATCAATACAAAATTTAATGGAAATTGGTTCAGCTGGTGGTAAGATTCTCCTTAAACAGTCAGTCTAGGTAGTACCACCGCAATAATTATTAAACTACCCGGCGAGTAAGAGTTAATAACTATGTCTTGGAGTGACGAGAACTTTTAATTTTAAAGTCTTGGGTGACTTGCATCTATTATAGCCAGTCACACCCAAGTATGATCCTTTCGGATTATTTTTACCACTGAGTCACAATGGTGCACTGGGTGTGACTAATTGGAAACGCCACTAATCTACTTAACAGATGCAGTGATACCCAAAGCTTTGCGCTAATACTCTGCGTGTTAAATAGCTTACCACTTTTCAACATTTTCTTGCCGCACATACATTCTAATAGTAGCTAGTTTCAAAAGTTCGATGAATATTTACCACAACTATTCATAGTCTAATTCAAAAAATAATATGCTATTTTTAATTAATTTATTCATCCCATTCGATTCATTTCCAATTTCACCATTTTATGGGACTTGGAATCACAGCGGCCGCGGTGTGTGGATAACAGCCGATGCAATAAAGTAAACCTCCCCGGGACTGACCCGTCTACGGCCTTAATTAACTTTTCAACCAGGATTTGGAAAAAACAAGAACCACAGAAATATTCAATAAACAGTAGTCTCAAAGTTAAAGCGAAATGAGTTTTTATCAAAATAACAATGTACAATTGAGCCGTCTAGGGTTTTTTTATACAAATACCACTTACTCTAGTCGCGGACTCACAACATTAGAATCTCAATCCACGAGCGCACTACAGCTGGCATGTTAAAAGGTTAGATAGATTGTAGGCTTTACTCATAGAGTTAAATTCAGGTAAAAGAGTTTTTTATTTAAAATTGAATGATTCGTGACTATAAATACTAGCGTCCCACTACTGTAGGCCAACCATGAAAAATAAATTCCGAAGTTTCAGGCCGTTTCATGCAGTTCGTACCATGAATCAAATTAATTCCGCAATTGATCCCAAAGACGGCATGTGACATTGACATAAATTATATGAAACTTCATGGTAATTATGTGATTAGATTTTTGTTTGCGTTTTGTTTGACTCCGAAGCTACGGACAGAAATTTTCATGGTAGGCCAGCAGATATGATCAAACGATTTGCCGAAAGTCTCGTCAATTGCGTACATAAACAAAAACATTAGAGCGGCGCGGCGTAGCCAGCCACGTCCATAACATTCTTTGCGTTGGTTCATTAGAAATAATCATGCACAAACATTTCTACATACCTGTAGGTAGTCAAAGTAAGAGTATATGCACTAAGCTGACTTTGCCCCTATCGCGTGCAACTTGCGACAACGCACTGCTAAAATGTCAATCAAAGAAACTGAAGTTAATCTACTGCTCTAGCTGAATCTGTTTACTGTGAAAAAAGCTGCCAAGCTTAGGAATCACGTACAGAGTTACAGCTCCACTGGAATTCGAAGAAAATAACTTTGAAATTAACGCCCCAGTTAAAGATCTGAACGATATCTTTTTAATTGAATACCTAGGAAGAATTTTGTAATAAGCAATATAAAACAGTTATAGAAGCGATGCAATCGTGATTTAATTTCAAAATGATGCTTTTAAGTAGCCTAGAAATATCTATTCCTATCAATGGTATCTTATATAAACATTAAAATTACCTGTAAATAACAGATGTGTATTTATTTACACTTTGACCGCCTACTTGTAAAGCACGCAATGGTGGATGGAACTATCATAAATCTTACGGACCTTATCGCCGTAGTCAAGCGTATCTTCCAAAGTTCGTATTTTAAATTTTTATTTAAAGTTGAAATTAAAACGCATTTTGCTATAGCACTTGTGTCAGCTTTACGCACTGCGCAGTTCACACAGTCTGCACATGTTTTCGTTACCTTAACGTCTAACGCAATAAGGAGTTGCGAAAAAAAAAATTACAACATGGCTTGCATAATAATGCTTTATATAAATAATTCCGTTTGAAACTTATGCAATTTGTTTATTTTATGCTTTTTAGCTTACCTAGATGATAAAAAAGCTTGGGACGAATGTGCTCCAACTCTACTCGGCATCCATAACAATAGCAAGGGTCATGCCAAAAAATCGATAGGAACCCAGCCGGTGTTGTTGCCAGTTCTTTTACGGCATGGGCGCGTTGGAACTAGTGTAAATTTTCCTAGCTTGTAAGACGTTTCAAAGTGATTCTTGTGATTCTATTGAAATAAATAATTTTTGATTTTGATTTTTGATTTTGATTTTACCTACAAAGAAAACACATGTTAATAATTTCTTTTTATTATATTAATTCACCAAATTGGCTACTGACTCATACGAACTTACTTACTTTTTAGTATTCATACAAAACTAGATATATGACTTTTGTATCTAAAACCTAATTTAATTAATTCTGATTTCTTAGAAAAAATTGCTAAGCCTATGATTATGAATACCAGTGTAATATTCTTAACAAATGACAGTTATTTATTGCCTTTCTTATAGAACTTGTATAATCTTTGTAGCAATAGAAATCATCAAGGTTTCATAAAATATTCCATGAAAAATAGCAGAGTACAACAAAAAAGGTTGTTATATTACACCTGCCCGTTAAATTTGACAAGGGGTCGACTTGCATGTATCACTTTGACGTCGCGAGTAAATTTCTGTCGTCTGAATAAGTGATCACGTCGTTTGAGGACCTATAGTACAAAGCGAATATATATGCCAGGTGAGTGTTCCGCTGGTTTCACAATTGTGCGATATTCCGCAGAACTAGGAGCGACTGAATAAAAATGTTTATTATTAAAAGACTTAGTGGCATACTGATCTATAAAGCAGAGCCTAATTCACTGGACCTAGAAACTTGAATTTGGAGGGGTGTTTTTTGTAGTGTGTGTACAAAGAAAGGATTTTTTAATTTATTTTAAGATGCCTAAAAAATTTAAGTAAAAATGTAATAAATATAAGTATTATTCAGCGTGTACCTATCTGCATAATACCTATTATAAATTTATGTTAAACAACACATATTATTTGTTAAAGTTATTGACTAATAGATAGTTAGTTAACCAACAAAAAAAATAATTTACCGGAGCTTATTTAGTTTTAGCAACTTTTTTTGCTATCGTTATAAATATGATTTATAGCTGGACACTTTTGATACCATATCCACAATTTTTTTTACTCAGTATTTGCGTCGCAAGAATTTGCTACATACTATATGGGCCCATGAATATTCATGCAAATATTAGTGTGACATAACATGTTATGTTGAAAAGCCGGCAAATATGTTTTCACTAGCCTAGCAACTCTTACTCACTATATTCCAACATAAAATAACAAATATTAGTGTTAAGGTATCATCATCATCATCCACAGCTCGATTTCACCCACTACTGGGTATAGGCCCCCCTATGTATGTGCCACACCTCTCGTGTTAAGGTATATTAATTAATAAAGAACTATATCTAGATACCTGCTAAATATTTTTCTTTATTGAATGTAAGTGAACTGGCAAAGTATTGACCGAAGTTAAGAAAAGTATTTTTTTGCATTAAACTAAAGTGATGTTTACCTAATTATAAACTGCTGCTTATGCTTTATATTTATTTATTTGGGCCACCTACAACGTAATAAAATGGTTCTTTGAAAATTGACTTGCTCAAAAATGAAGAGCCTTGTACTTCAAACCTTTTTTAACTAAGTGTCTTTTAAAATACATAACTTATCAATCCGCTAAAAATAACAATTTTATATAAATAAGGGCACTAAATATTATGCTTACTCCCTTATTCATAAATAAAAACGGAAAAATTATTTTAGCACCTCGTTAAGTAATGTCTTTCCTTGTAATTTCTATGTCAATGAACAAAAGTGCCTGGTTGCCTGGTAGAGATCGCTGTGTGTGTTGGGTGTGAGAGCGATAGGGCCGCCCTTTGTATTACCTTTAAGTGTACATTTATTTTTGTTTTTATTTTTGCATGTATATATTTTGTGGTGATAAATAAAGTGTTATCTATCTATCTGTCTTTCAAAGGCTATGACGATGACCTTAGAATAATGACTAGGTTATGACAGATTTGATCGCAATCGGTGTCCCAATTGTGAGAATTTTAAAAGGTTATAGCAATTTTACTGGCCACAGAAAATCAATATCTAGAGATACTTAAAATTTGCAGCGTGAACGTGGCAAAAAAAACAAATTTCCCACATAATTTATTTCTTCATTGTATCGCTAGTTTTTTGACATATAATTATACTGATTAGAATAAAATAGAATAGAATAGAAAAATATTTATTTAACGCCACACAATTAACATAAAAATAAAAATAACAATACAAATTAAAACTTAACTATTGTAATTGTTATTAGTGATGCGTAAAGTAAGAAACTGAAATGTATTGGTAGTAAACAGAGCACTGGTGGCAAACAGAGACGTTTTGGCTAAGGCCTCGTAATATATTAAGTGCCAGCACGCAACTCGGCAATAAGTCTGCCTCGCCTAGTTCACCCCTAGATAACAATTATAAATCTCACTAATACTTCTTACTGTCCACACCGACTTAGGGTATTGTACTCGTGTATTGTGTGGTTTTATGTAAAAAGTATATACACAAGTGCAAGTTGAAGGATGTTATACCAGTGTATGCCTTTTTTAATATTGTAACTGTACAAAAAATTTATATGATATCATTCATATTATTATTCTTCATTTTATATTGTGTTGAAGCTGTCGTAATTTAACAAACACAAATTAGCTTTCTGCTGTACCTATGTCATATTGCGTTTAATATTTTATATAAGTTTTTGCGTAATGTCTTAACAATAACATGTGGTTGTCTAGGATAAGACATCATAAAAACATCAAAAAGCCATCAGAGTTAGTAGCAGGCTGTACACATGCATTCTTTATGTAAGATGAATGGCACTTTGAAACGTGTCTCTTGACTTGAAAACAGCTTATAAAACAACATAAATAATATGTTTAGATAAGATGTAGGTATTCTGGGAATATGTTTTTTTGTAGCTCACGTACGCTGCTGTTGTACCTATGTTTGTGACTGTACAACGCAACTTTGTTTACGATGAGAATCTCAGCGGAAAAGCTTACACTAACTTGACAAAGTGACATAAAAACCTAGAAATGTCACATAAAAACATGCATACCTCAGTCACATTGTCAACCTTCTATATTTTTACTGTTGGGTCACGAGCTTACTCTAGAGCAAGATCATAATTTAACAAGCAGACTCAATGCGGATTTGTGCATGGCACATGCACATGTCTTTAAAATTTTTTGGACATGCCTGTTTGCTCAAGATCAGTAGAAAATGCTAAAAGCCTAAGATCTTATGGGATTAGTCTGCTGGGACAATACCTCGGACCACCGGTACTTATAAATATAACTAATTTATACAATTATTCACACTGATTTTATGAGCAATGTACATTGTACAAGATAAGTTCATTATCAAAATATTAATACTACAATATAAAAACAGGACTTAAACGGAACCAATCTTGTTTCGCCGACTTTCTGCAACCACCACAATGTCGTCAATCCATCGAGTGGGAGGCTATCTTCTGGTTTGTAGTCACAGTAACAGTAGAATAAATATTATCATTTTTAAAATAGACAAGAATGCTCGAAAGCTGAGTGCAACGGAAACGTCGATGTCATGACTCCAGTATTTCCGAGAAAGCATTTCAAACGTTCAGTTTTCTCCACTGAAATGGTTATATCAGTAAAGAAGTTTTGCAACATCTCTTATTATGTTTCAACGGTAACTCAAATGATAATTATTGATATAATAATGATAAAATTTGATCGATATTCTTCTCAGAAATCGCTAGTATGTTTGAAACAATGTTGCTTTATTGCTCTAAATTTTTATAATAGACGTTAACGTAGACATGTAGAAACCTTAATTACTCGCAAAAACCCGTGTGACCTTTAACCTTGAATAACTTATGACGCCAACACGAAGGTTTATACAAGTTTCCAGTGTTTTGTCTATCATTCCGAGGTTTATGGGTTTGATTGGACTATTATTTCTACTTCCGAGGTATGAGGCCCAATTTGGATCAGTTGAGCTATCTAAAAATTGTTTGTAATTAAATTGAATTGATTTCAAGATTTCAAGATATTTATTTGCATAAATAAGAAGAAGAAGGTCTTAAAAGTAATATGGCACTTATAACTTATTTGCCCTTTTCAGTCATTGCAAATTTCTTCTGTAATATCTGAGTTAAAAAATTACGTTATATATTACTACGCTATATTAGTTATAACATTTATGATGGTATCTATGAGTTTTGTTGAAACCTTTGTTAATAAATTTCGTAAAATCCCTTGTAGTTAATTCTTAAATAGGTAAATAAAATTGTACTTATCTAAAACAATTTTTTTTTTTGAACCGTATTATAAAAAAAAATGAATCCAAACATAATTACAATCTAGCCTTATAAAAGACTAATCAGTAATTTGACGTTGACCTAGTTTTATAGAACAAAGTTATTGCTAAGAATGTGTCCACTAACACTTTTCTTACTGTCTCTATTTAAGGGGAAGCACTTTGTTCATGTGTTTTACATGTGTCACTTCACTAAGTGCAAGTGGCACTATAATAGTAAACTTTTATTTACACTATTAACTCAAAAGGTTTAGTCCTTTTAATACTAAATGATAAAACTAAATGATTTTGCAAATTTAAAACCAATTTTACGTTTATACAAAATCAATACTTAGCTTACAAAATCAAAACAAAGACTGCTATATTAAGGTGTTCAGTTAATTTTTATCCAAAAGAGCTGAGTGTTACTTATTTTAATGATACACCCCCGAATCCTGCTGAGTTTCTCTCGAATGAAGAGTGCTTGTCACAAAGGTCCACAGGAAGCAAAGTTCTGCCCTCATGATAATCACTTCGACCCCACTCCAAATGGCATGCAAGATAAACGACTATCTTTATTTTTTATTTTACGGTAAGATAATTTGAGGTAAAAAGCTCGCTGCTGCTGTAGAAAAATTAAAAGTTTAAGTAAAAAAATTACTTTTTTCAAAATTGTACTTACGATTAGAATAAACTTTAAATTTATGTTGAAAACTGTTGTGGCTGTATAAAAATAATATATCACAATCACAAATAGTATTAGAAGTGCAAAAAAGATCGCTCTTAACTTTTTACTGTGGGAGTGGAAGAGTTGAATAACGTTAGGAATATAAAACTTATACGCATTATAGAAGGTACACATAATTCAAATATCTATCAAAACTGGATTCACCTAAGGACTGTCTTGCTAACCGTACTTAAACGGAGAAGTGAAAACACCACTCAGGCCAATATTAAATTATTTATAAGCAGACAGCACTGAATGGAAGCTCAAAAGTGTTTTGACACCTATCGACTGCACTCTTACTTATACTTCTGAATGATGACTCTCCTTTGTGAAAGAGGCTTTTGTTATTCTTTGTGTACTGCCGAAGTATCATTTTTCAAGTGCCTTGAACACTGTGGTGCCTTTTACAATTGTGAAGTATTTTGTGTAACCATTTTAAAATGTTTGTGAGTCATCGGCATCTATAAAAATTTAATTTATTAAATATATATATATAAATCTGAGTCGTTTATGCATATTTAATCTTTGCATATTTATAACATTAAATATAAACAAAAGTCCGCGTGCGGATTTTTTGACTCTGTTTATTTTTCTGGAGCAAAATTTCAACGCGTGGTCGTATCACGCACGTCAGATTTTGTACTTTGACCATTACATTTTTTGAAAATCATGATACCGGTGAAGTAACCTTTTTAAGAAATAATAACAATGATAATAGTGCATTCAACGACTGATGTGGTGCGGCGGGCGAAGGTGCACCTGCGACGCAGGAGGTTACGGGTTCGATTCCCACCTTATAAGACAAATGTTTGTACGATCTGTAAATATTTGTTCCGGGTGTTATGGGTATTTTCTTCTACATAATATCAGTTATCTAGTACCCGTAACACAACAACTCTGCTTATCTTGGGGCTAGATGATGCTGTGTGGATTGTATAGCATTATTTATTTATTTTTTATTTATTTCGCTATACTTACCACAAAACCAAAGAATTGACAGTCAAAATACCATAGGCAGCGTGGTCTACGGCTCGATAAAACGGACAGCAAAATTCAATCAAGTGCTTTACAAAATGAAAATGCTCCAGACTGTATCGCATCGTTGATTTGTTTTCACTTTGTTACTTTCACCTACACAACATGAATGTATCCAACATTGTCACCAAAAAATGAAGACCCCTACGAGCTTAGGCGATAGAGCGCGACGAAGCGAATAAAATGGGCATTGGCGGATCGCCACAATTTGGTCCATGAAAGGTTGAAATCGCCGCTCGACATGAGATATGACACTTTTGTTCAGATTTGATGAAGTTTAATTAAACATCTCCCTAGAGATGACGTTTCGTGATACAACCTAACATTTTGATTGACTCGAGGAAATTATGTAGTCATCTAGAAAAGTAAAGGAAATTAGAAAAGATGTTGTCTTAATTAAACATTAGGTTCGAGTTACCGACAGTAAAACAATCTTTAGCCATTAGATAGATAGATAGCCATAGCCATTTATCAAAAAAGTGTGTCGTTTCTTTGAGAGTTAGTAAGTTAGTTTCCTATGACTCAGTGGCTAACTCTGGTGACAGAGTCTTTAGGCCGTCCAAAGGTCTCTGTCATGGCCCAACTACTTTGAAAAAGCCAGGACCGACTGCTTGAAGCACAAACAAAGATAAATTGTCACTGCCGTCACACTGCGGTCATGGAAAATAGAGAGACTTATATTTTTTACATAACAAAAAAAACTTTTGGTCGTTTCATACAAATCGCTAGGAAAATATAAAAAAAACTGCTAATTACTTCTTGCACTGAGTACTTGTTTCAGGCAGGCAACGCTATTAGCTTAGCTGTACTTCTGGTATTGCGTTTATGTCGCTATTTCTACTTACCGTCGGTCTTAAGCATTTGCCTCAAAATCACATAATAAAACACTTCCTTATAAATCACGGAACAAAGTGTTGTAGATTTCTTGAGAATCATTCAAGGTCTTTAAAGTTTTCTCCGTACAAAAAGGTCTAAAGCCAAAAATAGAGATACAATTTAAAATTCGTTTTCTTTTTACCGTCGTTTCTTAATACCTGCACTGTTCCAGAGAATGAATTAATTTTATTTTACACTAGAGTGCTTTAAGAAGCTTTCTTGCACTGGGAGAAATACCCCGTGAAATTAACTTCTGGATTCAGTTCGCGCTGGACACCTCTCAGGTACGGAAGACAAACGGCCGAGGGGATAAGAATTTGTACTTACGTACATGTACTACTTATCTTAGTAATTAAGTGCTTGAAAATATTGCTTTATATCAATAAATACTGTTAGATAAGCCACACATTCAATAAATAAATAAATAAATAAATAAATAATGCTGGACAATCCACACAGCATCATCTAGCCTCAAGGTAAGCTGCTGTTAAACAGAGCTGTATTATGAAGATAAAGATAAAGATTATTTATTTGCAAAAACATGTGTAGGTGTACAGTACAGATCTTAAAATTATGGGTTGGAAGCAACATGCTTGATCAGTATTGACGTGCAAATTGAGAGCCATTGTCATCGTAAAAATTATTATCTAAAATTCATCAAATAAAATAATAATACTAATAAATATGTCAACTTAAGTAAAAAAAAAAGGAATACAATACAAAAATTAAATTAAAAATGCGAATGAAGAATTCGTCAATATTGTAATATAAAATCTTTTAAATCGTATTTTGAATAAATTGATTTTCAGTTCTCTGTAGCTCTTAGGCACCTTGTTGAAGATTGTAGGAGCCATATAGACGACACTTTTTTGCATGCAGTAGTTTTAGATGAAGCTTTACGTAATATGGGTACTAGATGACTGATATATGTATATTTAATACAATACAATACATAGGTAGATATTTTTATTATATATAGAAAATACCCAGAACACCCGGAACAAATATTTGTAGATCGTACAAACATTTGTCCCGAGGCGGGAATCGAACCTGCAACCTCTGCGTGGCAGGCGGACCTGCGCCCCCTGCGCCACATCGGTCGTCAGTTGGTTGTCCATAAAGAACTTGATTATGCGTGACAGTTATCATCATTATCATTAGAGCCTGTCTTCACTTATAACTGGGTGTAGGCCTCTTCCTATGTGCCACTCCTTTTGGTCCCTAGTGTACTCCTATGTCATTTCAGCAGCTTGCTAAGTATTAAGATAGTATTGATATTTGACTTGATACTCGTTTGGAGCGTGTGAAACTGCGTTTTTTTTATGGCATAGAATTTTAATTTAATAAAATTATAATTTACTGTTTTTTTGTACTGACGCGTTGACTTTTGGTAAAAATGAAACACTAATAAAACCATCGGAGTTACAGTACATTTACATAACTACGAAGTTCAACGACCGCGGTTTTATTTAAAAGCATCCATTAAAGTATTAACGAATGGTGCTAACATGCTGTCGTTAGTGGCCACTGTCCAGCTAGCCCAAATAATATACTAAAGCAATTTATGACTCTTGTGTTGGACCCTAAATTTGTGCAATAAATTATGGTTTACTTTGTCGTTTATGAGGGCTGCAGACATAACCCCGCGTGGAACATCAGAAACATGTGTAACAGATTGCGGCAATAAGGGAAATTGTCTTTTTTATGAACGCCCGTCGACAACGTAAAGTATTCACGGAAGAACGCGGCGCCTTTCGCGATGGAGTGAGATTTACCTTGTCCGGGGTTTGATCAGCCTAATAAAGTATTAGATCCAAGTTGTAACGCTTTTTAATGCTAAATAATGGATTTGTTTGCGTTTTGCATTTGATTTGCTTTTTTTTTCTAACTTTGCTAAAACGTCTTACTTTGGCCAACCTTACACCAAAAGTATCATACGCGCGCTGCCACCCTGAAGTGTAGATCAAGAGTTTCACGTGCTTGTAATTTCACCGTAAATCATACCCTTTGAACTGGAGCACAGCAATGCATTACTTAAAACCAGAAGTAGGTATGGTTGTTGTACTTCCCCGGTCGAGCTCTACAAAGCACTCTGCTAATTTTTGTGCGTTTATCGGTCACGTTGATTAGTTTCTATAAAATCACTACGTTTGGTTTATAACGTTTTTGTAATATTTTCTTTGAATTGAAAGTATAGGTTATACATTTTAGTTAGGATGCTGAACCAAAAGCTAAAACTAGTTTAATTATGTCCACGCATATAAGAAGTTGGTATTAAATACTACATAAACATTTGTATCTGTTTATCAAAAGCTAAATGCTAACTATTATTTCGCAAAATGTACGATGCTAGAAGCTATTGGTTCAAGACACAACTAACTACGAAGTTCCGGCATGAAATATGTAGGTGTAGCTTTGAAAAATACCAGCAAAACTTTTGAAAGTCTGAAACATAGCTCTTCTTTTATTCATGCTCTGACATGTGGCGTTCCCGTTGTGTACAGGCTTTCTTCCTTAACAAAATAAACAACATTTACTTGAAGTTAGGTCCTTTGAGAGGCTGCTTCCTGTTCCTATGTTTTATGAATGAGCTCTTATGCAGCAGCCAGTTTATGCATTTATTGTGCCATTTGGACTACGATGAAAGATGATAGACGAGCTCTACAGTTCAATCTAATACTTGCCTTATTTTTCAGATATAGTAAGCACTTTATTTGTACCTTAGCACAGATTCTTAGAAATTTAAGATCATCCCCTCCATTCCGATCGCGTAGGCCGTTCCCTTTATCACGAAAACCAGTATCTATCTCTATCTTTCAAGGAAAAATTCACGCGCTTTCCAGCTTGTCGCACAGTTTTCACGCCTGATTATTCCCACAACATTAATCTTTATATCTGTAGTGCTAGAACATATACTTTATTAACCAACTCAGGGAACTTGTGTCCTTTTACTACAAACCAAAAGCGCTTAGTTATGACTAAAACCCAAATGAAACATTTAGCAGTGTCCAGAAGTTTCAAATATAAACCTTACTGGCTCGCACATTAGAGTCTTTGTTCCCTTGCTTGAAATTGTGAATTCAGACTTGTTGAAATTGGAAACTTGGTGGAAAACTTGTAAGGCAGGCAAGTGGGAACGTATAGGCTGTATCGAAACAAGCATTCAGTCGCGCCGCGCACATGCTTGCGTGAAGACGGGTCCAGAGGTCGAACTTTACGCAAAATGGCGGGAACTTTTCGATAACTTTCGTAATTTTGTACGTTGCTACATATCCATGAAAAATTTAAATTAAATTATTATCTAATCAAAAGATGATTGTTAGATAATAAGCAAATAGTTGTATAGTTTCAGCAAGGGTTTCTAACTATTTGCTAAGTGGAAACATCATTTATACAAAGGAGAAAACAGCAAGTTTTTCAATAACTAGAAGTACGTATATATACTAGAGGTATTTTTGATTTTATCTTTTAGTTTGTAATGCACACAATTATGTAGATAAAGCACAAAAATAATATGCAAAAAGTAGCACTGTTAACTAAAAGCTTTTGAAAAATTAGGTTACTTTATTTTTTATTATTAAATCTGATATATGATAATAGTGGGATAAGTATTAATTAAAATAATATATCTTATCAAACTTAGATTACATTTGAAACTAAGAAGTTTTGAGACTATAACGCAGTAAAATTAACAGATTTCATGCATATTTTTTAGACCTACAAACAAAATGAATTTACATTGTGAGGTGAGTGTGATTCGTCTTTTTTGTACGCCAGCCTCTCGTGTAATATTTCTTACACAACACTCTACAACAAAGTAAATTTGTGAGAGTCATAGTGTAAACTGCATAATAAATTTAAAGCTTACCTCTGTAGGGGCTGTAATCTCCTGTGCTCTATTCTATGCCCGTTCACCTTCATTCGCCTTTATAGGTCTTATAATACGATTTAAAAATTGCTTTGTATATTTTAGATTTCTACCACCATACCTCGCATACCTAAATATTATAAAACTTTTTTTTAATATAATTTTGTCACCTATCTAATGATAGGTGACAAAATGCATACAATGCACTGGTTAACTAAAATTTAAAAATAAATTTATTTGTGAAATTAAAGATACCGCTTAGAAGAAACACACACAGCTAGTTTGATTAATTTAATTCTAATCAAATGTCAAGTACACTTGTAATTGTTATTATAGGAAAAAGGCGTATTATTTTACCATTTGATTTAAGCCACTAAAATAATGGCAAGCTGAATGTTATTATAAATATAAATCTTGTAAGTATTCAAGAAAAATGCCTCGTTTAGTCTGTTTTGTATGAAATCTTATCGCTGCAATTAGAACTTCTAGTATCTAGACTTGCTGGTAGAACGATATAAAGACCTTCATCACTGAATCATGAAAGCTAAATATTTCTCAGTAGTTTTATTTTATTTAAAATAGGTACTTACATATTATTTCATACAGAACACTCTAAAAAATATGCTTCAAAGGGGGGTTAAATTTCATAACTACTTTTATTATAAAAAATATGTACTTATTGGTTTTCTTAACATCGAACTTAACTTAATTAATATTTATGAGCGATGTTAAAATATTCAATTATTAGCTTCCTAAAACAATTCTAGCAAAATGTGAAAAAGTATATGCAAAGCTAACTCAACTCAAATATAATTAAAGGTAGACGTTATTAAAAGCCACAATCCTTTTTATATAATCCCGTCAGAGCTAATCCAGCTGTTAATCAAGCAAATAAAAAATGTAGAAACGCGGCTTTAAATTTCATGAAATAGTGCAGCTGAAATCCCCCGTGGAAATAATATTTGGACAAATGAAAATTCCGAACGATGCATTCGAAATCGTGAGCACGGCGCGCGGTTTTAATTCCCTTGACTGTAGCGATTCGGCGCATGTTTTTTCATTAAAACGCATTCAATACGACGACGACGTGGCTTTGAAAAGCGAACCTTTTCAAAAAATATTTATTCTGACATTCCAGTCTGCTGCCATTCGCCCGTTTCATTCACGGCCTTTTTGTAAAAAATTATAAAATCGGCGCTCTTTAATGGCATCATTGTGTACATCGTAGCTCGGTCACGGTGCCTTATTTATGTTTGTTTCTAACTAGCTGTCCAGCCTACGACTTCGTCCACGCGTAGGTAGGTATAAGCTATATTAGATTTAAGGCTTATCTAAATATATGAAAGTAACTTCAATCCCACTATTTCACCCCCTCCGAGAAATCGGGCTTTAACCCAGTAACGACTAATTTTTTTCATAAATTTTAGCCTCACTACTTACCATTTTACTAAGCGTTTGAGCGTAATAACATTCATCCTTGTTTCTATCATAAAAATTATATTCACAGAACCGAATATATTGATAAAATGAAAGTTCCATCAGTATGTTTTTGTAATAATTTTGCATGATACGTGAAAAGAACAGACAGACGGACAAGATTTCTGAAAATGACTTTCGGACCCATTAAAATATTTCCAACGTTAAAAACTTTTGACATCTACAGTTTTATTAAGAGCACTATTTTTAATTAGACAGGAAACAGTTCTGTATGTAAGGCTTTTATATTTATTACTTTTGATTCATTAGTGAACTAAAACTGGCCACGGTCGTTCGGTGATTTATTTTTATTTTCGCGAGTTGACATTAATATTTACTGTAGTCGCGCAGCAATAACATAGGAAATAAATAATTAAGAAAATATATACTTGTTAAAATTATTTGTACAGACATAAATAAATATTTAGAAACAAAACCGTTTTGTTTCTAATAATAAACACAAATGCGATTTCGAGAACTTTAATTGCGGCTATGGGACACGTATTTGCATGATCTGCAAAGTGTAAATATTTATTGTGAGTTTTGGATATCCAAGTTTAGTACCATAGCACACATTATATTCTTCTTAGAATTCGGATACCCAGGACACAGGGAATCTTAGTTTAGTGTAGTCAGGACTATGTTAATCCATGTTATCTTATTGGGTGTTTAAGTGCGATATAGTTAAATGATTAAACAAACATTTTCATAAAGCAACAATGAATTACCATAAATTATAAATAACAAACTTTGCACAAAGGCACACCATATCAACTACAAACCAAAAGGCACTTAAAATACTTATAACTTATTTGTTAATTATAGCCCTTCCTTGGCATTCAGGGCGCACCGAGGAGGTTTTGTTGTGGTCTCAATGACACCCTCACCTCTCCATTAGTACACCGTGAAGCAGGGTTAACGACCGGTTTGCGTGATACAACACTACTTCACTCTTATTTATACGATGAGGCAAACTAACCCGCCGGCGTTCACCGCGACATATCAAATTTCCATTACCAACAAATAACTACAAGTCGCTTGTAAGTGCTTAAGATTTGTACCGCCCGTTGTGTTAAAGTATAAGTTTTAACATATCGATATTAATAAATTGCAAACAAGATATTTTAGTTACAATTTTCAATTTCATTTAGAAACCTCAAAGCCGTCAATTATTTCTGGTATGCCGAGAGCAGAAGTTAGTAGGTACCTGATCTAAAATACATTTACTTTGTTTCAGGTGCAAAAAATGAAGAAGAATAAAAAACAACGTCTCCGTCAAATCTGTTAGTCATCACCCTCGTTAAATAGTTTTAGCAGAACATGTGCTATGATGTCGTGATTCCAATGACGAGTGCGAACATCTAGTGCATAGACAATGCACAGCCTGCTTGGTGTTGCAATAACATCGGCATTACTGCAAATACTATCCTTCACAGGTAAGAAAGCATTACAAAATATAAATGTTTGCAATCCGTATTTGCAAACTAGAACATGCAGTCCAGTGGAATTGTAATCCCAAACCAGAATTTATGCGGAATTTGCACAGTTCAATTTTCTACGCAGTTTATAGCTGCATCAGTAAAATTTACCATGTCAATAGCAATTTGACTTGAACAATTTTTGTAAAACCTAGTAGAGCTAATCGGTTGTAGATCGGTTGTAGAGACTGGTTTAAGTCTGCTAGGTAAACACGACGAAGTAAATGTTGGGTTTTTTATTCTACTCACGTTTTTTTTAACTATTGCTCGTAAGAGCGGATTTTAGAAATGAAATTTACCAATAATTCACTAATGTGAAGTTGATGGGTATTATTTTTGCGCCATTAAACCATACCTTCGCTCATGTTTTATTATTGCAGCCAAAATATTTACCTAATTCTTGTGCATTTTAAAACGACGACGTGTTTTTACAATCATTAACAAAAATACGGAAACAAAAACACAACTGAAAGTCAACAAAACGAGGAACATTCAGAGATGTAATTAGTGTTTTTAACGTTGCCGTTTTACCAGAAGTAGCTACCTACTGCGGTTTGGTTGCACATAAGCACTTGCTTTTAATGTCTGTTTAGAACACTAAGTACTAAGCTTATCGTACTCCAATGCAAAATCTATCAGGCATTAGGTAAAGCCATGTCGATTCACTACATTACTGAAGCCTGAGCTTTTTTGGCGGCAAAAGTTTTATTAATTAAATCAGGTTTAAGTTAATGGCCTGTCACTGCGTTTGATCGCGAAGAGTGGAAGAAGAGAAGAAGCCTTTGCTCTGCAAAGGAACGAGTTTTGAATGACATAATTCAAAACAGAATAATCTAAAGCTTAAACTGATTTTATTGTTATTAAGCCATGTCCGTCCCACTAAATATTGATTTACATTGTCACAAACTCATAAAACTCGTAGACACGACTTGTGTAAACTATTGGAGTACAATTATTATTTTCAACAAAACGACAATAGAGTAATAACCAGACGAAGCGAGCGAGCGGCAAGCGGCGATCACAGACAGCCGGAACTCCGGAAGCAGCTGTGTCGCTCGCGTGCTGTTTGCCAATTTATCACTAAGCTGATTATATATAGGCTCGTCCCACTGACGTGCTTTATGACCTTGTTTGCTCTCCTTCATTGTTTCACACTCCTTTATTTACACACCTTTTAAGAGGGAGAAAGTTGACAAGGAGTTTCTCGCATCAACGCTTCCCCTTGAGGAAAAATATTTTCACCTGCGCTTCTTGTGAAATTGTTTGAGCAAAAATGGAGAATTTGATACTTTGACTCAATCAAGTTTCCTTGTTGCTTTTATACTACAATTTGTTACAATTTTATTGTATTTCTTTGTGCTGATTTAAAATAAAAAGTAGTGATATTTAAAATAGTTTGTCTCCCACATTAAAGGATATCCTACCCTATCACGTATCAAAATATAGATTTATGGATACACTTAATCTGGCTGGTGAGAATAAATACATGAGCTATGCAGATAAGTAAATAGTATGGATCTTATTCATAAACGTACTTATCTATAAAATAAAAAACAGACGAAAAATCTCTAGTACTATTCCGCTTAACCTTTTAACTGATGAGGTCACACAGTTACCACAGTTAACCTCAAAAGAAAAATATCGACACGTGTTTTATCCGTCCACGGGACATCCTCAGGACCATCGACTTGTTCTCCGGCAGACGTGTTGCTCCGTCGAGCGCTGGAGCTTTGGTCTTGAAATGTTTGTACGAGTCTAGGGACGGTTTAAACGTTGAGAAATTATGGAAAAATTGCGAAAAAAATAACGCAAGTGAAACCGCGCGGGTCAGCTAGTCTCATAATAAGGTTTATACGGTGAGAAAATATGGAAAAACAACGCGAGTGAAACCGCGAGGGTTAGCTAGTTTATTTATAAAAAGAAAAACCATGTTTGAATAGTCTCTAAAATGACAGTTTGGGAACAAATAGATGAACACTACTTACGAGTAGATGATTTATAAATATTATATTATAGGAAATAAGTCGGCTGAGTGCTGTCGAGAAGTATAAAAGGCGGCACTCGCAAGCAACCGGGGCCATTCGATCGCGAGACATCGTTGAGGAAACATCGTTTATTTTTCCTACGTAACTTGTCTACCTACCCACATTTTGTATTTACCCACTCAAAGTTATTCATTTTTGGTGATTGATTGTTTTTTTGGAAGTAAACTTATTTAGCTTCAGTTCATTTGTTTTTTTAAGTGATTTTGGGTTAAATACACAAGATCAGAAGTGGGATAGGCACCATGCCTATCACTTCCGTGTCTAGTCTTTGTTCACAAGCGAAAATTATTTTTCGACGTAAGCAAGGTCATTTTTTTTTTTTTTGGTTTGTCAAATCATGGCCAAACGTTCTAACCTTTAAAAATAGAGGTAGAACCGGGCCTTACCAAAGCATTCAAGCTGATGAACTCCAAACGATGGTTGAAGTGGTCCTAGCGCGTCTTACATGCGCTGTCCACCCAGTCTACCCGCAAGTTGCATCGTGTCTGCAACGACGTCCGAAGCTTGTGCCAGTGAGACACCCGGTCGTGTCGTTGTCTACGCCGCTGCTGCCGCCGCCGTCGTCACCTGTGGTACCCGTTTTGAACGGAGAATCCTTTGGTGACTGATCGCCTCATCGGAGCATTGTGCACAAGGTTAGATCCAACCATTATTATCTTTTGAGAATTGATCCCAGCTTGCACAGTATCGATTCTTGTCGAGACGACGAGGTAGAATCACGTGATATCAGTCGCTGGGATCCCAAGGAGCGTCCGCTTCGGATCGCTAACTGCTTATTGCGAGGGAGCAACTTTATTTTTTATCCTAGTTGCGTTTTGTTGTGTTTTTGTGTTTCACGACAGCTTTAATCATTTAGGTTTTCATGAGCCTCACTCATGGAGACTAGCGTTAACGTTTACCCAGCAGGTACTGTCACGACTGGCACTTGCCCAGTCTCGTGCGAGGGTACAATGCGGCACAGTGCACAGCATTCTTGTTTTAGTTCTATTCGTAATGCTGGTAGCAGTGCTTATCGTGCTTGAGAACATACGTCAGTGAATTGTCCTTAAAACCAGTGCAACAAGGAATATTCAACATCTTTGCCTTTTTACAAAATCTCAGTTAGTTCCGAACGCCCAGAAAAGCTGTGACTGTTTTACTAAAAAATTGAGTCTTTGGTTAACTATTAGTTTTTATTAATCTGGGTTGGGTTTTCAACTCGTTCAGTTAAACAGTTGAACCTTTAGTTAAATAGTTGAACCATAGGTTAACTAGTTGGACCCTCAGTTAAATAGTTGAACCATAGGTTAACTAGTTGAACCCTCAGTTAAATAGTTGAACCATCAGTTAACTAGTTGAACCCTCGGTTAAATAGTTCATCCATCAGTTAACTAGTTGAACCTTCAGTTAAATAGTTGAACCTCCGGTTAAAAAGTTGAACCATCGATTAAAAGGTTGAACCTTCGGTTAAATAGTTGAACCTCCGCTTAAATAGTTGAACTTTCGGGTTAATAGTTAAACCACCGGTTAAATAGTTGAACCTTTGGTTTAGTAGTCGAACCACCGGTTAAAAAATTTACCCTTCGGTTAAAATGTTGAACTTTGGTTAAATTGAATTCGCAGTACAAAAGATTAAAACTTTGTGGCCTTCTAAAAACTTTCGAGTCGATAGTAGTTTTGGTCTAGTGCTCTAGAACAGAGGTAAAACGATAAGTAATGGTCAGGTTAGACCGAGCAAGCTCGAAGTCGAGGTTTGAGTTAATGCAACCCAGCAATGTAAGCGGTGAGCTATCGGGTCTTACAGGTTGCTTCAGCTGGTACCTACATTTCATACTGATCTGTTAGGGAAGTAAGCGCGACCGCTCGCTGCTAGCCGGTTAAAAACGCCTTGATGGTGTCGGCGTGCATACGTTTGTAACGGTTCATGGTAACCAGCCATGCAATCTCGTGGCAGTTTCATAGACTATGTGTTGTTCAACAGGGTGTCTAAAGCGTTTGCTACGCACATGCCGCGCACTCCTGTGCGCTGATGTCGCGCACTCCTGTGCGCTGGTACCGCGCACTCCTGTGCGCTGATGGCGCGCACTACTGTGCGCTGATGGCGCGCACTCCTGTGCGCTGATGGTACGCACTTCTGTGCGCTGATAGCGCTTACTTCTGTGCGCTGATGGAGCGCACTCCTGTGCGCTGATGGCGCGCACTACTGTGCGCTGATGGCGCGCACTCCTGTGCGCTGGTGTCGCGCACTACTGTGCGCTGATGGTGCGCACTCCTGTGCGCTGGTGCAGCGCATTCCTGTGCGCTGATGGTACGCACTTCTGTGCGCTGATAGCGCTTACTTCTGTGCGCTGATGGAGCGCACTCCTGTGCGCTGATGGTGCGCACTACTGTGCGCTGATGGCGCGCACTCCTGTGCGCTGGTATCGCGCACTACTGTGCGCTGATGGCGCGCACTCCTGTGCGCTGATGGTGCGCACTACTGTGCGCTGATGGTGCGCACTCCTGTGCGCTGGTGCAGCGCACTCCTGTGCGCTGATGGTACGCACTTCTGTGCGCTGATAGCGCTTACTTCTGTGCGCTGATGGCGCGCACTCCTGTGCGCTGGTGTCGCGCACTACTGTGCGCTGATGATGCGCACTCCTGTACGCTGGTGCAGCGCACTCCTGTACGCTGATGGTGCGCACTCCTGTGCGCTGATGGTACGCACTTCTGTGCGCTGACAGCGCTTACTTCTGTGCGCTGATGGCGCGCACTCCTGTGCGCTGGTGTCGCGCACTACTGTGCGCTGATGATGCGCACTCCTGTGCGCTGATGATGCGCACTCCTGTGCGCTGGTGCAGCGCACTCCTGTGCGCTGATGGTACGCACTTCTGTGCGCTGATAGCGCTTACTTCTGTGCGCTGATGGAGCGCACTCCTGTGCGCTGATGGTGCGCACTACTGTGCACTGATGGCGCGCACTCCTGTGCGCTGGTGTTGCGCACTACTGTGCGCTGATGATGCGCACTCCTGTACGCTGATGGTGCGCACTCCTGTGAGCTGATGGTACGCACTTCTGTGCGCTGACAGCGCTTACTTCTGTGCGCTGATGGAGCGCACTCCTGTGCGCTGATGGTGCGCACTACTGTGCGCTGATGGAGCGCACTACTGTGCGCTGATGGCGCGCACTACTGTGCGCTGATGGCGCGCACTATTGTGCGCTGATGGCACGCACTCCTGTGCGTGATGGTGCGCTCTCCTGTGCGCTGATGGCGCGCACTCCTGTGCGCTGGTGTCGCGCAATACTGTGCGCTGATGGTGCGCACTCCTATGCGCTGGTGCCGCGCACTCCTGTGCGCTGATAGCGCGCACCACTGTGCGGTGGTGGTGCGCACTCCTGTGCGCTGGTGTCACGCACTACTGTGCGCTGATGATGCGCACTCCTGTGCGCTGGTGCAGCGCACTCCTGTACGGTGATGGTGCGCACTCCTGTGCGTTGATAGCGCTTACTTCTGTGCGCTGATGGAGCGCACTCCTGTGCGCTGATGGCGCACACTACTGTGCGCTGATGGCGCGCACTCCTATGCGCTGGTGTCGCGCAATACTGTGCGCTGGTGGTGCGCACTCCTGTGCGCTGATAGTGCGCACTCCTGTGCGCTGATAGCGCGCACCACTGTGCAGTGGTGGTGCGCACTCCTGTGCGCTGATGGCGCGCACTCCTGTGCGCTGATGGCACGCACTACTGTGCGCTGATGGCGCGCACTCCCGTGCGCTTGTGTCGCGCACTACTGTGCGCTGATGGCGCGCACTCCTGTGCGCTGATGGTGCGCACTCCTGTGCGCTGATGGCGCGCACTCCTGTGCGCTGATGGCGCGCACTCCTCTGCGTGTCGGCGCCTGTGCGCTGATGGCGCGCACTCCTCTGCGTGTCGGCGCCTGTGCGCTGGTGGCGCACACTCCTCTGCGTGTCGGCGCCTGTGCGCTGATGGCGCGCACTCCTCTGCGTGTCGGCGCCTGTGCGCTGATGGCGCGCACTTCTCTGCGTGTCGGCGCCTGTGCGCTGGTGGCGCACACTCCTCTGCGTGTCGGCGCCTGTGCGCTGATGGCGCGCACTCCTCTGCGTGTCGGCGCCTGTGCGCTGATGGCGCGCACTTCTCTGCGTGTCGGCGCCTGTGCGCTGGTGGCGCACACTCCTCTGCGTGTCGGCGCCTGTGCGCTGATGGCGCGCACTCCTCTGCGTGTCGGCGCCTGTGCGCTGGTGGCGCGCACTCCTCTGCGTGTCGGCGCCTGTGCGCTGGTGGCGCGCTCTTCTGTGCGTGTCGGCGCCTGAGTGCTGGTGGTGTGGCGTCATGGATCCCTGCCGAACTGGCGAGGTACTGGCCGAGATTAAGAATTCGCTTCACGTCGTGCTTCTTTTCTTAATCTCGACGGGTCAAGTTACGCTTCACGTCGCGCCTCTGACTTGATCTGTTTGCCTTGTCACGCTTCACGTCGCGCCTCTGACTTGGTTCTGCCGTCACTGAGATTAAGAAAACGCTCTTTTCTTAATCTCGGTAGGTCAAGTTACGCTTCACGTCGCGCCTCTAACTTGATCCTTTTGCCTTGTCACGCTTCACGTCGCGCCTCTGACTTGGTTTTTGCCCCCCCTTGTTACTTACCCCCTTGCTTTACTGAACGTGTCTGCCAAGCACTTGGTGTGTGCTGGCGACGCGATCTCCGCTCGTATCGGCGCTTGTCGTGCTGCACTGCGCGTGTCTGCCGCGCACTTGGTGTGTGCTGGCGACGCGCTCTCCGCTCGTATCGGCGCTTGTCGCGCTGCACTGCGCGTGTCTGCCGCGCACTTGGTGTGCGCTGGCGACGCGCTCTCCGCTCGTGTCGGCGCTTGTCGCGCTGCACTGCGCGTGTCTGCCGCGCACTTGGTGTGCGCTGGCGACGCGCTCTCCGCTCGTGTCGGCGCTTGTCGCGCTGCACTGCGCGTGTCTGCCGCGCACTTGGTGTGCGCTGGCGACGCGCTCTCCGCTCGTGTCGGCGCTTGTCGCGCTGCACTGCGCGTGTCTGCCGCGCACTTGGTGTGCGCTGGCGACGCGCTCTCCGCTCGTGTCGGCGCGTGTCGCGCTTCACTGCGCGTATCTGCCGCGCACTTGGTGTGCGCTGGCGACGCGTCCTCCACTGCGCGTATCTGCGCGTCTGCCTGCTGCTGCTTGGTGTTTACTGGTGACGCGTATCTCCCTGGACGTGTAGCGTGATGTGTCATTTTTGCCGAGGTTAAGTTACGCTTTACGTCGCCTCTGGCACGATTTGTTTGCCTTATCACGCTTCACGTCTGTCGCTTCTGATTTGGCTTGTCTAGGGTCAAGATGCTGCTTTACTTGGGCCTCTTGACCTTATGTTTGCTAAGTTATTTGCTTCACGTAGTTCCTCTGGCTTAGCTTATGTTTATGCGTATACTTGTATGCGCCTTTGTTTTTCTGGTGTTTTGTGCAGATGCAGAACTTGATGATAGCAAGGAGTCTACTGAGGCCGTGACTCTTTCGCAATCTGCAGACGACGAGCAACAGCCTGGTATGTCTGCGCAAGGCTACCATCGGGCAGTCCAGATGCAAGCGTCGCGGCATGATAGAGCTGCACGCCAACGTCTTGCCTGATGAAGAAGAAGACCAACTGGAAGCAGAAGCAGACACAGAAAAGGGATCTTTATGCTGCTGCTGCTAGAGACCGAGAAAAGGGAGCCCGAGGACGGACTCCTGTCAGGAGAGGCCGTATAGGAAATAAGTCGGCTGAGTGCTGTCGAGAAGTATAAAAGGCGGCACTCGCAAGCAACCGGGGCCATTCGATCGCGAGACATCGTTGAGGAAACATCGTTTATTTTTCCTACGTAACTTGTCTACCTACCCACATTTTGTATTTACCCACTCAAAGTTATTCATTTTTGGTGATTGATTGTTTTTTTGGAAGTAAACTTATTTAGCTTCAGTTCATTTGTTTTTTTAAGTGATTTTGGGTTAAATACACAAGAATATATAAATAACGTAAATTGGTTTCGGGTTGTAAGGGACTTTAGATGGTTCAACTGTTTCATAATATGTATTTTGTATATTTTGTACATATTTTATTTTCTTAATAAAGATGTGTTGTGTGCGGGACAAATAAATATATTTTCTTTCTATCTTCTTTCTTTCTTTCATATAAATGAAATTGTAATACCTCATTTTTCATGTTTAAAAATAAGACATTGAAAAATAAGTTTCAGCTTATTCTAAGCGTTCCTAATATTATCTGAAATAAGCAACTTGCTTAAAATTCAATATTCGAATCAAATTACTATGATACCAGATAAATATACCTCCAGACATTCAAATGCAATAGTAAATTTGCATAGGTAGGAGTTCTCGTCTCAGTAATACGTCCTGAATACGAAACGGAGTCGAATACAGTTTCATAAGCGGAAAGACATATTATTTCCTCGTCTACGTGTATCTGTATCACTCCTGACTGATGGTCGATAGAGATAGTGTAGTGGACAAGACGGTATCAGATTCGTATCGACTAAATGGTGATGCTTGTTATTAATCTGAATGATTTTTTACAATTTTTTCGGCTGATTTTACATAACTTGTGCTACCATAAATGCTATTAAAAATAAAAATAAAAATTATCAGACATTTTTATCATGAATTATTGTAAACTTGGTATAATAAAATTACGCATCTATACGCTTTTTTAAGCAGTGATTGGTTGATCTCATTATTTCTCAAGTTGGTTAATAATAAAGCCAGAACGTTAAAAACTAGGCATACATTTCTGAAGTTAAGCACTTGTGATACCTACTTTGAAAATACCAACTTACATCGTTCAAATTCTTTAACTTATTGTCCGCGATCGAAGTCCATTATTTTCCTCGAACATGAGAAGTATGCCTGAGTGAATATTCAGTGATCCCATAATGCGAGCAAGCCCGAATTGGCTAAGGGATTGTGAAGCACCCTACACTGGGGTTCTCTTATTACCTGTGCATAATTGTAGGGAAACTTTTCGTAAAAATATTGTAAGAATAGGGCAGGGTAGTTTTAAGCAAATAAAATATTCTAATTTTCGTCACTCAATTTTGATCACCACATTACACAGCACGTTGGCCGTTAGTCCTACGTATGGGCTAAAAATTGCCATATTATTTTACTTATTGAGCGATTATGCTGTTTTCGAAGTTCAAGTTTTCAAAAAGGAAATAAAACAGACTTTTTCCAGAAGCTACGATTAAAATTTTTCACACCACTGAAGCTTTTGTTATGCCGTGCCGGCGGATCGCAGCCATGCACACGCCACGCAAAGAACATCCAATGCACCGTGAAATTGCCTATTTTCCACGTGATTTTATTTATTTATTTCATATGACATTTCCATTCGTTCTCTTACGGCTGAATTCATCAAAAATCGCATCGCAGTTTGAGTTTCGGAGTGACTGAATCTGCCATATCAAGTGCACATACGAAGTGGTGGATAGTGAATGTTTAATTCAGCATTCATGAACTCCCGTCATTTGAAATGCAAGGTGGCAAGTACAATGCATGTCTACAGTAACTCACCTTGTTACCCTTTTAAGCATTGAACGGTAATGCAAAGGCTGTTAGGTTTCATTTGCAACGTAAATAGTCAGGGATATAACATTTGTCTGAGAGCGGAAACTGATTCATTTCCGATGCAATGTGGGACTCTTTGTGAAGTTCTTTGGTGTGAACTGCTTACGTATTCAACATTTGATTGCGACATCAACACCAGTTTAAGGATATTCAATTTTTGATACTAGCGGATGGTTTGTATCTACACTCACGTTGAAACGTCACGTTTCTTTGCATAGAAATATTCTTCTAATTTGCTGTAAGATTCATTCACTAACATTACTTCATTTACAAATTAATACTTATACATCACATTAGAAAAAAACGTAAAAATGTAAATAAGTGAACAATCTAACGTATTGTCAAAAACTTACCTAGTTGGCTCACATACAGAATGGTAGTTGTAGACTTTAGTCTCCAGTCTGCCTTGAAATAAACTAAGTAGACGCTGACTGGCATCTCCCAAGCGAGCACATGTAGCAATCGCGTCTGCAATATGCAACAGTGCATAAGATTTCAATCTTACTTTTGTTTCGTTCGGATGTGTTTTCGATATTTGCTGCACCTTTGTTTGGAACGCTCTTTTTAACAAAACACATAGTCGATGTGTGGTTCTGCAAGACATCATTGTTACATAGTATGCGCACCTTGTCTCAGGTGTTGTTTTCGTCGGTAAAGTTGCTTTAAGCCGCACTGAGCTGTACTTAGTGTCCATGCAGGCTTGCGCGCTCACTTAATGTTATCCCTCTTGCAAAGTTATAAACCAATAATTATTGTTATTAACCGGCTTACTCTGTAACAAGTTAGGGTACAGAAACTTTGGTGTATCATCGTTGCAAGTATCGTGAAGCTTTTAGGTTAGTTTCATTCGTACTATGTTGGTTTAAAATATTATACATGCTTTAAATAAACGAGCCCATGAAGCTAAAGTTTGTTGAGTGAGTAGCATTAAAAGATTAAAAGTCGACAGTTCGCTCCGACTGCACCGAATCGAATCGAAGCTGGAAACGATCTCTCGACTGGCTGTAACATATATTTGCAATGCAGGCGGCGCGTCCGTGGCGAACTTCGCCGGGCGAATGCAAAAATTTAAATTAAAAACATAAATCAGGCGTATATCGAGTAAGTTTCGAGATTGGTGTGTATTTCGAGTACACATTTCCTGTACGTGGACAGGATTTTTTCATAACACTCTTTGTCAGAAGTTGCTAGCATCGATTATTGCAGAGCAACTTATATAAAATGTGTACTTTTTTGAATAGGCACATTATTGCATGCAACACCAACAGAAAATTTGTCAGAATATATAAGTAGTTTGAATACTGTTTTTACTGAGAATTAAACCATACCGAGTAAGAAATAAAACGATGAATATTTTACTAAGGCATTTTAGAAATGATAAGTATCCTGCTATTATCGGAGATATGCGAATAATTACCGCGCGCCTAATCACGAAGTATTTTCAGATTAATTGCTTTAAAATTATTATGAGTATCACAATCTCATAATCTTAATTACGAGAAATTTAGGCGGCTCAAATTAAAATTTTAATCTTCAAATCCCCTCCAGTAAGCCGGTGTTTATGAAATTAAAATTTTTGCGAGCTTGGTGTTAAAAACATTTTCGTTTATTTTATTCGTTTTGATTATGCTTTTTCTTACTCTTATTATAGCTTTCTAAATTTACCATTGCTGTTAGGAAAACCGGCCAACTACCGGTATAGCGATTGTAATTGGATCGTAATCCACTCAAACTCAATGCGGATTTGTAAATGATAATTATTTATATTTTAGTTCTTAAACGGTTTCCCTACGACATTGTCTTTCACCGTTTCATAGATAATTTTCCAAACAGAAAAATGCATTGATGCAGCACTGGTTTTAAAACCTCTTCTTCTAAAGGTTCTTAGCTCGTGCTAAAAACCAGAGGCTAGATTCTAGATCACTACCACTAGATCACCAGTACTTTCAAATAAAACCTTTTAAATTATCATGATCGTTTAGTATTAGATACATAGCGTTTTATTTTAGATTGTTTATCATTTTGCTAAAGCATTAATGTATGCGATATAATTATTTCAATTAAAACAATGATCGCTTACTGTGTAAAAGCAACTTCTCACTTATCTAAATGATGCACAATAACCTTACAAGGAGCTCAATAGAGAATGTCAAAATATCTCGCCGTCAAGGAAAAACGTCCGTTTGAAAAGAATAATTCTTTTCTGCTCCATTGGCTTATTCATTCCAAAGTGGAGGAAATACCGTAAAGATAGAATTAAATAAAAACAATAAATACCGTGATTCTTTTTCAATGGCAATTGAAATTCCATTTCTATTTATTGAAGGTAAAATAACTCAGTACCGATACGAAATCACCTTCGCAACCATTGTTTAGGTCTTGGGGCTTACATAATTAAATTAAGTAGCACCCAACGATCACACACGCTCGGCTAAAATTAGAATGTTCTTTGTTTTGAGCTCCTGAAGTAAAGATAAAATTAGAATTTACTTTAATATTATAGCTTGTGAAATTATTGCTACGTTTTTCTCGTGGAAGTATTCGTTACTTGCTAGGTTAAAGGTATAGTGCAGGAAGAATGATCGTTAGTAGCCTATTTATACTCGTTATTTCTCGATTAATTCCGTATTTTGGAGACCAGACTGAACCAAAGGCGGCCGCAAGAATTTACTATAATTTATTTCCTACATCTATACTTCTATATACTAATATTATAAAGAGAAAAGATTTGTTTTTTTGTTTGTTACGCGTAAACTCAAAAAAAACTGTTCTGATTTCAAAAATTATTTCACCATTAGAATGCTATATTATACTTGATTTTACAAACGGTTCTCATCTGACGGTTACAAAATTATTACTGGCGATCGGTGGTTAAGTTTTCATCAAATCGGTGCGAAGCTGGGGCAGATCGGCTAGTATATTTTATACAGTTCCCAGGATAATTAAGCAAGCATAATTAAACTTACCCATTATTTCCTGCGTCAATAAACTTGCAGTGTGTTTATAACTCTTATTGAGTGAGAATAGTGCACACATAGTGCACCACTATGAGAATAGTGCAGTTAATTTTCCCGTTTGATTGCAGCCGTAGGCGGCGTCAGCTGGGAGGAATGGTGGACCTACGACGGCATATCAGGTGAGCAGGATAATTATACTAGTACTAATTTGCAGCGCTGATTTCGCCTCAGTGTGTAGGGTAATTTTGTGGAAGGCCATTCAAAGCGGCTTCAACTAATTAACCAATATTGTTAGGTGTGTAAAATCGGTTTATCCAATGCAGCATATTTTCATTATTAGTGCGTAATAATTTTAATTTTTTTATAAAATTAGTTTCGCAAGACATTTCTTACCTGAAATTATTGAAATATAAAGAGCCATTAATATTTTTACATTACGAATTTTAGTTGCATACAACCTTGTTTGGTATTATTAAATACTTTTTAAACTTTTATCGAATATTGATATTATTGTAATTATATTATAAAATCGAAACAAAAGAATTTCAGTCCATTGACCTACCTCAATCGCATCGCAGTACGTATTGCAAGCGGTATCAATTTCTCGTGCCGATAACATTTTTGCCGGTTACGTGACATGAAATTTATACGGGTGATTTATCTTGCATTCATATTACTGGTGAAATTGTGAGGTGTGTTATCGCAGCCGCCGATATATTCATATCTTTTGGATTTTAACGATCATCTTGTAATATATTCAAATAATATATGGCTGAAGCACTGTTCATCAAGTGGTTGAGACTTCGTTTTCCGATTCTAAAGTCGTTGGTTTGAAACTGGTCATGTATCAATAGACTTACTTATTTGAAATAAAATGTGCAATGCTGTGTTCTCAAGCTGCAAAGGAAACCAGCATGTCTAGTCTTGTTATGAGCACCGTAAAAAGGTCTTTTTCACAGAAGGTAGGCTCGTGACGTAGCTGGCTAAGTTAAGAACAACTTAGCCAGCTACGTCACGAGCGCTCCTAAAGTGATTTGCTCATCTAGGAAGCAAAAACTTACGTGACTATTGTAAGAGAAAAAGAAGAATATTGCACAATCGCGGCAATCTATGTGTCATTATAACCTACTTTTAAAACAACTCGCGATGCAAACCCACGGTACTTGCCGCGTCGTATCGATGGGCTTTAGAGCGCATAAAACCTTTTGTATATTTTATCAAATAGTATTCAAAGGTAATTTTCATATGAGGCAGCTAATGAAAGCCTCGTTCATATTGGATGCAGCGTTACAGTTATTGCTCGGCCTGTTTCGACCAATTTCATCCTGGCTCGAATACGCCACATAGCCTATTGGTTGGCTTTTTTATTCACAATAAAGCAAGTGTTACAAAAAATTATATATTGGATATTATTTAAAGTGATCTCATGAACAACGGAATTACAATAAAATATTTACTTACTTTTTTTAAAGTACCTACTGATTTTTTTTTCAAAATACTTTACATGATGTGTGGTTCTTCGGATTTTATCTATATACAAAAAACAAATTGATATACTACTGACCAAAATATAAAAATTATCGCACGGCCTAAACAGTAGTCTTGACTGAAATTTGGTGGTTGTGCACCATTTGATGTACCAATTGGTGTGCACTAAAAAAGGAATCTTTGAAATGGGACACAGTGGGAAGTGAGAAATTACATTCCACTTTTATATCTGCTAAAAAATAAATACAGATACAGGTAATATCTGATCTTTTGAGCATTCATTAAGCCATGTATTTAACAGAGCTAATTGAATAATAAACAATGCAAAATCCAATTACGGTATCGTTATGGGTATCGCATTAATTGAACAATTAAACTAGCCATTTCCAATAATACCTACATGAATCTGTATACAAGTATTTGCATAATAATACATGAGATACCAGACATTTTTACCTCAGTTGCAACAGTCGGGTTAGCTTTAAACTAAGTTTAAAATAACATATGTTAAAAAAAATATCTTGAGTATTTAGCTCAGGAGTATGATTAATGTGAACTTGTAGCTGAATATTTTATTATATCGATCGGTTATATTTGACATATAATTAAAATTAGTATAGATTTAAAATATTGCATTGATGTATAATTATTAGAACTAAGTAAACTACTGGTACCTATAACTAACTTGCAACGCCCTTACAGGGTTCATGTACTCACCTACAGCATTATCATTAAGTTACACCTAAGCTGAATACATTGTACATTGAGCATGAAATAAATGAAATGAAAAGTTTATAAGCCTTTTTAGTGCAGCTTTCAGCTTAGTAGAGCCTTTTTTGTATATGTACTTGTAAAGTGTCAACCAAGCGTATGTCCCACTAGATGGTAAGCGGTTACAGCTTACGCTTGCGGTTATGGGGTTAGCCGTTAGCATGTGGTCGGCACGATAACACGTAGTGAACGCTAGCACTACTGCCTGGCGGCAGAAACAGTTTTGGTAGTACTTCCCAGGACAAGTTCTATCACAATAACTTCACTAGTTTACAGCCAAATTTAAAATTGTTATGTAGCTTGTAGTAAATTAAAAGAAAATGCCATAATGGAAATTCCGCTTTACCGAGGCTATAAAGTGGACGCGACCACAACCGCTGCACCGGCTTACTCGTGCAATTTTCAAGGTCATAAATAATATAATCATGAACGGCGTCCAAATAACTTTGGTTATTTGCTCTGCGTACATATTTTATAATAAACTGTAGAACTAATATTGTAAAGAACAATATTTACTTCTTTATAGTTATTTACATACTTAAGGTGAGTTGCACCATCTAACATTAACGTCAAATTGTTAGACGACGATTGAACAATTTGACGTTAACGTTAGATGGTGCAACTCACCCTTAATGTTACTCTTTTATTCAACTTGCTTTAAAATTATAAAACAATGTCAATGCTAAAACGTGACAAACGTAAACGTGCTGCCAGTTAGTATGAAATTTTTGTAAAAAAATCTCATACAAATTGAAAACAGATATAAACATTTTATTCATTATATGTCAGATTATACGTCATAAAAATACATTCATTGGAATTATAATAATAAAAATAAAAATAAATTATTAAGTAAGAAATAATTACGATAGATGACCTACTACTTAATAGTGGGCTTCTTCGAATTCGTTTACACTGTAGAACGTCTTCTCAGCGAGCCAGTTCTTTAATCTAAATTTAAAACTAGCTAAGCTAGGTGCGTCCTTCACGTTACCCGGTAGGGCGTTATATAGTGGGGGGCCCATTACGTGAGGCAGTGCGTCTGACTTCGCCAGCCTGCGAGTCGTGGCCGCCAGCCTGCCGGCCGCAGCAGCGCGCGTGTTGCGACTGTGGACATCCGCTTGTTTAGGAAACGATTCCAGGTTTTGGTGTACGTACACCACTACCTGGAATATAACAAGAGATGGAAAAGTTAATATTCTTAATTTTTTAAATAAGGGTCTCACAGTCGTTCTACGCGACGATACATTCGCTATCGCTCGTATGGCCCTTTTTTACATTCGGAAGACGCGCTCTCTTTCAGCAGCGCGCCCCTACAGCTCGGCACCATACTGCAACAGAGAATGTACCGTCGCAAAACAGCACGTTCGTACCAACTCGTACGACACTATGCGGGCCAGCCTACTGAGCGCGTAGCACGCACTACCCAGCCTGGCGCATAGCCTCTCAACGTGGGAACCCCACGTAAGCACTCTGTCAAGCTCATATCCAAGAAAAGTCGTAGAAGTTACGCCCCCTATAGGCATTCCGTTAATGCTCACTGACAGAGTTCTATCCTTCCGTCCCGAGATAGAAAAATTAATAAAGTGCGTCTTGCTGATGTTCAGTACTAAGCCGTTTCTCTGGAACCAGCATGCTAGTTCCTCTACCGTCTCATTCAGTCCACGCTTGAGCCTGTCCAGTGACTCCGCGGTGACGATGGCCGCCACGTCATCAGCATACATAAATATTTCGCTCCCGAGTCCGGGAGGTCGTTCAGAAGTAATGAAAATTGTATATTCGATACAGACGACCCTTGCGCGACGCCCATTACGGGCGACAGTGGATCGGACCTCGTTTCGCCACCATCACCCACTACGACCTGTGACCTATTTTTTACCAGATCGGTCAGCAAGGCATGCGCCGGCTCGGCAATGCCGTAGTGTTTAAGTTTCGCAGCAAGTACGCCGTGGTCGGCAACGTCAAATGCCTTTGAAAGGTCGCAGCACAACACGGCGACTCGCTGTCGAGTCTCGTAGGCGCCTACTACTCGGCGTATCACTTCCCTCGTGAGTGATGTGGTGGAGCGACCCGCGCGGTAGGCGTACTGCTGCTCCGACAATGCATCAGTCTCGGCTAGAAATTCGGTCAGTCTGCTACTTAGAACATTCTCAAATACCTTGGCTAGGGCAGGTATTATCGATACCGGTCTGTACCCAAGCTGGACGATATACGTTTATGCTCGACGAGTTTTTTCTGATTAGTTCCTCGAAACGGGAATATTACTGACTTTTGTATCGTATCGTGACGTCACGAATTTGTATGAGTATTTGCTCATGACGACGTTTCATCCTCATTTAAAAGTTCAGACATTGCGCAAGTTTTCTCTTTCTTTCTTTCTAATAACTAATTACACGTTGCTTGTAATTATTGTTTACATCAAACAATTTGTATACCAACAGGTCCTGCCTTCTGGGGTTTGATAAACCCGGAGTGGTCGCTCTGCAACAAAGGCCGTCGCCAGTCGCCGGTGAACTTGGAACCAGACAAGTTACTCTTCGACCCCAACCTACGCTTTTTACACATAGATAAACATAGGGTAAGCTGACCAATTTTCAAGATAAACTCTGGCAGAAAAATGCACATTTCCTACTTGTATTGTTTTACAGTGATAACTATAGAAATGTACTCTCTCAAATAAATCAAATCTAAGCGAACATTAATATACCACCCACGCACGAAGAGAAAAGTCCGTGAGGAAAAATCGCCACATTTTACGCTAGATTTGTCCTAATTCTTAGGCACCTGCTGCTGGTTATTTAAATCCTTTATTTATAATGTTCCAATCTCCAGTCTTGTGATAGCTTCATTCATTGTCGACTGTCTTTTAAAGAGAGGTAACTGAGAGATGTCATCACAAATCTCTTGGGCATCACTTCATTACCGCCTTAGTTTAAGTAGGTACATCACACTCGTATTTTTTATGATTCTGATTCAATTAAGATTGTTTTTTTTTTCATAGATAAATGGTCTCATTACTAACACGGGTCACTCCGTCATATTCACGGTCGAGAATGAGACGCGGCATCACATCAACATCACTGGCGGTCCGCTGTCTTACAAGTACCAGTTCCACGAGATTCACATACACTACGGATTGCATGACCAGTTTGGCTCAGAACACGCCATCAATGGATACTCCTTCCCAGCTGAGGTATTCACACATCATATTTTAAGATGATTTGCTCAGCACCTAGTAACGTGACACGACAATCAACGCAGTATTTGTTTAACGTTGTATCGATAGCTGTTAATCTTATATTCATTTTAGACTACCAACGCCTCGAGAATTGGAGGGTTTTATATATTAGGGTGTCGTTATTGTATCGAATGTATTGCGATTCATTTGTTACCATCTTTATACAATTTTTTTTGCAAACGCTATTCAGACAATTTATGGTTTACAAGAACCAATTAAATCAACTGAGGAGTTAATTCACCGTTGATGCCATTTCCGCACTTAGTATTCCAGCTGTTATTGTCTGCATTCACATTTCACAAATTGCCGCAGGGAATTATTCACGTCATTATATCAGATTATTACTATCAAGCTGTGCAATGCAAGTAATAATACGTACACAATATTTTAGCATAATATAACAAAGAGGTATCATGCTCGATGATAAAAAAAATTATAGCATAGAACAAATAGTGCGTTTTTTTATACTTGAGTGTTTTTAACCGACGAAAAACGGAGGAGGTTCTCAAGTCGACGCGTATACACGTTTTTTACATACCGTCATGTAAAATCTGTCATCATCTGACATCGGAGTTATGAGAGTGCTGAAAATTGACAGTATTATCCAAATAATGTTAAAGCTCTTTATAAAGATTAATAGACGGTACTCAGCGCTTATCACGCTTCATCATCTTCATCATGTCAGCTAATAGACGTCTACTGCTGGGCATAGGCCCCCCCTATCTCCTAAAGAGCGCCATGACGATCGATTTTGAGCCTTCACTATCTACAGACTTTCTGCGACCGCTTAATTCATCGCTTCAGTCATCGGTCCATGGAGTGAAGTTTCACTCTTGCGCTCTTGCATTCTACAGGTTGTCAGTCAGTGATGAAGACAGTTCTCAGGCTAAGCGCGTGCTGAGTGAAATTTATTTATCATATCGAGAATACAGGCATTAATCTCACCTTGATCTCATCTAATGTCTAGATTGCGCTTACGGTTTGCTTTAAATAATATATAAGCTCGTATAAGTCAGCGGCCAAGTCTGGTGACGGAATTAATAGACCGCCTGAAGACCTCCACTATTAAAAAATATATTTAGCAAACTGCTTAATATACGAGTAGTGACCTCCACTAACGAGACAGTCAGTTACAAACAAGACGACATAAGCCACCCCTTCAAAAAATCTTACGTCTTTATCAAAAAAAAAACTCAACACGTAAGTACCTTCAAAGATTTCAAAGAGTCAAAAGAAGTATCTAACAGATGTTTTGCACGCTTCGGTTATTGCAAGGATCGGAAATCCCAAAAGTACCTAATGCCGTTGAAAGCGTGAAAGTCTTCGAGCGTATCCCATGCTTATTTACGTGACAAATTCTAACGCAAACGAAATCCCAAATAGACTTATGCGTCAGTTATACGACATGTGTGGCAATGATGTATGGTATATGTATAGACGTTACAAGAGAAAAAAAATTACTTAGTTAACACTATATAATATTTCAACTTTTTTAAACTTATTGTGAATAATATACTGTACCGTGTATTATCATAATAGGTAGGTATATACTTTTATTAAAGCTATGGGTTTCAAATAAGCCAACATAGTTATTGTGGTGACTTGACAACCGACACAGAAAACCTACTTTAGATCGATAACCGTGTGTTTTTTGAACACTTTGCGAGGTGTAGGTAAAACAGCTATCCATCGTTGGCGTTGTTGGTTGTCACTCAGTGATTTTTATATAAAACGAGCTGACCCGCGCAGTTTTACCCGCGTTTTTGCAGTTTTTATGCTATCCCACAGGAACAGTACATTTTTCTGGAATATTATTTCCTTTCATTTATTTCCATTAACAAAGTTCATTATTGTGTGCGGAAAGGCTTAGACATAAAATAATATAAAATAAAAGCATGCAATATAAAACATTAAGTAGGTATCTACTTGAAGCTAACTAATTATTATTAAAATTAAAAATAAATCTTATCTCAACAAAATTATTAATATAAAAAGTAGCTTAAGTGTTATTCCAGAACTTAAACCTTCTACATTCCATTTCATCACAATCGTAGAGTCGTCACGGATACGTATCCATTTGTGTGTCTGTGTGACACAGTCTTTCGCATTTATAATATTGGTAGCATGTGCAAGACCAAATTGCCATCTATCTAACTATAATATAATATAATAACATACTCGTATGTTATTCAAAACCAAAAAGAAACATTTAAAACGCGCCGCAGAAAACCTAAAACATTGTCTGGGGAAGTTAATAATTAACAGTTGATTATTTTGTTTCAGATCCAGATATTTGGCTTCAACTCGCAGCTTTACTCAAACTTTTCCGAAGCTCTACATAAAGCGCAAGGAATAGTTTCTATATCGCTACTTTTGCAGGTACTAAATTTATTTTAACTTATTCTACCAAAGTTCTTGTTTCTAGTCGTATTTTTAGTGCAAACATTCCGACAGAGCTCTAAAGATTAGGGGAGCTCAGATAGGGTGAGTACTGTTACTTTAGGCATGGAATTTGTACCAATAAATTTATTATTTTTAGAGGTTTTTTCGCGGTATTTGAAGCACAGGTGCAAAACGTTTGCACTATTTATCATCCTATTCAAAACTATAGTAGTTACACGTGTGCGTTGTGCTCGGGATAGGGTAAAAAAAATAGTTGTGTGCAATATATCAGTGGCGTTCCAATCCAACTTTAGTCGGTTTCAATCACAAACTAATTATATAATATATTTTTTACATTTTGTACTGTTGTAGCGCTTATTTTTCATAACTGATAAGAGTTGAGAAAAATACGGAGACAGAAATGTCGTGCGTGTGACATGTTTTTTTGTGACTGTCTATTGTACAGTCAACGTAAAAAGTAACTGATGATTAGACAACGTTTAATTTTTTTTAAGTGACCCGTTTTGTTATAACTCCGTGATTGTTCGGCCCAGATGAAAAAATCTGCTTTCGTCCCACATTGTATGCCAAATGTATTTTTAACGGTTAGTGTATGCGTGAATTCAAAAGAAGAACGCGTAACGTATATATATTTTCCAATAATTTGTATAATAAATTATAGCTATCAAAATCGGCCCGCCTCTACTCAAAACTGTTGGCTGTACCCTAAATAGAGTTTATTATGTTCCTAACTAACACCTAACCTTGATTTGAAATAAATGAATACTGAATACTCCGGTGTAAAATATATCATAAGTTCCACAAAAATCGTAACTACATTGTGAGTTAGTTGCCTAAAATAATTTTTATTAAATCATAAATATTTTTTAGGACTGTGACACAATATGAAACATAGCATAACATGCTTTGCACACGATAAGCAAGTTTCAGTCAATTAAAATGTTTGCTGTTGTCAGCGAGTGTTCATTAACGTGTTCTCGGAAAGGGTGCAAACCGCTTAGCAGTGCATGTCACCGCGTAATAAACTTGCTTACTGTCGTGCAAAAACTACTTTGCAAAACTTTAAGGTGTTAAACTAAATAATAATAAATAAACAGGTGTTACTGAACACGTGAACACATGAACTAGTATATTATCAGTTCTCTTAGCATTTATCGTCTCACAATCACAATAGCATACATGATAGTAGGAAATCAAATGAACAAAGTCATTTTAAAAGTTAGCGCCTGTCAATTTGTTTGGGGTCTTAGTAGTTCATTTTTAGTTTAGTAGTTAATTAGTTGGACTACTATTACGTTTACGATTGCCAAACAATAAACTTATGCTATAGGTATAAGTATAATTTACTACTTATATAGTTTTTACTGTGCCACCAACTGCACTGCTAAAGATGTTTGCATCTACAATTAATTTCTTACGCTATCAAATCAGTTTTGCAAGGAAACATAAACATGTAAAATAATTCCTATTAGGAAATAAATACAAAAGTGTTTATAGATGTTTCGTGTTTGTGAATTTGTTAGCATGTACTTTATTACTTCACGCTGTAACCACAGAATAGATTACGGTGAAACTTATCTTGTCCTTTCATACACAATTAAGTGATGACAATAAAACTATTGTGTATTGAGAATAGTAAATAACATATGTGATAGCATTTAATATTTATTTTACAACATAATTTTTTCCACTTATATGGTAACCAGTTTTTTAAAGCAAACGCGGGCAATGACTACACTCTCTGGTATAAATACATCAGAAACTACTATGTATGCTGATCAAACTTTACCTGGTCTTTGTTTGAGATCGATGGCTACGAGCACGACAAACTATTAATAGGTTGGTTAACAGAGGTTTGCACGGAAACTAATTTAGGCTTGTTACCAGAATACCACAAAATTTCACCACCCACTTTCAAAATACAATTGAAAGTGCAGTTAGCAAACACATTTTATTATATGCCGGTCTCTAGGAAACAAAATAACTAACTTATTCGAGTTATTTCCTTGTAAACTGTAACTTCCTTAAAATATTGAAAATTCCTTCCAAGTTGAGAACACGAAAAGAATAAAGTGTAGACTACAGTAAGTGTGTGTTGATACAATCTTATCAGGTACTCACACCATATTTTAAAGTAATTGCGATCAGTTTAACGATTTTCATGAGAATCTATTGCACTTTATCGTAATTGAAGCCATCGACGAGGTGCTATCAACAATGCCGCGCCTTTTCATAGTTCATGAACTAAGCGCAGTTAATTAAGGAAATTGGTATTTTCGCCACTAAGCTATTAGTTCAAATTAGGAACTGTCTACACAGAACTATAAGTTATATTGCCAGTCACTGTGAAACGCCCTTATGGTTTATATTCATTGGCAATAGAGTAGTCAGCTTTCGATATTATAATACGAGATTCCAATTTCGCCATACAAAGGAATTGGTGCAATTTCCTCACCACATTCACGAGAACTTTTATTGCGAACTCTTTTTTCTATCTATAACAAGCTTTTACAGATGGAAAGCAAAGTAAAAGCTGGTTTATTTGATTATATATTTTATAATCCTGGACAATCCACACAGCATCATCTAGCCCCAAGGTAAGCTGCTGGTAAACAGAGCTGTATTATGGGTACTAGATGACTGATATACAATACACAGATAGATATTTATTATTATTTATAGAAAATATCCAGAACACCCGGAACAAATATTTGTAGATCTTACAAACATTTGACCCGAGGCGGGAATCGAACCCGCAATCTCCGCGTCGCAGGCGGACCTGCGCCCGCTGCGCCACATCGGTCGTCAATTAAGCTCCTCTGTGTCTCCCTAAAGATTAGGTAGATTATTTTGAATGAAAGTAGCTTAGCCGCGTATTTCACATCTGCACCACACTTGCGCCACGCCACCACATTGTCTCCTCTACAATAATTATACCTTGTTTTAAGAATCCAAGGCTGTTTTTTTTAATTGGAGTAGGTATCATCACTTTTCAGTTCCTAAGTTCAAGATCTTTGTCCCATCGACATCGTCGTCGTCTTTTGGTCATGTTTTTTCAATTTTATGGTTCTCCGTAATGAAGGCCTGTGTTGGCACATCCCGTGTCCCAAAGGGGAATTGTTTACCAACGTTCATGTTTCGCATGTGCCGAGAAAGCAACTCTGCTGTGAATTTGAAACGTTATTATATCTGTAGACAGAAAGTAATTAGGATCTGCTCCTAACTAGACTTGTGTACATCGAGAACGTGCTTATAATATAAATAGCTTAGATAATTAGCTATAATGGTCAATTTCACAAATATATTTTAGCTTTAGGAGTGATTATGAGAGCTCATCTAAAGCCGCGTTTTCATTATTCTGTCGTGGCGTGTCGTGTTGCGTCATAAGTATATCGTATCCTTTATTTTAGCTTTATGTCATAATCCCGTGATTAAGTGTAATTGTATGATCCCTAACAGGGTTATTGATTGATTAAAAGTGTATATATTTTTAAAAAGCTCAATAAACTTACTCAAACAATTGTATGTGTAGCTTTGTAGCACGATTGAAAGGTAAGCTACCGTACAAATATATAGGAAACTAGCTGCTGCCCGCGACAGGACCCGAGAACCGTGTTTTTTCTTGGATAAATAGCCCAATCGATTCTGTGGTTATCAAGTAATAGAGGAACAAACATCCAAACTTTCACATTTTATAATACGAGTATTAGTGTGATGTGATTATGTGATTCAGTAAAAGTACATGTTTATTCAATTTCTTATTGTGACGTCAAAAATGTTAACATTCTTACTTTATTCCAGCTCGGTGACCTATCAAACCCTGAGCTAAGAGTATTGACAGAAGAGTTAGAAAATATAAAGTACGGAGGTAAGTGGCTTGATTTTTGAATCCGGGGTCAACTAGGGGTAACCATTGTATCAAAATAGGTTACTCTGACTTTTTTAATTGACTTTTATTTATTTTTGGAAGCTTTTTTGGCATTGGAATGCCAGTTCAATCGTACCCACTTTTTCTAGGGAATAACTTTGGTATGAATAACAATGTATGCCAGTATGACTAAAAACTAGCTCTTATGCCAATTATTTTAACCATGTTGAGTAGCGGTCAAAAAATGCAATGTCGTAAGATTGGTACAATTGCATAGAGTCAAAGACATTTTCTACATTTGCATATAGTCAATGGAAGCACTCTTTTTCAAAATTCTTTGTTTTTCTCCATTCATATCACCTGTCTGGTAAGATCAGCTGTAAAGGTCGTTTAGCTATAATTGAGGCCTTCTACCATTCAAACTTCGTCATCAAAGCTGGCAATATTTTTTTCGAACTTGATGGTGCAATTACGGGTTGGATTTATATTAAAACTAACCAGGGCCGCCGGTAGGATCTGCCGACACGCCAGTCTTAATGACATCATTCGTCGGGCGTTTGTCAGTGTCAACGTACCAGCCGTTCTGGAACCGAACGGTTTGGTGCGTGATGATGGCAAACGGCCTGACGGTATGACTCTTATCCCTTGGGAGATGGGTAGGCCTTTGGTGTGGGACGCGACATGCGTCGACACCTTAGCCGCATCACATCTGTCGGGGACATCAGTTGGGGCTGGCGCGGCGGCAGATTGTGCGGAGAACACCAAAAGGCGCAAATATGCCGGTCTAGATAGAGCCTACATATTTGAGCCTTTTGGAGTAGAGACCCTGGGTCCGTGGGGTACCGGGGCTCACCGCGTTTTCAAAATTCTTTCCGGGCGTTTGGTCGAAGCGACGCGTGATCCAAAGGCTGGTTCATATCTGGCTCAACGTATCAGCATTGCCATTCAACGTGGCAATGCAGCCAGCATGTTGGGAACGCTTCCTACTGGTAGTGATTTGGATCAGTTGAGCTATCTATAGGTCGTTTGTAACGGTCTTTAGATGGCTCAACTGTTTCATATGTATTTTGTATATTTTAATATAATTATGTACATATTTTATTTTGCTTAATTGTTATATACCAAAACTAACCCCATTCTTGACCCAAAACATCCAAAGGTCGTGAGTTCAAATCCAGTAGCGGGCGTGCAGCAATGAATCTTTGTGATTTATGTTCACATTTACAACTCGCTCAAACGGTAAAGAAAAACAAAAGGCAATGAAATGAGCCAACTTCGTTGAATTTGCAGTATTTTTATACCTGATCCGATTTATCCGTCAGTGGAAATTAACTTATAGTACTTTTACCATCTTATTGACATGCCCATTATCATCATTGAATATGATTTATACAGGATAAAGCATTATACAGCATTGTCCATTTCACAGAGACAAATATTAAATTTTTAAGATAGATGTTTTCCACTGCCACAATAAATTTTCCAATAGCGCAATATTTTTTGCTAAACACAAAGAGTACTAAAGCAACTAGTATTCTCAAACTAGTGTGCCTATTAGTGCACATTGTTTTTTGTAGGAGCAGAAATGCCTGTCAACAAGCTATCGGTTCGAGGGCTCCTGCCTGATACGGACTACTACATGACGTATGACGGGTCTACGACGGCGCCGGCGTGTTACGAAACCGTCACTTGGATCATCGTCAACAAGCCCATTTATATTACCAAGCAACAGGTAGAATGTATTTTCTTATTATCCCGATTTTATAAAGTAATCACGTTTTTTATTTGATCCTTTCACAAAACTAAATCGAATAGAGAACAACACATTTTGAAAATTAATAAATATAAACATATAGCCTCATAATCATTCATAATCATTTTATAAACCTCTGTTGCTTATTAGAAGTCTATCGTTAAATAGAATCTTAGTTAAATAAAAAGCTGATCTAAAATGTTTTCCTTTTTCCAATAAACTTTACATTTCAATGACTGAAACAAAGCAATAAAGTTTTTACAAATGCAACTAAGAACAAAGTATTATGTAGATTCTGCAGAGACTTGCTTGTAAGTTGTAACAATCAATACGAGCAAAGCTTGCAACCGTTGAAGTTCACCCTATTTGCATTACACGCTTGCTTGCTTTCGGGTGCACTTACATCGAAAGCAGATTAACGTCCATTACCAGCGCTGGTTGATTTCGAATGTTGTTTTCAAACAACATAATAAATTAAAAGAGCTTATTTCTGATGGATAAAAGGTATCCAGGTAAAATGAATGATTCAGTTATTTTCTATAAGTAAGTACATTAACTAATTAATTCAAGTTTAAAATATTCCAATTGCTTTAAAACACTTTAACACTTTCAGCTGCAATTGTATATGTTAAAAGATGTCTTAAAACATTTGATAGAAAGATCAATAAATATAAGAATTAAACAGTCTAAAAACAGGTTATTGAACGGGTTAACGATGAATCTAAAACCAATATTAATTACTATTTACGCACAGAAAATCTGTTTTTATTTTAAAAGCGGCCGTTTTCCTTCGAGTTCGGCAGACATAAAAATAATGGAACCCCATTATTACTTGTCACGGGAAATCTCTTTTGCTGTTTTTCTCTTTACGCTCATAAATTAAGGAAATTAGAGAAAATTGTCGCAGCGAAACGTTTTCGTGTGTAGTTTTATTTGTACCGTGAATAAAAGAGAGCGAAAGCACTCGTAAAAGGTCAACCTTAGCTATATTGCTATATGCATGTATTGAGCCCAGTTGTTGTGGTGTTTTCTTCTAAATTAGTTTTTTTTCAGTATGGATGCTTCAATAGTCATCATGACAGCCTTCTAATGTTCCCACGGCTAAGTCACTGGCTTGCTCTCTCGAGAGAGTGATTGGGTCTTGATCTACCTCGCGGACCCAATCCGGATTGGTAGATGCAGCACATGTCTTTCGAATTTTTAGTTCTTGGACATGTCGGTTTCCTCACGATGTTTTCTTTCACCGTATGAGAGCACTGGTATTGGGCACATTATTTTTTCTAATAGAAAAATCTATTGATTCAGATAATGCCTTCCAATTAAAATATTATTTTACCAAATAAAAATAAACCACTGTTGTATTTTTCTGAAAACAAAGTTGGGTGTTTAAACACATCCAGTGGCTAGGCTACTTCCTCGTTCGTCCGCGGTTGAGGCCAGCGTAATAACATTTTCATTTGTGCTCACGCTACAATAAACAACTCACGTCCCTCGCCTTTAGACAAAGACTCCGCCGTGAATTATGTACGTGTTAAAAGTAAACTGAAAGTGCCGCGTTGTGTGGCTGTTATTATAAATCATTGTTTATGTTTTCCGTTTGTGTTGGTGGGAAAATTAAGTGTTAGAGGAACTGCTTGCAATCTCGCGAGACGGTCGCAATGCCATGTGGTCGACGCCTGAAGCGCAATTTACTATGCGACTTCACGTTTTAAGTTGTATGCAAATAGGGCACGTATGGCTGATACGCTACTGTCAGCCTTGTTACGAGATTGCGGAGCTCCCACCGGTATATAAAAATGAATTTAAAATGTCCTTGGCGTTTTTGCACGGAACGTTAACCCGTGATCTTTACAGTACCCCTTTAAAAAATAGAAAAATCACTGTGAAGGCAGTCTATAATCAGAATCAAATTGTTTAATACAGCGTAAACATCGATGAGAATGAGATAGCGGTGGCGTGTGCCAGGCCCGTTAATCCGGCCAGCCGTTACGGCTGTACCCACACAACCGTACTAAACCTAACACGTGTACAAGCCGTGTACCAACACGAACACATAGAAGGAAGAATTTTCAATTTGCTTGAAATCGCTCTTCAACCCATAGTTGCTTACAACGTTATAATGAAAGCGAAACATGCTCTTATGGGGGCGATACCGCATTATGTTAGCAACATTATACCCACATACTACACGGGTTTGCCGCAACACAAACGACATTATCTATATTGGTTTTTGAATCGGGAGTTTATTTGCAATTGGATATTGTGTTCTATAGAACTGCACTTTGAAATTAGTTTCATTATCTGTAATATTGCATTTGAATATAGTATTACATGAAACAATGTAATTATTTCGGATTGTCTTACTTCTGTAACACAATCTCTCGGGAACATGTTTTTAAAATTGTTAAAAAACTCGCACTTATTACAAAAGTATTTCACTGATATACTTCAATGTCGTAGGTAATAATAATTGGGCAATATCTCACACTTATATTGTGTAAAATGCAAAATCTGTAAGTTTCAACTGTTAGTATAATTAGACAGCGCAGTTGCGGTACAAGTAAGAAAATGAAAAAAAAAGTTGAACACATTTATACAAATTTTGTAAATTTTCCTTGGCATCCTTAGTGAACTCACTCTTCATAAATGGGTTTTCCTGTTCGGAATTTGATTTAATTGTAGTAAAAAATCGTTAACTAAAAACTGGATAACACATAAACATTACCTATTGAGTTTACGAATTCATGCGCTACGGCGGTGCGAGGCATTTGCAGCGTAGCAGAGCAGCGTAGCTACGTAGCCAAATATAGATCTGTGTATTATCCTCACAAATGCAAGCTTTGTACAGACAGGCACTTAAACAGCAAACTCGCGAACCATTTCAATCGATGCCTTTTCAAGACCGATCAGTTGAGTGTCAGTTCTATGTGACAGCTGCACGGGCTTCGGCGGCTGATGCAGGGAGACGCGCGCCATCCCAAGGCCCCTCTCGGGAACAACTTCAGACCGCCGCAGCCGTTGCATCACCGAGCTGTGCGAACCAACATCGACTTCGATCTTAGCAAGGTAACTTTGACTCTATATCTGAAGCATAGAGGTGTGAATTGAAAGTTGTGGTACTAGAGAAATATACTGTTTGGGTTCCAATGCTGTTTTTTATTTGTAAGAGGCAATGTCTTGCAGATATTTGAGTGATATTAAAAGTAGATCGGTAAATTATTTTGTTTTCCAAGGTTGTCCAGCAGACTGTGATATGTGAGATAACATAAACTTGTTACTAATTATTAACATGATGTAGCCACCTATAATTGAGAGGTCACCTAAGTACTCTGTATTTTAAAAATCTGTATCTCTGTATTTGCATATTACATATATTATTTAGTTAGTGATTCATACTAAATAAATTTGCTTAGATTGGTATATTTGGTATTCACTGCTTGTGCTATTTTCAGTATCCTGGAAAAACTTGCCCCAGCATGCAACGAGAAATGCATTATAAAGGTAAAAATACTTTAAATAAATTAATTAGATTGGTTTTGACTAGTAGTCTAGTGGTTGGGTCTGCGTGATAGAATATGAACCAATCACTCTTGCTAAAGAGTAGGCCCGTGACCCAACAGTGGCAACTTACAAAGACATGTATTATTTTAACACTCCAAGTAACCAAATTTACTCGTACCTACATGTGAGCAATGAATAAATGAAATGAAAATTGATAATAAGATTTGTTTTAAAAATAACTCAATATCTACTAATGTAGTTTTTGTATTGCAGCCAAAACTTGGACACAATATTAACTTCCACGAAGACGACGGTAGGCATATTTTAATTTTTAGGTATAGTTGCTATGTAGGAAAATGTTCTAGTCAAATCTGTAAATACTTCTTGTACATAATCAGAGTAACTAACTTATGATAAATGGAGCTATTTAGTACTAAGTTAGGAACTCTTGTATATTCGTACCCATATACTTATCTAATTTAATGCCTAAAATGATCTATCTATAGAAAGTATTATAAATAAGCTACGGTATATCATAGACATAGAATATTTAAAATGGCCTCAAAACATGCATAGATATTTTCGGATAGATGTTTGAACCACGCCGTGAATTAGCTTGTAAAAGTAGATGTAAAAAACTATCAAATAAGATTTAATTTCCAGTGTATCACTATATGAAATATATTTTCTCTGAAATGAAATAATAAAAAAATTAGAAGTAAGTAGACAAAACTTCCTATAATGTAATATCTGATATACCTATCTATAACATAGTGTGCTAAGGTAAATAGAATTTAGATGTTATGCCATATCAATGTAAAACTTATCAACCTATATCAATTTCCGTAAGAATATCGTTTTAAATATTCATATACCTACATGAATGAATATGTTTGTAGTCATAAAAAGCGTTGTATATGAATAAAAAAATAAGCCTTCTGGAATAGTTATTGGCTTAATTTTGATGAATTCCCTATAATTATTATCGCCTGGCTTTGAGAAACATCAGCTGTTTGGAAAGTAATGAATTTTGAATAAAGGATTCAAACTTCTAACCCTTTGTTTTATTGAACAAACTTTAATAAGTGTAGGTACAAAACTATTAATTTAAGATAATTATACCTAATCTATCCTAACGCCCAAATACTGTGGACAAGAAAGTTTTTACTAACGCCCCTCGCACACTTGCGCGTGCCAGCCGAGCTTGGCCTATCTATCACGCCAGGACGTTATTGGTTTGTATGTTAGTGTAGTTTTCGTTACATGTATTTTGTATCTAATCTACATAATACATAATATATAATAAAACGCATGAAACGTCCTGCGTTCTGAAGTATCAAGCTGGGGGTAGATTAGAAAGTCCGGTAAAGGTTCGGTAAGAAAATCTTTTATAAAACATATTTTCGGTAAAGAGAGGTTTTTCTTTCTGAACCCGGTGTGTCATCGTTTCAGGGAACAAAATAAACTTATTATATGCTGTTTAGTGTATTTTTCATGGATAAACCGGTACGTGAAAGCTCCCGTTTAAAAAAAAAAAAAAAAATTTAATATATTTTTATAGGTTTTTTTAGTTAGTTCGATTAAATGATTAGGTGAAGGAGGCAATCTTAAATAGGTTTTAGTGAGTTAAAACCAATAGAACTCTAAGAAAAAATGAGTCACTTTCATGTTCCCCTAATGCCACGCAGAAGAATCGTCTGTTTTAGTGTTTTCTCCTGTCTCGTGTTTGAATAAAAAGCTCATTTGAATTCTATGAGAATCGGAATTGCTCTCCTTCTCGCTGTAGTAACTTAATTTAATCGAGTTCCATCACAATGTCTTTTACCTTTAGATTAGGAACTGGCAATAACGTCGATGGAATAAGAAATAAAATAAAATTAAGTATTCGGTCCTTTCATTGTTTTTTTAACTTAAAATACGCATACATTTTCGTAAACAATTAAAATTAAGGAAAGCATACTTTATTAACTAAGAAAAGCATACTTTATTGTTTCAAGAAACTCCCCTAAATTCTTTAGTTAGTAAAACAATCACGTGCCAAGCTGTGTAGGTGCAAAATCTTAAATTATCAGTTTTGCTGCGCCAAAGCCACTGCTCAAAGTTATTGGAAAACTTTCCAATGGTCGACGGTAATGGATTTAAACAATTGGGTTAATTAAAAATATGAATTCATCGCAAATCACAGCTCTAATATTATTAATTTTTTTATGAAAAGTACAATGAAAGATACTACTGTGCTTAACTTAATAACTAACTAAAAAAAAATCCTAAAGTTAACGTATAAGCTCGTGCGCTCGTTAAGATGTTCTTAACAGATTAACGATGTTAAGCACTGTTCCGCGGTGTCATCATGTGGATGGGTGACCGCCAGTGGCAATTTCAACTGAGCGCTCCCGTGCTTCGGAGGCCACGTTAAGCAGTCGGTCCAGGCTTTTTCAAAGTTGTTAGGCCATGACAGAGGCCTATAAACTCTGTCACCAAAGTTGGCCACTGACTCATACGAACGAACGAACGAACAAACGTATAACGTTGTACGTAAACGTAAAATAAACGTTCTGGTTAAATTTAGCGCAGACTACGCAGTGGGAAATTTTTATTTTAAATTGAGCTCCCTTTATAATCGTAAGTAGTTACCGTAGCCTATGAACGATTGCAATACCAGAGAAATGCTGCGTTGCTATCCTGTGACGTAGATCTCAATGTCAAAAGTCTCATGTGCCAATAATTTTACCAGTGATCAAATCCTTCGGAACGCAGCAATGCAAGCACCGCAGAAATAAGAAGCACTTCCCTATACGAGCTTTATTACAAAGAATTCAATTAACACGAATGCATAAAAATAGCAACTTTAATTCAATGACTCTAAGTTCGAAATTAGAAAAAGAAGTGTCATGTACGATCTACGGAAGATACACTCCAGTGTTTAGTTTATTCTATATTGTTATATTCAATGGTATTATTAATACATATACGAGTATGCTTGCATATTCAGTCGTAGTATCTATAACTCTAGTGAATACGTGATCTCTGTGGGGGATTCGGGAAACGTTGAAAATCAAGTTGAGCGTCAGCACAAAGCTGTTTATTTCTTTTTCGCGATGTCTTCACGTTTAACTTCACTTTGGGAATAGGAAGCCAAAACGAAACTGCGTGTGTTGTGTTATTTCACGTGCTGCTAACTTTTCTGACATTGAATATTACCACATTTTATTCAATTTTCAATTTTCAATTTATTTATTTATATTTTGGCACAGTACATGCACACACAGTCAAAAACATTACATTAGATATTGATAGAATAAAAATAATAAGTTTTTAACTAAAGGTACTTACAATCTAGTCCTATTAGAGTCACAAAACTAAACTAAACATCAAAAATAAATTATATATTAAATTATAAAACTTTACAGTTATTTACTGTACAAAAGTATTATACTTATATAAAGTATCGACACGGCGCGTTCAAGTCATTAAAATTGATTACTTAGGTAAGCAGATAGACGACAACGTCTTGTACTTAGTGTGTTGTGAACACTGAGAATTTAGTTAAATAAAATTATTATGAGGATAATCACATTATTATGCCATCACATAACATAACTTAACACATGCATAGTCCTAACCAAACACTAGGATTTCTTATGTTGTGGATATCAGAAACTGCGAGTAGGTATTAAGTAAGTATTACATTACCAAGACCCGGAACCAATAATTGCAAAAAATGCACGTTTGTCCAGCTAAAGGAATAAAACCCACAACCTTTCGCTTTGCAACCGCGCCTCAAGGTCGTCAAAGCTTATCAAATCGGTTTCTCTATGATAGATATAAGCAAAAAAAAAAAAAGTGAAAAAGTTACCTAAAAGAGATATTATAATTTTAAAACATTTGCAATATCGTTGTCTTATTCATCTTTGTACAGACCCTCTCTGTTTATACATGCTGCAAGATAATAATTGCCTTTTAGTACCTGTAGAAAATATTTTTTCATAAATCCTATCCACGCAAAACATAAATCACTAGACGTGGATTGTTTACACAGTCTGCTAAACACCGGTTGAGTGGCGCGGCTCGAGTGTGTGCCCCGAGACGAGTGCCGGCTCCAATGTACTCGAAAGTCGAGTGCTTACTCTATATTCAAAGAGTGACAAGATTTGACGTCGAGACTCGCATGTGTGCACTGCGCTTTATGTTAACACGTGACGGAGCTTACACAGATGTTTCGCTTGCGAATAAACTCAGCAAAGGCAAACAAATAAATATATTAAAGCAGTTTACAAAATTGCTAGTTTCAAATTATTATTTGGAAAGTCTAGCGTTCGAATGTGCAAAAACTTAACAAAGCAATACCAAAGAGACTCTAGTTAAAAGTTTGGTTGCAACAGCGGCATACACTAGTTGAGGGTAATTCGAGTTTTATGCAAATGTGTATGTTGCTCGGAGGTAAACTTGTGGGACCATCGAGGGATGTTTACAAAAACTGTGTTTGGTAGTTACAAGAGCTTTACTAACCTTGGTATCCAGAGACGTAAACTCACTCTTGTGAAAGAATTTTACTGTTCAAATTCCATTTTGTTCTAGTCAATATTCGAATAACTAGGCTGAATAGAAAAAAACAATCTTAGTAGCTTACAACTATGGATATGAGCGTAAGTTTAATTTTAATAACAAACACTTACCCAAAAGATAAAAAAAATATACATACAAAATACCAGTAGAGTTTGTTGTTATTATAATAATTATAGTAATATTATCTTTGACGCTCAGTCAGCTTCACTCAAGTTATTATATAAACTACCTAATTATGCGCAGATCAAGTTATAAACCGAACCAATAGTTTGTACGTATTACAAACTATTTGTGTGTGGTACACGTTTGTAAAACTTTTCTTACGTTTCTAAACTTTCATTGCGCGCTAACGTAAAAGTTAGCGCGCAATGAAAGTTTGTCACAAATAAATATTGTATCAATCGAGTAGTCACAAATAACAAAATGATTTTTCATCACAGAAGCTTAAAAAACCAACCCAAAAGTCGAACCAAGCTGGAAAAGTTATTCAAACATTATCGTCGGGAACTCCGAACTCCTATTTTGCTCTTTGACAATGTATTGAGAAAGTTAACGAATATTTTGAACAAATAAATTGTCAAGTGTTGGGTTGTGCCGGAGGTGAAATGGCAATCGATATTTTGTCGTGCTAATATACGAGTTGTATTGTATTTACACCACTGTGTACGTCGTAGGTTTTATAAAAGTAAGTGCACGACTTTTTCTTTTGGCACTATTCTACTATTTCAGATGTTCGAAAGTTTATGTACAGTTCTGCAGAAAATTAATGCGAAAATGTTTTGAATGTTATCATAAAGTCAGTCCAGGTATCTATGGACGCTGGCGAATCTACAATCAACTTGGCCGTCTGCCCATTTGCCTATGAAAAACAGAGAATTTAGCTAAATGGAAAACTGCCAAGAATGTTGTCTTTACTTATAAAATATTTCGCGAAAAGGAAATCTGCTTCCTTACCTCCTAACTCTTTATTTGTATGGAGATCCCTTGTGGGGTAAAGTTAAAAACAGTTTTTACCGGCCGACGCGTTTGAATAAGTTTCACTAAAGTTTTATTGAAGTTTGTAACCTTCGGATCGGCTTGATATATTTACCTCTCGCATCTGTAGCGAACGGAGCCCGTCGTGGCTAAAGTTAGTTCACTCGTAAATTATTCAACCTCTCACCGTCACACACTTACTGTCGCAGCCGACTGTTGTTCTCTTAACAATTGACATGTGTTTTTGTTTGTTACTTCCTTTATTTGTTCTCAATAAATAATAATGTGTAGCAGGTTGCAGTTGTGCCAAAGTTTATAATCGATAAAACTTCGTAATAACGGAGATTTTCGTAGCACTGCTACGAAAAATCTACGTGACTGAGTATTTCGTAGCAAACTTTTTTATAGCTAAATCCTTTGTCCGCGCGGTCAGCTGTTAATCATGTCTTAAATATGAAAGAACCATATTTGAGAAGAAAATAAACGCTGTATTCATAGTGGATGCTAAAGTACTGGGCGTGGGAAAAACCTCACATGCCGCGTTCGTCTCGGAAATAATATTAGCACGACGCCACATAACTTTATCCACTGTTGCTCATAAATATAGCATCTAACACCATTATCGCTGCAAGAAAGCGGGGTACAAGCACGATACCAACTCCATGAAACAGTTGCTTATTTGTGTGCGGTTAGGTACTTTGAGATATGACATTCTATAGTTGGGTTCATTTCTTGTCACGACTCAAAATTGTAAAGAAAAAATATACAATATTAGTCTAGCATGCAGCTTAAACAACAATAATAAATTTAAAACAAAAATTAAACCTTAAAAATATCCTTTTTTTACAATCTTGAGAAATTATTTCTTCTAAATTCTCCCAGAAAAAGACAAAGAAAATGCAGAAGTGATTTAATTTCCAAAGTGATTATGAGAATAGCGAGTAATTAAAAGGTAATTAAGTATCACGATGGTTTTGGGTGTCCGTTCTAATCTCATGTTCAAAGAAAGGTGGTTGTTATTATCCGAAAGATTATTCTGTTTAAAAATCTCTCTCTTTCAGTTCTTAGAAGATTTAACAACGTAACATTTTATAAACTCAGAGCCTTATTCATAATCATAACTACTCTGTTAGCTTAGGTTAAAAAGTACTGATACTTAAAATAAAATACACGTAATTTTATAAGAGGTTCACCGAGAACTTTCGTAATATTTTATTCGCATCGTTTAAGTGCAATATAACTGATTAGAGTTCCATCGGCCAGAAGTAGAGGGAATAAGGCTGCAGCGCGCGTGTGTTGGTTCCCACGCCCGCCGCAGACATGCGACGTTTATTAAGCTCTTCACCTTTTTGTTACCTGCCGAGAGATTTATTACTTTTAATTATTTTTCATTGTACGTAACGTTATTCGTCTTAGAGCTCGCATTAAATTATTTTGCTTAGGGGCTATAATTTTTGCGTTAGGACATTACTTGATTAATAGTCTGTGAAATATTCAACTAGTAGAATTCCTTCACAATTTTAGGGACATGTTGGGCCCTGATATGCTTAGTCAAATATAAGAGACTGCTCAGCTTTAGCAATAGTTTTAAAAGTGAACGGTATTGGTTCATCGCGTTTGAAATAACATATAAAATTAACCTACTAAATTATGTTTCCAACTTGTACCAGTATGTATGAAATTGTATAGACATTATAATTTTTAGACAATTAATTCTAAACTAAAATTAACGGTGCAGATGGTAAGTTATACACAAATTGTGATAGAGACACCATAATGATTATATCCGTTTTTGAAATATAGGTACTTTTCAATTTTTGTTATACTTTTCTAAGTGCACTTTATAGTACTATATTTAATTGAAATATATAACATCATATAGGTAAAGCTGTAGCTGTTTGTAGGCATGCGTATAGAATCATCAAATATTGAAACATAACAAACATGACTCGATATTTGCTAATGACCTCCGTTTACATACTCTCTCTGGCGGCTAAGCGCGTATTGAGAAGCTATGAATTATAAAATATTTGCAAACACACTGTACACAAACTGTGAAGGTGAGCCATCGTCTGATCCTGGGAGCCAACGAGCTTTTCCTTATATGACTAAATGTAAAGGGAAACAGACCTATAAGAATAAACCATCCAGACAGGTTAACCTAAATGTAAATAAGCGAACAGGCAGGATTCAAACTAACCGACCGACCGACGTCTTTATCTTAAATATGATAAACCTAATTAAACAGTGGATGGAAAAAGCGGAAAGGAAGAAATATATTAAGTAAATTAGATGAGGCCTGTACCAAAAAGGGATTCTTGATAAAAGTGCGATGTTTCGTCCTATAGCAAAAATGATGACATAGGCGGACAAAACTAGGTGACAGATGGAGTAATCCACCAAGACTAAGAAAAATATCAAAAACCTAAAAACCTAACGGAGGATGGAGAAAAAGGCTATAGTAATAATAATACCTACATAAAATGCTTAATCATTACAAATCTGACTATTCATTGATACCGCTACAACTATCTCGTAAACATTGTGAGAAAACGATCCCAAGCTCCAGCACTAAGACCCCTTCATCGGTATTCATCGGCCACAGTAGAGTTCATTAAAATGCGACGAACAATAAACGATGGTCCCGGTGGACCTTTTGTGACTGCGCGAGTTTTAACCACATTTCAATCCAAAATATTATGTGGCGTATTGTTAGTAATTCGAGCAAAAAGCTGGATTGCAATGCTATTTTAGAGCTTTTCATAATCATAGCTTTATGATAATAACACTTAAATATTGTAATAGTTTTTGCTACTTTACAAATTAGCTCGTTTAATATTTAGAATGATTTTACACAACTACGCGTATTTAGGTCGGTTTTAATTGTGATTAACTCGGCATGACATAATTACAAATATAATTACAATTTTTTTTACAAAATTAGCTCTTATTCACATTTAAAAACTCTTGCGCAAGCCAATTTATACAGGCTACACAGCTCAGCGCAACAAAAGTAATTTCAGGATTTAAAAATGCACAAATCTTAAGCTAGCGATACAGTCACAAAATCCGTTCTCTTTCGGGTGACGTTCTCGACGAAAAAAGTCACTGCTCTCTTTTTTAATTTATTGTTATTATTATTTTATAGTATCTACGTGGCTTGCGTGTTTTTTATTTTTATTTTTATTTTTATTTATCATATTTGTTATATGCTACGTCACTTGTTTTTGTTATAACCAGCGTTCGACCTCGACCTCACCTGATGAAAAGTGATGGTGTGGTCGATGATAGAGCACGCTGGTCTAGAAAGAACCTTTTCACTCTAGACTAGAAGACACTTATAATATTGTAACGGTCCGGAAAAACAGAAGCTGGCAACAAGTTTCATTCTTTGCTTGTGCTTACAAAAAAAAGAAGAGAAGCGTTTTGCTGGCAGTTCACACTTAGCCAAGGATTGAGCTAGCATGTTGGGCCAAATTTTGGCTACCAATGGTCGCTGTTTACACACTTGGCCAAGGGTTGGGCCAGCATGTTGGGTCAAAATTTTGGCTACCAATTATTGCTGTTTTTATAGTGATTTAGTGATTATTTTGCAGTGTTTTTTGAACCCGATTGCTTGTTCGACTCCGCACCGATGAAAATAAATATACTACTACTTTATTAAAACAAACAGAATTGGACGCCAATGTGTGAACACTGTTGGCGGAGCGCGCTAAGATCCTTTGATGTTTGCACGAAAAACCGACACTATTTGGTTTGCCCGCCAACATTGGTTGCCATCTGCCATAGTCATAGTCCAACATAGTCTCTACACGCTGGCCCAGTATGTTGGCCCAGCTCTTTGGCCAACCTTTGGCCAAACGTGTACTGATGGCATTTGGTTCGGCATGGTGAAATGTCAACCAGATATGTACTTTAATAAGTACTATAATTTACTTTAAAATAAAAATAATTAGTACATAGTTTCGTGACGAAACACATGTTTATCACTAGAAGGGTGCATTTTATTAAGGCATGCTACAAAACGATATTTCCGCTAACTAATAATTGGTTTTTTTCGTTTGGTAGGTTATACTCGAGTATATAAGTACGAACTTTATTAATTTTATTAATTCAGCGACTTTGAGAAAAAGATCAAAATTTAAAATGTAAGTACTTATTCGCTTAAAGCCTGACGTAGGTATAGCCTTATTACTTTATAATATCAGTACTTCCTGCATCGACAACCTATCTGATGTTTCATAAGCCTTATTGAAAAATAAAGATATGAAATAAAAACCATAACCAGCACTTTATAACCGTCATATACTGTGCAAGGTAAATTTAAAATAGACCAGAAGCGTGCAACTCGACGACGCCCAAGCGCTGTTCGCTATATCTACGAGTCTGCGACCCGCCCCGCTCGGATTTCCATATGAGCCGTATAACCGCCGTAAATTAACTGAAACCACTACACAATATGGATTTTATAATAATAACTTAAAGTACGAAATTTATATTATGCGGTATTTCCATAAATTGCTGTTTAGATGCCTTATCTCATTAAAATGACTACTAGGTTTTGTGACTCATTTGGCAAATTACAAACTATGTGTGTAATTTAACAAACTCTAATAGTTTGATCATCTAAGAAGCACAAACTGACTTGATCCTTTACTTTAATAGTAGTAGAGTTATTTGTGATAACGCCATGCACTAATGCTTGTATTAATGTATTTCGGTTTGAAGGGTATGGTTTCCGGTGAAATTACAGGCACATGGGACTTTTAATCTACGTCTCAGGGTGGCAACGCGCAAGTGATGTATCTGATTTTGCAAGCGTACATAGGCTACGGTAACCACTTACCAACAGGTGGGCCGTACACTTGGTTGCCATTTAAGTTAAAAAAAACTGACAGACAACGGATCATTTGACGACATTTCAAAATGATCCGTTTGATTTTGTTGAATTCAACTATTTTGAATTTTAAAAAATAAAATAAAAGTTCCAATTAGTACCTAGTTAGGTACAGTCAGCAAAGAAAGTTGTCTCTCACTTTTGACAAAAGTTTCTGTAAAATTCTATGACTTTTAAATGAATCTCAACCTTAGGTGGACCACATTTTTTGCTGACTTTACAGGCTTTGCTTTGTTTGATAGTAAATGCGGCTGTGTAAAAATGTCCGCTAATATTTATTATTTTTATGAGTAAATCTCAAAGTAAACCCGCTCTAAATTTCATCATCGCTAACCACAATACAAAATGAATTCAAAAGTTAGAAGGAATTTGAACTTGACTAGCATGGCAACGAACGAGTTAAGACATTCAAGTGAGCTCAGACACGGCCCATTCAAAAGACGCTCTAAACGGAAGTATACGAGCCGTAAAATACGATTTCATGCATGCGTTGGTTTGTGTGAACAAATATGTACGGTTGACAACGCACGACCTTTGCCAATAACCTCTACGGCAAATAAAAAATGACTTTTTTTTTTAAAAAAACATGCATGGTTTCTAGTTAACCGTGGCCTTTATGTAACGTGGGCTGTTTTTTAACGTTGCGTAGGCAAAGTGACTTTTAAAACTGATTAGAGTATCACGTAAAACTATTTTTTTCCAGGCGTTTACTAAAAGGAAACAAATTCAATTATTTTACTGTACGCTGGTTTGCAAACAAAAATGAAAGTGAAACAAGCAGTGTTTCTCCTGAATGAATTACATGCAGATTCATGACCGGGGCAACGTTCTCCGAGCAATCAGCAACAAATACGTGTGTCGCGTCCCAGGCGCCTCGTCGTACAGTCGTTCTGAATATTGCATTTAGTGCCACTATCTCCACAACCCTCACCCTTAGTACCGCCACTTGTGCTTTTAGAGAGAATGGACCTGAAATATTTGTCGAGCAATTTAATTATGAAACGAACTAAAGCAACGTATCTGTTGTTTCAATGTTACTGTAAAATAAATACTCGAGAATACTTCGTGCTATCTAGCGCCAAACGTGCCCAAACTACCTAAGTATTATATTATACTGTTTAATACACATAATTATCAGGATAGTGGTTCGGACTGTTTTGGAGGCGCGGAAAGCCCGCGTGCTGGACTATCAGTGACAGATTTGTTTAAAACTTAAAAAGTAACGACTTAGCGACATTCATGTTATTGTTTAGTCTATAATTTGATAAGCACTGCTAACCATTCAAAACATTCAAACTCGTGCTAGGCACCAGCAAGCATCCACCGTGCAAGTAAGCGAGTATGCAGCTAATACGTTACTCAAGAACAAAGTGCCTCGTTTGCACCAAGACCAATAGAATAGTCGGACAGTGCATTAGTTAAATGGATTCGCTTACAGTATAGTTCCGTCTAAGTTGCTCCACAATCCGTGAAACTTAGATTACTACTGTTGGGGATTGCAAGCCGCGTCGGCTACAGATGAAATGTCAATGCTGATGCTAGATTTATTATTACAGTTTGAAGGTTCAAAAGAAAAATTTAACCAAACAAGCATTGTGTGTCCCAACGTTTTGATTAATAAGCAACGCGCATGTGATATCTCTTGTTCGCAAGCGTATATAGCTACCGCTTACCATCGGTGTGCTGTCAGTTTAGTTGTATACTTTATCTGTATAAAAAAAAGGTTTGACAAAAATAGGATATAATAGAACGAACATTGAGTGTCAAGTTTTAATTACTATTGTTTTTGGTCACTATCGGTCTTAGCTTTTATAGCCAGCTTAAATATTTAATTTAAATGTTGGTCGCTTCTTGCTTTTGAGAAATACCAGTAAAATATCCATTAATCCAAATAATAATCAGGACATAAGATCTTCTAACATCAGACCCACGTAATAAAACTATTCTCTCAAAACTATAATAAAATGGTTAATTTTCTTCCTCTTACATACTTTACTAGTTTTTTTTATAGTGTAGGGTTCACTCACAGAAGTTTAGATATACTTCTGTGGTCTGTGTGTATACTACACACATAAGGGTGTGATCTTTATCGTTGATAAGAAAATGTTGTGTTACATTAACACACCTAAAATTCACATACAAAATCCCCGTTGTAGAAACGACAAGTATTATGGTACCACAATACCAAGCAAACCTTTTAGATCATGTAAATATTTGCAGATCATGCAAATACCTATTTGTGCCACAGCGGAGATTGAACCCCAACGGGCATCATTTTTTTTTTGTCAGCAATTGCAAGTCGTTCACCTAAAGTTAAGGGCTAAGTTTTTAACAAGTATTTAAAAAAAAAACATATAAAGGCTACTTCAAATGTAAACCTATAGGTCTTCCAGTACAGTGCTTTAACTTTTCACGACTATACAGCTATACAGCAGAATTGATTAAACTGGACAAGAAAATCGTGAATTAAGCGCTACGCCTGACAGCTGCAGTATCACCCAATTAAAGCTTTGAATTTCTGTGTGGCATCGCACTGCACTCGTCACTCAAAGACAAACAAAATTTCCATAATAATTGAAAACGTTGCTCAACTCCACAAATTAAACTTTCATCAATAGCTAAATTGTGATAATGCATTTTGCGATAGTTTCCATAGCGCGCGTTATTAGTACCAATTAACTCTGTAACCTCAGCGTGTATGGCCAATTAAATGGAGTGATACCTTACTTCCATTACTAGCCTGCGTTGTTTACATCAATTAACAGCCATGTTAATTTTAATGTTCGCATCTGTTGCCCACTTTGTGTGGTGTGCCTTCACAGAGTACACTGTGTTAATATGTATTTAGGTAGAGCACTATGGTATACCTATCAACATATCTCATATAACACTATGGACTTGTATTTTATTTATACGTGATTTGCCTGTTTAAAGCACCAAGTCGTGATTCAACTAGTGACAATCTCTTATTGCAAGCGTGTAGAGTGACGATTTGTCTAATGAAAGTGTAAAATGAAAATAGAACAAACGTCTATCGATTTACAGTAGATATGACTGTGTCGGTTGATGAGACGTCACAAGGGACTTCTTGCCGTCGCCGCACAAAGATCACGCTATAGTTTATGAAAGCCGCCACTCGAAGCTGAAATTGATTATCTAATTCTAAAAAGACATTAAGTGCCGTCTTTGTGGGGTAAAGGTAGGGCGAAAATTTGCTCAACAAATTAATTGTTAAGGTCGACCGCTTTCGTTATTGAACACAAGATTTCATTGCGCGTAGTGGCCAGTAGGTATCGTCGTCAATTGCTATATAAGCTCAAGAAATGACCAAACCGCGGTGAATCATATATTTGTTCAATTAATTAATTATGTTGTGTGATGTGGCCCGCCCACCCGGTGTATGGTATATGGGTCAAAGTTTGTTATTTTAAGTGCAAGAACCTAAACGTCATATGAGAATTCGTGCTAATACTATAAAAGAACGGACTGAAAACTAATTATAGAAAGGTAGAAGACTCAGACATGGCGGAGGTTACTAGCAGAATGCAATGCCACAGGTCGTGGTTTTTATGCCCCTCTTTAATGTTACTTCCCCGTTTATGACACTATAAAGACGATACTGGCCACTACGCGTAATGAAATCTTGTGTTCAATAACGAAAGCGGTCGCCGTTAACAAGTAACGAACAGAAAAATCAATAATTTTGTAGTTATCCTAGCATTTGATATTATTGGAAAAATAAGTACTCATACTTTTAATCTAGAAGAAATTACTTACAGAACAAAAATAGTATGCACCTAGTCACTTACATTAGGGACTATACATTCACACACTATACACACTTACACTATACATATTGTTTTTGTAATTCGTAACTTTTTTTTTTTCTCTTTCTTTTGATTCAATAATTTGTTTTTCTAAAAAATTACATCTGACTGTCGTCGTTAAATAAATATATATCTTGTTAGTATAATGTAAATCCGTTATTGGCTATCTGTTTTGTATTTAAGTTGTTATTTAGTTTATTCCTAAGAGCTGTGGATTTTGTAATAAATAAAATAAAATAAATAAATAAATATACGAAATACATTATAATACATTTGTGTCACCTAAATATCTTTAAACTTTTAACAGATCCAAATCACTACCAGACTGAAGTGTCTTAACATTTTTAAATTTATTATATTACTAACAGGGTGTAAAAATACAGCTCCCGAAAACTGAAGGCACATGCACAATTTACTAAAAATAAAGGTATTCTCAAGGACGTTTAGTTTATGACTGTTTTAGTATGAGTCTTCGTGTGGTACGAAATATCATTTAGAGAAGCCCTAGAGTTCAGGCAATACTATGAGTAATAAAAGAGGCACTTGTGACAAATAAATACAAATATAACTGAAAATTATATATTTAAATCCAATATATATATTTAAAAATTAAAGAAAAGTGTTAACCCGTAGAAGTGTGTAAGAAATACGTCATGTCGAGCGGTAGTTACCGATTTTACTAGTTATTTGTTATTTGATCAGCGGTTCATTTTTATGTTTTTAGGCTGAACTCATCATCGATCGGTACTACATTATCTAAATTAAATCTGACTGATTGACTGACAATCAACGCAGAGCCTAAACCAGTAAGTCTTAGAGACCTGTAATTTTTAGGGTTTTTTTTAATACATTAAAAAAGGAATTTCTGAAATTCAACAACAGAGGTCGCAGCGAGAAGATAATGTTTGTATAAAAACTCAACTAGGACAAAGTCGCGGGGCGTACCACTAGAACATAATAATTTCAGATTTTAAACCAACATTGTTTGCCCTGTTCCACATTGTACCACTGATGGATTATTTTGCACCTTTTGTTCAATTTTTTAACATCAATGGTAGATTTTACTTTTTATTCCACTCTATACCATCAATGGATTAGATTCCACTGTTGGTTTTCCTCTAATCCTTTGATAAAAGTTACGAAAGTGGTTCAAATACACGTGAATTTTTATGGTATGGTCAGCAACATAAAATTTCTTTACAGCTTGTACTATTGTCACACAAAACTAGTCAGGTATGTAGGTATAGCGATGATTGAATTTCCTAAGTATTCGCAAACAGTCTTTGTGTAGCCCGCATGAGACGGTATAGCAGATCTGATCTAACATTCGGGATGTCTGACATAGTTCTAGCTATACTATGTATATAGGTGAGTGACAGTACAAACTGTAGTAGGGTAGGTAATGTAATGTTACCAACATTACCCTCGTAAGTACTGTGAATATCGAATGCCAAATGCATAGAGCTCAAGACTCTAGCTAGACCATGTCTTTGTTCGATCAAATAGAGCTCAAGACTCTAGCTAGACCATGTCTTTGTTCGATCAAAGAGAAGCAGCTGTTATTTTGGTTTCTCGATTCTAACAGATAAATAACTTAGGCAACTTTGAGCTTGGTCATAATTTTAATAGGTATATTTTAGTGGAATTTCAATGGAATTTACAACTTAGTGCAGTGCGGATCGTTTTAAAAAATATTATAACTATTTGTATTTTGACTATTTTGTTTTCGGTTTCCTAGCGATGTATTCCTTTACCGTTTGAAACTATTACAATAAAGTCTTTAATGCACGACAGGGTTCGAACCCACGACCACAAAATCGTATGGTAGGAATGCCAGTACTCCACCAGTGCCTATTCACACTTTTTTTTTAATATGACTAAAATCTTTATTTACCAACACTTGTCAAATAAAATTACAGCCCCGTTGAGACTTTGATATCGTTACAAGGCAGTGAATTTGTTATCCCTCCGGGACACAACCCCATTATCTTATCCCTATCTAAGCGTTTTCATCCCCATGATTCGCAATTATTTCCTTACTTCATTTTTCTGCCAATATTGGGTGAAAGTCTGTGGTTTGCACATATAATTACCATTGATAAGTAGTCACAAAAACGGTATACTTATCTCAATATATTTTTTTATTTTCTTTTCATGATGACGACCGATGTGGCGCAGCGGGCGCAGGTCCGCCTGCGACGCGGAGGTTGCGGGTTCGATTCCCGCCTCGGGTCAAATGTTTGTACGATCTACAAATATTTGTTCCGGGTGTTCTGGGTATTTTCTATATAATATATAATAAAAAATATCAATCTATGTATTGTATTGAGTATATATCAGTCATTTAGTACCATAACACAGCTTTGTTTCACAGCAGCTTATCTTGGGGCTAGATGATGCTGTGTGGATTGTCCAGCATTATTTATTTATTATTTATTTATGATGGACTCGCACTGCCTTTTTGTATAGCAAAATAATTTGGTTTTTTTCTGTTGATTCTGTCAGATATTCTACCTCCAAGCAGCAGTGTGCAAGCATTACTGTGTTTAGAAAGAAAGAAAGAAAGAATAAAAGAAAATAGATTTATTTGTGACGAGCATAAGGAGATACAATAATACAAAATAGGTACATTTAATTCTAATAATATAACAATTAAACTATAAAAACCAAAAACTAAAATTAAAAACTAAGTAAGATAGAATAGGTCGTGTGTTGTACCTACACAAAAATGCGGTCGCCACAAAAAGGCTCCAACTCAGCATTTGCTGGGTCGCATAGCTACCCAGCGCTGGTCTTCCGTTGGGTTTAGGTTTGAAGAGCACTGTAGCAAGTGAAATTACTGGGCGAAAGAGACTTAACAACAATGTCTCGGGGTGATAAGCGCAGTGCAGTGCCACGCAAACACTTAAAAACTTTAAGCTTTGGGTGGCACTGCATCTGTTATAGTCAGGCGTGGTGCTTAACATCAGGCGGACGCCTTGATTGTCTTGTCACTTGCTGACATAAAAAAAAAAAATTGTATGTTGTCGTGTTTGATTTTTTGAATATGCAAGTCTTATTATGATGTTTAATAAAAAGTCAATACACAGTGCTATCCACCAATGTGGATACATTGGGTCCGTGTAGATTAATGACCCAATCACTCTCGACTAGGAGTAAGACCCTGGTCTACTCCTAGACGAGACCAAAAAAAGCAAACTTTAGAAGGCTGTTCATGATGACCATCAGCGCAAACAAAACGTTTCAAATAACATCAACATCGGTACATAGTTGAAAAGTATCTGAGTTTATCCGTATAAAGTCAGGGGTGACGACGTGGAACACGTATCGTCTCGTTTGCTAATCCTTTACCCGCTCCGGATAGAGGCATCCGATCCAGCGTGGATCCAACTTTGCTTCGGAACCGTTCTGAAACTATTTAGTCTTTGGACTCTAATGTATCTCTACCAAGCTAGACAATAACTAAATTCAACAGGGCTTAGATAAAGTTTTGGTGGATAGCATCAACATCGTACTACGATTATATAGTTATATATATAGTTCTGTAACTATAAAAAAATAAAATATAATTTAGAGATATCGGAAATGTTTATAACGAGTACCATTCATATACCAATGGCCTATCTATAAGCTCATATTATAATAGGTAAAAACTAGTAATAATTATAGTAGAGTTATTTCTGATACAGCTCATCTAGATGATAGGTAAAAACTAGTAATAATCATAGTAGAGTTATTTCTAAAATAACTCTGCTATAATTATTACTAGTTTTTATGCTATCCTACAGGAACATTCATTTTTTCGGGAGAGAAAGTATTCTATGAGTTATTCCAGAATTCAAACCATCTACATTCCAAATGTCATTACAATCGGTAAGTCGTCACGGTTTTTCTGCTGAACTTTAACACTACTCCTTAAAAAGCATTCAGCATTTCAGTGTAAACTTTTGCAAAGTGATAAAAGTTGAATCCCGTAGGTCAATCTTCCTAGGAAGCATTTACACCAATGTCGTTCCATTGTGCGATCCTCTAACTCGACTTACCCCTTGTGAATAACGTTTTTCACTTGTTATTCCGTATGTTAGATACGTGCGACGAATCGAAAATCATATTGGAAAAAATGACGATAATATAAGTATAAGTATATATTTATTACAGGTAGGTACTATTTGTGGCGCGGCGGGTGAAGGTCCGTTTGCGATGCGAAGATTGCGGGTTCGATTCCTGCCTCGGAACAAATGTTTGTACGATCTGTAAATATTTAATTTTGTTCCGGGTCTTCTAGGTATTTTCTATATATAAAAAGAAAATCTATCTATGTTGTATTGTATTAAGTATATCAGTCTTCTAGTACCCATAACACAAGCTCTGCTTAGCTTGAGGCTAGATGATGCTGTGTGGATTGTCCACCTTTATTTATTTATTTATTTGATACTCAGAACTTTTATCTATTTAAAGTTTTTCGTTACAATCGTGAATGAGTAACATAAAAGCATCACTTTCACATAATTTATATTTATACTAGCAGCCTGTCACGGCTTCGCACGGGTGGACATAAAACATAGCCTATGTTACCCACGGATAATGTAACATTCTAATGGTGAAAGAATTTTTAAAATCAAACTAGTAGTTTTTTGGTTTATTCGTTACAAACATACAAAAATACCAATCTTTTCTATTTATAATATTTGTATAGATTATTAAGATACCATGACACAGCTTAGAAACTTTTTTGGTTAGGGTAATTATTATTTTGCTTATTGCATTAGTAACATTGCCTTCATGTATCGGTATTTAATACGTAGGTTACATTTACTTTTAGGCCATGACAGAGACCTTCGGGCGGCCTAGAAACTTTGTCACCAGAGTTGGCCACTGACTCATACGAACTTACTTACTTACTTATAAAAACGAAAAAATAAGTGCTAATGTTTTGTAAATACTAGATAAAACTACTTAAAAACGTTAGCACTAGTTTTTTCAAGTTACACGATGGTTACTTTTTTGACTCATCGTTGTGTAAGCTACGAATAAGTTGTGTGGTTCTGTTCGAGAAGTTTCGGGCGTTTAACTTTTCAGTAGTTTCTTACTCGCACTCGGATTAAATTTTAAACTTCCACTGACTATCCTCATGAAGTTGGAATGAGGTGAATTTATGTAGTTTACCTATAAACCTGCTCTTTACAGGCTAAACTCGGGTGAAAAATATCTTGACCTGGTTCTATACAGTAGTATTTTTTTATTGCACGTTCGTAGTTATAATCTGTTCAATCATATATTAAAAATAAAAGATAGTGGAACTTCTCGCGACTTTGTTCGTGCCTAAACAAAGTTTTGATTCATTATAACTTTACCAATCCTCATCCTTCTGTCCACTCCCTCCAACCTCTTTGGTTATACTAATTTTATACATAGTGTTTGAGTAATTTTGAGTAATTTTATACATAGTGTTTTATTATATAGTATTTTATAACTAAAATACTTTTTTATAAAATTTACACCCCTTACACCACTTATACTTTTGTCATCAGAGTTGGCCACTGACTCATACAAACTTACTTACTTTTTTACCACATGAAAAGTACATTTTAAAAAACTTTCGGAACCGTATTTTATTTGGTACTATTTTCCAAAAAGTACACGTTAAAATTCCCCAAACCAACTTTGACGCGCCCTTTGCTTCTTTTAGGACTAAATATTTAAACTAAGTTTTAACTATGTCAGACCCTTTTTCACTCTGTAACGAACCAAATATGCTTAGTTTCGTTCCGTTCACAAATAAAAACAGTAAATTAAATATAAGAGTAGTAAAATAGATAAATACGTAAAAATACGGTGACCGTTTTTGTAAGAACATTATAATAACGTTAATCTCTAAATTCGGAACGCTACCTTTACAAGCGCATTCCATATTTGAAAGTGTTTGCGAGTCATGGAATGGTCTGTGATTGGTCTGATTTTAAATGTGGCGCCATTCTGTCTGGCTGCGAACCAATCACAGAGCAGTGTCGAGATTTGTAGATAGATTTGTATCAGAAAATGTCTCCAGATTGCGGGGTAACCTTCCCCCTCGCCTATAAAAAGGAAAGCGTGCGCTGACGCGGGGTCATTACGATTATTTTAAATTCGAGCTAGGACGTTTTGCTGCCCGTGCATGAAACGATTATTTTCGGGTTATCTCACCATAGATTCCTTTCGACACGCGAGTGATTGTCTGCTTTTTATGGTATTTACTTACCAAAGTTTATCATATTTAGCTAGTACTTCATTTGTGTGAGTGAACGGAGTTTGAAGTTAACATGGTTTAACGTCTGGTTGGATACTCACTGTGACAACTAAAACCAGATTTCCTCCCTTGAAAGATTAGGCTGAATGTGTTGGAACGACTTTCAGGATTGATTTTACCTTTTCATAGGATCAATCTTATTGTTCCCTGTTTTGGGTTGTACTTAGTCTATGGAGGCGAGATTCGTCGAAGTGGATCACATTCGCTTATCTATTTTCTAAATCAACTCAGGCAGTCTTTGCGGCAATTCCCCGTCTTGATTCACAACCCTGGACTCCGGTCCGTGATGACAGACCTTAGGGTGTTTTAGGGAGTAGGTCAAAATCGAGAGTAACGCCTCGTGACACTATCTTAGATTAGTTAGATATTTCATCATTGCACTTCGATGAAAGACACACGCAATTAATGTAAATGTGAAGTAGTGATATCTACTTTTAGTTTGTTTATAACACATCTAGATAGCTAGTAGGGATGTATTCTAGGTACACCTTGAACATAGGTAGGAGTCAGTTGAAAACAGTGAGAAGAGAATTAGATACCTACTTACTTCGTACCTACTTTAATCCTTGTTTACGATATTAAACTTTGTTACTTTCTTGTCTTTTGAATGACTTTAAAGCTTAGATATTTAACTTTAACTTATTTAAAGATTATACCTATCACCTGAGAATATTCATGGTATTGCCAATAGTCAGACTTAGAACAAGGCTGAAGCAGTTCGTAGTTATTAAGGATCTGTACACGACCCCAAAGCTACTCTACGACAAGTCTTAGACTGGTGATGTCTTGGGTATCAAGGTGAAAAAGGTATATATCTATCTACTTAACAAAGCCTAACTTCAGGGTCATTCTTATAGATAAGTTAAGTTATTTTAAATAAGAATAGACAGACATATTAAATTTAATAAAACATTTGAATGACTTCAAAGTATTGATACTTACTTACTTTTTAACTTTGTGACGTTTTACCTATTTGCTGTGAATAATCATGGTATTTCCTATAGTCAGACTTAAGGGCAAGCTGAGCAGTCCCTATAGTTAGTAAGTTACCGTACAAGAACTGAAAACTATTCTACGAAAAGTCTTTAGACTGGAAATGTCTTGGTTTTCTAAGTACAATAGGTATAATTTCTATTTACTTAGCAAAATCTTACTTCTTGGTCATTCTTATAATTAAAGTACAAAATCTAGAAATAGGACCGATAGGAAAGTTAGGTAGGGACCGTCCGAACCAAGTGGTTCCAAATGGGATCATCTAAGTGCCAAGTAACACTCGAAGGTGTGGAATACTGGATGATACCCGCGATGAATAGTTTCGACTATTCCTATCTACTTGCTAAAAGAATAAGCCCTCTTATCCCTTGCAGACTAACTAAGACGGACTAAGACTTGGAAGTTGTAAATTCACAGATTAGATTCTGTTTCCCCGAAATATTGTGGGCATCCATGATAGATGGATGTCTACGGAAAATATTTCAAATACGGAAGAGGGTTAGCCCAGTCAGGAGACGAAACCCATTGTCTGGTGCGGGGCGGGGCACCGAAGACCTATGGAAAGCATTCCATAGCCGTTTATAAAATAATATACATAAATGAGTATAAATAAATCCTTCATTGACTTGATAAAATACAGAAATCTAATGTAAGTTTAGTACCTCAGAACAGATACAATAAATTATAGTAGATAGGAGGTTTTGCCTAGTGACTCACACTTGGCTATATAACAAATACAATAAATTAGTAGATAGGAGGTTTTGCTTAGTGACTCACACTTGGCTGTATAACAAATACAATAAATTATAGTAGATAGGAGGTTTTGCCTAGTGACTCACACTTGGCTGTATTTGAGTTTAGGTAAGCTATGTAGGTATTGATAGGATTCTATAGGTAGATTTAGATAGACTTTGCACCCTGAAAAGAATTTGAGTTACGCGGACACAACGTAGAGGGACTAAGTAGGGAACTAGACGATCACCAAGGCCAAACAAACAAACAAACATTTATATCGGTTGACGATTGGAGAAGTGGAGAGGGGGAGGGTACAATATGGTATGCCGTGACCAGGATCTGAACTATTAAACCTAAGTAGATTTAAGTAGCAATATTTAATTGTAAGTTAGTAATATTTAGTTGCAAGTTAGCATAGTAGTGCGGGGTAACCCGCACAATTTGCTGCCGTGGATGGATAGGGGTGCAAAGTCTTTTATAGTTAAGTTAGGTGATAGGTATTGTACATAGATTGTTAGTAGGTAGGTAGGATTAATAGGTAGGAATAAGAAGAAAGTAGATAGTTAATAAGACTAGTTTATGATTATATTACAGTGTATACATAATAAGTACTACTATAAGGTGTACCTATGATAGTTGGTAGATAACAACTAAGAAATATATTAGGTAGGTACAAAGAAAAATGTTACTTATAATTCCTGTTTAGATAAGTTACCCACTATGATTATGAATTAATTAGCAAGTGAATAATTCAGCAGGCACCTAGGTATCTACTTATTGTGTTGAAATAAAATAGCCAAATTTGTAGTATTTATTTAGGTTAGAGTATGTATTTACATTACAATCTTAAGTATAGGAATTACTTTTAATAAATACGATACTTTAACAATACTAAGTTATTGTATTGTTGCTTTTATGTAATAATATTTAGACTAGGTCAGTAAATTAAAAAAATACTTTAATTATTAGGAGTATGAGATATTCAGAGTTCATTCTAAAGGGGAAATCGGGGGGGTTGTTGAGTGACTAAGTAATTAAATAACGGTAATATTAGAAATAAAGCAAGTTCATATGAGTCAGTGACATCATGACCTCATTATATTATTAGAGTAAGAAAAATGTTATTTAGATAAAATCTAGTAGATTTGTAGAAATTGGGGGGTCGTAGGATGATTAAGTAGTTAAATAACGGTAATGAAAAAAAAAGTAAGTTCGTATGAGTCAGTGACATCATGACCTCAACATATTATTAGAGTAAGAAATATGTTATTTAGATAATCTAGTAGATTTGTAGAAATTGGGGGGTCGTAGGGTGACTAAGTAGTTAAATAACGGAAATGAAAAAAAAAAGTAAGTTCGTACGAGTCAGTGACATCATGACCTCATCATATTATTAGAGTAAGAAATAAGTAGTTAAAAAAAAAAAAAAAAAAAAAACTAATAGAATTTTAGGAATTGAGGGTCGTAGGATTTTTAAGTAGTTAAATAAGAGTCAGTGGCATCATGACCTCATCATTTAGAATAAGAGATATGAAACTTAAATTTAAGTTAGTGAATTCATAAGAATGGGGGGTCGTAGAGCAATTAATTTGTTAGTGTTGGTAATGTTAGTAGTAAAGTATAAAGAGAGATCATTCTAAATAAGTAAGTTTGTAGAAACTGGGGGTCGTACGTCAAGAAATTAAAATAAAGGGGTTTAGTTGGGTATCTTAATCGAATAATTTAATATAATTATGAATGATTAAATAACATTAATTCAGTAGAATAAGTTCAGCTTAAATTAGGACGAGTTGATGATGAAATTCTTGACCGTTGACAGTACAGGTAGTAATCGGCATTGGAATGTGTAGACCTGAAATTACAAGACAGAAATTAGTATTTAAAAATACAGATTTGTTAGTTATGGTAATTAGGTAGTATAATAAAAAAAAAAAAAAACAGTAAAGAAGTAATTGCCATAATATGACATTATTAAAATGAACTAGTATAATAAAAGTAATAATAATGTGGGTTCGATTCCATACAGCATTGCTTTTGATAGGTAGATACAGAATCGATACCAATGTCAATTTATTATAATAAGTAAGTTTGTTTAAAATCGGTGGCCAGCTCTGATGATGGAGTCTCTATCGAGGCTTAGGCTACCTACTAAGATTACCTACCTTATTGGGGGATTTTCTGAGAATTTTAATACATGCAAGTATTGGACTGGTTGATGTTGGTTAAAAAAAGCGGCTATTTAATTAGTATGTATGTAAACTAGCTACTGCTAATAGGTTTACCTACATTAATAAATAGGTAACAGGTTGACATCGTAGGTCAACATTGCGGGATGAAATCGGTAGGTATCCTAAGAAAATACAGATAGATTAGTGTACTCACGTTTACTATTGTTTGCGATTTGCAAATAATCCGGTCATCAAGATGTCAATAAAAACGTAGGTAACACGGGAAATTGTCTGGTAGCCGACTTCAAACTCTTTTATTCTCACAGCTGCTACGTATATTTCTTGTTATGTATCCACAAATATAGTACGTTAAACATTTTCACATTGAGAAAACTTTCAGCACTGATAAGGTTTATGATAATTAGAGCGGTTGTTATAAAACGTTGAGAATAACAAAAGCTACTTTAAAATTTAAAATTTTCGATGATACGATAGCCGTTGTAGCGATAAAAATGACATCAAGTAAATAAATAATAAAGTTACTACTTTGACATTGACATTGACATGACAATGATAGTCCATGGTTCAATCGATCAATCGAATCGACTTGATCAATCAATCGATTACTTTTGTTTGTTATTCTGATACATACGTTTTTACACGGTAATTGATTTAAGATACGGAGTTAGGAAAATGGAAGACATACCCAGCAGTTTAGGGCAGCGAGTTGATAGTTCATCACAACCATTTCCCATTTCACTTCTTGGAAATGGTAAAAGTAAATCACAATATTAAATGTTTGTTAGAAGGTTATTGCAATATAGTTAGGAGGAATTGTTAAAAATAAATTACAAAATTAAATGTTGTTAAGAGATTATTGCAACGAGTTAAGATAAACTAATTCAAAATAATTGTATTTACTCAATCCTTAATACAAATTAATAACAGTTATGTTTGAAATAAAAAAATAATATTAATAATACTAAATACAAATTAATTAGTGTGATGATAACACAAAGCTAGGGTGATAATGGAGTTAGGAAATTGATTTTTTAGGGAATTTTAGACAGACAATTTCGTAGTTTCTTATTAAAATAAATTTATTGGTTCACCTAAGTGAACGGGTGAATAGCAATGCAAGGGTGCTTTGAATGTTATGAAGGAATGTTGGTATGAAAAAAAAAAAAAAAAAAAAGAGGCTTAAGTGAATCCATGATTTTTTAGTAGGAAATGGTTTATTGATGTTTGAGGTTGGATAATACAGAACACGCACAAAGATTTAATATGGAGGAGAATTTTGGTGTTAGGATAGGTCAGCTGACAGTACATCAGTGTTAATCCCTGATTCCATAGAAAATCTTACTCTACATGCAGGAAGTAAATTTTCCCCACACTACACATGCTCCAAACAATAAGTATTGTTAATTTGAGTTTTGTGCCAAGTGGAAATGTAACAACTATGGGGTATTAGGCTTATTGCAAATGGATTTGCCATTTGTTGGGGTCAGTGGTGTGGTATTTCATACGTTAACGGAATGTAGGTTAGGGTATCAAGTATCCACACTGTGCCATTAGGGCAAATTGAATTCACAACTCAGTTCTGATGCTGACACTTGTCGAATTCGTAATGGGCATGATAGTTCATAAATTGTAACATTAATGAACCTTGGTTACGGACTTAAGTAATCAATATTTATGATTTGGTATAAACACACTTACATAATAGGTATTCACTCACTTTAACATACAAAACATTAGTATTCAAAATCAAATATTAATAGATTAGAAGTTGAACTGTTGCAAATAAAGCTATAATAATAAAATATAAAATTAAAATTAATAGCAGATATAAAATTATAAAATTATAGTTATATAGTAATAAAATAAAATATAAAAAAAAATTCAAGAATATTTTGGAAAAATTGGAGTTTATATTTGTGAAAATTATGAGAATTAGAAAAGGTTTCCTACGGTTAGATATTTGAACACCTACGTAAACCTTTGGGGGTCGAGCTGTAACGAACCAAATATGCTTAGTTTCGTTCCGTTCACAAATAAAAACAGTAAATTAAATATAAGAGTAGTAAAATAGATAAATACGTAAAAATACGGTGACCGTTTTTGTAAGAACATTATAATAACGTTAATCTCTAAATTCGGAACGCTACCTTTACAAGCGCATTCCATATTTGAAAGTGTTTGCGAGTCATGGAATGGTCTGTGATTGGTCTGATTTTAAATGTGGCGCCATTCTGTCTGGCTGCGAACCAATCACAGAGCAGTGTCGAGATTTGTAGATAGATTTGTATCAGAAAATGTCTCCAGATTGCGGGGTAACCTTCCCCCTCGCCTATAAAAAGGAAAGCGTGCGCTGACGCGGGGTCATTACGATTATTTTAAATTCGAGCTAGGACGTTTTGCTGCCCGTGCATGAAACGATTATTTTCGGGTTATCTCACCATAGATTCCTTTCGACACGCGAGTGATTGTCTGCTTTTTATGGTATTTACTTACCAAAGTTTATCATATTTAGCTAGTACTTCATTTGTGTGAGTGAACGGAGTTTGAAGTTAACATGGTTTAACGTCTGGTTGGATACTCACTGTGACAACTAAAACCAGATTTCCTCCCTTGAAAGATTAGGCTGAATGTGTTGGAACGACTTTCAGGATTGATTTTACCTTTTCATAGGATCAATCTTATTGTTCCCTGTTTTGGGTTGTACTTAGTCTATGGAGGCGAGATTCGTCGAAGTGGATCACATTCGCTTATCTATTTTCTAAATCAACTCAGGCAGTCTTTGCGGCAATCCCCCGTCTTGATTCACAACCCTGGACTCCGGTCCGTGATGACAGACCTTAGGGTGTTTTAGGGAGTAGGTCAAAATCGAGAGTAACGCCTCGTGACACTATCTTAGATTAGTTAGATATTTCATCATTGCACTTCGATGAAAGACACACGCAATTAATGTAAATGTGAAGTAGTGATATCTACTTTTAGTTTGTTTATAACACATCTAGATAGCTAGTAGGGATGTATTCTAGGTACACCTTGAACATAGGTAGGAGTCAGTTGAAAACAGTGAGAAGAGAATTAGATACCTACTTACTTCGTACCTACTTTAATCCTTGTTTACGATATTAAACTTTGTTACTTTCTTGTCTTTTGAATGACTTTAAAGCTTAGATATTTAACTTTAACTTATTTAAAGATTATACCTATCACCTGAGAATATTCATGGTATTGCCAATAGTCAGACTTAGAACAAGGCTGAAGCAGTTCGTAGTTATTAAGGATCTGTACACGACCCCAAAGCTACTCTACGACAAGTCTTAGACTGGTGATGTCTTGGGTATCAAGGTGAAAAAGGTATATATCTATCTACTTAACAAAGCCTAACTTCAGGGTCATTCTTATAGATAAGTTAAGTTATTTTAAATAAGAATAGACAGACATATTAAATTTAATAAAACATTTGAATGACTTCAAAGTATTGATACTTACTTACTTTTTAACTTTGTGACGTTTTACCTATTTGCTGTGAATAATCATGGTATTTCCTATAGTCAGACTTAAGGGCAAGCTGAGCAGTCCCTATAGTTAGTAAGTTACCGTACAAGAACTGAAAACTATTCTACGAAAAGTCTTTAGACTGGAAATGTCTTGGTTTTCTAAGTACAATAGGTATAATTTCTATTTACTTAGCAAAATCTTACTTCTTGGTCATTCTTATAATTAAAGTACAAAATCTAGAAATAGGACCGATAGGAAAGTTAGGTAGGGACCGTCCGAACCAAGTGGTTCCAAATGGGATCATCTAAGTGCCAAGTAACACTCGAAGGTGTGGAATACTGGATGATACCCGCGATGAATAGTTTCGACTATTCCTATCTACTTGCTAAAAGAATAAGCCCTCTTATCCCTTGCAGACTAACTAAGACGGACTAAGACTTGGAAGTTGTAAATTCACAGATTAGATTCTGTTTCCCCGAAATATTGTGGGCATCCATGATAGATGGATGTCTACGGAAAATATTTCAAATACGGAAGAGGGTTAGCCCAGTCAGGAGACGAAACCCATTGTCTGGTGCGGGGCGGGGCACCGAAGACCTATGGAAAGCATTCCATAGCCGTTTATAAAATAATATACATAAATGAGTATAAATAAATCCTTCATTGACTTGATAAAATACAGAAATCTAATGTAAGTTTAGTACCTCAGAACAGATACAATAAATTATAGTAGATAGGAGGTTTTGCCTAGTGACTCACACTTGGCTATATAACAAATACAATAAATTAGTAGATAGGAGGTTTTGCTTAGTGACTCACACTTGGCTGTATAACAAATACAATAAATTATAGTAGATAGGAGGTTTTGCCTAGTGACTCACACTTGGCTGTATTTGAGTTTAGGTAAGCTATGTAGGTATTGATAGGATTCTATAGGTAGATTTAGATAGACTTTGCACCCTGAAAAGAATTTGAGTTACGCGGACACAACGTAGAGGGACTAAGTAGGGAACTAGACGATCACCAAGGCCAAACAAACAAACAAACATTTATATCGGTTGACGATTGGAGAAGTGGAGAGGGGGAGGGTACAACTCTCTACGGTTAAATTTCGAACATATTTATTTTTTTAATTTTAATAATTTGCTTCTAATTAAAATTCTAGAATTTATACCATTGGCTGTGCGAACACCCTGTCAGTGAATTGCTCCTATTTTTTTATTAATAAACTTTCAAAAACCAATAAAACTATTCGTGACGTTGACTGTACCAGTTTTTGAAGAATAAAAAACGTTTACAAAGTAGCAAAGAAAAAGTAATACGAAAACAGAACGGGAATCACTTCTGTCTAATATGTAATAGGTCGGTGATGTTATTGCACAAGTTTCCGACTTTATTGATAGAGTTTCCGAAGTAATGCCGCAGCTACTGGTGTATTCAATATTCTGACCACAGATATACAACGGAAGAAAACCGCAAGAAAGTAGTGAAACAATTTTTGTTCATGAAATATTTATAATTATTTTAGTCATCAGTTTTTTTTATACTTTATTAGTAGGTACACATAAAAACTTAGAATTGTATCGTAGCCCTATAATTCTTTTTATTTCGCTTTTTGTTGTTTCTAAAGTGTGATTTATGGTAATCACGCACTTGTGCGCGTTAAAGTCGTCGAACTCCCTGGATGAAGCCAGAGTTCTTTGTATAACAATACATGAAAACAAAGAACACATTATAAGACAACCACAGGTCCTTTTTTCACGTCTAATCTACATCACAGAACTACGTACAGAATGGCCAGTTCCTACCTCTCACCGGTTTTACCTCACTGCAATCGGAGTAAGGTAAAACTGATGAGAGGAGTTCGTGTGCACTTTCGGGGGCGCTGAAGCTAAGGGCTACGCACGTGTTTATTTTGTAATGTTTGACCGATCGATCGCGCGAAGCATGCAACATACCTAGAGCTTATTTCAGCTTGCTTACCGCCTTAATAATATTTTATGAATCATGTCTCTTCTATTCATAACTCAGATTTGTACAAAATACGTGGGTGCCTGTATTCACTAACTGGAAACATCAGTGTTTTTACTGAAACAACTTAATAATGTAGTGGAGGTAGAGAATCTCAAACTCCCGTATCGCTAAAACTAGCAGCTTTTGGCTGAAACAAGCACGTGAACAAACAGTTTGAGAATGCGACACATTGTGTGCACAATAAAAATGCACACCGTGTTATGAAAAACCTTGTTACCTTCAGATGGCGATGTTAGTAAAACTAACTTTACTTTATAAAGTTAGTTAAAGTTAAGACTTTAAAAATATGTCTTGAATAACAAAAATTAGTTCATTCATTTTTAGTACACCTTAAAATTAACACATCCCAATAATTTCAGGTTCTTTGGTTGTGCGTTGACTGTCAGTATGTTTGTCAGTCAATTAGTTAGTAACGCAACGATTTTAAATATTTAGATTGCATCGTTTCTTTCGAAGCAAAGTAACAAAAATTACTTACATAAAATATAATTGTATCTAAAAATCTCTAGGGAAAATGAAAGCAGGACAGAGGGTCTCAGCCGGCGACAAATCACTACCGCCTTAATCGCCTTGAAGGAAATGGCTTCGGTGCATTTCATCGGGAATTCCTCTTTTTAATATGAGCATCGATTCCAATTACAAAAGATCAAAGAATTGCCGCGCGGCCCACTTCGTCTTTGTTCAAACGAAAGATGAATTATTCAGAGAGCTGGAAACGTTTCAATTGGCCAGCTATAAAAAAGAAAACGGTTCGTTGCTTCTTCCACTAAATTAAAATTTTCTTTATTTTATCTATTTTAATGTTGCGAACAATTTACAAAGTTACTACAATATGCTAGAGCGTGACAACACTCTAATCAAATTAACTCTGAACCTAATCAAACTAGCCATATTGTCTGATTAAGGTCAGCTATTAATATCAACAATTCACAAGGTGCCCCGAAAACACGGATTCAGTGACAGAGTTAATCAACGAATAGTAATAAAATCAAGTTCTTAATTTTTAGCGGAGGATTTATGTTGGCGACACCTGGCGGGTGATTGAGAGAGCAGGCCGTACGCGAAATTATTAAAGCGTAATTTATGCTCGCAATTTGTACGTTACTTGAATTCGTTCCTTGTGTCATTCATCATGGCTGCCACCAGCGAAACGATTAATTTCGACAATCATCTGTAAAAACGGCAGAGTTGTATACGTGCCACGCTAGTGAGTATTGGAGCTGTAACAAATGTCTTTATTAAAATTCAATACATGCTGATAGCTGTTTTAAATCTATTATTAATACCGATTAGGTAAGTAGAAACTATATTTTTCTAAAATGTTTGTATTTTATAACGCACTCAGGTAAACTCACGAGTAATTGTGTTGTTTAAATAAATACTATCAATAATTTTATTATCATTCTTCTTAGAAAATAAAACAAATGGTATTTTTTTTATCAACTGCAAACTTTTTCATGCTAGAAAAACCTTTTTCCTCTAGATACCTATGTGAAAATAGCGGTTTTAGGTACTTTATAACCTTGTATTAACACATTATTTTGTTCAGCAAACAAAATTCACGCAAGTTTAGAGTTTATAAAGATTTCGCAGTAGATACAGATAACTTTTCCGACAGTGACGGCGCGTCCGCTTCCTGTCGCCTTCCGGGGAAGCCCCTCGTTAATTTTATTTTAGTAACGCCTCACTTAATCTAATACCGGTTTGTACCCAGTCTACGCAAATTACGAAGTGTGGTGTATTACGTTGGGCTTCTATCGAAAGGTCGATAATGCTTTCAATAACCGGTAATGTTGAATTCCTCAAGAATTTACTGGGTTCCTCCGCAAAAGATTTGTTTCCGTGTTGTAAGTCAAAGGAATTTCTTACTCCACAATGATTTTGTTTCAACTCTTTTACAGTCTGATACTGATTTTTCATCTAGAATAAAATCTACGTTTGGGCATATTATGGTGTTTTTGTATCACTCTCTTTATTCCAGATTTTAAGGGTTTTGTTAAGGTAGATTAAGTAAGTAATGCATTAATTTTAAAAAGTACCAAGTAAAAAAACTTTTTTAAATAATTAGAAAAATACAAACGAAATTACTAATTAAATTACCTTCACGTACAGTCTGCAATAAAAATTAAATTATACCGAATTTTATGATCCTCCTCTCTGGACCCATAACTAATAGAAATATTAAACCAACTTTTTAACAAAAAATTGTATCGTTCTTCGGTTTATATAATTATCTTATTGTATGTAAATTAATTTTCCAGCATATTTTTTGTGTAATTGTAGGTTTGAAGATACATAATTATGTATGAAAATTAATAATTGTTTTTTTGATACGTTTAATTTATATTCAAACCGGTTACTAAAAACGTTTGACTTGTATATTATTTGTGGGTTTGTACTAACTGTATTATTTACCAACAGCTTTATCCCTTTACAAGCTTGTTTTCTCCTCAGATGTTGATCTGAGATTGCTAAGCCCACATGATCCAATTACGCGGGCTGAATACACTTTACTATTGTAAGCGCTTTTCATTACACTCGGTTTACAATAAGCTCCATTCATTACTCGGTTAGAGTAATTTGTGAGTAATCGTGCCACAATAATTGGTGATGCCACCTAATTGAGCTAAATACCTAGTTTGATAACTAATTACATTGTGTAAGCTGAATCAAGGTACCTTAAATCGATAAGGATTTAGGATCGGTCTGTCCTTTCTAATACAAGTTGCAGTCTGCCCCTAAACCTCTAAGTCAATTAGGTTGGATAAATAGTCGATTGCAGTGTTTAGTTTTTAGTTAGACAATCAACAACCACATAGCTAGACAAACATAATTATTAGCAGCATAGCCAATGAGTTTCTTTTTTTGTCAGTTTTATTTCAATAATATTATGAGTACAACAAAGCTTTCACATCTAGTGTTGGTAAATAGAGCATTTCTTCAATATGTGGTAAAAGCCTTTCCTTTACTATAACAAAACTTTTCCAAAGTTTTTAGATAGGTACGTGAGACTTTATAAATACTGAAAGTAAAATAACGAATGCAATCAAAGAAAAAAAGCTCGGATTTTATAACAACGAAAACGTGTTGATACTTTAATTTGATTCAAAAGGCTGGAAAAGTCAAGGTTCGATTAACACCCAAAATGGCGAAAATTTTCCAATCAGCCCCCGTAAATTGGAAAACTTTTATATGCGTTCAAAAGTCCAGGTGTATTTCTATCGGTATGGTCGGGACTGGGGGAAGTTTTTGTTCAAATGGGCTCCGAAAAACGATTTAATTAGTAAGTACTTATTGAAAATTTGAACCGTAAACTCAAAAGTTTTTATGTGAACGTTCCTGTTAATCCTTGGTAGTCATTTGTCAATTATTCAGCCGTCTGTTATAAATCTGTTGAAGTAAATGCAGAGATTTTTTCAAGTCCGCCTACAATGAACAAGACTAACAATATTGGTGCGCAGCCAAAGTCATCTAAAATTAAAATTAAACGAAATCAACAATAAAATTACCAATCAATTACTAGATACACCAATAATGTGAGTGAATTATCAAACCCGCACGTCGACCGAACAATACAACAATATTATTAGTATGTTGCAAATTGGTTTTTGGCTCGATGCAGTGCGGACCACACGCCGTTCGCGGTCATTAGCAATTTTGGCAGAGCAGCTTCGGCCTCTGACTTATGACTTTATGAGATTCCAGTGGCTAAAATTGCTTTTCACGTCTTTACCGCACGTACTCCGACTAAGTAGATATTCAAGACATTCTAATGATGTTGATACTTACCAGCTTAGAAGCTACTTACATGAGATATTAGTTTCTTTAATTTTTTTATACGCCTTACAATTATTTACGTATAATACACCCCGTTCAGCTAATGATGAAGCAGTCAAATTGTTAACTTATTAAGCACCACGCCTAACAAAAACGAGTTACCAAACGCTTTTAAAGTTTAAAGTAACACTGCACTGCGCTTCAAAGATATCCAGTAATTTCAAAACTAGCAAACTTTGACTTCCAATGTGGGCGCGACGGGCAAAGGTCCGCCTGCAATACAGGAGGTTGCGGGTTTGATTCCCGCCTTGGGACAAATGTTTGTACGGTCTGCAAATATTTGTTCCAGATATTCTGAGTGTTTTCCATGAATAATAAAAATATCCATCTATGTATAGTATTGTATTATGTATATCAGTCATCTAGTACCCGTAACACAAGCTTGCTTTTTGCTTTCTTAGCTTGGGTTTTGCTAGATGATACTGTGTGAATTGTCTAGCAAAAAACTTCAACATAGTAGGTAGGTAATGCTTGCACACAGTAGTGTGCATGCCGAAAATTCAGATGCGGTCCATCGGATCTAAGATGCAATCTTCAGAAAAGTCCTACTGAGAAAGCAAGAAACTGGTGAATAATAGTATTTTACAAAAAATACACTGTTCACACTCTCTGACACATATACCTGACTATTAGATTATGTTAAACGGGCAATAAAAATAATTTCAAATGCCGAAGGAAAAGTACAATAAATACTAACGAACCACAGAGACTGCGGTGAGTTTTGCATACTTCTTCGAAATGAGTGTTTTTGCAGCTAATTAACATTCCTGTCTTAGTCGCTCATTAGTACGCTTGTTTCAATGAGATTGCAAGGTACTTTACGTTGCCATAGAATTTAATACTACTCCTAACAATTTATAAATAGAAACCACAGAACTAAAGAGCCACTGGGTAAAAATACACGTGTAAATTTCACGCATTTTGGTCGACCGGCCAGGGAGTAATGTTTCCTAATTGTAGTAGTACCTAGTATAAAAATAAAGCTTTAATCCCATGAACCGTTTTAGTTTATTATGAAAATTATACGCTAATCGATAGTAAAAAAACAGGAGACGTCTTTCTGATTATGTAGATTCAGATTTATCTATAGCAGTAATATTATAAATTCGGAATATAAGAGCTCTCACTCAATTTAGAGGGTGTACTTCAGAAAATTACGGGAAGGCGGTCTTAACTCTTCAGATGCCACTTCCAAAGGTTTGGACTCAAATTATTATCTGCATGGCCCTCGTGAAAAGTCGTGCTACAATCTATATAAGCCACTGATTTTATTTTGATTTTTAGGCCTAAAAAGTGATCTAAAAACGAATAAAAATACAGACTCGCTTATGTTTTTATTTCATGTAATTTGATTATCGAAGTGAAGTCCTACAGTATATGTGAATGTAAGAACTTACTTATTTTATCTAAATAAATTACAGTAGGTAAGGGCAGACTGCATATCAAAATGTTATTACTTAAAAAGTTTTATTTAATTTTTATTATTTTTTTTCCTAATTCCTTAAACGCAGCCTCAAATCCCTGAGACTGAGAAGATACCGGTTGAAACAGTATCCTTGATAATTATGCAAATTACTCTCTTTATATTTTTACTCAGATGTTATAATAAAATTTTAATTTCGCGTAATTTAATTCTTATCTTCCCCGGCAAGACCATATCTCAGAAGAAAATTCGTAAATTATTCATGAGGAAAGTTTTAACGGGGACATGATTTTAAAACCAACATTTGTAAGCTCCGTTAGGCAATAACTTCGGGGCTTCGGTGTTTCCTGCAACTATCATGGGCAATTTATAGAATTACGGACACTTCCGGACCTTTTAGCGCCGTCTATGTACGACTAAACTGTAAATGCGGAAAACACATTTAAGGAAATTACGTAAATGTCAAGGTATCCCTTGTTTTGTTCAAAACTTAGTTAATGCTACACATCTGAAGACTGGGAAGTAAAAACCAAAAATTGTTAAATTACATACTATATTGCATTAAATTATTACAGATTTAATATATCACTATAGCAACATTAATAATTTATTATATTTAGAGAATTAGACTATTTCGCATTAAAAACTATAGTATTTTTGAACAGAAAACTTTAAATTGACTCGGTAAAACACTGCATAACTCCATTCACAAACTATTATTAATACACAGAGCAGTAATTTACTAAAGAACGGACTGGCTACAAAGTTTTCGTGTGCTTTGTTATAACAGCTAAAGCAAAATAAAGCAAGTAAACAAGTATTCGCTGAAGTCATCGTTTACATTTACAAAACACTGTGTACTTAAAGCGAAACACGCTTGTATAGAAACTGAGTTCAAAAGTTAGTTTTAGTTCAAATACTCGCTCGGACTCCGTTGCTTCTAGCTAATTACTCCATTATTTACCTATGCAGTCAAATGTCGCGGCGGCGTCTAGGGAAATAAAATAGTTTAACGTTGATCTAAGTATCTGTTTATGGCTCGTTTCGATATTGTATTTTTTTCTAAATAACAGAATCATTTTTTATTCCGTTCCATTATAATAAATGAAATTTAAAATAAATTTAAACATCAAGCATAACATCAGCGTAGAATGCGCTATTGTTAAGCACCATTCGAGAAGCTTTATTCCCCAGCGATTATTGGTTCTGCGAGCTATATGGTCTGCCAACTGCCACTTCAACTTACTTATTTTATGTGCTCTATGTCGATGACCTTGGTTCTTCTACGGATTTTATCGTTGCGGATTCGATCGCGTAGTGAAACTCTTAGTTGTAATAGCTCTTTCCATAGCTCGTTGAGCGACTTAGAGCCTGTGAATAAGCCACATAGTTAGCGACCACGTGTCAGTGCCAAAAGTCACCACTAGCAACACGCACTGATTATAGACTTTTGTCTTTAGGCTCTGCGGCATCTGTGACGAGAAAATATGCTGCAACTTCCCTAACGCCGAGTTGGATTCGTCGACTGATCTCCATATCGAAATTAGACTTACCTAGCTGAATCATCTGACCCAAATAGTCAACAACCTCGTTAATATCGTTCCCAACACTCATGTATGTATTTGGAAAATACATACTAGTATGGGTGCGACACGAGCATTTGACATGATTATTTGTCTTGCCTATGTTCATTTTCAGACCCACTTTGAGGTATCTGAACATAGTGCCAAGGTCTTCCAGAAACTCCGCCGTGATGACTATCATCGGCAAATTGAAGGTGAGAGATGTATTAATAAAAGAAGTTATTACAGCAGTGAAATATAAAAAATAATATAATGATACTTTAGACATAAAAAATACTTGATTGGCTTATACCTAAAATTATTAACTGAAATAATGAAATTTATTATAACTTGCTCATAGAAAAATGAATGTTTGTAAACATTTGTTTGTACAGATTTATGTTGTTATCTTACAAACGAATTCAAATTTTCAAGAGAGATCTAGGCCCTTCTTAAGTTTTCTCATTCGACTAATGCCCTTCTCTTATCATCAGTGGTGTGTATAATAATTTAAATAAACATATTTTTACGATCAAAACTAGGAGCGCTATAAATACTGTAGCATTCATACAAATATTCACACAGCGCTACTAATTGTTGAACATAGAAAACAGCAATACAGCGTTGTATAGGGATTAATTTGTTGACAGTAAATTGGATCCTAATGAAGCAAAGGCTCTTTAGGTAAACAAGACGATCGTCTTGGTTGCTGTTTACATGATTCACCGGTTCGTTAGCTTTGTTCCAAATACGATAGCCCGTTTGCTATACAATTGCCTAGTCGAAGTCGTATTTACACTAGTCACTTGGATATTTCTCAAAGTCTTTTACTTTTTAGCAATTGTGCTTCTTAAAGCTATCACTTTGTGTTGATTTAAGAAAAACAGTTACTTAGCTAGCATAAGAAACATTTATAACCAATTGCAAAAGTTGTATAATGTATAAAAATATTTTAATCAATAAATAATACCTATAAATATTTTGAGTTCATTGGTTGTTTGCCCACTCACTCTCGCCTGAGAGTAGGCCAGTGTCCCAGCAGTGGGAACATTAGAAGGCTGTCATGATGATGATGGTTGTTTGCCCATCAAAAACACTCAGGACGTGACTCGTCAGCAGGTTCAAGAAAACCTACTTTATATTGATGTATTTTAGTTCTGTTTTCATTTATCGAACACTTCGCGAGCGTGTGACGTGCGTAGCCTTACGACTTACGATTAATAGTCAGTGTAAAGTGTTCGATAAATAAAAATTAAACAAACAAAGAACTAACTTTTTCGTCACTGTGTTTCTAACATGGGTGAACCAGCCTTCAAGTATCACTCTGTGCTTCAAGTCAACCTGACAGGAAGCACAGAGTGATATATCTCTTTAGGTACCTATAGAGCTTAACCTAATTGACTGACTGACTGACTGACTGACTGACTGACTGATTCATCATCGCTGAGCTGAAACTGCTGTAGAGAGAAAGATGAAATTTGGAAGACAGTTTTCTTTTATAATAAAACCACCCACTAAGACGGGTTTTTTTGAAATTTAATCCGTAAATGGGTGAAAACGTTTGTATGAAACTTTTTAACGCGTTATGCGATTTCTTGAAATTTGTTTAGATACTTAAAATGCAAAATGATCTACATTTATATTTATTAATATATTTATACGTGTTTCAAGATTTTTCAAAATACGAGTAACTCCCTAAATGGGGTAGAAATGGAGTGTTAAAGTTTGTATGGAAACTTTTTAACGAGTCATGCTATTGACATGAAACTTGGTTAGGTATAAAATAATTGGACATAATATGTCTCTGGATTTTTCTGAATAACCCCATTAAAGGGGTAAAATGTGGTGTCAAAGTTTGTATAGGAAATTTTTAAACGGGTAATGTGATTGGCGTAAAACTTAATTCGAATACTCTTATATAAAATAATTGGACCACCATGGTCCATGTCCATGGTGTTTCATGGTTTTCCAAAAAAACCGTTTAAAGTGGTAAAATGGGGTGTGAAAATTTGTGTGTTTTTTTTATGTAATTGGTTTACAACTCAGTTTGATAACTTTAAATGCAAAATAAACGGTTATGTTTCAGAGTTTTTAAATACAAACCTTGAGGCTAAATAAAGGGGTAAATGGGGTGTCAAAGTTTGTTTGGTAACTACACGCGTACGAAGTCGCGGGTAATAGCTAGTTCTATGTAAAATAAAATACTTTCATAGCCTAGGATATACCAACACGTCTGGGACTGATGCTAACTATTGTTTGCTTTGCACGACTGATCTGTATTTACGCACCACTCAAAGACGCTAATATAGGCAACATTATTAATAGGAATTTGATTAGTGTACGCAAATTAGGCCCCTATTCACGCCGCGAGCAACTTGAATGCGGCGCTTGTCGCGTAAGCATATTTCTCGAATTTGCATGTAAATCAGACACCTATGAATCGGACGTGATGGCCAGGTCATGCATGATGCGGCAGGTTTCGGTTACAGTTTGTTGAAATAATCTGGAGAGAAAGGTAATTTATACAACGAGTGTGTACTGTCATTAAAATAATTTGTTAGGAAGTTATATTTATTGATACAGTATTATCTAAATACTATAAAATCACAATTTTCAGTAAGCTAAATTTAAAAATGTATTTTCATTGAAATTATTTATATTCTAACATAAAAATGTATTTTCCTGCAGAACTTAAAACGATCAAAGAACAAAATGAACAAAAACAAGACCTTTAATTTCCAATAAACAGCCAATAAAGAAAGTCATTGAATAAACCAGTTGAAGAAAGCAAACGGCTAAACGGAACACAATGCATAACAACGGAGAAGTTTTCTATTGTTCACTGAAAATGGTTCAAACGAGCAACTAAAATTGAGCAATCCGACACATTTCATTGACATGACAACGGCCGGTGGCGAAGTAAAAAGTTGCGGCTTCGATATTCAATGCGGGACTTCGATATTCAATGTTTGCATGATCGGCAAATTTTTGTTCCTGGTCTGGGTGTGGTACGTAACCACAGTAGTTTTAGTTTATGCTAACCACGACCTAAGGAATCTTAATGTAGGGTCAGGGACTTGAACTCTAATTGACTGGTTGGGTGTGTTATGTCATCATTATGTTATGTTATTAAAAAGTAAGTTCGTAGAAGTCAGTAGCCAACTCTAAATCTATAACAAATATGTAGAGAACGCCATTAATGAAATTTATTTTAAAATGTTAGAGCGTACAAAATAGCAGAGCACATACATGCAACTAGTATGGTCCATACGCTGTTGAATAAAATCTTTTTCTATCAGTAGTATCTACAAAAAGCATGCATTTGCCTCAAGTCTTAAGTTTATTGTAGCAAAAGCATTTAGAATAATGTTTATTTTGTTAGAGAGTGAATAAGGTATGCTGGTAACTTAATGATGGTAGAGGAGGACTACCTAGTTTACTTTGTAATTGCTCGTGCGCAAGCACCGTTTCACCAAGAAGTTTTCTATTGTTGACTTTAAATTAATTGCTTTCTCACAATTTATAAACAACAGTTCGGATATCCTACGCTGTGAGCAATCAGTACAAAGAACGACTCAACTTTCCTCGAATCGGATCTAAAATAAATTGGTACAGATAACTTTCTATTTTGTAAACTAATAAACAAACAAGTTTCTTAACAGAGGCGAAACTGCTCTTACTACTCGCTTTACAATATAGAATAGAATAGAAAACTCTTTATTGTACAACACTCATGGAAATATTTTAAAAATTACACAGATACACAATTAAGTAAAGCGAGGTACAATGGGCGGCTTTATCGCTGGGAGCGATTTCTTCCAAGCAACCTTTGGATGGACAGAAACTAGATTGAATGAAATGCGATGGTGACAACATTTTTTTTTTTTGTAATATACACTACAGTTTCAAAATAAACAATAGTTATAAATTGAACAATGCTAGTTATAGTAGTTACATGATTATTTACTGTTCATTGTTTAGCAAAAACGAATCAAAACATATGTGGGGCTTAGTAGATGCTTATTGTCTTCGTGTCTTTATCATTTTACAAGTAAATAAACATCACAAGGATCACTTTGAATCGTCTTCAAGACAAAACAGACAGATTATTATAAAGACAGCACCGGTGGTCTGAGCACCGGTGGGTGGTTTAGTACTAGTGACCCCCGCTTTCCGATCCTAAGGTCGCGGGTTCAAACCCATTTGTGGGACCAATGGATTTTTCTGTTCGAAAAATGTATGTGCGCAATGCCAGTGCTCTCAAACGGTGAAGGAAAACATCGTGAGGAAGCCGGCATGTCCAAAAACTAAAAATTCGAAAGACATGTGTCATTCAACAATCCGCATTGTGTCCGCGTGGTGGATTAAGACCCAATTACTCTCGCCCGAGAGTAAGCCAGTGACATTAGAAGGCAAAATTAATATATAATTTGCATATAATTGAATATAATTTGTAAATAAGCATTGGAGAACTTAGTGTCTAGGCAAACTTAACATCTGATTTAAAGGCATTACTAACTAGCATTTGTTTGTAGGTAGGTACAGTCAGCGATAGATGTTCAAAGACAATTTGAGAATTTTATGTCGCTTTTTCTTCAAGTTACGAGTATGTTGTAAAGTTACGATAATTACTATATATTTCAAAGATATTATACATCAAATATTCATGAACTTCGCACACTGACCATACCAAATTTTTGAAAGAAAAAAAAATCTGTTTCTATTCTGGTGAAAGGTTTTACTGGAAGCAAAAAATCTGGATGTTTACATTGGTTTCAATAAACAAAAGAACAAGGTAATGTTGGTAAATCACATGAACCGTTGTCAATTAGTATTCAGTTACAGCACATCAGTAGCTTCAGGCCAATAACAGCGACAAATAGACATAATTACGATAATTACATTCATTTACAACCTCAAAGCAAATTTCTACTGTATTTGCTTCTAACTCATGAGTCGTAAATGTAAGTTCAACAACAAAGCAATATCTAAACTTGATATATACTTAATTAAAAAGATTTGAACACAAACAAATTCACGGCAGTAGCTGCACTCTGTAGTCACGGCGGAATGTACAAATTAATTTAAAATACGTGAGCGTTGAGTGAGACAGACTTGTTTGTAGTACCTGCAATAAATTGCAATTAGGAAAGCTGTTGTCTTGTTATCGAGTTAGCAGCCTTCGAGGCTCTCAGCGCACTCCGGCACAGCCCCAGTATAAATTAATAGCTCACATTGTTCACTTATGTTTTGATTTTATTAAAACGAATTAATATTTTTTTGTATACATTTGCACTATCGTAAAATAGCTACAATAATACGTCAGTAGCAAATAATCTAAAAGTTGTTGATGCCTTAAAATATTTAGCTCTTTTCTAATTCTGGTCAAAATATGTTACAATGTCTCCAAATCTTTTGATTTTTGAATCTAAATAACATAAAAGAATTAACCACTATTTTCTAATAAACTTCCAGGTATATTAGAAAGCATAAATAAATCGCCAATCTTTCAAAACAATCTGCTGTAATCAGGCGTAATTTACTTAGAAAAACAGCGTAGGTAATAACAATATTTCACACTTTCATAGCAGAGATAACATTTATCTTTATAGATGCTTAGAACATTTCGAGGCCGGACCTCCAGTTTTTCATCACTTATTCAAATCTGTTTTCTTGCAAAATGTTCCATTATAAATCATAGCAAATTGCTAGGCAATATCAAATTGGTATTCAAATAATCACACAATCACAGTGGGCTCTCAAAAAGCACACTCAAAGATAAAACAAATGCCGAATCTTTTGTCGTAAATCTGTCAGCAAAACAATTCGTACCCTTTCACGAGCAATAAAATGCTGCCAAGAAGAAGGCAACGAAAAAAGTATCATAAATATAAGATTCATTTATATTCGTTCAGTCGACCCTTGAGGGAAGCTGAGACCGCAAACTGTGAATATAAAGTCATAATATTTTGTTAAGTATTTCTTTAATTCATAAAACTCTGTGCTTTAAGCACTTAGGTACATTATTCTCCTCTTTCTCTATATTTCGAGAGTAGAAAGAGATAAACAGTCTGTAGATTTAGAGACTCGGTATATAATTACAGATCATAAAGTTTTACATTCCTTAACAATAAAGGCTTTTAGCTAAATCTGATGAAAACGAAATTAAATTTAAATTAAAACCCAACAAAAACCTCAACGCTCTGACCGCTGACCTATTTGTTTTCAGCTTTAATCTATCGATTTTTGTTGTCCTTTGATCTACATGTTGAAAACACGCACTTTTTTAAGAATGTTTTGCTCATTTCTTTTTTTTTCAAATTAAAAAAATGCATGATCATTATAAATTGCGTTGTGCTACTAAATAATTACAAGATTACAGTGTATTAAAAGTTACAATGCTTTTAATCTGCCATTTTTTGTGTGGTTGATCTACCTTTCCAATACAATTTCATTGTTCTCTTTATGAATTTCAACTTGAGTCGATCTCTATCTAGTACCTAAATATTATTCCCAGACAATAACCGCTCCGATATCATTAGCTATCATTAGCAAATACCTTATTGTTCTATCTTACATAATATTTAAAGAGTGATTAGCAAGCATTGATTTTATGTAAGGACAGCATTACAACGCGACTTACCCGAAGATTCTACAATCTACATCTGACTCAGTACAAGGGGCTGCTTCCACCGACGCGTGTAAGTTTACACTTAATTAAAAGATTACGCGCGGATAGGTAATTAACGATGGATTTATTCCCTCATCTGTTAGGAGCTTCCCTATATCAGTAGGTATTAAAATCCAGCGCAGGTAAAAATGTTTCATCATGTTACGCACTTTTAAAAACTACCAACAAGATTTAGTTGTAGCATTGTACAAAATTGAGAAGATAGTTTTTGTTTCACTGTGTGGATAACTGGATAAATAAACAGACTAGAATTAAAACTCTGCATTTTATTAACCTAGTATAGGATCCTAAAACTGTTCGAAAATTTTTATACTTGAATAAATTAGGATCGGGTCATGTACACTACTTGCTACTGCCTGTAAGATTGAGGCACTGAATCATAATAATTGGAAGCTCTACCAGCCTCATTACCGAAGATGTCAATACTCAGACAATAAGCTACGACCATGAATATGTTGGGCGCATGACGCAGGTTGTGACATGCGGATTCTCTTTGTGCAGACCTGCAAAGAGCATTATACCCGAGACAATCGGAATAAAGCCCACGCGACATCTATCCGACAAGATGACTGATTAATCGAACGTCCATGTCCATGACAGACTACGAACCGATGAGGGCTGTTTTCAGTTACAAGAGTAATATCAAAAAATGTATGATGCCTAGAACTATGCACCCAGAAGAAAAAAAGCGTTTATCTAATCTAAGTCATTGTTTCGGAATTGTTTTTTACAGTAACTTTTATTTTTCTACCATAAATTCTTGTAATTTAGTAGAGATAAGTGATAGTTGGGAACGATTCACTAGCGAGTTCAAAAACTTTGCTTTGACTAGTGCATACTATATAAACTTAGTGATTTTATTCATTCACAGACCGGAAATTATGAACTAATTCATTGATTGAGAAAAATAATTTCTGCATCTGGAACGAGATTTTGCAATTAAGAGTCCTATCCTTGATAATCCTTGAATTTTCTTGTAGCCCGTAAGTTTCGAACACTATTGTGGCTCGTGTGTTAAAGATATTTTAACGAAAATAAAAACATATAAAAGCTTTATCCCTTAAAATTTAAGCCAACAGAACAAATATTAATTAACTCAAGACACAACTGATTAAAAAAATAATTAGTAACGCACGTTTCGTAAAATGAGCAATTCCAGTCAACTTTCGATCATGTTTTCTATGAAATAACAAAGTCTAACATATTTCCAAAAATGCAATTATAATAATCACAGTTTTAAAATTTAAGTGTACAGAGAAAAATACAGCATGTTAGTTCAGTATTTTTGAAAAAAGACGGTCTAAAAAACGCGTACCTTTCCCAATTTTACGCTTGTTATTTCTGCTAAAGTAAGAAGTTTACAATAAAAATACACCTACTAAATTAAAGTTTAAGTTTTTATTAAATAAATACAACAAAGAAAATAGTCTAATAGCATTGACTTTTTTTAATACGAATTTTTTAAAATCACACCTTAGCGCACTTATAATCATATCGATCGAAGTACCGACTCTCAAACCGCGCTGAGCGCTTATGGAGGGAGGATGTATCGCTCCTCGTCGCGCGCACTATTACTTATACTATATAAAGATATATTCAGGCAAACTTCATGAATTATATCGCTAAATCTTGGAAAGGCCTCTTAAACCGAAGATTGCTTTTTCTCAACTTTATTTAAAATAAATGGAGTAAAATGCATTATAAGCGTGTTCAAGCTCAATCGGCAGTCGGCAAAGGAAATCGTCGCCTTCAAAGTTTCTATGAAATTTTATTACGGCTACCGTACCTTTGAACTAGGTTAACATAACACAAGTTTCTGACTTATTAGAGCAGCTAGCGAGTTCGTAGTTTGTTGTTTTGTTTATTTTAAGAACCCGTTTGTTATCAAGTTAAATTTATAATATTTTATTTTTATTTTTAGAACAAGTATTTATCCTTTATTTTAAAAACGGGTGTTTTCACGTACCAGTTTATTGGTGAAGAGGTACCGACTTTAAAATGATTCCCCGAAAATGAACACCCGTTTTTTAAATTAATGATATAATTAATGATAGTTTTATTAGTAAAAGCGTTTATCCGTTCAATAAATCATTTACTGTATTCGCGTTTGTATTCGTGTTCGTTTTCCAGTTTGTGTTTACGTTCTTGAAAATAATGAAGTATTAAATATAAGCTCACCGTGATTAATCAACAAACATTTTGTTATTTAACATAACAATAGCCTGTAAAACATAAAGTAACTTTGTGAGGGTGTTAAAAGCTGTTTTGAACTTGCTTTCTCGGAAAAAAGCAGCAAAGTTTTTACTTTTTAAAACAGGAAGCCAACACTTTAAAGAAGTTAAGTGGAAAGTTGCGGTCTCAGTTTTATTTATGAACAGTTTAGTACGAGTAACGGTCACTTAAACACTTGCATGAAACTTTTCATGACTGGATAAACAACTTCAATTGAAATAAGACCACTGGTGTACCATAAATGTACTTAGTATTTCATAAATTAAGCTACATTTGTTGAAATTCAAGATGATCAATCCATAAGTGCAAGCATCAGAGTCAATCTGCCGTCAATCTAACCGCAATCATTGTCTGAACTGCTAGTTCCGGTATCCACTCAAGTGAGTAATCAATACTTTGAAGCTCTTGTGACGTAGCTGGCTAAGTTGTTTGAAACAGATCAACGAAGGCACTGTTTTACGTATACACCGATGATTTGGAAGAGTGACTGCCAATGGCAATTCCTACTGAGTGTTACCGTGTTACGGAGGGCACTTTAAGCAATCGGTCCCGGCTTGTTCAAAGACGGCCATGACGGAAGCCTTTGGTAGGCCTATTAACTCCGATATCCAGTATATTTCAGTATATTCGGGTAAACAAACACAATGTTGTTTATATATATAAGTAAGTTAACTAAGATTAATAATTGTGAAACTAAAACCGTTTACCACAGATTACCAAAAGTTACTGAGTTACTGACTCAGAGGCCTGTATTCAAGAACCGTAGTAGAGTGTGAATTGCGACTCAAGCATCGATTTTTGACAGTGATTTTTCGATAGAAAAGTTATGTCAAATCGATGCCGACTGCATAGGTTTTTTTACGTACAACCGCTAGGGAATAAAGATCCGCGAATGACCACGAACTAAAAGTCCCGCATTAAATATATATGTAGATCGACAATAGGTATTGAAACATAGAAAGTCGATGGCTGATGGCGGCTCAAGATGAAAATATTGTGGTATTCTTAGGAGGTCATTATGGATGATCCTATAAGGTTCTATACCTAGATGTGAAAGAAACATTTTTCAAGCCAGCTGAGCACTGCAGAGGCAATTCAAGTAATGCAATGTCTATGTTAATTACATGGAGCGGAGAATTCATTCATTACTCTTGCTAACGGATTCATACTGTTTAAACAGTAACAGACACACCACTATAAATTGGAACTAAGTAAAAACGGTAATTCCGGTTGATCGTAATGATTTTCAAGAGTATTCGGTATTGCAAAACGTAAAGCCGCGTTTACGACTTCACGAGAGCATTTTAGTTTAATTTTTCCAGTTAAGTTCCTACGAAAGTACAATATTTAAGTGTGCGAGTACGTTAAGAGCTCGCAATGCACTTGGTATTTATTTATACGGGTAGGAATTATTTATTTTAAACCTGTTTATACTTATTTTTACAGTTCTCAGTCATAGAAAATGTAAACATAGTTTGCTATCATAATATAGTTAGTAGTATATTGCTATGGCTTTTATTATACTAACATTTGCCATGACTTTATTTTCAAATATGCCTACCTGTAGACATGCAGATGGCACAAAAAAGTGCGATCTGTCACCCTAGGCAGACAGAGCGGGGTGACAGATGGGAGTAATCCGAGTAAAGTTAGTAGGTTCGTATAAGTCAGTGCCAACTCTGGTGAAAGATTATTATATAAGTATATGTAGGTATATAAGGTCATTCATTATCAACCTGACAAACTTAAGGGGTAGGTTCCACACATAAAAAAAATACTTGAACTTTTTTTTTTCTAAACGTTTTTTTTTATATTTAAAAAAAAAAAACGTAATTCTGCTTAATAATAAGTTATCCTTGTTAGAAATCGAAAAGGCAGCGCTCGGCACGTGTCAGTGACCCGCGCGTCAATGAACCGCGGGTCAATAACCCGCGCATCCTTAACCTGCGTGTGTCCTTGACACGCTACGGGGCGCGCACACTCGAATATTTCATTAAAACATTGCTTAACTCGATTCCCAACAATGATTAATAATAATTGAGCGGAAAAACGTAATCGATTTTTTTTTGTTTACTTAGGATTATAGGTACATATATATTTTTTTTATGTGTGGAACCTATCCCTTAAATTTGTCAGGTTGATAATGAATGACCCTGTATAATATACACTTCGAACAATAGATAAAAATAAGAACAAGTGCGTAAGAGACTCGTACCCTAAAAAAATTATAACTTGAATAAACTATAAAAGGAAAAATTATATCTATACATTTTTAGAATTTATAGATATTAATAATATCTACCTACGTACGTCTACACTTGTGTCACCTGAGCATTTATTTTTTAGAATTGTGAGCTTACTGTAATTACTTACTTTAGAGCATCTACCTTCCTACCCTAGCCTACTATAAATTTATTCTTACCACAGCGTTAGTTTTGTCAATTTTGTATGAAAACAGCGAGCTTATTTCATTAGTTCCTAAAATGTTTTATGCTTATTAATGCATACTTATTTTAACTTTTGAATTCTACATTAAAAGTTTTTGAGCTAAACGACAGAACAGAACTCATTACCGATATACTTTCGTAGTTCAGATTGATACCGATAAATTCGGTTCCAACAGCGGAGGTTTATTCGTTTACGTAAACTTTGGGATTGGCTCTAACAAGGCTGGGTAAGGCGGGCGCGCCGGTGATTTCTACTCTTAAAATCCAATTTAAATGCATTCCTCTGTGGCACAGGAGGGCAGAGGCCCCGATACGCCTCTGGGGGCAATTAACTTATTCATCCTTAACATTTCATTGCACAACTTTGAAACTTTTTATGCTACCTACGTTTCACTTTTACTTCAGGTAAATTGCAGGATATCGAGTTTTAGAGCTCCATTTGGTTTTAATTATAATTTGCTTCTCGTGATTTTTTAAGATAATCAGACTGTTTAACTTTTATTATTATGAATTTTGGTATGATTATTATGTTTTGGTGGGAAATATAAACCTTTGCACGATGTCAAACGGCTAGTCAGAAAGTTAGTAAACATTTTCTTATCAAAAACCCGTCAAAGTTGTTCAAACTCGTTCTAAATGTAATTTCAAACAACCTAATAGAAACGTTCTCACTAAGATTGTTGCAAAGTGTAATGGGTTCAGGTGAAATTAACGCAGAAAAATAGGAAAAGTTAGAACGAGTTTTCAGCGAAGGTTTTTTGCGTTTGCGAAGTAGCGCTGTGATTGTAAACTGTTGAATTTATAATGCTATTTTCGAACTCCACTTCATCGAAAAGTTTTAAACCGGTTTATAATTTTACTTGCAACGTTGTATTCGTTGAAGTTTAACTCAATGTGCAGCGTAATGAACCTCTTTTATTTGGTGATCCGAAAATGTTAAGTACTCGTTTTTACTTTAGTACAGGCCATTAAAAAAGCTAAACCACACAACCAGATACTAGTAGATTGTATATTTGGCCAAAAACGACAACGCGTTACAATGTGCGCGCAAGCGTCGCATATTCGTAGTAATAGTAATGGGTACCTAAATCCATGTTTGCGATATTTGCATAAAACCTAATATTGATCAAATACAGCGATAACGTTACACAAATAATCTACACCAACTATATTATTTGTTTGTGGCGCACATGAAAATGTTTAGGAGGTTGCGATCAAGCGATAAGCAAAAACTCGCTTTTCTAACATCTTTTCGGACCCTATTTATTTGAAAGGGAAGCGATGACTCAAACAGATTTGCAAGACGTCTGTTCGCCTTCTGTGGATTACTTTGCAAGTCTTTTATACGAAAGCAGCATCGTAGAAGAAATAATAGTTTTCATGTAGTGACGATTCACTCAAAACAGACGATCAAGATATAAAACCAATTATTCAAAGCATGCTGGGACGCTTCCGTCTGGGTACAGTTGAGCTATATAAATATCGTTTATAACTGTGCTTAATAGGTGCTTAACTATTTAAATACCTAAGTATTTTCTGTATCTATTTAACTGTACATATTTTTGGTCTGTAAGTATTGAATGGGTTTTAAGGAACTCGAACAAAGTAGGGGACTTTGAAACAATCTATCTAACTAACATACGTAAAGAATCTAATTAGCATATTTTAAGGAACTATACAGCTTATACTCCAAGAAAATTCAGCCGACAAATCTCATGTAAATACTCTCGTAGCTCTTTTGGAGTGACACAGGCCTGGCAATATCATCACTACTTAAGGATATTAAATCCTTTCCATCTTCGGGAGGTTGTTTTCCCAAAGGCGGGTCGTTTATCGTAATCTTGTGGCGGTAAATTAATACGATAATCTGAGTCAGTGGTCAGCTCTACCGAAAAATCTCGCTTGTTCAAGCAAGCTGATGATATTTCACAAAATTGATTCGTTTTTAAATAAGCTTGCCTTTGACTAACTATTTATCAGATGTTAGATGATCTTATTTTTCTTAGTTTATTCCGTATTGCGATGATGTTTCGATAGAGAATGCTTGCTTATTAATATTTTTTTAAATTGTCATTAGAAAAAAAAAGAAAATTGCAAAAAAACTGGTCTACGATTACGGCGCAACATACATACATAAAACGCTATGGTGTGATTCCGACAGGAAATAATTTATCCACTTTTAATAAAAGTTGCTGAAGGTCTTTATAAAACCAAATCAACGATCACAGACCCTTTTGATCTTTCGCACAGTAGGCATTTAATTATTGGATTTGTTTGCGCAGTGATCAGGAGTGGTATCGGTGACCTTTGATTATATTTAACAAAACAAAGATTTATTAAGCCGTTTGGCTGTTCTGAATGCACAGTCTGTGCAAATAATTGGTCCGAGATAGGTCATTACACTTAAAGATAACTGTTTTGAGGTAAGTTATATTTTTAATTAGTCTTAAACTATATGTGATTTTTATTTAATGTGTAGTCAATGGTCACAGACTTTAAATGAACTGACTAACTTGTTTACAATTTAGAATCAGAATAAATCGTGAAAATCACAGATTAGAGAAACAAAGTTTTGCCTGGTTTTAAATTTTGTGTCGGGAAAATTATTCTCATATTCTAGTATAACTAAGTGAATCAAAATCATCTTGTTAACACGACAAAAGTAAATATAAATTGATGTAAATTATAAGGTAATAATAGTTTTTCACATATCAGGCTGATATACTATTTTATGGTAATATCTATTTACGACTATTTACGCTGAATCGCGCGGTTTCACTCGAGATAATTTTTTCTCAATTTTTCAAGACAAAATTAGGCAAATCGGTTCAGCCGTGGTCGAGTTTTAGCGAGACTAACGCACAGCAATTTATTTTAATATTTTCAATTGTCAATATTCGTAAAAAGTCGCTATTTTTTCATCATCAAAATCCACAGCTTTAGCTTCTTCCCCACTTTTTAATTTATGCATTTAAATTTAATTTAAGGCACGTTGCTAAGGTGCCTTAAAAACTTTTCTTTAAAAAAAAATTAATAATTAATTAACTCCGTCAGCAGAGCTAGCCAGGACTAACTTACTTTCACATAAAAGAAAGGTCACAAAAGTCACGACATATTAAAAATTGTTAAAAATCGACTCAGTTCATGTTTCAGATTAACCAAAATGAATAAGCTACTACTAGTGACTCTATGTGTCATAGCTGTGCTGGCAGTCACAGAAGGAAGGCCGAGCAAGTGCACCATCAGGTGAAAAACATATTTTTTTACACCTAACTGCTTTCTATAGTTTATTCAGATTCTCAGGACTCTTATGCTTGTAAGTTTTTATGTTTTTCTATTTAAAATTCGAACAAAAAATATTTTGAACCATGACCATTTAATGTTAAACCTAGATTAGACACCGGTTAAACCCGATTTACACTAATGAAGTACAGGGGCAAGTAAATGTGGACAGCAAGGACAGCTTTGTAAAAATCAAGTTGACAAGCCACTGGCCAACCTGTTTAAGGTTGGCCAGTGGCTTGTCAACTTGATTTTTTAAGCTTTAAGTTTTCAAGTTCTGCATGGCACTGCACTGCGCTCGTTAACCCAAGAGATATTATATATTTTCATTTACCAAATACTTTGTTTTGACAATTCGCTCGAAACATTTTTGGTTTAACTCATGCAGAATTGATATCTGTTCACGTCACTTTAGATAGGACAGCTAGCTAAGTACGGTGGAAATTTTAGCTGTCTAGTTTGTATAGTATTATCTGTGTTGCTGATATTTTATTATTGTTTAAAAAAAAATTACTTAAAAAACATTATCTTTTCAGGGGCCAGCGATTAAAAGTATGTGTTTACGAAGACGACAGTGACGAGGTATGAAAATTACTTAAATCTATTACCTTACTTCGCGAGCCACCTGATGGTGGGCGCTTATTGTGGTATGTTATCTGTGCTGTGGCATACAGACGCTTGCAACATCATAGGCATCACCCGCGCGATGTCACTTGACTTTTTGACAGTTTTGAATAAAAAACTGTCAAAAAATATTATTCTCAACCAAGCGTCGACATCTTTTTTTTCCAAATTATGAATATTACGTGTACTTATTAGTATTTGATAAGGCGGTTTTGTTTTCGTATATATTGTCTAAGAGATAAACTCCTCTTAGGTCAATGTCATTTTTTTTATTTATTCCGTACCGATACGGAAAATAACAACTTTGTTTTTGGAAAGTTTGCTTACCTTGTCCAAACAAAATCGCCTTACTCTGAAGGATGTTTAGTTTACGACTGGTTTAGTATAGCTAGTAATATAGCTAGTATCTGTTATGTGGTATAGCTCCGCGCCTGAATGAAAAACGGCTTTCGTTATTAAGTACTTCAAAACACACCTTTACTGTAAAATAAGTAACTTTGACACTGAATATTATTTATTTACAAATACCTGGCAAAAAATATCGAAAAGTTTTAAAAGTCTCTTTGTCAATCGTATAACTTTTATCTATGAAAATAATGAGTAAAGTCTTAAAAATGCGGGGTTCTGACAGTTAGCTAAGTGGGACATAAATATTAAAATGGCTATTACAAAGCCGCGTAAACTAAGTAACTATAAAATAAGTAACTTTGACACTGTAAAATAGTCACTTTAGTTTTTAGTTAAGTTTTTTTTTTTTTTTTAGTAGTCACTTTTCTTCTTTGTAGCTAGATTTAGAAAGGAACTTTGCAATATACCTAATCTATGTCTCAGTAATTTACTGATAACAGATTTAGAACAGATCACAGGTTAAGGTTTGTAGCTAGGTAGCTAATAATATTATCTGAGAATAGAGATATTTGTTATCATCGTGTTTTGATTGTATAATTGTCTAGTCTAGTAATATTAATAATACTAAAGTTTTTCTAATATCCCATAAATTTTTCGACTTTAGCGGGTCATTTTGGGATAATATAAAAAATATTTAATTACGCGAAGTATAGGTCCCCCCACTCGATGGACCGATGACATTAAAGTAGTTGCAGGAAGTCGGTGGATAGTAAAGGATCAAAATCGGTCGCCTTGGTACTTGGTAGTAGCAATGGTGTAAATATGGAGCAGTATGAAATATTTTTGCCGAAAGAATTGCTCCGATTTTGTTTACTCCTATTTCTGCCGCCAAGCAGTAATGCTCGCATTGCTGTGTTCCGGTGTGAAGGGTATGGTTTCCGGTGAAATTACTGGCACATGAGGCTTTCGATCTTAGCCTCAAGGTGGCAACCCGCGAGTGATACCTCTGGTATTGCAAGCGTCCATAGGCTGCGGTAACCGCTTACCATCTTGTGGGCCGTACGCTTGGTTGCCACTTCAGTTGTACCTATAAAAAAAAACTCCAGTTTTTATATTTTAAAACTTGCTTAATAAACACTGTGTAGTCGGGTGTACTTTTTTTTTTTTTTTTTTTTTTTTTAATATATTTAATTACTTACATAATAAAAAAATATATCTATTGTCTACTTTTCAATTTTAAAGTAAATATACATTTTATATTTATGATGATTTAACGTTTCAGAAACCCAGTAAAAAATGTAAAAAATCTTCCTCTTCCTCTTCGTCGTCGTCATCATCGTCGTCATCATCGTCTTCTTCATCGTCTTCATCATCGGAGGAAGATGATGATTGTGTAAGTACCAACTTATTTTTTTTATTAGGTGCATCTGTGCATTGAGTGCCCTAACTCGATGGATTTATTTATGACTATTTGCATTTATAAATAGACTATAATGTTTTGTTTTATGTCATCAAGTGACAGAACAATCAAGGCGCCCACCTGATATTAAGCACCACGCCTGACTATTACAGATGCAGTACCACCCAAAGCTTAAAGTTTTTGAGTGTTTGCGTGGCACTGCACTGCGCTTATTATGTGCTAAGCAACGCACGATAATTTCAAATTGAAACCAACGATGTCATGATCAAAATTTAAAAAAATCTATTGTCATAGCGTAAAAACTTTGTAAGGTGCATTCTACGCAAGCGATAAAGCCGCGATTGTAAAACAATGTTAAAAATATGAAGTTTCAAGCTTTTGTTTAGTACTCTAAACCACTCGGCATAGCTATGGGCACTCCAATTTGTTTGTAGAATGTTTGCGAGCGGGTTCCTTGGAGCGAGCGTCAATTGCGGCTCTAATGAGCAATAATGATGGAACTCCCTAACTTTTGTAACATTTTATGTTTTTATTTCTACTTTAAAAGACATTACGGGGAAAATTATTTCTCGCTTTTTTAAACAACCTGTTTTTACTTTTTACATTGGGCTTAACTACAGGTAGGTAATTTAATTCTCTAAGCAAATATAGGTAGGTACTATTACTTCTTCAGGCGGTCTCGGAAAACATTCTGAAGATATTTAAAACCCATTAGTAACCGTTGTTATTTAAATACCTACCCTTAACGATGAAAACTTTGTTTCTAACTTACTTACGTTTCTATTGATAGTTTGTCTAATAATGCTTAAACTTTTTACTTGTTTTAATATATGTCCTAATTAATATTTGATTGCCTCTGTGCATGCGCAACTTTTGATCTCTTTCATGGTGCACAGGCAAGCACATTTTTCCAAAATAACATACTTACCAACAAAATTATTTTCAGGACGATAGGCATGGTAAACATCACGGCTCTTCATCATCCTCGTCCTCATCATCTTCTTCATCGTCATCATCTTCGTCATCTTCATCAGAGGAAGATGACACAACACAAGGCAAACACAAGAACAGGGTCTGTGTAGAGTTTAGTGATAAGCGCAAGGACCATCCTGTAAGTATTTAGATGTAATCTTACTAATATTACAGACTTATTAAACTATTTACACGTTGTTAAAATTAGCTTTGAATCTGTTTGTCAATACGATAAAATGATTTTCAATGCGGTAAATACTTTTGCATTGATGTTTTGTCAATCATACTTAAATATGGCTGAACTAGTTTAAATGAAACTTTGTAATCAGTACAGTAATGAAATAGACTCCATTGTTGTTAATAAATAAATAAATAACAACAGATATTTTTAAATTTCACCCTGTGGCTCCAAACTGAGCAAAACTTGTACCTGCTATGGGAACCTGAAAACATGTATATGTAAATAATATATACTGATATGAAATATATGTTTTTTTTGGAAATACATATTTATAATATATAGAAAAAACCCAGACCTGAACAAAATATATATACATTTAAACAAATAAATATTTGCAAAATATGCAAGCATTAGGTTTTTCAAAAAGAATATTTCCACTCGCTACTGGCATATTTTGTTTTAGTGAACTTACTAATATTTTTAAGTTACATTGATTTATGTTTTTCAGAAAAAAAAATACAACCACATTAAAGGAGACGTCGTCAACTGCAGCGAGGAAAAAAAATGAAAGGCGCTACTATAACGCTATTACGTTTGTCGCCGTAGATATTTTTACTAAAACATTTTTCTGTATAAAGACTAAAACCAGTCATATTTTTAACATGTTTATTTGCTCTATAAGAAAAATATTTATTTTGTTATATAAATTGTTAGGAACAGTGTCGCTCGTACTTATTGGAAAAGATTAATAAGTATGTAATTGTGGGGTAGGTAAAATGGTGCTACAGATTTTGCCGTTCATAATTTTTTTTTAACCTGTTTATAATGACAGTACGTGTGAAAAATATTTAAGACGGTAATTAATCATAATCAGTTTTTAAGTTTGAGCTTTGTTTATGAAGTTACCAATCATAATACTTTTAATTTTATTGATACTAATAAAAATATATTTGAAACTGATTTGAAGTATGAAATGACTATAGCAAAAAACACTATTCTAATTGTTGCAAGTATCCATTTCTCTTATTTTTATTATACAATTGAAACTGTTGCTAAGGCCTTTAATTATTATGCTATAGTTTCAATATCAACATTGTATGAAATGTTTAATTACTTGTAATATGTGGATCAAAGCCAGGTATTTCAATCACAAAGTGCTTCACGTGCCGTGTCAGGCATTTTTCATTCGATGCCATCATATTATGGCGACAAAGGATATTTTAATGAAAAATGTTGACCAATGTTCATTTTGTAATGTTAAACTGTTTATTTATCAAAATAAATAACAAAACTGTCAAAGTAGCAGTAGTGTAAGAAATAATTAAAATTTAACTATACTTTCAATATTGTCAAAAAACATAGCAGTGAGGTACATAACGCAAAAAGAAAATGCAAGTGTATGTGACTGTTGAAATAATCTAATAAAAATTATACTTTCCTATCTTGTGTGAATCTCCTTTTAGCCTGTGTCGAATAAATGGTTTTTATTTTATATTTGAAAATAAAATATTGTTATGTTTAAGTAAAAGAAACCCAGGTAAAAAACCAGTTTTAATGAATTTAGGTCCGTTTTGATGCATTGTTAGTTTAATTTAGATTTCATAATTTTACAAGGCCATGTTTTAGACCCAATTTTATTCAAAAAAGCTTTAATGGTTATGGTCTAAAAAGGTCGTAAAATAATTACATTTTTAGCTAAATGTTGAAAATACTGATGCCTCGGTATATATTTTATACCCGAGTTGGCTTTGACTCGTACAAACACACAAATAAGCTTGCAGCTCGCCTAATAGTTAGTGGTTACTTTGGCTTATGTACATTTTGTAATAGAAGTATACGTAACCTACTCGCGCATTGCCACACTGAGACATAAATAACAATAGTCTCATGTGCCTGCAGTTTTAATGACGACCACACTTTTCGAACCGGAACACAGTAATGCGTGAATCGCTGCTTGATGGGTGAAATAAGTATGGTGTATTGCTCAGCTCGAGCTTATCGCAAGCTTTATTTTAATTAAAAACATCAAGGATATTGGTAGGCCACTAATCGCATGATTTTTATTCTGCGATGATAATCCGCATTGGGTTCGTGCGGAAGAATAAGTCTTTTTTTTATACAACTGAAGTGGCAACCAAGCGTACGGCCCACAAGATGGTAAGCGGTTACCGCAGCCTATGGACGCTTGCAATACCAGAGGTATCACTCGCGGGTTGCCACCTTGAGGCTAAGATCGAAAGCCTCATGTGCCAGTAATTTCACCGGAAACCATACCCTTCACACCGGAACACAGCAATGCGTAATACTCGCATTGCTCTATCACAGAGAACTCTACTACTCTTGAGTCTCTAGCTCGAGAAGCTGAGTGCAGTCCAGTGTCTCAGCAGTGGGAATATAAGAAACTGATTATAATAATTATGATTCAAGTATTGGTCAGTTTAAAGTATAAAGTAGCCTACCTTTTATGAATTATGAAGAACCAAAACGAATGAAATCACTGAAGCGGATCTGTATTGCGAGCTCTGCTAACGAGCATTTCACGATGATGAACTATAAGAGCTCTCATTCATAAAGCCAAGGAGTTTATACGTTTTAAACTCGACCATAATTAGTCTGTTCTGAGTTAAAACTGCAATAAACAATAATGTTTACCTACCAAAAATATTATTTCAATACTACAGCATATTTTGATAGGCATGTTATTATTATTAGAATACACTAGTGTGTTAATTTATAAATTTTAGTATTACTTATTTAAATAAGATATATAGTTGAATAGTAGGTAAACAGAACGAAAAAAATAGCACTGACATGACATTTGATAGTACATTGGTGCATAATCCCAATGATAGTAGCGCAGCGCTAGGAGTCAATTGATACAATTACTTCAATTTATGTTCATTAATCTATGGCGCATTCTATTTTGTTCAGCATCAAGAATTAATTGATTCGCGTACTCAGCGCCAAAGGAACTCTACGATTAAAATGTTTAAAGTCTTAGTGATTGTCTGCTCAGTGGTAGCTCTAAGTCACGAGTTAGTATTAAGAACTTCTAATGAAGACTCAAAAAACTTTTACACAATAGAAAGAATGGACAATCCAGAAGAACCGCCTATAATCATTCGCCATATAAAAAATGAAAATCCAAAGGTGTTTCAATACAAGTTTATTGCGCCAGACGACAAATTCGATGCTTACGACATTGAGCATAACAAAAATTACATAATCATAAAATCTAAGAAGGAAGTAATTGATGTAGTACCGTACGGACTGGTACAGCGCTTGGATAAAATAAAGTACATGATCTTGTGGCTGAACCTGTACTGTGAAATGCATCCAGAATGTAACAAATCTGTTCTTGACGAAGAGCTAAAAAAGGTGAGTGACAGTATATCTTTATAAGTTATTTACATGCATGCTTTTGACGCTACTTTTTTGCGTGAAGAAGTGCCAAAGCTGCCAATCAATACAACTTTTTTTATATAACTGTATTTGTAATTAGCACTTCTAGTTACTGACATTATGACACAAGAAGACACAATAAATTATAAAACCACAAACTTAATTAGGTAAGTTCATTAGTGTAACGTCTATTTTGGTTATTATAAGGTAGGGATATGGTCTAGTATGGAGCACCGGTGGTCCAAAGGTAGTGACCCCGTCTTCCGATGCTAAGGTCGTGGGTTCAAACCCGGTCGTGCATCAATGGATTTTTCTGTTCGAAAAAAATATGTGCGCAATGCTAGGAACACATCGTGAGGAAACCGGCATGTCCAAGAACTAAAAATTCGAAAGACATGTGCCATCCACCAATCCGCATTGGGTCCGCGTGGTGGATTAAGACCCAATCACTCTTGCCTGAGAGTAGGCCAGTGTCCCAGCAGTGGGAACATAGTAGGCTGTCATGATGATGATGGTAGGGATGTAACAGCAAAAAAAAATCAGACAGTTTAATTTATTCGTACGTAGTACATATCATTATGCTGTTATCCAACTTATCTCGGACTGGACGTTACCTTGAAACCCAATTTTAACAGAGATGACACGTATATCTAAGTACGAATAAATCAATTTATATCTGTCGTCAAAGTTTTGCAGTCTCATTTTAGACTCACTAACTCTCTCATCTACTTACCATGGACTGCCCAAATTATTCAAATCGATATTGAATAAATAAACACATGTTTAAGACCCAGATACATTTTACACCTCATTGTCAGCATCATTTTATAAGACAAATAGAAGTCCACTGCAAGAAATTTTCGATTTTGAGCCTACACCATCCACTGATTTTCAACAATCGCTTAAGGGTCATCGGCCCATCCAGTGGGGGGCTACTATACTTCGTTTTTATTATACCCTACTATGCTACAAGTTTTGTATTGACTGATAGTGGCTATTATCTGTATATAATTGCCGCATGCCTGGTTATTTCTGTTTGATAAACGCAAGTGGTCGACTATGATAACTATTGTGTTATTGCTTTAAAATGACGTCTGCGTCCACGCGTATAGTCGTGTTCACTTTATTAGTCAATTTGCTGTTCCGTGTTGCCGCTGCGCCACTCTCCACACAAGATATTCTTGATATATTTGGCAATCCTTTCGATGATATCAAAAAAACTTGGCAGTCAAACGCATTGCAAATAAGCAATAACTTCAGTGAAACCACTACGCAAAAACTTAGAAAAGAGGACCAAGCCGATCCAAAAATGATAGATGTTCCGCCAAACGCTAAAATGTGTAAGAGTGGAGCGGAGCAAAAGGACATCAACGGAGTGTGTCGAGAACCATGGTGATCTAAGCTATAATAGATTCAGGACGAACCGTGTAGTACGCATTAGGCGATACAGTAACATGGACGCGAGAATTGTGTTTCTCTTATTGACAATGGTACTGTGTGCTCCACGCGGAGATTGCGGTGTAGTGTTTAATTTTCATGATAAGCTTGAAATGGCCACTACGACTACCACTGAGAAAACGGAGAGTGGACAAGTGATCAGAGTACCGGAGCTTGAGTGTCCTCTCGGCCAGAGGCGAGATTTACTGGGGACATGTAGGATGAGATTCTAGAGGTGATCTACAATAGATAAGTAATTATTTTGTGTGTGCGTAAATAAAACATTCATTATAGAATCCGTCGTTTAGAGATATTCACGATCCGTAGGTAATACGATCGTAACATGGGTAATGTATTTAATCTATCTATACTAATATTATAAAGAGAAAAGATTTGTATTTTTGTATTTTTGTTTGTTACGAATAAACTCAAAAACAACTGGTCCGATTTCATAAATTCTTTCACCATTATAATGCTATATTATCCCTGATTAACATAGGCTATATTTCTTACTAGCAACCCGCCCTGGTTTTGGACGGGTGCGGTTTTATTGTACCCGTGCGAAGCTGGGACGTACTGCTAGTCTCATATAAAACAAAGTCACTTTCAGCCGTCTATCCTTCTGTATGTAAAAATGCATGTATTTATTTATTTATAACAGATGCTCACAAACTTACAGTTTACACCAAAGCGTTTGATGAGCCATTATTACAGTGTTTACAACAATGTTTCAAAGAAAGATACACATAAAACTACCAAACTGATGTAAGTATGATCATAGGGAACAGATCGACATATTGTGGCTTATTATGTATGTAGGCTTAATCTTTTAAACTAGTTAGGTAAATAAGCAACAGGTTTAAATGCGTTTTCATAGATAAAGTAGAGAAAGAACGTATAATTTAAGCACCCATGCAAAACCGGAGCGGGTCGCTAGTTATAATAAACTACTTGGTATAGTATGTAACTACTGCCCACGAAATGTTATCGACGTTTCTACGAAGCCAACGTTTATTTGATTAGTACAAATCTGTTTATATAACGAACCGTTTGTTTGTGTATGGCATTGACAAGTATCGAAATACTTACGTACCTTGAAAACCAAAGTATCCTACACAAAGTAAAAAGAACCTTCTGCAGTTTGCGATTTTCATTTTTAATTTCGTAAAGAGTTTTTGTTCTAATAAAATCATTGTATATATTATTTAGATGTAAACGCTCTGGAATCGTACGATAATAAGTTAACCATAAAGTAAGAGGCAACGTTTTATTCATTTTATTATTATGTAGTTGACGTCCTAAGGCCCAGACAACGGATGTGTTGCCACCTAGTTATGACTAGACTCGAGACGAAAAACGACAACTTCTAATAAAATTATTTTACATAAAAAGCTATTTATTAAAATACGAACTGACCGGCGCGGTTTTTTTGTTTTTATGCTATCTCACAGGATCAGTTAATTTTTCTAAGATAAAAAAGTAGTATAGTTTAGTATAATAAAAGTTGGTAGTGACTAAACATAAAGCTCTTATTTCTAGCATTAAGACCACCATGTACCACCTTGTAAGAGTTTTTTTAGTATGTGTTATTTTAGAACGTAAACTATCTAGATCCAAATTTCATCACAATCGGTTAAGTCGTCACGGAGATACATGGTAACAAACATTCACAGACACATACTTTCGCATTTATAATATTAGTATAATAAATAGCTTTTTATTGGAATATTAATATATAAAAAATATGTGTGTATGAAGAATATTGCAACGAATGAACTAGAGAAAGAAGTTGTAGTAATTAGCTAATAACATTTTAGCAAGATTTTAATATTAATTCGTGTATTGGCCCTATGATAATATTATATAATATTCTAACAAAATAATGCATAAATTATTATGCATTTTATTTATCATGAATACCTATTTATGCGTGAGTTCTAAACTCAAGGCATTTAATTATTAAGGTTGGATTCGAGCAAACTCGAATAAGCACTATTCTCCAAGTAAATCGTAGTTATTCGCAAGTAAACTGACAGTTTACTTGTATTTGACATTTCTTATTCCGCGGAATAGTTAAAACTAGCAGTTCTCCGAACAGTAGACCTCGCAAACACAAACTTGTAAAGTGAGCTTTGCAAGTGAGCAACATTTTGTATTTTGAGCAAAAGCTCATCACGCTGAAGATCCTCATCAGATCTTCACCAAATATCAGACAAACTTAAAGTTAATACTTACCTTTCATATAAAATAAAAAATCATTAAAATCAAATCACATTAGGCGGAGATATTCAGCAGCCCCCTTTTTGTCCCTATTTGGAGAAAGTACGCTCCTTATCAAAAATCCCCGACGACAATCAAATTCTATAAAGTCATAGAACCTGTATACCAAATTTCAACCAGATAGGTTGAAAAATGCGACCTGTAGGCGAGAACACAAAAAGACCGGACAAACTGACATCCAAAAGCATTTTTGGCCAATCTCGAAACTGAGACGCTTTGCTCAGACTGAGACAGAGCTGTGTTGTAGGTACTAGATGACTATCTAATACACAAAATATCTATTTATGTATTGTATTGTATATATATATATATATATATAGAAGATACCCAGAGCACCCGGAACAAATATTTGTAGACCGTACAAACATTTGACCCGAGGCGGGAATCGAACCCGCAACCTCCGCGTCGCAGGCGGAACTGCGCCCGCTGCGCCACATCGGTCGTCAGTTATTCCAAAAAGTTGGTCGAATCCACCCTTAACAAAATACCAGTACTCAGTAATTGTATAATTGTAATGAATTATTTTCGTATAGGTACGTAAAAGTTTTTTCCCATTTATTGTAAATCCTGTTAATCTTATTTAACTGACAATAATATTGTTATTTATTTATATAATTTCAGAGAAACGGCTTCTAGTAGTTTTTGGATTTCATATAAAATATTTTCTGTTTCAGGTGGTGTCTGCAGTAGGCGAAGCAAAAGAAGAAAAATATTTTGAATAAACTTAAACCTAATTTTATAAAAATGCAATCATATTTAAATAAAGAGTAAGTAGTATTGATTAAAGTTATATTATACTTAAGTAAATAGTAATTTATTAAAGTAAGTTAGTCTCTGTCTCATCCGAATTTACTTACAATGTATGAAAATAAAGTAAATCTATTCATCGTCCTTGTCATATTGTCAATTAAAAATATTGTCGTATAAAGTGTAAAATAATACTTCAGCTGATTAGGCATAGCTCTAAGACTATAATCATCATCTACCTCTAACTGTACTTGAAGCTACTTCTGTTAACATATTTAAATCCAAACTAAAATCATTTCTCATTGATAAGGTGTATTATAGTGTGGACGACTATTTAAATGACAATATTTAATTTTGATTCGAATGTTCACAATGCTTTATTATTATTTTATCTAGTTATATAATTATTTTATTAAATATTCATATTGTTTTTGACTCATGCACGCTAAGTATTTAATTTTAGGTATGTATTTGACTGTTTTAAATAAAAATTGTGTTTCATTCAGTGTGCAAATCTTCAAAAATTAACATGCTGTAAAGCTGATCATGGCTAAACTTTTATAAAACATGATATCACCTCCTGTAACCTATGTATAGTTAAATAAATGGTTATGATTATGATTATGATTATTAGGTTTGTACCATGTATCAAATAAATGCAATCCAAAAATGACGACGTTAATAATAAATGCAGTAACTTTAGAAAGGTACTATTGTATTTATAGTTAATTGTTGCTAGTTGCTTGAAAAATGTTGTGTCCCGCAGAAGTAATCAATTAAGTAATTGTTAAGGTATTTGTTTTTATTTTTTATTATAATGCACTTTTTACATCGTTAAACATGTTTTAAAATTTATATACAGGTGGCATTTTTTATAATACCTTTTTTTGCCTGCTTTTCTAAGTTATTAGGCTATGACGCCTTAGGTGACTTACTTTACTTTACCTTGCCAAAGTTTTAAAAAAAGATATTAGAGGAATCTTGATTTGTTTAATAAAATAGCGTACTGCGACTGTTTATCTACAAACTGTAAATATGATATAAAACTTTTGGCATTATCTAGACTCACACTGTTATCTAACGGTTTTTTTATAAAATTAGGTATGTATGTATTTAATTAATTTATAGGTTACCTCTTTTAAAAATATAAATTTTAAGTACAGTCCCATTTAGGACACTGTCGCGAATATATTTTTATCTATAAAAAAAACAATAATTTATGTTAAGTTTTAATTCAACAGAAGTCCAAAATACAGAATAATTTTCCTGATAATGCGAAAAGGGCACGGGGTTATCACTTGAGCCGCAACATAAATAACAGTGCGTTCATTATTGTTACTCAGCACTCAGAGAAATTTTACTGGGGAACCAGCAACAACGTCGTAACTATGAGGGTGCCTTATTTAATTTTCTGTTGTGTTATTCTAACATCCTGTGTGTCGGTCAGTGGAGATATAAAGAAAGTGCTTGGTGATTTAAGCAACACTGTAGAAAAAGTGGAGATAAATGTAAGAGATGCATTCAATTTAGGAAATCAAGACCGTATCGTTTTTGTTGATAATGAAGAAAGTGACAAGGATATAGATAGATTTGTTTTTGGAACTGATGTAACTGAAGCAAGTGCAGATCAAAATAAAAAGAAGAATGAAGAAGTTGAAGCTAGCACGCTGCCTGCCACGGCCACAGTAAACCCTGCTGTAAAAAGTAATGATACCACATCCAAAGACGGTAGAGAGAACTTTGCTGCTGCTTGTCTAAAAGGGTATCTGCGTACTGATGATGGTAGGTGTATGCCTGAATATTAAAAGACGGTTTTAATAAAAAAGATTATGGTTTTTGCAACATAAAATAGATTTATTCTTCTTTATCCTTAATTTTAATGGTTTATATTAGTTTATTATATATCATTGTGGCTGTTATATTAAACACGTGAAATTTTTTCATTATAATTTGATTAGTAAATTTTTATTGTTTTCCTTTGAACTAAAATTTAAAATAAATACATGAACCACTCAAATAATATAGTTTAGGCTTTTCCTATATATTGTTAGGAATTCAGTATATTTTTGTCATCGACTATCGTCGAGTACTATAGAGTATATTATATTTAAATATGCTTATACTTGCTTTTTATTTTTTACTTACAAACATACTACATACTAACTCTACACCCTTTACCCTTCCGGTGTAATAGCCATGGCTTGGAACCTCATGTCAGGAGGAATTGAAAAAGGATTTTCTTCGGAAAAGCGGTCACCTAAACTAGAAACTCCAAATGGCTCTTTCACATGATTATTGTCAAGAGCTTCTTTGTTGTCTGGCAGTCCCTTGTTACCAGGTGGTCCTCTGTTGCCTGGTGCTCCTCTGTTACTAGATGGTCCTCTATTGAAAGGTGGTCCTTTGTTGTCTGTTGATCCCCAGTTGTTTGGTGGCCCTCTGTTGGAAGGTCCTCTGTTAGCAGGTGGTTCTCTATTGAACGGAGGTCCTCTGTTAAATGAAGATCTTCTTTGAGGTTCTGGATAAGGCGATCTTCCATAGTCTGATTGATCAAAGTTGGATTGATCTTTAAAATTTGATGTTTCCTTACCGAAACCTTTATCGTCTAGTTCCCACGAGTTTTGTGGTGATCGTTTTTCTGCAAAAAAAAAGATGTTTGAGCAATGACTAAAAATGTATTCTTTTCTATTGTATGGAAATTAGGTGTTACTAGACAACTACCAGAAAACCCTTACTTTTACATAACTATTGGTCTCATTACTACTGCTTGCAAAGTAGAGTAATATACTGGTAGTAGAGGTCGCATCGCATTCACTTCAAAAAGGAAAACATTTTAAAAATCCACGTTGAAACTCAAGGATACAAAAATAACAGGGCAACGACCGAAATAAAACATTTTGTTTTCGAGATTGGAAACAAAGTAAACAACCTTTAAAACTGCTACAAAAAAAGGCAAGCAAAGCTGGTTAAACAGGTAAAAACAATGTATATTATTAGGCAAAAATGTATTCAGACTTAAGCCTCATTTACATGGCAATTAATTCGATAGCGCAAAACTCTTGCAAGCTATTATTGAACCGTAGTATACAATATTTTTAAATTCTTTTATACATTTCAAAAACACAGAAAGCACTATTACTCTAAGCACTCCTGCAATGCATTGAACCGTAGTACTTATACGATTTTTTTATTTTTTATTCATGTAAAAAAAAACAGAAAGCACTTTTACTTTAGTGTAGATAAAAAAATGTGTCAAATATAATTACGTATGTTGATTCAAAATGCAAAGGATAAAATAAAATAAAAACAATGCACCTCTATAAATAGATAACAAAACGTAGGTAAAACATACATACCTTTTGTGTTGTCATAGCCACGTACAATAGAAACACTCATACAGAGAGAAACAATACAAAATAATGCATGTCTTGACATTTTTACTCTGGTCAAATAATAACTCAAAAATCTCTGGCACATGCGTCCATGACCCTGAGTCAGCGTCTTTTAATATGCAGTTCGGAAGCATCATATTTAATTGGTACATACAAGCAAGCCGCCTCGTCTTCGCACGTATGCTTATACTATACGAATAAACCTTCCTCTTGAATCACTCTATCTATTGATGAAAACCGCAATAAAATCCTTTGCGTAGTTTAAAACATCTAAGCGTTCATACATACATAAGTACATACAGAGAGCAGACGGCGGAAAGAGACTTTGTTTTAATACTATGTAAAGAATACCACCGGTTCCTGAAAGGTGCATAATTACAGTCATCAATGTGACCTTCTCCATTAAAACACGCTTTTTAGGTAAAACTAATTAATCCTAAGCCTGATCTTGATAATTATTCGTTTATACATAAAATTGAAAAAAAACGGGCAAACGCGAGTGAGAGTATAACTCTGAGGGTTCCGCGATATAAAAGAAAGACTCAGCAACATTAAATTCTTGAAATTGACCGACATAGGGACAACTAAGTAAGAGTTTTTTTTTACAAACCTATCAAACTTGCGTTTTTATTCGTGGAAGCACGGATTTGAATGACGCGCGGCAGCAAGGACTCGAGATTTGTAGGGACCAAATTTTAAAAATAATGTAGTAAGTACATTTATTTATTTTTGGTGTGTGCAACCTATTCTTTGAACATTATGCACTAATAGTGAAAGACCCTGTATATTTTCCGAAAAACTTACTTTAAAATCAATCAATCATTCATCATCACCCTTCAGCTTCTGCCCGCGGCTTTGCTTTAGTGAGGTCAGGATAAAAATGTTCTACATTTTATTTCAGATTATAATCTGTCTATGGGTAGGTAATACCAAAGCCATCGATACTGTTTCAGAAGTTAACGCTTACAACGTTATTGATTAACAAAGATCCAAACATATCAGTTTGATAAATGGGATAGTTTGTTTGTTTGGGTGTAGTTTTGTTCCCACTCAAGTTCGTAACGGCTAAACGGAATTAGATTAAACATGAAATGCATTAGTTCATGATAACAGATTGGTTACTTTTTATCTCCGAAAAATAGACGGTCCAGTGGTATAGCACAAAAGCTGCAAAAAAGCGAGTGAAACCGCGAGGCGTAGTTGGTAACAAATATGATTTACTACATATTATAACAGTGAATGTTATCCTGAATGCACTGTCAGCAGAAGCCATTTGAAAATGAATTAGGACTTTTCACATACAAGTCCTTTCATTACGAACGGGGACCGTAAAGTGAAATGTAAAAGCCACTTACCTAATACAGAAAGCGGCGACAATCTCATTCGGGACGACAAATTGAGAACACCTTCCGGCGAGGCGTCACCGTGCCCGCAGTCCCGACTCCCGGTAAATAGCTATTTATTGTGGCGAGCGCCACACCTGCCTTGTGTGAATCAGAGTAGCCAGCTTTAAATTGATAACTTGAGCGAAATATTCAATGAATTTCACTACAAATTATTTATCTTTCAGGTTAGTAAAACATGTTTGACTTGACAATGTAAACAAAAGTTAAAAAGCATTATTTATAGGTATACGAGTACCTATTATATCAAGAAGTGTTATTGTATATTAGGTATATTAGGTTTTAACTAATATTTTACAAATAGATTGTAAACGAATGAAAAAAACTTTTTAATATCTAAGGAAGCATTCCAATCCAGCTTAATCTAGCTAGTGGTAGTGCTAATATATGTTCTGTGCTAGTAGGTAGATTACTCACAAAACTACTGAGACAACCAAATGTAATGCCTTTGCGATCAAAGCTTGCTTTGACTCTCCGTTAAATTTGCAGCAATCCGAAATCAGGCGGAAAACTATTGGCACACTAAATGAACAAGAAGTTTCCGACAGCCGCCTAGCTGCCTCCGTAAAGTCGAAACATCTTCGTGTACACTTCCAGTAGTTGGAATCTCAGAGAGAACATACCAAAGATATGAAAGAATATACAAACTGCAAGCTTAGTATGAACACAGATCAAAGATATTGTTTGAAAAAGTTTAAATCATGCGTGTCGTTTATGGAAAAAATACTATTTCTTAAACAGATACTTAAGCTATCATGAGCGCTCTCTAACTTAATTTTACTCTGTGTACAGCTGGAACCGATTCAAGTCATCAAAACCTGGAATATACGGGTGGATTAGTTTTGTTGGTTTGACAAAGACTAGCTATAAATTCAATAAGGTTCATCTGTAATGTATTTTGCGATTTATTATAAAAATAGCTATTTTAGTACGTTTAAACTCAGAGAAAACACTCATAACTTTTTGATATATTATCTTCCCTAGCACTCTCTTTTTTAATTTCACATTTATAATGAAAGTTGATGTCATTAATCTTTGGTATAACCTAGCTGCCCGTATGTTACCCGGGTCGTGTTAAACTCTAGAATTATGTGGCGCCTTAGGGAATTCTACCGCAAAACCAGCCTTGCATGACTACCTACACATATTATTATTACATATTCAGCAATGTTTATACTTTTGTTACGTCTGGTTATTCTAGATAATGTCTATCACACAACTTTACTTTTATCACTGGAGGTCGCGTTTGAGGCAACTATGTAGTTTTTGAATTCCTTGTTATACAATATTTAACACTGTGTTCATTGTATCTCAAATCACGTACGACTAATTGTTAGGTTGTAAACTACACCTTGAACTTATTATTATAAGTGATAGAGCACATGTTAGTACCATAAGCAAGAGTAGGTATAAACGAGTTAGGAACTATACCTAAATTATTGCTTTTTATAAAAAAATATGCTGTCGGCGTTAAGACCGGGAGAATTAGGAAACGATATTCCTTGAGAAGTAGGATCATCTGGTAAACTTTTTTATCCATCGTTTCAAGAAGACTGCGGCAGATGGAGGAAAATTAAAGGTTAAACTATAATTAGGTAGTCATAGCACGGAATAAAAATCCTCAACGTTTTAACGATTATGAACTTCAGAATAACAGAAACCAATAAACTCCATGATTGCCATAAGATCAATTGGCTATAGTGCATAAGATATTCACAAGGATAATTAATAATTGACCAGAAAAACGTAATCGATATACTTACTCCAGATTTTTCAAACAAAAAGAAAAAAAAAAAACATGTATTTTATTTTTGTGTGTGGAATATATTCCTTGAGTGTTGCGCACTAATTCTGAAAAGTTTTGTTTTGACACTACTTAGAAAGGTACATGTACAATAATGTACATTCATAATATAAAATCCACAGAGATGTTCATTAAAAGTAGACACGCAGAGTTACGCGAAATCGCCCCGGGACGACACAGGGACACAAATGGCTCAATTAAACGTCCTACACCGACATCAGTCAGTCAGTAGTCAGAATACAGAACACACTAACTGGAAATGAACAATCGGATGATTCCGTAGTTGTGTATGGAACGACCAGTGTAGTGGAAAATTTATTTTATTTTAAAAAACCATATATATTGAAATTATTCTTAGAATTAACTATTGCCTAGATATCCTGTGGTAAAAGCATTACTGCTTATACTAGGGAAGGAATTACGTGACTTTTAGAAGCTGTGCAAAAAAACAAGTGTTTCAGTACTTATTTAAATTTATTATCCACTTTATGTTTTTTTTTTCATAACTTATAAGATAAAAAATATAATGAATCGATTAGCCATAAAAAAATCTAACGCGTATCTTCAAGTGTAATTACATTCTGTGGTGAAAATGGGCTGTGACAGTGCATTTAAATGTCGTCTTGTGCACTTAAGCTTAACCTGTATAAAGATTTTTCTATAAGGCATAAATTTTGTTTTTATGGTAGTCAAAAGTTTTGTTAATCAAAACTCAATAAGCTCTCAAATATGCGGGACTGGCTCTCGAAAAGTTTTCATCGATACAGTGCAGTTCGGCTAATTGGAGTAATTTCTCTATTTACAATTTACAGGAAACTGCTAACAGAGCTTTTATATTCATAACGATATTGAGATGTAAGTAATCAAAATCTAAATAGACAAACAAATATAGTATGTACCTACTTAGATGCATAAGTAACTAAGTACTATAATTTTGGCTTCTCAGAGATCTTTATATATGATATATATGGGTACCGTCTCTCAAATAGGCAGGCTTTGTTGCATGCATGACACGATAGCACCTGTCGATAAGCATCCTCTGACCCATCCTATCATCATCATGATCTCATCATCATGAGGTCATCTGTCATCTGGTATCGAATGTGAAATAGTAGTTTTAGGGCTAAAGTTTATTAGATACAAACGTCGCTTTAACATCATCATGACAGCCTTGACTCTCAAGTGAGAGTGATTGGTCCACCACGCAGACCCAATGCTGATTGGTGGATGGCATGTCTTTCGAATGTAACGTTCTTGGACATTTCGGTTTTCTCACGATGTATTTCTTCACCGTTTGAGAGCACAGGCATAAATAAAAAAAAAAAGAAAAAAAAAAAAAAAAACGAATAGAAAAATCTACTGGTGCAAATTCGGATTCAAACCCACGACCATTAAACCATCAGTGCTTTAAAATCTCTACAAAAATGGCCTAGACCATGATTCAATATTATAGTACGTTGGATCAGTCAAAAAAAAGGTTAAATGCATTTATTTTAAATAAGTGCACGTGATCAACCACAGCAAGAAGTTAGGAACAAACCAAAATATAAACGATACCGTAATATAACCTCAGATGCTTTCCCAAATGAATATTAACATTTAAGACATCAAAGACAACAAATATCCAAATCCATACAAGGTTGTTTCTAATGACACGAGCACGCTGTTCTCTCAAAGGTGTAAATCTCTTAGTATCAAAGTCTTCCCAGCGTTTTATGTTAAATAACTTAATCTCACCGGAGGCGTCTACAGCAACATGTTTCCGCGTAATTTAATCAATAATGTTTGTTGTTTAACGTAACAAAATTTATTTTACGAAACGCGATGTGAAAATATGAAAGGGGAATAAAGAGCGTTATTGAATAGCTCTCATAGAATTTTCAGTGGCAATAAAAAAACAGTTCCCCTTCAAAGGCCGTAGAATGGTGGGTTACGTTTGGAAAACAATATCACCCTCGATGTCTCAGTCTATCAGTAGGAGTCAATGGCGATTTTCGTAAAAGTGTCACGTAAATGTAAATCGTTCAGGTCGCGATGTGGCCCGACTGTCAAAACCAGCCGCTTCGGATACATCTCCCGCGATTTTTTCTCAATCATTACTTCACTTTCGACGCGATGAGGGTGAAAGTTTGCCTTTCCCTTTATACATTTTGATTTTTTATATTTTTTTAATTCATAAAACGTATTTGTCATAAATAATAGATAAAGGAACATACAAAATAGAGTTTATAATGTTATATTTACGTAAGAATAACGTTTTTTTTTTTTATCAAAATTTAAAAATATTTCTGGAAGTGTAAAACGACCACAGACATAATAAGGCATTTCTATAATCAAAAATTATGCCGATAAAAACAAAAACACCTGGTTATCCTCGTCTCATTACTCTGTCTTTTAAAGTAGGTTTGCACCTGATGATGGATAGAGAATAAGTCAAATTCCACATTTTACTTCTTTGAAAATACTCCTTTTAAGTTTTTCGTAATAATCATTAAGAAATTATAGCAAGATAGATAGCGCTTGATCATAGAAATTTCACTTTTATAAACTAACTTTTACAAAAACTAGTCGAGCATTTTGCTGGTAAGTCGCGTCGGAAGTTTAAATATGCACCATGTCACCGCCGGCGGGCATCGCACTCAAAATATTACAACGCCCGCTGGCATAATGAAACGAGCGCTTCAGGCTCATATTAAACTCCGCTAACGAGGTGTGTAGATATCAAACGTCACCGTATTGTCTTTTAGAATAACTAAATGCAATCTTTTTTTTACGCTCTTTTAGAAAAATATTTTTTCAAATCGCTGCCACCAAGCAGATCTATTAAAATAGTAATCATAATTATATTTTAGGTAATATTAGAATAAAAATTGGGTTATGTAAAGGATAGTCAGAAAAATGACCAAAAACTATGTTTAACAGAATGCCTAAATTTTGAATAATAGTTAGTAATAACAAGTATTGAATACGTGACAGATTGCATAGCTTATCGTCGCTGAAACATCTACATGATATCAAATTACTACGAATTAGCGCTGTATATGGCATGTAAGCATAATGTTTGAGATGCATCTGGAAAATACTACGTTAACTCCAAGTCCAGCTGAACTGTAAATTGGCCTGTTGCCGAGCTAATAGCAATTTTAATGAAGTAGATAAACTAAGATTCACAAAGTTCTTAAGTCTGTGAGGTGCGGAGTTAAAGCAATCCCATTTGGCTGCAGGGCAGCTCTCAAGGCAACTTAATTCTGAATGAACTTTGAATTGGAAAATAAATTCAGAGCATGTTGGTTTGCTTTCATTATTATTGCAGACGATGCTGTGTATCGATGCATTTCTTGCGGCTACTGAGAATTTTTAAAAGTCTGTGTTTATTTTTAAAAGAGGGTAAAGCTTTTGAGGCTATAGATTTTTACCATGAACCATCTTCTGTAATGAGCAAATCGTAAATTGACAACTAACTAAAGTTGGATTCGATCAAATCGTTATTCTCCGAGTAAATCGAATAGGCGCTATTCTCCGAGTAAATCGTAGTTATTCGCGAGTAAACTGACAGTTTTCTTGTATTTCATATTCTTATTCCGCGGAATAGTTAATCCAGAAGTTGGTAGAAGCCTAAGTAAATTTGCGGTACTGGACACTGATACTGAATTAGAAGCTAGATATTACTAATAAACAAGTATTTCCCACGGGTAGGTACTGGTTTTGAAAGGTAAGATGACTTGAACCAACAGCAAGTTAACACGTTACGCGCAGCTTTACGATTCGCTTATACCAAAAGATATAGGCAAACTGATTGACTGCATAGACCTTCATGTCGATCCATAAACAGGATAAATGGTCGAATGATATTGTGCCTGTATCTCAATGCTCTTTATTTAGCCTGTCTAGATCCAAGGCGCGTGCCCTGCTAAATATCCGCAATCTTGCAACCTCGTGCCGTCGTAGCAGCAGTATTTTCTCATAGACGCCAACAAGATTGAACAGCAGGAAAGTTAGGAACGCACTTCGAATATCAGTAGGTACATACCGTAAAGTTTCAAAGTCTCAAGGTGATTCTTGCGATGTTATTGAATAAAAATATTTTGAATTGAATATGAATCATCATGATGCTGGGCTCATGCAGCACACTGTAGCTTTATGATGAAAAGGGATCATCGAATTTAAAAGCTAAGAACCCAGCCGAGTTTATTGCCAGATCTTTCTGTACAACATCTTCTACACTATCTTCACGTTTACTTAAACCTTCATAAACTTGAAAGGTACAACGTTCTTACTGAACGATATTTAATACTAGCTAGTTATGCTAGGGGAATTCCCTTTCGCAGTGCGGATCTAGGCTCTAAGGCTATCATAATTCACGGTTAAACGCGGTCCGAGGTAATCTCGGCCGTGTGGACGAGAACAATAATCTTTCGCCATCCGTATCTACCTCTTACTATTGGCGAACTAGGTACACCTTGTAAATTTTGTATGTTACTGAATGGGTTGTACTTATAAATAACTTTGAATAAAAATAATTATAGATAAATATTGGAGGACATTTTGACTACTAAGGTTGGATTAGACCAAACCCGTATATGCACTATTCGCATAATAAATCGTAGAGTATAGCTTGACATTTTACTTGTGTTTGACATGATCTTATTCCCAGAATAGTTACCTGAAGTTGGTCGGATCCACACTAAGCAAAGCAAAGCTGTACTATGGAAACCAGGTACCTACCATGATAACTGATAGAACATTAAATATTTTGTGTAAATACATATTTTAATACATAAAATTTAAACACCCAGACCCATGACAAATAATAAATAAATAAACGATTGTCGATGGCGGACTTTTAACACAGGCGCCGGCGCCGTGTAGCCCCAAACAAGCAAAGCTTGTACTATGGGAACCAGATACTAAACTGATAGAATACACATATCTTTTTTTTTGTAAATACATGCTTAGAATACATCGAAACAAATCTTTGCAGATCATGCAAACATTTGTCCCGAAGCGGTGATCGAACCAGCGACCTTTTGATTATGCTTAATGTCTTTGCTTTTAACATATCTTTTTTTTAAAAACTTCGGCAAGAAAAACTAGCAAAGCTGGTAGAGATTCTAATATCTAAGAAAATTTGAGCGTTTTCTTTCTGGGACTTCCTTTGCGCCAGTGTCGGCTAGCTAACCAATTGGCTCATTCATTAGTCACTTCTTTGACAAAGTTTTAGCTTAGACACGCGATGGAAGAATTTACATGTTATTGTATTTTATACCTTCGTTAAGTCAGCTCATTCAGTCTCCCTCTACGTACCAAAGTTCAATATTGATCCTCTTTGAAAAGTTTGATAAGCTTACAAATATCACAGTGTTTAAAAATGTGTTATAGGACTATATTGAATAATACATTTTTAATAATATCATAGCAAGAGTTTGCTTAAAAAAAAGAATTTCGCATGGCGCTTCATTTTTTTTAAATAATTTACACTTTACATACGACTTAATATGACATTAGTTGCTCAAAATATGTTTGCTTACTTCGTCAATACAAAATCAACCATGTGAAAGTATAATTATACAAAGTTTAGCTTGTATTAACAACACAAACATTTGAGCAAATATGCTAAGTGAAGTGCCGGTATAAGTTCAAACGCAGCAAACTAACCTAAGTCTTTTACATTACATCAAATACGTTGAATCGAATATTCTCGTATCACTCTAGGCCGTGCAAAACCGCTGAAGTTGAGTAAAATTCACAGTGGTCATGCGGCATATGACGAGGTTTAATCCACGCAACTAACTGCACAATCAATTTAGATTCGTGCATAATGCATGCCGGGCAGACCCTGGAAGCATTTGCTGTATCTAATTACGAATTATGCTTTGGACGCATTTAGGTGGAACGTTGATTGCCAGCGCCTCAGAATTCTCATTGTCAGATAACATACACCTTTGTGATAAGTATTCCTACTTTTTAAATTTTTGACTCACCGAACTCACGAAAATTATCGAATAGAGTCATCATTAATCATAAGTAAAGTAATTAAGTAAGTTAGTATGAGTCAGTGGCTACTCAGGTGACAGAGTATCTAGGCCTCTGTCATGACCTTTGAAAAAATCGGGACCTACTGCTTAACGTGCCCTCCATAGCACGGAAGTGCTCAATTGAAATTACTACTGCATGGCGGAAATTTTAATTTGCATTGCCATTACTTATTTACTTATCATTAATCATGTTATTCACGGTTAACGTTTCCACTGTTGGGATACTTTTGAGCAAAAATGATTGAGTCATAATCCATCATGCGGATCCAATGTGGATTAGTGTATAGAATAGAATAGAAAAATATTTATTTTGCGCCACACAATAAAAATAGCACTAAACTATTGTGACGAAAAAAGGCCGCCACTCAGCATGTGCTACAGACTTAATGTGTCTGTAGCGCTGGTTTTCAGTGTAGCCTACGAGTAGAAGTAGCAACAGTTAACTGCGACACGAGTCTATTTACCTAATAACTATAGGAGAGCATATTATGACATTTGAATTTTTAAGATTGTGAACATGCCGGCTTTGATGTTTTCTATCACAGTTTAAGACCGCTACTGCATACGCGAATGCGGTCAATTTACTATAAGCACATAGATGGATTTAATACAGGTGTTGAAAACGCTCATGAGTGAGTCATATAAAACGATTTTAGAATAAAGGCTGAACTTGAATGATTACACCGTGCAAGAACAATGTGTAGATTGTGTAGTAAACAGCCACTCGGTGGTAACCTGCTTCATACATGAACGCGTCCTTTTGGCATGTAGACGGCACGTCTGTCGACGATGAATATTAGATCACGGGCCGTCCGACAATGCCCTTCTCAATACTCCCAATATTGCAACCGATACCGTAATTGATTCGTTTAGAGGTAACGCTCTTGTTAGCGCTATTGTTTTATTTTGTAAGTCCTCAACGCTAAAGTACTGATGTAGGTATGTACTTATGGCGTGCTGTCACAATTTCTCTTTTAGTGAAAGACAAAACTTTCCGATGAACGGTGAACATCAAACACGTTCGTTCGGTACGTTCATTAAAAAAAAGTACCTTCAAGTTGAACTTCGTATGTGCGTATACTAGCTTTAAAACTTTTATTCTTAGGTACGCGCTTACTAAATAAACTCGGTTTTCTGTTCATCTCGTTCTCTATTTATACGTATAACTTCCAATAAAACCCAACGTACTCTATTAAGGCTCGGTCTGGAATGACAAGTTTATGTACCTCTGTACCTAGCTTAACTTTAGGCAATCATAGAGTCGACCCTCTCTCCGTCTCAGTGCAGAAACTGTCGTATTTCCTCATAAGGGTGGAGAAAATGCCGTCATAACTCACGGTTAGTCGTCTCCCTAGTGTGTTGTAAAGATGCCCTTAACACTAGTCTTCATTTTCTAGTGGGAGTAACGCGTTTGTCTATTCTTTAAATTTCGTTCACAAAGTTTTAAAACAAGAAGCATAGAAAAAAAATAAAGTATTGTCTCCAGACCAACAATGGTCAACCACTAGTTTTATACAATTTTATTAATATGCGATGTATGCAAACATTAAATAACTGATCGTACTCAAATCCGTGACTTTATCAAACTCTACTCTGTGTCCCAACCCTAATAGAGTCGGGACTAATCGCTGTGCCACATTATCAGTGCCATCCAAGTAAAATATCTGGGATGCAATGGATTCATAGTTTTATTATATAATGAAAATGGCAACCAAACCAACGCTTGATGGTAAGCAGTTACCGTAGCCTATGCATGCTTGCAATACTAGTGCCCGAAGTAACCCATCTAGAGACGTAGAGTGAATGTCTCATGTGCCTACTTTATCGGAAAACTCTCATAATTGGGCTACATCAATGCGTGCATTACTGTTTGGCGGCCAGAATAGGTATGGCTGTAGTACTTCTCCGGACGGACTTTATCACAAAAAATTTTACTACTCTTTAACTTTCGATTAAATTTATTTTAACATTCTTCACTTGAGTGGATAACTCTTAAGCAGATTGTCTTAAATTATCTACAAAATGGTAATTTAAGTTTTCCACAAGAATGAAAAACCGAGCGATCATTTCGTTTAAATCCCGGTAATGGAGCATCCGAAATGGCGCCGGTCGTTACATTGGCTCACGTGGTGTGAGCCTAATAGCCTCTTCTCTATTCCTCACTAGCCAGCTGCTTGCATTCCCACGTTTCCCCAGCTAAAGGTTATTGGGCCTGCTTTCACGCTTTTTATTGCCTGAACGCAGTTTGAACTCAATTATTTTTATGGTCGAGCAAATTGCTATTTTGTTGCTCTATCATGATTATCAGGACGAAATTGGTTTTGCGACTGATAGCACTTTTCCTATTCTACGGTGAGACGGTAGATACTTTGTAATTTAATAGAATCGTTTCTAATTGGGTTATTAATCTGGCTACCTTTGCTGCTTGCATAACAGTAAAACTTCATGTCTTAACTATGGGGTCTGAAAGGGCAGAAACAAAAATAAAATAAAGCGTTTTGCAAATAGCCACGTCAAAGCCTTTTCTCATGGACGTGTACACACGGCTACACGGCTAGACTTTTGAATTCGTTTGTGTTGAGAGTGCTTTGATATCAGCCCCGTGTCACGGCACAACGCAATCACATGCAGGCCACAAAAAGTGTTTTGTTTTAATTTTTGCGCGTATAATTATTAAACTGGATGTTTATTTTAAAATACCTACTCGTACCAGTAATTGTTACCTTTCTGTGATTTTTTCATCTAAATTATTAAACCATCTTGGGGACAAAAAAAATTACATAAACGAAATACTAATTATTGTTTTTTGATACAACAGAAACAGATATGTATATAAGTCCAAATAAATAAATAAATAATGCTGGACAATCCACACAGCCTCTTGTAGTCCCAAGCTCCAGAGCTCGTGTTATGGGTGCTAAATGACTGATATACTTAATACAATATATTTTTTTTTATTATACATAGAAAATACCCATAACACCCAGATCAAATATTTTGATAAAAACGAGAATGAAAAATCTGGTCTGTAGGCTAACCCATAATGAAATCAGTTTAAATTCTATGCGCAACCATCACATTCCTACAATCTCGTACAACGAACAAAGTAAATGTTAATAAACGTATTTCCAGAGGCTGCGAGAATTGAATTTGAACGAGAGAAAAAAACGAAACTGTTCTATTTAAACGACTGATTTGAGAGCAAACACCTTCGTGCCGTAGTCGAGGGGTGATCCCGCATCTGAATATTATGTGAATATTTATCTAAGTTGTTATTGTATTAGATAAGACGTAGTAAAAACTGTGAAAGCTTTTTAGTAAGGGCACAGAACAGGTAGTACGGTAAGGGGTACGTTGGTAATTTAACTTTGCTAGGTTTTGAAGGTTTAATTGATAATTTTTGTCGTCTACTTGTTATCATCTTTTTTTGAACGGCTTTTTTGAATGTCATCAATATTTTCTATGGACCGTTCTAATAAACGTCACTTTTTACGGAGTGCCATACGTAGTAAAAACTGTTAAAGCTTTTTAATAAGAGCACAGAACAGGTATTAGTACAACGGCAAGGGGTATATTGGGTAGTTTAACTTAGCTAGGTTTTTGAGGTTTATTTAATGATTTGTGTCGTATAGGTACTTGTTATAATCTTTTTCTGAACGGCGAATGTCATCAATATTTTGTATACCGTTCTAATATACGTCACTTTTAAGGAGTGCTATTTGTTGCGAGTATTTTAATGACAATAAAATAAAGATGAAGAACTTTAGTCTTGTTGGTACTTTCTTACCAGTGTAAGAAAGCAAAATACGATCACATTAAAATATACACGAAGCAACCAACGATACTATCTTGGCACAAGCGGAGCACCTACCCTTTTTAAGTTAAAGCGGACTTTGTGTAGGTACACATTTTCTGTAATTGCCTCCGCTCTGAAAGGAGCTATTTACCTGAGTTCTGCACTGGTGTTATTAGTATTCTTACATCGGACGGTAAATGTTGTAATTTAGTTGAGCATAACGAGTCACCTAAGGGGCGCATTCATGTTGGTATACAGGTTGTCGCCGACTGATCGACGCAAAGGGGCGCCGGCGCCGCCGCCGACCAGCGCTGCTGAAACTACATCCCAAATGAAAATGGCCACAACCGCAAATGGTGCCTAGTATTAAACTCTTTTTACTGGATCCAACCTGCTTCTTCTTTTATAAATAAAAATGAATTGCTGTATGTGTAGTCTCCGTAAAACTCGAGAACGCGCGGTTGGACCGCTTTCGCTAATTTTGGTCTTATGTTTGTGTGAATCTAGGTAAGGTTTAAACGTTGAGAAAAATAATGCGTGTGAAACTGCACGGGTCAGCTAGTAGCTGATAAAAATCCGATGACTTATTGTGTGCATTTTGAGGAATAAGTGTCATTGACCGACACGACCACCATAACGATGTTACGCTTACAAATCCACCGACCGACTATTCCGACCTCACGATGGATGACTTGCTAAGCTACGATGCGCGTAAGCATTACCGCGGCAAGCAGCGTGCTGCTTAAAGTAACCGGCAAAGTGACGTTTCGGCCGAAAAAATGTCGACCGATTCGGCCCAAATGACACTCTCAATTTTAGTTTATTTATATACTGACATTTCGGCCACCATCGAAATACTGCAGCTGTTTTGTACAGTCACAGAGTTAAAATATCGAACCTGTGCCGGTAAAGCAAGCTTTGATTATCAGCTTTCTACGTAGATGTGCAATAACGCCCGAGTCACCTGAGCGGAGCAGTTGGTAGCAGCCGGCGCCTGATGGCTGGTAATCAAAGAAAACACGCTAATTAAGTTTTGTGCCCCCGAAATATTTCTAGAGGTAGACGGGGCGGATTTTGTGCCATCTCTCTTATACCTTTCAAGGGCTAACGACTCAATACCATTTAGCCAGCTCATAATATACTTATATAAAGTTGACACAAGTATGTTTTTCATATAATTTTATATGTAGGTAAATGCTTTTTAAGCATTCTACTATAATTTTATTTATAACCCGAAAAAGGTTGGTTTAAGGATTTTATTATTTCTACGAGCCCTTGTTTCGTAAGTACTTGATATTGTATTGTAATTATATGTAATTATTTTAAGACGTTGCCTAAAAAATATTATTATTATTTTATTGTTATAAAACGCGTATATTATTCTTTGTAAATAAAGCATCAGATATAAGAACGAATAGGTAGCATTGTTTAACGTCGCACCCCGTTGACTTAATAAACTGTTGTTGAATAATGTTTTTCATCTCCTTGTGTCTGCAAAACGAATTGCTTAATTTTTGGCTCGTGAAGGCATTCACAGTGGAATTTATCACCTGTATAACAGTTCGAATATTTCTTATAATAATGAATATCCTTAGCGTTGACATTTCGAACTGCTTTTTGAATCACAATTGAAAACTTTGTAAAGTTATTAAATATTAATAAGTAATAATGAAGGGCTTATTGAAAGCTATACAAGTACATACTTGCGTAATTCTATTTCAAACAACAGAATCTACGGATTATTTTTTTTTAGTCAGAGAAGAAGAAGCCATTGTATATATTATTGTTCTAAGTAATTAAGTAAAATAAAAATACTTGTTGGTTGCTGAAAAGTATCACTGACGCTTTGACAGACTGGGAAAGGCAGACGAACTGGACAAATTTTCGTCAGACTGCGGGTTTCAAGTAGCAACTCAGCACTACAAAAAGTTAATTGAAGACATACCATGTTCTGTAATATTGAAGTGATTGCGGTTAGATCCGATTAATTTCTTCATTAAAACTTTCAAGGACTACAGATTCTCAAGTTATTCATAGTTGTGAAGGCCATATCCAATTACGAGTGGCCATCTCGATTCCCAGTCGGGGCGCAAGCGTCGGGCCACGTGACAGATGGCCAAGACCGGACTCCGCAGATAATTAACACGTTTCTTTTCCACGGTCTGTTCTGGAACAAAACTTTATTAATACCAGAGGGACTTAGGCTTTGAGGGTAACAAACTTTTGTAATGAAGTCGCCAGCAGAATATTGCTTCGTGGCTAGCTTTAATTTGTTGTTTTTGGAGGTAGTAGCTAGGTACCTCCCTGGACGGATTACTTACGATTTTCCTGAAATTTTGCTAGGGTTGTTTAAGTAAACCCTGGCCCATTCTGAACGTTATCTATTTGTAAACCTAAGTAAAACTACTTCCTAAACTTGGCCTTCCTAATGTGACCGTCTAGTTATTTCAATACTATAAGTTAAATATCGAAAAACCCAACAAAATAAAAAGTTACATTTTATAAAGATCAAAACAAAGAAGAAAGAATTGTTTGGTTTCAGTTTACCTAACTAAAAAAACCATAAAAAGGAGAATTTAAATTATATTCCATGAAAGTCATAATTTAATTTATCCATAAGATTCAAATATTGGTTCTGTGAATAAGTTTGTAACCGACTCTGCATTTATAATTTGAGTTTGTTTATGATAAACTAAATTATAATTACTTAAGTACTAGATAAACTTACTCTACTTAACCAGAACCGTTGCTTTAGAATTTTATTGAACAGAATATAATAGAATATTTTATTAATAAAGACGATTAAAGACGATGACACATTAAAATATTAAGATTAACAGTAACATCTTTGATTCGAGTAGGGTTCCCACACAATTCCTATACTGGCTCTACTATTATTTTAGTTATAGTTATTAATGAGGAACCAAAAAGTATGCATGTTGCATTGACCTACTTGCGTACTCAGAGGTAAGATTATTCTCAATGTCTTTGCTTGCGGATCTTACGTACTTTTTACCTGTTACATTACATGGGTATATTTTTACCTCTACGATAAAGCCAAAGCGAGTCAGCAACGGGGTAAGCCCATAAATATTTATATTACTGTATGAACAAGAGAGTCGTTATACGTCAAGATGTGATGTTAATTCATTTGGAATTCCAGGCAATATTCATGTCAGAGATTTCAGATGTCAAGCGTGGGGGTGTCAAAATTGTAGGAAATGTGTTTATGCAAATTACCAGCTCCATTAACATTACCGTAGCATAAATATGAATAGATACGAAAAGCCCTTAGATAACAAAACTTCTTCAATTCAATATTAAAAAATTCAAAGTGCTTTATTCAGTAAAATCACAAGGATCACTTTGAAATGTTTTACAAGCTAGAAAAAATTACGCCAGTTCCAACGCGCCCGTGTTGTAAAAGAACTGGCAACAACACCGGCGGGGTTTCTACTCCTTTTTAGGCATGTTCCTTGCTATTGTTATGGATGCCGAGTAGAATTGAAGCACAATCATTCATCGAAAGATTTTTAAAATCTAACTAAATAATCGGTTCATAATAATAAGCTTTTGATATTGTTAAAGTTAGAGTTATCATCTTGCCACTGAAAATGCAATGCAGTAGCCACTGTCTTTGCATATTTTTTTGTAATATGTATTGTTGACAAATTCAATCCAAAAAATCAAACAAATAAATTATATGAGTCAGTGGACAATTCTGGTGACGGAGTTAATTGGCTATCTGAAGGCTTGAAAAAGTCTGGACCTATTGCGCTACTTAGATTAAAAAATAAACTATATATTCTGACAGACGCATGCGGGCTGTAAAATATCAAGTTCAATGCACTGATAACGATTCAAGGTATGATGAGCCAGATATTTTTACTTGGGTATTAATTTTATAAATTAAAACACGTAACTTAAATTACCTACCTAAACTAAAACAAACCTCAAGAGCAATATCACAAAATCAGTACTCGTACAATTACCAATAGTAGTCTGATAGTTTATAAAAAAAAATAACAGTTTAATAGGTTTAACTAGTTTCACTTCTTAGCGCCATAGTTTTTTCAAAGCAGCTTTCCTTGATCTGCGAGAGCGTATTCGCTAGACAATTATTTTATCTCGAGATTTGAATTACTTATTGAAATCTGAATATATAAAAAACTACAAACTGTTCCGGTTATACTAAAATTGATTGTGTATATTAGCAAGTAGAATAGAAACATTATGGATATACTAAAAAAATAATACATAGCTATGATAGGGACTACACATAATCCTAAAACGTTATTGCTTACGGACAAATGTATTTTCATTATGGTAACGCCACTACGTTGGACACTGAGGATTCAGCCTGTGCTATAGCAAAATCTTAGGTACAAAATATGTAGAAATACATTTACAATGAAAACTTAATTTAGTTCTGTCTAATTTAAGTATTTTAGTCACAATAACAACGGTCATGTCAAATATCCATGGAATTTTGATGTTAATTACTGAAATTATAGCTAGATACCACAGAACTTAGAAAAAAATTTACTTACACTTTCATGGACGCGGTAGTGGTAGTGGTTCCACAATACTGCGGCTATGCTGCGACGAATATTTACACTGTTAGCTTTGTTTCATCATGACAGCCTTCTAATGTTCCCACTGCTGGGACACTGGCCTACTCTCAGGCGAGAGTGATTGGGTCTTAATCCACCACGCGGACCCAATGTGGATTGGTGGATGGCACATGTCTTTCGAATTTTTAGTTCTTGGACATGCCGGTTTCCGCACGATGTTTTCCTTCACCGTATGAGAGCACTGGCATTGTCACATACATTTTTCGAACAGAAAAATCCATTGGTGCACGACCGGGTTTGAACCCACGACCTTAGGATCGGAAAACGGGGTCACTACCACTAGACCACCTATTCTCTACGTGCTAGCTTTGTTTATTACAGGAATAATCATAATAATTCTTAACTTTTCACACAGTATAATTATTGAAATTTTTCAATTCAGCCTGTTATTGTTGTTAATTTGTTTTATAACCATAATATAGCTATTTGCACTGGAACTCATTCCACAAGAGCTTGCTACAGTGTTTTGTATTGTTATAATTTATTATTTATAAGCGTATAGCTCAGGGGAAATTCGCAACGTCTTTGGCATAGTATAGTAAAACTCCATCTAGAGACTAGCATAGCTACATGTTTCTTTACTCTATGGCACAGACATAGCATCCCATAGCCAAGTGGGACGTTCTCGCGGGCACCACAAGTATGCGCGCGATGTAAATTTGATGCCCGGAGTGACGGGTTGCGGTCAAACATCAGCATTCAGCATCCATCCGTCTGGACTATGATGCCACTAATCTTCAAGAGAATAGTTTGATATATACCTTCAAACTGTAAATTTCAATGCAAATTCAACGATAGTAAAGACTGATACGAGTACAAAATACTTCGTAAAACACTTTATTAGTTTTTATGTAAGTATACAAGCACACAAGCAGACGTTTGAATAATAAACATAACATTCATTACGTTATTTTTAGCGACCTAGCTAGGCTGCAATAAGTTTTGCGTCGTATTTGTAAGTCAATATATACAAAACAAAAACAAACTAAAAAGTAAAGTGAAGCATAGAAGAAATAATAGATTGTTACTTCCGCAATTCGTAGCCCCATAACAATTCATTGAAACAGTTGAGAAGCTACACATACCCAGTTTTGTGGAGTGAATGGCAAGAGTTGGACAGTTCTACACCCATTAAGGAGCTTTATGTCTTGCCGAATGGTGTACGTGACTTCAATGTCTCATTTACGCACATTGTCTCGTGTTCTTGTGATTAATACGAAACGTAATATAAGTATGTTAATTTGGAAAGTTCAATTCAAAAATGTTATGATTTGTAAGTAGGTACCTACCTATGTAGTTTGTTTCGGATCATCACGGCAGCGTATCCGCAGTAATGTACTATCTAATAGATTTTAGTGGAAAGCTACTTTTTTTTTACACACAAGCAATAACAACCTATGTGTGTTGTTAGTTGTGCAGAAAAACTACAACATAAAAAGGACGGTCATATTTTCCCAAATTTTATTTTTCCGAGTAACTCTTCTAATTTTCTTTCCATAAATTAACACATAATTCGGACTCAATTAAAATAGCCTAATCTATCCAGCCATCAACTTTTATTAGTTACTATTCTGATACCTGACTTTACCACTGGCTGGTCCCTTGAGGTCGGGAAGGTGAGAGGCGTGTGACCGAATGCCCGTTTCAGAGAGACGTGCTACTTTTGTTAACCTGTCCATAGAGTCTCAACCTGTTCAATTGACACCAAGACTGATATTATTTAGTTCCCCTAGTACAAGTTTTGCTTAGTTTGGCGTTGTGTAAAAGAGATTGAGGTACGGAACCAAAAAAAACATAGAAAAAGTACATCCGCGACAAGATTAAATATCTATACTCTACGCTGATTTACTTACATAAATAGTTCGCGTAAATTCATATAAGCTTTTGTCTCTAGAAGTTATTCTAGAGACAAAAGCTTATATGAATTTACTTGCAATCGCTGGGTCACAAAGACACACAACTTAGATTCTCTCAATAACATTTGTATTTTTACGATACGCTGAATTTACAATCGCCAACGCAAGCACACTGTCTTGAGCAATCCCTTTGTTTGTTCTATTCAAATCCAATGCTAATACGAGTACGTTCAGAATCAAAGCGGGCGGATGTTCTTCTTTGCGTCGGAAAACGGAAATTTCAATGGATAAAATGAGAATTGCTACATTTTGTAACTATCAATGTTGGGTATTCGCTTACTCGGGGATCTCTTTACTTTCACGAGTTCACAGTCTATAAAAGAATTGAAATGCATAGAAGATGTTCTGTGAAACGTCTTTTTTATTCAATTTAAAAAGTATCAGAAAACTCGAATACCTATAATAAAGGCTGTAACGTGAAGTTAGGGCCACTGGGTCGCATCAGTAATGGCGGTGTTCCCGAAAAGTTGGTAACTTGCGAAATCTATCGCCGCACCACTTCTTTATGGGCTATCATTACCATCGCCTCTGCGTTTTCCGATAAAACGTGTTCCCCACTTTTACCGGCCATTTTCGCCAAGTTTAAACAGACCATAAAATTATTGCAAAATATCAATTTCTGCAGTATTGTATGTAAATGTATTTTAATTAAGCAACGTTTCTGAAAACTTATTCAGATGCAGAAAAGGCAGTGCAATCCAAATGGATTTAGTGAACTTAGGACAGAATTATTTTCTAAAATCTGCCTACTCTATCGTCTAGCTGAATGATATCGAGCTATTTACCAGTGATCTTTTAACAATCAGCGTTATGTTGATATGACGACCGATGTGGCGCAGCGGGCGCAGGTCCGCCTGCGACGCAGAGGTTGCGGGTTCGATTCCCGCCTCGGGTCAAATATTTGTACGATCTTCAAATATTTGTTCCGGGTGTTCTGGGTATTTTCTATATATAATAAAAAATATCTATCTATGTATTGTATTGTATTAAATATATATCAGTCATCTAGTACCCATAATACAGCTCTGTTTAACAGCAGCTTACTTTGGGGCTAGATGATGCTGTGTGGATTGTCCAGCATTATTATTATTATTATACCCGACCCATTCCTATTAATATAACTAATAGCACGTTAATTATCATTATCAGGTCTGATACCCATCTTTCAAGTCAGCGGCAAACATTTTGGTACGCGAAAAGCGAGGCACCGAGCTGATGTTCCAATATTTGTTTTAGGTTTGCCCTACGTAACATTTGTTACGTAAATGAGTCATTTGTGAGGCATGTTTATTAGCTTTTGTTAAGGTGAGTAGAACCTTCTAGCAAATCTGATATAAAAAACACATGAAAAATGTACAATGGTATGCATGTAGCTTGCAGATACCAGCTACCTACTGAATTTTACTAGCATCAAAATATGTGTATTTTTGTCCTAAGTAGGTATAGCTTTTTAATATGATAATATAACGAGAGGTATCACTCGCGGGTTGCCATCTTGAGGCATAGGTCGAAAGCCTCATGTGCCAGTAATTTCACCTATGGTATTTTGGTTGCTCTTCTCTGAACATCTCATCATACATCATACATCATGTTTGTAGGATCTGCAAATATTTGTTCCAGGTGTTCTGGGTGTTTTCTATGTATAATAAAAAATATCTATCTATGTATTGTATTGTATTAAATATATATCAGTCATCTAGTACCCATAATACAGCTCTGTTTAACAGCAGCTTACCTCGGTGCTAGATGATGCTGTGTGGATTGTCCAGCATTATTTATTTATTTATTTATACGAACTTATTATGTACAAAAATATAAATAAATGAAAAGCGGGTAAGTGATCTTACCTATCACGTCTAGAGTAAACTACGATAGTTGCTCAATCGAGAACCACAAGACATACCAGACGGCATTTTGCAGGTTCACCGCTGATCCCTCTCCCACATCATTATTCAATTTAAGTGGACGGACGGTTGGGTGAGCAACAAAAATTTAGGGGCTTGCGTGTTGGGCAGAATCGGTGAGATCATGAATGATTAGGAAGATTTATTGCGAAGGCCAACAATATTTTTTTTGCAGTAACTAAACTGCAATCCTAATCTTCTTATATAAAAATGAATTGCTGTGCGTTAGTCTCGCTAACACTCAAGAACGGCTGGACCGATTTGGTTAATTCTGGTCTTGGAATGTTTGTAAAAGTTCAGGGAAGGTTTAAACGGTGATACAGGGTGTAAAAATGTATAAAAATGAATCGCTGTGCATTAGTCTTGCTAAAACTCGAGAACGGCTGGACCGATTTGGCTAATTTTGGTCTTGAAAAAGTTCTTGTAGTTTGTAAAAGTTCAGGGAAGGAAACGGTGAGAAAATATACAGGATGTAAAAAGTTGCTAAAAAAATATAACGCGAGTGAAACCGCGCCGGGTCTACTAGTAATACTATTATAAATACATAAGTCTGTCTGGGTGTGTGTGTGTATGTTTGTTACCACGTATCTCCGTGATGACTTAACTGATTGTGATGAAATTTGGAATGACGCTGTGAGTCGACAAAGGCCAAGTGTTTTGAACGAACTAAAAATATTTGGGAACAAGCGACGAATTCAATTATTTAATAGAAAGAAAGAAAGAAAGAAAGAAAATAGTTTTATTTGTGACGAGCATAAGTAGATACAATATACAGAGTAGGTACGAGTACATACAATTCTAGTAAATTAACAATTAAAAAAACAAAAACTAAAATTAAAAAATAAGTAGGTTAGAATAGGTCGTGTGCTTTAGTTGTACCTACACAAAAATGCGGTCGCCACAAAAAGGCTCCAACTCAGCATTTGCTGGGTCGCATAGCTACCCAGCGCTGGTCTTCCGGTGGGGCCTACTTAGAGGAAAGAAGCACGGATGTCAGCCCAGTAAATACTAACTAATACTAGCCGACCCCGCGGTTTCTCCCGCGGATTTGCGAGTTCTAAACGCATGTTTCCTATTACACGGGAAAACTTTACTTTTTCGGAATAAAAAGTAGTCCATAATCTACGAGAACATCCATACCAAATTTATTACTACGCCATTCAACGCCACGCCACGCCATTCCCCGCCACGCAACGCAACGCGACACGACACAACACGACACGACAAGACCCGACCCAACCGATACAATGCAATGCGATGCGATACGATACGATACGATACGACACGACACGAAATTACACGCGGCGCCACGCCACGCCACGCCACGCAAAAATATTTGTTGATGAAGCATAATTTATATTTTCCGTTATGTTGTCAACTAACGTAACTAAATTTAAACTACGTAAATTTAAATAATTTGTATATATTATGTATATTATGCTTGCAACTTTTGCGGCAATATCGTGAGATAATCAAGCGTCTTTATTTTTGAGTGCCTAGTAGATAATAAACGAGGCATGAAGATTGCAGCAATTATATGTTGCGGTCATAAAATTTGGGTAAGGCTAATAAAATGTAGGCAGAAGGTGGTGTTGTAGTTGCGGTGCGTAACCCCGTGGAAAGAAAACGGCTTTCTTTACGAGCTATTCCGCTGAGCCAATATTTCTCCGCGACAGTGCGCGCCATCATAAAATAAAACGAAAAATTCCACCGCACTGCCTCCAGCCGCTATGAAAATCATAAGAGGCGAGATTTTATGGCCTATCGGAGCGAACACCACAGTTCGTCAGGTGATTAATAACGTAAACACAACGCAATACGAATGGGAATCTATAGCGCTGAAACAGGAAAAATTCATTGCTAATCCGCATTGAATGTGACTTACGAGGGTTTTGTTTACCCGCAGTTCATTCTTTCTTACGTGTATGAGAATGGGCGTATTGAGTGCACTTATTATGTAGCGCGCTCGATTCCCGCTGTACGACAACCGCTTGACAAAATACTCTGCCAATTGTGCTGGAGCACCGCCTTCAATTGTTCCACATGAAAAATGACCTATTAGGATTGTTCACGAACAAATGCGTACCGTGCGCGGGTCATTAAGCTTTGTTTTAGAAATAAGTACGACAAAAAACCACGGAAAAAAGCTGAAATTTTCGCTTCCGCCCTCTTGAGTCGGAGCCTAGCAGTGTTTAAACTGCGACCAATTGTTTTACCGTAAAAATATTTTCTTGCCAAAGAGCCTTTGTTGTGGACTTGTGAATGGAACACAAAAGCGACATTTAAACAATTATCTTTCCTTGAAATATTATGTACTTAGTAAGTAGCTTGCTATAGTTATTTTATTCGTTTTAATTTTGTGATAAAATTGCGAGAACAATATTCGAAGATGAAAGTCATCGTTCCGAATCATAACAGAGATTTTTACTGCTGAGCATCCTATTGGAACGGGGATGCCAAAGATTGTTTCAGTGCTCGAGCTGGATTGAGGCGATAATAACAATGTCGTCACTTCCTCAATTTAACTTCTTCAAATATTTCTCTTCAAATTCGCCTTTTACTTTTATTAGAATTATTTTCATGTTTCAATATTTTTACTGCCGATAATAAAACTCTGTTTTATGAATAATTTCACTTCAATATCACACTGTGGATAAAAAACTCAGCCAAGTGCAAGTCAAGCTAGCGCTCCGAATGTTTCGATGTCAAATTACACTAAAAAGTAAAATTTAGTTTGTTGATAATTGCAGGACATTTAAAGGTGCATTACAAAATAATGTATACCCAATTTTTTGTTGCAAGTTGAAAGGTAATATTGCTTACTACGCTATTGCTTTAACTTACAATTGATGTGATGGTGAAACTATAGCCTGTAAAATTGAATTTAAAATTCATCATAATATTAAAGTTATCGGGAGGGCTGAACGGTCATTAATTAATTACGTTGAACCTTTTGCGATGTGCCCCTTGAGATCCATTACTTAATTAGCATTCACTCGTATGCTTTTAGGATTTGCTTTCAAAACGACAATATCAAATGAACTTACATATTTTTGATAAGTTTCTTCGTTGTAAGCAATAAAACCAGTTCAAACAATAGTTTTTAAGAAAAGCTAATATTGTTTTTAATTAAAATTTAAAAACAATATTAGCTTTTCTTAAAAACTAGCATTATGACAGCACTGGTGGTCTAGTGATAGTGACCCCGCCTTCTGATCCTAAGGTCGTGGGTTCAAATCCGGTCGTGCACCAATGGGTTTTTCTGTTCGAAAAATGTATGTGCGCAATTACCAGTGCTCTTATACGGAGAAGGAAAACATCGTGAGGAAACCGGCATGTCCAAGAACTAAAAATTCGAAAAACATGTGCCATCCACCAATTCACATTGGGTCCGCGTGGTGGATTATGGCCCAATCACTCTCGCTTGAGAGTAGGCCTGTGTCCCAGTTGTGGGAACATTAGAAGGCTGTCATGATGATGATGATGAAGAAAACTCCAAAGAAACTTCTTGCCAGTTTTCTTACGATGTTTTCCTTTACCGTTTGAGAGCACTGGCATTTCGTACATAACATTCCTACATTTTTGGATTGGAAATACCCCTTATTTTTACTTGGTGCCTTAATACACTGATTTTGTATCCACAATCATAAGATCGGAAGGTGGGGGTAACTACCACTAACCAACAGTGCTTTTTAAATTGACATTTAATACAAATTTTATCTACTGATAACCTTATTGAAAATAACGTTTACTTAAATTTTTCGCAATGTAATCCACAGCTTTTTTTTCAGAGCGTATATACTCATACACTCGTTACAATACAAAGTAGGGTAGGCCGAGGCGAATCGGATCAATTTTTTTTGAGGATATTTAAATAATACTAAAGTATAATTTATCAAACTTTTATTGACAAAATAGTAATCAATAATAATCTGGCTACGCAATAAACATTTTAAAACTTAAATTGTTCATTATTTCTCTTTAAAATTTTCTTAACACTTAGCATTAGAATCATTCGCAACATTTAGATCATCAATAATTAGATCAATATTAATTTTAGCAACTCATAAACCGAGCTTTGTTTCCTCTCATATATGCACATTTTCATGACATCCAATCTAGATGGAATCTCTCTATTTTGGAAATGAACCTTTGAGTTGTATTCCAGGCGTTCTTATATTCTTCTTCTTCTTCAGATTTTCTACACATCAGTTTTTTTTTCCTTTTTTATCGTTTTTTTTTAGCAGTTTTAAGCTTTTTCTTTTGCAGTTATAAGTTTTTTCTTTTTCTTACAAATATAAAATAAGTACCTAGTAAGTAGAAGTTACCATTAGAAATAAAATTTAATTTTTCCCTTACCTACTTGGTACCGGCTTCCAAGGTTCCAGCTAAGGTTAAAAAATAGCAACATGTTATTTTAAAAATAAATAATTTAAATAATGCTGAACAATCCACACAGCATCATTTAGCCCGAAGCAGAGCTTAAAACTTACAAATAAAACTTTCCTACACGGTAAATAAAGTTATATCTCACACGACCCCGTTTCTTTTAGCTATTTACCTGTAAGACCATGAGGCCAGCATTATTCAAAGCCAGACTTTACTAATGCGTTTTACGGTCGTCCGTTATAATTTACGAGACCCAGGTGAACGCGGGAGAAGAAAGGCGTCTTATCCCACACGATATTTTAACTTTTAATACAAAAACATTGCTATGTAGTGTGAACTTTGACCTAAACCTGCCAACTGCCAATGACAATGTTCATTGTTATATTATAGTTTTGTCTAATGATTTTTAAAACCAGCTTATACGACGGGAGGTTTAAGACACAGGGGACTACCAATTTTGTTAGAATATTGCAAGAGAACGGTTATTAACTTGTTTTGAACTGAAATGAAGGAAAGCCACCTACAATTTTATAATGAGAACCAGCTAATCCTAAGACGACATCACCCAAAAAAAATCGCACCCGTAATTATACAAAGAAGCCATTTTACGTTCAAAATAAGTATTTATATATTTTTATCACCGCATCCTAATTGCTTGTTATCTTTCTTTTAGCACCCAAGACTTAAGAAGCCATTCTATAATCCCTGTATTAAGAGTTATACGTGGCGGGGGATTCAGAACGTGTTTTCCTCCATTTTCAGAGGCCGGCGCCGGCGTCCCAACGTCTCCAGGGATTTCATTCCGAAAAACCCCCATAAATATTTCTTAGAGTATTTGTATCTTCCTTGGAGTATCGTTAACACAATGTTTTTTTGTGGAACTGAGCAAGCATCTGCTCCCGCCAACTGCAAATACAATATTTTTGTTTTTTCTTATTACGGTTTACAGCGGGAGACAAAGTCTGAAGTTAAATAAACGCTGATGGCTGATGCAATGCATTTTTGTTCTTAGCAACAGCAAACCCTTATTGAGGTTTTGGTAGTTTAAGCTAAGTGTAAGAAATATACTTTAAATCCCGAGTGTACAGCCACTTTATCATACACCATTTTAAATCTCACTTTCGTGAACTTAAGAAAATAGAAATAGCTTAGCCAACATTAGTCATCATTTTGTTTCAATTATGTGCTAGAAGATAATTATTTACTACACAGACATGCATACCTTCAGGTTGGGTAGTCCACGTAATTGCTGTTTTGGCGAAAGCGGTGACAACTATCATTAGTTTTCATAAATTCGGGGTCGCTGTTTCATTATATATAATAATGAAGAATTGTATCTATTTTTTGTACATTCATGGAGATGCTACTTATAAAAAATGGGAGAATGGAACAATCATCCCTAATGAAAGCATTAATTTTTAGTGTTGACTTTGATATTGTACTATTTATAGATAATGTTTTAGAATCGCTTATGCTACATAGGTCAACTCAGTTACCGGTACCTATACATTTCAAAAACATGTTCACGTTTCTTAATATTTTTTTCTTAAAGCATCATTACAATTTATCGGTGCTTTAGCGTGGACCCGAAATAAATAGCCGCTATCAAAGAGCGATTACAGAAACTGTTCACAAGCTCATAAAAAGACAAACATTACGGAATCTGTGATGTCAAAGAAAAATAAATCGCCAATAAAGTTTAACAGCTACAACAACAATAACTTTAGATTGGCTATAACTAAAAAGCAATGGGTAATTTGCTGAGGACGCTGCGCTAGAGATTTTGTGGATCACCAATTGCCTACGCACGCAGGTTTGTCCCTGACACCTATGTGATTGCAACTCGTGTTTCGAAAAAACATTCTTTATTTATGCTTTGCAGCCTCATAAACGCTTGAACTTGTAGCTAATAAACCGGGAACTGAAAACCAACTAACAGTATAGACTACGGACGGTACAATCGCAAACTCTATTTTTATGGATCTGGCTTCTAACTGGATGAAATGAAACCTTAATTTGATTGAAGTACAAAGGTATGTCACGCATCCATTGTTCCACTCGGCGCATGTTGTATGGTCAAACCTTTTCGCTGACCCTTACGATGCGGTCGCTGTAACCCCCAAAAGGATCGTCTACACGGGTTTGCTTTCAGCATAATATCTATTGCTTGTGGATAACAAACTCTCGTAGCATTTGTTTATAAAGTTTTTGTTGCAGTGTATTGGGAAAATAAAATAACAATTATAACAAAGGTGTGTTATAATTGTTATTTTTAATTAAATGAGCATGTATTCGGCATGAGTAGATCAAATGATTATATTCCACATTAATGTTTTTTTTTAATACTAACAGGACAAATAGGGCTTAAATCATCATCACACATGCAAAACATTTGCTTATATTATATCAAAGGACCAGTGAGATATAGGGGTATCTAGATGTTTCGAATACACCTTCGAAAGTGGTAGGAGGCCTATGTTACTAGCAACGGAGAATTTAATCTCGTTAAAATCAAAGCCGTAAACTCAACTTATGAGTCTACATCAACTCTACATACAGGTCTACAGAAATCAAATCAATAGAAGTTTTGGCACCGAATGTTACCTTCACGAATTACGACTGAATCGCTAATGTAATTAGAATAAACTAATCAGCTAATGGAGTGAGTCGAGGTGCCGCAATGTCTATGAAGATCACAATCTGTAGCTGATATTCTGATTCATGCATGTTTACGTCGAGTCGCCCTCCGAGGCGCGAAGATGTGGGTTTGATTTCTGCGCTGGAACGTTAACATAGGTAGGTATTTTGTTTTTTTTTTCTTTTGGATAATAATAGTATCTACTCTTTCTAGTGTGTAGTCAGTTCTAGGTGCATAACAGTTGAGTGATTTTTTTATTACATGAATATTTGAATCAGATCGTAACTTATTAACAGAATAACCTATACTCTCTTTAACGACCTGCTTTTATGAACATTTGCAATTTAAACATAAAATACGTTTTAGCAATAAATGCGGAGCTTTGTGATTGCATTATTTAGGTACCTGGAACATTTTCCCCGTTTGGAGTTTTCTAAGTGCACATAAAACGTAAGCAATCAGCAGGCCAGGTGTTTTTGCAAAGCACCTAAACGCGAATCGCGTAATTCTCGATAGGACCTACAAAATGTGTTTGCCGGATTTATAGTTGCCGAGCTGTTTCAAAAGTTCGATAAATGAGTGCTAAATTTTACAGGTAAACTTTTTTTTCTAACCGTACCTAAGTATTATTATAAATTGGCAGGGCTTTGAGCTAGATGCCTGCAGGCCGGTGCGATGATCATGATATTTCTTACGTAAATATTGAAACAATGGTTTAAAGCAACCGCTGTTTCTACTGCTAATAAATATTTGCTAGCATGTGTAGGTAATTATTTTACAATGCAATTAAAGTTCAAATAGATACATGGGTGTGAAGTAGGACAGCCCTACTATACCAAATGATATCTTCTACCCCCTAGGTTGCACGTTTCTTAAACAAATCCTAAACACAACATTTATCTAACAATCAGAACTACAAAAAGGACAATCCGAAAACTAAACTAAAACTCGCTGGGGATAAGAGCATTTGAATAGCCCCTAGGTATGTTAGTTATTCAGCGCGTGACTCGGCCGGCAGCCGCGCTCGCTCGTAAATCAAACTCGCCATTCGCTTATGCATTATACAATTTTATTTGTGCGAGTTCGCTGAATAGGTAATAAACTATGGCAGGTGAAATGTTTTGCGTGTCCGAATGTGCGGGATTTTGAAACGTGGGCAAATATACGTGTTTACAGCATTTGCAGTGGAAGCCATCGTACGCAAGCGAGGCTTGCATACGTGATCGCTGAAACGAGGACGCTGTGCACATCGGTTCGTGATATACTTGAATATTTTTAATGATTAGCTAATTGCTTTTGACTGCGTGCAAGAAAGACTAATTGTGATATCACATTCCGATAAGTATTTAGATTTTTACCTATAGCTTTACTTACCATACCAGTAAGACACCTAGAATTTTTTGCATACCGCAGTTTATTCTCTTCAACAGATCTGCGAAATACCAGTCGGTAAACATCAGTAACGCTATTCAATCCACGTGCCGTAATAGTCTGATATTTTGTACCACCGCAAGACGAACCAGTCGGTATTACCGGTAATGGTTGGTATACTGCTTGTATTGTGTGTGACTGTGCGTGGGACATTCCTTGCACTTGAAAGTTTATTAAAAGAAAGTACTTTCGTGTGAGTCAGTGGCCAACTTTGGTGAACGAAGGCTTTGAAAGTTTAATATAAAAAAATAAACAAGTTTTATGTAGCTGCCTATAAAATATGCATTACCTATATTCATAGAGAGTTGGGGACTTACTTAATAAATGTAAAGGAAGGTGTCTCCCTATTATTAGTTTTAGGAAAATTTTCATCTAGCGGCGCGACGGAGCAGAAAATTCAGGCACCCTCATTCCACCCGTGACTGCCTAAACCTCATCTTTGCGGGGAGTCGCCAGTCTAGGTAATTACATTAATTGGTTTTAATATTAATATGGCCCTTATAAGCTACATTTTTAATTATTCCGTAGGCATTAAAAACGTAGTTTGTTTACTATGACAAACATTATTATAAATGGTCTAACACAAAACCTGTTGTGAAACCGGACCAGATTCACTTCCGAACTGACTCATCAGCAAACGACATAAACTAGGACCGTAACTCCTTTTATAATTGCTTATAACTCTGGTGCATGCTAATGTTTTTTTTTTATTAACAAATAGACCAATCGAAACAGGAATACAATACGAATCGCCGATCAGCGTTCACGTTAATGAAATGGCAAATAAAATGATCGTAATTACGTGAAGCGTTTTTCCAGTATTGTCAGGCCCGTCGGTGTCGCGTCGCGCCTGAATCACCTGACATTATAGCACAGAATAAACGACAGTAGATACAAACTCCACCAGAAATAGCTGACCGACCCAGGTGCTCAACATTTCATAATTAAACAGTGTAGCTGTAGAGCTTTTGTGATAGAAATCGTATTAGGAAGTACAACAGCTATCATAGATAAGTATTACTACATGCGGCACATGTGGTGGTGTGCTTAATAATTGCGTGGTACTACCGTGGTAATACCCAGCAGAGCCACCACGTTAGAATCCGATAATTTATATCTTAAAAGAATGTACCTACGTTAGACGTACATAGTGTACGTATGCCGTTTATTGCTGTACGTTCGTCAGGTACTAAGAAAATCGACTTCGCTAGTGGCTCTGCTATGAAGCATGCTTCCCAGCAGTGCCACCTGAAATTATGTATTTAAGAAAGATAAACGCTACTGTGCTTACGCGAAAACTGTTGTACGTATTGTGTTTAGTATGTACGTGTTGAAAAATATCATTATTATGCACTGGTTTTATTTTTATAACTGATTTAAACTAAACTATTTAAAGTTTTATTATCGCTCATTTGTAGCCAAACTGTTTTATAAGACACTGTGCGAATACAAATTTTGAGTGTTAACGTGTAGATGGGAGGCATTTGGATACTTTTGTGCTCAGCTAATTTTGATGGTGATTTTACTAGCGAAATATTTCCAACAAATGGGTAATTTATCCGAGTACCGAGTACCAGACATAATAACTTTTGTAATTACGATTACCTCCCAGAATTCATGTTATTTTCTTTTTTGTCGCTATGGGTTGAGTTTTAACATAGTAATTATATGTACTATATGCTCATTTGACGTACTCGCATTATTAATAGTAGTACTAAAAGTGGATCTAATAACTAACAGTTAGTATATTTTTTAAGGTTTCCGTAAGAGCTGGTAGTTCAGAAAGTAATTTGCGCTCCGAAAACGAGTTTAGAAGCGCCTACATGATAGCAGTGCTTAACTAAAAAAAGTTTTAACGTATCTGTATCTTCATATTGAAAGTTTCGCACATACGCGTCCCACCCGTGCCCTAAGGACACTACCATTTTGTTCGTACCCCAAACTTTAAGGAGTTGCTTAACAGATGTTCCGCCTGACTTTTGTCCCCCAAGTATGTTGCTACTTGCTACATTTTATGTATGGCCAAATAACTTCTTTATTCAGGCTGAGCTGTGAACGGCGAGTAGTTTTGAACTTGAGGGAAGTTTCATGTCAATGTTAGCTACTAGAATAATATAATGCATTTAATTGTTACTTAAAGTTAATATAAGGATTTGACCCTTAAAAATAAACTTAATAATTCTTCGATCATTTTATTAAGAAACATACTTTATTTTTATTTTTGACCAATTTAAGTTTGTGGAATGTGAATTTAGAGACTATAATGTGAATATGTGGATACCGTGAATGTGAATGACAAGTAGGTTTTTTAAAGTTTGGTTACATTGATTTGCTAATTTTTTTGTCGTTGTTTTCTAGTTAACCACTATGTGTCTATCAGTGGAGATCTTTAAATGGCCTATATGTGTTTTGTGCCGATGGTTTTCCTAAAATATATAAATAAATAAATGTCTGCTTATAATAAATATCAAAAACTATGCAACATGCTACTTCTAACCTATCTTTATTGCTTGTTGCTTCTTGCTTCTAAAGAAGCTTTGTTATAAGTAGGAGATCAGTTAGCCGGATATCATTGGAAAGGACACTAATTTTTTATACCAGTCAGAACAATAAGCTATAATTCTTCAGGAAATTAGGTGTTTCTGCTGAAAGCGTCGTGACGTGTTTGGAAATCTCTTTGCATCTCATTGTGCTGTAGAAAACAGACGGTGTATGCGGACTTGAAGCCGAAATACTGAGCAAACGTGACTTGCCGATATTGCATCAGTATTGAGCATGCTGCATTTACCCAGACGAAGTTAAATTCAACAGAGTAGACACAGTGAAGTTCCAAGTGAACTATCATTAACGGCACTAGTCTGAACGATGACGATCTTCTAACAATATTATTGTTATTTGTTATTTTTAATAATTGATTGGTTGATTGGCTGCGGGATACTTTGTCTTCATGACCTGCAAATATTTGTTCAGGATTGGGTGTTTGTATGTATTGTAAGAATGCGCTAAATAAAAAATCAGCCAATAAAAAAAAACAGAACCGAGCTTTTTAAAAGTTACAGGGATAGCTTTGTGTACTACAGTAATTGCTTTGACAATAGTTCTAGTATAGAACCACAATAGGAGCTATGAGTCGGTTATTTTGAACTTACAAATATCTAAGAAAGTATTAACCTAGGTTATTAAGTAGGTACCTATAATAAAAACATGCTGGTGGTATATTTTTCTAAAATCGCTAAGATCTCTTTGAAAGCTCTCCCGAGTAATGGAAATCTGCCCTGGGGCCCCGGACCATCGCGGACTCCCTGCACAAAAGGTCCAACAAAAAGGTCTCACCGTCACGTGAACATTGTAAAACTCACCCTCGTATTCATGTTTGCACTGACAAAGCATATCCAACTTTAAACCTTTGCATATAAGGACTGTTTTATCTTTTGTGGGAATGGTTTCTAACAGTTTTTTCCAATCCGATAATGCGACCTTAGCGTCGGGATCATGGTTTACTACAAATTGTATTAGAGTAGTAGATTTAACTATTTACGTGGCCTTTGGGCGAAGTCCATTGTGCAACGAGCCCCGAGCATAAGAGAGTGGAACTAAAAATGTACTAAGCTTGTGTAAAAAGCTTAACAATTTATTAGAAATACACATGCATGAGCTTATTGCGTGTTCCAGAAGTAAGGTATGTATAACTCTCAAAGAAATCCAATCGTTATAGTCTAATATTATGGTGTGAACTTGTGCTCACTACCAAAATTTACAAATTCGAAATATGAAACTTTTATAAGGTTTTCAGTGTGCAACCTAAACAAAACATAAGAAAAAGTTTGATGATTTTACACTTTGTATAAAATGTGGCCCGACTAAACTAATTGGAGCTCAATTAAACATAATGTTTACTAACTAGCCAAGTCAGCCAGTTTTTGGTAAATGCAGAGACATTCCAATATCAGTTAGGCGAGTTCTCTGAATTATTGATAGCAGACCGTATCAGTAATGTTTGAGAGGGATATAGGCAAGGTGCTCGCGTCTCGAGTGCATCTCTCACGATCACGGAGCTTTTGCTACGAGGAATCGATTATCCGTCTTGCATTCCACACATATCATCTTGGCTTGGATCTCTCTCTCTTGATTTTGATAACAAGTTATCAAAATCGAGACATACACTAACTTTGCAACTTTGTTGAAATCAGACTGTAAAGAACCTCTTTTGTCACACTGGTTCTTTCATTGACAGTCACAAAACCCTATTTGGGCAAGCTAGACCAAGAAAGAATCGGTACATAACACAAACTAATTGCGTCGTCGTCGGTAAGATTCTTCGTTGTAGATGGGTCTACGAAAAGTCGTAGAGGCAGTTTCACTAAGCTACGAAGTTTCTTCAACTTCTACGGATGGTCACACGTCATGTTTTCGTATTGTTTGTAAGTACATAGTTTCAGTGAGTTGTATATTTATAAGTATCAAAACTACCTTTCTCAGTTGGTGAGAATTAGATAGATGAATTAAAAAGATAGTAGAAGTATATAGTTTTGTAATTTAAGTATAACTTCCAAAAGATTTTTATAAACCAGTTGTATGGGAGATAAGGCCACCGGTCTTTTAATTTTGCACAGCAGAACATTAGCCATTCCGTGAAAGCCGCAAGGGTATTGAGAAAACTGAATAGGTAATGCTTATTGGAACCGTTCGGGAGTCTTCTCACAAAGCTCGGTACGCAGTCTCGACCAAACAAGTACTTAGAATCAACACAATAAGCATTATCTCGCCAAAATCCTGTATCAAGTTTTGAAATCGCTTCGCATTGTTGTCTTTTGTGTTCGAGTTCGCATTCGTTTTCCATCGTACACCATTATTCACATTAAGTGGACAGATCTCGGGTCAGATCCAGGCATAAGAAAAGCACAAAAAGTGCCCGCTTTATCCGAGCATGATAAATCTACTTCAAATCCGAGAATAGCGTCTTTTATGAAGGAAATTGAAATAAACCGACCGTGCGGATAACGGCTAAGTAAGAAGATCGAGATCCTTTAGAATATTGGTGAATCATTTTCATTCATCAACCTATCGTTCCGACCGGGAGGCTAGGCCCTATAGTGAAATAAATTGGGAAACGAGTGCGAGGAGGGTAGACCCGGACATTGTTATAATATCGCCAGAGAGTAGAAAGCCATTATTATAACTCACCACTGATCGATTTCAACTTCTAAAACTTTCTGAAATTCAAAATTTCAAACATGCTACATATCACCTACTCTCCTTGACCCACATTATTAAATTTCAAACTAAATAAACACGAAACCATCACAATCTCCCTAAAATAAATAAGTAGGTAGGTATCAAAAACTTAGAATGTATTTTTTCCGGTTTGCAAGGTTGGGTGCTATTTTTAGTAAGGGAGCACAAATCGAGCGTGAAATTGTTACCACACGGAGCGGTTGTCTCGCGAACAAACGAAATACCCCATTCACGTGAAACGCAGGTTGCCAGCGCCCACTGGTGCAGGTGCTGCTATTAACCCAAACAGGTAGACATCTAAGAGAATCAAACTACGAAGCAACAATGTCTTAATCATCCAAGTAAGGTCACTCATCAGATGCAAGTAGGTACTAACATTTCTGCATAGTCAACTATAATGTGCTCGTCACCCTGAGAAAAGCTCCACTTATATGTAGATTTATGTAGATGTACTGTGTTTATAAGGTAAGGGTATAAATGTTTCTATGGGACAAGAACAGACAACCCGTTTTTTACGTGATTACAGACAAAAGGCAGCGCTCGCCACCGCCACATCCAGAGCGGGGCGTTCTCCGGAAAATTGGCTAGCTCTACGATACACTCAACTACAATAATAAAGTAATTTGTCAGAGACAGCTGGGAAATTCCTAGTTAGTCGCATCTTTTAATTAGTTACGTACTAATTATAAAGATAAAAAGGTAGGTATCCTTGTAGCATGCTTTTAGTGTTCCGAATCAATATAAGTAATCTTAGATATTTTGCTCGCGAAAACTCGAGAACGATTTGATTAATGACGAAGCGACCAAAAATAACGCGAGTAATACCGCGCCGGGTCAGCTAGTTGGAAATAAAAATTCAATCAGGTTCAACATACACAAAACACATTATTAAACTACAGAATCAGAGTTTTTGGTAGGTAAATTTTAAAAACACCACAAAATTTGTTTAAATATTATACGTACAACTAACAAAAGTTTATTAAAAATTAAAAATACATATTTTCATAAGAATTATAGTAGGTATTTTTGTATCTTGAAACCAACCTTTTATTAATTTTAGTGTTTCCAAATAACAAAATTCTAACTAAAAGAACAAATGGGAGTTACCCAATAAAACTAGTATGTATGTTGGTAAGGCACTTTGAAAACCAATTACTTTATTTACAATTTTATTCCACAGTTCAAATCTTTTTCTACTCCACACGACATTATCAACAATCCAATCTTTTTACACCGAAAATACCCAGTGATTGCAATGAAAAGATAAAAAATATGAACGCCGGGGAATATTGGACAGACTATTCGTGGCCGCGGGCTGCAAGTCCAGAAAACAATTCTCATTCCTATCAAGCGTGATGAGACGTTGCTCCATAAAAGTCGACCGCTGTTTTCATCAAGCGAAGAAAAGGTAGCGATTTTCGATTTGTTTTTGTTTGGTCTGAGCATACTTTTATGGTTATGTTAGGGGTCCTTTGAGAGTAACAAAACTGAGTAGACTACTTATATGGTAGGTACATCATGAAGTTTCAGAAAGTTAGTATAGTAATGCCTAAACAGATGATTTATTATACCAAGTATCGCTGTAATAGTACTATGTAATAAAAATGTACCCACTCGTATCGTATGATAAAAAACACGACACGCACAAAATGAAGAGAGAAAATGAAGCGACGAGACGTAGTGAAAGTTGGTGGAAAAAACCCAAGTTCTTTCAAGATCACAAGCAATGGAATGACATGAAGAAGGCTTGCACTCAGGGTGCCCAAGTAATATAAAATTATATGAAATGAAATGAAATTAAGTAATATTATGGTAATCATTTAATTAAACAGTAAATTTTAATGTTATGTAAATAGTTTGGGTATAATGTACCTAGATGATGTAGTGTATTCACGGCAACGTCTGTTTGATTTGGCTCTATCAAACTATTGAAATCTCTTTTGATAAGATAGTCAAGTCTTTTAATAAGCTATCTTGGTCTGAGAGTAACCGTTTTACGATACCCAAATGAGTTGTTAGATCAAAATCTTTTGACTTTTCATGCAAGGTATCGCCAGAGTCCTGGTAATGTTTCTCATCTGTTGAGTTCTCGTGTTCTTCTATACATTGCTGCATTGCATATTCAGAGTACGCTGCTTTGAAATTCATACCTTTAGGAACTCGACTTTTAATCTTTATTTGCTTGTTTTCAGTTTGTAGTCTCAAATATCGATACTCGAGAGCTTTCAATTGTTCCTTGATAGCTTCAATATGGGTTTCCAATATAATGATTTTATTTTTCAAAAACCGATTCCTCTGTTTTATTCGCATCCCTAATTCAACTTCATTGCTGTAATCTGCGTAATATTGGCCACAACTCTCTATCAGTGTTTTCAATTGGGTCAAGGTAGTGGGTTCATCTGTTTTATCGCTCTGTATTTTTTTAAGTTCGTCATAGCCAAGATGTATAAAGTTAGCTAGTTCTTCAAACTTCTCGTAGAGGCTTGCGTTTTGTTTGTGTAACATGATTATTATATCAATGTTGTTATCGTATCTTTTTAATAAATCTACGCACTCACCTCTTGCATAAACTAGTTGGTTAGTAAGTGCAGTTATCTCCTTTTTCTTAACAGACTCCAAAGTTTTAGCTACAATTGAAACAAAATGACAATTTTTACAAACCAAGCAAAATTATTTATTACGTTGTATGTAACCCACGCTATCTTTTTACATGCAAACTTCATACTCCCGCTCGGAGTTGAATTTAAGGAGATGCTTGCAACTCAACTTTTAAAAGTTAAAAATACAGTATAGGTGTACTTAGTAATAAGTAAATTTAAAAACACTCACAACAAGCTGCTTTGAGGTCTTTTCTTAGTTTAGCTATGAGTTGTCTCTTGCACTTATGTTTAGATCTATAATTAGACTTGATTTTATTTACATTAAAATTTGCTGAAGCGACGACAAATAATTTGTTAGTCACCTCAAACCTAAAATTAAAATAATAAAATTATTACCTACGGTACATGTCCTTAAAGTTTATACTTCATCAGATAAAATACGAAAATAAAATCAGATTATCTTGTAAATATTTATCTACCTACCTAAATTATACTCACATAGAATCAACCAGACAGAAGAACAGATCAGACTAACTAGTACCTATGTAGAGTCCGCTAGAGAAGCTGGTTGCTGTTACCCCAATCGCGAGTTAGATTAGCGAGCCAGCTCGCTATCGAGTATCCAGCGGACTTAGCATATTCTCAATGTCTTTGCCAGCTGACTCACGGTTTTTTATCGAATGATAAAATACTATAGCATGGAAATAGAGTTCATTTCAAGACTGTGTTCTTTCTTACTCACTGTAAACACGACCTTCAACCGGTTAGTCGCATTGTGCATTAGACTTTGAAATTGAACTCAAATTCGACCAAATGCACAAAAAACACTAGATATCTCTTTCTAAGCTTAAAGTGCAAAAATTAAACTAACCTTTCTATTTCACCAGCAATTGTTGTTAGAGCTTCGCGCATTTTGTTGATTTCATTAACCTTCATATCCATTTTACAAGCCTCAAACTTTTACATAATTTTCAATAATTCATTTAATATTGTGTAAAATAATCCTGTTTGCTTGGTTTTAACACACCTAACAGTCACATTAGTATGATTACTAATACTACTACTTCATTACTATGAGTCCTGATGAACCCGCACCAGAAATAGATAATAAAATTGTGTGGCTAACTGACACTTATATGTAGGTACTAAATAGTAGGTAGGTATAGTTCGCACAGCGGATCTAGGCTTCCGTGAAGTTAGCCGTATGTGATGCGCAAAGACAATTTAGTTTGAAAAACCTCCATTGCGCATCTTAACGGCTAATTTCACGACGGCCGAGATCCGTTGTGAGAACTTTACCTACCTACCAAAACACCTGAACTCAGAACAATTTTTTTGCAACCAAAAAAATGCAGGTGGGTGGGAATCGAACCCGTAACCTCCCGCTTTTCAACCGAGCATTCACCCACCACGCCACGGAGGTCATCATAAAACAAAATCATCTTTATAGCTAATCACCCTGTACAAATAAAACAATGTTTTATATTGTTTTATTTGTTCGTAGCTCTAGAGGTCATAATATAAAAATACCAAGATGTTTGCCACTCTGCCATATTTAAAAATAGCAGCGTCTTGAACTACTACGCGGCAAGTATATAATAGTAGTAGGTTTTATACTTACCTACTAATTTGTGCTTCCACTGAACAGGGTGATTGGCGATAATTAACTACCTACTACTGAATATTTCCTTATATTTTGTTCATTTCTTTTATTTAGATATTGTAAAATTTTCTCAGATTGTGACCACAGAGTAGATTGATATAATACCTAAATGGCGCCACGGAGTAATAGCGCCCCACGATCGTTATTATTTATATAGCTAGGTAAGTCAAAGTAATAAAAGTAGGTACAAGGTATTTTTTTTTTCAAATGTAAATTTTTCATTTTTAGTAATAATAATTATATTTATTTATTGCTTAATGCAACAGGAATGCAGGAGAAATAAACAAAAACACTGTCCCAAACATTACCTACTTACTACTTGAAGCTTGGGGCTAACGGACAGCATTGAAAACCAGAAGGTATAACGATAGTCTACGTTTCATTTGCTCATAGAATATTATAAACCAGAATAGCCATTCTGGCTTTAAGATAGGTATTTATTCATAAAAAGCAATAAATGTAAGTAAGAGTCAGTGCCCCACTCTGGTGATGGATGGTGACGGAGTTTCTAGGCCGCCCGAAGGCCTTGGTCATGGTCCACAACTTAAAAAAGCTAATATACCTACTTATTAAAATAATGAGATTTATCTAAGTAAGTACTTATAATAATAATAATAATAATTTATTTATTTTTATTTCTTAGGAAAACCAACAGCGGATAAAACTTTATATACTATCTTAAGACAAAACAGGAAGCCAATAATAGGTTTTCACGTTTAGAATACTTATAGCGAAAGAACAAAGTAAGAGCTACTCGCTTAAACAATCGTAATATTTTGTGGAAGACAGCTTATAAATTTAATAATTGAAATATGAAAATGAAAATGCTGGACAATCCACACAGCATCATTTAGCCCAAGGTAAGCTGCTGTTAAACAGAGCTGTGTTATGGAACAAATATTTGCAGATCCTGCAAACATTTGTCCCAAGGCGGGAATCGAACCCGCAACCTCCGCGTCGCAGGCGGACCTTCGCCCACAGCGCCACATTGGTCGTTAAGTATATAAGTAGGTACATTTTTTTAAATGGTTTTAGGTATATTGAAAGGAAACAACTTTAGAATGATGAAGTATATGCTGTAACTTATAGATTTGATATTCCGGACAATGAAAAATAAAAAATCATGGACCATGGACGTAACCTAGATAACATTATTACGTCTATGCATGGAACTAATAAGTGTAAATTTTCTAGATATAAAAATGAATCGCTGTGCGTTAGTCTCGCTAAAACTCGAGAACGGCTGGACCGATTTAGCTAATATTGGTCTTGAAATGTTTGTCCAGGATTAAACCTTTTAAACGGTGAGAAAATATAGGTAGGTACCAGGTAGGTAGGTGTAAAAATTTGCTAAAAAAAACGATCGTGAAAACGCGCCGAGTCTACTAGTAGCTTATAAATTCCTTGTAGGAAATAAACCTGGTAGGTATATACCGCGATGAACATCTCCTTTTGTCAGTTTTTCCTAAAAAAGCCTAAAAAAGCCTATTAATTTTGCTTTGTTTATAGTTTTTGAGATAGGATTAAAAAATATCGGGGGCTATACATATTTCAAAAAAAAAATTGTACTATTATCTGTGTTATTAAATAAAATAAAAAAACTTTTTGAAAATGCATTAGAACATGTAAAAAAATTGATTTTTTTTTCACGCCAAAACGCGCTGAGTCGCGGAGTGACAGCGGTGGCCTCTAAGTCAGTTTTTCAGGTAAAATTCAAGGTATATAAATTAGCTCCACAGTAGAATTTTAGCAATGAAGTTCAAAATTCAACAATGTCACCAATCAGAGAAGCTTTATTTTTTTCCTAAATATTGCTATTATTTCGAGATTATCTGCTAGTTGCTACGCAACACTTGCTTGACTTTGACTTTGGCTTTGGCTTTTATTGAATTGAATAAAATGACAGACGCCACAAAAATTATGAAAGAAGAAACCAAAAAAAGAAAAAACAAACAAACAAGCAAAACAACACAACACGTGTCGTTTTTTATGATGATTGTTATAATACTACGTAAAAAGTATCAAACACAATAATTATTACACAATCAAACTGTGGTTAGGGTTACGAACCAAAAGTCGCGCTTATTAGGCCGAATTACTGATAAGGTTTCTTTGTGTGTACGACGAACGTGGGTTTACAGAGTATACTTACTGTACATTATTACAATCTTACAACACCGGGAAAAAGACTAGGTTAGCTAGGCCGTGGTTGGTACCATTAAACCAGCAGCACCGACAGCAGTAGTAGGTCTAACATTAGTACATGCTGGTTTTGATAAATCTATTTTTAAGTTTGATGCATGTTTCTGAAGGCAGCTGCAAGTGGGAGGCAAATTATTAGACCGTTTTGTATAACTACAGACACACTAGCTGCGAAAATGTCTTTGGAACAAGCTAAACAAGTAGCAGCATATCGAGCGGTCGATGAATTTGTTACTAACAACTGTATTTTCGGAGTCGGAAGTGGTTCTACAGTGGTTTACGCAGTTCAGCGTCTTGCAGAAAAGGTTGAAACTGAAGACTTGAAGGTGATATGCATTCCAACCTCATTTCAAGCAAAGCAATTGATTTTGAAATACAAACTTGCCCTAGGAGAACTCGACACAAACCCTGAAATAGATGTCACAATTGATGGTGCTGATGAAGTAGATGCTGGAATGACTCTAATTAAAGGTGGTGGTGGATGTTTGCTTCAAGAGAAAATTGTAGCTTCCTGTTCCAAGAAAATGATTGTTATTGCAGATTACACCAAAGATTCACAGAAATTAGGTGACTCATACAAAAAAGGAATACCAATTGAAGTTGTACCTATGGCTTATGTTCCTATTAGAAATAAGATTGTTGGTATCTATGGAGGTGAAATTAAGCTGCGTAGTGCTGTGGCTAAGGCTGGGCCTGTAGTCACAGATAATGGGAATTTCATTCTGGACTGGGTGTTCATAAATCAAGATCTAGATTGGAATAAGGTCAATACTACTTTGAAAATGATACCTGGAGTGGTTGAAACAGGGTTGTTTGTAAATATGTGCCAAAAAGCATACTTTGGACAGCCCGAAGGGAATGTTGTTGAAAGATCTGCTTCCCATTGATTTAAATTAGTTAGCTGTGCCTTAAGATTTTTGTATCAGATCTAATTAATTATTATTGTTTCCTTTTTTTTACCATTTCTATTCCTAAGACTTAAATTACTTGTAGAAATCATTAAATGATATAGGTATACATTTGTTAATTTATATTATACCTCCTATTAATAGGCTTAAAATATATGGACAAATTGTAATCAATTGTTTGTTAACCCGTGGGTAACTAATAAAATTAAAAGATAAGGCTTAACTCTGATAAAGTTATATATGGTATTTATATACTTATGATATTATAATTATGAGGGAGATATTTAATTGCCTAAGGTAAAAATAAAATTGTTAAACAATGAAAACCATAGGTTTATTATGAAATAGTGCAGTTTATTACATCAAACATATTCACATGGACAAAGAATGATCTCCTTAAACCACTTTTGTGTGCTTAGCTTCTATAAACTAAAGTGACATAAAAGCCAATTAAAACCAATTTAAAATAAATTGTGCAGGTACATATGTAAACTTAAAATTAACAACTGCATCTGTATGATGATGAAACTAAACAAAATCCAGGTTTGGAAAACAAGCTTTAAAACTAAATTAGTGCATAGGTAACAAAATCTGTCCTAAACAGACTCTACCCTTAATCGAACAAAGGAATCTTACATAATTATTATGCAGGAACATACATTAAAATTCTAAACTGAAACTGTTTTAGATCTGTATTTTAAAATAAACTAGAATACTGGCTTATACATTGTAAGTATTTGGCTATTCAAGTAAGATTAAAACCAAAGCAAAATATTTTTTTTTCCTATGCTTGTTTTAAATTTTAGTTCTGGAATGGACCTAAGACTATTAATATCTATAAACACCATAGATGATTTACTCTGAATATATTGATGATAATAAAAATAAAATTATAAGGACCAGTATTATTATCACAGATGCACAGAAATATTTTGTAAGCTTGATGTTATGTACTACATAGTTTCAATTTAAAATGCTGTCTTAAAAATAGTTTTGCAGAAAGTTAAAACATTAATTACTACATGGTAGTTCACTCCCACTAACAAAACATACTGGTGCATGATATCAATCACAGTTAAAGAATATTGTATTTTTTTTAAACTGGGATTCTTCTAGTTAAATGCAATACATAAGTGTATAAGTGAATAGTGGAATAAATTAACTTTTATCTATTGCTATTATTTTGGGTAAAATATAGGCAAAAACTATGCGACAGTAAAACACCTACCTACTTACAAAAAGTTGTTTTCTTCTACAATTAAATAAAGCTAGTTTTCATTTAAAATTATTAAAATTGAGATAACATCATTCAAGTGTTACAGTACTTTGGTTTAGCTTCAAATAATACCTACAAATATTTGAAGTAAATATTTGACACATAATTATTATAGATACCTACTTTCAATAATGAATGCCTAATATAGTGTAAAGTTTGGTACATACAAGCAATATTTACAACAATGCAGATCTTTTTGAAACAACATACATGTTATAAGGACATTTCTACAAGAGAAATGAAACCTTCAGACAGGAATATTTCCTACAGAAATATACTACCATTGTTAGATAATTTTCAATTACAGATTAGATAGATTATGTAAGGTACTTGCCAAATAGATTTTGCACCCTTAAAATAATTAATATTAATAGTCTTGAAGACAATACTTTGTAGACTACACCATATTAAGTTGAGTAGACATAAATTCAACATTTACAATGATATTCAAGGCCAAAAAAGCTAATATACATTTTGATGATATTTTTAGGGTATTTAGGCCAGTAGGTATATTCTGTACTGCAATATTTTTTCTCTAATAAAGACTAGTCTTCTTCATTATCCGCAGGAATTCTTCCTGGTTTATTTCCCCATCTCCATCTCTGTCAGCTTCGTCAATCATTTCATGGAGTTCCTCATCTGTTAAGTTTTCTCCAAGCTCCTTTGCAACTCTTTTCAAATTCTTGAAAGAAATCTTTCCTGGAAAATGTGAGTAGGTATCTATTTTAGAAAAAAAAATAAGTATAAATTTTAACAGACTTTGATACACCTAACTCTAACTAACTTTTAAAAACGGCACTTTTTTCTATTGTTTTTTAAACTTATCGGACAGATGAGGATTGGGCAACTTTATTTTTGTGAATAATGTTCCAAAAATATAATTGTCAAGCTGCTCTAAAGTTTACCTAAGTTTAGTTTAAAATCAGTTTTATTTTAACCTTTTTTTTTTATTTCTAAGCTTTTCTTAGTTAAACGTAAAGTAAAATAAACGGAAAACCGAAACAAACCTGTTTCATCATCATCAAACAGTTTAAAAGCTTTCATGATTTCTTCCTTAGTATCTTTCTCAGCCATTTTCACTGTCATGAGATCTAAGAAGTCTTCAAAAGACACCTTTCCATCACCTCTGTCTATTTCTGCAACCATTTTTTTTATTTCTTCCTTCTTTGGTTCAAAGCCTAGGGCTCTGATAGCCACTTTTAATTCCTTAGTGTCTATTTTCCCAGTGCTTTCTGTATCAAACAAATCAAATGCTTCTTTTATATCACGCCTTTGTTCTTCCGAGAGTTCAAATTTCGGCCCTGATTTCTTGCGTACGCCTCCAGGCACATTATTTGTTTTTTTCTGAGCAGTAACTGCGGGAGCAGCCTGGAAAATATGAACAAACAAAGTAGGTAAGTAACTAACTATTTCTTGTTACAAACATGCTAGTAGAATATTGTAAAGGAAAATATAGTAACATACCATATTTACGATCACAATCTTGAATTTGGTGATGTAATATTGAAAAATGTATAAAAGGCGCAAGCTAGAAGACTATTGATTTTATTTAAACTAACTTGATGATACACTGTACTCCAAACTTACGTAGGTTTGTATTAGCAATTATTTATTAAATTAAATAATCAATGTAGTGATTTTAGTGTACATTTGGCTAAGTATAGTTACATTACATTATTTTATTTAAATAAAATTATTCAGTTTCTAATTTGTACAAACAAACATAATCAATGAATAAATGTAAACGTAGTGCTTACATTCTCTTGGAATGAATGAATGATAATCCAAGAGAATGTAAGCACTACGTTTAATGAAAATGAATTATTGATGACATGAATCTAAAAACTTGTTCTTCGTTATGGGTCTACGGCTTCTGTCTGTCTCACAGAGTCTATATCGTTTTTTGTCACATTACTACACCAGTCAGTACCAGTGTAAGAGTATTAGAGTTCTCTGTGATAGAGCTCGTCCGGGGAAGGACTACCACCATACCTATTTCTGCCGCCAAGCAGTAATGCGAGCATTACTGTGTTCCGGTGTGAAGGGTATGGTTTCCGGTGAAATTACTGGCACATGAGGCTTTCGATCTTAGCCTCAAGGTGGCAACCCGCGACTGATACCTCTGGTATTGCAAGCGTCCATAGGCTGCGGTAACCGCTTACCATCTTGTGGGCCGTACGCTTGGTTGCCACTATACATGTATAAAAAAAAAAGTCAAGAAGTCGCTCTAAAACAACGTAGACACCTTTGAAGAAAATGATTCTTGATGCCATTTCTTTCAAAATTTTGTTTGTTTACGTTGCCATGCGACAATCAAACTCATTTACTTGACACTGGCGAAATGAGAGGTTTTCGTTACGAGATTAAAAAAAACAAAATAGTACCGATTGCTTTGACAGATGGCGCTATATGCCCTACTGCCATACTGGGAATGGTTATCAAAACAAGAAAAAAGTTGGTAACTCCGTTTTTGTTTCGTCTCGTGTCAAGCGGGAAGTTGTGGGTTCATGTCCTGCTTGAGGCAAAATAATTTAACTCCAGTACGACCAAAGTTAATGTACTACGTAGTACGTACTATGGCTTTGACACCAGCCAGAGGTATGACCAAGGAACTAACTATCCTATGACAGACAGTGACAGCAGGAGCAACCAATGTTAAATGAGGTTAAAAACTCAAAGCTCGTGACAGGTAGCGCCACTGTTGAGTGTTCCAAAAAGCCGTTCTATTGCATCTTTGTTTTGTTTGTTTACAAGTTCCACGTCCTAAATATTAAACAAAATGTATTCGACCTGGAGTGTTACACAATTAAAAGATGAGCTACGGAACAGGAAAGCGTTTTAACTGAGAGGTAAATAATTATCATGTATGTTATTATTTAAAGGTTATATTCATCTTAGAGCGTGTGCGTAGCAACCTTAGACTTGGGACAATGACATTAGTCAAGAGACTTATGTCAATGTCAAGTATTATGTAAGTTTGTGATGGTCTATGGAGGCAGTCCGCTGAAAAGCGGTTGGTGTGACGTTTTTGATTTTGTAACAAGTAAAATGGTATCGGTTGTCACCCGGCCAAACTTTAAGGACCTTGACGATTGTCTAATAGAAAACCCAAATAAATAACATTAACATCAAGAATCTATCTTTATTTTCGCCCTGTTGGCTAGCCGTACGCGAAAATCACAATTTATTTCAATTCTTTTTTTTTTGTTGTAGGCTGGAGGCGTACGATAGGAACAACCTTATTACAGTAGAAGATGAACTGGACGATGAGATTCCGGAATTTCCTGCCCTAGATAGTTTCAGGGATGTCAATGCAAGTACAAATCTTCCAGCTCTGACCAAAACCACATTCAAGAGTAGAATTGTTCCAAGTACAACCCAAAGGGAGACTTATTATGAAAATAAAAGCTTAGTATTCGCCGAGCAACCGTCGAAAGCGGTCGCGGGTGGTGCTCATGAAGAAGAGCTTCTAAATAACTTCGAAACGTCAGCATAAATGACAAATTCAAGTGGTAAATAGCCGTTAATAATTTAATATGATTTCTATCCACTATAGTTATACCACAGGTTATACTAAGTCTTATTATAGTAAATATGCATAGGAACAATACCTATCATTAAAAAAAAGCGTGTTGGCAAGGTAATACGACTAAAGGAATGCCTGGAACAGAAACTGTTTGGATTAAGGAAGTGAGCAAAACTCTTTTTGGTAATCCAATGCAAAAGATGAGTGATGCTTTTCAGAATCAAGTTGTTGTGCTGAAGCAGCCATTTCCTAAGACTAAAGGAATGACTGCAACAGACACTGCTTGGATTAAGAAACTGAACAAAACTCTCGTCAGGCTTAGTTTTTGGTAATTTTTGTAACTTGAACAGTAAAATCTTCATGGTTTCATTATAATCAAAATGAGTGTCTTAAATGTAGGTGCACTAGATATTACGTTTTGACAGTTGAAGTGTTTTAACTTGTATTTTAGTTACAGCCAACACAAATAGCTGGAACACTCAAAAGTGCTGCCATCTTTAGTGAGCAAAAGGCAGTTTTTAACCCCATTCCCTACACCTTCACCATAGCTCACCAACGTAGTGCTTACATTCTCTTGGACTCGCCAGTTGAGCTACCGCCATCTAAATAGACAGCTTTTTTTAATAACTTGAGACGGAAACCCCTAATTTGTCTGAGATGCCTCGCCACCTTCATTAATAAAAAAAACATAAAACTGACACTGACATTTGTTTCCGACTTGACATTACACGCTCGATTAAAGAGTATTCTGTTGCCACAGACACCACAAATTAAAAGAAGAAGAGTATTCCGTGGGCCCTCAGAATAATGACTAAATAGGTACCAAGAAGCTATAGCCTGCCCTCTCAATATGTTAGTAGGTACGGTTAAAACCAATAGGGGATCGAATTACGTTAAGATTCATAGTACGCATCCATCCCCGCGGACCAAACCAATTTATTATAGTATAAACAAACATTAGTCTGATAATAAATTTTATTGAATACTAATTAAACAATCCTAGATCTAATTACATAGATAATCTTAAAATATATTCAACTTGTTCCCTCAACGGCGCGCCGGCCGGTAGAGTGCCGAAAATCTTCATAGGATGATTAGATCTAATTATTTTGATGATTAGATCTAATTATTTTATGGATAAAATCACACCTGTATCCCGTAGCGGTAGGCAGAGACCACGGATTTCCACTTGCTACGATCATGACACATCTTTTGCTTCATTCACTCTCATCACCTTCATACAACGCTTGTATGCTTAGGGTATTAGTAATTAATATAAAAATCAAGGCGCGCCGGTAGAATGCCGAAAGATTTTCAAGATGATTAGATCTAATTACATAGATGATCATACTTTAATCTTAAAATCTATTTAATATATTTTTCACTAAAAACGGGATATTTACCATGATTTGTGAATTTTATTGATTCCCGATATTTCGGCGCAGCTACATGCATCATGGTTACGGGAGAACTGAAGTATTTGCGGGTAGATGTTAAAACTCACAAATATAAATATAATATAAATATTCCGTTTTTAGTGAAAATTATGTCATTAACCATGATAGTTTTATAAACGATATCTATTTAATATGTTCGATCAAGGCGCCGCCGGTAGAGTGCCGAAGGACTTCATAAGATGATAGCAGTGGGGTAGTCTGCTGCGGTGTCCGATCTTCTGCAGCGTGGCGGCGGCTTGGGCCAGCATGCCGGCGCGCTCGCCCGGCGCGGCCAGCACGGCGGCCGGCAGGTGCCTGCACGCCATGTACAGCGCCACAGCGCGCTCGCCTTCCCCGCCGCCGCCTTCCAGAGCCCGCTCTGAATAACAAACAAACACTAACATTACGCAGTCATTACATACGTTATAATACACCATGGTTGGTGAATGTGCATTAGTATGTGTCAACTTTTGGGCATGTTTTTGAATTCTTGGAGATGTTGGTTTCTAGCAATGTCAGTTGGGACACTGTGTCCTAATAAATTGTGTCCGAATCGACAGCAAGTCTATTTTTCGTTTGAGAGCACTAGCATATATTTTTATGTTTCTTTTTTATTAAAAAAAATGTTGAAAAAAAATTTGAAACTAAAAAAATATTAAATTTTTCGAATGTTCACTCAGCCACATATAAAATATAATCTGCGTACACTACCGACTATCGTCAGCTTCATTTTACCACTTTAGACATCACTATAATTTGATATTTCAGTTATTTTATTACAACGACGTGTTAGTTGGATTATTCCCATCTGTCACCTAGCTTTCTGTCCCCGTAAATAAGGTGACAGATCGCACAAAAAAGTCATTTCAGATCTGTCACCTTATGGGGACAAAACTAGATGACAGATGGGAATAATCTAGTTAGTTCCACAAATCGCCACCGCTAACTTATACTTGGCATACCTTTCCCGCAGATGAGCGAGGGTCTGTTGGGTCGCGGGCGCAGGCTGCCGTCCAGCAGCTGCTGCGTGCGACGCGGCGCCGCGCCCGCCATCATGCGGCACACGGCAGAATGCAGGAACACGCGCGATGTCACCCACTACACACACAAATAGAATAACCTTTTTGCCTTTTCGTTTGTTGGTCTACGGATAAACGTGCGTTTCCGTGGTCCAACATGTTGGACTACGGGTAAATTTTTTAGTGTTGGACCACAGATATTTTTTTTCCCCGTTGTACAAATTGTTGGACAAAGCTGTTGGAATAAACTTTCACCTAAACTAAATTCTTAAATAATTCAAAACATATGAATAATACAAAAATATACAGCCAATGGTCAATTGCATAATAAAATACAAGTTCATAATACAAGTGATTTTGTATGGAAAAACGCTAATATAATTAGCTTGTACTTTATTATGCAATCGGCACCTGGTGTGATGATTTCCGTAGACAACGGAAAAACCGTTTCATAGTAGAAACCGTGGTCTAAGTTTGCTAATGTTTGCATTTTGCATGACAGCCTTCTAATGTTCCCACTCTTGGGACACTCGCCTACTCTCGAGCGAGAGTGATTAGATTTTAATCCATCACGCATAGGCTGCGTTTCCACCAGAGATGTGCGAGGACGTGTAGCGAGGGATGTGTTTGTTAGGAACCAATAGAAACACTTCATTTACCTAACCTAGCTCTGACAGCTTTAATGAAGTGATTCGTTCTCTTTGTTTTTTTTAGCTGGTGTTAATAATCATTGCATAAATCATTTGTAGTTATAGTTCTCACAGCGGATCTAGGCTTCCGTGTAGTTAGCCGTTTGTGATGCGCATAGACAATTTAGTTTAAAAGGGTCCATTGCGCATCGAAACGGCTAACTTCACGACGGCCGAGATCCGTCGTGAGAACTATACATACCGGCAGGTCCTGCGACAGTCGACGCAGCGAGTGCAGGTCCCGCTGGAAGGCGCGCAGCTGCGCGTGCGGCGCCGTGCCGCCCGCGCCTGCGCCCGCGCCCGCCGCCTCCCACACCCCGGCGCGCACTTCCAGCACCCAGTCGCAGCAAAGCACTTGCATCAGCTGCAACGTTCAACTTGCAGGGTAGTTCATTATAATATGTTTAAGCTAATTAGGTAAATCCGCGGATTGAGACTAGGGATTTTTTAAATTTTTATAAACAGGTAAAACTACCTAAACATGACATGACCTATGTCTTCAGCCTATGTACTGTTTTATAAATTGTAACCTGTGTTGAGAAAAAATAAATCTTTATCTTATCTTATCTTAATATTACTACTTATGAGACTTGAGTTATCAGGAGAACCCACACTCACAAACACTAGCCACACGCAGCACACATTAACTTTAGTTTGTAAACTTTATTAGCGTTTTATTAGATATACTATATATATTTTACCCGTGGTCTCTGCCTACCTCTACGGGATACAGGCGTGATTTTATATATGTATGTATGTATGTTATTAGATATAACTTACCTTCTCTTTCTAAATTAATCTAATTGTATACATTGTTTTTGTAGGAACATCTAATTGTACTAGTTTCATGGAGGGGGGCGTTGGTGGCTGCATCACAGTTTATATAACTTTTGCAGTCACCTTCTAAACTGTTTTATGTAACCATAAACTGTTCTAAATAAATATATTTGATTTGATTTTGAATATCATAGATACTACGTACAGGGGGGTAACCACAAGCTCTTAGAGCAATATTGAAATAACATTACACTGTTTTTTTTATATTGCTGAAATGTCAGCATAGCATTGTTTCAATATTGCTTTTGAGCTTGTGGTTACCCACCAGAACGGCCACTCCCTACCTCCCACCAGTTTTACTTACCTCACCCTGATTGCGAGTTCATCTACACTTTTGCCGGCACTGAAGCTGGTTATAATTAAAGCACGCGTTTATTTGGATTTTGTGTAGGTCGACAGCGCGAGCGAAAGTGTGCTATAATTGGGACCAACCATGATACTTACACATACAACGGCACCTTATACGTAGCCATGCCAAACCATGCATATGGTAATTGCGACACGATTGCTTCATACATTTTATAATAATCTGTTCATAAGTACAGATTTACATATTTAAGTTCAACTAAGTTTCGTAAGCTTATAGGCATAACCTAGGGCATAATATTACACACTACTGCATCATGCACAACAAAACTGAAGCCATTCTTCCATGCGGTGATTGCGACTGGCGCGAGAATTGCCTTGTAGTGATATTGCACAGAACTGTACACAAGTGCAATGCAACTACAATGCACTTTCGAGCCAGTCTGTACGTTCCATGCTGCGATATCTAGTAGAGAAGAGTCTAGCCTTTAATTATGCAATAATATACACTAAATACAAAACGCATAATATTTCTATAACATTTTCTATTTTACTTTTACATATTCAAATATTAATTTAAAAAAAAATGTGACAAATCAAAAGGCTTATAAACTTAAACAAAGTAATGATAACTACATAAAATATCAATAATTATGTACAAAAATAATAATGAAGAATAACTAAGGTATTATAATGGGCGATTACAAGGCTAAGTAACTCGAATACTGCGCTATGTTTGTGGTCACAGTCTAAAAACTCCATCACCCATGCTAAAAAAATTATGAACTGCTAATAATATCATGCTTGAAAGCCAAAGTTAATCAGTGACCTACGAAATGTTTAAAAGCTGCCAATAGGTTTGTGTCAAAATTTACGTCATGTTGTCTGCGCGATTGTATTGGTTGATTTAACACACCTCTCTACTCAGAAGGCCTACTCTTGCGGTCAAAAGCGATATATCATGACAATTTTTGTAATTCTTATGCCCGTAAATACTCTGAACACACCGTGTCACTGGCATATGTTGAACTACGATATTTGCCACGTTTGTCGTTCCAAGAGTAGACCCTCAGAGATCTCAGCGTCGCGGTGCATTCGCCTTATGAGTGAGAGTAACTGACGGGATACTATTGTATCCTATTGTATCCCGTCAGTTTCTCGCAATTTTGACATGATTCTATTGTTTAGCTCTGCACCAGTAAGTAGTACACTAGTAAGCAAGTTCTCATAAGTCAGTGGCCAAACTTACCATCATGAGCTGTGTCGGTTTTCTGCAGCAGTAGTAAGCCAAGGAGTCTGCTAACTTGGCGCCGGCAATATCACAAACCTGTCAATAAAACTCAAAATGCACTGAACGTCGTCTAACTTATAATTAGTGTGTTACCACGCGGAACCAATGCGGATTGGTTGATGGCACTATGGCACAAGTCTTTCGAGTTTTCAGTTTTTTTTATTAATACACACTCAATTATTACAAAGTTTTAAATATTGTACCTTAGAAACATATATAGGTTTGTCTAGATACTCACATTCGTCGTAATTTTATGAATTCTCGGACATGCCGTTTTCCTCACGACGCTTTCCTTCACCGTATGAGAGCACTGGCATTGCGCACATACATTTTTCAAATACAAAATTCATTAGCTCTACCGGGTTTGAACCCACGACCTTGGGATCGGAAGGTGGAGAGCACTGGTAGTCTAGTGGTAGTGTAGGGTCACTAAATAAAAAAAAAAAAAAAAAAGAGATATATATTTCTTATTACCTTTTTTTTTTTTTATTTACCAAATAAAGAATAATAAGTACAGAAAGGTAACAAATAGCACATAAAAAACCACAGAGGTTTATACACATATGCTACTTACATAAGTCAATGTCGATTTTAGTTAGCAACGGAGTATCGTAGGTAACTAGGTACTCTCACTACGTTTCATAATAGGTAGGTAGGTATAAAATAACATAGTTAGGGTGGAGCTAGGTAAGTACATTATAATATTGATAATACTATAAATGTGAATGTCTGTGTGGGTGTGTATGTGAATGTTTGATACCACGAATCTCATATCTATTTCTTTGCCGATAATATAAAAGCTGAACAACAGCGGGTGAAAACCGCGCGGGCCATCTAGTTATTGATACTTATCTAAATTAGCTAGGAAATATGATTTTAGTTTTACGTTAATATTTTTTTGCGTTATGCTATCGTGTAAGTCAGCAGGTAGTTCATTCAACAATCGAGGAACTAAGTAGGTAGTCGACCGCTCACCGTATGCATTGTTTGCGCGCTGGCTGCGTGCACAACTGATTTCGAGCAGCTGCCCGAGTGTATACAGGGTGAACGATCGCCTTCCTATATTTTTCATTAAAAAAGTTTTCTTTAAGTACCAGGTACTTACATTGCGTGTGAACGGGTAAGGTTTTACAATGCCTAAAAAAACTAAAATCATCATTTTGAAATTGAACTTTAACATTTGTAGTTACAATATTTTTTAATATTTTTAACTGAAGCTTATAAATTTGATTAAGATATGTTTTATAGGTGCGACCATAGCTGCTAAGTCCATATTGTATGTAGGATTCTGCTAGCGCATTATAAAGCATTAGCTTAATCTTAAAAGGAATACGATCCTTGAGGATTATGATGTTTGCTAGAAATTGTCTAAGTTTATTACAAACATGTTCGATGTGAATGGACCAGTTAAATTTGTTATCGATCGACAAACCAAGATACTTTTGACAATTTACAACTTCTATATAGGGACAGCAACACATACTTATATTTACAGCATGCAGGCATCTATGGTCATGAGCTACTAGATTTCCTATAGGCGACAGTTTTATGTATGGAGATTTAATTATAAGTAATTTTGTTTTATTAGCGTTTAGCACCAAGCCAGCATCGTGGCACCATTTTGTTAAAGTGATCAAATCTAACTGCAATAAATCGCAAGCTTTTTGTGGATCTTTATCAACAGCCACGAGACAAGTATCATCTGCGAACTGATAGCAAGTACAGTATTTAATATAATTACTCATATCGTTACAGTAGGTAAGAAAATGAAGAGGGCCTAAAACGGAACCTTGAGCCGTGCCCTCTGTTGCTGTTATTGGTTCACTGTAAGTGTTATCTATTATTATTATACCTACTTATCTAAGTTTACAAAATACTATTTTTGATCTATTTAGTAATAAGAACCCCTCTTTGGGTGAGTAGGGTCACTACCACGACTTAACTTCCAGTCAAAAAATAGTAAAGTCAAAAATAGTAAAGCATAATAAGTTATGCCAGTAATTTTAGTGCTAAAATGATCCCATAAGTGATATAACAAAAAGTAGTACGAAGTACTAAAGTACTAGTGGGTAAAAATGTAGTCAAATGTCTTACCTTAAGGATAGTCTCAGAGGTCTTCTCGAGTGAACACACATCCCGGCACTGTGCCAAGCTGAGCAGACCGCGCCGGCTTTTGTAGGCCATATGAAGCGCCCTAATAATAGACAATACATATAGCTCATCGCTGTTTACATTCTCAAAGACAATAGTTTTCAATATCACAACTATAAACTATACAGTTGTTTTATAAACACAGTGCGATTAGTTTCTAAGTTTTCACACGTGACAAGTGTTAGAGTAAATACGTTTTTGTAACGGTATCGGTGTATTATTTCACTTCAAGCTGTTGCTGGTAGCTAGTACCAATTAACTTGTGTGTTGTAAATTATGCCTGTGAACACACAGTTTTTACGAGGTAAGAAATCGTTTTTTTTTTAATATCCTTACTTACATAGTATAAAATGAAGTATGTCTCTATTTATGTATGTATGCTTAGATCTTTTAAACTACGCAGCGGAATTTAATGTGTGTGATTTAATTTAAGAGGATTATGGTAAATCTCTGCAGGAGCTAATGGGCACTTGCTCGCCACCTTCCACAACACCATCGAAGCTGCTAGAACATTGCTGCCATCAACCTAAAGTCCTTCTCCATTATTTCTGGCTAGGGTCAGGTTAGCAGGGGAACAATGAACAATACACCCCAATGCGGAGGGTCAGTGCAGATCTTATACCCCCATTTAGAATTAGAATTAGATGGTAAATCTCACCCAGGCAGGGGATCTTCGCAGTTAGCCAAAGTAGGTGGAAGCATGTTGAGACGGTCTCCTATCTGCATCGCCTTGGCGGAGTCAGCAAGGAGCCAGGTCGCAGCGACGCCGACTATATTCGCCCACCATTCCATCACGGGGTCCCAACACCCTGGAACAAAATATAAAAATTATAATATGTACCTTACCTACAAATATAATTTGCGATGCCTGAAAAGGGCAAATAAGTTTTAAGTGCAATATAAATACTTAATAAGACCATTCTATAATGTAATACTTATTTATGCGAATAAATAATCTTGAACTTAAAAATTATATACCCCGGTAAATCATTACAAAATATAAAACAATGCTTCCCACCATCTGTTTGTGTATATGTGTACGCTTAGGTCTTTTCATTTTAATACGGTTTTTATCAATAGCATTCAAGAGGAAAAATAGTGGACACATTCTAAGTAATAATCTTATTCTTTAAAACTAAGTCAACATTAAATAACACATTGCTACAATGTAATTTATAAAATGCGAAATAAAACCTTTTTACGGCTCAACCACTGAACCGACTTGAATGAAATTTGGCATGGAGGTGGTTTAAAGCAAGAGGAAGGATATTGATTAGGTACTTTCTATGTATACATATAGTACCACGCGAGAGAAGCCGCGGGCAGCAGCTGCTACCTGAGTGAAGAACTAAGTATTATAAATCTATGTATGTTGAATACGCTATACGCCGACAACGCGTACTTTAGAACGCTTAGATTGGATCTGACCAAATTCGAATAAGCAATATTCTCCAAATAAATTGTAGTTATTCGAGAGTGTCAATTTACTTGTATTTGACATTTCTTATTCCCCGGAATAGTTATTCTAGTAGTTGGTCGAATCCAGCCTTTGTCCTTACAAGGCTTAACATGTTTACCGGTGTGTTGGGGTGCGTCAGTGGAAACGTCGTCAGTAATCAGCTTGATCAGATCCAGTACATCCCGCGTGTTGCTGCGCTCGTCTGCTATCAGGAGCATCTGTAGACTCTTCTGAAGCAGTTCCATATGGTAGGCCTGCAATAATTATAGTATTAAATAAACAGCACATAATAACACATCCGGTATATAATGATATATTATAATATTATATCAGTCAATAAAATTATATACACTATCTTCCTCAAAATATTATGTATTATGCACTAACGACAAGTCCCGGCTTCGCATGGGTCTTTAAGCTACGCATAAACCTTGCTCTTGTTTCACTCTATCTATTGATGGAAACCGCATAAAAAGTTGCGTAGTTTACAAGATCTAAGCGTACATACATACAGAGGGAGAGATGGCGGGAAGCGATCTTGTTTTATACCAAGTAAAGATTAGGATTAAGGCTCTCAGGCTAAATATAAAAAAATGTTTTATCAAGTAATTTGCTCGATGTTTCATAAAGCATCTTTATTTAGTGATTCAGACGATGTTTCTTATGGCACAGTTATTAGAGTTCACAATAGGTCACCCGCATAGCATAGCCGAGGGGGTCAGCCGGGTTGGGCAGGCGGCAGAAGAGCGCGGAGGCGGGATGCGCGCGCTCGTACCCCCAGCGCCGGGTGCGCAGGAACCTCTGCCCCGGCTCGCTGCCCACCCAGCGGAGGCGGACCGACGCTACGGCGCATGACTCCATTATTATAGCGCGGCTTTTGCGGAGGTAGTATCTAGAATGGAATAATATGTGGTTCGTTGAATAAGGCATACTTTTGAATCCAATGACAGTCCCAATTTCAATCCAATTCTAATTTACTGCTGTCATATTTTTTGTAATCTTGAAAACAAGGTTGAATTTGGCGCTAGGTTTGCAGTCGAGAGTATGAATACTTGTCCAATACCGATGGATTGGAAAGGGGCTTCTTGGATCCAATAACTTAAATTTCGATCCTAATTTAATTTACTGCTGTCATATTTGTGTACTCTTAAAAACAAGGTTAAATTTGCCGGTAGGTTTGCACTCATGAGTATATTCCAATACTTGTGCAAAGCCATAGTAGAGTTCTTTGTAAGAGTAGTAGAGTTCTTTGTGATAGAGGTCGTCCAGGGAAGGTCTACCACCATACCTAATTTTGCCGCCAAGCAGTAATGCTCGCATTGCTGTGTTCCGATTTGAAGGGTATGGTTTCCGGTGAAATTACAGGCACATGAGACTTTCCATCTAACGTCTCTTTGGTAACACGCAAGTGATATCTATGATGTTGCATGCGTACATAGGTTACGGTAACCGCTGACCATCAGTTGGCCGTACGTTTGATTGCCACTATAGCGGTAAAAAAAAAACGATTGGAATTTCTAAATGTAGTTACTTCACCGAAAATTGTTAGCTTACCCACACAACCAGTTCCCGATCTTAGGCATATAGTCTTTGAAAACTAGCGCGGCTGTGACATAAGTGTCGGCGGACAGTTGTCTGTTGGCCGCGACCTCGGCGAGGTTGACGGCTTGTAGCGCGAGCAGCACGCGCTCGCTGCGCCCGCTGTGGTCGGACAGGAGCTCTAGCTGCGCGAGGCGGTGCGATACGTTAGACACTTCTGCCGCCCAGTGCTGGGACGCTCTGCGCGCGGGACTGCAATAATACAAGGCAACTGGTTTTTTCATGGTGTTATTATTGATTTTGTTTATTCCTAAAAAAGCTGTAATATCAGCGGAATGCTAAGTAGTGTTTGAAAAAAAATTGAAAGACACATTAGCTAGCAAAAGTTTATAGTACTATTATAAATAAAGCCTTATTAGTTTAGTATTGTTTTACTTTCTCGACAGTTAGAGGTACCTATATCACTGTTCCCTGGATACCTAAGATATCTGAAACTGAGCGGATTTGTTCTGATAATTCATTAAGTTCTCCACGATGCTTCCTTAGTTTAACAATGTTTCTTACCTATCTCTCTACAAATCGCCGGCGTGTCTAGACAGAAATCCCCCGAAGGGCAGTCTTTGCAACATTTGTAGCGCTAAGTTAGAACAATTTTTTTTTCTTTACCTACCTTTGAGGTTGGCAGGCAGAAAATGCTGTTAGCGTTAAGCCCACCTTTTGTACTGTATATTCTGTGCAATATAAATAAATAAATAAAAAAATAATATTTAGCGATGCAACAAGCGTTATATCTCACCTATCCCTCCACAGATCGCCGGCGCGCCTAGCCAGGAGCCCGCCGAAGGGCAGCCGCTGCAGCAGCTGCCGCGAGCCGGCCGCCGCGAGCGCGGAGAGCCCCGCGCGCCCCTGCCCGCCCGCCTGCACGCTCCGCCCGCACACGCCGAGCGAGCGGTGCAGCTCTAGCTTCGCGTTCGTTAGATCATTCTGCGAAACAGTTCAATAGGCATGACGACTCATTTTGAAAAACTGTTCTATTATGTAGTACTAATATCTATTCTGTGATTATGTTCAGAAGTATCGACTTTCGGCAAAAAATAACATGATATTCCAAAAAAATTAATGGTTTAGTAGTAATTAGATTAGATAGTAGATTAAATTTGAATTTTAAACTTATCGCCAAAACGCGCTGAATCGCAGAGTGACAGCGGTGACGTCAATTTGTCAGTTTTCAATGTAAAATTTTAGCATTTGTTTGATGCCACCAATCACAGAAGCAAGATGCTCTGATTGATGTTCAACCTTTTATGGCGGATTGATGTATTTTGTAGTTTTATTTTATTGCGAGATTGATAAATATTATCAACATCGCATCGAATTTAAAAGATATATGTTTTTTTTATATTCCTTGAATCCTTTTTCTAAGGTGAAGACGTGATTTTAGTGATTCTTGGTTAGCCATCGACTCTCCTCGCGAGTCCATCTACATCTAAGTGCCGGCGATTTTACCTATATATCAATTTATTTACTCTGTGCGGGCGACTCACCTGGCAAGTTTAATGTTTTTTAGTTTCTTTATTTTCAAAATGTATGACGTGTAGGCGGCACCCGTAAATACATCGCCTTCCGATCCTAAGGTCGTGGGTTCGAATCCGGTCGCGCACCAATGAATTTTTCTATTCGAAAAATGTATGTGCCCAATGCCAGTGCTCTCATACGGTGAAGGAAAACTTCGTGAGGAAAACCGGCATGTCCAAGAACTAAAGTGCATTAAGTGCCTAGTGACTGCTGAAGTGCTGACACATTCTTGTAACTAGCATGCTAATAATTGTTAAATAAGGCAACTATTCTGATAGTTAGAACGCTCGCTAAAATATGTGTTCTGTGGAATCAATTAATAGTTGAGCTTGTATTTGGAATGTACTCCATGATCGATTAGGACATGATCCATTTCGCATGGTTTTTTTTTTATATGACAAATTATTACCTATAAAATTTTATAGTTAGTTGAACAAAGTAAAACAGGCCCTTTGCAATTTACTACATAAAATAATTTATAGCTATAAAAGTACACATACTTTTTCTAGATACTGATCAGCTTGCCGTTTGTGTTTGTAGAATAGTCCAGCTTCTTTCGATTGTGACTTCGGTACAGTATCTCCGTAGACCAACAGCTTGACGAGACATCCGCCCAGCACCAGGAAATTCACCATGTACAGGAAGAACGTGTTGAAGAGCCAAGCCGCCCAGGAGTAACCGTCGTATCCTGTTATAACATTCGCAAAGGTTTCGGATCGGAAAAACCGATTTCGTCGTGAACGTTTCCGACATAATATAATTTAGCTGTCAGAAAGTTGGTAGCTAAAGATTCCGAAACCTAATGCTTCCAATTTCGCAAATCGTCGAAAGATACCAATTCCGAAAGAAATAGGCTTTGCTAATGTTTTAAAATACCCCTCCTGGGGACATTCAATAATTAACTTTGTTATGTTGTTGTCATGATTGACAGCCTTCGGTTACCACTGCTGGAACCTACTCTCGAGCGATAGTGATTGGGTCATGATTCACCACACGGACCCAATGAGGATTGGTGATACAATAGAACAATATGTCTTTCGTATTTTTAGTTCTTGGACATACCGGTTTCCTCACGACGTTTTCCATATGAGAGCGTAATTAACGCGTAACGTGGTAACGTAACGTGGTGTATAAAAAGCATTTGTCTTTCGAATTTTGTAGTTCGTTCTTAGACATGTCATGCTGTTTTTCATATGATTTTTTCCTTTCACAGTTTGACAGCAAATGACATTGCGCACCCACCATACATTTTTCTATTGGAAAAAACGTTACATTTTTGAATTCTTACCATCATCATCTGATAATATAGTCCTCCTATCAAACCGCGTGGGGAAGTCTGAAGTGTATGTCTCAGACATAATGTTCCCGAAAAATGAGCTGAACGGGTTGAACGCAATGAGGCCGACCATAAACGCACATAGCGCTAGGCGAGAGTGGTCGCCCATTCCCATTACGATCTTCGAGTATTTGTCTTCAGCCTGGAATTTAATAGTTCATTGTTATGCAACTCAAATAATAATAGTTAGAACTACCACCATACCTAATAGTGCCGCAAAGCAGTAACGAAGTTTATAATATGCCTCTTGAAGGCTTACATCATCATCATCAAGACAGCCATCTAATGTTCCCACTGCTGGGACACTGGCCTACTCTCAGGCGAGAGTGATTGGGTCTTAATCCACCACGCGGACCCAATGCGGATTGGTGGATGGCACATGTCTTTCGAATTTTTAGTTCTTGGACATGCCGGTTTCCTCACGATGTTTTCCTTCACCGTATGAGAGCCCTGGCATTGCGCACATAAATTTTTCGAACAGAAAAATCCATTTGTGCACGACCGGGTTTGAACCCACGACCTTAGGATCGGAAGGCGGGGTCACTACCACTAGACCACCGGTGATCTTACATCATGACTGTTATTTATTTATTTATTTATATGATTAAAGACGAGCAGCTTTTCGCTGATGTGTCTGCGTCACACAGTGTTTGAATTCAAAGTAGTGTTTGTATCACTTTTTTAAGCACTGATTTTTTGTTATAGCACAGATCAAGAGCTTTTCGAAGCACGGATCCAAATTATGAACTTGCGGAACATTGCTAAGACCAAGTCACAAACGCTTTTGAAATGTTAAAATATCTTTACCTTGTACTCGGGGGATGAGGGAGAGTCACTGTCCATAGAATGCGGTGAGTGGTACGGTGATGGTGAGGATATATCACTGTGTGGAGGCGTGTAGCCCCCCTCAAACACTGGTTCCTTCACACCCGACTTCTGGCAAGTCAACTTGAGAGCCATATTCTCCTGTTTTAACCTTGCATTTTGGTTCTGCAGGTACTTAATATAGTCTATGGTCTTTCTTAAAATAGCGGATTTGTTTAGCTGCAATATTTAAAGCATTTTAAATTTTAACACAGCAGCTTTGATAAACGCCTACACTAACGGAATATGTGAAGACTGCGGTAAACGGTTCAATGTCGCAGTGGTATAGGTAAAAAGCTGATTTTCCATTGTCAACTAAGTGCTAAGCTAATGTATTACATACATACGTAATGGTTTCAAAGGTTAGATGTTGTCAATTATGTATGTACATAACAACCAACTTCTGGAAACCTGAACTACATATGCCATATAATAAAAGAAAAAAGCAGAAGCTGCAAACATAATTTCTGGGTAAATAGTGACCTAAGTAAAAAAGTCTACCTTAGCATCTTCCCCAACAAGCATATTCTTGAGCTCCACTATTCTATCATTGATACTGGTCCTGTAGCGTCTTTCAATAGCGTTGTGAGCACTCCGCTTAACCTCTTTCACTTTTGGAACTGGGTTTAAGGAGATTTTATCTCCATCGAGAACCACTGGGATGCCCGTTGCTACAAATGTGGGTGTGTTGCTTGTCAAAAATGTCATGGGTTGGTTCTCGGTGCCTGGTTTTGCACTTGTGATTACTTGCGTTGCCCCTGGAAATTAACAGATTTATAAAAAAAACAAGCACTTACCTATTAAAATTTGGTCTACTGTTACTAAAGAATGTTAATGTTTTTTGTAATTCACTAACACTAGAGAAGAGTAGTAGAGTTCTCTGTGATAGAGCTTGTCCGGGGAAGGACTACCACCATACCTATTTCTGCCGCCAAGCAGTGCTCGCATTGCTGTGTTCCGGTGTGAAGGGTATGGTTTCCAGTGAAATTACTGGCACATGAGGCTTTCGATCTAGCCTCAAGGTGGCAACCCGCGAGTGATACCTCTGGTATCGCAAGCGTCCACAGGCTGTGGTAACCACTTACCATCATGTGGGACGTAAGCTTGGTTGCCACTTCAGTTGTATATAAAAAAAAAAACTAAAATGTATGTTTGTATGAGTCAATAGCCTTCTAGAAAGAGTCATGATATCATGGTCCAAAAACTGTACAGATTTAGTTGCTTAGATTTAAAAAAAATAAAAAAATTTGATGCTTATAATTCATGTCTGTGGTCTGGAAAAGCATGTTACTTTTAGTATCCACAACTATTATATGGTTGTTATTCACATTTCAAGCAGAAGGTTGCAGGTAAAAAAATGTACCTTGAATTGGAGCTCTTGTGTACATGATAGTCTGAGTCTCTGGATTTATAATATTTGACTGTAAAATCAATGGTGAGAAGTTTGCATCAGAAGTTTGAATTATGAATGGGGTATTTCCATTTTTCTGGATTATTAGAGGTGCATTCTGTTTGGGTTTGTTCACAGGGCTTCCTTTCTTAACACCTTCTACTTGTATTCTACTATCTTGTAGCTGCTGTATGTTTCCGTTTCCAAGGTTTACATAAAGTGGGCTTTGTACCACTTGCTGGACAATCATGGGTGTTGGTTTCGGAGTGGGACCGATTTGCGTTACATCAGGCAGCATCACACCATTTCGAGGTTGCAAGTTGTATGCTTCAGCTCGTGTGAAAATTCCTTGGATAGGAGTATTTTGAGAAGTATTTGCATGCTGAGGAGAATGTTGAGGAGAAGTATTTGCATGCTGAGGAGTTTGTTGAGGAGAAGTATTTGCATGTTGAGTAGAAGTATTTGCATGTTGAGGAGTTTGTTGAGGAGAAACATTTACATTTTGAGAAGTATTCACATGCTGAGGAGTAAGTTGAGGAGAAGTATTAACGTGCTGTGGCGATATCGGTGACGACGTTGACTTGTGTGTGTATTGAGAAATTATGGGATTCCCGGTGGTATTGTAGCTTGGCGAGACTTGGGGCGATGATGCAATTTCGGCTTTTATGTCCACACTCAAGAGTTCTGGATCGTTTTCGGTAAAAGTCAATTCATCCTCTAGCTTCTTCATAAAATCTCCATCGCAGCCACTCAAAAAGTCTGAAATAAATAGGATTATTTATTTAGGATTGCCTAAAGCTGAGTCGCACTTTGTTACCGCTGCGATTGTTACCTTCTATTTCAGCGATGTCGTTTACGTTGAAAACGTCCGAGTTTAAAAATGGTTCGCCTTGATCCATTACGATATATATTTTTTACTTCCACTAGCCACAATATAAATAATTACTATTTTTTCTCAAAAACATTTGGATAAGACTGACTGTGTTTGCAATGTTTACGTTTTTTGACATTTGATTCATAGGGATGAGCCATTCATGGGCACCGAAAAAACATCGATGATAATAATAACAACATAATATTTACATTACTACAGTGATAATATTGATGTCATAGTCTTTAGTAGTAATAAAATATTGTTATTAACACGTTTTAGATGGACGTTATTAATGTATAGTGTAATTGTAATTAGTATTGTTTATTTTTTTTGGTTGCATAAATTACTGTCGCATAGTTTAGTTTACAAAGACAGAGGGCAGTGCAGATTGGTGTTTATCTTGATGAGATCTGTTATTTTCACCTTTTTAGTTATGACACTTGTGGCGTCTAGTGTCAAAATGACGTTGCGTCGCATTGTGTCAATTCAACAATCTGAGTACATTTTTTTTTTTTTAATTTTATTTGTTGCATCATCATGTAGCGCTCAGTATACTGCGCCTATTGATGCGCATTCATTCCGCACATTATTATTGGATTTTTAATTTATATGGTTTCCTTGGTCTACAAAATTCTTAAATATAGTGTCGTGTTATGTTCTGTCAAACATAGATGACTATTTTACCGTTTTTCGCATCGATGTCAAAATCGATTTATTGTTAAGTATTTGTTTAGGCATCCCTAAAAATTGACATTTATAGAGTTTTCGATAATGTTTAGTGTAAATGATGCTTTTAAACCAATCAGAATTGCAGAAAACAGTCGTACGATTCTACGTCATCGTTTTCTGCGAACATTTGTTTGGAAACAACATGCAAGATACATATTGTGTTGTAACTTCCAAAGTAAGTAAGTATGTAAGTTCGTATGAGTCAGTGGCCAACTCTACTGACAGAGTTTCTAGGCCGCCCAAAGGCCTCATGGCCTAACAACTTTGAAAAAGCCGGGACCAACTGCTTAACGTGCCCTCCGAAGCACGGGAGCGCTGTTACTTCCAATTATTAACCTACAGACTGTTCTAACAGGCAGCAGTTATTTGATTTTCATTACACAAAACATAATCGTAAATGCTGCCATCTATTCTAGGGTTCCAAAGCTCTACGTTTCTTGTACAATTTGTTGTAAGTCAGCGCTAGAAGGTGGCAGCACCAGTATCTCTTTATAGGTTTTTTTTATTACATCTATGTAGTACTTCGATACTACGGTAGGTATAAGTACTAAACATTAGTACCTAGGTACCTATATCAAGATAAGGTTGGTAGGTAGGTATGTACGTACATACCTATAACATGTCTAATAGTTCTGTTCTGTTCTTAGGGCACAGGAACTATTAATAGGTACTACGCTATAGGTTATTATATGTATGTACCTAGTAAGTAGGTATCTAGCGTCTCATCAATAAGAAAACCGTCTCGTCAGTCGTTTGCTTAGGAATCGAAATGGATTGATTCCGGAACGGTTCTCTTTTCAGACTCTACCATGTTATTATTTTAGGGACTCTATCATCTACCCTAAGTAAAAACATGGGTTTGTTCACTGTTTAGACTGTATTCCTTTTTTTTTTATATAACTGAAGTGGCAACCAAGCGTATGGCCCACAAGATGGTAAGCGGTTACCGCAGCCTATGGACGCTTGCAATACCAGAGGTTGTACTCAGAGAGGTACTCGCGGGTTGCCACCTTGAGGCATAGATCGAAAGCCTTATGTGCCAGTAATTTCACCGGAAACCATACCCTTCACACTGGAACACAGTAATGCGAGCATTACTGCTTTGCGGCAGAAATAGGTATGGTGGTAGTACTTCCCCGGACGAGTTCTATCACAAAGAACTCTACTACTCTTAATCCAATTTGTTAACTCCTTCCTGTTAGGTAATGTTTCTCCTTGTTTGTGTTTATTTGTACAAACAAACAAATCTACCTACATACAAAAAATCTAATTTAAGTATAAATAAATAAATAATGCTGGACAATCCACACAGCATCATCTAGTCCCAAGGTAAGCTGCTGTTAAACTGAGCTGTATTATGGGTACTAGATGACTGATATATACTTAATACAATACAATACATAGATAGATATTTTTTATTATACATAGAGAACATTAAATTTAAGTATGTGGGTAATAGGTACAATTCTTGTTTTAGAAGAGTGCTCTCTTTGCTTTGGTTTATTAGAAGTTTTAGGCGACTTCAATTATGAGGTCGTTTTTGCTAAATGAGACCATTAATATTAAATAATATTAAATAAATACCTTATGTAGGTACCTACCTATTTTTAATATTTTTAGGTCGTGTCCTTTTGCAAAATTAGTAGGGAGGTAGGTACCTCTATATCACGAAAAATACTCGATGTAATAAGGTCTTTAGTCACTCACAGTAATATTATAAATAAATAAATGCAAATGTTTAGATGTTTGTTCATATTTCTAATTATTTTTTAAATAAATAAATCATAAATATATAATGCTAGACAATCCACACAGCATCATCTAGCTAGCCCCGAGCTAAGCAGAGTTTGTTATGGGTTGGTATTAGATGACTGTTAAACATACATACAATATAGATAGATATTTTTATTTTCTAAAACTTAACAGAACACCCGGGACCAATATTTGCAGATCGTACAAATATTTGTTCCAAGGCGGGAATCGAATCCGGAACCCCGTTCCCGTGGGGTATATAACTGCGGGTAACACCGCGGGACGCAGCTAGTCTTCTTAATTAGACAAAAATGAATTGGTGTGCGTTATGTCTCGCTAAAACTCGAGAACGGCTGAACCGATTTGGCTGATTTTGGTCTTGAAATATTTGCATTTTTCTGTATTACTAGGAGTCCAGGGAAGAAATATAGAAAAATACAAGAAAAATAAAGCGAGTGAAACCGCGCGCGTCAGTTTAATAAATGTAGAGTTGCCGAGTCCATCCAGTCTCATATTATTATAATATCTAGGTACGCATGAAGTTCGTGTTCGATTCTAATTAGATCTTGCTGGTTTTTCTTCTTACCTTCTTTTAATAGATACTTAAAGTTATACGTAAATAGGTAGATATTTAATATTTTTCTGTATCAATAGGTAACCTGGTATATGGTATATGATATAAAGTTAGGTATCTACCTATTGAAGAACCTATGGGTAAGGTCACATAGGTTCGCTACAATCCTTATACTTACGTATTATAAGTTTAAAATAAAGTCTGTCTTTAGGTATAATTATGTAGGTAGTATTTATGTATGTACGCTTAGATTTTTAAACTACGCAACGGATTTTAATGCGGTTTTCAGCAATAGATAGAGTAATACAATAGGAAAGCTTATAGCACCCGTGCGAAGCAATCGCGGGTTTGCTAGTAAATTAGATTTAAGGGGTATAAAACAACATTTTCATCGATATTAAACGTTTAATTTATATTTATAACATTAAATTATTTGTAAATAAAGAGTTCCTATAATAATATGATTGATACGAGTGCAAACTCGATCATATAGCTTACATGTAGGTATAGATAGATACATATACTTACTCGTAATTATCTAGAAACTACTAATTATAGTACATACGATATTTTAACTCACAACTAAAGAACTCTAGTGCATAACATCATTTAAAATATACATTAAAGTTTATAGGCACGATTGTGGGTATGTATCTAATAAATAACATATAACAAAACTAAGGGTAGTCTACACGAGCTAGGTTCAAAATAATGGAACCTCGCTCGCGGAGACGTTAAAATTCAAACCAGTAACGGACAATGCACACCTATTTATGTGTAGAACTAACTTTATTCACAATAAGGTGTCTTCAAAACCACATCAACAATAATTTAGGTACTTGAAAAGACCAAATGCGTGCATTTGCTTCAACTAGAATGTCCTAACATTTCTTAAATACAACAAATAAAGGCACAGAGCTGCTACAAACTCTTACTCATAGTCCTCTGAATAGTTTCGTAAATTATATAATTATTCTTTAATTATCTATTTCTCGTAGGTTTCCGAAATACTAAGGTAAACCTAACCCTTTCTATGGCATGATCAAACTAGACTAAAGTAACAAATCAGTCTTCCAATGAATTATCAAATAAAAGATTATTATTTAACTTAGCGTTATGAAGAATAACAGATTGGTAGGTAAATAATTAACAATGTCTGATAAATAAAATTGCTAACATTTTTTAAGGTAGAGTCGGTGTAAGTAGGATGGCTTTTTACAGATGATTGTGGAACATTTCGATAGATAGTACCTACACATAAACCTACTAGAAATATTTGAAAATATTATCTTTTATTTGCAATTTTACCTTTAAAATATGTAAGGTTTAATTAAAAATTTGAAAGTGTATTCAGAATCTATCGAGATAGCCGTATACAAACACATTCGAAAACGACGGATGTAACTTTTTTAAGGGGATTTTTTTTTAAATCTTAGATACTAGATACATAAAACCTACTGTCTTAACATTTATCCTTACTAATTTATAGTGATTCGTAGTTTAGGAGAGTACAAACTAGAGTTTTACGTATTAGCATCAAATCAATTACAAGTTATGACGTAATGAAAAACATTGAGCATTCTTACCTATGTGATTATGCAAAATCTCTTACCATCTAATAAGAATCACCGTGCTTGTGCAAAACATTATTACCTACTCTCAAAATAGTGAACACAACTAGGTATTAACAAACAATGATTATTTTATGGCAATCGACAATAAATTAATCTAACCCGTAACACAAGGAATAGGTCCATATAATACGTCGCGCGCGATCTACTATGACAAGAGCAAAGCACGTCGCAGTCGTTTGCTCGTCTGCCGAGCGGTATGCTCGACAGATAGCTTACTTTGCAACACCCTGTTCCTGAGATCTATGTATGGCTTCGTGCGACGCGGCGGACTAGAGTGAGCTGTAGTAGCGAGCGTGAGGTAGTTGCGGCGTTTCAGTCTATAAACATCACAGTCGCGGACAACAAATTGCACAATTTATCAAATTATCTTGCTAGACGAACCTACATTTCCGAGGCGCGGTAGCTGCGGTGCCGCACCGGTGCAGCTTGCCGCCCTACGGCTTTCCTGTCCTAACACAAATTTACTTTCTATTTAAAGCTAACCTATAGCGCTATTCATTTAACAAAGACGTAAATGTTATAACATAAAATAACCAAGAAGAAAATAAACAAAAATAAAAATCACAATAAGACACCTTCCGCCTCAGAACGGAAATTTGATTTCGTTCCAGGGTTTCGTGACGCTTGGAAATAAATAGAGAAGAAAGAGGTAGCATAAGAGTGGCCGCGGGGCCCATTGCATTCGCCCGGCCGGAGCGCCCGGTCAGAGAGGCTTGCGCGTGCGGCGCGTCCTTCCAGTAGCCTACCGATTGAGTCTTACTTCTAACTTTGTACGCCTAAGTCAGTCTTTATCGAATGTTCGTTTACAATGACATCCTGTTCAATCTCGTTCGCTGCCACAATCAAGAGCGAAATTACGCGGAGGGACGATGACTCCAGCGGGCGGGTCTAGTTCACGTTCACGGCGTCGAGGGATAGACAGGTCTTCGACGTGATCCTCGTCGTGCATCGGCGACCGTGGCGACTGCGGGGGCGTGCGGTGATGAGGCGGCGGTGAGCGCGGGGCTAGCGCGGCGTGAGCGGCTGCGGCTAATGCCATAGCGTGGAGCGCCTCCCGACCACCGTCTCTGGTCGCACCCTCTAATGCTTGTTGTAAAAATGAAGGATCTATCAGAGGAGTAGTAGCTTGATTACCATCATCGACGCCACCGGTGCCGCTCAATCCGTAAGGAAATGCAGCTCCGTTGCTCTCACGTTTGACACCTCGGCTCATAGGACGACTCGTCGTTATGCCGAGTTTCTTCACTTTGTCGTAGAGAGTGCGCGAAGGAACGCCATATTTACGCGATGCTTGCAGAGCGCTCATTCCGTTCCTGACGCATTCGATCGCTGATAAAATGTCGGATCTCGTATATTGCTTGTACCTCTTCCATTCCGGCTTCTGTTGCGGGGGAACATACGGCGCTAAGCCGGCTCGCACATCCTGTTGGAAATTAGCTGGTGGAGGAGAGGGATGGAAGGTTCTTTGACTTTCGTCGTCGAAAGAGCGTTCCGTGTAAGGAGAATGAGCGTCTTCGGAGCGATCTGACCTATTGAAGTGAGGAGAGGAGGCTCGAGAGGACATCCTGCGGGGACGGTAGTCGAAAGGACGTTGAGGACTCATAGGACGATCCATCTCGTGGGCGGAACCGTTGGAATGCAATCGAGGAGGTGGGATCTGATTGACGGGATGACAAACAAGGGACATGGGCTGAGAAGAATCGATAGGAGAGGTCTGTGCTAGAACGTTACGGAGGATAGGCGTGTCGCGGGTCGCCAGCATGCTGGAGAGTTTTTTACGCTTGAGAGGGTTCATGTCGGCGGAGTCGTAGGCGGCAGAGAGCACCGGTGCGGCGGGTGGAGGCGGCCAGCGCGCGGGCGGTGCCGGGGCCGGGGGGGACGCGCTAGATGGCGCGGCGGGCACGACGCGGGGCGGCGACGTGCCGGGCGCGCGTTCAGCGCTACCCGGCCGCCGCCTTAGTTCCGTCATGTCGAAAAGTCCCTTTACCTCGAGTTGCTCGGCCACCTTCATGATCCGCGGGATGTGTGCCTGCGTGACGTTTACCTCGCCCGTGTACATGTACTCGAGTAGCGCGCGCATCTCGAAGTCCTTGACGCCGGGGAAGAGGATGCTGCAGTGATCCATGGGGACATCGGCCAGGATCGACTGAAAGTACGGCGAGTTGGCAGCGAGCACCACCCGGTGTGCCTTGAACGTGACCTGGTCGTCCACCACCAGGGTGCAGTCGACGTATGTCTCCACTTTAATTAGTGCCTCCAGGATTTCCACCAGGTTCGTTTTGTGGTGGTTCCACTTCAAGCAGAAAGTCTGTTGACCTTCGCTGCTCCCCATTTTTCTCAGTTGAGCTTCTGAGAACAAACATAAGTTACGGTTATTGGGAGTTTACTTTCATATAACCAATTTCTATTTAGTAAAGAAACTAAGAAACTGCTACAACAAGTGTGAATCAGAGCAGACAGACTAGAACTCAGTTTACGGTTTATTTTTAAGATTTCAATCATTTATCACGATTTCCCTCGGTTGGTATCATTCTGAAACACTGTCATAAAACTCACAAAAATTAGCTATACATGAACCCAAATGGTGTAAATTCCAAAACTTTATAGCAAATAAAGTATCTACCTGGTAAAATTTCACGAAACGTGGTACCGGGATACATTGTATATAAATATTCGCGTCACACACTCGATATTATAGCTTGCACACAACAGCAGCGTAGCGTGCGTGAAGCAAGGTGTATGCACAGAGCTCGACTCGCGCCTCGAGCTCACCGGCCACTGACTGTGTGGTATCGTGCCGCGACTCACTGCACCGCCCTACCACATTTACATATTACCATACGAAGCCCTTCCACACTGGCAAATTGACTTTTTTACCTTTTATTCGGCAGGTATAATCGAACTTGGGGGACCGATGAAAGCGGTTACGCCAGATTCTCGCCTGTCATGTTTGTTGTCCGTGAATGCTGACCGACTTGAATTTGATCCTTATTGAGCATGCAAAACCACCTAAAATCGAGCTGTAAATAAATCTAACATGCAAACAAACTTACCCCTGCTAATCGCTAAAACCGCTACGAATTCGTAGCACCTCTACGAAGGTCTACGACAGGAACAATTTGTAAAAAATTACCTTGCAAAAATTAATCCAATGACACGCTTATCTCGTTACAGCAAACGTTCAGGTATTTCATGGAAAAAGTTCGCACTGGCACTGAAAAGTTGTTAGCACGATTTCGCGAGTGCACGTCGGGAGTGCGCCCTGTGGGGGCGGCGTGCTCTCGAGAGCGTCTGACTGTGACTGGCTCTGGGTCGGAACGCGGCCCGGCTACGGCTGAGGACGCCGCGCCCCGCGCCTCTCGCGTGCGCTTTTTACGCACGCAGCGCAGCCCAGCCGGAGTGCAGTGCAATTGCGTGCGGGCGGAGAGGGTGCGGGGAGGGACTGAGGCGACGCGCCGACGAATTGCAGCGCGCTGAGGAGGGCGCTTTTCCTTGTGTGCGTGAGTGCGCGCGCGCATGCTACGACGCGCTACGAGCGTGTGTGTCGCGAACGCGCTACTAAACAACAACATAGAGTTTAATTCGGCTTATAAAAAATGCAGCCGCGCCTCGCAGGGGCTTTGTGTGCCAACGTTGAACTTCACGTTGTTGCCTTCAAAATATAATCGTCTATTTTGTAGTTTTACTTAGCCACTTAAATTATGCTAATGCGATACAATCTAAGGTCAGCAAGAATTTAAAAGTGTATTTTATTGTTTAAATACATTTTCAATAAACGTGAATACCCAAAAGTTATATTTAAAGAAAAAGGGGAAGTAAATTTCTCTTTGGGATTGTTCTATTACTAGGTAAAACTTGGCGCTCATCATCTTCTCATTATTCTATTGATAAGATTGACATGACTGTGTCATCCACCAATCCACATTAGGTTCGCGTGGTGGATTAAGATCATCCAAGCCTTTTTGCTCGAGTCCAACACAGGATTTACCTTGTTTTAATGATAAGAAGGTAAATTCAATTAATTGAAACGTTGTTATTGAAACATTACAAAAGCAAAGTTAAGAAATACTTAAGTAGGTACCTATATTATGTACTTAAGCTTGATATTAAATAAATAAATTTATTATTTATTATTAATATTATTTGTATAAAAGTAATTAAGTACTATTCCTTGGTCAAAATTAAAATTAGATTTTTTCTTGAAATAGGTCATAGCATTACAGAATGTATTTCAAATGTCTACATTGTAATAAATGTCCATAATATTTATTCCTTAAGCCGTTTGCAAAAATAACCAAATATTCATTCTCTACCGAATTGACTCCACAAAAGGTAACTCCGATAATATTAATTTACGTAATAACGTTACAATTTTGGCCGCGACTAGGATCGCCCTAAAATTCCCAAAAGTGCGTGAACAACGCGTTAAACGGGGTCATTGACTCATTGCCTGCCGAGGGAACGCCAAAATAGCGCGAAATGCACTCAAAAATAGAACAAGATGTGTGTGCAATATTTTTTGTGGGTGGATTCCTTCTACCGCCAAAATTAGGGGAATGTGCTGTATCTACTATAAAATTAGCTTAGAATAACGCAATACTTTGCATTTGCTATTATACTGACGGTTATTTACCATTTTATATTATGCTTTTAGTTAGCACAGTAAATAAAAAAAAAGTAAATAGGTAAGCTTATGTGTCTTTGTATTGTTTTGTGTAGGTACTTTACCTATCCATGTATTTTGGCGAAATAATCGTCGGCACAGCAGAACAGCTATCACAATATTGTATGATAATATTCGAAATACAGAGACTGTACTAAATTAAACGTCAATCTTCATGATCATCACAATATAAATGATACGGGACACGCGGATTTTGATCCATTAATCGTACATCAATTATTTGATGAGGTCTAGGATGAAAGATAGAGTAAATAATCAGCTTGGTAAAGAATTTAGTAGGTAAATAATCTGTTATTTATGAAAAAAAGCAAGCTGTTTTTATATCATTTAACACTCCACCAGTACTTTTGTTAAAATAAATTGAAAACATTGTTTTGAGTTTAGTTTAACTTTAATTCGGTACTTGGACCGAAACCGGGACCTGAACCGTAACAAGTACCTACCGTTACTGAAACCTTAACACAAATCTTAACAGGAACCGAAACTTTCAATCCAAGAGGTCAATTATGATTCCATCATGCGTCTCTTCTCTCTAGTGTCAGATGGGAGCGCTCGTGAGCTGGCTAAGTTGTTCTTAACAGATGAACGAAGTTAAGCACTGTTCCGCGGGGTCATCATTTGGATGGGTGTTTGCCAGTGGCAATTTCAACTGAGCGCTCCCGTGCTTCGTAGGGCACGTTAAGCAGTCGGTCCCGGCTTTTTCAAAGTTGTTAGGCCATGACAGAGGCCTTCGGGCGGCCTAGAAACTCTGTCACCAGAGTTGGCCACTGACTCATACGAACGAACGACCGAGTGTCAGATTCACAGATTCTATGAATTTTGGTTCTGTATCTTATAAATATGTTTTTTTTTCAAACTATTGGTTTAAATATTTTCACACGATACGGCATCAAAACGATTGGTTTATAATTCTAAGAAATTTGTAAACAATAGCTGCAAATCGGTTCTACCACTCGAATGTAGAGCCCTTTGCTCTAATGCGCAATCATTTGCATATCGATGACGCTCTCTTGTCGAGTGCTCTATAGCTCTCGAGCGCTGAGAGTGCAAGCCAATCACGGTTCAGCCTCTGTGGTTTAGCGCTGGGAATAATATCTAGCTTTTTGGATTATCGGTGATTGGATAGTGCCAATTATGTATACCTGCAAGTTTATTGATGAATTTATGACGTGATTTTAGAGATAAGAAAAACGGCATTCAATGATTTTCAGAAAACTCTATGTTGAACGGAAATCAGAACAACTTAATAAAGTTGAAAAATTATGAATGTAGTTTGTGAGAAAAAAATTGTTTGGAATACTGTTTCAGCTAAGAGAAGTTTATATTATGATAAGATCTTTTTTTAATATCCAGCAAAAATGACAAAATCTCTTCATATATTTTCTTGGTATAATTAAAAACCAAATAGTCTCATAGTTTAGAAAAAAAATATTTATAAAAGAATCCATTCGAAAAACCCAGCAGTTCCTTTTAACCTATAAATAAGTACTCAAATTTTCACAAGCAATATTGCAAAGTATGAAATAAAACGGAAATCAAATACACACCCTAACTATTAAAGTAGGTACTTCAATATTCCTATTGTGCTGTTGTTTGTATACTTACTTTAACCACTTTTCTTTGTTATTAGAGAAACAACATGAAATTTACAGTTCATAGTTAAATCAATAGTGAACGGTATTTTTTATTTTATTTTATTATAACTAGGGGTAAATGAATGAGTTATTGGCTGGCAGTAGTTATTGGCTACTTCATACTCAAACACTTCTTAAAAGCTACTGATGCTAAGTACAATATCTCCCTTCATTCTAGAGAATAGTTTACATATTTAGCTTTAATATTTGTGCCGATTTGTACCACCTTTCGAATAATTTCGTATAAAAAAAATCATAAATTATTGACAATCGGCAATCCGGCTACTATGGTGGGGTTTTGTTGTGAAAACGGTAAGGATTGCGTTTGACTACAATTCGAATGAAACTTGTCTCATATACCTCATATCTCTGTAGTTGATCCATATTTCGTTACTATTTAAGTTATTTTATCTTAATTTAAATGTATTTTATTATTTTTTTACTTTAAAACGTTAAATTATGGTATAGCCAATAACAGAAACGAAAAAAACCAAGTTTTAAGTTACTGACCATACATGTACATCACCGCCAGTCACTAACGAATTCAATTTATAATTTGTCAAATTTGGCGAAAATGGCCTTCTTCCGCCAATCTGACGTTTGCTGAAGAGCACAGCATAGATGGCCAGTTGAGTAACCACCGCATGCAGAGATCAGTTCAAGATCCGATGGCCTGAAATAAACTTGTGCCGAAACCGATACTAATTCATTTTGTCTTGTGAACTTTATACTGTAATTATTTATACAAGGGCTTCGAAAAGTTCGTTTATACCAGAGCTAAGAACTCGATAATTATGTTCCTTGTATTTCTTAAAAAAAATGACTATAATCTGCTGTGTTTCGTAAAAAATGCTACAGCTAATAACTGAAACCAAACATGCCAGTAACTAATTCTGGGGTGCCAGTAACACAATTTTTATTTGAATGAATATAAAAACTTTATAAACAATGTTAATTATTTTTATTGTTATTAAAATGATATTAGAACTTTTTCCGTCTCCACTAACACCATAAAAACATCATTTGGATGACGCCTAAAGAAACTATAGCAATTTAAATTGACCAAGATGCTTAATTAAGTAGCCAATAACTGGTGCTTTTACCCTAGTTGGTATTGATTGGAAAGTATTAATTTGTCATGACAATAACTTTCAAGGTTTAAAAACAGGGCGATGCCGCACTTGAAGTAAGGTTGATGCATGTAATAATTATATTACTCTGAGGTTGATGCAGACCAACACCATACAATATGTGTTGAATGTCAAACATTTGGTAATAACACGGGCTTTGTAATTTTTTTTTATTATGTATTGATAATGAAATTAATAGAAAAATACATCGACTCTACTTTTTGCCTAAGTAGGTATATTACTTTCGTTATTTCTAAGGTAAAACTAAGTAGTAGTTAACTCAAAACTATTGATTTAAATAAAATGTCGACAGTACAATCAGTTAGCGGTCAACCACACGACCGTTAAAATCCCGATAATTTGGCTGTTTACACCGGAAGTTGAATGCAAATGTGCCATTGTCACTGTTTAACAGTTATGACCTTTGATTTGACGATAAAATAAGTTTAGCGATTCGCGGAAACGACTGTCGCCACAGTCATTAGACTAAACATGGGTCAATAACCTCATCAATTGACTATTTATTTGTAACAATTACAATTAACTGTTTCAACTACTAATTTGTTTTTTTTACAATTTTATTTGTTATTTGCAATGAATGACGATTTACGCGGCATGTCACATATCACTTCGTTTTAGAAGTTCCAAGACAATAGCTAATTTCATAATGCTAGTTTTTAAGAAAAGCTATTGTTTTTAAGTAAAATAAAATGTTTACAAGTCTTATCATGACGGTGGTGGGTGGTGGTTGTCTGGCCTAAAAAGACACGCGTCAGGATATTCATTCGCAAATTTAAACTCATATAAATGTTCTGACAATTGCTTGACAAAAGCAAAGTGATGCACAAAAGTGCATTATGCTAATACCAGCATAAATAAACAGAAACGCACAGCCCGAAATATCCCACGGCGTGGCAAAAACTGCAGATAAAAAACTAATAAAAAAGCAATAACGCGATCCCGCATGGTGGCTTGTTGAGCTGAAATTGACGCGGCTGATGAACCGTAAGGGATGCACTGATGGATAAAGTTTTATCTCAATAATCGACGATATAAAATTGCTATACGCAGTGCCCAAAATGGTAACCTAATATTTATTTAAAATATCTAAGTTGGATAGCACAAATACAATTATCTATAAGTAAAATTAGTTCAATCAAAGTTACCGGTATGCAGAGTCGTGAGATGACTCTTATGAGATCGTCTTTCTGTTGCTATTGTCTTAATGTACAATTTGTCATCAGATGAAGACCTATCTAAAAAACGAATCACCCTACCTCACGACTATTATATGAATACAAGCAATAAATACTCTTAAAACACAAGCTTGTATTAAACCAGCTAACGTAACGTTAAAATATTCAGGAGAGGTTTGGTAATGTGTGGTTTTTTCGTTGGTTTTTCCTATACTAAAAACCCTTCGCACTCGTAAGTATTTGACTTTATCTCGTCATAATATAAAAATTATGCAACATAACGAGAATATTATTAACTCAACAAAGACCGTACTTAATGACATTTAATGTATTAACATTGCATAATGAGCAAAGGGTTGGTATAAAGAGATAATTGTAATTTCACATCGTCATCATTTGTCGCCAGCATCCTGCCGAGTTGTATTGCCACGCGCCCGCTGAATTTATTATTTTATATTATCTGGGGTGCCCTTACCCTTATCTCTAATAACAACAGATATACGTAATAGTGGTAAATTTTAACGTTTGCAAGAGGAAAGTGCTAAATTAAAAGAGAAGAAGGCAAAGATAAGTTTAATAGTTACTGATGGACCGAACTGAAAACTTACGAAACCATTTTTAATTTTAAATATTGTTTTTCAATTAGTATTGAATTGGTAGCAAACATAGATGGCTTATTTTAACATAGAAGATCAATATTCCTACTTCTCCTATAATCCAAGTACAGAACCGATGGCAGTTTAAGAGCAAACAATATAGTAAATGAATTTTAACTTGGACACTGGTGAGTAGCTAGACTATAGAAATCTCTTTTTATCTTATTTTACCATTAGTGTGTGCAGTTTGACAGATTTCAGAATGTACGAGTAGTTTCTTTCTGTTTTCTTTTGTTTATTCAAGTTTTTTTCTTTTTTTATGGCATAACTTGTTTTCCATAATAGAACTACTAAGTGCACAGTCACAATAAACTTTTAATCACTGCTGTATTGCTCAGATATTATTACAGTTATTAAAGTTTCCAATTATATGTCCCACTAGCTGTTGCCCGCGACTTCGTTCGCGTGGAAATTCTGATGTCTGTCACACATCAGAATTTCCATGCGAACGAAGTCTAAACAAAATCTCTAATTATACAATGTTTTTCCAAAATCGTACTCGAATGTGCTATTGCCAAATTTCAACCAGATTCTTTCAGCCTGGCGTGACTGAGTAACAAACATCAATCCATACATTGCAGTAGGTACTTAGTAAGATTCAAAGCCCACATAGTAATGTAATGTAATCCATGGTTGAGTGCCGTAGACATGTAGAGCCGCGAAGTCCACGCCTGCTGATCCCGGATGCGGCTCATTGTAGCGAAACTCCCCGGGACCCACGTGAAACAATACAACTCTTTCCGACCATTGTCTACGGCTACGAGCCCAGGCATTAGCATTTATTTAATAAAATTGTAATTACTTATGTGCTTGCAAAAAAACACAACTCACTTTATACAGGGTGTAAAAATACACTCATATTTTATAGCTTGATATTTTATTGAGAGTCATACATAATTTTTCGCTACTAATCTTTCGCTACAAATCTTTACACCGGTATATTTTCTAGTTCACGTTTTATCATAAAAATTGATTAATTACAACGCAAAAGTTTGTATTTCACTCAATGGTGCTTCGAAGCTTGCCTTTTGTTTTGAAATCGGTTTAGCCTTTCTAATAAACAAAAGATGAATACTCGTATATTAATTTATTCGATCTAACTACACTAACACTAACGACGCAACGGCAAAATTTCTTCAAAGTTAATAAAATCTAACGTTTGTCAATTATTATAATATACTTTTTATAAATGTCGGTTTGAAGATAACATCTATTTCGGAAATGGGTCAAGAGCGTTTGTAAAAAAAGAAATTATATTTAAAAAATGGGCGGTTCTGCTAAGTATCGTTGTCAAAATATCAGCGAGCACCTGCCTCGCAGACAGGGTGGCGCGTAACGAATTTCTGAATATATTCCTTGGCTAGTTTTTTCAACCATTAACAATATTAACGCTACTAACGTTCTACTGATACTAATTACATATATTATTATATTTTATACAATCAGAGTAGGTATTTTTTTAAACGAATCGTTGATGACTATGTTACAAAGTCACGAGCTTCGTCTCTGTTTTAAAATTACACCTTTCTAAAGCTGCACTTAACAGGGATGAAGATAAAAATCTTATAAAGTATATCCAGAGATAATTCGCTCCAACTCGCGGCCATGTTGGCTTCGCCGCAGCTCAACGAAATAAAACAACCGCGTGGTTTTTTACTTTTTTTATACAGGATCATTTTTCTTACTGACTCGGTCACGGGATTATCTTCTTTGAGTCGTTCGAAAATAGTATCTCAAGCGAGGAAATAAGGTTGTCTGGGCGATGGAGGCTGCGGTGAAGTGGACGTCCTTGGGCGGACTCGATCTGCTAGCCGCGAGAGATCGTCCCATCGCATGCTGGTCGTTGCACTGACACGATACTTTAAAATGCATTGGAAAGTAGAAAACGTATTTGTGTGATATTTTGTTGCCGCTTCTGCTACCACTACGCGGTTACTCCACGACTACTTAGTTGCATTCTATAGGTATTTTAAAAAGTAACGTGTAGTTTACTTACTAACCTACACTCGTTTAGTGTTTTGCGATTAGGTCCATGTCGCACGCACCCATTACTAACGAGTAACATAGGATTTACGACGGCTTTTCGATGTCGCTAAAAGTTGAGACAACCCATACCGGTGTCGTAATGTCGAAACTCTATTTAAAATGGCTTTCGCAACATGTTGTTGGTTTTTTCTAAATGATTCTGCTCATTGCCGAAATATTGGTACATTTGCATTCATAAATAAATAAACATTAATAAAAAAGCCAGGTGTGTAATTATAGCACGTGCAAACTCTAGTGTAGGGTGAATGTTTTTTAGCGAATCAATAGTGTATTATGACAATACGTTGTTTCCGGCGAGCGTGTACAATATCGGTGGTGGCGCGGTGTCGCCTGGTGCAATTGATGGACATCACGATAGGCGACAAGTCCGCCCTAATTACAGGTATCATTTGCAATAAACTGGTCGACATCGGACACCGTTCCCAGCCGTGTGGATATAGTAGCATGCAAAACAATATCCAAATGCAAACGACAGATTCCTAGATACGTTTTTACTGCGCGCTAGTAATGGAAACGAATAGTCGTAAAGTTGTTATTGATTATGATTGTAAATTGAAAGTTAAAGTACCTAATATCAATACCAATTAAATATGAACCATATTCGAATTTCTAAATCTAAAGATAAAATTTAAATAGGATTTACATTAGGTTGCAATAAAACTAGTCATGTTATAGCTCAATATACACTCGAGAGCAATGAATCCGGGTCACTCAAAGAATCCAAAAAATCTCGGAAAGTAAGAATGCTAGGTTAATGCAATAAATTGTATTTAATAGACAATTTAATACTCCTTAAATGAAAGTTAAAAAAATATGAGTCACCATACATTTTATTTACACAAAATTACATAAAGAAAAAAAACTGCTGATCTCTCCTTAAAACAAAAATAGGAAACATGAAATTTTTGAACTTTATGACAATTTTCTTGTATTTCAATACTTCGTATTACCTCCTCGTGCTTCCATTACTGCGTTTACGCGGTTTGGCATGCTGTACACCAAGTTCCTCATACGATTTTGGGGAATATTCTCCCATTCCTCTGTGAGAGCAATTTTGAGCTCAGGAAGCGTGATTGGGGGAGGGTTTCGTTGTTTTACGCATCTCCCTAGCTCGTCCCAAGCATGCTCGATCGGGTTGATATCCGGGCTGCGCGCTGGCCACTCCATACAAGTAATGTTCATCTCTTGAAGGTAGTCATTCACAATCCTACCTGTATGAGGTCGGGCATTGTCATGCATAAATATAGCATCCTCACCCAAATTGACCATAAATGGACCAACGTGTTCGTTGAGGATTTCTTCCACATATCTTACGCTAGTTAAAGAGCCGTTTTCTATGATCACCAGCTCTGTGCGACTTTCAGAGGAAATTCCGGCCCACACAAGTACAGACCCACCACCGTAGGCTACTTTTTCTTCGATGCATGCTTGCTTGAATCTTTCCCCTGGTCTTCTATACACTCTGTGTCTTCCATCGTGCTTGTAGAGCATAAATTTTGATTCGTCGGAGAACATAACTTTCGACCAATTCGATTTTCGAATTTGATCGATTTTTTGGATTCTTTGAGTGACCCGGATTCATTGCTCTCGAGTGTATTTATATACCCATATTACACACAACATTTACTGTGAGCAAATATATACAAAATTCACCATGGCATTGTTGAACTATCTAACAAACGATCTTTGGATTGCTTAACTGATCCGGACCACTACAAGACAGAAGCGTTCCCAACATGAAAGATACACAACACAATCTAAGATAATAATAAGTCGTTACGAAACTAGAGTAGAGTATTCACGGCCGTTTTATTCGCAAACAACCCTCCGTGTTATAGCTAGGGGGTTGTGGTCAAAATTGTATTTTTATTGTAATTGCTCCATTTTATAGAGAGCCTACTAGCTAGGGTAAACAAACAGTATAACAATTACTAGCTATGTCGTATAGATAGACCATAGCATGTCCTTGTAATTAGCTATGAATAATTCTGAACTTAAATGCGATAGTGCACTATTAATTTTTACTGTTCAATCGCAAATTGGATTAAATCCTGTTTATTTTTCGTAACAGTACTTTTAAGTGTTTCAAAATTATTATCTCAATATTTTGTAGTATAATATACAGTAGATTTTATAAAAGAAAATTAAATAAACTCACTTACACTCATAGTTGTAAGTTGAGGTCGCTTTCCCCTTTTTTTTCTAGAGTGAAAGTTGTTTGTGAGCTGAAAAACGTTTAAACTCACAATACAAGGTGTAATAATTGTCATGCCTTTTCATCAAAATGCTCTACCTCACCCCACACGTTTCACGGTTGTAAAGGTTCTAATCAAAATATGGAAAACAAAAAATAAATATCACTTTACCGTCAAATATATTTGACAGTTTTATTATTCAAATAATAGCAAAAAACAGTGGAATATATTCTCATGTCCATACTGAATTCGACCCGCATCAAAAGGCTTACCGCTAAACCCTTTCCCATTTTTATATCTCGAAAAGATTGCCCATGACTATTTTGTTGCCAAATGGGTACCATTGGATTTTTATTTTATTGAGATCGAAATTTTCCGACATGGCTCTATCATGGTTGATTATTGTTAGATAATTTTACAAGCTGTTTATATCAAAGAAGAGGTCTGTCTAGTCTCATCTACTTCATTATCCACAGTCCGACTTCACCCACCGCTGGGTAGGTATGCCTCCCTTTGTAAGTAGGCAGGTACCTATGTGCCACTTTTTCGTACCCGTGCTATAGCCTCATCCAGTCTGTCTAGTCTGAGTTTATTTTATTGTCTTCTACCGAGGTGCTGCCTAATCTTATTACCACGATGTTATAACGTCAAAATGGTCCTTCTCAGGACCCCTACCAAACATTGACTGCATTTTCTAGTGCACCTACCACCAAAACCCAACTTTCATATAAAAAAAGACTTCTCAACCCCATTAGTCAACCGGTTATGATAGGTTTCTCATTTGCAGACATGGTATTTCGTAATTAGATAATTAAGGTTATGTGCAAGTATATTGATTGTTCGTGGTGACACTAGCTCTTTGTTCTGTGACCACATATAAAGGCGAGTCAGGAAAACAAGAAACAGATAAAATAATAAAAATTGTTTTATGCATTGGAGAGCAAAGCATACCAATCTATGTTATTGCAATTTGTCATTCCGTTATCTCCCGATATCACTATACATTCGCTTCTCGGAATAGATAATCATATCTACAAATAATTTACCTACTATTTTGCTTGACTGCTTGCTAAACATGCGTTTCTATTTTGACGACTTTATAATATCACACTAAGCGTCATCAAACAAAATATGAATATTAACTGTGCTCTTAGGTGTTGGTGTTTAGTTAGAGTCCGAAAATCTTGCTTGAGAGTAAGCCATTGTTATTACAGCGGGAACATTAGAAGGCTAACAGATATTTAAAATTGTGTTTATTACGTTCCAGAAGTAAGATTTTTAATCTTTTTAAAATTGTGTAATACTTAGTACCTATACATTAAAAATATAACATGATATTTATACCTAAAAAATGGGTATCTACTAGAATATTATATGGTGACAAAGATATATCAATGACACAATAGAATAGACAAACCAGCAGCTAAAAATGCAACAAAATAGACAACCCAACAACTGTTATCTATTCATACTAGTCAACGTGCAGCAATGCCTATCATAGTTTCACATGTGCGTAACGCATTAGTTACCTAATAAACATCACGTATTGTGAATTCTATAAAATTGGTTATTCGCTTGCGAAAGTTAATTTATAAGCAACAGTTCCGTACGTGGAGTGAAGACACAGATGCGTGCAAAACGCATATAACACGCATGTTTACAGCGCAGATAGAGTGCGTTCAACCGATAAGCAGCAGTTGTGATAACACACTGTCCGAATTGATACTGCCCTTTAAATTTGCTCAAGAGTGTTCTAATATTTTGTACTTTGGATGAACAAAACGAAATACTTAAGAAACGTGCTCGTAGAAACAATGCTTACTGAATCTTGAAGCGCTCGTGGCGTAGCTGGCTAAGTCATTCTTTAAACGAAGTTAAGCAACGTTTCACAAGGTCATCATTTGGAAGATCATTTGATAGCCAATGCCAATTTCATCTGAGCGCTTCCGTGCTTAATAAAGGCACGTCTAGATAACTATCGGTCTCTGGCTGGACCACATCGGAGGCCTTAGGGCTTCCTATAAACTCCGTTACCATAGTTGCCATAGTGAGCTAACTCACTCATGCAAGACAAAAAGTAATTGCTTTAATGATGATGAATCTTGAATAAAGATTTCAATTGCAATAACAGTAACTATTAGCAAAAAAAGTAACTAAATGCAGTATTTGACAAAAACTCTTATAAAAAAGCGTGTAAGTACTTCATGATGTAGTAGTGGAACACGTTTTGTCGATTAGCGCGCATGTTTTCTGCTGACGCTCGCACGCCAACCGAATAGCTAAATGTATAAAATATTCGCAGACTTGCCATAGGTTATTGTCTAGTGTCTAGAGATTCGCAACTAACCCAACCGGAATGAGGGGTATCCCCGACCCACAAACTATGCGAGCTCGCATAATACAAATACTTTTTTGTAGTTCAATTGTGCAGCGTAATAACAAACAACAATGACTACTCTTTGCAAAATAGGCGCGTGCCAGCAGTGCAAAAAGTGCTTTCATTGTTGTGGGAGGCGTGAAATTACTTTAAATTCGCACAATTGTACCAGGACTTTAGGAGATTGAAGGAGGTTGTTTGTTTGCAAAAAATGGTCAATGACCTCGCAGTGTTTTGGTAGTTTATTTTTAGTTTCTGACGTGTTTTACCTGTTATGTTGTTAACAAAGTTTCTGTCATAGTAATTGAACCAATACTTTATTCGATAATTTGTTATTCGTCTCAGTGGATAAGCACTTCCGGTAAATTTTACCATAGTAAGCTAAATTTTATTTTAAAGAAGCCTCTTAAAATAACATATGAATGTTTGCGATATATTCTGATCAATCATACTACTTAGTATTTTTGTTACTTTAAAATACGATTATAATATTTTTTAAATCATAATTAATAGTAACTACTTAGTAAAAACGGGTTGCATGACCATTCATTTCAATCAACCGAATGAGTGAGCAAATTCATACCAGGGCAACATGAATAGCAAAGAAGTCTCAATACACAATAACAATCTATTTAGGAAGTTGCCCGATAAATGAATATCTACATAGCTGTCTATAGGTACAATACCTACACTTGACGGAGCGTGTTGTTTGGTCGCTTGATGACGATGACTCATTTTGGCAGCCGGTTTGCGAGAAGGCGGTACCAATTCGCGATGTATCTATATACCTAACTAAGTATATAAAACGATTCGCACACATTGACTTGCTAAGATAACGATGCTGATGCCCTGGTATTTTATCATGCCTAATATTTGAAGCTTAGTCTGTTATCAAAAAAAATCATGTTTTGGTAAATAGTTAGGTATGATGACAAATATTTACAGTACGATTATTTCCCTTATGTTATACATGATACAATTCACGTTTTCTATTGCGATATTTTTAACATGCCTAAAGATTGTTCAATTTGCCGCCGAGGCTGCTCAGCATTTGAGGCCAAGGTTTTACCGTTAATATGTAGATAAATATAAATTAGTTATCCACATTTAAAATGTAGAAAAACTGGTACCGTTCATGATTGAGCTCTTTATCACTCTATTTTGCTGAATAATTGCGGTTATCCTCAACTGTCAATATAATAGTTTCATTACGTAATTTGTTTAAATGAGACGAAAATACACATCGTTCATTCGTTCGTATGAGTCAGTGGCCAACTCTGGTGACAGAGTTTCTAGGCCGCCCGAAGGCCTCTGTCATGGCCTAAAATAATAAAATAATACACATAATCTGTGTATATAGCTTGCATGTAGAAGGCATGCAATTAAATTATACTAGAGTGCGTGCAAGCTAGCTTTGCGCGCGAGTGATGGCGTTTGACCTACGTAATAACATCCCTGCCAGCTCTTTTTATCACTTTAAGCATATTGATGGCGATTACCTACATAATACGCAATAAAAAAGCCAGCACTCTCTCTTGACACCTCACAATCATTATAAACAAAGGCCGCACACGGTTAGTTCCAATTTCGGCCACGCGCAGAGTTATCTTGCGCGCACTCTAGCATGATTTATGGCATGCACTAAGAGCAGAATTGTGACAACTAAGCCACAGACGCCATAAACAAATAATTGGATTGGCATGCGCTAAGTTACAATCTGACAGTTAGACACGGATAAACTGTAATTTAAAAAATCGTTAAATTATGAATTCTACTGGTTTTTTGCTTCTTCGACAGCTTAAGGTTTAATATAATCAACCAATGCAGTGCTTACAATTATACGGTGACAGATACACCGGCACCGGTCCAGTAGCCGCAGCCGTAGTATCCGCAAGCTACAGGCATGTTATTGTGCATTTTTCATCCAAGTTATAGGTTACAGGTATGTGTATTTTCAACCTTACGTGTTAGGCTGATTGTCATTGAGTGTTACTCTAGCCTAGGGTGTACTTAATACTTTAATATTTATATCAACCCCTTAGCAAAGACCGGCAAATTAATTATGGGTACTTACGTACTTACTACTTATCGATAGACTACGTGGCCTGCTGGTTCGTCCTCGTGACCAAAATACGCAGCTTGAATAATTGAACGCAGGGCCGCTGTCGATGTTGGCCACCCCAACCCAATACTTTCAGGTTTATCAGTTAATTACAATACACCGCAAACTACATTCACAATAATAAATGTTCTACAAGGCTGCTGTAAAAAGTTTGATTATTGATTTCTTTGTCCTAAAAGTGCTTTCTGCGATTAGGTTGTTTTTTTTTATACAACTGAAGTGGCAACCAAGAGTACGGCCCACAAGATGGTAAGCGGTTACCACAGCCTATGGACGCCTGCAATACCAGAGGTATCTCTTGCGGGTTGCCACCTTGACGCTAAGATCGAAAGCCTCATGTGCCAGTAATTTCACCGGAAACCATACCCTTCACACCGGAACACATCAATGCGAGCATTACTGCTTTGCGGCATAAATTCCCCGGACGAGCTCTATCACAGAGTACTCTTGAGTTGTGTTGCGGACAATGAAATAACCCGTCGCGGAGCGTTCCACTAGGTGTAATATTTAAAATTTGTTCTTGTCTTTGCATTGCCCTAACTATTGTATGTATTTGGATAGACAACCCGTGCCTTTTTTGAACCATAGTTGCATCGAACATACTTTATTTCACATTTTACGCAGGATTTTCATTATTTCAAGAAATAATAGTTTGTTCGTGTTCAATAAAACAAGAGTGAATTCGAATCAGCCCACTAAATGATTGAGTACTTCTTTTCGTACAATGATAGCTGATAATTATAGATGGATGTTTCGGCGTGGTGCGTCGAAGTTCGACCGGCTATTTGTCTTCCACACGCAAATGTGGCGGGGTATTAGTGTGAATAATTGATACGTGTCATTTGGCAACCCCCAGGCCACCCCACGGCCTCGTGTCACTAGAGTCAACACTACTAGAACGAACAGTCTTTGCCTAATAACCTTGTAGTTCTATAAAGCAGTATATGACAAATTGTAATATAAACAGTGACCGCTTCAGTCATAATATAACCAAAAAAATATTCGAATATTAGTTCTAAAATTACTAGCATAATCGCGCTTCTGCATAGGACAGAAATGATAGTTGCTGCTATTTATCTGAGTTAGGGATTATTCTTTGACTATTATTAATTCAGTTTTTTTTTTCAGTTTTTTTGGGCGCCCTCACCTCGAGGTGACAATACTAGGTGACAGATTTCACCAGAGTTTGCCACTGACGCTTTGAGCTTAAATAAAGCTGCGGGCAACAAAAATAAGCAATAATTTATTTCAGATCATAACGGTCCCAGTGATACAGAAGAAGAGTAACCAATTGAGAAGCGAGAGGTTGGTTGAATCCCGTTGGGGACAAACGTTTGCATGATCTGCAAATATTTGTTTCGGGTCTGGGTGTCCAAATGTAATACCATTTGTAGGTACTTGTAGTTTTTAACACCCACTACACGGAATCTTAGTGTAGAGCCAGGACTATGTGTGGTGTTATGTTTTTGGGGAAATTGGGAAATAAAGCATTCAGTTTATAGAACATGAAATAACTTTTAAACAAGTTTGGTAGTTTTCACAAAGAGGATGAGGTCCCCCATACGCACTTTGTGGAGGGTAGGTGGTTGGTGGTGATGGCCCACATCGATATTCCATACATTATTGAGCAGTCGCGTGCTACCTCCAAAATTTCCAATGTTTGCGATTGATGTGTAGATTGACTTTTGTCATTTACCTCGGCCATGTCAAACAGTAAAATGTTATTCTGTGCCCTCTCCAAATGGTCGGCAGTAATGGACATCGTTTTGTGTATATACGTATTCTTTATATCTGATTGGCACAGTGATGGATGAAAACAGTGTGTTTTATATGCGTGATCCATTTACGAAAGTCGTTTACGTGATATTATTGTAAAGGTTACTGAATCATTTGCGATGTACGCACGATAAGGCATATGAGATTTTTTTTTAACATTGATAGTAATGAAAAAACACAGCTTACAGTTGTTATTAGGTATACATATATACGTTTGACTTGATACACATATGTATCGAGTCAAACGTATCTTCCGAAGTTCGTTACGCTTGACGCTTGTTTTTCAACGTAAATTCGAACGTAGATAATAACATCGTTAGATTAAATTGTAAGTAAGAATTAGAATGCGTTTCGATGTATCAATTTATAATAGCTCTGTGCAGAGCGCAATTCACGCAGTCTGCGCAGTAAGAACTAAAACTTGAACCTAAACTTTTCCGTTACGATAACGTTTAGTCGATAACTACTTAAACTTTGAATAGCGCAATTTTAAGGCATTTGTGTTATAAAATACCTAAGTAAATAGTTATTGCCATACATTTCGTATCAAAGAGCGATAACTGAGCCCGAATAGAAAATAGCTAGTATCTATTATTGCATTTCTTTCGTCTATTATTTCAAATAGCTGTATCGGGTTGAGTAACGTTTTGCGCAAGGGTGTTAAAACCCGCTGATACAGTTTAGGCAGATAAGGGATATGCAACATTGTGCAAAGGGGTGGTTGGTGAAAGGTATGGGATCATAAAGCGGTACCTTTGCCAGCCACTATATAAAAATGTCGGCTCCTTTGTAGTGAAGCGCCAGTACTATTTTCATATTTAGAAAGTTTTATTTTGACGAAACAGTTAGAGGCCTTTTGTTAGAGTATTAGCAATCTCTTGAAAGGATTCGTGGGCGATAAATTCTTTAAAAAACACAATGCGGTAAAAAGCGTTTGCGTCCATTGAAAGCGTTGTTTGGATTATCAGAAAAATGATAACAATACCTACTCTTAACTTCGTTTGAACTTCTGGGTATCCTTATAGAAGGTGAATGTTGTATTGTATGAGCACATGTATGAGTTCTTAGTTGTTTTAGTATTCGTACTAGTTTGCAAATATTTTTGCGTAGATAAATGCATAGTACATGTAGCTGCCATTTCACGGTGAGTTAATTATGCTTTTGTCATGTTTGTGTTGTCCTATCTACAAAAGTCAAAAACGCACGTCATCGCATATTTACAAGCTAATTATTGAATAGTGCATAGTTTCTTATTAGTGTTACCTAAATAGGCACCGATCTTACCAATTACAAATTATAAGTTCAAAAGAGATGCTCCCTCTTTCTGTTGTATCTTAGTTTTAAAAGCTTAAGGCATAAACAAATCATACGCTGTGGAGGCTTTTAAGTAGCCATAAATTGTTACAAACCAATACACACATACCATAATATTCGTGTTATACAGTCGCGTGAAAACATTTCACTTATCTCGAAGCAATAATGCCTTCCATTCCAATCCATTCCTGTGGAGAAAGGTTTTTAGAAACATACCAGTTTTAATAAACTAAGTACCGTTACGGTCTCCATTTTCAAATAAAAGAGAAACATCCACAACCCTTTAAGCGTAATTTCTGCAGAGAATAGCGCAATTTTTATTATTTTACAACTTGCCTACAATATTGCAGAACTGCGCAAAGACGCCGGCTTTGATGCTTTTAAATAAAGGGCTACAATAAAAACAAACGGAAAGGGTTTATACAATACGGAAAAATTACGCAATGCCCAGTTTTATGAGTGAAAAAGTGACTTCGCAGGTACGAAATGGATTCTTTTGTTAGGCCGAGGGTTAGGCGGTGTGGCGCAACAATGTTACTGCAAAATCGAGTACCATTCAAGAGAGTAATGACACTGTATGCAAATAAATGCAAATCTTTTTACGATAGCCCTTTGAACACAACAATAGAGTGCTCGCGATGGATGCTCAGCGCTACCGGATACAATTATCGTTGTTGTAAACATATTATTGATTCCTCGAAGATCTGATTGAAAGTGACATTTAAATACTTACACTTTTTTAATAAGATTAGTACCAAAAACTCTTTCTTGTTTATTCCTTCGCTTTACGGTCTACTTAAATAAATTCTGTCTCTCATAAATCAATTAGATAAATTCCTTTTACACATCCAATTTACTTTAATAAAAATATCTTTAAAGTATATCGTATGGTGTGCCCCTTTGAACTTGATCTTTTTATCAAGTGTGTGCTGTGAACTCAAAATTATATCAGCGAGTTCGTCGCCGCATTCCGCGTTTCTACACACACACACATACACACACAACACATTAAGTGATGCAGTTTGTCACGAGATAACACAAACATAATAATATGTATGATCATGTGTGTAACAATATATGAACAATAACTAAAATATTTGAAAGCTACGCAAACAAAAGACATCAACGCATTTGCAAAATATTTTAGATGTATAAAACGATAAAATCTTCCGAGTTTTGTGCAGATATATTTATTTCTGCATTTTATTGAGAATAGTTCTGAAGCCCTTAAAAAATATAATCTTAATGGATTCTGCCTAATGAAATGTAATTTTTTATTGTTCCCAATTAATGGATTGTCATGTAACGTCTACTGCGTACGCATCGTGTGATGTTACTAAGGGTATGGTGTAGTTCTAGGAGGCATTTAATCTATCAGCATTCACAAACACATCTTTGCGGCGCGGGCGCAGCTACACACACATATACAATTTTTACGAAAAGTTCCTACCACGGTTGTTAACCAAGTCACACAAAGTAGAATATAATTATGTACTGCGTACCACTTTACTACGAAAGTGATACTGAATGCTTATAAGGCAGATGAACATCCAATTATCCTACTTATGTAAGTATTATGTATGATTCATACGAACATTTATTCTGTTACATATACAATTTTTGACAAAAGTAGATAAAATAATAGTACATTGGTAACAAAAATGGCCACCACTCATCATATGATACGGCCGAACAACTCCGTAGCGCTGGTTTCGATCAAAAATAGTTCTTTACATTTCAGTCAGAGTTGAAAAAACTCTTTAGATTTTTGTGTTCAAATAATGGCACTAAGAAAAATAACAAAGCATTCGTTGGCAAACTACAACGAAGCATACAGCCTACCTGATAGTAAACGTTTACCATAACCTATGGACGCAGAGACGGAGAAAATCAATTGTATCTGGTCGAGCGAGATCTACGTTTGGCCAAACGAGAAGTTATCGAGTTTCTGTAGTAGGGGTCTCTCGTCTATACCCAGTACCCACACAAGGGATTGGCTAGACACAAATATTGCTTGCCATGCTAATGCAGCGGAGATTGGGCAGGTCGATGACCGCTCCCGGACGTTGAAGTCATTCGCCAGAACCCGTCGCGTCCACCCTCGTACTTCGCCCTCCGTCTTCGTCCTATCTCTACGCACATTCTTTGTTTGAGAATAATCTAGTTGAGTTCTGAGCAAGCTTGTCTGATGATTTTGGGGCCATTTGCAAGATTGACCTAAAAAATATACTTACTCGTACATTTTATGAATACACTAACTAACGATGTACTACAATGTGCTCGTAATACTGATTTATCAGTTTAACAATGGAATCAATTGTACTAAAAAACCGTAGGTAAACTAATCTAAATATCTTATTTTGCTGATTATTCTAACAGCTATTTCCTTTTCCATGATAAAAAAATTGTAAATTTTCCTACGTAAAACGCAGCAGGATGACTAAGTTAAATTCGGTCGCTGGGCCGCATCACTGGCCAGTGACCTTGAATGGTGCGCGGGCGCATAGATTAGACACACACGTACACATCCCATGTCTCTAGCTGTTGTGCATGTGAGTGTGCATGAGGGCTGATTATCATATCATATTCTACTGGTTAGAAAAATTGTTGGAGAGAAAGGAGAGATATTTTAGTATAGACTCTCTTCAGAACATAAATTCTTTGATTATTTTTATCAAAGAATTCATGTTTTTAAAAGAGTCTATACTAAAATATCCCTTGTGTTCTATTTATGGTGTTTGTTACAAAGCCGAGCAAAACACTGCTAATGAAAAGTGATATATTTTTTAAATAATTTATTTCAGGAAACTTTAAAATTCTAATCTCTGGTCCATAGAAAATATTTCCACAGACACAGATGGGTTTTGTTTCTATAGCGTTGGACGTTGCCAGCTAGCCGGATATCTGCCTGCATCAAGAAGCAGGTACTTTATTGCCTCACCTGAACCAGAAGAACATAGGACTAGAAGTGTAAGTTGTCCTATAAGACTCTAATCCGGTGAAAAGTGTTGTAATATGCCTAAATCCTGCTATTACACATCTCCGTCACAAAGTGAATATCTATGTATCTATAAGCACAGCTAAGACTATTTGAATTTCATCATCATCATCATGACAGCCTTCTAATGTGCCCACTGTTGGGACACTGGCCTACTCTCGGGCGAGAGTGATTGGGTCTTAATCCACCACGCGGACCCAATGCGGATTGGTGAATAGCACATGTCATTTGATTTTTTATTTATCTGACATGCCGGTTTCCTCATTTATTATTATTATTTATACATTTTTCAACCAGAAAAACCCATTGGTGCACGACCGGATTTGAACTCACAACCTAGGATCGAAAAGCGGGCTCACTACCACTAAACCACCGGTGCTCTCTCTCTCTCGGTTTATTTGAATTTGATTTAACATAATTACCTGAGTAGGTACTTATTGTGTTTTAATGTAGCATTCATTATAGGTATACAATTATCCGTCTCTCATTTGACTTTATGTCATACAACTTTTATGATTTACTTTCCTAAACCTACGAGCTAACAGTATCTAAACATTCCCAAAAAATGTTTATGACGTGGGCGTTTTGACAGGAGAAAATATCTGAGCCGTCGCCGGCGCATAATGGATGCATAATAATCATGTGCCGAGAAAGTGCATCGCTGCACTGCCTTTCCCTCGTCCATCACGCTGCTCTCACCTCTACTCTAATACCGTATATTAAACTATCAAGCTGACATTTATCTTGGCGTACGTTTCATTTAATGGAGCTAACACCATACGTTACTGGTCTTGCTGGTTAGTTGGATTTGACATCAAATCTTTTCTGCTATTTCATGGTTGTCTACACTTTAAAACGAACTTGTTTTAAACGTTCTCGGTGATCACGAAAGAAAAACATGTTGCATTACATAAAGAGGGCTATGTAAACGGCTGTTAGGGTTACAACCGCCACAATTGGTTTCATGTAACAGAACTATCCATAGAAGCGTGTGCTTTGCATCAGTAAGGTGCATCCTGCGAACGGGTGGAAACAGCCGAAAGCCGAAAAGACCAAGCGGTTATTTCGGTATGCACATTGCATGCAGCGCTACGCACTTGCCACTCGAAATAGTCAGGTCAGGGACCGCGAGCTGGCTCGATCCTGCCCCAAGGTCAAGTCTCTGCAGTCATCACAGCGTATGGTATAATATGAAGTAGCTTCCCGCACCCCGCTTCATGCCCCCCATTGCCTATGCACGTTTAGGTAAACGCATAGACTGTCACGAATATCCGACAGTGTACACAAAATCTATCAAAAACAGAACAAAGGTCGAGTAAAATGTAGAGTAACTTTGTAAACTGGACGATCTGTTTAGGTTTCGGAATATTCAGTGTCGTAAACAAGATAGATATTGCAAACACACGATAAGTAAACCAAAGGTATGATGAAGTTCTTATCAAAACAACTGTTAGCGAACGTGACCCGCCGACTTCTAATCGATTCTTAATTGCGAATAGTCCATTATAGTCTCGAGATAAAACTGCGATGTGCGCAGCTCGTTAGACCACGAACTTTGCGATAAAGAAAATAGGTAGGCTTCTATGACACAATCAGAGCCGGAATTCAAATGTAAAAATACCTATATCAATTAGGCTCAATGATGATTGATTCATACGCGACTAGCAACATTATCAAAACTTATTTGATTCTGCTATAAGAGTTATTTTTTGCTATTGTGTCAGTTATTTTTTCAAAGACACTAATTTGGTCACATTTCAATTAAAAAACTATTGTGATGAAAAGCATTAAAGAATATAGTTTATTTCTAAATAGCACAAATACCATAGGAATTAAAAACATGGTCGAAAGAAAATTCAGAGCACTCGCACTATTGCAACTTCAACAGAGTTGTAACAGGATTCACCCCATATTGGTTAGACTTTTTTAAGGCTTCAGCTTCCTTTTGGTTGGTCATCGACACCGAGGATGGGGGACAAAGCCAAATGTCACTAATGAATGTCGACAACACCTTATTGCTACAGGTATTACTGGCTATACTTTTTAATAAATGCAGTAATTGCAAATCATACATTTGTTTGTTTGCTTTACGAATTTATTTGAATCTTCAATACCATTTTTGTATAACCTCCTTATTTTTCACCTGAATGCTAGAGCTGTATTAAAGTGATAGGCAAGAAAGTATATAATATTGTAGGTACTATTAAAGGTAACGCAATATAAAAGAAAAAAATTGGATTATTTGAGAAGGTTCCAAAAAGTAACAAAGTACACTTGCAAGACGTAGAACGTTCGAGATATTCCATCAAAGTTATTGTAGAAGCCAGAAGGCGAGATCGAGGCGTCCCGATGTTGGCGAGGACATTGCACTTTTGTCTCCTCCCTCCCTCGCTTGGTCCTTCCCTCCCCCGCTGCCGAAACTCGCTAACCAATCCTCCTCCGACCGGATTTTACTATTTAGTCATCGCTGGAATGTTTATTTTATGGACAAAATTGAGGCATCTTTTTACATTAGGTCAGTGTAAGTGTTTAAGCAGACAATTAGCTAAAATTTATACCTATTTTGAATAGGTGCACATAAATGACACAAAAAACTAACTAAGACGGATTTTTTAAATTTCGAATTAGCTTTTTGAGCGCTGCCTACAGTTAACACAATGTTTTTTTATATCTATGCGCTGAGTGAATATTTTATGAAAAAAATACCGAAACGTAACATATTTTGCGGTGTGTTAACAGTTGAATTACCTTCTTTGTTATTGTTATCTCCTAAGACCTTTTCCGATTACTTACTCATTTTGTAAATATTTAGTTTGTGTATTATTAAGAAACCCAAGAGAAAGCTAACAAAACTTCTGGCCTATTTGACAAAAAATTCAACTAAGAATTGATAACTGTGTAACAAATTGGATTGCATCGAACGGGTAGTCGGTAGGTCGAATGCAGTCGAAAGCGCAGCAGTTCCCGTTACTCTCTATGTAGTACATAGCATTATGTAATGATGGACAGTACCGTCCGCAAAGTCAATAAGATTAAATATATAAAATTTAAAAAAAATCTAAACTCTACTTAATTTCAATTACACCAGAAACATCGAATATCTTGAAAAGAGTTCGGTCAAACTTCGGATTCTATAGTAATTTTTAATCAATTTGCTGCATAAGTTAGTTTTTTTTTACCATCTGTGCCAAAATATCGAAAGATGACATTTATTTATGGTTAATTAACTCAAAGCATACAAATTACTGATCCTACATTTGATCTGCCCTGCTTTTTTTCATGCTCTGCACCTACTTCTTCCAGCTGCGTCCTCTAGGAATTGAATTTCAAGAATTCCTTTCTCACTACAACATATTAAAAAAACACATATAGTTCTCAGTTTTTGGTCTCAGAACTTAAGCACAGTAACTTAATTCAGTGACGTAGCTGCTACGAAAGTTGTAGACCTTCGTAGAAACATCTTTTCTAACTATGTTTTTGGCCTGTTTCTTTGTTTTTCAGTCTTGACGTATCGATAGAACTGTTTCTGATTATAGTTCTGAACCTAGAATAAGGTGCCAAAAGCAACCAAAATAAAAATATTCCAAATAGTTGCTAGTTTTGCATGCCTTCTTGGGTTAGTGATTCTTTCATTTTTATTTACCTTTTATGCTATGTTTTTTATTCTTCTTTCAACAAGCAAGCTTAAATTTAAAATTAATATGCGAAAACACGTAAGTAGTTAGTATTTTTAGAATAGTTATAAGTTTTAAGTACTATATTTTGTCTCCATGAAACATGAAAAAAATAAATAAATAAAGAATGCTGGTGTAGTTAAAGTTAAAGTTAGATTGATTCAGGCGTTAATAAGCGTTATTCAGGATTTAAAAAAAAAATAGTACAATTATAGTGCTAGAATCTTTAGCTTTAGCAATAAAACATTTGTTCTGACGGTACAGCTGGAGCGCGGGCGGTGGCGCGGTGGTCAGGCCTGCCTCAACAGGCGGCTCGTTCGGCGCGCGCGCACCAGACGTGACGTCGGAGCTTCCTGATGCTCATTAATACCAGCTAGGGAATCATAAACATAATGTGCATGCTGTATCTTACAGACTGATTTCTCAAAGATGCCTAGAAGGTTTTTCCATAAAAAGCTATGTTTTACAACGAACATACGAACATTTGTGGATATTTTGAAATGTTCTGATATATTTTTTTGGTTTTATGATCTCAGTTTTGTGTGAAAAACTGAGATCATAAAAACCAAAAAAATATTATATAAAAATACGCAGGCAAAACATTATTGTTTTTCTATAGGTACATTCCACATATAACGTCATTGTCTGAGAAACATCCCTAAACATCTCACCTTATAGACAAAAAAAAACAAACCCTAATGAAAAGGCACTTTTACAGTTTAGTTACTAGGCAATTTTGAATTTTCTTTTAGCTTGGTTATTTTTTATTGTAATACCAGAAGATGATCGGATCGATCTTCATATTATTAGTTACAGTGAAACAGCAGCACAACTGTTTATAATATTACAACTCACGCAAAAATAATAAGTACCCAAGTAAGTAACTTGAATGGTGACACAAACATGATTAATAATTGTATATTTGAATAACCCTATTGGACCTACGACAACATTGTCTGTATTTGGAAACAGTGTAGCGATAGTGTTATCACGCAAATTATTACAAGCGAATCGTTAATTAGAGGATATGTTTGCCAAACAACGATAAACGAAACTTACTATCTTTGAGGATTTAGCTCACTTGGTGTACTTAGGTCATTGCATGCCCTTACGAAAAATATTTTTCAAAGAAGTGAAAAACAATTAAAAAATTCTTCATCAATAAACAAAGCTACAAAGAGAATAAGGTTGATTCGCCGTCAATTTTAATAATTAGTCAACTTGACTAAAGATCAAAAACTTTGTGTAAGGGTTAATAAAACTTGAATCAGGCCTCTGAAGTCTGCCTAAAAATGAACGATCCCCAAAATGTAATCGGAACGACGACATTCGGTTCAATCATATTATTCCTCCCTCGCATTTCCTTTGATGGGGCCTAAGTAAAAGAAAAAGAGTTCGATAATTATATTTAGCAGCCCCTGTAATTACAGCGTAAGTTTCCTTAATTACAACCCCCAATAAAAAGATGGTGCTTCCTACTTCCCACATGGGGGTACGTATGCGTGGCATGTGCTTTATCAGGCTTATTAATTTTATACAAACACCATACCCATACCAACTGCCAGGGATTCTAAATTAAACTTCCGATCTCGCCTAGAAGAAACCCTAGTCAGAGGGCTAATCATGAAAAACATGTTTGACGTAAATGTATAGTCTAGCTGTAAATTGGTATAGGATTTCTGTACTTTTTACGCACTAAAGAGGCGCTGTGAAAAAATCCACACAAATTAACATATAGACGATGCGTTTACGTTTACGATTGTCAAACGAATTTTTCGAGATCGATGGTTATGTCAGGTATTATGGAAGTAAACAGAGAAAGTTGGAAAATTATGCACAGACGTCAGAAGTAACTGCACTGCATTCAGAAAATGTTTTTTTTTTATATTGGCGGTCTTTAACACTACATTACACTATTTTAATCAATAAAGCTTAGGCCTCACTCGCTGAATAGTACGTACTTTGAGGGCTACGTAAATATTCTACCAATCTATTTCGGTTTCAAAATAAAATTCCCATCCCTTGCCCAGAAGTTCATACCATCAGTCATCATCACTTCCTCAGTGCGCCGCGCAACTCGGCGCAAGTAATAAAAGGTACAAATAAAAGTATGAAGTTCCGGCATTACGTGACCTGCGACACATGGTCTATTTCAGTCATCTCCTTTCATGGTTTACTATTATTATTTCTGTGATCATCTTGGGGACCGATCCTGCTAATTCTATGACGCGAAAGTGCAGTTGACATGGCCTCACGCAAGCCACGTAACGCAAACGTGCAGTGGCACGCAAACGATTCTTCATTTTTATTTTATGGCTTCTGTGACTGAATTTGCGAGAATTTTCCATAATAATGTCAACAAGATTGAAACAGTAAGAGGTTCTGAGACAAAAGATGATCGGTTTTTTTCCCGTCAGAAGGTCTTTTGTTAGAAACGTCAAACCAACATAGCGCTGGTCACATGACGCTTGCGTGAAGCTGGCTGCATGCCAACTACATGTTCGCGTCATAGAATTAGCGGAATCGGACCCCGTAGTTCTATGGTATTCTGGGCCATGGTGGATCAATTGATCACGGCTTACGTTACTTCAATTAAATTCTATATTTGGAAGAACCTAATACTGTCTACGGGAAGGATGTTAATGTGAATTCTTATTTTGATCTAAAAATATTATGTGATTATGATCAAAATAATACTCAACAATTATTTTTTTGAGGCAGTAATTTGTCATTGGAACATTAGTCAGTGACCATTAAGTACTAGGGTAGGTACTTGAATTTTAGTAGAGCGTCTGAACTACCAATTCGATGTCTTGATAAATCTTTTCTTTCGAGTCGATCATTCACTTCGACTTTCATGAACTTATTGTAACAAATTAGAATGAAACTAATTTATTTTCGAATTCTGCCGCTTGGGTTGAATGCTCTTAATACTAAACTTTCTACATTATACCTTTAACAGTTCCACTTTATAAACAACATCTAAATTAAAACCAAGATCGAAAACAAAAAATAAAGTAAGCATTGACACTGACGGGGTGTCAGGCCGATCATTGAACCTTATTGTTTTGCGATGCGAAACCCGACTATTTACATATCCAATCGGATTTATAATCAGAAATCGCAAAATTAACATGCTAATGTATGGAAATGAGGTGACTTTTGCACTGTGAGCGAGCAGCAAATAAATAAAACAAAAGATTGTGTGAGTGACCGTCACTTGTTTTGCGAGTTTATTGATATAACAATATCTAGAGCATAACACAAGTTAACTAAATAGTATTTTTTAAATATTATATTTTCCTCTTAAAAATACTATTGGATATCCACTTGTTTAATCTATCAGTGTGTAAATTTGGAGTTGAAGTCTTTACGCCAAATTCTGTCTGAATAACTGAAGCGAATTTGTTATAATTACATTAAGTAGTTATTTATTTTCTACTCTAAACCAGCGATTCTAATAGGAACGTCTATACGTTTTTATCCATATAACGATAAAATAATTAAACGTGAAAATGCTAATTTTCAAGATGAGCATAAAGGATACTAAGCCACAAAAGAAGAGACTCCAAATCTTCGTTAGGTCAGAGGTGGTCAACGGATGGACCATAGATGCTACAGCTGAATAACTCACCCCTTTGCAACATGATCTTTGACAAAAACACATTTCTATAAAATAAAATGAAAGAAATCGTTAATTAGCAGGTACGATTTATTTTTATATTTAGATATGTGCACTTTAGTCTTAAAGATCTCTTAATTTTAATCAATTGCTTGCAATCATAAATATTTTAAACATGTTTTTTTTTCCAATAAATTAAAAACTGTATTTTTGTAACCTAATTTGAACCGACAGAAATTTAAATTTACTTGATATTTTTTTGCAAAGTTCAATGTCAGTCAAATCAGAGGGATTCGTACACTTGAGTGTACAAGTTGTGGATCCCAGGAGGTCAGCGGTCAGCGGTCAGGGGTGACCAACGGCTGGACACCGGAGGGGTTGCGAATAAAAATGTTTAATCATCGGGATTTATGGTATAAAGAACTTATAAAATGCTAATTTACATATTTGTACTCTTCATTAAAAATCATTGGTATTTATATAATATTTAACATACTCAAGGTTAGGAAGTAAGTACATATCTATTAGATTCCTACTAGTTGCTGCCCGCAGATACAATCGCAGTTTTTTAGAAACTTTGACACCCCTTATGCATCTTATAGGGAAAATATCATACGTAAGTATTTTATAATACTTTAAATACATAGGATAATATAAAATATAGGTTATATAAAAAAAACCTTTTCAGGCTGTAAAAACGCTACACATTAATTCCAATCCAAGTGTCACTTCTCTGTCGTTATCTGCAAAGTGGAGGTCAAATTGTCGCGGTATGGTATGCTCGCAAACTAGGTCAAATGTCCCAAACGTTGCTGATTGGCGAATGTTACGAAACCAATAAACTGTTATCTTCTAGATAACAAGAAATTATCAGCCCATATAAATTGATACTTTGCTAAATTATGGTTAAACCTCTTTATTGAGTTAAACGAGTTTAAAAAATATTTTGTTTGCAATCGTATAGTGTGAACTGCTTTCGCTTGAGAGTAGGCTAGTGTTCCAGTTTCAGCATTGGAAACATTAGTAAGTTCTCATGATGATGATGATATTAAACGCATAAATATATTTTTGTTCAAAAAAACAAAAAACATTCCTATTAATTCTTTTTTACAAAGTTTTAAATAACTACGACACAAAACTTTGATAGTATGTAGATTAGCTACAATGCTTGTAAGACGTTTCAAAGTGATCCTTGTGATTTTAAAATAAAATGGTGCTGACTTTGACTTTGACTTTGAATAAACTTGTAAAAATGATTTTCGCAAAGATCAATGTCGACGGAAGGATTAAGTTCAAGTTCCCAGTCCCAAGAGGTCAGCGGTCATCGGTCAGGGGTGACCAACGGCTAGTGAATGTCCGAATCTTGTATTTTTTTTGCACAGGTGACTCTACCTGTATGTTACAAAAAGGAAATCGGTCATATTTTTTATGCTACTATGAATCGTCTTTTTTGTGCTTTTTTTTAACAAAAAACCATCATTCAGGAAGTCTGACTTAGTTTTATCAGTATTTAGTTGGTAGCGCAGAAAAACTAGAATACCTACTAAAAATTACAAATGATATTTTCGTCTACTAATGTATGATTTTATGATAGTGTATGATGTCTTAAATAATAAACTTGTGTTAAACACTTGGTACAGAGTTAGCATAAATCAATTCAGCAAAGTTCAAAGTCATCAAAATTGCAAAATATGTAATAGTTAGTAAGCGTAAAGGATTAAGTTCAAGTTCCCAGTCCCATGAGGTCAGCGGTCAGGGCCAAGGGTGACCAACGGCTAACGAATGTCCGAATCTCTCGCCAATCTATAGGCAGGTCTTCACCTGTAGAACCTATTGTTGGTATTTTGCATTAGTAGTTCACACAAAAGAATACCTTTTTGCATTATCTTGAACCATTTTTTAGCAAAAGATGAATGCTAATGGATGTTGTAAAGATAAACATATTGCGGAATTTGAATAACAAAAACAAAGCACACCATACCTAAGGTATTGTAATATTCATTGAGTTATTTTTAATGCCAGTACGGAGAACGTTTAGCTTTTTGCACAAAATCTCATTTCAAATAGTACCGTTTTGTAGAACGGTTTTCATAAAAAACATAAAATAATACAAGTGGGGATTATAAAAGTCTTATGTACCAGGTGTGCCAGTCCGTTCGTCACCTATGACCCAGGATTGACCAGTGCCCAGTCCCTTGGCCAATATAAAGATTAGCAAGTTCATAGTCGCGTAGCCTTGATAATGAACGTTTAACTGGATTTTTGAATAGATGAACATGTTTTGAGATGAAGACATTGTGCTTTTTCTAAGAGTTCTATAATTTGGCTTTTTGCTATTTTGGAAGAGATATTGTCATGGTAATCGGCATCCGTTTTTTTGTGAAACCGATTTTTCTTGAGGATTTAATCATAAACTGCCAAGGTTATAAACCTAGCTATAACCTGTAAACAATACTTATAACACCAGATAGCTTCAGAAACGAAAACAGCTATCCTTTAAACTTTAAACAGTTCTTGGTTTGGAGAACATGATAGTTAAACAAGACCTAGAGAGTAACACAATAAACGTCACTTCTAATTTACAACACACCGTGGTCACCGGACATCGGTCAGTATTTACGGTATTTTTATTTACTCTAAGCGTATTAAACCCTTTCTTTGTGTGCATTCTCAAGGGTAATTAATATGGTTTGTATTGTGCAAAATCGCCAGCTTTGTTCCTTATTTCGCGCATTGTCTGACCACTGGGGATTTCTTTTGTCCTGTTTTGTTTAGTCAATCATTAGCTCTGTGGGCAGTTTTGCTGACCGTTCCTAATGTTTTTTCTCACACGTACGTATGACATTGATGACTACGACCGTTATGAGTATAAAAAAAAAGCTAGGAACCCAGCCGAGTTTGTTGCCAGATTCTTCTAGGCTGGGGCGCGTGAAAATTACGTAAATTCACCTAGCTTTAAGACGTTTCAAAATTATCCTTGTGATATTTTATTATAAATATATATTTAATTTACTTACTTTACTTTACTTTATAGAGAAAGTAAGCTTAGCAGAGAATTAAATTGAGTTTTTGAATATCGAAGGAGTCTAAAAATAGTTATTCTTAGAAAAGAGTTCGGTTACGGCTTGTATCCTTATTTTCAAATAATAAAATTACGAAACAAATGTGCTACATTATAACAATAGCTGTGCTACCAGTGCAATCGTATGCAACTGACTAGCTGGTTGCAGGTGACCTCTGATCTTATGCGTTTCTTTGCAGCCGTTAAGCAATTGTGCGAGGACTGGTTCCGATTCAGAAAGTGTGTAATCAATTCATCGTAAAACATCTATTAAAAGTTACATAAAAGAATCGCATTGGAAAACCGGACTAGAGATTTTAACTTGACGTTTTTACATAATTTAGTTGTATTGTGTGAGTATTGATCGAACATAGTGGTCTATCTCTGAAATACCAAACAAAACAATGTGCCTTTTCAAACAAATATTTTATTAAGAATTCTGAAAGCCTGGTACTACATAAACGAATGAAGGAAGTAGCGAAAGTGAAAGACAAAGCTTTACATAGGAGCAGTTCAAGTGATTCGCTATAAAAGCGTGCGTATTCGCGAATCGTATATACATGAGAGAGGAAGGAGGATCGCCCTCCCGCGCTCCAGCCAATAGCAGCCGTCTGAGCTCAGCGCACACCGCGTGTCGCGAACACGGCGATATCGCGAATAAATTAGCACGAGGACTCACTCATATTATTTACCCGTTGTTTATCCTATGTATTACCACACATACAAAACAAGCCACTCATTGGCTGATTTAAACGACGATAAATAATAAAAAAAAACTTTAGGTATATACTGGCCGCGTCAACAACAATGACGCAGACTGTGACGTCGATCGAGAATTAAGATACCTCTTCCGCGTTATGAAGCCTTGGTAGCTCGACGCGTACGCAAAGTTCCTAGCATTCAGTGCGTTCATCTACTGGGCATTGAAAATCACAATTCACGACCGGAAGTACAAAAACAATAGCCGAGGGTTGAGTTCTATTAAGAAGCCGTTTAAATGGGATTATTTCCAATGAGAAACGATTGTTTCTTGACTTACTTTTGGGGTAGCCTATGTTTAGCAATGGGTTGCGATGTGCGGGAGAGTGCAACCCTTTGTAAAATATCTCGTTTTAAACGCTTAAAACACGTGTTTGCTTTTACACTGATCCCTGGAGAAGGTGACGGGATAACGCATAGCTTGCCACTGTAGTTAATTACAGCCGAGCTTTGTAAAAACCCGGCTCTAAAATGTAACAAGATGTTAAATTCTTTTTTTAGTGTTGCGCCGACTGGCCAATTATAAACTTGAGTTTTTTTTTGTTTCATAAATAGTGTAATTTTAGAATAGAGTTCATGAAAAAATATGGCGGTTTCTAATAATTACATTTACATTAAATAGCAAGCACAGTATAAGCTAAAAAATTTGCTAGGATCTAGATTTGTATTGAATAATTTTGACAGATTTTAATCATACTTGCTTCTAACATTGAACTACTGCAGTATCGTACGTTCTTGTAGCATTTGAGTAACTCAAATACCTACCCCTAATTCCTCTCTAACCCTTTCATGATACATGGCAAAAAACCTCGTGGGGTTGCGAGATTAGCCCTCCCTGTAGAGCAAAAACACACCGCACATGGGCGTATTTCAATTAGCTGTCAGTTTGTCAACTCTTTGGCTATTATTTTTTGAGAGGCTATGCAGTGGCGCCCGCGCCTCTTATTTGGTACTTAATGACTTTGTAAAAATAGATTTTGTTCTTGAGAAGTTCGTAATAAAATGTAGCAAAACAGTATTTTGTGTTTAACTATAGATCTATAATATTATAACAATGCGAAAATTATCTTTCAAGGTAAAATCTTTTGATTAAACATTATGTATTAGTTAGTTAGCCCACATGGCGGTAAGTAGTTACTGCAGCCTATGGACGCTTACAATAGCAGAGTCATCATAAACGCTGGTGAAGTCTCATCTCATATACTTACCACCTTACCAGTAACCACTAACCATACCTTCACCTGTAACCAGAACCGGAACACAGTAATGCAAGCACAATAATGCAGAAATAGGCGGTGTAGTACTCCTCAAAAAAACTCCCTGATCACCACGCGAAAATCCTACAAATAAATTTTACTCTTTTATTTTTTAATCCTGGTAAACTTTACCTTAATCTTTTGCTCTAGTTGTCTTAATACCGCTTATTACGAAATTACTACTTGTCGAACAATCCTTTTTCAGAACAATTCACTATATAGGTACATATTAAAGGTAAAGGAAACCTACGTATTGAGTGGTGTAATAGTTACCTACGCTCCTATTTATTATAATTATTTATGACACCTTACTTATCTAGATTGTTAAAGAACGACTACCTACCTATCTACCTTAATGAATGTATAATATCTACTTAGTATTAATTTACACGTTTCTCTGTAAGTGACCTCGGTCTTTTGAGTAATGTCTTAAACCCGAACCCGAAACGCTGGTTTTCTCATGAACAAAAACAGCGCCGTTATTCTATTTGCTGATGAAATACGCGGATATTCTATTAACCCTTTAATGCAGCAGCAGAGGAAGTGTAGGTAAGTAGGTCAGACATTGCACATGTTGTGAAAGCGCCGTAAAAAATACCCCTCTATTCGCTTTGTTTCGACGAAAAAAACTTTGATTATTGGCTGCAATTTGTACCCTCAAGATGATTATAGAGTTGTCGAGAATTGGCGTGTTAGAAATGTATATTATATTTTGCGATAAGGTTTTTGTCACAATTGGTAAGTCAAGTTAATTACTTTTGTGTACATTACTTACTTGTATTTTCATGTTTCCAATACTGTAACGCAAAAAAATATTTTCTCGTAACTGTAAGAAACAAAGTAACATAAAGTAAATCACTTAATTGCAGTCAAAAATGACAAAAGACATGATGACTGATTTTGGAAAAAAAATCTGTTGTGTTTAGAAGTATCAATTATTTGCTAAAAATAACTTATTATCCCAGAAATTCATGGTTCAATGTAAAAAAACGCGATTTAAATTTGTATTTTAAAATTCACGCCAAAACGCGCCCAAGTCTCTGCGTAGCAGTAGTAACGTCATAGTTCAATTTTCAATGTAAAATTTTAGAATTAAGGTTCAAAATTCTGCAATTTTGTTTGATTCCACCAATCAAAGAGCCAAGATGCTCTGATTGGGGTTCATGACCTCTGACATGACAGAGGCCTTCGGGCGGCCTAGAAACTCTGTCACCAGAGTTGGCCACTGACTCATACGAACGAACGAACGAACCTCTTATGGTGGATTGCAGTATTTTATTTTATTAAATCAAATCTCGCATCTAATGTCGAAGAATTTAGTTTTTATATCCCTTGAATTCTTTTTCATAAGGTGAAGTCGTAGTTATAGTGATTCTTAGTTGCTGTCATCATGCCTATTCTCAATGGATGGAGTACCTTTATATCTATAGGTACTATATTTTAGTCAGACAAAGTAATACATCTCTAAGGCCTATTCTATTGCTTAACATTGAAAATGTAAAAGTGAACCTTTTATTTTAATACACGCAAGTAAAGCCATAGGCGGATGCTTACACCAAATAAAACAAAGCTTTTTGTAAATTTTTTGCTCTCGCGTCTCGCTCTCTCACGTTCCCATTTTAACCCTTCCCGCGGTCTTGGCAGCCATTCTTTGCCTAGACAACTTTTTTGTTTCTCCTTTTTAAATGGCACATGCATAGGGAGCTTTTTTAGAACGCGACCTCTTTGGATAAAATGCAATATCATCAGTCTACCTGGACAGCTTCGGTATCTTTTCTTTTAATAGATCGTTCCTAATCGATTAAAGTTTAAAGCTTGGAAAACGTGCTCTTTATTATTTATTGTCGCTGTATTTCTTATAAGAAATTTACTAGAAATATCATATAAAATTTAACTTTTCCTACAATTAACAAAACTCTAATATTATAAAGAAAAACTTGATGTCCAAAAACAGATTTCAAGCTTAATTTTAAATACCTTACTGAGTTTATGGTTATGTATGCACCCAATTTTTTTAGCTAACCTAACAGTATTCAAACCCAAATCCAAAAGATATCTTTGCCAAAACAAACGAAGGGTCGTGCAAAATACCAGGTCGGGAGTCGAATCGGGAACAAAAAAACCCACAGGTAAAAAGTCATATACCGGTATAATTGTCACAAATTAAAGCAAAAAATTTTTCACAAAAGATATCAAAATTCTGCAAGCCACACGAGCAGGTAGAAGGTCTCTATAAATTCGTGTTTTTTGCTCCGAAATTGTGCAAAAGCGTGGGATGGATAGAATAACTGTACACGTCAAGACACCGAATCAATCCGGAACATAAATCTTTCATTTTGTTCTGTTGTTGAACAAAAGTATCATTGCTGGTGCTCTGAACATAAAAGAACCTAAGTAAGTAGGCGACAGCCAGATTTAATGAATGTCAATTGTAGCTTCACAATATTTTTAGCATTGCTAGGTAGCGGTAGATTTTTTTTTTATGTAGCTAAATTTTAACTTTTAATTTTTAATTATTTTAACCTGGCAGCTTCGTATAATTCAAAAGTACCTGTCTTCAAATCAAAACAAACTAAATAAATTCATAGTCACGATCAAATCCCTAAAAAGGTAGAGCTTCGCAAGTTTACTTTGTCACTAAAATAAACAATTTGGTTTCGACAGTTTTATAAGAAATCCTTTTTTTGTAAAAGAGAATGTTGTGCAAAAACTGCGAACAAAAAGTTCAAATCTGCTCTAGCCTTAGTAACGTGATAAGTTTATTTAGAAATGGAGATTAAAGTTTTATCGGCTTACTTTGCAGCAAATTTAGAAAATAGCTCTAAATATAAAATATTTTTCATGCAGGAAAATTTGGTCTAAACTACGGGTTACAAAATGATGATAATAAGAGACTTATTTTTGCAGAAGTATTGAACTTTTTGGGTCATTAAAATCTTACAAGTTTCAGTCCGTCTGCAAAATCCAGCGAAAAAGTTCAGTAAAATTTTGTAAAATATTATTTATTTTAAATTCTTGGATCTGCGCCTATTACCATTTATTACCCATAGATACAGAGTATAAATAGAGGCTATGTGTGTACATTTGCGCAAGTCGTTGAACCCTCCTGAACAAAAACTCCCCCGCGAGTTTCAGCCTGCGCTTCGTTCTCACGCCTTGCGCCCGCCTCTGAACTCTGACTCCAGTAAAAACTCGCCAAACCGTTTCAGTGTGAGGCATGTGTAGACTGTTTAATGCATGCTTGTTCTGCAAAAATGGAAACACAATTTTTTTCAAAGTACCTAACTAATATGAAAATGTTAAAAGTTCAAGTAGATTTTTTTTATATAGATAGATAGATAGAAAATACTTTATTGGACACCACATTATAACAAATTTGACAAGAACAATCTCAATTACTAACAGGTATTACAATGGGCGGCCTTATCGCTAAATAGCGATCTCTACCAGACAACCTTTGGATATATACCTTATATATTTACACAACTAAAGTGGCAACCAAGCTTACGGCCCACCAGATGGTAGGTAAGCGGTTATTGTATCGTAATATGGTAGATGATACAGTTATTGTTAAATATGATTACACATTCAGCCATTTTGTCATGTCGTAGAAATATTTTCATTTTGGTGTTTTTCAATAGAATTTTATTAATATAGGTATATTAATATATAAAAGGTAACTATATTATTGAACAACAGACAGGCGAATTGAACTTAATAAAGGTAGCAAGTAGCATGTGACAGCACCGGAAGTAGCATTTCGATGCGAATGTTCTATTTCCGGACCCCGCCGCGAACACTCATTTATTCTTCGCGGCAAATATGTTGTGACTTAACCCGTAACAACCCGGGGCGATCACTAATGCAGTGTTGCCAACAAGTTAAAAACTGTGGTCAATTTTATTAATATTTTATAATTTTATCTAATACATGGGCATTGTAGACATGCAATTTTTCATGTATTTCTATCTACATAATAAGATAAAAAGTCATAAGTTCTTGTAAGTCACTGGCCAATAACAATATACTATAATTACTATATCATCATAAATCGCTTAAAATTTTAAGATTAAAGGTAATGTAGGTACTCGTATATGACAGGTTTTTGTAATTTTAGATTCTAATATTTTTTATTACTTATCAGTCTTGAGCAGCAGTTAGTGTCCTAACTGCTGGGTAATTTTGGATTTTAAACATTCGGAAAAAAAATACTGTGAGGATAACTCAAAAAAGTGTTTGATCTAACCATAAATAGTATGTATGGCAATGACGCCAAAGGATGCTCGAGGTATCAGTGTCATTAAAATGATTGCATCATTATGAATCATTAAAGGGTAAACCATGCCACATGTCATGGTGTAGTGTATTTTACGCAACTTGTCGGTTAAAAGTTGCCATACAAAGAAACGTTTTGTTTGCGCTTTTACTTTAATAGAGTTATCGATTTTGACTTACTCAAAAGCCTTCTACTACCTTATGATTCTTCGTGAGTTAATTGAGGCTTCGTGATGAAAATAATGTAGCGTATCATTGATTAGTGATAACGTGCCAATCACTTTCAATGTAGTGTGTGGGCTATATACTCGACTTTAAAATGCTACGAACGTAAGTACTTACCTATGATCAAAGATTGTTCCTATTTTTCATCATTATAAAACATTTCCTGGGTCTGTTATTTAATAAAGCTAAAAGTTGAAAAGATTTTCTTAACCCGTTAGGTTCATGCGTCTAAAGCACCTGGCAAAATCCTGAAACCCAACTTTTTTGCACTATTACCGACTTGCTAACGGGAATATCGATTGAACAAACTCAATAGCTGTCATCACTTCCTCGATCTTTGAATTGTGGGAACAAATTATCGCAAACACTTCGTACGTGCAAAAAACGCCCAGCACAAAACACTGCACAAGTATTTTAGGCAAAAAAATACTCCCACGCCATGAAAGGGTTGAATTTACACCTGACCTATATTAAATTATATAAAAAGTTTTCTTTTGCATTTTTTGCTCATTATTCACATTGTAGATGGATAACAACAGATTGCATACGTTGAAGGGTGACCATGGAGTATACATTTCTAAAATAAATCTCTTCACACAGATAATTATTGCTGGAATATTTAACACTATGCAAGATTACGGGTAAAAAAGACTTAGCTCAAAGTTTGGGGCTTAGGATCTGCACTGCAACCAATGGTTATAATTGATGACGATCTATAAATTTTTAGTCTAATTTCGTTTAATATTTTGAGAAATGGTAAGCGAGATAAATAAATGAAATAACCGGGGTAAAGTAAGTGCCACAAAATGTCAAAATGTTAAAATCCATCAGAGATAAAAATTAAAGGCTATTAAGTTTTGTTCAATAAAATCAGGACTACTGTAAAAATTTAAACATTTTGTCTCGCTCAAATGTGTCACCCTACTTGCTTTGCACAAAGCACAAAGGGCACAATGCGGGCGCAGGTAGCTGAAGGGTTATCCGCTTATGCAAAAAAAATCGACTACTATCCGATTAACACTTGCGCAAAACATGATTTAGCTTTTTAAAACGATTTAGTTAATAGTCTTACTGCTTATCCCTGTCGTGTGTATAAACTCATTTGCATTATGGTGATTAGGGTTTTTTGAAACCAAAGTTACTCGACACTTCCTTCTATTTGTAGAGTGTGCGCAGTACAGATTTATATGTACCTACGTATGTACATAATAATGAATGCCTTAACACGCCTTTTGGCTAGGTCACTTCATTTAGTAACCGAGTAGGGTTTGGTTAATTAATGCAACTACAGGTAGTTGCATTAATTAATATTTTTTTTTTTACTCAGGAGTAAAAAAAAAATTTTCAGTTAAAATCTTTGGTCTCCGGCAATGTAGCAATGTGTGTGCGAGTGTGTCAACTTTGATAAAGCAATTAGTATAAATAACTTACCCTAACCCCCTACCATTTGGCAGTTTATGTTATATGGAAAAACTTCTAAAAACTAACTTAATTTATTAGATAACAAGCAAACATATAGCTAAGAGATGAAGCAGTAGCCTTACCCTAGTGTTATACAACAGTTGTTAGCAATGAAGGGTGCGTGTGGATGTTTTGGTTAGCGCCCTAACAAGTAGTTCGTGAATTTGGCGGCCTTTAACGAACGAAGGCGTCTCATCAAGAATTCATTGACGAGAGCGCGTGAGTCGACAGCAATGAGGGTGAAAAGGCTGACAGGCGATGTGTTGCAAAATGAATAAATACAGCGAGAATTGGAGGTAGTTTGCGGCCGAGGTAACTCAATAATGCAGCTAAGTCTCGATGTCCAACTAACAAGAACCAACGTGTCCACTAAAACCAACCACCCGACAGCTCTGCATAAAATGGTCAGAAGTTGTTCAATGTGAAACACAGCGAGTAGGTAGAGCATACGCTGGCACGATAATGTCATGGCAAACAGTTGCAATCGACAGTTTCAACCACCACCCCTTCTACGGTCCAAACATTATAGAAATTGTTTTAAAGTAGATAAGTGAATAATTTCAATTTTTCAAGGACTTTCTTGAACTCTGACAATGCATATTATTATGGTTCCAGGGGCAGACTTGCTACGACCCTGACACATTTATTTATTTTTATTCGGTCCCATCATCATCGGGGTAAGCTAAAAGTTATATTCAAATTGAAAGTGACGCGTAAAAAACTGCATTAGACAGAATAGACAGATCTCTGCGCGCAAATGTATAAAAAACTTAGAGGTTGAGCACCATGTGCAGTCGCAGGTGCCCTCGGTTCCCACACAACCCTTTCAGCTACGAGCTCTGGCTGTTACCACCCCCGCACCCCACCACACCCCCTCTTGTAAAGCACAAAACAGATCTTCAACTTTCAACTCAGTCCACTCTGCACCCCTCCGCCATACAACACATTACAGTCTTCCAAACTCGCGGTTCTTAAGTCCTTATATCTACAGGAAGATCATCAGCTCTAAATTCTACCTGTTCCGATTTATAGACGCTGTCGTATCATTAAATTTATTGTGGATAAAATGCAATCCTCATATTTTTTGCCCTTTGATTCGGACTGAATAAATATAGAGTTTGTCTGTGTGGGTGAAGATCATGTAAAATTTCTTTTGATATCAAACATAGAATGTGAATCAGCGTTTTTCAAATTTATATCAGGTTTTTGCGTTCTCAACATAGTGACTAAATTGGTCTTCTACTCGTCTACTCCAACACGAAAAGAATAGCTAGGTATTTACGAAAGGGATTTAATCAGCACGCGTTTAAAAAGGTCACCGTTATCTCTTTGCTTTTTTGTAAATGCGATGAGTTTTGTAGTCAATTAAAGGCAAAGGGACACCGGCTGGAGCGGTCTGCAATAAATCGCAACCCTACACAAAACGTTTCCGCTGGACGAAAAGGGGCGAAAATATCAAACTTTATAGCAAGCTACATACAGCCTTGCGACCCATTTTAGACCGGTGTTAATTATTAAAAGGAAGTAAGTGCTTTAGCGTTGTCTGATTTACATAGGTTATTGGATATTATTTACCTACACAAACAAAAACATACTTACTAAATTTTTACTATGAGTTGTTATAAAACTATGAATATGTAAGTAGGTACTTATTAAAACTTACAAGAATGATAAACTCTTTTCCTATAAGAGGAAAATAAGTATTGACTGACGAGAGAAGTGCAAGTTTGAAATTTGCAAAACTATAGATCAAATTTACATTAGTTTTGTACGTAGTAGAAACTGAAAGAAAGAAAAATTAGTAATCATGCTAAAGACGTTTCATCGTTTTGTCTTACAAAAACACACTACCCTTTCAAATTTCACATGGCGTAGAATTAATTCCTCACTGACGGCCGTGGTGGGCCCTCTACGCGATTGGTCAAGGCACTCAAGCTGCGATGCGCTTGCACATGCAGTGCAGATCATAATAACGCCTATTTTATTCAATTCTTCGCGTTTTACGCATCTGCCCATACGTTTTTGACTTCCGACCCCATGGCTATAAAATTATCTATACTGCCTGCAACCCCTAATATAGTTAAAATATTGGGAGTTTTATCTGTTTTACTATTTTTGATAATGATAAAAGTCAAATAAAAGCGTTTTGTGAATGCAATTAAGTTATTTGATAACAGTTTTCTTTAATTCTATGAATTCGCGTAACAAATTCTAGCTTACCAAAATTAGCTAATTAGTTACTGATCTATAAAAAGTTGACCTAAAGCTGTAGGTTTTCTAGAGACCTGAAGTTCAAAGATAGATAATTTAGATGTTCATGCAAATAGGCTGTCTGTGCCGAATGGACAGCTTAATATAAAAAAAACAACTCATTAATTTGGTTATCTGCATCATTATTTTAGAGCTATTTCCAGTAGTCTTACCGAATAGTCTTACCGTTGAATGGGTGTGACTTTAATTGCTATATCATATTACCTTGTTAAATAGGTTATGTGACCCTATTAAGGTAACATAAGTCATTTCGAGTAGGACTCTGCAGACTTGCTAGCAGCTCTAAATTGCCAGAAACTGCTACTACGGGCTCTGTATAAGTCCGAGGCTTATGTTTACTAAAAACTCAGTGTCGCTTAAACAGTAGAGGGTCCAAATATTTGACCAACGATGTGAAGAGGTGCATTTCCGTAACCGATATTTCTCATTAAGGCTTTGTTTGCTCTCTGATAAAAAACGAATGGCCGCTGGCCGTAAGGGTTGGCCGCCGGGGGTTGAGAAGCAAACAGCAGATGTACGAAGCTACAATTACATAATCAACAGCTATCGTATTCAAATGAGTGCTTCGATTTTGAACGCAAATGTTCGGAGATGATAAGTTTATTTGAAAATAATATCAACTTTCATTAGGCTCCAGCAAAATCAAAATGAAGTAACAAATAAGTTAATCAGACAAAATAAAAAAAAACATATTTAATGGGTTGATGGTGGAAAGAGCGTATGTGTCTTTATAAAGTAGCTTTTTTTTTTCAAAGTTGTAAGGCCATGACAGAGGCCTTCAGGCGGCCTAGATACTCTGTCACCAAAGTTGGCCACTGACTCATACGAACTTACTTACTTAGTAGCTCTCGTAAAGTTTTGGAACTTCGTTTTTACTGCCCTAGGCAACGCGCGTTTTTCTCCTTTCAGCTGTGGTGATACGCTGAAAAACATATCACGACTCTTTTTGAATATAATTCACGTAACTGCATTACATAGGTCGGATTCATTCAGATGGGTAAATGGGATAAAACTTAATAACCATCTTTAAATAATTACCAACCTTTACTTTATCATTATCAAAATAGCTATAACCTAACAAGGTCGAAAACGAAAGTCAAAGAAATCAAATAGAACACCATTATTGTAAAGTCATTGGAGCACTGGGCTGCAATTGCTTGGTAGGTGCAATTCTTCTACTAAGTGTTGTAGGCGCGAAGATTGACGATTTTACTTCTTTACTATCTATTCATTGCTGCGTGTCTGTAGGTGTTGGATTTCGGGGTTAGTTCTACGCAGCTATGTTCGACAAACTTGGTTGTATGTAGCGGTGTTTTTCTCCGTGATAAATGCAACGATCACGATGCTCTATGTAAGTAACGGTGCATAGTGACTGAGTCACAGGGAACTGACCTAGGGGCATGCAGCGAGTGCATTGACGCCTCGCCGACGCACTTATCGTCGGCATGCCTTCGAGATAATGCATAGAACATGCTCTCTTGGACGCATGCATAACACATGTGTTATGTCTGTCTGACAGCACAGAATCACTTTGTAGTTCAAAAACACTGAATTTATCAACAAACAAGGGTCGTTGAATACCAGTGGAAGTTTAATGGTCGTAGAACATCGAAGCTTCTCGTACAAAAGTAAATTGCAACTAGGAAACAAAGTTTTGGCATTGTTAGATCGTAACTCTGAAGTTTTACCTCTAATAATGATTAATGTTTTCATTGAAGGTTGTCCCATGAAATCACTAATTTTATGGAAAATAAATAGGAGGCAAATTCCAAAACATTCGAATATTATTGAAAATGGGGACAACGGGCATGCTTTTTCATAATTTTATTAAAATCCCATTGGCTCCATTAACGGGGACACGGTTAATAGGAAAATCGGGAATACACGATATAATGACTGGATACATTAAAATACAACATCTACAGAACATTTTACAAGGGTACACATAAATATAATAACACACTCTAACAATTACATACATAGTCCTGCCTGACTCCTGCCCGACCCCCCACTAAGATTATCTATTTCGTGGGTATCAAAAACTATGAGTAGAGTAGGTACTATTAGTGCCCAATACCCAGACCCGTTTATAACATACATTTGACCCCCAACATCTCGCTCTTGAACCGGGCACTCGCCCACCGCGCCACCAGAGTCGTCGGAAATAAATGAGCCAATAGAGTTTTGATAAGAAGGGATGAACTTTCAATTTTATTTTACAGCCACTACTTTCTGGAGGTAAGTATTAGGTATTAAAAGTTTTCTATCAGACCCCTATTTTTTTACTTTCTTATTGGAAGTTTTTATCAAATAAGGAGTTTGAAAATTGTTTGTTAGAAATCAATTACGTTTATACATAATTTATAAGGTGGGTTTACACTCGTAGCTTCTGGATATTTAAAAACAATCTCTGACTTGTTTACCATATAATTTGATCACCTCACCTAATGCAGATAAGTAGGTGGGTCATTAACTTTGTCAAACTATTTGTGTGCCGACGGAAAATTATCGTATAGAAATATTAATCGTGAAATCGTCAACTTGACCGTAATTCGTATGATCTAGCCAAGGTTCCGACGTCTTTTGATAAGGCGGTTTCACAATAGCAGAATTATTTGCGGCGCAGGGCGCTTCGCCTTGAGATGTGCGGCACAAACAACTGTAGTGAGCGAGCTCCGCTGAAACTTGGCTACTCGCTCGCTAAAGTGCTACCACTGTTTACTTCTCTTAACAAACCTAAAGGTAAAGTATGAAGTTTATTGCAAGTAAACAAGGTTCTAAAAGGTTGCTGGGTTCAAATCCGGTCATACACTAATACAAGGTTGTTCATGGTGATGATGAATAAATGAAGTACAGAGTCTTACAACATGTACCTTTTTTTTTTGAGAAAAAATCTCGAGTAAATCTAGTTATAGATAAAGTTTATAAATAAATAAATAAAAACCTGTAAGATTATTTCTTCTATCGCGTAAATTATTTATACACTCACAAACAAATGTCCCAAACGATTGGTTAAAGTATGAAAAAGTAAATGTTGGTGTTTTGCGTGCATACGTGACATGTGGAGTAGCGAACAGCTTTAATCGGCGAGTGTACGCTGCGCACACGCCGTTGGAAGTGGGTCAATGTTGGCGCGTGACGCGGCTGCGGCCCTTCGCAGGGCTCGCCTTGAACCGCCCGATGCCAGCTTACTCTATTAATTTGCGCTTGTATTAGTGCCAAAAATAAATATAATTTCAGGTGAACAGCAAATATTAGTAGGTGCTTGGGAGTGGCACCCGTTTGCAATAGAAACTCTTTATTTCACAAGTACTTTACTTCACAAAATTAACGATCATCATGCACCATATTAGCCAACAGACGTCCAACTGCTGAATGTAGGCTTGGCCCTAAGAGTGCCATGACCATTTTAGCCCTCACTATCCACCTTCTTCTGGCTTCCTGTGATCGCTCGGTCCATCTGGCTGCCGTGTCATACTTCATTTTACAGTTCACAGTTGCTATTCGAGAATATTTAGTATGCCACAAGTTTTTCAAAATTTTACAAAATCCAAAAAACACGTTTGCACCAGCTTGTTGTAGCAGAAGAGATGCTACAATAAGCTGATGCAAAATAGATGCAATGGAGTCTAGAAAGCCAATGAATATATATAATATATTATATCTTTTCAGAAAAATCATGGTGGAGGACAGCGCGATTTTATGCCACGGTTTTATCTACAGATTTGTCCCTTCAGGTTTGCTTAAGGTGATACAGGCGTGCAGCTAAGTGGTCAACTGCCACCCAGGAAATCCTGATTATTCCTGCAACAGGACAAAATGTTACCCTCATCTGCAAATTTTATTCCGAGCGTCATGACATGAGCCATTCAAAACATCTATATTTTTGACCAAAACCCAGTTTATGAATATTTTTTACAGATACTTTTTCATGAATAAGATCTGCATCTGACATCGACCGTGCGCTGCTAAATATTAATTTTGGTGAAAATTTAAATTCAAAGCAAAAAACATTCTAAAATAAGGATGCGTCTTCATTAAGCAGAGAGCATGAGCTCGATACGTCTATCGAGCTGATGCTCTCTGCGAATTCGTCAATTACTCCGATGTTTACGACGAGTTTACGACGATGTTACTCCACTGAATAGTGGAGAAACATATATCGGTTTGCTCTTTCATACTTGATAAATATACCTATTAAAGGGGCTAAACTTCTTTCGAGATAACCAGAATAAGACTCGCCCGGAGCTACACACGGTTGAGTCGAATGGGTATAGTTTTAATCCAGACCGACAAGGTGCTGTCTAACATACCAACTGATATTTTCCTCCAGCTAAGAGTATCGAGGTTAGCACAAGGAAATGTATTTCAACAGATGATAGTCACGGCTAAAGCGTCTCTATCGAAGGTCCGTGAAGTGTATAAGTTAGCAGCACAAAAATACATTGAAGAGATTCAAGTGCTCAGGGTACCTACTGGCTAAGCCAAGCACGTGCAAGACGATTTGCATAAGGGCCGTTGTCAATGCTAACGCGTCGTGGGCAACAGTCCACAGAAGGTCTTAACGACCTTCCGCCGCCGTCGACGAGGCCCTTTGATTCGCCATGAGGCCACTTGTCACTGCGACATAATAGTGTGAACACGCCTTTGCTGATTTTGACCGGCGATATCCGACGATGCAAATAGTATCCAACGAGATGCCGAATAAATTTTGCATCTAAAATTGCTGAAAGACACGCAGAAAACAAGTTTGACCGCGTGATCGATAGTGGCAATAACAATCCTGAATTTTTTGCCCCTTTGATTTTATTTTACTGCAAAACAAGCTCTTTGGCTCCAAACTTCAGTTCGATACACTTTAAGTTTATACGAGTATCTTTAGAAATACTTTAGAAATAAGTTGATAAGGTAAAATATTATAATCGTAACAAAACCTCTTTATTTTCCCACAGCTGGGATACTGGCCTACTTTCAAGTAAAATATATAATTGTATAATATTGTAGATGTAAAATATATAACTATGTACTTATTTATAAAGCAAGTATTATTGATGTGCAGTACAGTTGAGGAGCACCGAAACAAAATTCGTTATAGTATAGCACTTTTTTTTTTTTTTCTTAAAACACAAATAAGTGATTTACTTGATCAACTGAAATATGAGCGAACTGCACCTGCACCATAGAATTGGCTCGTGGGAAGGGCTTTTATAAAAAGTAATATGGTGTTAAAAAATCTAGTGGGAATAGTTTTCTTAGAATATTAATATAAAAATAGAAATTAACGGGATTTGGTCCAACCATCGATTTTTATCGATTTTTCTTCAGTCGCCCCCGTTTTTATCGATCTTTATAGGTTTATTTCAGGATATAAATATTGGATATAGCATAGTAATTGCTAAACGTCACTGTACCTACATGAAGGTGCTTCGGGTATTTTTATAGTTTTTCTAGCATTTTATAGAGGCAAAACACAACGGAATATCCACACTATCTTAGCGTATTAGATGGCGTTCCATATTATTCGCGAGCGCAAGGTTGGTAAGCGTTACGCAAGCGTTACACGTGTCGACGCGGGCGCACGCCGACCTCTTCCGAACACTTCCGATTCGCATGCACAACAAACAACTCATGGTATTTTGAAAGGCGAAGGTAATACGGAAATCATATTTACCTGCAAGGTAGGCTCGCTAATTAGTTGTAAAAAAAAATTCAGTGTTCTTAAGTTTTTTTTCGTTTTAATTTATATATAACTAATCTATTTTTTTTAAATGTATTTCTTATTCTTCAAAGACAATTAGATTTTTAAGTAAATAAACCTATAGATAGCAGAACTAGCGGAACGCTCCGTGACTTTCCACACTGACTTTTATATAAGCTTCATCTTCCCGCTGCGCCCTCCAGAAGTTGAAAATACCTTTTTTACCGAACACGTTACAAGGATGGGTTCCTTATTTACCTCTAGGATGCACTGTTTTGGCTTTACGTTTGATCTGTCAGTCAGTCAGTAATGTAAAGGTTATATTTAGATAACCCACAGCAGAAGCTATCTTCATCCTTTCAAGACTTTCAAGTAGCATTGTAGAAAACTTACGCAAATAACATAACAATCATCTCAAAACTATAATCGTTTCAAAACCAACGGAAAATTTTAAAGCAAGCCAATCACGAAACTGATCGAGGCGAACATTCTCATGCAAATTTTAGCTGTGACCCAAATTCGTGCAGTTAGTCGACACCTACACTACAAATAAAATTGTCCGCAGCAAATTGCTCGTAGAGGCTCGTAGCGCGTAGAGCCCAAGTGGGTACTCGAGCTCAATTGATCTAGGTTGTTCATGAGCTTAGTCTAACGATTTACATACTCTAATTCTTTGTAATTTATAAGTTTATAATAATACTAGCTGTTGCCCGCGACTTCGTTCGCGTGGAACTCGAGAATCTTACTTATTTCCGGGATAAAAAGCCTACAAAGAAGTACATAAGAAGATAGATTATTTTACGTTTCGATCGTTATTCAACTTTTTATAAAAGTGTTTCATTTACAAGCAATAGCGAACACCTAAGACAATCACATCACACTAATATTATAAATGGAAAAGTTAACATGTTTGGATGTTTGGATGTCGTTCCTCTATAAATCAACAACCACTGAACCGATTTGGCTGAAATTTATAAAATAGATAGATAATGACCGGGAATAAGACATAGGCTACTTTTAATCCCGGAAAAAAGTAAAATTAAGTAATTAATAAAACTATGCGATTAAAATCCATTATAGGTGTTTCATTTACAACATATTTTATGATGATATTATATTATAGATTTCTTTAGCAGTTTAGAAAAGGCTCTAATTTTAGTAAATCATTCGTTAGCAAGTGACGTGACTCGACAACTGGCTTTAGAATACCTACTTTTCTTCTTCTACACATAAGAGCCGTTATTTCTACGGAACCACGCGTTATATGTCGCTTGTTGCTTCTTATTATGAGCAAGCTCCTTATAGTATGCTACTAAATTCTATGTTATTCAATTTGAACCTGTAAAGAAAACATCTTTGTGACACCTTTGTAATGTGCTGAGACACTCACTGCCTATTCTCGATCGAGAGTGTAGCTACGCAGACCTAATGAGGATTGATGATACATGGCAACATGTTTGTCGAATTGTTAGAGTTTTTGGGGCAGATTTTCATATGTTTGAGATCACTGACGTTGTGCACATCATTATGATCGAGTGGAAAACTCATTGTTGCACGACCAGTTTGAACCCACGACTTTAGATCGGAAGGTGAGATACTTACTACCACACACACACCACTAGACGATCAGTACCAGTAGAATAATAACTAGAGTTCTTCAGAAAGACTTTCATTAATTCAAGGCGTCATAAGGTTCTTAAAATGATGTCTGCCGATCTGTTAATATGTATTTTTAGATTAAAAATGTTGGCTACCTTGGCCTATATTTTCGTTGCTGCCAACAACAATTTACAATTTGTTTATGTGATGACAGTGTGTCAATGGTATTGGGTAGATAATGCGCCAATGCCAGCCGTTTTAAAGCCGTAGGTACTGATAAGATAGTCGCTCTGTGCTAATATTTTTTATACCTTGGCAATCTGCTACCTGGACTTGGATCTAGGAGCCAGTTCTACTAGTTTACAATGTCTGATATTCTATTCAGTTCTAACCCCCGATCAGTTCCGATCACGCACGGTCTAATTTTTACCAAAAAGTCTTTTTTTCTATCAATAAGATGGGCAAGTTGAACGAACATTCGATCGATCGTTAGTTTTCCCTGAAACGTAACTGTAGTGTAACGTTCTTTAAAGCAAAGAGCTTAAAAGCAGAATACTAACACTCAAAAACAGATGAAAAGCAACTGTTTCGTTTGTAGTCGATGAAAAGTTTGTTAGAAGAATTGGCCAAGCGCGCTGAAAATCGTAGTAACTAAAGTAGAGTTGTTCAAAGACACACTCTTTCTCAAGAGTACCTAGATCAGTGTCTGAACAACTCTACTTTAATACTAGATACAAAAAAGTATGAAATGAAACATAGAGTTACATCCTAAAATGAAGAATATCGTGTAGATAATTGTATAACATATTATTATGTATATTGAAACAATAAAATAAAAAATGTTTTTTGCTTTTTCAAATACTAGATCTCAGTTACCACTATATTTACAGAGTCAACCAGGTATTTCCTTCTCTACAGCAACGATCTATTGCATTTATTAGTGAAGTAATTTTATTAAACTCCACTTCTATTAGGTACCCACTATGAGTCATTTTATATGAATTGAACTAAGTATTTGTATAATAATCTAGGTTACAAAATAAAATAACAATTCAAAAAACGACCACCAGCGCCACATCCTTCATCATAATTGAGGAAAATGTAAAGCAAACAGCTATTTATCGTTAAATTAATCAACATTGGACTGCTTACAGTTAAGGCCCTTCACGCACACCGCCATATCTATGTGTGGACATGCACATATTAATAAACACTTACTATGACTGTGGCATTGATTAGTGAGCAGTTAGTAAGGTATGTAGAATCTAGCGCAGAAGCGAAACAAACAATGTGTATGTGTGAGTGGTGCGCACAACCGCGGCGACTTTGTTTTGCCGTTGAGATTCGCGCGCGTTGCGCAAGCGGCGGCGGCGGCGAGGCCGTTGACTCGATGGACGTATGGTGGGTTGGCCATGGTGATGGGACCGGCGGCGGCGGACGCGGACATTACCTATTACTCTACATACTGGACCTGATAGTAAGACTCTACCACAAATACCTTCTTATAGCTGAACTGAGCTATTCTGTGGCGCTTACTGGCTTAGTATCTTGCTTATATCAAGTCAAAAGTATATCGTGGTATCTGGCTGAGTAAAGTGATTTTTGTTGGATTTTTTTAACTATTATCTACGCTCGTATCCCACATCAATGGGACAAAATAATGGAAACACGAGAAAACACCCCTGATTTTATTTAGTTTCTAGTTTTCTATAGTAGTTTCTTATTTTATATTTATAGTAATTTACTTACAATGACGACTTCGGTGGCGCGATGGGCGAATGCCCGACTGAAAAGCGACAGGTTGCGAGTTCACCGCTGCGCGACAAATGTTTGCATGATCTGCAAACATCTATTCCAGGTCTGGGTGCCATATGTTAAATAGGTATTATAAGTACGGTATGTAAGGTATGACAATTTCATGCAAGTTTTAACAGACATCTGATGGCTTCTCCTGAAACGCGAATCCGCCATCTGTTCCGAAGTTGCACAAGCGTGTTACGCTTCAATGGCAGAGGCAGGGTCACGTCCTCATTCCACACCACCCAGATACTACACGTAGATCTACAAACTAGCTTTCTTTAAAATAATGAGCTCAAAAATGTATGCGATTACTGACTTGCTTATTAATCTAGTTATTATTATACCTGAGTATATTAAAGCTAGGTATTAAAATTGCGAAGTATACCTACAACCTACATGTACCCTGGTAAATATCTGGAAGACCATGTACAATACACTTAATTGGTGTTTGACCTAAATATGTAACAACTCATTTATAACTCCATTCCAACATTAGAACTCTATTTCTAATGAATATTATCCCGCGCCGCGTACACCGGGTCCAACGCGCAATTTAATAATCTATGTCGCATCGATTCCGTCGGTTTTTAAGGTAATTTGTGGTTCAGCAGTCGGTGCCTAATGATAGCCTATTGAATGGATTGGAAATTCTGTTAAAAATCGACGGGTATGTAACTACCTAAGGTTTATAAAACTGGGTGTTTGTTAGCGCAAATTACAAACTTTTTCCACCCGTTGTACGTTGCGCAACTATATTCGCACAGATAACGGAGTGTAAGCCCCTCCGTCCTCCGTCCTCGCAGAATCCGGTCTTAGCCTCTCATCTTGCTCACTCACGCACTATCAGCGTATTCCGTTCTCGCTCTACAATGACATAGATACCAGTGAATTGCGAAACAGCGCGGATTATATAGCAGGTGGATTGTGCCCTAAACAAGTTTAGATAACTGCTTTCACGTGCTCGTGAATATTCACGCATGCTTGACATACCTACTGTGCGTAAAACTAAATTGTATTACAGTGTAATTGAACGGATAATTCAGTAATAAGAGCCTATAATTTGAAAAACGTCGTTACATAGGTACATACATACATTACTAAAATCAATGGTAATACCTTTATCGGCATGGTAAAGGCATCTGTTTTCATTATTGAAGATATATCTAGGATCTAACATACCGTGTTATATCATGAAATAAGAAAGTCTAGGTAGGTGCATTTAGAACTAGCAATTCTCCGAACAGTAGACCTCGCAAGCACAAACTTGTAAAGTTAGCTTTGAAAGTGAGCAACATATTGCATTTTGAGGAACTATTTTGCTCATCACGCTAAAGATCCTCATCAGATCTTTACCAAATATCAGACATCGAAATCAAATCACATTAGGCGGAGATATTCAGCAGCCCCTTTTTTACCTTCTTTTAGAGAAAGTACGCCCCCTATCAAAAATCTCCGACGACAATCATTAACTTTTATAAAATTATAAAACCTGTATACCAAGTTTCAACCAGGTTGGTTGAAAAGTGCGACCTGTAGGCGAGAACACAAAAAGACCGGACAAACTGACATCCAAAAGCATTTTTTGCCAAACTCAAAACTAAGACGCTTCGCTCGCTTCGCTCGCTCGATCCATTAATTTAGAGAAAAAACAATAAATCAAGATGGTGTGTCACATATCAATCTAATGATACAACCAAAAATATCGAGAATCCATTATACAGGAGCTTTGCAAAAAAAACTATTGGTTCTGCTACCCTACCAGCTATCTCTTTTGCCTTTTGACTGATGAGACTTTGTCCTTACCTATGCTTGAAAAAATATTCATAATATTAAAATACAGACCGCACATTTTAATTAACAAAACAATGTTATTTACATATAAGTCATAAGAGATATTATATTTGTCAAAGCCTTTATCAATTTGCTAAGGTTTCTATAAAATATAAATATTTGTTCCGGGTGTTCTGGGTGTTTTTTATGTATAATAAAAAATATCTATCTATGTATTGTATTGAATTAAATATATGTATATCAGTCATCTAGTACCCATAACACAGCTCTGTTTAACAGCAGCTTACCTTGGTCTAGATGATGCTGTGTGGATTGTCCAGCATTATTTATTTATTTATTATTTTATTTATTTCTGAATTTTTCAGGTCTGACATTAAAATCATTTATTTTCAGAACCAAAACAACGTTCCCACCATACTGGTAGCATTGCCACGTTGAATGGCAATGCTGATACGTTGAGCAAGATTTAAACCAGATCATTGATGTAGCCACTCGACTAATTCACCTAGCACTAGCTTTACTTACCTACTAAAATATGGACCCTTCGAAGAAAATTATCGATCGAATCTGTTTGCAAATATCTGAGCAAATGTTCAGTAGGCGGAGTCTGCAATGCCCAATGCAAGGGCGTTCTTAGCGCATGCGTTATCGATACCTAGGTGGAGCATAGGTTTAATACATACTATGTGATAATACACTTTTTCTTTGCACGCCGTCATAATTCAGTTTTGCAAATATAGCCATAGCATGATTTGGGAGGAAGACAAATAAAAAGTTAAAAAAAGATTCAGTATCTTCAGATCATAAGAAAAAAGAGACATAAAACTAGAGCTGTTAGAAGAACTTACTGGGGGAAAAACAATCAAAACCGCCATCATTTACTGCTTCGATTTTATAACAAAGAAACTGAATTACGCGTGTTGTTACAATATTAAGTATAGTATATTTTTTTCTAAATTCGAATTGAGTAGTTTTTTTTATCTTCATCCGTATCCGTGATTTAACTCTACTAAAAGTCAAAGATATAAACTTTTTGAATAAACGAGACGGGTTCATAAAAAGCCAACATAAATACTGAGTCATCACAATCTCATTATAACACTGTGCTATAGCATTTTTTAGTGCGATGCGTGCGATTGATGTCCATTCCTCAGAAGCCTAGTAACATCTAGCATGTCTATGAGTTTTATGACTGAAAGTTTTACTAACTGTTTCATTATTCTGTACTATGGCTATACAAACTGTTAAATTAGCTGTGATGCAGTCGACACGCTACCGATAGTTGCCGATAAGATAAGCCGAATCGATATTTTCGCGCGATCCAAAGGGCCACACGAAAGGTCACTCACGTTGCGAAATAATGTTAAAGACCCGAAATACGAAAAGTAGAATTTCATGGCGAACTAAAATGTTTTTATCGCGAAAATATGTAAAATACCAATTTAAAAAATAAAATCTTGTAAAACTAAACTACTTTTCAACTCGTAGGTAATTAATTCGTTGAGCTAAAAGTCCTTTGAACTAAGCTCTGTCTCTAGTCTTGCTCAGTACGCAGTAGTACTAAATCTATTCTGTGCCCAGAGTAAAACTCCAGAGATTAGGACATTAGGTATCCCTTGAGGATATGTTTGACGTTGAAAGATGACGTACAAGTTCTCACCCGCAGATTTGATGTGATCTTTCCTAATTCGTACTAACCCCACTCGAATTGTTGGCACTGCGTGAGGCTTCTTTCCTTTTATTTTTTTATCAAAGTGAAACTGAGTAAGAAATACCGAAGAGTCTATACAAGAGTACCAAAATGCAATTTTGTCTTCTCTTCTATAGACAAAATAGTTTTCTTCGGCACATAATTATATCAACACGTACTTTTAAGTAGGTACCTATAAACTGAGGACCTATAATACTACTCTTGTTAGGTCAACGTACAAAACTCCTGTAAACGCCGATTATTAGCTGCATTTTTCTTGTCTAACTCATAGAATATATCACAGGCGCAAGTCACAATGACATTGACATGTGCTAAATTATAAATGAACGAAGTTAGCGTGTATCACGATCACTGTCTGTGGAAAAGAACAACACCACATCGGCTTAACCGTAAATGTTGAATGTCGTTTTACCTGGTGGTAAGACTTTTGTGCAAGAGTCCGTCTTGGTGGGTACCACCGCAGTGCCAGATATTCTGCCTGTAGCAGTAGTGTTTACTATTAGCATTACTGAGTTTAAGTTTGAAGGGTACTAACTTGCTGATGCAAAGTCAAATTACTGAATGAAAGACACTTAACAACATCGTCTCGGGGTGATGAGCTACTGCAGTAGCACGCAAAACTTTAAAACTCAAAGCTTTGAGTGGCATGTTTCTTGCTGACATAAAAAAATGTCGAACGAATCTTCGAAAATTTATACGTTAAACTTTATTCTCTTGTAAACATAGTAACATCGATTAATTAAGGTTGAAATTATAATGCGCTTTTGAAAAATCCGAACATGCGAAGTCCTAATAAAAGCATACTAAAATTTTCTGTAACGTTAAGTTTAGTGCAATAACCCTTTTGGCAAGGACACTCCGACCTTCGGTCTTCGTTTGCGAATCATCCATCGCGATGGACAAAAAGCAGCTCAATCTTGCAATTCTCTAACGCTTTGAATGTTTTTTATTTCAATCTTTTATTATTGACAATAGAGCTCATTACTGTCTATCCTGCCTGAAAGAGGATTACGATTTTAGAGTCCAGGGGTAGATTTGTCGTGACCATAACCATTAGAAGCACGGTTCAACCCGCAGTTAAATTACATTAAACAAGCTTCAAATGGTTATATCATTTGTAATTCATACGTGGTTCCAATAGAGTTTAATCAAATCCTTGCAGCAGCGGTTTAAAATTAACCTAAAGGTTCTTTGAAACTCTATTGTCATAAAACCTATTGTGGTCTATTTATGATTCTTGGTTAATCTCGCTCTCACCTCACTTCGACACACGGCGACTCGAGCGTGTTTCGAAGTGTACGAAACTAAAGCTTAGTTCACTGAAAATGTTAATGATATGACACAGACATATTAAAAGCAGCAAAACTCATACACAGACAAAAAAAGTCAGCTAGTTTATACCCCCTAAATAATATATTTTAATAGTCGAGTCTTACATTAGCTTTTATTTCTTTAACATGGCTACGAAACCAACAACTTTTTTTTTAATTCTATGTGGATCTTGTCGCTCATAGCGTATACTTTTTGTTGTTCAGTAAGTACTTACTAGCGGTACTTGCTGAACAACAATCAGATAAGTATTATAAAGTATTATTAAAGTCTAGTTTAGTACTAGGTTTTCTGGAGCCAATCGCTTCCAAGCGATAACTCCGCCAATTATACTTAAATTGTAAAAAAGAAGTAGTATACTCACCTACATACAGAACTACAATAAAATACTTTCATTGACTATTTAATTTAGGTACTTTGTTTTAAAGAGTAAACAAAAATACTTTAGCATCTACGAGTTTGTAGCACCGTAGCAGGATTCATGGCATAGATAGGATTCCTAGTTATATGTGATTTCATATTTTTTTACAATCTGTACTATGTCTTTAATATTACAAGGTAGCAGGCGTGAACCAGCCTCACTGTTCATTAGCTGCGGCAAGTCAATTAGTGATTGATGATGCCTGGATAGGTGGGATGGATTTGCGATATTTTTTCTAAGTAACTTTCTAAGTTTTTTGGCTTCTATCTGGAAACTTAATTGAGTGATTTATGGACTCGGAACCATTATGCTTGACACGGCTTGTTACAGAGGTGACGAGAGAACTCGGGTTTAGTACACATGCTCCTGTTAGGATTTAATTATCTTACTATGTATTGTATGTAAGTATCAGGCCCACTTAACTAAAGAACTAACTTGAAAAAAAAGCCCTGCTTGAAAAGTTAGCTTTTTTTGTAGGGTTTATTGTTTTTTTTTTTATTTATAATCTTTTATTGTAGTGTTTATTGTACTTAGTACAGTTGATTAAAAAAATCGCGATGATACGGTTTACCAAAGACCTCACCTTTTTAGTGAAAGACTCAGTGAGAAATTTTCAGTGAACGATGAACAATGTAATACTTGCAAGATTTACAAATAATACCCTGCTCCAATAACTACAAGTTTTATTTTATTCACGTTTAAATTTGATGTCGAAAAAAGATAAAAGATGCTTTCGTCTCTAAGGTGCATCTTTGGTGAAAAAAAAATACGCGAGTATGTGAACAAAAGTTAAAATGTCATACGCCTTTTACGTCATTAATAAAATTTTAGCTAAAGGACCGGATAACGCGCTACCGGCATCACAATCACAACACAATCTTTAAAAACAAACTTACTGCTAGCCGCTGGCTATAATAAAATAACATATAGATATATCTTTTATTTCATCATAGATACAAATACAAATGAAGATAAACAGTAGATCATTAAAACACCGGACCTACCCGAAGCCGAAAACGATAGAGCTTGACGGAAATAGAACAGAAATTTATTTAAAAACCACACATCTCTTTTCTACCACAAACATTCTCCATAGAGTTAACAGACGTGTAACCAATAACTCCTTTATAAACAAAAATTATTTAGCACCGCACAAGTGTACAAACATCATAAAATCAAATTAGTACCGTAATGGGTATAGGTACGATTAGGTTCCTACTCATAACTTTCTCTATCAATAACAATATACGCGCCTAACCGTTCCTAGCATAGCTTTTTAAAAGAAACTGTTAAATATATAACCTGGGAACAAAAGCACATTTCGGTCATGTGTTATCGATTCGGTTTGAATTAAGAATAATTGCAAACAAATGACGATCGTATTGACCAAAAAGTTGAAGAAAAACTCGCTAGAAACTATAGTCTAGCATAATGAAAAGTTTTAAACAGTTGAGAATCTACTTTCCAGTGAAGCGTAACTACTTTCCCACCTTTACCTAAAAATGGAGTTTATGTTTATTTCACAGGCAGGTCAGGTACTGCGGATCAAAACATAGGCTTTGACAAAATGTTTCAGAAATTTATAATCGCTAACGAAATCATAATATTTTGAAGTTGGCTTGGCTAGAAAAATATTCGTCGTTGACGTTAATTAAAGCGTATTATAATGCGTAGTGTAGCCGATCACGAATCTACCCCGGGCGCAGGTCTGAGGAGTTATTCTAAAGCTATTCATATCGATGCGGGATGGGACTGCTACGAAACTCACTTGCAAAACTAAACTCGACCTTTATTTAACACCTATGAGTTGAATCATTAATTTAAAACATGAAAAGGCCTGACTGTGTGTATGTGTCGTATATTATAACAGGCTTTTATCCGGATAATCTTGGTCGGATTTCAATTTGCAAATCGTATAGTGCGCAATAAAACATACAATAACGACGAAGGAAAACTGCATGAGGAAAAACGAGGCTCAGTTGGCTTTGCGAGTATCTACTTATTAAACGTTTTTGTCGTGTGCTCTAGACTGGCTGATTTAAACTGATGGGTTCTGGATAAGATGAGATAAGATAAGATGTTTTTTTTTATTATAGCGAAAGCGCCTTATAGATAATCTTTAGTAAATGTAGATACTTAAAGGATTTATTAAGATTTTTTTTATTATGCTTTTAATTTCTCTTGGAAATTAGTTCAATGGACCCGGACATGCATGATGCTCCTCCTTCCCGCTTCTACGGGAAGCCAACCAATTCGCTGTTCACGCACCGACCGAACCCGTCACGTTGTAATATAAACATACCTTTATTAGTGTTTTTGTGGTAGTAGGCGATTGCGCTCTGCCACCCTCGGTCTTCGCGCAAAAAACCCTCTGGTTCACGAAATACTCAGAATGTTGTTTTGAGGCGTGCGGGGGGCAGGGCAAAGGGAAGTCTCCCTACTAACTGTTGCTTAATCTTTGTTATAGCCATACTAAGTACTGTTGAAGCTGTGTCGAGGGGCCCGTTGAGATCGCTATCGCACGCACCACGCACCCAATGCACGCACTATCCTAAAGCTAGCCACTTAATTGTTATGTATGCCGCAAAGCCTTAAAAATTTTCGTAAATTTGATAAGACGAAAGGGAAAGTTATGGCGAAACATGCACGTTTATTGCTGTTTTCACTTGCCGGTTTGGACAATTCGGTACTTTCTTAATTACAGTTCAATGCTGAGTTAATTGAAATATATTCAGGCTAAAGCGACTCCCAGTAGGTCGACTGGTAAGACAACTCGGTAAGACTACTGGAAATAGCCCAAAATAAGGCGTAAAAATCGCAACAAGATTGAGAAAGTTTAAATTAAATAAATAAATATAATATAAATAAATTAAAATAAAAAAAAACATTTTTTTGTGTATTGTCCTCAAACGACAATGAAGAACCGCAATCGAATAGTATCTTACTACATAATAATATAATTAATACTAATCAGTATTTTTTTTGCTGGACAATCCACACATCATCTAGCCCCAAGCTAAGCAGAGCTTGTGTTATGGGTGTACTGACATACTTACAATTAATACAATACAATACATAGATACTTATATATTTTTTATTTTACATGGAAAATACCCAGAACACCCGGAACAAATATTTGCAAATCGTACAAACATTTAATACATCGGTCGTCTCAGTATTAAAATATTGATATGCATGTTATGTGTGCACATTGAAATTCTCACAGACAAGACGACAGGTGGTTACCCTAGCAACCTGTTCTCTTTCCAAATGACAGCAAAAACTCTCACTAACCCTTTAAAAAATCTCAATATTTTGTTACGAAACGCGACCAGCTTGCTCAGAGGCAAAAACCCAAAACGAGACAGATAATACTTATTATTAGATATAGATACCTACGCCTAGTTTATATAAATAGGTAAGTAGGTAAATAAACAGAGCCTCTAGCACAAACATAACGCGCGTTTCGTAACGGTATCGAGACGCTAGCAATTTGTATAAGATTTTGTACAGTGCCCCCTATCGCCCCCTGCTTACGTAGAACTACGTCACTTTCGCCAACCTATCGACTAGACGCTAGCTGGAAAAAGTGGTTCGTGCTGCCAACTTTGTTATCGTATCGTCTCGGTTGCGTCTGCTCGAAACCTTCGAGACGAAAGTCAGTATTGTTCCGGCTAAAGACTCAGCTAAGGTATCCTATCGAGTACATGAGATAGGAATTAACCACGAGCCAGTTAGAATCTAACTTGATACTAATAAGATAAACCACACACGCAACTAAAAAGTCATGCAAAGGAGTCATACTTGGGTGGGTTTTTCGTATTACCCACGTCTCGGTACGAGACAGAGTCTAGCACAAGTTCCTAAATAATTTTCATCGTTATCGAAGCCGTCGGAAATAGTTTTTTCTACAAAAAGTATAAGTTTTGTGTTTGTATTCCGTGGGTGCACAAAAATGCGTATTGGTTCGCATGTGCGTGTCGCAAAGGTAACAGGGGGGAGCTCATTAAGGTAAAAAGCCGAGTGCAAACGACTAATAGCGAATTACACGAAGGGGAGCCATAGCCGGAATATTCCAAAAACGACCAAATTAACAATCACAAGCGCAAACCTATTTATTTAAAAATATTAAAAAGTAGAGAAAAATAAACAACAACGCTGAGGTATATCTTGCAACTTAGCAGGGTAGCCGAGCGCAATGCCTGCCTGCTGTATTTCTAAGGAAGATCGAAGTTAGAAGTTTTTTTTTGGCTCAAAAACTTCAAAAAACATTTAAAACATACCAATCTTGTCCTAACCCCTTAGGGTCCGAACAAGCGTCTATTTTCTGCGTTTCTTGGCTTGTATTGCTTAGTGAACGGTTGATCAATCTGATATTATTTGAATATCAGATTCAAGCCAATTTTAGCTTTTAGCTTGCTGTCCGATCGGCTTCTTACATTATTCTTAGTTCCACTTCCAACTCAACAAACATGGTGTGACAAATACAGGGTTCTGAGATTTGTAAAAAGTTGGTTAACACAACATGTTGGTAGGATCCACCAAGCTTCCTCTTTGCGTTTCGCACTCCCTAACTCAACAAAAATGTGGACCATTTTGGAGGAGAGACAGCAAAGTTACAAGGAATTACAAAAAACTAAACCTGCATTCTTATTTTATTTTTTACAAAAACACTTGTAGGTCTTGTTAGTGAGCCGCGCGGCTCAACCACAGATTAAAGAGAGTGCCCAGCCCAGAATAGCAATTTACCTATAGGTAGGTAAGTACTTATAATACTTAGTTGGCCACTGACTCATATATTATATCTACGAACCAACTTATACTTAGCAGGAAGGTAGGCAACTTATCCCTACTTAATACTTAGAATAGCCATCAAAAACTATTTCCTCAACAGACTTTGTGCTCACGTGCTACCTAATAAAAATTTGCACCAACATAATACCGGCTCTACAAAAATACGCAGTAAGTCACTCGCACACAAAAATCTAATTTCTGAAACCCAATACAAGCCATAAGTAGGTGTACAAGTCAAGTACCAGAATGCAACAATCAGGGTGCAGCCACAGTGACTCCGGGGAAAGGGGCCGCGGGGCGGAGGCCTATCAGCATTTCGGCGCGTCCGCGGCTCCCTCCCCCCACCCCGCGCCGAATTCGCCCTTCCCGCGACGTTCCCCTCCATAGAACTAACCTTGAAAATAGTTTTTACCGGCGCGAGGGTATTCACCCCGAACCCAAATTCCTAGCATCAGCCCACACTTCCCGCTTTTGGAATCAGTTAGTATGAGATGCATGGAATCAACTTATTTGGTTGAATGTCAATCTAGTTATGGCAAAGGGGAAAATCGTTGTTGTAATGTAACTTACTTATTAGATGAGAAAACGCTGGATTTTCGCAGAATTTTGAATTTTCGACATTCATTGAGTGCAAGTAGGTAGAGTAGTGTCCTTTAGGGGTGCGATCGTAGCCCGTACCTAGTTAAGTATCTATATAAAATGTTTAACAAAAAAATTTTGCATTGCATAAGTCCTATTTTTTCCAATTTGCTTCCAAAGTTCTGTATTTTTTAGATATAATAGACACAAAGGTATCCTAAAAAGGCAATTTCACTCAAGTTTTATTTATAATAAAACTTTGAAGCAACTCTTTCCTTTAGAAAACCCGTTGAGAATAGTATGAATCGTTATTATTTATATATGTGTTTAAAATACATTTTGAGAATACGAAAAATTCAATTTACTTAGAGATATTTTGACAATTCTTACAATATACTTACATCTAATGTGATATTTGATCCGAGAATTGCCTTCCAGCTCGAGTCCAGAGAGTCACCCCGTGTGAACCGCTATGCGTTTACGCGGACCGCGGCAGGCAAAGGATATTTGACTATGTGTTTTTTAGACGGTCGTGAGCTGCTTCAAGTCGGGATATGTTTGTGAATCGTAGGTAGACGTCTGAGGAATTTTGATGCAATAAAAATAACCAATCATATAAGTACCTACAGATGACTTGGTTATTTTCATTCCATCAGGTTGAAGTTGATATTATGGGTGTGTGCAAAATATGCATGCATTTGATGGCTTTACTTAGATTTTTTTTTTTACTTTGATTGGATAGAGCAGAATTTTATTCGAATTTAGGGGAACATTCAAGATTTTTATGCGCTGCTCTACGTGCATACCGAAACAAAACGCGCATCATCCATTATCAATTTTTTTAATCATTTTTGATTTTCCGCAACAGTTCAAATACCTATAAGATTATAAATAATCAAATGTATCTTACTTATACATATGATAATCTACGGCTTTCCCTACATCGAATCTTAATTTAATTCGGAAGACGAAAGTGTACAAAAAAGGCTACTCCCGTAGCGAATAAAAAGAAAAACGAGTATTATTTACCTGCAAGCTCTGAGGAGGGAACAAAAAGCGAAGGCATGCCGTGCCGTGCCTTACATATAAGTGAGGGTATAGAGCAGCAAAAAAGGTAAAAAAGCTGTAAGCTCGCTCGCCGCCTACGCGAACCCACTCCGCCTTCGAGGACAGGCCCTGCAGCGCTAATAATGATATGGAAATCAAAATAAATTGCCATATAATATAAAATAAAATTTGAGAATTGCGAGCGAGACACGCGCCCTGATGGTAAACGGATGATGGTGAAAAGGAAGATAAGATTCAGCTAGAGGTCACGAAACATCATCCGTAAACTTTTTTTTATTTGTTTGTGATAGAGTCCTTTTCGTTACTTACACCTACTTTTTTTCATTTTAGATTCTCAGTTTCAGGCTTGTCTTTTATTATTGTTATATTCAATAAAAAAATTATTCTCAATGTCTTTGTTTTCATGAGGCAACAGAATTAACCAAGGTAAATGCAAACCAAAATCACTCAAATCAAGGGTATACTAGGGTAAGGGTACCATTTCTACATAAATAAAAATTCTATGTTATGAGTGGCTTCGGTTTTTCTTTCGACTGCATTTCGTGGCAGCTTTCGATATGCTGCCACGAAGTGCTGGAACAACATTCCTCCTCCTATTAGAAATTCCAACACTATTTGCTCCTTTAAAATTTATCTTAAAACTACTTACTTAGATACTTCCGTAATCCGCAGTCGTTTTTTGGTATAATCTTCGTAAAATAACTCAATTCTGGCCATTTCTTAAGCTTGTAATCAAAATTTTTGAAAACCAGCGCTACAGACACATTATGTCTGCAGCACATGCTGAGTAGCACATGCTGAGTGGCTGCCTTTTTTTCGTCATAATAGTTAAGTTTTAATTTGTATTGTTATTTTTATTTTTATGTTAATTGTGTGGCGTTAAATAAATATTTTTCTATTTCTATTTCTCTTTTAGGTTTGGAGAAAGTACGCCCCCAATCAAAAATCTCCAACGACAAAAAAATTATAAAAAGTCATAGAACCTGTAGGTATACCAAAAATGCGACCTGTAGGCGAGAACAGCCGGATAGACTATAACTGAGTGACAAAAGCATATTGGTCAACCTGGAAACTGAGACGCTTCGCTCACTCGGTCAATAATATCGGCTTCTCTGCTGTTAATTAATGTATTTTGATAGTAATACCCTATGTCGTCTACCCATCTCGCCAACGGAGATGGGTATACGACGTAGTGAAAGTCGCGGGCCGTAAGTGGATTAGATTATTAGATTAGCACAGGATCGCGGTAGATGGCACAAACTAAGGGAGGCCTATACCCAGCAGTGGGTGAAGTCAGACTGCGGATGATGATGATGATGATGACAGTAGTACTTATTGCTGATGACTATCATCTGAAGGAACTAGAACACGTTAAGTACCTAGGTATCATCAACAACCAGGCAATTCATTTTTATAGGGTCTAATCAAAGATTTCTTTATGTCAATAGTCAAAGGGTCTTGAAAAAAAAAACTATATCGTGACAGTTCGTTCAGCTTATGTCAGTGAATGCTCTAAAGTTAGATGTAACCGACATAAGTTAAACTACGACAGGTACTTGCCGTATAACTTATCGTTAGTCGCTTTCAACAGTAGGGCTCAGCAACACGACCTACACCTCAAAAAATAAAATTAAAATGATCATGCGCATAATCTTGCTCAAAATTATTTTGAAAAAACGTCACAATATGTCTGACTGACTCCAGTTTACTGACTTCATCTTACTTATTTCGTTGAAAACAATATATTTTATAATATCTTATATAATACTAAATTATAAGATATTAAAAACTATCAAATATGCAATTTTTGCCTGTAGTTCTCTATTATCATCTACTATCATCCGTGAAACTTCGATCGCTTTCTTGATTGACCAACTCATTCAGAATCAGTAGATACTCAGTTGAATGGACCGTACTTTAAGTATGTACCTAGATACTGTCTGTTAAATTGATGAATGAATGTGTTAGACTGCAATGTAGTGACTAGTGAGAAAGACCGGGAGTAGGGTCATAAGTTCAATCAACACAATCTGAGATAGGCATCTCAATGGAGATAGGTAAATAATCGAGACGTCTAAAGAAGTTACTATAAAATTGAAATATTGGTATCAGAAATTTATAATTTTTTAACTGTCTCTACATTCTAACTTGGCAAAAGTAGTCATCAAACTTTTTCGGAATTTTATTTAATTTTATTGCTTAGAAGAGCTAACTTTCATTTAAGTCCATTTATAAAACTTGTTTTAGTACTTTTTGCTTGCACAGAAGTATTTTCTCTTGTTTAGAATGCACGTGCAGGTTTTAATAAAGCTCTCTCAAATCCTTGCGTGTGTAACTCTAGACGTTATGTGAGGATTAAATAACGCAAACTTCACATCGTCGATCTAATATAAATAAAATAAGAACCTAGTTAGCTATGAGCAAGTGCAAGCCATGTAATTAAATACCATTACGTGGCAATTTTGTTTTAAATGCTTCTTAAAAATCTTAATAATATTCTGAAATTAGAGTGAGATCGCTTGTGCTTGGTTATGGGATAGAAGCCTAAACTCAATAACAGACAAACAGACGCTCAAGATTTTATGGAAAATCCATTAAAATCTCATTCATTATTTTTTGTCATAGGTACCTACAGTCACTACAGTTATTAAGTATATTCAGTGCCTATCGTGGTTTGGCAAGTGTTGTATTTACGAATTATCTCCTGTCAAAATACATTATTACCGTCACACGTTAAACAAATCGATAGTCATGAGCCGTCAATTAGTGACTAATAGGTAGGTAAGTTACCCCAAACAGTGCACATTTTAATAGTCACTGATTGGTGGATGGGCAGCTGCCCTTGGCAAAATGCAGCTTTCTAATGTTATTACCTACAACTATCCGCCGCGTATCTTGTAATTATGAGTATCAAATCTTTACTGACTGACTGACTGGCTTTTAAATTCAACGCAAAATCTAAACTATCAGTTCGTAACCTCCATTTTTTTTAAAATGGTAGGCAAGGTTTGTAAAGTAATAAAATATAGGTAAGAACTAATTCGCGGAGTGTTCCATTAGTTCTTGTACCCGCCTTGAGATCCGATCGTAATCATATTAACAGAAGCAGTGTTTCCATCTTAGGCACGTTTTGTTACTGTTACATCTAACACAAACAACAAACCACTACTGACGAATGCTTGTCATAATGAATGAACAAACCTTCAGCAATTTTGAGCTAATTATAGTTATTAGAAAACTTTAAGATCTCATCTAGAAGTTAGTGTTTAAAACAGTATAACTAGAAATTAGAAACGAAGGGTCACTGAATTACCACACAACCAGAGTGTGATTTTCACCATCGGTCTCAAATAAGTACGCACCTACTTCACTGTAAAAATAATGATACAAGTAAATGTTGCATGATAAAAAGTACCTACCTTACCTTCTAAACTCCAACCTTCCAGTAGATGGCAGCACTGACCTAAAGACCGTGCTTCCGCATATAATTTACGTTAGCGAAGAAGTCGCCGTTGAATTAACGAACTGTTTTTATGGGATTCGCACTGTTGGCCTACTACATGCGTAGATAGATGGTAATCTTTTTACATTTCTTTACAAAATATATTTTTACGGTCTTCTTAGCAGGCTACCTTTTTCTGCCATTTCAAAAAGTTTTTTTAGCTACACTTCATTACCAATACAAGTTAGTTTCCAAAATAATTATGGAGATTGAGCTGAGCGCGAGGAAAATCGTATCTAGGCTGCATAGACACCTAAGTTTGTAAAGCGATTCAAAGTGATCCTTGCGATTTTATTGAATAAAACTCATTTGACTTTAACTTTGAACAAAAACGTTATCATCAATGTTATTTATGTATAACTGAATTACATCACTTATAATTTTGTTCGCTGTAGCATCAAAACGCGTGAGTGCATCGTATCTTGAACTTTAAAAGTCTACTTTGAAAGTCTCCGCCAAGTCATATTGTTAGATAAAAGCTGCGAGCCGTTGGCGGTGCAGCCAACTTCGAGATAAGGAACTGTTTACACTGCTTGAGTCAATGTCCTCCTCCTGCGTGGACAAGGAAAACCTTGGAGTAGCACGTATTTCTTCCGCGTGTGAAGGCGAGTTTACGCATAAAACAGGCACTGCCTGTCTTCTGATCTATTAATAGTTTAAATAACGCACAATAAAAAGTTTTCCTTGATACTGGGCAAGAAGGAGACAGTAAATAAACACAAAACAAAGCAGTGTCCTGCCTGGCCCCGGCCCGGTATCAGAAACTACGAGTAGGCACACCTACCATTATAATACTAACAGATACTAAGCATAGTTAAAAAAAAACTATTTTAAGGCCCGTAGCGAGAAATGAATCCGCACCTTGGGCTTTTCTTTGTGCACAGCGCGTGGTAAGATAGAACGACCGACCGACGCTAGCCGGTAGAGTCAGGCAGGCAACATGGGTTATGCGAAAATTCAGCCATAAGTAGGAACGAATATTAAACCTTCAGAGGGCATTGATCTCGCTGATTGTAAATAATCACGTATTGTTTTCAAGCCCTTTGCGTAGTGTGCGTATTACAAATGCAGATGACCTTTACATTAATTGCAACTAAAGACGTTCTTGACTTTCACGGAGATAGTAAAATCCGTAATACTTACATACCTACTTAATATTAAATCATGGCTTAGCAAAGCAACAGAATTCATGTAAGTATTTACTCGTAGCTGAGCGATATAATTATAATGCAGAAAACGAGTCCTATGCCAAAGTTTTTAAAAAGCTCTACGAGGAGGGCTACGACGGGTGCTACGAAAGCGAAAACAACAAAGGAATAAAAAAAAACGGGCAGGTGTCAACCAAAGCTAAACAGAGACGAGAGTGTAAAACCAAATCCCTCGTGACACAACTGCTTGGCTCAACCAGTAGTGCTATAGAAAAATATTCTCTTTCGCTTGGCCTATAATTTTTTTTAATATTTTTTTGTGTAGTGCGACGGCTGGTTTTATTTTATAGAAAATGCTACTCCATTGTAGAAAGTTTATCTATGTTCGTTCGCGCCCCTAGCGACTGTCTCGTAAATAAATTGAGCCTGCATTAGTGGCAATTGTTCGCTATTGCCGCTGTGTTTCTTGCAACTTACCCGTTCAAGTCGGCAAACGACAAATGTCTATTTTTCAACTATAGAAATTGTTGAAAAATAGGCATTTTAGGTCTGCCTAACTACAGTCTGATGTGTTATGAAAAGAAAAATTATTTTACTTACCTAGTTACCTACACCAATCACTTATTTAACTGTTGGAGATCGCCTTCTAATATTCACACTATTGGGACTCGACCATAATTGCATCAAATTATATTCCATCACGCGGACCCAATGATGCGGTTAAGGTGGATGGTACAATGTCTATCGAATTTTTAGGTCGTGGACAAGGTGGTTTTCTCGTGTTTTTTTTCATCTATTGAGAGTTCGAACTCACGACCTTAGTATCGAAAAACGGGATAACTATTACTAATAGGTAATAGCCAAATGGGCAGTTAATAAACCTATGTAGGTACGAGTAGGAACTGAAACTTTATTTTCCTAACTTCAGTAGTCAACCAATTAGAGTCCAAAATAAAAACGGTTCTTTATTATAGCGATAGGTGCAGCCCAAAAAGAAACTCATTTCATTTGTAACCACCCCACTGAGCTCACCGAACTTGAAAATGAATTGCAAAAAAATGGAATCAAAAGAAATCGCAGAGATACGCGAGCCATTAACTTTTTTGACCATTTTTTGTAAATAACGGGACTCCGAAATAATTGCGTGTAATCTTTTGTTATTTCTTTTGTTTTTTGCAAGGAAAAAAGTTTGATTCCCACATTTTTCAAGTTGATGCTCCTAAAAAGTTATCATTAGATTATTATGAGATATTATTTATTATTCTTATTAGGCGATGCTGTAGCTCACTCACTCAACAAAATAACTCTGTACCGTAGGTATTTATATTAGTTCTCTCGGCGAATCTAGGCTTCCGTGAAGTTAGCCGTTTCGATGCGCAATGGAGCTTTTTCTAAACTAAATTGTCTTTGCGCATCACAAACGGCTAACTTCACGGAAGCCTAGATCCGCCGAGAGAACTAAGTATACCTAAAGAAATTAATAGAAATTAGGTATGTATTGCTTTGCTATAGGTACTCACCATAAGATCGTTTCGTACCGCTGTAAATTTTAACTCTATTAATCAGAATATTGTTATTTATGTACTTACTTACTTATCAAATAAGTATTTCTAAGTATTTTAACAATAATCTAATACGAATCATAACAATTTATGATTCGTCAAATAACCGTGAGTTGGCTGGCTCGTGACTTGATAGCGAGCTGGCTCGCAATATGGCCTGAGGAAGGTAATACATAAGAAATAAAAATTTATAATTATTTTGCATAATTTTATTAACTTTATGCCCTTCGTTTGTGTGTGGCTAACGCATAAAGAACACTACATCCCTAATGCTTAAATAATATATACAGAAGTATTAGGTACCTACCTACTTATTTGCTCGAGAGAATACGATGAAAAAATATTTTTATTATAAAACTACAACACAGGATTTTGTTCGTTTGAATAAATTCATAACAAATTCTTGGGTATTCTTTTCTACTAGCTAAATTTCAAGCGTCATGTTTTTTTCTAAAGCGAATAAAGTTTATTAGGAAAGTGGGATAAAGGTTTCGATACAAAAAATGCTATATTGTGAAAGGTCGCCCTGTCGCGTTACAAAAACCGTGGTGTTATCGTAAACCCCTCTCATTTGTATTTTTTACGTTTTGATAGAGGTGCGCGAGCAGGTAGATGAGACTTTGCAAACTACTTTCAAGAAATCGGTCGATAATTTACATGGTACCTAGGTACTTAGATTATCTTTTTTATTTCAAGGCATTACTATAGAATATAAATATGCAGGTAGTAGGAAAGTAGGTAGATACTAAGTACCTATAGTTACCTACCAACATATCGAAATGTAAACAGTCACAAATTGCCAGGAGAAAGCCAGGAGATTAAGACAGGAAGAACGATCCCCTTATGCTGGTTAAGTTCTGAGCTTAGACTGGTAAAATATGTTTTTTTTTATACTACTAAAGTGGTAACCAAGCGTACGGCCCACTTGATGGTCAGCGGTATGGTAATGGTAGGCCGTAGGTATGTCAAGCAAGGGGGTTATGGGAACAAACCACTGCGGTACTACCTACCTTACCTACCCATGCTCGACGACAAGACAGACTCTTTTATCGAGATAGTAATGTCAAACCTATGTAAGTACCTACTCTACTTGTCGAGTTCTTGGTGCTACGGGAATCACGGGACTCTCTGCTTTCTGTGCTCTACACTCTGCTCTACAATTTCTACAAAACTCAGTTTAATACATTAGTAGCGTCATCTATCGTTTCTAGGGCTATTTGTTTATGTTTTGATCATCATGACAAAATATAGATGGCGTGAAAATAGTCCAGTTATCCTGACTTTTTTTTTAAAGCAAGTATGGGCTTACTGACAGTGACTAACATATTTTGATTTGACGTTGACAAAGTTTCTGCAAAGCGCCCATCCATCCACCCATGCATGCCATGTCCACAGTGGAATTCAAGCAAGCGAGCAAGATAAAGTTATTCAACAAACAAAACAAGATTTGCTGTGCTTGCCTTTCGGCCGGCACGAATTTTAATTTTAAATACCTAATTACCTAGGTAATTGTCAAGGCACTACTAAACACTGTGTCGTCGAAATACTGCAATAAACTAATTTGCACACTTGACCCGTACAAATTATGGTAAGTTTTGTTTGAACAAATATATTTTCAATGTGATAGTAGATTTAAAATTATTCTATTCTCATTCAACAGGACTTTCCAGCTTTAAAAAATGATAGACTGCTACGTGCTGCTCTAGGAAAAGAGGTGGATAAAGTGCCAGTATGGGTAATGCGTCAGGCCGGCAGATATTTGCCTGAGTTTCAAGCAGTAAGAGCAAAACATGATTTTTTTACTGTTTGTCGGACCCCAGAACTCGCGTGTGAGGTCACGCTCCAACCATTGAGAAGGTTTGAACATTTAGATGCGTCTATAATATTCAGTGATATTCTAGTCATACCACAAGCACTAGGTATGACTGTAGAAATGCACCCAGGATTGGTAAGTAACCAATTGAGTAAATAAAGTAAACTAAGAACTTCGTCTTGAGTAAACTCAATGTAAACAAACAGAGGCATTAACATATCATCTAGCTGTCAATTTGTATAGGATTTTTTAGTGCCTCTGTAGTGTTTAAAATTAACTAACAAAACCTCATACAAATTGACAGCGGAACAATATGTTTTCGTTTATTTTTCAAACAAGTTTTTTGTGATAATCCCTCTGCCCTCAGGTACACTTAAGTTAACCTTACAGTTTTAGGAATAAACCCTACCTATTTAAAAGTAGATACAATGATGGTCTAGTGGTAGTGACCCCGCCTTCTGACCCTAAGGTTGTGGGTTCGAATTGGGTCATGCACCAATGGATTTTTCCCTATGAAAAATTTATGTGCGCAATGCCAGTGCCCTCATACGGTGAAGGAAAACATTGTGGGGAACCGGTATGTCCAAGAACTTAAAATTCAAAAGACATGTGCCATCCACCAATTCGCATTGGGTCCGCGTGGTGGATTAAGACCCAATCACTCTCGCTTGAGAGTAGGCCAGTGTCCCAGCAGTGGGAACATTAGAAGGCTGTCATGATGATGATGATTTAAAAGTAAGCACCTTGGTACCTAATGTTGCTGATCAACACAAAAGTAATAGAAAAATTTACAAGTACCTACATAGGTACCAATTTTTATCTAAGGATATTAATATAGTTAAAATAAAATGTTAAGCAAGTAGTGTTTACATGGATGTTATATTATGTTATGTCAAGTATTACCTTTTTACAATCACATCCATTATATTATATCAGTTACAGATTATAGCAAACCTTAAAATAAACATAAAAGGTACACTATTAATCCACAGGGCCCTGTGTTTCCAACTCCAATGCAAGATCCATCTGAAATAGACAATCTTCAAGTTGATGGAGCCATCTCGCGGTTGTCCTACGTTGGAGATGCCATTACTCTCACACGCCATAAAATAGAAGGCAAAGTCCCTCTAATAGGATTCACTGGTGCTCCTGTAAGAAAAAAAATCAATTATATCTTTGAAATTTCAAATACCGGGTCACTCGTAGTTGATATGTTATTAGAAGCATTTTAAAACGGTCTGTCAAGGTGCAAATATTCACATGTAGTCATGGTTTTTCAGTTTACACTAATGGGGTACATGATCGAAGGCGGCGGCAGTAAGACCATGTCCAAAACAAAGGGTTGGCTAGAGAAGCATCCCAAGGATGTTCACAAACTTCTGAAGTTGCTGACTGGTGTCATCATTGACTATTTAGTTATGCAGGTAAATAAAATAATAAGTTACCCCTAATGAAGTAATTTTGAAATAAATAAATAAAAATAGTTGATAATTAAAAGGGACTGCAACTTACTAAAAGTTTAGTGCTGTAAATTTATCATATATATTATTTTAGGTCAAAAGTGGTGCTCAGCTGCTGCAAGTGTTTGAGTCAAGTGCCGATCATTTGACAAAAGAACAATTCCTCGAGATTTGTATACCTTATCTCAAGGATATCAGAAGTGGAGTTAAAGCAAAGCTAGCTGAGAAAACTTTAGAACAAGTACCTATGGTAAGATAACTACATAATTATGTCAGATTCCAATCTGAAATTATGAATGACAAGGGAAGACAATATTTAGTGAGCCACTAAAATGACAGTTTTTTTTTTATGAATACTGTCCAGCCTTGGCCAATTGGAATTGGCTTTGTTTATTGACTTATGAATGACAAGGGAAGACAATATTTAGTGAGCCACTAAATATTGTCTTCCCTTGTCAATAAACAAAGACTGCTTTATCTAACAGAGATGTATAGTATGATTATGAATAAGGCTCTTAAAGTTTATGTCAACAGCATAAAGTATCACTGTTTCCTTCGTACGCAGTCCGTCGCGTCTCTCAAGTCGAGCCGAGCGCCGCTACCAAAGTCCAATAAATGTGGTGACTCTATAACTTTTTAATATAATATGCTGGTTCTTAGGCTGGTTACAGCAATGTTAAGATTACGCTACTCTAAGGGCCAACGTCGACTAGATACGCCGAGTAGCACTAATAACATGCCTCTTTTATATTAGTAGCTCCAAGAGCCAACATGCTCGTCAAAAAAAATTTAGTGCGACCGCACTGTTATGCTACCTCTACATAATTATGTAATTTGTGTTACAGACAGTTTTTGCAAAAGGCGGTGGTCATTCCTTAAACGCTCAATCGCAATTAGGTTATGAAACCATTGGATTAGACTGGACTGTAGATCCTGTTGAAGCTAGGAAGATAGTTGGTGACAACATCACACTGCAAGGCAATCTAGACCCTCAAGACTTGTATAAACCACCAGTAAGTATTGCTTACTAGCTGCCGAAGGCGGTTACGCTCGCGTGATATCAGCATAAAGAGTGTCTCTTCTGTTTGAATCGGTCATAATTTATCTGTTTAACCAAATCTCTGCAGAACCTATTTAAAATTAAAATATTTTTGTGTCAATTGCATGACGTCATCTTCGCGTGATTGTTTATTTTAAATTATATTTTAATTCTTCCAGGAAGAACTCAAGAAGCTCACCATAGACATGGTGCAAAAATTCGGCAAGACTAGATACATAGCTAACCTGGGACATGGTATTACACCCCAGACTCCTATCGAGAGTATGACTGTTTTCACAGAATCTGTACATGAGGCTGTATAGTTAATTAACATAAGTTAATTGTTTCGTGTTTGTTGCTGATGGGTAAATAAAGTTGTTGTTGGGATGTGAGACTATGATTATTCTGTACAAAAAAATACTACAAAAACTAGCAATCAAAATATAATAAAATTAATAGTTACATGGAATAAGACGCTTTAGAGTTCTGACCCGTTGCAGGAATATCATCTTCATGGCTTCCAACAGATTTCTTCACATACTGAAAAAACATACTAAAATTAATTTTATGTCTTATTAGGTATTTAAATTATCTATAGTATTGAGTCTGTTGTGCAGTAACTAAAACTTATAACTGTTGCCAACCTTTTCTAATGCAAGGTAGCTGTTTTTAAACACTTTTAGGTCTCTCATCACAGAATACAATTTTAGTGTAGTATCTTTATAAAAGCAAATTGAAATAAAATCAGTTTTAACTAAATATGCCTGACGACGTAAGGATAGATGCCCTTATAAAACGAAGTAAAACTAACCTGAGGGTTCACTTGTATCTGCTCGTCCATTTCCTGAATGTACTGGTGTAGTTTGGTGCAAGCTGCCATTTGCTGTTCGAGCACACACAGCGTCTCGGGTGATGCGTATTTCTCAGGACTGTCGAGAAATACCACCATACCATCCTTCTGGTTGATCATTGCGTAGATTTCGCCCTCTTCTATCTGTAAAAATCAAGAACATGGAATGACAGAAACTACTAGGAAAGCATAGTTCTCTTGATGGATCTCGGCCATCGTGAAGTAAGCCGTTTGTGATGCGCGAGCTTTTGCAAACTAAAGGCGGCTATACACTCTCACCGAGGCAGGCCGAGAAACGGCGAGCGCGAGAGTAGATAGCAGCGCTCGCCCGCCTCGGCCTCGGAGTTCCTCGCAAGCTCTCCGTCCCGGGTCATGGGTACATGGTCCTCGTCGCGACCGAGACCGCAATGGCGAGTCATAGCGAGTGCTCTTGAGCGGGAGTGTAGAGCCGCCATAAAATGTTCTTCACGATGGCCAACTATGCATCAAGCAAGATGCAGCCTAATTATTCACGCATAACGGACGAAATGCGCGTCCAAATGCGGAAAAAGGAGTCTACAGATAAGTCTTGTTTATTGTGGTTATGTATCTTACCATACTGAGGATGTAAGCTTCGGCCTGAGCCGGCCCAGTCAGGTTCACTCGCGACGCGACGTCCGTAAGAGAAAGCGTCAAGAATGTTTTGGTCAGCCTTTGAATGTTCTTTTTGTACATTGAGCTAAGAACCTGAAACCATAGATTTATAAAATAAAAAATTACACCTAAAGTTCAGTGTCAGTTTCAACTTCAGTTTCAGATTAGCCAGTAAGTAGCCAGTAGCCGATTTTTCTAGGTTGCTACTTCTTTCTGGGTGTATGCATGCCCTAAATACTTAAGTCAAGAACTCGTTGGAGAAATGATACTGATGAAAGTCAGATCTGCACATACCTGATTGACTAAGCCCATGTTCTTGTCTCTGATGAAGGTCTCCCGGTGTTTGAGGGCTGCGTGTCGGGTGGTCCCTAGCTCATGGTACGCCAGAGATAACGGCTTCAGAAACCGGCAAACCACTTGCGAGGTGTATTTCGGCATTGGTAGAATCTGCAAGTTGAAGTTAAAATATAGGAATATTCAAGCGATTTTTTTTAGCGTAAAGTTCTCACACTGCACGCAACGGATTTTAGTTAGCTTTGTATCATTGATTGATTTCACATAGTACTGTGTACGCTATAATTTTTGACAAAAACTAAAATCCGTTGTGCGTGTGGTGCGGGCTAATGGACGCATACCTTTAGGTACTATTTTCTAAACTTTGACACTCCGTAGGAACCACATGGGGGTTAGATTTAAGAGGTTAAAAGCAACCTACACAAACAATCATTCAAGTTGGTAAAAAGACTAAATGCTAGCTCAATGCCCAGAAGGAGACAAAAAAGTCAGGGCTTATTCCCATGCATATGTGACATGTTATGACGACCGATGTGGCGCAGCGGGCGCAGGTCCGCCTGCGACGCGGAGGTTGCGGGTTCGATTCCCGCCTCGGGTCAAATGTTTGTATGATCTACAAATATTTGTTCCGGGTGTTCTGGGTATTTTCTATATATAATAAAAAATATCTATCTATGTATTGTATTGTATTAAGTATATATCAGTCATCTAGTACCATAACACAGCTCTGTTTAACAGCAGCTTATCTTGGGGCTAGATGATGCTGTGTGGATTGTCCAGCATTATTTATTTATTTATATACTGACATCTTGCGTTCATCTTGGGTGTATTGAGCATTGAACAATTTATAATATTAGTAGGATCGTACACTCACCTTCCCATGCAGGATAAATGAAACTAAAATGTATTTCTTGTAGGCCTCCAGCATTATATGAGAGACCACCATAGCAGGTACCGTGACCACCACCTCAAAGAAATACAGAGCTCTGTCATAGTTCTTCATTGCTGTGTAGACCATGCCTCCATAGTAGTAGTAGAGGAGGAAGTGTTTTGAGTCATTGTTACCCCCTAACTGAAACATTTAGATGGTTTTTATATTTATTTTTACTTTTGGATTTTGTTTAAAATATTAGTCGACTTGCTTGTTTAAAATTTCTGATGATCATTACCACTACACAGGTATTTAAATGCTGCTAATTTTATCAAACCACTTTAAATATTATTGAAGTCTTTCAAAGCTTCTACAGAATATTTAACTAACTTACTTTACTTTCAGTGTCCCTAATTTATAATACCAACTCTTTTTAAATGTCACTAGTGCCTTCGGGCGGCCTAGAAACTCTGTCACCAGAGTTGGCCACTGACTCATATGAACGAACTAACTAGTGTCCTAGTGCAAGATATGTTTTTTTTTATTTTAGAATGAAATACATACTTCTAAGCCAATTCCAGTAACATCTGTGTCTAAAAACTCAATAGCTGGTTTCATGCACTTGGAAAGAAGGCAGAGTTGACACAAATCCGCATGGACAGAAGTGAGTTGAGAGTCAAAAAGCTGTATTTTTCTGATAGCTTTTCTTAAAATTTCAATGCCCCTGATTGGCTGTTTTAATTCCACCAGGTGGTTGGTAAGAAGATGACACAAGTCTGCATCTGTTGAAGAGAAATTTGTCTATTTTAAAGGTTTTGGGGTGCTGGGGTGCCATGTTTCCTTTCGTTTTCGATAGTTGTCTTTTTCACCCTGTATAATCAGATTTACTTAGTAATTACATAATAAGTAGGTAAGTACCTACCTGACTATAAAAAAGTAATTAATACACTTACACAAGTCAGGTAATAGTCTCACTTGTTCACCATTGCAATTGTTTATAAAGTCTTGCACCTGTTGAATCATTGTTGATTTATCTGCATCTCCAGAACCCTAAAAACAGTTTTAATACAGACAGGCCATGACAGAGGCTTTTAGGTGGTCTTTATGTTTTGTCATTAGAGTTAACCACCAACTCATAGGAATTATATATAAAAATCAGGCAATACATTAAAAACTTTTTGAATTCATCAAATTTGTACAGTATACATTGTATTGACCAGAGCAATCGGTCCCGGCTTTTTAAAGTTGTTAGGCCATGACAGAAGCCTTCGGGCGGCCTAAAAACTCTGTCACCAGAGTTGGCCACTGACTCATACGAACGAACGAACCAGAGCAATATAAAATGTTAATGCCTTACTTTAAAAGTTACATTTCATGGAATGTGTCAATAGTAAAATAATAGGCCAATAAACAAGCAACCCAATAACAAGCCAGGAATGCAACTTACCGGCGGTAAAGAGAATTTGGCTACGAGAACCAAAGCAATATAAAATGTTAATGCCTTACTTTTTTAAAGTTACATTTCATGGAATATATCAATAGTAAAATAATAGACCCATATACGAGTAACCCATTAACAAGGTAGAAATGCAACTTACCGGCGGTAAAGAGAATTTGGCTACGAGAACAGCTAACACTCCAAGGGAATGTTGTTGAACATCAAGTGTCTCCAGAACTGTGTTCAGGTGAGCACTGTTCCGTTGCAAGACTTCTTCAGATTTGTTGATGGTGTCGCACAGCTCACGGATGTTACCTGTCGATATTTAATGCTGTTTATTTTATGTAAAATGAAAGAGTTTACTAAAATTGAATTTATTTCTTACCTGACGCAGACAATGCTCGAACATTATTTACAAACTGTTCCAGGGGCGAAGCCATTTTGGAACGGCTAGTATCTCATAAAGATCTCTATTTGAACCTAAAAAGCTAAGAAAAATATTTTATTGATTTCAGGCAGCACAACCACAACCGAGAATATCTTTATTTTTCTTACAATTAACGATTTTTTTAACGCACGCACTCAAGTCACTGACCATGTCTGATGTCAAATTAAGACGAAATTGTCAACGTCAAAGTCAAGTTATTATAATCTTTGGTCAAAGTAAAAAGTCGTTAGACAACCTTCATCTATTTTCTGCGTCTGAAGTGGCTGAGTCAAAAAACTTGAGTTAGGCTTATTTTGCTCATGGTACTATTATTTACTAGGGTATAGTTCTCTCGGCGGATCTAGGCTTCCGTGAAGTTAGCGGTTTCGATGCGCAATGGAGCTTTTTCTAAATAAATTGTCTTTGCGCATCACAAACGGCTAACTTCACGGAAGCCTAGATCCACCGAGAGAACAATACGTAGTTTGCATTGATTGCCAGGCAACCTATAAAAAAGAAAGTTTTTTTCTTCTTCTTTGTTTAAGAGTTCTCAAGTAAATTATTTTCATGGTCGCTTGGCAATACTACCCCACCGAGCCGTGTCTGTCAGCCACCACAACTCACTCATAAAAATTACAGTTATTATAGTGCGATTTACATTAGGTCAGTGACTAACTCCAAATGAAGTCAGTGCTGACATTGAGAACTGACTTTCTCTGTCTAAGTAGTGACCCTTTGTAAAAAAAAAAAAAACAGAGAAAGTGAAGTGCGGTTTACATTGGGTCAGTGACTGACTCCAAATGAAGTCAGAGCTAATTTTGAGAACTGACTTTCTCTGTTTACAAAAGGTCAGTACGCAAGTACTGACCTGACAGCGTTTACATTAAGTCAGTAGCGGGTCAGCACTGACTTTGCTCGAATTTGGAGCCAGCACTGACTTTGCTACTGACTCAATGTAAATCATACTTATCTCACTATAATAGATATCACACTGTCAGCCTGCCAGCTGCCGCCCCGCCAGCCAGCTGTAATCCGCTGTAACGTAAGAAAAGGCGGTATTGTCTTGACTCTTCTTCTTTTAATTTGTGGCGATTGTCTTGACTCTAACCTGCCTATTGGGCGCAGGGTTGGTAAGGTTTGCTTCTTTTTCTAAACTTTGTCTTTTGTTAATGTCATTGTTTACTACAATAACAGATTATAAATAATCTTATATAATCATTGTATTCCGTGTTTTTTTTATTTTCGTTTTTTGATTAATTTTAGATAATGTTAGAAACTTTTTTATTCAAAAAGTAATCAAAAAAAAGAAGAAGAGAAAATATTGGCTAAGTTAATGTTGGTTTTAATGATTTTATGTACGTTTTAGATGAATTTATAAAGTGTACTATAGTTTTCATAAAAATACTAGGTACTATTTTATGGTTTTAGTACTACAGTTTTCATCGGGCTTAAATCCAACTGATTGGGCGAAAAAAAAAATGATATCAGCTGTTCATCAATGTTCTCTTGAAATCTGTTCCCGACGTGTTTTTCCCTTTCGTTTCCTGAAATAGAGCTCTATTTATAGAATTTAGAACTGTATTAATTCAGTAATTTCGCATTATGGCTATATTGCACAGAGCTCTGTTCACGTGGTTTATATTTTTAGTGTTTCTAATACTGCTATGTCTCAGATTGGAATCAAGAACACATTGGAACTGGTTCATCGTTTTCATACCTATGTGGGTTTACGATAGTATCTTGCTGATTTATGTTCTATTCCATATGATTTCCCACTGTAGAAATGGTATCGAAAGATTTAGAGGAACTATCAACAAAAATGTTTGGTACATCGCTGCAATTGGACTGAAGATGGCAGCCCAAATTATCATATGCATCAAATTAGAATACATGAGCGAAAAACTACCCATTTACGTGGTTATGACTCCGATATGGATGCTTCTACCTGTTCTCTGCATAGAGGTTTTTATGCACCTTATAAAAAACTCAAGTGGGAGCAGCAGATACTAATGGACAACATTCCTTTCACAAGCATGTAGGTGTTATGAACTATAATAAAGTTTTCAGTGCGGCATGGACATGTGACCTGTGATAATTTTAAACTTGGCACACATTCATTACCACCAGATATGTGTTTTAGCACTAAACAAATGTACAGTATTTGTCTCAGAAGCTTGATGATATAACTATTCCTAGGAAGTTTTAGTTTTTTCTATTATGGATGATGCTGCTCAGTTGAAGAGTCTTGTGGTGACAGAAGTGCCGGCTGGTACAACAGCAGTTTTAAACTGTGATAGCAATGATTTTGACCACAACTTCATGTTCTGGCTGTTTGATCAGAACAAAGTGATAGGCCCAGGAAATGAATATGATGAAAGGAAATATAAATATGAGGTACTCTCAGGGAAGCTTCATATTGATGTGAGTGTCATGACTTTCATATTGTTAATTTCTAATAATTTTGTAAATAATGCTTCTTGTTCATTCTACAGTTAAAATGTAAATTATTAATATTAGTATTCTTGAACCTTACTAAAAATATGGTGTTTACAAACTGGCGAATTATTGTTATTTGTTTTGCTAACACAGTTAAGTTACAACATTTTTTAATTTTTCTAGAATGTATCTCCACAAGAGTCTGGTTACTACAAATGTATTTCAAAAAAGCTGGATGGCACAGGACTGCTAGTTGGTGAAGTGGAGATGCTGGTCAAAGGGTCTGCCTTCACAGCTACTGATGCTGTAAAGTTGGTTGCTATTGTGGTCTCAATCATTGTGATAATTGGCTGTGCTGTGCTCTATTACCGCTTGAGGAAGGAATGGAGAAGATATGATGGAAGAGTTATTATTCCAGGTGACTGTTTCTACTATTTTTATATAGATGAATATACATACTACAGCCATCTTTTGTATGTTATATCAGTTATTATCTGGTACTCATAGTACAAACTTATCTTAGTTTGTACATATTCTGTGATATGGGCTAAATATGGCTATGCAAAAAATTCTGCTGCCAATATATTAAAATGTGTGCATTATTGCGCACCCTTTTAATTTTTCTCTTATAATTCCACCTCAACACAGCCCGTTGCTCTGACACTTTATTCATTGTATTTTTCAGTGGATGACACAGAAGAGGATGATGCTGATGAAATCTACAATCCTACCACTACCACTATCAGTCAGCAAGCGAACCAACCAGTTGCTGGTCCCAGCAGAAATGTATCATCAGAACACCTTTTGTATGGAATTGATAATCAGGGCTTGGACACTGACTTCAACTCGGTGTTTGAAAATATTCAGATCAAGTCACCTGACAGGAACAGGAGTCTTATTTAAATTAATTTGTAGTTTAAAACTGACATAAATAGAAATAGGTTTTTAAATACATGCCTACAACAGATATTTATAATTCAGCAAAAGTAAAGTGTACATAACCTGTAGATAGTAGGTAGGTAAATATATTTTTTAAGATGTTAATAAATAGAAATATTTTTTTTAAATTGATTTTATTATGTATTAGGGGTTCTCTGGATTTATGTCATTCAAATGTGATATCTTCTGTAGTAGCAATTTGTTTGTCAGGAGTGTCCAGATCTGTTGTAACAAGAGACAAAGGAGTTGTGTCAAGTGTTTCTTCCTCTTCTTCATCTCCATCAATTTCCATCTCGAAGACTCTCACTTTTCGCGCGTTTTTTGCTAATACAATCGCTACTTTTCGACCCCCTGACACTGCTATCCTATAACCATCCATTTTATCTAGTACTTTGAAAACTCCTGGTTCCAGTAGTGAAGAGATGTCCTTAATTGCTAATTTATCACAGAAAAGATATGATTTTGATTTGATGTTGAAATCATTAGCATTTTCTATCAGAATCTTTAAGGGCACTTGTATGAATATAGTATTGTCTTCATCACATGGGTGCTTAGCAAGTACTGATAAATACTCTGAGGAGTAAAACTGAAGATCTAATACAGCTATCTGTTCATCACCAAGTTCCTTGTTGCTGTCCTGCACTAAACTTGAAGAGAAGTGATACTTCATAGCTGAGGCTGAACATGAATTTTCTTTAAAATCTACAGACATGAAGTAGATTCCTTCTCTTCCATGTTCAGTATCCATGAATGCCATCATAAACCTTTTCTCATTGACTTCAAATGTTTGGGATATCCTCAGATTTTCTGCTATTTGGCCACTCAGTTGGTCTTCATAACACCTAATATTGTGTAAAACAGAGAAATATTTTCCTATATCTTTATGTGACACATCAAACACCTTGTCAACTGCATCTTTGAGATATTTTTGTTGTTGAACTAGAGAGTATTTTTTGAATTCAGTCATTGAGAATATTGTTTCATTGTCTTTCAGTAAACATGAGTTTTCTTTCAGAAATTTGTGCCATGGATTGTCTTCATAATCTGGCAATATTGATAAATCTTGGTCTTGTAAGTACTGTCCTAATCTTTCCAAATTGAATTTGACTGGTTTATCTAGATTACTATCATTTTCTTCTTGAATGCTATCAAAGTTGTAAAGAAACTCAGCTATGTGGCTCAGTTCCTGTTGTGTGATCTTGACTATTTCACTTGGAGTCTGTTCATCTAATAAGCGGACTATTACTACAAAAAGCCATCTGAAAAATGCTTTGTAGTTGCGCATTGATACATCTATGACTTGCTGCAGCTCCAAGCTCTTGTTCAAGAAAGCACAACATGCTTTTATTGCAGCTGTAACACTACTTTCAGTAATGCCAAGAATCTGTAAAATCATAAACACAAATCAGATGTTGTTTTACAAGAGTGTAGTGTATGTAAAACTATATTAGAAGTGGGTACCTTGTATCTATCAGGTATTTTTGTAAGCCCCCTGAGTTCTGCTAAGTAGTATGTGAGACTTTGCCCAACAATGTTCAATTGTTTTAATACTAATTTCTGTATGGTAGAGTAACTGAGCTCAACAGAGTTGCCAAACTTTTTCAGATCATTTGCTGTGAGTTTCTGGAGTAGAAATAGCTGCAGTTCATCTGATGGCGTTCCTGTAAAAACACATAATTTTTTTATTATAAAAACCTTACTAAATTATTCCAAGAACTTCTCATCTGTGAAATGCTTTTGCCAGTGTTGAAAATAAAACTTATTGTTACCAAGCATTAGCAGCTCCAACATATCTGCAGAAACTCCACCTTCAGGCACCGATGCGGCATAGAATGCCATTTTAGTGTCCATTTCTAGTAATATGTGTTCCCATGCCTCCGTGATGGATGTCATTGTTTGGTCTAGGTATGACAGCATTTGAACAATCTGCACATGTTTGTTGGCCACTATGAACATTTCTTCAGCATATGCAGATAACACACTTGTGTTTATAAGGGACAGCAGAACATTATTTGAATATCTATCTATATACAAAACTTGCATCACACTGAAATCATCAGATAAATTTATATCCAGGACATTGTATTCCCCAAAGTCATCCTTAGCCACTTGAGCTAAATGTATAGTGCCATATGGGTATCTTCCAAAGATATTCATGTAAATATAGCCAGTTCCATATCCTACCAAAAGCATGTTCAGTTGATTTGGTTCTTGAATTTCTTTGTAATCTTTAATGCCACCACTACTACCTTGGTTTTTGTAACCGGTGGTGTTAGGCAGCTTTTGAAGGAATATTGAAGCATCATCCTGAAATCAGATTCTTGATAAGATAGCTGTAGGACATAAAAAAACACAAAGCTAATGGCAAAAATTTCTTACATATAAATTATATTCGGTTGCACTTTCCAAGGTGCTATTTCTGACTGCCCAAGTAATACATCTGACTCCAAAATGCTTTACAGCAAAATCATCTCTGGATTCTTGTTCTAAGATATATTTATCTAGGACTTCCTTATCTTCAATATCCACTATGTAGACAGAACCTGAACTGTATCCCACTGCCAAAGCCTGGACCAAAAAACACAAATAAGTATATGGAATAAGTAATCATTTTCTAAACATTTGCAATCAGAACACATATTTTGGTACTTAACAAGCTGACCTGCGCGGATTCACCCGCGTTTTTGTAGTTTTTATGCTATCCCACAGGAATAGTCAATTTTTCCGGCATAAAAATTAGTTATTTCTATAAAGTAGATAGGTACATGCCTTTCCGTCAGGTCTCCAAGCCATTGCTCGGACAGACACATCTTCCTCGGGGGCAGGTAGATTCCATACTTTCTGCCAGTGGAGTCTATGTATTTGTACTTCACCTGAAATGAATGTGAAACTAACATGAACCACATTACATATACCTTCCTTTTATAATGAAACCACCTGCAACAGCAATAAATAGTCAACCTTTGAAATTACTCAACGCAAGTAAGTCCAGCCGGTTACTCCACACCATCAAATCTATTTGATATGGTACATGCCGCTCTCCTACTTGGCGCATTCCACAGTGATACATCGTTTTACAGCAGCTCGGAACACGGTTATATTATTATTTTAGGACACAGACAGAAAATATTAATAAACAACAGTTTTAAGTTCTTATAGTTCTAAGTATGTATCCAGACTATCCAGCCCGCCAGTAGGTATACGAAGGCGCTTCCAGACCTAAAATGGCGCGCGCCGTCATTTAAAAAAAAATTCTTTTAAATTGAATATTGTTTGTTTTTCTTGCTCGCCGCGCGCTTTCGGTTTTTTGTTATTGTATTTTCCCAAGAGAATGTAAGCACTACGTTTAATTTTCCTCTGTATTTTCGTCTTCTTCTTTTATTTTTTATTATTATATGGCGTTTGTTGCAATGCCATGTCGACAAGATTGTATCAGTATTGTTTTTTTTCGTGATATTTTTAGTTCTATACCATTTTGGTGGCGATTTATCCATTATAACTTGTTTACTTAGCACATGTATAAAAGGGTAATATTGGTTTGTAATTTAGACTTTCAATCAATTTGGTCGTCTGCACTTCGACTCTACCAGACTCTACCGTCTTGGTTTAGGAAGTGCGGGTAAGAATCGAACTGGTTGTTCTATAATCTGGCTTCAACTTCGGGCACAACTGTTGCCCGAGTCGCTGGGTGTTGCCATGAGTGCCAGACTTTAGACTTTGAAAGAAACGCCGCCTTTTCTTTCCATGTTTGTTTACGTTGATAAACAATCAGTTTGGCCGTCTCAGGTCGTCTGCACTTCCGTCTTGGTTTAGGAAGTGCGAGTAAGAATCGAACTGGAACCAGTTCTGCCCGAAGTTGAAGATAGAAAATAACAACCTTGTTCTTTATAATAGCTTCAACTTCGGGCACGTAGACTAGACAAAGTATCTTATTAACTGCCTAGATCGGGCACGGCCTTGGGCGCGACGACTGATGCCCGCGTAGAACATTAGAAGGCTGTCATGATGATGATGATGAAGTTTTATTCATTCCTTAAACAACGCTTCATACATTTTTATTCCCCATACTTGTGCGCCAAATTTTGTAGTTTATTTATTTATAGCCATAACGCAATGCGTGCTTTCATACAAAAAGTCGACTTTAACACACTGAGGTGGGAGCTTTGTAAACACAAGAATTGCCTTGGCAAATTGATTTTGGAAACAATGTTTGAAAATGACCCAAGAGAATGTAAGCACTACGTTTAAGAGACGAGACTCTCCTTTCCTAATCATAACGAGACGAGTCCTACCTATATTTTTTTTTATGTATATTTTGTCTTAAAAATCCCTTAATTCTTCTTAAAAAATGTCTTAAAAAATTAAGTAAACAAAAAAAAATTGATTACGTTTTTCCGCTCAATTATTATTTATCATTGTTGGTAATCGAGTTAAGCGGCGTAATAATGAAATATTCGAGTGTGCGCGCCCCGTAGCGGGTCAAGGACACGCGCAGGTCAAGGACGCGCGGGTTATTGACCCGCGATTCAATGACGCGCGGGTCACTGCCACGTGCCGAGCGCTGCCTTTTCGGTTTCTAACAAGGATAACTAATTATTTCGCAGAATTACGTAATTTTTTATTTTTTAATATAAAAAAAAATGTTTAGAAAACAAAAATTACAAGTATTTTTTATTCTAGGTGTGGAACCTAACCCCTAAGTTTGTCAGGTTGAATATTGACCATAGATAATAGAGTTATGTTCCTTGGTCAAAAGTTCAAAACGTAGGTCAACAAAACATCGAATTTTTGCTAAAAATATTTTTAACATGGACTATTGGAAATATTACGATGATGAATTTACAAACAGAATCAGTTTCAATTACGAAAGAACTAAATGTATGTTTGTCCCAGCAGTTAATTGAATTCGATTTGCTAAAATCTATGTATTCAAATGATGGTGAAATAATATTATCTGACAAAGGTATTTTGGACGAGATCGAGAAGTTTATGAATGGAGGAGACTCTGAATATATTCCAAATAACTTGGAATTTGTAATTAATTTAGTTATCAATAACTTAAAATTAGAAGTTTGTGTGAATTTACCTGTGACATATCCAGCAGAGGAACCTGATATTTGCATTCGATGTAACCAGTTAAATCGGCAACAAGAATCATATATAAATAGAGAACTAACGTTATATGTTAAAGCAAATCATATTGGTGAAGTTTGTTTATATAATGCAATAAACTGGCTACAAGACAACATTAATAAAATTGTCCATGACCAGAACAGTGAAACAGTCAAGAACTCAAACACTGTTGAATGTTTATCTAAAGCAGAGCAGTTCACTCGTTTTTGGATATATTCGCATCATATTTATAATAAGAAAAAACGAGAAGAAATTTTAAAGAGATCAAAAGAACTCAATTTAACAGGATTTTGTTTACCAGGAAAACCTGGAGTTATATGTATTGAAGGCAATGAAAGTGCATGTAAAGAATGGTGGCAAGATATTAAATCATTGAATTGGAAAAAAATCATGATAAGAAAAACAGAAACTTTTGAATCAAGTGAAAAATCTCATTGTCACAATAGGTTTAGCAACTTTCAAGAACTTCACTTTCAAACTTCGTCAAAATCACATGCTAATATGAGTGAATTTTCCAAATTTATGACTAAACATGGCTTTAGTAATATATTTAGCGAGTTCTTTGGATTTAATGAGTAGGTAATTAAAAGACACTACTTTATATTTATTATGTTTTTATGGATGATAGAGCGCCACGAAGACCTCTTAGAAGCGAGCTCCCCCAACCTGTAGGGTCAATAGCGCAAGCGTTTCGGTGTCTTTTGAACACATCTTTATAGCGCAGATGCTGACCACCAGTTTAGGGTAACCGGCAGTCATCCATCTGGAAGATGTGTCCACACCACCTGAGTAGTTCCATGTACATTCTGGAGCGACGCAAAACCTCAGTATTAGGCATGCGGTCCTGCCACTTGATCTTTAGGATGGATCTGAGTCACCTGAAGTGGTATATGTCAAGTTTTTTAATGTCTTTTTTATAGAGGCACCATGTCTGCGCCGTGCAACAAGGCAGGATTAGCACCTTGTAGATGCTAATTATCAGATCATAACACGGGGCAAACTATAATGATAAGTAAAGTAGAAACCAGTACCATAAAACAATGGTTTGCTTATTATTATTATTACCTTTGTGATGATAATCTCAAAAAGTTTAGTTATTATATAGAGTGTATTGTCATACTTAGAAGTTTTCTTAGAAACAGACAAACAAGGCTTTCTCTTTGTTCCATGATACAATATGCTAATACTATAAACTTTCCACTAATAAAAATAAAAATGAATAAAACTCTACGGATCCTCTGTGGATCACTAAAGGTGATAAACGATAATTTGTTACAAAAAGAACACTACAATACAAATACTACAAGAACAAAACAAAATAAGCATAGATATAAAATCTACAGTAAAATCCTGAAAAAATGTGCTATTAGCATACACCAAGAAAAAAAGAAAAAATACACAAAACACAGAAAACATATGCAAAGCGACTTGGAAAATAGTGAATGATAAACTTAAACAAAATTACATAAAAAATTCAATAAAAGAAGTGATAGAGGGAGAAAATATTATAAGTATTCAAAATTGGTTAAGAGAGCAGAAGTTTTAATCGATATTTTGTAAATATTACAAGTAATATAATGATAAATGTCTAAAACCAATTAAAAAAAATTTACAAATTTTCATCTGTCTTGAAATATTTAAAAATACAATTGGCTTCAATAATACAAATTCAGCTGGTTATGATGAGATAACAACCAAGCTACTTAAACAAAATATATTTTATTTCATTGACCACTTACATACGTTATAAATCTATCCTTGGAAAATGCCATCTTTGCAGAAGATATCTGTAGTAAAACCTATTTTTAAAAAGGGCAATAAGTCAAACACAGGCAATTACAGACCTTAGTACCATTACTCTTAAAGGTATTTGAAAAAGTAATGAGCCAAATAGTTAAGAGAAAAATAAATTTTCAAACAAAACGGTTTTATAAAAAAAAGTCAACGATGCTAGCATGTTCCAAGTTAGACAAAGAAATACTGAACTCAAGCTCTCGAATGGTTCGTAAGTTATCTAAGAGGATGCAAACAATGGACAGAGATAACGAAAATATATATCGAAACAAATACCCAACAAGTTTATAGGTCCCCCTATTTAGTAAATCAATTTGGAGTACCACAGGGTAGTGTCCTTGGTCCCATATTATTTATAATATACATAAATGAACTACTACACTCGACTGATACCGTTATGTTTGCAGATGACACTTGACTAAATAAAACTCAGTTGAAAATGCAATGAATGTTACACATTAAGCACTAAATGACATAATTAAATTGTTAACTGATAATAATCTAAAAAATATTACAAATAAAACTTATTTCATGAGATATACGACATATTATAATAATGTAAATAAATATATAGGTTTACATTTACAGTTACAATGTAAACATTGAAATTAAAGAAGTTAATGGTATTAGATTTTTGTAAAAAAATAAATTCATTTAAGCACAGAAGAATAAAAAGCATAACAAACATAAAAACATCCAAAACTGTATACCATAGCCATGTATGTTCAGTATTAAGGCATGGTATTATAATATGGGAGAACTCAACGGATATTCATAGAGCTTAAGAAATTGAGAGATTTAAAGGATAGTGATTTTAATAGAAAAAAATAGTTATATTTGGCTTTGTGACAGATGTTTTTGTTCCATAAATGACTGTTTTAAATATAAATTTACTAAAATAGAACTAGATATTTGAATTATTTAAACACATTTTTGTAATTATACCTACCCGACTTTGTAAATAATCTAAATTGACGTAAAATTACGTAAAATGTAATAAAACTATTGTAAAATTATTAGATAAATTTAAAATTGAATCTAAAATCGCTCACTTATACTTAAAACTACTTCATAATAGATCTGTACATATTTTATATATATGTTATATACGTAGGACAATAATTAATTAAATAATTGCACGACAAGTTGGTCGAATATAGTGATACCCCAGTCGCTGGGCTTAAACTTTAGCACTGGGTTTTTAACAGATCAACTAAGTTAAGCACTTCCGCGGGGTATCATTTGAATGGGTGGCATTTTCAACTGAGCGCTCCCGTGCTTCGGAGGGCAAGTTAAGCAGTCGGTCCCGGCTTTTTCGAAATTGTTAAGCCATGACAGAGGCCTTCGGGCGGCCTAGAAACTCTGTCACCAGAGTTGGCCACTGACTCATACGAACGAACTGGGTTTTTAATGAATTAGTTAATAAACACCGTAGGTACAATAATGTAAGTAAGTACCTACCTACCTAACCTAAAAAGTACAGTAGGTACCTTACCTTTAAGTGTTATGGTTACCTATTGGTTTGTTCATAGACACCCCATGTTCCAGTAAAAAAATTGTAAATTTTATAATAACACTTGCACCTTTGGTAATTGCTTTTAATGTAAAAAAGAATGGATATTATTACCTATGTAAATACTTTGTTAAACCACATTATAGAAGAAACAAGAAAATTATAACAATAAAGTATAAATACCTACATTATTTACATGTTTTTTTTATACCTACCTAGGTACATCTTAATTACATAGGCCAAGTCACTTAGTCTACGGCCTAGCCCAGAGGAAGTAAGCAATTGGTCCACTGCATTAGAAGCGCTTGTTATGAAGCTGACCGCCCCAGTGGCAATTTCAACCTCGCGCTTCTGCAGTTGGTTTCCGGCTTTTGCAAAGTTAGGCCATGACCCATTACAGAGCCTTTTCAGCGGCCTATTAACTCCGTCATTTAAATGACTGGTAAGTATAGGTACCTATACACAATACCTACAATACCTACCATAGGTAGGTACCTACCTAACCTACCTACCTCAAATTAAAGACTAGTAGGTACTTCACTCTTAGGTAGGTATATAGGTACATAAATAGATATTTTATAGAGAACTACGCATCCATCTTATAGAAATATCGAATTGATTTATTTGACCCTTTTAACTTCTACTTCTTTGACCTCAGATCTGAGCCTCAGTTATGTAGGTCTTCTTTTAGTTTGTGGTTCAGGAGTCTTTGACAGGTTGACAATTATCTGACAGTTGACACTGGCAAATACTGGTGTCAAAGAGTAGCCAGAAGAAGAACCAGGAGTTTTCTTGCAGGTTAAAATAAATCACCTTGTTTCCAAATTATGGTTGAGTCTCCCTCTGTTAGACCGACCATTTTTCATACTCAAACCTCCATCGTTGTACAGTTTTAAATCTTGTCGACTTGACATTGGCAAAATTGTGGCAAACTTAGCCACATACGCCATAAATAAATAAATAAATAAATAAACAAATAATGCTGGACAATCCACACAGCATCATCTAGCCCAAGGTAAGCTGCTGTTAAACAGAGCTGTATTATGGGTACTAGATGACTGTTATATATTTAATACAATACAATACATAGATAGATATTTTTTATTATACATAGAAAACACCCAGAACACCCGGAACAAATATTTGCAGATCCTACAAACATTTGTCCCAAGGCGGGAATCGAACCCGCAACCTCAGCGTCGCAGGCGGACCTTCGCCCACCGCGCCACATTGGTCGTCAATAAAAGAAGAAGAAGAAGAACCAGGAGAATATAAGCACTACGTTTAAGATTATGGCCTAGCTAGTGCTAGTGTTTTTGTTTCTTCAATCTTCGAATCTTCATGTAAAAATAATAGATGTTGAGTTGAACCAGTTATTGCTTCTCTTAGGAACCAGTTTACATAGGTGTTACAAATTTCACGAGATCCTATTACAAGTCGACATGATTTATCACATACTATGGATCATTACTACTGTAAAACTAATGTTCATACCGGTGTAGTAAGTTTCTGTAAATATGTTTTTTCGTTGCTCACGTACACAAATTTATAAATAAAACTCTGGTTTAGTCATTCTACAGATTTCGAAGTACACCGGAACTGGTTGGCAATAACGCATAATCTAACTATTGAAGACTGGTATTATGATACCACCTCAGAATGGACCCTTGACTACCCCCCGTTCTTCGCCTGGCTGGAGTGTGGCTTATCATACATAGCGGCGTTTTTTGACCCAAAAATGTTGCAGCTAAATAATCTGAACTATGCATCTTTTATGACAGTTTTGTTTCAAAGGCTCTCCGTAATTGTTTTGGATGTGATATATGTTTTAGGTGTTAGAAGGTCAGTTTTATATCACTTTATTCATACTTTTACCTTATCTATAACCATCTTTTAAACTAAATACTTTACTTCTTTAATAGCTTGTTAAAAAACAAAGTATTTTAGTGTGTTCAAAATAGGTAATAACTACTACTGTATTTAATTTTTAATTTACTGTATTTAAAAGTGTAAATATTTTCAGCTGTACAAAACTTTTAAGCAGAGGCAAGCCAATTGCTTTTTTATTATTGGCAGCAAATCCTGGATTATTGATGGTGGATCACATTCATTTTCAATACAATGGGTTCATGTATGGCATCTTAATGTACTCTATATCAAAAATAATAAAAGTAAGTAACATCAACACTTTTTAAATCCAGAGTAAATCTTTGACTACAAATTCACGTGGTTTTATAGTATAGTACTGGTCCATGAATGTCTAGTCTACGAGACAATTATCCACTCCTACCTTAAAGAGAGCCAAGATATAGATTTCAGAAAATACAGTTATTATTGAGTGCATTCCATTTCTTTGTTATTATTATTTGTTAATACACTGGCAGCTAGTAAGCTAATGCAGCTATAGTTAAACTGATCAGTGCAGTTTTATGTTGTTTAATTTGGTTTTAAAGAAGTGTTTTCTAGTACTGCTTGTACCAGATAGTTATACCAGTTTCAGCAATAAGTGGCCACTCAGTCCATGGATGTTAAATGTATAAATGTGGGTTGGATTCCGATATGCTTGCCGACAGCAAATTATGCTCTAATTATATATTATGGTTTCAGACTAACCACTTACAAGGAGCATTTTGGTTTGCAGTACTGCTAAACTTAAAGCACATATTTCTATACATTGCGCCTGTGTATGTGGTGTATTTGTTCAGAGCATACTGCTTTACCGTATCATCAGTTGACGGGGAGCATACACCGTGGTATTCGTTTGAAACCATGAACTTGATTAAACTAGCTATTGTAGTGATGACAGTACTGGTGGCATCTTTTGGTCCATTTATTGATCATTTACCACAGGTAAGAGTTACTTCTCTTACTACACTACTGTCTTAGTACAGTACTACATAGCCTACCTTTGAAAGCTTTGTTGCCAAGATTATTTTGAACACCCTGTCTGCTCATATAAATATAAAACAATGATTAGTACGATATTTTGAACATCTTGGGTGCTTACAACAATATGATGATTCGAACTGAGTATATCAAATTGCTTGTATGTTTTTCATATCAATTTGACTGTCTACTTTCTCTATATTTTAATATCTTTTAATTTTTTTTGTTATACCATACAACATACTTATGAATATAAATATGTTTTAAAGTATATTTTGATATACGCAGTTGAAATCATCGTATTGTTGTAAGCACTCAAGATGTTTAAAATATCCAACCCTGCTCGCTGCCGTCATAAACCGCGGGACGGCGAAATTTGGTTGCATAATCATACTAACAAAGGTAAGTATTAGCTTATGAACCTTTCGCCAGGGTTGGTCAAACCAACTTGCTTTTCTCTGGAGTTCTACAATTTTTTCTTTTTATTAATCATGTATTTGTTGTTAATATAGTTGCTGTTAAGGCTGTTTCCGTTCAAAAGAGGACTGTGTCATGCATACTGGGCTCCTAACTTTTGGGCAGTTTACAATTTTGCTGACAAAGCATTACAACATACTTGTAAGTAGGTACTGATTATTTAATTATAATGTTACTTAGTAATGTTTTAGCGTCAATTTAACCAGCTCTCTAAATCACGGAAGCGTCTGAGCGCCACTGGCGGCGTCGGTCAATAACTTATATAATAAGTACCTATTATAGTTGGTTTTCGAAATACCGCAACAGGTGTTCTACGTAAGTAAAGCAGAACTAGGTGTTATGAAAATCAGATTCTTTATTTTGTAAATTCATAGTACCTACTTATAATTACATTATAACCCATTTAAACCCAGACACAAAACTAACATCTATGTTCAGCACACAAAATGTTTGTCCTCGGTGCGAATCGAACCCGCAACCTACAGCGCAGAAGGCATAGCTGTAAGGCCAGTCGAAATTAAAGCTTACTTTTTTCATTTCAGTGCCGCAGTTTGGTGTTGCCGTTAACAAGACCGAAGCAGCAATGACCGGCGGCTTGGTGCAAGAGTTCAAACATGCAGTGCTGCCACCTATCACTCCGGGCATCACGTTTACCATAACCGCGCTCGCTATGCTGCCGGCTTTGGTCAAAATGTGGAATCTATGTGCCGATGGAAGATACAGACCAATGAGCTTTATCAGGTGGTTATGTATTCAGTATTCAGTATAATTTATTGCTGTTCAGTATAATTATGAGTGTAATACATGTCGCAGGTCCTAACCTAAGTTATATTAAATAATAGCATTTCTTTTAATTTATTTTCAAAAATATGATCTTTTCTATATTTTTAAAACATTCAGGAACCCGTCCATCCGCGTCGTTAAAATGACCGCGCTAGACGTTATTTGACTCTGTTAATCGGTAATTGCTAAGCAAGCTTGGCTAAAAAGGCTTGCTAAATAGTTTTATTGTCATCACATTAGATATACATATACATGACGTGGGCACAGACCAGATATCAAGTACTACCTACATACAGAATGGCCACTTTTACTATGATCGCGAGTTCCAGGGCACTTTAGGGGGCGCTGAAGCTAAGGGCTATTACGAAAGCGTTTATTTTGTTTTGTGTAGGCCACAACACCAATCTCGCACTTGCGGTAATTGGTGCCAGCCATGATACACATACAAAGGTATATAAATGTTTGAGTGATCTGCGAATATTTGCAAACATATTCGTTTTAAAAAAGGAAACTCAAGTTTTTATTCATTAAAAATTTTAAGTTATAAAGTCCTTACATAGAACGTTATTGTATGACTGTGTGACCTTTACAGTAGTTTTTTTAACTTAATTTTGTTTATGTTACAGATGTATCATCGTATGCGCATCATGCTCATTCATGTTCAGCTGGCATGTCCACGAAAAGGCTATTCTCATGATATTGATTCCTTTGAGGTGAGCAAAGAGTTCCGAAGAACCCGGTCGTGAACCAATGAAGTCGTAAATAATGTTAAAAATTTATTTCTAACTTTCATGTAAGGAGATAGAAAGACACAGTAAAAAGATAATCCTTTACTTATGGAAGTTCTACGTAATTTATTTCAAATTCCAGTTCTTTTAAAGGCTTTATTCATAATCATAGTCTTTTAAATCTGACATCGACTTGACTTCTTTGTTTTATGGCTTCTGATTCTGCCAGTGTTAGTTTTCCGTCATTGTTATTTTTTTTTTATGTCAGCAAGTGACAAGACAATCAAGGCGCCCGCCTGATGTTAAGCACCACGCCTGACTATTACAGATGCAGTGCCACCCAAAACTTAATGTTTTTAAGTATTTGCGTGGCACTGCACTGCGCTTATCATCCCAAGACATTGTTGTTAAGTCTCTTTCGCCCAGTAATTTCACTTGCTACAGTGCCCTTCAAACCTAAACACAGTAATGCTTGCACATTACTGCTTGGAGGTAAAATATCTGACACTGCGGTTGTACCAACCAAGACGGACTCTTGCTGAAGAGTCCTACCACCACGTAGGATTTGACCAAAAATGTCAAGAAAGACAAAAAATCCAAGCAGCTAAAATGACAGATTCTTGTATGAGCAAAGCCACAACAGGAAGAAGGTTCTATGACAATCAACTACAATATCAAAAGGATTCTAGTCACCGTAAATGTTCACCTTTTTATCTAAAAAATACGTGTAACTGTAATGTGTAACGTGTCATATAAGTAAGCCTCTGAAACTAGTTTCTTTTACGAATAAAGCCCTGACTTTCTTTATAATTTTTGTTTCAGTTTCATGTCAGTGCTGGGCAATCAAGATGCAAGGACCTTCCTTTTCCTGTCAACAGTAGGTCACTACTCTCTATTCCCATTACTTTACCCTAAAAGCCTACTCGGTATTAAGCTACTTATGCTACTCACACACGTAAGCATAGCTTTCTATTTCATTCCGCCGCTGTATGAGATGAGGACTAGAGTAGTACCCAGGCGATCGTTGTTACGACTACCTATGCTGAACTACTTGGAATCTCTGTATTTGTATGGTCTGATATTCTTGTGTATGTATGAGAATGTGGTTCATGTTGTGTGGGGGTTGAATAAGACCTTACCGTTTTTACCGTTGATGATTACGTCTGTGTATTGTGCGCTTGGAGTTATTTATTCTTGGGTGATGTATTATAACTACTTTTTGAGGTTTAATCTTAGTTGGGTGCCTACTTTTGTTACGCCGAGTTTGTTGAATTATCTTAAGAAAACTAGTTAGTTTTTGGCTGTGATTATTGTTTATGTGAATTAGCATTTCTAGGTCCTATGGAAATAAACTATATCAAAAAGTTTTCTAGTCACCGTGAATAAATCGACGACTACACACATCTTTAGTTTTTATCTTAAAATATTCGTGGACGTAATGCACATTCCTTAGTTTTTAGAAATATTCTACCTATCAGTAGAGCTATTAATTTAAGTAAAGTAAATAGATACATAAATAAATAATTTGTTACATAAACAATATTTTTATTTAAAACTTGCAGAGTAGGTAGTTCAGACTAGTAGTATAGTTCTCACAACGGATCTCGGCCGTCGTGAAATTAGCCGTTTCGATGCGCAATGGAACTTTTTCAAACTAAATTGTCTTTGCGCATCACAAACGGCTAACTTCACGGAAGCCTAGATCCGCTGTGCGAACTATACCTAAGCTACTTGTAACGACAACATTTTTTAGCTGAAATATTCTAAAATTATTATGGATAAGAGGGTAGGAATCTATCTACCATTGAGTTATATGTGATTGATGGTGTCTACCATCCTAAAACCTGATTTTTCAGAGAGAAATTGTATGTAAGAGGTACATGTTTCCTGCCAAATAAAATAGTATCTGCGAATACAACACCCACAACCTACATCAATGAATTAGGCAGGTGGATGCACCCTCATCAATGTTCCCCTGAGATTGCCCTTCTCCTATAAATATTGTCAGGAAAGACCGTAGGCGCGGTAAATATTCAATCTTGCCTTCTTCTAACAATACTTAATGTATTACGTAACACCCGCCACGGCTTCGCACGGGTACCTACTTAAACTATAACGTATAAACTTTAATCTTGGATCACTTTATCTATTGATATAAAATCCGTTGCGTTATTTAAAAGATCTAAGCGTAATACATTCATACATACAGAGGGACAGATGCTGGGAAATGACAATGTTTTATATAGGTATCATGTATCTAAAGTTGTTCGTATGGTATGTGTTAGGCTTTGAGGTAATATGCCAATTAAAAGGCCTCTTGTCATGGCCATAGCCGGGACCGATAAATATAACATGCCCATAAGAAGCGCTTAGATGGAAATGGAAGATGGAAGATGGAATTGCCAAATTGCTGGCCGGTCACCCACCCAAATGATGACCTAGCGCTTCGTTAGATTTGTTGAGAACGCCTGAAATTATTATTTATTTATTTAAATAAATAAATTAAATAATAAATTATATTACTTATATTTATATCATGATTGAATGTGAATTATAATTCTTACTAACCATTTTGCTCAAGCAATAAAATAAAGTTTTGTTGAATATATGAAAGAAAGTAGGAAAATAGGCACTAAAATTAGGCATTCTATGACGTAGAGCTATCTATTTCTCTCTGTTTTCTTATTCGAGTAGGACAAATTCAAAGGAGTTTAGTACCTATCTTAAAATATATATATAGTATAATTGACAGTGTAACAGTTAACCCTAACATTTAATGTTAGGTTTATATTTTCTTTTTTTTTATCGTTGACGTCGCTACAATCAGCAATTACACCGAAGAAAATCCACCAAATAATACTTATCGCGATGCTTCGATTAGCTTATTTATAAGCGCTGGGTCATAGAATCGCTCTAATGTAAATACTATAAATAAACCCGTTACCACCAAGGTACCTTCAATGAGGGCAGGGTACTGGTTACTGAGTACTGGGTAGGTGCGATAATACAAAGCGTAGCAATAACGACACGTACACGTGTTTACAGTGAATAAAGAGCCTTGTATCGATATTGCTATGAATATTCATAGAGAGCGAAGACGCCATTCAAATTGATTTTGTGTAGCATCCACCCACGAAAGAAATAATGGTAGGTGTTAGATCCTACGCAAATGTAATAATGGTCATTGAATTGTTCTACCCAGAGTAAGGCGGCCATTACACGCTTATAGCAAGGTTTTCAAATCTGTTGGAAAATATATCATAACTTTTGTAACTTTCGTCACTTAATTTTTATCATCAATATGGGATAATAAGGCAAATTTACCTACAACATAGTCACGGGTAAAAACGAGTAATTCTAAAATAGAGGACTGTAATGTAAAGTTCTTAGACAAAACATCATCCTGATTAAGGACAACATAAAATTACACGTTGTCGAAAAATAACTTGTTTTCAAACATTTTAGTGCTTGCTGCATGCATACCTGCATGCATACCTGCATAACAATTTAGGTAGATAGGCAATAAAATGTTGAATCACCAATCTGAATGAACATCTCCTTCCGCTCCATTTCACTTTTATTTTCAAACTTCCAATCCAATGAGTCGAACGATTGAACCTATTACGAATAACTTTACCTAACGATTCATGTGTGAACGAGAAAAATATTCCGATATTCCCGGGCAAGAACAGAAGGAATTATTGGGGTCTTACAGGAATTTGGGGGAGTGGTTTTTATTTGGCTGCAAATATTGAACCACCGGTAGCTAATGCCTATATCTTAATGTTACTACCACATTCTGGGAAATATACATCTGTACCATCGAACACGAGAAACGTATGATTTTTCCTTTTATGAAATCCTGTGTCCAAACAGATTGCGCTACTTCAGTAACTCAATTACAAAGGAGCAAAATTGCAACTTTGAGATGGAACAAGAGCATCGACTATCTAGGTTAAAAGCTGGGTGATTTAATAAAGAGAGAGTCGATTGCAATCGCATCGAAATCAAAAGGTTGCGCTCCTTGATAAAGATGAGGTAGGTATGAGGTATAGCTTCGAGAGAGCACGTAGCGAGCTGTAATCCTTCGCCCGGAGCGGTGTTCAATCTACTCCGCAGTCATAAACCGGTGTTCCGTAGACGTAAACTGTGGTACGTGCTCTCGCAAACCGAATGGGAAAGGCATACTGTAGTTTACTATTGGTGTCTTGGTATTACATGTACACTGGTGTACCTACATTTCATGAGCTTGTAGAACAATGTCGAATCATTCAGTACTAAGTAATGAATATTTTACTTACAGCTCGTGTTTCGATGTTACACGACCAATAAAACCCTGGCGGCGGGTATCCAACGAAGTTGGAACGAGAAATGTAAAACCGACAAAACAATAACGTGCGAAGATTTCATGAACCATCCTATTTAAAACGATTGTATCACACACCAAGAACTTTTTATCTCGCTCTGACTTCAGAAATATTAGCAGAAATCTAACTTTTTCAAAATGTCTTTTAAATTTATCCAATTAAGCACAGAATTGTCTTAACATTGATAGAGTAATATCAGTGTTTCGTTTACGTGGCACTTCGGCAATCGTTTTTTGATCGCCCTCTGCCCGGGCGACTTTCCTAAACATTTCTCTATTCAAACACTAAATACCCGAACAAACATGGAACAGCCCATTGGAATAGGTAAAATTGTCCGTTGAGTTAGAAATGCGGTCAGTGATGCGTTAATGATTTCTATATCCATATTGATACTGTTACCACTGTTACTATGACCGGCACGTTAGCCTGCGCTGCTAAATATTTTAAAACTCCTGTCGTTTTACAATATTGATATTTTTGTCTATTGTGATAAGCGAGCTTTATTTTCACCGGTAGAGTAGGTATGTTTGAGAAGAGTCCAATCTTGCATCATTGCATTTTGTTTTATAAATCAACAACATTGATGGGTCACTTTCTCTTGAACAGATTCCTTCTAACACTAAATCTTTTGCTTTACATAAGTATAGTAAAATTGATAAGAAAAGTTATAAACACGTTCATTTTATGTGAGTTTTAATTTTTAATTACCTAATTAAATTTTAAATAAGTTTAACCGCAGATACTGTGCTCATGCTAGCTGGGCTGCTCTACCTATTTACAAAAGCTTACCTACACTACCGCTGTATATTTACGATATAAGTTTATTCATTCAGATGTAAGCCTAATTACAAAGTGATCGTGCAAGGGGGTAAGATAAATCTATGTAAACATACCCGGCACCCTCCTAGGGTGATAAACTAAGTAGGCTCTCATTCGATCACATGGTAGAGCGCACACGATCAAAGTTGCTTTATGTGTGCGATCGCCTGTGACCGAGCCTACGAATTAACGTGGCGACTGGTGGCGACACACTTGCGCGATTTTTGTTTGTCTTAAGCTGGGTATACACTAGCTGGCATTGCTAGTGCTACTTATATTGTATTACATACACTGAAAAAAAAAAGATTCGCGTAGAGTAAACAAAACTTTGTCTACCAGTTACATAAAATTAGTGACAGCAAAACTAGTGTAACAAATAACTAACCTAAGTTGAGTTACGGGATTAATGTAGCATTTAGCTAAACTATTTTAAGTTATGAATTACTAATTTATAGATACATAGGTATATACAATACGAAAAAAAACAATGCTTCAATGTTGTGTTATAGCCTAAGTCTGCCCATAAAGCTGGTACCCATTTGTTGCTTAGTTTAGTACTGGTATTGAACAGATATTAATTTAGTAACGTGCTAGCGAACAGTGGCCACTCCCCACTCTCTTCTTGTTTACCTAGATCGATACTAGATCGCGAGTTCGTAGACACTTTCGTAGGCGCTGCAACTAAAGGATTTTACGCACGCATTTAATTTAAGTATCTATTTTGTTTTTGTCACGGCGTTAGATCGCGAAGAGTGGAAGAAAGGGAGGCCTTTGCCCTGCAGTGGGACAGTGATGGCTAAATAATAATAATAATAATAGTACAAATAACATAAAATCAAAAAACGGATGATGGAGGGTGCATGCTATCTCACTCTTGCGGTAATTGTTGTCAAAGCGTCAACCGTGATGACACTCGCACTGTACGATAAACGGTGTACCTACACCGTTTACGGACACAAGTCACAAACTATTTTATTTCATACATTTCATTGAGTGTCGGGGTAAAAATTTGTACTATTACCGGCACAGCTACGAGCTGTGATTGTGGAATAATAACCAAACAATATGAATACCTAGGTACTAGATAGAATAGAAAGTTTTTACTTCCTAGATGGTTACGTAAGCAGTAAAGTGTTTTCCTTTTAGCATACTCGGTATTCACAATATCTTACGCCCTCGGATTGGAAATAACTTGGGACATTTTATAAGTTTAAAGATATAAAGTTGGATGCACTGGTATTAACATAACTTTATATTCAGTGACGTTGAGAGTAAACTTGCTAGTGACGTCGTAAATTCCACCAAACTTACAAATACGCTGAGATATTCCGATTTGCAAGTTATAACTGTTCATGTTTTTACTGCTCGTGTATAATAATCTAGTAAATCATGGTTCATAGTGTAAGTTATAGGTGCACAGGAATATTTTATCGTAGGTAGGTAGTTAGTGTTTGTCTAGGCTTACAGTGCATCCCACACAAAGCATTGTGAGGTAGAGTGCTCGGTAACTTTGTATGGAAGTCATTGTTTGTTCATTGCAATTCGCATTATGCTCGACTCTGATTTCCTACAAGGTATTACGAGTAGGATACCATTTCCAACTACATCATAAAGGTGGCTTACCACTGTGATTTTACAGACCATATAACGAGCAATATTAGCTATACAGCCTACGAACGAGAACGAGCACGGACAGACACGCACTGCACCGATCTTTTAACAGGACAACAGTGTGTGTCCGGTCCGTCTGTCTTGGCTTGGCTGATATAAAAACATTTTTATGAATTTATTATTATTTATTATAATCTGAATTCATATTATTAATTCAAAAAACCCGGAATACCATACAATATGTATTCCACAAATATTCTGATTTTTTACAAATTAGTATTAATTTTTTTTTATAAGAGCTTCAGACAATTGACTAATTTCTAAATGAATCTGTTTTTTGTAATCAGACCTTGTTTTGTTGCACGGAAAACGGTACCTATAAGCCAAGCCTTCTGCAACGCTGTGTCGGTCTCGGTCGGTGTGTGTTGTGCGTGCTTATCACCGATCACGTACAGTCACGAATTTTATATTTTACTAGCAGTCCGTCCCTGCTTCGCCCGGGTGCGGGTTGCTAGTAAAAAACATAGCCTACATTACTCAGGAATAATGTAGCTTTGTAATGGTGAAAGAATTTTTGAAATCGAACCAGTCGTTTTAGAGTTTATTCGTAACAAACAAAAATACAAAAATACAAATCTTTTCACTTTATAATATTATTAGTAATTAGTATAGATTGAACTAGACCCGTAGAAGTAGATAACGTGGATAACTAATGAAAACTTTAATTTAAATTTATACGTAATTTATTGAACGCATTCCATGCCTCATTCTTGAAAAAAAAAACATCTGTCGCAATTAATGATTAGTGACATTTTTGAAACTTGCTTGCAGTTTATTTCAAGTTTTCCACTCTTCGTTATAATTTATTTATTTTACATTATTATTTGAAGTAAGTTAATCATGGCTGATGATGAAGAGGAAGGAGGTTTTGGAGGACTGTATGAGAATGGACATTGGGCATGGGACGACACTACAGGAGGCCTAACATACGTAAGGTAAGTTACAAAGTCTAGGTACCTAGTTACCTACCTACCTGTCGAAATCATCATATCATTTATTTGCATCAACATGGGTTTGTAAGATGTACAGGTTTTGATGATTTAGTGCTGCCACATTCTGCTGACTGTGTGCTGGTTAGTTACCATCTAAAATAATAGCACATAATAGGCTACTTCAAATTGGTACAGTCAGTAGCAATAAGATGTATAGGTACATATAGTAATTTTCAAAAATATATGTATATCATGGTAAAAGATTTCCTAAAAATTTAAACAAAATCCAAAGCAGAGCTCTAAAATTATGTAACTCTCAACTCGTGTCAAAATTAACAAATTTCAAAAAATCTTACCATTTTTTGTAAACAGCCATAAAAAATCGTGGGATCAAAACCGGTCGTGCACTACAGGATTTTTCTGTTAAAAAATGGCGAAAATTACGATTTGTATACATCTCATTGCTGCTGACTGTACAAGTGGTTACCTTAGCATATGGGCATACTACAATACCGAGGGATATCACTCGCGCGTTGTCGTCCTTACATAAAAAGATGTGAGTTTTATATTGTCGTTAATTTCACTCAGATTTTTCAGGAAAAACTTCGTTACCTACTGCTTGGTGTCACGCAAACTATTTATTTGTGGTAGGTATACGGCGACGCCGCATCTTTGCGTCTAAAGATACAGGATATTTTCATCATCATCATGACAGCCTTCTAATGTTCCCACTGCTAGGACACTGGCCTACTCTCAGGATATTTTATTTGCAGTGATTTGCCGCCGCAGCCAGTGGAAGCTGTCCAGATTCTGACAAAAGCACCGACCGGCACAGTCGAGTTCAGGGACGATGTTGATTTAATAGAGCAGGTAAAAACTTAGAGCAGGTAAAATAGGTTGTTTTTGTCTCAGATCTTGTTCCACTAACGAGTAGCCTGAGCGAGTAAAAAAAAAACTGCGGCTCCAACGCGACTTTTCTTGTGTGTCCCGATATTAATATTCGCAGTTACATGCACCATGATTACGGGAAAACTGAAGTCTTTGCGGGTAGGTCTTATAACTATTGACATCGGGATATTTGGAATCAATAAAACTCACAAATCATGGTAAATATCCCGTTTTTAGTGAAAATTTTGTTAATAACCACAATAGTTTTAAAAACAATATTCATGTACCTAGTATGGCAAAGCAGGCATCAGAAATACAATTGCGTAAATATTTAAAGTTTCTCAGAGATAGCTAGTTTTGTTTCAAATAAATTTTCTAATCAATAAAGCCTATTGATGGCTCCGATACTCTGTTGAAACCATTTGGATTTACAGATTCGCTTTCGGCGGCGCTATCAAAGAAAATTGAAACCGGGCCAGGCAGAAGTTATTAGTTTGCAGGTTTTATTTTGAAACATTTTGTTTTGAGTGCGCCTTATCCCTCTAAGATTGCTACTACGAACATAGATCTTGGCACTATTTCAATTGATTCGTAATATCCGCGTAGGTATCCTAACCTGCCTCTGCTCTTGTGTTTTCACAACTGTTCTATTATCATGACCAGTCAATATTTCCGCTTTTGGGCGACTGGTATGGGTTCGACGAACCAAGAACTTTTGTTCGAACCTACGACCTTAGAATCGGAGGACCTACAACATACCACCCAGTACTCCAACAGTTCTATTTGCAGTTATATGACTAATATTTTGCAGCACAATATAATAAATAAATTGGCTAAGTCAGGATACTGCAGTGAGGCCAAGTAAGAGAGATCAGTTCCTCTTCACCTACTGATGTTACGTTTTAAGAGTAGTAGAGTAGTAGAGTTCCTTGTGATAGAGCTCGTCCGGGGAAGAACTACCACCATATCTATTTCTGCCGTCAATCAGTAATGTATGCAAGTAATGTTCCGATTCGAAGGATATGGTTTCCGGTAAAATTACAGGCACATGAGACTTTCGAACTACGTCTCAGGGTGGCAACCCGTGAGTGCACCTCTGGTATTGCAAGTGTCTATAGGCTGCGGTAACCGCTTACCATCTTGTGGACCGTACGCTTGGTTGCCAGTTTAGTTGTTTAAAAAAAATGATAATTTTAAAGTTCTCATAAATAATGTGGTTTTCATTAAAAAATCTTGCCCAAAAATAATATGTGGGTAAGTAGGTACACGTAAATAGTTAGGTAATAAATAAGTTACTGTTCCGTAATATTTCAATTTTCAGGATGTGAAAGATGTAGCCATATACACAGCACCAGTGAATATATTGAGTCCCATGCTTATAAATATGCTACACCTTCCGACAACCGAACGATTTATTAGAGCTCTTATACTTTGCTGCGAGTATTATTTACAGGTAATGTTACAGTCATTACATTAAGATACTTTATGTGTTTTTGGCTCTTCAGCTTTCCTTTCAAACAATTTTCTAAGGTGAATTTATGTATCTTCACCTTTGGGCTACCCTTACGTACGCGTAAGGTAACAGATTTTATGTTCTTACATGCGAGTATTTTACTTATCTACATCCTATAAGTACGCAGGGCTTCTTTCACTATCTTCGAGGAGTGTCAAGCAATGCTGGAGCGTTCGAGAGTAGTAATTTAAAACGCTCACATTTTTATTTCGTTATATTTTGAGTAACAAATCAACAGAAACTTCACATTTTATAACATTAAGGCTGAAGCCAGACGAGCGTAATTTTTGATTTGTGAGTCGCGTAATTTCGAACGATAATTTAAATATTGATTTTGCGGCAACTTCGTAATTTTTTTTATCGGACCAAATTAAGGCAATCTTGTTTCAGGTGACATAATCTTAAAACTTGTATTTGCAATTATAATTATCAATTAAAATAATGTAAAATTTTGTTGTTTTGATGTCCATAAAAGTGATATTCCGTGTAGTTAAAACACGTCAAAACGCTACTTTGGCTCCCATTTCATCTTAAAGTAGAACAGAGTAGGATACCAATTGTTAGGTATTGTCTTTTACCTACTATTGTCAGTATTGGAAAATCGAATAGTCTAGATTGCAGATGAAATGGCCAATCGCATAATAGAGCTGGAGACCAAGGTGCGGACTCCGGACTGTGAGGTACTCGAGAACGAGTACCGAGACAATCTCGCTGACTTGCGACTGCTTGTCGCTAAGGAATACTGCACGATGCTGATTGGTATGAATTAAACTATTTTGTCACTCGAACTCGTCTATGAAAGTGTTTTCAGATTTTCTCGTAATAAATAAATAATGCTAATACTGTAGAATAGGAAAAGTGGTACGTATTGGCAGAAATATCCAGTCCAGGACCAGGACAACTCACGCCATGACCTTTAATTATTCAAGGTCGTGTCGTGGACAGCCGTCTTTAAAATTCGAACTCTACTTTTTATCATAGTAGTACGTTGTGATTCTACTTTCCCACTGCTGGACGTAGGCTTTTAAACATTGCCACGACGATCGAACTTGAGCTTTCATTGTGCACCGACTGCCTACGACCGCTATAATGTCATCGGTTCATTGAGTATAAGTCCAGTTCGCGGTAGCCTTTCCAGAACCCTTATTTTTCAGTGGCTATCGGTTCTGCGAACTATAATATATGTCTGATTCATAGCTCGTTGTGCAACTTTGAACTTGTGTTGTGAATGAGATCAATAGCTGTTAGCGACCACTTGCCAGTGGTTACATAACGGCACTGAGACGACACACATAGGCATTGATTCCAGATTTTTGTCTTGAGGCTCTAAATATATCCAATCTTTATTGTTATTTGTAGCATTTGCTTCTTATTATATTGAGAAACAGCGAAGGCAAGGAATAAAAATATTTCACGATTAGGTGGCGGAGATACGAAAAAATTCCACCACATGGGCCCTGCGAAAAAACGCAGATCCCTTTCAGATAAAGATGCAAGATTATTTGAAACGCTTTTGCGTATGTGCGTTCAAATTGTGTGGCTGGCCTTAGGAAGGAAATCGTTTAATCAAATAGGTATCTGATGTAACTTACTTTAAGTCTTTTATCTCGTTCAACAATGCAAGTAACTTGTGTTTGTGAAATGTTTCTTTGTTTCTACTTATATTGTACCTAGAATGTATGGAAGCAATCGTTACGCTTGGTTAGTTTAAACTTTGTAGTAGAGTTACCTACTTTGGCTTTTTAGATTGTATGCGTATTGAGTAAGACTAGAGTAAGAGTTACTTTTTTAGTGTTTTGAAAAAATCGTTGAAAAGTAGGAATGTTCTAGTTGTAAAGACAAGATGTTATGTTATGTTATGACTCGACAAAAATCGTGAATCGCTACGATGCTCGATAGCACACTGGCTCGCAAAAATCGTGTAAATGGAGTGCAGTTCAAAGATTATTCCTCCTTCCTATTAGACTTCCATATCAGGTTGATTAGAGATTAAATTAAACATTGTTGTATGTAACTTGTTAAATCAAACTTGTTTGGATGTATTTCCTCTAGAATTAGAAGCGAACCGCATCTTCAAATCGGAGATTTTTAACGCTGTGGAACACACGCTACAGACGCACTACATAAGCAAGATGGCGAGGGAAGAACGAGCGGTGCTCCTTGGCCATTGTGTGCGACACGACAAAAAACTAAACACGCGTTCGCCCTTGATGAACGAAGTGTTCTGTCATAGGGAGATCGACTATCGTATGATGAGTTTGGGAGTCATCAAGTGCCCTCAGTAAGTTGTGCCGCCTGCATAGGTACATTATACTGCTTATACCAGCGTAAATCATTGTGAAGGAATTCACGTAAGCAAAATGGTTGGAATTGTGATTTATTTATTGATTTATTATTTATTAAAATTCAGCTGCTTACTGCACTTACAGTGATAACCATCGCGTGCAGCAAGACATTAAAAGTTTGTACTTATCTTAGGTATACAATACATACTAGCTAAAAAAACTAATATGTACAAGAGTCTAACATATTTTATGAATGTAGAAAAAATAAATCAATTTCTGGTGTAGTAGTAACTCACTGTTGTCTGTATTTATTTTTAGTCATAGACTTCGTTAATCTTTATTAGCATTATACGATTTACTTCCGGAAAAAGTGTCTCTATCTGAAATAAGCTAACAATAATAACTTGACATTATAAGAAGGAATGGACGGTTCACACACAAAAATTGAACCCAGATAGAGCCTTTGTAATGTAGGATAACAGAGCTGAAAGAAGTAAACGTACCAAGTATTTTTATATTATAGAATATCCACTCGACTCCAGTACATGTTGCTAGCAGTAGCTGGGCCAGAAGAGCACTTGATAGAGAATGGAGTAGTGCTGGGCATCATCGGAACACCGCGATCAGCTTTCGACACCATGTTGCGACCGCTTCCCACTGCTGCTGAGGGAAAATCCAAAGCTTCTATGTGAGTTCCACTCATACATGACAATAGTATCGAAATTGAATACCAAAACCGGCAAGTTTAGTTCTGGCATTTTTCTAGTCTTATGCCCGTATTCAAGAACCATACTTGAGTGTGAATCGTGACTCAAGCATCGATTTGACATTTTATTTCTATGAAGAACTGTCAAAAATCGATGCTAGTCTCGATTCACGCTCCAGTATGGTTCTTGAATACGGGCCTAAGTCTCCAGCAATTTTGGGACATATTCATACATTGAATTTTTTTTGTTCTGTTCAAAGGTTTTTTTTTTTTTTTTTTTTTATACAACTGAAGTGGCAACCAAGCGTACGGCCCACAAGATGGTAAGCGGTTACCGCAGCCTATGGACGCTTGCAATACTAGAGGTATCACTCGCGGGTTGCCACCTTGAGGCTAAGATCGAAAGCCTCATGTGCCAGTAATTTCACCGGAAACCATACCCTTCACACCGGAACACAGCAATGCGAGCATTACTGCTTGGCGGCAGAAATAGGTATGGTGGTAGTCCTTCCCCGGACGAGCTCTATCACAGAGAACTCTACTACTCTTCATCATCAGGTATCATACAGGTCATCTGCCAGCGGCTACAGCTCAAAAAGCAGTGGCTCAATGAGGAAAAGTACATTAGCCGCTCAGAGATTATACCCTGCTGTTGCGCTACCGAGGAAAGAAACTAAAGAGTGAGCTACGCATAACTTAATAAACTTAACATTAACGTAGTAATGATCTCCCGTTTTATATGCAAAGGCTTTTAACAAACGCAGCGAAAATACATGCAGTGCAATGCGAAATGCAGCATGTTTTTTCTCATGTCTCTAGGTAGTAAGAGACTCCTCTATATGACACTATTAATTCCGGTCCTGAGCGTGTCTCCGCGATTCTCAGTAAGTGTATGTTATAGCTCATGAAAATCACTTGTTGAACATTATATAACCGTATTTTTATTATTTATTAATAAAGGCCAGTGTTGTCTCAAATTCTGATATAAGTAGACGTGGCCAGAGTCGTTGTTTTAAGCTTTTGTATCATTGCTCGTCCGGGGAAGGAGTACCACCATACCTATTTCTGCCGCCAAGCAGTAATGCTCGCATTGCTGTGTTCCGGTGTGAAGGGTATGGTTTCGGGTGAAATTACAGGCACATGAGACTTTCCATCTAACGTCTCAGGGTGGTAACACGCAAGTGATATCTATGATGTTGCATGCGTACATAGGCTACGGTAACCGCTGACCATCAAGTGGGCCGTACGCTTGGTTGCCACTTTAGTGGTATAAAAAAAATTCAAAAATTTCAGAATATTCTTCCCACCGTCATTCCCGGATGAGCCCGAAGCTGTCAGACACTGCAGTGAAACTCAACGCCGTCGCTGGCAGACGCGACTGCAGAAACTATTGCACCCTCAAGCAGCTGGTCACTAGACAAAGCTTAGGTAGGTGTTTTATACCGTTTTTCTTGTTATAAATGCGAAGAAAATGCGTTTGGGTGAAACACAAGGTTTTGCGTTCTTCAATGTATTCAGGAACAGGTTTAGATGGTGCAACATTGCCGCTAGTAGACGCGTCTGCAGAATCTATGATACTGGCAACTTGACAGTGCTGTGTTACTATGGTTGCAAATAGAGTGTTTGTGGCAATGTGGACCCATTGACGCAAATGGTGAATTATTATTAAAAGAGACGTTTGTTGCTAAACGAGTATAGTCTAAAGTTTTTCAAATTGCGACTGTAGCGTGAACAATCTTCTCAGTTCTACTGAAATTCTACTGAAACACGCGATAATAGGGAAATATATATTTTATTTAGAAGAAATTTGATAGGTAGACCAACCTTATTATTTTATTTTGATACTACTGGTTTTGCCTTCAAAAAGTTTTTTTTTTATAATTATGCGTAGTACCTGTTCTGTGGTTATGCGTTATTTATTCTGATAAAACAACTTGACATTATTAAAATCTATGATACACGACTAGGCTGTTATACTAATAGTTTAACTTTTATACGAAACATTATGTAGACTGTGTCCATAAAACTAACGATTAATTTGTGTTTTAATTAAAATGCAAAATGGTTCGTTCCCGTAGGCATATAGTTGTATTACTCTTTTAATAAACATTTATGATGCCGCATTATATACGGATTTTATTACTTTTTAACTAATAAAGTTATAACAACTGTTGATAACTAGGTACTAGGTAATTAAGACTTCGCTAGCATTATTTAGGCGCTGCGCAATCGTAGCCCCTTTTTTGCTGCACAGGACACTGCTACTTCTAGAACTCTGGTAACACTTACAATCGTTCCCGTAGACTACCTACGGCGTAGGCGCTGTTCGTAGAAGCTTTTTTTACGGCATCACCAAAAACGCACTAATATTATGTTTTATTTTCGTCGATTGCCTGCGGCGTAGAGGCTGGGCGCTACAAACAAGGTGGGCGTAGCGGCTTTCCTTTTGGCAGTTCACGCCTACACTAACGCGTGCAAACCTAAAATCGTTGCATTACTGACAGACTGTCTAACATTCAACGCACAGCTTAAACCATAAAAGGATCGTTCAAACCAACGCGAAAGCGGAGCAATAGCGGAGTGAAAGGAAAATTTCGAACACTGTGTTGCCACGTCGCTGTCACGTTTGGTGTGCAAGGCGCCTTTGCTAAGCCATCCGCCGGGCGGCTGACGCTTCTCTCCGCTTTCGCGTCGCCGTGTTGGTTTGAACGATCCTTGTTATATAGTTATCATATAAATATCTGACGTGACTCAAATGTTGTCTCTTCATAGAAATTTTTAATCAGCAAGTAACGAGGTAGGGACGCCTGTAACCATGTTGTTAAACGATCGCTTAGAGCCCGACCATAGCCCGACCTCGAAGTCAATCACTGAAGTTATGTTCAATTTTAATGATTGGCACAATAAACTTGCCGTCTTGTTGATTCACCTAATACTTTGATTCTCTTACAGACCTTATGTATATCAGAATAAAATACACTTTGAATTGCGGTAAGTCGAGCGATGGGCCGGTGTTCAATTCCATAAAAGATGCACATTTCTAGAAACGCTGACAGGATAATAACTGATTGAAGACCTTTAAAGTCCAGTAAATGTCGGTATAAATAAATTATAAGCTCAAAGTATCCTATAAAAGCTGTATTTACCGCTCTGATCGGTAATTAAATAATAAATTGTTATTCATGGCTTGTATCACATCAAATAAGTAGATACCTGTATGTTAGCACCCTTAAGACTGATATTCACGGAATAAATAACTAATATTTCTACAAAGTGGTAAATAAAATATGGTCAATTGAAACTCAGAACTTGTTTATTAGCATTGCTTCTTACTTGTCTTTTACTTGGGAAATGCTAAGTACTTAGTATGGTTTTTAATATCCACTGCAAAGTACATTATCCCTTACTCGGTCATAAGTAGTTGAAGCCATATTATATGGGTTTATCGTTCAGACTTGACCTTAAAATGCAAACATAACGTGTAACATCCTACAAAAAATTTTAAGTAATGTAAGGTAGTTTAGGCAGTGCCTTATACTTAACATTTGCGCTTGTGCCAACTGCATTGCATATGATAGCTAAGTCGATAACAGGTACGCACACAACTCATCCGCAATTGTTTGACAGAAGATTGACCCCTTGGCATATTTACAACATATTGGTTGAACATCTAACTTCTTTTATGTTTGTTTCTCTTGCTGACGAAGCGAGAGACGTATGCCATCCATTTTTTCTGTTGCTCCCCATTGCAATAATTGATTGGCAGCATTTCCGACGGAAAGTGGTCTTTTAGGTGTTGCCTGTTGGAAAGAAACGTAATGTGCATTTGATCAAACGAGATTTTATCTAAATAATATACATATTTACAAAGGCTTGCTTATGGAAAGGAAAGTTGTAAAATGAGAGAAGTTGTAAACTTTTTATCAAATTTTGTATAGAAGTTAAAAAATAAGGAAGGAGGCACTAACTCATTTTCATATATTTTTGTGGGTAAGTAAATATCTTCATAAAGCTTTTGCTGAACAGTGCTTTTTCTCATTGATGTGCTGACTCGAGAAGCTCTTGATGCGGATGCCAATCTGCAATCCATTTTAACATTGAACACATAACTTAAATTTCAAGACAATTTAATATGTTGCGTTGCGTGTAATTCAGTTTGAATATTGAGCTAATACGAACTTTTATTTCATTGACTGTTAGATTAGGTACTCGTAGTAATTAAAAATGTCAGCGTACCTTCCTATAGATTGTCGAAAGCTTGAAGCAGAAGAGGCCGTGCTGGCCGGCATCTTTACTTCCCTCAGCATAGGGTCGAATCTCGTTCGCGCTAGGCCGAGGATTCCCAAGGACATTTTCATCTGTTCAAACGTGTCCTCGGGCGCTATCAGAGCGCGTTCCAAGAAGCGTAAGCGATAAGATAATCTGTTGACTTTTTGTTATTAAGTACAAAGAAGTGATTGGCACATGTAGGTCGACGGTTGGACTAGGTAATGAGACTATGATAGAACTGGTAAAATGATGACTACTATGGTTTTGGCACGTGGTTTTGATTGCTTACGTTTATGTATTTGCTGACAGACTGACTGATTGAAAATCACGCACAGCCAAAACAGAGCCTGGAGAAGTACGGGCTGCCCGACACGATGGGGGGACATTATCATTATCAACATAATATTTATTTATTGCTCTAAGTGGGTTGGTATATAGGTCTTATCAATGGTGCCGTACTAAGTATTATTTATTCTGTGATATTTTGTCTGCTAATTGCAGTCTTACGAGAAAAGTATAGTGAAAGGTTAAAAATAAATTGGTATATCTAAAATGAGTGTGTCAGAATATTTAACACACTGTCCTTCAGTTGAGACAAATATACCGTTGTGCTACATTCAAATATAGTTTTAATTTTATTTGTTTGTTTCCATAAAACCATTGTCTTCAACGCCCATGCTAAGCGTGACGGTAGGTTATATAACGAAACTTACCGTGGGTACTTTACCACTCCGATTCCCATTATCCGGTAGTCGATGTCCCTGTCGCAGTGCATTTCATTATTCAAAGGAGAATACGTGTTGATCATCCGGTTACGGTGAACGCAGTGACCGAACAGTACGAATAGTTCCTTTTCACTCAGCTTGCTCTGGTACTTCGTTAGTATTTTATGCTCGACGATATTGTACATTTCAGACTTAAATAGTCTATTTATTTCAAGTTCTGAAGCAGGATGTTACAGTGAAAATTCAAAGTTGAATCGAGAAAGATAAAAATACGAGTTGAGTTGTTATCGTCGTTGTTATGTTATGTCGTCTTGACTACTTTAGGTACCGAATTGTTTTGTGAAAGGTATGTTTACCTATTTGGTTGTACGATTTCCGCCCGAGGGCAAGCCATACTATTTGAATGCTGATTCTCAGTATCGTTTCAAAAAGTAGGGAATCACGTTTCGATAGAGATCGCATTTTCTTCGACAACCCCATGTGATGATATTTCGCAATTTCTCCACCGCCTGAAAAAAAAAGGTATGTATTTAAATACTCTTGATTCAAAATACAAATACAAATACAAAAAAGTTTATTGCCAAAATGACCGATGACGACCGATGACGACCGATGACGACCGATGTGGCGCGGTGGGCGAAGGTCCGCCTGCGACGCAGAGGTTGCGGGTTCGATTCCCGCCTTGGGACAAATGTTTGTAGGATCTGCAAATATTTGTTCCGGGTGTTCTGGGTGTTTTCTATGTATAATAAAAAATATCTATCTATGTATTGTATTGTATTAAATATATATCAGTCATCTAGTACCCATAATACAGCTCTGTTTAACAGCAGCTTACCTTGGGCTAGATGATGCTGTGTGGATTGTCCAGCATTATTTAAAATAAATAGTGGGTAGGTAAGGTACACAAAATGCACTTAGCTTATATTAAATCAAATTGTATAATTTGGCAAATGGACTACTCCACTCAGCACTAATTCTACGCAGGGCTGGTTTTCAGTCTACCCCAAAGCTCGATCTTAAGTGGTAGTCGAACATACGATTCGGTGCGATCATTTTTACTACGATTTATTTAACTACCTATTATCATACAGGAATATTCCTTCGCCACAAGAAGTCGTAAGTCCTCTAAATTATCACGAAACTCTAGTTCAGTCTCCTCACTTTTGGGGGTGCGTACTTTCAAATGTTCTTCCATTATGCGTCTGGCCATTTCATCCGATATCTGCCGAATAAAGGATACAATCGAGGCTATTAGGTAAGCAACAGATCTTTGTCTATTGAACTACACCTACTAACTGTCGTAAAAGATAAACGCCGAATTTAACTATGATCTAACCTTGTGAGTAGGTATACAAATTATTAATTCGGCCAAAATAGCCCCAATATAATACCAATTAAAAACTCATATCATTTTTATATGAGCCTTTGAGTAGGTGTATCGTTGATTAGCTTACCTGAAGATAGTACTGGGAATAGAGTATCAATGCCCGAAGAAATCGCTCTGTCATTGGCAGGTGCAGGATATTTATTACTGCTGGATTTAGAATGGCTTTCGGGGCACTGAAGAAAACCACATCTTTAATATCCTGTAAAAGTTTATTTTTAGTTAACCTAAGATTTTCTCTACTAGAAGTTCTTCATCATCATCATATCCAGCCAATGTAATCGAGAGGTTAGCACTTGAAATTGGCTAGAAAATAAATTTATAATTAAAATTATTACGCTTGTAATTTTTTTATTAAAACTGTTGTTGTATCTACATACCTGAAGGTGTACGACATCATTTTCAGTGAATTTTCTTTGAAATCGTTTCCTGAAACGCAGCTGTGAAATATGATTCCTTTATTAGTTGGTTGATGCGATGGTGGAATACTTATGTTTATTATCAAATTCAACGTTTTTTAGTAACGCAATAGAGTTTTAGATGAATATTTCAGAATTAGGAGTAATATTTCACTTAACAAATGCAAAATCCATTGTCTATGAAATAAAAATATTATACATTGATTTCCAAGCAATGCAACGACATTTAAAATAGGTAATTGTTCTTACTTGTTCTAGTAAATCTATATCCTCTTTGAATTCGATGGCGTCAATAAGCATAGGAGTGGATGAAAAAAAATCATCTTGTAGTTCAGGGAAGTCGCTGAAAGAATAAAATCATTTCATTGGTTCTTTAGGATTAGTTTAGGAAAAGTTAAAGAAAAATGATATAATTACGAAAATTTAAAATATAGTTAAAAAATCGTCGATAACCTTATAAACACAAGAGATTCTACGGCGTCATTCCATTCCCAGTGTCCGTTTTCGAAAAGTCCGTTACCCTCTTCCTCATCATCGTCATCAGACATTAGGAAACTTGTTTACTTATGGAATATGCTGTAAAAAGCTGTAAAAGGCATGCTGTAAAAGGCATTCGTCTAAATGCCGTTTCGTCAAAGTTTGGTTTATTATATAAATAAATATTATAAAATATCAATAAAAGTGTAAACTAAGCACTGTAAAAATCTTTGTATAAAAATATAGATAGACAATCAGTAGACAATTAGTTTAGATTAAGTTTCATTTAAACTGACAAACGACGAAAACTGACATAAATCGAACTTAACATACTGACAAAACCTTTTTTCGTAGTCAAAAAGTTTTTGTGGCAACCGGGAAAGTAGTGGGAAATCTTATGAAAAACTCAATAATATCTCGATGCTAACTAAATTCAACAGATATAAATATAGTATAATAAGTAAAGTAATTTCGTATGAATCAGTTGCTAACTCTGGTGACAGAGATTCTAGGCCGCCCGAAGACCTCTGTCATGGCCTAACAACTTTGAAAAAGCCGGGACCGACTGCTTAACGTGCCCTCCGAAGCACGATATAATTATACCTGCCTATTCTACCTACACGTAAATAAAGTATGAAAGTAAGAATGAAACTCTACGTAAGACTTGATAGCTAAACTTGCTTTGTCTCGCCTTGCGTTGGTTATTACCTTGTCCATATATGGCTACAATAATAGCTGACAATATAAATGGGCAATATCCACATCGCCAAAAATTGGTGTCCAAATTTTGCGAAAAAAACATATTGGTAACTGAAATCCAGCACAGCTCTCTCGGGATACGTCTGGAACTAGGTACTACAAAATGATATCACTTTGTGTGTGCAGAATGGTAATGGAAAATTCCAATTTACTTCTAACATAGGCGTTTTTGATAGCTGTTTGTTATTCAAGTTAAAAGAAAATAGACACGTAATAGGCATGGTTGACTACGCTTGGCTTTTATCATGAATTTCTTGGGATAATGGCACTATATAATGAACCTGATACTCTTTGCGCTACCTTATGAGCTGTAATACGGGCATATGAAAACGACGCCATCATCCATCGCCTCAAGCAGCTCAAGCAGACCGTTTCGTTTCGGTAACTTATTTTATAAGACATGTGTAAACACCTAAACATTTGATAGGTAGGTACCTACACGTATAATACTTGTTCTAAATTTGGATAACGACAAATCTAATATAGCATAAACCTGCCAACAAAATTAATAAAACAAGTGAAACCACAGGTTTAAGATAGCCGTTTATGAATAAAATAACCTGATAATGTTTATGAGAGTTGAACGGGAACACTTTGAAAGTGTGTGACGGACCGTGAGCGCTACTCAGCCGATGAGCCGACTCACGGGTTGATGAGTTCACACGGTGGCACTGGCCCGGAAACTCGAGCAAGGGCGAAAACAAGATCTTTTCACAAATATTTCATACTGCCCCAGTACTGTACCTATATTTTATCCATGTCTTAAAAATTAAAAGGAACTTACCTACTTACGTAAAAGGTAGAGCAGCGTTGTGGAAAAATCGATGTAAGTACTTACCTAAAGTTTACTATCTATTTTTACGTTATCCATATTTTTACGATGCGTATTATTTATTTTGATTATACCTACTTACCATAAGTTTTTATGGCTGTGTATCTAGCTAGATATAAACAATGAGTAACCGCTCAGTGTTAGTGACCTAAGCTTTTACAATAGATATAGGTACCTATGTATCCACAGTAGTCACCGGGCGCAGTCCAATCAAACTTGAAAGTCTCAGGATTTAGAGCAACGACGTTATTGTTATGGCCTTGGTTTACGACGAAGAGGTCATTGCACACATTTTATTAAAAGCAGTTTTATACTAAACTTGGATGTTGTTAATTTATTACTACTTTTGCTATGTAATACCGTCACACACACCGCAACGCTAAGAAAAAGTGTTCTACCCACAATATTTTCGTAAACATTAATGAAATTTTCATCTAAGTTTTCATCATGGTCAGCCGTCTTGGTGTTCTCACACTGGGACACTGGCCTAGTCGTGAGCGAGAGTTATTGGGTCAAAATCCACTCTATCCCATGCGCGTTTGTGTAGGTAAGCCACGATGTCATTTGAATGTTTAGTTTTTGAATATGCCAATTTCCTTACGATGATTTACCTACCTCACCATTTAGAGCACTGCGCACATTCTTGTATGCTTTGAACAGAAATATAAAAAATTCATTGGCACACGACCAGTTTCGAACCTGCGACCATATAATCGGAAGGCGGGGTAGTCTATCTAGTCATCTCTAGACCTTTAAATTTATGAAAAATGTGTGAAGTGAGCATGAAATGAGTGATAAGCAAATGCAGCTGTTTCAATGTCGTGTGACCTTGCTCCTAGTATCCAGACGATACAATGAAAACTCTGTGCATACTTTATAGGTATCTATGTATCTATAGATATCCATAGACTTTGAGCCGAGTTAATCATTTGTCATTCGGTTTCACTTCGGTGTTCTTTGGTTTCGCTGGTTATAGGTGTCCTGTGGTTTTGCTCCCGGTATAATAGCCCCACAGAGTACATTGCATAGCTCGGCAGTTTCTACGTTATTTCTATCATCTTGTTAAATAAAGTATAAAATTTACGAGTTATTACAATGTCTGAAATAATACCGCGATCAGTGGCAGAGGAATATGCAAAAAATAAAAATGTGAAACCCGAATTAATAAAAGAACTAAGAGACTGGATAAAAACACAGCCGCATTTGCCGGATGAACACATAACAGGTACACTTTTTAATAATATAAAATAAAATTTTATTAGACTGATTTAATAAAGAAATAAAAATACTTCACCTACTTTGCCATTCTCTTTATCTAATATTATGGTTGGTAGTCAACAAACAAGTCTTTCCGTTTTAGCATTCCCTGATCAAAGTAGTTTTTATTTACCTAGAGCGCTATGCATACATACGCAGTTCGAAGTTGGTTTTTGGAGGCCTAGGTAGGCTGATTCTCCAAGGCCAAGTCGTGCGACGTCGCAAGTCGTGCAACGTCGAGCGTCGACGCTAAGAAGTCGTCTGCAGCGAAATCTTTAACGACCTCTAGATAATGTGCTAGCCATCACCTGAGCCTGGCTAAGATGAGAAGCGAGAGGCGCGTTTTCGATTCTCACTGCTGCACAATTTTATTTAGGAAAATTTTAAACATTTATCCGGGTATTGTGGTATACTGAGCACTCATATTTTTTGATAACGACAGGGTGTTAATGCTTGACAGTTAGGACAGTAGGTACGGAACTGCTAGTGATTATGTTATTAATTATTCATGAAAATTACCTTAGTAATGGATAAATTACATAATAGAATAATGATACTCGTATTTTCAGACATGGACTTGGTGTTGGCCTTGCACAGCTGTGAGTTCGATATTGAATCGTCGAAAAAGGGCCTTGATCTGAATTTTACTCTGAGAACAATGTTTACTTTTTATCAGAACAGAGAAATAAACTGTTTAAAAAGAGCCTTAGATTGTTGGTAAGATGTTCTTTCTTAAGGCAGCGTTCTGACGGCTTTTTATTAATGTACATATGTTCTATAATATATGTTGAAAGTAAAAAGTGTAGGTAAACACCCAATAATTATAGCATTCTAGAATCCAATTTACATGCAACTATTTCCTAATAAACTGTAGCAATAACCATTATCGTCATTTCATTAATTCGTTTGTCATCAACACCGTGGACTAGTCTACTAGTCTACTAGTCGTGGACTAGTACTAACTGATCAGGTTCGTAGATCTCTTACAAGACTTTTTAAAAGTCATAGCTGAGTTCTGATTCTAAGGCTTATTTTATGCATTATGTACACGTACATACTAGAAATATAGTTCAAAATTTTAGCTGTGGTTTTGTTTCAGGTTGGTAACTCCGCTAACCACACTAACTCATAAAGGTTATCAACCCATCTACTGCCAATTATTAGACCCCGACACAGACCAATTTATATACAGCGATGTGGTTAAGTAAGGTCATTTTAATAGAGTAACAATTGTAGTTACAAAGTGTAGTTTTGATATTTGTAGCAATACCAAAATATATAACAAAATAACAAGCTGTAAAGAAAATGGTCGAAATGATAACTTTATTCTTCCACTCTTTCAGAGTTTTTGTATCAATTATTGACTTGTTTTTGCACGAAGAAGGCACGGTCCTAGGATTTGTGGTTTTATTGAACATGGAAAACGTATCTCTTAGTCATTTGTCGCGGGTCGATCTCACTGTGGCACAGCAGTTTTTTTACTTTTTACAGGTTTGTTCTTTTATCACTTGTTATTACATCTGCTTTTGAGATAAATCATTATTTTGATGTCTGTAAAAAATAACGTCGGCGTTACGACAGGTTAAGACTACCCTCAACAGACTGACTTGAGTTCCTGAAATGTTCCTTATTATTTGCGGAAATATAGAACATAGTGGTTATCGTATATGAAACGTAATACGAGTGTGTTGATTTCAGGAAGCCATGTTTGTCCGTCTGAAAGAGTTTCATTTCTTCAATGCTCCAAGTTTTATGGACAAACTCATGTCGATGTTTAGACCTTTCATGAAAGAGAGTATGCTACAAATGATCCATACACACCAAGTTGGGTCCAGTTCTCTAGAACAATACTTACCTATAGCTGCTCTTCCAATTGACGCTGGTGGAGAGAATTCAAAAAGCACGATAATGAAAGGTACCTAAATACAATCTTCAAGTAGTAAGCCAATGTTTCAGCCAAATAGTTGAATGATTGTAAGGACTCACTAAACTTATTTGACACAGGCTTAGATTTTTTAACAAATACTAAAAAGTTTAAAAATTTTTTACAGAAAATATTTGGTCAAAAATCAAAGCAAATGAAAAGTTTTTCAAACAAGAATCACAGAAGAGAGTAAATGAATCCATGAGACCGGGGGCACCGAAAACCATGAGTACCTTCTTCCCAAGTTTAGAAGGCTCTTTCAAGAAGTTAGAAATTGATTGACAGATACCTCATTGTTGCTTACTTAGTTATGTAAATCTATTATGTAGTTATTTAATCAGTACAATGTAGGTAGACCGTACCTAATAATAAAACTTCTTGACCACAAAGTATAAAATTATTAATTGAGACAGTCAGGTTTTTGGACTTTGACACGTTACTCTTCATCTAGATAACACGCAAGTAAAGCCGCGGGCAGAAGTTAATACATAGTATGTAAAAGTGGGTCATAATGTGATGTATCTACAGCAGAATGACATTGAGGAAATTGCATTTATGCAAGTCTGTTGTGAAAACCGTAGCACAGCTGGCTATGAATTGACGAGTTTTTGAACATATCCTTTCCTTTTGCAAACATTATCTGAACAGCTCGATAACTAGGCTTTTAGTCTCGAGAATTGAGAGGAAAACGTGATAACAAAATTTTCATTATTAGTGCATAATATTCAAAGAATAAATCCACCCACACGCAAAAAATATATAAATGTGCCTATTTAGTCTAAAAAATCTCGAGTAAATCGATTAAGTTTATCTGGTCAATTATTACCAGATAAACGTATCTGGTTATAACCAGATAAACTTAATCTGGTCGAGATGGGCAGCAACAACAGTTCAGTGTTCTAAGAGTTGGAACTGTAGGTACCTACCTAGTATGCCTATTATTGCTGAAATGCATTGATCTAGCCTGTTGGCTATATAGGTACGTATAGCATAAATTGCTAGCCACGTTCCACTTATGACCCGCAAAACCATCGGAATTCAGCAACAAGACATGCCTCGTACGTATTGTATTGACACAATGATTTTGTCGACAATGGCGAACTGGTTCAGCGAAAATAAAATACCTAAAACAGCGCTGCAATCGGTGCACCATTGTCCATAAATACGACACAAAAGAAATTCCAATTTAGTCAACCGCTAGCAATCTTGTCGATAAAAAGATTAAAAAGGAGAGCTGTGTTAGCTAATTACAAGCTATTTAACGATTTCTTCTAAACTGCTTAGGCACAGGGCACAGGGTCATGGTCAAATTTATAACGTAAAGTTTTTAAATAGTTTTAAGTTAATGTTTGCTGATGCTACGTACGCGGTGCCCATTTCATCAAATGTATGCAAAAGTCGCGACACAAAACATACGTAGAAAAATCGCAGCGCGGACACGACGATTACACGACTGCGTCTTATTGTAAACATAGAAAGGCCGAGACACGGACGCGACCGGGAGTGCGAACAGGGCAGGGAGAACCGAGTCTCCCGATTGCTGAAAACCACAATGCTGCCAGCTCTCGCGTCTTTACTATAAGTATTATTTAAAAAAGTTACGCCCGCGCCCCTTTTTCGCCCTATCTAACACGCGTCTTTTCTGTGTGGCCAGCCCCTTATATAGACTGCTTATCCACTTTAACACACTTCTAGTAGGAACTAGCTCGTAACTAGGCAGCATTATGTCAAATATTTTATTCATACACCGTGATGGATCCGTATAGACACGAAGAGCTATGAATTATTATGGATCTAGAACCGTCGTAAAATAGTTTCAGCAATCTCATTACACGTCTCGGCAAATAAACCCTTGCGTGGCTCAATTATTAACGGTAGGCTGCGGTCACTTATCTTCATAGTTCATTAATGAAAGGAACACGCACCGTCTTTACAGGTTCATGGAATATGTGACCTACATTGGTATCTATCGTAGATTTACACCTTTATGTTCCAGCTGTGTATTTACCTAGGTGCGAACCAAAGGTACTATTCATCGGTCGTTATCTTTCAGTTAGAATTTATTCATTCCAGACCTCAGGTAAGCTGTTAGGATGGGTACCTATATAATTTATTTAGGCCGTAATATCTACGTATCTAGTAGGTTATTTACTTATCTGAATAAAACGTGCGACTGAATTTTAGTTTCTGATATTACTCGTAGAAGATAGGCGGATCATATAGGTTACTACAGCATTTTATTTAAGGTTTGAGGTAAGGTTTTGTGCAAAAACCCTTGATATACTATAAGATGAACATTCATTGAACAGTAACTAACTACTGATAGCGTCCTCGCATTTTCATCGCGAATTAAATAACAAGAGAAATTCAATAGTGAAATCGGTGGATGGAATAAAGTGCATGTGCTGTTACATAGTAAATAATTCTGGCGAGAGCTACGCCATCGCCATCCACGGCAATAAAACGAACAATGCAATTTAGCTAGTGCTGCATTCATGCGATGGCTTCACTGTAAAAGTTGGCTGTTTCGACCGCGCTGCTGTCGATTACTGACACAAATAACAGACAGGAATAAAATTATATTGGGAACAAGCAGTACCATACAAGGCTAATGTTGCTGTGTTTGTTGTTTTCATGAGCTTTAGAACATGCTCTACCTCTAGATCTGCTTTACCTAAAGTTTTATCATAATAACATACGAGAAAGTTTGTCCATGTGTAAGTTAGTATGTTTATAATTATTTCAGGCTGTAAAGACGCATTGATACCTACGGTTTATTTAACGACAAATTATCGAAAAGGATGCGATTGAAATCAACCGATATGTATCATCAAAGATGAAGAATTTTTCTCTGTTCATCCAAAATTAAACTGAACGGATTGGAAATTATGTCATGTAGGTATGTAATATTGCTTGGATTAACATATAGGCGGACCCCAGGTTAGGTTAGGTAGTACTTTATATAAAAATAGAAGATGAAGAGTTTTTATATTTATTTTAACCTAAATCGTCCCATTGCTGTGCAAAGGTCTCCCCCAAGGATTTCTACTCTATCTTGAACATTCTCCCACCATTTCCTATCAAAAAATGTAGAATTACATTTCATAAAATGTTGGTGCATGGAAATGTCCGCACGGCTCTTTGGTCGCAATAGTAGCTTGTGCCCTATGCGGTACCTGCATAAACCACAACAAAATGACGTCATAAAAAAACCATAGTACGACACAATTCCTCACATGCAACGATATCCGATTTGTGGGAATGGCGTATAAAAATTTCAAAGCGGTTACGGGTATGCTTCACGCGTAGTGTCCGCGGCATCACTCGCCGCTGCATAAAACATGCAAATTGGACCACTTCGCCGGTGCCACAGAGCCTTTGTGCACAGTGATTCATCTACAAGAGCTTTAATGGCCAAGTGGGGAACACCCGCCTTATAATTGAGCAAACCTGGGACCAGAACTACACTAACGTGCGTATGCCAATGAGTATTACAACATAATAATAATATATTCATATATTAATATAAAAATTTAATAAAATTAGAGATAATTAAATTGTGTGCCTAACTTGATAACATTAGATATCTCTACATTTTTGACCGTTATGCCTACTTGTACCTAAGTACGAGTATGTTCACATGAATAGCTGAACATTTTCTATCAATAATTACACAAAGCCATAACAGTCAGTAAAAAGTTCAAAATTATGCTGTACTGCTGATTACAATATTGTTAGGTAGGTTCTGTATATTTTACACTATGCTGATGTGCCTAAGTTCACTCGCTTTTGCACTTTTATGTAAAATTGAAGTCCATTAGTCATGTAAATATTGTTAAGCGTACACCAACGCATCCCGTGTTATACTAAAAACCTTTTGTTCGTAAATATGCATCTCGGCCGTCGTCCCTTTGAAATTCATGCTCTAGATAGCCTTAAGTAACATTGTTGTGTTAGTGGTTCCAATAGTATTATCATCAAAGTAAATATTTCATGAATAAAAAAATAAAATAATAAATAAATAATGCTGGACAATTCACACAGCATCATCTAACCCCAAGCAAAGCAGAGCTTGTGTTATGGGTACTAGATATACTTATGACTATACAATACTAATTACAATACACAGATAGATATTTTTTATTAACATAAAAAATACCTAGAACACCCGGAACAAATATTTGCAGATCGTACGAACATTTGTTCTAAGGCGGGAAACGAACCCGCAACCTCCTGCGTCGCAGATGGACCTTCGCCCGCCACATCGGTCGTCTGATGAATATGTTATTATGAATCAATGAGTATGAACATACACACTACGTTAACAGGTTTAAGTCTATCACGTCGATATTGTCAAGAGATCCAATGGGTCGTATCGGAAGGTTGGTCTCCTTGAAAGAAACCTTTGGAAGATTTAAAGTTGCGAAGTGGTCTAGAGCAACTCGCAGGGCGCTTTTCACCTTTTAGAAAATGATAATATTTTTAATTGGTATGCGGAAAATGGATTCAATTATAATTGGAAGGCACAATAGGCCGTGAAATGACGGATCGTTCCCGATTGTTTAGCTCATGCGACTGAATGCGAACGTTTGGCGCAGTAATGAGCTACTGGAGTACCCATAATGAGACTGGTCCTCTTATTTTGTTTCTAAACAATTGGGTAGCGTTTTTTTAAGTGCACTAATTCGTATTCGACGCTACAGAAATTTTGTAGGCAAATGAAATGCACCGCCATCGGGGAAAAAACACAAACAATGAAAAATGAATCACTCTTATAATTGTCCTTTTTACCTAAATGTAATCTAATAAGTGTTACATACAGCGATTTTCATTTAATGCTGGCAACGAGCGATGAGTCAATAACCATTGTTTCATTGTTTTGACTTTATTACACTACCTACACGTTGCCTACTCGTTATTTACTTGTGTAATTATGTCGACGTTAACCACTATCGAAACAAATTAAATGTAATAAGCTACCATGGCAACTTTATACGCAGCTTATGTTTTACGATTGTGTGCGTGCCGTTTTACTTTACAAAATAGAAACTAAGTTTTCTCTACGATATGCAACAAAGTATGTAAATTACTAACACTTTAGCTCTGTCCTAATAAAGTGAAATGTACCGAAGGTATTTACTACTGGTATATTACACCGATACGTCCTCGGTTTTTAATATTAGTGATCTAAATTAAAAATCGAATGGAGGCAATTACTTTGTTACGAAACTCTACAGGGGCCGGGTTCTTTTATTGAAGCTTCAACTTTCTGTAACAGTCAAATGTATAAAAAACTTGAAAGGTTTTAAGTAAAGTCAAATATTGAAAAAGCACACCTGCCATTGTCTTGCGAAACCAATTTATGCATCTCTAGATTTCATAAAACGATCCAAAATATTGTAATTGAAGTGGGGATGGGTCCACGGAGGCACTCCGATCCGACGTTGAAGTGCCACGACCTTTCTTCTCTAATGGATACAGAAAACCTTCTTCACTTTACTCTAAAAATCTTTTTCCAAAATAAATGAATCCATACCGTATGTAAATCGGACGCCTTCGAAAGTTTTTATTGAAAAACTTGAAGAACTGATGAAAATGGGGCCGCGACGTTTAAGGTATCTCCTTGCGTCTTATGAATGTGATACCCACTGAATTCCAAATATACTTTGTAACTTGTGTACTTGGTCCTCTTTTTAGATTTTCTTCCATTTTCTTGCGTCTCTACTTTTTCACTTACATTAGTTTTATTACAGTATATTTTGTGACCCGTCGAATGATAGCTAGATTATTATTTTGACTGACTGTCAGTTTTAACTGCCCCATGATCATATAACTCAGTTAGCGATTAATCTCCATTGATCTCCTTCTCAAACTGTCTAATAAGACAGTAGAGCTATGGTCAAACTGCCATAATAGACAGTTTAAGATGGAGATCATTGGAGATCATGTATGTGATCAACCCGCTGATCTAAATACAATAATACGAAGTCACTAACACAATTTTTGGTTATAGGTTTTTATAGTGTTTACCACCACGCGGAGAATATTAAAGTTTTATATTTTTTTTGCTCTTCGATCCGAAGATTATATCAAGCGTAAGGTTCAAGTCCTGCCTAAATCGAACCATTTTTGGGATATAATCATACTGTACGAACACAAGGGTGTTCTAAAAGGTAGTTTCGCGTTATTAATGAGTAATACATATCGAGGCATGTTGAGGCAAGTTGGTAATGAAGTTATGAAAGATTTGTATGTTGTCGTTATTATGACTAGCACGCTACTCGATTTTCGCGAAGGGCACTAGAGCACTCCTCAGAGAGCCTGAGTAATTGATAAAGCCTACCCAGCCGCCCTTAATCACGGTCAGCAAGTTTCGACTAACAATAAGTTGTCTGAAAACTTTATAGATCCTTACTCGTGCACTGCCCTAAGTATACCAACCTAAAATTTAATAGTATTGATAATTCATAGAGCAAGTACCTGACTCACTCTCGCTCGAGAGTAGATCCATACAGCGGAAACATTAGAAGTCTGACCATGATGAAGAGCTGCAAAAATATAGTTATAAAATGAACGCGTAGGATAGTCTCTCGATGCATAACTCGCAAGCTGTTCCGAAGTCTAACAGCTTAATAAAGCACGAAGCATTAATCATCTGCTCCTCTGATTCCCTTGTAACGGAAGATCAAAATATAATATTGCTAAATTTATAAAGTTTAAGGGCCTTATTCGTAAACGTGCTATATGTACCTTTGCTAGCTATATTGTGTCTTTCAAATTTATCGTCCTTATTTATTGACATAATAATGACAGAGAAAAACGACAAAAAAGCAAGCTGCTAAAATTAGTTTCTTTTAAATCAGGGGCTTTACTTTTGAATGCGATCGGTATTGGACAATTATTGGAATATAACTTTTCGTACTTTTGACAGCAAACCTAGCGCCAAATTCAACCTTTGACAGCAGTAAATAAAAATTGGGATGGATCGGAATTGTCATTGGATTCAAGAGTAAGGCACCAGAACCTGACTTTTAAACCAGAATTTTACCTGTATTATTTTACAGTTATTGACATTCTGCTACTAGCTTGCTTGCATAGCACTGCCTGCCTATAGCCACATCAAATCCATCTGCCGTGCGTGACTCATTGGGCTGGCTGCTTATTAATAAAGAACAACTTCCTTTCGCGTGCCTATAAACATAAAAGTTTTTCGTGCGTATCCTTAAAAAACATAAATGAGGTAAAATATAACGAGACCATCCCCCTCATTACAATATGTTCGTAATACCGAGGGTCAATGCGCAGACCCGCTCGAACTGAAACGGCGAAATTATCTAAACTTTTTAACTTACAACTTTTCCTCCGAGCTTTTTCATTCGTTTGGAGCTTTAGTAGTGCACGCCATTTCAGCTTCCGTCTTTGTCTAACGAGGGGACAATCGGTGCAAAGGCGGCCGCGGTATGCCTCTTCGGAGAGTGCCGGTTCCAGGCCGCGCTCTACCCGACTCTGACTGCGGACGAGTCTCGGAGTCAGAGAGAGCCCGTCAGTCCTCATCGCTGCGATGCCGGTGGCGCACGTCACCGCCCGCAACCTCGCCGCGACGATCGCGTCATACTTTACCAACAACTTATAAATCGGAGCCGAACCCGGTAAACCTCCAACAGATTATAACTCGATATGAGATAACTGACTCGCGGCACGACCGCAGTGATTAATCGTCCTGACCGTTCGACTGGAAACATAAGCATGATGTAAACATTGTTAGAGTTTTTCGTAGTTTTTTGGCTTACAATAGCGTTAATGGATTTATGTAAGCGTTGCACCGTGGCGCCGGTATTGTGATTGGTTGGATGAGTGTGGTATAGACGCCAGGATGGGTGCTGGCAGTGGGTGGGCCGTGGTGCAGGTGTGGGCATTGCTGGCGGCAGCCGCGGCGGACTCCTGGACGGCCTACCAGGAGTCGCCGTGCTGCCTGCCCGTGTCGCACCACCGCGTCAGGCATCACAGAGGTGAGTCACTCTTCTAACCACTCGTATAGGTGTACCTGTTTCTCCTAAGTCTTTCCATCTAAAATAAAAACAAAACCTGTGATAGATAAGAGTAAGTCCTGATACACGAAATGACTCTGCCTATGAATACAACGGCAACAGTTCGTTAACCTATTCATTAGTCATGGTCAGGTACATAGAGATGATATATTTAGATTAAATACCTACCTACGTCGTACTTGGTTAGTGTAAATGTTTATTTAAGTTCAATAATAGGAACAAGTTTTGATAACTTTAATGGACTTTGAAAGCAGGAATGTAAAACTGGTTTGGTTTAAATATACGGATTTTAGTTATAATGATATGGCACACCGGAATAACTAAAATGAAGAAACTTACCAGCCGGTACATAATGAAAATTCACAGTCAGTACTCTAGATTGCCTACAAACAAGTCAAACAATAAAGCAATAAAACAAACTAAATTTTACTTATGTAGTTGTAAGTATTAGTTAATTATAGCTAATTTCTCAGATATTTTTGAGTCATGTATAGTTCTCACAACGGATCTCGGCCGTCGTGAAATTAGCCGTTTCGATGCGTATTGGAGCTTTTTCAAACTAAATTGTCTTTACGCATCACAAACGGCTAACTTCACGAAAGCCTAGATCCGCTGTGCGAACTATACTTAGGTACCTACTCGTATATATTCTACTCTACGTTTGTTTGTGGTTCGCCTGGCGATGACCGGCTGAATGAGATTTGAGGAGCGGGTTTGATTACTGCAGCCGGCCGGCCGGCGAGACGGTTGGTGTGTTTGTTTTGGAATAAGTATTTATTGCCATGATCTGCAAATAAATAGGTACTTATTCCAAAACAGTAAATACAAAATCGTGGTCTTTTGACCACGATACCCACATAGTTTTCTATGTGGGTGAGTACTGACTAGGTATATAACAGATTTTCATAAGTGTGAGTACCTGTTAAATAGAATGGAGCTCAAGATTATCTCATCGATGGAACTGATATTTTTATTTTAACAAATTGATAGCGGAAATGCCTTAACTACCGGCGACTTTATTGCCTCAATGACTAATCGAGGACTAAAATAAAGTTCGGATCTATTGAATCATAGGGTTACAGTTTTCTTTCTACATAATTATTGATGTCTGCTATACTCACTGATAAAGGTACTAGAATTGTTTAAAATATAATTTATAGAGCACTTTTGTTTAGAGCCTCTAACTAATGTGTCAGTGTCAGGGGCTCGTGTTTTACCGTCTGCCGTCTGAGTACATTTTCTTGTCAGGTAAATATTTAATTATTACGGTAGGTGCTAAGTGAGTCATCTGTTCTTTTTGGATCTTCAGTAGGAAACAATTCGTCGACAGGTTAATAAATAAAGGAGTTTCTCTAGCTTGACTACTAGGGCTCAAGTCCTAGAATCATGATCATTATCTGTTGACTAATATAATAACCAGTGCGTTAACGCGTGCATAGTTATATTCTCTTAGAATAATAACCTTACTTCAAGGATTTTTTATAGGATAAAATACATTTTTACAAACGGGTGTTTTCACGTACCGGTATACATATATATGCACTTGAGTGCATATCGCGACGCGGAGGAAGACGCTCGCCGTGTCACTCAACCCTGATGAAGACTCTCGAAATTGAGTCGAAACAGTGTCGGTACCTCTTCACCGATATACCGGTACGTGAAAACACCCGTTTGTAAAAATGTATGATATAGTTCACGATAGTTTTATGAGTAAAATAGGATAAAATACGTTGCCTTACTTAAATTTTTTTGACATTGTTTTCATAGAACTTCTTATCTATGGTTTTATGGCACATATGGGTTTTTTGCAGTTTCACTGGCCAGACAGACATTTTGCCGTTTCACAGGGTGTAGTAACAAGTTTTAAAAGCCAAGTTTTATTGGTCTGCTAAATATATACCTACCAGGGCCAATTTAAAAAAAGAAGTACAAACTAATAATGGAGGATGCCAGTTAAAATAAGTTACATGGTCTTTTCTCATAAGCTTTTGAGAACATGATCAACTATTAACAGACGTGGGCCATTGGAACATTGAACATTTAGTTAGAAGTTTATTTTATCACAGCTCAATCTTCGTTTCATACATTCACTGACAACAAAAGACCTTCTTTAATGGACTCGAGCAAAAAACATTGCACGTTGGGTGCCCGCGGTGGGCGGGGATCATGGCAACCGGTTTCAGCTGCGCCGGCGCAGGTAATCGACTCTCCCTCGGCTAAATTAAGTTATGAACGAGCTAGTGGAATAGAAACATAATACGAACCACTTTATTATCATGTTCACGTTTCATGCTGTGTTTATAGGTGCTTACTATAGTTAACGCCATTTAGTCTAGCAAACGGAAGATGAAAAGATAAGTCCATAATTAGTCTCATTTATTATTTTTTGTGCTCAATTAAATATCCGAACAGTAGGTACCCCAATTGCGAGTTTTTTGCGAGACAGTTCGCTATCCAGCCGACGACGACTCACTGATTTCAATCAAATAATGTTTATTATAATGTAGCTTTAAATCATCTTTCATAGTTGCAAAAGCCTTATGATGATAATGATAAAATGCATCAAATCAGTTTCATTAACATATTTGTATGTTGTGTGTGTGTGCCATAGTAAGAGTTGTAAACTGTACGTTATAGACAAAATAATATTGGAATGTGAATCGTAATGGCTTCGACGATTAGACGCGTGTCCGCGGGCATGTTTCTTGCTGTTTTATTTACTGCTTCATCTCCATATACATTTTACGGATTAGGGTGATCATTAAAATGTTACTAGGCGTACCATAACTTTAACGTTCGTTACGTAATAATCATTTAAGAGCGCTGTCTTACCTTGCGTTTAGTTTGTGGTTACTCAGCTATTTAGAAAGATTTTTCTTCTTGACAACCGGGATATTATTTTAAAATGTCACAATACGCAGTTTCTCAAATATTTTAGGCAAACAGTCAGCCGTAAACTAGACGCCATTATGAGACCGCACATTTAGTGCCCTTATTGTTGATCTATGAAAAAAACGACAAAGCGAAAAGCTACGAGCGTTGCCCGTTTACTATAAATATACATTTACTATAAGATTACATAGGTACTTTCTGGGAACTATGTGAGTAGGTATCTACTTAGGTACATGTTAATAAAGATCTAATTAAAATGATTACAATTTATCCATGGCGCTAGTTCTTAGGAACTCCTGTGTGACTGCTGACGTCATTGGAATTTAATAATTCTTGGAACAACTGCGTCAGTGTCTTCTTCTGCAATGTTTATAATAGTTACTAGCTACCTATTGTTTAATGTAACTGAATCTCAGTTTGTTCAAGCTTGCAAGCTTGGAGGCAATGCTAATCATAATGATAGCAAAATTTTATCGAAGTTTGACTTTTCAGCGCTCATCAGTATTATTCCATTGAATAGTGTCAGTGCCTATTTTATCAAATGGTTACTTATTTGACTGCGAATGAAAAGACAAAGCCTTAGTAGCAGTAAGACCGTTAAAACTATAAAAACCTTAATCTTACCAATAACTAGACAACAATGCTTATATCGTACAGTGCAGACACTTTATAGACATAAAAGCTTTAATTAGAAAATCCACTTAAGTTCTCCGTGGGATAGTTTTTATAACAAGGTTTTCTGTGGTCGCTTAGCTTGTATTAACTAGGGATGTTGCTGGGCTTTTTATTGGAGCTGCTAAGATCTTTTTCTGACAAATTAAACGATATGAGTTTGGTTTTAATAAGTAAAATAATTAGGAGCATTATTGGTAGCATTGGGCGGGGTAATATAACAGGAGGCCTGTTTGAATGCATCAAATCTTTAACTTAATTTTCTACTCGACCTTGAAATAATCATCTTGTATTCTATGCTTGAATTCTTAATCGCGAGTAAATATAGTGCTTACTTTCTTCATGGTCGTAAAGTGCGGACGTTTTAAACTTTTTCTCAAGTCAGTCCGAACGACCGACGCATATTGAATAACAAAACTCACTCGAGTAAGTTTACAACTTTGAATACGGTGAATTCCGGATAGGTTAAAAGTCGGTATTCTTCCCTATCTAGTGGCACAATATGCTCGCATCGTCGGCGTGTGGTCGCAGAGGGCCAGCCAATCGTACCGACCGCCGACCGTTGATCTTATCACCATTCAATAAACCTATTTACAGAGGCGTCTGCGTTACCGCTACGTAGGCGAGCACCCACAAATATTGAGTTACCTGTGATAAACAGGATGGATGACATGCCGGTTGTGATCATGTGACGAAAACGTAAATTTACAGTACGTATTTTAGACTTCAGACTTCTAAATAAAAGGCCCCTACGTTTTTTTGTAATATTTTGACCCGAGCTACCTTTTCTTTTCTAACTGAAATTAAATTGTTTTATACAAAATTTCTAAATAAAAATGTACTATATAGGTCTGAAGTCGTAAACTCTTTTTTTTCAAATTTGATTTACAAATTCAAATTAAATAAATAAACTTATTCGAATCTTTGTGACTGACTCTGGAAATTAGAGAGAAGGAAATTATTTCTATTCCTTGATATTGTAAAACGGTTTTAGGCGTAGGGATCAAACATAATGCTTGACGTCGGATGGCAAAGGTTAGCAGTTCTTACATGAGCACAATAGGCACGTCTGTAATTGGAATCTTGAGAACCACGTACATATACGATGTTCAAGTCATGTTGTAGGTACTTACCTAATAAAGCATCTAGTTTAGTATAGCACTGTTCACTAAGACTAAATCGGGCGGTTACTTTAACCATTTGTTATGTTTACAATATTTTATGATTTAGTTTATGAAGTCCGTTAGAAAGTAATTGTGTTATTGTATACTTAGATAGACTTTAGGCCATTAAGCCCCAGTGCTCACCATTATCTTTATTTTAATTTTAAATACTTAATAGAAATGTATCAAATTTTAATTACCTTACTTGGTTAACTTTAAAAAAATAACAGACGCACATTACCCGAAACAGTAGTTTTTTGAATTAAAAGCCGAGAGTCAAATAGAATGAAGAGTATCATTGTTTTCGAAACGTGCGTTCAATCTATAGTACTTCGGTTAGAGCAGTTAAGGCTATGTCAGTCACTCTGAGACAGCTCTGTGTCGGTTCGATTTACACAAGGCCCGGGTTGCTTGCGATGGTACACGCTCAATAAAGCTCGTTTAACACTGCACAAGGAAATCCCGACACGACTCGATATTGCCAGAGTGCTTCGAATAACGGTAACGAAGCAAGAGCCCACCTCTACATGGGCCGAGACATTTTGAGACAGCGCTCAGGAAAGATATTAAATAAAAATTTGAATACAAGGTTACTGTACTGGTCGATAATTTACGTCTTATCAAGACTACTTTACCATTATACAGGCTTTCTAATAACACATTTTGTGTCTTTATATCTACTGACTGTACCTATACAAAAACTGGATTGAATATTCATTATCATTACCATTATTTTTGGGCACATGCATAAGATATATCCCTGCTACACACGATACAGTGATTTACACAAAAAATATACTTACCGCAATAAATTGTTGCGTTAGTTGGTTATAAATTGCTTTGAACATTTCTGCTAAGTGAACTTTTACTGAACTTTTTCTAACACATTATCAAGAAGCAATAAATAATGGCCTGTTGAGTAGTATGTTCACGACATTTTACTCAACAAGCCATTATTTGAAATGGGTTTGAAATGTGCGTTTTATCGATCACCGTTCTATAAAACAGTTTAATACGCTGGTTGGCACTGAACGTGATAATTTATAACCTCTAGAAAATATGCAGTTTCTCGTAATGAGCACTAACATCAAAGCACAGGTGCAGGTGCTGTGTCGCAACCCACCATATAATTTTATTGCCGGTAACGAGCCTAAGTTATATTAATATCGAAGGCTACATTACCGATATAAATTACTGCCTCTAGGTGGCCAAAGGACGTGTGAAAATGAGCAGTCTGTAAGTAAGCTGTTATTCACGATAAGTACTGGAAGGACCTTTATAGAGGTTACAAGAGGTTCGAAAGTTGTTACCTATTCAAACGAAGATAAAAAATCCGCCATTAACAGTCAGTCTATTTGATTTATAGACTCTAGGCTACTAAAGAACCTTTACACACCTAAATCTAGCCACCACGAGATGTGATCGCTGTATCTGCCAGAGATTTAACGCATGTTATGCTAAGATCGTCTAATTATGGAGCAATGCTGATAATGCAATGGCAGCAAAATTATAGTTGCATCTCAGTATAATCTTATTCTTTTTTTATCTTATCTCTTTTATCTTAATGAATTGCTGTGCGTCAGTCCCGCTAAAACTCGAGAACGGCTGAACCGATTTGGTCTTGAAATATTTGTAGGAGCCCAGGGCAGTTTTAAAAGGTTAGAAAAAATGGAAAAAATGCGAGAAAAATAACGCGAGAGAAACCGCGCGCGTTTGTTCTAGCAAAAAAATATTAATAATAACAACTGTAATTTTGCTGTCATTGCATTAGTACCCCGCCTGCCAACATGATTACGATAGAAGCGGCTATTGACTTTACTTTGGTATTCAAATATTGGGCTCGCTGTCTGAGATAAGTGATCACCTGCCACTTTACTGGTACAAGGGCCACTATTTAGCATACATGTCAATCTGGGTGTACCGCAATCTATGCTCAGACCTAGAGGAATATATTTCTATGCCTAGATATACATCTTAATAGGCAGTAACGGGCCATGACATAGATCAGTAGTTATAGCAGTATATTGTAAGAAAGAACACAAAACAACTATAGGTAAGTGCCTACCTAAGTATTTCAAATAAGTTATTTGAGTTTAAAACAAAGCTTCGCTGTATCCACGAAAGTAAAACCAAAGTTTTCGGTTAGGCTCATTGCATATTAAGCTGAAAACCGACGCAAACAAAATATAATCATTCTATGCAATAAATAGAATCTTCCGCACGCTCTACCGCGGATGCAGCAAACGGTGCGTGTAAAGACGTTACAGGGAAACTGATAGACTGCGGCCCAGATACAGATACATAGTATAGAGACTTCTACCTAAGTACTTATAGTTCTCACAACGGATCTCGGCCGTCGTGAAATTAGCCGTTTCGATGCGCAATGGAGCTTTTTCAAACTAAATTGTCTTTGCGCATCACAAACGGCTAACTTCACGGAAGCCTAGATCCGCTGTGCGAACTATACTAGTGTATTAGTTGGTTATTTTTGTTTTTATAGTGTTAACCATCACACTAAGGGAATACTAAAGATTATAATATCCCAAAAATTATTTTGCCTCAAGCGGGATTTGAACCCGCAACCACCCGCTTGATACGCGGGCGCTCTACCAATTGAGCTATCGAGACATATCTCGCTTGGACGAAATAATCATTGGGATGTCTTCGGCTCGAAGCGCCGATAGCTCCACCTACAGGGGAAACGTTGCAGCGTATCAAGCGGTGGTTGCGGGTTCAAATCCCGCTTGAGGCAAAATAATTTTTGGGATATTATAATCTTTAGTGTATTAGTATACATATACCTACCACTGCAAGTAGTAGGTAGTAGTTCTATAAACAAAAGATCTGGCAAGCACAAACTTTTTAAAATGCTTTTTTTTTTTTTTTTTAAAAAAAAATTTTTTTTTAATAAAAAAACAAAAAAAAAAAAAAAAAATTAAAAAAAAAAAAAAAAAAACATGCATTTTAAACATTAGACAGAGCTATTCTGCTCATAACGCTTGAGATCCTCATCAGATCTTTACTAAATTTGTATGAGACCAACTTTAAGTTAACATCATCTTTTTGCCTGTTTTTGGAGATTAAGTTAGAAAAAAAAAATTTAAAGTCATAGAACCTGTATATCAAGTTTCAACCAGATCGGTTGAAAAATGCGACCTTTAGGCTAGAACAGATAAACTGTCTGACCGACAGACGGATAAAATAATTTTATGGCCAATCTCTAAACTGAGACGCTTTGCTCGGTCAATTATACATTTTGCAGCCAAGCAGTAATGCTTGCGTTGCTGTTTTCCGCGGTTCAAAGGGTATGGTTCTGGCATTGCAGAGGTAGCGTGTTATCATCCGACGACGTTGACGTAGTTTTTTTTTTTATATATACTTATCACAAAAGTGGCAACCAAGCGTACGGCCCACTTGATGGTCAGCGGTTACCGTAGCCTATGTACGCATGCAACATCATAGATATCACTTGCGTGTTACCACCCTGAGACGTTAGATGGAAAGTCTCATGTGCCTGTAATTTCACCGGAAATCATACCCTTCAAACCGGAACACAGCAATGCGAGCATTACTGCTTGGCGGCAGAAATAGGTATAGTGGTAGTCCTTCCCCGGACGAGCTCTATCACAAAGAACTCTACTACTTTTTAAGTCTTTTATAAGTCTCATGTGCCAGTAGCTTCATACGTTGCTTTACATACGTAAACGTTGCTTCTGATTTCTTGACGGTTGTCTTTCCCACGCGCAAAAACGCCGCGACAAAGCGTGTTAAAATTTATTCAAATAATCAATACGTTAGGTATATCGAAGAACCAATAGTACAATTCTCAATAACTGGAGCTACGAGTTATGTAAATCGCTTTACATGAATTTAATGTTCATACTTTGTGATACGTCTATTGTTATCTCCTCCAGCACTCGCGCTCGTAGATTTTGGTTTAGGTGCACGCTCTAGTTGGCAGGCTATAAAATGTGTTACAATTCTACGAATGAATAAAAAATATTATTTTGATTTGTAAAAAAGGGTTACTGCTCTATATATTTTTGAGTTTATTTTGTATCTACTAACTTTATTTTGTACGAGCGCTGCAATATAAGTTTATATTTAAACTTATTTCATCTCTCGTTTGGTCATTTTTGTATGATAACAGTTCACTTCAAACTCTACCCAGCAATACCATCTCGGTAGAGCTCTGAACATATTTTAAAAGTACCTACCGTTTATTTATGTCAAGGTCTAATTCAAGAATTTTATAACCGCAAAATAAATGAGTTTTTTATTCGTGAAATTTTAGCGTGATACGGGAATGTTCAGAGCCAAAATGAAATTCCACGCGCATCACAATCTGAAAAACGTTTACCTACTCAATTTACGGGAAAATTTGCGCAGCTTGCGCACTTTGAACGTTTTAGTTGAATTAAATTCATACACGATGGCAACACAAACAATAAATTGGCAATTATTTCCAATTTTTTGTGCAATTCATACCCGCCGGGTTGTGTTTATGGCAACGCTTAGTTGAGTGGAATGATTGTGTAAAACTGTTGGACAGACTCCAACGAGCGGCGCGGGGAACAAACGCCACAAATAAAGTCAAATAAGTGAACCAAGCTGAATGGTTTTGTGCAGCTGAACGGAGCTGAAACGACTGCCACGATAATGAGCTCATTTTTGTTAATTCTTTGCGGTTTTTATTAATTAGGTACCTACTCTGATACAAAAATCTAGGCATTGTCTGGGTTAAACTCATCAACCTGATACCCTGATCTGAAAGTCAACAATCTTATAACTACAAAGTAATTATTAGTTAGAGAATTACTAAAACGCTTTTAATAGTTCTTGATAAGTAATTCTAATTAAAGTAAGTTATGATTAGTTTTGTCTGTGATTAAAAATCTAGGTAGGTATAATAATCACTCGATCCATAGATTTATTACCTAGTACGAGTACTCTATTGAATACCCTTCTACACAATAATACAAACCAAATCATAATCGATGTAAAATTACCCTACTCTGAGTAGATTATATTTCAAATATTGGGCTTCTAATTATTACTTTTCGGAAGTCCATTATTTTCTTTGTTTTTACCCTGCCACAGTTTATATATGATATTTGTTTTTAATATAGCCTTTTAGAATCACTGAGTATATTAGCTATAAGCTTCGAATCTGTCCTACATAATAATAGTCAAATATTCTGTTGCTTTGGCACCGGTCCAGTCGTTTCAATTTTATCCCGCGGAACTCTCTCTGTAAACATCCCTAAATGATAAACGCATAATTTAACGCCCCCGGAACCACAAAATATTGTGCATTTATTTTCTCAATCACCGAGCGTGAAGACGTTCATCTGTCATAATTGTATAGCAAGCGTAAGTTGAAAATGTATATTCTCTTTGTTATTTTCAGATTTCATCCTTTAATTAAGTTTAATTAAATCGCAGACGTTTTATGGGGTTAGTTAAAAATAGATAGGTATCTTTATTGTTCACCAGAAATTCACCAGAATATTAATGTTCTGTGGATCGTGCTGGCTTGATTATCGAGGCAATAAAACTAAATAACGACAGTTATATTGCTTGTGCTTATTAAGTTTTTCTATAAGCAGTTAGTTTATTAACCCGAAAGGGGGTGAGTCGCGTTTGGAATTGAAACGTAGAATGTAGAGGTCCAACACGACAAAGTTTGGTATGGCTCTCGCTTATGGATTATAAAAACCAGTACCTCTGGTATAGCATATAGCTATAGCATACAATAATCTAATAAACAACCTATCCATATGACTTCAGCTCATTGAGTTTCTGTTAATTGTGCGAGACAAAGGAAGTAATCGAATGTTAAAAGTAACTTATGATTAATTGATGAAACTAATACCTACCTACAGCCTACAGCTATAGATTACTTATACTTGCTTCAATCTCTTTCTATAGGATACAACTGAATGCACGCAGTGAAAGGAAATTATTGTACTGATGGCAGATAGAAAGAACTACAGAATTGGGTGTCACTTTTAACTATGTTGGTATGTAATGGTTATGTTTACCAGAAGGTTGGTTTATTGTGTGAAATCCATTGCCACAAAATAACGATAGAGTGTGCGGTCGGCGATAGCATCGTGCCTTCGTCGTCGGCCGCATAAATCTGGCTTTGATACGTTTTGGTAAGAAGCCAACAGTGCATCGCCAGCCACCACTCGACCTGTGCATTGCAAAATAACATTTTCCCTTATTGAAACACACTTTTCTATCTATTTCCTTTTGGTATCATTTCTGTTCTTGGTATCAGCAGCAAAACAGTCTAGCTAAATGCTATTCTATTATATGTTATATCTATAGAGAAGACTAGTCTAAGCTGGATTTCTAAATACTTACCTTATTTGGGTACTAGAAGACAATTAATCTTTCATCATGACAGTCTTCTAATGTTCCCACAGCTGGGACACTGGCCTACTCCCAAACGAGAGTGATTGTGTCTTAATTCACCACTCGGACCCAATGCGGATTGGTGGATGGCACTGTACTTCTTGGACATGCCGGTTTTTCACGATATTTTCCTTCGGCGTATGAGAGCACTGGCATTGCGCACATATTTTTTTCGAATAGTAAATTTTATTGGTACACCGGATTCGAACCCTCCTTAGGATCGGAAGGTGGATCGTGGTCAGGCCCCTAGACTACCAGTGCTCGATCGCTACAAAAAAGTGCCTTATGTTCCTACTAAACTCTTCTTCTTTCGTGTTGAGTGTAGATTAATGTTTCCACTGCACCCCAGTTCCGTTATTGGCGCAATTAGCGAGTAAATTCGATGTAAGTTAACATTACCAATACTAAATTGCTGAACCCGGGTTAAATTTTATTATGATAAACTTTGTCTAAAAAGCTTGTAGATGCGAACAATGGGTGATTCGCTGATCTAAAAAAATTGAGATAACTACAGAGAAGAAGACTTGTGTGTGGCTGTTATAGTTCGCACAGCGGATCTAGGCTTCCGTGAAGTTAGCCGTTTGTGATGCGCAAAGACAATTTAGTTTTAAAAAGCTCCATTGCGCATCGAAACGACTAATTTTACGACGGCCGAGATCCACCTTGAGAACTAGCTCTACTGCTGATGGAGTTTTTAGTGTGCTGAGAGCAGCGGTCCAATTCCAGTTTTCATACAGTGTTGGTAAGGGACGGGAACTGTAGGTACGTCTACTGAACTGCATAAATAAGTTAATTGCCCCGCGCCAGCAGATCAGAGACTCCACAAGTTTGTCTGCAGTCATAAATTGAGTGAAAAGCTCTAGTTGTTTCAGCCGACTCATTCATTCGATATTCATATTAAACAAATCCGAATGTAACACAGATTTATCTTGTGCAATAAAAGCATTGTATCCGAGCTCCATTTATGTGGACTCATACTTCTCTACAACTAGCTTTCGCCCACTGTTCGACACGCGTCAATCAGTTAAATATAACTAGAATCTAGTTTAGGCCTATTACGGGAAAAACAAACTGTGGACCCTCCAGTAGGTTAAAGTTGTAGGACAACGGGTAAAACCACAGAACTTTTTTTCTGTCTTGTGGTAAACCTTTTTTTTTTATAAAAAGTAGAGAAAAAACACTAGCAGAATCATGCAATTTAATTTTGAATTAAGAACCGTCCGTCAGATTTTTTAAAACTTTGAATTTAGAATTAAATGTTTGTTAAACTTTTTTAAAACCAACTTTTGTTTTTTTTACTAGGCGTAGAAGCTTGAGTCAAAATGCGAATCGTACCGTAATATACATGCATAGTTCTCTCGGCGGATTTAGGCTTCCGTGAAGTTAGCCGTTTCGATGCGCAATGGAGCTTTTTTAACTAAATTGTCTTTGCGTAACACAAACGGCTAACTTCACGAAAGTCTAGATCCGCCGAGAGAGCTATACGCATACAACACAACCCGTTGAGTGTTTCAAAAATGCAGACCTTTAGCGCAAAACAGATACTAGTAAGGTAAGTATATTAGTTTTTAGCCAAATTAGTGTCTTGACATTACGTACAATGATTTCATCACGAATTGATTTAAAAAAAAAATTTTTCTCTGATCAGAGTGTTTCTGTGTTATTTGTAACTAGATGCTTATGTCACTTCTTCACTGCAGCCTTCTAATGGTCCCACTCCTGGGATACTGGCCTACTCTCAAGTGAGAGTGAGGTGCTTATGTAAAAAATGTATATGCATAGGTAATATTTGACAATGTAATTTCAGATAAAACAACAAACGAACAGATTGTCGCGTTTATAGATTGAATGGGTACCTACAACGATAGATAAATCTCGAAGCATGATTGTTATTAAGTTGAGCATGTTGTTCAAGTCGGTAAAATATTATGGCTTTCAGCTTTCTCAACTAATCCAAACTAACCATCTCTAAGGAGCCTTTCGCTAAACATTGTGGTTATATGGCCCATTTACAGTTGGAAAAGCGACCAAGTAGTGTAATAATACCATGCGTTTGTGGCTTATTCATAGTGGCTTGTAAAATGATTATAAAATTATGGGGTTAAGTTTTTAAGCTCTTATGACCAAACTTTACTTATATGAGAAAGCCTTTTACAATAAAAATAGATGTTCAAGTAGTCCTGTTTCATACTACAAGCTATAAGTAAGCAGGTACTTAATGCGTGTACTAATAGTTCGATTAAAAGCAGGTACTAGTTCGATTGGCACCACACTGAAGCTTTATGATGAAGAGGGATCATCAAAAAAAAGCTAGGAACCCAGCCGAGTTTGTTGCCAGATTCTTCTAGGCAGGGGCGCGTGGAACTGGCGTAAATTCACCTAGCTTTAAGACGTTTCAAAATGATCCTTGTGATTTTATTGAAATAAATCATTTTTGACTTTGACTTTGACTTAATCAAATTAAGTAAGTACTTATTTTCCAACTGGTGGCTTCATCATCAAAGTTTTAGTTTTCACATTAAACTGCTACACAGAATACAAAGATCTTTACTAAAGTAAATAAATATAGCAAAATATAGTGTAACTAAAAATTACGAAATTGTATAATATTTGTATTTTGTTACTAATTAAATATAACTTTGGGAAAAGACATTTTCTATTAATGACACAAGCAAGTGTGGTTTGAAAACCGCTGTAATTAATGAAACTGCTTGGTAAATGAGAAACTTAATAACTACAACTCGGGGTGACGAGCGCATTGCAAATGCTAAGTTTAAGTGATAGGTATAGTTCGCACGGCGGATCTCGGCCTTCGTGAAGTTAGCCGTTTGTGATGCGCAAAGACAAAATAATTTGAAAAAGCTCCAATGCGCATCGAAGTTAAGTAAATTAAGTTTCTCATTTACCAAGCAATTTCATTAATTACAGCGCTCTTCAAACCACAGTAATGTACACTAATGTTAAGAGGCAAAATATATGACATTGCGGTGGTACCCACCAACTACCACCAGGTAGTAGGGTAGAAACCGTGTCATGAACCAGCGCTTTTAAGGAGTCAATTGAATATTTTGGTCCTGATAAACTGATAATAATGTATTCCCAATTTTATTGACGGTATTGGACCCTTCTGAATTACCTGGAAGAGTTTGATTTACATCGATAGTAGTGTTTCATTTTCGAAACCCACAATTTATTATAAAGTAGGTAAGGTATATAAGAATTTTCTCATAGATAGAACTGATAACCGCTGGGAAATAAAGGCGACCGCGAAATGAAAAACGAAGTATAGTATAAGTACGGCCTCACACTCGATGAACCGATGCCTATAAAGTGGTCACAAGAAGTTGGTGGATGATGAAGATCGGTCGTCGAGGCACTCTTGGGGGAGGTCTATGTCTAGCAGTGGACGTCTATCTATATACGCTCGATATAATGCATTATAATACAAGCTTCTATTTAAAGACATTATCTCGATATTCATTGTACTAAAGACTATGCAATATATCTGGGTGCTATAGTGTAGATAACTAGTGTAAATTAACGCTCTAAAAGCCCTCTCGTAAGGTCAGCAATTAGAGAGTTTACTTTCCCGGGATGGATGAGAACTTTGTTATGTAAAGCTGCGACCAAACAAGCGCTGGTAAACTAGAACACCAGCAAAGAGCATAGTAAAGGTCATAGGTATGAAACAAAGGTCAGCTAACAACCGTTACGGCATGTATTATGTTGAGCAGAGATGGGTTTTAAAAAAACATAAGTACTTACTAATAACGAATTTACTGTATATGCGCAGGTGCGTATTGTGCAGTGTGCACTGAGGACTGCAAGATGAAACAAGATAGATCTTCCGCGTTGCTCGTTTCTCAAGCGTTTATCCTTATAGTAGCATCAGTGTGTCTATAGCTTTATAGGGTTCATTTTCAACTCTGTAGGGCAACCTCGTTAATCACTGCGTTCGCTTCCGTCGCCGACCGCCGACGGAACCGGTTCATTTTTGATTGTTTTTGATAAAACAAACAAAGACAAATGAATAAGCTGAATCGTTAATCATAAGCTGGTTTAAACTGTGTTTCCTTTTGCAATACGCTCGTGCATTTCTCGGATGTGAAGCCATTTCCGCTGTTTATGAAAACATTACGCAATATGAAGCTGCTACGTAACCTAGCTTGTGGCTTGATTTATGAGCTAAAATTAGTATGAAATAATGGGTTTGTTTTGGCTCTATGTGTAACGCTAGAGTCTAACATCAAAGTAGAAATAAAAAATCTTGGTATGTTCTATCACACTAGTACTTACCTGAGTGAACTGGCTTTTCAATAGTATCCAGACTAAGTGAGAAATGTTTCCAGTGACCGTTGAACACAGCACAAATTTAGAAGCAAGGCTTTGACAGACGTACGAGGCGGTTTTGACGAATTTATGAGCTTCTCGTACTTTATCTGTGGAACCCTATTTCACAGGAACGTGTTTCGCTGAAGTGCCGTCCGAAATGAAACCAGCAGGGTCGTGGTGAGTCGTGATGTAATACTAGTTTATTTGCTTTCCAGTAAATACTTATACTAGAATATTTTACAGAGGTGGCATTCAGTTCAATTAAAAATACTCAGTAGGTATTGACCTTCTGCCTTTTTTGGGGCAAGGTTACTCGTATACTTGATGCCTATTCAAAAATTGCTTCTTTACAACTCTGGGCGGAAAAGTTGCGAGTGAAAATACGATTTATTTGAAAACAAAACGTCCACGTTGTTGATTTTCCACTTAGATGATCGCATAACTTAAAATGCATATAATATCTGCCTTCATGGTGTTTTTTTTACTTCACCCTTCTCTTAAGTCATTATTTATTATTCCTTAGTTATCATGGGTCATATAATATTATGGGTCACATTAGGTCATATCAATCTTATCGATTCCGTCACTTCCGCTGAAAATTATATAATGCCTATGTACTGAATATAGCACATATGCCTGACTGAGTAGCACCCGTTACCAGATTAATGTGTCGCCGACTGTATCGAGCTGATATTGATGCTGAAATATGACATTCTTGATGTTCGTTCGACATTCACTACTCTGATGTTGAAATTTACTGCGCGAATGATTATAAAATTATTTTGCTACGCCTAATTTTCTCTTCCTAAAAGTTTTTAACTCTACACACTTGTGACCGAGATTTATGACCAACATTTAGTTTGTTTATTTGACTTGACCATCTTGTCACATGCTGACATAAAAAAAAGTATCTTCTTTAAAAAAAGTATTCGATTTATGGTTTTGTGGATTAAATAAAACTTAATAGGGAATTCACTTTCACACAGTAGATATTGCTTATAAAACCTCCAAACCATCATAACATTTGCTCTAAATACCTTTTTGAACAAATTATTTCTAAGCTTTTACCGTCTTTTTCCTATGTGGAATATAGGTTTAGCGGATGACGGCGCATTAGTTACGTCGTCTATAATATTATAGATGTACCTATCTGGTGATTAATAGCATGTTATTCGGCAACATGGACACGGCCCGAGATCGGAATGATTATCGAGAAGTTCATGGTTCGTTGATCACAGCACAAAATTAATTTAGGTACGGAGGGTGCCCAAACGGCTGCAAACGGCTTGTTACACATCTACGCTATACGCTATAGCTGCCTTATATTTTATTACGTAATTTATTTTGTTAGCCGAGGTGGTTTATAGGCCACCTTGAAAGAACGATTGAAGAGAAAGGAAAAAGAATTAAGCTTTTATAAAAATATGCGTTTATTTTATGGGGCTGAAAATTATAATTGAAAATAGGTTAACAAACCTTCATTGAAAAGTAAGGCTCATTCAGGCATAATTTAGATATTAAATTTTGAAAGTCCTACATATTCCCTTTCATTATGTTCAATGAAGTTGAATCTATTATTTCACTGAATAAACACCACTGAACCTGGTTACTAATTTTTCTTTGTTTATTAACAAAAAGAAAGGAAGAAGAAAGAAAATACGTTTATTCATAACAAACACAAGTCGGTTAACCAGAATCTACATACCTACCTACTTATACTGAACTAAAGAAGTTACTCGGTCACCTCTAGGTAGGTACATGTGCGAGGATATAGTTGACGACCGATGTGGCGCAGCGGGCGCAGGTCCGCCTGCGATGCAGAGGTTGCGGGTTCGATTCCCGCCTCGGGATAAATGTTTGTACGATCTACAAATATTTGACCCGGGTGTTCTGGGTATTTTCTATATATAATAAAAAATATCTATATAAGTATTGTATTGTATTAAATATTATCAGTCATCTAGTACCCATAATACAGCTCTGTTTAACAGCAGCTTACCTTGGGGCTAGATGATGCTGTGTAGATTGTTCAGCATTATTTATTTATTTATTTATTACCTACCGATTTGTATAACATATTGTATGTGAAAATGTATCTTTATTCTTAGGCATAGGTAAGTTGCAAAGTTAGCGTCGATAGTAGTCGTCGATATTGATACCAGCGGAACTGACCTGTAAAACTGATTTGATTTGCTCCTTGCCATGCGAAAATTGCGAAAGCATCGAAGAGAGCGCCAGCTCAACACCGCAAGTCAGCAAGTCGCAAGTACAATTGTTTTTAGTGTGTTAACCATCACACTAAGGGAATACTAAATTATAATGTTAAGAACATAATATACACTTGCTCTGCCCTTAATACTACGCCCAGAAATTCCAGAATCAGACAAAACCGGGGTTGTTTGATGACATTTTGGTTAAAGTCTAATGCCTTCTTGGACTGAAGGAATAGACGGAGCGATAACAATTAAATTTACCTCCCTAATAGTGTGCCGACGTAGTGGAATACGGTGATGGTGATGATAAGGCAGTCTAAATGTTATCATCGGCACGTTTTCGGCTTGGGGTGATATCTGATATATACCAATTGGAAAAATATTGAAATGCGTCGAATTGTTTCTCTATTGACAATTTTATTTTTGGCACCTATTGTTATTCCATGGATGGTTCTGACGATAGAAGATACTCGCAGTATTGAGTGTGGCGCAATTTTAGAACAATAAGGTGGGGAATTGCTTTCGACCGTAGAGTAGGTAATTTTAGAACGGTAAACCGCTGTCTGTGCTCTGCAGTCTGCAGTTCACCTACTGTTACTTTTATGGGCATACCACATAGGTACAGTATAATTTTCCGAATTCGTTAAAAGAAAAAGGCCTAGTATCAGCGGTCCGGTTAGTAATTCCGGTGATCGGAAAAGGATTTGTCAAAGCTCCATATTTTTAACTGGTTGATCCAGTCTTTCAATTGGAGATAATAAAACTGTATGTAGTTATTTAAATAATTTAAGTTTTTGATATTTCGTTTTTTGGATAGACCGATGACATTGTAGTGATCGCAGGAAGTCGATGGATGGTAAAAGCTCAAGATCGGCTATTCTGGCACTGGGAGAGGCCTATGTCCAGAAGTGGGCGAATATTAGCTACAACGCAAGAGGTTGCGGGTTCGATTCCCGCCTTGGAGCAAATGTTTGTACGATCTGCAAATATTTATTCCGGGAGCTCTGGGTATTTAAAAAAAACCATCTATGTATTGTATTGTATTATGTATATCATCTATAGTACCCATGACACAAGCTCTGCTTGGGGCTAGATGATGCTGTGTGGATTGTAATGCTATAGAAAGTAAGTACTACCTATGAGTAATAAGATTCTATCAGTCAAAAAAGAACATCGTGTTCATGTTCTATGCTTGTCTGATTATTAAGAAACCTTATATATTATCTCTCTGAACTGTTTTGTCTACAAAAAGCTGTACTTAGTAATTCTATCTTAATCGAATTTTTTGTAAACATTATTGAGCTATTTAGTTCGGTACAAAATGTGGGCGGTTTTACGGTCGGTTTAAGTTCTCAATCACTATGATAACAGTTTTCTCTGATTACAGGCTCATTAATATAACTGTACCTACCTATACAATACATATACTATTTAAAAGTAAATATTTATGTTTTTAGAAGCAATTTGAATACTGATTTTATTGTCTGATGTTCTGATGGATTACTTTTACAATCAAAACATTAAAACATATATATTCAAAGGATTATTTCTCAAGTTGTTTACAATTTTCTAATGTACCGATTTAAGTACACTTATCGGACGGAATTAGCGACGCGTAACTAATGAAATTGTTCTGATAAGCTTATGATTAAAGTAATATTTTTTATTACTTAGGTATCTATTTTTTACATGCAAACACTCACTGTGAAACACTAACGCATTTTGTTACTGCAATGTTTCCCGTTATTTTAGACTCCGACTTAGGACTACTAGATTTTTTTTTCACATACACAGTAGTCTCTCTATCTCATAAATTGTAAGTTTTCATCATCCCAGTATACAAAATCAGCTCCAACATTGTGTTACATATAAGTGAGACTCGTGAGTTGTTTATGAGATGCGACCACGGATAGACAAAGACCATATTCATGCAGAAAACAGATTCGTGGTACCGGCACTGCTTCTAGACTGCCGTTTTACTTGTAATCTGGTAGGTACGAACTTGCCTAAATGTTTACCACTTGAGCGTGTTGTTCAAAGCGATCCTTGTTGTTTTACTTAATAAAACTTCGAGTATTTTTAATAAAAATTTGAATTTCAATTCACTATGATCATCACTGCCCTAAGCGCGCTTTCTATTTACCCGCCGTAGTTGTAGGTACAGGAGCCGTCAACAGTTTTTTATTAAAAGTAGGTTTAAATGCTGCAATCAGCCAATGCCAGCTTTTACAGTGAATGCAGCCATGGTCGTATTCGTGAGGAGCTGGATCCGTAAATCTGCCGGCCGGAATGGGTTACAGCATCGCCTCCATAAATTGACCATCTATAGTTTACGATTCACTGGGAAAGGAAAGGCTTGGACTGCGGCTACAAAATTGATGCTGAGCAAAATTGCATTGCATTTTCGCAGTTGAGTAAAAGGTTGTAATGATGAGTGTTTATACCGAAAACAATAAGATCTGTATTGGTTTTGTTTATTGATGTTACCAAAAATAACCTTAATTTAATGGATTAGATAATTTAGATACCTACTATCGCGGTTGTCTAAGCTACTCATAAAAGCGACAAACGATAATCGTGGCAAGTATCGTAGTTCAACTTATGTCGGTGACTACTAAGTTCAGAGCAAGCTGAACCATGAAACATTTACGCTATACCGCTTTTATCTGCAAAAGTAGACCATCAGACAAGTGGACAAGACACCTCTCTCATACGAATCATAATCGAAACAAAAATCTCATAAACGGTTGTACGAAACGCTATAAGGGCGTGGTTCCATTGGTACACACGCCAGCCACGCAATGCTATGCGCTTCACACGTTTCCATACAAAGCGCAGCTGTCAAAGTTATGTAGGTGATGTAAAAACTTAGTAAACGATATGACCAATGTGGCCAATGGTTTGTCGTTTTTTCTGTACATGCCTAAGTACATACAGTGTCTTTATACAGTTCCTTGTACATATTGAAATTCCAAAATGTTTATTATACTTACCTACTTTAAGTACACAATTGTAGCTAGTAGTATTTAATAATAGTAGGATGAAATAGGTCACTCTGCAGATTTAGAAAAGAGTCATTTCTATTTAGAATTGTGTGGCACTTTGCTGAGATTCACTGCTTAATAAAGCATCGTTCACGCCGAAGCTCACATTGTTCTTAACTTTTTAGGACATTCTTATGGATAGGGTTTAAAAGCAGCAGCTGTCTAAAAGAAAAACATGACGCAGCTTATGTGTGAACGAGTCTTAAAGAAGTAGGTTACATACATCGTACTAAAAGAGGTTTTATAGTCACACGTAATAAAAAACAGGTGAATTTTCCCTTTAGCTGTTTTTAACTGCAGAACAAAATAAACTCTGCCCCAGGTATCGCGTTAATAGCACTACCTACCAAGCCTTATGTTTATTTCATACGAATATAAATCAACCAAACGTCAATCAGAAGCTCTTCCGCATAGTATATTATACTTACCCAAAGAAATCGAACCAGCTAGCGCCGCTAGGGACTTTCAGCCATCCAAAAATAACCTCTACTTAACTAAAAACCTTTGCCGATATTATAACTATTTATAGAAACAAGTTACGACAAAATTTGTAAAAAAGGTTAGCACAAAATATATTTTCCAACATGTCATCCGACGTTCATGTCGTGTACCGCTGTCTTAAAAATTTGGACTCTGTGTCAATGGTTTTATGGTATATGATTCGACGTGGAACAAAATTGCTCTCACCTCACTTCGATACATGACGTCATAGGGCATGAATTGATAACTTGCAATTGGGGTCTCTGTAAAGTCATGCAAAGACCGTTACAAACGAAAAGATAGTAAAATAAGACATTATTTTATAAGATAGTAGTATCACCAGCTTAATTAAGTAAAGGCCAGGCTATATATTTATGTCTCCGTAGCAATTACCATTTAAAAGGGCATTGATTGGAGGGAAAGCCGTTATTCTGACCGATCCTGATTTAATTACAACAATAAAAGCAGAGTCACGTTGAAACACCAAGAGATCCCTAAACGAAAGTCACAGTAAATATACAAGCAGTAGTTAAGCTTAGCTGTTATCTTAGTTAATTGTTCTTTAGACTGCTGCTTTGGTTCTGACTGTGAGCTAATCTGAAAATGTCGTGATCACACCAGTGAGTCTATTGCAATTTATTTTGTGTTACTCTACTGGTAAAAGTTTATTTCTGTGACGGGCCTGAAAACGCCCGCAGGCCGAATCTATTAGGCTCTAGAGGTCTCATTGCTATGCAAGAGATTCGTTTATTACTTTGCATTAAATTCACTGTGACTCGATTTCACTTAGATTATTTTATTTGAAATAGGTACACTTGATTGTCGTTTAGTTGGATTTGTCGTAAATTGTGTAAATGAAGAACTCCGATGGGTTCGATAATTTTTTTTAAATTAATGTGCCCATGTTGGACACGGATAGAACATTTCGTTGCGATAAGAATTTGTTAAGTAATATCCAGAAACATAGATTTATACTATCCACGTCCAACGTAAAGCATATTATGGTGGAAACAAATAAATAAATACCTAATGCTGGACAATCCACACCGCATCATCTAGTCCCAAGCTAAGCAGAGCTTGTGTTATGGGTACTAGATGACTAAAGACTTACCATACAATAAATAGATGTATATTTTAATTATACTTACATAGAAAATACTCAGAGCACCCGGAACAAATATTTGCAGATCGTACAAAAATTTGTCCCGAATGGGAATCGAAGACGCAGCCTCCGCGTCGCAGGCGGACCTTTGCCCGCTGCGCCACATCGGTCGTCAACTCTAAATACTCGATTTACGAATGATTTTGGTAAATGTTATGGATTTTTTCTAATATTTTGTCAGTTTTCATTTAATAATATTTTTAGTGGCCAGCGACTCATTGACGCATATTCCACATCCAAATGTATCACGAAAATAATATTTAATCTTAAAATAAACCAAACTAGATTGTATTCTAAAAGAAAACCAGTAGTAACATTCAGGAAAATAACTTAGTTGTAAGTATTTTAAATAATTCAATTCGTCTATTTATCTTGCGTTGTCCTTAGATAAAATTTCCAAGAATTGCTATGCCAGGAATAAAATATAACTCTCTAAAGACTAAAAAGACTAAAATAGTGTGGCTGCTATACACTAAACATTGGGTATGTTACGAAGTCAAACAAATCTAGCCAGGCGCTTTGTGAAATAGCACACAATATTTATTCCAAATGTAAAAACAGTTTTTCAGAAAACCTTTACGAATCTACACAAGTTGGGACTGCGGTATACCTAAACAGATTTAGGTCCATTGTCCACTGAAGCGTAGCCATCACTGAATGGACGTCTACGCGACATTTTATACATGCGTTTCCTGCTGAATAAATGTGGCCGTTTCTGTCAACGAAGCGGGGCAACCTGCACTGACACTTTATTAGAACGTGGACTTTATACTTCAGGCTTTACAGTGATACGAAACAGTTTATTTATTTGTAAGGATTAAGCATATAGCGAGTTCGAATACTGTGATACTTTGTACTTAAACTTTCCTAAATGGTCAGCTTTACTGAAACTACTGAAAGCCTTTTAAACTCCCTCTGCGTTTTGGTATGTTGTTTGTGTGTTTTGTTTTGTCTAAATAATAGCAACACGAATAGCGGAACACGGACTTTATGCATAGTTTTCAGTTTGTGCTCTATTTCAATTTTAAATAAAGTAGAGCATTGCTGATTATTTTATTTGAAATCTGATAACATTTGAGTCCTCAATTTCAAAAAAAGAAAATTTTGACCACGGAGAATTTTAATTCCTATATAACTAAACAAAATACGAGTATCTACTTAGTTATAGGTACTTGTCTTTTTTGTTAGAATACGAGGCATAACCTGAAACTGGGTCCCAAGAATGTAGGTACTAAACGGTTCTCATCTTCTCGTTTTGATGTAAGTATTTTGAATCAAGATAAGGACTTATCTTGAACTTACTACTACTATATAGGAATTAAAATTCTCCGTGGTCAAAATTAGTTGTGCATTAAAACATATAAAGACAAATTTCCACTCTCCGTACACGTTGTTGGAAAATGCATATTATTCAATCAGCCAATCGAAGTAAAATTACAATGATCTTTCTATGTTGTTATACTTATTTTAATTTTGTTTATGTCACCATTTCCATTTTGAAAACTTCTTATTACTTACGTGTGCAACGGAAGTAAGCAGTAGTTCCGTTACTAAAAGCGTCTTTAAAAATAGAACAATTGTGAAAAAAAAACACTCCGGACGATACGTTTACGTTTACGATTGTCAAACGAGTTTTTCGTGCTAAGCACTCTGTCCATCATAGAACTAGCCAATGGTACTACTGCGAAAATACCTAGTACCTGTAGATTTAAGTTTCAGATTTTTGTAGATCAAAGTCCTTTATCAATTACAACTTTGCTACAATAAACAACACGTATAATGAAATGAATGAATAGTAAAGTAAGTTTACTGATAGCTTCAAAGATTTGTTTTGCACTGAGTAAATGTTGCACCAAAATAGTCATAGCTAGTTTAAACAACTGTCTGGCGGATTGCCGGCTTGTCAAACTTTACCAACCGATTCTGGAGTTTCCTTGTCTAAATATCCGCTTGTATTCACTGAGGAATACCGTTCCTAGATCATGATTTATGAACGAATACCAGATAGAAGTATTACACTATAATTATAAACACTTAAGTACCCATTAGATGGTTGACTCTTTTTGTGTTTTCGTCTGCATTTTAGAACGTAAGTTCATATGCCAGTGGCCAATTATATTGACAGAGTTTATAGGCCGCCCGAAGGTCTCCATCATAGCATAACCAGCATAACTGTCTGTCAGTCTGTCATAGACGTGATACCTTAGTAGTCACCTTCTTTTAGTTTTTATGACAAGTTTGTGTAAGAGCGATATCATGTTCGCTCTTAACGTAGGTACCTACTTGATAAAAAAATATTATTAGCTTGAGATATAGTGACTCTGTAACCATATTCATAATATAAACTGTGATTTTATCAGCTTGCTAAGTTATGCCGTTCTTTGTTATTCATTTTATGAATAAAGATAATGATAGATTCGTAAGACACATTAGCTAACAGAGGCTTAAAGTTGTTTTATAAATATAGACCCTGGTGTCTGATAGTGAAAACCTTAGAGCATATTTCTCAATGTCTTTTGAAAACAAACACCAGAGAAATAATAATACTTACCTAATTATCTAAATGACGTACAAAGAAGAAGTTAGTAATACAACTGAATAATCTTTGTCGCAGTTCTAAAAATATTGATCGATCATTGAAAATGACTGTATCCACAGTGGCTGACTTTTTATTTTTTTTATCCGTCATGTCGCGAGCCAGGGCTCAGCACTCAATACATAAATATCGTAATAACATTAAAGTATATTATAATCTATGGCACTACGGCCATCTGTCTGCCATTACTAGGTTTGATTGATGGCTAGGTACTTTTATTATCTCAATAAAACTGCCCGGTATAAATTAGAACTGACAGCTGAATTGAAAGATAAAGGTAACAATAAAAAGATAAATAGCTAAAGTAATAGTTAAAATAAGCACAGTTAAACCACAAATTTTCAGTTTTCTAATTTTGTAAAGGCAGCCGTAGAGCAAACCGTTGTCTATGGTAATAATTATATTATACTAAAAATGTAAAACTACTTGCTCACGCCAATGGAATTAAAAAAATAGATATATTTGAGTAGGTATCTGGTCTTTGGTCGTATTTATATTTATACTACATTTTTTTTTATTTTTTTTTATACAACTGAAGTGGCAACCAAGCGTACGGCCCACAAGATGGTAAGCGGTTACCGCAGCCTATGGACGCTTGCAATACCAGAGGTATCACTCGCGGGTTGCCACCTTGAGGCATAGATCGAAAGCTTCATATGCCAGTAATTTCACCTACATAAAAACATATTATATACCTGTGTTAAGTTTTCATGGCGTAAAAATTTGACGTCATCTTAGTTCATTGACATTATAGGGATGACAAGAAAAGACTGTACTCTAGCGAGCTGTACTCTAGCGAGCTGAACTCTAGCGAGCCACTAAAATTACAGTGGTATTTAGTTTTGTATACCTTCATAAAAACATTTTTCTAAGTTACACAAACAACAAAGTTCTATCGTTTCTTGTTTTCGTTTTTGCCTCAGATATAGAGTCTTGTTTCGGATTCAAGGGAGATAATGTATCGGATTACAATGAATAATAAACGAGTTTTCTTGTCGGCCCGATAGCTGCCATCGTTAATGCATTTTGCGGCTATCTCTCTTTACACAACAAATAGGAAACGATTTGTTTATTGAATCATTTCGACATTCGAATGTAGAGCTATACTTTCGGTTTATGTTTATGTATTAAAAAGTGATTTTTAGCGATAGAATAGGTATCGAATAACACGCCTACATTAAATGACGAATTTATGTACATGATAATAATTGGAATAGACGTTGGACTTAGTTGGAATAGAGGTTTAAAAAATGCCATTAAAAACAATTTTATTAATTATCGAATAATTTTATAAGTAACGGTATACCGTTACTTATAAATAACGGTATCCGTTTCTTATAAATACTTATAAATCATACTTATAAATAATAATAGCTCATATTTGAGATGATCTTTCTGAATTAGTTCCCGGTTACAAATACTTTGATTACACATTAGTTTTGCTGGATGTTCAACCGCTAACTGATGATGACATGTACTGTAACAATAAAAGTTACGAAGCCAGATCTAGATCTTTACGACAGCGACCTAAATATCTTCTCGTTAGCAATCAACGTCTAAGCTCGTGGTCTTCGCCATTTTCATTAAAGATACATTACTCTCTTTATTCTTGTTTAGATTGTAGATTCTCACAGTCCTTTATCTCATTTAACATTTATTTACGGCGTATTCAATTTAAATACCGCTCCTTTCGCGTTTTATCGCTGGAGGAATTGTCGGAGTCGGACCTCGACTTGACTAGCTTTATTTATTTGTCAGGTTTGTTCTCGCTTGCCGCTATGAATCTGTTTGATTTAAAACTGGTCCTCTAAAAAACGGCATTATGATAATTTGAAGGGGAAGAAACGTTCGCAATCAAAGAGATGTTACTTCAACAAGCGGGATTAAGGCGATTATAATACTGAAGGAGGAAGATAAAAACTGATTTACATAACAATACCGCTGCTGTCTTTTCCGTGTCATTAGGGATTTTATAAATATGCCGTTACTTGAACAAGTCAGTTGGCAGAGGCGTAATTAAAACTTAAAACTTGTATTATGGCGAAAGCGCTGCGAGAATGTGAAGTGTCGGGTGTCGATGTACGTGTCTGGAGTCCACAATGCACGGCTCCTACGAACCGCAAGATTTTCCTACTTCTCTCTAATCTAACCTACATTTTATCCGCTAAATCGGGCCGAGAAAACAAAAAGCCCACACAATAAGACGCAAGCATCAAAAAATTATACCTGCATAGGCTTAAATACACATGCATAAACGACAAGTTTTATAGAGCTTTCTGATCTAGAACACTTTATGAGCTTATTCTACAAAATATACTAAATAAAATTACAGGTCTTTACAAAAAAATTCTGTTACCGACTGAATCTATACAGAAAATGAGCATCGTGCAACAGTTTGACATTTTCTTCATTTTCTTTTACATGATTTCTAACACTGTTCTGTTTCAAGTAGCATGGTCCTACACTTTGTTTCCTTTACTTGCAAAAAAATTAAGTACCTACTTGTAGAATCTATTTGCATTTCTCAAGGGAGTACTTTTGCATTATAAAAAATATTTTTGGATATATCACGTGCATTAACAAGTTCTAGTTTTAATGTATAACCGTCTATCTTCTAATTTATTTTGATGTACTCAAGTACTTAAGTACATGCCTTACACAAACACAAAGCTAATTAAAACCTTGGCACGCGAGGGCAAGTGGCATCCAACGCGAGACGAGACAGAGTCATTTGCCGCTTATTGCCTTTCAGTCGCCCGCCACCACCGGCTTGATCATGATTTTACCTTACCGTATCTACAGGAGTATTAGAAGATGAATGCATTCTCATTCATAATCCGCACATTTGATTATCTGTGTATAGCAAGTAGCATTTGCGCAGTACAGTATAGATGTAGATAAAAAATTCACTGAGTTACAACTGGCAAATAGCTGATATAAACAGCCTTTTTTGAAAGTTCAATTCTACTTTTTTCTTGGGAGAAAGGTGGCAGTTGTTTCATCTAAAGTTACTACGCCTGCACGTATAATTTAATACCGACATTTGTTTATCCGATTCGAGCTTAGAAGTTGTAAGACATAAAATTACCCCTCAAAACTCAATAATTAAGATTATTTTGAAAACGAGTAGTTCACAAGCTCGTGCGCGTAGAGTACGCGCTATTCGTAAGTTTGTTAGATGTTATTTATTAAAAAACTTTTGACGCTTTCGGATTTTTGTATGCGTCGTAATACAGCGTGCATGTGACGGTCAATCCGAATTATTAGGCTTTGTGGCGTATATATTTGTAAGTATTTTAAAAATATCCCGAAAACGGGTTGTAGGGGGTGTTAAAGATTGTATGCGAACTTTGTAACGCGTCGTGCGATTTGTTTGAAACTTTCACGGCAAGTTATAAAAATATTCAAAATCAAAATCAAAAATTATTTATTCAGTAGAATCACAAGGATCACTTTGAAACGTCTTACAAGCTAGGAAAATTTACACCAGTTCCAACGCGCCCATGCCGTAAAAGAACTGGCAACAACACCGGCTGGGTTCCTATCGTTTTTTTGGCATGACCCTTGCTATTGTTATGGATTCCAAGTAGAGTTGGAGCACATTCGTCCTAAGCTTTTTATCATCTAGGTAATCGGTTGTTTTATAGTAAGCTTTTTGAGACAGATTTTGTTTAATTAAGTTTTTAAATTTGACAATTGATAAATTTTGTATGTCGCTTGGGACTTTGTTAAAGAACCGTACACATTGCCCTTTAAAATTAATGGTACCAGAGGGACAGTGGGAAAGGGATACCAGTGAGAAAATGGTACCAGTGGGAAAATGATTAAAGCGGAAAAATGGTACCGCGAGTGCAACCGCGCGGGCCAGCTAGTGGTATAATAAGTACTTATGTAAATTGTAAAGTACATCTCAAACAACTTTGTGAGGCATTTGTTGCTTGGTTATGGTAAGTATAATGCATTTACTATACCATTACGAGTTCATGCGGATATCTTCATACCTTTCATCGTTTGAGGAACAAACTCAATAATTTTTACCCAAATCAGTCCAAATGAGGAATGGCAAAACGCAACAGATATCCCAGTATTTGCGTAAATCTCGCCCTCAGGGGGCAGTTACCTTCCAAAAAAGGAAAGTCACGAACTCATCGCGGGACCATTCCAACTACCAACAAAATAAATATATTTCGCTGATTCGAGACAAAATTTGCAAGTCTGCCAAGAATATTCGTACCAAATCGTTTTCCTATAATTGGAGTACCTACATGTGAAATTTGTATTCAGTGGCGCATCCAAGGCGGATGGAATTTCGCCATTTCGCGGGCCCTCCTACATCATGCGTGATTATTGGCGTCATTTGTGTAGTCCTGCGTGTTACCTGCTGCTCGTCTACGCCAACCACAGATCAGTTTATTTGCACTTACGTTGCGTAGGTTAATGCTAACTTTAATCGAAGCTGATACATACGGACGTCATTAATTATAATTATGTTTCGACATACAGCGCTCCATCACTAACCACTAATTAGTTAGTGCCTAATTTCAAGCCGTTCACTAAATTTAAATTATGAACTATTAATGAATGCTTCTAAAACTACCTATTTGCCGGGCTATTTCGCTGCAAAATCGTGTGAATACGGTAAAATAAATTTTAAATTCTCAAGTGTATTAGTCAGTAGGCATCGTCTTTTAGAGACAGAGCGGCCTGTAAAACAAATTGTTCCCCGAGGACTTGTAGAGCTTCGATAGTAATTTACAAACAAATCGGGACAAGCAGAATTATCTGTCCCTCATGAAAAATACCAAAAAAAACTACCTAAACATTAATATTTTTTATACAAAAAGCTGACGATGATTATTTAAGTAATTCAACATTCTGATTGTATCTACCTACTCACAGACGACTGACAAGGTGTTAAATACAGGAAACGTTAGTGCCTTTCACATAAGCGTGGATTTTGTCTACGGTGGATATAAAATTACCCACACGGGTAGGGTTAGTAACCACTATTAAATATCCATTAATGATTATCGTTACTCGCCTTCTTCTTCCTTTGCCTTCATCACATATCAACTCCTTATCACCATAATATCAGAACAATGATAGATATGCAAAACTCAAAACCTATATATTATTTTCTACCTCACTATCTCATTTAATAAGCTCGTGTAAAAATGAAAAAAAGTGCTGTTTGGTTTTCTTTTCAGTATCGATTCATGCATCTTGCGTTTCTAGAAACAAAATACTAGAAAAGTAAAAGTAAAAATTAGTGTTTTTAAAATCACGGTGATTACTTTGAGTCGTCTAACAAATAGCTCTAAAATTCAAAGAACTGAATCTACATAGGTTTTAAAATGAATCGTTTCTTGACTATAATGCTAGTGTCAGATTCCAGTTCGCAGTACTGCCGGAAACATCCGAAACGTCTGCTGTCTTTGCGTAATGGTCCCGCAGTTAGCTTTGCAGTAGCGAAAGCGAGCGCCGAATAATTTATTTGGCCACACTTGGAGGTTTGCAAGCTCTATCAGGGGTACTTACGCTCTGGTGGGCACCTTGACTAGACGCTTCCGGATGTTTGCAACGCGCATAAAATGTTCTGCTCCTTTTGAAAGTGTGCATACAAAAAAGTATAAAGTAGTGATCTTACCTAAATAAAAACAAAAACTATTATGTTTGATTGAAGCAAAATCGAGGTCTTATAAGTACCTAAAGCCTCTGTTTTGTAAAAGTTTTTATAATTAAATTTGTTAATTTGTAAGAGTATTTCAACGCAATCTCAATCCCAATTTCAATCCAATTTTAATTTATGCTGTACATTTTTTACATTGCTGTATACTCTTGGAAACAAGGTTGAATTCGGCGCTAGGTTGTCATGAAATGTCATATTCCAATACTTGTACATCTGCTTGAAGGCATTAAAAACTCCTTGGAACAGTTACATAGTTTAAAAAATATTTTGCATCAAAATATTCTGCAAAATTACTTTGAAGAGTGCAAGCCGAGATGTGAAGCTCATTTCACGGCGACCGCACTCATATTTTACACCATCCAAAGGCATTGTAACGAAACCTTATTGTTGCTTCGTATGAACCTCCTATCTCGACGCACTAAGGTATAAATTACAACTGCACTTATAAGGCATAAAATATTGAGAGAGCTTTCGGTAATAATGTAAGTAGTTTTGGCGTAAAAACTTCGAGTTGTTTTTGAACTTACCTGTGCCGAAAGATAAACAGGAAACAGAAAGGAGTTACGGACGTAGGGTAGTCCTTTTATTTAGACATAAGGTTATTAATCCTTATTAGACAAAGTAACAAGATACCACTTACCACTATCAGTACTAACATTACATAAATATGTACCTACTGATGTGCTTAAGCTAACCATGAAACATTAAATAATATCCGATGAACGTAAAGCTGCCTTGATCGTTGAACCGTGTGTGTATCGAGGGTCACTGTATTAAAGAGTGCAGTAAACTGCCTTATCTCCCCTACTTGTTTAAGATAGACGGCGTCTTCCGCAAATGCATTTTTGAGAAGCTACCAGATAAGATTTTACGTTCAAAATAATGTTCCTAGAACCATATAAAAGATGCTTTATACATTGCAATGAACTTCCTACGTGTTCAGATACCAACGTTGTAGAAGCCATTGTATAAACTTTTATGAATTTAATATGCACTGGAATGGTACCGCTACACAACACCTTAGCAAACTGGAGGTAAAAGTACACTTGCAAATATTGGAAACAAGAAATATAAACCCAACTGTTTTTAGAGCTTTTTGAAAGTGTCGAACCCCATTTGAATTTTAAACAAAAGTGGATCACGTGCGTTGCCAAGTCGGCAGGATTGCGGAGGTCATAACAGAGCGGGTGAATCTTCCGTCACCTCAGCGGGACAGGTCCACTTTGCTCTGCTGACCTACATCCGCTTTGGCACAGCTCACAATCGCCGCTTCAACTTAATTGTCTCGACACTTTGGCCCTCCTAACGATTGTGCCGCAATCGGCCGATATAAGAGGCCGCACTATCCTGCGAGCTCGGATCGTGTCTCGCTCCCGTGCCGATACCGTTCCGCAGTGGATGACGCTCGCTATGTAAATCACGGCTTTGTCGCAATTCGTTCGGACATTTGTTAGTAAAACACTTCTGTTTCTTTCGCAAAATTCAGTTTTACATAATGGAAGTGCGCGGTTCGAAAGGAAAAATACGACACATTGTGTGAATGCCACGTTGCGGTTATAAATTATAATGAAAATGGGGGATTACAATTTGCCTTTGTGAAAGCGTCGTCGAATTGCATTACTCGGGCGTACCATGCCGAGCGGCGGCGCCGCGGCGCGACGCCACAAGCAACTTGATTAAAAATTCTATTAGTTGAAAAGCTCAGACATCCTTAATACATTGGATGACGCTAGTTATCGCGTTGCGAGGTTCTTGTTGGTTAAGATTGACTAACGCCGGTCTCACCATACAAAATTTAAGTTTGTATGAGTCAGTGGCCAACTCTATTGACAGACAGTTCTTAGGCCACCTGAAGGCCTCTGTCATGGCCTAACAACTTTAAAAAAAAAACCGCCTAATGCACGAGAGCGCTCAGTCGAAATTGCCACTGGCGGTCACCTATCTAAATGGTGACTACGCGGAACAATGCTTAACTTCTTTAATCTGTTATGAACAACTTAGCCAGCTTCGTCACGAGCGCTCCTTGTTTATGTACATGCACAGCTAAAGACAAGACGTACACATTTGCTATCGACACGCCAGCAATAGGCCACCATGAGTTGGTGATAACTGGTACCTAATCAATTTTAGGTAATTAAATTTTTGAAATAGGGGTGGTTTTAAATTTATTTGTCTGCATCATATTAAACGTAGCTCCGACTAAGAGCTGTTGAAAAGCACTCCCTCGCTAATAATGTTATAAAACGTAATGTATTTAGGGCGGCACAGTCACAGGGTAATCAAATTGGGCGAGGCATTGTCACCTTGTCAATTAATTGATCATAGAGAAGGAGTCAGTAAGTATTCTTGGTACTCAGCAAATATCGTTAACTGAATAGACATCATAACCTTGATTTTTATTATAAACTAGCTGTTGGCCGCGATTTCGTTTGCCTCGGACTCGGGAACCATTCTTTTTTCGGGATAAAAAGTACAGTTCCTATGCCTAATATGCCTATGTCCTATTCCCGGTCATCTATCTTGAGAAATAAACATTCAAACAAACATCCAAACTTTCGCATTTACAAAAACATTAGTGTGATTATTGTGATAGTGTAATACCGGAAAGAATTGGTATTTTTGTGTGAACGTATAAAAGTTTTTATATTTGTTGTGAGCATCCGAAAACTGTAGATTTTAATTCTGTAGCAGTAAAGGCATAAAATGAAAGAAAGCTGAAGGTGAACTCTTGGACTAAAAAGAAAATCCATGTTGAATAATAAGGCTCCGGCTGACTACTTTTCCGAAGTATATTTTTTATAACACTGGGTCTCAGCAGTACTATATTACCTGTTCTGGGACTCGGCACAAAATCACTTTAAGTTTGAAAAGCAGCAGCATCTACTTGCCAAAGTTACACACCCACTATCAATCCACCTTTGTCAATTTCCCTAAATCGTTTAGACCATTCTCTCGCCACAATACAAAAATTCAATGAGTCACACACAATACAAAAATTCGTTGCATTAAAGTGCGAATATTTAGAGCCAGTAAATCAGTGTTGTGGTGGCACAGAAAAGAAACAAAAGCTTTATCGGAGATACATCTCGCAACTTGAGGTGGACATATTTACGGAGTCTGGCGATATCGCTGCAACCACATCTCGGCTAGATAAAACAACATGCAATTCTATTGTTGGTGTGTGTTATTTTTCCCACAGTTTTTAGTATAAGATCTTAATTAGACATACAAGCTAAGTAAGTTAGTTTGTATGTTATTATGACAATGATGATTTCATTGTTATGCTAGGGTTTGAACAACCTCACCCCAGCGACTCGCCTATATTACATGTCAGTAATACTTAATTAGAAAAACACGTAGCACAAACAAGAAACTTCATTGATATCGGACGAAAGAGTCGTATAAGTCGTGCAATAGATAACCAGGCTTTTGTTAAAAGCTATATTTACTTTGATATTCTTATACAGTACCTAGGTACGTACTATACGTACTCGTACCACATCGGATTTTTTAATACTTTTTACTAGACTAGTCTCTGGACCACATTTAAGCAGTCAAAAAAGCAAAACGTTGACTAGATTGGTCTTTGCTTTGCTCATACACTCTCGCACCCTATGTTGGCTCTGTAAATATACAGTCTTTATTTGCGCCGTGGTGGCTGACTTACTTTCTATTTGCAACACAGCTAACCAAAAGTTATGGGACTGTTTTATTACTTATGAAAATTGCTTCTGTTTTTGCATCTTTCGAGATTTCTAGTCAGCCTTCAAAATTAGTATATTGAAAAACCAGTTTTTGGTAAAAACCAGTTTTCGGTTCACCTTGGGGGTAATGCTATACTAATCATGAAACTATTATATACTACCGTATAAATTCCTTGATAATAATAACAAAATCGCAGTTGCATTGTAATTTTTTGACTCTTTCGGTGTCAAAATTAGATCATGCTACAATACAAACAACGTATACATTTTGTTTTATCTTGTAGTCTTTAGTTTTAGTTATTAAGTTTGGTGTAAGTACAATAAAGAATTTTCATTCATTCATTCATTCATTCATACAAAGACAACAAAATTACAGATCATAGATTACAGAAAATACAGATCTTTACTGTTTTTTTTTAATTTCGTAAAATTTGTTGTCATTAACGCATTATCGTTGCACTAATGATAAATAAAAATATAACTAACGGATATCAATCTAGAGTAGGTGATCAGTGCCGGCTGTCGAGTCACGTCCACGTTACTTGGTGCTACATAGATGGGCGAGTCGCCCAAGTTGTAGTTTTGCAGAAAAAGATAACAAACGTCAGGAATGCGGTTTTAGCCAGTGGTAACCAACATTTTCGTTGAAATAAAACTCAAGTAACTGCTTTACAACAGCTGTGTCGGTGGAGCCATAGAATACGGTTCAGTTAGTTGGCTGCACACTTGTGAGCCAACACTCCGTTGGTATTCCTGTGTTCTCCTTTTGTAATGTTCTCGTTGGCCATTGGGAAACTTGTTTTTAGCTTTACAAATAAGATGTTATTTTAATGTAAATAACAGCTTGAATACGTTTGCACAATCTTTTGTTTAAACGGGAGTACAAGAAAAAACAATAAACGATATTGATAAAAAGATTAAAACAAATAATAATTATTGTTACGCCTTACTATAATCTAATAAGTCCCCGCATAAAGTATATTTTTGTTCATGACACACCGAAATTATACCATTTTGTTAATTTAACTCATTTTATTTACACTGAGTATGACACACTTAAAACATAAAACGAAAACATAAAAACAGCTACTCAGAAATAAGTTGAAACAGGCGACGAGCATGTTATTTGTTTCCGTGCAAACAGTCGGCCCCGGTTTACTTGTTGCGGTATTTAACCGACCGATGCTATCTGCATAATGCGGTCGTCACTGCCAGCGTCGATGTTATAGATTCACATTTAACCTTATCCGTATTGCTTGTTTACTATACAATCATTTAGAGCTCAATTTGTGAGAGGTTTGGCTTGTTTGGGTCGAATGATGCGGCTGAAAAAAATATTGTAACAACTAAAATAAATGCCTTTTCTCATTAAGAAATAATGAGGTGGCTCATAACCACAATTTTTTTTATAGCAAATTAAAAAAAGATATATTTTGCTATATTTCAAAAAAAACTAACTAAAACATTTCCAATTGAAAATTATAGTACAATAGCCGCTAAATTAATTTACAACTCAATTTGTTTTAACTAATTGGAATTGCATTGACCCACATACGTTTATTGGTTTAGTCACATAAGGGTTGGCTCACACATCACATTATATACATTATGGACCTGGCCTGGCTTCCATGAGTAACATTGATCACTGTAGACAAAGGATTTTCTCTACGGTAATTTACAAAAAAAAATCACGTTTGTTTATCAAAAGTTTTTGAAATTTTAATAAATATATTTTTTATTTTGCTTTTTTTAAACAGATGCATTTTTTTACCCTTTCGTAGAAAAAATCCTAATGTTTATGCTAGCTGGGCAAAACCAGAGACAAATTAGAAGTATCAAACTTTGCAAAAACATTCTATTAAAAAAAATTTGAGTAGCGCTTCGATCGAATTCATAATAAATTTCATGAATTCAGTCATATCTTTTTATAATGAACTTTTTTTAAAATCTATATATTTATTTAATGATTGACGTGGTATATTTCTTTGGAATAAAACTGTTTTAAACATTATATAAGGACAGAAAACAATATCACCTCTACGAGGGGAGAACGAAACAGACCCGAGTTTTAGTATCGTAGGTGTGTGCATAAGCTTACTATAACATGTTGAGCTTTTTACTTGTTGGGCACCAGGTTGTAATAAGTAGAGCTTTTGTGGATTATCTGAATAATCCCTTCGGATAATCCTCAAAAATAATTTATAGAACCTGCGACCGTATTTACGTAGATTTGTGAAATGACCATCACTATTATACAATTTTCAGCTTAAAAATTTATAAGTATATAATTTGGTGGATTACAGATAATAAGAGTTAAACCAACCTCCCACCACGACTCTCTGACCCCAAACATTAAATTATCGCCTCTTTACCAGCGGTGTTTGTCGTAGATTAAAATAAATAATATTAATTCTATATGTTACTGAATGACTGACTAAAAACATTGTTTGAGTGGGTTACAATAAGAAATAAATGATTACTGTATCTACCTTAGATTCTAAAAACCAGCTACGTACGTACCTACACTTCAAGTTTCTAAACTTTTACTTCTAGTACTTTAGATTGTTTGTACGAGTTTAAGATTGTTTTCTTACTGATTCTTAGTGACCCGGTGACTTTGACCGCGTGAAAGTCACCGAGTTCAATTTCGAAGTGAACAATAATATATTTATACGTACATAGGTACCTACTACACTAGCAACCTACGCTCGCCTAAATCCAATAGAAACAATTACGCATTGAATAGGTTTATTTATGTTGGTATCCCAAACCAGTAGCGCCGCAGCGATTACATCGCTAATGAACTCATTGTTTGCTCATCTAACGAACTGTGTGCATCCGATTTATAGGATTGACACGCGACCACCTGCATTATTCATTTGTATCCCGTGACACATTTTGCACATTAACCAAATAATGCAAATCAGGATACATGGTTGGGCCTTCATAAAGGGCTCCTTCAATTTAACCAAAACAACTATTGATTATTTTTAAATCTAAATGATGTTGATTTGGGCATACAATTCAAGTTTATAAGCTTTGTTAATCATAAAGCAGCTATATAGGTAAGGCTATTTTAGACAAAGTATATTTCCGTTATCTTAATGCCTACAAAATATTGAACATTAACGTAAAAACTCATTTAAAATTATTAGAGGGTTACATTCCACCCCTCGATATAATTATCATAAACCCAATTACCAAAATAAGGCAGTTATTCGTATGAATAATACCTAGTACGAAATTGTATTCCCGTAAAAGCAAAGTTTAATTATATAAGCGACTGTATAAATGCTACTGGGAATCGGCCAGGGGCCACACGGCAACACGAGAAGTTGCGTGCGCGCCGGCCCACCTGCCAATAGGTAATGTAATGACTGCTTGTGGCAGCCGCATTCGTAATTAGTCGGGCCGAAATTGCAACTGGGCATGACAAATGAGGCATCTACCTGAATAAAGCTTTGGTTTTCTAGAAAACAATCGTGCATTCCAAGGAAGCTATATGTCAGAGGCAGTCGATATATGAGAGTAGTAGAGTTCTTTGTGATAGAGCTCGTCCGGGGAAGGACTACCTATTTCTGCCACCAAGCAGTAATGCTCGCATTGTTGTGTTCCGGTGTGAAGGGTATGGTTTCCGGTAAAATTACTGGCACATGAGGCTTTCGATCTTAGCCTCAAGGTGGCAACCCGCGAGTGATACCTCTGGTATTGCAAGCGTCCATAGGCTACGGTAACCGCTTACCATCTTGTGGGCCGTACGCTTGGTTCCTTGGCAGTCCAGAGAGAGAGGTCCAATCATTCATAATTTATAAATACTGGCCACAAAAAAATACTTACGTAGCACGATTATACAGAAGAAGCCAGGAACAGATTGATACAACTATTCCCCTAAGTGAGGTTTAAATCGATTTGGATTATTTTGAAGAAATATTTTATTTTTGTGCAAACATGTAATACCGGTCTAAAAGACGCATTTGATGGTTTCTTCTGTAGAGTCGATTTTTTTTTATATCATTCTGATTTGGTTTTGTTTTTAACAATATTAATTTATTCAGTTTGAGAGTAGACTGAGTATTGATGTGATACTAATAACTATGTTTCTTTATTTCCAGATCACATACGAGAGTTTTCGTGCGGTACTCTCTTTTATCGCACTTTGTACATGAACGAAGAAAGAAATACGCTTTATGTTGGTGCTATGTAAGTTGATTTTCATTAGTTATTAAGCTTTGTTAACATTTTTGACACACCATTTTACAGCACCTAAAACTACTTTGCGAAGACGTTATTTTGGTAAAAAAATTTACATAAGAGGCGCTGAGAAATGTTATACAAGGTGCTGGACAATAAGTTCACATTCACGATTGTCAAATAGTAAGTTCCTGATAAAAGTCCAGGCCCTTGGAACATTATTAGCTCTAAGAATGCATTTAATAATGTTATTTCTTCCTTGGTTTCCATTTTTTATATAAATAAGCTGTGAATTTGGTTACGTATTTTTATTTTATTAAAAACACATTTATAGCAGCTACGATTGCCGCTAAGCAGCAGGCATGTTTAAATAAAACATGCCAGCATTGAACCGTTGTTAACCTATTCTCGATCAAGGTCCACGCGACGTAGGTACTAAAATGTCTTATACATTCAGACCTAAACCGAATAATCACAATACATTTTGTGACAAGCCAAAGTGGTTACAGAATCACAGAGAGATAACAATTTTTTGTTCCAGGGATCGAGTTTTCAAATTAAATATGTCGGATATAAGTCAATCACATTGCAAGGTAATTATTTATTACTTACTAAGCCTTTCTGTAAGACATAAGTGCTTACTCAACTAGTGGAAACGCGCTTTTAATGTTACCGCAAGATGAACTTCACAGACTTTTGTAAAGTAAAATGAACCTCTTGCTTACGGTTACTGAGTTTAAAAGACGCCCACTTTTCCGGCACTACACTGGATTTTAATGCACCTTGTTTCCACGCGAGTTTGTCTACATTTTCACACGTAAGTGCCGCAATCCTTTGAACAGTTTAAAACTTCAAACCATAGGAAGGTGCACTACAGTTTTTGTATCTCAGTGAAGTTGAATTAATTTTTAATGTATACTGAAGTGAAGGGTTATTTCATTTATTATGTCGTGATTGAATGTAGGTTTCATCTTTGTAGAGGGACAGTTTGTTACTGGAAGCGAGTAACGTGGCGAGGTGTGTGAGTAAAGGCAAGTCGGAGCCGTTCGAGTGCAAGAACCACATCCGCGTGCTGCAGCCACTGGGGGACGGCAAGAGGCTCTATGTGTGCGGCACTAATGCACACAGCCCTAAAGATTGGGTCGTTTACGTAAGCTCTTCTTTTATCTTCTATTATCTTATGAAATCTTCTTATCTTCTCATATATAAAAATGAATTGCTGTGCATTAGGCTCGCTAAAACTCGACAACGGCTGGACCGTTTGGCTAATTTTAGTCTTGAAATGTTTGTACGAGTCCAGGAAAGATTTAAACGGTGAGAAGTTATGGAAAAATTGTGAAAAAAATAACGCAAGTGAAACCGTGCCGGATCTACTAGTCTTATATATAAAAATGAATTGCTGTGCGTTAGGCTCGCTAAAACTCAACAACAGCTGGACCGTTTGGCTAATTTTAGTCTTGTACTACATTGTATGAGTCCAGGGAAGGTTTAAACGGTGAGAAAATATACATGGTGTAAAAAATTACGCGAGAGAAACCGCACGGGTCAGCTAGTACTTAATATTTATTGGAAGGTTCCGTCTTAGAGCATTGCGGTGGTCTCACAGAACAGAAAAATTGTTTTGTTTAATTCTGTGGGTGGTCTAGTGGAGTGATTCATATTCATATTCATTTATTTCATGCTCAATGTACATTCAGCTTAATTATTATTAGGTGTAACTTAATTTAATTTATTTATTTAGCACTTAAAACAGAATATGATCAACTTATGATGAACTTAATGATAATTCAAGTGCAAAACTGGTCAAGTTACCAATATTTTTTATTAGAAAAATTATTATGTGCAATGTCAGACTCGTAAACGGTGAAATAAATCATCATGAGGATACTGGCCTACCCTCGAGTTGTCAACATGTAGGTATACCATGGAAATAGAGATTATTAAATAAAACTTTATTTTAGGAGCTGGTTATTAACCCTAGTGATAGAGTTCACAGACCAACCTAGAGTGGTTCATCAAATCAACAAAAATTTATCTGTTAAAATTATTGTCTAAGCATATACGCTTATGCGCAATACGCAATGGTTTTGATAATACCCATACTACTCTAAACAAAAACGAATTTATGCCAGGGCTCGTATTTTAATTAAGATTATTGATGTGCCCACCTCCGGTTGTATGTTCATACCTACATACACATTGGTAATAACTGAACATTATCCAGAAAATCCATCGTTAAGTCTGCTAAGCTGGGCTTGTAGTAATGAGATCCAATAGCCAGATTATTTATTTTATATAACATAACTTTAATTCTGAATTTTCCAATATATAAATTAGTAGATAAATTAAAATTTTATTTGAAATAATCATCTCGCATACGTTATTAATAAAGTATCTGTTTGTGACACGTTTACAAGTGCGATTCACTTCTATTTGGAAATATTCTTACATTATCATACAAAGGAAGACCTTTCGACTTAAATATTGCTTTGAAGTCAAGTAATATTGATTTATCTTTGTTTGTTTTTATTTCAAGTCTTTTAATAATAATTGTTTCAGTTAAACTTAACGCATCTCCCCAGACACGAATACGTTCCGGGAGTAGGTTTAGGGGTAGCAAAATGTCCATATGATCCAGCGGATAACAGCACAGCAGTCTGGGTGACAGATGGCAACCCTGGAGACCTAGAAGCATTGTACGCAGGAACCAACGCGGAGTTTACGAAAGCTGATCCAGTCATTTTCAGAAACGACCTATTTGACTTCTCGACAGGACAGAAGAAGTTCAATTTCAAAAGAACATTGAAGTACGACTCGAAATGGTTGGATAGTGAGTACTCTTTCTTTTAGAAATAACGGAATGTGTTCAAATATTTCGCTAAGTTCCGTCCTAATGTTCTATCTATGGAAGTCATATTGGAAATGACAAATTTATTAAGTAGCCTTTAGCCTAAACTTTGTTGGCTCTCTGCCTGTCCCTAAATACATGGGAGTTATATTTTGTAATGCCTTCAAACAGTCTCCATGCAAAACTCGAACCTTATCGGGTAAATAGACGGAGAAAGGACGTTCATTATATTAATAGGGATATCGGGTCTTTGTCCCTTATTCCGTACTTTCTTTTACGAGAGTACGATAAAATCCATGGGCTCTATCAGAGGTTCATAAAATAAAATCAAGCAGAAATCTCAGCAGGCAGATACATTAATTTGCAGTAAATTTTTGGACGTTGCCGCTAGCTTTTTCCTTTTGTTTTACGATTTAAAATAAATTTAACAATTCATACGGATTCGTGTTTACGTATACATACAAAAAAACCCGGGAGCGTCTGAATAAAATTAACAAACATGGCTGATGTTTCTATCGCGTACAAAAATTAAATAAAAGGAAGCAACTTTGTTTACTTTTTTAATTTTTGTTACAGAAACGAACTTCGTTGGCTCGTTCGACGTCGGCGAATACGTTCTATTCTTTTTTCGTGAGACTGCCGTGGAATTCATGAACTGCGGCAAGGCAGTGTATTCCCGGGTCGCGCGGGTTTGCAAGCACGATACGGGAGGCAAGCACATCCTGAGTCAGAACTGGGCCACGTATCTGAAGGCGCGGCTCAATTGCAGTATACCTGGAGAGTTTCCTTTCTATTTTGATGAAATTCGTAAGTGATTACATGTTTCTTTTATTTATTTATTTATATTAGTTTCTTAGGAAAACAAAGAACTTAACAGCTAATAACCATTTTAAAAGTATAACTACGGAATATTTATTCACTAAAGATATGTGATATCACATATCTTTCTACCCTTTTCTATACTGTAAGTCAAGCATGAGCACTGGAGTCAACGTTATATAAAGTAAGGTAAAAATAAAGATTTACAAGAAAATTAAATTAATGAAAAATACAGCAACCACTTACTTCACTAATAAACTTGTGAGTAGTTCAGGTTCAGAGAGGCAGAAACTGTAGTCCGATCAAGTTATCTCACAAATAGAGGTACCTATGGTTATCATTATTTTCTGCTGTATGCGAATTATGTATCTTTGAATGTCTATTTCGACCGGACTACAGTTATATGCCAGAGTATGTGATAAGTAGGTTATATTTATCTGGCCAGAGTATTATCTAACTCTTTATTTACAGAGAGCGTGTACCAAATGCCGGGAGATACCAGTAAATTCTACGCAGCGTTCACGACTGGCGCGAGCGATGGACTCGTCGGCTCAGCGATATGCACCTTTACTATAGAAGATATACAGGAGGCTTTTTCTGGGCGATTCAAAGAACAAGTAAGCCACTTTATCTTGAACAATGGACGATCGATTTTTGAATATAACTATATGGATACTTTTTCTACTCTATCTATAACAACGCTCTCGGTATGTACCTAATTATAATTATGGTGTAGCACTGCTGTGACACTTGTTTTGAGTATTTCGAGCATTTCGCATTTTACTTCACCGTTTGAGAGCACTGTCATATTTGTCATACGTCATACTGTCAGAAATTGAAAAATTCAGAAAAATCCATTGGTGCACGATGGGTTTTGAACCCATGACCTTAAATTTCTTAGGATCGGAAAGCGGAGTCACTCACGCCAGATCACCAGTGCTCGTAAATATGCTAGTATTTGTTTGCAAAAATGAAAACAATAGATAATGTGGATTTTTACAATCCTGATAGTGGACCGAAAGAACAATTCAATTTCATTTTGAAATATTGGACGGCCGAAATTAATTTGTCTCATGGAAATGCGTGATATTTATGTCGGGACAACAGCTGTTTGTCCAATATTAAGCGGGATTTCGTTCAATTACATCTTCAATTTTGTAATTTACCAATTTAGAATAACTTCAAATCAAACAAAAGGTTTTACAATTTCACTGGTAATTTGGTTCTTGTTGAATGGGTAATAAGGGTGATATTGTATTGTTTAGGCTACATCTAGTTCAGCGTGGCTGCCAGTGTTGAGAGCTCGAGTGCCGACGCCGCGGCCCGGGACCTGCGTCAACAACACAGAAGCACTACCAGATAATGTGCTCAATTTCATCAGGTAAGCAGACTCTATTGTTTATAACACATTTTACATTGAATTTTATTTATGTAGAGTCGAAGAGTAATTTGGTAGAAGTTATCGGATTAGGTATCAGCAAAGTTGTGGGTGGTATAAGATGATGGTAATGAGACTAATGCAGAACCATTGCGGCTCGCATGAACTTCACTTACAAAACTGATAAGATTTATTTTACATTTGCAGCTTATTCTTGTTTTATTGTTGTAAGTGATTTTGTATAAAAAAAACTATTTTGATCTGATTTTTTATTCAGTAATTAATATAGAGTAACAAAACATTTATTAACTATATAAAATATGTAAGTACACAATTACATTACCTATAAATTATACATAATACATATGAAACAGTTGAGCCATCTAAAGACGATTTATAGATAGTTTTAATATATAGTATTTAATATATAGAAATAAAATAGTATATACCTGCGCTACAAGCTATTTACCACTTGTTTGTCATTTACGATGATGTTTCCCCAGTGCTCATAAAGAACAGCTTCTAAACAGCTTCGAAACATCAGCATAAAATGACAAAAACAGGTGGTAAGTTTAAAGCTGTTTATATATTTTAAAATAATTTCTAACCACTGTAGCTTCAATTTCTATGAAGGTAACTTAGAACTAATTCTTAAAGTGCAGAACCTGCACATGGTTTTACTGTAGAAAAGTTTTTAAGGCAAGTTTCAAGTAACTTTTTCTAGAAAAGAAGTTGTACTTAACAGTCCACTACTCTTTTCAATTTTAAAGAAAGTTTTGTTTGATTGCTTTCACGGCCACAACTGTAGAGTTTCGGATTGAAATTGGTCGTAAGCTCGTGACATAGAATAGAGCAGCCATTTCGTGTACAGGCTTTGAAATATTCAAGGTCTGTAATAGATTGGCGGAAGGCTTTCAGTGGGTACGCGTTTCTCACCGCGTCATCAATTAGGGGAGCGAATGTGACCCAATTAGTGAACAGAACACACGCGTCGTGAACTAATGTGCGGTCCGTAACCTTGTTGAGATTACTCCGGGGTACTACAAGATTGTAACGTCACCTGCTAATATCTTGCTTCAATCTATTTACGATATCAAAGCGTTATGTCATTTACAATCTCGTCTGAGTATGATTGACTACTGATTAGACAAAATAGAGTGGATTTATTAGTCATTTTGCCGCATAGTAGGTAATGCTACTGTGTATTCATTAAAACTAGAGTCAGTAGGCCGATGAAGAAAAATTCCGAAGTTTCGGGTCGGAATTTTGAGTATCCTGAAGATGGTACGTGACAGTGAATCGTGCTTTGTTTTTCGTTCGCGTTTCGTTAGGTTTCGAAATTACTGAGAAATAATTTCGTGGTAGGCCAGCTGTGTGTCAGATGGTACTTAACTTTTCACTCACTTTTGGGTGTCAGATAATGACAGATTAGATTACTAAGGGTGAGTTGCACCATCTAACGTTAACGTCAAATTGTTCGATGACAATTGAACAATTTGACGTTAACGTTAGATGGTGCATCTCACCCTTAAGAAACTCTACAAGTGAGTGAAACGACAGAAATAATGCACTCATCTCATGACTCCAGATAAAATATTGGATTGACACCACTAAAATCGTTATTGTTCATTTCTAACGGGGCTAAAATAAAGAGGACAGCGATAATTAAAGCCCTGTCAAACTTAGCTCAGCTTTAAATAATGCAAGCAGAATTTACACTATTGTTTTAATAACTTCCGACACAAAGTTCAATATAGTAGCAGCATAGGTTTATTTTCGGTGCCAACCCAGTAAAGTTGTACTAACTTACTGACACGAAATATCGATAATCCCGCCTATTATTAATGCAATACAGGTAGCTATGAATCAGATCATCCTAATCAAGGTGAATTAGGTCAATAGGTATCTAATTACCCTGATATATCCGCCATAATGCCAAGTGCATGAAGGATATTTATTATTATTTATTATTATTTTATTTATTTAACGTTTACAATATCATAACAGTGTTAAACCAAATCGATATTGAAAATTAACAAAACAAACAATTACACATTATGCATTAAGTAACATAATTTAAAAGTGCAGCTTATTACCTACTTACATATAGCTTAAGTCTACCTTTATCTATGAGAGATAGTGCTGTGTTGTGTACATACCTACCTGACTACCGCTAATTACCGATTTGTAGTAGTTAGTACAACCTTGTTAATTCAAGCATTCGTCGCTGTGTAAGGCTTTATTGTACAGTAATTGATTTAACCCGAATTTAACCATACCAATTTGCTCATCAAAATAATGACAGAGCTTTGGAACACTCGTTTCTTTATTCTGGGATTCTGAACTGGCTGTAGAAATGAAGGTTACCGTTTGGTTTCATAAAATATGTAAATTGTTTGCTTGTGAAATTAACCTTTAATCTAAATGTTCAGTGGTGATAGAGATAACACGCAAGTTCTAAGTAACACCGTGATTATTCGGGTCAGCCGCGAGATGTGTGGGTTTGATAAATATTTATTTCGAAAACGTTGTGACAACTGCAGTACCTACTCGTAGTTTCTGAGACCCATAATGCACAAAATCTTATAAGGGCTAACCAACTGACTGTATTTTAACCCATATCATAAGCATTTAAAAATTTCATTATCATGACAGCCTTCTAAAGTTCCCACTGCTGGGACACCGGGCTACTCTTAAGCGGGAGTGATGGGGTATTGTTTTTCGAGTTTTTGGTTCTTAGACATTCCGGTTTCCTCACGAGGTTTTCCTTTACCGTAAACCCTATGTTGGTAAAATTAAAATGGCTTGAACAATCGCTATCTTCTAATGACTTTTTATAAGGACAGATTGTACTTTATTGAGCATTTTAAAATGGCAAGTGTGAAAGGGGGTTACAGCTAATTCTCTTGTCGTAAGCATTATGTTAATTTGAACAGATCTCATCCTCTGATGGACTCCGCGGTCCGCTACGAGGGCGACGCTCCCGCGTTCTACAAACGGGACCTCGTGCTGACCACGCTGGTCGTAGACAAGCAGTTCGTCGACATGCTGGGGGATGACATCACGTATACCATTTTTTACGCGGGCACAAGTGAGTGTATTGTTCACTGGAAATTATAACAACGATTGCTACGAATTCGTAGCAATTTGCTACGAAGGTCTACGACATTATACCTAATTTCAGATTTAATAATGCAAGTCCATATTCTTTTTATAATGTTGAGGGATCACACGTTCCTAACAGCTCAACCGCACACCACGCAGACATACATTAATAGTATAGGTCAAAGCACACCAGATGCGCATCGTATGTATACGTACCACTGCGTTGTAATGTATAGAACTGTATGAGACATGGTACTGCTTGCGTGACGTGTACATGCACGTAGACGTAATGCGTGACAGCTCCCAAGTGACGAACAGGTTGCGTAAATATTCTACGCAGAGTGGAACGTCAACGTCGCAATACGGCGTACAGTTGTGTTCAATGACGTTCCCTATTGTCACACCAAACAACTTCGAACACGCACAGCTCTTTGCAGCTGCGTGTGTGCGTGCGTGATTACGTGCCTGACTACGTCTACGTCCTGCATACAAAAGCTGTGTGCTGTGGCCATTAGTACAATGTGGTGCCACATCTTAACATTTTGGTGTGTGACTGGGCTAAGTATTGATAATGCCTGTATATTTAGATCATTTCCAGTTAGATTTCATCAGTGCCATAGTTTCCATGTCTATTTGTTAATCACAGAGGCAGTGAATTTGTAGTGAAATCAATGCTACGTCGAACGTTATGTAACCACATACGACAGTAACAGTTATTGACGTACCACAAGGTATGCCTGTACGCTCAAACCGTACACAAGCAGTGAGTGAAAATTATGTTATGGTTATCTTTCTTATGAATCTCGGTTATATGCAATAAAAGGTAAACCATTACGCGAAAACTAATGTACGTAGCTTTAACCGTAACATACACGCGTTTATTTTCAAAAAACTCCTGCTAAGACATGCTCTATATTTATTAGTCTTCAATATCTACTTTGTAAGATTTCAGTATTTTTTTAAGCGCAGTTTTTTGATCAGTAGTCAAAGTCTGATGTTAAGCACCACGCCTGACTATAACAGATGCAGTGCCACCCAAAGCTAAGCAAGTTTTTAAGTGTTTGCGTGGCACTGCACTGCGCTTAATAAATTAAATAACCAATGTTTGTTTATGTCAGGTAACGGCGATGTGTATAAGATAGTGCAGTGGGCAGGCGGCGGCGGTGGCGGCGGCGGGTCGCGCGTGGCGGACGTGTGGGCGGCGGCGGGCGCGGAGGCGGTGCGCGCGCTCGCACTCTCGCGCCGCCTCGCCGCGCTCTATCTCGCCACCGACCACCGCCTGAGACAACTACCACTGCGCCTCTGTGCCCACAGGTAACTATGTCTTGTCCAAATTTCAGCTTTCTAGGTTCAACAGTTCGCTATTGATTAATCAGTCAGAACAAACTCTTTTAAGATAAGTACATTGACTTTAATATCAAACCAGTTTTTTTCTATTTTGTCCTAATTCTTGGTAAAAGTTTTCCTAACCGTGTTCATCACACTCTCCTCCCATCCGTTATTTAAGGTTTTAAGGTGGAAAGTGTGAAGATTATTCCAATGAAAGCTATCACTAGCAACAAATGCCGCTTCCTCTAATCTAGTATTAGAGTTTATTCTAAGATTACGCTATACTCGTGACCATGGCCACCTCCTCTTAGCATATTGTAGGTTAATACTGACTAGTATTATAACAAGCGTGTGATTACTGACTAGGCCAACTATCGCTGCGGCTGATTCCTTTATATCAAACAACGTTACCACAATCTACCGGATCCCAATACCCATTTTCTCTGACACTTATCCGTTACCTTACTTGAGATTAAATACAGGCGCGGGTATGGTATGTTATTTAAACCACAATCCCTGTATTAATATTGGAACGTTGATACCATACTCTGTGTAATCGGCTTATGGCGTAATTGACAAACTGTCGCATCCGTAGCTAGCGTGATAAGGTCACATTTACTCACCGCAAGTGCAAACAACTAAAATGTGTTAAAGTAATACCATGAACGTTGAGATATATATGCGTTGGGGTATACATTAAATAACATGTGGTAAAAAAAAAAAAAAATACGAGTCATACTCATGTCCGGGCTAGTGAGGGTCCGGCTGAGTCAGGAGAGTTGCGGGTTTGAATCAAACTACAAGATAAATATGTTTGCACGAACTGCAAACTTTTGTTTTGCGTTTGTGGTAGGTCCCGCGGTACACATAGTTTTTCATTTCCACGACCCTGGGATTTCTAGTGTGAAACCAGGACTATGAATGTAAGTGTAGAGTGTTTAATAAACTTAAAACATAAAATTTAACATAATTTAAATTAATATTAGGTTGGGGAAAAAGTCTTTTCGCATTATAGTATGTATGAACTTGTAATAAAATCTCTTTGGCTATACTATTTGTATCTGGCTGGTTTTGGTATCATTAAAAGTTTAAATTTTAAAGAACATAATTCCAAATTCAAATTAGGAAAATGTGTGATTTTTATTTGTTTTTAGTACTGTCAAGATGAGTGGATCTAATGAAGAAATTCGATGGCAAAATTGTGGCAAACCCGGCCACAGACGCCACAAATTAAAAGAAGAAGAAGAAGAAATTCGATACATTTTAAAATTTGACCACAAAAAAGGTAAAAATGCAACGCAAGCCGCGAAAAAAATTTGTGATGTTTATGGACCTAATGTCACAACTTTTACACACACACGGTTTAAGCGTTTTCAATCCGGAAATTTTGATGTCAAAGATGCACGTCGCTCTGGTCGCCCTATTACGGATAAAATTTATGCCATTTTTGAAAGAGTGGAGCAAGTTCGGCATATCAGTAGTTACGACGTAACTGAAGAACTGGGAATCGACGACAAAACAGTTTTGGCACATTTGAAAAAACTGGGTAAACAAAAAAGCTCGATATTTGGGTACCTCACGAGCTCACTGAAAGAAACCTAATGAACCGTGTACTCATTTGTGATTCTTTATTACGACGTAATAAAACCGAACGATTTTTGAAAAAGCTGATAACTGGTGATGAAAAGTGGATCACGTACGACAAGAACGTGCGAAAAAGGTCGTGGTCAAAGACCGATCAGGCTTCACAGACTGTGGCGAAACCCGGGTTAACTCGCAACAAGGTGATGCTGTGTGTGTGGTGGGATTGGAAGGGCATTATTCATTATGAGCTGTCCAGGCAGGACCATCAATTCTGAACTCTACTGGGAACAACTGATGAGATTAAAGCAAGAAGTTGAGAGAAAGCGGCCGGATTTAACCAACAGAAGGGGTATGGTTTTTTATCATGATAACGCTAGACCTCACACATCTTTAGCCACTCAGCAAAAATTAAGAGAGTTTGGCTGGGAGGTGTTAATGCATCCGCCGTATAGTCCTGACCTTGCATCTTCAGATTTCCACCTGTTTCGGTCTCTTCAGAATTCTTTAGGCAGTGTCAGGTTAACATCATGAGAGGACTGCCAAAACCACTTGTCGCGGTATTTTGATCAGAAGCCCCAAAATTTCTATAGCAATGGAATGTCCCTACCTACAAGATGGCAAAAAGTTATCGAACAAAATGGTACCTACGAGTACATACTTTAGTTAAATGTAAATAAAGTATATTAAAAAATGTTTTGAATTTTACTAATAAATTCGAAGAAAATTAAACCCAACCTATTATTTTAACAATATAAACCTAGATACTTTGAAACAAAAATATCGAATTTCCCTACTGAACCTCAGTGCGACTTAAATAATATTTTGTTTACAAAGGCAAGCTTTAGCTCTAAATAACGGATTAGGCGACTACCCTTATTTATAGGAACAAGGGTCTTGTTAACATCATAAGCCCTAGTGAATTGTTTTGTTTTGTAAATTGCCCGCCTACGATGCTGTTTCACAATATTTCATTGAAACATTGATTTTATTTGAATTGTTCTATACATTTCAAGTTAGCGATATAAACTTTACGGACTATATTATTAAAAAAAGTAATGGTACATGAATTCGTATAGGTACGACAGCTGCGTCCGCTGCGTGTTAGATCCCTACTGCGGGTGGGACAAAGAAGTAGGCGCGTGCAGGCCATACGTTCCCGGCCTTCTCCACGACGCAACCAATTCCACTCCGTCTATTTGCGAGACCAGTGTTCCATTGAAGACGGTCAGAGCAGGCTACGGACAAAGCGTTCATCTAGCAGCGTTCGGGATAACACCAGAAGCGCTGAAGGACCAACTGGTGGTGTGGTACCACCATTCCAGAGAAAAAGGGAGATACAAAATCAATTTCAAGTAAGTTCAGCGACAGCGTAATAATGTTGTTTGTTTTTGGCAACCAACCAAGAAGTAAATTGAATGTTATAGAGCAAGATAATCTTTACTAAGCATGGTTCTACAAAATTGCCTTCAAGTTATGTTTTATTTGATAGCATTGAGTGAGCATTGTTGATGTAGTGGTGACCATGCCTTCTGATGCTAAGTTCGCGCGTTTCTACTCGGTCTGCAACCGCATCAACATGGGTTCTTACATTCTAAAAAAAATTGTGAAGGAAAACATCATGAGGAAACCGGCATGTTCAACTATTCAAGGCAGGTATTGTGCTATTTACCACCCCGTGGGTTTGCATGGTAGATTAATATCAATGTATTATCGCAGGAGAGTAAAAATGTCATAAACACGAATACTCGAATGCTATTAATTAAGATCGTGTTGTTAGTTTTCAAAATCGTATGGAGAAACGTCAAATAATTGTTTTAAAATCAAGCTTTCATTTTTTTTTATGTATACAAGTGCTTGTTACTTCAAGTCGCTCCTGATGTTAAGTGCAACGCCTGACCATAACAGTTGCAGTGTCACCCGAATAGTTTTCGCTTTCTAATTTTATTTAATTCGCCTTCTAATATTCGGGCGTTAGCAGTAAAAACATTAGAAGGCTGGTTATAATGATATTTTTGCAGCTGGGATAGAGTTCTGCAAACTTCGGAGCGGGGGCTGGTGTTGCTGTCAGTGACGGAGTCTGATCGAGGCCGGTACGAGTGCTACTTCGGACCTTCCCTCGTTGCGTCCTACAATTTGGACATTGACATGCACAGGTCAGTCGACTGCTCAGTTTAAAGACCTACGTTTCTCAGATAAAAAAAAAACAAGTTAAAATACATTTAATCAGACTAAAGTATAGATATTGTTACAATCGATGGTAGACCATAAAAAAATGTTTGTAAAACCAAGTTATTTCTAGAAACAGAGCTATATTTTGTGCATATTATTATATTGGACGACCGATGTGGCGCAGCGGGCGCTGGGCCGCCTGCGACGCAGAGGTTGCGGGTTCGATTCCCGCCTCGGGACAAATGTTTGTACGATCTACAAATATTTGTTCCGGGTGTTCTGGGTATTTTCTGTATATAATAAAAAATATCTATCTATGTATTGTATTGTATTAAATATATATCAGTCGTCTAGTACCCATAATACAGCTCTGTTTAACAGCAGCTAACCTTTGGGCTAGATGATGCTGTGTGGATTGTCTAGCATTATTCGTATTGGACTGATGAACTAATGTTGAACTAGCTTCTACCCACGGTTTCACTCGTCATAACATCTTATCTTCTTATCTAAACAGCTTTTTTTTTTATCTGTTCAGCTGTTACGATGTGACAACCAACACTAATAAATAGTTTTTGTAGAACAAATAAAGAAAATAATCCATAAGCAAGAAATTTCATATAATATTTTACTCTTAGAATGGGATATGAAGGTTATAAAAAAAAGTGTCTGTAAAGTGGCTAAACCTCGATCAGGATTCTAACGATTTCAAAATAAGAGTCTTAAGTTTTCTTCTACAATCTCTACGGAACCCTCCGGACGCCGTTTTAAGTCTTAGTACCTAGAAGTCTTAGTCTGAGGTCATTTTTTTGTGTAGATGCACTCAGCCGAGCAAGACGCAAGAATACCGGCAAGTTTACTCCGACTGGTGCCACGAGTTCGAGAAATACAAGAGCGCTATGAAGGCATGGGAGACACGCCAAATGGTATGTTAAGCAACTTATTCACAAACTTTAAAAAAATATATGAACTAGCTGTCGCCCGCGACTTTGTTCGCGTGAAACTCGGGATAAGAAGTAGCCTATGTCCTTCCCGGTCATTAATTATACATGTTTTTCATGTTTCCAATTTCAATCAAATCCGTTCAGTGGTTGTAGAGTTATAGAGGAACAAACATCCATCCAAACATCCAAACTTTCACATTTATAATATTAGTGTGATAATGGGATTAACATTATCGTTGCGTTACTGACTGACTGACTGGCTGACGGAAATATTTTAATTTAACGTCCAGTCAAGCAATAGTATAAGGTAATTCCTAGACACCTGATTATTTAAGGTGCGATTCAAAAGAGATGAAACTTTACTTCTAGAGTGACCTAGAGAACGCATCGGGAAAAAATTGCACGATAATAAGTCATTTCGGACAATGTCGCGCGGTGTTCTTCTAGTTATTTACTAAACCTTTTAGATAATTTAAAACCAATTGGACATATCAAAAACTACGTTTAGAAGTCAATTTATTTTTTCTTCTGTAAATAACTTTCGTAACGAAACAAAGAAAACTCATTAAAAAGTTGACAATCATAGCTTGTTAAAATAATAGCTGACGATTTTTGTAAGACAGAGAAACCTAAACTCGACAACTAGACTTTAGTTTAATAACCAACTAACTTTACTACTATCTATTAATTAACAACTAACATTCGAGTTAATTGAGATTACATAAATGAAAAAAAAAAACTCACAGTTAATAGATAGTCTTGAGATTTTTCTGCGAGAGCAAAGCATAAGTTAAACACCTGAATATTAAAACAACAATATTTGAGGCGTCATTAACTGTTTAAGACGTTCATTAGTCTTGAGACACGTGTAAAGAACATGAAAAACGTGATCACTTAAAATGAATTTAGTTGAGTAGCGTTTCAGTTAAGGCTGCGTTTCCACCAGAGATGTGCAAGGATGTGTAGCGAGGGATGTGTTTGTAGGAACTAATATAATCACTGCCCAGCTTTAATGATGTGATTCTATTGGTTCCTAACAAACTCATACCATCACATCCTTGCACATCTCTGGTGGAAACGCAGTCTCAGGATGTACGTTAAAGAACACTAATTTCGTGTGGAAAAAAAACATTTCCAACCCGGCCTACCACTGACGGTTTAAGACGGTATTCCATGGAAAACATGTTATTTTTAATAGTTACTGCTCTAGGACACTAAAGCTACTCAACCAATCAAACTTTAAGTGATGACGTTTTTGACGTTTTATATGGGTACTATTTTGAAGACTAACGACTAACGATTGATGCATGCAGTTTAAATATTTAAATGGTGTTTCAGTATTCGAGTGTTTGTCGTGATAATTAGAAACGAGGAACATTTAACTAGTTGTAAACCCAAACGAAATTATTTACAGATCATACACATTAGTTTCGCGCTTAGTTTTCAACCCTACCGCGCACTATATTTTATTAATTTAATTTCAGCAATGTTCCAAAAGTCTGAACGCATCGAGCCAGCAAAATAGTATGGCGAACGAGATCGTGGCGTCGCTGCGGTGATAGGGCACAGCTCGCCAGTGATTAATGAACGATTACACACAGAGCCACGCTAACATAAACTACCCGATATGCCGGCCCCTTACTAAGCATTATTGCGCTGTTTCACTCAGTTCCAACCCAACAGAGTTCTCTATAACGGATAACCCGGAAATTGCTGGAAGTGGCTTGGTTTTTACTTGTGATAATTATTAAAATAAACATTTTTAGAGGTAAAACATCAGTAAAATAAATTATGTTAAATACAAATAATGTTTTTAGTATTTGAATTATTGTTCTATTTGAATGGCATTGCATTTAAGTATAGACGCCTTTGCACGCTTTAGCGAACGTAGGTTACCTGATTTTGCCTATGAAGATCGCTAACCTGCCGTGTAATGTAGTGGTCGAAATTGAGATACGAAAATTCAAATACTTTAATCTTAACATCATGCCAAGTGGTTTGAGTTTAATTTGTAAATTTTCTAAACGTTTCTAAACTCATAATTAATGAATTTCTAACTATCATGAATTAAGTTTGTTAGAGCGTGCACACTTTACTATATAGCCTTCGCCATCGATGCAAATATTAGAAAAAGGATCTATATCTAGTTGAAAGTACAAGTTGAACATTGAATCAGCATCTAGCAAGTACCTACCTTAAACTGAATCAGCCTTATTACGCAAATGAACGCATCGGCATACCTAAATGAATAATCGAGAATCAATGGTTGGGGGAAATGAAACCGAAAGGGGAGCACTGAGGGGATGATCTGTTAAAATAGATTTGTTGTCCGTTTCGGAGACTGCTACTTGATGGATGACTGAATTCTGTTCAACTCAACCGACAACATTCTTTGTTCCCACAAACATTTACCAATAATATATCGGGTAGTATACATTAGTATATCTTAATCGAATAACGTATAAAGCGACTGAGTATATCGTAGTGCCGTGGTTGGAACTAAGTAATGCTTCAGTGAAACATTAGTTATTCATTCGCCTTGGCATTAAATCGTAATGTATATTTGAGATAATGGTGTGGTCCCACCAATACAAATGCTGTGATATCAGTTCTCTTTGGGTCGTTATTGTACACAATCGTAATTGAATAAGATCAGTAACAAAATTTACGTTTTTGTTTCGTTTTCTATTGGATATTTTTTACTTTATATATAAAAAGAGCTGTTTAATTTTTTAATTTGTTTATTGTTTTTACTGCCACCTATTTTATCGCAATTTGTTTAATTGTACAAAGATATCAGATTTGTATAAGAACATAGAACTTTTAAGCTCTATAAAATGGCATTTATTTACAATTATAACTAACAAAGTAATAGTATGTCTAATAATCAGAATAAACTGAAGCGCATAACAAAAGCCAATATAGAGGTAAGCGTAGTTATGGTAAGCTCGTTATGTGACGAAGTAGGTTCGCATATGTTGTAAGTTGTATCTAGCATTTATTTACCTAGATAAGTTTTGTTGAAGGCGACTGACTGTAATTTTGTAGCGTTGCGTGTTAGACCACAGTTCTACATTAGAGCTTTTGTTCAAAAGTTGATGTTATTGATTTGTTGCCATAAAACGTAATTTTAGGACCGACTTCGGATTTTAAAACCGAATTTAATAGAAGTTCGTTACGTTGATTAAGTTGAGTTTGATCTTGCTAGAATAGTGCCTTGAAGCATGCTTACAGTAGAGTTTATCTTACTAAATTATATTTTTGTGTACAGAGTTTTGAAGAGTATAATATAATAAAGTAATTCGTAGAATAACGTTTGTGAATTGAGCAATAATTCCGCTGAACTTAAAGTCGTCAGTATTATTAAAGAATAATAATGTCTGCAGAGTAGTTGTATTAAACTTAATGCTAAGAAATAATTTATCTATTTAGGTAGGTACTTAAAATGTTAAACTTAAGAAAAGTATCGATACTCGTATTATTTGTCTACATTCTCTGTTAAATGTATCTAGTACCTACCTTAGTATTATTAATATCTAAGTACCTACTTTGCGCAAAATATATTGTTACATTTTATAATTTAATTGTGGTACTTACTGTTCAAGCTAAGCTAAATTTTAGTTAGAATACAATAAATAAAAGCAATCTCATCTTCATAAGCTCATTCCTATTATATTGAAAAATTTCATTGTTAGTCTCTACACTATAAAAATACTGTAAATAAGAAATGTAGAAAAAGCTATAAATTGTAAAATACAATAATTCGGAATATTTGTAAGTTATTATTTTATAAAAGGGTCAGAAAAATAAATAACTTATTTTAGATCAAGTCTTTGGTAGTCTTTATTTACCCATAACATGTGCCTACCTAGGCCCTAACTGTCAGGTAAGTAAAGTGGTGTAAAATTAACTCTAGTTTTAAGCCCAAGACCAATAAAAATCTTTGTGCAATCTCTGAGCAACCAATAGTATGCTACTCGTATTATGGAGACTAAAGGCTCATTTATTCTAATCTAAAACCTAAAAACCTTTATACGGTTTTTTTTTCTGCATTTTTTTTTATTTCAGAACAAATGTTTGACAAGCAATTCTTGCATGCAATTATTGAACCGTGTAAATGGGCCCTGAGAGCCGATTTCAATAATTCTATTTAAACGGCGTTTACCTTCAAACTGATTTAGCAACCTCAGTTTTCATAAAATTTGACTCTAACTGAGCATATTAGCACAGCTTAGAGATAAACGCTAATGTTTGAAAAATACTTTTAATACAAAAGTATTCTACTATAAGTACCTAGAACGTAGTAGTACCAGCGATTTTGATACTTGGACCCGCTAGTCTCGTAATTTAAATTCCTTCATAAAAATTCACGCTCTGAAATGCGAACTCCCGCTAATAAGTTGTTCCTGTATCTTTTACGGGCAATAAAACAGTAATTTGAGTATCGTAAACGGCGCCTGTCTTAGATTGGCGAACATCATAGAATTTAATTACCCAAGGGTGCCTGGAATAATTGGCGAGTCGCCTGTAATGGCGAGCTTTACTGCGAAATTAATAGTTTTCCGCTCCGGGCCCGTTTTACCGCCATCCGACTCGTTTCATATTAATTACTGACCTAAAATCGGTCCTAATACACCTTCATTATTAAAATAGTCAATAATTTATACAGTAAAATGACCCAGGACAGCAGAGTTTTTCAGCTATTTATATTGTATAGACTGAAAACAGATACGAGATTTATCCACACAAACTGCACAGGGATATACTACGTTACTACGAACGAGTAAAAAACGTGGAAGATTCGCAGTAATTATATTTTAAACTAGCGGCTCGTCCCGGCTTCGCACGGGTGGACATAAAATATAGCTTAAATTACCTACTCAGGGATAATATAGCATTCTAATGGTGAAAGAAAATTTGAAATCTGACTAGTTGTTTTTGAGTTTATTCGTATCAAATAAAAATACAAACCTTTTCTCTTTATAATATTTATACATATAGACTATGAACGATCTCCCCCACGATGTATTTTAAAAATGTCTGACTGTAATATTCTGATTGACGAATACGGAGGCATTGCATCGCACGCCAACAGTCAGCACAGTATAAACAGGATTAAACTACTTTAAACTTTCGCCATGTCAAACTCGTTATAAAGTTTTGATTTTAATGTATTTAAATTAATTCGTAAAGTCGAAGCATCTGCTTGTTTCCCTGCAGCGAACAAGTAAAGCAATAAAATATTGCAATGCCGTGCCAGGCTATTTCAGTAGCTTGTAAAGTTTTAAGCAAACTGGATAGGAAATCTTTCAACCTCAAACTAAGTTATAAGTTACCAACACATGTCATGTTTCACATGTCATGGTCCCTAGATGTAAGTTCGTATTATAACACAATTATAAAACTATAAATTGCAATAAAAATATTATTTCCTTGTACCTAATCCATTATAAACTAACTTGTAAAAGCTTTCTATTTTCCTGCCAAAATAAAAATAATGTCGTTTTTTCGACATCACAAAATGGGTCCCCAATTTCGTTAGTGAATCACAGACTTTACCAAAGGTTTGACTTGTCAAATCATCCAATAATATTATAGGTAAACGTTTCCCTAAAGAAAACCAATAACATAATTTCATTTTAGCACAACCTTGGAGACATTTCGATTTATCCTTTGATCTTCCGATTCAGTTGCGATGGCGGCTCGAGTGCGCTCGCGAAAGCCCGATTCGCGAGTAATCAAATTAGGGAAAAGGCCTGTATGCTTCGAATTTGTTGAGCGATGGAGCGAACTATAGATTGTAAGAAATGTGTCGGATAATAACGCATGAACGATCACACGTGTAGGTAATAAATAGATTATGTTTTATCCAATCTTTTAAATATTTGACGACGGTACTTAGTTGATGAAATGAATTACCTGCTAATTAGATGACGCTTTACGCGCCAAGTTAGCGTAACGGTGATTTTATTTAGTGATTAATTAAATTTATTTTATGTAAAATCAAATCACTACATGAATATTTTTTGTTGGCAACACACTAAGTGTACCTTCCTACACTAAAACTAACGGCTATGGTTTTTTAAATATTTAATGCTTTTTTTTAACTATTCACGTAACCACTTTACCTTACCTGGTTACCGAGTACCTACTTTAGCAAAGCTACCTACTTAATCTTTAGAAAGGAGAAATGACAACATTGGAATGAGCTTCAAATAGAAATGAGTAACACGACTCGTGTGTTTAACCGCCCCAAATCGACAACATGTGTTCGTTTGTGAATCGTCGGTTTCTTGTTACTCAGAGCATAAATTACCTACAACTTGGCTCGCTGAATGTTACTTTACATTTTTTGTGTAAAACTAAAGGAATAATTTATGGCTGTAGAATACAAATGAAAGAATCCGCGAAACACGGCCTGCTCAACATAAATCAAAAACCCGCACATAAAATGTATTACCTACACTTTTTGCGAAAATTAAATTGAGTTTGGTGCGACCAGACAATTAGATGAATTGTTCGAACCGTAGGTCCTTAGGGATGGCTCCGGTATGCTTTTCGAACTAAGTAACCAATAAATTGGTCCTAGATTTATGTTTATCTATAATTTCTCTATCGTCTAAATATCAATATTCAGTAAATCGTTAACATTGTTTTGGTATCTCGAACGAGAGTGTTAAATTACCTATTATATTATTACTGTTGTTCAGAAAATGTACGGCAAGCAGAACAAATGCAGCATGAATATCGCTCGAGATTTCGGTATTCGCGTAGATCTGAATGAACCTAAACTCGATTTATTCCAGGATAGTGCTTTTACGAGTTTGGTCGAATCGGCCCTTAATCTGTATTAACAGTTAAAAGCCGTGATAATAGTTAGGGCTCGAGGGTGTTATCATAATAAAATGCAAATTGACACGGATTTAATCCGGACTTATACCTACTGCTGAGCCCGATACCAGGGCCCTACTATGAGCTCTAAAATATTGTAGCGCTGAGTTTGAACTGTTTTTATACGAAACTGTCAATACGAGAGCTGCATTAGAGACTCATTCTATTTTTATTTTATGACTTCTGTGGCTGTGTTTGCCACAATTTAGCCAATGTCAATTTCGACAAGGTTGAAAGTAAGACAATGGATGATCTAAGACAAAAGATATTTGGTTTAACAGGGGGAGACTCAACCCAATAAAAGCTAATAGTAGACCTCCTGGTAATGACAGAGTATGGGTTTTGTCATTGTCGCTAAAGTTTTAAAGGCCGTAGGTAATAAGTAGGTACAGTTTCATTTAATTTCTTACGTCTGGTCGTTTCCTAAATATAATTAGACTTTATATTAAATAAATAAATAAATGCTTATTTCTTTTTTATAGTGGTGGGATTAACGAAGTTTAAACAGAGATCATTAATTAGGTACCTACTTATTCTATTTCACAAATTCTCTTACTTAAAGATAAAGTTAAAGTAGGCGGATGACCTCGACACTAGATCGGCATCACCTCGGCTCGACGACTTATTTCATGATCGTCTTTTTTTCCGATACGATGCTAATTAGGACAGTGTGCGTTGCGTTGTAGCACAGAGTAATATTACTCTTTGGTTGCAGTCTCATTCACACAAAGAATAAACCGCTGAGGTTACATTAGTTTCTTGCCGAGACGATACGTCAGTGTCAACCTTAAACCATAGTGGCAGCTCGAAATAATGAAATGTAAATTAATACATCAACGTGGATTAGAAACAGCTCAATTTCTCTAATCCTATTATCGACTTGCTCTTAATGATGGTTGATGATATTGGAGTAGGATGTTAACTGGGTCACTTCTGAGCTTCTACGCAAACATGAATGGCTGATCTGGTTATAACTTGGTAGAACTTATTTGAACAAGCTCAGCATTGACCAAGGAGTATCTTCAAAGAAAAAGGTTAAAAAAAAAAGAAAAAAAAATGCGCAAACGCAACGTTTGAGTTTTATATGAGGTTTTTTAAAACAACGTTGCGATTGCGCATTTTTTTGCATTTTTTTAAATAAAAATATACTAGAATATGAGGTTATAAAAATGAGGCTTTTGAAATAGGATAGTGGGTAGGTAAAAAGAGGTAGGTAGTTTAAAAAAAGTCTTCTTTTTCTCGTTAATGACTACGAAAATCCAGCCTTGATCAAAACTGTTATGGTTCAATGTGATAGTCAATCATCTGATTTTATACAACTCAGATTGCCCTTTGTCGACGATTGTTCTAATTAAACTTTTTAAAACAAAACAGTGAGCAAGGTGTCGACGGCTCGAGGCCACTCTCGAGATAACTCCGGCTCTGCAATAGAGGGGCCAGACCCTCTGATAAGCTACAGATTTAGCGCTGAGCGAATTTGTCCGGATAATTTACTCTTCAAGTTGTGAAGACAATAAAACTTGGAAGGTTTTGTTTTGAACTTGTGTTATTTTCTTCTTTCCTTAGCGAATGAGGTTAATAAGATCTAGAGAAGAGGATACTTATTGGAGTTTGTTACGGCTAGAACTACTGAAACGGAATCAAGGGGCGTTTGTTAAAAAAACTATGTCTACGACTGTTACTACATGGTATGGAGCGCTCGTGACGTAGCTGGTTAAGGCTAAGTTGTTCTTAACAGATCAACGAAGTTAAGCACTGTTCCGCGGGGTCATCATTTGGATGGGTGACTGCCAGTGGCAATTTCAACTGAGCGCTCCCGTGCTTCGGAGGGCACGTTAAGCAGTCGGTCCCGGCTTTGTCAAAGTTGTTAGGCCATGACAGAGGCCTTCGGGTGGCCTAGAAACTCGGTCACCAGAGTTGGCCACTGACTCATACGAACGAACGAACGAACGAACTACATGGTAGCCACTAGGCCGAGCTGTGTAGTGGTGATGACTCAATTTGGTTTCATTTTTGGCAGTCTGAACAAATCCGACACAAAAACAAAATGCAAATAATTATTTTATTCCTATTCTTATAATTTTTTTAAAAATTAATAATAAGTCTTAATTAAGTTCGTTGCAAGGATCGGACGGTTGTTTGCCTTTTACAAGTACCTATTGCCGCAAAATACTTTATATATAACAAAATACTTTTTGACGCATGGTCAAAAAGTGTTTTGTTTTGCGCAAGTGTTTTATTTTACTTCGATTTTACAAGATGAAACCTTTTCTACCTAATTTAAATATCTCGTTTGAAAGGTAGGTACTAGGTGAGTGTCTAGAACTAGGCACACATCACATAGTATAGGTATTTCATTGTGAGGGATCACGTTATTCGTAGGTAAGTGGCCAATCTCACCGCAGCGTACTTGATTTATGGATCTAATTAAATACCTGTACGGAACCATGAATTGTCTCAGCAATTCCTGGTATTCCAGACAATCCCATTGTGCAATAAGTTACACATTTGCACATTCAAATTTAATTGGGAATTCACTGTAATGTTGTTACTGCTCACGAGAAGGGAATAATAACTTCTAAAGCTTAAGTAAAGTGTTGGTAATAAACACAATTAATTCCTCAGTGGAAATTTGAAACTACAAGCACCTACCTACGATGTTATCTATACTTAACTATAACTATGATCTAAAACATCATCCCGATAAATCATAAAAGACAAAAATGTTTTTGCAAATTACTGTGCCTGTTGTTTAGAATACACTGTGACTTAGTTTTGCGGATTGGGTAGAACGGAGCATTAATATGTTTTGGGATGAACGCTTAAAAATATTATTTGGTGGAAAAATTGTGGGTTGAACAGGGAAGCACTCAACTTTTGGCTCCCAGTAGGAATCGAACCGTCACTTCTTATTAGTCGTTAGCCCGTCAAGGTTTTAACAAGCGGAGCAAATACAATAAAAATATAAGTTTCCCAACTAATATAATATTGTTTCATAGACAATTGGACAAAAGTTGATAACAAAATAAACCCATTTTCGCTGAAATAAGACTTCGCAGAAGAAAGAGCCCAGTCACGAAGTTTTCAAACAATACGTCTTTCGGTCGATTGCCGACGGATTTTCCGCATAGAGTACCTACGTACTTGGTCACGTCAAAATAAGGTCGGTTTTATGCGGAAAGCAGGTTGCCAGCACCTTTAGCGAGAAGCACGATAGAAGGAGCAAAAGAATGATCAGCCGTGCTCTCTTGTACCCATCGTTTGCTTTCGACCCTTCTGAGGGTACAACGAGACTTTTTCCGAGAGAAGCTTCCTTTGCTTCTAGTGTGAGTTCAACTCGAGTTCAAGCACATACTTGGTCACGTCAAAATTAGAGATGCGCGCCACGTCGCGCCCAGGGCTGTCACCACCGACCTCATACATCAACCCTTTTCCCGATACGAAACTGTAATGTGCACTTATCTAGTTAGGGAACTTCAGTTCGTTGGTTTGTCTGGGTTCAGTTACATAATTTATGTGTATACATAGGTAGGTACATGTTTCAGTACTTTACATACCCACGGATAAAAGAACAGAAAGAAACCTTCGTTAATGGTTTTTATGGTGTTTACCACCACACTAAGAGAATGCTAATTTTGTATTAAGTTTACGAGTCATCCCAACTTCTTTTTGGGATATTGTAAAAACTTTAGAATCCAAACTAACCCTAAACATTACGATTATGACGTATTTGATGCCAAATACCCAGTGCAGTGCATAGTAATAAAGGATAACCTCAGTAAAAAAATTACATTAAATTTATTATATTAATACTAGCTGCTGCCCGCGGGTTTGCTCGCGTGGTAAGGCAAAAAAAGTACCTAGCCTGTTTCCAAAAAGGTTCAAGCTACACACCAAATCTTGTTACTACCAAGTTTTATTTATTTAAGCACGAGAACTAGCACATTTCACTATAAAGCAAACAAAATATTTTTTTGCAATTCTTGTTTTATTCTCTTTTTATTCCGTCACCTAAAAGGCACTAAACAAACCTAAAATAAGGGTTTCTTTTTATGACGTCAGACGATGCAAAACTCTTTTCCGAGCTAAAATTTGACTGTATCGATCGACAATTAAATATGGGTTGGTCGTAAAGAACGCGCTATGTACTGGCGGAGCTTGCAAAAGCGAATGTCAGCATGTTGGTTCTTTTCCGCAATAAATCAGCTGCGAATGTGGGAATTGTAAGAAGATGCTGCGAATGGAGCTGGGCACTGGCGATACGGTTCAGCTGTCCGTTACATATTTTATTACTTGTACGGTATCCGAAAAAACAGCTAACGACATATGACGGTTGTGATTATAGGCAAGAAAAATCATATTTACTACCTACAGCAAATACATTGAGAGTTCAATTACCTACAGATTTTAAGAAGCAGAACTAACTCAATATTATCGCTTTGTAATTAAGCTCCATAAAAAACGACGGCAAGATTTTAAGTTACTTTAATTAAGATACCTACTACCAACAGAATCGTCACCAGTAATACTTTGATTTAGGAGAAGTCCTATCCACGAAAGAATCCACGAGCTACCGTAACTCGTTACTCGTTGGACAATTTCGGTTTTTACTCGATGTGAATTCTTGGGTACTGCTTTGTCTTGGTCACAGTCGTCAGTTTTATAGGAAACTATGGTTTAACATGCTATATTTTAATAAGAGTGACCGAGTTAAATAATATTAATATATATTGGCGAGCTCTTTTACACAGTACAATCTAGCCCCCAAACTAAGTAGAGCTTTACTTGTTGTGACCAGATTACTAAACTCAATATTTCGGCTAATTTCATTAATTTATAACGTACCCAAACCGACATTCCAATTAAATTTAAAAAAATGGAGGTAAGGGAATTGTTATGTGTCTACAAATAAAAGTCTTTATAAATACTTATAAGTTGTACGAAGGTAGGTACAATACAACGCAGGTACTCAAACAACCCCAAAAAGAAATCCACACTTTTGAAGCGGGAGGGAACTTTTCAAGTGTCTTTTCCAAGGGTACCAAAATGAATTATTAGACTGTCTCATGAAAAAAATCACTTCTCCAAGTAATGAAAACTTGAGCTGATGCGCTCAAGAGGTACACTCCGGTCCGGCGGATATTACGGCAATATATTTCAATTACACATAAGAAAAAGAACAAGTCGTTTGAAGTAGCTGAAAGGCCAGATTACAGTCACGAGCGAAATAATAAGGAAGACCCCGCTAACGAGCACGAACCAACTTTTAGAAAAGAAAACGTGTGGGGAGAGATGCTTTTCAAGAGTGATTAAATTTTGTCTGCACATTTTCCAAGTGCTGCTAGGAACTTTCAAGAAATTGTTAGAACCTAACGAGTTTAAATGTAAAACACTTATTATTCTCTTAAATATACTGTATTGGAAAAAAAAAACTTACCTTTCTACCCAAATATTCTGCATAATTCAGATTGAGTTGACACAATGAAATGGCTCAATAAATTATCCCAATTTATTTTTACAAAAATACCTCTACCTTGTGTAGGTAAATGGGTAACCGGAACGGCCACGGAGGGTGAAGATTTGTGCGATTCAATGGAATTTAATTACTCTGAGCGGGCAGCGGAACGACGCAAAAATATTTATGTTTATTGTCGAGCTAATGCCTGAACGAGACCGCAGCGACCGAAAGACCAAATTTTCGGTAAATACGTAGAGACGCGACGACCGACGCGACACTACTCCAATCTAAACTTCATAGAATAAATAACACTACAACCCATTACAAAAGGCATGTGGATTTGGATCCCGAATGAACTGCTCTATATTTCAACAGTGCTCCGTGAAAAATTCCTTTGTTTCCCATGACCTAGGTATAAAAAGTGCCACTAGCATTTAGAACTAGTAAATGGAGTAGGGATACATATTCACAAACTTTCAGAGAGTAGTAACCCTTAACCTAATCTTTACAAAAGTGTGAAAAAGTTTACACTACTATTTTATATTTCGACTGAACACCATAAAGTATCCTTCACCTGTTCATCCATTATGAAATAAAATGAAATGAAATATTTATTGTTTGTGAAACTAGGTGATATATTATATATTATAGGATTATATTAATTGTTATAAATGCTATCTATCAAAATTTTACACAATATTTAAAATCAGCGTTGCCTTTTACCAATAAACTTGACAAACAGCGAAAGACCTAATTTTAAACAATGTTAATTTAAATAGAGTTAGAAGTGGTGTGTGGCTAATGGTTACATTCTGAGTGTAGTACATGTAGTACTTATTAGGTATACTACATAGCCCGTCAAATTTATTATGCATAACTAAGGTCTTGAATTCATAGTATCTATTCCGGTAATGGCGCATGGAGCGACGCTCGATCTCGATCTATGCATAAACTTTCGCCGAAGCGTTTGTATAGATTATCCACTTTGTGTAAGTTGTTTTCTTGTCGAAGAGTAGAGTGCGTATCTATGGTACGGGTGGTAATATTGACAGTTCTGCAGATAACATAGATAACATCAGTAGGGATTTATATTAGGACGTTTAATTTTCCAGTCAGCTGAAGGTTAATAGACTAATGGAAAGCGTATACACGCTAGGTTATGCTCGATGGGTCAGCCTATGCACAACCGATGTAAAAAAGCACATTTCCTAGAGCTCATACACTTAACTTGCAAGTCTGGTTGTGGAGTAAAAACTTCTTAAACTAACCATAATATAGTACATATAGAACATAATTAGTTCCATGACCTATACTTAATGTGATGAAAGGCATGTCACAGAAACCATAAACTTATTTTTATTTAGGTATTTGTTTTTGACAGCATACATTCTTGGTGGGAACCATCTGGGAACAGAGATTTCTTTCGGATAGCAAGCAAGTTAAATTTAAACCATGAAAGATAATGGTTTTAATTTTTGCATCATGTTTAGTCATCTTCATGACCTCCATCCTCCTCCATGATTTTTAGGAATTGGAACGACAGCGACAGTTTAAGTTGGGTTTGACGAGCATAACTTAACCGTTAAGCAGGAATCATAGAGGATTTTAGTTTTTGTATTCATTTTTTTTCTGCACGAGAACAGACAAAACTATGTTGATTTCCCCCCACAATATGTTCGATGCCTATGACCGTTCAGGCAAAACAGAAGAATCGTTTTAGGTATTTAAATTAAAATTGTTTCTAATAGCATAGGTAATACTGTTTATGGCAAGTAACTTATAAATGCATAGTTATCTGATATTCTAATAATTTCCCCTCACTTTACTCATTATAATAATTGAAAGTGATGTCACATGGTTTTCATGGAAGGGTGCTAGAACGTTTTTCGTCCCTTTACTGCTCTACAAAGAATACTATATAGAAGTCAAGCGCGCAATACAAACCTCCATGTAATACCCTACACCCCTCTACCATACCGGTTTAAATGAGGTAAAAGTTTTTCGAAGGGTAAAAGGCACTATCTGCCATGGCATGATAAACTTTCTACTCTTTTGCCTACAACCGTCCAATTATTTTAATCGCTGAATATCTTACATAATGTGACACGGTATATATATTTTCAGAGAGTATAATTTCGATTTTCGAAGTCAACCGTGATGTTTCCAGTCCATTTCTCGTAAGCGCTGCTGATAAAGCTGAAGCGTAGTGAAACTCAATTTAAATATCAGAAAAGTGGTTGGATTACTGCCGCGAAGCACTTTATGCTGCTTAATTACTGCCCTCGACGATAATTGGAAACTTGGGGATTACAACCGGACTTAAACTGGGAATTAGATTTCATTGATATTGTGCCAGATTTCTTGACTTTTCTTGGCAATTTACTTTTCGTATTATTAGACTTTAAATTATCTTTAGCAATCCTCTCTTCTCCTAGGACGCAATACGTTTGTGTTTCTGAAAATAAGTAAATTACCTACTACAAACACTCAGACTTCAGACCAGTCAACCAAATCAAGCGGTCTCATAGCGTGAAAACAAGAAATAAATGACCATGACAGATCTAGGCCTTCAGGCCGCCTTATAAATTCAGCACCAGAGTTGGCCACTGACTCATACGAGTTTTACATTACTTATGTAATAAAAACCTTATTCGTATTTCAATACGTAGTGCCTACTTAATTTTATTTATTGAACTGGAAATTGGATTGAAAAAATATCAACCGCTTTATATCTCTGTTATAAATGGATTAAGCTCGAAACGACTATAATCCCGCAGCTAAACAGCAACGCGATGACGCTCCATCGGTTGTACGAACAACGTAATGTGTCGATAGGTACCACAAACAATATGAGTCATGATCGTGCGACGCGATGTGAATCGCATCTGAATATCAGATCACAATCTGAAAATCAGGAGTCCTACCGTGACGTCGTAGACGTGATTATAATTTTTGGCGGCAGTCTTGGTTCTAACTCACAATGATCAATCGATCGTTGTGCTCTGTAAGAAGAACAGCCTAAGGTGAAGGTTTTTGTTTTATAAAACAATTAAGACGTGTAATGTGCAGCTCTTACATAAATCAGAATCATTAAAAATAAATAAATGAGTCAGCATTCTCACTGCTGGGACCACGCTGGGATTCTCGGGAGAGAGAAATTCGCTTACCCAATGCGGATTATTGGATGACAGGTAAGTATATCTACACAAAATAAAATAAATAAGGTGAAAAATAACCACATTGTAGGTATTTTGAGGTGATTTTTATCGCAGTAAATTCAAAATTGTAAGATTATTTCTAAATTGTTCTTCTTCTAATAATTTTCCATACGATTTTGATGGCAAACAACGTCTCAAACAGGTAATCTCATCTCAGATAATTTAAATGACGTTTCAGTGTTCGGGCATGGATGTTGTGGTAGGACCTTTGCATGGCAACAATGTGTATCAGCGTTGTTATGCTTTGTTTTCATTAGGGATTTACAGGCGATAGTGCGGAACATTTGCGTTGTGTTGCTTTAATCCAAATACGTTTCGGCAAACAGACTTTATCTACGGCCAGGGAAGGTGGAAGCGAAATAAAAGTCATAGTTTTGTTCCAGCAACAATTTTGCTGTGAAGACCTAGAATATTGTACTGGTATGGTTTTAATTAAATAAAATAAATAAATAAATAAATAATGTTGGACAATCCACACAGCATCATCTAGCCCCAAGATAAGCTACTGTTAAACAGAGCTGTGTTATGGTACTAGATGACTGATATATACTTAATACAATACAATACATAGATAGATATTTTTTATTATATATAGAGAATACCCAGAACACCCGGAACAAATATTTGTAGATCGTACAAACATTTGACCCAAGGCGGGAATCGAACCCGCAACCTCCGCGTCGCAGGCGGACCTGCGCCCGCTGCGCCACATCGGTCGTCAAATTAAACGTCGGTAGAACCTATACGACCTTATAGGATCAAGAGGCAGGTAAAAAAAAAAAAAAAAGTATTTAATTACCTACTTAAAAATGCCTACGTCGTAGAAAGTTTTTTAACTCTACGTATGGAGAGATTGATGACCCACTGGCAAGGCGGGCGAAGGTTCGCCTGCCTCACGCTGGTACGCAGGAGGTTGCGGGCTAGATTCCCGCCGTGGGACAAAGTTTTGTACGTTCTGCATATTTGTTTCGGGTGTCCCGGGTATTCTCTATGTAGGTATAATAAAAATATTTATCTATGTATATTGCAAATCAGTCATCTAGTATCTAGCCATAACACAAGCTCCTAAGCTTGGGGCTCAATGATGTTGTGTAGATTGTCCAGCATTTTTTATTGAAACCATGCTTCATAATTATACTCCCTCTTTCCTGCTGTTTTTCAAAACTTTCCTTATTGCATTGCAATCTAAAGGTTCACAGACATAAAATATCCTTAATTAAAACAAAAAAGACTGGCAAAACGGCGGGCGGTGCTTAATCAAGGATTTTCCGCCAGGTTGGTGGATAAGTACCTATCAAGGTAGGCGAAGTATTAAGGTCCTAATAGACTAGAATTGTGGGTTGAATCCATTATCTTTAAAAATAAAATAAGTACGTAACATTATTTTGAAAGGAGTTACAGAAAATGTAAGAAAAATTCGCGTAAAATTTGTACACAACTGTCATTGTAAAATTAGTAAAAAACAAACAGCTGCACAGGTTAACATAAGTTCTAAGTTTTATTTGATTATACATAAATCAGTGGATTACATAAGCACTCACATTTAACGTATTCATTTCGACTGGATAAAAGTAAGTAAAAAAGCTTACTTTATAAAACTGGCTAACAATGTAATTAAACAATATTGAGCGTTTAATGGGAGCGGGTCACGTAATAGCCATGCAGTCCCAAAGTGTAAGAAAAGAGTTTCAGGAAGCTAGTGTCCCAGCACTCTAACGGAGAGAAATTGCTCATTCCGCCAGCATTGGCCGCAAACTGATTAATTCGGCCGCCGGACGAACACCAGAAATATTAGCTCCGCAGATATGAGATTGCTAATTCCGCTAATGCACCAGACAAATATCGCAAGTTTCCCTTATAGAGCACTAGAATCCAATCAGAAACTATTCTGCTGGACTGCTTAACTGTTTTAGTTATGTGGGTCACCTAAAAATTCATTTTGTTTGGCTAATTTCTATTAATCCATACTAAAACTATAATTTCAAAAGTAACTGTTTATCTGTCTGCCTGTATAACGGCTTTTGATAACGGCTAACAATAAAAGTTGGTATGAAGATAGCTTGAACTCTGGAGCGAGGGAAGCCGCGGGCGGAAGCTAGTAGGTGTATAAAAACATTACTCTACTAAGTGACTGACGATAAACGTACAACATAAGTGGTAGAGGTTATTGAAAACTATAACGCATAGCCTTTGGCTAGACTTTGGTCTACGATGATCTACGACCATAGCTCGTTTATCTATAGCCTATGCTACGTAATCCGTCCATTGAAGTAGGCGACATGTAGGCAAGTTACGCTGTAAACAAAGATGTTGCAGTATTTTTAATGCTTGAATTATTTCGAAATACTTGCAAAAAAAACCTCGTTTGATTGAATTTTTCAAACAGTCCTCAAATATTTAACAAACAGTATTTGCGCAGCACTATTAAAAAAATTGTAAATATATATATCAAAATATATTACTAAATATATATGTATATCAAAAAATATATATTTAGTAGAGACAGATCACTACCAGATGGAAGCGTTCCCAACACCACCACGTTGACGCTGACGCTGACGACATCACCACGTTGAATGGCAAATGCTAATGCGTTGATCCAGTTATGAACCAGCTTTTAGGAAACGGGTCGCTTCAACCAGACACCTGACTGAAATCATATAGACAACGCGGATAGTTACTACCCCACGGTTGAGTCCGGTGCCCCCCGGTAGAGTCTCGACTCCAAAAGTCTCAAACATACCTATTACAAAAATCTAGGATCTAAAAAAAAATCTATTTTATTTCGACAAAAAAATAAACATCTCTCGGTCAAATTGGCAGTTTAAAATAAACAATAAAAAATAACAAATTGTTACTACATGAAGTTTAACAAGGTTAACAATGGCTGTTGATCGATTTAGCCATGCTTGTAAACACGAACGTTAAGATTAGGCTCGCTTTTAGAAAACACGCTGAATTCTCCTTTTGCTTTACTTTTTTCCTACACTGGTCAATTTAATGCTTGAAGTACAACCTTTATTTTATAGAATAAAATCATCATTACCATCATCATGACAGCCTTCTAATGATCCCACTGCTTGGACACTGGCCTACTCTCGAGCGAGAGTGATTGGGCCTTGGATTAGGATCCATCACCACGCGGATCTAACGCGGATAGGTGAATGGGACATGTCTTTCGAATTTTTCGTTCACCGAATAAGAGCACTGGCATTGCACACATATTTTTTTCGAATAAAAAATAGATTGATAGATTGGGTTTGAAGCCACGAGCTAAGGATCGGAGGGCGGGGTCACCACTAGAGCCACTGGTTCTAGTGGTAGTTCTCTCATTTATCTATATTATAGCAACTAAACTATTCGAGGGGATCAAACAATGCAACGACTGATGTCATGCAACTTCGCGTGCGATCAAATCATTGAAAATCATTACTTTTACTAACGTTATCCAGTACGATGCGTGATGTTACAGCAATACACAGTTACTAAACTAATAAAAGTCACATTTACTAGATAAGTTATAATATTTTAGAAACATAAAAAGCAACCATTTTTGTTGTTTTTACTAGAATGCCCAGAACGAGGCACCGTATTTCCAATGTAGGTACCTACTTACCTACGTTATGTTAGTTGGTATGTCTGCTTTCATGCCTAAATGGCTTGATGGATTTCGAATAATGAAATCAGAGTCATTTTTATCACGGGTGTCAAAAATCTCGTTTTATGATTATTTTAATAAACTTTTTGTTTGTAATAAGCCAGACGAATTTAACAAAACTTATAAACATTTAAAATAGCGTTAAAGTATGGAGGGCGAATGCTCATCGATCAATGTGCAGACCACATAAAACTTTTTAATTATATTTGCGAAAATCAATTCGGCCGTTAACATTTTAATAATACTTTTGTGTCTATCAGGAGTGGCGGACCGAAGCGTTCATTCGATCATTTGGATTTTAAAGTTATTAAAACATCACTCATAATAGAGGTGTTCTACGACAGCAATAAAGTCGAAATAAACAGTTAGTTTTTTTTTCTTTTCTCACTCGAGAGTAAGTCAGTGTCCCAGCAGTGGGAACATAGAAGGCTGTTATGATGATGATGATACTAGGTAAATATTTTATGAATTAATGAATAGTTTATTGTGCAAAAAATATAGGTACCTAATTACTACAATCCTTCGAACATATAAACAACCGAATGCTCTGTCTAGATTATTCTTAATTTCTTTGCTACAATCATAGTACATTATATTTGTAACTTACTTAGGTTCTAGCTGGTAGTTTGGGTGATAAAATTATATTATTGTTTATGTACATTTACACTTATTTACCTTCATAGATAGGCAAAACCGATACACTAAGATCATGTAAAATTCGCAGATCAGTAAATTAATCGAGAATCATTTTATTTTATTGTACTACAGTGCGCCCTGGGCACACAGACACAACTAAATATAATTTGACCTTAACATTGAAATTGAACTTGACCTTGACACAAAGTTTAATTTGACCTAGACATAAAACCTCATTAAATCGGTAACCAGACTAAATTTCAACTATCTGTGCCTTGATCGCGGTGGTATGGCTGTCACAGAACACATAATAGTCCACCTTATTGAAAATATCATTCTATTTAATACCTACATGGCACATCGTAAAAAAACAACTCTCCGTCCAAATATAAATAATCCGGCTTTTAACTGGCCTTAAAACTTGCCCGCCCCAGTCATGAGTGATTCGCACCCCTCACGCACAAGTGCAGTCTATTCATTTGCCGGATGGGTTTATTTCCGCCATGAGATCGTTCAATAGGAAACACGATTGGGACAAAGTATAGCCGTCATGGGGTGAGCTCGCAATTTTCCATTTTACGTTCATTTATCATCGGCAGGGTTATCTTATCAACACGTGTAAATGGTTTCAAAAATATATGCTTTTTGTATTCAAATGTGTTGTTTGATGCTGCCTAAAAAGGGTTTTTATTTGTAGACATTAACACAGGTTTACTGCTTAATTACATTGAGTGATATCCCGTTGGTTAGATTGTTTATTCAGCAGAGAATACAATAATAGCTTTTATTACTTTTACTCCAAAATAAAGCCATATTCCTCGGCTGATGTGACTCGTTATATTCTTACGATCAGCATGTTCCGCGCATTGTTCCGCAGAGGGCATCATAACAAGTTCCTCGCTTATTCCGAGCTGGGCCTGTTGCCCGAGATTTAACTTTATTGCATTGCCGGCACACTGCCAAGCGGACTCGATGATTATTAGTAGACTTTCTTATCCTTTTCAATAGAAAACAACGTTATTGCAGAAATATACACTCAGCTTTATTACTTCTTTTAGAAAATATAGTTATGACATTGCACAAACATTTTCAAATCAGTTTTTCAAGTAACGTGAGTACGCTTCGATTTTCTAAATTTATGTACGCAGTTTATGATGCATTTTACGATGGCCTCTCGGTCAAACACGCGATTCTAGGGTTTATGGTGCTCACGCAGGGTTTACAGCACAACTAAAGTAAACGTTATTGCTAACAGAAAACTTAGAACATTTGTACTAAATAGGGTCGTCAATATAATGGGGAGAGGGTTTATATTTTTCTTCAGCACGTACTCACAGTTGAAGTACGAGCATCTCTTTCATCGTACGTAGGTAAACATTAAACAAACCACTTTGTGTTATGGTAATGACTTGTGTTGAGTTTCTTTAATGGACTTAGTTACAGAAGTATTTACGCAAGGAACGTCTATTTGAATGGTGTAAACATAATTTGTGAACAAAGTTCTGGTTGTAATGCGTTGCGTGATGTTGTTGCCAAAACAACGCGACTGGATTTAATTAAACTGTCACATGCTCCCGAATCTATGACTTCTCTTGTTCACATACCAACTTTATTAGAATTTCTTTATCAAGTGATGTGGAGCATAACTAATTTCTAATTTTGAATCTCGCACCTAAACTGCTGGATTGGATATTCAAACTGGAATTTTATACTCCCACGAGATGCATCGGACACGATGTTTTTGCTGAAAATCCGGCATACGCCGCTGATAGATGACGCTTAGTGCAGATAGAGTTGTCCCCAGGAGTGCCTTTTTCTTCGCGCCGTTGAACAAATGCCAATGAAAGCCAATCTCGGGGAAAATTTGTTGAAAAGAACTCGGGGAAAGTTGATCCATTAAATTACATAGCCATAAATACTGTTTGGGCAGGTATGCGTAGCTGTCCTGTAGCTATAAACTGTGTGCCAATTTGCAATTTTATTAGCTTTGTTTTGCTCACTTCTTCGATTTTCTTTAAATTGACTTCATTTTATATTCAAACAAGTATGAAAAGACGAGTTTAGGCTATATCACTAATACTTCTTCTTCAGGCACTTCTCTTCTCTGAAAAAACGTTAAAACAACCTATAAACAAAATGTCTTTAGTTTATATAGAGTCAATAATTTTTATTAAAAGTAAACTCACTGATTTTAAACTAATTGGTGTATATTCAGTTCGTTTCATCTCATTGAGTGCATCGGCGTCATTTATATTATTTCCGCGCTGAGCAGAAATATCAGTCGTTGTCGAAACGTGGTCGGTAATTTTGTATTTATTCTCGTAATACGAAACGAGTTTCATCATGAGCACATCTCTCAAAGCGGCCTTTTGTGTTTTAAATATGCTCTGGAACCAAAGGACATAAAATGGTGGGTTCTGTAATAGCTTTATAAAATGTGGAAAATTAAAACTTACTGACTTCGGTTTTCACTGGAGTTTGAGTTGGAAGCGTGGAGCTCGTGGTGTATGAATATTCATCCTGTCGTTGTCTGTCGCATTCGACTTGGGTCGTCTTACTCGTATAACGGTAGACCACTGACCCCAATCCGTTTAGAAAACTTTGAAAGTCACCTGATATGAAATCTGTGGTTTTTTCACTTGTTATCTGAGAAATACATCGTAAATTCAACTGGTGCTTTTATTACCTGAACCTATATTGCGTGTCCAGTGTCCCAGCAGTGGGAACATTAGAAGGCTGTCATGATGATGTTGCGTGTAAGTTTTAATGAGTCCAATGGCATGTGGAGGTTAAAAAGCGAGGTTGGAACTGATGAAATTATTATTTCTATAACATGAATTTGATTGAATTTTGAAAATAAATACCTACCTGAAAAACACACATTTGGATGTTTGAAGAAAACGTCAAAATAGTTAAAACACATGTAAATGTTTCGCCTCGCAAAATATTCATGGAAACTACTATACTGCGCGATAAGAAACCGACTAACTAAATGAATACCGGAAAATTGCAATTCATAACATAGGAGATAAAGTTTTTTACACTTTATTGGAACTACGTACGATGTGCATACCAAACTAGTGGCTTTGCTCGCGTGGATAAAAAGTAACTTATGTGTTTATCCAGATCACTCACCATAATCTATTTTAAATTTCATCCAGATCTATTCAGTCGTTACCGAGTTGAGTGGAAACTAACACAAGGTTTTGCATTTATAATATTAGTGTGATAGATTATAGGCTAACCAAAAATGTTTGACTTCTCTTGCGGATTTACAGGGGCGCGAGATGTGAAACGCGTGTTTACTCGGTCGCAGGTTGCCCGGCGACTAAGGTGCCAAAAATGTGTTATTTCTGTTGCTTATACAGATGTATAACATAATAAATAAAATAATAACATCTGTATATAACAGCCGTATCTACTTATAGAACTTTTTTTGTATACCACCATGGTGGCAAATAAGCATACGGCTAACCTAATAATAAGCGGTTACCGTAGCCTATGAACGCTTGCAATACCAGAGGCAAATAAAATTACATGTGTTTTAAATAAAGTTTAACCAAGGTATAACAAGAATGATACACAAGTTATTTAAAACCGTTGCATAACTATTATTTTCACAGCAGCATAATCGCATTGTGACAAAGCCTTTTTATTTTGAATAAAAAAGCTAAGCATGGCTATGCCCACATTTTCCGATAGCTATATACTTTTACTTTTTTTCGTCTTTCAAATAAACCGTTATCAATTAGTCAAGATTAAGAGTAAGAATTATAATACTAATGTGAATAGCAAAAGTAGTTACTCGTCGAGTGACTATACAGAGACTCAGAACAGAGTCTGAGCGCCTTTAAGGTAACGTCTTGATCCTGAGCGCCGGTTGGACCCCAAACTCCGAGCGCAGCAACCTACGACTAGATTTATTAGTTCAATTATCCTGTTTCTGTACGTAGACTACCCGCTTCGCTTGCTTGAACGCAGACGCCAACAACTAAATTTCACTCAGGTGGCAACTTATTTTGCTCAGTATGCAACACATTCAGTATCTTTTTGCTGTGAGGTTTAATGTGCAAACCTAAATTAGAAAAGCAGACAAATTGCTATCTAGAAGAGTTATTGTGGTAAACAAACTGTCTAGAATTTGCAAAACTAGTTGAATTTTGCAAACGAAATAATACAGCGCAAAGCAGCGACCTATTTAAGATCATTGGCATAAGGTAACTACATATGTATTTAACTGAGAACAATAAGACCAGCCTTCTAATGTTCCCACCGGTGGGACATGGTCTAGTTTTTTACAAAAAACAAAAAAGGGAGAAAATTAAACTGATTAGTGGATAACACAGGCTTTTGAATTTTATCAAGGAAAAAAAACTAGTGATTTTCTTCTTTAAACTTTGTTTTTTTTTTGTGACGCGTTGTAAATACGTGTAATTGGCAAATGCGTAAATCCAACCATCCGTAAACACTAATTCAGCTGGCGTGCAGTAGTGAAACCACCGTGGCAGGGGTAGCGACAAGCAGAGCGGGCGGGCGGCCGCAACCCCGTCGGTACAACTTGGCTAACTTTCAAATTGTGGGTTGGCGCTTTCTCTACTACTCAGCTCCACATACTAATTACAAAATGCATCTATGTTATCATTTTTATATTATCATAGGTTTCCGTACCTATAATGTTCTTGACTTTACGATGACTCTACTTAAAGTTATTCCCACAAGCCGGTTTGCAGAATAATATTTTAATTGTGATAATATTATAGTTAGTGAGCTGCGTCAAACACGTCCACGTTTTATCAGAATTAACTAATAATAAATTAAAACTTCTGGTAAATAATATACCATGCCGCAGTAACTAATTGAAAATAATCCCTTAATAAAATGGTTAAAACAAAATACATATATAAAAACTTCAGGATGACTATATAGTTATGTTAATGGTTGAGGGTTTGAGTGGAAAGTGTTGTCAAATATTTTTCAAGTTTGTGATTAGAATAGCAAAAAGTTAAAAAGTGTATTTTTCGAACAAAATGGGATCTTTAATAAGTTTAAAAGCTTGCTTCTTTTACTTACACTACCTACTATTAAAGATTAATAAAAAAAGATTACATAGTATTATTATTAGTAGATAAAATGCTTAAAAACAGTTAGGCGCTTTAAAAACACTTTTAAGAAATTACTCAAATATGGTCATAAAATAGCAGAGTTGTATCTCAGCCAATAGCTCTGCCGAAGCTCATGAATATTATAAAGCACGAGCTGGGTCGAACGAAACTTGCTTGTATCACAGCTTTATTATAACCACATCTACCACACTATCCGTGGTAGTATGCCTACTTTGTGGCACACTTATTCATTCATTAAAATACGATATAATAACGTGACAATTATCGTGGTTCACTTAATATCAACAACAAAGTCAAAGTTAAAGTCAAAAATGTTTTATTTCAATAAAATCACAAGGATCACTTTGAAACGTCTTACAAGCTAGGAAAATTTAGGTTGAACTTAAGTTGAACCATGATATATGCCATGATTGCCGTTTGTCGCTTTCAAGACTAGACTGAAGACTGTTTACATAGGATACTTTTATCCGGTCTGATGATTATATATTATTATATTAAAATCAGTATATTGTTACTTACTACGATTGAGTAAGCGACAATCAACAGTCCAAAAAACCAAACCATCGCATTTAGTGTCTGTTTATACTTATTTACAAAGAGTAGCACTGTGAATTTTCTTGTAAGTTCGAATAACGTGATAAATTACTATACTTAATGTATCTGCCTGAGTCTGTATAAACTACTTATAGCTACTTTTACTTAGCTTGTTTGCTACTTTTTTAGCTACATTTTTGTTCCATTTAATACATTTGGGAAATCAGTATGATATGCTGCTCAGCTTTTTGAATACATAATAAATAACAAATGGTTTGAATTCTCAGACAGAGTTAATAAAGACGTGAATAAGTAGAACGTTTTATTATAGACAACAATTGCTCTTAATTATTTGATAGTAAAACTATATTATTATATTATATTTTAGTGTGATGGGTAAGGAATGAGTAAATAAATAAAAGATTTACCTAATACACTAATATCTGTTCTGCGTGTCTAATACTAAAACGCCCCGTATCGCTCAAATCGATTTTTCTCTTGTGTTCTGTCTCAAACGGGCTACCAGTTCCCAATAACTCACTACCAAAATGCAATTTCAATCTAGCTTCCTGAAAATAGATTTGACCTATCGAGATTCGGTCATCGTTGACGTTATTTGAGCGACAGCTCTATTTGTCGGGTGGGCCCGAGTGCAGCACCAGTGCGGTATCTGTGTTCGGGGCTTGGGCTCGCCTGTGTGTACTTCCAGCACGAGTGGCATGAGCACCTATTGTATTACCAACTCCAGTTTTACAACTACTGCCTCAGAATATCTACTGCTACATTTTTGTTAAACAACTTGAGCGGCAGAATAATAATTCATCATGACATCTTTCTTTCTTACTGCTGGGACACTGGCCTACTCTCAAGCGGGGGTGATTTGAGGGTCTTAATCCACCACGCGGACCCCATGTGGATTGGTGGATAATTGTTAACGTTTAACGACGGCACACTATAATATTATAATAAACGCAATTAAATAATGACAAGTCGTTTAATAAATATTGTGAATTTCCTCCCGTTGCGTTCTCTGTATGTTGCATTTATTTAATTCCTTTCTTTATGAATTCATAAGAAGGACACTGAAAATTTCAGGTCTTTAGAACGTGTGTTTATAGGTAATGATTTGGTGTATTTCTGTTTCATCCCATAGTTTCAACCCACATTTGTATATTATTTCTGTTTCTAACCAATAAATTTAGATTTGATAAAAATATGTCAAGTATGCGTATAAACATGAAAGTTAGCTAGACTAGACCACTTACGTACTCGTTATTCGTAGTGAAACCTAGACAAACGTTGGCAATAGAAGTCGTCGAGGTGCCAATGCTCACGTAATACACCTAAACCATCGCCCAGGGAACGAGCGCTCAGCTAGCTTAGTAAATAAAGTTATAAATCCACCACACACGTACAACTTGCACTTGACTAGTACATACTTTATTAAACTTCTCCATTAATAGTATAGGTACTCATAATAATAAAAAATAACTAATACTCATCATAAGCTGTTTTTTTTTATTATCACCGCCAATCGAATAACAAAACCGTGGGAACACGTTTCTATTTTTTATTTAACTTTAGTATTTCTCACAAATTCTTGTTACATTATTGGATATGAGCATAAAATACTCCATTTATATTTTCACGTACTGTAAGGTATGTGTTTGACCTTGGTACAAATTTTCCCTTGTTTGTCTTACACACGTGTTAGTATGCTTAACAAATCGTGCTTACTTATACGTGGGGAGGTCAAGGTGGAATTTCATCAGAAAACAAACTGAGAGCCCTTTTTATAGAAATTAATCTTGACATCACACTTGCGCTCGCTGTTAGCTGCTTGCTTAAATTATATATATATAGTAAGTAGAATAGTTTTTTTTTATTTTTGAAACCATACCCTTCACACCGGAACACAGCAATGCGAGCATTACTGCTTGGCGGCAGAAATAGGTATGGTGGTAGTCCTTCCCCGGACGAGCTCTATCACAAAGAACTCTACTAACTAACTAGTTTAACTCTTCTTCTGATAACTAAAAAAACTGTAATTTTTTTTGAGCAACCATTAGAGGAAACAATAATAAAGATAAGGAAAAGCTCGACGTCACGCATTGTGCCGCACGTCAGCTATCGTTTGGGCCGGGCCGTTGTCTCAGATATTAGCTTTACAATCAATCACAGTGTGTCTGTGACACGCTCGTAATTAGGAGCAAGCCTTGGAGACACACTCTCGAAGGAGACATACGTATTCTTTGAGGCACAAAGTACGAATATCTGTGGCACAACTTTGATAATGTCGGTTTTTGTGCGATGTCAGTACGATGCTGATTAGTGTGCGGTTTCCAACAATTATCGCCGTTCGAAGTTGATCAGTTGCCGGGGCGATATATAACATAAGTTTTTATTCAGTCGGCAATATTTTTTGAGCGACTCGCACTGCGGTCCTGCGATGCACGTTATAATTTTACTTAAGTTTTGAAAGTGATTTCTTTGCCATGTCTATAACAATCTTAATTAATGCTTAATCATCTTTAGTAGATGTTAAAGGCCACTGATGATATAACAATATAATAATAAAAAAAGCAATACCGCGTGGTTAGCTAGTATTTTGCCTAGATCTAAATAAACCTAACACTTTAAGTCTTTATTCATAAAATTGCTTAGAACCTCTATTATAATAGCTAATATGTATCTTAAAAAAAAACATAATAATGACAAGGAACAACAATACCATAACAATATTTAGCAAACCGATGTAATAACAGTTTTTTTAATCATATCTACATAAATCCCTTTATAATTAATTATTACATGTCGGTCCTATCGTATATACAAGTAGATAGTGAATATAACAATGGTAGGTACATGACATAATTACAATCGCTCGTGGCGACTAACAGCTCTGAACAAATATTAACCTTTCTTGAGCCACTATTTCACGACAGCAAAATTGTTGGACTGAGGTAGTCTAAGGTAATAAGACACAATCAATCACGATTGCGTCTGTGACGCGATGCTGATTAGCAAATCCTGGGAGCAGACACTCTCAAAGGCACCGACTTAGTTACCTGAGAGTCAACAGTTATTTAACTCGATAAATATTTAAATGTCAATCTATTGCTTTATTGGACTGAACAAAATTAGTTCAATTTATTTATCCTTTGTAATCTTATTAATTAACCAGTAATTTATAGGCAAACTAAATAACTTGGGCGTTTAACAGGGGTGAAACATGGATAACGCGGGATTTGCGCGGGGAACGAACGGCATCGGGTGCCGAATTTGAATATTTTCTTTGAAATGATGCATAACTTTAATAACTTTATTGTTTTCTTTTTATGAGTGATCTCATGAAAGAAGTACTTTAGTAGGTACTTATTAGGAAAGGATACTATAGGATAAAATAATGCATCTATTAGTAAAGAATTATATGAGAGAAAACCTACTTCGTTCTATTGTCTATTATTAATTTTTAATTATGAACGAGATAAATAAGCAATTCAATATAATTTAACAGAATAAGGCCTCGTCACTGTCAAAATCGAGAGGCGTAGTCAAGTCAGGGTCGCAGCGCAGCACAGACATTCTTGAAGTAAAACTTTCTTAAATCACATTTAATATTGATAATTGAAAGATAAATGCGTACTACCATATAATTATGTGCGGAAAGTTAACAAAAGTGATGCGTTTCATTGTTATAATCAACCTATAGTCAACAGCTGGACGTAGGTCTCTCCCAAACCGAGCTACAGGGCCCGATCTTAGGCTCTTCTCATCCACTTCCTGCCAGTTACAGTGCAAGGTCATCGCTCCATCTAGATGGAGAGCGTCATATACTACGCTTGCCCAAGCGAGTCTCTACTCCAGAACATACTCGTAGTAGGCTAATATTAGTTAGCTAATCTTTGTCTCGGAAATATCGTAGCGTCTCTCGTAGACGCACCCTCGTAGCAACCGTAGCTAGTTCGCAGCAGTCGTAGCTAGTTTCGTAGCTGCTACGCTTAATTAAACGCTAAATGGTTTCCTACATTTCAGACTCGTCCAAACTTGCGGTTTCTGGGCACGAACCATTTCAAACATTGTTATTTTAATTGTTTAAACTCATAGTGCGTATAATTTAACCTAAGTTAGTAATTTAAGTTCATAATCATTTTATTACCTCATAGCATTGCTTAAATGGCGTTAGAATCTGTTGAATTGATAAATAAAATAGAAATAGAAACAATTCTCATGACTTTAATCCTCTTACTTGGTAGACATACTCTTAGTTCTCTAAAAACTCAACCTTGTAGGTTGCGGCTTCGATTCCCAACAAGGACAAACATATTTTGTTAATTGAACATAAATTATGTTCTGTGTAAAAAAAATATAATTAAATTACCTGTTACTAACAGTATAAGCTTTGCTAAATTCTGAGTTAGATTGCGCTGGCTGAAACGTCCACGAATTTATTTATATTGATTACAAAAGTAGGAATATAAATAATAGTATATCATATCTCTTTAGCAAAACTAATGATACAAAGTATTGAAGAAATAAAACAAAGTATTGATATAGCAAAAATAAATAATAACGGCAGATTTAACACGTAGCTTTTCTGTTCTTCTCTGGGAAAGGCGAAGAAAACAGCGTTGGCAGATCGTGAATCTTCCTAATTACCAACATTGTCGAAATTAAGCTTTTAATGAGTTTTAATTATCAAGTTTTAGGCGTAGCGCGTTAACACCTAACGATTGTTCTGGTGGTACAGTTTATTTATGTTTATCTGGGAGATTATGTTCCAGATAATAAGTAAGGTTGCTTAAAAAAGCCTTATGGTAACTACCAAAATACCAAACAAATTTTTTTTATTAATTTACATTCCCTTCAAACTAAATTTGCCTTTACGCGTCATAAACGGCTAACTTCACGAATACCCAGATTTGCTGACCATTCTGTATAGACACTAGATATTATTAGCTGTGTTTCTTTACACATATATGTATTTCTATGGTCAGTGTTACTAGTAACACTACTAGGTACATTTGTATTATGACAGTTGTAGCCGTACATCTACAGCATCTGCACTTCATACATCTGTTCAGTGGCTGCCTTTTTTTCGTCACAATAGTTAAGTTTTAATTTTAATTGTTATTTTTATGTTAATTGTGTGGCGTTAAATAAATATTTTTCTATTCTATTCTATCTAGCTTGGGCGACAAGAGTAACTAACTAGACGCTGTATAAATCACCTTCAACAGATGGTAAAGTCCGTAGTTAATATTAAAAACGTACCTAACCAAAAATATTTTTCAACACACATTGTATTCAATATCTATCCGCACTAAAGCTATAGCATGTTAATATATTTATGAGTGCTGAAACAGAGCCAACAGCATGCGAATATAGGTCACAGGATTTGGCGCGGGTGATACCGGGTGCAGGTGTAGTGCAGCTTTAAACAAGAGGATCAAGTCCGCTTACATTAAACCTTATATAAGTTCCTCCTCGTGGTTGCCTACTCTGTAGGATCTGTAACGCAATAGGTTATATTTTAAGCGGAAACATCTAACCCCTCTTTTAATGAAACGCTCGTGGCGTGGCTGGCTGGTTGACTAAGTTGACTAAGCGCATATTCATTCTTTTTCGTGTACACTTGTGCATAATATGTATCTAGAATACATCCATATATAAAACATAAATTCTTATTTATTTATATTAAGTCCTGGGACTTCTGGGTGGAAATCGAACCCACGACCCACAGTGCAAAAAAACTACCAAGAGAAATGTGAAGTCTTTTAATTTTTGGGACTCTACAAAATAATAGGTCATTCCCGACGATAAAAAAAAAGGAACGCAAAGTGATTTCAAAAATAACTCATCCATCAACAGATTTAAACGAGCCAAAACCACAACAACACTCAAAATTGGTCAGAATTATTTATTTTAAATTCATACACGACAAAAGTCTACACTGAATATGGACAAATTAGTAGCAATTTGCCTCGTGCCGGTCGTTGCGGACCGAATGTGAATATCAAATGAGTCAAAATGAGTCGAGCTACCCATTTGGATCACTCTCCATCGATGCCAATCATTTCGAAATTAGTGCTTGCGGTTTACGTCTGACGGCTGTTAATTACTGCAGGTATACGTAATGTTTATTGTTGATCTCTTCATGTTTGACATTGCTTCTATTATTTATTTGAGATTAGCTCATCATGCACGCTCTATCACGCGTTCTTGAGCGTACAGATTTGCGGGTCATCACGTCATCACGAGATCACTGGTGGTCTAGTGGTAGTGACCCCGCCTTCCGATCCTAAGGTCGTGGGTTCGAATCCGGTCGCGCACCAATAGATTTTTCGCTACGAAAAATGTATGTGCGCAATGCCAGTGCTCTCATACGGTGAAGGAAAACATCGTGAGGAAACCGACATGTCCAAGAACTAAAAATTCGAAAGACATGTGCCATCCACCAATCCGCATTGGGTCCGTGCGGTGGATCAAGACCCAATCACTCTTGCTTGAGAGTAGGCAGTGTCCCAGCTGTGGGAACATTAGAAGGCTGTCATGATGATAATGATGACGTCATCACGCACGATCGCTCGTTTATGTTTTGAAAGTATAAATAAGCGGAAGTTTTTTCGCGTGTGATTAATCGAATTGTTTTGGTCACAGCGTAAAGATTGTACGTATATACGTATTTTTAATCACGCGAGAATGAATGTATTTAACTGGAGCGCGTTCTTTCACGCACGATAAAGCATTTGTATAAAGAGAGCTTTTACCAGTTCTACAACAATTTGATGTCATTTTACTGTAGTGAGGCTCAGTTAATTTTACAGCTCTTTAGAACCTTGATTAAATAAAAAGTTTAATCCGTTATGCAAGTCTGAACGCGCGACCTTGCACTTTTTCACATTACGTTTACCATTTTTATACTCAATTCTAATTAGTTTTATAAGATTTATTGCAAAATAACGTTAAAATTCACCAATTGATTGTCCCATAACTTTTGGGTGTTCGCAAACTCACCCAGTACTACGTGCCAATGCCTAAGACAGCTCGCCCATCCACGCGACTTTCTCTGACGTGTTAAGTATCTGACCGTTGCGTTTTTATTTAGTGAGCGTGACATCTTTTGATGACCTTACCTTACCTCTCTGTCTTGACATCTCTCTGCACTAAAACATTACATCGATGATAATTATATAATATAATTGTCTTTGTTTGTGTCTTATTTATTTGTTACTAGTAGACCCGGCGCGGTTTCACTCGCGTTATTTTTTTAGCAAATTTTTACACCCTGTATATTTTCTCAACGTTTAAACCTTCCCTGAACTTTTACCAACATTTCAAGACCAAAACTAGCCATATCGGTCCAGCCGTTCTCGAGTTTTAGCGAGACGCAAGGCAATTCATTTTTATATATTATAGGAAGATGAACACCAACATAATAAACACCATTATAAGATTTAAGTACACATAACAAGAGATACAGTTTAAATGTTATTACAATTAAAGTTGAAGACTACATGCAGTACAAATGCTAAAAGTACTAAAATTATCATGCAAAAGAAGCCAAGCTAGCTGAATAAAAATAGTACCAACATGTATCAACTTAAAGTAGATATTCCATTGTTAGTCATAATTACGCGTCGAGTCATGATCATGACACTTGGTGCTTCTAATATGGGCGAGCTTCCTTAACCACGGCACATTGATTCCACTGGGAGACAGAACACAAATGAAAACAAAAAGCATAAATCCTTTAGGACATTATAATAGTTGGCCGGGAAACTTATGCCGTTGAGAGGGACATCGTACAATGTCTTGGTTGTCTCGGACAGATTGAATACATCGGTATTATGTCTTGATTCTTCAATACATTTTCCGTATACGGATTTTGTAATTTAAAAGGTCAATTGCATCCAATAAGTTGTACTTATCTACAATAAGTTGTAATTGAGAGAGCACCTGACCTGAGTACCTCTGTAATTTAAAAATGTGTATGCCTGTGTATCTTTCGTTGGTGATCCATAATAATAATAAATAAATAAATAAATAAATCAGGGTTAATGGACAGAACATGCCGTTGAACATGCTTGTCGCTTACTTGTCGAGGAAAAACATCGTTTAAAGAGAATTATCAAAATATTTATTATATCTTGTTTTGTATTTAAAGGTATTTATTTTTTTAAAGATTTGTGCAGCACTAGGTGGTTAAGGTAAAAGTATATAAAACTTCTTATTTGGTTGTTTTTTGCAGAGCGCATTTACAAGGGGGACTTGCTAAATCATTTCCTACTTTTTTTAGCGCAAAGTCCGTATCCGTAGGTACCGAAAATTAGCTTTAGCTTTGAGACCTGGGACATCACTGGCTAAGACAAGCCGGAACAAAGGGTCTTATTGTTATTCACCCCGGGCGGCGCGGTGTGGTGACAAACTATTTAGACACCACCCTCAAGGACGCTTTGATTGTTTTTAGCCGAAGGACCTCATTTTAATATTCGAATACAGCGTGACAATCTTGGATGTTTCTGTCAGAAATAGGGTCTTTGGAATTATGAAATAGTTCAGCCCTTTGTTTAGTTTGGTTTTGTTTTACTATGATTTCAGTACAGCCTTGGCAACCAATGTTTATGAACAATGGTCTATTTTCGGTCTATTGAAATTGTCAAAGCAGTTACCTACTGTCAAAAATCTAAAATGATCATTAGTTAGTAGTTTGTATATAAAACGTACAGGTTAATAAGCTACTGTTAGGGTTTTTTATTTGTTGAAAATAAATGTATTTCGTTTTTGGATAAATTACTCAAATCTCGATATCTATGGATATACTCGATATTATTTAATGCTAGCAACTGTTTTGTAACTTTGACGTTGTCGCTGGTTCTTTATCTGTCAAAGGAAAAAAAGGTGGATCGATGAGGTTGGCCAATCACAGAGTAGTATCTGCCCGCAAATCGTTGCGATTGAGGACTCGTTTTGTGATTGGCTAACGTTCAAGAAGGAATGAATCGAAAGCCCGTTTTTTTGGAAATAGAAAAATAAAGAACGAACGAAAAGGTCGGAGAGGCATTCTGGCTTGGATCGTCGAACAAGTAACATTGTGAAAAGTACCTACGTTGGTCGAATAAAGAAAAAGTATTTCTGTACCTAAAACATCATGCTGTTCTTCTTTCTACAAAGTCCTGAAATAGTAGTGAAGTTTATATTTCAGAAGCCGGGATCGAGACTAACTTAAATAAATAGTAAGTACACGCCCATTTCGTTGCAAAGACTAAATTTTGCTTAGCTTTTCGGATTTTGAATTTTTGATGTTGAAACAGTCACCAATTTTGTTAGTAGTCTGTGCTGTTAGATTTAGATTCGTATTTTTCTCGAGTAACCTTTACCGGTAACCGTAAGTTTGGTTTACTGTCATGATCGATTTTCATAAAATTATTATTCGTAAGATGCCTCGATAAGGCTAATTTATCTAGATTCTATCCTGTACCTAGCTAATATTGTTTTTCGTAGAATGATTTTCTAAAATATATTTTATTTTAGAACTACCCTCAAAATGTTTTATTCTAAAACGTGTTTTTTCTGGGATTGCAATGCCAAGCAATCCTTTTCAGACGATGAACGAATCAGATCACAGGGTCGATTTGAAACGCAGCTGCCGAATCGTCGGGATCGCCGTGTGCTTTCTCGAGGTCGATGCCGTGTTCGGGTCTGCGGCCCCGGCGCCGGCGGCGCTGAGCGGGACCAAGAGTGGGTGCGGAGTCAAGAGCTGGTCGAGCTGCTGGAAGGGCTGACTGCGCCGGCGACTTCGTGCATCGGAGCGGCATCGCCATGCGCCACCAGCCATGGACGGCGAGTTTCGTCAGGGCAGGCAGCGACGCCACAATTCTGAGCCGCGTATCGACGCGGAAAAGCAAAGGTCACGTAGTCTTTCCTTATTTATGTACGGTTTCGAATCGAAAATAGAGTTAGATTTTTCAAGGCCGATAATGTTTGAATTTGGGAAGGCAAGCGAGTGTTGTTTGATAGGACGATGAGACACTACTGTATGCATAAAGTAAATAAATTCTATAAGTCAGTGGCTAACTCTGGTGACGGCCGATGCCGCCCGAAGACCTCCGTTATAGCCTAGCTACTTAGGAATGTCTGGGACCGACTGTTTAGCTTTCCCGCTATTAGCGATCACCCATCCCAATACTCTAATGCTTTAGTGCGCGGAACATCGAATGTTTCCTCGATCGTAATCTTCCATCGAAGTCATTGTGTTTATAGTATAGACGTTTGAAGCTTTTACGCGGCGTTGCTCAGATTGGAAGTGTGTCTTGCTTGCGCGCTCTGTTAGTTTATATTGTTGCATGGAGTGATTTCAGATTTTCTATCGAGATCGTTATGTCAAATCGTGAGTGTCTGTCTATCAGGTATTTCTTAAGTATACCATTATGTTATATTACAAAACGAAGAACTGCAGTATTATCGATGTACCTACCAGATGGTCTTACATTGATCGAGGTCGAGGTCAATGTCGAGCTTAAGGTTGAGGTCACGATCAGGGCCGAGGTCACGATATAGGTAGTGGTCGTGGTCAAAGTCGCAGTTGAATAAGTCGAAGGTTGAATACGTCTCAGTTGAATATGTCTCAGTTGAATAAGTTGCAGTTGAATAATTTGCAGTTGAATAAGTCTCAGTTGAATAAGTCTCAGTTGAATAAGTCTCAATTGAATAAGTCGCAGTTGAATAATTTGCAGTTGAGTCGCAGTTGAATAAGTCGCAGTTGAATAAGTCGCAGTTGAACAGATCGAATTTGAATAAGTCGAAGTTGAATAAGTCGAAGTTGAATAAGTCGAAGTTGAATAAGTCGAAGTTGAATAAGTCGAAGTTGAATAAGTCGAAGTTGAATAATTCAAAGTTGAATAAGTCGCAGTTGAATTATTCGCAGTTGAGTAAGTCGCAGTTGAACAGATCGAAGTTGAATAAGTCAAAGTTGAATGAGTCTAAGTTGAACATATCGAAGTTGAATAAGTCGAAGTTGAATAAGTCGAAGTTGAATAAGTCGAAGTTGAATAAGTCGAAGTTGAATAAGTCGAAGTTGAATAAGTCGAAGTTGAATAATTCGAAGTTGAATAATTCGAAATTAAATAAGTCGCGAGTTGAATAAATTAAAGTTAAATAAATCGAAGTTGAAAAAAAAAAAAAAAGTTAAATAAGACTAAGTTAAATAAGACTAAGTTAAATAAGTCAAAGTTGAATAAATCAAGTTGAATAAATTGAAGTTAAAATAAATCGAAGTTGAATAAATCAAATTTGAATAAATCGAAGTTAAATAAATCGAAGTAAGTTGAATAAATCAAAGTTGAATAAATCAAAGTTGAATAAATCGAAGTTGAATAAATCAAAGTTGAATAAATCGAAGTTGAATAAATCGAAGTTGAATAAATCAAAGTTGAATAAATCGAAGTTGAATAAATCGAAGTTGAATAAATCGAAGTTGAATAAATCGAAGTTGAATAAATCAAAGTTGAATAAAACGAAGTTGAATAAATTGATGTTGAATAAATCGAAAATAAATAAATAGAAGTTGAATAAATCGGAGTTGAACAAATCGAAGTTGAATATATCAAACTTGAATAAATCGAAGTTTAATAAGTTGAAGTTCATAATGTCGAAGTTTATATAATGTCCAAGTTTTATAAGTCGAAGTTTAATAAGTCTAAGTTTAATAAGTCTTAGTTTAATAAGCCGAAGGTTAATAAGACGAAAGTTTAATAAGTCGATGTCGAAGTAAGTCGGAAGCTTAAGTAAGTCGAAGTCGAAGTAAGTTAAGGTCGAAGTAAGTCTTAGTCGAAGTAAGTCGAAGTCAAAGTCGAAGTAAGACGAAGTCAATTCAAGTCAGCCGAAAAGTCAAGTCAATTATAAGTCAAGTCAAAGTCAAAGTCGAAGTCAAGTAAAAGTCAAAGTCAAGTCGAAATCAAGGTCAAATCAAAGACGAAGTCAAGTCAAAGTCGAAGTCAAGTCAAGTCCAAAGTAAAGTCAAGTTCAAAGTCAAATCAAAGTCAAAGTCGAAGTCGAGGTCCAGTCAAAGTCGAAGTCAATGTCAAAGTCAAGTCGGAGTCGAATAAGTCAGAGAAGGAATAAAACAAGTCGGATCTGCCGGATCAGCTGGATTAATCAGAAGTTATATAGTCATAAATCGAACAAATCGAATACACCGAATACGCCGATTCAGTTGAATATGCCGAATCAGTTGATAATACGCCGAATAAACCAAATCGGTCGGTCGGATCAGTTGGATAAGTCAGATAAGTCGGATCAAATAGATAAGTTATAGTCTTAAATCGAATAAGTTGAATAAACCGAATACGCCAAATCAGTTAAATACGCCGAATCAGTTTAATACGCCGAATAAGCCGAATCAGTCGAATAAGCCGAGTCAGGCGAATCAGCAAATCAGTCGAAAGAAGAGGTCAAAGAAGTCGAAGAGGTTAAAAAGTCGTAGGTCTTAGAAGTCGTAGCAGTCGTAAAAGTCGTAGCAGTCGTAGAAGACTCAAAAGTCGCAGAAGTCACGGGTCGAAGAGGTCATAGAAATCGAAGAAGTCGTCGCAGAAGTTTTAGAAGTCTTTGAAGTCGTAGAAGTCTTAGCAGTCATAGAAGTCTCAAAAGTCGCAGAAGTCACGGGTCGAAGAGGTCATAGAAATCGAAGAAGTCGTCGCAGAAGTTTTAGAAGTCTTTGAAGTCGTAGAAGTCTTAGCAGTCATAGAAGTCTCAAAAGTCGCAGAAGTCACGGGTCGAAGAGGTCATAGAAATCGAAGAAGTCGTCGCAGAAGTTTTAGAAGTCTTTGAAGTCGTAGAAGTCTTAGCAGTCATAGAAGTCTCAAAAGTCGCAGAAGTCACGGGTCGAAGAGGTCATAGAAATCGAAGAAGTCGTCGCAGAAGCTACGGAAGTCGTAGAAGTCGTAGGTGTCTTAGAAATCACAGAAGTCGCAGAAGTTGCAGAAGTCGCAGAAGTCGTAATAGTCACAGAATTCGTAGAAGTCAAAAAAATGCTGAGGAATACGTGGAAACCAAGAAAGCCGAGAAAAACAAGGAAGCCGAGGAAAACGTGGAAGCCGATTAAAACGTAGAAGCAGAGGAATACGTGAAAGCCGTGAAAAACATGAAAGCCGTGGAAAACATGGAAGCCGTGGAAAACGTGGAAGCCGTGGAAGCCGCGAGAGCCGAGGAAGCTAAAGAAGCCGTGAAAGCCTAGTAAATCGAGGAAGTCGAGGAGAAGAGGAAGTCGAGAAAGCCAAGGGAGCCGTCGCGAGTCGAGCGAGTCGAGGAAGTCGAGGTAGGAAGTCAAAGAGAAGAGAAAATCGAGGAAACCAACAGTCGAGAGAGCCGTGGGAGCCGAGTGAGTCGATAAAGTCGAGGAAGTCAAAGATTTAGAAATCGCATTACTTCGTAATATATTATGATCTCTATTTGTGTTTAAGAAAGAGTAACACTGTATTCGATGTCCCGTCATGTTAGAAAGTCGTCAAAAAGTATTCGTCTTTTTCTCCGTTAACATTCATTGCTAACGATCGTTACTCTATTGGCCAACAATATTGCGAAAATAAGTTTTTAACTCTACGCTCTTAGAATAGTACAAGCATACACATGTCGTGTTGTGGCGTTTTATCCAAAGTAACAATTATGTTCTTGGACTTTCTTCAATTGATGTTGAGGCCCAGTTTTTGGCTTGCTGTTTTTAGTCGCTATAGCTATAGCAGATCCACCAGTCATCTTCGAGAAGTAAATGAAATTTGCAAATCAGTTTGTTATGCGTTAAGTTGTAAAACTTGTTAAAGACTGCTTCTATTGCTTGAATCGAATGTCTGATACAGTAGTTTCGAGATGTTTCGAGAGTTGTTGAAGATAGGCCAATTCTAGTGATGTGAGTACAATAGGGTAGCAAAAACTGGACACCGATTCGATAAAAGGTCATGGTTAGCTGCTCAAACGTTATTTTAAATAGTTTTGCTTACTGACGGCAATGTTCTGTGTTTAATGTTGTTAAAAAAAAAACTAAATTCCTTCGAATCGTTATTCAGTTCCGTCACGAATGCAGAAGTGGATTTTACTCTGAACAAAGTAGATAAGAAAACCTTAGAGTAATAGGTTTTTTGATTTTGTTTGATTGATTTCAACTAGCGACTGTTAAACTTTAATGTTACTGTGTTACTGAGCATGTTTAACTACAGATAAGTTATTTCGTTGTTTCAGATCAAACACGAGAATCGATCGGTTCGTGTTTTGATTTGCCCATGCTGAGAAGAACCCTCCGTAATCGATCGTCTTGTGAGCATCAGATGAAAGAAGCCGCCACTGTTAATCCGGCGAGCGACGACTTGATGAATCGATAGTATTTTGACTTAATTCGTTACTTAACTGTCACAGAACAGAATAAGTCGGTCTGTGTTTGTTATTCTACAGCTTTCCCACAGGGAATCGATCGATTGATGAAGGGATCACCACAGGTGATCGATCGTCCTGTGTGTGTCTACTTGACGAATTGAGCGTTTTTTGATATGATGATTCGATAGTAAACGTGCAAACTGAATCAAACAGTTTTTTTATGTTATTCTACGTCGTTTGTTACGTCCACAGGGAATCGATCTTTCTGTGAGCGTTAACTTGACGTATTTTACTTAAGTTTTTAATACGGAACCGAATTGATCGGTCTGTGTTATTTATTTTACAGTGCCACAGGTAGTCGATTATCCTGTGTGTATCAACTTGACGAATTCGATTGTTTCTTACTAAGTTTTTTAGCGACCACGGGGAACCGAGTCGATCGGTCTGAGTTTGTTATCAGCGCTATCATACACACAGGAAATCGACCGTCTTGTAGTCCACTGGCCTGAATTGTTTTTATTGATAAAGTATGTACCTACTAGCAATTTAGTGATCAGGACTAAATAATACTAAAGTTGATAATATATGTTCTTATTTAGATATGTTTTATAAGTACATGAATATTATGTATAAGATGGTATAATTGTGGCCATGGCATTTAAGGAACTGAGCTAATGTATTTAGAAACTATCTTAAGAGTAACGCTAGATTCATATAATATTTTTTCGATAATGTTGGCTTGTATAAAAATATCCGATTGTTAGGGTTCCACCTGGGGTCGTGTGCAGGGACGCACACGTTGTCAGAATGGACGATTGTTAGGGTTTTTTATTTGTTGAAAATAAATGTATTTCGTTTTTGGATAAATTACTCAAATCTCGATATCTATGGATATACTCGATATTATTTAATGCTAGCAACTGTTTTGTAACTTTGACGTTGTCGCTGGTTCTTTATCTGTCAAAGGAAAAAAAGGTGGATCGATGAGGTTGGCCAATCACAGAGTAGTATCTGCCCGCAAATCGTTGCGATTGAGGACTCGTTTTGTGATTGGCTAACGTTCAAGAAGGAATGAATCGAAAGCCCGTTTTTTTGGAAATAGAAAAATAAAGAACGAACGAAAAGGTCGGAGAGGCATTCTGGCTTGGATCGTCGAACAAGTAACATTGTGAAAAGTACCTACGTTGGTCGAATAAAGAAAAAGTATTTCTGTACCTAAAACATCATGCTGTTCTTCTTTCTACAAAGTCCTGAAATAGTAGTGAAGTTTATACTACATATTAAACAAAACACGTTAAACATACAACAGCCCTCATCTTTAAGTCAACTGCTATATTATATCTTAAAAGAACCAACTGACTAGATCCGAAACAGACAAACTCGATTACGCGATCGGAAGAAACAACAAACAGCGAGCGAAAAATCAGAGTAAAAGAACTTGTTTGCACTGGTACTTACTAAAATCCCCGGAATAAATTCTTTACAAGAGGACGATACGACTTATTTTGGTCCTAAATAAATAAAAGTTTGATCGAGAAATGCCAAGGGGCACGTTTTTATAGTACAGTTTAACTCGAAAGCTTTTTGAGTATACAGATAATGTAAATGTTTTCGAATAAAGAACACTCATTAATTGAAATCATTTCTAAACAAGTATTTAAAAAAAAATACTTTGAAAATAAATATATAATAATCAATTTTTAGGATAAATAAAAACCAACTTCAAACTAAAAAAAATATTTCGTCTGATTGTGGTGATACGAGGCGATTATTGACACGTTTTTTATGATTTATTATAAAAGTGATGAACCGATTTCGATAATATTTGAAATTAAATGATATTATACACGTCAAAATTTGTTGGTAGGCCAATAAATATGGTCTAAAATGCTTCAACATCGGCCAAAGTGCATTCCAGTTTCTAGGCAAGGTTCGCTCTAGAATTTTGGATTCATTTAAAAATAGATCTTATTGAAAATTAAGTTTAAATTATATTAGCTTCAAAGAAAAGTGTGTCCGACAAGAGTTAGCGCAACACAAAATCCCTGCAAAACTCTCCGTAATTGCACCCGGATTGTGTACCCGGAATAACTAATCTTTTTTCCTGTCGTGCCATTTTTTAGCGGGTGACACCTTATTTTACGCCCCAACATATTTCACCACATTTGAAAACAGCGCGTACGTAATGTATTAATACTCGCATTATTATAGTTATTTATGGTAAGCGTTGATCTTTGAAAATGGTACAATAAATACTGGTACAATTAAGTGCATGTTTTACGCACCTATTGCACCAGTAAAATACAAATCTAAATATATAAATAACACACACGTTGGAGCATGGGCTTGTACCCAAAACTGCGATGCGACGCCGACGCCGCATCGTAAATATCTACGAGCTCGCACGCACGACGCATCGCAAGAACTAGCGAATTTATTCGCATCGCGCATTCTTGCGATGTTGCGTCACACTTGATGACGAAGTAATTGTCATCCGAATCGTGAGAGAGACGCCTTGCCGCAAGAAATCGCATCGCAGCAATCGTGTCGCAGTTTTCTGTGTTGCGAATACGCATCGAGACGATTCGCAGTTTTGTGTAACAAAAACAAAAAGCAAACCCTGATTTTCACAAAAAAAAACATGTGGAATGAAATGCTTTTTCTAAAAACCAAAATTAACAAAAAGTATATTATAAATCGTTTATTTTGAACTGTTTATAATAAATATTTCTAAAACATTTTAACACAATCTTGGAACGTAGTCTAGGTTGAAAGGAGAATGGGGAAAGAGCTTCGCGTCGGCGTCGTCCCGAACTTTGACAGCACATATGACCCGTGTAATGGCGCCTTAAACTAAATAAAGCTTTGCATTTGGCTCCGCTCGCTACGCCCTCTTGCTGTGTCTCCGCGAGATTAGAACTTACTCGCCCTAGCGATTCCACTGAATTCTCCTTATTACTTTTGTCAGTAGTTGGAAGTTACATTTATTTCTGTTTCTTGGTAAACGCTGCTAACATAATAAGCTCAAGCAATTAAAAAACAATATCATTTCGCTAAAATAAGTTTTAAATAGCATTTTTTTATAAAGCTGTTTTGTTATGAATTCAATTTGCTAAATTTAATTTATCTCGATTATTTGCGGGTTAGTTTCGTTCTCCCCCAGTCCCGTTTTCACCAACAAATAAGTGTGTGAAATAAAATGGTTGGTCCTACCTTGTAGTGGTACTTTTTGGCAAGAGTCGGTCTTGGTAGATACCATCGCAATGCCAATATTTTGTTTACAAACAGTTGCGCACAAGCCATTCTGTGTTAAGGTTTGAAGGGCATTAGAGTAAAATTACCAGCTACAATGTGCAGCAACATTAAAACAATTAAAATTTAATAACTTATGTCCACCAATCCGCACTGAGCGTGGTAAATTAATAACCAATCATTCTCCTTTTAAAGTTGGCCAGTGAGCCAGCAATAAGAACAGTATTAGGATGTCATGAGGACGTGTGCATCATAATGATAGCCTACTATTGTTTTAGATACGCAGGTATCAGATCTGAGAGAGGTTAGGTTCAGTTAGGTGTATTAAAAACAGCTACTTCACTACTTGATGACTATCTGATAGGTTACTTCAGAGAGTATAATCTTAGAATAATAACAAGGAGAAACGAAGCACGCGCCCGCAAATTGTAATCATTCAAAAGTGGACAAAATTGTCACCTGAGGGTTAATCGGCTCGTCAGTCGTCAATGCCAAATGATCGTACGCACGTCTAACACGATTATAATGAGGCGCTATCTGTCCTACTGCCATACTGGGAAAGGTTATCAAAACAAGAAAAAAGTTGGTAACTCCGTTTTTGTTTCGTCTCGTGTCAAGCGGAAAATTGTGAGTTCATGTCCTGCTTGAGGCAAAATAATTTAACTCCAGTACGACCAAAGTTAATGTACTACGTAGTACGTACTATGACTTTGACACCAGCCAGAGGTATGACAGACAGTGACAGCAGAAGCAACCAATGTTGAATTCCCTACACATTCACCATAGCTCGCCAAACGTAGTGCTTACATTCTCTTGGGCTCGCCAGTTGAGCTACCGCCATCTAAATAGACAGTTTTTTTTTTAATAACTTGAGACGAAAACAGCTAATTAAAAAATTATATATTGTGTGGTGAGAGGCAGCTGCAACACCACAACTAAACTGATATAACATGAGAAAAAAAAGTATGTTTAAGCCGCTTACGCAAACATCAATAGTTTTGTGAACACACTTTTGAAGACAATTTTAAATGAAATTATCATTTTTTTTTTATGTCAGCAAGTGACAGGACAATCAAGGCGCCCACCTGATGTTAAGCACCACGCCTGACTATTACAGATACAGTGCCACCTGCACTTATCACCCCAAGACATTGTTGTTAAGGCTCTTTCGCCCAGTAATTTCACTTGCTACAGTGCCCTTCAAACCTAAACACAGTGTTATTATTCTAAAAGTAAATTAATGTCGTCGTACAAAGTGTCATTATATTAGGTTAGTTGTGTTCATTTTGCTTGATGTTTTTGCCTGTCATGCACAACGTGATAAGTTGGTTCCGTTTCGCATGACGTGACTGAGGAGTAACCCGGATGAATGAGTTATCTGTTTAATCCTTAGTGGAAGCAGGTGCTGACTGATGCACCTGTCAACGCCGCAGGCAGCTTGGACCGTGTCCAGTCACGAATGCAAATTCAGTTCAGAAATTGGCTCGTACTGCTTTTGGGCATATTAGCGATAATTTGGAGGGATTGGGCTGCCCCGGGCTGGCATTAATTACTGTGGTTTGTTAGCTAATGTATGCTATGTTTGCTGCTTTTAGATTTATATTTAAATAGCACTTATCTTCCTATTAAATAGCTCTACGTTAAGCAGTCGGTTCCGGTTTCAAAGTTGTTAGGCCATGACAAAGGCCTTCGGGCGGCCTAAAAACTCTGTTTCCAGAGTTAGCCACTGACTCATACGAACTTACTTACTTAGCTCTACGTGGCTCTACCCAGAACCATTTGTTATCTAATTCAGTTTTTTTTTTGAGAAATTATAGATTTTAACATGTTTCAGTTAGACATTTAAAACTACGTAGTCCATAACGTTTAAAAAGACTAGTTTTTGATGCGCAACCTACTAGTAGTATAATATTGCAACCTTTTATACTCAACTCTAATCCAACCTCGAAGTAAAAGTAGCAAAACAAGGCTATTTCAACCACCTCTCCACCGGAAATGAACATTGCCAAACACAAGATTATGATGTGTAGGAAAACAAGGGTGTTTGTATCATGTTTGCTTCACATACTTTCATATTTATTTTGCAAAACAAACAGTGTATTACATGTGGGTTAGGGCGATAATCCACCAAACCAGAAGAGCGGAGCTACAATAGCATTGAACGAACCAATACAGTCATAATTGCGTCACGCCAGTTTCACTTAATTTTGACACATTTTTATTGGTTGACCGCTCCGCTTTGATGGATGATCAACCTAAGCTACAGTTCCAAGAAATATTAAGGCCCGACTTACATTTCAAATGCCTGTGAAAATTGACCAAACTACGAACGCAGTGTTTGTTCATGCAGTAGCCACAACAATACTTACACAAATAGAATAAGAACGACCACTTGTGGTTAACGGTGCATGTGCACATTGTACACTGCCAGGGATCCCCTTTTGCTAATCTGCATGTGAACTTTGTACGACGAAAATACATTTTTATTCCAGTGCTTATTATTTATTCAAGAAAAACTTTTCTTTCTTGTCATGAAGCCTTTATGATAATTCTTATGACTACTATTTCAAATGTTTCAACTGTTAGGATATTAGTGTACTATCGAGCGAGATTTTCAATCTTAATCTATCATGCTGACCCAATGCGGATTGGTGGATGGTACACTAAGTTTTTATTCCTAAAAGAAACACATTAGCTAACAGAAGTAGGTATATAGTTCGATTATGAATTCAATGAAGTTCAGTATTGTTTTTTGTTATTGGCGTATTTATAGTTTTTGACTAAATAAATAAAGAGCTGGATAAAGTGGTGAAACTGCTTTCAATTACCAGAACGTAGAGCTGTACACAAAAAGAGTCCGTATACCAACACTTTACTTACCAAAATAGCAGAAGCAGCAGTCAGTCTATTATTTACCCAGATTGGGAGTCCGTGAACTGTGTATCCAATCTGCAAACGCCAATTACCTATACCCGTAATCAAGAGATCGCGAAAGGGTTCCGACGAGGCTCAATCAAAGTTTGGCAATCATCACGCCTATCTAATCTCCCGGGCCACAATGTAACCGGAATTGGATCCTCGATGGACCGCATTAACTACCGTCTTATTTATGTGTAATGATAACAGGCCATGCGGACAAACTAAAGCCAGAGTTCCCTGAGATGTCAGTAGACGTTATAACGATAAATGCAGCATAATACGATAATCCGATCTGCTGTAGAATCACAAAGTCAATAAACCTAGATGACCTAGTATACGAAATAAATATTTTTTGTTGTTGTGTGTTGGAGCACGGGAACACTATAATCTCTAAATAAGTAAATCTCGTGTTAAATTCCATCCAGATCGGTTCAGCCGTTTAGCGTGATTGAGTAACAAACGTGCATACGTCGATCCAAACCACCAACCATTTTGATCCAAACTTTCACATTTTTAATATTGTAGAGTTTTATAAATAACAAAATCACAATACATTATTACGCCTGTTCCGTGCAATCAAGCTTAGAAGAATCAGATTTCTTGGGCCGTATATAATAAAACTGATGAATAGTTTAAATTAGATTAAAACGAAATTCACCGCTAGTTTAAAAAGCCTGCCTTTACCTACAGTTCACCAACATTTGGCTCATTTTATTACGCTAAGATATAATGTGTAGAATTGCGTAGGGCATGTTTATCGCACGCCTATCAATGTATCCTGCATTGTTGTGAGAGGGATGAACACCCGTTATGTTCTCAATTAACTTTAATAACCCGACTGCTCGTAATTACTAGAATTCCCCGTCCTAGATACCATGGAAGTAGAAATGTAGATTAAATTCTGAGAAAAGTTAGTGGATGCAGTAGAAAAACTCGTACTCTCTGGTCGGGTCTTATCTATACCTATGTATTTATAACAGATTGTTCAAGTAGGTACTTAGGGAGGTAGGTATGGTTTCGAAGCGCTCTGCACTGCGTCCGATTCGAATTCAAGAAAAGACGGATCGAGAAAACTCGAACTAGGTACTCATACATATTTATATAACTAGCTGTTGCCCGTGAGTTCGCTAGCGTAGAAGTTGGGAACTGTATTGTTTTTTGGATAAAAAGTAGCCTAGGTCCTATTTCCGGACATTATATATGTTTTAAATTTCAGACAAATCGGTTTAGTGGTTATCGAGTTATAAAGAAACAAACATCAAATGAGACAAACATCCCAACTTTCGCATTTATAATGTGTATTTCGAATTAGGTGCGGACGCGTGTACAAGCGCTCCAAAACCTTAAATTCATCAACAGTTTCATAATATAAGGTGACTGCAAAAACTCAACCTACAAGCAAATATAGTACTGCCAACGGATCTCGGCATCGTAAAGTTAGCCGTTTGTGATGCGCAAAGACAATTTAGTTAGAAAAGCTCCATTGCGCATCGCCCAACTTTACGACGGGCGCAGACGACGCAGCAGATTTTGCTGGCAGTACAGGTATGAAACTATTATTAAAAAAAAAACGTTTCACACTACATGTTTTGCTGCATAGAAAGTATGAATATCAAAAAGTATTCCCTGGCTCTCAGTAAACATTCATAGTAGACAGTTTTTTAATTTCCGGCAGCCCCGAAGCATCCGCCTCGAAAAAGTGTAGATTGAATATGTGCGCCCGTTCGGAGATCGGAACTGATTTAGATCAATGTTTCTCTTTTTTAATATGCATTGTTCCATGTTAGGATATGAAGTCCAACATTCGAATAAAATATTATAACTTTCCACTGAGTATTCAAAACCTTTCGTATAAACTACAGCACTGACTAGACAAGTCTAGTTATTTATGAAAGTGTAGCAGAGAAAAATAGCTAGAATTTTTTCACATAATTTTGCAACATGTGAATTTGTTGGAAAGAAACTGTCCTAGATGAGACGGCCGACAGATGACACCACTAAACCCCAAGGGTTCACCGCGCCACAGTATATTATAATAATAACATATAAAAGTATCACTGCGAGAAGACACTGAAATTATGAGGTCGAATCTGGGAGCAGCAAACACTCAAATGATATTGAATCTAAACGCCTTGAAAAACGGGCTTATATTATATTGAGACAAAGAAAATTCCTTTTTTTTTTTTTTAATTTATTACCAATTTGAAAAATTATTAATACTATTTAAAGTTAGAATAATAACACCTAAAAACCACTAAGGTTTGAGTTGGTGCTACTGTGAGTCTATCTACGAGTAGGTAAGAGTACCTACTCGTTCAGTAGTAAATAAGGTAAGTACCTAATCTACTTAATATACTACTTATTAGCAGCCTTGTAAAAATTGACGCCAGAAATGTTTGCATTCAGTTGAAACACATTGATTTTCACACAAGTGCGATAACGCTTATTTTGCATTAAGAGTCAATTTCGAGTGACTCAAGTCTGACCGTACTCCGAGCTAACACTCTTGGAAAAACTACTCATTAATATTCCACTCCTGGCGGGACTGGCTTGCTTTTAGCATTACAGAACATCACCTGAATTGAAAAGAAGGGAGCTTGGCAAAGAAATTATCTTTTTAAATTAACTTGGACTCTCCCGCGCTCTGTCTTTGCATTCGCACTTAAAGATATTGCAGACAATTGAAAAAAACATTGATAAAATTATTATTACCTAGGCTAGTTTACTTTAGTCGTTTTTACACTATGAAATTTTAAGAAAACATGTAGCAAGTACTTACCTATTTTACTATGGGGCAAACATTTTAGTCATTTATATTGCGTGAGCTAATTACTAAAAAAATCCTTTTCATCAAGGATTCTACTTTTAAGGATAGTGCACCATAAATCAATTCGACTTGCTGATATTTTACTAAAAATACACAATAGCAGTAACTTTCTAAAACATAAAAAGCGCAAAAGTCCAAATAATTTCCCCCGAATTGATAGGTACAGTAGTAAAGTGGGAGCGCCAACATCAGATTTATAGGGCGCCGCGATGTGTGTGCTTTCATAAAAAAACACAAAGGTAATTCACGCGACAAGTTATAACAGGCTGCAGTTATTATTAACGGCTTTCATATTCTCATATTATGAATAAACGGACCATTTTAGTCTAGTACCCTTAGTGAGATGATTTATATTGCTCTATGTTTTTAAATTTATCTTTTTGTATATTTTACGCCTCTTGCTTCAGGCAATCTCGTTTAAAAATGAGCAAAAATGGGCACATTCTTTGTAAAATAGTGTCTAAAGGAAATTTGCAAAAACGTGTAATCATATTGACCAAAACCTCTGAAAGACCTGAAGCTCCTAACTTTTAGCACTCTTGTTTTTTTCTCTTCCGAGGTTCATTACGGTGATCAGCTTACATTATGCCTTTGACTATGGCAGTACATTTTAGCTTGGCCCCAACGGATCATTTTCCCGAGTCAATCTAGTTTGAATTAGGGTACGCTATTCACCTAGACTCTTTGTAACGTTATGTAGTCTCGTTGATTCGGGTATAGATGGGAGGCTGTATTTCGCTCAGCATTGTCAGGTCAATAGGGCCATCGAGGTCAAAACGTCATCCATGTAAATGGGTACGCTGGGATAACGTTGACGTTGGCAGAGTTGGTTGAGTGTCGTAGATAGGACTATTACCGTCATATGGGAGATTAAGGGTTTTGTCTATATGTAAAAACAACTACATATTTTTATGACACGCGTTTCCATATCTCACTCTCTTTTATCGTGATCACGTGCGTCCCGTATTTTACTTCCGTGAGGGTTTGTTTGTATAAAGTTGACTCCCTGTATTTTGAACATTGTCTACTGTAACTCAGAACTGTCAGTATCACGCTTGGTCCGCCCCTGACCGCAGTTGTATCATAAACCGACCGCGACAAAGGTCGAAACTTTTTATCGGTCAGAAAATTATCTAGAGCACGACCGCAAAAACTTTTTAACTTAAAACCTTCAAACTACATAAATTTTCAAGTTCGCTTTGTTGAATGGTGTAACTAAATAAATATTTTATACGGGTTCAAATGTAAGCCTTTGAAAATGTTTTGCATTACCTACGGCAATAACAAAAGAGTTTTTTCATGTGGAACGTACCTGCGAGTACTTTGATACTTCTATTATACAGATGGCATTTTATTTTTACATTTTGCAACAAAATAGAAATGGATGAGAGAAAGTTTGTTCTACGAGTTTGTAGCCGGGTTGTGGTGACAAGGACCTAGTGCCCTGACCGACACATCTTCATTAGCAAACTGCGATTACTCCCGCGGGGCACAATATTGCTGACATTACGATAGGGCTCACCAAAGTAATACCACAACAAAATTACTGATGTTTGCTAATGTGGACATGCTGGCGTAATATTGTGAACATTGTTTTATTAAGGCACTAGAAAAACATGAATTTGTACTGTGGCTTGTGGACATAATATTTCAGCATATTATGGAAGTGTACGATGGTACCTCATCACCCAGATAAATATATGTCGCGGAGCAGGGATCGAACCATCAACCTCTTATTTCTCAACCGGGTATAAAAACCATCGAATAATTTATTTTATAACAAAACCAAACACCAAACAAAAAGTAAAATAAACGATAAAGATACTTTTACTCAGATGTGGGACGATGAACATTAGATAGGTAAGCTGAAGACTCACTAAGAATCGATTCTCGTAGCTTGTAGATAATTTGTGATTCAATTCAATTCAATTCAGTTATTTTATTAACCATAAGTACAACATTACAAAAAAAGAGCACCGGTGGTCTAGTGGTAGTGACCCCGCCTTCCGATCCTAAGGTCGTAGGTTCAAACTCGGTCGCGCACCAATGGATTTTTCTGTTCGAAAAATTTATGTGCGCAATGCCATACGGTGAAGGAAAACATCGTGAGGAAACCGGCATGTCCAAGAATAAAAAAATCGAAAGACATGTGTCATCCACCAGTCCGCATTGGGTCCGCGTGGTGGATTAAGACCCAATCACTCTCGCCTGAGAGTAGGCCAGTGTCCCAACAGTGGGAACTAGAAGGCTGTCATGATGACAACATTACAGAGGATATCCAATGCGTTATACAAGAACTTTAAAAATTATTTACATTTCTTATGACGTAAAGTAAAGTAAAGTACCTAACTAAAACATATTACAACCATCAATAGTTTAATATAAGTAGTTTGCTGAGTTTAAAAAAAACAGGCAAAAGTACTAAAAACACCGAGCATGCAAAAAAAGGCGGAAACTTAAGTCACCCGACACATAAAAATTGATAAAGGCAGTTTTGTGAGCAGAATGCTTTAACTTTTGGCCGGATTCACAGTTGGCAGGAGATCCAGATAATGTCACCATAACAGATTATATCTTGGCACCAAGCTAACTCCACGACATATACAAAGATATTTCATGCAGCAATTGTTTCCTCTATCGCTTATTTTTTGATTTCATGGACACTGGTTATGTTTTGCAATGTATGTAAGCTCAATATACTCCTTAGCTTGTAGACAATGTAAGCCTACGACGTGATTTCCATATCACGATTTATGATATCACGAACGTCCTAAACTTTAGCCCACAACTTTCCTAATGTAATTTAATTTGGAAAATAAATAGTTATAGACTGAAAAAGGCACGGCAGACATATAAGTAGATAAGATAGTTTTATAATAGATGTTAAATATTGTGCTTTTCTACCAGGTACGTAACGTTTATATTAAGTAGTACCTATGCTATGTAAGTAAGCTAAGAGTAGTAGAGTTCTTTGTGATAGAGCTCGTCCGGGGAAGGACTACCACCATACCTATTTCTGCCGCCAAGCAGTAATGTTCGCATTGCTGTGTTCCGGTGTGAAGGGTATGGTTTCCGGTGAAATTACTGGCACACGAGGCTTTCGATCTTAGCCTCAAGGTGGCAACCCGCGAGTGATACCTCTGGTATTGCAAGCGTCCATAGGCTGCGGTAACCGCTTACCATCTTGTGGGCCGTACGCTTGGTTGCCACTTCAGTTGTATAAAAAAAAAAAAAAAAGTAAATGGTTTTTAGGTTTATTAAAAACGCTACTTACTATGAAGGTGATATCTGTATGCGTAACGAAATGGCACTAACGTTTCCATTGGGGACGTATTATCTTCGAACTTATTCGGGAGCAGGTAACCAAATCGTCTGCAATTCTGCTTTAATTACCCAGTTTAAGATCTACTTGCTTAAAATGGCCCTGAGAGAAATGTCTATTTATTTCAATCGATGTTTGAAATATAGTTCATAGTGTTCATATATTCGTTTTAGTGCTTTGAAATCATTTTGCAAAGCTTCCATGTGACAGGCGCGATACAAAACGCTCAAAACAATGATGTGCACTCTAAAACATTGTTCATGATGTTCAGTGTCTAAATTTTACAATGAACTTTTGAATCTGATTCAGATATTGAGAGATGTCACGATTTCTCGTTTTCCATAATGAACAAAAGTAACATTAACAAAAGTGTAAGATTTGAATGGGTTCATTGTTATGAACCCATGTATGTATGTTGCTCCTCTTACTTAGTGTTCTAAGTAAGAGGAGCAACCATTAAAAAACACACCTTAGTTAGGTCATCAGGTATAGGTGTTGTACCTACTCGCCTTCTTTTATTTCTTTTATTTTTGTAGTTTTGTTATTAATATAGTTTAGTTATAATTTGTATTGTTATTTTTATTTTTATGTTTATTTTGAATAAATGTTTTCCTATTCTATTCTATTCTATTCTAATATTATTAGGTATTATCATTTATTTTTTTTAAATTTATGTTTTCAAATAGGTACCTACTTTAGGTTGTATTTTTTATGTTTTATTTTGATTTTTATTATTATTTGTTGATACGTCAGTTCTGTGTCTTTGTCTTTGTGTTGTCAAATAAATACTTTCTATTCTATTCTAATCTATAAAAAACCCCTACATTTATAACTAAAAAAATCCAAACAAGTGCGATATTCTTCTAAAGCATGTAAGCTCCTTAGGTCGTCTTATCTGAGAATTGAATAGAAGACTTATAGGATCCTGCTGTCTCATAAATCTGCAGTCGCATTCACTCCTATTTCTGCACTAGGATCACATAGTGCATTTTAGAGTGTAGATATCGTATAGCTATTGTTCAAAGGTATTTTAAGATCACCAATATACCTAATAAGCAATCAAAAATATCAATCACTAGCTGCGCCCCGCGGTGTTACACGCGGTTAAACAGTTTTTAATCCCGCGGTAACACGGGATAAAAAGTAGCTAAAAATTAAATTTGATATAGATCCGTTCAGTCGTTTGGGCGTAATGCAAACAAACATACAAACATCCAAACTTTCGCATTTGTAATACTAGTGTGGTTAATATTAGGACTTATTGTGTATTGTCTTTGCAAAGATTTCTGACAAGTATAAACTTAATCAAAGTGAATTATGCCAACCGTATTGTAAGTCAAGCGATCGTGGCGCTAGATGGCTGACATTGCTGGTGGCGATGATATTCAGTCTTTACCATAAGTCTTTAGGATAGGACAATCCTATGATATCCCCTATCAGAGTTGGCCATCAATTCATACGAACTATGTAAGTACTGAATGGCTTTTTTTTATACAACAACCGTTCTTATAGTAGGTATACCTACGGTACATTGTACAATCCTTGCAGCTAACTCCTAGTACGTTACGAGTATGATAATTGACACTGACGGAGGTGCAACACGGCTATCCAATGTATTTTTCGCATCAAGAGGGAATCTCAAACATTAAGATTTTATTTGGACAAGCAACCAACTTCCGCAGGTTAGCTGTCTGTTGAAACGTGACGTAAATTTTTTCACGAAGGCCTGTAATTTGGTGTGATGGGTAAGTAATTCCTTTTTTAAACTGTTTCTGCAACTTAAATATGGGTATACTGAAGCTAAGTGGAGAGTAGAGTGGAAAATCAACCAATCAAATTATATCAAAATTATGCCACTTTATTTTCGCGCTACATAAAGTTTTACGTTACACAAAATTACATTTATTTCGCTAACTACAATTATGTTAGACATTATTAGACATAATGCAGAAAACATGGGTTCCAATACCTAATACAATATGTCACAGCAACAGCCGGGAGTTGTGCTTTGCTGCTATTTTGACTTAGCTCGCTTTATAGCTGCAGTCGTAAAGTGCTAGAAGCAATTACACTTTAATCTTAGAGGGAATTTCTTCGGTTTCGTCAAGTGTGACCACATTTATGCATACCGCTTTCTAATTTAAGGCGCTACTATAAACAAGTTACGACCAACATCAAGGGGTTATGGGGTGGCCTTAATGACAGTAGCACCCGAAAATAAAATGGCTTTATAGCACGTATCACTTTATGTGGTCCCGTCGTTTATTCGCAAAATTCATTTTCATTTCGCGTATTATTACTTGTTTAAACTTTTATTAGATAACTTTTAACAAAGGTTCGCACCTGGGACGCAGACAAAATTGGTGTTGAAATTGTAAAAACATACGAATTTTCTTAAAAAAACACATCTAAAGCCCGCCGCACACTTCCCCGCTCGCGTTACTTGACATGAGCTATATGCGAGTGGCACCGTTAAAAACGTATAGCGTATAGTATCGAATACCGCATTTGCCTCTTACGTGTCGACGCAGGGACGTACAAGAGCGTGTATGGAATGGATACGCGCGCCATACATCTTTTCGTGTCAATCAATGCGCATATATGCGTGATAGCATATGCGGCATGCGTAAAGCATGAAAAATATATATTTATAACCAAACATACAAGTAAGTAAATCAAGCCAATTTCAGGGTTATGGAAGGTCTACGCCGTAAAGGCTACGCTGTAGAGCCTCTACACACGAACCAACAGTACAGGTAAATAAATAGTGTCGTTGTGTGACAGTGTTATAAACAAATAAATTTTATATTCTCAACAATCATAATTCAGACACTGCACTGAGATTGTGAGTGCGGAGCACCAAGACAGAACATGCGACACTTACTTTCTTGTTCGCTGTGCCCGGCCACCTGTACCCAGGAGGACCTAAACAAGGCGACTAGTAGAGCCGTTGAGGTGGCTACTTACTGATCCAAAAACATTTAAAAACGTTGAGAATTTGATTCGCAAAGAAGAAGACTGAGAAGAAGAAGAGTGGTAGTGACCCCGCCTTCTGATCCTAATAATAATAAAACTTTATTTAAGGCAACATTAGAAAGTTAAAGTTGTAAAAAACTTATTCTACGGCCCATATAATATACGGTTTTCTTAAGGTCGGTCGTGCACCAATGGATTTATCGATACGAAAAATGTATGTGCGCAATGCCAGTGCTCTCATACGGTGAAGGAAAACATCGTGAGGAAACCGGCATGCCCAAGAGTTAAAAAATCGAAAGGCATGTGCCACCAATCCTCATTGGGTCCGCATGGTGGATTAAGACCCAATCACTCTCGCTTGAGAGTAGGCCAGTATCCCAGCAGTGGGAACATATAAGGCTGTCATGATCGTGATGATAATTCAGATATAAGCGATAAGCAATAATTAAAGGTACATATGCCTGTGGACGCGGTATCGTTTCAGCCGCTAGAGCGTGATTTACTAACAAAAAAATTACAAACTTATAAACCTCTTATTCTTCCTTAACACAAAAAAAATTTGCTACGTGCACATACATTAACTCTAACACGTATAGTTCGATAGGTAGTTTCGTAGGTAGGTGAACTACGTAATTGGCACTATAAATCCGAGCCCCTCGAGCAAATCAGGACTTATTGCCGCATTTCTCTCAAATGTAATTAAATCTAGTTGCATGTCTTCCGCATCGGCTTCTTAGTTACTCGCAGGTGTAACTGAAACCTTCTTCTAAAGTTCACCAACATTCTATATTATACAGCTGTTCAAAGGATTTTTGTTTTTTTAACTATATTCGTAGGTATTTTAAGCTTACTGCAATGTATAAACTTGAAATTTAGGATGGAAGTAGTTACTAGAACGCGTACGAAGTTAGAGCTTCCACTAGTTATTACATGAGATGGCATTAGTTTACATTTAGTAGGTTACATTATATTATATAATGGCTGTGCCCCGCGATTTCACTGGCGACTATGCTGTTTTTTAAATAGTTATTCTGCTTTTCGAGGCTGAAATATAACAGGCTAGCTATTGCCTGCGACTTCGTTTGCGTGGAACTCGGGAACTCTATGTTTTAAATTTCAGCCAAATCGATTCAGTGGTTGAGTTGAGTTATAGAGGAACAAAAATTAAAACTTTCGCATTTATAATTTAGGTGTGATTAAATATCATGAAAATCGGTTCAGCCGTTCTCGAGTTATAAATGGTGTAAACTTTGTTTAATATTATACTCGTTTTAAGATGTATTGAAGTTAAGTCATCGTCCAACTAATTACGAAGTCGCCAGCTATATCCTAACTAATATTATAAGTGCAAAAGTCTGTGTGCGTATGTTTGTTACCACGTATCTCCGTGACGACTTAACCGATTGTGATGAAATTTAGAATGTAGATGGCTTAAGTCTTGAAATAACACATGGGCTTTTTATCCGGGAAAAGGTAATTACCTATGGAAAAGCATAAAAACTGCAAAAACGAGAGTGAATCAGTGCGGCTCAGCTCTTATAAAATAAAATTAAACCTGGTATATATGGTATAAACAAGTAGAAAATAATATTCTGCAGGTATAAGCTTAAACTGCATATTATTCTAGTTACAGGTGCCCCTTACTGCAAGCTTTAATTGAGGCTATAAATCCGGCGCCTTAGCCGAGACGCGACAATTAAATCGCACTGAACCATGGAACACCACTGATTACAACTCACCATGTAATTATTACAGATATTTGCTTGCTAATCTATTGCTAAGAATCTCTTGATCTGCAGATAGACCTAAGTTTATAATCTTGAATTTTTAGTGCACAAGTCAGTGCCGACAACTTATTGAGCCCTCGACAGCAAGCAAAATGGATATAAGAAACTGGCCTCAGACCTATCAATTCTCAACAAGCACTTTAGTAGAGATCTATAAAATTGCACCGAATGAACTTTGAATAGTGCTGCACGTGAACCGTATCGTCTGTCGTATTATTTTACGATAAAGAGAAGTCGCGAGGAAGTCAGCTTGGAGTTAGAAAACTTCAACCTGTTGCCGAAGTTGGTCTGTTCCTGAATTATTATTGTATTTACGTAGAAAGCATGCAGAACTAGCGGTAAGATAAACTTGTTCTAGAAAATTAAGTTTAACTTTAGTAAAATGTTTATTCTTTTATAAACACTATAAATAATGTTTTATATTCATTGCATTCAAAGAAATCGACCTGCAGACATAAAAACTATGAAAAGATAATTGATAGATTCAGGCGTTACTTTGCGTAAATCCATTACAAGATAAAAAACAGACGAAAAATCTCTAGTACTATTCCGCTTAACCTTTTAACTAATGAGGTCACACAGTTACCACAGTTAAACTCAAAAGAAAAATATCGACACGTTTGAGGTTAAAAGGTTAAGCGGAATAGGAGATTTTTCGTCTGTTTTTTAACTATGAAAAGATTCTACAACTTTTCTTCATAACATTTTATAACATCCAAGTTACCAATACAACTTCAAAGTTTAAAAACACTTGATGACGGTTTTAATCAGAAAGCAGAGCTAGCGTGACAGGACATCGTACTAATAAGTGCTGTCTGCAGCCGGCTTCCCTTGTAAACTTTATGTTCGAGACTCTGGCGCCTTTCATGTGTCAAGTATCTATTGTACGAAGATGATCGTCTTGGCTAAACGTGCTCGAACTAGAATAACTACTTCGAAACTTTAACGATTCTAGTTTCCATTCAGGAAATGTACCTACGTGTATGGATAACTAAATTGAAATATCAAAATACAGGACTAGAAACAGCTCTTCATGTTATCTTTTAATTTAACAAATTTGTACAGTGTGCTTAAATAACTGGGTCAAAACTATGAACCCTTGGTAAGTTTGAGTAGGTGACAGAGTTAATAGGCCGGCTCAAAGCATTAGTCATGGTTTGACAACTTTGAAAAATCCGAGAATGACAGCTTAACCTTGACGTGCTCTTTAAAAAACGGAAGCGTTATAATTGCCTCTGGCGGTCACTGGAATCTAGTGGACGGAACTTTGTGAAAACTGTGTCGGTTTCTAGCCCTTACATACTGGCCTACCGTGACGTGATGTCTTTACGATTCAAGTAACTTTATAAACTGAACTATTTATGTACTATTGAGCTAATCATATGATAATATTTGTAATTTTTTGCAGGACTCACCAGCGACTGTAGTAACTCAGTAACTAATGGTAGACCCTCAAGTGGATACCCGCCCTTACTCTGGACAAGAAACCTAAAGCTAAACTAGGAGGTAAGGGTGAGTTAGGATAGAGTTCGCGACAGCGCGTCCGGTTTCCGGCCGTCTGACAGGCGATTCAATTTAGTGCAAACTGCATTGATTGTTTTTATATTCCGCTCGCGGACGGAATCTTTCTACCACTCACGGTAACTTCCTTATTTTGAGCAGTAGCTGGAAGTACTTACTTAGGTTTTAATGACATACTGATAGGGCTATTTTTGTTCTAGGTTTGTAGTCTAGGTAGCATACTTGAGTAGAAAATATAAGTTTAAGAGCGTGAAAACTTACGACACTTAAAAGGTAAGTAGGTATTATGTTAACTAAATACCATTTTAAAATTCATATTATCACTAGGTTATAAATATAATACTTTACCAATACTCATACAACCAGCTACCATAGTTTATTTTATTTCCTGCGTAAAACAAGTTGTCCCCCACATATGCTCGCTTTCCGCCGGCGCCGAGAGGCACAATAGACGATGCCTTAGTGATTTAGCTTTATTGTTATGCACCCTCTACCCCTATTCACTCATCCAGATCATTCACGAAGAGGTGAAATGTTTGCTCTGTTTTTTCTAAGCTATTTAATTAAAGACGTGCCCTTTAGCTACATCTTTTTGTGTTTTGTGCAACTTTTTGGATTCTTTCAAGTAAGGTCTCATTAGTATTGTATTTGATCAAATTAAACGCTGGATAAGACACCATGCATGCACGCTCAGCTCATTATTTAGTATTAATATAAATACAAGTACGTAAATAACACGTGAGTGTCCGTGGCAGTCAGCTGTGACGAGGGATGATAAAGGGGTCACAATACAACCTTCACGTGAGAACGAGCGGTTTACCTCGCATTGTAGTGTTGTGTGCCGGCCAACCGCGTTGAATAGCAATTTCATAGAAGCTACCCCGTTATTACGAGCACTATATACCCCGACTGCTAGTCGCCAACGCCGCGTCGTCTCAGCGGGTTGAACAGACGAGAAACCTTAAATTAGACGCTTTGTGAATTGACTCCCGAGTTGTTTTGTTTTCTGAGCTGTCTACATTTGTATTATGTACTCGATTTAAATGCAAAATAGTATTCTACTGAATATTCTACGTATATTGTATCATGTTTTTCCAACACAATCATAAAACGATCTGCCAGCGATGAATTGACACTGTTAACCTATATATCGCGTAAAACGGCCGCCACTTCATCCTGGGACGATCTTTTGCGGAGACGTGACCGAACGAGCCAATAAAATCTTTTCCAATCGGTCCAGGGTTCCGCCCGTAACTGTAAAAATTGGAGGACGTGACGAGGAGTTGCTGATCTCTACGCTACCTCACGTGTCGCCGCAAACTGCGACGACTCAGGCACAGCAATTTTCGTCTCTTTAAAACTTTTATGTTGAGTTCGGCTAGAAGGCTAAAAATATTTTTTTACAATACTGATATTAGATTCGTTCCACCTACATACCTAAATTGGTTTACTTTTAGGTAGGCAACCATAAATCCTTAAATGTAATATTGCTAATTAACTTTGAACAAAGCAACTTTTAGTAGAGTCACACTGGGTAGGCTGATTTTAAGCTATATTACTCGTATCATCTAAAAGAGATCTAAAGCGCTGTTTCCTTCTTTACTGCCTACGTTTTACTATCAGACGCGATTGAATTTTACTGAAGGGTATTAGTAAATACGAAAGAGAAAAATAAATTTTACGACTTTAGAACGTGTTACATACTCACTATGCACCTAATCTGCGGAGTAGTAACTGCAGCGTTGCAATCCGATGTTGTTCGACTTGTACAATGCGACTGTCTGATCAGCAAATTATATTTTACCTAGATTACCGGAACGCGGCAATTACGGAAGCGTGGTGTCATTCTACACTGGGTACTTGCATCGACCAGACGTAGTCTCTTTAGTTTTTAACTTAGAATATTTTTACGTAACTTTGTACGATTTTTAATTAAACTCTTTTAAAAGTCTTTGGTTTTTTTTAAAGCCATCGATTGTGGCCAACGTAATTGGCGCAGCCGGTAGGATACTTCGAAGCAGTGTGTTATTCGTCCCGGGGGCCCAAAATTGGTTCCTAACGAACAGACGGCTGTTTGGACTTTCAAGTTCGTCATCGTGGTATCCAGAACCTACGGGCACACGATCGAGGGTGCACTTGGCTATCAGTGCAGAGAAAAACCAAATGTGAGTACAGTGAAACTTTTTTGAAGTGTTGCCTCCTTTCCCACCATTTTCCACCCACGAAAAATCGGGGAGAAATCTGTCTCCTCAAGACAGATTCGTAGGAATAGCAGGCTAGACACCGTTAGGGATTTAAGTAAGTTAGATATTATAATAGAAACTAGCGAGGAAACCATGTCCACCTCGACCGAACCAGACCATATCTTTAAGGCACTGCGCCTTGTCCCTGAGTTTGACGGGAATCCTAACATCTTGACTAGGTTCATTAGAATCTGCGATCAGCTCGTGACGCAATATATTAAAACTGAGGCAGGGCACGAGTTATCTAACCTATGTCTTATGAATGGTATTCTAAATAAAGTGACAGGTCCCGCGGCTAGAACAATTAATGCTAATGGTATACCAGAAAGCTGGGTAGGAATAAGAAATGCTCTAATCAATAATTTTGCCGATCAAAGGGACGAGACTGCCCTTTATAATGATTTGTCTTTGGTCACCCAAGGGAGTGACTCCCCGCAGGAGTTTTATGACAAATGCCAAACCCTTTTTAGTACAATCATGACGTACGTAACGCTACACGAGTGTCTGCCTACGACCGTAGAGGCAAAGCGCGACTTGTATCGCAAATTAACTATGCAGTCGTACGTACGAGGTTTAAAAGAACCTCTCGGCTCTCGTATACGGTGTATGAGGCCGCCAACGATCGAAAAGGCTTTGGAATTTGTTCAAGAAGAATTGAATGTTATGTACCTACAGCATAGGAATGAGTCTGTACCTGAGCGACGTAGTCCAGCTACGCAAGCGCAGCCATCAGCAAAGGTACCGTCCATAGTTCCTATTTATTCTGTACCTAAGGTTTTTAATTACGGAGCCCCTAGCTGGCAAAGACCAATGCCCACATCCGCGCATTTGCCACCTCAACCTCAACAGCAGGGTTGGCGTCCAGCCTTTCAATTTAACCAGGCCCCACAGCGTAACCCCATGCAACCATCGCGTACGCAACAAATGTTCCGGGCTCCTCCACCTAATTATAATCCCCAGAACGGAGGTTTTAGATTTCCACCTAGGAACGTACCCCCTCAGAACCAAGGTCCTAAACCTATGAGTGGAGTAAGCCATTTTGTGTCTAAGGCTCTTCCTCCTACTATCCAGGGCCACGATTGGCGTAGATTTGGCAACCCCCCTCCGACAAATTATTTTAAGACTAAAGAGGTAAATTTTAATGAGGTAGATAACTATGACTACTACTACTCTGACTATTACAGTGAACCATCTGACTTCACAGAGACTGACGATGGTAATTACTACGACTACCAGAGCGTCCCGGAGTATTACTATGAGACCCCGAACGACCCCCAGTTCGTTGACAATGTACAGTCAAGCTCAAATGCGATTGAGCCCGCGCAACCGTCGTCATCTAGCCAAAAAGAGCAGGATTTTCCCAAGGGCCGTTCCAACAAAGAACAAAGATAGAGTTAAATTTACAGTCTAAGAAAGAACTACGGTACATACAGACGTCAAATCCACCTCTTAAACTACTCGTTGACACCGGTGCAAATCAATCGTTTATTAGCCCCGAGGCGGTCGATACTTATTTTCCGCACATTCCAAAAGATCTTGATCCTTTTGAGGTCACTAATTCACGTGTGACAAGCATTCATGACCACTCGATTACAATACCTCATTTTGTGGAATTTGGTGAGCAATCTAACATCAAACTTTTCATCTATAAATTCCACAACCACTTTGATGGATTGATAGGCCTTGATTTATTAGAAAACTGTAAAATAGACCTTAAAAATAACGTCTTGCTAACCGAACATGCCAGCATACCATTGTCTCGATACCAATGTAGAAAGACTAACCAACAGGAAACTATTCCTGCCTTTTCATCTAGGTTAGTTAACATTCCAATACATTATCCAGACGGTGACGTATTTGTGACGCAACAGATGATGGATAACTGTATTATTCACGACTGCGTCACCACTGTGACAGACAAGACCGGCATCGTAGAAATAGAAAACATGACAGATAGCGACATAATTATCTCCTTTGACCAACCGACGCAAGTTGACGTTTGCAATATCGAGTGCGCACGCACTCAACAAGACCCAAGACGAGTGAAAAATGTTTTGACAAAACTCCGGACTGACCACTTAAACGTTGAAGAGAAGGCGAACTTACAGACTTTGTGCGCACGCTACGCGGACGTATTTTATATTGAAGGAGAAGCTTTAACCTTCACCAACAAAATCAAGCACAGCATTAGGACTACAGATGAACTACCAGTTTATACAAAAAGTTACAGATATCCATTCATACATCGACAGGAAGTTAGGGACCAGATTGCGAAAATGCTAGAACAAGGCATCATACGTCCATCCGACTCTGCCTGGAGCTCACCTATATGGGTAGTTCCTAAGAAGGCTGATGCCTCTGGAAAACAGAAATGGAGACTAGTTGTAGATTTTCGTAAGCTGAACGATAAGACCATAGACGACAAATATCCGATCCCCAATATCACAGATGTTTTAGATAAACTTGGTAGGTGCCAATATTTCACAACTTTAGATTTGGCTTCAGGATTCTACCAGGTAGAGATGAACCCTGAGGATATATCGAAGACAGCCTTCAATGTAGAGCATGGTCATTTTGAATTTCTTCGTATGGCCATGGGATTAAAGAACTCTCCTTCTACCTTTCAAAGGGTGATGGATAACGTTCTAAGAGGGCTGCAGAACGAGATCTGCCTCGTCTATCTTGACGATATAATCGTCTTTAGTACATCTTTACAAGAACACATGACTAATCTCGAGAAAGTGTTCAACAGATTGCGAGAATCAAACTTTAAAATTCAGATGGATAAGTCAGAATTTTTACAGTTAGAGACCGCTTATCTTGGTCATATAATCAGTAAGGAAGGTATTAAACCTAACCCAGACAAAATTACAGCTATTCAGAAATATCCATTGCCTAAGACCACCAAAGAAATTAAGCAATTTTTAGGACTTTTAGGATACTATAGGAAATTCATACCCGACTTCGCTAAAATTACCAAACCAATGACTAAGTGCCTTAAGAAAACGAATAAAATCACGTTAGACTCAGAATACGTTGACTGTTTTGAAAGATGTAAGAAACTACTGACTAACGACCCGATACTTCAGTATCCTGACTTCAACAAAGACTTTGTCCTCACAACAGATGCTTCAAACGTAGCACTAGGTGCTGTACTGTCGCAAGGACCCATTGGGTCAGACAAACCGATTTGTTACGCATCTAGGACACTAAACGATAGTGAACTAAACTACTCTACCATCGAGAAAGAACTCTTAGCAATAGTATGGGCGACTAAGTACTTCCGACCCTACTTATATGGTCGTAAATTTAAGATCCTTACTGATCACAGGCCTTTACAGTGGGCTATGAACATTAAAGAACCCAACTCCAAACTAACGCGTTGGAGATTGAAACTTAGTGAATATGACTATCAAATAATTCATAAGCCAGGCAAAGTCAATACTAATGCAGATGCGTTATCCCGAGTAGAGATCAATAATGAAGAAATCGAAGATTTCCTCTCGGAAATAGATTCATTAGTGGTTCAACATTCACAGACACAACGCACGGGATCTTCTACGGCAACCGCACATACGAGCGTTGAGAATCCAATACTTGAAATCCCAATAACTGATGAGCCTTTGAATAAGTTCCATAGACAGATTTGCTTCACTATCGTAGGAGACATTAAACGACGCACGACAGCGACTAAACCATTTGACACACACACTCGCACATTCATACAGGTATCTGAATCATCTATTGAGCAAGATGTAATTAACGCGATAAAAGAGTATGTTAACCCGAAAGTTAAAACCGCTCTTAAGATTACTCCAACTTTAGGTATGTACGCGATCATTCCGATCATTCAAAAGCACTTTAGAAGCTCTTCTATGAACTTAGTTTTAGCAAAAACTGTGCTAGAAGATGTGAAGGAATACCTGAGACAGCAAGAGGTGATAAAACATTATCACGAAGGTAAAACTAACCACAGGGGAATTAGTGAATGCTACTTAGCCTTATCTCGGCGTTACTACTGGCCGAAGATGAAAGATGAAATTACTAAGTACATAAATGAATGTTCAGTATGCGGTCAAACTAAATATGATAGGAATCCTATTAGACCACAGTTTAATATCGTACCACCAGCCACTAAGCCCTTCGAGATAGTGCACATGGACCTTTTTACTGCACAGTCTGAAAAGTACTTGACCTTTGTAGACTCTTTCTCAAAGTATGGACAAGCCTACCACTTACGAGATGGTACAGCAGTTAGCATCTTACAAGGACTCTTGACTTACTGCACGCACCATGGACTTCCCTTGACTATAGTGACTGACAATGGGACTGAGTTCACCAACCAACTGTTTGCCGAATTCATACGACTCCATAAGATAAATCACCATAAGACTCTCGCTAACTCGCCTAACGATAATGGTATTATAGAAAGATTTCATTCGACTCTGTTAGAGCACTTGCGTATTCTAAGAGTGAAACAGAAAAGTGAACCAACAGTTAACCAAATGCCTTACGCAATATTAGCCTATAACAGTTCAGTTCACAGCTTCACTAAATGTAGACCTCATGACATCGTTAGAGGACATTTTGATCCTAGAGACCCTTTAGATGTTGATCTCACTCAACATCTGATGCAGCAATACATCTTAACGCACCGAGAACAAATGAAGACAGTCTATGAATTGATTAATCAATCCACGACACTTGACCGTACGAACCTTATGAACAGTAGGAATAAAAATCGTGAACCGGAAGTAGAGTACGAACCTTACCAGCAAGTATTTGTTAGAAATCCTTTTGCTTCGAGACAAAAATTAGCACCGCGCTACACGCAAGACACCGTTTTAGCGGACCTCCCGATTCATATCTACACCTCTAAAAAGAAAGGACCCATTGCTAAAAATCGTCTCAAGCGTTTACCTAAGAATAGAAAAGTGTTACAGGATTCGACTATCACTGATACTTCCCCAGACGCTAGCACTAGAGATAAGACATAAGAGTCTTGCCGAACCTAAGCATTTTCAACTACCGTGTTATAAGAGGTTTTAATAATGGTCTAGGGTCCGTAATTAAAAGCATGACTGGTATCTTGGATCATTCAGATGCTGAACGGTATTATAGCGGAGCTATTAACAGTGAAAAGACATCATGATGATGATTTATTTTATTTTTAGAATCATCTTTAGATCTTTAAAATATTACTTTAGCTTTTGTACGTGCATCGAGCACTCATTATAATATGTTAGGAATAGATAACTTAGAAAATATGATAAGTAAACTTAGAACTATTTTTAGTAAAAAAAAAAAAAAAAAAAATTATAGTAGATATTATATTATTATAATACTAGGTTATTATTTTATAGCACACGAACGGTAATCAATTTTAAATTCCATTATCTCCCCAGATAATTTCAATCTCTTTAAACTATCTATCGTCCCTAACAAACTTAACCAAACCTTTATTCCCCCATATCCTTTCATGGCAACCAACGAAAAAGCTTTCTCGTACATGGAGGCTGAATGCCCGAAGTCCAATCATCTTCACCTCTGCGAAGAAAACTTCAATCATCACCCTCGCAATCATCCAGAATGCTACCAGAACCTCATCATCAACTCTTGGACAAGTCATGCCGATCACTGAAGACGCGGAGAACAATACCATCAACCTGAGAAGACTAACTACAGCATGTTGAAGAAAAAATTATCATACAACGCTACCACTCTATGCGTTCTTATTCGGTGCAGCCGCACTTACTATCGTCATGACCGGAGGCTGTACATGAGACGTACTAACTACTAAGCTAACGTTTGGACATCCAGCTACCAAGGAAGAGGATAATACGGAAGCGCACCCCTATGCTGTTCCTGAGGGACCCCGAACCCGGAGATCCGTCCCAGCAACATTTTCAATCAAAGTTCTCAAATAGTTGCTGCTCTGAGGGTGGAGATGTTACATACTCACTATGCACCTAATCTGCGGAGTAGTAACTGCAGCGTTGCAATCCGATGTTGTTCGACTTGTACAATGCGACTGTCTGATCAGCAAATTATATTTTACCTAGATTACCGGAACGCGGCAATTACGGAAGCGTGGTGTCATTCTACACTGGGTACTTGCATCGACCAGACGTAGTCTCTTTAGTTTTTAACTTAGAATATTTTTACGTAACTTTGTACGATTTTTAATTAAACTCTTTTAAAAGTCTTTGGTTTTTTTTAAAGCCATCGATTGTGGCCAACGTAATTAACGCAATCGTAAAGTTGTTTGGATAAAGATCCGAACACATACGCTTACTCGCAACTCACGTTCACTGAAAGAAGCTTACATGACAAAATATGGAACAAGGATTTTTATAAAAGCAAAATTACACTGTATGACCTGAAATATGCAAGACTTTCTATGATAATAGTATGACATGTACCTATTTTTGATCAACTTTAGTAAGTACTTACGATGCATCCGTGGGTTTTTTTTTATACAACTAAAGTGGCAACCAAGCGTACGGACCACAAGATGGTAAGCGGTTACCGTAGCCTATGTACGCTTGCAACATCATAGATATCACTTGCGTGTTACCACCCTGAGACGTTAGATGGAAAGTCTCGCGTGCCTGTAATTTCACCGGACACCATACCCTTCGAACCGGAACACAGCAATGCAAACATTACTGCTTGGCGGCAGAAATAGGTATGGTGATAGTTCTCCTCCGGACGAGCTCTATCACAAAGAACTCTACTACTCTTACCAAAACTACGTTAGAAGCGTAGATTTTAGCTTATAGTCTAGTTTCAAAGAAACGCCCATAGTGTAAACTATTTCTTGTATATAAGGTCGAAAATTGCGTGCTTTGCTATATTTCAACGAACATACGGTCGTTGCTCTGTAGAAAACCAAGGCTCTACACACGGGTTCACGACGATTCGAAGTCGGATAACAATAAAACTAAATCATCGGGAAGTTATCTATCTTACCAGACCGAGCTGGGAGGCGAGCATGTGCCCGAAAATACCCAGGAAAGAAAAGTCAGGGTAACAAGTTAAATGATGCAGCCAACAACATCCGTATGTATACTTCTAATTTAGTTCATTTCCTCTACCCCTGAAACCATCAAATAACTTTATACATAATAAGAAGACTTGAACTAATCTAGCGTTTTTTATATTTTAAAGATAACTTTTACGGAGAGATAATAAAAATATAGCTTCTTAGAACATCATAAAATGAAAGTATGATATTTATAGGGTATGACATTTCACAAATTACCAACCCCATTAATTTTCCATTAGCGATAATTGGGGACCAGATTTTACGCATAAAAGTGGCTTAAAACCTTCAGCGTCTTTAGGTATATCCAATTTAAACTAGCTCTTATTAAATTGACCGGTAATATGAGTGTGAGGTTATTCTAATTGTTCAGGAAAATGAATAGTGGTTCGAATTCCTTCACGATTCGCAAGCTAAAAGCAGAAATAGGTTAGCGAAACGTCGGCAGATATAAACGAGGTGGTCAGCTTTAATTATTGTCGGAATTAATAGTTAGCAGATAAGGTCAGTATTCTTTCTGCCATAAATAAAGCGAGCCTTCCCGTCTTTTGTACTTAGAAAGCCGGTTAGCTAGTGACGGCCTCTTAGAGCGTTTATTTTGATACAAAATAGTACGAAGTAAATAGTATTTTATTTATGTCATTACTAAAGTAATAATTATTATAAATAAAACTATAGTATAGCTTCATAGTTTATAAGACATTATTATAGTTTAACCGTTTCAAGCGCAATAGAACGAAACTAACCCAAAAAAAATGTGTTATTACCTCGTATCATACAAACGGCTCACGGCTTGGCAGTTTAGGTTTATTCGCTGACTGTACAAAACGGCGTTTATCATTGTTGGCCGAAATGTCAGTAAATAAATAAATAAAAATTGAAAGTGTCATTTGGGACGAATCAGTCGAACATTTTTCGGTTGAAACGTTACTTACCCTCATAAATAGTATATAATTTAAAAGTCTATATTCGATAATTAAACATGCGTTTATACCTACCGCACAGCAACGCGAAATAAATAAAGGTCATTATCAATCATACTATCTTTATGAATGTCCCTATAAACCCCTTGACATTAACTTGAACGAAATTATGAAAATCTCGTTTGACAATCGTAAATGTCCAGCTGTCAACATGACGGATTTTTGTAGTTCATTTTGAGCACAAAAAAAGCGCTGTAATAAATCCTATATAATTTGACAGCTGGACGATACGTTTACGTTTACAATTGTCAGACTATTTTTTCGTGATTGGCTCTGACTGATACCGGTTAACGAAGAGCTGGTAGATCGGAGCAGGCAACCTGTTTTATAAATAAAACCGGCCTTCCCGTCGATAGCTTAATTCAATCTTTGCTCCCCTCGTCATCTCGCTGGCAGTACAATATGCTGCGAGAGAAAATGAAACGCGACTTCTGCTGAGCTGCAAATATATCTACTTATTTTTGTTTGATAACGTCTGATTTGATTGGTATTATGAGATAAGGTGGATATAATTAGTTATAGATATATGATACCAGTGAATCTTTCTAAATATTTGTTAGTAATCTGAAAGTTTAGGTGGATATTTTTGGCGCTCAGTCCGACTGAAACGGCTGAACCAATTTGGATGAAACTTCGAATCAATTAAAATGAAATTAAGATCCTCGCAGGAAGACTAGAAACGACTGAACTTTAATAATATTTATAATGCTAAAAATATATATGTAAAAAAAATATGCTACGTAACTACTTAAGCATATTTTAACCCTAAAGAGCCAAGTGACACAAACCTCTGTGTCATCCGGCAGACAAAAATAAAAGAAGACCCCGGCCAATATGAAATATGCAGCTAACTGTTCGAACTCTGGCTCTTGGCACGCGTTACTCATATTGGCGATAGATTTAACTCAAACCAAAGAGATAAAATCACATTTTTGCGAGTAAAGCTTTATAGAACGTTAGTATGTTTCAGTTAACGGAATGTTATGATTTAATTTTATTTTTATGTTTTATTTTTTCAAGACAATTTTTTTTATCAAAATTTAAAAACTTTATATAAAACAATACGAAAAAACGAGGTTAATTGTAGCAAAACATCAAAGTATTAATTTGTCGATTTTAGCATCATTTTTTTGGTACGTAAATTATTCTTTCTATAAAAAAATATGCTAAGTAATTTAATCGTAAAAAATAATATTGTACCTCGTTTTGAAATTAATAAATTTTAATAATATTATTCTGTTAGATCGTCTCATCGTTTAGTCAACGGTCAAAAAGATGAGACAATGAGAATGACTAGCAGTTTTCTCCATGTCACGTCGCGTCGCTCGTTAATTACCGTGTTACATGTCACCGTGTTACATGACGCCGACGTCATACGTGAATAATTGCATTTTACCGAAGCCACCGATATTAGTTTTTATCGCGTTGTCATGATGACACATTCAAAATATTAATGAATCAGTTTTACAAAACAATTTAGGTGTTGAATTCATAAAATCAAAGGTGGTAAAAATATATGTTTGAGTTTGTGTCTTTTGTTTAGCTGAAAATAGTCGTCATTTTTATGCTTCACAAGCAAACACAACGTGCCTAATATATTTAGTTATAAAGAGAGACGATTATACGTAAAGCCAATTTCAAGCGAAAATATCCAAGAGAAAAGACTCCCGTTTTTCGAAACCTCCGTCTAGAATATCAGGCTTTAAACCAGGGATTTTGTATTACAGGCTGTACACGAAACCTTCTCGCTTCACATCCAATTTGAGCTCAAGGAGCAGCAACACCAGGCCGAAACAAGCTTCGGTGTAATCCTTCAAATCCAAATTAGATTTTCTTTCACTGCCATTCAGCATTGACAGGTTTCTCGATCCAGCGCCGAAACTGTAAGAACTCTTTGCGTTACGCCTGGATTATGCACGTTTGTATTTTTCAAAGGAAACGGTAGGTGACAATTTGTTAAAACAAGCCATGTTCTTAGCAAATCTAGGCTAATAATACCTTAAATCACGGAATATAAGCTTTATAAATTGTCAATGACCAAATTTTGTATAATTGCTTGAATTACACGCGTTCATACAAGAAAAAACAATAAAATAAAGCGGCGTGATGGTAATGAATAGGCTGTACAAATATTGGGCCAGATTTAACAGGGTGTAAGTCGATAGTGCGACAGGCGATGTCGCGTGCCACTCGGCACTGAGCGCGCGACGCACGCACCCACCGATTTAGACATCACTTATTAAAGAACATTGGTAAAAAATCTAATTAACTTATCATAATAATAAGCAGATTTTATACATAACGTAATCATACCTTTGTGAGTAGTCTTGCCACAATGTTTTAGCACTTTAATTTTAAGACAACAACCGGTTTTAAGACTTACCGGTAATGCAAAAATAAACAAGGTTCTACTTTTACCAGAAGGAATATTCAAGAATCGATGTTTAATTTTAAAATGTTATAAGAGCTACACATGCTACGGCGGCGTAGCGTTTTGCTACGATCATTTTATTGCTCACATTTGGACCTAAATATTTATATTCCAATTCGTTTTCCAATTGAATTTGTTCATATTAAGGGGCCCTGCATCCTTCAAAGAATTGAATTTAATATAAAGGAAATTACAATAGGCCCGTATCGACGCGCTCCTGTTCCAATCGAATTTCCCTTTGAAAACAATGCCAAAACGGAAATTAAACCAACGTATGAAAATAAACTGTGAGATCTTCAAATGGACTCTGATTTATAACACAATTTGTTATACACCAATGTATATTGTGTAAACTCCTTTTGTTTAGATGTTTGAATTGATTTACCAGAAAAAAATTCCAGGTTCATTCGTAATTAAATTACTTTTGCCTGTATTCATAAAATAAATGTCATTTCAGCGGCTTGCTAAGTATTGTTTCCCTTGACATTTTTATGTCAATAAACAAAGATATGAAAGATTTGAAGGACACATTAGGTTTTATATTTTGAATAAAGACACATTAGCTAACATAGGTTTTAAGTACATTTATGAATAAGGTTACAAACAGCTAGCTACACCATGAGGTTTAAACTTACTAATAGGGATTCCCCCAAAATAAAACTATTTTGGTGGAATTTGACTATCTACCAAAAGGTAAACCAAAAGGTAGTCAAATCACTTTTCTGTCAGTATTAATTTTAAAAAATATATTTCATTACACTGCATTACATTATTATTGTAAGTGCCGGCAACAAGTAAGTTTGCTTGAGTCAATGACCAACTCTGGTGCCGTTGTCAAAAGAAAAAAAAATGAAATTACTATAAATTTTAAAACGACATTAGGTTATAAAAAAGACGAACAATCTCTATATACATAGTACTATTCCGCTTAGAGATTGGATATTGTTCATCTATTAATTACCTTAAAACTTCCTCAAAATAACGCCTGAAACAATCAATCAACGACAATAGGTGTTAAAATTGAGAAAAAGGTCAATCGAATTTCGATTTCGGCGAATTTTTTTTGGCAAATTCAAGGTAGACTTTAACAACGTAATACATAAGTGCTCATTGACAGCATTATTGAAAAACAGATGAGATACGACACATGAGTAGATAACGTCGCATGAATAAATAAATATTAAGCGATGCTGAGACACAGGTTTATAACATGTTTACACGAGATCGGGTGTTCAAGAGCTAAGTGATTGTAAGTGAGAGACTGGCGCCTCGCCGGAAGTCGTTCCCGAGTGACGGACGCCGGAAGCGATCTCGGATCGCGTTCCTTCGTTATGTCGCTGCCGTCATCCACAACCTTATTCGGTGAATACTATTTACTATCTTGTAGAAACGACTCAAGTTTATCTAAGAACTAAAACAGACTCGTAAAAGTATTTATGACTAGTTTTATGCATACGCTAGTATTTTGTTCTTATTAAAGTTTTATGAAGTATTCGAAGCACGAGTTTAGTAACACATATTTTTCAAACGTTAAAAGTAATCGACCCTTGCACAATAAAAATTTTATATTCACACCGTAATTCTTGACAGCTTTTTAATTTCAAGAGTCGTTACGTTCTGAAATTGAATATATTTTTAAAGGTAGACCTCAGTAATAGTGTCTTTATGTCCGTAACGCCGCCATAACCATCAAGTCTCAAAATTAAGAAGTTGGCACTGACAAAACGCAGAGCAATACGGGTTTGAAGTGCGTCGTTGTTTTTGTAATGCCTTTTCTTATGACTAGCCCTAACGATTATTTCCCCTATTGTGAGCACCGCGGCCGCTGCCAAGACCCCGTAGAGAAAGAGCTAAACTTACAAAAGTTTCCGACTTGTTCAAATGGCCAGCTTTTGTTAGAGACCGACTTATTGTTCGGGACAGATTGCCGAGGATCACCATCGTGCTCCCACAAATTTTTACTACGAAATAAAACGCGTGCGAGTAGAACCGGCTTTTAGGTTTTGGCATTGTAAAGGTTTTTGAAAGCTTTTTATGCAACCCCAATTTTATTATGAGTGATATAAATTGATATAGAGGTGGGTACACTTTGATTTATACTAACGTGACCCAATTTACACATAATATGCAAAAATGTGTATACATGGGGCTAACGCTAACATTTTGCATTTTGTTTTGATCCTACGAGCTTACCAAGGAGGGTAACATTCACTTTCAACTTGAATGTACTAGTATATGGGCGCCCATCTTTTTGTATAATAATAAAGACGTGACGACGTCGGAAAATAATTATAAATTAATCATATTTTAATGAATTATTATTTATAAATTATTTAAAGAGTATTTTATTTATTGTTCATATATTATTTTTAGTATTCGATTAATTGGTATCAAGAGGTTGCGGATGTGGCGTTGTAACGTCACATGCAATTAACTAAAATAAATTATATTTATAGATTTATTTACATGATAATTAATAGTGGAATTTATTATGATTTTAGAAAACATTCATATGATTTTATAATAATATTTAAATAAAAGCGAATGCAATGTCAAATCCGTTATGAAATAAATTATACAAGTAATTTAAATTAAATAATATTTATGTTAAAAATCATGATGAATTAAATAATGATTTTAATAGTAACTTTTATAATTTTATGTGTTAGTTTTATGTTTCGGAGATGTTCGGCTGTCTATCCGAACAACGAGTAGAAAGTAACGAGTTGTCGGGTATAAAAGGCGATGTAAAAATGTATTGGATTGATCTTAATTTGGATTGTGGTTGCGTATGGACGTCTGTTTTGTTATTAAACACAATTTTACTGTGAAACTGCGTTTTAATGGATAAAGATACCCAACCCGGCGGTCTGCCGCCGAAAGCAGCGGTGGGATACACCTACAACTCCGGAAACATTCATTATGGGCGCCCATAAGTACCTACTAGCTCAACTTTACTTGAAACTATTTTCTTATGTTTGGCCTCGGTTGTAGAAAGTAATACAATACAACTTTCGAATCACGTCTTTCTTAAGTCATTTCTCAAATCTGTTTTCTTTTCGAATCAATAATCTCAATCATGAAATCAATTTTACAAATTATGGCTAGAGAATAAAGGTTGTTTTCCTCCAACATTAGTATTCTATTGTTGTGTGGGGAGTCCCGGCGCCGTCACGGGCCAGTTACAAACAAACCGAGGGATGCCCAGCGTGACGTGAAAACTTCACAACATACAACATGGTAACATGGGGAAAAAACTACGAAAGTCTTCATCATACGAAGCTATACAGAGCTATATATATAGCTATATATTGCACAATATAAAATTATATTCATAATTAGTACAGTTTACCTAGTGGTAAATGTGAATGGAAACTGAACAGAATCGAAAATGAGGTAAACTTTAAGGGATTTATTCATAAACTCTACAAAATCCACAAATAAAAAAGGTGGTAATCATGACTTGCCACATGCATTACTTAGTTACACTGTAATCTTATAAATAAATTAGTAACATCAATTTAAAGAGATGGCAACGATACTTTCACAGAGCTTATTATGCAAAAACAGTATTATATCTTATTACCTACCCCGAACGTGTAGCGATATATTCAGTAATAACGAAATAATATGTTTTGCGAGATAGAATTCATATTTCATAAGCACTCATACGCATAAGATATTACAGGAAAGATTGCTGCTTTTTCTTTTATATTCGTAGTAAAGATAAAGGGTAGATAGAAGGGGGCTACTCCCGAGTCAGCCTCCTTGAGATTCATGCCCTTACATTTGCGTCACATAATACACACGCCGGGTGCGACTGAATTTTATATGCATGAAGACAATAGGATTTTATTTGGACATATAGAGAGCATTTTATTTTTATTTAAGCTGGCTTGGCTTATTTTTTGTCGTAAAAAACTTGCCAAGGATTTTCACAGATTAACGAGTTGAAGAAAACAGAAATATTGCTGTTGCTATTTATTTGAATTTTGCATATTAAATAAGTTAATTAAACTCTAGGTAAACTAGCAATATTTAAATTATTTCCAGTGCCTGTCCCATGAATGCTAAAATTTAAAATAGGAATTTTAAGCAGCCATAAAGCGGCTCTATTAAACGGTATAACTAATTCAATAGTTCGCAGCATCTGTGAGTGTTATGATGCCCATAAAAAGCTCATTTACGCGGGTTTAATGATCTCTCCCGGCGCGAGCGAATAGTTGTACAACAATGAAAGCTTCATTAATACTTATTCGAAATTAAATAGCGTAGTTTAATGTGTTCCGAGCATCATGGCGTAAGGAAATGAAGCACTTAGCATTTATATCATGTTCACGTATGCTATACTAACTAAATATAAAAATCGTTGTGTTACTGACTGATTGACAGACGGACGACTCACAGCCAAAATGGTAAGTTTTAGAGAACTGAAATTTTCGGGAATTACTTTTTACGCGTACAGGAATTTCCGAAATTCTTTTAAGGTAAAGCAGCGGGAATAGGTTTACATGAAAATAATTAAGTGCGGGCAAAGTCGCGAGGCGTTTTACTATTAAAAATAATGACAAGGGTATGTGATGAGTTGGATGTTTAAGTTATGTATTTGATATCTATAGGTTGTGCTCTGGTGTAGAACATCTCTTTCTGTAAAGATATGGATGATGTCATGTTAACCCAAACCAACTCAATGGTGCACACCGCTTCAACTGAGCTTGAAGTAACGACTTTGGGATCAAAAGAGGTTGTTGGAGCTACTCTTAAAGGAGTACTACCTGTAAATAGTTCGGTAATTTACCGCAGCCGCCCCAATAACAAAAACATTCTTCTAAATCTGGTACCTATTAACATAACCGTTCTGTTGAATGGAGTCGAGATAATTTGTGGACGAACTTCGGCCTGTAATACCTCGCAAATTACCGGATAAGACTGTGTGAGACAACTGTTAGTTTTAATTAAACTGCTGGTTGCGCGAGGGAGTCGTCGGAATGACAAAATTATTCTAATCTTATAAGCCTGTGGCCCAGAACAGCTCAGAATTAATATCGTGTGGGTCGGACAGAGGAAAAGTCTACAGAGCGCGTATGACGGACTGTTATAATGACAGTCTGTACACCTGCAGTTTTAACTAACGAATAGTTCGTGGGTCACCTCACAAAGTATTTAACGCTCGATGAGTCTATGCCTGTGTGCATAACAAAAATGTATATGTATGAGCGTATAATTTAATCAATAAATTAGTTGAAATAAATAAATACCTGAAATAAATGATTTATTATATAATCATTTGTTTATTTAAAACGACGGCGATGCATTGATGAAGTAATTTTTGCCTTCGACGTTAGCCAGTCAGTAGAGATGAGTCCCAAACGCGGAAAGCCGTCGAATTAGAGAGTAAGGCGATTTGTGGGCTCCGGCGACGTCTGTTCAATTTAATGAAAAGTATAAAAGCCAGGACAAATTCACCGGGATGAGATAATCTTCAGTATCAATTTGAGAAAGTACGGCAAAGAGGTTTCTCGGGAAAAGTATTTTATTAGACCGACAAAAGTAGGTGCACCTGTGGCGGTACACTTATTAGTTATTGCCTAGGATATACCTACCTACTGGTTATGTGGTTGATTGGATTCAACAAAAAGTCGTCTGCAGCCAAACCTTAATATTACAAGAAGAAGGAAAAAGCTAGGCTCGATGAGAAAGGCCTTAAATGCTCCGAAAATACGTTTCACTTGAAGTTTAGATACCAATTGGCGGAATGTAGTGTGGCATTTAAAGCGATGCAGAGTTATTGGCAGCGTCGTAACTAGAGAACCGCTTGTCAAACTTTGGTAATTTAACTTCAAAACAGGTTCCTATCGGTGTACCGAGACTGAGCATTTGTTTCAACTCTCATAGTATTTTCCACTCGCATTCGTTATGTTACTGACAATAGAACATCGTTAGTACACCCACGTTACCTAGGAATTACTTCTACCTACACAAGTGTGTCTATTTTTTTATTTTACATTTAATAATTATCTCTATTCAACTTCGGCATATCTCACCTCATATGCTCTGTTTTTCGTTTCTAGCTCGTTAATTAATATTTTATTGGTTTAAAATCTACATTAAGTATGTGCTGATATTGTTTCTCTGGAGTATTTTATTTTGTTAATTGCCTTGTGACTTTTCCATATAACCCGTAAGAATTTAAATAAAAATTATGTGTTTCGAAAATACATTGATGTTTTTTGAATAGAGAAAAAGTATCGTTTCGTTACAGAATCACGATTGAGAGCGACCGGATGGGTCAGCCACGTGACCTCGAAGAAAAACCTACATGCATAATATAAAATATTTTCGTTTGTTTTTCCCGCAAACAAAATAGAGGCAAACAACTTTTTGAGTAGAGAATGCTTTGTTGTGATGCGAGACGAGAGCACGAATACACGGGTGAACCTTTTGTTGTTGGCTACCGACTGTGAATTGATAATGGCCGTGCGTGTTTGTTTTGTTGGTTAGTCAGTTAGTTGGGTGGGATCGCGTGAATGGAATCAAACGCATCCTTCTGATAACAGACGTACAGTCACATTCAAAATACGATTAAAACAAAATATCATCAACACTAAGTAAGTCAACTTACAAAGATATATTTTAAAAAAACATACCTAGCTAAAAAGATAAATAAAGACGTGCTAGCATAAATTCGTTTAACACGGATCTGCCACGTTTGCAGCGCGACTAATTAGAACATAAATCTGCCGTAATACAAATCCGTTCTTTTTACTAGCGAATTTTACACCATCACCTTGTCTGCAATTCTTTTAGATTAATGTCCTTTTACCCTTAGAGGGTTTTAGACTGAACGGTACGGAATCAAAAGCAGGTTGAAATATCGAATTTTAGGTGTCATTTTTCCTTTTTTGTATTGACTGTATATTGTTCTATAAAATCCATAGACGCCTTCGAGTAAAACGGTAAAAAAATAAGGTTAGGCATATTTTTAGTATTAAAGTATTAGGTTTGTTATTTGATTAAAAGGCAAAAGGTTTCTAGTAGGATTACAAAACCTTAAAATATGGTATTTTTTTAAAAGGGATTTATATTTTTACATGTTATGTTCCTGGATATAAATTGTTAAAAAATGTATATCAATATGTAAAATGGACGTTTTACGCGATTGATGTTTTGATATTCCGGCCACATCTTCGGCGCCGCGTTATTGCACTCGCGTGCGATTTATGACAACGCTCATTTTAAAAATAAAGCTATTTCTTCTAAAATATTGTCATATCTGCTTTAAATATTTCACTTTATACGTCCCGGGGCGACATTACACAATTCAAACTGGATATTATAATCTGTATAATGTTCAATGAATCTCTGATTTATTACCTACCTGCGTCAAACCTGTAATTTTAATGGGAATGCATTCTCAAAAATTTATTAATAACTTAAAACTGGTAAAAATATTTTAGAATAAGTGACAATAGAAGGTTTAATATAATATTTCAATCGTAATACTTAAGTCTGTTTATGTAACAAAAAGTTATATCTTTTATCTAAACTAGATTTTTAATTAATTAGGATCAAATCTAAGTAAAAATTTGACCAACAATAAATTATTTATGTTCGTTTTCTGATCTCAATGTCTCGTTTCAGTTTTCGGGAGTAGTCTTTTTACACCTCCTGGCAAATATAATACATTTATGTAGTACCTACTACACCTCCTCAGCACTTACTCGTAATAATGTTCTTAACATACCTAAATAAAGAAAACAATAATTTAAGTACCTGGTGTTACTGTCGTAGAACAAAAACAAACATTCCAAGAACAGCAAAGGTATAACGTCTATACCTGCTGTATTTCTTTGCCTCTTTTTGAGGTTATAGAGCAACCCTTCAACTTTGCGTTAATTGCTTTGTGAGAACCCTGCCACCTGCACAGCCTAAAGAGAAAGCAATAAACAAAATAAGTATCTCTAAGTAGATATACAGATACCGGGATTAAACCATTAGATGGTTTACTAGAACGTGCCCCTGCTTTTGTAATACAACTGCGGTGTTCTAAATTGTTGGTTAATGAAGTAATTCATATCATCAGTCGTATAAATACGTTCAGTTCAGTTATGAAACGCGCACATGTTATTTTCTATCAATAATTTAGACATAATACAGACAAATGGATTTAATAATATGGTAGTGGATTATATTGGTAACTTATGACCAGCCTTCTGATGTTCCCACTGCTGGGACACCGGTCTATTTTCAAGTGAGAACAATAAGATCTTTTTCCACCACGCAGACCCAATGCAGATAAGTATTTCTGATTGGAAGATTGTTTTTCGAATTCTTAGTTTTGCTGATTTCCTTTATCTTTTTTTTTCAATGGAAAAAATCGGGTAACTATCATTTGATGACGATCATTTGATGATCATTGGTGCACGAATGGGAATAAAACCAACTAGGACTAAAAGGTAGAGGCATTACCACTACACTATGCTCACAGTAACTTAGAAAGGTTTTGTAAATGTCACGGATACTTATTATCTCTCTTTTTGGGTTCGAAGGTTCCAATTCAATTTTCCATTGTGCTAAAGTTTGTCTCGAAGTTAAGCGGCTTAAATGTTTTCATGAAATTACGATAAACTTTACAAGAGAGATTATTAGGCTTACAGCTTCTTAAAATTACATACGGTGGCGTGTAGCTATTAGGTATGAAGTTGAAATAAATCCTTTGAAGCCAAGTAGGAACCTACTCGTAGCAAAGTTGCATGCAGTTGCCGGACCATAACTTTACACGCAACATTAACCCGGGTCGCGACATGCCTCGCAGGAACTGTTTGCTGGTAGCATTCCTCGGCTCTTTATAATTTTTTTGGGAATGCCACATTAAAATTCTATCGACCAATCTTTGCGTATAAACGGTTAGAGTAAAACAAAATTGCCACGTTCCGATCTTATTACAGTAGGCATCACAAAAGTTCAAGGTGACAGGTGTTCAGAAGGCTAATTCAGAATTCAACTTTCGATCACATTACAATAATAGTGTCATAAATTACCTTGTGATTTTGTTTACGAGAATACCATTTGCGTCATATTACGAGATCGAGACAAGATTAGAACTTGATTATGATTATTTTACATTACGGGAATTGCCCTTCTGGTTTGAGTTAGCTATAAGTGTATAAAAGTAAGTACATCAAAACATTGAATCTGCTCAGCATCTATAAACTTTTCAGGTTTCTGAGGAACTCAACTAATTCGTAAAATAAGTCTTATAATCATTACCATCATCATCACCATGACAGCTTTCTAATGTTCCCACTGCTGGGACACTGGCCTACTCTCAAGTGAGAGTGAGTCTTACAATATACCTTAGTCATCTCATAGATCGCAATAATCCTACGAAGAGCTAACATCTGAACTTTGAGCAGTAATTGGATCAATTATGACATTCTATTCTATCTTTGCAGCTTATTGTAGTCGATTTATCAAAAGGAAAGATAATTTAATATTGTTCTTCATTCAGTTTGTCTTCCTTTCAGCTTTGCTATCAGGAACGAGAGTGGACACTATTCAAATATTTGTTTCATCGATCTAAGATTTTCTCTTCGTCTAGGTATTGTGAGACTGGAATATATCCGCCTAAAGTAACATTGTTTCCGACGTAGTACACCTACGCAAGTTTTTGTCAAGTTTGTGACAAGAAAAACTCTACTGTAACCTAAAAGTGGGTAGGTACTTACTTTATTTCACACAAATGAGAGTCAAAGAAATCCTCGTTAGTTAGCATATTTTTACTACTTGTTACAACGTTTTTTATAAGTGACTTGCTAACTACAACACTGATTGGCCTAATTAAAGTTCAATTGAATTAGAGTGCTTTGCAGATAATACAGAGCTGATAATGATAATAAAGCTGATACAGAGTGTGTTTAGCAATAAAAACCTTTTTTTTCCTTTATCTCTTTCCGGGCTGACCCTGAAAGAGATAAAGGAAAAATTAGTAATTTTAGAACTACTGCGCGCTGCAGACTACATCAATTTGTAGAAACTACAATTTTGGTAGCACTATAGTTACTGCAAACTTAATTGTAGAACTACTACGTAACTGATTTCGTAGAAATGTAGTTCTAAGAAAAATCACTTCAAAATTAATTGACTTCCTACTACTATGCCACTAATTTCGTAGCACTACAGAACACAATTCAAATTAAATCGATTTCGTAGCTAGTGCTCAATCAATCAATGTAGTTTGCAGTGTGTAATGCTACGAAATCAATAGCGTTCTCGTTATCAATAGAATTCCCTAATATTAATTTCGGTAGCACTACGCACTGCAAACTATTATTGTTTTCATAGAGCTACTACGCAACTGATTTCATAGCACTACATCTCTCTCATACTGCAAACTACATTGATTTCGTAGCACTACACACTGAAAACTACATTGATATCGTAAAACTACAACGCCCAGTGCGTTGTATGCTATTTTAAATAACCAAAACTGTTTTTTTTTATCTGTATTATACAAATACGTAGGTAAGTGTTAATGTCATCCCTCAGGACTATCACTTAAACTAAGTGGCTATAATTCGCAAGTTACCTCTCGCGCCCGTGGGGATTCCCGCACCACTGCTCTGAAATATTCTGTAGATACGTAGCACACGTTATAACTAAACCTACATACTGTATAAACACATTAGATATATCATTATGTATAAGTACAGGATTATTCAAACGAATGGTTAATCAGTTTCGTTGTAATAGGTTAGGTATGTACAATACGAAGAGAATTAGAAGGGAGCTTACCTAAAATATTGTTCAAATCAAAAAGGTTAAAGATTTAGTTAAAACATTAGTAGTAGAGTTGCGAAAAGGAATAAGTCCTTATAATTAGTTTGGTTACTGAATTATGTAACCACATTACAAGGATTTATTTTACAACTCAGTTAAGTTGGGAAAAAAGTTTACCTAAGTTCTCTTGCATGTTACAAACTAACTTCAGACACTATTTCACAAAAAATTATGCTACGAGCGGAAAGAATACCCTTATGAATATTCAGTACTTACTACCTTACTATCCCTAATCCTATTTCGCATTGTGTATGCAGGAAAGTGTTAACTTATTTTTACCTGCCTACCTTTCTAGACCTATTTTATGTATTTGGCAGTCTTAAAGTAGGTAGTTATTATACATAGTTCTTATTAATTAGAGCATCATCAATACGGAATCCAATGGCGTACCTAGTCAGTTTTTATAAAGTCCAAAAGTTATTTTAAGTACTTTTACCTCAGTTACATTTAAATATAAACCGTAGTCCATGTAAATTGGCTGTAATGAGCAAATTACGAGTGGCCATTGCGGTCAGGGGTTACCCCGGCAGACGAAATGTGTGAGAGCGTTTCCACATTATCCGATAAGATTTGATGCCCGGTTATAAAATGGCCCCGGTTCCGTAACGTGGGAATATGACATAAAAAAGTGTTGGTACCTGCATAATTTTTAACATGAAATAAAATAAAATTAGTGCCCGTTAACAATATTATCGGATCGGATAGTGTGCAAGCGCACGAGTTCTTGCGTCGCATGATTCCTATACTAAGGTTATTATAAGGTTATTGACTATGGCAGTAAAGCAATTAGGTAAATGCTTACAATAATATTTCTATACACTGTTAGGTAGAGATAGCTTGAAATAAAAAAATAGCGATGCTATCACACAACGACGTGCGTCGTGCATAGTAGTAGTATTATTCAATTCAATTTATTTTCCTTTGACAAATTACATGTTCTTGGATCGTCATAAATTACAAACATTATTATGATTAAATTGTCTTAAAAATACAATATGTAAAATACAAATTAAAATGTCACTAACATAAACAAACAAACAAATTCAGAAGTAGTAGTATTGCACGACTTGACTAGTTTAGATAATTAATAAATAAGTGATTTCGTGTGTGTTTTATCCTATGTTGTTCCACCCTTAATAGGGAAAGTTTCCACAAAAGCTTAACATTCCTCTTTTTGAATAAAAGGCGAAACGCAACTATCGATGTAGATTCTCAAAAATCATCATACGAATCGCGTAAAACCGTACGTAAAAGTGTGTTATACTTGTAACAGTGAAGCTTGACCAACCGACCCCAGGTCAGCCAGCGCGGCGCCACGCCAGCCCTGCGCTGCGTCCGTGAAATTGAATTAGCAACTCATTTGTGACGCCAATGAAACCGACTGCTCCCCTTCAGGGCTACCATTTACAAATGCAACGTCTATCTGCGGAGTTACCCGACATTTTCATCTCTAATTGCTAGGGTGGTTTATGAGGCTCACTGCTCAACATAGTCATCAGTACCATTAAGAGTTGCAAGAACTCTGGTAAATAAGGAAAGGAACCTAGATTTTCCTTTGTCATCGTTTTGATACGTAGTATATACTTAGTAGGTAAACGAAAACACTAGAGAATGTTTAAGGGTAATTAGTACTTATTTAAAGTTATGTTTCATCAATTTGATAGAGAGAACAATGTTCACCGAGTTATCGCGCAGAGACGAAGTAAATTAACTTTCACATAGATCCTTTTGTCTTGGGGTTTCAAATAGATGTTCTGAAATTGATAAAAGTGACTAGACAGAAACTAGAATGATAATAATAATTATTGTACCTGACTCATATCACTACCACTAATAGAACTTAGTCAAACATACGTCTGATCACATCCATTAACCTAATGTAGATAATAAAACCTTTATACAGATACTTTATGGCATGACGTATGACGGTGCGGTCGACTTCCAAAGAAAGATTCCTTGAATAGGGAAAATGAGACAACTTTTTGATTTCCCCGCGCCATATTTGTCAAATATAAATAACCTTTTGTCTTCGAGCAAATGAGGAAAATTGAAAAGCTTTATAGGTGCAACGGATATAAAACTTTGGCGGAACGTTTTTGGGTTTTTGTTGCTCTTTTTTACTGCTTTCTCTCCTTGCATAACGTGGTAATCTTATCATACCTTTCACCTGCCTAAACCTCCACTTATTTCTATAACTAGCTATCATTCATATAGGATAAGCATAGAAATAGGTACTTTTTCCTGGTCAAAGATCTATTTCTCATTTCATTATAAAGTAAAGTTAATCCACTGTTCACTGTTTGATCTGTGTCTTATGATATGCCTGAATAACGGTAAAAGTTTTAAAGGAAAATACCTCACGCAAACATCTAATTTACCTCGGAACTTCAGTCAGTCAGCAAATAACTCTGGCAGACTTACCAACAATATAAAGTTCCACCAAACCTAGACAACACCTAAATTGTGAAGAAAGCAATGTCTCTTTTCGAATATTCGAGTAAAGTTGTTCGTGTTCTCACGGCTAAATACGTGTGTATCTTTCAAAAACACGTAGCTATTGCGCAGTCAATACATATAACTGTCAGTTCCGTTCGGCAACAAAGTTACGCGTGAAAGAGATAACACACTTTAAAGTTAGTGAATTCAATCGCTAGGAGACGGTAAGTTTGCAGAATTGTTTTCTTTTTCCGTAGTGCTAGTGGTAGCACTTAGGTGAATTTGTAGAGATTCTATCGATCTATTTAGACAGTAAGAAAAAATTATTTTAGAATTGTGCTATTGGGTTGTCTTGTCACCTGCTGACATAAAAATAAACAGTTATAAAAGCTGTGACCTTTCTAGACCAGAAAACAGAGTATGAACTGATCTTTAACCAGGTAAGACGGTAGTTGTATAAGGGAATACAAATACCCTGCGAATCGAACCGTAGAGTAGAGTAGAGTAGAGTACAGTCTTTTAGTAGAGTCTTGGGGACTGTCCGGGTACAAGGCTATTAACAATCTAAGAAAAGTTTAGAAGCAAGATTCACGAATTTATTGCTTATTTATTTATCCACAATACAGACTTGTTCTAGTGCGAATCATGTTCTGCTTTTGTACCTGCTGTTGCAGTGAAACAACATTATTTACGTTGAATTCTTCTGTTTTTGATTCCATACAATGTTTACTACATAGGTTACTGCTCTGTATAAGTGTAATAAGTGTATGTTTTACTGTGAAATAAATATTTTTTCATTTCATTTTCATTTAGATACGTTTAAGTCTATTTGATTGAAGTTAACAATTATTGTAAGTAAAACTTACCAACACGTCTGTGCCAAGTTATAATCTTTCAAGTGACATTAACATGCATCGTGTGCGGGGGCTGCCAAGAGCGACTGCCAGTGAGTCGCACCACTAACTAAAACAATATTACTTAGCTCAGTGACTTGGGATCACTGAGATAAGAGAACATACAGTGCGGTGCGATGCGTTGCGGAATCGCAATCAACGGCTTTGAATATAAAAGCAGTCATTAAAGTTTTATTCAATCACTCTCTCTCTTTATATCTGGTTGTCATTTTACAATGTTAAAAGGCAGTAAATATTAATAATGGTTTTTATAAGTAGGTCAACGTATTGACTAACTATTAACATAGCATTGTAATCGCTGTTTACGTTGGCCAAAATATTAAAATTAGAGAAAAAGTATTCAAAACGAAATAAATACTAATCAAACCGACTAATGCTTCGACTTGAATTATATTTTAACCTTGAAACGCTTGCCTGTATTTCATATAAGTAATTTTTACCTTGAGTTACACCTGACTTTATACGCTTCAGTTTTATAATAACACTATGCGGCTGAAGACTGAAGATAATTATGGCGTAGTAAGCAATTGTATTATATAAGAGCACCGGTGGTCTAGTGGTAGTGACCTCGCCTTCCAATCCTAAGGTCGTGGGTTCAAACCCGGTCGTGCACCAATGGATTTTTCTGTTTGAAAAATTTATGTGCGCAATGCCAGTGCTCTCATACGGTGAAGGAAAACATCGTGAGGAAACCGGCATGTCCAAGAACTAAAAATTCGAAAGACATGTGCCATCCACCAATCCGCATTGGGTCCGCGTGGTGGATTAAGACCCAATCACTCTCGCCTGAGAGTAGGCCAGTGACCCAGCAGTGGGAACATTATCCACCAATCCGCATTGGGTCCGCGTGGTGGATTAAGACCCAATCACTCTCGCCTGAGAGTAGGCCAGTGTCCCAGCAGTGGGAACATTAGATGGCTGTCATGATGAAGGAATTATAATATATCTAATTTAATTATGGCAACACTCATTAAACTGAAAATAATTCGTTCCGCATCGTATGTAAATAATACCCATGTGCGGCTATCAGGCTCTAGTCAAAACCCCGCTGTCTAAAAGACGAAACATCATTATTCATCGTACCTTTGTTATAAAATATACATCGGCCCCAGGAGGTGTGAAAGAAATGTTTGTAAAGTTGAACCCAAACATGATATTTTTTGATGTATGGTATCGTATCACTGACATGTATCATCATGATCGCTAGGCAAGGATGATACACAATCATGATATGCGCATTGTCTAAGCATGCATCGAGCTTTACTGATTTGATAAGAAGCCAACCACTTAGCCAGCTATGCCAGGAGCGCTACTTAGATGACATGTGTCTGCTACAATCATTTATTTTCATCCACCTTAGATATGACGCTTTCTATATAGGGGAGTCAGTTCAACAAACGCAGTTATTGAGATTTAAGACATTTGGCTATTTACGTGACCTCATAACCAATGTTAATTAAATGGATTTAGTCCATTAGCCGTAGAGCTAAAGTCAACTCAGGGTCAATCCTGAATTTTTGATTATCGGCGCTAGGGACACTTGGGACGTGTAAGTAGCTGTACTTAACTAAGGGTTGTTTACTCAAAATAGATTAGATTCAGAGGAATTTGCATAAAAAGCTTTCAACTCAATAATACAATTTTCCAGAAGATGTAATGATGTAAACATTTACATATATACGAATATTATTCCTACAGTAAATTAATTCGCGAGCAATGGTAAATTAGTTAATAGTCTCATATTCTGAATTAGTTTTTTTGCATGTGTTAATGAGAGATGTAATAAAATTATTGCATTTAAATTAAAAAGTTCCTGTATAAAAAGAAAGGTAAATGATTAAAGGTAAATGTATAAAAAGAGCTGGAATTACAACCTTATGATAACAAGCTTATGACAACCCCCGAAACAAGAAAATTTTAGTATTTTACGGATTTCTGAGCTCATTTTACAATAAAACGTTTTAAATTTTAAAAGCACGTAATTTTCGAACCATAATTTTATTGAAAAAACTGCGTTATCGTGATCAGCAGATAAGACCTAAATAAAGAACTGAATATAATTTAAAAAATTGTAGGATGTGTTTAACGTTTATTTGGCTTGAAAAATCCAATCAGCGTCTCACCGCATCTTGAGCGTATATTTCGCCCTACTATGAGATGAATCCTGGCTGCGACCCTGTTTGCATTACGAATCTGTGTTAGTATGTAAGTAAACCCTTAAGTTTAGGGGATTTATAGTATCAGCGGGTACTAATCCCGCAAATCTATTTTAGTGCGCGCACAAACTGGGCCAATTAGAGATTACTCGCGCTAATATCACAATATCGATATTGGTGTGCTGCCTAAGTATCATTACAATGGTCTGGTATTTCGACACAAAGCACTTACATTCTAAAAATTTTAAAATCTTTACTTTTAAATGTTTAACTAAAAATACTGGAGCTCTGATTTCGTGACTTTAAATGAACATTCGTTTATTGGTTTAGATTTGACTTTTTGGATGTTTTGGTGGGATAGGGTCGAATCTAAATCATTTTCTTAACGATTTTACGTTATCTAAGGCATTCTAGGGAATTCGAACATCCCAAATTCGCCGCTAGCACCTTTCCAGCGTGGTAATATATACTCGCAGTATTTTCTGCGCCAAAAATAATGTCTAGACATTAAACCTATTTCTTGCTTAACTAAATAAAGACTGTCTATCTACAGATAGTAAACATAGGCTTACTTCTGAGCCCACAAACCCAATTATCATCAAACAAACCAACCTTTCAGTCCACTTCATTAAAGATGAGCACAAAACCGAAAGAAAAATAACGTGCTGCTTACCAACTAAAGACTTATTTACCAACTAAATAGGCAACGTAATTATCCCCGGAATCCCCGGCCAATTCCAGTGTTTAAGAAAGATAAACGAGAAAGGAAACCATTCCGACGAAACTTGTAACTCCACCGCGATCAGAGTCGGGGTAATTACGTAGGTTAGGTAGCTACCACCTGAGGTTGGGATTTATGGATGGAACTTCAATTTAGATGGGATTGTTGATGTGTGATTGTTTTGTTTGCACATACGTTTGATGGTGAGAAAGAGGCGTAAATATACCTAAGATGAAACTATTGATTAATTTGACTGTAATTTATTTAATTTTATTACTATTAACATAATAAAATATGTACATAATTACATTACATTACAAAAATGATTTAAATTCTTTTCACTTTAACTTTACAGGTATAGGTAAACGAATCTGATGTTACCAAGAGATCAGCGGCTCAACTAACATAATTATGAGTAAATATGCAAATAATAATATGGCATAGCTTATTATTAGTGTAAACTTATATTAGAGCGCAAATTTATAAGCATACCTGTAGTAGCTTGCACAATAGCACGCATGTAGCTTGCAGATACCAGCTACTAGATTCGGTATACAACAAAATATGAAATGAAGTTAACTGGCATACCTACCATCGACTAGAATTACATAATTATGCATGATTCTCTTACAATTTATTTGAATTCCTTTTGCGGTGAGTTACAGGCAAGTGTATTTTCGCCTCTGAGGTATGCAGTGTCTGGATAACACGTAAAAACTTTACAACTAAAATAAATTTGTAGAACTCTACGTAATTCTATAAGCCTCGTACCCTCGTAGCATTATGCTACCTTGCCTACTGTTATTTTCTTTTCAAAACGCAACGTACAAAAGCTCATGAATCCAATATTACTATGAGGCAATATCCTCCCTGAAAATATGTTATGACGCGAATAGAAATGTCATCACGGAGAGGATGCGGAAGACTCAGTGAGCCACTTTGCCGGCATGTTGCGTACGTGATTACTCTTTAAATATTCCACTTTATTGTACAATCCTCTCCTTGTCACGAATAGTCGGGGGCAGTCTGAATTATTTAGTCGGTCGACGGCGGATGTACCATTTATCCAAATTGTCTCCAACGGCGACGTAGAAATATGTAGGAAACAGGGGCGCGAGTTAAAAATGAACGAGCTGCCAGTTTCGAGACGCGCCCGCACCGATTCGCCAAGAAAGGTGATATTTATGTTTGTCGTTTACCGCGTCAGTTGGAACACCTTAGGCGATAAAGTTCACAACTCTGACGGACGTGCATAATATAGCCAAGGAATATAAATAGGTAAGGCGCAAGTATACTATCACTCTATCACTGAGTCACAGATTCCTTGATACAAAATTAATCAATGCAAAATAAGTAGGTAATGCAATGCAACGCTATTTAATTTTAAATGCAGCGTATAGTATTCAGTCCAAAGGAACACAAACGCTTAGACGCAGCTATTCTGGCAAATTTTCCCTAACATTTCATTTTTCTGCACTTCTAACAAAAAAAAATGTTTTATCTCATTCACAAATTGAAAATTTTTAGTGAATTGTTGTTTCTATACTTATTGAACTCAATTCAATCTTATTAGATTTAATCATGCGATGACTTTGGACATAACTACGACATTTGCTCTTTGTAATCTTTACGTACGAACAGGTCAAAGTAATTATAACCGAAACAATAAAAAATGTAGTTTTGAACTGTAGCTTGGATTTTTTTATGATTTCTTGTAAATGTGGTAGGTAATACGCGAGTTTTACAAGCTTCACTGGAAACGGAATGGCTCATAATTATAGCAATATTTGAATTGCCATTTCCATAAACAACTATCGCATGTTTAGAAACTATTCGTAGATACGAGTATGCGGTAAATGTGGCGGTTACGGCTTTTCTGTTAGATACTTTGCTTTACGCTTGAAATTATGTTTGTAACGAGCTAAGTAGAATAATGCACTTACGCAAGAACTGCTGTTTTAACAGTCACATTATTTCATATTATAGAAGAAGCGTTGGTGGTTTAGTGGTAGTGACTTTTATCAAACCTATGGTCGTAGGGTCGATCGGGTATTGAACCCATGAATTAATGAATTTTCTATTCGGAAAATGTTCACAATGTCAGTGCTCTCAAACGGTGAAACAAAACATGCTATGGTAATGAAAGTAATCGCAGTAATTTCGAGTGGCGAGCTGGACATGATGATGATGACTAATTTTCTTGTAGACGACGATTCAGCTCAGATGAAAAGTGCCAAACTTCTGTTCTTACTACAATCACGTCGTAACTTCTGGACCGATCTTAATTAACCTTAAAATATGATATTCTAGGCCTGGATAGCACAATAAGCTACTATTAATTCAGGTGTAACCGCGGGCAGAAGCTAGTCAATATAATAAAGAATTTTTCAAAAACACAATAGGTACCTAACAACTTGGTATCTTTCTAAAAGTCCGAACTGACTATTGCACCGATATATAAAATTGTTACGAACAGGTAAATCAAATAAAAGAGGAATTCTATTACAGTCCCCGTTCAGATATAAAATTTGTTCCGTTTGTAACAAGTTTACGAATACCCTGCCCGGAAGATACAACTTTTTCTCAATCCATACCTTTGCCGCGGCAAATAATAATCTTTAGTGGTCTGATGTTGCAAGCGTACATAGGCTACGGTAACCGCTTACCATCAACTAGACCGTACGCTTAGTTGCCACTGCGGTGGTATAAAAAAAATTACAGTCAGTACGTAGTAGGTTGGTATTACCTCAAGCTAAAAAAATACACATGGTACTGTTACGAGAGTAGGCCAGTGTCCCAACAGTGGGAACGTTAGAACTGTCGTAATGATGATAACTGGTAAGGTGTCATGGTCGGACTAGAAATACCTAAAACTGGTAAGTTATTAGTAATCATTAGGTATAACAGAAATATTTTCGTGAATTTATTTTAATTACAGAACTACCACACAACATCGGTTGCTCGGTGGGCAAATATTTGGCCTGAACCCGTTTAAGGAGGTTGAGGGTTCGATAACCGCTGCGGGACAAAGATAAGATAAGATATGATAAAGATTTATAAAACAACATGGAAGTATGATAGGTACCTAGTAAATAAAACAGTACCTACATAGGCTAAAGACATAGGTCATGTCATGTTTAAGCAAAGATTGGCAGGGTCTGCAAATATTTGTCCCTGGTCTTGTGGGACCATAGTACTCGTAGTTTCTGATAACCACAAAACGGAGTCAGGTAGACTATGTATGCGGCTGTTGGGTGTGTTATGTTTCTTAGGACGACATTCACCAAAGCTAAGCGGAGCATAGCCGAGCGGCGTCAACCAATAGAATGGTATCAAAACTGCGTTATATTATGTCAAGCCAATTTCGCGCAATATATAAAAGAAATAAAAATTTTTTTTTTTTTTAGGTGCATGAAATAAAAGTATAGTACGTACTTACAGCAATTGCTAAACTTGCTTTTTCGCGAAATTGAGCACTGAACTTAAATGAGACAGATTTTTCACTTGTCTAATTTGAACAGTCCATTCACTTTTGATTAAGCTATCACTTTTGGCGAAATGGGCCAGTTAAATAAATAAATAATGCTGGACAATCCACACAGCATCATCTAGCCCCAAGGCTAAGCTGCTGTTAAACAGAGTTGTGTTTATGGGTACTAGATGACTTAGAAAATACCCAGAACACCCGGGACAAATATTTGTAGATCGTACAAACATTTGACCCGAGGCGGGAATCGAACCCGCAACCTCCGCGTCGCAGGCGGAGCTGCGCCCGCTGCGCCACATCGGTCGTCCAGTTATTTCACTATTTGGTGTCGAAAGCACATCGATAATTCTTTTTTATTTATTTTTCTCAGCAGAATAGTGTGGACCAACCCTAAATCGAACCCCAACCTTTATACATTTCGGGGAGCATGAAAATTTAATTTGAACCCTATTTTCGAGAATGAACGGGTTGGGCTGATGTAATTGTTAGGTGGGTTTTTGCAGAGCTTTTACTCAAAATGGTAATTTATTTTATTGAAAGGATTGACGATTATGATTAAGGTGTGTAATTCTAAATCAAAATAATTGTGTTTGTTGGGTTTTTTTTTATTAAATAGTAAATTGTTAATACATTCAAGGCAACATTGGCCGACAACTAAAGCTAAAATAAGTATTGTATTTGAAACTAGCGATCTTACAGGTTTTCGTCTAGCTTACCTAGAGTACGAAATATCACACTGTGACTGAAAATATTTTATTCGTTTAAATTATAGATTCAACATTGAACAAAATTAAAATTATAGCTCATTGAAAATAAGCGTGATAAAATAAAGTATTTTATGGTGATTAAAGCGTATTTGATAATCCTAGTGAATAAGTATGTTAGTTTTGCATGTGACATAAACAAATATAGAGCATTGCTATTATTGGTTTTCGTACTATTGAACAATCAACCAAATTAATGTATGGGCCACTGACTCTACATTAATTTCATGCTGCGACTTCACTTGGAATATCTGCTGATGCCTAATATGCCTAATTCGTCAGCACAAACTCAACTCTGAAAGGATTGTACAAAGTCTAGCTTGTATTGATGCAATATCGCAAACATATGCCAAGTGAAGCTCATCATACGCAAGATATTTGAGTGAATTACAAAAGTTTAAAATAAGGTTCAATCTGACCTTAGCTGGGAGTGTGACAGTTAAGGGTTAAAGCTGGTTATCTAGCACGGACGACGGTCGGGCCCGCGGCGACGCGGCGCCGCCTTCAGTATGTTGTCGACGCGCAGTATCATCTCTGCAGCTTCCGACGCGGAGAGCAGCACTTGACGCTTCACTACATACGACTCTGTGATGCCGAGAGTTTTCATGTCACCGACGCGGCCGTTTTGCATGTCTGTTGGCAATGAGAGGTTAAAATTAAGAGAAAATGTTTTTAGGTTACAATTCGTACAATGACAACTCAGAACTCTGGTCTAACTTCGATAAAGAGGTCAGCCGACGAATCCAACTCGGTTGGGCAGCGTTTATGAAGTTACGGCATATTTTCTCGTCACTGTTACCTCCGCAATGCGTCTCAATAACTACGTCTTGGGGTAGTGCGCAGTGTAGAAGTGTAGAAGATAAAACACGGTGCACGACTTACGGAGTCCCATAATGCTCTCGGTAAGTCTACGTGGTCCGCACTGTGTTCCAGTCCCAGTGGCCAGTAGGAACATTAGCGCCCCTGAGCGTGGCTTGCGCGCAGACGGGCGATGAGGTCAGCGCTGTCGTACCCCGCGTTGGTGTCTCAGTTCATTATCTAATGAACACTATTCTTATCTAATGAGCTCTATTCATTGTGACAGTCATCTGACTGTCACAATGAATAGAGCTAAAGAAAAGCCACGGTGGTAGCACTTACCGAGTCCCATAGTGGTGTCCCCCTGCGCGTGGCTGGCACGCAGACGGGCGATGAGGTCGGCGCTGTCGTACCCCGCGTTGTCGGCCACGGCGGAGGGCAGGCGACGCAGCGCGATGGCGAACGCCTCCGCCGCCGCCGCCTCCTTGCCGGCCGTGCGCGCCGCGGCTTTAGACACCGCCTCCGCCATCAGCATTTCACTCGCACCTGTGCATATACATTATTCAAGATATTTATTTGCTTAGATAAGTGTTACAAGAGTTGGTCTTTAAAGTATTTATATGGCACATAAAACTTACTTGCCTTTTTCAGGCATTGCAAATTTTTATGTAGGCTACCTATGCTGGGCGCTAAGCTGCTTACTAATGAGTACTTGTATAGGTCTCACGGCGGATCTAGGCTTCCGTGAAGTTAGCCGTTTATGATGCGCAAAGACAATTTAGTTTGAAAAACCACACAGGTTTAAGCCCTGACACACCTAACCCATACACCACTTTAGGTTCTGACTCACCTCCTCCGTACACCACTTTAGGTTCCTTGACGGTGGCGGCGAGCACGCAGAGCGCGTCGTGCAGCGAGCGCTCCGCCTCGTCGATGACCTGCTGCGTCGCGCCGCGGATGATGATGGTGCAAGCCGAACCTAGCTCCACGCCAGAAAACCGGATCAGGCACTCATCTCCAATCAGCACCTGCATAATACAAGAAATAAAAGCTTGTTCTACTGTTTAATCGCTAGTCTATATAGAATAAAACAAAGGCGCTTTCCGCCGTTTGTTCCTCTGTATTGTATGTATGTACACTTAGACGAAGCAATGGATTTAAATGCGGTTTTCATCAACATTGAACTGCCCCATAATCCTCTTGAATTACTATATCTTTTGATGAAATCCGCATTAAAATCCGTTGCGTAGTTTAAAACATCTAAGCGTACATACATACATATAGAGGGAGAGAGGGGAGAGGGAGGCGGGAAGCGACTTTGTTTTACACTATGTTCTGTGACTATGTAGAAGGTAAACTTGTTCTCTATCTAAAAGTGTTCATAACTTTAGAAATTGTAACAGAGACTAGAGATTGTTCAAAACCCTATTTCACCTATTCAATAACTTTGCAGTGACCAAGCTTGACCTTGTCAGACGAGTAGGTGGACTCGCCATGAAAGTGTCAAGAACTTTGTAACATGTTACCTGTTACAAAGTTCTTGACACTTTCATGACCATCCAAAACCGGAACTCACTTGTTCAATAACTTTGCAGTGACCAAGCTTGACTTTGTCGGGTGAGTCGAAGGTGGACACAATCTCTCCCCCAGTGACGAGCGCGAGTCGCTCGATGCCGTCGAAGTCTGCGTGCTCGATCGCCATCACTCCCGCGTCAGCAAACAGCTGCTCCGGGTAGTTGTAGATCAGTTGTCTGTGGATTTATATTTACTAGCTATTAATCATTGACTTTTACATTTAAAACAGAGAGTAGTATGTTCTTTGTGTTAGAACACATCCGGGGAAGTACTACCACCATACCTATTTCTGCCGCAAAGCAGTAATGCTCGCATTGTTGTGTTCCGGCTTTCAATCTATGCCTCAAGGTGGCAACCCGCGAGTGATACCTCTGGTAATGCAAGCGTCCATAGACTGCGGTAACCGCTTACCATCTTGTGGGCCGTACGCTTGGTTGCCACTTCAGTTGTATAAAAAAAAAGGCTTTGAAGTGCATTTACAAATGCAACATTTTGGATGTATTAATGTTACTAACTCAAGTCACGTCATGTCCTAAGATCGTAATGGCTGAACCGATTTGGTTGAATTTTGGTACATCAGAGTGGATTGAAATATTGGATACTTTTTATCCTGGAATCACGCGAGATATGACGCGGGCAGAAGTTTGTAAGCAATAATTGTAACCAATTACTTGTTTCCAGTATCATCAGTTCAGAAGATGAGGGGGTTAGTCCTCCCGACACAATATTTTACTTCTTCATTATTGTTATTATATCACTTGTTTTACTTTCCAAATAAAAATATTTTGATTTGATAACCTTGATAACAGATTCTTACCTGTTGATAAAAACATTGCACTTGTGTGCCAGGATCTTGTTGACTTTGTCCTTCATCTTCTCCTTCTCAGCCACTTCCAGTTCAGCAATCTTGGCCATTGAGTCTACCTTGATTGTGGAACCGAATACTTTGATCTTGTCCGTGTCCATGGGTGTGTTTGCAATGAGGATGTTGGCGTTTTCTAGGCGTTTTGGTTGATGAACTCCCACCTATGAAATAAATATAAAAAGTAATTGGTGGCAACTCTGGCCGAGTCTATATCGAGGCTGATTAAAGGTATAGCCTCAAATTTTTAAAGCCATCACACTAATATTATACATGTGAAACTTTGGATAAAAACTTTGGATAAATGTTTATCCCTCTATAACTCTACAACCACTGAACCGATTTGGTTGAATTTAATAACATAGATTTAGCTATAATAGTGTAATTGATAGTGCCCGGGAATAGTATATAGGCTTTATTTTATCTCTAAAAGAGTATGATTCCCGAGTTCCTAGCAAACGAAAACGTACGCAACAACTAGTACTTAGATAAATTAATGTTTAGGTAATTTACCTTCTTGTTTAACAGGAACCCTTCATCAAGGAAAGATTCTTCCAAGAGACCACCAGAAATCTTGATGATTTGAATGGCTTTCAGGTTACCAGAGCCTTTGAGACGAAGCACTGCATCTACAGCTAACTTTGTGAAGTGTCTGTAAGATAGAAGAACTGTTTAAAATATCACAATTTATCAAAAAAAAATTAAGTAGCAACTGGCTCATTTGAATCACAAAACTGTGCAGAATTTCAGAATTGGCTTGTAACACAGATAACTTAGGGCAAGCAAAACCCATTTACAGTGTACACACACTCACATACATTTTGGTAAGGCCTAGAGTTAAGCACTTAAATTCAATGAATAAATTAACTGTAAAACTCACTCTTTGTGGTTTGAAAGGATCTTTGAGCTCAGTGTTGTCCTAGCAATATTTTCAAGATCAGCGCGGAGTGCAGCCTCATTGAAGTTCTTCTGGTGGTCAAAGCTAGACTCTGCCAAGGCATTTCTGGCTGCCTCAGCGGCAATGCGCCATCCAGCAATAATAGTTTGAGGGTGAAGCTTCTGTTCTATAAGCTTTTCCGCCTCTCTCAGTAATTCAGCAGCTGAGAAACAAATCAATGGTCTTATTGCAACATAGGGATTTATCATTGTTCTAGAAACTCTGTCACCAGAGTAGGCCACTAACTCATGCAAACTTACTTGCTTTATACTCTACAATATTAATTTTTAAGTTAAGCTCTATATTCCTATTAATTGTGTTGGCAAATTGTAGGTTTTTAAAGGTTTGCAAGTAATTTTCTATAAATATAGTTCATGTAGAACTCGGGAACCATAGCTTTTCCGAGATGAAAAATAGCCTAGGTGTCTTATTCCTGCTCCTTATCTATATTAAATTTCAGCCAAATCGGTTTAGTGGTTGTTGAGTTATAGAGGAACAAACAGCCATCCAAACATCTAAACTTTCGCATTTATAATATTAGTGTAATAATAACTGACCTGCATGTTTCATTTACGCTTACGGTTTAAACCATTTTATCTAATAAGCCTGTTGGCACCCACTACCTACTTAATTATTTTTTATTTATCTAGTCCTCAGTCTTCTTACCCAAAACAGTAACAGATGTGGTTCCATCACCTACTTCTTCATCCTGTACCTTGGACATATCTACAAGAATTTTTGCAGCTGGGTTGTCAACGCCTATAGACTTCAGAATTGTAGCCCCATCATTTGTAACTTCAACCTGAAATATTTCAAACACATTGTTAGGGCCTTATTCATAATCATACCACAAACATCTGTTAGCTAATTCGTCTTTGTCTTTCAAATATGTCATCATGTTTGTTCTTAGACATAAGAATGTCTCAGCGAGCCACTAAAACTACAGTTTCTTCTAAGAATATGGGGTTATGTGTGTGAGGTTAGATGTATCTTCAAAACACAAAACAAAATCCTCAAGTTAAACAGCATGAATACGAAAAGCCATTACCTGACCAGCATTCCTTCCGCAAGATACCAAGATTTTATCCATGCCTTTTGGTCCAAGAGTGCTTTTCACCAAATCTCCAATCGCAATAGCTCCGATGAAACTCGACATACGAGCCACCTCGGCCTTTTCTTCTTCTGCTTCATTTTTCAAAATTCTAATGGGATTTAGCGACACCTGAAAAAATGGTTATTTTCACATCAAATTCACCACACGTGCCTTATTAATATCTGGTCAAGTGATCAAACACCGGTTGCTTTAGCACCGTGTAGCTTGTTATTCTCGCAGTCTAAAGAAAAATTGTAGGTGCCTAGATAAAGCTTAGGCGTTAAATTACATAATTTACCTTACCATTTCTGTATTATCACGAGATTTATGTGGAAATAGTTGTTTTACAGATTTTCAAAACTCTGAAGGAAGACAAAAGAGAAATTAAATGAGTGAGTTACTGAGTGAAACGAATGAAATGAATGATGGATGACTGACTGATTGAACGAATGATTATTTACCAAGTTCGCCACCAACCACCATTCGTACGGCCTCGTACGGCATACAGACAGACAGCCAACAAAATAAAACCGGCTCACTCAACTCAACACAAAAGCCTCCCTCGAGCATCATATTTAGAAATAAAATAAAAGCGGTAGTTATGTTAGTTAATTTTTTCCCTAAAACTTTGTAATAACTTTCGTTGGTGATTTTTTATAATAAATCTTATACAGGGTGTAAAAAGACTACTACCGAAAACTGTGCAATTTGACTTTTGCATGAATAAAGCAATAAACAAAGTAAAAATAAAAACTAACAGATGATCTCGCCAGGTCATCGACTGAGCTAGTGAGCGAGACGGAAGACTCCTCCCCGGACTGCTAAAATAAAAACTAGGTAGGTATTTGAAAATGTTATTTGCAACGACCGACGCTGACGGATCAAAAATTTGTTTTCTCTGTTCGAACTGTTGTTAGTTGGAAAAGTGCATGGTGTTGGCCCAAGAGAATGTAAGCACTACGTTTAGTGTTGGCAATATCATAATATCTAAAAGAAAATGCAGGGTAAAACCTTGGTTAGAAAAAATAATGGCCCAAGGTGCATTTGAATTTTTTTTTAAGGAGTTGAGAATGGAAGACCGAATCGGATTTTTCAATTTTCTAAAGAATGAATGCTACAAGTTTTGAATTTCTTTCGGAACAAGTTGCAAATAATAAAAAAAGATACACATTTTCGATACAGTCCCACAGTATGGGACGATGTTTTGGTGTAGATAACTTACAGTTGTAAAGGCGGCTTAATCTTATTATAAAGGGGGAAAAGGATGTTTGTATGTTTGTGGGAGTATCACATCACGCCCTAACGACTCGACGGATCTGCATGTTTGGCCACAGGTTTGGCACAGGCTTAGTATTAATTAAAGTCAAGTTCAAGTTACATGAGAATAGTGACAACATGAGCCCCGGTCAGGGAACATAATTAGCCTCCCCGGTAGGGCACAGCAAAAAGTAGTATCTAGTGTATTCGCTAGATGGCGAACAACTAAACAGTAGATAGGTAGGTACTCTTATCTTTGTAAAGTTTTTTCTTTTACTATCCCGGGTTTCTGTTGGAAAAAAACTGTTTTGCCGCGGGGGGGGTAGAAGTAAATCCTAGTAAATCAAAATAAGGTACTGCCAACCAAATTGGGTGCCTATTAAAAAAAACTAACATTCATTGTCATTGTCGATGTCAAATAAAAATATCAATTTTATCTGCCAACGTCATATCAATAGTCAATCAACAAATTATTATTCACTCACGCTCGCGCTCGCCATTTGTCGAAAAACTAGAGACGTGATCGAGATTTAGAATTTATTTTTCATTGTTTCAAGCTTATCCTGATTGTGTTTTGATTTAATTTGTATAAGTGTTGACCAATAAAAATGGAAGACCAAGGAAGTTCAGCTCCCAGAGTAAGCGATAAACGCTTAGCCCAAACTCAAGCTAAAGTTGACGAAGTTGTTGGCATTATGCGTGTAAACGTCGAGAAAGTTTTGGAAAGAGATCAAAAGCTATCAGAGCTGGACAATCGCGCAGACGCTCTGCAGCATGGAGCTGCTCAGTTTGAGCAACAAGCTGGGAAACTCAAGCGGAAGTACTGGTGGCAAAATTTGAAAATGATGTTGATCATTGGTGCTATTGGAGCTGTTCTCCTTATCATTATCATAGTGTGGGCTACGTCCGGTGGTTCCTCTTCTACACAATCTGTCGAAAACTCAGCTAGTGCTGTAACCCCAGCTCCAAATGCTGGGCGATAGTCACATCTGGAATGTTGTAGTAATGATGTAAATTTGCCTTCTAAAGATGTGATTCAAACAAGTTTTACAAGCGACTGAAAATTTATATAAAGCCAATATTTCAGATTACTAATACGCACATAGTGGAATCTACAAATATAAGAAATTGTATGTTTTATAATGTCTACAACTTTTATTAGAATAAACTATACAAAATTTATAGCCAGTGAATGTTATCTTTATATGTAATTGTTACCAATTTATATATTTCTAATCTTGTATCTTACTGGCAAAGCCAAGTTAAAAAAAACACTCATCTTTCTACTGAATTTAAATGTTTGAAACATAAACAATACTGGTAAGTTGAAAGTTTTCATCATTTTATTGTTAGGGTACTAATTGTTAAATTACCATAATATAGTTTATTGATGTGGCAAAAATGTAACTTGATTCATTATTATGTGGGTGACGTTAAAGTAAAAAATCATATAACCTCTTCTATTGTAACCGATGTGCCTAAAATGTTAGATGTCTGTTTAAAATTTATTTAATGTTGAAATTCTTAAAGAAGTATTATGGGAGAGTACCTATAGTAGTTTGTGTAACAGTTTAATGTAATTTCTACAGTTATTATAGTCGATACAAGAATGTTGACTGTAGTGTTACTACTGTGCCATCTAAACAAGCTTGAAATATTTTTTCTGATGATATAAATATCAATGCTGTCTTTTGCAGAAAACAGCACATAATAGACATGTTATTAATGTATAAACATTCATTATTCTTGCATGTAATGTCAAATGTGAACCATTCAACTAATGACTGTCCATATTATAACATAATTACATAGGGAAAATCTAATACCTACTTATTTTTAGTTACTTCTATTGATTGTATTTAGCTTACACTGCATTTTTGTGTATTAATTAATAAAAAGGGACCAATGCTTTCCTGCACAATGTATAGCATATCTGGTTATACTCATGAATCATACTTCATGGTGATTGTATTCTAAGCACTTCTTTGTTCTTTGTTATAAGTTAAAAATATATGTATTCTTCATTAAAGGATTGTGTGATTTATGATAAGAATCATCCTATCAGTAGGTATAATGATAACAACACTCTTGGTGCAGATATGCTAAAGACAAGAATATTACTAATGTGAAGTGTTCTTGCTGGTTTTATAGGTAGGTAGGTAAGGTACCTACCTAAACTTTTCCTTCATCAAATTATTATTTTTATAATAATTCGGTAAATAATTCTATGTGCATGCAATAATTATTCAAAGATTCTATGATTATTCTACAGAGCCCATAAAGCGTTCTTGAATATTTTAACAGCTAGTTATTAAGATAGGTACCTAATTAAACTTGTACCTTGTTTATTCGGTACAACCTGTACCTACCTTCCTACTCTTACCGGAGTCTTACCTAAATATATTCAAGCAATGATGGTGTTAGTAAAAAATCGTACTAATCCTAATCTAGCTCTTTACATTGTGCAGGTAGGTCCATACTTAAGAGAAATAGAACGTGACTCATGCATCATGCGTAAAATCAAAAATCAAAATCAAAAATTATTTATTCAGTAGAATCACAAGGATCACTTTGAAACGTCTTACAAGCTAGGAAAATTTACACCAGTTCCAACGCGCCCATGCCGTAAAAGAACTGGCAACAACACCGGCTGGGTTCCTATCGCATTTTTGGCATGAGCCTTGCTATTGTTATGGATTCCAAGTAGAGTTGGAGCACATTCGTCCCAAGCTTTTTTATCATCTAGGTAATCGGTTGTTTTATAGTAAGCTTTTTGAGACAGATTTAGTTTAATTAAGTTTTTAAATTTGCCAATTGATAAATTTTGTATGTCGCTTGGGACTTTGTTAAAGAAGCGTACACATTGCCCTTTAAAAGATTTACTGACCTTAGTGAGCCTAACTGTGGGAACAGCGAGTTTATTTTTATTTCTAGTATTAACATTATGATTATCACAATTTTTTTAAACAGATTAATATTTTTGCGAACATACATAAGATTTTCATAAATATGTTGACAGGGTACTGTCATAATATTGATTTCTTTGAACTTATCTCTAAGTTGGTTATTTTTGTTTTTATAGTGTTAACCATCACACTAGGGGAATACTAAAGATTATAATATCCCAAAAATTATTTTGCCTCAAGCGGGATTTGAACCCGCAACCACCTAATACTGCAACGTTTCCCCTGTAGGTGGAGCTATCGGCGCTTCGAGCCGAAGACATCCCAATGATTATTTCGTCCAAGCGAGATATGTCTCGATAGCTCAATTGGTAGAGCGCCCGCGTATCAAGCGGTGGTTGCGGGTTCAAATCCCGCTTGAGGCAAAATAATTTTTGGGATATTATAATCTTTATCTCTAAGTGATTCTCTGGGACCCATGTTATAAATTGCGCGAACAGCCCTCTTCTGCAACACGAATATGGTGTTAATATCTGCAGCACTCCCCCACAACAAAATACCGTAAGACAGAATGCTGTGAAAGTAGCTGAAATAAACTAGTCTGGCTGTATCGACGTCGGTGAAATGACGGATCTTTTTGACTGCGTATGCTGCAGAACTAAGGCTCTTCGACAATTTATCTATGTGTGGGCCCCATTGCAGTTTATTATCTAAGGTAGTATGAAACGAACGCATTTCGTTTTACTTTCGTTTAACAATAAGTTGTTTACATTAAACCACCCTACAATTTTAGAGATTGCATTGTTTACTTTGTCAAAGTTAGTCTCTTGTCGCTTTAATTTAAATAAAAGTGACGTGTCATCAGCAAACAGTACAATCTCATGATCGTTCCTAACAAGCCGGGGTAGATCATTTATATATATTAAAAACAAGAATGGCCCAAGTATTGATCCTTGTGGTACTAATAGGTATCTTCTGTGAATCATTGCTCGCATTGCTGTGTTCCGGTGTAAAGGGTATGGTTTCCGGTGAAATTACTGGCACATGAGGCTTTCGATCTTAGCCTCAAGGTGGCAACCCGCGAGTGATACCTCTGGTATTGCAAGCGTCCATAGGCTGCGGTAACCGCTTACTATCTTGTGGGCCGTACGCTTGGTTGCCACTTCAGTTGTATAAAAAAAAAAAAAAATCACAGAAGTCATGACATGAAGTCGGGTTTTCACGGGGAGAGTGCGCTCGGACCGAGTGCACTCGTACGAGTTAAGTCGTTAAAACCGAAGCCACTGTTTTTATTTCCATCTACCTAGTTCTGGCACAGAGTTCTAGTCTAGAACACGTAACGCCATCTTTGGGTTGAAATCTGATGAAAGTTACAAAATGGCGGTGTGGTCTGCACATTCTGCAGTAGTTATTAGGTATTTAGTAGTTACTATTTACCTTTACCCATGGATAAATATATTATGTTACGTCCATGCCTTTACTAGGATTTTCTATATAAACAACATGCTATTTACGTACAACGCTATAGGTACTGACACACATGCTCATTACTTAGCACGAAAGCATAGACAGAACAAATTATAGCGAAAGTTGCGAGGTTCGCAAATCGCATGTAAACTACCGACCGACCTCGGTGGTGCGGTGGGCGAGTGCCCGCATAAGAATCGAGAGGTTGCTGGTTTCTATCTCCGTTCGCGTGACAATCGTTTGCATGATCTGCAACTATATTATGTTCCGGGTCTGGTCTGGGTGTTTCTTTGTATTTTAGGTAGGTACTACTGGGTAGGTACCTATACCTAACCTACTAGCTCCTATTAGTCAATAAAGACCAAGGCTAAATCATCTACCATATACGTAAGAGATCGCCATATAAGATAGTCTTTGGCTGACGCGACGCCGCGCCGCAGAATATTATGGTATGGTACTACCTACCTACACACATAACCTAATATAATAGTAGGTAGTAGGCTATACTCTGAGGTAATAGGTAGGTACAATATAATGACGAAGTGTTAGACGTCATCGTCATCTTTACCTAGGCACTACCTACGAAAATGATCATTACAATGGTTGTAAATATTACAAATGCCATGACTACGAAAGGAGAACTTCCTCGTGAGATCATGCGTGTGGGCATATCGAATAACATCGAAACTTTAGGAGCCATGCATCGGAGATGCGGATGCGGATAAGTAGGTAGGTACCTACGTACGGTTCCGCTTTCCGCTCTGCTTGTCACCTGCTTGGCACATTCTGGAAAAATACAATGTATTCTACGATACAATGTACTACTTTTATCTACCCTACGGTAGATAAAAGTAGTACCTACATTTTTTACATATTTTTTAATAAGAAGATATAACATTTGACCCCACATTTCTTAAAAACGGGTAAATAATAGCTTATATTCGGGAGAGATCTAAATTGTTAATACCTACCTAACATGTTTGTTCGCCGGTGAATTATGAAAGATTATTATACGTAAATGGCAATGTCATTTTGTATAATTTTGTAGGATTAAAAAAAACCGTTTTATCTTGTAGTGTTGTAAATCAGCTTATTAATAAAACAACTAAACGTTTTCACTAACGAAGAGGTTTTATTTTGACAATTATTATTATTTGAATAAATTCACACGATAATAAAAGTAAGTAGTTTAAAGGTATTATTTACTGCAAAATTCTTGATAAGGTTAAATCCCAACGTTCGGAATCGAACTCGGTTTCTCAGGATTGGAAATCCAAGTATGATACCACTGTTCCAACACTGCTACAATCATGAGACACTAATTAGAAAATTACAACACTATGGAGTTAGGGGTGTTGCTCTAGACCTTCTCACTTCATATCTAAGTGATAGAATACAAAGAGTTGACGTAAATGGAAAGCGTTCTCCGGGATCAGTGGTAACAATTGGTGTACCACAAGGATCAATACTTGGGCCATTCTTGTTTTTAATATATATAAATGATCTACCCCGGCTTGTTAGGAACGATCATGAGATTGTACTGTTTGCTGATGACACGTCACTTTTATTTAAATTAAAGCGACAAGAGACTAACTTTGACAAAGTAAACAATGCAATCTCTAAAATTGTAGGGTGGTTTAATGTAAACAACTTATTGTTAAACGAAAATAAAACGAAATGCGTTCGTTTCATACTACCTAATGTAAAACAAAACCAAACTAATATAAAAATAAAAGATGAAAAGCTAGGCCTTGTGGACACCACAGTTTTTCTAGGCATAACCTTAGATAATAAACTGCAATGGGGCCCACACATAGATAAATTGTCGAAGAGACTTAGTTCTGCAGCATACGCAGTCAAAAAGATCCGTCATTTCACCGACGTCGATACAGCCAGACTAGTTTATTTCAGCTACTTTCACAGCATTATGTCTTACGGTATTTTGTTGTGGGGGAGTGCTGCAGATATTAACACCATATTCGTGTTGCAGAAGAGGGCTGTTCGCGCAATTTATAACATGGGTCCCAGAGAATCACTTAGAGATAAGTTCAAAGAAATCAATATTATGACAGTGCCCTGTCAATATATTTATGAAAATCTTATGTATGTTCGCAAAAATATTAATCTGTTTAAAAAAAATTGTGATAATCATAATGTTAATACTAGAAATAAAAATAAACTCGCTGTTCCCACAGTTAGGCTCACTAAGGTCAGTAAATCTTTTAAAGGGCAATGTGTACGCTTCTTTAACAAAGTCCCAAGCGACATACAAAATTTATCAATTGTCAAATTTAAAAACTTAATTAAACAAAATCTGTCTCAAAAAGCTTACTATAAAACAACCGATTACCTAGATGATAAAAAAGCTTGGGACGAATGTGCTCCAACTCTACTTGGAATCCATAACAATAGCAAGGGTCATGCCAAAAAAGCGATAGGAACCCAGCCGGTGTTGTTGCCAGTTCTTTTACGGCATGGGCGCGTTGGAACTGGTGTAAATTTTCCTAGCTTGTAAGACGTTTCAAAGTGATCCTTGTGATTCTACTGAATAAATAATTTTTGATTTTGATTTTGATTTTGCTATTAGCAAAGCAGTTGAAATTATGATTACGGTTCCTTGCATGGTTATTAAATATAATTTATTTGAGCAAAACTCCATAGTAATCCAAATGGATTTGAAGCTTGTTGTCTTATACAAGGGGGATACTTATCTATGGACGGCACTGTACCTAACCTACTTGCTTACGTAGGTACTACAACTACTTTATGTAGATTACGTCATAATTTAACTCTAATCCAATGCAACGTTCATTCACCCGTTCCTACATATTATTAGGATTCTAAGAGCGAGTGCCGAACCCGAACGAAACAGTTCTATACTCTGGTTTTTAATTCAAGTCCAAAAAGGTAAACAATGGTGATACCATAGAAAATAAATATTTTCTTTTTGATAGGGAAATATGCTACGCTAAATTACTGAGCAAGAATTTTTAATTCTGCAAAACCTTACCGTGTAAGGTTTTGCAGTGCTTTTACACATTTGGTTTATTTTCATTCGTTTAGCGAATGTGCTTGTCGGAAGGTTTCTCGTTGTGTTTTCTAGTCTGTTCACGTTTTGTCCAGTTTGTTCTATGGGGTTGGTATAGGTAGAGATAGATTTAGACTTAGCTAAAAAGAGTAAGCTATTCATTGAGATGCAGATGAAAATATTTACACAGAAAAATCATAAAATAATATATCTTTTAACATCAAGTTTTTAGTTCCGAGCCAAGTGACAGTTCTTGTCATTTTTCTTTCTTCCGGTAACCATGGTGATGAGGAGTTTCGTTACGTTGATGAAATGAGTCGCCACCAAGGAAGTCGACTGATAAGAGAGCCCTGTGTTGTTTCTGTTGATCTTTATTGGTAGACAGGTACCTAATAGGTAGTAGGTATTAAATACATTGAGATTTGTTTAGGGTTACTTACCTATTTCCTCTGAGTAGACCTACCATCATGCATTGCATCATGCACGAGGTGCACCAAACCATCAATTTTCTCTGTGATGCAAACTTCAATGTTCGGAAAATGGTGAAAATTAGTTATGAAATACTAGCAGTCCGTCCCAGCTTCGTGCGGGTTGGCTGGCTACAATTTTTTTTGTTTATTTTCTCTTTCCGTGTGTGATGGTTTGGTATTAGTAGGTATAAGTAGGTATGGTAATCGATCAATAAGCATCAGTGCAGGCTTATGTTACTTACTTTATGTAACTTGGTCTATGTATGCAAACTAGAACTGACTCGCTCTTTGGTACTAGGTAGGTACGCTAATTAAAAATAAAACATGTTTCGGTTCTCGCGTATCCAGTGGTTTTCCTTGACATAGATATTTCGACTGTGCTACTTGTTTACACCTACATAGGTACGTACCTTTACTTACCTTCATATCTATCTGTATAAGATATACCTATAGGGTCTTTGATTATTAGTGCGCAATATTCAAAGAATATGTTCCACACACAAAAAAAAAAAATTGTATGTTTTTTTAAACATTTTGTCTGAAAAATCTCGCGTAATCGATTACGTTTTTCTGGTCAATTATTAAATAGCCTTGTTGCAAATCGAAAGGGGAGCGCGTGGCGCATGTCAATGACCCGCATGACCTGCGCGTGTCAATGACCCCCCCCTATAACCACTACGGGGCGCGCGTGCTCGAATATTTAATTATTACGCGATTTCCAACAATGATACCTATCTATATAATAATTGACCAAAAAATCGTAATCAATTTGAATCGTGATTTTTCAGACAAATTGTTATAAAAAAACAAAAATAAATAAGTAGGTACCTAAACGTTTATTTTTTTATCATAGATATTTAAAAAAAAAACTTTTTTTTTTGACTTTGATTATTGAGTCGGTTTTCGTCAAACCCGCCTCCAAATTTTCCAAGCAAATAGGTGTTGCTAGAGGGGTTCTACTCTTGCGGACAAATGCGTTAATATTATGACAGTTTTCGTGGTTTAGCTTAGGCCCGGAACGCACTATACTACGATATTCCTCACGATTATCGTTTGACCCTCAGGCTTCAGTCGATTTTAGTCGTGCGTGGAGTCAAAGTCTAAACCCATACTGATCATAATGATGATCCTATTAAAGCTCTACATCTTCCTATCTTGATTCATTAAAAAGTTTATATAACTCATGCCGTGAGTCGCAACGTAGGTACCAATCCAAAGTTAAAAAGGTATCTAAGTGAGGTGAGAGAGCTCAATCAATGTCGAATCATTTTATGGTAGTACCATTTACTTCTTCTTTTTTGAACCTAATTGTCACCGACATGTTGAACTACGATATTCGTAACGATTATTGTTTGTCGTTTTCAAGAAGAGACCCCCAGGCTTTAGACGATTTTAGTCGTGCGTGGAGGCAAAGTGTAAACCCATACTGATCATTATGATGACCATATTAAAGCTCTAGGTACATCTTCCTATCTTGATTCATTAGAAAGGTTTTTAACTCAAAAAGCCTAGATCAGCTGACCGTACAATACGGCGTACCTAGCTCTAAACAATTTCCTGTTTTTTCTGATGCTGAAAGCTGTCAGTATAAATGGCCCCAAATCAACCCCAAACACAAAGTGCGTAGGTACCTAGTGGAAATAAAAGCTTTTGTGGGAAGCTCCAACTGTTTACATTATTGAACAGACGCTAGCCGGAAACAACACGTGGATAGTCAGTCAGTATTTTTAATGCATGACGGCGATGCCTCTAAGAACTCAAATAACAATAATAATACATTTTTATATATTTTATCCAGTAACAGACACAATCACAAGAAGAAAAGAAAAAAAAAATTACGGACTAGGTACCTAACCTACCTTCATAAATAATTAGGCACACACAATGACGTCATAGCACTGGTGGTCTATTATAGCACTGGTCTAGTGGTAGTGGCCCCGCCTGCCGATCCTGAGGTCGTGGGTTCGAATCGAAAAATTGATATGCTCAATGCCAGTGCTATCATACGGCGAAGGAAAACATCGTGAGGAAACCGGCATATCCAAGAACTAACAATTCAAAAGACATGTGCCATCCACCAATCCGCATTGGGTCCGCGTGGTGGATTAGGACCCAATCACTCTCGCTTGAGAGTAGGCCAGTGTCCCAGCAGTGGTAACATTAGAAGGCTGTCATGATGATGATGAATGACATCAACATCTCACCAGCCTCGAAGGCGACGTCGGTCGTCGTGGTCAGCTAAGACGACGTTGGCTGGACAATCTCGACTCCAACGAAAGAGCATAGTTGAACACTTCAAAGGATAGAGATGGTCGAAGAGTTTTTTTTTATATAAATGATAGTCAAGTGTTTGGCCGTTATCCCACCTGATGTTAAGTGTCGATGCGGCCTGAGACGGAGCACGCTTTGTTTTGGGGGAAACAGTGAGAAGAAGACACTATCCCAAACAGACTACGATGATGGCAAATATCGTAAGGAAACCGGCATGACGCTGCTGCAGTGGTAACTTCTTCATCTTTGGATATATTAGAAAATAAACTGTATAAAGTGACTAACCTTCTTCAAAAGTGGTTCAATCAGAACGGACTGGTAAACAAAACTCATTTCATGCACTTTAATCACACGGGTCGTTTTTGCAGACAGATGACAGTTAGCCTGGGAAGGGATAAAATCGATTATGTCGATAAGACTCCTTTTCTAGGCTTCTGCATTGATAGAGGCCTCACATGGGAGCAGCATATCAACCTGCTGTCGGAGAGGATCGATCGGGCGTAGAGTTATGGGGGCGTGCTGCTGACTGGGAGCGCGCCTTCAGGCTGCAGAAGAGAGCTGTACGAGCGATTGTTAGAGCCTCACGGGAGACATCGGCGCGTCCTCTGTTCATCTCGCTGAGGATAATGACGGTTCCCGCCCTGATAATCTACCAAGCAGCTGTCTACGCTAGAGACCATATACTTAAGCGAGTTTGCAAGGCTGGGGGACGGACACAAGTATCACACAAGGAAGGCACACATGTTGAGCGATGTCTAAGAACTGGCCATCAAGTGCATGTGCCATCAACCAATCCGCATTGGCTCCGCATGATGGATTATGATGGATGTATACCAACTGTGGTGATCTGACCGAAATAGGAAAAAAATATTTATATATATATAAAAAATATTTATTTATAAAATATACTTATACATATTAATTTATTCTGCACAATGTACATTTAGCTTAGGTCTAAAATAATATAGCTGTACCTAGGTATATTGACTTCCTTGGTTATAAGTATGAGGAAAAAATTGCGGATAATGAATTCCACAGGATAAAATTACCTAGCACAAAACAGGATAAAATAATTATGATCTAATCCTAAATTCCCAAATAAAATAGGTATATAAACAAAATACCTAGTAGGTTCCTACCTACTTAAGTACTTATATAACCTACCTATGTAGAGGTATAGTTCGCACGGCGGATCTAGGCTTCCGTGAAGTTAGCCGTTTATGATGCGCAAAGTCAATTTAGTTCGAATAAGCTCCATTGCGCATCGAAACTGCTAACTTCACTACGGCCGAGATCTGCTGTGAGAACTATACTCAACAGACATTCGACAATAAAAGTGTTGGCTATCTCAGACAAAATATGTCTGAGTTAGCTATCAAATCTTTTCATAATTCGACGAAACATTTCTAGGTTAATTAATATTTTGATAGCCCCGGTCAAGGCAAAAAAAAATAGGTGCTTACAATGAAAGGATAAATAAAATGACCACCTACTGACAGAGGCATGGCAATGGAATGCATCCACCTACTGATAAAGGCATGATGCCGCCAGCAAAAATAACAATGAATAAGATTATCTTTTTTAGCATTGGCGAATCTTACCATAAGCAGAAAAGACAGCTCCAAATGAAATGATTCATCATCAAAATTACGTTTACCTACCATCGCCACAGATAACTTTTAAGTTAGTTAGCCGTTACTCCTTCGCATCACCGCTAAGGCTACGTATTCAATGGCATGACAAAGGTGGAATGAGCGAGAAAACATAGTGTGGGCTGAGTGACGCTTAGCGAGTAGCGACGGCGTCGAACACGAGGCTATTTAAAACTGTGCGCAGGCCCCCTGGCGCCGAGTCGACGACTAATGATCAGTCCTGCCTTGTCTACCGTCGAGTGCGTAGCTACACTGTGACCCGTGTTTACACAAGAACATTTCAGTGTTTGTTTAGTTTTCTTCTTTATACACAACGTGAAAATGGCTGACAGTGGACTGAAGAGGAATATTCCGATCAAGCTTGGTGACTTTTCAGTTATCGATACTGAATTCTCAAGCATCAGGGAGCGCTTTGACGCCGAAATGAGAAAGATGGAAGAAGAAATGAGTAAATTCAGATCAGAACTCATGAACAGAGAAAGCAACAACTTCTTCAAAAGCACATCAAGGTACCTATCTAAACTTTAGTACTAATGTATTTGCCATGAACCTGAAACATTTGTATTATTCGACATTTTAACTGAAAACATAGGTAACTAATTTTAGTAATCAATAAACTGAAATATCAGGTGGTTAGTTATTAGTCAAACAAACGACCCATACAATTGTCTTAAGGTTTTGAATGAATTTCCGATTATGAAACTAAAACAGGGTCTTCATTAAATATTTCGAACGTAAGAAACATCGGCCTGTCTCCATACTCCTTATAGGGAATCTTGAATTAATGAGTTGGAAGATTTCGCAAGATCGTCGACTACCTTGGCCGGTCACAAGAAAGTGGTTTTATGGCTTGGGCACTAGGTGGGTACATATTAAAGGCATTATTTGAGATCAGTCCGCGGAACGGCATCTACTGCAGACATCTCAGTTGTTCGCGGCTCCATTTAAAGCGTGCAGCGATACGTAAGCCCGACGATGATGTCATAAATAGAAATAGCCTGCAGTGCCGGTCGAAACGAGAGAATTTAGTGGTAAAGTAAACGTGTGAAAATTTCTTTAAAGATATTTTTTTCGGGTAAAATAAGAAGGTACCAGTGTGTTACCCTTATTAAGCATTGCTATAAGATTCTCGATTATGTTGAATGTCGTTAACGATCTCTAGATCTAGATATACTTATATACCTACACAAATCGAGTAGCGTTAGTTGCTTTGCTACAGAAATTTGAACGGTGTTTTATTGGCATAGATACAACTATGCAAATCAAATTGCTCTAATAAACATAAATAATCTGAACAAAACAAGTTGTGTGTATAATAAAAGTACCGCAAGCCCCAGCACGTTATGCTACCCCAACCAATCGCTCAGAGGTACAAGCACATAATCTTCCATAAATCGATCCTGAGGGGCGACTGAATTGAACGCGAAAACCAAGACGTGTCCCCAAACTAAATTTCCTTGGGCATGGGCAATAACCGCACACACGTTTTGCGAAAACAGGTTTATGATTATTTTATCAACACCGAGTAGGCGTGAGCAGGTTGATACTAGGTATGTAATACCTATGGTGGATAATCCGTAAACAAAAATAAAATACATTACAAAATACAGTTTAGCTGGCGCAAAAGCACTGAAGTTATGTTTACGGCATGAATACATGACCTAGTTGGAGCGACTGCTGTTTCAGCCAGGTCTGGTGATGCAACCAGCCTTCAACAAAACTATACGTAATGCAGCTATATAGGTGGCATAGGTAATTAGGTTACACATCAATTCAAACAAGAACGTAGGACTTGAGAATGAAACTGGCCGTCAAGACATCAACGCTAATGTTAGCTGTTGTAAATACCACCAACATAAACTTTGTAACAGAGAGCTGCGTGAACAAAGTAAACACAGTGATGTTATTCCAATAAATGAAGTCACTAATATTTTTAGGTTCTTGCACAACTCGTCAAGTGTGGGCTTCAGTCAGGCTAACTGGTCCGCCCATATTGTCGATCTGAATAATCTGTTCCGTGTGGGTTGAATGGCAAGAAGTGGTTGGACATATTTGGTCGCGTGTTGAATCAGTTAGCAGAAACAAGCAGGCAAATAAAAAAAATATATACCTATCAATGTAATTTCGCCACTAGGCAACAGACAAGATGGTGACGTCGTAAGTTTGTTCACGCAGGTAGTTTGCGTTGTTTACTCTGTCTACATACTTTACATCTAGTAACGTAGGTTACGTAGGTACCTACTCACATCTGCACAAATGCATAGGTAGGTATTTTGTCATTGCAATATGCAATATGCTTTCTAAATCTTATTTTTGACACATTAGGTATTTTATGCTTTGCAGGAGAATTGTTTACAATACAAATTATTTACTTTAGTCACAGCTTTAGTATTAAAACATATCTTTATACGTACTTACTTACTTTCATATAAAATCCTTACATCACTGGTTAAGTGTATACTACTTATGTACATAATATTTATTATAATATTATATAGGGTAGGTAAGGTACTTATACCAACCAAAGGGATTGATGACCTGAAATTCCCCAACGACCACTTTTATAAAGTTAGATCAAATAGGTATTATTTTTCAAATTATTTTAAACGTACAAATGATTCTTGCATAGAAAGGCGTGTTTCAGAACGACTTGGATTGGCACTCGTAGGTATAAAACCTTTGACGATTATCCAGTTTGAGGTGCATTGAACAATGTTTTATAGGAACCTATAGTAGGGATTATTATCTTTTCTTATTTATGTTCTCTGTAATTTTATTCGCAAGATATTTCATCACTTTTTTGTTTGATGTTTCATTTTGATAAAAGCTAATAGGTACCATACCTACCTACCTGTACTCAAGTACCTATTTAGGGTCATTGTCTAAATAAACCTATAATTTATATCAACTGGCCATAAAATGAGCTTATTTTATCTAACAACGAATATTGCTTTTTGCATGTCTTACAATTTCGAATCAGTTTCCACCGGAGGCGTAACCAAGTCATCAGAGAGGTAAAATGTCAGAGATCATTTATTAATTATGTATCTACTTACTTATATATTTTGTATTACTAATTTTGTATTCATATTATCAGAATTAATCCATGTATGCCTGCACGTACCTCACTAATTTATGTAGGTAGCATGTTAGTATTTTAAAAGTTCGTAGTATTCCATAAATTTGAGTAAGCAGTTGAATGTTTAGTAACAGTAAAGTAAATAAAGGTCGATAAATTTCATACTTATTCGTATATTTTTATTATTATTAGGAATTTATATTAGCTGTTTTTTATCAATATGTCACGAAAGTAATCGGTATACCTATGCATGCAGCCGCACATTTTAATAAAAACAAGCAAGTAAGTAATGTAATGTAATGACCATTAACCATCTCTTCATTTTGTAAACAAAAGTAAAGCATAGATAAACTGAAGCTATCAATAAACAGATCTAATAGGTAACCTGCCTAAGTAGTAACAAAAAACGTAGTATAAAAAATCATTATCATTATTAGAGTTTAGAATGCTACCAAATTGAATACTTACTAGATAGGTAATACCTACCCACTGTTAATACCTATAATCAACTACTTGGCAAAATAAACATAACATGTTAAGCTATAATAATACCTGCACAGTAAAAAGTACAAGTCTAAACAATAATACAAATTAGGTACCTACCTACCAATAAGTTCTTTAAAATTATGATGATGCTGTGTAGGAACTAGGAAGAAGCTGAATAACTGAATAATGTAGTTTGTGTGCCTAAAGCACTTTTAAATAATCTTAATAAGTTGGTCAACTTAGTGAAGCCTGAACTTATTCGCTTGATCGATTGTGTTATGTTTTGGTAGGCGTATCATGATTTCAGAGAGCTAAACAAAATTGAGGTTTAGCGGCGTAGGGTTTTAAGACCTCACAAAAACTAATGTTTGAGTAAAAATTAATAGCAGGTACTTACGTAGCTTGAGTCTAGATTCTCTGCACTGCAATTTCATTCGGACCTTAGATAGGTACCTAATTGAAATACTTCTGAGTTACGGATTATTTTAATTAATTTTGACTTTAAACTAGGTAATATTTAAGTACCCTACTAATGTACCATACAAGGTAATTCATTCAAATTCATCTTAAATTGGTTGAGTGATGCCAGCCTACACTACCGTAGTAGTGTAGGAATCAAAATCATATCTACATAGCCACTGTCACACAAATACTTAGGTAAGTATTTTAAACCCACGTTCCCACGACATGACGTAAAACTGCAATGTCCGAGAAGGTATGGCAACACAATTGCAAATTAAATTGATAATTTACTCCACTGCCCACACAAAATATATCGATGAGATCATTATTGTTGACACTGACCTTGTATATGCATTGATGACATGGATGACATCGACATGAGATCAGACTGAGATAAATCAACTTACATAAAAGCGGAAGAATTTGCTATGCACTTGTAAATTTGTGATTCTGATCAAGCAATTCCACATTTCAATGTTATAATACAGACAGTTATTTATTTCAAGGAGACTTGAAATACTAGACGGAAGACTTGAAATATTACCAAAAGTTAAATTACACAATTAATATTGTGAACTCACTGTACAGTAGGTAAAAAGTATTTGTAGAAAAAAGTGATAACTATAAAAATAGCTAGGGTATGTTGTGTACTTTTACAAATCGTCAAGAGGAAATGATAAGAATAATAACAGAATCGAAAGTTAGCGGGTTGGGTTCCAGGCTAATGATGATAATGACGGTAAAGAAAACGATATTATACTTAATATCTACAATTATTGAACAGTAAGCCGGCTCGGGGAAAAATGTCGACGCACGAAAAATTTTGATAGTTCTAATCAATTTGCTCAATGTCTTTGTCCATTTGTAATTAATGTGTAGGACGGTAACAATAAGTAATAGTAATGGTAATAGTTACATAGTTAATTAATAATGAATGATTCATAATCATAAGGCATTGGCATGTTAGATTATATTTGTGAGATGATTATTATCCACTGAACCGATTTGGCTGAAATTAAAACGATAGATAAGTACTTAGTTGCCGGAAATATGCTACTTTTTATACCAGAAAAAGCACGGTTCTCATGAGCAGAAACTAGTAAAGATATAGTTAATGGTTTGATAAATTTTTCGTAGAATTTGCAATTGTAGGGATTGAAACGCTTTGAATGGTTTCATTACAACATATAAAAATATTTTATAAAGAAGTTCTTGGTAGGGTATTTGTAGTTTAGTTATCTGTTTATGTTTAGCTACAGTACCAACTAACCGATTTTCATACAATATTAATTTAAATAGAACTTTCCAAGAACCGTTTTAGCCATTGAATAAATAAACAAATGTTGTTAAATTTATTCACAGTACCTATTACATTAAAATTCCATTCAAATGGATTAGCATATAATATGCAGTATATGAGCGTGATAGAATTTAGCATGTTTTAAATGACTCACCGACTATTTTTATCAGGCAAATTAAGATTATAATCTTTAGAGTTGCACTTTAGGTGGTATATTGGGTGTATGTATACGGATACAAGTATTGGGGAAAAGGATAAAGTACGTTACTACTTCCCTAAGCTCCATGCATAGACAAAAGTAGTACTTAGTACATTAATTCTTGACTTTGCCCTTCCATTAAATATTCATACAAACGTTGTTAGTATCGCTGTAGTTAGATGGTTGCATTTGCATGGGTTAACAATTTGTTGGGAATTTTCTTAGTTTTAAAAATATCTATGTACCTATACTTAGGCATTAAATTAATTCATGTCTTTAGTAATAATTTAAGTAGTTGTTTGGGGTAGTAACTTAGCTATTATGTTATACATTTCATAAGAGTATAAATTGAGGATTAGCATTGGACTTTAAATGCAATACTAATTAACCCATAATTCACTTGGTATCATAAAATTAGTCTTCAATAAAATCATGTCTATTGAATTTGTTTTCTAAACAGAAATGCATCTGTTCATCTTTTATAGGCAATAACTTTACACTTCTTCAGTACCTAGCATTCTCTTGTCTCTAACAATTTTGAATCTTACTTACGGGATCTTAAAGTTGCATTTTCAATGTTTGCAGCACAACCTCATCTTCACAGCACAGCGACAACAGACAGTTGGCTGAGCCCAGTCACTGGGACAGTTTGAACTCACCGCTGATCCAGGATGAAGGTGATGGCAAATCCCTCAAGCTCCGTTTCGATGTCAGCCAGTATACCCCTGAGGAAATCGTCGTCAAGACTGTAGACAACAAATTATTGGTAAGAAACATTTGCTTTGCTTCTTTAGTGTCCCAGAACATGTATAGCGCTTCAGAAATAATCGTGATCTCTGAATTTCTATGCTTCGAACTGAAGATTAGAGAATTAGATAAATCTATGAGCGGATTGTTGGTTAGTTGGATTGTTGGATAGGTCCTAGTCTCATAGTTACAAAGATTTTTAATCGTGGCTGTGAAAATCTACGAATTATAGCAATCTAGGCTTGTTATTAGCACACGCACAAGCTTGGTGGTTTAGTGGTAGTGACCCGAAATAATTATGCGCGAATGCCAGTTCTCACCACAAACGGTAAAGGAAAACATAGCGAGGAAACAGGCATGTCAGCATACATCAATGGGTTTGCAGTGATTGCAGTGGGTCCGCGTGGTCTGAAATTTGCCTAGGCTTGTTTGGTTAGCAACTGCCTATTGAAAGACAACTTTTAAACCACAGTATCCATTATCAAGCAATAAAGGTCAATTACGTTATGATAGCGATATGACAGTACCCATTCGTCACCACTCAATGTTACCAGCATCTCTCGAGAAAAGAATATGTATTTACGTAGGTAACAATAATTTGGCTCAAAATACCGGCATCATGCCAAATTGTTTACTTTTTTATCGGGGTTAGCGCAGACAAAGCGAGTCACGTATAAAAATACTTATCATTGACGTATCGTTTTCAGGTTCACGCGAAGCACGAGGAGAAATCGGACACAAAGTCCGTTTACAGAGAGTACAACCGTGAGTTCCTGCTGCCCAAGGGCACAAACCCTGAAGCCATCAAGTCGTCCTTGTCCCGCGACGGAGTCCTCACTGTGGAAGCCCCTCTGCCCCAACTCGCCATCACCGACAGAAACATCCCCGTCCAGAAGCACTGAAAGAATCTCGCTCGACGCAGCAGCTATTCCATAATAATTTATTTTTAATTTACGTCTTATATCGTACTGTGAAATCGGCGATATTATTCGGAATCTTTTAGGGAATCTCAATTTATTAACGCATTAATTTATGTTATTGAGTCAATTAGATACTGCTGTATTCTGAAATGTTTAGAAGGTCATTATGAGGACCTACGGTATTGTAGTAAGTTTGTCTATTAGACAGTAGAAGTAGGTAACATCAAAATATTAGCTAATGTGCCAGTTCCATCACATAAAATAACGCTGCACGCACTTAAAATTAGCACATCCACTATGTATGGGTGGTACTTGTGCTTTCAGAATACGGCTCTTAGTCTTCACGAGAATTTCAATCTTCTGTGCAGTACGGTTTGTATGTTATATTAGCTTTGATTGTTAGGAGATTGTACCTCTGCCTAAGTATTTGCATTTTTGCCTAGATCGGATATTTTGAAGTTTACTCACTCGATTTTATCACTTTATTGTGAAAACATACGTTTTTAATAAATGATAAAAATAAAAGGAGCTTACAAGTAACACGGTGTTCCTTGATACTATTTTTGGAAGTACAGTCACGTACAGTCAGTACTTTATGTAGTAAAGGCTATGACAACAACGATTGATAAAGTGTCTTAATATAATACGCATAAGAGTCCATTATAGCTTAACACAAACTGCAATAGCAGCTTTAACTAGCATGTTACATTTTTAAACACCCAAGTTAACAGCTTCACTTTATAATACACATTTATATTTTAGTACAAACAGTTGTTACGAATGTTATAGATGTCAATAAAATATAAAAAGTAATTCGTTTCATTTTATTATTTTTACCTTACCTTTACTATTTTTTTTAATGGCCTTTGCTTCATAGGCAATTAGCCAAATTCAAGTGAACCTTTACTATTGTAAGTAAGCTTCAGCTATTTTAAACAATAGCATATTAGCCATGAAGAACCTCGCATATAGGTCAAGTTAAGTCCTCCTCTTCAATCCTATGACTACTTTGGACTTTCCTCTGATTATTCCTGTCCTATCAAGTTTTTATTACACAATTAAAGTGGCAACCAAGCGCACGGCCCACAAGATGGTAAGCGGTTACCGCAGCCTATGGACGCTTGCAATACCAGAAGTATCACTCACGGGTTGCCACCCTGAGACGTAGTACAAAAGTCTCATGTGCCTGTAATTTACCGGAAACCATACCCTTCGAACCGGCTCGCACAGCAATGCGAGCATTACTACTTGGCGGCAGAAATAGGTATGGTGATAGTCCTTCCCCGGACGAGCTCTATCACAAAGAACTCTACTACTCTTAAACCTACTAGTCAGTACCGTCAGCTGTGTGTATGTTGGTGGTGCAAGCACGTACTAACCAGGTCTCAAGAATACTAAGTAGATAACCGTTAGCATAGGAAAAATAGAATATGCTAATCTGAAGATTGCGATCTATCTATGGATCTATGAAACCGGAAGTATACATAAAAGGAAATAGGATAAAGTCCAACTGAGATCTATGAAACGCTGGACTACATAGTGAACAAAAATAAATAACGTAATAAAAATAAAAATAGGCTTGAACGGCACTGTAGCATGTGAAATTACTGGGCGAAAGAGACACCCCGAGACAACAATGTCTCGGGGTGATAAGCGCAGTGCAGTGCCACGCAACTTACTGGCACTGCATCTGTAATAGCCAGGCGGTTGGCGCCTTGATTGTCTTGTCACTTGCTGGCATATAAAAAAAACATAAGAATCGACACGCACACGAACATGCAACCACGAATATTGAACAGTTTATAATTAATATACTTTGCCGGCTAACCAATAGCCAAGCAAAGATAATTCCTACTAATAGGTACCTATTATAACTGCGAAGGTTTGTGTGTATGTTTGTTACCACGTATCTCCATGACGACTTAACCGATTGTGATGAAATTTGGAATGTAGATGGCACAAGTCCTGGACACATAGGCTTTTTATCCCGGAAAAAAATACTGTTCCTGTGGGATATCATAAAAACTGCAAAAACGCGAGTGAAGCCGCGCGGGTCAGCACGTAAGTTATAAATACTAGGCAAAGATAAGTAATAGCCATAAAAAATTATGTGAACTACAGAGAGCGTGTCACCGAAGGCTAATAATTAGCTTATCCATGCCTCAACAATGAACAAGTTAGAGGTGTTTGTGGACTAGAAAACGAGGTCTAAAGAGCAAAACAACTGGAGCATGAAATATTGTAGACGACTAAATGAATCTAACCTCAGCCTGACATCAGAGTAAGACTCGTTAGCTTATAAAAAATATAATACAATTCCCCAGAGTAAATGGAGTTAAATTCCAAAGGTCATTACGTAACACCCAACCATTGTTACTTGTTGATACTTGGGTATTTAACGCCAGCGAGGCGTGATGCAATGTAAACGAGCCATTTGTTCATTGGACGCCAAAATACTTAACATGAGCACAGAACTGATATTTGTCATTAGTCCATGAGTCAACATTGGGTTTTCGTAGAACTTAAGTACATAATCATCTTTATTCCTACAAGGCAGGCAACGAGTACCTCTGGTGTTGCTGAGGTCAATAGGCGACGGTAACTGCTTACCATCAGGCAGGCCGTCAGCCTGTTTGTCTCAATATTATATATAAAAAAACGTACTACTTAACTAAACTAGAATGAAACTATGAACTAGCCTAACTAAACATCCACAGAACTAGATTTTAAATCCAATAAGTTGTGAACATGCGAAAAACAAAAGGATTGTCGAACCGAGTCTCGGAGTCTTTCGACATTTGATACCTCTAGACTAGACAACAAAAAGCTGGACGTTTTGACGTCCAGAGGCCACATCGTCCTTGAATGTTCTTCAAAGGAAACGGACACATTCACCATTTCGAAGTAGAGCGATGACTAACCCTAACTATTGTTTGAAACGTTAAATGAAATGATGTGCCCAAATTAGTCTGGATGGTGTCATTCTTTAGTAGAAATATGCAGACAACTGTGCAGACATGAGATGAGTAATGAGACCAGCGAGAATAGAAGTCACAGACACATTAATAACTACGCAACATTTTGTTTTTCTTTCTGGACAAGTAAACGGAGAGCTTGTCTGACGCGACGTGTCGTCGGCGTCGGTAAAACAACAGTGTGTAGGTGGCTACGTATTTTTAGGGTGACTAATGGGATCCATCCCATCATCATCAACATCCTCCACAGCCACACCATCTTTACCCACTCCTATTATTACTTACCTATAGATGTTTGTGTCAGAGTCTTGGGGTGGGACAAAGTATCAACATAAAATCTATTTTCTCTCAATGAATCATGAATGAAACACTAAATGAAAATAAAGTGGCGTGAAAAATCAATTAGATTCAAAATTCAATTAGTTCATCTAATAGAGAATTGTGGAAGGCTACCAAATGAAATTAGGGTCGGGTAAAATGTTTGGTTGTGGTTTACCAGTAAGTAGTAAGGTAACATAATAAGAAAACATTTCAAAATAATCGCTTATCTAACAAAACAGTCACGAAAACGAACTCTTGATGAAGAGTCCTACCACCAGCGTTAACGACTATGTGCACCAGATTTAAGAAAGAGACACAAGCATTTTTTAAAAAACAAACACAGGACATAAAATAAAATAAACCACAGGTGTGGAAAAGATAAAGAGCCACCTTGTTCCGGTACCTTCTTGAATCGTATAAAACAGCTTGGTAACTTTGATGACTTTCGTTGAACTAGGTAGGTATTAAGCTATTGGTTAAATTGACCGAAGTTATGACGGAATAGTAGGTAGGTACCTTGAAACAGCAATACTGCGTAGGAAGCGGTCTACGTAGGCAGGTGTTGCATAGCGGTAGTTGGCACTTTCGTGAGACGGTAGCCACATGGCTGGAAGGTATCCAGTAAAGAAACGCAAAAAGCACTCAAGTTATATTCTAACTACCGACTAGCCCCGTCTTTGCACGGATAACCCTTCCTCTTGAATCACTCTATCTATTGATTCAAAACTGCTTTAAAATTCGTTGTGTAGTTTAAAAGATCAAAGCGTACATACATACGAACATACGTATAGAGGGATAGACGGCGGGAAACTACTTTGGTTTATACTACTATACATCGTTATATAAAAATGAATCGCTGTGCGTTAGTCTCGCTAAAACTCGAGAACGGCTGGAAAGATTTGGCTAAATTTGGTCTTGAAATGTTTGTAGAAGTCCAGGGAAGGTTTAAACGGTGAGAAAGTATACAGTATGTCAAAATTTGAGAAAAAAATAACGCGAGTAAAACCACGCCGGGTCTACTAGTATTATATAAAGATTGGAACTCAAGAAACATTACGACACCATAACGGCAGGAAACTGAGTTTGAAAACAATGACCGGTATTCCCAGTAGCACTTGATAATGCACATAACCTACACAAAATCACTACCAAACCATTTCACATGCAAGTAAAATAAGTTACTCGAATCCAAACGAGCCGAGCCTGATGGAACACCTAATTACAGCCAGCTTTTCGATCAGGTGCCAAATAAGAATGAATTATCCAAATAACAGGTGAACTGAGCTGACACTAAGAATAATGTGCACAACTAATATTAAAGACTCCATCCGTAAAGAAACTAATTACTGAGTTGCATTCGTTTCAACGCCAAACGCAACAGGAATAGACAAACAAGGCCGATCTGATTCAACACGTTGCAAACGCGTACCTAGTCATCAATTTTAAAGTAGCAGATTTACTGAAAGAAAGAAAGAAAGAAAGAAAGGAAAGAAAGAAAGGAAAGAAAAAAAAAAAGAAAAAAAAAACACTTTATTGGGTCCGCACATATTTACATAAACTAAGTACAAACCATAAGGTAGGTACTAATTATACGTATCTACTTATGTCTAACTGGAGTCCTTTCAAATCAAGGTACACCATACTAAAAAAACATGCCAGGTACACATAAAAAGTATAGTTCTCACAACGGATCTCGGCCGTCGTCGTGAAATTAGCCGTTTCGATGCGCAATGGAGCTTTTTCAAACAAAATTGTCTTCGCGCATCACAAACGGCTAACTTCATTCACGGAAGCCTAGATCCGCTGTGCGAACTATAGATAGGTAATGCTGTGTTATGAATGTAGCGCCCAAAACGTCCCTGTCTCAGCATTAAGGCCACTTTGAACTATCATTCAAAGTGGCTACTGGTATTCTGACAGGGCCCAACGATTTAGGTCACGAAAATACCGGAAATAGGAACAGCTGAGTAGAATATAGGAACTGAAATTATAACAACATTAGAAAAATATATAAAAATACACAGCTGGTACTATGAAAGTACCGCCTGTGTATACTGGTGACCTTCACGTTAGAATGATGCATAGGTAATTATGATAAAATTGTTATAAATATATCGTTATGTTGCACTGGGATGAGGTAAGTACTAAATTAATCTAAGCATAATAAATCATGCATGACTGATTGATGAATGACGCATCAACGCACAGCGTAGATGTAGTAAGTTCTAAGGACAAATTTCGTAAAAATAATAAAAATTAGAAAAACTATAGCTCTTACGATAAGTGAGTTGAAGGCAGTGGGCAGACCATAGCTCGTAGAATAGATAACCACTGGGGAATAAAGGTTCTCGAATGGCGACCACAAACTGTAAAACGAAATGTTGAACGGCCCCCCACTCGATGGACCGATGACATTAAAGCGGTCGCAGGAAGTCAGTGGATGGTGAAGGCTCAAAATCGGTCGTCACGTCATTGCGCTCTTTGGGGCGGAAATAAATAAATAATGCTGGACAATCCACACAGCATCATCTAGCCCCAAGCTAAGAAGAGCTTTTGTTATGGGTGGTTATGGGTAACTAGATGACTGATATATTTAATACCAATACAATACATATAGTTATTTTTTATTAGACATAGAAAATACCCAGAACATCCGGAACCAATATTTGCAGGTACATTTGTCCCGAGGCGGGAATCGAACCCGCAACCTCCGCGTCGCAGGCGGCTAAATCGGTAGAACTGTACTTGCATATGAGAAACGTAATTTTCAATGTAGCAACTTTATAGTTGACATAAACGTGATGCATGTCGGTTCGGTATGAATGAGCACAGTGAGTTATGAGCTGGAATGGGGGTAATGAAATGTGTCTAAGTAGGTCATCTTGATTATTCGTGAGCTAACCAAGCCGTTTTAGAATAGCTCAGCGCGGCAGTAAATTGTAAAGTGACATTGTGTAATGCAGTTGGAAAGGGTTCGACACTAGACAACCTTACTTAATAGCGTAGTGGAGTTCTTTGTGATAGAGCTCGTCCGGGGAAGGACTACCACCATACCTATTTCTGACGCCAAGCAGTAATGCTCTCATTGCTGTGTTCCGATTCGAAGGGTATGGTTTTCGGTAATATTACAGGCACATGAGACTTTCCATCTAACGTCTCAGGGTGATAACAAGGTGATATCTATGATGTTGCATGCGTACATAGGCTACGGTAACCGCTTACCATCAAGTAAGTACGCTTGGTTGCCACTTTAGTAAGTATAAAAAAAAGTACTGCTAGCGGTCCTCGGCTGTCGTGAAATTAGCCGTTTCGATGCGCAATGGAGCTTTTTCAAACTAAATTTTCTTTGCGCACCACAAACGGTTAACTTCACGACAGCCGATATCTGCTGGTAGGACTATAAGCTCGTATGAGTCAGTGGCTATCTCAGGTTTCGGAGTTAATAGACCGTACGAAGTCCTCCGTCATGACTTGGAAAAAACCGGGACCGTCTGCTTAACGTGACGTCCTAAGCACGGAAGCGATCAGTTGAAATTGCCACTAGCGGTAATTTATCCAAATGGTGACCTTATCTAGCTAAAGAGACGGTTTAAGATTAGGCTTGGTTTAGGAATGTTGTCGTAAGTCCGTATTTCCTTATTGCCAGTTACTGTTATTGCAACGCTCGTTCTATAAGTTTTGTGTAAAAACAATCGAAAATCATAGCTACAATAGAGCTAATGGTAGAACACGTTATTTCGAGATAATGACTCCTGTTTTCGATGAGAATTTCACATCACTTCTTAGTAAAATCTGCTTTAGAACGAAGCAGAGTAGTCAAAGCAACGGAGTCAACCAATGGAATCGTGACAAAATTGCGCGAATTCGATGTGACCCAGTTTGTTGAACCTACCTGTTATAGTCATTTAAAATTGACTCAATCCATTACAAAATAATTATACAAAGAACAATTTTATTACTGGTTCTAGTACTTTACTTTGCAAAATCTTTAGAAATAAGTACCTAATCCGCTAAACTTTTCACCGATTAAAATGTTGTTCTTTGTAAACTATTGTAACTTTAAAAAGTAGGAAGTTAAATAATCATTTACCTGTCATCAGCGGTGCGAAAGCGAAAGATATTCCAAGCTTACAACAATAAAACATTTATTTTGTCAACATATTGCTAAGATAGTTCCTCGCGTGGTAGATGAAAAGTGCCATTGTGCAGAACATTGCAGCTTCCGTCACGTACGCCTTGGCAATGTCGGAGAACGACTTCTCTTTAATCAGGTCAGCGGGTTGCGGGTTGTTTGTGCTAATCTGGAACAAATGTTTTAATTTTATAATGGCAACACTGGCAATTAAGCTTACGGCCCATCTGTAGGGGTCTTTTAAAACTTTTGGAAAGCTAATAACTTTCAGAATCGAGATCTTCCGATGTAGATTCCAAAATACGCTATTTTGATTTGCAAAATCGAAAGCTTTTGACATTATATTTCGGAATCTTTGACAACCCACTTTTCGACAGTTATTTTGTGTCGGAAACTTTCACGACCAATACCATCGGTCGTTTCGTTTCCGATCCGTTAGGTTAGGTCATAATTATGAATTTTTATACGGTTTTATTTAGCTTGACCTGTTTATTACTCAATCACGTCGTAGCCCTAGTTAGTAATTCTTAAAACGAATTGGGATGAAATTGAAATATAAATGTTGAAACCCTGGAGTAACATATTGGCTTCTTTTTACCTCATAAATCGGACCCCATTGTTGTATAGGTGTTCATAATGGAACAGAACATACTTAGTATGTAGTACTAATAACTGTTTTGTGTGTCGTTTCTATGTCGTGAGTACGATAAACTACGAATATCACCAAACATACCGTCACCAGAGTTGGCCACTGACTTATACGAACTTACTTTTTTACCAAACAAAATATAAACACATTAAGAACAATACAAGCTAAGTTGATTTTATTAGTACCTATATTATTTCGTCACAATTACTCATTATTTATTCAGATGTGGGAGACCTAAGAGGTAAAATGAGTAAAGCTTTACAATTGTAGTATATTAGTGGAAAAATATTTATTTTAGTAATTCTCAGAAGTGGCGGTGACATAAAAAATATACTACGTAATACTATTTTAGAACAAAAAAACCACTCAAGCGTAATTAGGTCAGTCTCACAACGCCATCTAGAATATCATTATCTTTGTTATGATTATGGGAGTTAGATTAAATCACCATTACCCTATAATGTTCTATAAAATCGGTCTAAGTAAATAATGGACGCCGACATGTGTAGTGAATCATAACAAGAAAAACTATAGGTAGGTACTCTTGCGACAATAAATAAATAAATAAATAGATAAATAATGCAGGACAAACCACACAGCATCATCTAGCCCCAAAGTAAGCTGCTGTTAAACAGAGCTGTATTAGGAGTACTAGATGACTGATATATATTTAATACAATACAATACATAGATAGATATTTTTTATTATATATAGAAAATACCCAGAACACCCGGAACAAATATTTGTAGATCGTACAAACATTTGTCCCGAGGCGGGAATCGAACCCGCAACCTCTGCGTCGCAGGCGGATCTGCGCCCGCTGCGCCACATCGGTCGTCAATGAGGTATAATGAATCCAAGCAACCAGATTTTTCAATCAGGCACTCTTTTACTGCGCCAACGAGGTTGTCAAATGAGTTTATTGAAAGCTTCGCTACCTGTCTATACTCAAGTCAAACTCAAGATGCAATATTTACTAACATTGAACTGACAGGTGAATCAGCTGGTAGCAGGGGTGAAACACATTTTTAGGGCCTGTGCTAGTTCTATTTAAATGTAATATTAGATGGCAGATTATCAGGTGTCTAACTAATTAATCATCATCATTATCAGTTTTTACCTTAGATAAGTTTTTACCTCTTAAAAAGAGAAAAAAAAATTATGTTTGTAACGAATAAACTCAAAAACTATTGGTCCGATTTCAAAGATTTTTTCACCATTATCCCTAAGTAACTGAAGCTATATTTTATGTCTATTCATGCAAAGACGGGACTGGCCGCTAGTGTAATATAAAAAAGCCACAGCTAACATTTAGCGTGATATGACGTTACGCCCTGTTCAATAATGCTGCCAAATTAATATTTTGCTCTATGTATGTGTATGTCCTATAGTTTGTAGTCCTATTCTTAATTCCAAAATTGTAGTTATATAAGAAACCAAATTGTTTGCAATCCAGAAATGCCATAAAAAGAGGAAATCAGCTGATTTCCAATGTTTATAAATATTGCATCTTGAGTTTGGCTAGAGTATAGGTGTGTATTGCAACTACAATTTTAGAAGGCGTTCTGTTACAAAGGTTGTTGAAAAACACATTCAACCCATACAATATAGGGTCTACTAATAATCGAATTTCAATTCTTATACTGCAGTGAGAATCGTGCAAAAAAAACCTACATAAAAAAACATCGAATACTGTCATGATATGAGACAGCGGGTGTTGTCCTATAAAATGACTTTTTTTTATAAACAAAATAAGTGGCAACCAAGCGTACGGCCCACAAGATGGTATGCGGTTACCGCAGCCTACGGGCGCTTGCAATACCAGAAGTATCACTTACGGGTTGCCACCCTGAGACGCAGATCGAAAGTCTTATGTGCCTGTAATTTCACAGGAAACCATACCCTTCGGACCGGAACACAGCAATGCAAACATTACTGCTTGACGGCAGAAATAGGCATGGTGGTAGTCCTTCCTCGGACGAGCTTTATAACAGAGAACTCTTACTTTTACTACTTTTTATAGGCAGGTCATAAAGCTCGCAGAACCGATACCAAATGAGGAATAAAGTTTGTGGAATTGCGACCCGCGAACTGGAAAACGATGTATAGGACGGCCCCCACTCGATAGACCGATGACATTAAAGCGATAGCAGGAATTCGGTAGATAGTGAAAGCTCAAGATCGGTGGTCATGACACTTTTGCAGTGAACGACTATTGGCTGTTTGATCGCTGGTGACTGACGAGCAGTCACGAGCCGTGGGACCGCCGGTCATTGATTGCATAATTAATAATTTGAAACACGAACATTGCACATCTAACGTAAATCGTATAGTTCTAGCGGCGGATCTCGGCTGACGGGAAGTTAGCCCTTACGATGCCCAATCGAGCTTTTTCAAAATTGTCTTTGCGAATCACAAACGGCTAACTTCACGTCGTCGGCCGAGATCCGCCGCTAAAACTATACTGCTTGCTTCGATCATTTTGATCGTAGACTGTTTGTTACCTTTGAAAGTAATTTCTTCATATCCCTAATTTGTCCGTTAATACTGTTTATATTAGTGAGCAGTTTCTTGGAAGCTGCCTTGGTTTTGTCAATCAGCAGCGAGTCAGGAGGTTCAAACTTGAGCTGGTTTTGAATCCTTCCGTATTCGCGCAGAGAGTATTGTAGAGTTGCTTCTAAGATGTATACTTGTTGGAGGTGAGACCCTAGTGTGGTCAAACAGTCTAATACACTGGAAAGAGAAAGGATATTTTTTTGACTGCCAAAGGTTCAAAGAGTGGTAAAGCCAGGGTTCCCACCATTTCTAATGTTAGGAACACATTCCCAACATTAGAAATGTTGGGAACCCTGGCTAACTCTGAGAGTGATTGGGTCTTAATCCACCACACGGACCCAATGCGGATTGGTGAATGGCACTGTATTTCGAATCATTAGTTCTTGGACTTGGTTTCCTCACGATGTTTTCCTTCACCGTATGAGATTCATTATTCCATTCGAAAATTATTATTCTTTTTTCTATTTGAAAAATACATTGGCGCATGATCGGGTTCGAACCCACGACCTCAGGGTGGGAAGACGGGGTCGCTAATATTATTCCAGACATAATAAATGTTTATAGTAAGAAGACATCAATCAAGACACTTTTTAAATTAAAACTTAAAAATGTTTTAACATTTTAATTACGGTAAGTGGATTGTCAGCATAATGCATGTTTCGTAGCTAGCTACCAAATCTGGCTTCGAGATGGGACTAAACTGATCTGGGTACCAAATCAACTTGGTCTCATTCCTCCCAGCTTCTAGAAATCAAATTGGTTCCATTTTACTTAAAACATACTAATATAAAATTAAAAAACACTTACCTAAAATTATCATTCTTCGCAGCAAACAACCCAGCCACAGCATTCAACTTCCAAGTTCTCTTATGGAAATTCCGCAGCCCTATTTTCAGCCTTCTCCTTTGGAACACCATGTGGATGCCTAGTTTATTCATATCCTCTTCTTCTAGCAGCAAGAATGTTCTCAGATCTATTCCAGTGGACTTGATTATCGGGCCTAGCTGCTCGCAGTTCATTCCATAAAGAAGAGGCGGTATTTCGCTGCAGTAGTTTGGTCTGGAAATGCGAGTTACAAAATGGAAATGAAACCTGTTACAACAAAAACGGCGTAGTGGAAACCCGCGTAGTAGAAATGGTTTCTATATTTATTTTATTAATTATTAGACGATCTGCCTCAGCTTCGCGCGGGTGCATTGAAACCACACGCGTGCGAAGCCATGGCGGCGGGTCCATGGTAATAAATATAGCCTATGTTACTCAGGAATAATGTACCATTCTAATGGTTAAATAATTTTTGAAATTGGACCAGTAGTTTTGTAATTTATTGGTAACAAAAAAAAAATACAAACTTTCTCTCTTTATAATATAATATCTTGATTAAAGAGGAAAAGTTTTAAAAGCTAAGCAAAGCAAAAGCTAGCAAAGATTTAAAAAGTTTTAAAAGAAAAGATTTTTATTTTTGTATGTTTGTAACGAATAAACTCAAAAAATACTGGTCTGATTTCAAAAATGTTTTCACCATTAGAGTCCACATTATCTCTGAGTAGGTAATGGTGATTCTGTTGTAGCATTTTCTAAACTAAACTAACTAAAATTGTTGCCGTCCTTTTCTAACTAATTAATATACAAAGGACCGCGATAATTTTAGTTAGCTAAGTTTAAGAAATGCTACAATAGAATCGACACTAATATATATATATTTTATGTCCACCCGTGCGAAACCGGGACGGGTCGCTAGTATATTATGAAACTGCTGTTTACAAACGTTAGCAGCATTACTGTGAAAGCAGAGTAATAATTATACTCTTTATTCGAACCAACAGACCGCCTTGACATAATTTTTCGTCTACATTCGTCACCAGTTTAGTGAAGACTAGTGGCGACATGCAAGATTTTGTACTTTAAATCAATGCTTTCGCCATCATTTACTTAATGGGCCATCAATTATTTAAGTTAGTCAGTCAGTTAATTAGTCGTAACGCAGCGGTTTTATACATTTAGATCATAGGTATAACAGGATGTACTTACTTTCCAGCTTTAGTGATTCCAGGGTAGTAATCATACCATGTAGTCATTTGGTTCTCAAAGCCAGAGTTATTATCATCTTCGGCTGGCTCTTCTATGTTAAGATGCTTGTTCAGAATTTCAATGATATTTTCATACTCATGTGATTTGGCTATGTCTAAAGGGGAGCGGCCAGACTTGTCGACCTCTGTGAGCCTTGCTGAGTGGGTTACCAGGAGCTCCAGTATCTCTGGTTGATTGTGATGCACGGCCCAGAATAATGGCTAAAATGTAATAAATAAATCATCAGAACGTTTGTTATCACTGCTGGGACAATGGCCTTCTCTCGAGCGAGAGTGAATGGGTCTTAAAATAAACTCTCGTATAAATAAATAAAAATTACGCCATTAAGGAGAAATATGAATGTTCATTCCAGTCATTTCGCTTGTCGCACTCAATACAAATGAACTGGTTGGAATGAAACAAAAATAGTCCACCAATGAGAACACTTACAGTCCAGCCCTGAACATCCCGAGATTCAATATTAATTTTCATATCTAATAGTTTCTGTACAACCGCTACCCTGCCACTACTGATGGCCCTCATAAGTGGTGTCTGACCATATTTGTCTCCGATATTCAGTAAGCAGTCTTTCTCAATGAGATTCGTAATTATATTGTAAATAGTGTCATTATTTGCGCTACTGTTTGAGCATGCGGCCATTATTGGTGTCATGGAATCTGAAAGTAAAGTATAAAGTGCAGTAAGTAGTGCCCAGAAAGGCAGATTGCAAGAAAAAAGGAAAAAGTTCTGGCAGCTAGAGTTTTGTCTCCTCTTGCATTTGACATGGATGGAATAGGATCAGTGGCGTATCCATATTCTATATAATAAGGTCTTGAGGGGCTCTTCTCTTTATCTTTTCAAAGGTAGTTGTTTTTGTCATTAGGACATTAGCTTTTGCTAGAAATTGTTTTTTTTATTGAAATTTGTTTATCACAACAAACATCATTTAACATAATAAATCAATTATTACAATTACAATATTATATAAATGAGAAATAATCTTACCTCATACAATAAAAAAAACATAGTGAGGAAACCAGCATTTTTAAGATCTGAAAATTTGAATGACATGTTCCATCCACCAATTTTCATTACGTCTGCATGGTGGATTAAGACCAAATCACTTTTGCTTGAGAGTAGTGTCTCTGCAGTGGGAATATTAGAAGGTTGTCATGACAATCTTACCTGCGTGTAAATTAGGATCTGCACCCTTATCTAGTAGGAACTCTACAATTTTGTCTTGAGCATGGAAACAGGCATGCATCAGAGGAGTCCATCCACTGTCTAGCTTTATATTCACTGCATTATTTAGTTCTGAAATTCAGAAAAAAACCATATGAGTGCAAAATATAGGAGAAATAATAAATAAATAATAAATAAATAAATAATAAATTCTGGTGACTGTTTTTAGGCCAGAGATTTGCCTCTGACATTGCAAAGCTCTAAAAAAGAGAGCCTTTACCTGTTGAGATTGATGTTGGTAAAGTTGTATTTTATTGCTAAGGACCTACCTATTGAATAAATAACCTGCATGAGTTAAGTCAAGACCAAAAAAACTTATATAGCAATACCTACAATAAACATGATATATCATACCTACAATAAACATGATATATCATGTTTATTGATATAAAGATTTAACTTTATAAAGTTATTCTCTGATATAAGATACAAATACAAATACAAAATTCATTTATTCAAATAAAAGCATGTTTACAAGTAAATGTGCAGCTCTGCCTTCTGTGTTAGTTTAACATATAAACTGTATTACAGAAAAACAGTGACTTCCCCATAACTGTGTTCACACACAAGTATTTACTAAAAACAATGTTTTTATGCATGAATTGTGTTTTAGAAATTAACAATTAAAAATAATATAAAAATAATTTAGGTAGGTACTACAGTCGAAACTAATGGGTACTTCGCTTAATTTAAAAATATAATAAATAATACAAAGCATATTATATGGTGTTTGTGTAAAAGAGTGGATGTGGGTAAAGATGAGGTATAGTATTAATAAGTATTATGAGGGCATATTAAATTATTGGATGCGCACTTGCTGTGTATTATGTTTGTGTAAGTGAGTGAATATGTATGGTGTGTCGGGGTTATAGTGTGTGTGTGTATAAGATATATTCAAAGATTTGGTAATTATCAGTTAAATTAAATAGAATACCCACCAGTAGTTAATATTTCTTTCACTTCATTGGTATTTCCATTAATGATAGCATCTTGAAGGGTGTTTTCAATTTTCTTTCTTTCGTTTGGTTGCTGTATAGAGAAGTGCTTATTTTTCTGAAAAAGATTTATATGGTACTGAAAAATTGCGGTAGAGGTATATTTTTTTAAAGCTGTAAGATAAGATGGTAACAAAATAATGACCAAACTTTTTTCTAAGCAAAATGAATCACTTTCTTCTGTTTATGTGAGATAAAGCTGTCAGTATTATGAGTAGAGCAGAGCAGCTATTATTCCATAGGACTAATATCTGCTTGCTAACTCTATAAAACCAGCCTACAATACAAAAATATTATTTACCGGTCTCACAAAAAAATCGTCATCACTGTCAGTATCTTCATCAGACATTCCTGCCGGTCTAAACAGTGCCATAACTACGGAATTACGGAAATGAATTATTTGTTCGAGAATCAATTACACTGTACTCATTATTATACTGAATCGTTCTATAAATAAGAATCTAAAATTTTTTGCTTTTTCTTCGACAAGAAAAAACACACAAAAGCGAAACGAAATGAAAACAAAAATGAAATGAAATGAAATCGACTTACTGACTGACTGACTGAACCAAGGCAGCCAGTGCCTGACAGATGGAAAGAGACAGGCTTTTGACAGTCACTAATCAGTCTGACACTGACAGTATTACACCACCGGCCCGAAAAATCGATCGAGCCTGGAAAAGCGGGAAAAGCCGAGAAGAAGTCAAAAGAAAAGAGGTCTGTGCAGCAGTTTACTTGTCATGGAGTTGGAGCTTGGAGATTATGAATATCTCAAAATAGAAGAAATTATATTAGTTACTTTGACTATTTGGAAGTACATAAAGGAGTCGAAGGAAAGCATCAAACACATTTACTTCCAGTTAAATTACAGTTTATTCACAGGCGGACTACGGATGATGTTTTACAAGCCTGGAAGATGTTATTGCGAGTCGACACTGGCGCGGTGGTAAATAAGTAGGCACAGTTAACTTCTAGGAGTATGATATGCACCTAGGCTTATTTACAGAGCAATCTTAGTTAATGTTGGAAGAATTCAAGTCAAGCCCAGACCTCAGGAAATTTTTCACTGGCCAGCTGTCAAAATCAGCTTCTGTCATCAAATCCGCGCTAGTTTCGTTCAGAAACCGCCACAACTTTAAAGGTACATGTAGAAATCTTTGATTAGTTATTATGGCATAGCTTTTTTAGCACGCACGGAAGCCATGAACGCTAAATGAATAAAATAAGAAAAGATATGGCGCCAAGGAATTTTTATGTAAACATAGATATACCTACCTGCCGTAGCCCGTACCTGCGCCATTTATCCTTTTTTCATGAAAAACTACTCTTGATTAAAAAAACGGCCATTTGCGCCTTGCGTTTGCGTTACGACTTGCGACTTTTGCCACACTTGCGAGTTGTCTAACTACAGACGTAGTACTAATATCAGTTCTGTGCTAGGTACTCTTATCTACAGACTACGGATGCTCGAGTCGAACTCACGTTTTTTTTTACACTTGTTCATAATATGTTTTTTTTTATTTTTTTTACCTACCCTAAGTAACTACCTATTACCTACCTATGTAGGTACCTATAGATCGCACGGCGGATCTAGGCTTCCGTGAAGCTAGCCGTTTGTGATGCGCAAAGACAATTTAGTTCGACTAAGCTCCATTGCGCATCGAAACGGCCAAGATCCGTCGTGCGAACTAGGTACCTATACCTTACCAGTTCAGTTAGCTTTGTCAGTTAGTAAGACAACATGACGCAAGCAAGCAATGCACTTCATGCTTACAAAATAATAGCAGCACAAGCTCTGCACTCAACTTGAAAACAACAAGTAAAAGTGTGAAGTGGTCCTGGAAGTTACTCTGCGTCGTCGTAAGGTAAGCATAATAGGCAACAGTTCCAATTAGGCGACGAGGGCGTTTGTTAACATTTAATTAAGGCGAGGAACCATTGTGTCGGCGCTTGTCAGGCTGGGGTGGCCAAGAAGCCAAGTAGACATGTGGTCGAAGAAACGTATACCTAGTCTACTTTAGCATAAGAGACGGCATCCACGGGAGAGATCTGTCATGAGTCTCTTCTCCGTCCAACTTCGGTGAAATACATACCTACACGTCACTAAAAATCACTAAACACTGTAGTAGGTATACCTTGCATTACCTATTTACCTACAAACATCTATTGTCGGTACATTACGTTCATTAGGTACATCACAGCCTGCAGCACAGAGAACAGACCTGTTTTAAGTTCCAACTTGTGAAGTAGGTGGTAGTCGTTAAGTACCTACCTTACCGAAGTACTTAGTAAATAATTTATTTAAAGACGTACCTACTTAGGTGAATTATTCCAGGTGAATTAATTAAGTCTACGGAGGCGGCGGGAGATTTTCTGCTATTGCAGCATTTGCAGCCACATGTCGACGTGACTCTAAAGCGGTTAACTTTCTACGACAGTCACTTGTCTGGAGGCTACTGGTCTGTACCTACTAATTTATACTCTGTGGTTCTGTCTTGATGAGTTGAGAGTTTCCAATTACACACACAATAAACTATACTGGAACAATGCCCAGTAAAGGTAGTGTGTTCTAGCACAATTCTAGACAAGTTAAATAAATGTAGGTACATGCACTGCTCGGGGATTTGAAGGCAAGCATTAAACTCTCATTTAATAGTGATGCGATGCTGCAATGCAGGAGCTGCGATACCATCAGGCACCGTTATTGAAGTAACTATGTCTAAGTGTCGATTTTGCAGTAGCATTTTCTAAATTAAACTTAGTAAAATTGCTGCAGTCCTTTCATAATGAATGAAATAAGTACTTACCTACTTACAAAGGACCGCGATAACTTTAGGTTAGACATGTTTAAAAAATGAACCGACACCATCGTCCTCGTGTCGATTGTTGACATTTTCATGAAAGTCATCATCACGTAAGTAGTAAGGTACTTACCTACCTAGTTACCATTACTTATTACCATCCTTTGAAACGAGTTTCAATAGAATTCAAAGAAATGTTTGCGAATGTAATAAGGATTTTCTTAGACGTAGGAGGTAAGAGATTTGATTTATCGCAGTCGGTCGGTATTGCTCGGTAAGGCGCGCTGACCGCCCGCCCAGTGGCCGCGGCTGGGCGGCCCTCCCGCCCCGGACGCGTTATTAAACTTTTCCCCATATTAAACATTCCGGAGACGAATACATTTTATTGTTGCTTCGGACCGACGTCAGAGGCCCCTAGCCCCTACAAAGCGAAACTCAAAGACGGCAATTGCGAAATAAATTGAAAGCAATTTGATATTGCGTTGTAAGTAATAGCCGTCAGCCCGCAACTCTGCCGGGGACATTTTGTATGCAATTTAGAAACTTTCCACGGGCCATTTCGTATCGGTTTTTGGTAACTGCTTGGGTTCCACGAATTATTTGTTGTGGCAGGAAATTAAATTTGGTGGAAAACGAGCAGTGAAGGTTCCTTACGCTTTTGTGCGGCAGCAATTTATAATGTTTAGGCAACTTTGCTTCAAAGCTATTGGTAGAGATTTTAAATAAGAAATCTAAACAAAATATTACGAAGGTTAATAACTGTTGGTAAATCTGTGAATTAAATAAAGCTGTGACAGACAGCCTGATACTTTATGAGTTCCGTTATTGTAACTTTAGAGAGAATGCTATTAGCATTAAGTCCTAGCATTAAAATTTATGTGAAAATGTTAAATAAATAAATAAATGACTTTCCCGTTTACCAATTAAAGTTTGATACATTGCTAAGCTTATCCCACTTTTCGAAACCGGATCGCTCCATAAAGTGATTCAGAACCAATGCAGTCTAGTAAATGCACATTGTCCATGTCTGGTTACATAACTATAAAAATTACATCGACCTTATTAGTAACTTGATTAAGTTTAAGCAACGAACCTATCTTTGTATTGGTATAAGTATTTTGTAAGGGCCTACAATTATTAACGATAAACCATCCAATTAGACGGCTGGCTTTGTTAACTTTTAATTAACGAAGTTGTGTGTGGCATCTACCTACAATATTATTAATAGCTGGAGGATGGGTAGATAAACATCTCTTTGGAATAATTTCACTAACAAGTATTTTGAAACTTTTTAAATCTTTGATCTAGACACGATGAATCAGGGGACTCTGTATCGAGGAATTATGTAATAAAAAACCTCATAATAATTTTGAAAGACCTATAACCAACAATATTACGAGTACCTTTATAAATGCTATAAGATAAGTAAGTACCTAAATTAGCCCCATTTTACACATGACGAGGCACCGTAAAAATATTTATTTACCATTTAATTTTTATTTCACAACTTTGTAGAAGTCATGTAGATTGGTATGACACGATATTTTGACCAAAAAAAGAAAGTAATTTGAAGACCCGCGCGGTTTCTCCCTTGTTTTTGCAGTTTTTATGCTATTCCACAGAAACATATGCCAAGCCTTTATGAGTTATTCCAGGACTTAGCTTAGCCTTCACATTCCAAATTTCACCACAATCGGTAAAATCGTCAAGGAGATAGATACGTGGCTGTTCTGTAGCAAGTCTGTAGTAAGTATAGAAATAAAAGTATAATTTCAGCCTGAAAGCATAAAAGTCTCCGAGCTAAATAAATAACAGTATTTTATGCCTAGTATCTTAGGTCTGCAAGTAAAATGGCTCTGACTTCAGACAGACGGACCCGCATGCCGCGCAATGTTTGGATTTGGATAGGTACCTAGGTAGGTACTTAGATTCTAAGGGTACCTACTAAAATGATCTTCCACATCAATTCATAAAAAAATGAATTATCTTCCGTCTATGGCAACTGGCATCTTCATCAGAGGTTGAGTCTAATCCGAAATCTCATTTCCTCCAAATAATTGCTCAGAGAGAAGGGAATCTTATTGAAAAATTAATAATTTTGAGTTACTTCTGTACTACTTATTTCCTCGCGTCTATGTCCGTTAATAATGTGAGGGGTATGAAAATAGAGTCATGCTCCGCTAATCATCGTCTTCTGTTGTTCTACTCGCGTATTTTTTTAAAATTTTATTATTAGGTACAAACTTACTTACATATTTCAGAGGAAATAAGTTGATTACACAGACAATGCACATCTGTAGAAAATAAAGTTAGGATAGGTATCTACTTATAGACGACATCATGCCACATCACCAAAATAAATAAATAATTAAATATTGCTGGACAATCCACACAGCATCATCTAGCCCCAAGGTAAGCTGCTGCTGTATTATGGGTACTAGATGACTGATATATACTTAATACAATACAATACATAGATAGATATTTTTTATTATATATAGAAAATACCCAGAACACCCGGAACAAATATTTGTAGATCGTACAAACATTTGACCCGAGGCGGGAATCGAACCCGCAACCTCCGCGTCGCAGGCGGACCTGCGCCCGCTGCGCCGCATCGGTCGTCAAATATAGTGTGTGCGTGTGTGTATTTTAATTAATGTTTTCATATGTATATTTTTTTCTCTTCTATTGTACTGTCGTCTATTGTAACTGTTTATAGTACTGTTTTACTATCTGCGGAAACTTATAATTGTACTGCTTATAAGTGCAGTAAGTAGCTCTAGTTACATTTATCTATATATTGTATCTATTTAGCTGTTAGCTTTCCTAAAATTAATAAAATAAAATAAATAAATCATCTAAGAAACCACCACTTTTGTCAAAACACCCCTGCCTGGGACAATCATATTCGATGTATCATATTTTAAATTTCACAAATATAAGTTCATTTCACCCTACTGGCTAAAGTAGTGTAAAATCAATAGTGACTCTAATATAAAGTATAAAACATATTATAATGAATACATGAACAAAGTGCTTCCCCTTAATAAATAGAGACAAAGAAAAGTGCCAATAGACACAATTCTTAGCAACTAATTTATTTTATAAGACTAGGTAAACTTAAAATTACTCATTAGCCTAAACGTAAGGCTAGATTGTAATAATATTGAGTACATTATTTTAAAATGTATTCATAATTATATAAAAAAATCCCCACTGGCTAAACAACTCTGTGCAGAGCAAAATAATATTATGCTTATTCATGAAAATAAACCATAAAAATATTACATAATTATATGTACATACCTGCCTGCCTGAGTACCTAGTACCTACTTATGTCAATAAAAACAATCTTTTCACTCTGCACTGTGCTTATGTCTCTGAGATGGTACTATCATCCACATACTTTCAATGTGCTACTCCTATCAAGGAAAGTAGCGCGATTCAGACTAAGTGATTGGATTGATTCAATATCTAGTAAGGGTTACCTTACTAACCTATGTCACTGTTAGTATATACGGTAAAGTAGATAAATTAGTAGATTTTATTATTACCATTAGGTTGTCCTAGGGTACCTAGGTAAGGTAGGTACCTACTCTAGCGGGGCGGGCGGGGCGCCACATCGGCTTCGTATCAGCTCATCGTCTTTTGTTTTTTCTGGTTTGAGGCGATGCCGGTACGAAGCTGATTAGAGTGTGTTGTACCTACCAAGTTTTAAACATATTATACCTTTTCTGCGTCAAGCCTATAAGTCAAGTCTTCTGTGGTAGTATCCAAAGAAATCTCCTAAATGAATCCTATCCAATGCCGAAAAACACTCCACTTATAACTTCAATGGTTAATTTATGTGCATACCTACATATTTATAGCGAGCTTAAGTAGTACGTAAAAATATTGTAAGAAGCTTGAGAGTTACGAGGTAGACTTATGGCTTCCATTCACTAGAGGAGAGATAATGCTTGCAGGCAATCACATAAGTGGATCAAATAGCTTAGCTCCGGAGCCAGTGATGATTTTCTTTCGTCACTGCTCAAATATAGAAAAACCCTCGACCTCGGTACTCTGTGAGCTCGATAACTCGGTAGAACGGTGGGCGAGTGCCCGGTTGAGAAGTGCAGGTATGATTCCCGCTGCGGGGCAAATGTTTGCATGATCTTTAAATATTTTACCCGGGTCTGGGTGTTTCTATGTAAAGTATAATAAATATGTATTTACAAAAAAAAACGCGTATGTGTATTTTACAGTTGTCTGGTTCCCTTATTACAAGCCTTGCTTAGTTTCAGGCTAAAGAGCAGTATGTAGCGTTAGTCTCGCTAAAACTCGACAACGGCTAGACTGATTTGGCTAATTTTGGTCTTGAAACGTTTGTTGGAGTCCAGATAAGGTTTAATAAAACGGTTGCGAAAAAATATTACGCGAGTGAAACCGCAATTTTTTTTTTATTTATCTTAGCCTAGCCAGATGCAAACTAAATAACTCACTCGTCTCCCGGTGAGTTTTTCTCATTCGCGTGAAAATTGGATGATCGCATTCTGATTAAATTTTTATTTAATTACTAAATTTTATCACAATCATCATCATCATGACAGCCTTCTAATGTTCCCACTATTGGGACACTGGCCTACTCTCGGGCAAGTGTGGTTAGGTCTTAATCCACAACGCGGACCTAATACGGATTGGTGGATGGCACATGTCATTCGAATTTCCAGTTCTTGGACATGGCCGGTTTCCTCACGATGTTTTCCTTCACCGTATGAGAGCACTGGCATTGCGCACATACATTTTTCAAACAGAAAAATTCATTGGTGGATGGATGGGTTTGAACACACGACCTTAGGATCAGAAGGCGGGGTCACTACCACTAGACCACCAGTCATCACAATAGCACTTGTAATTAAGAAATGAATGTACGATGCACTGTCAAAAATAGTCAAAATCGATAGAGGTTCGAGGACTCTATAAACATCATTATGACGTAAGAAGGATGACACTGGCTCTTGCGTTGGCTGTAGTCCATTTGGATAATGAACTAGCGACTCTGTAGCAGCGGATTCTTTTATTGTACGCCAGTTAATAAAACTAATATCCATTTAAACAACCGATTCATTTACTAATGAAATAGGAGATTGAATGGGACAGTTTTTTGACTTAAATTTATTTAGTTCAAGCAGATAACTTATTACTAGTAATACAAGTAAACAACCTATACATTATACTTATGGTACATAACATAAGTAAGGTACCAGAAGTTTATTATAGGTTAAATGAAACTTAGGTAACCCTGTCTTAGATAACTTCTCATAAAAAATTGCGTCATATCTATTGCCATTACTGTAAAGCCTGTCTGATGAGCGAGCAGGTATAGTTACAGTAGAATAGCTGTATTAGTTACAGTAGACAGTGAAACGTGCTCGGCTGAGTGTACCCAAAGTGGTATCTGATCAATCCATTAGCGGCACTATGTCCATGCACTGTGTTAGACCCGCAACTTAGGAACATACATTTTCCATTTCCCCTTTCATCCCAACTCTGGTCAACTTCCCTCTGGTCGTACAGACTAGTTTAGCTTCTTCTTCTTTTTCTTTGTGCCTCAGTGCCCAGGTATCTATTGTTTTTTCGATTCAATCAAATGTATATACATCTACCTAGTTTACTTTGTTTTGTAAAGTCTTTCAAAAATGGAACACGATTTATATTGTCCGTGGATTGATTTGTTTTCAATGAACGTGGGACATTTGCTTGCAATCCTTGGACGCTTTACAGCAGTTACTGGGTGGTAGGTTTGTTCAACAAATCAGCGTTGCACTTCGACACGGCTATTGAAAGTCTGCCGCGCGAAAGCTCTCTTCAGGGGAACAGAAATTCTACTCTATTTACTTGGATGGATACACCTCTGAATATTGGGTTGGTTGACCGACCAACTCGGGACTAAATATGATCTCTGGAAAACACTCTTACAAACATTTTTTTAGATGACAGCAATACTAATTATTGGAGGAGATCGTTCTTTGTGTATGAATAATTTTGGTGTCAAAGCCAGTGACTAGCCAAATTAACGTTCATAGGTATTAGTAGCAACACTCTATTTAAAGATAACCATCGAGAATTCAAACAGCGATATGCACTTTGCTTTAGCCGTCTGCGGTCTCGTGACAATTCCTATTATACACTCGTATCTGTCCACGCCTGAACATGGTATTACCTTTACGGAAACATGCTATCTACATCTCTAAATAATTCATGCTCCATGTCATCAAGCAAAGTGAGCAGCTCCACAAGTTATTCTTGCACGGATAACATTGTGTTTCCAAAATACGAATTCAATTACGTTTGAGCCATTTGAAATAAATCTATTTTATGGATGGTTAGCTTCACGAACCAGTAAGTCCAGAGAGCCAGCGAGGCGAACTCTAACGCAGCGCACAGGCTTCCTTGATCCAGTCAATTTTGGCGAGATCCATTACTCGGAGAGTGGCAAGAAGCAATCTCATTGAATGACCGTCTTCACCCCATGCCCCCCTGAGACAGCCCACACCCCATCTGATCCACGCCAATCGGTAAATATGCGTGTTAAATATGTATGCGCTGTAAGATGCTCGTAAGTGTATTAGATTTTGCTTGCTTTTTCATTCTGTCAAGTGGATAGGACGGTATATTAGTCTGTGTGGACATAAAGAGGTCTATCCAATTTGCTTACGCATGCAGCTCACGCATGGATTTATATCTTCGCCAGACTCTCTATTTGCCTTCTTTTGGTTAATACTGGCGTCTAGAAATGTAAACACGTTTATTATACGAATCATGTTGTCTGAATCTATCCTTGAAGATAGTACTTAACCTAATCTAGCAAACTCTACGTAGAGTAGTTTATCGCTAGAAATATTTTCTCAGTGTAATCCCGAAATTCTCATCAGTTTTTGGGTCAAAACTATAAATCCAACTTATAAAGGTTTTCATTTAAATAAGTACAATGGAGCTGACGGACGAAGAGTAGGTACAAAGCTTGAAAGCATTACTTATCTCAACCTATAAGTTGTTGTCTGCATAGGGCTTAAGTAATAACTTCTATCTGACAGTAGCGAAAACTTGGAATGCACTTTGGTGGAGTGACTAGACTTTTCCATTAGGGGCAATTATCAGGCACAACAGTGGATCCTGTGCTTTCAGAGTACTGAGGACCATCCCGACGGAACCTGTTAGAGATAACGTCATAAAGTCGCCGGAGCGCGGAGCCGGACTAACATCTTTGCTGTGCCCTCACCTCGGGATAATGGACCATACTTTGGTTAGGGTTGCTACTTTGTATCCAATCATCTTGTATACACGGAAAAAAAAAAATATATATATTTACTTAACCCAAAAATACCAATATTCTCAAAAATATTCTTTAAATGTGAGACAATATTGTCTGAAATTAAAACATTATTATAAATCAAAGAAACTGTGAATTCTTAATGTAAGAATAATTTATTCTCATAATATTTACTAAGATTAAGACATAAATGCTTGATTCAATACTTTAAGGTCTTAGTTCAAGAAATGGCCGAAGTATTCATCCAAGAAACGTATTAGTTTCTTAGGGAGAATATATAGTTTTCTTTTAAAATTTTTTTTTTCTTGATATAAATTGAATACCTTTTCATTGATCGGAGACAATATTATTCTTATTAATAAAGTTATTTATAAGGATATACTTACTTTAAGAATAATATTCTTGAAGTAAACTATGATCCAAACAATTATTCAATGAAGTAAATGTTTTTGCGTTGAAGAATACACATATACTCACTTTAAGAATAACATTCTTGAAATGTGTATATGTGTATACTTTTTAAGAATAATACTATTTTACACTAAGAATTTATGATTTTTTACATAAATTGGATAACTATTTATTAGTCGAAAACAATATTTATCTTACTGATACAGCAATTGATGAGAAAATACTTGCTTTAAGAATAATATTGTAAAAAGTGGGTGAGAATAACTCGTAGATTAGTCGAAGACAATATTATTCTTATTAATATAATAAAAACTGATAAGGAAATTCTTACTCTAAGAATAATATTCTTACAGTGGATTATGATGCATTTTATTCTTTTATCAAACATATGTTTCTTCGTTAAAGAATGTACAGATACTCACCTTAAGCATATCATTCTTGAAATAAAAGTATGGGTATACTCTCCTGAAAAATATATATCTTTCCACTAAGAGTTTTGGATTTTTGACATACATTGTATAACTTGTTTATTGATCGAAGACAATATTATTCTTATTAATATAATAAAAACTGATAAGGAAACTCTTACTCTAAGAATAATATTCTTACAGTGGCTTATGATGCATTTAATTCTTCTATCAAGCATATGTTTCTTCGTTAAAGAATGTACGGATACTCACCTTAAGCATGTCATTCTTGAAATAAAAGTATGGGTATGCTCTCCTTAAAAATATATATCTTACCACTAAGAGTTTTGGATTTTTTACATACATTGTATAACTTGTTTATTGATCGAAGACAATATTATTCTTATTAATATAATAAAAACTGATAAGGAAATTCTTGCTCTAAGAATAATATTCTTACAGTGGATTATGATGTTTTTTATTCTTCTATCAAGCATATGTTTCTTCGTTAAAGAATGTACAGATACTCACCTTAAGCATAATATTCTTGAAATAAAAGTATGGGTATACTCTCCTTAAAAATATATATCTTTCCACTAAGAGTTTTGGATTTTTTACATACTTTGTATAACTTGTTTATTGATCGAAGACAATATTATTCTTATTAATATAATAAAAACTGATAAGGAAATTCTTGCTCTAAGAATAATATTCTTACAGTGGATTATGATGCATTTTATTCTTCTATCAAGCATATGTTTCTTCGTTAAAGAATGTATAGATACTCACCTCAAGCGTATCATTCTTGAAATAAAAGTATGGGTATACTCTCCTTAAAAATATATATCTTTTCACCAAGAGTTTTGGATTTTTGACATACTATGTATAACTTGTTTATTGGTCGAAGACAATATTATTCTTATTAATATAATAAAAGCTGATAAGGAAATTCTTTCTCTAAGAATAATATTCTTACAGTGGATTATGATGCATTTTATTCTTCTATCAAGCATATGTTTCTTCGTTAAAGAATGTACAGATACTCACCTCAAGCATAACATTCTTGAAATAAAAGTATGGGTATACTCTCCTTAAAAATATATATCTTTTCACTAAGAGTTTTGGATTTTTGACATACAATGTATAACTTGTTTATTGGTCGAAGACAATATTATTCTTATTAATAAAATAAAAACTGATAAGAAAATTCTTACTCTAAGAATAATATTCTTACAGTGGATAATGATGCATTTTATTCTTCTATCAAGCATATATTTCTTCGTTAAAGAATGTACAGATACTCACTTCAAGCATAACATTCTTGAAATAAAAGTATGGGTATACTCTCCTTAAAAATATATATCTTTTCACCAAGAGTTTTGGATTTTTGACATACAATGTATAACTTGTTTATTGGTCGAAGACAATATTATTCTTATTAATAAAATAAAAACTGATAAGGAAATTCTTACTCTAAGAATAATATTCTTACAGTGGATTATGATGCATTTTATTCTTCTATCAAGCATATGTTTCTTCGTTAAAGAATGTACAGATACTCACCTTAAGCATATCATTCTTGAAATAAAAGTATGGGTATACTCTCCTTAAAAATATATATCTTTCCACTAAGAGTTTTGGATTTTTGACATACAATGTATAACTTGTTTATTGATCGAAGACAATATTATTCTTATTAATATAATAAAAACTGATAAGGAAATTCTTGCTCTAAGAATAATATTCTTACAGTGGATTATGATGCATTTTATTCTTCTATCAAGCATATGTTTCTTCGTTAAAGAATGTATAGATACTCACCTCAAGCGTATCATTCTTGAAATAAAAGTATGGGTATACTCTCCTTAAAAGTATATATCTTTCCACTAAGAGTTTTGGGTTTTTGACATAATATGTATAACTTGTTTATAGGTCGAAGACAATATTATTCTTATTAATATAATAAAAGCTGATAAGGAAATTCTTACTCTAAGAATAATATTCTTACAGTGGATTATGATGCATTTTATTCTTCTATCAAGCATATGTTTCTTCGGTAAAGAATGTACAGATACTCACCTCAAGCATAACATTCTTGAAATAAAAGTATGGGTATACTCTCCTTAAAAATATATATCTTTTCACTAAGAGTTTTGGATTTTAGACATACAATGTATAACTTGTTGATTGGTCGAAGACAATATTATTCTTATTAATAAAATAAAAACTAATAAGGAAATTCTTACTCTAAGAATAATATTCTTACAGTGGATTATGATGCATTTTATTCTTCTATCAAGCATATGTTTTTTCGTTAAAGAATGTACAGATACTCACCTTAAGCATATCATTCTTGAAATAAAAGTATGGGTATACTCTCCTTAAAAATATATATCTTTCCACTAAGAGTTTTGGATTTTTGACACAATGTATAACTTGCTTATTGATCGAAGACAATATTATTCTTATTAATATAATAAAAACTGATAAGGAAATTCTTGCTCTAAGAATAATATTCTTACAGTGGATTATGATGCTTTTTATTCTTCTATCAAGCATATGTTTCTTCGTTAAAGAATGTACAGATACTCACCTTGAGCATAATATTCTTGAAATAAAAGTATGGGTATACTCTCCTTAAAAATATATATCTTTCCTCTGAGAGTTTTGGATTTTTGACATAAATTGTATATTTTGTGTATAAATCAAGATAAAACTAAAATATTTTAAAATTTTGGTCTAGTTTTCTAGATACACCAACTGCATAAATAACTTTGTAATCCTTTTTAAATATATAGGATTACAAAGTTTCATTTGCGAGAGAGATTTTAGATTGATTTGGCAATAGCATTAAACAATCTAATTTAATATTATAATGTATTACTTGTGAGATAGGTATATTGTGTTTGGATGAATCATCATGCGATGAATTAGATAGAATATCGGCAATCTATTTATTTAACACATAAAAGACTTTTAATAAGTAAGTACCTATTGATATACTGACTTGGTATTTACATAGATCTCATAACTTTTTACTGTAGTAGAACTGTGTTGCAAGACTTGTTTTTTTTTACAAGCTATGCTTTTGATGTTATAGAAAGTAGGTACAGATACCTACTCACTTTAAGCATAACATCCTTGAAATAAAAGTATGGGTCGGTAGGTATAGGTACCTACTCTTTATGAAAATGTATTTATTTATATTATGAGTTTTGGATTTGTCAAAAATTGTATTAACTTGTTTATTGGTCGAAGACAATATTTTTCGTATAAATATAAAATTAACTGTTAAGGAAATTCATACTATAAGAATAATATTCTTAGACTGGAATAAGATGCAATTGATTCTTCTATCAAGCAAATGTTTCTTCATTAGAGAAAGCACAGATACTCACCTTAATCATACCATTCTTGATTTTTTTTATCTATACTAATATCATAAAAAGAGAGAAGATTTGTATGTTTGTATTTTTGTTTGTTACGAAAAAACTCAAAAACTACTGGTTCGATTTCAAAAAATATTTCACCATTAGAATGCTACATTATCCTTGAGTAACATAGGCTATATTTTATTTTAGAAAATAATAGGAATCCCTAATAAAACTTCAATAATGTAACCCAAGGTGTAAAAAAAGTGCCATAAAATGTCTTTAATTGCATGCGCTGCGGAAACTATTGATGATAGAACAAAAAAATGTTCTACAATATTAAAGAACATATTAATATCTACAAAAAAGTCAGTAATACTATATGTCTAACTATTGTAGTTATGTAACTATAACTACTTTTTTACAATTTCAATGTTGATAGAAATGCCGATCAAAATCAGACCACGTATTCCATACTTTTATATTAATCCTTATTCAAATAAATCATTTCATATTCAAAACTGTTTCAATACCTGTAGATGACTGTTTGAATTATTGAAATCAGACATTCCATTCAAAAGTTATGACAAATTATAAAAATGTCAGTCTAAAAAAAATACTATGCAAGCCCGCGCGCGCGCCGTGGCCAGAGAGGGGCGTGCACGTGAACTATGAAATAGGTAGCCGCGCGGCTAAAACGTGCGGTCGGCTCCTACCTTATGAATGACTAGCGACCCGCCCCGGCATAGCACGGGTGCTTTAGTTAGTTTTTATTGCACCCGTGCTAAGCCGGGATGAGCCGCTAGTATTGTATATTTTGTTTATTGGTCGAAGACAATATTTTTCTACAACAACAAACCAAACAAAACAGCCAAACCAAAGTCAAGATGCGTCACGTGATCATTGCTAATAACTGTCATGGCGGATCTTTAGTGTTTCCGTTTTCCCGAAATTGGTCATATGAGGAGATATTATTTGTCAATGAAATAATGAATCCAAAAAATATTTTTTTGACGATTACGTTTTGGGCAAAGATGTTTTCGCGTAGATACGCTACGCTACGCTAATGCGGCAGCCTATTTTACGCCGAGGCAACATCGTGTACTTGATTGATCGAGGGAAAAACAGGCGAAATTAATAATAAGTTCTTGAATTTCTACAATTTAATGTTTTCTTTAATTTAGGTCATTATTTTGTTAACCTAAAATATATCTTATAAACATAATTTAATGTTCTCACAGATTTTATTTAGATTTTTTGATTTTTCGATTCAGATTTATCGTATTGTTTTTTGTGTTGAATTGAATTGAATGTGGCAACACTGTTTCTAGCGCTAAACTTGTGCAGAAATAAAATTCAGAAACGAGACTAATTCATTTTGTTTGGTGGTTTTAAACCTTAATTATTTATACAAGGGCTTCGAAAAGTTCGTTTAAACCAGAGCTAGGAACTCGATAATTATGCTCCTTGTAATTTTTTAAAAAAAAATTACTAATCTGCCGTGTTTTGCTATGGCCAATAACTGTAACCAAACATGCCAGTAACTAGTTCTGGGGTGCCAGTAATGAATATAAAAACTTTATAAACAATGTTAATTATTTTTCTTGTTATCAAAGTGATAAGTATTTGAACTTTTCCCGTCTCCATTAGCACCATAAAAACATCATTTGAATGACACATAAAGAAACTATAGCTATATAAATTGGCCAAGGTGCTTAATAACTGGTGCTTTTACCCTTTAAATTAACAAAACCTTGTCTTGGGTTAGGACTTTTTCCAGTGACTGCCGGCAACACTGAAGGCAGTTCTTTCAACGTGGTGCTTAGATTCTCTGTGGTTCTTTCTTTCTGTGAAGTGCGACGTCGAGAGTGGTCAGATAATTTTGTAAAAATGTAGTTTTGAACCTCAGCATTTTATCAATTAGGTAGGATTATTATCAACTTAGGTTATTAATACATAGTTACGAACAACAAAAGTAATTGGTACATAATGAACATGGATTTACTAGAATTACTAGTCAGTTGGGAGATGCCTGCAGACGTTTTAAAGAATTTAAAAGGTATGTGTGTAAATTATTTCGTGTTCCTATCATTAATCCTTTTTAAACATACTTCTTCGACAATAAACTTGCTACGTATACCATTTTCGGGGTAAATTAAAAGCAGTAGAGGTTGAAGGTGTACCTACGCAAGTACCTACCGTACCTACTTGCAAGCGAAGACCCATATTCTTGGTTCAAAAATATCATAGTCTTTACATAAGATATGATTTCTCTGTTTCAGAAAACGCTATAACACCAGATATTCTTCGAGATATTATCGAAGATGTTCTAAAAGAGCTATGCCTCGTAATAGGCTATAAAATAAAACTTCAATAGTTAGTTGGGAGATGCCTGCAGACGTTCTAGAGAATTTTAAAGGTATGTGTGTAAATTATTTCGTGTTCCTATCATTAATTTTCTTTAAACATACTTCTTTGACAATAAACTCGCTAAGTATACCATTTTCGGGGTTAATTAAATGCAGTAGAGGTTGAGGATGTACCTACGCAAGTACCTACCGTACCTACTTGCAAGCGAAGACTCATATTCTTGGTTCAAAAATATCATAGTCTTTACATAAGATATGATTTCCCTGTTTCAGAAAACGCTATAACACCAGCTATTTTTCGAGATATTATCAAAGGAGATACTAAAGATTATAATATCCCAAAAATTATTTTGCCTCAAGCGGGATTTGAACCCGCAACCACCGCTTGATACGCGGGCGCTCTACCAATTGAGCTATCGAGACATATCTCGCTTGGACGAAATAATCATTGGGATGTCTTCGGCTCGAAGCGCCGATAGCTCCACCTACAGGGGAAACGTTGCAGTTATCCAAGCCTGTTCAATGACTAAAGTTAATTTAGTTCATTGACGAGAGGTATCGCATTGCTTATTCAATTGGTTATTTTTGTTTTTTATAGTGTTAACCATCACACTAAGGGAATACTAAAGATTATAATATCCCAAAAATTATTTTGCCTCAAGCGGGATTTGAACCCGCAACCACCGCTTGATACGCGGGCGCTCTACCAATTGAGCTATCGAGACATATCTCGCTTGGACGAAATAATCATTGGGATGTCTTCGGCTCGAAGCGCCGATAGCTCCACCTACAGGGGAAACGTTGCAGTTATCCAAGCCTGTTCAATGACTAAAGTTAATTTAGTTCATTGACGAGAGGTATCGCATTGCTTATTCAATTCCCCTGTAGGTGGAGCTATCGGCGCTTCGAGCCGAAGACATCCCAATGATTATTTCGTCCAAGCGAGATATGTCTCGATAGCTCAATTGGTAGAGCGCCCGCGTATCAAGCGGTGGTTGCGGGTTCAAATCCCGCTTGAGGCAAAATAATTTTTGGGATATTATAATCTTTAGTATTCCCTTAGTGTGATGGTTAACACTATAAAAAACAAAAATAACCAATCAAAGGAGATGTTCTAAAAGAGCTATGCCCCGTAATAGGCACACGAATAAAACTTCAAAAAAACATACAAGAGTACCTCACTTCGACGGTATGTACCTATACATTTTTTACTATTTACCATGACGGAGGCCTTCGTGTGGCCTGTTAACTCCGTAACCAGAGTTGGCCACTGACTCACACGAACTTTGTCTGGTGAGATTCAAATACATATTCATCCCAAGAATACCCAAATATACTTATTAGACTGTAAACAGCAAAAACCGAACACCAATCAGAACTGAATTATCAGTTGGAAGTGTGTGAGTAGGTACCTAGTATGTTTACTGTTGTGCGAGTACATTTAGTAGAATCGAGGCTCTGGTCTTTGCGAGCCACTCGATAGTGCATTAATGCAGGGTGTTTTTAAGAAATGTAAGATTCACCCTTTATATTTATTAAATTACGTTTTAAATTTCAGATCAATATTGATTACGATAAAAAGTTCCCTACATTTACATACACACATTTTTTTTAAAGTGGAACGACTTTTTTAACAAAGTTGCAAATATAAAAGCTGTCTCTTGTAAAGACGAATGCATAATTAAAGAATTAGAGGAAATAAAACACGAAGATGAAGGTATGGCTATACTTTACTTTAAGAGATCCACAATAATCTATAAGCTACAATAATTGCAGTGCAGTGCCACGTAAAACATTAAACATTAAAATTTTGGGTGACACTTTGCTTTGCAAGAAATTGTATGTAATTGTGCCATTTTGTCATTTTGCTTCCCGGTATTGATTGATACTGAGCAGGATTAGCACATCTGAATGACAATATAATTTAATGTTTCAGACAAAAAGGCGATCAAACAAGTAATGCTGCTTTGCCAGTTGATACCGCCGAAGGGAAGATTAAATAGAGGAGTAAAATTTGCAACTGTTGAATGCATTGAGGGCATTGTCGTGAACGTTCAAGTAAGTTTTAAATTGTTATATAAACTTAATTTTATTAAAATTACTACTTGCACGATTTTTTTTATAAAACAAGGGTAAAATCCTGACGATGAGATGAGATGACGACCTCGGTAGCGCGTTGGGCGGGTTGAGAAGCGATAGGTTGCAGGTTTGATCCCCGCAGCAGGGCAAATGTTTGCACGGTCTACAAATATTTCTTCTAGATCTGAATGTTTCTGTGAATTATAAGTCCAACCTATGTATCTTTTTAAAAAAAAACTTATGTAGTTATTCAATCTGTTATCTGATGCCCCCTTAGTACAAGATTTGTTTAGTTTGGAGCTAGACGGCACGGAGTAAAAATGTCTGCCATTATTTATTTATTTAGTATTAAACATTATGATTTTTTTTTTCAGAATCTGGAGATATACATCAAACTATAGATAAAATTATCAAGCTAGCCAAAGTTAATAAAACTACAGTCCAGCCTTACATCGTGGCATGTGAAACAGAAACAGCTGCAGCATATTATCTGGTGATTGACACGATAAAATATAATTTCGCGTCCGCAACCAAAGCACTTGATACACTATTTAAGTGTTATCACACTCTGAATGCCTCTTATCCCAAGGCTTCTGATCACATTTATTTAGTGATTCAAAGATGTGTGTATGGTATAAAAACCAAATATGATAATGTGGTACCATATATCACAGATGTATTAGCACTTAACTGAATTTCTATTGTACAGTAAATCCATGCTTGCTGGCCAGTATGTACTAATTTTGTAGGTAAGCAGGTATTTCTTATCTTTAGTTTTAAAATGCGGTTGTTCAAAACTATATTAAGGCGTTGGAACTCTGTTCCGAAATAACATTTAAATTTTGTATGCCAATATTTTGACTGAATATTAATATTTAATTAGATAAGCCTTATTGTAACAAGAACTCTTATATAGCGATTCAAATGAAGACCTAAACCAAATTGTCAAAAAATTTTATTGTCAATTTAGTATTAATTATTAATTGTCTAATTGATATCATGGTAATTTTTTTTTTAACAATTTAGTTTAGGTCTTCATTTGAATCGCTATAAGAGTTCATGGCTGGTACCGCAATAGGTTAAAATTAAGGCGTTGGAACTCGGTTCCAAAATAACCGATTCTGACAAGCTAAAAACCTGTTTTTTTATTATTTCGATTCCTTAAGCGTTTTAAAAATAAATACAAATAAAATTGATCTAATGTTTTTATCTCTTTGGTTCCCACACATAACCTGTCAAATGAGATTGTAATTTCTTATATAATTTTATTGTTGTTATTTGTTATGTTTGAAAAAGTATGAATTTAGTAGGTAATTGTATAATTTTGGGAATTCTAATTAAACTATTTTTAATTTAAGATATTGTGCGTATTATGAAACGTGTACTATTAGGTTAAATTACTTCGAGGTTGTGCATTATCAGCTTGAGAATATAATTTAATGTGTGAAGCACGTAGTGTCTTCGTCTTGCAAATTTGCTGTCATATTTGAATAGTATTAAATGCTTGATCTAAAATTAACTATTCTTAATTTAAGATATTGTGCGTTTTACTTTAAAACATGTATTAGGTTAAATTTGAAAATATAGTTTCTTGAATTTAAAACAAATGTAGGTATTTTTTTTTTGATTGAGCAATAAGTATTTCTAGTGTAGAAGTTAGACTGAAATTTAGTCTACATTTCTAGCTTAGGGGACTAGAAATGAAGCCAAAACAAAATAATCAAATGCTCAATTGAAAAAATACATACTTATTTATTGTTTTCAACTGTAACTGTAACTTAAGTTCTTAAGTTGAAAATAATAAGTAAGTATGTATTTTTTCAATTGAGCATTTGTTTATTTTGTTTTGGCTTCATTTCTAGTCCCCTAAACTAGAAATGTAGACTAGATTTCAGTCTAACTTCTACACTAGAAATACTTAAATGGTCAATCAAAAAAAAATCTACATTTGTTTTCAATTCAAGAAATTATATTTTCAATTTAACCTAATACATGTTTTATAGTAAAACGCACAATATCTTACATTAAGAATAGTTAATTTTAGACCAAGCATTTAATGCTATTCAAATAAGACAGTCATTTTGTTAGACGAAGACAATACGTGCTTCACACAAGAAAATATATTCTCAAAGCTAATTATGCACAATCTCGAAATAAGACGCACAATATCTTACATTGAGAATAATTTATTTTAGATCAAGCATTTCATGCTCTTCAAATAAAACAGCAATTTTATTAGACGAAGACATTATGTACTTCACACAAGAAATTATATTCTCAAAGCTAATAATACACAATCTCGAAATAAGACGCACAATATCTTACATTAAGAATAGTTCATTTTAGATCAAGCATTTAATGCTATTCAAATAAAACAGTAATTTTGTTAGACGAAGACACTACGTGCTTCATACAAGAAATTATATTCTCAAAGCTAATAATGCACAATCTCGAAGTAAGACACACAATATCTTACATTGATAATAATTTATATTAGATCAAGCATTTCTTGCTCTTTAAATAAAACAACAATTTTATTAGACGAAGACACTACGTGCTTCACACAAGAAATTATATTCTCAAAGCTAATAATACACAATCTAGAAGTAAGACGCACAATATCTTACATTAAGAATAGTTCATTTTAGATCAAGCATTTAATGCTATTCAAATAAGACAGTCATATTGTTAGATGAAAACACTACGTGCTTCACACAAGAAATTATATTCTCAAAGCTAATAATGCACAATCTCGAAGTAAGACGCACAATATCTTACATTGATAATAATTTATATTACATCAAACATTTCATGCTCTTCAAATAAAACAGCAATTTTATTACACGAAGACACTACGTGCTTCACACAAGAAATTATATTCTTAAAGCTAATAATGCACAATCTCAAAGCAGGTAGTTCTTTTATTTCTTCCAAGAATATAATATACTTAAAATAAAACTAAGGTTTCTTCAATGAAAACACAGTAATTCTTTGGATAAGAAATTTATTTCTCAAGTAAATTTAAACAAAACGTTATTATTCTTAGGTTGAAAATATATATTTTTTAATGAAAACTACAATTTCTTTGGACAAGAAATTTTATCATCACTTGGAAATAAAACATTACATGAAGACAAAACTATCATTCAAATGAATACACAATTATCTTATTTCAAGAATATCATATGCTTAATTGATTGAGAATGAAGATACCATGTTTCTTGTATACGGAGAATATAGATATTCTTGGGAGGAGACACAAAATATGTTTAAAGCTAGTTTTTATGATAAGAAAATATTATTCTGGAACGAAGAATAATATTCTCTAGTTAAAACAGTAAATTTGAAACAATATTATTCTAAAGTGAAGTATACTTATTGTTAGCCATATATAAATCATTATTATTCTTGACCAAGAGGATTATTCTTGCTTTAAGAATAGTTTTTTTTCTGTGTAGTTTTGATTTATGCATGCATTCGAGTTACTGCTTGGTAGCAGTAAATAGGTGTGGAGGTAGTACTTCCCCAGCTAAGCTTGATCTACTTTTAGATAAAACCGAGTTACAGCTCTGTTGAGCAGGACAGTGTGAAATACAAAGATACTTTACGTACATTTTACTTGCCAAGAGCTGTCGTGTCTATCATGAACTACATGGCTATCGTACCTGGCTATCATTAACAGAAATACCAAATTCACTGAAGTAACGCAAAGCAGCAACCCTGCAAACAGAGATCCCGACGACCGCGAATTGACAAAATTTAAAACCACATTGGTAAGGTCTTTATAAATGTAACCTCGTTTATCATATTGTTTTAAATTTTCCGGTGATTAGTTAATACTAGAGCTCTATTCATAATCACTCATAAATCTCTTTTAGCTAGCTAGCTGTGTCTTTCAAATCTTAATGAACCGCTGGTATTACTGTTTCTTTTATGAATAAAGGGGCTAGTTACTATGGTAGTTGAGTTACCCAACAGATAGAATAGTTTCTGTAGGTGAGGTTTTTGTCAGTTTCTTAGTCGGAACAACTCTCAAAATAATGCAACCTAGAGGAACGCGTTTATTGCGAGCGTTTACGTCATTGATACTTAATTTTGGCAACACTAGGCACAGTCTTTTTCTTTAGACATACAAAAAAGAAAAAGATGATAGTATATACAGGCTTTTCAGTACTCGCGCACCATCCTGAGACTGATCAAAAGTCTCATGTTTATAATAATTATATTAATTTGCGCATATTCTATTTACACCTAGCCTCTTTAGTCCTCATCACGCGACGTAAATACATCTGACAGGCACATAAGGCCGCTAATGAACTAATAGCGTATCAAACACCCTCAACCTCCCTCGCACTCTCGGTTAATGGAGCATTGATGGTCCGTCACTCCACATTTGACTAGGCTTTCACAACGAGACTCGCCACTTACTACGAGTTCCTAAAATGTTGGGCTACGGAGCGTTCTCGAACTCTACAATGTGAAAATTATGTTATGAGTTGAGTTTGTTTTGTTATTGATTCTTTTATTGTGCTAGCAACCATGTGGGAATATGAAATTGATAGCGAATTCCAGTCCAAAACGTATGCCTAAGGAATACATGAAACGACCAATACATAGCATAGGACTAATATTTTTTTTATGAAAAAGGGGCTTATTCTTGACCATGACTGCTGCCGTGTCAACCAAAGCTACTCGTAGCTGAAATATACTTTGTCTGACCAGTCTTACTAACACTGCAACAAGGTAGTTTGGGTAGAAAAGCTTTTGTGTCCTAAATTAAAGGTTAGCATAATGTTATCTTAGCATAGTATACGTACCTTTAAATCCTGGAAATTGAAGACGCACACAATAACAGCATAGGTATACAGAAGCAAGGCCCCCAAGTAAAAGCATCTACAGTCCCCCGCGATCCTTTTACCTAATGCGTACATCCGATGAAGTCTCAAATAGTAAAAATCTTTTTAGGCTTATGTTCGGTGTTGAGTGGGTCCACAAATGTCGCTAAAAGGCTGGACCTCATTGTTTATCCGGCCAACATTAGGCGGGTAACCGGACACGCTCGCGCTGAGTGCGCTACAAGTATCCGCTTTCAACTCATTACGGCTCGGACGTGGTGCGTGGGCCGCTGGGCTGCCTACCCCCTCCGTCCCATTCCATGACGTCACAGCTGGAGGAGGATAGCTCGGGCACAGATAACATAATACTAAGTAACGGGTATCCGTTGATATTACAAAAGAATGGTACCCACGTGCATTGGTTTTTATTTGAATTTTAAGTGGTACCTAGTATGTAAAATATGCGCCGTAGACAAAAGTTTCCACCACGGAAATGTAGACAAAAAATTAAATGTCACAGTTTTTTTTGGAAAAAATATCTTATATTAATTGTCTACGCAGAGAACACTACTGCCTACGTTGTACAAAAAAACCTTCCTTTCCTTTATAGTTTATTTTCGGGCATTTTTAACTGTTTTTTTTTTTAGTTTTTTACTATTTATTTCCAATCTACGCTAAGCTACGACGTGGTTGTGTTTTTAACAGCTGTTATATCAGGGCTGTGTCGCCGTCTTTGTCCTTCAATCCCTCTTACAATCTTCGATCCAATTTCGAATACCCGTACATCCGCCTAATGCTGAATTCCGATTTCGATTACATGACAATGCCAATGTTCATACGGTCCGTCGGATTAATGGGAGATAAACAAATTTAATGGATCCTGAGTATTTGCAATATATTTTGGAGACCATTATTGTTTCCTGCTCTACATAATTGAATGGGAAATAGGCTAGTATAATATAATAATATAATAAATAAATAAATAATGCTGGACAATCCACACAGCATCATCTAGCCCAATCTAATATACAATACAATACATAGATAGATATTTTTTATTATACATAGAAAACACCCAAAACACCCGGAACAAATATTTGCAGATCCTACAAACATTTGCCCCAAGGCGGGAATCGAACCCGCAACCTCTGCGTCGCAGGCGGACCTTCGCCCACCGCGCCACATTGGTCGCCACATAATAAGCTGAAAATCTTGGCCAGTTTTGCATTCAGGTTAGAAGATAGACTTACGCGATTGTAGGATCAACTGCAAGAAAGTGAATCAAGAACTCGGTCTTATAGAATCTCTTTTTCAATGGCTGGTGTATTTTGCAAATTCAATAAAATATATAACGTACATTCTTTTAAGATATAAATGATCGGATTCTAACATGTTGGGTAGTACCAAGCAAATGTTCGCATAGCACACAAGTTTGCTCTACTAACTAAGATACCATCTTATTTTATTTTATTTCGAGTTTTATTATGTTTTAACCCTTTTATTCAAATTACTTGTAATTTGGTCCTTCTCATTCTTACGTCAATGAAAGTTATAGATGTTAGCAGATTTTTATGTTATTCTGTAATATCCTGCTTGAAGTCACTAGGAGCAGAAATACACAAGCTAGACGTTGAATTGAATTGAATTGAATTAAATTGACATGACATGAAAATGAACCTTCTTTAAACTGGTGCAAAATATCATGCATGTGATATATCAAACTCATGCAATTTATTTGCATGGCTTTAGAGAGCAAAGTACAAAGCATGTGTCTTTTCACCCTAAAGAAGGTACCAACAAGCTCCGCAACACAGAGAAAAAAGACCTAAAAGGACTCAAATAAGCAATAAAGAAGATTGCCAACATTGCGACGTCAGATGTAATTGCAAAATAAAGGGACACAAGTATCTTAATCAAGTGTCCATTCTGTGGAGTTAAAGTCTGCGCAGCGCTGTCTGTTATGGGCGATTCTGTATAAAGGGGAACATTCACGTGTGTAGCCGGTTTTCTCAATTGCAGTACCGGTACGAATCGGAATAAGTGAAAAAGTGTTTTGTGCTCTCGACCACGATATAAATACACGAGAATATAGGCACTCAACACAACCAACCACACAACAAATTTACGGTTGCAGCATAAATTCAACACAGTTTAAACACACATAGTCGCACGACTAATAGTTTCATTCAAAGTCTCGCTCGAGATTGAAACCTGAAAACGATCTATTTGTGTGCACCCAATATTAAACTCGTATACTTTACATATCTACAAGTGCATGAATAAGTAAAAACAAATCAATTAAATAAATCTTCACCAGAGGTAAGCGGTCTGATTTTATTTTAGTTTGTCAGTAGGTTACTCAAAAAATCTGCTAGTAAGGAGAGTCACCTCACGACTACGGTCCACATACCACGACGGGATACCAGTGTTAATGCAAATAATGTATGCCAATGAAAATACCCAGTTTATTATTAATGTGATGGACGCTTTTTAAGAACCTAGGATTGCATTCACTGGCCGACACGACAACCTGTTTTACTTGTTAATGCGTTCTGGTGATTCTGTGCAAAACTGGCCAGCCAGGGAACCGTCCCGCGAAATAACCGTTTCGACAAATTGACTTCGCTGACATTGAAGCTCAAACGACACCGTAACTGGACATTCGTGTAGGTATAATAAAATTAATCGACAGTGCTGCAAGTCAGATAAGAAATGAGCAGTGTATCATGGGCGGCTACCGGTTGTCAGGCTTCGAAATTAGTGGAATCTAACCAAACTATGATTGTATTTGACCGAGTTGTGAGCACTTGATGCGGGCTGTACCATAACGGGACGCCATGGCCAAGTTTTTCCTTGCCAGCTGCTATAGGTAGCCAATATTGATTACGACGGATAACTGATGTGTGGTAAATCGTGGGTTAGATCCCTACTCGATTGGAATCTCCTCCCTACTCTGCTGCTGGTGTTGTGGGTAGTGGTTGAACCCTGCCTTCCAATTACAAAATGTCTGAATCGACATGCCTAAAAACTAAAATCTCTATTATAGCACTCCGCCAATCCAAATTTGGTCGTCAAAGTTCCCTTTGCTTTTAAGTTATATTCTTTGTTACGCTCTTATAGTGGAGCGATCGTGGTCATCATCACCTATTCTTGATAAGAACATGTGATTCGCTTCACGATATCTCACTGTACCTACTCCTAGCTCATATTAGTTGTTATTCTCATGCAAAAGGCCACCTACAGCAGATTTGATCTGATCGCCGGTACATTGCATCTTTTAAGCAATCTAGTACCCTCCACGTTGCCTTGCATGACAAGACACTCTATGAAGTCATTATCGCGCTTTGAGACGTGGCCGCAGAACTTTAGTATGTGAGCTTGTACTAAGACAGCGCTGTTTGATCTTAAGTTCTTGGAATATGGAGATATTTTATGAAACTCCGCTCGCGATACTTCCGCAGCATTCTCTTCAGCACGCAGCACCACATTTTCAGAGCATCTAACTTTTTTTTTTTATTTCACGCACTACGCCACTAAGTATAGCCACTTGTAAACAGATATAAGCTTCTTACCTAATTAAAAACAAGAAAGTCTACCACCGGCGCCATTGAATTAATAAAACGGTTCGTAAAAGCAATTTTATGAGGAAAATCATGTTGGTAGTCGCGATCGGGCCGAGCTTACCGACCGCAATAACATAACCGTTTGGACAAATTGTGGCTCGCCCGGGCTTGGATTAGCGGCTTTATAGAACAATTCGTAGGGTAGCCAGCTTCCTGATAATTGATATCAATGCGACCAAATTAACCGCACGGTGTTTCTTTTTCCAATATTGTTATACCAACACAATCTACCCGTAAGTTAAATGCGTAATATCTTTGGACATGGTTCAGCTGTATAGCTGTGCTACTATTCTATTCTATATAGGGCGGCCTAGAAACTCTGTCACCAGAGTTGGCCACTGACTCATACGAACGAACGAACGAACGAACTATTCTATCTCTTTTTATTGGCCGATCGAGTAAAGCGAGCGAAGCTTCTCTACTTCTCGGGACTGGCAAATTTGCTTTTATCTGTCAGTATGTTGGTACTGACATGGTACTTAATTCAGGTCGTATTTTAGAACTAATCTGGATTAAACTTACAATAAAAATCTAAAAATAAACAGGTTTAACTGAAACTTACAAAAAAAATCTTTAAGGTTTAAAGGTTGTGACAGATTATATCGCCTCGGGGCGCTAGATCGGCGTCACCTCGGCTCAACATCTCTTGGTTTTCCTGAGCGAGGGAATGCCATTGCCAGTCTTACTTTACAATCAAGTGTCGAACAAAGGATACTGAACCGCTCCAGTCGGGGTGAAGTTAATCAGTCAACGGGGCGATATATCTGCCACAACTTTAACTCGTGTTTTTGCTTTGATATTATGCAGAATAATTAACTCAAACGCCCGTTTTCTTATCGGGGCAATCAGCTAATTTCGTTTTTAAATTAAGATGAGTAACTACACCAGCGCAAATTAGTTTTTTTAAACAAGCCTTTCTGAATAGTAAACAAAATGAATGGGCTGCCCTAAGCAAAGTTTAATCCGTTTTTATTACGAAGAAAAGAAGTAATTACTCTCTACCCTTAGCGCTATAGAGGGTTGGAGCGCGAGGTAGAAATTTCCATAGATTTATCATAAGCAAATTAAGTTTATAATTAAAAACAGGACTTTTGTATAGACGCAATTTAAATATGTAAATAATTATAACTCTGATTTTTTTAATGGTATCTTAAAGGTCTCTTATTATTAAGGACTGGCAAGTAAGAACAACTGCTCTTTTACTTCTATGATTATTTTGAGACAGCAAGTGACAATACTGCCACTGTATATACAGTGCAATTTATTGCAGCGTATACACTTAGTTGCTAATATAATGCTATACTTTAGTGATATTATAAAAAAAAACCGTCTTATTGCTGCATTCTCTTATAAGCTGCGTTTCAGGTATTTCTATTTTATTACACTTACTCTTCTTACATAGGTCTCTGTCTCTAGAGCTTTCATTTTTTTTTATACAACTGAAGTAGCAACCAAGCGTACGGCCCACAAGATGGTAAGCGGTTACCGCAGCCTATGGACGCTTGCAATACAAGAGGTATCACTCGCGGGTGACCACCTTGAGGCTAAGATCGAAAGCCTCATGTGCCAGTAATTTCACCGGAAACCATGCCCTTCACACCGGAACACAGCAATGCGAGCATTACTGCTTGGCGGCAGAAATAGGTATGGTGGTAGTCCTTCCCCGGACGAGTTCTATCACAGAGAACTCTAATACTCTTAACTCTTTAAGCTGTGTGTTGATTATCTGTCAATCAGTAACGTAACGTTTTTATATAGGTACAAGAAGTTGTTAAATTGAGTTCATCAGATCTGTGAAGGCTTCCTTCTGAATCGCCTTGCGGAATATAACGTATACTTAATTATTCAATTAGCTGAGCAAATAATGATAACACGCATTGTATAGGTAATCAATCATTAATCTAGAACAAACACAACGTAGATTCAATTTGTTACTGTTAACATCATACTAAGCCTTCTTTCAAAAGATATTTTCAGTCTGACACTGAAAATATCTTTTGAAAGAGACTGTAAGATGTTAGTAGAAATAATCAAAACCTAAAAAAGATTAAGGAGTTTCTTCTTAGAGTGACTACCAAAAAGCAAATTGTTAACTGAAATCTTTATTACATTGATGGTTGAAATCGGCATCTATTATATTATTGATCTCGGGTCACTAACTGGAGGTTCTTTCTGACAAGTCCCAAATACAAAGCAGTGTTTAAAATGTAGAGCGCCTCTCTCTATCATCTCGCTCTTGGCATTTGCTATCAGATGTATGAGGTACTTATGTGTTTAATATTGTGCGTCCCTGTACATTTTTCAAACACCACCACATTGGTAGAGCTTTCAATTAAATTATTTGAAGACTTCAATAGAAGTTAGGGTTGCCTCTATCTATACAGCCTTCACTTTTAAATGAATAACATTCTATGTGCAAGAAAAATAATCACTTCATCATATTGAATTGCAATCGAACATCAGCATAAGTCTTTTTATCTCTTGTAAGCGGTCGGTTTGATATGAGAATAATTTACCTGGGCAGTACTCTGAAAGACGGTTTTATCACTTCATCAAGATCCCCATGAAATCAATTTAGAGGCCGTAAGGCCAAGAGGACTCACCTAAGAGTCCCTAAAGTCCCGGGCGGCGGCGGGCGTCCCTGCCGCCCGTCTCTCGCTCGTGCCCGTTTATAAACGGTTTTATTGCTTTCGGAGCAACCGAACATTATTAAACTTTTCCAATTTCGATTTATCACGTAGCTGTCGGAATTTAATACCGCCCTACCTTCGGCGGAGGCGATCGCCCGCCGCGTGATTACAATACACGTCGTTAATAATACAGGCTGAGTGCGGGCGGCTGCGAGGAGTCGAGAGCTCAGCTCGCTGCCAATTACTGGACTTGACTCCCGCGGCCCGGGCCGAGTCCCGTCCACTCCGGGACTCCCGACTCCGTGACAAACGACTCAATCACCTCCAGAACAAACATCCTCCACAGATGTATCAAACCACCCCCAACTTCACGTTCTCGAATAGAGAATTTCATAACAAAATGAAGTCTAATATCAGACAGGGTTAAAATTATGAAGCTAAAACTGTAGGTTATTGAAAACGTGACTTACATTTACATGGCTTACAGCTACGAGATTTCGTATGGAGATATACGGAATGTGTTGCATATAAATTGTTATTACAATTTACAAGGATTTTAATAAGGACGCAGCAGGTTTGCGCAAGGTTGGCTGAAATGAAAAAAAAAGTATGATTACTTATAAGATTACAGTGCGATAGGTAGCAACTGAGTGGGGTAAGATCAGACGCGGAAGCGGGAGCGGTTTTGTCGGACCAGTGCGATGCAATCTACTCTCATTCATAGGGGCAATCAAGCACCAGCCGCTGCCATCCGCGCCCCTTATTTCCACCCCTTTACAGGGACATATTTAGATGATGGATTTAATCAAGGAGTATTATAGGAACATGAAAGACTTGTAAGTCTTCCAAATTGATATGTTTATTCTATCTAAAGTTACATGATACATAGTCATGTATCATGTATCAATTCACAGACAAGACAATGTCACGTACATATCGAAGTAAGGTGTCAATGGCGCAGAACGGCAATGGCGTTTGTAAAAAACCTGTTGATTGCATTAGATTTTCATCATCATCATCATCATCAAAAGCCGTGTGCGTCAGTCTCAGCGCTGGCGTCTTCATTGACGTCGGCGTCAGTTTCGGCTTTGGCTTCATTTAGCACTGATTATAGGTACGCATAATAACAAGTTAGCATTGGTAATTCCCACAGGTAACTAATAATACCTAATAGACATTTCTTTTTATCCGGACTTAGGTTGTATTTTATCAGATTCAATACACTAGCGTATAAACGAATATTAGCTAATACGCAGCAGAATAATTGAACATAAACTTTTCCAGGTAAAACGGGCTTTAATTTCCCAAGTGCGGCCCTGCTGAGCTCACGTACGACCGCTCGTAAGTTCAATGGAGGTGTTGATTAAAAATATTTCCCATGTGCGGACGGATAAGGCCCAAATGGGCCGGCAATCAGCCGCTCGCCCGCCGCTAATCATGCGAGTTGCCAGAACACGCTTTTACTCGGCTACAACAGCAGTGCAATGCAACGGTAATTGTTGAATAGAAAAGTATGACTTTAAAAGTTAATAGAGATGCTTCTTGGGTTAGCTTGTACCTATGTATGTATTGCGCCTAACAAGCTAACCTTGCGCTACTTTATACAGCTGCAAAAACTGTATCGCTCACTACCAACAAACAGACTTTATTAAAAATGATTTCAAATAAAATTTCTTAAGCATCCCGGCGACAGATCAACGTCACCTCAACTCGAACGGTACAGTATTCTTTATATGAAACTCCATACTGCGAACTGGCCTGGCTATCGTCAAACGTTACAAGTGAACGCACGACGGTCGACTAGCAGGTACCTACTACTAGATTCAAGATTCAAGATAGGTATTTATTTGCATAAATAAGTGTTACAAGAGTAGGACTTAAAAAATATTTATATGGCACTTAAAACTTATTTGCCCTTTTCAGGCATTGCCAATTGTATGTGGCTACGTATGCTGGGCGCTAAGCCGCTTACTTATGATTACTAGTACCTATGTATATAGTGTTAATAGTGTACTAGGTTAGATACCAATGTGAATTATAATATAAATTAACAAATTTATTTAACCTACTTATATATTTAGGTAGGACCTACTACTACTAGTACTTCTACTAACGCAGCTTACATAGTCTTCGCCCGACGAATGCATGATCAATACAAAGTCGTCCAACAGACGTTGGTCGACCGCGCCGCCGCGCCGCCAGTACGCTCACGTCATGCTAACAAACGTCACGTTGATGGTTGGTCATTCGGGCAAGACGGCGCGGCGCGGCGAGGTGAAGTGGATGCTATTCGTCTGCGTCAACCATAACTTTTTTTGAATATTCAACTTATTTCGCGGAAATATGCGCACCAAATGGAAAAGGTAGCCAGCTGTATAAACAAACCTTACTAAGAACTCTACGTGCAGGTACCTCGCTTCATTACGTGCACTCCAGACGTTATTAAAGTCAGAAAAGTATTTAGAGATTAAAAACTTGCAAATGAATGGCTAATACTAAGAGCGTTTGAATGTTTGCCATATCCGAGGCGGTTCGGCGTGTACAAAGCGCGCCGTCTCACAAAAACAACCACTCCTTTCTTGGAGTGCTTCTGGAGTGCAGTTAATTGGTCGATGTTTCCCCGAGTATGTTCGGTGATCCTGTCTTTTATGCTCTTTGTTTAAATATTTATACATTTTAAATTTAAAAATGTTTTGCCATGCCAGTACATAGAGTTCTTTGTGATAGCGCTCGTCCGAGAAAGAACTACCACCATACTTATAAGTGCTTATAATATAGTTACCTACTTAGCTGTACTCACGACGTCATGACTAAAAACTTTTGAATTCTGATCACATAGAAAAATGGATGTCATGTTACAGTAGGTATTTAACTCTAGTGGATCGATAAAGATCATGAGTATATTGATAAAGTCAAAGACACTTTGTTTTTGCTAGAAAGCTGTCATCTTACCAGGATGGGTTTCTTCCATTGATCTAAATTCATTGGAGAGCGCGCATGCCAGGCATAGCAGGGTGCGCATACGCGCGGATGTCACTCATGCCTTAGAATGTTGTTATTTTAAAGTGGCCACTACATGTTGGCCGGGTGAAGACGAACGTAGGCAAGACGAGCGTAGGCGTTTAGCATGTCTAAACCAAGAAATTTAGTACATATTTGTTCCATGGTACATAAACAGACCAATACATTTTGACGATTGGCTTGACTTGGCCAGCTAGGTGAGCGACCACGAGTGTCACTGGGGATGCTGTCCACACGTTGGCATTGGCGTTCACTCGGCAAGGCTGGGCCAACATGTATAGGCTACTTCGGACATATGCCTGCTTTTTGCGCGCCACACTGTCTAACAAGACTCGAATAACTGATTGCCTTTGAACATGAGTTTTGATGGCTACTTAGAAACAAGAACATTGCAACTGAATGATGTATTAGAGAAATATTTGCTTTGATGCTTTGTTGGCGTTCCTTTGCAATCACAAAATAAAAGTTGTCGTCGCCAAATATTTTGACAGCAATGAAAGAGTATTTCGATCACTTTTAAATAACGTTGGTAAGTTTTACTGTTCTAAATTCGAATTTAAATATATCTACCCATATAGTAAAAATTCAAATTTGAACAGTAGGTAAACCTTACCCATTATGTTTGAATGAACTACAAAAATCCCATACAGTTTGACAGCTGCCTGGACGATATTGTAAACGCTGTAAACGATTGGCAAAGAATTCCGGGATACGGTCTCTGTGGTCTATTAGATACTAGTGAATCTGGTGGTCTGGTATCTACTACAAAATAGCAGTAAAGCAGGCTAAAAAAGTATCAGAAGAACTGTTCCAGCCTACGCGATTGGAAACTGTTTTATTCAAGCCTTATTCGCTGCCGGGGAGTTTTTACAGCCATTCCAGGGTGCGCCTGAGATCTCATTCTCGTTTTGCCGCTGCATTCACTTGGTACAGAAACGTCGCGAATTGTAACCTTTTTGTAATCGTTGGTTGGTAATTAGACATTTCTTAGGATTTTTACGAAACGGCAGCGTTCCAATGACGACTGAAGCTTACGGTGCTTCCTCGCTTTCTAACTTAGCTGTCAAATTACTCGGACGAAGAATAGGAAATTGGTTTTCCTATTCAAGAAACTTATCCAATTTATTGATTTATGTCGTGCTTATATGAATCGAGCTTAATTGGTCGTTAAAGATGGTTTTTACATTTACGATATGCATGACATTAATAATGAACATTTAAAAATCAATTTTGCGTAAAGATACTTAAAAACTTTAAGACGGGCAATTTTGAAAAGTAGACCAATCACATCATTAAAAATACATAAAAAGAGGTTGTTTTACGATTAATAAATAGTGGTATAAAGTAAAAGTTATGGCTACATATTGAGAAGTCGTTATTGCCACTTTAACGTTAGTATTATTAACTGTTCTGTGATTTAACGATGATTCTGGAAGAAGATACTTTGGAGCAACCGTGAAATTCACTTGAAAATTTTGATTTAATTTTTTAAATCAAATTTCAAAATAGTAGGGTAGATACTTTTATCAATCTATTCAGCTAGAAAAGTTTTTTTCGGCTCAAAAAGGCTTAAAATAAAATATTGTGGTATACGGTGGGCGGAGCCCGGTTGAAAACGAGAGGTTGCGGGTTCGTTCCGCTGTGGGTCACATTATGTCCGCCGATATTTTTATTCTTATTTATATTTTAAACCACCATTTATAATACTTGTTTTCAAACTTTCTAGCGAAGTAAGTCAGTAACCCATGGAGTAGTAGAGTTCTTTGTGTTGTGATAGTGGTCATCCGGGAAAGGACTACCACCATGCCTATTTTTCTGCCGCGAAGCAGTAGGTAATGCTCCCATTGCTGGTTTTTCGCTTCGAAGGGTATGGTTTCCGGTGAAATTACAGGCACATGAGACTTCAGATCTTTTTTTTTTATACCACTAAAGTGGCAACCAAGCGTACGGCCCACTTGATGGTCAGCGGTTACCGCAGCCTATGGACGCTTGCAATACCAGAGGTATCACTCGCGGGTTGCCACCTTGAGGCTAAGATCGAAACCCTCATGTGCCAGTAATTTCACCGGAAACCATACCCTTCACACCGGACACAGCAATGCGAACATTACTGCTTGGCGGCAGAAATAGGTATGGTGGTAGTCCTTCCCCGGACGAGCTCTATCACAGAGAACTCTACTACTTAAATCTGCGTCTTAGGGTGGCAACACGCAAGTGTTATCTCTGATGTTGCAAGTGTACATAGACTACGGTAATCGCTTACCATCAGTGTATCATCAAGTACGCTTGATTGCCATTTTAGTAGTATAAAAAAGATGGTAGATCCACTGGTCAAATCATTGCTGTAAAAAAAGTACCCCGGTCAGTGAGTTCACTGTGTTTCTTTTATAGTAGTACCCAGCTCACTCTCTTACGGAAGTGCTCGAGAGGATGGAAAATAGAGGATATGACAAGACAGCTTTGGCTTTGAAGACACTGTAACAACCTGTTTATTCTATCCTCGCTATTTTTTTATTTAGGTACGATATTCAGGCAGCTTTTTGCATGTGCTTCGAATTAAAGTTGCAAGCTTCGTTCACCAAATTCTTAATTAAATTCTTTTTTATTAAGTGCTGGGCTTATTATGTGATATCAAAAAATGGTACAAAACTAAAGTGATTTAAGTCACACTTTAGGAAGCTAAGAAAAAAACTGACAACAAAAGAATGAAACTAGTAGTTCTCCAAACAAAAGATCTCGCAAGCACTAACTTTTAAAAGTGAGAAATTTACTGTATTTTATGGAGTTATTCTAGCTCATCCTCAGATCCATGTCTGTGATCCTCATCATGCAGATCTTGACCAAGTTTTTATGAGACCATCTGAAAGTTAGTACCTACTACCTTTTTAAATAAAAAAGCATCCAAATCTGATTTCATGTAAAGCGGAGATATCTAGTAGCCTTCTTTCTGTCCCTTTTTTGAGGAAGTACAAGTTCTATAAAGTCATAGAACCTGTATACCAAGTTTCAAACAGATCAGTTGAAAATGCGACCTGTAGGCGAGAACAGCCGGACAGACAGAACGACTGACTGACAGACAAAAGCATTTTTGACCATTCTCGAAACTGAGACGCTTCAATTAATAATTAGGCACCTAAAACTTTTCAGTACGTGCTAGGTCTATAATTATTAGTGTATTGCACACTAATAATCATAGACCCTACATACTGAAATGAATCTATGAAAAGCTGCAGTATTTTTTAAACTGTTTTAAAATCAGTACAACTATGGAAAACAAAACAAATAGTGGCGCTGGGTGGACATTTTGAACTCAAAATAACTGAAAACGGGTTATTCTGTCTCCGCCCATCAAAGATTAGGTTACTGGGTAGATACTTTACTTACTGCGTACTTTTACCTGGAATTACTTCTATGTAGCTTTTAGTAATCCTTAGAAACCTTTGCTATATAAAATGTTATAAAACACTAAGTAATCCGTATCCACACTGTTGCTCTCGCCTCCCAGCAATACATTTAATGGATTTTGTGAGTTTTGCCTTTATTTATATGTTGCTATATGCGCATAATGTATCAGTAAGAACACTTAGGCGTATATTATGAGACTCCTTTGCATTAGTTTTTACGTTTTAGTAGGTTACTTAAATATGCTAAAAAAGTACTGGGAATTACTAAGTATGAATTCTTAAACACTATGATAAGCGAAGCAGAACTATAATTTCGCGTTTTTTGATTTTATAAGAATAAAAAAATATATTTGCTGAAGTTAGATGTTTAACTACAGAAAATATCGCATTCATAAACGTACTTAAAACCTCGGTTAGTTGGTGTCTTATAAGTTGAGCACTCTCACAGTTCGTATGTAAAAACAATAAACTTGCACGCTGAAAGCTCACATAGTGCTAAGCCGACCCATTGTGTCCCCACCAGTATTAATCGAATGAGACATCGGACAGTTTATCCTCTGGATGTAACACTCGCTACTCGAAAAAGTGAACGGAAACTGGATACAAAAAACTGCCAAACGAAACGCGAACGAAAAACGAAGCAACTAACTATCATGAAGCATATAATAAAATGTATGTCTACGCTACGTCACGTGCTGTCTTTGGGACCGATTTCGAAATAATTTAATTTAGGTGCAAATTGCAAATTCCGTCTCGAAACTTTATGTGTCATGGTTGGTTTACTGATGTTGGTAACATCCGTGACATTTCATGAAACCACAGTTTAGCAATTTACACAGGGACAAAACGACACCTGGCACTTTTCTCCAAAATGAGAAGCTCTAGCAAGGTGTCTATTTTTTTTACTCTTGCATTAGTTGAGCTAATGGTGGATTCGACCAACTTTTGGAATAACCATTCCGCGGAATAAGAAATGTCAAATACAAGGAAACTGTTAGTTTACTCGCGACTAACTACGATTTATTTGAAGAATATCGCCTATTCGAGTTTGGTTAAATCCAACCTTAGAGAAGTAAACCGCAGAACACTTATATCCCTACTAACTTTTAAACTATCTTCAGTATTTTGCAAAGCCTGGCGATTTCGTATCCTGATGTTGATTTGCTCCAGTACGTAAGAGGTCGGCTAATGTTTGTTGTGTATGTGTGTACCTAATCCCCACAATATCAACATTACCCGCATGTGACTATGTCATCTCGTTTAATTAATTTTACGGATAAAATAATTGAGGTTCATAAGCTTATTGTAAGTATTGTTTTGGCAGCTAATATAAATCTCTTTGTCACTAGTCAACTATTTTATTTAATTAAAGCTTGCAAAACTTCTGATCCGAACATTCTGGGTTCTTTCTGAGGTCAATAAGTAGCTACCTATGAATAAAGAAAACCCTCAAATTGTATTTTTTTAGACAAAGTTACATATATTTATTAAAGTCATTTATGCTTTTTTTTTGTTTCTTTAAAAGGTGTTAAAACAATCAGTCTGACTTCACAATTGTTTCATTAAAAAGTGTCAAAAACAGTCAGTTGATTTCACAATTACCCTAGGTTGCATAAATCCGTTTGCGACAGCGTAGGCCACAAATACGACAGTAGGCCCATTACATGCGGCAGTATATAGGCCACATAATGACAATGTAGGCATGATGCGATGTTGATACACTAGCGCCTCCAGATACCCGGCGTTGTGCCTTGATTACACGTAACGAGTGCAGCGGCGAGACAGTGTTCTCGGCCAAAGACTTGGCCTAGCAGAAGAGCGAGAGAGTCACTCGTACCCTGTTCTATTTACTAAGCCTAGTGCACCCGCACTAACTCGCTAACCCACTTGGCAAGCAGGGCGAGTGGTGACTGACTGCCTGACCTTACTTGTCGAGTCTGTCAGTTGCCAATTCCTCACGCATTCACAGAATAAGTGCATCTGTAGTTATCATCACAGAACACTGGCCAAATCTCGAGCGATTGTAATCTACGAGTACCATGGACCCAATGCGGGTTAGCTGATGTTTTAGTGATGATGATGCTTTAGTATCTAACTCAAAGCGAGTAACTGGATTACATAATAACCTAACCAGCGTAAAAAACTGAACTAACTGGCTGACACGCCGCAAAGTAAAAAAATAGTACCTCTTCACCGATATACGGGTACGTGAAAACACCTGTTTTTAAAATGAAGTATAGTATGGTTAGTTCACAATAGCTTTATTAATAAAAAAGTAAGAATATAGGTACCTAAAACCACACGTTACTCCTTAGAAGAGGTTAGTCCTAGTGACGTTTTGGTGTCTCGCCACAGTCGCCACTGTACTCGCTACGTATAATCAAGGCATTCGTGAGTTAATTAACTGGCAGCGTGTAAGGCAACGCTCACGGCCGCTCTAATTGCGCGATTATTCCTCCACGACGCCTAACTGCTGGATGAAATTTAATTAAAGTTTGTTGTTCAAATAGATTTAATTAAAGTAATGTTGTAGAGAGTGTAGCGTCTCCGCGCGCCTCAATCCGCGTGAGTGCTGCGCAACTTTTCTAATTCATTACTTCTGAAAGCGTTCCCGCGATGCCGAGCACTCTTAATAATTTGTATTGTAGTTATAGTCGTTTTAGCTGGAGCCCTGAGAAAGTTCCGACTCTCGGTCCGCAATCGCTTCTATCTTTATTATATTTCTGTGGATCCTGTCAACTATCTTATTACTACCACGCGCTACTTTGGACCAGTATAGCGTACCCGCCATGAATTTGTTTAGATTTGGGCACTTCTTCTTTTTCTTCGTTCATGGACTCTGTGGCTTATTTGCCACAATTTTGCCAGTGTCGAGTGCATTAGTTTGATTGTCGCATAGCAACGTAAACAAACGAAATTTGAAAAGAAATGGTGACTTTTCTTTCAAAATTCCCTTCTAAGGTTTTGACTAAATTACCAACCAACATTACCTCTCCATTTCAATTACTTACACTTGTGTTAAGTAAACAAATTAAATTGGATAAACTGCCACCAAATTTACGCAATAAAACTTAAAATAACACGAGAAAAATAATTAATATGGGAAGACCCATGTCGTTTTGACAAAATAGCCAAAGACAATTCATTGGCACTTCACCGTTGATAACATGTTCATACAATAAACCTTGACAGCTCCAACTTTGTAGATGTTTGTGACAGTGATCGATCAGAGTAGACACCAACCTTAGCGATTATTCCTGAAAGTTGCGAGATATGCTACTGTGCTTCAAGTCTACTAGATTATTGCTGGGCATTACAAAATGAAAATAGACGAAAATAAATAAAAAATAAATTATAACTTCCGGCTTTTAAAATGTTATGACGAACGTAATGCGTGGCCTCTCACCCTATCAACTTACTAATAGATTTACGATTAGGCCATTAACAGAATTAAATCAACGTCTATAATCTGGAAAGTACATTTTAAAAATTGAATGAAATAAATGAATACATAGCTATTAACTACCTACATAACCAGTATGTAGATATCATCCATTAGTCAGAGTCGAGCCATTGAAAATTACTTCGAAACAGTCTCTCCGGGATACAAAATGCACGTTAAAAGCCACATTAAGATAAAAGCTATGCTATATTTCTTATTAATTATTAATAGGATTGTCAACTTAGATAACCGGACGGCTTGAAAATAGAAAATGTTTGTTCAAAAATAACATTGAATAACAAAAACGGATGATTCGCGGTTGGAAGCGACGAACGATGTTCGCGTCAACAACTGTTAAACTGCGTTAATGCAGAACTTAAAATAAATATCTAATTGAAAAAAATCAAATACCTACTCCACAATAAAACAATGTTTCCGCAGATTGTGGTAATACGAGGAGATGTTTGATTTCGTAAATTAATATGGGACTACCTTTGAAATATTACATTAGAAACAAAAAAATAATTAGCAAAATCATATTAACGGAGAAATATCGTAACAAACATGCAAAAAAAAAGAAATCGAATTAACTTAGGCTCCTTCGGTTATTTGTATGATCGGTTAATAAGTAGGTATAATAAGAGCTAGCTCATCTCTAAAACTGTCCCGTCGCTCAGCTGACAAGCTGCAAGTGATAAACATGCGAGTCATTAGAGTGGGTAGGTTAATATTAGTAGGATGAAGCTACTAAATAACTTACATATCAATTTCCGGTTTAACAAGCTTTTAAGTCGGGTCACATTTGCTGCAACGTATGAGCAACGTTGCACAATGTCGCTGTTTGGACGCTATTTTACTGCACTAAGTAAACTCTGAGTGAGTACCTATCTTAGTTACTCAATTATTACGGTGTAGGTAACCACTGCGCGGATTGGGTTAGATGCCCGTAATGTAGTACAAGGTATGCCTCTGCCCCATACGTCAAAGTTTTCCAAGAAAACACGAGATCAGCCCCCTGATTATGTAAGTCTATCGCTGTCGGTCGCTTGTTGTTGCGTCTGGCCGTCTTTTTCACACCTACAGTGCGTACCATAAGCGCGTAAGGGATCGAATAGCGATGACAGCAATTTGACAGCAATAGACTTACGTAACAAAGGCACCGATCCGTGGGTAAAAACTAGTTATACAGTTCCAAGCCCGTGAATCCGGCTCGAAAGCCCACAAAGTGCCACACACTGTCGCGCGCAGCTTTCAGCCGATTACCCGCGATGCGGGCTTGATTTGATTGCCTTTGCCGCTTGCCATCAATTACCCACCGCAGGAGCTTTTATTTACTGCTCTCTGTTTTCAGACTTCGATTACTTATTGCGACTTATATCAATAATGTTGACAATGTCAACCTCGGCGCAGTGGGCTAGTTGTCCGGTTTAAAGCGAGGAGTTGTTGGTTCGATTCCTGCTCTGAGATTAGTGTTTTCATGATCTGCAGTATTTTCTGACGTCGACGACACAGATTGGGAGCAAATGGTAGTGTTCATTATTTTGGGTTCAAATGAAAAAAAAAGTGGTACCTATCAAATTCGTGGAATCAAATGATAGTTACCCGGGAATTCTAGTGTTGGGTCAGGACTATGTAGGTATGCTATACCTAACTTTATATTCAAAAATATCAAATACCTACCTAAAAAAACGTTTCTTCTTGGGATTTTAGATTAGCCAAAGCCAAGGCAAGCTTACACGTTTCGAGTTTTTGTTAAAAATAACATACCTTTGATATATGACTATATTTTGTATATTTTTTTCTTATATTTGGCATGTTATATATAATACTAGAAACTACTAAAGTAAAGTACTAGCTGAAGTATTGCCTCTCTGCTCGCATAACTGTAGATTGGCCACGCTATAGTCTTGTAGGTTTAATTCCTGGTGCGGGACAAATGTTTGCATGTACCGCAAATATTTGTGGTGCATTTTCCTGTTAAATTGCTTTTGCTCCTGCCTGTGAAACTCCATTTATTCCTGTAAAATTCAATCACACTCAAACCTAAATGATTTAAATTGAAAAGCCGTCTATTAAACATTCATTGATACATTTGAACGTGTCATATCGAGCACGCGAGCCGCTCGTAACGTAATGTAAATAAAGAGTGGATTGCGTTGCGTTCACTACCACCCAGCCAATTTCCTTGATGAGCTGAAAATCACGGAAATTGGAAACGCCGCCCGGCACCCATGAAACGCGCGGTTTGCTTAGCCGTTCTACAACACTAACACGTTACTTTTACTTTAATTAAAGTTATTTTCATTCTTATATGTATAATAATATTTTTTTATAAGTAGCTGAGCACCTTCGTAATCTATAGACAACCATAATTTTAAGACTATAATCATTCAACCACAGATTCTAATTTCCTGACCCATAATAATATTCTGCGATCAATATATTCAAAATGTAGGTTGCAGTTTTCTGAATAACAGTATTATTTTATTACCAATTAGATAAAACGGAATTGCGTTGGCTTGTCTTACTGATTTTGAAACTTTGTTTATTTCTCGTCATCTTTGACCAAACTCGAATAGGCACTATTTTCCGAATAAATTACGGTTTAAGAATATTTACTTCTAAAAAGATTTACATGAATCACTTACTGTGAAACCTTATTGTTCTATACTAATAGTATTTGCCTATTACTGAATAAATCGTAGTTAGTAATCGCGAGTAAGCTAACAGTTTACTTGTATTTGATTTGACATTTCTTATTCCGCGGAATAGTTATTATAGAAGAGAAATTAGTACAACTTCCAACCGTTGATCTAAATTCATTTTCTTATCTGAGTAATTTTAAATGACATTAATTAACGCGTTATGTACTCTGACTCATCATGCTTGAAACATTTTACGATCTTCGTGACTTCATTTCTACAAAATCTTTCACCGCGCGTCATATTAAAAATATATATAATTAACTTTACAACGCGCGGTCGGCAACTCGATGTCAATTAAACTCTCATGACGTGGATCCCGTTTCAGGACTAATGAGGAGCACATGGAGTATTTGAACCGGCTTAGTTGGCTCAGTCGTCTTACTCTTTTTATTGAAACAGCTATGAAGCCGCTAGGCCACCAGTGCTCTTCACTACACAATATAACATAGCACAGTCACAGTCAATATCTTCTAAGCCCACACTAGAGTTCCCTGTGTCGTGGGTATAAAATATATACTGACACAGTAGTTTCTGCTGAAATATTTGCAGATCATGCAAAACTTTGCCCCGCAGCGGGAGACGAACCCGCTACCTTTTGTTTCTCAGCCAGGCACTCACTAAGCACCCAGCACGCACTATAAGGACGTCATACAGTGTAGGAGTAGGAGTAGAACCCGTATCCTTATTGAAATCTTTACTGTTCATTGTTCCATTCTCAATTTGGGCGTCCTTGCAAGTTTACGCATCTCTTTCACGAGTAAATTGCTCCGCTACGTCGGAGGAGTCATAAAGAAAATTGCTATACAGTTGATAAATAATTTATCTGAAAGCCCGCTCCAGTCACCGAAACGCTACTGCGTTCACGCAGAAAACAGGGTTATGCTACTAATGCAGTGCCAGAAAAAATACATTCCATGATCGAATTTGACACTTTCAGTATGACGAAAGTGGCAAAATTTACATTGCAACTGTCATTATTTTAGTAGCATTTTCCTCCTTCGCTTAATAATTTCATCCTTCAAACACTCCAATGCTTGAACACTAGGTACAGCTTGGTTATTATAGGCAGAATATCTGGCACTGCGGTGATCACCAAAACGGACTTTTGCTAAAGAGTCCTACCATCAGGTCGATAGATGCAAGAGACGTAAAAAATAGTAAGAAGATTACATTAGATGCTCCTAGATCTTTTAGTGAAAGAAACCATTGTGAGGAAACCGGCATGTCCAAGAACTAAAAATCCGAAAGTCATGTGCCATCCACCTATCCGCATTGGGTCAGCGTAGTGGATTAAGACCCAATCACTCTCGCTCGAGAGTAGGCCAGTGTCCCAGCAGTGGGAACATTAGAAGGCTGTCGTGTCATTTCATGAAGCAGTATGGCCGGTAAACCGGTAACGAGTTGTTATGTAAAAGTAGCCAAGCCCAGGGTAGCACTGTTCTCTACCTAATATTACTTTCCTTTTGTACAATTTTGCAACAGGGGCTTTCGCACGTTCCCTTACTTTTATGGGCAATAAGTGGAACGCAATTATATTTATGGGGGAAGAATGATTAGAAAACTAATTTTGGAATGTATCGTATCATCATGGTTTGTAATACTTACACCGCACTCGAGTTGAACCAACGCATATAATCAAAACTTTGTTTGGTAATACATTTAGATGTGACTTCACGATAATTATTATTAAGACATTCGAATCTTTATTATATACCCAAGTTCTTTCACTTTCACCTTTATTTTTTTAATTATTTAACTGTAGATAATTATTTTAATTAAATTCCGATTCAACTGATTTTCGGCCACAATACAACAATGTTAATGTATAGGTCACCAATATCTAATGAAGTTACAAAACGTTTAAGCAATTACGCTAATTACGTATCAAATAAAAAAGCACTCCAAACGGTTAATTGAGATTTTTCTGTTGTGTGAAAATGCACCTATGGATGACTTAGCTGCTAATTAAACATTCGTTTCTGGAGCAATGGCTTTGTTAGTTTGATATCGTGTATTTTGACGCTGACATTTTACTACACCTGCAATTTTACTTCTTCATATTCATATTCATATATTCATATTCATATTATTTATTAACCTTAGGGACCTTAGGAACACTTGGTTTCGTTTGGTTCTGATTTGGAGAGCTAAGGCTGGATCCAGGGTACCAAAGTAATTAGCTCGGTCGGTACATTCATGATCGCATTCTCCAATGCAATATCTTCTGACTAGCTTTAATTACATATAAATTAACCATTTGTTAAGGCGATTAGTGTATATCCGAGTAAGCCAAGAAAGGCTAAAACAAATGTCAAACGTTTAAGCAAATAACAACATGTTATATGATGGGTAATACGCAATTGCTAATCCTAGCCCTGTCGGCTATTTACTCAGCAGTATTAATTAAGTCAACGGTATTACAGGGTGCTGTCCTAATTAGAGAGCTCCACTCTAACTAGCCTAAATGGCTCCGGCTATTCTAATAGCACGTACAGGATGTATAAAAATGTAACCTCGCATTGTCCACTAAAAGTCCTGCACGTTTAGTGCACAATGCGATTTTATTAAATAAAAGTAAAGATCTATTGACATTGTTTAGTAATTGCTTGCAAAGTTGCAAGGACTTTGTCAAAAGGACCTTGTCAAAAATTATGAGCGGACAATATTGGAACAAAATGTCAAATGATAAAGTATCGGTTCTCTTCAGTTATTCTAAGCAGTTATTAAACCGTATTTTAATTTATTTTCGTCCATTTATGGTCAAGATAATTAAATACAAAAATGACGTTGTTGGCTTAGTTAGTTCGCTTAGATAGCACGTTCGTAACATTTCTACTTGATACCATGCGTAGTTGATTCGCGGGAGGTTCATGGCTAGCCTATTGACAAAATTGAAAAATAGTTGTAGTTATTGCAACATAAGGAGAGTTTTTCATTGTATCTAGCATAATTTACCTGGTGGTAGGACTCTTCAGCAAGAGTTCGTCTTGGTGGGTACCGCAGTGTCAGATATTTTACCTCCAAGCAGTATTGTGCAAGCATTACTGTGTTTAGGTTTGAAGGGCACTGTAGCAAGTGAAATTACTGGGTGAAAGAGACATCAGGTGATTGATTGTCTTGTCACTTGCTGATATAAAAAAAAACTTATATTATAGAGTATAATGAGTATAATGATGAGACTGCCAAGTCGTCCTATCTAAAGTGAACTTACTTACTTTTCACCACGGAGGTTTTACCCAAAATGTACTCATCGCTAAAGATCACCAGAATGAATGAATGAAAATGAATGAAAAATGCTTTATTGTACACCTTAACAGTATTAAAAACATAAAAACAAAACACATTTTATAGTAGTCCAGAGTTCATCACATGCCCATTTGACGATCTGCAATAACAATTGATGTACGAAATTGCATTGCACCTACGTAAATTAAATTTAATTAGGCAATTACGTTGCAAATCCATCGGCAATCTACGGCGGATGCAGTTAGTTACTGTAGGTATACCGACAATATTAGCATTAGCAGTAATAAAGCCCGGCCAGGTGTGTAACATGTCAGGTACACCAACAAAATCAATTAGGCTGCTTCGTTTGTGTACTGCTCTGAATAAAGGGACACACATGTTATAGCGGAACGGAGTAGACTTTTTTTTTTTTTTTTTTTTTATACAACTGAAGTGGCAACCAAGCATACGGCCCACAAGATGGTAAGCGGTTACCGCAGCCTATGAACGCTTGCAATAACAGAGGTATCATTCGCGGGTTGCCACCTTGAGGCTAAGATCGAAAGCCTCATGATGGCAATATATTGATGGACATTTTTACAAAGCATCATCTAGCCCATATTTGGTCCATATTTGGACCTGCCTGGTGGTAGGACTCTTCAGCAAGAGTCCATCTTGGTGGGTACCACCGCAGTGCTAGATATACCTCCAAGCAGTAGTGTGCAAGCATTACTGTGTTTAGGTTTGAAGAGCTCTGTAGCAAGTGAAATTACTGGGCGAAAGATGAGCGCAGTGCAGTGCCACGCAGAACTAAAAAATTTTAAGCTGACCACAACAGATGCAGGTGGCACTGCATCTGTTGTGGTCAGGCGTGGTCGGGCGACTTGATCGTCTCGTCACTTGCTGACATAAAAAAAAATACATTTTTTACATTTTTTATAATAAATAAATACAATAAACCGCTTTTAGCTAACGTGTCTTCCAAATCTATCATCGTCTTTGTTCATTGAAATAATAACAAGGAAATACAATACTGTAGCTGCTAAAATGACAGTTTCTTTTATGGAGAAGGGCATTCTATAACCTAGTTTTAAACTAATTGTATCCGTGTGTCGTTAGAAACAAATAAGCGCTTTATCTATCCATATATCTATCTACTTACTCCGTTCCCGTCTCGTTCCTTTGCAATGTCTGTAACCTTCAGGTAGGTTAGTTTGCAAACTGCTCCAATAAATACTGTTATCGTTAATTAGAATCAATCGTGGGATTGCGCCCGAGTCTATTCTGAAATCAATTCGTAGGCGGACGGGACTACGGTGACAGCAATTGGCTTAATAAGAACGAAACAAAACGCAATAGTGTCTTGTCATAGAGTATAGTACAACTATAGATGTATCTATTAATAAAATAATATAATAATGCTGGACAATCCACACAGCATGCAGGCAGGCAAAATCCCTGGAAATTTATAAGGACACGGGGCGTAACGCTATTGACTGATGCGCGGCGCGGAAACACATATGCCTAATAAAAACAAACATAAATCTGTAGATAACTCTCTACGTTATTGTTTATAATAATTACAGTTTGTCTTTATCATTGGCGATATTGCAAAATTAGAAAAAAATTAAAAATATAAAATATTTTATAATACTGAGCGTTACCTAATACCAAAAAATTTCATTATTTATAATCAAGGTTAGAATGTTCTATAAGGAAATAACAATACTTGAATTAAATTACAAGACTCCTCAACAAAACATCCCTAATACGATAAGAATCTTATAAATATTTTTATAATTTATTTACAAACTTAGTTCCTGTTAGTACTAAGGATGAAACTAAACTTTATGCAAGGATAGATTCAACAAATAAGTTTGCGTTTGTGTTAGTGGGTATTGTTATGCTATTTTACGACAGTGTCTATGTCTGGTGCTAGGATTAATTTATTTTGTCGCATCACATTGTACTCTAGTGATTGATCTGTTTGTTTGCCAACAATTTGGCGTAGACGTTTAATTATTTCGCAATGTTCTACTAAATAACTCGTGGCTGAAATAAATCTAATTTATCTTTGATTGAGAACTGTCTAGTATCTTTTTAATAGAACTTGGTATTTAATTAAGTAGGCTAGCCGGGCCTGGTCTAGGTTTCCAAACTAAAAAGTGAAGACAAGACTTCAAATTTGTATCTCAAGTGGAAGTTGTAGGCAAGTAAGTATATAATATTGACAAAATATTTTAATATATAAAATAGTTGAACTGCTCATCTGACAGACTGACAATCAACGCACACCTATAAATTCGAATTATTATATCTTAATTTTAGGGGCTAAACGGCGTTGTGTGAATATGTCCACTAACATTTATTTATTTACAATATGCGGTGCGCTAAAAAAGGAAACTGAAATTCGACCCCTTGAAAAGGCACTCAGTGTTTGTAGGTACGAGTATGTAAAAAAAACGCAACGCAGAAAGAGTCTTCTAAAAGGCGGTAAATTCTGTAGTATAACAATATAATCGGTTAGTGCTGATGATTATGTTGAACCATATTTATCTCTACCATGTGAAGATAGTAGCACAAAGTAAACAAATATCACTTAATTGCATTGTGGGTGTTGGTGCAGCCCTGTTGGTGCAAACATCGATTAATCTTTCGATTTGCATCGATTTGAATACTGATTGGAATTATATACCGGAGTGCAATTGGACAGTCACGCCGGAGGCACGTTTACAACACGTTCACCGGACAGTATTTCCAACTTCCTTATGCTATGGAACTGGTCGGGTCTTGTGGTAGTGACCCCTTTTTACGATGGGCTCAAAACCGATCGTTTACCAATGAGTTTTCAATGCCATACCGAAGTCCTAAATAAAAACTCTCGAAATCGAGGAAATTTGAGAGTCGACTTCATCAGGGTGAAGTGACACAGCACCTTCCTCTTCTGCGTCGTGATATGCACTGACTCGGTTTTGTTACATAAGCATAGTATACTTAAGATATTTTATTAGGAACAGTTTCGTCGATAACAGTAAATCACCTGTGAGTTTTGTAGCTCATTAACTTGCTTGTATCATAATTAATGCAGCCGTAAAATAGATTAGGTGCGTTTACATTAGATTAGATACTTAATTAAAACTTAATTAAGCAAATTAACTTAATCTGCAATAAAATAAAAAGTGGGCAGGTAAAAGTCATACCTACCATGTATACATAGCCGAGTATGAAAGGTTAAATAAGTACCCTACCTTAATTTTATAATAAAATTGTCCGTTTTTTTGTACCTAATCTTGTTTTTTATAAACTTATATTTTTCTAGCTGTTTTATAAAATACTAAGTGCTATTTTCTGCAAAGGACGTGAACTTTAAGATTTTTACCATCGAGGTAGGTTATACAATTTACCCTTAAAATACGTCCATAAATAAGTTAATTTTCTTAAGTTCATCAATTGAAAACAGAAACAAAGCGTCTTTCATTAAAGATTAGCCGAGTAACGACGATATAATAAGGCGATGCATCGACATCGGCTCTAGAGTAAACGAGATGAGAGAAGATGGGCGAGTCAGCGCTATCTGTAATTAGGATCTCAGACGGAAGTACCAGACACTGGCGAAGTACCACGCATAAGTCTGTGGCACTGGTTGGTTATATTTTACAGGAAAACAGTCTTAAAATCAGTGTTGCCCTGTCTTGTGTAGGGCAGCATCAAGCTGAGACCAGGCCATTTTGACCGCATCTCATCTCAGAGCGTATTTTGTATTTGTTTTGTGGTGTCCTCTTGACCGTCGACAAGCCTCCTAGAGGCCAATATTATTAAATTCATTGTGTTTTTTTTTATTATTACGATCGTTTTGTGTGTGTCAAATAAATGTCTAAAAGTACCGTACGATAGACCCGCGGAGGATGAATTATGCATAAAAACGAATTACCAAAATCATTCATTAAGTATATTTCCACCCTATTATGCTTTACGTTGAACACCAATAGGATAAATCTACGTCCCTGGATACTTATCCATTTAAAAAACATTTTAAGATATCTTAAAAAACATTATCCTTGTTGGAAATCGAAAGGGGAGCGCGTGACGCATCTCAATGACCCGCGCGTCAATGAACTGCGTGTTAATAACCTGCGCGTCAATGACCTGAGCATGTCAATGTTATAGGGCGTATAACCGCTACGGGGCTCGCGTGCTCGAATATTTTGTTATTACGCGATTTACAATAATGATAAATAATAATTACCAGATATTACGTAATCGATTTACTCGAGATTTTTAAGAAAAAATATACGTGTAATAACCTCTTCCTTGAATACTGCGCACTAATAATCAAAGACCCTGTATACTATCCGCGTCCAACGTAAATCGTATGGTGGAAATGTAATCGATATAAGAATTATTTTGGTATTACGTTTACTTAATACTTAGTTTATTAAACAATTTACGTTTATCAAAACTAAATTAAACTTTCAATAAGAAACGGCGTAGAAAGAGCTTAGATGCTCTGGAGAACCGTAATTGCACCTCCAATCTCATACACGAATGTCACCTTGCCCTAGAGACCATAGCCACGAGGAACAGGGTAACTCTACAATGGATAAAGGGGCATAGTGGATCACTGGGTAATGACGCCGCGGACGAGCTAGCCAGGAGGGGATCGGAAACAACAATAGAGGGACCGAGCCCGTTCCTCCCTCTGTTTTCCCAGCTACGCACCTGGATACGGCTGCATACCCAAAACCTACACAACGAACGCTGGACAAAGATGACGGATTGCAGACAGTCGAGGGCAGCGATACCAACGGCCTCCAAACGACTGACACGTCGTCTATTGCACCTAACAAGAATATAACTCAAAACCATCGTGTGGACCCTAACAGGACACTGTCCCCTGAACAAACACCTCTTTAACATCGGAGCCACAGACAGTCCACTCTGCAGAGGCTGTCTAGCCGAAGAAGAAACAGCTGCCCACGTAGTCCTGGAATGCGCGGGAGTAGCCACCCAACGAACACAAATCCTCGGCACACCGAGGTCACTCCTCGAAGCCTGTGAAGATCCCAGGAAGCTTCTGTGCTTCTGGGAGGAGTTAGGCTGGTTACATTCGTAGCCAGTACCCACGCATTATGGACCAACCATCGAGTCCAAAAGCGGAAAATGGAGTCCCCTCAAAAAAAAAAAAAAAGAAAGAGCTTAGATTCAATTTACTCATCTGTCCTATCTAGGAAGTGAGTATTTACCTAAGTAACCTCTTACCCATTTAATCTGATTTAAAAATAAATTAACTCAGGCATCAACAAGGTGTCTGCTATTTTTGCAGTAGAGTTCTGAAGAGCTACTATGTAATTCGGTTGCAATCAATTTCACAAGGTTTTAGTTAATTTATATGGCTAGTCTTGTCAAATCGCAAGAGCTGTCACTTGCTGATGAAGTATTGCTGAGTTATTGATAATAGTACTTTAAACCACTGTTAGCCGATGTCTTTCAAATCCATCATCGTCTTTGTTAACTTAACTTAACTTAACTTAGGAATGACAAGGAAAGACAAGACTTAACAAGCTGTTAAAATGAAAGTTTATTCTAAGAATAGAGGCTTAGGCGAATACATATATTAAGCCACTATTAATCATCGACTTCGACACCGACTTCAATGTCTGCGTCAAAGTGACATTTCTGTCTAATACTAATACGAGTTCTGTGACAAAGGATACAATGTACGGAACCCTAATTAGTAGTATAGCTTGTACGAGAATGAACATAAAAATGAAGCACATGTTGATTTAATTAAAACCAACTCCGACATTCTCAGAGTAAATCATGATTATAATGAGATAAAAACATTTAAATTTTACATTAAGAAACAATTTAAACGAAAATATATGAGTCAACTGGTTTTAAAAAATGTCAAATCGTAATTGGGTTTTAAGAATGCAATTTACGTTAAGAATCATGTCCGCAGATCCTAAGCCGTGAGAATGTCTTGAATAAATCCGTGACAGATGTCCGCAGACGTCATCATTAAGGGCAGGCACTCGATCAGGCCATAATCTGTACTTGACCGACAACTTTGTAAATTATATTATGATAGGGCTTGGCCCGGAATTTAACTTCTTATAGCTTGGTGTTATAGCCCCGGCGCAGAAGAAATTGCTCTACTAAAGTTTCACTCCCACAGACGATAACTTTTTTTTTTCGATTCTGAGTTGTGCAACCTATCCAAGCAAATGATACTTAAAATTCGTGTCGTATAAGTACTCATTTCAATTTTATAAAGCTAGACATTCAGCGCCAATATGCACCTAGAATAAGACTGTAGAGTAAGGTAGTGTCCGAGAACCCGGGCAATAGACAACCTAACTCTACAGTCATTATAGTTTATTTTACGTTTAATAAACAGCTGTAGTGACACAGGTCTGAAACCACCAGCTCCGTATAAATGTCCCATTAAAACTCGCGTCAATTACATTTACTCCGTATAAGTCTCAAGTCAAACAGTGTAACGGGTAAGTAAAGTACTCTAATTAAATGTCATGTGCGTTATATTTATAGGCAAACCAAATAATTCAGACGTCTTCTTGCAAGTTTTACAGGAGAGCGGGGGGAGAAACGCGGACGTGGAGTCTGCTTAGGAACGGAGTCTCGACCACGAACATAACGTGGTTTTAATTACGGTATGGTGACACTAGCAATTTTGAACTTGGCTTAGCTAAAGCGATTAGTTTGTTTGAACGGTGAAATAAGTACAAATGCAAATAGTATTTTTAATATTATGAAAATAAAGGGTAAAAGTTTATGTAGAGCTCTGCTTCCTATGGAAGCTAAGGGTACAGCTGAGATACAGAAAATAGTTACATCCCAACAGGGTAGTACAACTAAGTATAAAAGTTTGTACAACGTTTTGTCAACGTACAACAAGTGTTTTGTGTTGACAAATCAATTCTTGAAAGCAATTATTGAACCATAGTAATGGGTCTTTACCTACGTCTTTACTGGTTGTCCATCTAATGTTGTTTTTTCTAATGTTTATAATGTGGGCCTGATAAAATGAAGCCCTATTACAAGTTCGTTAGAAAACAGCAGGGAAACTATTAGTTGGTGATAAAAATAGTTACTGGACGCGCGTCGCGTCGGCAAAATGGTTTCTGGATAACTTATTTATATTTTAGTGTTATTGCTCAATTACTTAGAAAATAATAAAAAGGAAACATAACTCAATTGATGATTAATTAAAACTAAAAATTTGTCTTTAATTTATATATTCTATCAGAAGATGGTAATTTGTAGAAATGTCTAATTACAAAGGGTTCAAGTGAAACTTTGTAATGTTGTAACGCGAGTGCGCGCTTTGTGGCAATTCCGGTATTACCTTATTTGGCCGTTTCTGCAATTACCGCGTAATTATGCAGTGTTAACAAGAACTGCATAATTGAAGGCCGACAACGATAAGGGTTTCGAAAATGTTTCTAAAGGCGAAACTTCATTAAGTAAAACATGAATCTTGATGGAAATTACATAATGGTAAGTTGTAAGATTGGCGTCGGCGGCGAGAGCACCATTCCTTGCAACCTTTCAGCCCCTCACAGTTACAGGATAGTAGCCTGTTCTCTTCTGAGTTCACACAATATCGAAAAAAAAAAAAGAACTTATTAACACTCAAATCAGAGCATTATTATTAAATAATATGTTACTATACCTGTTGATGACGATATTTGGCACTTCTGAAGAATCTTCTTTTATTTAATTTCCGAGCCTGATAGTTCATAACCTATTTTCTTTTTGAGGTATCGTGGGGCAGTCAGATTTCAACAAAATCAAAGACAAGACGGTAACCTCTAAAGTATGAGATTCCCTAGTCTGCAAGGGCTTGGATGGCGGAGTATGCCTGCTATTTCACGTCAACTGCGGCCCTCTTGCAGTGCTCGAGTGGTAAAACGTGCCCAGTAATAAGGTGCACGCTATTCATTAGTGTTTTGAGAAAAGTTATTAGTGCTGGCGAGTCATGCGAGGTGGCGGCATGCGTCTGCATTTCGGCGTGCTGTTTACTGGGTCAAAGTACGTTGTACGATTTGAGTGGACTGTAAATTAATCTTTTTTGCTAACAAACTAAATACGAAACACGTTAAACAATTATGAAGTTAAACACGATAAAAAACTATAATTAACCAAATTATGAGTGCAGTTAGGAGCAAAGGATTTCACTAACCTGGCTGCTTCTTCCTGGAACAGCGCCCACGGAATGGGAAGGTATGGCTTCGTATTACCTCCGACTTGTCTGGACTAGCTTCGGTTCAACTTACACCTATACCGAACGCTCAAATACCGTGGGGGCTGGCGCGAAATCTCCTGCTTCCTAGCACTCAACGAAACTGCTTGCACACAATACTCAATTACGATAAATTAAACGAAAACGAAAACAATACGATACGAAAAATTACGAGAACAAGATAAAGTAGCTAACGCACTTGAAGCCGTTACACGAATGTGTCGAATTTAGAGGTCAACCCAACTGCTGACTGAACGATATTTCGAAATTTGAATAAAATGTAGTAGTAGTTTGGTTAAGCCAATCAGCTGTCGCTGGTCATTGAACCCAGTCCATTCACAGCTGACAGGTGACAGCACATCGTCGATCTCGACTTACGAAAATTGATCGACAGAGGGCGTCAAAACTGAACATTCCGACCACCAAAATACACAGTATTTTAACGAGACTATAACTAAACTAACGAAAGATACAAAATAACGAGAAATTTAACCTAACTTATTATAAAACCATTTGACGATACGATAATTAATGGGTAAGAAGGAACATGAGCTCTGAGTCCAGATTCAGATGTTCGGTCGTTGTGTCAGTGCAACCGAAAACACAGACGTAGCACCCTATAGAAGTACGAACTTCTTGATCACGTCCGATGGTCATGTCGAAGGGGCCAGCGTAGTCACCAAAAGACGACGAGAATGACTTTAGTGGACTTTTGCGACAAACAGCAGGCAGTTCTTTTAGCAATGGACGTGTAACTTTTTGAGCAAGGTTGCTACCAAGTTTAATGTGGGAGAGACGACCGGCCACCCTGAAGAAACCACAGGTGTCTAAAAACGGGCACAAGTAATCTCCCAGAGGGCGCGACAACCATGTCGAACCTGACCACCATGTCGGAGCCGCCCACCATATCGAACCCGACCAACATGCCGGAGCCGACCACCATGTGCAACCCAACCAGTATTTAAAACCCAACCACCGTATCGGACCAGAGTTCCTCCACTCATGCGCCGCCGACAAAACCGGAAGCGGCATCGTGGGGGTACGATAGGGTACGTTGAACGACAACGACAATAAAAACGACATTGACAACGACAACGACAGTAACGAAAACGACAACGACATCGACAACGAAAACGATAACAACAACGACAAAAACAATGATAGTGACAACGACGACATATTATTTTTATCGAAAAAGGCGATGAGCGGCACCAAGAACGATAAGCCCTTATGCCGCGAGATTCCAGGCAGCGACACATTCAAGTACCCACCTACGTCATCAACCGCACTATCCACAGGCACAGGCGGAATCGACGGAGTGGAACCAGAGTCAGGTCGCATATCCCGTAGACGACAACTCTCCAAAACGTCAGTTGAAAAACCCAATGACGCTGCAGGACGCGGTTCAAAAATGTGAAACCGATCAAGAGCGACTTTTGGGAAGTCTAAGAGATGAGGTTTAGCGACGGCTAGAGGTACTTCCAACCTACAATCAGAAGTTCGACGACAATGAGTCTCCTTTTGATTGTCACCAGGCATCTCTATTTTTGAAACCACGGGGTTGAGCGGGTCTATATGATCTAAGTCCTGAGACCGTTCGGTAGAGTTACCCCTCGGTGGGCTCGAAACGAAGAAGCAACTCCTTCGATGTACTCCAGAGTTGCTACGAAAACGAGGCAGGCCAGTGTTAACTGCGCAGTCACCCATCAGTATCCACCCGAAAGTAGTGGGGATAGCGATGGGTTGACCGGGACTACCCTTAACTAGCCCAGGCCTTAACGCAGAAGCGAGAACGTTAACACTGACTAGCATGTCAACCGGTCCTGGTTTGTAAAACTCAGGATCGGCGAGGTTTAACCTATCAATATGATGCCACGAAGAAGTATCAATTTCCTCAGATGGCATTTCTGAACAAATTGTAGGAAGTACGGAGGCCTCCAACGAAAGTTTATTTGAGAAGTCCCCATTAGTGGGAACTAACTCACACAAGACTGATCCGAGTGTATCAGTTGATGCTTGACCTATACCGCTCACAGACTGTCGACGATAATTTATTTTCAGCCCTAGACGGTTTGCACAGGACCTAGTTATGAAATTACAGGCACTGGCACTGTCAAGCAGGATACGGGCTCGGACCAAATTATTAAATTTATTTTTAATCAAAACAATAGCCGTTGAGAACAATGCCTCTGTGTGTGGGGTGTATGCAGACAATGCCACCTGTGGATTTGAAGGCTGGACTACTGGTTCAGGCTCTTGCTCAAAATGTAGCAGTGAATGATGGCTGTAGTTGCACTGGCCACACTTCACATTCGATAAACAAGTTTTTACCGAATGCGAAGGTTTCAAGCACAGTATGCACAACTTCTTATCCTTCACTGTTAGGAACCTTTCAGTAGGCGACTGATTAATGAAGCTCGAGCAGCTATCAATCTTGTGGCCTACCTCTGCACACACCACACATCCTTCTGAAGCTACCAACAACGAGGCCTTGTTCTCACTGGCAGACGGTTTTGTAAGAACCGGCTGTTGACAATTTTGTAACGCACGAGAACGTTATTCAATAAACGACATGATGTCTTCATACTGGGGTATGTCGACTTCTGACCCCAGCTGAAGTTCGAAAGCTTCCCTAGTGGAAGGATCTAACTTTGACCAAACTAGTTGAAAAAGCATAAAGTTCTGGTCGGGCAAATTATACTTAGACAGGATGGCTAAGTTTTCTGCGAAGGTTCGATGAAGTCGTTCTAACTCAGAGCTACTTGTATTTTTCACTACTTCACAGTTAAGCAAACGGTCATAGTAATTTGTGGCAATAATTCTCTTCCTATCGTAGTACTTGCTAAGTGCCCGATATGCTAGAAGATAACTAGTTTCGGACAACGGATAGTTTTTAATCAGGTCATATGCCGACCCATTAACACTCGACAGTAAGTAGTGCAACTTTTCGACATCTGGCATGTCCCTTTTGTGTATGAGTGAGTCATACAGCTCCTTAAACGACACCCAATTCTCTAGCTTACCGTCAAATGGCCTTATACTTATTTTTGGTAGTTTCGCTAAACTACTGTGACTTTCTCTCATTGGCTTAACTTCAGCCAGCCTAAGTCTGGCCATAACACTATGTAACCTTTTGTCAAATGCCACAGTGTAAGCGAACTCACTGTTCCTATCACCCGTTGGCAAGCGCATTAGCAGGTTCTTCTGCGCGGCGTGAAACTCTGAGGCCAGAGCTGTTACTTCCTGTTCCGAAACTCCTACCAAATCTGAAGTATCTAACAGCTCTAACCTCATATTGGCATAATCACGCGAGACTCGATCGCTGTCAGCCATGGTGTCTTTCTCCAGAACTCCCTTACGTGTATCCATTGGCATAATAATGTAGTTGAGTTAATCTGGCTGGAAACGACACGAAAGAACAGTTTTTCACAGCCAAATCAACAAACAAACAAAATGCAAATCAAAACAAAGATAGAAACACGTAAGGAGTTAAGGAGCTATTTTCACGACCGGCACAGATAGGAACAAACACCTGGTCAGTTTTAGAATGAACGTTTGATGTCAACCTGTCAAAACGAAAAAAACGTCAAAGTCACTTTGAGTGATGTTCACCAAATGACAACGAAAAATGACAGATGACAATCAATCGTTCAACCCAACCTACCCACAATGAACCAACGAAAAATTCAATGACCAGCGAAATTACCAGGATAGGTACGGCAAAAGAAAAAATGTTATTCAAATATTCGAAATATCGGTCGATAGTTGATAATATAGCTGAAGGCCAAAATCCAAAGGTGCCTTATCACAATTTATCTGGCTTCGTAGGACCAAAATGTACGATTTGAGTGGACTGTAAATTAATCTTTTTTGCTAACAAACTAAATACGAAACACGTTAAACAATTATGAAGTTAAACACGATAAAAAACTATAATTAACCAAATTATGAGTGCAGTTAGGAGCAAAGGATTTCACTAACCTGGCTGCTTCTTCCTGGAACAGCGCCCACGGAATGGGAAGGTATGGCTTCGTATTACCTCCGACTTGTCTGGACTAGCTTCGGTTCAACTTACACCTATACCGAACGCTCAAATACCGTGGGGGCTGGCGCGAAATCTCCTGCTTCCTAGCACTCAACGAAACTGCTTGCACACAATACTCAATTACGATAAATTAAACGAAAACGAAAACAATACGATACGAAAAATTACGAGAACAAGATAAAGTAGCTAACGCACTTGAAGCCGTTACACGAATGTGTCGAATTTAGAGGTCAACCCAACTGCTGACTGAACGATATTTCGAAATTTGAATAAAATGTAGTAGTAGTTTGGTTAAGCCAATCAGCTGTCGCTGGTCATTGAACCCAGTCCATTCACAGCTGACAGGTGACAGCACATCGTCGATCTCGACTTACGAAAATTGATCGACAGAGGGCGTCAAAACTGAACATACGTTATTCTACAGTAATTATTTTTAATTACAAAAGAAAATAGAGTCTTCTTGGGTTAGTGTTGAGTCTGAGTGGAATTAATTACTGCTTTTCAATGTAGTGAGTAAACTACTAACAGTGAGTGCATCCCTTTCAAATGCTCCATTTTTTGTTAGTCACAATAAAGTCCTTGGTCGGAAATTAATAGTTTGTGACTAGCAAATCAGCGACAAATATGCACTTTACTTAGATTGTGTTCACCGAGACCGTCCATTCTTGCTGATAAAGAACCCACAATGTCCGTACAGTTGATAGTTTTTGTATTTGACTTTTGATTAACTAAACCAAGGAAGTAGTGCTGGTAGCTATTAAAGTTTATAACCATAGCCTCTCGACCCACACTAAACTAGTTAATTGACAACACGGTTGTACGACGTTAATAAGCGGGAGAAATTGCTGTTCCCGTAATGAGAGTTTTATGGCCAGTTACGTAGTAACTATTTATTAGTCTGTGCCATAGCGCAGAATGCTACATGGTGCTCTAGGGCAGTGAAAAGATCATGGTCCGACTTTTTCTTAGTGACTTTATATATTTATATTCGTGATTAACAGCTTGTACACAAAACTGCGATGCGGAGTCGCATCTTAAAAATTTAGAGCTATCACGCACGAGTCGTGCGTGCAAGCTCTAAGATGCTCATCTCTAAGAAGCTCACGACGCATCGCGCATTCTTGCGATGATGACACACACTTTCTGGTTGACGAAGGAATAGTCACTCGAACCGTAGAAGGGAGACGCCTTGCCGCACGAACTCGCATCGCAGAAATTCATGTCGCAGTTTTCTGCGTTGCAAGTTCGCATCGCGCTGATTTGTAGTTTTGTGTAACGCCCGTAGCACAGATGTAGCGGAGATCCGCTGCGAATCCTTAACAGCGGAACCGCAGTAATTTCGCTTTATTTTGTTCGTATGTAGGAGTAGCGGAACACTAGCCAAACTGCCTGTTCTAAGTAATAGATTTGACTATAATTTTATTTCTTTCTCTACGCGGTTACGTCGATCTGCTTCGACGTCAGCCACACTTCCGCCGATGGCGGCCGAAGCGCGGAGAACACGCACTTTCGCTAGTGCTCCGCTTCTCCTACATACGAACAAGATAAAGCAAAATTACTGCGGTTCCGCAGTTAAAGATTCGCAGCGATGTGCTGCGGGCGTAAGGTGTGTTTTTTTTATGGAAAAGGTAATGCCATAATATTTTAAAAAGATCTGTTTTTTTGTTTCATGTTGAACTAATCGCTAAAACACCGGTCTAATCTCAAGCAAAAGTGATATTAAACAAAATTCTAAAAAAGGAAAACGTATAGAAGGTAAAGTAGTTGTACAGTAAAAACTAGCATTATTAGTTTCAGCAAAAATATATAGCCATCTAACAGATTACACCAAATGCTACGAGTTAGAAACGCTCTGAAATGGAGGGATTGAGTTACAAATTGATAACCCCACGTATCTTTACCTGGCTAAGGATATTACCAATATAAGACGCCTACCTACCTTAAACCAACAAGATAAATTATGTAAGTAGTAGTGTCTGTAAATCTTCTCTAAGATATGAATGCCGTGTAATCAGCAAAAACTATTTATTTGTTTATTGATTGTCTTTTCCGGCTTTTTAGTCGTAGATATTCTCAACTCTTTTACGCTTGTATAGCAAGAGTCATAGCGCAATTTTCTCCACGTACTGAGCTTGTTAATTAATTAATATCCCTATACTAACCAACTGTGTGTACCTACATTAATTGCTACTATTTCCTTTTCTACAAAGTAATTGAAATGTATTTTTTTGCCGCTAAAAAGATTGAATGGGTTACCTTTGTAGGTTGGTTTTGAGACGCTAAATAAACAGGTTTGTGTTTTTATTATACTTACGTTTTTGAGTCAACAATTTATAAAAATGTCGTACGATGCTAATGAAGGCGTTCCCAAAGCTTATAATTAGCAGGGTTACCAATAATACCACACCTGTAGCTAACGGCACAGCTTCGAGTTGAACGTCTGGTGTCGTAGCTGGCTATAAAACATGGTTGCACTAAAGGTTACACCAATGCCCTTTCTGATTCATAAAAGAAACTGTCATTTTAGCATCTTTTTAAATATATAGTTTCCTTGTTGTCATACTAATGTAAATGAACAAAAAGAAGATAAATAAAGTCACCAGTATAACAGTAGTTTATTGATTATGCCTTTTGAATTTTCTTAGTTGCTAAAAAAAGATTTTTCTTTCGAAAATGAACTCTACTACAAAAACGTCTTTGTATAAACAATAATTTTTGATAGGTACCACTAGATAAAATATTGTCTGCCTACTCTGCGTGTCAACTGCACTGTATAAATTAGAAGAGTGCTCTCGTACGTTGGATTTGTAACCCTGCTAAAGAAGGTTTCTCATTCAAATAGAACCGTTTATCTGGCAGGCATCCCTAAATAAAAAGAACCTACGACTCGGTTGCGCTTTCCGCTTTACCACCGAGCGACATGATTGTCGTCACCCGATCCTATTATTCGGCTAACGAAGCCGAGGGCATCCGTTGATTATTAAAACGGGCACCACCCACAGCGCCGGGTGTTAATTGGGCCCCCGTAGACAATACTAATAAGGCCCGTCCGCGCCTCTATCTGTCTAATTAAACGCGAAACTTGAGAGTAGCACCCTCGACGCGAGGGCCTGTTTACTGAGCCTCCTGAACACACTGGGCTCAGGTCCCGAGTAAGGTGGTCTTAATTAGGGCTTAGATAAAGAATGGGGTACCTTCGGTTGGTTCCAAAAAACACGAAAACAGTTATGTGGTTCGGTTTAACATGTCATTGTTCACGTTAACGTCAAATTGTTCGACGACGATTGAACAATTTGACGTTAACGTTAGATGGTGCAACTCACCCTAATTCTTTCTAAACTAATCTTATACAAAAACAATGACATGTTAAACCGAACCACATAACTGTTTTCGTGTTTTTTGGAACCAACCGAAGGTACCCCATTCTTTATCTAAGCCCTTAGTTTAGATTTCTGATAAAAAGTAGTGAGTGGATATTATTAGATTAGTATGCTAAGAGTAAAGTTACTGTCAGGCTAATGTAAAATCTGACATAAAAAGAAAAAAAAAAATTGGTAATTTCAACTCACGGTTTTGGATCATGATTGATAGAAGTACATAGTTGTGCATTTTATTAATATTTTTATTATATGCCACCTAAATGAATTGCTGTGCGTTAGTCTCACTAAAACTCGATAACGGCTGGACCGATTTGGCTAATTTTGGTCTTGAAATGTTTGTAAGAGTCCAGGGAAGGTTAAAACGATAAAAAAATTTGGAAAAATTGCGATAAAAATAACGCGAGTGAAACCGCGCGGGTCAGCTAGTAAGCTATAAAGTTTAACGTAAGCCAATGGCCAACTCTGGTGACAGAGTTAAGAAGCCGCTTAAATCAATTAAGCAGGGTTTTATGCACATAAGAATATAAATTGACATTTTATCAGTTTCTGGTGGGTGTCGTCAACACAGCCTAAATAAGCTCTACCTACACATCATCAAAATACTATACTAATAGTTATATCAAAAGTAAATTAACATTTATCATTTTCAGCAATCAATATTGCGCCACGCAATTTTTGTGGAGCACTGACCCAGGCGATCTTATGACCTTTGTATATCTGTATTAATATTAAAATAAAAAAGGCATTTTCGAAAAAGTCAGACTTGATATCCTTTCAACTGAATTTTCTTTAGTGCATACTGCTAATTAAAGCGACGTCAAAGAAGTGTGGAATATTTAAAAATACTAAATTTTATTTTCACATTAGGTACTTTTTTCCAAAAAATAAATTCATCGGTTTCAAACAAACGATCTTAGGATTGAAAGACGGGGTTAATTTTACTGCACCATCAGTAGGCATCAGCCCCTGTTTACTACAGATTCCGGCCCTGCGCCTCCTGATTACACTGTAATAATACCTACCGGCTAAGCGTGTTTGAGTGGCTCTTTTTCGGATCTCTGTAAACCCGCGTATAATTAGCTGTATTATGCGTCTGAGTGTCGACTCTCGGGTTGTTTAATTAAGGCAAGACTGTAGCAACGGCTAGTCGTTAGAGGTATTGTTTGCTATGATTGTGAGTGGTTTGTTTATTGAGTTCAGGATACTGTTGAGATTTGTTTACTGTTTGCTGAATGAGAGGAAGAAGATAGTGATCCAAAGTGAGGTTAGATTGTAACAATCAAAGCATTTCGTGCAGAACTTCGCGCGTTGAATAAGTTCCGTCAAGTTACCGTAGTTGCCTCCCAAATATAAATATTTATATTTGTATCTATTTAAGTATTCTTCTAATATGAGGGTAACATAATTGGTATAAGTTTAATAGGCTATGTAAAACTTTCGAAGGGTTGTCTCGGTGCAGCAAACTGTAGCGTAATAAAAGTTGGAAGATTAGACACATAAATTCAACCAAAAGCTAAGTATGAACATGGTATAAGTTTAAACTTGTTATTTTGCATAGTCTTTTAAAATCTTTAGCATTTGGCAGTGTTAGTGGAGTGTATTTATTCAGAGAGGGCCCGCGATCGAGCACTCAGGGCTAATGCCTCACTGACATATCCGATAATGCTTTTCACATTTTTCGCCACTACACATCGCCTTCCACCCTCTCGTCTTAGCAACTTTATTTTATACGTAGCTGTAACTTAGTATGTAACATAAATAAATTATTCTTTGTAGGTAAGTTATTTATTTCTCAAAAAAAAAGTTGACTTCACTCGATAATTTTCACACCACTAACACTCATACAAACTTACTAACACTAATATAAAATGTAAATACTTATTATAAATGCGAAAGTTTAGATAGATGGATGTTTGTTACTCATTCACGCCAGAACGGCAACGAATGAGTCGTTCGTCAACTCACACCATAAATCTAGTCCCAACTGGTGTGAGTTGACGAATCGTAATATAAATATTATTTTCGTTCTGCAACTCACACCACCCTTTGTTTCGAACGAATCTGCATGAAATTTGGCACAGAGATAATACCTACCATTTTTTATATATTTTTTATTACGAAAAAACTGATCAATATTGTGGGATAGCATGCATAAAACAGCAAAACCGCAGGTGAAACTGCGAGGCACAGTTGGTAGTAAATAATGATGATGATTCCAATTTGCTACAATGTGAAGAGTTTTGATTGAAGCGATGGAATCAGAACCGTAATTTGCAATAAAACCACCTCTGACTTGAGGGGTGTCCACCCTCATAAATGTGTACTAAGTAGTACTTATTAGCGGGGGTTAAAGTGATAGGAGCTAAATTAGCAAATAACATTTTGTTTAAACCGAAATACCTACAGCACGGTTAGCAGACAGGTATGTTTTATTCTATGACACGGTATGAAAATGTTTTAAAGTTTCTATATAATATATATATTTTTATTTTTGTAATTTTTGTTTCGAGCAAAAATTTATTTCAGATATTAGTATAGATCTAAGACGCTTGTACTTCCTACTAATATTATAAATGCGAAAATCTGTGTGTATAGATGTGTGTATGTGTGTGTGTGTATGTGTGTTACCACGTGTCTCCGTGACGACTTGACCGATTGTGATGAAATTTGGAATGTAGATGGGTAGATGGCTTAAGTCCTAGAATAACTCATAGGCTAACTTATCCCGGAAAAAAATACTGATCCCGTGGGATAGCATAAAAACTGCAAAAACGGGTGAAGCCGCGCGGGTCAGCTCGTAAACAATAATCTTCATAAAAACACAAGTCAAAAAACACCTGCTTTTTAACCTTTACCTATCCATACATTTTGGCTCGTCTATCCTGCGTGCAATAATTGCTAAAACGAACACTAGTTGTTTTGAAGCGATGCAATCAAAACTGTAATTCGCAAAAAGCCGCCACAAGAGGGGTGGCTCCCTGTTGCAGCCCTCACAGCCCTTTTGATTGCGCATTATTCGAGTGTTTATACAGTTAGATCGCTTTCTAGATTGTTGCTATTGTGATACCATTTTTTGCTGGCACGGTTTGAAGGGGGCTTTAATTAAAAATGCTTGTTTAGAATTGTTTCTTTCCTTTGTTAGTCCACAATTTTTCTACTGGTTGTAAAAAGACTATTACCGCACATAGGCAAACCAAATAAACCAGACATCTCCGAATCTGCGAATATAATGTACGCGGGGGGTGAAATGTAGATGGAGCGGGGGTTTCTTATTCAGTCTATACTATGCTTTCGGATTACCACCGAAAAAAGAAAAAATATATTTTAAGGCATATTTAAAACAAAGGCAAGCACATATTAGATTTGTTTCAGGTTTTAATAATATACTAACTAAGGTCTAATTTGCAGAATGGCCAAAACTCCGGGATTCTGAAAGTACGATTTAGAGTACTGCAGGATTCATACAAAAATAGCCATAAACTGAGCATCTCCAGGATAAAGCTATGCTTTAATCGAGGGTCTAAGTGAAGAAAGTTATCCTTGTGCCTTCCGTTATCGGTGGTTTTATTTATACACCCTGTACAGGTAGTGGTGCGTGAGTGTTGTATTTTTGGTAAGTCGCGGAAACAAATCAATTGGTTCGTTTCAGACGGTTTACAAAACACTTGGTTAAATGCGAAGCTAACTTCTAAAATTGAAAAGCTTATTGGAGCTTTGCCATTAAAAAATTATAAATTAAAAAGTTTGAAAATTGTAATGTCCTGTTCAGAAGAATTGTACATCAAAGTCGCTTAATCTAAAAATTGAGAAGGCCCGCCTATCTCGTCCGGCCACCCACAGCGAGGTCCATTCATCTCCCCAGCGCATTTATACATTACTCACGGCTCAAGTATCCGATTATATAACACGCAAAATTTCAATTACAACTTGTAATTAGTTTTTCGAGAGTTTTTCTTTCAGGAAGGGGGAGTGTGGAGGCTTTAGCGACCGAGAGAAAGCATATTTCTCTCCCTCTCTAACCCCTTGCCTGAGTGCAACCGCTTTGAGTAATGTCCATGCTGTGTATTTGATTATTTTTTATGCAATCTGCACGGGGAAATGAAGTATTTTTTACAATTTGTTCGTTGTTAATTAATTTTAACGAAGTCGAATGGTATCCTGCTGGTAGTATTTTATAAATGATGCAAATTGCGTATGTGGAACAACAGCTGTAATTTAGATAAAGCATTGTTATTGACGTCATCACTGTAGACTGCGACGCAGCTCTTTATAAGCAGAGTCATTGTAATCCAAGTAATCCAAATTAATTACACATTACACATTACACATTACAGATTTATATTGGCTTACTTTCACACTCAAACTTTTTCGGCAAGCCAAAGTCAGAAGTGCATTTAAATACAAAACTTTTTATCTCTCATTATTTACAGACCACATGTATTCAGAAAACATCAAAAAGTCAGCCACTGTGCCTAAAACATACCTACACTTCTAGCCTTGTACAAATGTGCTCTTAGTATAAATACATAAATAAACCCATACACTTAGAAAAATGTCCTACTCTTAAAACGTCAGCTATGATATCACATGCTCTCGTAAGTGCCAGTATTGTGTTGAGCTCGGATTGGCAGGCCCGTCGCTGGCCGCTAATGCACGGAAGCGGGGCCACGCGAATTAATGGCAAGAATAATGGCGATCCCATTATGGATTGCCGCCAACATACTTTAGCCATGAAAAGAACCGAAAGTTACATTTGCGATACTCTGAATACTGAACGCTCTTGGACGTCCCCCTACCTCCCCCCGCTAGACTGAATAGTGAAATATGTGGAGCTTTCTTAATACTACAAATTATTTACTTTTTAGAGTATTAGATATATTTGTCTGATTGTGCATTTTAGACATACTATACATAACACAAAAAATGCAATCATAGCAAATATAAATTTAAAATCAAACAGAATATCTAAGTAGGTACTTAATAAAATAATGAAAGAGAAAAAGCATTTTAGGTAACTTTTATATAAAATGGAGACCTAAGTACCACCATGGAGTAATTTAGCAGACAAAGCTTTCTGAAAGCTCAAAATGAAAAGACTTTTAAAATAAAAATGAAAATCTATACAGAAAAAAGTTTAATCCCATAATGCACTCGCAGCTCCATTGTTTTAATGTTCCTTTGTCATCGTCTTTCATGTGAAAGTTTTAAAACGGAAAAGTCTTTCAGAACTGCTTTCAAGAAAATTAAGACATTAATGGTTGCGCTAAGAGCAATCTCAGTTCAGCAACGCTGTTGTTGCTGAAGCTGTCACGATGGCGGCTATCAGACTGGCAAAGGAACTGAGTGACGTCATTAAATGCTAGGATCCTTGCACTGCTCATAATATCAATTTCATATTTGGTTTGTTTTTATAGTTAAATCTGCTTCGTTAAAAGGTGTCGAAAATGGTCATGAAACGATAATGATTATTTCATAGAAGAATGATTAGTTTATATATTCCAAGACCTTGAACCTGCAACCTACCGCATTGCATAAATGCTCTACCAGTTGAGCTTGAGAGTTTATGCCCTAACTGCTCGAAAGAAAGCGGGCTCAATTCAACCAAGCGTACGGCCCATAAGATGGTAAGCGGTTACCGCAGCCTATGGACGCTTGCTATACCAGAGGTATCACTCGCGGGTTGCCACCTTGAGGCTAAGATCGAAAGCTTCATGTGCCAGTAATTTCACCGGAAACCATACCCTTCACACCGGAACACAGCAATGCTCACATTACTGCTTGGCGGCAGAAATAGGTATGGTGGTAGTTCTTCCCCGGACGAGCTCTATCACAGAGAACTCTACTACTCTTAAAATATTAATTAGGTATGTAACACATTGCAAGAATGCTAGTTATGTAAATTTTGTAACCTAAGAAGGGTGAAGTTTGTGTAAGAAAGTCTGTAATCAAATATCATCACCCGGTTAGCATCAGCACCGTAGATAACGATTTTCTCCGGTTTGTTTCGAGGTTTTCTTGAAAAAAACGTTTCCTACGGAGCTCATGCTAGCCCGGCTGTTCCTTCAGTGTTAACATAGGTATACATGCTATCACTTACCACTGTTGCCTAATTGAAGCATATCAAACCTGTCGCTTAGCCTGTTTGTATCAATAACCCACTTCAGCTCGGGCTACGAGGCATCATTATCAATACCCAAATTAGGTGAGCAATGCAAAACTCCAGTCAGACACTAATGCTTCGTTTGCTCAGCCAACGTCGTCACTTCCTAGTTATGTCCCGTCTATTTCGTATGGATAGTGTCTGATCTACCTACGTCGTCGGCGCTTCCCCGGCCCTTTGGGTACATCGTTTGCGTCGAGGCCAGAGAGTGCCGCTAATTGGCAATTTGTTCGATCCTTAGATCCAACATAATGATGCGAGTTCGTTTATTTAAATGATTCGACGGATTGCAATACACTGTAGTACGAATGACTGATAATAAACCATGGTAATGGCCTATTACCGGCGTTTCAAATTTGAATTTGGGTAATGACGATGGTGTAGTGTTTTGGCTTATTGATTTTACATCAAGTTGTGACTTTGCTTTTCCTGAAACTTTAACTCAAAAGTAAGTTACTTACTTGCGTTTTGTGATTAGATTTACTATCCTTAATCATCAGCACGCGTTTGCTGTAAGTCAGGACAAGAGAATAAGGCCTGTACAAGGCTTGTGAAAGAGTGCAGATTTGGGAAACGTCTGACCAAATTTATGCTATAACTGTCGGAGCCTCTGCGACTTGGTTTTGGAGTTTGTTATCAAACGATTTTTTTTCTTTAAATCTATTTTGAGTTCCTATTGTGATAATAAGTATTTGACGAGGAGTCATTATAGGCTCACAAACTGAAAGCTAGCTGTGAGTGAAGCAACCTCGCTAATGTGTTTGATCGAACCGAAGTGAAGGCACAAGTCTTTGTTTGCGTTTAATTAACGAAAACGCTTCACAGACGGTCATTAAGCCAGCTAATGGATTATTCCGGAGACCATTCAGAGCTCACATTGCAGACTGGCGTAATTTTGTATCTGGGGATTGGGGACTACTAAGTATTATTAGGTCTAATATAGTCTGGTCATAGACAGCCATTGAATCCTTAACATATCAAATCTCTCATTTATAAATGAATGCTGTTCATTCGCTCGTCTTCTATGCGTTCACGCACCATTCATCCGATCGAGTTCAAGTTATAAAAAGACGTATTAAGATCCTAAAAAGTTCTTAGTTGATTACTTACGATATATACTCTTCAAATACTAAGTACCTACCTGAAATTCGAAACCCACCTCAGCGGGCCAAATTCATTATCGCTAAGAAGTTGGGAGTTGGTGGTCAAATGCAGAACGCCGTGAAAGTCGATTACGATGGTCATTAGTCTTCAGTGAGAACTAATTAATACAACGGTTTGAATAAAGCCGGGTCTTCGCCGTGGAAGGAAAAATCTGAAATTTAATTAAAAAAGTTTTTAAGTGAGTTTTCACGGGTGAGCGTTCTTTGCGGTACCCTATAACTCACCAAATTCTATCCGTTTTGGGCTAATTTTAAATCTATCGTGAGAAAACTAATTTTGGTTTTGGAGAATGTAAACCAATGTTTACCTTCTTATAGAAATCTATTCATTTTGTTGCTTTTCATAATATTCATAAAAATAAAAGTTATTTTAAGCTATTTGTTAATTATTTCTCTAAATTTTAGCTGAAAGACCAATTCACCACCGAGCAGTTTTTTTCATTTGATTTACTAAATACCATTACAAAGTCGAAGTAGGTATTCAAAATCAACACTTTGATAGTCCAATAAAATGCTGCTTCAATTATCAGCCCGCATAAACAGTTGCACGATATGTCGGTACTAAAGCATTGCAGTAAAACATTGAATATACGGTAATTGAACCACTTTCGTGTAGATTGTGGTGGATAAACTATAATGATGTGCACAATTTTGCTTATGAGTACCTACCTAAGTACCCGTTGTTTAAACTTAGCAACACGTCAGTATTTCAGAAGAAAATACTTAATGTGTATTATTTTATAATAGAGTTCTTAATTAGAGAACATATGTACGTAGTGCTAATGCGTTGCGTGCGTTCTGTGTATAACCCATAAGGGTTCCTAAAAAGACTGAAGACGTTTTCAATGTAAAATTTTAGCAATAAAGTTTAAAAATCCGCAATTTAGTTTGGTGCCAACAATCAGAGATCTTTCAAGATCGGTGTTCAATATTTTATGGCGGATTGCTGTATTTTGTAGTTTTTTTCATACGATGAAGTCGCAATTGTAGTAATTCTTGGTGGTCTGTCATCTCACTCTATAACGCACACGTGGTGAACGCGAGGCTAACGTGCACTGAAAAACGCCCAACCCGCGCAAGTTACGCACAACTCACGCAAAAGTCACGCGTGCATCTAATTTATTTAAACAGAATTTTAAAATACTCTGGTGCCTTTACACAATTATTATGATCGACACCGCTTGTCATCTTCACGTCGTAATTAGGGGAGTTCGCCTGCTAGCACTCTGCGCCCGCGTCGCTTGAGCTCATTAAAACTACGTTAAAGCGTTTATTTAAACAGCAAACCACTTAACTAAGCATTTAATTTAAGCTTCGTTTTACATGACTGTAACGCAAAATTGGTCTTGAAAATCGTTTTCTCGGAGGTAGTAAGTAAGGGCCTATAGTAATTGTGTAAACTTCTGATGAGTTCTGACAAGGTTTTACCAAAATGAGTTGAAACTGGGTAGCGTCGAAATAGGATATACTCTTTAAAGGGAGGTCCAAACATAGACGTCAATAAGAAAAAAATAGTTTCCTCAGATCCAGGGTAGGTATCCGAAAATACCCCCCCCCCCCCCCATATGTTCCCCAATTTTTGTATTTGTCTATGTTTGGACCACCCTGTATACCTACAGGGATTTTTAAATTATTTTGACATTACCTTTACTATAAAACTTCTCATGTGTTTATTATGTAGGTATATGTGACGAAGAGCAGAGATCTACCAATAAACATAATGAAAATGCGCCCTGCGAATATGGACCCTCTGACATTTATGGATATAGCCTTTTACTAATCTGATCTAATAAAGCGTGAGTGCTCTAGCATCTTGCTTCTCATCTTACTTTTGGTCGATTCTATTTTATTAGTTACCTACAACGACTTAGGTAAGTATATTAAAAATATAGTAGTATCTAGTTAGTGCTTAGATATCTTGGACCTCATGTTATCAATTAAATTTTTGAATTGATCATCTACAGTCAAATCAGTTTGCAAGCTGCATAATGGATAGTAGCTAAATTAAAAACTCGTTAGTATTTTTATTTTATTATTTTATTTTATTTTATTTATTACAATTATTTATGTTATTAATTTTATGTTAGGTGATGATCTGGATTCTTATGCAAAAGATTTGTGAGAAACTGCCAAGGACCGGGATGAATAGAAGACTTTGGGGGAGAGCTTTGCTCAGCAGTGGGACAAGATAGGTTGAATAAAAAAAAAATATGTGGTGGCAAACAGGCTTACGGCCCGCTTCATGGTAAGCGGTTACCGTTACTTATTTACATTAACAGAAGAAATCAAAAAGTAGGCTAGTTAAGCTATTTATGTACAGTTATTAATATAAAGGTGACGTGCTATTTCAGGAAAAGCATTTTCCTGCGCCTTGAGTAAGATTTTTTTTGGAACCGAATGCGTTTGCGCACTCGTGATTTTAGTTCGGTATCGTAGTCGTAAATAATGTAAGCCCAAGTCCACATGAACGGACCGTTGAGGTAGGTTGATGGATGAAGAGGTTCTGGCAAAGAGTTTAAATGAAACATGCATTTTAATCATTAAATAAATATATTTATTTACATTATAAATCGTGTGTGAAACAACTTAGTTAAGTATTCGATAGCTGTCGATGCTTTAACAATATTTTGAAAAAAAATTGTCAGGTCACGTTTAGTCAAACTTTTTAATAAAAACATACATTTTAATTTAATAAATACAACTTTTTGAGTGTGTGTGATTTGTTTTAACATGTTTATTTTGAAATAATAAAACTCATTAGTATTTTAATATAACAAAAAGTTACAGTAGGTATATAAACCAATAATAAAAGTTACAACTTATGCGATCAACATTTACTGAAGCTGTGTAGAAAGAATTATTTTATTTATAATACGTTATTTCTTAGGACAGCGGAAAGATTATATTATTATTTACAGAAGATATTAAACTAACCATTGCACCACTTCAGAGTACCAAATATATCACTATTATTATAAATCTACATCTAATTTTCCCACAAATAAACAAAATCAACGGAAGCTTATCTTTGGTACAATAAAATAACTGATCAAAATTAGATGAGAGGTCATCCATATATTACAACTGTTACGTTTTCTATTGATAGTTGCTGATGTTTAGGATGTTTTTTTAATATATTAAAGTATGTGATGGTATCTGAACACCCCCATCCAACGAAGTAATTTATAGATGACCACTAATTTATAAACCTAAATATAAAAAAGACTTCATACCTTGTATGATAACAACATTTACGATAACTATTCGTAAATACGTACAATTCCATAACAATGAGATCGATTTTAAAATTACATTTTTAATCAGAACTTGAATCGTTGTTTGACCAGAAAAGCCTTAAAAAGAAAAGTATTTCGCTGAAATCAAATCAGAAGTTTATTTACAATTTATATTTTAATATTAGCTTCTTTTTGCAAAAGGTACAGAAAATATTTTAAAAATGTCTTCAAAGATCGATAAACTTTAAATAAGTAAAATAAAACATTAATTAAAAATATATAAACGACAGATCAAATTGTGACCGATGTGGGTATAAGGGCAAAAATACACATGCCTGCTGTAGCTTGCACAATGGCGTGCACGTAGCTTGCAGATGACAGCTACCGTATACATAATGTACTCATACTTATACCTACATTGATTGTTCTTAGTTTATTTTTTACTTTGATTGTTTATTCCAAACCGTGGGTCAATAATTGAATTTTCTTTCTTTCTTTCTTTACTCCAAAATATGATGTATGATATAAGGTGGAACGACATAGATGCCATAAACTGAAATGACAATAATTTTATTGTCATAATCAAACTATGTATAGTGCAATTTAGTTGCATGACCATAGAGAATATAATCACTTTGTTGCATGCCATTTGCTAAACGCTGCAGACATAATCTATTTTTACCCAAAAGTAAAGCTAAAAATGAAGATCCTATTGTTTATAAATACACGGTGTCTAAATTGGCTAAATGCAAGTGGAGCAGAGAGCCTGCCCACGCCGCGCCGCGCGTCCGTATCTTACATGTAAACAAGTGCTCAAATCGTATACATAATGGAAATACCGTGTTCTAACAACGTTATCGCGACTCATCCCGGACACTTTGTAAAGTGGTCGCATATCCGAGGCCCGCCTCCTAGCCTAATGTGCCAGTCGCTTATAAATTCCCCTCGATGTAATTCAGCACTTATCCGGTTTTACTTCGAACTGCTCGCCACTTGAGTGCTACGCTATTGCAGACCTTATCGATAAAAAAAATAAAAGGAAGCTTTACAACGATGGCGTAAAGCCGATGGGTTTTGATGGCGTGGAGGTGTAATATCATTGAAAGGTGTCGGTGTGAGTTGTTCGCCGTACGCCGCGCATTTGCGGCCTTAGCGCCTCGCCAACACTCAGTGAGGCTTTATCTGTAAAGGAAATTAAACTGTTAAAACGATCAGAATTTTACGCGTGACTGACTTATCGATGACGAATCTTGTTAACTCTCCAACCAACGCTTATAAAATCACTGCCATAATAACGCAAAATATTCATAATTAGGTAGAGTCACGTTAGGAAAAAAAGGTATATGTACTAGTTTGTGTTGTAAAATAATCTAAAATACATAACAATGATAAATTAGCGGACATTTTTACACAGTTAAATAGAATGTTGCTATACACTAGAGGACTGTATTAAAGACCTGGATGCTATCTGCTCAGAACAAGCATAATTATAGCAGAAATTAGACGGCTACCCTGATGATAATATAAAGAACTGTACCGAGGCGAGAAGTCGGCGAGGGACCGCTGGTCATCGCGCAGCATCACACACGTCCGGGTCGGGCGGGCTGCCGTACCCACTGGAGGCATCGTCTCCGCCAGCGCCACCACCTTCCTTGTCCGCCAGCGCAGGCCCCGCCGGCGCACCCGGGCAGACCCCGCCGACGTAGCCGCCGCTTGGGGACTGCAATAAATAAAATGCGTGACTACATATTCTCGAAGTTAAAGCTATTTTGAAGCTCCCATTTATTAATTATTCCATGCCTCGGTTTGCATCTTTGTTCCTGACCTAATGACTTCAACATACGGTAGAAGTGGCTAAATTAATAGTCAACAACAACAAAAATGCGTGTTGTTTGCACTGTCCCACTGCTAGGCTGGCACTGACATTTTCTAAGGTGGATTAGGGACTAACGCACTTTAATTTTCCAGACTTTGCAGTAAGTATAACCGTAGAACAGATTAGTACTAACTTGGCGTTATAGGTACTACGTAACGTCAATTCATTTCTGATTCCTATAAAAAATAAGCTTGCAATTGCTTGCATGTCCTGCCGTGACGTGCCGTCCCACTCTCTAATAATAAATAGAACAAATAATGTCAACAGTAACATTAAGCCACAGAAGCAGAGCTAGATCTACTTCTGTGCAATAAGCTTATAATTGCTTCCAGATTGTGGTAGATACAATATCAGTGCAATCAACAAGATGTCTCAATTCACAACAAAGAAAGCAGTTAATTCTAACACAAGACAGCATTGTGTTCTTTTCACATTACATTACCAGTATTAACTTATAAATTGTACGTTCGAACCCGTTGTTAAAGCTGAGACCGTGAGCGCAATCAAAAAGTCGATTAGAAATGTCGCGCGGCTGAATGGGCTCCCACTCGCGCGGCTCATAAAATGAAATAGATTCCCCCACATTCGCATTCCGACAAGCGTTCGTACGGGAAAGATTAATGATCACAAAAGAAACATAATAAAGTGGAGATAGAATCTCCCACTAACAGTGTCCTTGCGGAGTTATTTACTCCCGAGTTGGTTTTTTCGCATGCTCTTTATTTTTGGCGAAGACATTCGAAAGTATTTGTATATTTGAACATGTTTGTTTATTTCGATGATTTTCAATTTACAACAAATTTTGGGCATGGTACTATGACAACTGTTGCACACTACCACTTTTAAGACCATTTCACAGAAGAATACTGCTCATGAGACTTACTAAGTCAATGAGATAATATAATAGAAATGGTTCAATAGTTATTGGAAAATCATTATTAAATAACCTACAAAAAGTCTGTGACCACAATACTTGTGGTTCTAATATTGGACCACGTCAGCAAAAAAGGTAGCTGACGTGGCTCTACCACTGTCCTACAGCTCACCTACCGTATTAAGTGTGAGAACTTGCATATGAGACTGCATTACTGATGGCACAGCTACTATGCCCTACTAACCTATAGTTGACAACAAAGAGAATATAATTTTTTTATAGACTTTTAGGACACTTTGACTACCTGAACATTGAGGTTCAAGATATTCATATTTATAGACGTTCACTGCTGGACACAGTGAGCATATATTTGGTTCAAAACAGTAAGAATATTAATAACACAGCACTTTGCAATTGCATTCTATACTTATAAGTTATTTCAAAGTATCTATAGAAATTACTATCAGAATAAGTTCATAGGGGTCGCGGGAACCAACAGTAATCGCTTGCATATGTAGAGAAAAATAGGAAATCCATTATGTCTGGGTCCCGGCATTCTAAACATTTTGGGATAATACATTAGCGAAATTTATTTCTTCTTTCTTTTGCAATAAATCAATAACCTCAGGTCATCTCACAGAACCGCTGAGAAATAAAGGTTATAGAATGGCGACTGCGATCTTGAAAACCAATTAGAACGGCCTTCCACTGGATGGACCGATGACATTAAAGTGGTCACAGGAAGTAGATAGATGTTGGTGGATGTGGTTGTGGCCCTTTTTTAAGGGAGGCTTATGTCCAGCAGTGGTCTATTGGCGGATATGTTGACCAACTGGGCTGATATGTTAAATTAACTACAAGTTGATCGTAACATAATCACGTCTGGTTTCGATAGTGTACCTGTAGTCCGCTGACCTGTCTCCGGATGTGGGCCAATCCGCTGGGGTTGGCGGCCATGCTCGCAAACACTAGCCTCTCCTCGTAGTCGTACTCGCACAGAATCTTGTTGTCGCAGAGGTAGAATCTGTCGCCGACGCAAAACCTGTTGAAAAATATACTTTAAGGCATCGCGCATAGAGATTAAGAACATTATTATAAATCTGAAAGTTTGAATGATTGTTTGGATGTTTGTTCTTCTATAACTCGATAATCAATGAACCGATTTGCCTGAAATATAAAAAACATAGATAGATAATGACCGGGAATAGGACATAACTCATTTATATCTCGAAAAAATAACGGTTCTCAAGTTCCACGCGAACGAAGTCGCGGATACTAATTAAGTTTGAAAAGTTGAGTTGGCTGTTATAGCTTGGACCGACGATAATTGATTTTTAGAATGGCTAAAAATCTATTTATCTACGCCACAAGTGCTCTACACATCTTTGCAAATGGAACGGCAGCTAAGCACTTTCAAAAATCCGTACCTGTGGTTACATTGTTGACAAGCGAAGCACTCTAAATGGTAAACGAAACTCTTCGCTCGCATAACCATTTCGAAGGCGGGAATGACTTTGTTGCACGCCACGCAGTTGCCTGTGGCACCAAATAACCTGTTAAAAGTAAGGACCATAATGTAAAATACTTAAGATTAATAAATATCGCAACCACTTAAGACGCACGCTATAGCTGTACGAATTAAATTGGGCATAAACGCTGTTTTAAAGCTTCGTGTTTATGTGCTTTGCCTACTTGAAATGTGGCATTTCAGTAACATTTTAGCTGGAATGGCAGTTGACCTCTACTAATGATTCAAAGATCGTGGGTGAGATTTGTATCAGTGCGCCTGCACGAACACCTATTGGTATTTATCACTAGCAAATGGCCGTATTATGATTATAAAGCTAAGAAAATGTACATTAATGAACAGGCTCATTATTATTATCTTTAATGCACGCAATTTAGGGCAATTATTGCTGTTACTTTGCATGTTGCACCTGGCTCTATTTTTTCCCTTTTCATTGCATCTCTCTCATCCTTTCATTGCTTTAATCTGTCGTAGGTTCATCGACTTTTGGATTTTGTTCATATTGAATGGGATGATTTTTACAGGAATTAATATGAGAGCATTAGAGATAAACCAGCCAATTAAACAAGGTCTTTACCTTAGATAATCTCTCTTGCAAAGCATGAGATCTGCCTTGTAATATAACTTGGAGCCGACTTCGCCTAGCCGGCAGTCGCAGCAGCCGCACTTGAGGCAGTCCTCGTGCCAGAACCGCTCCATGGCCTTGAGAAGGAACCTCTCTGTGATCACCTTCCCGCACTGCGCGCATAGCCTGGCACCACCGGTGTTGGCTGTGACATTGCTTAGACTGTACTTATTCTCATCTTGTTGACCTGAAAGCAAAACCGTAAGTCAAAAAGAGTCAGTGGACAACTCTGGTGACGGAGCTAATGGGATGCCCGAAGGCGTCCGTCATAGCTTAACAACTTTGAAAAAGCTGGGATGAACAGCTTAACGTGTCCTTCAAAACAAGTAAGCGCTCAGTTCCCAATGGCGATCATCCATCTAAATGGTGACAACGCAGTACTTAGACAGCGCGTCACGAGCGTTTCAAGCAAGGCTTGAACTACTTGTAGGTACTAAAGGTACGCAAGGAGATTTATTTTGTGGTGGGAATAGACGTCCAAATGCCATAGTAAAAATACGTCTAATGAATGAGATGACACGAACAAAAGTATTCAGTGTAATAAAGTCCACGCTATAAAGTATTAAACTTGTTCAGGATTGTTTTAACTATGATCTACAGGGACATGACATGGAATAAAAAAAGACAACTGTAAAACTTTTAGCGTCCGTTCTAGAGAATGTATTATGTGACCTTACCGCTAAGTTATAAGAGGCCTTCCCTCGAAATACTTGTAGTGTAGGTGCTTGAATAAATTATCGAATAACCGTCAAAATTATTATCTTGACTTATTTATTTACCCAATAATCATAACTTTGCTTCGAACGTGAGCCTTATTATATCCATTTACGTTTTAAAGGCTGACGTATTTATAACTCGTTACAGTGATAGTAAATTCTCAAAACGATTATTTTAACGGTTCATTTTAAAAGCGATAAAGACACTGTTTTCTGAAATTACTTACCACAATGTGGTAGAACCTATCTTAGTCTTGTTCAGAGTGAACGCGCGGAAGCGGGCGAGAAAGTGACGATTGTTTTACTATATTTAACTATATTGTTTCTATAGAATAACTAATTTTTAACCCGTACAAACGAGTTCGGTCCGGTATCTAATAATATATTTTCGGATAAGCGTAGCTTAAAGCCTGACGAGAATCAAATTAAGCGATAAACGTTTAATTTAAAAAACTCTAGGCTCGCGCCAGGTTAAGCTGTTATCAAAATACCTGCCAGGAGAATTAGTAGCATTTCCTATGTATAGTTTATTACTTCAGGGTAATGCCTAGACATAGATTGCAATAGCAATTCAGTAGGTATAAGTATAGATACTTAAACGAAAATTAGCAACCGCCAAAGTTTCCGCGTACGCGTTACACTGTGGTCAACTCAGTGTTTTATTTCTTACTCGATCAAGATTTTTTGCTTTTTACCGGCAATTATGACCAAATCGGTCATCATGCAATTGTTAGTTGTACATTGCACAGTTAATTAATGTAAATACACTTACAAATTACATCATAAAAGAAAAAGATGATGTAGAAATATGATAAAAACCCTGTTGAGTTCTTTTGAGCGCTCACATTTGTTGCTCAACCTTTTTGCTATATTAGTATTAATCATGCACAGAGCATTACCGTACGGTCGTAAATGAAGAGCCAATTTAAATGGAAGCCTCAACTAAGCAATGGTAATAAATACTGTGCACTGTGAGTGGGTAATTGTACATAATACCGGATCGTTAAGTGGGCTGGTTTCGATTGTTTTCTTTCCACTATGTATTTAATTGCGTCAATTAATTCAAGCTAAGTCGCGCCGCATGTCACGCACGCCCGCCATCGCTGACGTCATTAAGATGCGCATACGCATTTTTATAGCGAGAAAAAAAAGCAACATTGAAACATGCGGATTCATAACGAGTTACCGATAAAACTTTATGGTGCATTCACGCTCCAAATGGCGATACTTGTGTACGTTTTAATCGTGCATATTCATAAATTTCGCGAAAAGCAATTTGTGTCTGGCAATATCTTTCGACCTTATATGTACATAAGTTGCGGAGGTAATTTAGAAAACATTATATCGTTTGAAGTCATTAGTCCAGTATACTGTGTACCATGTGTACGTACTACCAATCAAGGATCCAATTGAAAGGGTAACAGGGTTGACATAACTCATAGCTATCGATCACTTGCGTCGCCGATACGTCTCGCTTATTGAAGCAATCGTAATGTCGGCGCGACAATAAACTTAATTGGCCCGTATATTGATGATAGCTCTTCATTTTGATTTTGATTTTTATGTCTTTTGATTCGTATTTAAAAAAAAATGATTTTACAAAACAATAGGTACATTAGGTATTTACAAAATACATGCCAAAGAGTTGAGCCTAGGTAGCATAAAATGATCCAAATCACTACCAGACTGAAGCGAATAAAGAGAGGTATTCAATATTATATAGCCTAAATACAAAAGTAATCATTATGCGAGAAGTTATAATTTTTCGCTCGATCTAACTGCATCACTTTGAATTTAACAGCTAATTTATTATGATTTTACTTGTGTTATGTAAATATTAATTATGCAAAATACCGGAAACAATCACACACTTATAAGTAAAATCATAATAAATTAGCTGTTAAATTCAAAGTGCTGCAGTTAGATCGAGCGAAACGTTCACGCAAAGAAGCTAATTATTCGTTTTAATAAAAATGGTTTTACCCAACGCAGGTACTGGTAGTAACAATTATGACCACTTTCCGCGAAGACTCTCGAATGTATCCATACCGACGTGTTTTGCCCATTTCTGTGGCAGATTACGAATAATTGCCTGGCTTGACCGATTAAGTCTTACTATTCCATAAGCTTTCAAGCATTCGCTCTGTTAAAATTCTTGCCATTTTTCATTATGAGTATTCTATGAACGAGAAATAATATAGAAAGAAAGAAAGAAAAAAAGAAAAATTATTTATTGACTCACATATAGAAGAAATACAAAGATAAAAAAAAGTAGGCAAGTAGGTACAAAAACAAAGTAAAAATAAAAATGAAATATAAAAGATATAGTATGTAGGTTTATGTACCTAATACCTAAAACTACTTATATAAATATCTATTTTTTAAAACAAAAAAATGAGTGTGGGTCAATGGTCCTGGCTCAGCATAAGCTGCATCGCACTTGAGTAGGGAACGATGCAACACTGGTATTCTGCCAGGGCCTCTAGTGGTTACCTACTAGTGGAACGCCCCGTGACTTTGCCCGTATGCAACTTTTTCCCGCTGCGTCGCTCGTGATTTGCGTGAATTTCGAAAAGTACTTTTTAGATTGAAGTTTACAATATCCCAATTTTTTTTAAGTTGGATTTTGCTAGTCGGTTCATCCCGAAATTATGAAAATATATAATATCACAGCTTCAAATAATTTAAATATCAATTATTAAATAAATAAATAAATAAAATAAAATGTCTCAAGGTTTTATGCTTAGCTCTGCTCGGCTCTGCTCCGCTTCGGTGGGTGATCGCCCTTACGCGAAAGTCACATCACACAAGCGAAAGATTGTTATTCAACTCGTCTTGATTTCAGCCAAGATACCAGAGTCTGGCTTTAATTAAATGTCAGTTTATTGTAATGAGCAAACATCACGAGCGATCCGGACGCGGTACAGTCGCAGTCAGAAGTAGCAACTCTACATTAATAATTGAATTACTTATGGTGGGCTTTTTCATCTATAGTCAACCAACTGTTAAAACTGCAGCAAGGTAAAAACCTAAATAGGGATGAAGAAACCGACCGGTGTCACAGAGTCACAAACCTAAAAAAAATTATTAAGTAATAAATAAAGTATTCATAAGTTTTTTTTATAATATCACTTTAGACGGCAAACAGACATACGGCATAATTATTATGTGAATTCTTCTTTTTGTAAAATGGGTGTAATTAATAACTCTATCATATAAATTTAATTATTTATAAAAACAGGCGTTTTTAAAAGATAAATTTAGGTAAGTACCTAATAGGATTAATTTTTTTTTAAGTCTTTTTATATGGTAAGATCATGATGATGATGGTAAGTTTCTCAACTATTATTTTTTTGTTTTATTTAGCCTATACTGTCCCACTGCTGGGCAAAGGCCTCCCCTATAATAATATAATTTACTTATTTTTATATAATTTTTCTCAACTATAATTGTAGTAAATAAATCACCAAATTAACAAACAAAACAATAGATTCTTATTTTTATTTTTAAATAAATATATTGTTTTTTACGACATAATCAAGAACTTTTTGAGTTTATGACATATTTTTTAATTTTAGATTTTTGATTATGTATTGATTAAGAAGACAGTGTTAGTTTGCGGTTTGCAATTATTATTAGGTAGGTACTAATATTTAAACTACATCCCGATGCATGGGACATCATTTCACATTGACTATTTATCGTTCCAGGTATTCTACTTCTATGTTATCTATGGTATGGTATCGTCTATAACCTAGGTAAGTTCGTATGAGTCAGTCAGTGGCCAACTCTGGTGAGGGTGTGGAATCTAAGTGGGGGGGGGGGGGGGCAGGATTATATACAATATGTGACTGTTGGTTGTGTAGATCGTTTATGACCTGGATTTTAACAATGAATACTTTTTATAACTCGTGAGTAGGCCAATGTCCCAGCAGTGCGAACATGAGAAGGCTGATGACAATACATTACAATAAATTTATTGATAAAACCAATTTTACAAGTCAAGTGAAGGTAAGGTACTCAGTAAGGTACCAACATAATTATGACTAAAGATGATGACTTTTTATCCTAGCAACTGCTAGCGGCAGCTAATAGCTTATCTAAATAAACTGTGTATGGGTAAAGTATGACTTACATTGAGTCAGTAGCAGTCAGTGCTGACTCCAAATTCGAGCAAAGTCAGTGCTGACCCGCTATTGACCCAATGTAAACGCTTTCGAGTCAGTACTGACTTCAAATTCTTGCGTACTGACTGACCCTTTGTAAACAGAGAAAATAAATTCCCAAAGTCAGCACTGACATCATTTGAAGTCAGTCACTGACCCAATGTAAATGGCACTTTAAGGAGTAGGTATATAATACTATTAATAAGTAGGTATCTATTTTAACACACACACACACCCTCACACTACTCGTATACACACTTTTTGGTCCAAAAGCAGGGCCGGTAGTTACAAGTTCGCCGGCAAAACCTTTTAAAAACGTATTATTATCTTATTTAATCAGTAAATACCATTAAAGGAACCACTTGCTCGTTTTCATTACCAAAGCAAATAATATAAAGTGCGCTGTGCGATACTAATGGATCTGTGTATAATAGAATTCTGGCTGCAGCTGCTAAATGGTTTTATCCATTGTGTCTAGGTACAATTCACAAAAAATGTGGACGTAACCTATGTTTAAAATATAAATGCTAGATAATCCACACAGCATGATCTAGCCCCAGCTAAGCAGAGCTGTGTTATGGGTACTAGATGACTGTTATACTGATTACAATACAATTTTTTTTTTTAATATACATATAAAATACCCAGAACACCTGAACAAATATTGCAGATCGTTCAAGCATTTGTCTAAAGGCAGCAATCGAACCCGCAACCTCCTGTATGCAGGCGGACCTTCGCCCGCGGCACTACATCGGTCGTCAATCTTCATCGCGGTTTTTTGTTTTGTTTGGTCCACTTGGATACCAATTACCAATATTATTTACATTACAATTAACAATACAAAGTGGTATACACCGTGCTACCCTTTTTTCTAGGTACAGACAGATATGCACTATGAAAAACATTCCCAAAATTCAACAGGGAATAAATTCAACATCACGAGTTTGGTACTTTTACGAATGACTTTAATATCTTAGACGCATGCTAAACCATTTTTCTAGACCGAATCAATAATATAACTACCTAGGTGTGTTCGTTCGTTTATTAAATACGCATCTCCAAGCTTGGAGCCGGTTTGACCTAGCATAAATCATTCAAAAAAGTAGACAAAAAATATTTCTTCTCAATAAACTCACGCGGATCAAGTCGCGCAATAAGCTAGTTAAATCCTAATTGGTTTTAGACGTGTCGGTCATTCATTAAACAATGGCGCAGCGATACCCATTATGTGGGCTGTAATTAGATTTAACCAAATGCGGGTTTTGCATTAATTGTGATTAATGTAGGAAAAAGCGGGCTATACGTGGAAAAAAGTAAAAAGGCAGGATGTTTGCCCTGAATAGCACTGCCGTGGATTTGCAAACAGTTTTTACGCATTACACACGTAGTTCAAGAGTCAGCTGTCATATTCAGTTGGTGTCAATTAAAATAAAATAAAAAACTGGATGGCCCACTTTGATGTTAAGCGGTCACCGTATTGTACGCTTGCCACATCAGGAAAATCACTGGCGCGTTGCCACCTGAGACGTAGATCTTAAGTTTCCTGTGCCTGTAATTTCAACGGAAATCATATCACAAATAACTTTACTACTCATTGCATAAAGTCATAAAAAAGCGTATATAGAATTAAAGCATCATAATCCTAAATGATAGTTATTAATCGAGTACTTAGTTAGATTATTGATAGATTCAGCCGTTACTTTGCGGAAATCCAATAAAAGATACAGGACCATCGACTTGTTCTCCGGCAGACGTGTTGCTTCGTCGAGCGCTTTTTGGAGATTTTTTATCTGTTTTTTATCTAAGTAGGTACTTAGGTATAACTTGCCGGACGTTGTTAGATAGTTCTTATTTAAAATTTATTACCTTTAGAATTTAGGACCAAACCATAGAACATATTATATTAACAGTACTACCATACGTATAATGGTTACTTACCCCCCCCTCCCACTGGTATGACTTGCCTCGCCTCGATCGCTAGATTGTGGCTCTGGTGATTGTGGGCACTTTCGATTATGATAGTAAAATGTTTGAAGATAATTTATTTTATTTGTTTGATTTATTTGATGGTTAGCTCTGAGACTATAAATACCAATCTGTTTACAGCATGGAACAAATTAGCAACAAATATTCTGTTTATGTTATGAATGTAGGTGATTAAAAGAAGTTAATTATACTTTTTAGTAAAAAAAGAAACTAACAACGTGCTTTTCGTAATAGCATAATTACAGTCATCATTTTATGCAAAATAGTCATCATTATAAATAATCATCATCAAAATAATAATCATTTTGTCAATCTTTATAGAAAACCACATTACATAATTATTATGTACCTACATATCATCATAATTTTATGCAATGTCGTTTAAATTATGGTACGACAAATCATAATATTTATGACCGCCAATTAAGTGGCCATTTTGTAATTTCTAATCTGATTCGTAATAGGAAAATATTCTAATTCATATAAAGTGCCATGGCACTTGGTCAAAATATGTTTTTAGCGAAAACTAATTACGGTTTTAATACATTTTAATAACTTTATTACAGCAACAGTTCCGTTCTACATATAACTGAATACTTTCTAATCTTTATAATTGCACTGGAATATACAATAGGTACCTCCTACATACAATATGTAGTAAAAGAGGGGTAGCTTTTGCCCACCGATATTAATATTGCCGTTATTAAAAAAGTACGAGACTCTGTCATCAAGGGAAGTTAGTTTTTTTAATTAAAATGATAAAATTGATATTGCTTTTACGCTGTTACTCAACAATCTCGCTGAAGTTTTGAATATTTTTTTGTTAAAAGTGTTTCTTTGTAGGGTTTAATCAATTTGTTTCTGTTATGATGTTAAAATAACTGGGAGTGAATACCAGTTTTATATTATCTCGTTCGACTTAATTATTTTCATAGAGAAGACATCAACGCGTTAAACTAATTAACGCTATCCTATATTTTTTATATCAACAAGTTTCTTTTCAATATCCTATTCATTTTCACTAACTCCATAAGTAATTTTGTTTTGATGCTCTTTATGTGTACTTTTACCAAGTCATGTTCTTAACTATGAACAAATGTGTACAAGTCGAGACAATCTACGTCATAAATTATTTTCTCTGAGAAAGGCTCCCGGCGAAACTTAAGCCTGACATAAGTGGGCAATAAACTTCAACCAATTTGGAGATTCGCATCTGGAGGCTCTTATTAAAGCCCGAAAGTTAGTCCTTTTCATCCATCACTCGTAATACGTGTGTGAGTTATTGTATGAAAAATTGAAGAATAAATTGAGTCGCTGCAGCAGCGGCGAGACATAAATCCCTACTGAGCCCTCAATATTGTTTTAAAGGGGAAGTGGCCATAAATTTTATCAGGGTGGGCCAGAGCCGTGGTGGGCGAGCTCTCTCCACGCTACGCTACACCAAGCCACGCTACGCAACGCCGCAGCAGGCTCCCGCAATGTGTCGTCGCAATTTTCCGCCTCTACTCCTGCAGCGTTTGATGCGCCGCGAATTTGTTATACTGACGTGAAACTGTTTGGCGGAATATCATATTTTTGAAGATGTTTATAAAAAAAAGTGTCGCTATATGGTTTTACGTAAAGTATATAGCTTTGGCACGATATAACTTACAATAAGCACATCATGGCAATTCGACTAATTATTTCTAGAGTTGTGAAAGTGCTATGCTAATTAAATGCACTTACATTAATCAAAGAATAGTAAAAGAAATAAATAAAAGCTACCTACTTAACTTATTTCAAATGAAACCTCAGAGCTTTTGAAAACGTTTCAAATTCTACACAGAAGCAATAAACGTAGGTAGTAAATCGAAAGCATCGATGTAGTAAAGGATATTCGATTTTCCGTCGCGTCGAATAGCTTAATAGCCGTAACAACGTAAAATACGATTTTGATTACGATAAAGGCTTATGAAATGTTGCGCAGAAGGCGGAGGAAGGCGATTGTAACTCATCGGTCCCGCGACTCAGCAGTGTTTAAACTCTTTAGTTTATTTGGCGCAGTCTTGAACAACGGAATCGCGGAGCACAATAAAAAATCGCTTATTTTTATCAATACGATCTGGGTGTCGGACATTTCGCATAAATGTGATATTGCAATATCGTTCGTCCCCTTTTTAATATCGCGACGGACGCTGCCGGGCGGTTTATGGCACAACCCTTCCAGCGTTTTATTCGCGACCTGTTTGTCCTAATATTATGAAAAAATTGACGTCAGCAAAACGAATATGCTGCTTACATTTTTTGGGCAATAAACTTGCGTTGCGATTTAATATCCAACTACAGCCAGAAGTCCTGCCATAAAAGTAAATGAGTTTAGCAATTGTATTCATATAAAAGGACCAAGCTCGGGTTTGGTGTTGTGATAAAATAACTCAGGCTCTTTCTGAACGTGTCAATTTGAACGTTACTTTTCTTAAAAGAACTTTGATGGAATTTTGATATAATAGAACTTTTTCTATGTAATGTTCTTTAACTATACAATGTCTAACTTTTACCGTTGTAACAAAGAAAACAAAAGAAACAAAAGTATCGTTACTTAAATTGGTTTCGGTAAACAATATAACGCTACACTTATTTGTCTTTGCTTGATATAGTTTGCGTCGTTGAAAAACCTTTGAACTTACTTGTCACTGGGTCAGGTTTGTGCATGGCCGGTGGATCCCGAATCATGATGGTGCTGTCAGGTTCTCATCACACAGCAGGTTCTGAAACAAAAGAGCAGCTGTTACAAAATTGTATCGACAGAAATGTGCTAAAGTAAAAAATAAATATTTTTCTATTCTATTCTATTCTAAAGTCGTCGTGGACGTCAAAGAAAAACAAACAGAGTCTATGTTATTTTATTATCACATAAGTTGTAATGTACGTAGGTAGCATTTAAATTGACTTATGAAAGTTTTACATATTTGAATAAATAACAAGGCATTACGTAAAATTTGATTATTTTTTAAATTATAAATTGGATGCATTGCATAATTCATGAGATTTTAAAAGATTGTCTGCACATTTGAGTTAGCCTAAAAAGGTGATTTAAATATTTAAAACATATTTAAATAGCCTTATAGTATAATCCGATAATTAGCATTTAATTTATTTGTTTGGATATTTAATACTGTAATATATTTTTAACTTGAGTGCTGCGATGAGTTAAGCACCTACGTCAATGACTACATATACCTTGGCCAAATAGTCTCCTTCCAGGCGAGACAAGAAAAAGAAGTTGCCAGACGCACTCAAAACGCCTGGAGGAGCTATTGGGCCATGAAGGACCTAATGAAGGGCGATTTACTATTGTCCTTAAAACGCAAACTCATGGACGACTACCTAAATAGTTGGAATAACTAATAAAAAATATTGTCAGTAGCAGTAGGTAACAATCTTCAAGAATTTAAAGAAAGCTTCATTTAGCAAACTACGTTCCTTACTATCCACTTCTACCATATTAGTGTTCTGCCTTCCGTTTTGAATTCAAAGCCAATTTTATTCCTGGCGGAAAATCCCTGAAAAGCTAGAAGGTACGGCGCACACACCACGCGTCTACGAAACCTCATTAGAATAAACGATATCCTCTCCTTACGTCCACTCCGTGAGACCTTATTACTCCGACAAACTGCCGTCAAACGGCACTAACCAACCGGAATGCAAGCCAAACTCACCTTTAACCCATGCCACTGAAGACCCCTTTTCCAGTTACTGGGAACAGGCAGGCTTTAACTAATAATATTCTGTGTTACAAATGCGATATAGAGTCGAATTTCAAACGGAAGCTAACAACAGACAGATAAGTGTGTATGATTTCTTTAAAGATTCAATAGAATGTTACCGGGATTTTACCTTGTTAAAAATTGGATAGACCCCAGCACTGTCCGATGGATAAATATACAATAATAAACACAATCTACATAAACTATCCTATGCGCTATTTGATGCGTTTCGTTTTGTCAGACTTTGAAGATCGTATTTTAAGTTACTAAATACTTAAAACGTATTGTGTAACATATATTTCGGTATATTTAATTGCTGCATACGACTTTTTATGATTATTTTCCGGTACTCGTAAAGAACACTGCACTAAATTCACTTACTTGGGAACTTTATACGACTTTAATTTTATGGAATTGCAATAAGTTTTTTACTGTAAAATAACGAAGAAAGCCTTATTATGATTTGACTGAACAATAATCGGACCACCAAAGAAGCTATTTTACTAACGATAAACTTATTCGAGTAAGCTAGTACTAATGTAGAGCCGTTTCAAAATCAAGAAACTGGTAAAATAAATCTATGTAAGTATATATTTTTCTGTTGGGTGGTGAAATCATACGTTGTATGAATAATCCTACAATCGGATTCTTCAATAACTCCAAACCAATTTTAACTCATTGCTCTACCAAAGCTTATGAGTTACCAAGTCGATTAAAATATAAAGACGAATCATTGGCGTGAAATGACCAACGAGTTAAAAAATATAAAAATAATCCTATCAAACTGAAACGAATTTTTTTATAACCGCATCGAAATTCCCATCAGCACCTGTTACAAAGGCGGCTATCAAATTACCCGCGACATCCGCGCGCCTCGCCATAAATACGGTATTCGTTATGCATTTCTCATATTCATGAATCTGTTTTATTGGCCTCAATAAAATATGAACATCTCCGAATGGATATGAGAGAACGAGCAAATCTAATATGGATTGCTGTGCGCTGGATTCGGCCAGATTGGCAACGAGCAGCTGCGGCGCGGTGTCGGCCACTCACGGGCCCGACAATCTGATTCAACTGGAAAATTAACTTTTCTGAAAGAAATCTTTGTTGAATCAAATCTTGTTACAAATAAGAATTTTGTTGGTGTGTTATCGTAAAAACATAAGTTAAACATAAAATTAACCTTTCACATTAAAAATCGCGAGAGTTTTTAAATTATTATCCCCAGATAATTATGTTTCATCTTTTCTAAAAAACTTTAGTGTTCCCTTTCCGTTGTCTGGGGAAAAACACCATAAAAGTTAGTTCACGACTATGAATTCCAAGGTTAAAATCGAGCCGAGTCCTAAAACACTATTCAGCCACTTTGATAAAATTAAATAACCCATATACAAAACCTGTGAAACTTAATCCAAGATAAAGTAGGCAAAAGGCATTCTCTGCAGTAACCTCTCGCAGTGACGGACGGGCATAATGCGAATTTAAAGGGCAGATCTAAGCCCGTAGAAAGAACAGCGCCTCCCACCGTCGTGTCAAAAATTCAACATAGCATCGGGATAAGTGGAATGGATGGCGGCCGACCGTCGTCGGATAAAATATTCCACGTCAAATCGTACGTCACCGGCTCTCCACTTGTTCTCGCCTCAGCCCGCCGAGAGTGCTTCGCGGAAGTCTCTTATTTATTCGCTTTTATGTCAGCTATTGCACGGCTCTTTTGTGCGCTTTCCGATTTACAAGCACATTAAAATGTTTTATAACGCAAAGGAGAGTGCGTGCTAATAGTAATTTTATTCGGTTGTTTAATGAGAACTCGTTATGCGTGTGTGAATAATAATCCGGTTTATAGTTCTCGCAATACTCGCAAACCTTTATAAATTCAAAACAACACTTACACGGCCGCCGATTGGATTAGCGAGCAGCTCACTCGCTGCATCACTAATGGAACGAGAGTAGTCCATTAAACGAAAGTATTTAAGCAATTTGGGGGAGCTCGGCTGAAATCCATTTGGACACTATCGAGGTAGGCTAGGATCGCAGTCATTTCCATTACGTTATCAACTCGATCAATTAACCTGCATTAGGTTAAAACTCACCCTCCATCAATTAGGTAGGTAATGCGTACTACCAGCTGGCTCTCGTCTAATCGCAGCGAAAGGTACAGCGCGGATATGCCCTTTATTAAGATTATTGAATTATGCTGTCACCGATAGCAGATCAAGTTTTAATGAATTCGTTTATGTAGACATGCTGACGCTTCTGAGTCAACAATCCCGCAGTAACCATCCTGGCTCGTCGCTGATCGAATTCATTATTCACTGACAGAGGGCAATTAAACCTCCACTAATCAATCTCAAACTTCAGCCAAATTGAACTCTAATCAAGAAAAGTCCTATTCCGTGAAAGCTTTCCGAACAAAATTTAAGTTAATTAAAAATGTAAATTAAATTCCTAGACGCTTCCACAAGCATCAGTCCCGCCCCGCCGCCGTCCCGCCCGCCGCTCGGGGCTTTTGATTGCAGCTAAAAGGTTTGGGATTAGTGCGCGAAAGAGCTTTCAGTGCATTTGTAGAGCTTTTAAGTGGGAAGCTTTCACTTTAGACACTTACACACTCTTACAATGTAAATTTTATGTAGATTTCCACGACTTCCTTTTTATTTGCGTGAAACATGACGTGTTCAAATATCGAGCAGAAGTGATAGAAGCGAGCAAGATTATCTTTGTAAAATACGGCATTAGTAAGAACAAACAGCACTAAATGAAGGGGTTGTGGGATGTTTTGCCGCGCCGGGGGCTAGGGGTGCGCCTTGACCAAGGAAGTTCGGTGTCCGGAAATAAACCGCCCGTAAAATTGTCAATTCCGAGGGAGCCGGGCGCTGCTTCATGCCTGTGCCCGACGATTTTGAAACGTGCGCTCTCGTCCGAGTGGTCCGCGAGAACGGCCCATCGCATCCCCGCATGTCAGCGGTCACCACTTCATTTCAAACTCCACAGTTTCCACATCATCATCATCATGGCAGCCTTTTTTAATGTTCCCCCCGCTGGGACACTGGCTTACTCTCGAGCGGGAGTGATTGAGTCTTCATCCACCACACAAACCCAATGCGGAATGGTGGTTGGGTGGATTGAATTTTTTAAGTCTTGGACGTGCCGGTTTTCTCAGGATGTCTTTTTAAGCGTATACATACATTTTTCGGATAGAAAAATTCATTGGTGCACGACTGGGTTTGAGCCCACCTTTGGATACGACGGAAGCCTTACTACCAACCACTGAACCAACACTGCTCTTAGTTTCTTTCTCTCATCAGTTTCCACATCGCGTTTAAAAACAAACACATAAATATGGCACAGTTAGTTAAAGGTTTATTCAAATGAAACGGGCACGCTATACCCGTCAGCAATAAGCGCATGCCATCTGGGTGGGCGCCAAAACAATCACTGTTATTCACTACTTAGTTGTGTTACAGTAAATGACTCGACATGTTACATACACAGCCGAAACAAGAGGCAAATTGAAAAGAAGCTAAGCTTATACTGTGCTTATACAGAATCATGTAAAAGAAAATTGAGTAGATATTATCGGTACGGGGAGCGCGCGTAGATAACACACGCATAACCCATCCAATCACAAGGAGCACCGAGCAGAAAGCTTATTATCGGGACGCGATGTAGCGTCGCCGTAATGAGGAGCGGACTGCGACGGACCCGCAGCGGACCCGGCCCGGACGTGTAACATCTCCAATTCCTCGCGCTTTTTGAGCTGAGATCATTGCAACATTCATCCGTGAAATTGATTCTCGAGAAAAGGAAAGACTAAAAGATAAATAAAAAGGAAATAGGAAAACACAAGCTAAGATTTGGCGTGAAATTGTTTTTCAGCACCCGCCCGCGCCGACGCGACTATGGCGGCGGTGGCGGCGCGGCGGCGGCCCGGGAATTTCCCAATTACTGAGTGTGAATGTATCTACTTGATTACGTAATGGATACTTTACACAGCTAAAGTGTTTAAACTGCTTTTGCATAATAGTTACTTAGATGGTATCTTGAAAATGGCATTAAACTTTATTTATAGTGTTTCGGATTTCATTAATGCGTAGTTCTACTCGCTAGCACTTAATATTAGGAATCGTATAAAAGCACTTAATATTATAATCAAAATGATGTTCGTAAAGATTTCAAATATAGATAGAAAAAAGCAATAACTATCTAGCAAATCGATCGAATTGGGATCTTAAAACACTGTGACATCTCATCCAGTACGTGATCCATTTGGCGAAGTAAGAAGCAATCTCATTCAATACCCCCCCTGCCCGCCCAGGGCTGCCGCTAACAATGCTATACTTTGTGCCGGTGTATCACGGAACGTAATAAAACTTTACATTCCTCTTTAACTACTTTCCCGTAGTTATCAGACGCTGGAAAATTGTGTAGAGCTAATCAGCTAAGCTTCTTTCGTTGTGGGGCTGAAGGATTATATTGAGCACTGCGTTTACTTACTGCTGGGTTAATCCTACTAATGTTATAAATCCAAAAGTTTAGACAGGTATTTGTATGATTTTGTTTTATTTTTTGTTGTTTCAGCGGTTACCGAACCGCTTATCCAATTTGGATGAAATTTGGAGTAGGTAGATGGTTCTTCTGCTCGCGGAAACCTATGAAAATATATCTACTTGGCATTTTTGATGAACCTAACCTCCAGTAAAATAAACAAGGCTAGACGCTCTATTGACAAAAACGTGAATCACGGTTAATTAGATAATAATTTCAGCTTTAAACATATTTTTTTAGTTTTTGCAGCATCAGACACTGCCAGTCTTTTTTCAAAAAAGTTGACAACCCTAAAGTGAGAGAGTATCGCTTTCCCGATTGTATTAGATTCAGCTGCCCTTTTCATCTACATGTCGTGGAGGGTTGCGACTTGTGGATACGCCTTCCTTCTGACTGATCACTGGACGCTGTAAATGCCATTTGTGATACCAATCTCGCGGTAGAGTCGGTCTTGGGACGCTTGTTGATTAAATAGTTTAGGGAGCATCACCACACCGTCCAAAGTAATGCAATAAAAAAAAACACTATTAGAGATTTAAACTATTTGCGTATGACTAGAGTAAGCTCGTATGGAGTCAGTCATCAACTCAGGGTTGATGAATTGGAATTTGAAGGCCGCTAGAAAGTTTCTGTCTCGGCCTAGTACCTACCTTTGTACTACATTTCTATATAAAAAAAAAACTAAAAAATAAAGGATTCTATGTAAATTAAATGCATGTTTGCCAAACATTTTCAGAACCTTTGTTGAAAAAAACCTCGTTATTGGATTTAGATAGAAGTGTGGTCACCAAAGCCGCATGAAATCATTTTCATGAAAAAACTCGTCTATATTTTGTCGAAAAACTATGAATATGATTATCCACACGATTCCAAAGGCTATCATCCAATAAACCTGTAGGTACCAGAGGTATCAAATCTTTTTCGTCCGTAGTGAAATTGAATATTTATCCGGGTAGTATCTCTATTCCGGAACAATTTTTATGTTGGGGGAATACAATCTCAAGATATTTCGGAGGACCACTCCTCGTGGATATTGGCAAATACCTTGCCTACATTACCTTTATTGCCTTGCGACGTTGCGTGCGATTTGATCGTATCTACAGATTATTCACGTATTATTCAATGTTTCTCGATGTAATTCCATTACGATTCTTTATTCATACAGGGTGAAACATGTAACACAGGTCATGAGGGATAACATATCCCTTATCAACAGAATACTTCAATATAAGATACATAATAAATTATAATGTTGTTTTTATTTGCAAAAAAAATCAGTAAATAAGATAATGGTTTTTGAAACCTATAAAAAAGGTGTGTTGATAGGTATCAACGGTTTAGGTACCTAAATAGACAGAAAAAATTTTTATATAACCTGAGATGCATGAGAGAAATAAATATTTATAAGTTTTTAAATAAATAAGTATATATATTTGAGTTATTTATACTAAAACAGTTACATTTGTGACTGTTTTGTGTACGTATATTGAAGACCCCTGTTCAATGTAAGAAAAAATGTTGTATAATAAAGTAAATATTGGTTTGTTAGAAAATACCATTATCGGTACCTACATGTACATACAAAGTTCTCAATGTTTTTGACACTTTACGAATTTGAAATATGAATTAGGTATAATAAACAAAAATATAATTACGAGTAGGAAGTTGCGATATTTATAAATTTTAAAGCAAAGATATATTTACCTATTTGTTATTAACGCGGAGGTTGCGGGTTTGATTCCCGCCTCGGGACCTCGCCTTTGTTCCGGGTGTTCTGGGTATTTTCTATATATAATAAAAATATCTAACTTATGTATTGTATTAAGTATATATCAGTCACTTAGTACCTATAATACAGCTCTGTTTAACAGCAGCTTACCTTGGGCCTAGATGATGCCGTGTGAAATGTCCAGCATTATTTCTTTATTCATTTATTTATTTATTAAAAATGTGTGATGTCTCACATTACCTTACCTTATTGTAACTTATCAAAATTTGTATCTAAGAAGAGAAGAGACTAATTTTATGAATATTTCGACAACAATAAAATGCTGTCTTTGCCTTGTTAATAGTATTGTAGCAAGTAGATTAGTAAACCTTGACATTCACAATAGCACACTACACGGTAATTTACATCTTCTAAGGCACGGGTCGTGAGGTCGGCACTGATAAATTACGTACTGCTATATAATAATCAGATAAACTGTACTAGAGTTGACAATGATGCCATTTCGTAGATTGGTTAAAGTAAAAACAATGAACAATTAGCTAGCCTCAATTAGTTACAGAGGTAAGCCATAAATATAAAATGCAATTACAATTTTACAACCTAACCATTGTTTTATAAACCTATTCCTTTAATAAAATAAATTCATTATAATAGTGCCACAATAATCAAATTTTTTTGTGAGATTACTTAAATTTTTAGATTATTTTTGATAATGTTTTTTGACCCAGTACACAGATAACAAAATACTAGTAGTATATCCCGGGTACCTACTTCATAAAACGGCCACAATATGTTTAATATGTTTTCATTATAACAAAATAATAAGTACTTAAAATCGGGCACGTTGAAAAAATATAAGGTATATATGTTACATAACACACAAATTGGCTTCAAATTATTACGGTTAAAAAGATACAACTCTATGACGCCAAACGGTACCTGGTACCTGTAGTTATAAAAACAGAACTCATAAAAGTATTAAAGCCAAATTATAATAAAGACATCAGTTTGCAGGTATTGCCGCTCACGGGCAACGGTTGTGAAAACGAGAAGTCAGCTGACGACGCTGTGCCGGGAATTAGCATTGTAAATGCAATCACAGGTGTCAACCCGCCATGCGCCACTCGCTCATCGAATTTATGCGCTTTCCGTTCCACAGTGAATACAACAATTTATTGTCGATAAATAACGATTAACTTCCACCTCCTCATATCTAATGAAGCTATTAAATTGCGCACTCGCAGTTGACATTTTCAACTAAGGTGGGACATGAGCTAAGTAATTTATAGAGATTTGTTATCTGCACGGTCTAATAAAGAGGTCCCTGCAATTTAAGGCGGTTTGCCCATCTAAGATGCACCAAGTGATGTGCTTTGACAACCGACATAGATAAATCTACTTTTCAATCGATAGCCGTTAGATGTATTTTCTTTACAAGGGTGTAGTAGTGTAGAGTGACTTGTGACTTGTACCTAATGTACTCGTACGAGTCATGTGTTAGTGCAAAATGTTCGATAAAATTATGATAATTTTTATATCAAACATTTCACATCAACGCTATCGATTTAAAGTTCTTATCTAAGAGATTTGGTTTTTGTCTTTGTCAATTGCTATTAAATGGTTGCACCCACCTACGGACGTGATACCTACAAACCTATAAGCGATAACCAAGATTCTCAACGGTAACAATTAAAAAGAACTTCTAGGCTTCCACATGTGCTTATACATAGACATGTTTTGGATGTAGAAAACGATTAACTTGATGGCTGACACAACTTAAAACCATACCAGGCTTGCCGCTACTGACAGCAACATACCTTACCTGATCGACTCCGTTATATTAAAAGGAAAAGGCTATCTTAAAAACCCTGACTTTACAAATTAACGAAGCAAGATAAGAAACGCCCGCCTAATGAAGGCTTAATTTTACAGTCGTTTTACATACAAGGCAACAGCTTAATGAAGCAAAAACCAATCGAACTACAAGTTCACGTCAATCCAGATCAAAACTGACGGAACCAGTACTTATTATTGTCCACGACAAGCGGATTAAATGTGGAACCAATTAAGGTAAAGACGTCAGTGTAGCGTGTGGGGTACTGCAATGGCGGACAGACTATTAAATCTCATTAAAATACCTGGCCGACTATCACAAACACTTATTTACAGCACTCGAGTCAAGTTATTGCAGTCAACGTAATAACTAGGGTTCAGTCGAAGGTCACGAGGCCGAAGCTAGAGCCGAAGATTTGTTACACGCCTATTGGAAACTGAAGTTTGCTACATGCCTATCATGCTTACATGCCACTCATGCAAAAAAAAAACTAGTTTCCCTTTTGTCACTACTAAAATTACACTGTAATCTTACACTGTAATTTTAGCGTAGTTATTGTTACAATCTCGCTAAAGCTGTGTCTTATTTGACTAAGTACCACTACAAGTGGCTTTGACTTCATGCAAAAAAACTTACCATTAACATTTCATCAGCTTTGAATCATAAAATACATAAACTATTATTTTTGCAAACTTTTCTGGATCTCGCTAATATCAATCACTTTTTTTTTACAATAGGCTTGCGCTTGACTACTATTCTTTTTCGGCAAGTTAAAGCCGAAACCGATATGAAAAAACAACAGAAGCCGAACCACGTATCAGCTTTTAAAAACATCACTGTAATAACCCGTCTGACCGTTAATTAAGATACATTATCGCAGGATCTATCGCGACAGCGTTCATTAACATGGGAACTCTACCCCGACAATGGTTTCAGAGTACTGCGTCCCTGACTTGGGCTCCTGGAACTGTTATGTTATGACTTATATGAAATGTATAATGCAACATTGTTTTGACATAAACACACACACCCACACACACCTCACACGCCTTACAAATCGTTAGACTGAAAGTGTGCTACACTTGGGTAGCTTAAAGTTTATTACTTATTATTTTCCTTAAACATATTTAAATACAATTTAACTTTATATATATATAAATATTTTAATTTTATTATGTGCATGTCTATTACTATTATTATGAATGTGCAAATAATGATTAATATTAATACTTGTTTGACTCTCATCTGACGATGCTAAAAAAAATATATACCGTTTAATAAAAGAAAGAGATGTTGTGGCCTGCAATCCACGTCCTAACTCATTTTCCGGGATAGCCTGCGGAAGGATTGATAAATCGCCGAGTACCATTACTTTGACACTTTGACCGTGTAACTGCGTGAGCACGCAATAGTGCATGCAACTTTCATTCTTTCTAGTTTCCACATTCATTTAGTCATATTATAGAGCTCTTATAAACAAGACAACCTATGCTATTGCACTAGCTTATTTCATTTTGGAGGAAACCAGCCTTAATAAAACATTAACATTTTGTAAGATTTATTTACACGTTGCAACATTTTACGCGATAATGATGCGAAGAGTGGTGATTGATGATTTTCAATTAATTCGTTATTGAAAGATAAAAACCGAGTGCGGTGGAGATAAGCCAAGGATAAGCCCCCGCAATCCATTACCGGCCGGTTAATTGATAATTACTTTCTTCCATTACGCTGAACGAAGTGGCCAAGCGCATATTTTATACGCCATTGGTAGAGTTCCGTGAGCGTTGTTTTGCTCTGAAATTTACGCTGCAAGCAAGGGTTTTTCGAAACCTGTCTTAAAAAAGTGCAAGTCTGTGAAAAATAATATTTAAATATTTCACGATTCGATAATTGCGAGAAAAATAATAGCAGGCAATCTTTTAGGTACGCCAGAACAAAAATATTTGTAGAAAAAGTCCTTGATATTAAAGCATACCTACTAAAACTGTCTGCAACACGTGCCTGCAAATTATTTTATATTTGATTCTAGATAAAAAGATACATTCACTGAACAAGAAATAGTAAAAACTCCTGCACACACAACACACAGTTCTGACTTCGCAATCAATTTTGCTGTGCGACGTCTTTCTAAGCTATGCGCCGTAGCACCGCAGTTTTGTGTACAAGCCCTAGTGAGTTTATTATTTGGAATTTGCTATGGAACCCTAAAAACTGGTGGTGATCAACTCAGAATCGCTTTAACGAGCACAATGGGTCGGTTCAATTAAAAAGTAAAACCCCTTGTCGAATGTCAACGCTTCGCAGTCTGCAGAAGAGTTGTGGTTCAATCTCGCGTTCATGAAATTCTGCTAATTTTCGAAACACCACGAAGCACGGAAAATTATGTTCATGATGTTTGACATTTGTGTCACAAGATAGAATTCCCGCTATCGTTGTGGGTATCAGAAATTGAGAAGGTGGTAAATAATGGTACCACAACCACAATACCTATTGTAGCTCATACAAACATTGGTGTTGTAGTAGGAATCGAACCCGCAATATCTCGCTTCTCGAACGGGCTCGCCAAACGTGATTCTGAGTTTATAAATACATATGACTATTTGCCATATTCGAGCAATAATTATAAACTATATCAGTGCAGTAAATACCTAGTGGTAGAGTCGTTATCCACCCATTACTGTGTCGAATGATGCGGCTGCCGATAAATTACAGGTCAATGAGACTTATCTTGTGGTGGGTCAGGGCGATACACCTCTGGTATTTCAAACGTCTACTGTATCACAACAATTGGTCCTTATGTTTATTAACCACCCTAATAGTGTTTAAAAATAACAATCAAATGTGATATTTATATCAATAGTAATAGTGTTCTAAGCGCCGACCACATACATACAAGAGTAGTGAAACGATTTAGCAAGAAACATCACGGGTGTTTTACATTGTTCAGATTATAAGCCAACGCGTTGTTCAAAAGGCACTTTACTATATCATCGGTGTAACCGAGTAGCTTCCAAGTTATTTTACTGAAAATGGTGAAATAATCTTACGTCGCCTGCAGTGCTCTCGTTGCATACTCGCGAATAGTGCTACTCTGTCCACGGTACAGTCACCTCCTAGACGCCACTTTTTAAGTTATTTGGGTTGACATTTATTTAAAACTTTGCCTACTATAGCAGGCCTATATGCAATGTTAATATGTCACCGGCACGGTAAAAAATTTTAAAGTTTTGTAATATTCCCAAAAAAAATTGACCCAAGCGGGATTTGAATCCACAATCTTACGCTTTATACGCAGGTGCTCTACCAGGTAAGATTTTTTCAAATTGAATTATACTCGTAACAAATTGCTGTATACAGATAGCTTCGGGCTACTCACTAACCTTTAACCATCTATTGCAGATGAATTATAAAGCGTCTAATGGTAAGTTGGTTAATTTTATTGCCCTTACTAGATTTGTTTGAATTGCAGACAGAAGTAGATGTTGGTACAATATGTACATCATTATATTATGTTCCATTGCTGTCCAGTCTTTCTATTGTATACTGCTTACTAGAGCAGCAATCCGTGACAAACTGAAAGATCACGCTATTTTAAAAGGGTACTGTTTCAAATAGGTTCTTTGATCAGCATATTATACCATACTTGATAAAAGCTTTATCAAGTAAGGTAAAATATTATTAAGTCTGTGTAGGTGAGTAGTCTAGAAACATGTTTCTCCACGACTCTACCGCACTTCAACGTAATTTAAATGCATACACATTACTTTGGTACAGTCGCGTGCACAATAGGTACCTTAATTTATTATAAATACCTTTATTACCTCAGCAAAGACGCCATGATTTGTTTTTAATAATATACGAGTTTGAACGTGTCTTTAATATTTATATAATACACTAAAGTATTTTTTATTATTCTATTGTATGCAGCTAAGTGCTTGTTTGTCATGAATATTTAGTATTTTTAAGCGTTAGGTAGAGCCTTTTGTTTAAGTTTTTTTTTATAAAATGTGCACGGAGTTTTTTTTTAGTTTCTGAAAAATAAACTTGAAATGAAATGAAATGAAATGCTTTTATTTGACACACACAAGTACAAAGAACAGACCGAAGAAAGAACATTTTATAAGGAACAATGAAAATACAGGTAGGTAGAGGCAGGTAACTAAATACATCATTAGTATATAAAAAATAAGTAGGCATAGGCAGCCACCGACTACTTACCAGAAACCAATCAGTCTCTCCATGCAGCGTGCGTCAAACAGGCCGTGTCTCAGCATGAAGCTGTTCCATATTATGAATCTTGTCTCTTTGTCATGGATATTCATTTATTCGTAACAATCTATTTTATTTGTATCTACTATATGTATTAGGTATATTTTTTTTGATCCAGGTGTAGGTTCGTTCGTTCGTTCGTATGAGTCAGTGGCCAACTCTGGTGACAGAGTTTCTAGGCCGCCCGAAGGCCTCTGCCATGGCCTAACAACTTTGAAAAAGCCGTAACCGACTGTTTAACGTGCCCTCCGAAGCACGGGAGCGCTCAGTTGAAATTGCCACTAGCGGTCACCCATGATGACCCCGCGAAACAGTGCTTAACTTCGTTGATCTGTTAAGAACAACTTAGCCAGCTACGTCACGAGCGCTCCATCGCGCGAATCTAGGTGTTGGTAATATTATAAGTGATACGGCCGCTCTTTGTACTTTGTTAATAAGCCTTTATTTTTTGTACAATTCATTCATTCTATTGGTATTATAGCAAGGCATAATAATCAGTTTTTCTTTAAAGAAGCTTCACCAAACACAATACCCCTTTCCCGGTTTTGAAAAACAGCAGTAAATTATATTTCCTATTAACCGATCTGGGCGGCGGCGATAAGATATAAATTTAATAAAAGTTTCTCAAAGTAGTTCAATAAACGTCTCAGTTATCTCTGTGTAATCCCCGAACGACCCCACTGGTAATCTCCTAGACGTTTAATTTCGCCGTTTTAAATGAATCGACCATCGAGCCCCGAAAATCTTGTGTTCAGTTATCAAGGGATTTTTGAAACTTGCTTGAGAAGAGATTAAAAGAGTTATAATTATTAGATGTTTTGTATTGTATGCATGTATCAAAAAAATATTTAAAACATGAAACAGAAACAAACTGTTGGAAACAAACCTGGGGCATTGTTAAACATTATTTACACAGGTGATTTTAATGTTTAGGTTGAAAATGTATGCATGCATTTATTTACTTTAACATGCAAGTAGAGCATGGTAAATAGTTATACCTACTAGTCTGAAAAGTATATGACAAAATTAAATTCTCACTCTCAAGTTGTCTTGTAAATATTTCGATAAGTACCAAATATTATTTCTGAAATTCCTATTGCAAAATGCTGATGTTCAAATCCATGATATATCGAGGCGGGAGCCGATGCGCGCATGTTTATGAAAAATTTCATAACTTCGTCATTTATCTTAAATCTCTAAGAAGACTGCATTCTGAAAGAATATTTTAAGCTTTGGAGTCTATAAATATGCAAAAGTATTATAGACAATAAGTTATTTATGTAATTTTTATGATGCCGATTTAGCACCGTGGGTATGCTCTGCATGCCATAAAATACACGTAAAGAACCCATTTTAGTATAGTTTATTTAAAAAACTAACAAGGTCGAATGTCAACACCGTCAACATTATTAATGAAGATTTATATGTACATTTGAAACCGAGTCTCGAGGTGCTAACAGACCGTACAACAATGAAGTTACCGCTAATGAAACAAATTCGGCAGAACGCATAAGTCAAAACGCTGGCTTTTGACAGTTATGTGAAAATTACTAAAGTGCTGACAACGATTTGAGGTCAAGCAAACATACTTTCGAGTAGGTATGCAACTTTTTTACAAGGATGAGTTAAGTACTAACAAATACGACCTATAAGTCTGCGGTTCTCAAAAATATCTTACGTTAAACACGTGAAACGGTCTTGAGAATTCGTCGACAGACTTCTTGCCACCGTCAAGATGTCTCCGGCCCGGAGATAATCTACAGAACAGATCAATTTGAGAATGCATGATAACGACGTCGCGGTAACGTGAGATGATAGCCGTCTTCCTGTGGGTCATTTTAGTACCAGTGACACTTGTACAGCGGATATGTGAAATGATATCAAATGTCAATTTCCTGTATCTAACAGAAGTACTAGGAAGGGAGTAAAACACAGTGAAATACCTCTTAAAAACTGCAGACGCAACAAGACACGGTATAGACCTGAGTTATACTTAATCTAATTCTATATCATCACCTGACTAAATTATTTTGTTTACAGACGATTTTTTTTGGGAAATAAGTTGGTTCGTATGTTCAAAATTGTTTTCTCTTCTACATTGTGTTAACTAAACTATAAAATATGAAACAGTAAGATTTTCTTTAACATTATTAAAGCTTGAATGGGTATCGTGACATTAGTATGAGTCACACCTTTAGATCGCTCTGGTACTGCCTTGCTCAGAACCGCTCAGTTGCTCCATAAACAGGGCACCGTATTTTTCAATCAGGGAGCTGTCAAAGCATTCTGACACCCTCATCCCATCGGCTCGCACTCGCCGAGCACCGAAATTGGTTTTCTACATTCAATCCATACAAAGTTTAATGTTATTCGTTCGCGATATCACCGGGATGCTGCCGATGTTTACCGACGCGCCAAATCATATTGGATTTGCAAACTTTTGTTTGCGGACTTTATTTCATTTCTATGTTAGTTCAGGCCGGAAGAATGTAATTTTAGATATTGTCCCGTTTCTGTTTGGTAGTTTGGCTTTATGGTTGGTTTTTGTATTGCGGGTAACGAGTTGTTCTGTGAATTCCAATGTGTTTATACTAACTGCTGAAAATAAGTATTTCACATTATGTGTATAGGAAACAAGCATAATATTAAAGATCATCTTGAAGTTTTGTCGATTGTCATTCAACGTGGCAATGCTGCCAGCATGTTGACAACGCTTCCGTCTAGTAAAGATTTGGATCAGTTGAACTATCTTTATATCGTTTGTAACGGTCTTTAAATGGCTTTTAACTGTTTTATTATGTATTTAGTGTATACGTAATATAATTATGTATACGTAGACATAACAGCTACATATTTTTATTTGAATCCTACTAATATTATAAATGCAAAAGCCTGTGTGTGTGTGAATGTTTGTTTGTTACCACGTATCTCCGTGACGACTTAACCGATTGTGATGAAATTTGGAATGTAGATGGCTTAAGTCCTGTAACATAGGCTACTTTTTATCCCGGAAAAATTGACTGTTTCTGTGGGATAGCATAAAAGCTGCAAAAACGCGGGTGAATCCGCGCGGGTCAGCTCGTTTGTTTATAAATAAACGTTATTGTTATCTTATAGATCTTATTATTGTTTACGTAAGCTTACTCAGACTGGATTTCATTGAGATTGGTTCTCGGTAGAATTACGCTTCTTCCGATTTGTTCAATGCACGCCACAGGTGACGAGAACTGTATCCGTCAAACGACAATGGATAAGAGCTTTAGAACGATTCCATTTGCAAACGTAAAGTGCAAGTTACAAATTACCCAGGCCGGATATCTGAAAGCGAGCTGCAACGCGACGAAGCTATGAGTGGAGTGCGCCGCAAGCATTTATAAATTGAAGGACTGGGTACCTGCCGCTTAATACACCGCCGTTTCCGGTTCATTTCCGGAGCCGCGCGCGCCGTCCGGATATTGCTTTTAAGGTTGCGCCGCACGGCGTTTCATAATCGCGAAACTACGGCGTGTGCGCCTCGCTCAGCGCTTTCAGCTGGCAATCAAAATGGACACTATTTCAATGAGCTTCTTTACATAATACAAAGGTACACAAGTTCGATTAAATATTTATTTATATATTTTACAGTCCTGAATTTAGTCGACAAAAAAAATTATTTGCAATATGACTAAGATGAGTTACTTATTTATGACAGACAATGTATGTAGCGTGTTAATTAAGACGCGAGACTACAAATTATTGTTTTTATAAATAATAATACATACAGAAATTAATAATCTAAAGAATTTCAATATTCTTCTCAATTTAGTTAATTTACAAACATTAATTGGCCAAGCAGCCTTGATAAAACACTGACAACTTAAATTAATGCAGGCTTTGTTACAAAAATACAAGAAATTCGATCCCGTCTAGTTGATCCGGAAATTAAATTTGCCCTTAAGTTAAAACTTTAATTAAGTTAAGACACGCGAATGCATAGTGTGAGCGCTACGATACGTAGACGTAGTAAGAAGCTTATTCTGGGGCTAAACAATTGTTTATAGTATTATGAATAAGGCTCTGCTAGTCTATTTCTGTATTATCAATTATACCACACAAAGACCACGACACTGTCGTGGACAAGACTTCTTATCTCATAAAATGGGTTAGTGTCAAAATCCCCTTTGAAGGGGATTTAAAAGATGTGCCATCATGAGGTTATTAAAAGACATGTAATATTAATTACAGGCACTCATAAAAGGTAGTATGCAATATATTATCTAAAACAAACTTTTTGAAATGACATATTTTTGGCTATTGATACTTTATGTAACACGCAAGTGATCTATGATGTTGCATGCGTACATAGGCTACGGTAACCGCTGACCTGACCATCACGTGGGCCGTACGCTTGGTTGCCACTTTAGTGGTATAAAAAAAAATTTAGAAATACACTACAAATCCGAAATGCCTTATAGCCTAGTAATGTAATAAAACAAAAAAGCTTGCAAGTTGCCTGCCTACGCACCTGCAGGTGCGTAGGATGAACCGATGAAACGCGGGTGATGCGCTCATGGGCGCATTTCATCGGAAGTGTGATGGACATTCAATTTCAGGGGGACGCAACTGAGCACTTGTATCTACGGGAATATCAAAACAATCTCTCAATTAGCATGGAGCAAGAATGATAGAATGATGATGGTCAGTCATTCTCAGCCCCGTCGTAACCCCGTAGCACGTAAATGGTCAGTAAAGTCCTTTGAGCCGGAAAACAATTATGAATTTATACTTTTTTTTCGTTTGTGTCCTACGTGATAAAATCGTGTCTGTCAGTTATGTGCCGGCAAAATTAATTAATGTTTTATTATACTTAATCTTAAATAACTAGGTGAATATGCCGAACTAACTACGTGTATCAACGAACAATAGGTACCAACTTGTACTTAGCCTTAATCATTAACAATATTAATAATAAAATAATATATGTGAGACTAAATGACAACACACTAATGTATCTTTCGTGTCGTTATTTTTTCCCACTCTCAAACAACAACCATGTGTTACTGTAGCATCATTTTAACGACCAAAAAACCTTTTATAAGAATGTAATGACAGAAATGACAGAATGAATGAAGCAGGCGTTTTCTTTGTATTAGTTTAAAGTACCTACTTATGTTATAAGTAGAACAAAATCTTGTAAAGAAGAAACCGCGGGCGCAGCATGACATTTATGCCCACACATATACAAACAAACCCACATATGCACACGCATTAGTAGTGTCTGAAATGTAGTAATATCACCTTATTTATAATTAGTTATTTTTGATGGAACAGTAATTTGTAAGTGCTAACACTCCTACACAGATTTTTAACTTCTGCAGTTGTCAACCTTTACTTGTTTTTGAAACCATGCATTTTTATAGCGTGTTTTTAATTGCATTTAAACGCCCAGCAACGAGTTACGTACGATATAAGAATAAATTCAGTCGACTTTCAGACTCAATTTAGACGTTTAATGCAAGGCACATACTAAAAATTCCACTTCAAAAAACACCTCAAAAAAATGTAAAAAGCCTAAACAAACTATTCGCTGAGAAGGTGAAAAGTTCTGACATTGTAATCAGATCTTGGTGATCATTGTTACTTACATTTTCACACTAGAATAAAAATGGTTTCAGGATTATTTTTTTATAACGATTTGTTAAGACCTATTAGCAACATAAGTGCAATAAAAGATTTGTATTTGTTATTTGCTAAGTTGCACGACATACATACATTATTTTGGGACACCTTGCACACTGATTAGGTACATAGATGATTCATTTATAAAAGATTATACGAAATGACTTAAGTAGGTAAGTAGGTAAGACATCAACCAATTATCCGATATTATCTTCGGTTATATCTTTAATTATAATCACGTTTTTAATAACCAATTTGTAAGTAGTACCTACAGTTTTCCTGATTGGGAAATGTAATTAAATTCAAAGATGTTTGAGATTAGATTATGATTGTAAGATTCATCAATGACTTAATTTAAATTTATAATGGGCAACAAATTTATTTTACTGAAATCTGTTTTAAACATCGATTTGTTTACTAAACTAGTTATCAACGACCTCATTTCGCTGCATTAAATAGTTTCCATTACTTTGAGTAGAATTCGATGTAAATGTCAAACGTGCTACCGATAACATCACCATTTATTTAAATAACACATTTAGTTTTAATGGAAGTCGGTCGCCTGATTTGTAAGTGGTGTGACAGTTTTAGGAGTGTTACAACAAGATTATAAAGATACTTAAAGACTGCGAGGAGCTTATAAGATAATGTCATAGTGTCATCAGCAAGTTAAAGTAAATTGTATAATAATTAATACATGTCTTTTAGCGCAAAGATAGGATATATTAGCCATATGCGGGCTAAACACCCAAGCCCATAAATATAGTCAAAAAAGCCAAGTCTCTGTAGCCGAAACCGGTTAGGATGATTATTATTATTACATGTCATTTTAGTTAGAATCAGCATTAAGGCTTAGTGTGATACTTTTCCAAACAAACGTATCACAAAAATCATTTCTTCCAGCTTGTAAGTTTATTAAAAAAAAATTCAAGCGATATTGCGTGTTGGCGAAAAATACCATAATTTATGAAAATACCATATTTAACAACACAAAAACCAATTATGCAGCATGCGAGTAATTTTAATTCAATTCAATTACCTAACACTTTCACTTTTTTTTTTAGAGTTTCACTACCACATCGGGAACTTTTTTTTAGATTACCTTTGCAAACGTTTTAAGTGTTATTAGATATAACTAATAACTATGGCTCAAATTTGTTTTTTTGAAGTACCTATTTACTTGACAACCGATGTGTCCGCCTGCGACGCGGAGGTTGCGGGTTGGATTCCCGCCTCGGGTCAAAACTTTGTATGATCTACAAATATTTGTTCCGGGTGTTCTGGGTATTTTCTATTTATAATAAAAAATATCTATCTATGTATTGTATTTGTAAAGTATATATCAGTCATCTAGTACCCATTACACAGCTCTATTTAACAGCAGCTTACCTTGGGGCTAGATGATGCTGTGTGGATTGTCTAGCATTATTTATTATTTATATATTATTATTAAATTTGAATTAATTTTCTACTATTTTTTATATTTTTGTTTCATTGTGTGCATAAACATAAATTGGTATTTTATGTCAAAATATAATTTTTCATTGTCAAAATAATGAATAATCTCATATTAGTTTGAAACCTGTTTCAAACAGTTTACATAAATCTTATATCACCAACCAATTTACTTTTATTTACCTACCGTTTATTTGATACAAAATGCATTACCATTTTAGGGACCTGATTGCTTTTACCGTTGAAGAGAAAATTTTGAGGTGATCCATTTCCTAACTTGCATCTGTATGCTGACTGTGACAGCGTTCATAAAGAAAAAAAAAACCTCAAAATCCTCTTTCATTTTTGGCGTAAAAATATTGTTAAGTAACGCACAACAATTGCAGAACCCACTAATAAGCGTAGTTGAACACGTCATTGGAAAACTTTACTAAATGCACTTCTTATTAAAAAAAAAAAAAGTGTTCAACTGAACCTATTAGATAGAGATTAACAATATTTAGAGGTGAGATAAAACGATAAAAGCAGGATTAACTTCGTATTGCCCAAAACACAATCTTCCGTCCAAAATATGACAACCCCTTTTTAACACAATATTATACTTATGCCTCTATCTCGCGTCTGCAGTCACACACGACCCTCGTGCTAATTGAATTTAAGGAATAAAATCCAATCGCCCCGATTCTTTATTATTCAAGATCCAATTTGGATAAGGTCTGATCGGTCCGCGGGCGAGGGGTGGGGGGGGGGGGCAGTCGGGAATAAAATTGGTTTGTCACTCAAAACATAAGGTTATCTACCTGTTCGAAATCGTTATTGTTCTAATATCTAAAAGTTATGATCAATCCACAGCAATCTAACGTCATTCTTTTAGCATCGTTTGCTAGATTGTCCTTCTGATATACCTATGAATCCTTTTTTTATTTAGGTACAGTATTATCTACTATTTTATTAGCTATTTTGAGAATACCAATATGTTGGCAACCAGCTATTAAGTTTATGTTCAACAACGATTAGTAATTTAGAGTTTTTTTTTTAATTTTAAATATTCAATAGAATTTGCAATAAAAATAAAAAATTTCTTACGCACCTAAACCACGATGTAATAAGTGGTAATAAGACTCTCCCCTATGTTTATTTTAAACAAGTGTGTGGGTTTTATGATTCTGTCATGGGACTAATCTGTCATTCAATGTTTGCTAGGGTTGTCTCAGATGAAGAGATAGGGGTAATGGCAGAGTGCTATCAGTATCGTGCAGACTGCGCTCCGGACGATAGAGCTTACTAAATTGCCATAAGACGAGTGTATTGGGGACCCCAATGCACTCATTTATGTGCTATTTATTTATAATCACCCCAATTTAGGATTATTATTTTAAAGCTACTAAATAAATAAAGAATATATAAAATTAGCATTATATTTTTAATTTTCCATGGATCAGTACACAAGATGAACACTGAAAATTGCAGAAGTAATTTACTGTGTCGCTATATCCAGTTCCCGACCGACAAAAATCAATAAGTACTAACTAAAGTAATGCTTTGTAGGTACTGGCTCGTTTTGTTTCATATAAATATTGTACCAAACCCATCTAGAATTATTTTCTAACCTATTTCAAAGTGTTTGTCATTACGTATGGGCCTTTTTTAAATCAAACAAATACATAAAAGACTGTGTTTTATCATAATCTACCAATTCTATATTAATATTAGTAACTGAACTGAGGTGACTATACTTAATAATAACTTAATTTATGTTATCGGATTAAAATAAAATCTAATGCTATATAACACCAGTTAACAAAATAATTGCTTAATTAAGTAAGATTAAATTACTTTTACCTAGAAATATTATAATGTAATAGATATGAATTTTAATTAATTTTATTCAACCACAATGAAGGAACCAATTATATTATCATCTTACTAATCAGCAGAAAATAAGTAAGTAGATATAAGGCAATATTAGAGACTTACATTATACACGAGATTGTTTAAAAAACTTCTCAATGACAAGCACTTACCTAACAGTTTGACTCAAAGAAAGTAGTAAGTAGGTACTCGTCTTTTTTCATAAGTGCACAATTTTTTTTTAAAGCTATTCTTTACGTTTCAAAATATTAAACGGAGTTTCTTCGGCCATCTTGCCAATACAACATGATCCATTTTTGTCGTGTTATTTTAATTTTTCAGTTTATCCAACTCGTTTTCTTAGCCCAAGTGTAGATAATTTAAATGGAAGGATATAATGTTGGTTTGTAATTTAGTTGAAAACTCTGCCAGAAGTTTTTTTTATTGAAACGCCGCCATTTTTTTGTTTGTCCACGACAATTACTAGACACTGGCAAAATGTCAATAATAAATTGACAGACGCCAAAAAACCAGAAAAGAATGTACAAATTAAAAGAAGAAGAAGATGACTCATTTCACGGTGAGTGGTCATCTCATGGACGCCCTGCTCTCAGGCCTGTATTCAAGAACCATACTTGAGTGTGAATCGTAACTCAAGCATCAATTTTAATAATTATTCTATGAAGATCTGTCAAAAATTGATGCTCGATTCACACTTAAATAAGGTTCTTGAATACGGGCCTCAGATAGCCTTCAAAAAGGCCGGCGGCATCGGCAGCAGCGCGGTGAGCCGTTGGGGGAGTCCAACCTGGTGCCGATGACATTCGTCGGCGTCAACCTTTATAACTACGTTAGCGCTTAGCACGTTGAAAGCTCGGAAATTAAATAGCAAGCCATATCCGAGTTGTGAGCTTTGCTAGATAATGCCATAGTAGACATAAACTACAACCCATCCCCGGCTTGAATTACTCTATCTATTGATGAAAACCGTATTAATATTAATTGCGTAGTTTAAAAAAATCAAAGCACAATAACATACAGTGGTACAGACGGACGGAGGGAAGCGAGTTGGTTTTTACTATGTAAGGTGTACGTTTTTATAGCTTAATTTTTTTTTTTATAAAGAGTACCTTGATGCGGATTTTCCCATTTTTAAAAATTTACAGGAAAAATTTTGTATTAAAAAAAAATTAACCATGTTTGTGCAAGCTAATACGCAGACAATAAAATTTTAAGTCAAATTCTCTAGACGAAGTCATACAGTAAATTGAACAAGTGGTTATACTGAATCATGGTTTAAAAAAGCGGTCCTTAGTCACCTTTTATGTATTAAATAGTTAAAGCACCTTTTTACAATCAATACAGTAAATTATCACTGAACATAAAACTTTATTATCTGTGTTTGTTAAGTAAGTGAATGATAAAACTAGTTTAGACATCGGTAAACAGATTGGATTTATCTTGTGAAATATAATTAGGGGTCGCTATCTTTAAAGTGTGTTATTTTAAGTGTGATTTGCACAAATACATTGACGCATGCGCTCGGAACGTGAGACCAATAATTACAATAATATTTGCGGACATTTTTACAACGCGCCATCTAGCCCTAAATTAAGCAAAGCTTGTACTATGGGAACCTGATTACTGATAGAATACACTTAATACATAATGTAGTACATAAACTTATAATTTATTTTGCTAAATACATTATTCATACGGAAGGAAACATCGTTTTTTTTTCCATTTTATAAATAAAAATGAATCCAAACATAATTACAATTATATAGCCTTATCAAAGACTAATCAGTAATTTGACTTTGACCTAGTTTTATAGAATAAAGTTATTGCTAAGAATGTGTCCACTAACACTTTTCTTACTGTCTCTATTTAAGGGGAAGCACTTTGTTCATGTGTTTTACATGTGTCACTTCACTAACACTTGCACTATAATAGTAAACTTTTATTTACACTATTAACTCAAAAGGTTTAGTCCTTTTGAGTCTTCTCACTATGTCCGTGTTGTCGAGGAGTTGGATTGCCTCGACGTTCACATGATGATGAAGTCTATGCTCGTGAGCTTCTGCGTATTTTGCAATGACTTTATCTACGAACTCTATTTTAAGGTCCCGATGGAGATCGTCATTTCTTACGTACCAGGGGGCATCGACAATTTCCCTGAGCACTTTATTTTGGAATCCTTGGATTATGAGCATGTTACTTTTTTTGGTACAGCCCCACAGCTGTATACCATAGGAAACATCGTGAGGAAATCTAAGAACTAAAAATTCGAAAGACATGGTGCCATCCATTAATGTTATTGGGTCTTAATTAATCCACAACGCTGACCCAATCACTCTTGCACGAGAGTAGACCAGTGCTCAGAATCGGGAAAATTAGAACTCTGTCATGATGATGATGAATTTATATATTTATTTATTTTTATATTTATCATTTATGATACTTTAAAAGCTTGTTTTGATATTATAAGTTGTTTTCTGTGCACCTATAGGTAGCTGTAAGTTTCTTTTTAAATAAAAATTAAAATGGATACCTACATAGAAACATCCAGGCCGGGACCCATTGCATAATAAAATAAAAGTGTATAATACTAGTGAATTTGTATGAAAAAACTCTCATAATATTAGCTTGTACTTTATTATGCAATCGGCCCCAGGAACAAATATTTGTAACCGCAACCTCTTGCTCCTCAACCCAACTCTCTTCCACTACGCCACTGAGGTCGTCAATAATTCCATCAAAACATTAACGTTATATTTACTTTTAAAGTTATCGCCTTTAATTAAACAGCGGTAATGAGAAAACGGAAATGAAATAATATAATAAAAAATAATGACTTTCGTCGTAGATATTTTGTTTACGTGACTCGTGTTTACTTTTTAGCTGCGACTAATTAGGCAAATTATATTTCATCATTATTTTTATAAGTGCACGTGACGTAACGTAAGTTGTTATCTGATCAACGAAGCTAAGCACTGTTCCGCATAGTCATCATTAAATGGGTCTGAGCGCTACCGTGCTTCGAAGGGCAAGTTAAGCAGTCCCAGCTTTTTCAAGAAGTCATGATGGAAGCCTTACTTCGTCAACAGAGCTAGCCACTGACTCATACGAACTTATTTAATGTTTATTAGTATATAGAGTAGTAGAGTTCTTTGTGATAGAGCTCGTCCGGGGAAGGACTACCACCATACCTATTTCTGCCGCCAAGCAGTAATGCTCGCATTGCTGTGTTCCGGTGTGAAGGGTATGGTTTCCGGTGAAATTACTGGCACATGAGGCTTTCGATCTTAACCTCAAGGTGGCAACCCGCGAGTGATACCTCTGGGATTGCAAGCGTCGACAGGCTGCGGTAACCGCTTACCATCTTGTGGGCCTTGGTAGCGCTTGGTTGCCACTTCAGTTGTATAAAAAAAAAAAACAACGAAACGAAAAAAAAATAGTAGGTGCTCAAGTCGTCGCGTAATCCATAACCTTACATGGTATAAAATTTTGTCTGTCTCTATATATGTAGGTACGAAATAGATATTTTAAATTACAAACTGCAACGGATTTTAGACCGGTTTTCAGCAATAGATAGAGTAATGAAAGGTTTTCGATTCGAGATTAAAAAAAAAAGTAGTTCCGATTGCTTTGACAGATGGCGCTATCTGCCCTACTGCCATACTGGGAAAGGTTATCAAAACAAGAAAAAAGTTGGTAACTCCGTTTTTGTTTCGTCTCGTGTCAAGCGGAAAGTTCATGTCCTGCTTGAGGCAAAATAATTTAACTCCAGTACGACCAAAGTTAATGTACTACGTAGTACCTACTATGAATTTGACACCAGCTAGAGGTATAACAGACAGTGACAGCAGGAGCAACCAATGTTGAATTCCCTACACATTCACCATAGCTCGTCATATGTAGTGCTTACATTCTCTTGGGCTCGCCAGTTGAGCTACCGCCATCTAAATAGACAGCTTTTTTTTTTTAATAACTTGAGACGAAAACCCCTTATTCAAGAAGAATGGTTATAGCCGTGCGAAGCTAGATCGGGTCCACTAGTAAAGTATAATTTATTTTTAGCTAATGACCCAGCACGTTCCTTTTTTAAACGTCGACGTCATTACCGGGGCATGAAAGGATCCGGCATTCGTAAAGAGTTCCAATAACCTGGAATTGAACAAACTGTCACAGAAGTGACACAGTTCTGTGATATTTCAGTTATTTGGGTAAGGAAATTGAATTATCGACAGTTATGAAAATTACAGACATGAGACTTTTGATCTACTTCCCAGGGTGGCAACGCGTAAGTGATATTCTGATGTTGCAAGACTTGCAAGCTTACATAGGTTACGGTAACCGCTTACCATCAGATGCCGTAGGCCTGGGTTAGTGTGAAAAAAATTGGATCTGCTTTGTGTTAGGGGATAAAGTTAATAAAAACTGTGATAAAAACAAAACAATTTATAAAGCTGTGCTTCCCACAAAAGCATTGTCCGTCATACAACAACCGTCACAAAGTAGAAATGCGGCAAACGTCTGAATTATGTGTGAATTGTGTGGATTTTCCAGCATTATTTATTTACTTATATTTATGTATTTAGTTGATGAAGAATGTTGATAATTATAAAACTGATCAACTGCTATTACAAACTTGGTCACGCGAGCGTCTATATTAAACCGCTCCAATTCGCTCTCCTATTACACAAAAACAGGGACAATATTCTCACCACGTTAATGAACAATTGAGTGTATAACAAATTAAAGATGATACTCGTAGATTTTAAGTAATAATAACAAAGCTTAATTAACAACAAGAAAAAAGAGCTCAAAATGATCCTTGGTTTCTTAAAAACTTGACTTCGTTAGTTCTTTGCGATGCATCTCGTCACATAGCTGGATAGCTGCAATGTGTTTTGGCCCTTAGCGTAGTGAAGCCAATTAGGTGTGTTGTCGGAGCGCCCGCAGCGTCCCAGAGGCCCTCATCTGCCCAATTAAATCCTCCCGCCGGCCGCCACCATTGCGTAAAAAAAACACTTCAAACAAATCCACTTTTTTACACTTCCCCCGCTAACAATACACTCATGTCAGACGCGCTACAAGAACTCTCATTCTATTCTTCCGAGGTAACTATTGAGTTGTTAATTAAATTCGCGCGAACAATCGCTAGCCAGTCGCCTTTATTACAAAGCAGTACGGTTTGAGCCGGAGCTGTCTCGGGGCCGGCATGTATTGCTTCTTGTTTAATTACAACAATAGTGCCCCTAATGAGAGTTTGCGCTAATAAGCGCTGCAGAATGTAATCAACATGCCTCGTCGGTCTAATGAGCAGAGTTCCTGGCAAAAACAAGCGACGTCGACATTTTACTGTGGATTAATTAGGCCTTCTAGCTAGGTATACCAACTTAGGCAGGCCCGGTCGCGCCGGAAGGCCTTGTTTCTAAGTTGTTAGTCGCTGCTTTGCATTTTTCTCGGAAAGCGGTAATACAAAAACGCGCCTTATATCACTTAGGCATCATTACACACGCCCGCTTCGTGAATACTGCGAAACGGGAATCGAACTTCTTTTTATATCCCGCCAACAGTACGGTCTAACCGTTAGCCTTTAAATAACTTCTATTGACAACAAAGTACACTGGTGAACGTCGTTAAGTTAAATAAGTACCTTTGATTACGTCGTAGCTACCCCATTAAAACTTAACGAGGGGCAACCCGGGGGAAAATAACTAACCCAATTTCCCTTTGCCGGGAAATCATTAAAAGTCTTAAAAGGGTCTTTTCATATATTTTTGCCCGGGAGCGTACGTGCAAATAAACACATTTTTACATACTCGAACAAACAATTCTCCTAACGAGCCGAGAGCGGAGTAACGAGGTCGGGTGCGGGCGTCGCGGTGTCCAGCGCCGGCGCGCACTGACTGTTCAGTCATCTGTGCTCGTACACTCAGCGACAGAAGCCAGGCGTCTCACCCTTCTTTTCTCATCCTTCTGCGTGCGCGAAGATAACGTGACGCAACTTTGACGGTTTTCAACCAACACACTACGCGTGAAGATCACGTGATGTAATTTTGACGGTTTTCAACCAACACTACCGCGTGAAGATGACGTATGACGCAATTTTGACGGTTCTAATCGTTGATCTGACTCGATATCCTCTAAAGTCTGGACATTTTTGACGAATTAATGACGACTATTCCACTAGTGACAAATTGATAATTTGTCCCTCGATGAACTCGATAAAGAGAACTTCGCGGAATGCCGATAAAGTATGTAAGGTTATTGAGCTGCTCCAGTATACAATAGCATCCATAATTTATCGAATAGCACAAAGCAATGCTGTTCAGCTTTTTGTAAACAAAATATTTTTTTTCACATTATAATACACCAATCACCAATCAAAAGGCAGTTGATTGGTGATTGGTAATATGATAAATAACTCTACAATCGATGTAGCGTAGTCTGAATATACTGTAAAACACACAAAAGTTACCCAAACCGGAGCTGTATTCATCATCATCATCATCATATCAACCGATAGACGTCCACTGCTGGACATAGGCGTCTCTAAAGAGCGCCATGACGACCAATTTTGAGCCTTCATCATCCACCGACTTCCTGTGACCGCTTTAATGTCATCGGTCTATCGAGTGGGGGGCCGTCCCCCTGCTCCGCCGTTACCATGGCCGCTACCGGTGCCAGGAATAGCGTCACTGCCGTGACTGGGGGCCGTTCTATTCATTGTTTTGTTCATAGTGAGGGATTTGCCATAATCACCATGCTTGACAGGCGGATTGGTGGTCACAGTATCGGTAATCGATCCTTAGGAAAATGCTGCTGTCCATTCCCTGGTGTATTATCCCTTAGTCGGCTCTTACGACATCCACGGGAGGATATGGAGGGGTTCAAACTAAAAAGTCGGAACCACCACAGCTAGAAGCTGTATTAGTTTTTACGAAATATAAATTTGCAATCGTTTTTGCTATTCGAAAAATGTATGTGCACAATATCAGATCTCTCAGACGGTGAAGAGAAACAAACACCATGAGGAAACCGGCACGTACAAAAATCAAAAGTTCAAAGCACCTTCATCCGGATTGGGTCCGCGTGATGAAATATGATGACCCAAACACTGTCTTTCGATAGTAAACCAGTGTTCTAACAATGGAAACAATAAAAAATTGCCCAAGATGATGATAATGATAATGATTATGATGATAATAATAACGATGATGATGATGATTGATGATGATACTACTTACAAATGTCTAGAGACTCTATTTTTGGCTACATCCCGTTTCAAACCTCATAGCATTGTTGAATGCACATGACGATTGGATTGGATCCAAGTGTTTGCCTCAACACTCAACAGTGACATAAAAACAATCTTTATAAGAATCCCTAAAATTTGAATGCCAGTTATTTTGATCACCGACTGTAGCATCGGGTTCCGTACGTTGACGCTAATTGGAGGGATACGTCGGAAGTGTGTCTCGTTACAGGCGCCTACCTGTTTCTAACGACAGTTTGATTTATTAGATCCTATACATTTAAATTGACAGCAGAAATTGGGATCCATCCACCACTAAGTACGAACTAGAACACGCACGAGCGAGAGAATAATAGATTTGAAGACCTATTTCCAATTCCCTACAATACTAGTCAGTAGTGTAGAAGGAACTAATATTCCCTACGACTTTATCAGTAGTATTGTAGTGTCGTGGGGAGGAAATAAGGTTATCCAACGACTAGCATTTGTTACGCTTTTTTGAACGCCACTGAGTCAACTCAAGCTATTGGTCAATATTTTGACATTTTGTTACTCGTTAGTACTACTAATAAACGATGGCCTCATGAATAAAGGTGTTGAAAATGTTCAAGCTCGTCTCAAATTCAAAAGGAATCCTACTCATTATTATCGCCGTATTGAGTAACATAAAAAGTACCCAATTGTCATATAATTATTATTGTGAATAAACTAATCATTATTCTATCCAATGATGATATTAGGTAATTTAATGAATAGATTTTCCAATTAGTGTACGCAGTATAATTTATGGGTGTGTGGTGTGTTAATGTACAATCTGATTCGAAACTCGTCGGTGGTAACCACGTAATCGAACTAACTCTACCTGGAAAGGATATGCAGTATGAGTGGTGCGCGTTATGCAATTATGCGGATTTTCGCAAGATTGATTGAATGTTTAAAACTCCCTGCAGACAAACAACTGCAACGTGTGGTGCGGCCTGCCACAAGAACGACAACGCAGGCCGTGATTCTGAGCAAAAATGAGCCTTGATGCAAAAACGTTACCAACACTACGCGTCAATCAGACTGCATAGAATATGGGAATAAGGTCGCTATTTTGTGTAACGTATGTGTTGAATAAACTAATTACATTAAGTAGTTGCAGAAGATCTTTGCGTAGGATTAAGGTTCCGTCGACAATCATCATAGAAATAAAGCTGACAGCATTCCGCTTATATTCCCGATTCCGTGGCAATTACGGACGAGTACAAAACAGGACGGATCCCGCGTAATTGCTGAGAATATTACGGCACTGAGCTTAATTGTTCGCGACTTAATTAATTAAGCTTTTGTTTGAAACTAACAGCAAAGTGTAGACTTGGCAATTCTAAATTGGATCTTGTAATTACCTCACCCTCCCTTTAAGGCTCATTTTATCGGCCGTTCTACTATGTAATTTGTACTTCGATGATTTTCTCGGCCTCAGATTAGGGGAAAAGTGTTTTTAGGGCTTTGACACAAAAAAATTTTACCTTTATGTAAGGTAAGATCGTTTTGTCGATTTAAAAATAACAGTAGTAGGTACTACCACTTTAAATTAACCGTTTCTCATAATAAATTACACTCTGTAGCAACTATAACAGATTGCTATCATGCGAAAGTCATCGCGGCAAGAAAGGTTAGCTTAGTCAATTAGACAGACTTCTAATGTTCCCACTGTTGGGACACTGGCCTACTCTCGGGCATGTTCTTTGAATTTTTAGTTCTTGCACATGCCGGTTTCCTCACGATATTTTCCTTCACCGTATGAGAGCATTGGCATTGCGCACATAATTTTTACGAACAGAAAAATCCATTGGTGTACTCCCGGGTTTGAACCCACGACCTTAGGATCGAAAGGCGGGATCACTACCACTAGACCACCAGTGCTCTGTTAGCTTAGTGCTTCGTATTAATAATATCTGTTCTCTGTTAGTGCTTAGAATAACTCATCCTAAATTCCTAAGTGCTAGCACACAGCATGATAATATAGACTCGGCCATACCGCTCAATTGACGACATTGCTTAGCGCTGCCGACCATTCAGCTTCAGCAAAGCGAATGATTTGTTTCTTTGTCAAAGATCTCGTCCGGGGAAGTACTACCACCACGCATATTTCTGCCGCCAAGCAGTAAAGCCTGCATTGTTGTGTTTTGGTTCGAAAAATGTGGTGAAATTACTGGCACATAAGACTTTACGTCTCGGGATGGCAACCGAGAGATACTTCAGGTATTACAAGCGAACGTTTACCTACCATCAGAAGGGCTGCAGGTCTAAATAAAGAGGTAACCTGCGTGACACATGCGGTGTGGCCTTGGCCTCAGCTTTGAGAAAACTACAGTGTCAAAACATAATACTAATAAAGCCTCTCATTTTTGAGCAGTGCTTACTAATTAAATTAATTAATTTCATACAAACGCTAATTAAGACATTGAATTATTATTTTGCGTATCTTCACATAAATCTCTAAAACAGAAAGCAGTTTGGTGTTAATTTCATTAGTCGAGCCGCAGCCCCAACTAGGAAAGCTAGGTTACAATATTACTGATCATGGAATAGTCGAGCTGCGCCGACGGCGCGCCGGCGCCGCACTATCAGGAGCGTAAAATTATCGTCTGTAAATTCTGTAACTTTCTCAGTTCTCAAAATATCTCAATCTTCTGCAATTATAATCTTAGATTATCTGGGTTATAAATGAAAATAATAAAATGAATAAAAAAAACTTTATCAATGCCAAAAAAAGGACACTTAGGTAAAAAAAACGGCGCCGCGGCGCGCCACGTGCGTCGCCGTTGCACTGCATAGATTTAGATTATTAGTATACGGATTTGTGTATTGCAAAATAAGGTGAGTACTGATAAAAAATTATAGTACTTTAAAAAAAAAAAACAGTAAGTAGCGTTTCAAGCTCGATCTTTTTATTTTACTATTATTATTATTTTTTTTTATTAAATTGGTGCGGCTAATATGACACTGCGGCCATGCAGGCCTATTGTGTTCGCCACTCATTTTGTCGCCCCAAGGGGGGCGTTTACAGTTCACCTCCAAGCCCTGCCGATACCAAGAACTGGAGGATTTGCTTGGGGGTGATGTCTCTTAGCTCATCTGGGCTGAGGATGTGCCTACCCAGATGTATGCTACGTTTTTGCATTAGTTTTATTTTACTAATAAACATTATTATTCCAAAAACATTAATATTTTTATGCTCGTGGTTCAATGACACTAAGTACAAAGGCTGAAACGACTTTAATGATACCTGGAATAATAATAGTTCTGAACCTGGAAAAGTATTTACTTTCTATCCAGATACCACGCGAGTGCAAGTATTATACTTTATCGAGTCAATAAAATGGCGTGACGGTAAAAAACTCTAAATATATTTTTTTTATACAACTGAAGTGGCAACTAAGCGTACGGCCCACAAGATGTAAGCGGTTACCGCAGCCTATGGACGCTTGCAATACCAGAGGTATAACTCGCGGGTTGCCACCTTGAAGCTAAGATCGAAAGCCTCATGGGCCAGTAATTTCACCGGAAACCATACCTTCACACCGGAACACAGCAATGCGAGCATTACTCCTTCCTCGGACGAGCTCTATCACAGAGAACTCTACTACTCTTAATTTATCATATAAATATAACAAATTAGGAATAAGTTTTATTTGTAAGGCTGTATAAAGTATATAAATAAAGTTATTCCTTGAAATAAACTGAACTAAGCATAGGAATTGATTTGTAAGGCTGTTATTTTTTTAATGGAACTGGCTGTTTCTAACTCACCTGTGAAGTTAAGTAGTTATTGCTGTATTCATAGCAGAGAACGCCATTATGTAGGCAGGCTGTCATTAGAAGCCTCTTGAACGCAATGATCATTAGACGTGGCTTAATGTTGTGGTAAGTATTATTTTCACTTAAGCTTATTATTAGTTTTAACAAGAATTTATTGAATTACTGTGTTTTAAAAAGTATATTATGCGATTTAATTAGTCTTTTAGGGCAGGTATCTATCTAAACAACTGGCCTTCCATGAAAAATGTATACCTATAACTCGGAGCCGAACGAAAAACGCTGAGCTAACATGAAGTTTATACATTTATTTCACTGTCACATGTCCTAAAGTCCCCTTAAGGCGAGGCTTCCCGGGAAACCTGCTAAAGCTTAAATAAAACTGGTAACAATAATAATTTAGAACTTTCTTTGTATAGTTCTCACAACGGATCTCGGCCGTCGTGAAATTAGCCGTTTCGATGCGCAATGGAGCTTTTTCAAACTAAATTGTCTTTGCGCATCACAAACGGCTAACTTCTCGGAAGCCTAGATCCGAACGGATCTCGGCCGTCGTGAAATTAGCCGTTTCGATGCGCAATGGAGCTTTTTCAAACTAAATTGTCTTTGCGCATCACACACGGCTAACTTCTCGGAAGCCTAGATCCGCTGTGCGAACTATAAGTAATCATGTACCAAACGGCCGAAATCTACTCATCACAGAGTGTTAAATGGCATATATTTTTTTTAGAATTTAAATTGGTGCCATTACGTAGTAGTAAATCCGCCGTTAGCTGGAAATGACCACCATAAAATATGCCTTCAAAACGCTTTGTTATTTACTTGTGGCGATAATTATATAGATAGGTACTAAGATAATAAAAATAGACCAGCTGTTATGTAACAGTAAATTATAATTTCACAATATTAAGAGTTCACATAATCTTATCTTGTGTGACCCATACGGGTGAAATACATTTTATTTTTTAAATGTACTTACTTACTTAGATTTTGTTGTTTTTGTTTACAAAAAAATCAACTACATAAAAAAATGTATCTCCACATTACAGGCTGATTTTTCATATACATATACATAACAGTAGATAACCACTATTAACCACGATTAAGGAGGAGAGAAGAGCAGGAACTCGCAAATAGTAGTTCAGTTTAGTTCAGCACCTACAAGTAGGTAGTCCTACCTACTCAAAAACATTGATAAAAGAAATTGTACCTACGTAAAATAAACTAAATTGCATTTTCGGAGTTCGGAGTTCAATGAGATAAAATTGTAATCACTGCGCACTGTAGGTAGCATAAATTATGAGGGCAGGGCTTTAATCAGCAGTCATTATGACAGACTATCTATCATTGTGCATTTGTTGAAGTTTGTTGAAATAAATTCAATTAAAAGAAGAAGTATGCAAATAGTAGGTATTTGTAACTCTGGGAATAATTTTAACTTGATAGTCTAAATGATTCCCAGGGTTAGAAGCACCACCATTATCACAATATTTTTTTCCACTTACCATTTTGAAATTCCATTCGAATTTCAATTTAAAGATGTTTAGAACGTCGTCTTACTAACATGTAAAATACCAAAAGCTTTCCTCTTTGCTAAGACCGCGAAACCCAAAACGGAACTAGAAAGCAGGAATAATAGTAACTATTATACTGTAGCAGTACTATAATAGTTCCTATTATTCCGACGGATCTATGCCATCGTGAAGATAGCCGTTTGTGATGCGCAAAGACATTCTAGTTCGCAAAAAGCTCCATTGCGCATCGAAACGGCTACCTTCACGACGCTTGTAATAACTATAATATGTATTCGCTGAGTAATAACTGTACCTCCTACTCATTAAATTTTTACGTATCTTCTCCCTTCTTATCTTCAGAAGGCTTTAGCCTACTGCCCTGTGGCGAAATAATTGTTATTTATGACGATAAAACATTGTTGATTCTTAATTAGCGTAATGTAATTAATAGATACCCTCTGTTAACTAACGTTGATAAACAAAATGGTAATGGCTCTCGTAACTCTAGGAATTGTAAAATTGGTGATGTAAATTTTAACGAGTGTTTTTTAAGCCTAATCGAAATATTTTAATTCAAAAGTTATTTAGCATATAAATAAGACCGCTAAAACTAAACGTATATAAACCTTCCTGTTGACGCTCTATCTATTGATGAAAACCGCATTAAAATCCGCGTACTTAGTTTAAAAGATCTAAGCGTACATATACATACATGCAGAGCGACAGACGGCGGGAAGTGACTCTGTTTAATATTATGTAAATTTTTGACCTGATTTTAAAATAAAAAAATACAGTAGGTAAATTAGTATAACTTTAGTAAAGTAATGTAAAGAATATATTTATTCAATCATATCCTTGTAGATCATTTTGAAACGTCCTAAAACTAAATGAATTTACACCAGTTCCACGCGCCCTAGCCTCGAAAAATCAATCTGGTAACAAACTCGGCTGGGTTCCTAGCTTTTTTTTGATGATCCCTCTTCATCATAAAGCTTCAGTGTGGTGCCATTTGAACTAGATGAGACTCTTGCCAAGAATAAAGTAGGTAAACAAAAAATAACATTCTCTAAGGTCAGATTCGACTAAACTAGATTATGCACTATTCACAGAGTAAATCGTAGTTATTCGCGAGTAAACAGACAGTTTACTTTACTTTACATGCTGTTTTTAATCAATAGCCAAATAAAGTGTATATATTACTAACACTTTTTTAGTTGACTGTACTAAAATTCACCCAAAGTAAAAGTGGTGTGAGTTGCAGAACGAGGAGTATAGCTTTTTTACGATTCGTCAACTCACACCAGTTGGGACAAGATTTATGGTGTGAGTTGACGAACGACTCTGCCTTTTTTCTTCACAATAATTTAGTTTTTTGTATTGTTATTTTTATGTTTGTTGTGTGGCGCAAAATAAATAATTTATATTCTATATTCTATTCTATTTGTCATTTCTTATTCCGCAGAATAGTTATTCCAAAAGTTGGTCGAATCCAGCCTAAGATAATTAAATAATTATTATTAAAAAAACAAGAGAGGTGACACCTATCAGTATTCAGTAGGGTTCGTGGGGACGCATGTAATGCGCTAGGGTTGCCCAAGAGGGGTGTTGAAATGCGACACAGTAAAAATCCATACTAATCGTTACACAGGGTGAGTTTTTTTCAGGGCTGCTAAGGGAAAATCTGAAACTGTGTACGTTATCAAAAATTCAAGTTAAGAGTTACGCGCTCGATTTTGAAAAAACAAATTTGCCCTAAAAGGAAAATATTAGTTGTTTATAGTTTCTGAGAAAAAAATAGTTAGTGAAAACATTTTTTTTGCATTTTGGGCTTTTATATACTAGAACTTAAGTTGTTGTAACACCTTCATAATTCAAAAATTATAAATTATTTTTTATAAATTCAGTGAAAGTTTGTGGTTATGCGTGTACTTGTATATGCAAAAGTATCTTTGTCTGTCTGCTACGTTATAACGGCTAACTAAACTGATGAAAAAACTTATTTAAATAAAATTTGACACGGATATTGTTTTTAAAGTCTGAGAATGGATTAGGCTACTTTTTTGTATGTACTACGCGTGAAGTGAAGCCGTGGGTGGCAGGTGGTAATAAATAAATAAATCCGTCCGTCCAGATTATTTAGAGTTTTATGTACAGCCGTCCAAATTTTATGCGTTAAACGTGTATGACACTTGTTTTTTAATCAGATTTTTCACTAACTTCAAAAGGTTCTCTGGAAGTTTATTTAGTACGGCGATCGAGCTGCAGTATTTTATTCAACAAGTTGCTATTATAGCAACGCTAGCATTTTATACTATGTGAATAATTTGACATTTACTTCCAACTTGTTACTATTACATCCATAAAGTGTGACATCCCTAAGCTTAGTAATAATTTACTGAACACGCCACATGTGAGTGGTACTTCACTGTGGTACAGTGGAGTTTATAAACATCTTATAATAATTTGTATATAAAATTTATTGAACATTATTTTTGGCAAAAATAAACTGTCTATTTGCCATTATCTAATAAAAAGAGCCTCCAATATGGCAATGTTTACCTTTCGGCTGATTTTACCCATTTTATAACTAAAGCCGTGAAACAATAAAAAACTTAAATGAGAAAAATCATTCTTCATATAAAATTGTTAAATTACAAACTCTACAAAGGACCCGAAAGACGGCTAAAGGCTTTATCACACTAGCGACTTGCAACGAGCGAAGCTTACACTTACGCTACGTGTGTGCATTTAAGGTTGTCAAGATGATTATTATCTAATTTATAAAGTTATGAATCACGACATGACGTCATAATTAAAAAAAACCCCAAAACGTTGTGTTAAAACATTGAAAGTCATGTAATATCTATGTTTTATTATAGCGTCAAATAGTCTAGAACTTAATTTGACAAAAAAAAATCTATCATACTTCCATATTTACCTGTTTCAGCAAGGCAGTATATAATACAGTGCGTACACAAGTGACTGAATGCGCACTTTTGAAAGACCGCGGCATTCACGTGATGGTGTTGCGGTGTGCAGCGAGCATACCGCGACACCGCGAGCATCAAGCATGTTTACAGATCGCCAGTGTGACAACACCCTAACTATAGGAATTCGTAGCACGTAGAACGTTGTTACCAACAGTTGTTAAAAGTTTTAATAAGCAAGCAACACAGTCGTCTCATAAAATATGGCAGCTCATTTATACTGAAAATTATATGAAGGAAATAAACAATTCCGTTAGTACATTTTATTAATTGGCATTGAGTTATTTACCTACAGGCATTTATCTTAATAACAATCTCGTGAAACGAATCTTGCAAATTCTTAATTAGTGGCTTCATTAACCTTTATTCATCCAAACAATGCAATTAAAAAGTAAATTATACAGTGTACCTACGATAGGTAATCTAGATAACTGAATCAAGTAAATAAGCATAACAATAACATGAAAAATTATGAAGAACTATCTACAACTCGCGACTTCGTTCACTTGGACTTAAAAGGTATCTCATTATTATAAATGCGAAAGTTTGTAACCTATGTTTGTAACTTTTTCACGCAGTAACCACTGAACGGATTGAAGTGAAATATGACATTATTTTTGTATGGAATAACATACAGGCTCCCATAAATCTACACTCTTCTATAATCTTTTTGTTCCATATATCTACCCTCATATGGGGTGTCAAAAACTAAAGAAAACACGAGGGCGAAGCCGCGAGTGAAACTAGTTTTCTTATAAACTTAAGCCACCACGGCGGCATCGACACCCTCTTTAGGGGGAAAGGGGAGAGTTTTATACCTTATTGCATCTCCAAACCTCAAAAAATACCTTCGGAAGTGGTCCACAGCTGTGTGTGATTATTAGTCAGTCAGTTACGTGATTTATTACAACGTGAATCATTTGATGATGTGAACAGCTCATTCCGTGCTTCGGAGGGCACGTTAAGCGGTCGGTCCCGGAATTTTTAAAGTTGTTAGTCCAAGACGGAGGCCTTTGGCTCCGTCGTCATCAGAGTTGGCCACTGACTACTTAGTCAAAATCTTAACACAAAAATAATTTTAGTAAAATATTTTTTTTCTGATTTATTCTTCTTCAAAACATTACTAAAGTATTGTGCATATAATATTTAATATAAGTACCTATTAGATAAAAAAAATATATATACTTGTGCCCAACTCTAGTGACAGAATTGTTAGGCCGCCCAAAGGCCTCTGTCATGGCCTAACAACCATGATTTATTTAAATAGATTGATGCCCCAAAATCACCTAATATATATAACGGAATATTTAATTCATTCAAAACCCTCTATTTAGATCATTAAAACCCTAAGGAACGTGAAACAGTGCTAACCCTGTTCGCGGTTTCGACAGTTCAAAGTTCCCACAAAATACACCCGATGCCGAACCGGGTGGTCACGTATTCGGCGTAATTAAGCAATTAGCCGACCAATCATCGTATTTTCCAATTACTCACCTACACGCACCCTTGCTGGGGAAATTGATGAGATTTACATGAGAGCATTAGATTAGAGATTTTAGCACCTTATTTTACTAGCGTAAACAGTCGCTTCTTCAAGGCAAAATAAAATAACATTGAAAACTGGAGGTTTGGTTTTTTTTAAATAATAGATAACTGACACTTCTTTAAGTAATTTACTCTAGCATTGGACAAAAAAACCGGTCATAAATGTTTTTTTTATTGCTTGTATTTTAAGTTCTGGTAGAGTCAGAGATATAAGAAAAAATTTATGATTTTATAAAAAAATTTAATGCTAAGTAGTACCTACCTAGGTAATTTAACTTATATGTAAGTGGATAGAATTGTACCTAATTATTCAATTAGGAAGAGTTTAGTAACCTAGAAAGGTATTTTACAAATAAAAACATTTGTGTACGACTGCTCTACCTCTTTAGTTGTGCAAACAAACAATTTATTATTACCTAATAAATAGGCATAATAAATTATACATTGTTGATAGTACCTAATAGGATGACAAAAGATGTAAATACACTAAATACCTATCATATTAATAACAAGAAGAGTGTGTTTTAAATTCTACACACTGTCATTTGACACAAAATAATAAACACTTACCACAGAGAGAGAATCCTTTTCCACCGAAGAGGAAATAGATGTGAAAAATCACTCCAAAATTCTGTCTTTCAATCACCTCAAATCAAAACAATCACAAAAACACTGATTTAAGTATAACCAAAACTATTCACTGAAAGCCACTTGCGTAACAGAGGTCCAAGGAAGATGGAACTAGAGTTCAGAGGTGATCAAATGTCCAGGATTGACAAAACGATGAATCTTCGACGTCGATTTACCGGTATCGCGGGTAAAGTTTGTGAATTAGCGATAGAAGTCGACGCGTCTGCTCGTGAAGAGAGCTCGCGATGGAGTGAGGAGCCGGAAAGCGAAGGAAACCGGCAGTGATACCAACTCGGAAGGCTGTGGTTGCTGGAACTGCGCGAAAACTTTTTTATGCCAAAATTATCATCAATGTAGCTAAAACATTGTTCATAATAAAAAAACCTTCGAATGAGAAAGTTTTTGTTTAGGTATATAATATATAAGTTTGGCTTGTTCCAATTCAATTGGTGTTTTAACATACTCGTAGTTAAAACAGTGAGCTAAAAATAAATTAAGTACTTAATTAATATCAATGATGATGAGTAGTGTCTTAGAACAAAATTTTAATAATTACATTTTATACTCGTATATCTATTTACCGCGCCCTGCGACGCTATGTTATTTTAACGTAGGTAATGATATAGGGCAATTAATGTAGCGAGATTGTAAAGGACAAAAACTGATAAATTTTCTTAAAACGTGCTAATAAATTTATATGATGATTTATCGAATCGAGATCGAATGACCTCAATCAAGTAAATAATATTAGTTTTTAACTGTTTTTCATGATAAAAAAAAGTAAGTAAGTTTGTATGATAAGTAATTTATTTAAATATATAAAATTGAAAATACTATTAGAAACATGTGGATCTGTTTCTTTTAATGTATCTAGAAAGAAGAACATTAGAAATAAATTTCTGAAGTATAATTCAAGAAAGATGCAGCGAAGAGATAAATATTATAAAATACGCTGAAGAAGTCGATGAACATTCGACTAGTGGTAAAAAATTCAAAACTGTACATCATCTAGAGAAAAGTAGACAGATATGGCCAAAAAGAGTGGTAGTTGGCAACTGCGCCGGCCGCAGGGCGCCCGCGGGGTGGAATGGAACAACACTCTAATATAATGACAGGGTCGGAACACTTTAATACTCTAATTGAAAAAGTATACTCCACCAGCTTTTAAGTGTAATTAAGGTTACGCTTTCGAATCGAAAACGCTAAGAGCAGGATTAGGATGCTTAGTTGATTTTATTTCAATGGATGTCGTGTTTCTGGTGTGATGAAAATGGTTAGTATTTATAATATTATTATTATCATGTCATATTATTTACGCACACAATTACGGAGCATAGGTTCTCCATTCTCTGTATATTTTTTTTTTTTTTTTTTTTTTATACAACTGAAGTGGCAACCAAGCGTACGGCCCACAAGATGGTAAGCGGTTACCGCAGCCTATAGACGCTTGCTATACCAGAGGTATCACTCGCGGGTTGCCACCTTAAGGCTAAGATCGAAAGCCTCATGTGCCAGTAATTTCACCGGAAACCATACCCTTCACACCGGAACACAGCAATGCGAGCATTACTGCTTGGCGGCAGAAATAGGTATGGTGGTAGTCCTTCCCCGGACGAGCTCTATCACAGAGAACTCTACTACTCTATATGTTAGATGTATTTACGAGTAGTAGATGTGAGTAACATTATTTTCAATTTTCCCAACTCTACTCCAGTACAGTATAAGACAGTACCGAATGGACGAGACGTGGAGGATATAACCCGTTATTTTTGTTTATAATCAAACAATAAAATTACAGCGATTTTATCAGCTGATCTGCAGCTACTTTCAAATCTTCCCAACACTACATTTCCACATTCAAACAAAATCGATAGTTCGGTGCCCAATAAAAGTAATCGGCAGGAGCATCACGTGCCACTACCGCTACACATCTACGGAGAAATATCACAAACACAGCCTCGCTAGTGGATTCCGGCCTAAATTCAATTCCACCCCTTTTCTCCGCATTCGTTCGAGTAGGAAACCAATCTTCTTTACATTCCCTCGCCGACAAATTTATACACCTCCATACGTCCTCCCTAATACTCGCCGGACCGGTGAAGCAAGGTGGCTGCGTAAATTATTAAGCAACCGTCCGGTGGCGTGGTGACCCGCAAAGAAACGGCAAGTGTCCGGTCTGCACGGCACCGCTGAGAATTTAATTTCCAACCGCCCCCTCGCCACCATTGTCCGCCCAGTATTTCATTACGGCTCGAGCTTTTCTATTAATAAATCACTCTTCGCCAGCTCCGTTTAATTACGTCCCGGATCCGGCGTCTGATTACACTTTCATCGAACATCTAATTAGAAGTGCAGTCGGGAGGCGACGTGTGTATTCCTTCTTTGTTCAAGATATTACTCGGCCTATATTACACGAGGCACACTTCCTCCGAGCTAAGTTCGAAATGAACGAACTTTGATTAAAATCGACCGCTGCACTGTCGGCTAGTAAGTACTTTCAAGGCAACGATATATTTTTAATTAAAAAGTCTGCGACTTTGAAGTTAAATGAATATGGCTTCTGAGACTAAAATGTTTAAAAAAAACGTTTTTATGAACATCAAAATACAATCGTGTAAAAAGTTTATCAGCCAATAATCATAATGCAATAACTTAGCGGTCTGACATCGACTAATGCCGTTAGATCAAGAGTTTTTTTAATTTCCTGAGAAGGCTGTAACAGTAGTCAGCCGGGGTTATTCTCAAGCGTTCCAAAATCTTGGATACCTTCCTTGGGTATGTTCGGTATGAAAAGTGTTTTATCTTGAGTAAACAATTTTGATATGTTGGGTAAGCACAACTTTCTAAGGTATTTGATTACTTTTAGAGTGGATAAACACGACTTTTGGCCAACTCTAACGTACTTTCTTAAAACTTTTCCGTGCTGCAGTTTTATTTATTTTACTCATACAAGCCAGTAAACATTTTTTTAGTCCTTCTGCACGCCGCAACCTGCACCAAAATGTCAACTTAAACAACACATAGGGTTTGCAATTTTATTTTATTAGTTTTAGTCATCTGGAAGCCTATATGAGCTCTTACATTATTATTTATTTTTTATATATTTAATTCTTAATGCTAACAGCATTTTCTACCTGCCAACCTTAAAGGTAGGTAGAGAAAAAAATATAATTAAAACGAAATAAAAAAAAAAAGAACGAAGAATTTTCAGAAGTTTCTCGCAGCTCTTTCTGTTCGATATTTTACCGCCGGTTTTGTCACCTACCAAAATTAGTTTAGTGCTGCATTAGAGCTTGTAAAACTTACTTTCTTGGTATACCTATAACGTGAAATTCTCTTTGTAGAGACCTTGAAACCTTTCTAGAAGCTCACGGGAGTAAGCCGCCGGCCAGCGGGACGGGACCGGCCCGGGCAGCCACCCGTTTAACTTATTGCCACGGTTAACGAGAATACGCCGTTGTGTGCCGGCGAAATTGAAGGATTTACTCTGCGGCCCTCCTTTATTAAACGTATTGCACACTCGCATACATGTGTGCGTATGTACCGCACCTACACAGACGCAGTACACGCGTGTAGTAGTATAACAAGCCTATGCCACTTCTAATCAACTTTGGTTGTATAGTTGGTTGTACACCGGTGCTGATTGTCGATAGGCACTGAACTGTGTAGACATTATCGTCAATGATACTTCTGCAGGTTGATACTATGATTTATTCTGTGGTAGTATGCCGAAATTACATTTCACATGACTCGTAATAACAAGGGCGGACGTAAATCACTAACATTATTAGTTTCTCCCGTTACTTGTACCATTTGTCACTTTGTATAGATGTGAAAATTCGTAGGGACATTGCATAGCATAAAAAATATATTGCTTTTCTGATATCGCTTTAGCCATCATCTATACTAAAATAATGCAGAGGGCAAGCTTAAATAATAAGGCCCTTTTTCATAAAAAACTGTAATTTTTACGGCTTGTATTTTCTTGTCATTTTTATGTCAATGAACAAAGACGATGATAGATTTGGAAGACACATTATCTAACAGAGGTTTAAAGTTCAATTATAAAATAAGGCCCTAACAATTTTACATGAGTTATTATTTATTAGAATTATTAGGTATACTTTTTTTTTAATACCACTAATTAAATACTTCGAAATTAACAGCTATAAGACAAACATTACTCATTAAATTATGCAGTCAACAAGAGATAATTAAGATCAGTGATAATTTAATCAACATGGGGGCGGGCGTGTATAATTTGGGCGGGCGGCGAGCGCGACTCAATATCGCCGGACTTCCTGTAAGCTAAGCGTATCGCTCAAAGTTTCGCAATATACGCGGGACCGTCCTTTATTAAAAACTATTCTCGCATTTTTAATTAAAACTTGTGATCACTAAAACTTTATTTCAGCAATAAAGTCGAGCAATTAGTGGGCCTGTCCCGTCGGCGACTTCACCCACTTTCAGTTGGTTTAATGAGTGTTTTTTAATAAACTCTGTGTGTAAAGTTTATTAATTTTGTAACTCGTGTCACGGCTACGGTGCGCCCCAGCCACCGCCCCCGCCCTAAGCGTAAACGTAGTTTTTCATTAAACTGTAATGAACTTGTAGATTTCCTTGCACAGTAAACAGTAACTAAGTGTATTTAAATTTGTTTTCCTACAGAGTGCCAACATTATAGTTTGCACTATGTTGGCCAACAATAAGCTTTTACACTGCCAATAAACTTTTAACGCACCATGACTACTGTGTGCATGTAAAAAAGCTTATTTTACTTTAAAAAGCGGATATAAATTACAACAGCTAAACTAAAACCAATAATTGGATTATTTTTATTATTACTCCACTGCACTGGTAGGTTTTTAATTCCAATTCATGTTACTAATTTATTAAAATAAGAATTAAATAGCAATAGAACAAATACTAACTATTCGTTTTGTGTATATGCTTGTATTCAGAGTCGTGAGTTAAGTGCGTTTTATTTCTCACCTAGTGACTTTTTATACTCTGTGACAAGCATACGGTCCACCTGATGGTAAGCAGTTACCACAGCCTATGAACGCTTACCAGATGCAATACCAGAAGCATGACCCGCGCGTATTATGTAGACGCTTAAACACTATTCTGAGACGTAGATCAAAAGTCTCACATGCCAGTGCCACGTAATTTCACCAGTAACCATACCCTTCGAATCGTAACATAGAAATGCGAACATTACTGCATGGTGGCAGTAATGGGTAGGTATGGTTACTAATATTATGTTATCTGTGGTATGGTGAAAGAATTTTACAAGTTAAAAATAAGTTGAAAACGCCCTCTTCATTAATAATACCTACTAAAAACAAGCAATGAATTTGTACAAAAGTATTTTACAGATGCCATTTTGATATAAAAATAAAATAAAATAAATTCGACTATGCCAAAACAGCGTTAGTCTTACTCCTATTTCTCCGGGTAAAATACGATTCCGCTAAAAGCGGAAACGTTTCCTGCCTATCACAGTTCTTAATATTATTTCGGCCAATACCTTCACTGAGTAAAACGTAAATTAAAGCTTCAATGACGGTAATAACTGTTACCTCATCTGGGGGCTGTGGGCCTTTCTCCCCCCAGCAAGTGTTCCGGCCATAATTACATTCCCGTGTCTAACAAATGGAGAATCGGTGTTGATTTGTGTTTAGCCGAGCGATCGTGATCCACTGACGGACCAGCTTGGGACTACTACCTTATTACCACTACCTAAAGACCTGCTGGGCTGTTACACTACTCGGTTGCAATGCAATTTCAATCAGTAGGACCTGTCAATAAACTGTTACTTACTTTTGTGTACTTACAAAATACGTCAGTTTTTTAATAAAACCTAGTGAAATTGATCGCAACTATCCCTGCAGGTGTATTCTGGAACTACTTATATTGAAACTTGCGACGAATCCACCTGGGATGGGCAGCGTTTAGGAAGTATTTTCTCGTCACAGATACCGCAAAGCCTCAAGACAAAAGTCTATAATCAGAGCGTGTTGCCAGTGATGACTTATGGCACTAAGACGTGGTCGCTAACTGTTGGTCTTATTCAAAAGCACAAAGTAGCTCAACGAGCTATGGAAAGAGCTATATTAGGAGTTTCACTACGCGATAATGAGAAAATCCGTAGAAGAACCAAGGTGACTGACATAGCTCTCAGAATAAGTAAGTTAAAGTGGCAGTGGGCAGGCCATACAGCTCGCAGAACCGATAACCGCTGGGGAATAAAGGTTTTTGAATGGCCACCACGAACTAGAAAACGATGTGTAGAACGGCCCCTCACTCGATGGACCGATGACATTAAAGCGTTCGCAGGAAGTTGGTGGATGGTGAAGGCTTGAAATCGGTCGTCATGGCTCTCTTTGTGTGAGGCATAGGCCTCAGTCTAGCAGTGGACGTCTATGATGATGATGATTGAAACATGCCTGATGCCAAACGCAACTTATAGTAAATACGTTTGCTATAAGAATGAGGTTTGTCAAATGGGGATGCCCTACGCTGTAATGCAACCGGATCTGTTGAGTATTTTTCGCCGTTTTTCGGTGTGTAGTAAGTAGTTCTTTTAACAGCTCATTCACACAGGACGATTCGTGTTTTTTACCTTATCGTTATTTTTCACGATTTATGCTATTTTGACGGCGTCAATGGTTTCTAAATCACACGAATCACGAATTGTGAAAAATGACGCTACGGCAAAAAAAAAAACATTTTTTAACGAATCGTCAATGACCACGTGTGAATGAATTAAAATTCGAAACATTCGAAACATCATGGGTAATTCATATCTAATGTTTGCAGTTTTACTTCTGTCTATATTTGATCTTAAAACACTTTGTTAAAAGACCATTTCAGTAAACTTTATTAAATTTCAAGCGAGTCGCATGCTAAGCGAAAAACAAAGCCTGACTCTACCGGCCTAAAAGCTGCGGCAGATTGCATCAGCACACACACGGCTTTTCCATTTCAAGCTAGTTCTTCTTTATTACGATTTTATTAAAGGTAACGCCGCAAAATGACATATTGTTAAGATATTGAGTGTGTGTTTTTTAAAACGACAAATTGGAACTGCCTCTTAAATGAAGTCAGGACCATCCTCAACGCGCGTCTTTGAATTTTGAAATTGAATGCGCTACTGCTCTTGAGCATAAGCAGAAGGAGCAGGCTCCACTGTCTTTAAGAACACTGCCCTATTCTCCACGAAGCCCTATCAGAAACATGACACGACAGCGTTCGCGCCATGCGCTACAATCTCGATGTGTGGAAATCAAGATAAAGCGACAGACCTAACCTACCTAAGTTCAATCACTGCGATAATATCTAAAGAAGAAAAAAAATTATCCAAAGTCTTTGGCTAAAATTAACTTACAACACGGTGACAAACCAGCATTCAAATAACTGTCTTTATGGTCCCTTAGTGCATGGGGGCTGGGTTTTACTGGTAGTTTTGTTTGATTGTGGCTGAATACTCGTCTTTCTGGGGCAACTTAGAAAATAAGAGGGCCATTCCGTATGCACCATTTTCTTATTATCGAACAAAACTAACGAGACAATAGTCGGCAAGGGGCTGCAGTAAGTGGCTACAATAAAGCTCTCGCTACATTAAGCTTCCGCCAGTGCGCCCGTTAGCGAGATAACAAGAGCCACTGCCCGCTCCGCACATAATTTATACCGTCCGAGCTCGTTAAAAACTTATAAAGACGCACATTGTTAGTGCGGCCAATATTCGCGGCTCTCCGAGGATATACGACCTCCCTAACGACACGGACCATTGCGCAAACGACCCCTTCTTAAGCCACGGTTTCATAAGAAATAAAGTCTGTTCATTAAAACTAATCAGAAATCAGCTACCTATTTAAGTTTGTTGGTAATAGTACAGTGCTTTCCTCATTGGGTCACGAAATGAGCTGAACATATTAGACAATTATTTGTTTTATTTTTGTCTGTCTAGCCAATTAGCAATTATTAACCAATTACATTTAATTAGTCAAGTCCACGTCAAGTCTAACCAATCTTCTATCAAGTATTATAAAATGTTAGTGAATCAACAGAATATTTTTGTATCGTTTATCATTACGAAAGACTTTAAATAAAGTGAATTGGTTCACTTGGGTGACCTATAACGTAGGTTAGAATATAACGGCGACAGAGATATTCTCAGCCTTCAGCTAAATAAATAAATGAGTCGCGTCTCCAATATTCAGCCAACGTAAAAACTTCGCCATTTTTAGGTTTTATAGTAATTATATTAGTAGTGCTCAGTCGAACGCAGCGTAAAACTAAAGATAATAGGGTACATAAAAACATTTTGCGACTAATTTATATCCTGAGATATGAAAAAGGTTTATAAATATGAGGTGTACCGGCGAATGGCACAGTTTTCATGGTCAAATCATTACGTTATTGACTATTTGACTAACTTACTTACTAACAATAAACACAAAAAAATCCAGTAATTCAACTCCAAGAAGCACTGAAAAGTTTTTATGAAAAAAAGTCTCTTGTTGGGCGCTCTGGGTCAAATAGTTTTAGCAAAATGATTCACCTACCTAATGTCTATTGCATACTTTTTACTCAGTGGTACTTGTTAAAGTCGTGGTCAAAACCTTATAGGTGTCGGTATCTTACACGTAGGGTGGCCCTACAGTCAACGCCCGTTCTATTTGGCAAAAGCCGCGAATCCGTCTGGATATCTTTTTTTGGAATCGCATTCACTCTTAAATGACGAGATTGAACAGACCTCTACCTACCTACCCACAACAAATTAATTGGAAGTAAAATTAATCAGGACCGTTCAAGTGGGCGCTTAAGCAAAGCGTGCTCCAAAAGCTTTGATTAAAAATACCAATTAAGATTACGAGGTTTTTATTCGAGTTCTAATCAAACAGTTAATTAGGGCTTATGGTAAAGACTTTTTTAGACACGCCATTTCTAAGCCACATTGCAAAGCAGAGTGATTAGTAAAACTCTACGAGTGAATATAAAGCGGTTTAGTAGAAGACTGACTCATATCACCTTATATACCTACTTTCTTTCTTTACAATAACTACCATATTCTACAAATTCAGATTTGGAAAACATTCTATTATTCCTGAGATTTAGTAGAGTGTAGGTTTTAAAACGTTTTTAAATAATATTTTTGTAATATACAGGAATAGCAAAAATTTTAAAAACCTAGTCTTTTCATTAATTTATACTCTCTAACTGTGCACGACGAGAATTAGTTTAAGTTAGATTTAGTTAATTATTGTTTAGAGTTAAGTTCATGTAATAAACCTGTTCGGCCTTGGCGGACGGTGCAGATGGTTGCTCAGCAACTAGCGTTTGACAGTGACGTTGACATAAGTCAATCGAACGAACGGTCAATTGCGTCCGAGACAATATTGTTCGTGTTCTCGGTCGCGTCATCTTCGCGTTACAGTCCGCTCATCGTTATCGCTCTCTTGCTTCGAACACGCTCGGAAACGCACGTCTCACGCTAGCACGCTACTGCAACCATCGACATCGGCCACCATTATCGCATAACTGTAAAAGGCATTTTCTCTTCGAAACCCAAATAACCCTTCATCGTAGGCTGTAGGTACAGGCAGGTTAAAATCGAACTCGCCACCTGTCTGCCACAGTAATTGGTCCATCGAAGCCGGATCGGGAAAGTAATTTGGTCCTAACTAAGCGGATCGGTAAAATGCCTCTCACGCGGTCGATGTGCAGCAAGTCGGCAATGAAACAAGATGACAACGTGCCGCCAGCTAAGGAATCGACAGAACATCGAAGCATCGAACATAGAATCGAGAAGAGCGAAAAATCGACGACGGCTCAATCGCAGGTGCCGCCCGTAAAACCGCATGATGTGGTACACCACGAGGTTAGTCCATCGATACGGTCTAAGTCTAAGTCACATCAATGGAGGGTCGCTGAGGCAACAGAACGACTTGCACGAGCCAAATTAGACGAGGCACGTGCGGCGGCCGTGCTTGCTGACGCCGAGATGGCTAGAGTCTACGCTGAAAGTTCAGACGACGAGTTAGAGTCCATTCCAGATAAATCAAAACACGTACAAGGATGGCTCGAGAACCAGCCAGCACGACCAGAGTCACCATCACCACGTGCCACAACCCAACCTCAAATAGACCTATCACCACTGGTTGCAGCACTAACTCAGGCTGCCCGGACTACATCACATCGGCCACCCAAGTTCATTGAAGAACTACCATACTTCAATGGGAGTAGCGGTGAGTGGATCTCATTCAAAGCATCATACAGAGACACTAAAAATTATTACAGCAAGACGGAGAACTGCATGAGGCTCAAGAAAAGTCTGCGAGGCATTGCTAAAGAAGCTGCTCAGTCACTGTTCATATCGGAGATGGATCCAGATGATATTATGAAACATCTTGAGGTAAGGTTTGGTCGTGCCGATGCACTTGTTATAACAGAGGTAGAAAAGATTAAAGGCTTACCTAAACTTACAGATAACCCTAGAGAGCTGTGCATATTTTCTAGCAGGGTCAACAACATTGTAGCAGTAGTGAAATCACTAAACAAAAATCACTACTTGTACAACCCTGAGACTGTTCGAATAACAATAGAAAAGATGACCTCTGCTATGAAGTACAGGTGGTATGATTATGCAGCTGCAAGGAGAGAGGATGAGCCAGACCTAATAAAGCTTGCATCTTTTTTAGCTAGAGAAGCCGAGCTATGCAGTCAGTATGCGCAGGCAGAAGTTACTAGAGACCGTTCACCATCAAAGTCACACCGCACCTTTGCCACCTCACCAGCAGCTACATCAACCTCATCGAAGCCGCCTAAGAACAGCAAGCTGCCACCCCAAGCGAACGAGATAGAAGCTATAACCAATGTAAGTGATCGATGGGAAAAAGCTAAGATACTAAATTTATGTTTTAGATGCTTGCACAAACGAGGCTTTCGGCACAGGTGTGCATATCAAGCGTGTGGCATAGCAGGCTGCGAAGGCTCACATCACCCCTTCCTGCACAGCGAGAAGCCAGCAAAGACAGTGACGGCGGCGGTGACTGCAGGGGAGAACGAGGATGATGCGACCACACCTGAAACGGTGACCACCACAAGACCGCATACGCAGGATAAGGCGTTCCTCAAGGTAATACCCATCTGTATACAAGGCCCTAATGGTACTGTGGATACATTTGCCTTACTCGATGAAGGATCTACTGTTACATTGGTTGAAGAGCAAGTGGCTCGAACCATTGGAGCCACAGGACCAATAGAGCCATTTAACATAGAGGGCATTGCTGGAGCTCAGATTAGTGCCGGCTCATCAATGAGAGTAAGACTAAATGTAGCTGGCAGACATAATAATGTAGAGCATGGAATCAAAGCTAGAACTATACATCAACTGGGACTGTCACCCCAAACTGTTGAGGAATCGATTATAGACCAATGCAAACACCTACAAGACATTGCCAAGGAGCTTGTTTATCAAAATGGCACGCCAACCCTACTGATTGGCCAAGACAATTGGCACATCATCGTGAGTCGATCAGTAAGAAGTGGCACTCGAGGACAACCAGCTGCATCGCTAACCGAACTGGGTTGGGTACTACATGGTTCTTCCTTCCTTCACGGTCAACAAAGAGTACATCATATAGCAAAAGTAGAGCAGTCGGAGAAACGTATGGCGGAACTTATGAAATCGTTTTTTGATCTAGATAACATAGGAGTGGAAGCCAGGTGCCCTAAAAATGACAAGAACGCGCAAGCCCTGGTTCTGTTGGAACAACGAAGTCATCGACTGCCTGACGGACGGTTTGAAACAGGGCTGTTGTGGCGGGATGAGTCCATCGTTCTACCCAACAACCGAGAGACAGCGGTAAGACGACTTCACAATATTGAAAACAAACTCGAGAAGAATCCTAACCTAAAAGAGCAATATCACACACAAATGGCACATTTACTACAGAGTGGGTATGCAGAAAAGGCCACTGACCCGCCACAACCTGGACGTACCTGGTACTTACCTCACTTTGCGGTCACCAATCCATCCAAACCAAAACCAAGGATAGTACTCGACGCAGCAGCACAGACTTGTGGACTTTGTCTCAATGATTGCTTGCTTACAGGACCTGACCTGCTGCAATCACTGCCTGGGGTACTCATGCGCTTCCGCCAGAGACAGGTTGCCGTCACCGCTGACATCCAGGAGATGTTCCTCAGAATCAGCATCCGCAAGGAAGACCGAGATGCTTTAAGGTTTTTATGGAGAGAGGGTCAACACCGGCGGGAGGTGCCTCCTACTGAATATCGAATGCGGAGTGTCATCTTCGGTGCCGCTTCATCGCCGTGTACCGCAATCTTCATAAAAAACAAAAACGCTGAGGAGTACAAAGTCAGGTACCCCGAGGCATCAGATGCTATTATTAGAAATCATTACATGGATGACTACTGCCATAGTTTTGACACGATAGAGGAGGCCATACAAATCTCATCCGACGTAGACCATATTCATAAACAAGCGAAGTTCTACCTACAGAAATGGGCATCGAATCAACCCAGAGTAATCGAGGCTGTAGCGCCAGAACAACCAAAACGTAACGAGCAAGTCGAACTAAACGATGGTCAACTGTTTGAGAAGACACTAGGACTTGTGTGGAAACCGCAAGAAGACGAGCTAGCATTTAATTTAAATCTGAAAAGAGTCGCTTCAGAGGTCCTTAACGGCACAAAACGACCTACCAAACGAGAAACGCTCAGGACAATAATGTCTCTTTTTGATCCTTTAGGTCTAGTAACTCCAATCACCATGCCAGCAAAACGCCTCCTCCAAGACACCTGGCGACTGGGCGTCGAATGGGACGCCGAGCTGCCGGGCGAGCTCCACGCTGCGTGGCTCGAGTGGCTGGGCCACGTCCAGCGCCTGCAGCACCTCTCGATCGCGCGCTGCTACCCGCGCTACGCTAGCGCAATGCATCTGGAGATGCACATCTTCGTTGACGCGAGCTCGACCGCTTGTGTCGCCGCCGCCTACTGGCGCGCGGTGACCGAGTGCACCATCGTTCACCTGTCCCTAGCCATGGCTAAGGGAAAGGTAGCCCCCCTGAAAACGACATCGATCCCGCGCCTGGAGCTCCAGGCGGCCGTGCTGGGTAGTCGCCTGGCCCGCACGGTCGAGCGCGAGCATGACTTGAAGCCGGTACGCCGGGTCTTTTGGTCCGACTCGCGTACAGTGCTCGCCTGGCTCCGGACCGGTCCCCGCGCCTACAAACCCTTCGTCGCGCATCGACTGGCGGAGGTTGAAGAGGACACAAAGGTCTGCGAGTGGCGTTGGGTGCCCACCGCACTCAACGTCGCCGACGACGCCACTCGCGGCACGCCGAGCGGTTTTGACCGCAATCATCGCTGGTTCTGCGGCCCCGACTTTCTCTACCACCCTGAGGAGTCCTGGCCGCGGGAGCCAGACACCACTGAATCATCAATCACGGGCGAGGAGCGCGTGGCGACCACGCGCGGTCTGCCTCGCATCATCGACGCTCTCCCCGAGGCGGCCAGGTTCTCTTCCTGGCTGCGTCTCGTGCGAGCTACCGGTAGAGTCTTGCAGTTCATCGAACTTTGTCGAGCACGGCACACCGCTGCTGCGGGACGCATGAAACGAACGCGCCGAGAAGAAGACGATCCCGCCTGGCCGGCACCATCGACCCCGCGCCGCACAGCGCCGCGTCCACAGGGCACACGGCCCACTCGCTCGGTATGTTACATCTCTCTCGAGGCACAGCACGTGAAAGCAGCAGAGAAACTATGGTGGCGCGCTGCCCAGCAGGACAGCTTTAACGACGACCTGCTCCGGCTCCGCCAGCATCAACCGATCGAACGAGATAGCCCGCTACGAGCGCTGAGCATACTTGAGGACGGAGAGGGCGTACTTAGGCTCAGATCGAGAATCGACGCCGCCATAGAGCTTCCAGAAGAGCTTCGCTATCCGCCTATATTGCATGGTGAGCACGCTTATACTAGACTATATATCGCATGGGTTCACAAGCTGAATCATCACGCTGGGACTGAAACGGTGGTGAATGAGATTCGATCGCATCTATGGGTACTACGCCTCAGGCCTATAACACGCACAATCGTAAGAAGTTGCTTAATCTGTTGTAAGCTGCGAGCCAAACCAGCGATCCCTGCGACCGGAGATCACCCGTACACCAGACTTGCACATCACCAGCGCCCCTTCACGTATGTGGGTCTTGACTACTTCGGCCCCTACAGCGTCACCGTAGGGCGCAAACATGAAAAACGGTATGTAGCACTTTTTACCTGCTTGACGACACGCGCAGTACATTTAGAGGTGGCAGGATCGCTTAGTACAGATAGCGCTATAATGGCTCTCCGACGCATGATGGCAAGGCGAGGGTGTCCTACAGAGATTCACAGCGATAACGGTACCAATCTGCGTGGCGCCGACACTGAACTGCAGAGAGCGGCGCTCCAGGCAACGAAAGACGAAGCGATTATCCACACGATTGTCTGGCGATATATCCCACCTGGAGCACCATTTATGGGCGGCGCATGGGAACGGTTGGTACAGTCCGTGAAACGAGCGCTGGCAGCGACATTAAACGAGAGGCACCCTTCAGAGGAAGTGCTAACGACCCTACTGCTAGAAGCTGAATACACTGTTAACAATCGACCATTAACACCGGTGTCTATTTTATCAGATGCTCCAGAGGCGCTTACACCGCTGCACTTTATCCTGGGAGGGCCAGCGCGAGTACCACTACCTGGCAGTTTCTCCGACCACGACATGAAAACGAAACAGAGATGGCGCCACACACAGCGACTGGCTGACATTTTTTGGGCGAGATGGCTACGCGAGTACGCCCCCCTTTTACAATGCCGGCGGGAGCCGAGGACACGAGGAAGCCAGCCGCAGCTTGGTGATGTCGTTCTGTTGGTGGACGAGACGCTACCACGGAACGCGTGGGTCAAAGGAAAGATCATAAAGACATATCCCGGCAAAGATGGAATCGTGAGAGTAGTGGACGTAGATACCAAGAATGGTACACGCCGAAGAGCCACTAAGAAAATCGTCGTACTGTCACGAGAGAACTGCACCAAGTGCACGGCGGGAGAATGTGCACGACGAGAATTAGTTTAAGTTAGATTTAGTTAATTATTGTTTAGAGTTAAGTTCATGTAATAAACCTGTTCGGCCTTGGCGGACGGTGCAGATGGTTGCTCAGCAACTAGCGTTTGACAGTGACGTTGACATAAGTCAATCGAACGAACGGTCAATTGCGTCCGAGACAATATTGTTCGTGTTCTCGGTCGCGTCATCTTCGCGTTACAGTCCGCTCATCGTTATCGCTCTCTTGCTTCGAACACGCTCGGAAACGCACGTCTCACGCTAGCACGCTACTGCAACCATCGACATCGGCCACCATTATCGCATAACTGTAAAAGGCATTTTCTCTTCGAAACCCAAATAACCCTTCATCGTAGGCTGTAGGTACAGGCAGGTTAAAATCGAACTCGCCACCTGTCTGCCACACTAACTTTACTTAGGTACTACGAATGGTGTTGTTTTATTTGGCACGTCTGAAATTACCCTTAAGTAAGCCCGACTACGAAATGGTAGAATTATGTCTCTCATTTAGCTGGAAGGTCAGCTAAATTTCCCAGCTAATGATACTAATGAATTTATTAGTTTCTAGTTTCTGTTAATGTTATCTTCTCACCTTGGAGGATCGATATTATCATCTTTGACCTCTGATTGACATTAAATAAAACCTTTCTTAAGTATTTTTGTCTCAAAAAAAGATTTCTTAGATGTTATTATTATAGGGTTCATCACCTAAATACCTACTGATGCATATGACCCACCTGATGGTAAGTGGTTACTGTAGCGTATGACGCTTACAATATCACACTTTCCTAGACGAGCTCTAAATCTAAGAGCATACTATCAACCTGCTAACTTGTTTTGGTTATTTGGATACTACAGATACTGATTCATGGAAAACAAAACGCAAAAAACTGCACCAGATAAGTTTACGTCGTGATATAATATTTTAGAGTCCGTAATTCAAAATGGACAGACCCTAAAATACATCTGCAATTTTAACTCCATTACTACTACAGGATTTCACAAATATAGAGTGACGCAGTGACATATTAAAGTGAATGTCTCTGTCTGTTTGTGCTGCTGTCGTCCGACCGTTGTCCAGATAAAAGCTTCTCCATAGCACGAAAAAGCACTCACTCCAAATATTGATTTGTTACTTTGCCGCTCCTAAAATGGGAGAGATATGTCTTGGCTTTCGTGTGTTTATTTATTTAAAGTAAGATGGCAGCGGATAGAGTTTTGGGATTATTTTAGTTGATACAACAAAAATGATAATGGGGTTTCAATGGAGTTGGTAAAGTTTTTATTACGTCCCAATTATTATGTTCTACTCTAGCGGGAGCTGGTTTTTTTAAAATTTTATTTCAGCAAGTGACAAGACAATTAAGGCGCCCACCTGATGTTAAACACCATGCCTGACTATTACAGATGCAGTGCCACCCAAAGCTTAAAGTTTTTAAGTGTTTACGTAGCACTGCACTGCGCTGATCTTAAGTCTCTTTCGCTCAGTAATTTCACTTGCTGGTGCCCTTCAAACATAAACACAGTAATGCTTGCACATCTACTGCTTGGAGGTAGAATATCTGACACTGCGGTGGTACCCACCAAGACGGACTCTTACTGAAGAGTCCTACCACCAGGTACTGAGCCCTAATAAACTATTGTAAACCGATGCATAGAAGCTTGTTTTTCCTTTTTTCTATCCCTCTTTAGGAATTCGTGAAGAGTCTGACATCATCCTAATGTATTTAATACCTATTTTTCTTCTGAATAACCTGCAAAACTTAAATAAGCGAAACCTTAATTTTAAATTCAATTATAGGGAACCCACTTTGAGTAAATCTAAAACAATTAATTAACAGATATTTGGATTAGCCTATTATCTAGTCTTAGTTCGACGTAGTAAATCGGTAGTGAAAACAAAATGTTGGGAATAATATCGTATACTTGGAAATGCATGTAAATAGCAATGCTTTAGTAGTATACTGTAAACTTATAACCAATCTTGATAAACAGTCATTTTAATAACTAGATATCACTGATCCGGACGTTTCGCAAAATATTAATTTAACTATTGCACATACATTCGAAGCAATACTGACTAAGTGGAACTTCACCGCGAGCGTTAATTATTATCTGTGGAGTGCTCTTTGTTTAGTTACCAACTCTAAATTAGTTTTCGAAATGGATCATTCACACCCCACCCCCCACCCGTTCGGGCTCTGTTCTCGGTAATTGGAACGTTCTGAGATGACACCACTAGGCTGCCTCTAATCACTTAACAAGAAACTCACTACATACACAACATTGGGTGTCGGGGAGAATACGAATGGTGTGCGGAATTGTCAAATCCAATCATAACTAGGTAGATAATGCTCTAAATTTCGAATTAACGTAATAAAAACATGAATCTAAACTTAACTGATAGTAAACACCGCTCTGCAAAGGCATGATCCTAATTTCTAACGCTCTGTTCGATCCAGTAGCACAGAACAGATTTAGTACAGTCTAAGGGGACATGCTAACATACTGCATAATAATCTTGCTATTTTAGAGTAAGAGCATAGTGGTTCTACTCCTAAGTACCGTAAGTAAGTAGTAAGGTAATAAAAGTTGGTATCTATAGATTATAACATCTCCCCAACGTATTATTGATAGAAAATCATATCACAATACATAATTACTAATCCAACTGTTCTAGTCTCTGATAAGTGAGATGGTTGATAATAATCGAACTGATAATTGCATAAAGAACAAATAATCCAAAACAAAGGTGTTGATGAACGCTTTAAAAGGTCTACGAACTTTTGTTTAGTTGTAGCTATTTTATTTTCTATATACTCAATGTAAGAGCTATTTTACATTGACGACTATGATATGAAAGATCTACAGACTACAGAAAAAGCTTTCGGATAATTATCTCATCTTGTTTTGTTTCAGGCACTCTGGGTAAGTAAGCACTTATCTTTTCAGATCCTGCATTAAGTCGTCAACAATTAAGGCTCATTAAATTTCATTAGTAGAATGGTCCCATGGCGAGGCAGTGGACAGAGGGGCATGGGCTGGTGCAAGGACGACTGGTATGAGGGAGAGACAAAAGTCACGACAGGGCCATCTCCGTTACACTAAACTCTGAAGTAGCTAGGCTTACATTATTCTGTCGTGGAATGTCGTGACGCGTCATAAGTATATCGTATCATTTACAGAATGCATCACAACACACTGCACTTTAGTAATATAATTCTAACCATACAAAATGTATGGATACGATATGCTTATGACGCGTCACAAGAAAATTCGTTTTTGCATAAATAATTTGAATTGCTTTTGTTCGCGTCGGCACAGTTTTATCCTCATATATTGTTTTATTAAACAATATATGAGAATAAAACTGTGCCGACGCGACGCGACGGATAATATTTCCACTTGCCCCCAGTAGTATTAGTTAGGAGAGTCTGAGTACGGCCTTGGCAGGTGCGGGCAGAGGGCTAAGAACTGGAACTTCTAAGCAAAGTGATAATCTTTTACTTTGCCCCCAGTAGAATCAGGAGAGTCTGAGTACAGCCCTGGCAGGCGGGGGCAGGGGGCTGAGGACCGAGCCGTCGCTTAGACGGATAATCTTCAGCTGTCAGCCGCTAATGCGTTTTAGAGTACGTAATTTGAACCACCGAGATCCGAGGTAATTAACAGCCGCAATTAAGCTAAGTGATTATTAGTTATTAGTTGCGTGAATATTGACTGAGGCGACAACGTTGCGTTGCCTTGAATCATATTCTTAAGTTTTGATGTTACTGTTAAGTTGTTTAGAATACTTAGTTCACAATATTAATTTTACTATATATTATAATATAAAAGTACCAAATTGTAACCAGGTAACGAACAAAAATGGGTTCTACGAAATAACATAGCACTAGGTATTATACTAGAAAAAATTGTAGAGATGCTCTTAATGTACCTAAATAGGTACAGAGTAAGTTATAAACATTTCTCTTACCAAAAACACAGAATGTGGTCCCAAAAGCAACGATACAGAAATGCTGTGTATGTCGCCAATAAATTGTAATTTGAGTGAAGATTCACACGAGAGCTGAGTGAAGGCTTTATGTCACTTCAATTTTGTTAAAAGTAAGTGCCTCAAGTAACCCGGAGGCAGGGTAATGTATTCTCATACATACATAAGTGAAAACATTTTAAGAAGCTCCACGGACCCACTGCATCACCCTCGGGGTTAGGGCCTAAAAGCACTATCTCGAGCCAAAGCCTTACAACTCTTCTCAAATTCAAGTTACTTTGCTCTGTAGGTGCCCACGGATGTATTATATGGCGGTGGAAAATCTTGATACTTGGCTTGGATTAGTAATAACGCTTCTGAAAAATCTTTTAGTTTGACGACTGATTAACTGCAAATAACTGCACCTATGTGTGCTGAACGATGATGAAAATTATTGACACGCGTTGATGTCTTTTGTAAGAATGTTTAAAATTTAAAAATCGACAGTTGGTGCACAATTTTTTTTTATATTAAAAGTACTTGTTACCTACTTACATAACTTGGAGTTTTTGTTACCTGAAATGTTGCAGGAATAGCATTTGCCTACCAACCTAAACTATAATTTATTTTAGTTAAAATAATAATGCATGTTTTTAGAATGTTGCTAAGCTTTTGCATGTTATCATGTTATACAAAATCTTTTGAAGTTTAAAAGCACCAAGACATGTCACTTCATCAGTTTCCAAATAGAAAACACGTAACGAATTCAAGTTTAGTGTCGTAAGGCTCAAAGCCGCGTTCCGAGGAATGCGTTGTCCCTGGCTCGGATTGCGCAAAGGATTGAGTCTTGTTAGTCGGCGTCCGAAACACAAGTCTAGTCAGGGATGAGAGTGCATCCCTTTCCGATACATTCTAATAAGTATGAAAAGAAAACCGCGGCCGAACTTTCCTTTCTCTATGTCACGGCTTACGGATACCACTATGCTCGATTTCATATAAAAATAAATTGAAAAGTTTTCGAGTTTAATTCCGTCTTCAAGCCGCCGCCGTCAATTCGAGCTCGCAGCGGGGCGTGGCGGAAGCGAATCTCGATGTTTTGTAATGGAGCTTTTTAAAATGGAAGTCGAACTTTTGTCAGACACTTTTAGCCGCGCCGGAGATACATTTAAGCTTTTTAACTTTTCCACTCCGGTAATGTATCCCGCACTTTTCTACGACTGAAGTAGAGGTGTATAAGTGTTTTTATACGGGCGTATGGATGAAGCGAGCACCTAACTTTTTATTTGTCCACGGCTCCAGTTTCTCGCAATAATCCCGCTAAAGAGCTTCCTTTGCGACTTTAGCGCAATTTTTTTTTATGTTCGACGACAGTGTAAACATTTTGCCTACGATCCATTAAGTAAATGCACTCTGGCCGCCACTCGGCACTGCATTAATATTGCATTTCTAACTCCTCCCTCTCGGCGATCTCGGCCCCTTTCGATGGACATTACAGCCATTGAAACTTGTGGAAGAATACAAAGATTTGCATTAAACACTAATTACTTTTTAATCAAATTGTCTACTTAGGCAGGCACTATAAGCTATTTACTTATATGGTATGTACGAGTTCCCGAAACTCTTACTAGTGTAGTAGTAAGGTAAGAAGATAATTAGGTACCTAATTAGCAACTGTAGAAATCTGTAAAACCTGTAGAATAGTAATCTAGAAATTTGACTCATTGTAGAACTTCTACGAAGCGAAAGATGATCGTGAAACCTCTTCACGCTCCATAGGTTACCCCTCGCGAGTCGCGACAGCTTGCTCATTGCTCTACCCAATCGACAGGACGACACCATACTAAGAAGGTACTAAGACGAGACACAAGGGAGAACCCTTATAACATCTTACACATCTCGTTTCGAATTAAGTACATCAATCTCTCAAAATCAATAAGTGTTTGTAGCTAATGTAAGCGCTTAACGAGCCGCGAGCGAGACTGAGCGGATCAGCAAATGGAGTGCTTCATGCATAATGTAGCGGCAGCTGAGTGTTGTTTTGAAAAGCGTTCTGAATTTATTTTCGTCACACCAGGTGATGCCCAAGCTCCTCATGAAACATTAAACGTCTGTCATTGTGTGTAACTACTTAGTACTGTGTATGTGTACCTGGTTGGTTCGGTAGAGTGCCTGATTTGCCTAAAGCGGATGTTAAATCTTGGGTAACCAAGGACAGTCAGGACATTTCAAGGCATTATTTAAAAAAATAAGTAGGAAAGTATTTGGAATATTAAAGAGTAGTTCGAGTTAGAGTTAGAGTTATTTGTGATAGAGCTCGTCCAGTGAAGTACTATCACCATATATATTTCGTATAAAGTAAGCTAGCATTGCATGTTCCGGTTTGAAGGGTGTATATTTGTGTATAAATAAAATTGATTACCTAGTGCCTAGCCAACCCACTAACTGTTGGTAGAGGTGGGTGGTCAGACTTAAAGCGAAATTTCTATGATCCTTACGTAACTTTATTAAATGATAACAGGAGATAACCAGCACCTCAGAATTAATTAATCCACTCAGAGATTGCATCTAAAAGCCCGACTGCCCCGCGCGCCCCTTTCCAGCCATAGTGGAGTAGACATGGTAGCGCAAATCTAGACTCATCCCCCACGCCACCGAGCCGCGAGTCGCGCGGCGCGGCGCCGGCGCCGTCGTAGCGGGGCGCGCTGCTATGCCACACAATGCTTTTGACATACAAAAACGTTAACGTATTGTCCAGCTGCCAATTTATATAGAATTTTGTACATGTGCGTAAAATGAACTGCAAAAATCCCATATAAATTGGCTGTAGATTTGATATGTAAACGTTTATGCCAAAAATATATGACCTCGGGGCGTGTCCTTTGCAACGACGACGTTTAGCGCTACATGTCAACTGACTCAGTTTGACTCGCCGAAATGCAACTTTTCAATTCACGCCTTGGCGCCCCGTCGCGTCGCCCGGCGCGGTTTCATCATGATTTGCCGTGTATTGATAATTCGAGTTGACTATTTTTTTGTGTAAAGCTGACCGAGCTCGCTCTAACTTCAATACGAGCCACGGCGACTCATGGCGAGTGCTGAAAACGCGCTATTGGCCCTCTTGCAGATCGAGGTGTATGAAGCTGAACATCTGAATGGCTCGCTACACAGTGTTCGGGTCGATCCGTTTCCAGCCACTTAAACTTCACGCGGCGCGCTCTAGCTTCCGTTTTAATTACAAAATTAATTCAAAATGTAATTAAAGTTAACAATAAGGCTGCAAACAATTGAAGTTATTTATGTTAGTTTATGCTTTATGGTGAGCGGTGGTGGTAGGTACTTGCAATTTTCCGAGCAACTTAAATAAATAAGGGCCACATTATAAGATGCTCAGAAAATAGTGGCATTGTTTTGTGGGTAGTTAGAAGACGGTACCTAACTATAAATGTTACATAAAAAAATACTTTTGTTACATACTTAAATAGGTACATATTTTATAACTATAATGTTAACTATATGGGAAGAGGTCAAACAAATTGCAAGTTCAACTCACGCCGTGAAATCACAGTGTATTGAAATGCGAGCAAGTAACGTCGAATCCATAGCACCCATCGAGTACCTACCTATAGGTACCTAATTAATTTAATCGATGATAGAACGTTAGCACTATGACAGTTGGTGACTGAAAAATATATGTTTACTTATAAATCTAACATAGCTAGTTATTATACTATATAAAGCTATTGTAATATATAACTGTACGCTCACATATTTTTACGCGACTACAGAAAACCATCAGCGCTACGAGTGGTGGCCATTTTTGTTAGGTAGGTACAGTGCCCTTCATAGATAAGTATCCCCCTTGTATAAGACAACTAGCTTCAATCCAATTATATGATTAATATAATTAATTATATGATATAATTATATAATAAATTATATTTAATAACCATGCAAGGAACCGTAATCATAATTTCAACTGCTTTGCTAATAACAGTGTTGGAACAGTGGTATCATACTTGGATTTCCAATCTTGAGAAACCGAGTTCGATTCCGAGCGTTGGGTTACTTTTTGTTTTTTTTTTCAACCTTATCAATGAAGTTTGCAGTAAATAATACCTATACACTACTTATCGTGTGAATTTATTCAAATAATAATAATTGCCAAATAAAACCTCTTCGTTAGTGAAAACTTTGTTGTTTTATTAATAAGCCGATTTACAACACTACGAGATAAAATGGTTTTTTTTAATCCTACAAAATTATACAAAACGACATTGCTATTTACGTCTGGTAAATAATAAACTTTCATAATTCACCGGCGAACAAACATGTTAATAGTTAGGTATTAACAATTTAGATCTCTCGTGAATATAAGCTATTATTTACCCGTTTTTAAGAAATGTGGGGTCAAATGTTATATCTACTTATTAAAAAATATAGTAGGTTAGGTATTCACTTAAAAAAATACCTAGTAAAATATTATTAGGTAGTGAACGAGTATGTTACACTATTATAAAATTGTATATTACTTTACCTATTTTTTCCTACTAAAGTTATAACAGTAACCTTCACTAGCTATAAATTTATCTTGGCGTAAATTACACTTAGACCTATCACTGGAGTTTCAATTCCAAGAACCACTTGACACCTTATTTCCACATTATTCTTTATGCAAATAAATAATTATGAAGTATGAGAAAACAGCCATTTCTTCATAGTTCTTGTTCGATGAACCGCTCAGAGTTTGTCCTTCTGGATAGGTATACCTACAACGCTACATATAGTAGCATTACTTCTTTCAACACTTCTTAGTATTGCTGACAATTCATGCGCCCATCGACTTCCACAAGGTCTCCTGGACCCATGGACGATATCCATTCCCAATAATCTAAAAATAAAACACTTTATTATTAACTACTTTAATAAGTGATGATGTAAACAAAACTGACTAGGTAGAAGGTTACACTTACCGTTATATGAAGCTGCCAAGCAAATTATTTAACATTGCTTTTATTTTGATTGCAAATTTCAATTCTTTTTTTCATGTTTTCATCAAAATATATAAATGATGCATTTTATAAAAAGTCAAAAGCTTACGAAGAACACACAAAGTAAACAGCACAGAATTTCGTTGAAATTCGTTGTCTTTGTTCGTTCGTTAAAAATCAACGACCTACCCACACCCTTCAAATAATAAATTAAGCTTTGCATTCGTTTGCTAGACAAGGACAGGTTATTGGACGCTAGTGATTTATAATTTCAACGCGTTTGTCATCAACACGACAGCCGAGTTAGATAAGCGGTCGGTCATGGTGTGCAAACATGATTGTTCCGAGATCGAATTCTTACGACAGTATAATTTTTGCATTTAATTTGTGATTGCGAGAATTTCTATAATACTGTTTGGTGAGGACGGCTGAGATAAAGGAGAGCACCGGTGGTCTAGTGGTAGTGACCCCGCCTTCCAATCCTAAGGTCGTGGGTTCAAACCCGGTCGTGCACCAATGGATTTTTCTGTTCGAAAAATTTATGTGCGCAATACCAGTGCTCTCATACGGTGAAGGAAAACATCGTGAGGAAACCGGCATGTCCAAGAACTAAAAATTCGAAAGACATGTGCCATCCACCAATCCGCATTGGGTCCGCGTGGTGGATTAAGACCCAATCACTCTCGCCTGAGAGTAGGCCAGTGTCCCAGCAGTGGGAACATTAGAAGGCTGTCATGACTAGGGAGGATACTTAATAGTGGAGTCTACTGTACCAATTCTAATATTATTTTATCTAGGTACTTTGTCAAAAGATTTTATGTATCTAACAGAATAAACGTCTAATATATATATTATTATTATAACTAACAAGTAGGTACCTAGGTTTTTGAATACCTAGGTAAGGTACTTCTAGTGGTGGTAGGTACCTAATGTGTTTAAGGTAGGTAAGTAGTTACTAAGCTACTTGGTATGTGTTACAGATAATAAAGCTCTGCTGAAAAGCACTTAACGGGATTGATTCAGACCATTTACCATTCTATAAACAAACACAACCTTTCCATTATGATAAATTATAAAACCTTTTAGCAAATCGAAACCCGAGAAAAAGGAGCGGTTTGCATTGACATTATTGTAGGTATCTTATTGAAATACTTACCTACCACTTACCTGCTTTTATCTCCCTGCTACCAACTATTAGATAATTGTATAGTACCCCCAACCAAAGATTAATGTAGGTAGGTACTTAAGTAACAACTAGCTACTAAATCGAGTTAATCGTGTTTTATAATTTAACTAATTAAGTACCTACCAAAATCTGTAGGTATCTATGTACCTACCTACCAAAAGTTGAAGACCATGTAGAAGGATATATGTAGGTATAGTTCGCACAGCGGATCTAGGCTTCCGTGAAGTTAGCCGTTTGTGATGCGCAAAGACAATTTGCAGCACCATTGCGCATCGAAACGGCTATCTTCACGACGGCCAAGGCCAACTTTAACCAAGGATTTATGCCAAGAGAATGTAATCTTTTTCTTCTTCTTCTTTGTTTATGAACTCTGTGGCTTATTTGCCACAGAGTCCATAAACAAAAAAGCTGTCTTTTTAGATGGCGGTAGCTCAAGTGGCGAGCGGGGGTAGTGGGGAATTCAACCTTGGTTGTTAACTGTTTGTCACTGTCTGTCATATCTCTGGTTGGTGTCAAAGTCATAGTAACGTATTACGTAGGATTCTACATTAACTTTGGTCGTATTTTAATCGAAATAAATACAAATGAAACGAAGAACAGAACAGAATACAGATTTGTAGTTTTCTTTCATTTTCTAAACTTTTGAAGATGATTTATACAGTGATATACAGATTCTAGTGGCAAGTTTATTATTCTTGTTGCCCACACCAGATATGTCTGAAGTGCAGATAGATGCTTTAATACCTGAGACAGGTTTTTTTAGAATAAGTAGGCTTGTCCAGCACAGTAGGTACATCATCCTATCCATCGCCCCAACAATGTTGATGGCAAGGCATGTGGTACCTTGCTTGGCTGCCGTGTATCTATTGGCAACCATACTGTGAGTTTTTGATGCAATCCTACTACTGTAAATAACCAGCCTTTATGTACCAGTGCCTGCATATTTTTTTCCGAAATAAAAAAAACTAGGAAAGTATTGCACAAGACTACCATACGTACCCTATGTAGGTATTCCCTTAGAATACATAGCTTCTCAGAAACAACCATCAGTATCTACATCTAGCAGTTCCAGATTTGCCTAATTTTGATCCTGCCAAATTACATTAAGTCCTAATCGGAATTTTTGTATTAATATGAGCAGGTATTTAATATGTACTTATGTAGTTACTTAGGTACATAAAATAATAAGTATCTACTTAGAGGCAGGTAGGAAGATAGCTAGTTGATTGGTAGGTGAGAAGCGTTCTTTGTGGAAATCCATTGAGATCAAACGAACATCAACCCACATTATATCTGTTCCGTGATATCAAACATACGAAAAATCGTAGGTAGGTAGGTACTAAATTCTTCTGTTTGTTACAGCTGGTTACTACTATTACGTTGTGATACAGTGGTTCCCGCCCGTTACAATCAAGTCGACAAACCTTGTACCCAGTGTTGCCAACGGTGGTGTATAAAAGGGGCAGCCTTTTTTTATTGGCGAAATATTGTTTTGGCGAATAAATATTTTTCTAGTGGTTTATTGAAATTCAGTATAAATCATTGAAATTTGATCACTCAACAGCTAGGCCACGTTTCGGTATACAATATTTTCTACATATTTTGCAGCTTCACTAAAGTGCCGATTAGGTTGAGAAATTATTTTTATTTTAGCAGTTTGATGAGTGTATTCAAAACAAGCAGAAATGAAATAAAATGAAACGAAATAATTTATTTACATGAAGAATAGAATGAAGTTAAATCTTATTACTTATGATCTCATAATTTGATTACCTATATTATGAATACGCTTTGGTTTGAGGTTGAAAAAAAATGCTTCAACGATTAAGCGATAAAATTAATGTAGGTACCAAAGAATCGTATATCAATCTGATAAAGACAATGATGGTGCAGACAAAATTAATGATTCACCTGAAGAAGACGGTACTTAGATAATAAAAATAGCTGATTATCTTTTGTTACGCCATTTTATGTGCCATATTATTACTTTTAAGACCTCTTGTAACACTTATCTACGCAAATAAATATTTTGAATCTTGAAGTTATTTAAGTACGTTTCTTCTGATCATAATTTGTTGATTTTTAGTTATTAATACGTAATAATGAAAGAAACTTATCATCAAGACAGGTATATATTGGTGTTTTTGAAGTAACTTTAAAATGGTTTGTGTGAAATTTTGCTACTTTGAGATTAAGGCCGTTTTACGTTAGTGGTTTGATTTTAAATGTTGAATCTGGTAACTGACTGGTGGGAGAGTTTGTTTAATTGTGAATCCATGGAAGTATTAAGGAACGGAATCACACCACACACAACAGCACAGCTAGAACGTAGTGCCTAAATTCTCTTGGGTTCCTACCAAAGGAGGTACATTTCCGTAAAAATCAATTCACTCTGTGGAGGCATCATTTTTTGAACGTATTGTAGTGTAGTGCTTGCATACATTCTCTCTATATCTTTAGATGTGTGTGTGTGTGTGTGTGTATTTGTTCATTTGTTGTGTTGTTTTTAATGTTTGTTTTGTTTAGTACTTGTACTTGGTGTGTGTCCACTGACTGTGTGTGCCCAAGAGAATGTAAGCACTACGTTTAGTTTCGTTTAGGTGTAGTTTAAGGCTATTGTGTGCGTTTGATTTAAATGCGGATTTTTGTATTTTAATAGGTTTAAAGCTCCGCTACATAGCTCCTTCCTACAAAAATAAAATAATCGAAGGCGAATCACAATGCCAACCACCCGTAAAAAGGTAATAAAAACTGTTTATAAAGATGAAGAAAGTGAGGGGGAAACCGGCGACTTCAGCGATTCCGGTTCTGAGGCGAAGATATCAGAAGCATCGAGCTCCGAAGATGAAGAAATAGAAGAGGAGGAGCAATCGTCGGGTGATGATTTCCGTAACAAAGCAAAAAAAGTATGGAAGGAAGTAATCCACCACAAACCACCTATTCAAAGGAGAAAGCCTAAATTCGCAAAAGATCTGATCAACAAAATAAATAAACAAGCGATTGCTGATGCCGAGGGTGATGAGGATACTGACTTTCCATCTTCCAAGTTCACTGTCAAGGATCTTACTGATGCCGACAAATTGCTACCTGCATTCTTGAACTTGTCGGAAAGTGGTAATTAAGCATTCCAATTTTGTTCAATAATTTGCAGAATATTCACTGTCTGCTGTATATTAGTAAATTCTAAAGTACCTAGATATGTTTCTAGCAGGAGTAGGTACCTAATAACCCAATGATCAGTAGTTTAAAAATAAAAAAAGTCTGAGGCCCGCAGAATGTCAAGGCCATGCTTGTAATCTTTGTTGGCCTTGTGTATGTATTACCACTATAATAAAGATTAATTAAAATTAAAATAAATAATTTATTTGTAAGTTTGATTATTTATATATTAAATAATTCAATTAATTTTGGTTCTAAAAATTTGTGTGAATCCAGGATAATATAAAGAAATCACAGTTTGCAAACACAGATAAAAGTATTTACATGACATGTAATTTATATTTGAACTAGCCTAAGTGCAGTTTAATAAAGAAATAGAAAAAAGCTTTATCTAAGAGACCAAATACAATCAAAAGCGAGTGGTGTGTGTACAATGTACAATTTTTCAGATAGCAGTGATGATGATACCTTATCCAAATCGACAAAGAGGAAAGCTGCAACACTTGTATCGATTCAAGAATGTGAATCAGGTTGTGACAATGATAAGAATGAATACAAAGATGTGAGTATCTGCATCTCAGGTAACTCTATATTAACGAAACTCAATCTTAAAACAATACTCAAGCATAGATTTTGCTCAGTTTTCATAGAATACTTTTGTTAAATTGATGCTTGAGTCACGATTCACACTCAAGTATGGTTTTTTAATATGGGGATAAGTCTTATTCCACTATGCAGAATCAATGCAAATTGCTGCAGGACACATGTTTTTTGAAAAATAATTTATGCTGGTTCTTTACTTCTTTTCACTGTGCAGGAGCACTGGCAGCTTTTTCATAATATAAAAGTTTTGATTGTTACAGGTTTGGTCTAGCAATATACAAGACAACAGTGAAGATATTGCTAGAAAAACGTTTATGGAGCTGGAAAAGCATAATTTTGAAATTGAGCAAACAAAAGCCTCCATAGAAAGCTATGTTTCTAAAAACCAAGCTACTGTACAAAATGTTTTAAACAACCATGTTGGAAACTTCAATGTAAATGACCTTTTGGCTCAAGGTGAAGAGGTGGTAGAAAAGAAAATTCCAGCAAAGAATAAAGTTAAGGCTAGAAAACGTAGAGATGATAGTGACTCTGAGGTAGAAGACTGGGAGGAAGTTAATGGTAAGTAGGTATCTATATAAAAATACATGTATTTTTATGTTACAAAAAATTACATACGTACCCAGCCTGTTCTAAAGGTTTCTTTGGATTTTATTTTACTGACTATTTTGTCAGCAAGTGGAACAACTAAAAAAAAAAAGATTACATGTAACATTGATTTTTTTTGTAACAGGCACAATGTAATGATTTCAGAAGTCAAAACCATACCTCAACAAGGCTTGCAACTTTTTGTGGAGTTCCCAAATACATGTAAAAAGAGCAAAAAACTTGATCTTGAAATGATGATGAAAAGAAAACTCAACAGGGTAAAGAAAGAATACCAAGTATACATGCACAAAGTCCATGTACTCTGCTGCCTAGGTCATGGAAATTATGTCAGTCAAGTTCTCAATGACCAAGAGGTTATGGCAGCAGCTATAGCTATGGTCCCAAAAGGTTGCTATCCAGAAGCAAGGCTTACTACAAAATATGTTGAACAAATCACCACATGGTACAAGGATAAGCTCATATTAAGACAAGATAAAAACGAACATAAATTCAAGCCTAAAGCACCACCGCTTAAAAACATAATACTGAGTCAAATCAAAAGCCGGGTTACTACAGCAAAGAAATTTAACGTCTTTATATTTGTGGCAATGCTGAGAGCTTTGGGTTTACAGTGTCGCATTATGTTCAATTTTGTAACAGTGCCTATCAGACCTCCCAGTTCTGAATTGTGTTCCTTATCAATGAAACCAAAAGATGATAGTAAGGCAGCTAACAAATCAACAGAAAACGCGGATGATAAATGTGAAGGAAAAGATAGACCTAAAGCGAAGAGTAAGGCAAGAGCCAAAAGCACTAAAAATATAACTCAAGTTGATGGAAATGATGATACATTTTCAGAAAGCGATAGCGAATGTGAAAACATTGTCCAACTTGATGGTAGCAATGACACACAAACAAAAAATAAGAGCACTAGATCTACTAGATCTAAAAAAGTTGAAACCAATACTGAGAAAGATGAAGAAGATGGTGTATCCCCACCAAAACGAACTAAAACTAACTCAAACACTGTAAATGTTCCGGAAAAAGGCAAAACTGCAGAAGATACAGCAAATACTAATAAAGACCAACTACAAGTAGCCCTAAAATCTGACAAACCACCAGAAGCTCCAAAATCTCCGCTTAGAAAAAGGTCTGTGAGAAATAAAAGTGCAAATGCTACAAAAACAGAAAATTTAAAACCATTTGTAAAAGATGCCAAAACAGATGCCGCCGATGAAAATAAAGACAAACTACAAGAAGCCCTGCCTAAGAAACGAACAGCAAGAACCAAAAGTGATACAACTAAAACTGAAAACGCAAAAACAGACAATTCGAAACCTCCAGAGAATAATGTCAAAGCTAAAACAATAGGTATTACAGACAACAGTAAAAAGGAACCACAAGCAATTAAAAGAACAGCTAGAAACAAAGATGATTCATCTAAAAAGACAAGCTCGAAAGAAGAAGCTTCAAAATCACCCCAAATGAGAAGCACATCAGACAAGAACACTGCGAAAAACAGTAAAGCTTTGGAGACAACCAATAAAGATCGTACAACAAAAGATTCAGTATCATCATCTACAACATTGTCTTCAAGTATCAAAGTTACTGATGACAACACTGATATATCTAAAGATGCCAAAATAAGAAGTCCTCGCAAAACAAGGTCAGAGAGGCGAGCTTCAGCGAAAGTAGATAAGACAGATCCTACTCCAAAAGCAAATGTAGTCAAAAACAAAACCCCTACTATTACAGTCTCAGATGAAAATGATAAGAATGTTGAAAGTAAATTCTTCTCTGAAAGTAAAGAACCTACTAAGCGCACAACAAGAAAAAGATCCCACACTACAGTCAATGAGATTCAAAAAACTGATGATAAAAGTAATATGAAATCTAAAGCTAGGACCAAAAGTGCTCCAGGATCTGTAGAAAAGAGTAAATATTTTATTAATGAAGAGATTGTTGCAAAGAAACCAAAACTGAATACTCAAAATACTAGACAAACAAAAAAGGAGCAAATACAAGAGAATAAACTTAGAGTGAGCCACAGAGATTTAAGACAAAAAGCGAAACCAAACAACGATGTCACAGAGGATTTGGTTGATATAATCAAAAACAGAATCAAAATTGAAAAAGCTCAATCTAAAAAAGGGATTGTTAAAGGTATGTTTAATATTTTAATATTACATACACTGAAATACATAATATGACTAATTATATCAAATTTTGTTTGTAGGCCGCGCCGCTATGTTTTATCCTTCAACTCACGAACTCCCTTCGCTATTTATATGTCTAGATTTGTTAATATTGAGATGAGGGTTAATAACTCTCCTGATTGCTTCGGTCCCGTGCTTTTCTCATCGATGTTCCGACCACGCTGACGATGTCACCCCACCGTGAGGTCTTTTGTTCGTCGTGCATCTTGCATGGCCACTATGACGTTTCAAAATGATCTTTGAGATATTATTGACTACAGAGATTTTCGATTTGATTGATTTCATTGGAATTTCTTTTGTTTTTATACTTTTTTCTTTTGTTTTTATACTTTTAAAGAGGCAACCAATCGTACGGCCTACTTGATGGCAAGTGGTTACGATAGCCTTTGTGACTCGAAATTTTCTTGGATTACGACAATATTTCCAGTAATGATAGACGATTAGGCCAGGATTCACTACATCGCTTTGCTTAAAAGAATCTCTTTGCATAGCTCAGTTGATCTTAACAGATCAACGAAGTTAAGCTCTGTTTCTTAAAGTTACCATTTAAATGGGACCGCGCCTGTGGCAATTTCGACTAAGTGCAAGATAGAGAATATATTATTAAGCTCTCGATTTCTCCTTTTTTCAGTTACGCGATCACCAAAGCTTTCAGGCGACCTATCAACTCCATCACCAAAGTTGAACTGACTCTTACGAACTTGGTTTTTAATAGGAATACCATGTTTATGTTACAGGAAAACTAAAAGAAGACTCTGATGGGGATAGTGATTTCCTACCAGTTGAAGATGCAAAGAGCCTAAACAGTGATGACGATTTCAAACCTACCAAGATTAGTCCTCGGCCTAGTAAAATAACTTCTAAAGCTGGTACTAGTAAAAGACTTGACCGGCGAGTGCTTTCCTCCGATGATGATTTAGTGAAGCATAATAAACAGGATGTGTGGTGTGAAGTTTTTGTTGAAGAGTTGGAGCAGTGGATTGCTGTAGATGTTATCAAAGGGAAAGTGCATTGTGCCGGTGACATTTATGTGAGTGAGACCTTTTGCTTGGATTAAAGTAGCTATTTAATATTGTTATTATACTGCCAGATCATGACATAATTAAATAGGCATTGAGTTTATTATGGTGACAATGACAAATCACTGAAAAAAAGACTTGTCCGTTTTCAGCAGCATAATGCCATAACTTTTTTAAATTATTTTTCATTATAACCTATAACAGCCAGTTTACGTCCATTGCTGGATATACATGATAAATAAATATATGCGGACATTTTGCGTGCAGAAGATTAGTTGAGCTAGCAAGGATGTTGGCCACCCACCGACTACAATGTCGTCGGTCCATGAAATGTGGTGCGACTTATAGTCCGTCCGTCTGTTTAAGGTTTATTCAGCTACATATATTTTTATTACAGTCAAACGCAAGCCACCCAGTTTGCTACATTGTCGGCTGGGACAACAACAATTACCTAAAGGATCTCACCCGCCGCTACGTACCACACTGGAACACTGTCACTAGAAAGCAACGGGCTGAACCAGTATGGTGGAAAACGGCCTTGCAACCCTGGTTAGGCCCGAAGACAGCTCGGGATAGAGATGAGGATCAATATTTAGATAGGATGCAGTTAGAAGCACCTCTGCCTAAGAGTATTGCTGAGTAAGTTTAAACATTTTGGTGGGGTTGTTACTTGGGTAAAACAAGGAATGAGACTTTTTGTATGTCTCAGGGTGTAAAATAGGCTCTATAACTCTATAGCTCTATGAATACTCTGCTACTTCTAACACATTCAATGCCACCGACTCACCCCGCGAGTCCATGTAAGTTTCATCTCAATGTCGGCGACTGGCGTGGCGAGTTCAGTAGTTTTCGACTTTAATTTAGCGGGACCCGTACATAACTTTCAAATAAAAAAACATCCAAATCTGAAGGGCAATTCCCGTATTTACCTGATCTAATATGGCGGAGATAACTAGTAGCCCCTTTTAGCCCCTTTTTTGCAGAAAGTACGCCCCCAATCCAAAAACCCTGACGACAAATAAATTACTATACTAGACTAGTACCAAATTTCAACCACATCGGTTGAAAAATGTGACCAGGCGAGAACAGCCGGACATAAGACTAGATCTATTATTAAATACATTGCTAAGAAAGAGAAAAATAAAAGCCATGCCTATTGTAGTGGCATTGATTGAGGTGGTAATTCCAGATACAAGAACCACCCGCTGTACGCTCTGAAGCGGCACCTGCTCAAGTTCGAGGCGCTGTACCCTCCGGGCGCGGCGACGCTCGGCTTCGTGCGCGGCGAGGCGGTGTACCCGCGCGCCTGCGTGCACACCTGCCAGTCGCGGGACAAGTGGCTCAAGGAGGCTAAGGTTGTCAAACTCGGAGAGCAGCCCTACAAAGTTGTGAAGGCACGCCCTAAATGGGACAAGGCATGTTATTGGTTATTTTAGTTTTTATAGTGTTAACCATCACACTAAGGGTAAAATAGTAAAAGGTTAATACTAAAGATTATGATATCGCAAAAATGACTTCGCCTCAAGCAAGATTTGAACAACCACCGCTTGATACGCGGGTGCTCTACCAACTGAGCTATCAAGTTTCAACAAGATCTAATTAATTATCAGGCTTGAGGCTAAATAATTTTTGGGATGTTATAAGGTATGTTATATTCTGTGGAATAGTATTATAGTACTGCCACTTGCAGCGAATTAGTAAGTGGCAGTGGGCAGGCTATATTATAGCTCGCAGAACCGATAATCGCTGGGGAATAAAGGTTCTCGAGTGGCGACCACGAACTGGAAAACGAAGTGTAGGGCGGCCCCCCCACTCGATGGACCGATGACATTAAAGTGGTCGCAGGAAGTCGGTGGATGGTGAAGGCTCAAAATCGGTCGTCATGGCGCTCTTTGGGGGTTAGTGGACGTTTATCGGCTGATATGATGATGGTGATGACTTGCCAGTGAATCTTGGTCGCTTTGTGATCTGCAAAGACAATTTAGTTCGAAAAAGCTCTATTCAACTAGATACTGTATAATATTAAATCATCAGGTCAACACTTGCCATGTGGCCACGATGTTGGCCACTGACCTATACGAACTTACTTACCTACCTTTTTATATATATATATATTTTTATACAACTGAAGTGGCAACCAAGCGTACGGCCCACAAGATGGTAAGCGGTTACCGCAGCCTATGGACGCTTGCAATACCAGAGGTATCACTCGCGGGTTGCCACCTTGATGCTAAGATCGAAAGTCTCTTGTGCCAGTAATTTCACCGGAAACCATACCCTTCACACCGGAACACAGCAATGCGAGCATTACTGCTTGGCGGCAGAAATAGGTATGGTGGTAGTCCTTCCCCGGACGAGCTCTATCACAGAGAACTCTACTACTCTTATATATATGTATTATATATCCGTGGAAAGGTCTAATGTATGTTTGCCTATATCACAGAACAGATATTAGTACTACGTTCAGAATGGCCACTCCCTCTTTCTCTTGCTATACAGTTAGGTGGGAACAACCATGACACTCACACATACAACATCGTTTACGTACAAAAACTGTGCGTTTGGTGATTGCGACGTGTTTGCTTCATAAATTTTATTGAGAGTGTCCGGGGCGTGCGTGTGTGTATGTATATGGTATAACTATACTGTCAGCAGATCTAGACAATCGTGAAGTTAGCCGTAAGTCTTATTTAGCCAATCATTTCACTTGATAGTGCCCTCTTACTAGAAAGAAGAAAGAAAGAAAATACATTTATTGAAACCCACTTTAGAAAAAACAATCCAAGTAACAAATTACTACAGAACAATCATGTAGGTAAGTATAAGATAAATCTAAAAAAGTAGGATACATAGGTAAGAAGTTTTCTACAATAGGACTAATCTACTACTACTGCTTGGAGGCAGAATATCCAGTAAATACCAAGACTGGACAGATGCTGGAAAATTCTACCACTAGATATGATTATACTTCGGCAGCAAATGCATTATTTGCTGCCGAAGCCTAGATATCAATTTATCAGTTACCTCTCATTTTCTTGCCAAGCTTATCAATGAAATCCTATATTATAAATGCGAAAGTCTGTGTGGGTGTGTATGTGAGTGTTTGTTACCACGTTTCCGTGACGACTTAATCGATTGTGATGAAATTTGGAATGTAGATGGCTTAAGTTTTGTAAAAAATGCGGTCGAGGCTGCCACTCCCGCATAGGCCCGTTTAGTCATGAACAAAAGTGTTCAACCTCTGGACCTTCCTTAACCTGACGCCACGTAAATCATCTGTAATAGATGTAAAGGCCAGTGATGATGATGAAGTCCTGGAATAACACATAGGCTTTTTATCCCGGAAAAGTTAACTGTTCCTGTGGGATAGCATAAAAACTAAAAACGCGGGTGAAGCCGCGCGGGTCAGCTCGTGTTAAATAATTATGGTTTTCAGCTGTCAAATAAATGCATAACGGACAAGCCACTCGAGGTGTTCGGACCGTGGCAAGTGCAAGACTACGAGCCGCCGACTGCAGTGAACGGTATCGTACCGCGCAATGCGTACGGAAACGTGGAACTGTTCAAGGAATGCATGCTGCCGAAGAAAACTGTTCATATCAAATGTAAGTTGTTGTTGTTTTTGCTAGCCTGCACTGTCCCACTGCTGGCCAAAGTGGGGGAATAAGATCTGCATTGACGTCCCGCGTTCAGGTACTGTGCAAGTAAGTTCGTGTGAGTCAGCGGCCAATTTTGCTGACTGAGTTAATAGGCCGCCCGATGGCCTCCGTCGCGGCCTATTGTACATTGTCCCCCTGCTAGGACAATGACTTTAGGTTGATGACGATGCTCTAGCATCAATATCATCAATGGTTACTTAGAGTATTACGATTTAAACTAGATGCATCGGTAAATTTCGTCAATCATCGGTATGACGAACGCCCAATAATATACAGTATCTAGAGCTGTTACATCAATTTTATCTAATTTCTTTCTATATGATGATTTCGCATAGCGTAGACGCGTTCACGTGCACGCACCACTGCGTCTGTATAAGACATGACACACCGCTTGCACGTGCACGGAATGGCAAGGGTTATGTAGATGCAAAATAAGAGTAATGGCCATAACAACATGACAAACACGCAGCCTGTTTGTCATGTTGCTATGGCCACGCAGCGTGCTGGTCGCATTACTGCGTGCAGTCAATAATGACGTGTATTCAATGACATTCCCTATTGGTGTGACGTCCAATAGGGCACAGCACAGTATTAGGTAGGCCGTTATTACAAATACAAAAATACAAAAATACAAAATATTTATTGAAATTTTACAAGTTATTCATTTAGGTGGTTTGGGATCTCCTCTTTTAAGTCGTAAGACCTGTATTAGAGGAGTCCCCTCTTTACTGTGGTTCAACTTAATACACTTGTAGTTAATCTATTGGACTAAGTTATTATCTAATTTAAGTAGTAAATAGAAAATATAAAAAGACAACTAGGTTATTATTATTTTAAGTTAGTGTAAATTAATGTTAAGGATAGTTCAAGATGAGGTTGGTAGATTAGTATTATATTAAGGAGTGGTAAATTATGTAGGTATTAGGGCATGTATATATTTTATATAATAAATATTGATAATTGCGAAATATTTATAAGTATATATATTTATTTTTTATGGGTAAGTAAAGAAATAGCTAAGTTCAGATGTAAGTAGAACACAAAAATATGATGGGTAGGTATGAATAAATTAAATAGAGGTAAGTATGTTTTTTTAAACGATTGTTGTAAATAATTTTTCAGTTTGTTGATAGTTAAGTAGTTTAAGCCACATTGTTACTTTTCGTTTACATTGAGAGTAGGGTATTGCATAAATATTAAGGTTTTTATTGATTTTATTGTATAGTTTTATAGATTGTACAGTGTATTGTTTAGAGGCCATTACAGTTTTAGGTACTAAGTAAGTGATTACCGAATGTTGTTTACGTTTTTTTATTACTTTAGGATCAACCACCAAGCCCTTATGAGTCTTTAATACACATTGCAAAATATATAATTGTCTGACTGTCAGAACGTTTGCTTCACTGTATAGTTTGTTGGTACTAAATATTTTTCTTTTGTGTAGCATAACTTTTAAAATGGTTCTTTGTGCGCGTTCAATACTGATAAAATTGGTTTTATGAGTACCTCCCCAAACTGGTATACAATAAAGTAGGATAGATTGAACAAGTGTAATGTAGATATATTTAATCAATTGCTTATCGGCGATATTTCTTAGGTGTTTAAAGATCCAAACTAGCTTCCTTGCGCGATTAGAGACTAATTCCAGTTGGGGGTGCCAGGAAAGATTTTTGTCTATTATGATACCTAAATATTTGGTTGATTTGACTCTTTCAATGGTTTGGCAGTCGCAACTATGCAGGTCGTTGTTTTTACAAAAGTGAGCAGTTATGGTTAAATTTGGGTCTGGTTGTGAGGAGTCTTTAATTGAAAATGGAATATAGTTAGTTTTTGTAGTATTAAGTGACAGTAAATTAATGTTTAACCATTTAATGACCCTTTGAAGTCCCTTTTCAGCTACTTTGTAAACTTCCGGCCAAGTTTTACCGTAGAACAGCAAAGCAGTATCGTCTGCATAAGAATAAGCTTTTCCATCAGTCAGCTGCATGTCTGTCAAGTCATTAATATAGGCAAGGAATAACGTCGGGACCAGTACGCTCCCTTGGGGCACCCCATAGCAAGAAGTTGATAAGACTGAGCTAAAAATGTCATTACCAAGTTTAACTTGCTGGGTTCGGTCTTGTAGATAGTTAGAGAGTAATAAGAGAAAACTCCCTCTAATACCAAGCTTTTCGAGCTTACGGATAAGAGTTGGGACAGGGACGGTATCAAAAGCTTTTTTTAAGTCAAGGAAGACACATAAAGTTTTCTGGTTTTGGTCTAGGTAGTTAGTTATGTTTTTTGTGAGGTCCATAATGGCATCTTCAGTGCTGGTGCCTCCTCGAAAACCATATTGAGATGTTGAAAGAATACTAAATGTGTTGAAGAAATTGGTTAAACGAGTATTAATTACTTTTTCAATTATCTTCGACAAAACTGGGAGAACCGAGATAGGCCTATAGTTATTTATATCGTCTCTGTCCCCGCTCTTATAAATCGGGTTGATAATCGAGCGTTTTAGAACGAGAGGGAAAATACCTTGTTGAAGACATAGAATGCAGAGATGCGTGATAATAGGGACCAGTTCTGTCTTCGCCATTTTAATAAATTTGGTTGAAATGTTGTCCCATCCTGCTGCAGATTCAGATTTTAAATTTCTTATAATTAAGTCAATCTCAGATAAATCTGGGTCAATTATTCCGATGGAGTTCGATTTTGAAGCAAGTGAACCAAAGTACTCATTAGTACTAGACTCGTCAGATGTGATTTTTTCGGCCAATACTTTTCCAACATCTCTAAAGTGTTCATTGATATAATTTGCTGATGTATCTGCATTATTTTTAAGATTAACTAATTCACTGTTGTTTGATTTATTTTTGTTTAGACATGTTATATTTCTAATACAATTCCACAATGACTTATTGTTGGTTTTAGCTCTATCTAAAAGATCTTTTTCATATTGTTTTTTGAGTTTTTTGATCAAGTTATTTACATAGTTCCTATAGCGTCTGTAAGTTATATTTAAAATTCCGTTAGAAGCATCATTTCGTAGTTGTTTTTGAAGTTTATTTCTATTTTTAATGCATTTTAAAATACCTGGTGTGATCCATGGTTTAATGATTTTTTTACTATTTGACACTTTTATTGTTTTTGTATGTTCTTGCAAGCATGTGGATATTAGGTTAATTAGCTTAAGAGATAGTATGTTCGGGTCATGTATTTCAAGTAATTCTGTAATATTTAATTTGCTTAAAGCCACAACAGCGTCACAATAATTTGTTACAGTTTTTGTAGATCTAGCTTTATGGATATTTTCTTTTGAGTAATAATTAATTAAAACCATTCTATGATCGGTAATAGTTGTTTGCAATACTGCAACTGCAACAGAAAGCTTAGAGGTATCCAGGTTAGTAAAAACATGGTCAAGGCAGCTATTAATTCTAGTGTCAAACCGGTGACCGGGAAGCATACTATGTGTAGCTAACATATCCAAATATAGGTTACAGTGTTTGTCGTTGCTTCCTTCAATTATATTAATATTAATGTCTCCCGCCAGAGTAGTGTTAATTTTCAGATGGGGTGATTTTAAATAACTGTCAAGAGAGTTTATAAATTTTTCAGGATTCCTTTCTGATGGGGAACGGTATATACAGATTATAGTACTGTTAGGTGTTGTTATTTCTAAACAAGAAGCTCTAAATAGCGTGATTTCTTTAATTTTGTGTTTAATTGTGTTTTTTATAAAAACCACTACCCCATCATTTTGATTTACTTTTTTGGTAGAACTATAAGTTATGTAGTTCGGCTTCACAGGGAGTGGTTTATTTGGATTAATTCTACACTCGGTTAGTACAATAATGTCGATTTGCTGATTGATCATGTTAAGGTTCAGTTCTAAGTCATCAATGTTGGTTGAATTATGTACACTACGAATATTTTGAATTATAATTGAAAGATTTATGGTTTTTCTAGGTAAGCATTGTTGCAGTTCATTGAGCGAGCAGTTTACAGCGAAAGTGCTATTAATAGAGTCTAATTCCTGAACAAGAATATTTGTATTATCCATAATCGTTTGTTAGAGGAGGGGGAGTGTTATTTATTAATTGGAGTGATTTTGGATACATAAATAGGAGAAGGAAAAATGTGTGTACTGTGTGACCTTTTGTGTATATATTAAATATCGGTAAAATATAGATTTTAGGTTTGTTTTGTTTATAATAATATGGTGAATTGTTCAAAAAACATGTAAAAGTAAGAAATATACCCATCGATACAAATTTAGTTCCGTGGTTATTTTTTAAATTATATTCATTATATGTTTTATAGGTAAGTAGTGATTGAACCAAATAGAACAGCAAAAGTGTAAGCCAATAACTAATATTCCTATCAGTAAGCTTATTTAGTCACTTTCTTGACAAGTGCTGAATTACACCTCCGTATTCAGGACGTAGACGTACACGCACAGTCCACGTGCTGCTTAGTTGGTGGCGTTTATGTTTCAATCAAAAACTGTCATTTTTGTTTATACATGACAGCATATTTCATATTCAAGAGTAGTAGAGTTCTTTGTGATAGAGCTCGTCCGGAGAAGGAATACCACCATACCTATTTCTGCCGCCAAGCAGTAATGCTCGCAATGCTGTGTTCCGGTTCGAAGAGTATGGTTTCCGGTGAAATTACAGGCATATGAGACTTTCCATCTAACGTCTCAGGGTGTTAACACGCAAGTGATATCTATGATGTTGCATGCGTGCATAGGCTACGGTAACCGCTGACTATCAAGTGGTCCGTACGCTTGGTTACCACTTTAAAAATAATGCTGGACAATCCACACAGCATCATCTAGCCTAAGGTAAGCTGCTGTTAAACAGAGCTGTATTATGGGTATATATATGATATATATTTAATACAATACAATACATTGATAGATATTTTTTATTATACATAGAAAACACCCAGAACACCCGGAACAAATATTTGCAGATCCTACAAACATTTGTCCCAAGGCGGGAATCGAACCCGCAACCTCTGCGTCGCAGGCGGACCTTCGCCCACCGCGCCACATTGGTCGTCATTTTACACTTTAGTAGTATAAAACAAAAAAAAATTGTTTTTATTTGTTGTATTTAATTTTTAATTTTCAGTGCCCGGACTAAACAAAGTTGCGAAGAAACTGAACATAGATTGCGCGCCCGCTATGACCGGCTTCGACTTCAACGGGGGCTTCTCACACCCCGTCTATGACGGCTACGTGGTGTGCGAGGAGTTTGAGGAAATCATCACTGAAGCTTGGGTCAATGTAATGTCAACTTTAACCTATATTAACCCACTGCCACTGAATAGATATTAGTACTACGTACAGAATGGCCACTCCCTACATCCCACCGGTTTTACTTACCCCATCCGGTCGCGAGTTTGCCGGCACCACACGGCACTTTTCGCCGGCACTGAAGCTAAGGGCTAAGGCGCGCGTTTATTTTGATTTTGTGTAGGTCCAAGCGCGCGCATGCTCGTGCGAGCGAAAGTGTGCCATTTTGAACGAATCTACGAATCGAATTCATAGTTCTTGGACATACCGGTTTCTTCATGATGTTTTTCTTCACCGTTTTAGAGCACTGACATTGCACACATACATTTCCTACTGGTCACTACACTAGACCACCAGTGCTCCTTGTGATCAATGATCAAATAATCCTACTAATATTATAAATGCGAAAGCATGTGTGTGTGTATGTTCGTATCTCCGTGACGGTTTAACCAATTGTGATGAAATTAGAATGTAGATTGCTTAAGTCCTGGAATAACAAATAGATATTTTATCCCGGAAATATTGACTGTTCCTGTGGGATAGCATAAAAACTGGAAAAACGTGGGTGAAGCCGCGCGGGTCAGCTTTTGAATATAAATTTGATGTACAATTCCAGGACCAAGAAGACCAGGAGCGCAAAGAACACGAGAAGACAGAACAGCGCGTGTACGGGCACTGGCGGCGACTGATCCGGGGGCTGATGATCCGCGAACGACTCAAACTGAAGTACGGCTTCCAAGAGCCAAGCGCAGCGGCTAAGCCTAAGTCGAAGGGACCTCGGTTAGTTGTTAAAAAGAAATAGTGATGCTCTATGCTCGCGTCATATTGATATGAACCTTTTTATAGATCGGTCAAGTCACATAAATAATTTCTCTTTTGTAGTTATCACAAAATACCAATGTGATACTGAAATTAATGCCGCCTAGCCTAGTGGGTTCAGTCAGAAGGGTGGTGAAAATTTGCCATTGGAGAATATATTTTTTCTAACTTTCAAGTAACGCTCATACTCGCCACTGCGCTAAACTATCACTTTGCACGATATTAGTTATACACTAGGTGTTAAAACTGCAGCATTCTACTAAATTCACCGTCCTTAATAGAAAAGACGGCAATATTATTGTTACTTTTGATATTTAGAAACGAGAGAATGCTGCACTCAGCCATTGTTGGGTTATGTTGTTTTTAATTTTATTTTATTTTTAGTTTTAATTTTTTTAAAATCTTTGCATGGTATGTTTAGCCGACGTAGGTAACTATTAATTTTGCTCAAAGTAAAGCATAAAGCGTTGTGTGAAATGTCCGCCAATATTTTATATTATATTTTTTTTATAAATGTACGAACCTAGATGAGCGCGGTTTATGGTAGCTATCAAACACATGCCATACGGGTTTTCCCCATGCAAATTCGAAGGAACCCAACAAAGTTTAAAGCTGCGCTAAGTGCACCGCGTTTGCATGTTTTGGACGTGACTTTAGATAACCGACTAAAGTAAAAACGCAACTGAAACGTGAAAAACGCGAGTAAACCTGCAACGAAGAGACAAACATTTCAGGTGATATTCAGCAAATAGTTTATCGCTTCAATCAGTATTAAAGAATTATGTTTATCTGATAATTTTATTATTCTACTTGCGTCGGGTCATATTTTGTAATTTGTTTTAATTTTAAGGTTTGCCAACCTCCAAGAGGTATTAATTATGCTATAATAATAATATTAACTTTAACATACGGGTATAAAATAATTCACATTGAAAAAAGTAATTAATTAGATTTGGGCAACGAGTTCTTTGAGAATACGGCCTTTCGAATATCATACTCATCTTTGAAAAGCTGATAAAATAAATCCCTGGCTACTTACTATTTGTTTTTAATAATGAGGGATAATAAGGAATTTATTTAATTTACGGTCTGTAATAATAAATGAATCCATTTTTTATTACATTTTAAATATATTCCAACAGCTGCTTCTGGAATGTTTTATGTTATGGTCAGCTATTTTATGATCATTATCAATATTGTTAATCGAATATTTGTTAAATTATGTGTCCAAAATGCCTAATCTTTCATCACGTCATTTACCTAAAACAGTTTCGATAATAGAAACTGAAAATTATAGTAGTAAGTACTTTAATAATAGCAATAAATTACGTTTGGTATATTTCAAGCTGTTTTTTTTTACAATAAAACAAATATGTGTGTACTGTAATATTTATTTATTAAAAATTACTGTAACTTACATAATATATATCCAATATTATTTAATTTAATAACATGGGTTTTTTTGCAATAAGCTGCTTTTTTATTTTGCATTACCTACTGGTAATGTGTCTGTTAAATTAGCAAAAGCTTCAAAAGCATAGAGTTAAAGGAGATTACTTTCGCACAGCCCAGTGCAAAGTACATAAAAATATTACAAAATTTATATACAAAATCTTTGTTGTAAAAAATAATAATGTATAAATAGATACAGACAATTCAGATCTTTAGAATAAGATCTGGTCGGTCGAAACGATTACACAGTAGTGCAATCTTATCCGCGTTTACAGGATAGTTTTGCTTCCTTTCACCTCCGTATCGCAATGCCACGATATTAGAAAGGTGAAATCACAATGCCATTATTTTTTTTTACTTTCACATGCCAATTATTTCTTTTTTTTTGTTATTTTAATATTATTTTATCCTTATAACTACATACATTAAGTCTATGTGTCTTAATTACTACGATATTTTCATATTTCATGACGAATCTATAAACTAAGGGCCCAGACACATTCATCACAATTTGTACATAATTAATGAAAGGAATGTAACCTTTAATTTATATCTTCATAACAAAATATTATTAATACATCTATTACCATACATTAGTCTCATTTAATGTGTATCAACCATTATTAAAGCCAGTTTAATAAAATGGTAAGATCAATCGGTAGCTATATGCTGTAATGTAAGTTTAAGAATTAAATTCCTTTTGTGCTACCGTTAATGTAAAATGGTTTCTATAAAGTCCAGCTTTATAGTCTTTTTTTTAAGCCATGGTTAATGTGCCTGCGCCCATACCAAAACCTACACCCTTCGGTCCGTAGTTCCTGCCGTAGCAGCCTCGGCAGTAAATCTCACCATTTGGTCCGTCGTTCAAGTTGGTGGAATCCTAAAACAAGCAAATTGCAATGTGAGAAAACCAATCAGCCGTATTCCCAAACACCGCTAAGTAGAAACCACTAACTTCCTAGTAGTTCCGTCAAACAGTAAAAAATATGAAATAAAAATAATTTAGTCGGTAGCTTATTTAATTTATAAATCATTGTTTGTGAATATGGGGAAAATCCATTTTTTTATCTGAAAAATTAAAAACATTTGGTAGAATGCACAACTTTGCACATGCCACGCACGCATTCAACATGACGTGTCTTTTTATAAACCTCCGTCAAATCGATGACGTTGACATTTTACCATTTTAGACAACAATCAAATTGAATCTTCTTCCAAAGGCCAAAATCAATATCAATCGGATTGTTTTTATTTTTATTTTACAAAGGAAGTTAAAATATTCTAAAATGATCAGTTTTAGAAAAGTCCCGGTGTTAATTTTATTTGTGTTTGCGTTGAATAACTATAATGGAGTACACGCAGAGTTTTCTACAGAAGATTGTGCGGCTCTAGGATTTATAAAAGCTAACCTCCTCTGCTCCTCTTGTGATCAGTTGAAAGACTTCAGTCTTGATCAGATTGTGGATCATTGTAAGCAGTGCTGTCATAACGATAATACGGCATCAAATGAGAAGAAGTATGCCCGTGCTATACTGGAAGTTTGTACATGCAAGTTCCCTGCGTATCCTCAAATACAAGCGTTTTGCAAGAGCGACCGGCCCGCTAAGTTCCCTAACCTGCAGATCAAGTATGTTCGTGGTTTAGATCCTGTCATCAAGCTACTGGATAAGGATGGGATAGTCAAAAACACAGTTGCCATCGAGAAGTGGAACACTGATTCTGTGGAAGAGTTTTTGAAAACTCACCTTGAAAAAGAGGAAGAAGATGATCGCCATTATTTAAAAACAAACGAAATTTAATTTTAATGTTAATAAGTTATTATTATGATTATTAAATTATAATCCTCTTTAATAATTCTAAACAGTTTTAATTATTTTTCTCTCAACTGTATAACAAACTTACTTAGACTTATTATCACATCTACTTAAAAAATGATTACCTGTAAGTATTGTAAAGATAGTATACTTACAAGAGATCTATGGCAGTCAGCGCATGAGAAGCACCGTTTGTGCCATGAGCCGTTTTTGGAGTGCATCTGTTCCGCAGCGTAGACAGGGAAGCCACAGCGGGGGCAGCCTTGACCTTTAGCTGCTTTTGCTCCAGTGAAAGGAGTCTGTTCATTGCTGTAAATATCAAATCATTAATGGCTTTGTCATTCATCGAACCTAAATAAATCTTTATAATGTACTAGCTTTGCGCAGGTGCAATGAAACCGCACCCGTGTGAAGCTGGGACAGGTCGCTAGTAATAAATATAGCCTATGTTACACAGGTATAATGTATTAATAATAATGGGTATTCTAATGGTGAAAGAATTTTTGAAATCGGACCAGTAATTTTTCAGTTTATTCGTAACAAACAAAAATACAAAGCTTTCCTCCTTTTAATATTATTTGTGTGATAATAGATAAGTACAGTAAAATTAAAGAATAAGAATAATTTATTTGTCATTATGGTGTGCATCGGTAATCGGTACATAACATTACATAACAGAAAGGTAACAAATATGAGTCAGGTGTAAAAAAATTGTACCACAGGTTAGGCTCTGTTCTCCTCACTAGGTCTAAAAAACCTGTTGTGAGGAGTCACAGGGATTCGCCGAACGGACACTTTCTCACAAATTATCAGTTTGATACAGCTGTTTTAAAAAAAAAAAATAGAAAATATGCCTTGATGATATCATATTTCAAAACAAAAGAGAAAAAGCAAGTAAAAACAAAAAAAAATAAAAATAAAAAAATTAAATAAAAAAAATAAAAGTTGGTAAGTACCTACATTACTGATCAATCATTCAAGTAGGTATATTTGATTCATGAGGAATGACAGCTGTAGTTTAACAGCAGTTGCCCGTGACTTCGTTAGCGTTGAACTCGAGAACTGTACTTTTTCCGGGATAAAAAGTACCCTTGTCCTAATCCCGGTCAATAACTAGGTATCTATGTTTTAAATTTACAACCGATTTCAGAATTCAGTGGTTGTCGAGTTATAGAGGAACAAACACACCCAAACTTTCTCATTTATAATATTAGTGTGATGTGAAGCGTGATTACCTATGTGGTAGACCACATAAATACAGATAACATACCCAACAGTCACATGCATTGTCCTGATTACTTACTGTGTCATGGGTAAGTATTAGAAATTTCTACTACCTACTATAGTAGGTATTTGCAGATATTAATGCAAACATTGGTCCCGCAGCGAGAATCGAACCCGTTACAACGCCCACCGCGCCATCGAGGCCGTCAAGGATGGTGACCTATTTATATTTCCAGGAACTTACTATGAAACTTGGTTTCCTTCGTCGTTGCCGGTAGATACAAGAGTGGGAGCGTGGCCGAAACCGAATCCTTTGGGTCCGAAGAGCTTGGCGTAGCATGCGCGGCAATGGATCTCCTTGTCGGGGCCGTCACAAGCCAGCATCGAGTCCAAAGGCCGGTGGCATTCCGCGCAATTGAAGCATTTCTTGTGCCACATCTGATGAACAAAATGTATTTAAGAACACCATCGAACCATTTTGGGGAATATCGGGGTCGTTATATTTGATACCAAGGAACAAATCAACCCGAGTTAATACGTAATTACTAATAAAAGTAGATCCTAATGCGCATAAAGCTACTGGTCCAGAACGATGTCTGCAAAGTTTCTACATAAATCAGTAGGTGTAATCAGTTCCCGATGTCCCCATGATTTTGACCCCATTTTTATTACACCTTATCTTCAATGGGGACAGTGACACGTTACTTTTAACCGTGCCACTGTCCCCATTTCATTTGAGCCGTTAACAGCGTGATCTAGTAACAAAGAAGCCCAGCATAGATAGCCTACATATAATTTGCAATGCCTGAAAAGGGCAAATACAGAGTATACTTAAAAGTAATATGGCACTTAGAACAGAAGTTCTAAGTGCCATATTACTTTTAAGACCTTCTGTAACACTTATTTATGCAAATAAATATCTTGAATCTTGAAGAAACTTAACAACCTTCATAAATTAAGGTTGCACGTTAGGGCTGTCACAACTGCAGTGATTAATGAACATTGCTTACCCAACACTTAGCAGATCAGAAACAATTCAAAATATATTGATTCTGGTGGACTCTGACGTCACTGTAGTTGGGTAAATGATGGGGTACTTACGGTGCCCTTAGCCAGTTGTTGTTCAGCAGCGAAGACCATGCCGCCGCACCGCGGGCAGCCCTGGCCCTTCGGTGCCAGAATAGAGGTGGTGTCGGGGTTGTAGAAGGGGCGGCTAGCTGAGATCTCATCCTCACTGTAAAATAACAAAACTGTTAAGTTTTACATGGTGGTAGGACTCTTTAGCAAGGCTTTGTCTTGGTACCATCGCAGTGCCAGACATTCTGCCTCCAAGCAGTAGGTATTAGTGTGCAAGTTATTACTGTGTTTACGTTTGAAGGGCACTGTTAGACACTGTTATGGTCAAGCGTGACACTTATTTGCTAACATAAAAAAAAAATAAAAAAAAAACAGATTTCTCGAGATTCCATGAGATAAAATCATCGTATCTAACTACATAGATGTTACTAAAGTCATAGGTGTTTTACCGTATTCAATGATCATAAGGTGATGCATGCTTCGATAACCAGTCTTGTAACGTGTTATTTTATTCGTAGTGAGTTGCTGTCGATAAGATGCTTTTTATTGATAAATATTTCTCTCTTTGATTCGTTTTAGTAGAGCATAACGACACAATTTCTGCTTATTAGTAGTTTTTCCTAAGATTTTCCTATCATGGAATCGGAATTTCAATTTAGTTTATTTCTAACGACCTCCTTTTGTTGTAGGTACCTACCTAATGCAGTAATTCAAAAAGATTTAAGTACTTAGTTAGGTATATCATATTATATTCTTTTACCAAACTTTTAAAAGACGTTTGGGGTTGGTACCAATAAAGAACTTTACCTGATATTAGTCAGGTAGGTATTTTAATATGAGGTCTAAAATCGCGGTTTGAAAGCTTATTTGCGTAAGACCTAGGTACCTACATAACAGTTGAACCAGGCGTATTTGATTGACTTCATGCAGTACTCACGTTAGCCCATCAGTCTGCAGGAATCCAGAGCCGCAAGCGAATCCGTAACCGTGAGGTCCCCACTTCTTGCCGTAACAAGTTTTGCAGTAGACATCGCAATCTGGACCGTCGCATGCGATGATAGAGTCCAAAGTCTTCGTGCAGTCTTTGCACTTGAAGCACTTGCGATGCCATTCGCGACCCTTGGCGAGCACCTGTTCAGCCGCGAAGACCTTGCCTCCGCACCTTGGGCAGCCCTTGCCAGGTGCGGCCTTGATTGAGGTGGTGTCAATAAGCGTTGTCTTTGGCGCTTGGTCACTGTTGAAAATGTTTAGATAAATTAACACATTCGTTGAGGTTTGGTTTTCATACCTAATCGTTTTGTTAGTTGGGTATAGCTCCTAGCCATAGCATTTAAAATAAATTGCTACAACTTATTTTAAATGCATCTATCACAGAAAAAATATGCGCGAATATTAGTCTTATACTTTACCTACTTGTGTACTGACGATTCATTTGTCTTATTAAAAAGGCCCTAATTCCCTGTCCTACCCACCTAACTGAAATCATTCCAAATAAAATGGTCTTTGAATTCACCTTTCCTTCAAATGTTAGGTCAGTGACCTCCATCTTCGCATTTCAACTGCAGGTCACTGACCAAAAAATTAATCTATTGACAATAATAAGTATGTACTACAGTTTTGCAAGAACGTTAAAGAAAAGATGCAGACATTTTATGCCACTTTATTAGATGTACCGAAATGCTCGCAATTCTGTTAGAAGACCATGGCAGACAGTCGGAAACGTCTGTCTACTTCGTTGCCAAGGATCTTAAGTCCAAGTTTAGATTTGCAAATGAAAGAAAAGCTGCTTCATTGATAAATCTATTATTATGCAATTCTCAGTGCAAAAGTGATCTCATTTAACCCCATTCCTTCAAGAGGATAAATATTATTACATCGGTGGATAGCATATTACGTGCTTTAAGCGCGTGGCCAGTCGCGCCGTTATTAAAATTAGTCCGATCGAGAGCGGAGCGCGTTCTATTTCGGCATTGGCAACGTGCCATCTCTTGTTTGTATTATAAGCTGTTTTTATGAAAGTGACTATGCGATGGAAATAACCTAACCTGTCATGTAACCTGAGAAGTCTAACGTAACATGTTACTATGGGTAAAAGTTCAAAGAACATTTCAGTAAAACATGAGGCTTTGAAGGATGAGATTTAGGAGAAATTAGAGATTCACTCCCAATCTTTAGGTAATCAATATTTATACATAGTCTCAACATTGTTATTTTATGGATAGCTTGGCAAAACGGTTTAGGTGAAACCAGAACAAAAATATTCTTCATAAAAAAGAGTGTACATAAATGGCAAGGTTTTGGCTCATTACAAAAACAAGAAAGTGCAAGGGGGGCTCCCTTTTTTGCCATCTAGGACTTCGGGGCTCTTTTCCCAATTTGTAAACCGATTCTCAGCCTATTAAGTCGATTGCCAGAGGCTGTTTCAGCCTTTCCGTTGGCTGAATTTGACAGATTTGTGTCAGACAGTCAGAAATGAATCCGAAGCCAACCTTCACTACACGATTAGGCAATGGGCAGCTGGTGGGTAACCACAAGCACTAAAGCAATATTTAAATAATGTTAGATTGACATTTCGGCATACAAAAAAACAGTGTAAAATGATTTCAATATTGCTATAAGAGCTTGTGGTTACCCCCCAAATTGTTAAATAACAATGTTGCCATGATGTGATTGTGACATTTATTCGGGCTGGATTAAATACATAGGTGTGAAAGTTAGTCGAACACGAAAACGATTTGCTAAAGCAGTCTATAAGCAAATTGTAAATGTTAAATTTTATGGTTTTGTTAGTCATGTAAACTGAAGGATCCACTGTTCTTTTTCGTACGTCCTTTGGGTACTCGGGTTGACATAAAATAATTTAAGTACCTTTGCCATTCCATATCCTTTACATCACACATTAGACCCAGGGATGACATGCCTCCGTGTCCAATGCCCCTAGGGCCAAATTTTATAGCGTAGCATCCTACAGCAAAAGCAAAGAAGCGTTATTATTCACCTGATGAGTACACAGCTTTAGACTAAAGTACACACATCAGTATCTTACAAACGCTGTGCCCTCTCCAGAGTGGAACTCAAGCCGATTCATAAGTGGTTCTTACCCGTTGGCGTAAGGGTCACTCTGCAACACACCAGCTCCTTTGCCGTAACCATACCCCTTAGGACCAAACTTCTTGCCATAACATACTACACAAAAAACATTAGATTAAAACATGAAATCAGGGTAAACGTGCTGTGATATTAATTAACTCAGTTATAAAATAAATTTCTAGTAAATTAAACTGTTACAATGGTAAACATTGAACACAGCAAAATGAGAATTCTGAATTAAATTATCATTGTATGGTGGAAAGAAACGAACCTTTGCAGTAAATGTCTTTGTCAGGACCTTCGCAACAGTTCGTGGAGTCCAGTCGTTTGTGGCACTCGCCGCATTTGTAACACTCCTTGTGCCACCCCTGGACATACAGTGAATCGTGAAGGTATCATGCAAGGAGAACATTACACTATCCTACAGGTGCACTCGGTTAACACACTGATATAGAATGTCGTTAATGTGCATACTCATTCAACATAATAACTGAATATTCTTGCTTTTAGGGAACTTTTAGATACCTCGACAGTATATTTCTCTATCTGGTCCGTCACAATGCGTCACTGAATCGAGTGTCTTGTTGCAATTAAAGCATTTGAAGCAACGTCTGTGATAACCCTACGGTACAATGTTTACATGGTATCAGTATGGGATCGCATTATTGCATAAAGCTTTAATATAAAACCTTTTAGCAAATGAACAACAAATTCTGGCTACCATCCATTGACAGTAAATCCATTGAAAGTATAAAGTCATATGTATCTACTTACTCAATAATTAAATATTATTTTAGATTAGGTAGGTACATTAAAATAAATGTGCATTGACTTGAAAATAATGTCAAAAGATTAGAATTCAATAAAAAACTAAACTTACTCTTCCACGAGCTAACATCTGCTCAGCAGCGTACACGTATCCACCGCATCGAGGGCAACCCTCGCCAGGGGGCGCCCTCGCGATGGAACGGGACTCCAAGCACGCTCCATTGGTCCTGACGCCCCTGCACACAACAATTCAGTGAAACATAGAACATGTAACATAGTATTATCCAGCAACGTTGCGATAACGGAAGAATAGTTAAAAGCCTGGGAGACACCGGTAAGCCCGATGCCCTTCAATCAATACTTTGGGCACACTGATCGCGGCGAAGCAGTTTGCTGATGCCGGCGGCGCACCTCCGCCGTAATGGGAGAAGGTAAGGGCTCCCGGCCGCCCGCCCCGCTCCGGCCTCGCCATAGCACTACTGATAACGACATAGAGGGCGCTTTCCTTATCCCATCACACCTATCGACAGGGTTAGAGCTAAGACGTAAGCGTTATGTGAGTAGTTAGATTTTCGTGGTCAGTGTGCGAAGAAAGTTAGAAAACAAAGGATAAAGATATCTGCGCATGCCTTCTAGGTGCGTTCAGAGCGATGCGAAGCCGTGCTGAGGCTTACATAATGGGTTCTCACCGTTGGTCCTCTTAGTAAGGGTCGCCTCGTGGGAAGGAAGGGAAAGGGTATGACGGATGACGCTTGAGCCGGCGCCGGCGCCGTCGGGCTGCGTGCGGCCGCGTCTGCGCCGGCGCCGGCTGCGCCACGCTCCGTTTCATCAACAACTAACTCGAGTTTGGTAGTCGACTCTTTTATTGTTTTTGTATAAATTAATTAAATAGACCGATAAACAAAATAAACTAAAGCGAATGCGAATAAATACCCCTAACTAAGGTAATTTAAATTACAAGTATGGCGTGCGATCGTGGCACCGCTGGTTGGCCGAGATGTGTGTCGGCGACCGCTGGTCCGCTGGACGGCCGCTCGCTCAATTCCTGTTGCGACATAAACGAAGACTGGTCATGCAATTGTCAGGCGGCGCGTAATGTACAGCCGAGCGCGCTCTACTATTGGTATGAGTTTTATGTACACGCGGTTAATGTTGTTACGTACGGGTCATTGCGACCTTAGATAAGGAAAGACCCTCAGTGGCGCTGGGCGCGGGCGGCGGGGGTGCTGTAGTGGAGACAGTACTTACGTGTCCTTAAGGTGGTCTCCGGTGTCCATAGACAGGCAGCCGGCGCCGCCGCCGAAACCGTAGCCCTTAGGTCCGAACTTGCGCGCGTGGCACATTTTGCAGAAAAGCTCGCCTTCGTGTTCTGAGCAGTTGGTAGAATCCAGGAGCTTCTGGCACAGACCTGGAACGAGATGTCATGTGACTGTCTAATGATATTGTTTTTTCTTGATCGATATATCAATCAATTTGTGACTAGTATCTGTTTATCATTTACTATTACTCGTTTTAGGTAGAGGTTACTGCCTTAGACCTCAATGAAATGATCAGTTTGAGCATCAAGATAAAAGTTTTTCGAGAGACTAAATGTAGAACTGACAAAAAAATTACTGCATAAATAACAAAAATAAGATTAGTTAGTGGCAAGTTATTATTGGTATATGTCGCAAAAACCGTTTGCACAGATGTTTTTAAACCTTGCAGTTACTGATGATGAACTGATGATAGTTATTCATAAAATTTTACTTAAAAGGGTTTTTTTTCTCTATATCTCTATTTTCTTCATAAGTAAAATCATTAGGTAACGAAACAATCATCATTCAAAGTAGTCAAACTTACCACATTTGAAGCACATTTTGTGCCATTTGAGTCCTCCAGCGACGCGCTCTTCAGCTGCGTATACTGATTTGCCGCATTTAGGGCACTTGGGGTTATCTGCTGGTTTGAAAGGCATTGTGCTCGCTTAACTTATCCTGAAACAAAATATTTACTGTTGAGTCTCAAGTCCGCTAGTTGGTAATTCGAGGTGAGGCGACTTGAACGGTATGGCTTATGCTGAAGTCCAGATACTTGAGTGAACACAAATTAAGAGTCCTTGTTCACTTCAACACATTCCACAATGATGTGACATCACATTTGAACACCATGTTATAAAACATCGTTATCAATTATTCTAAATGCAGAATCCGTTGGCCGCACTCCAAGTCGCCTGCACCACATCAATGCATCCGAAGGCACTTTGTTGCTCAACGACCGCACATTACCGAGCGTTATATTGCCACCGCGGGCCTCTTCCGAATGCTTGGAACGCATGATCCAGTAAACTAACACGCTGGAGCTTAGGGCGGCGATGCGCCTGCGCGCCTAATTTGGGGCGTCCAGGTAAAGTTACGCTGGAGCGCGGTTGCATCGCTACGCTAATAATAGTACGCATTAGGAAGGAGCCGTAGGTTCACTCGCGGTTATGTGAAGTATTTGCACTTTCACCGGGAAACGCACCTGTTCGTCGATTCGCTACGAGAGTCGAGCTCTCGAACGCGTGTACAGTCGCAAGCGGTGATGCCGGGACTGCGAAGCGCGAAGTTCGAATGATGCGCGAGGGCACCGCGCGACCGTAGTCTATGCGCGGCTTGCACACGGCCCCAGTGGGGGGGCGCCGCCCTCCACTTCCTACTACCCCTAACAACCTACTCAACCCCAATTTACCCAACATCATCATTCATCATCAACTTAATACACCTTAGTTAGTGTAAATCTCAGTCGTGCAACTGAAGGTTTACACTAACGGCTTGTGTTCAATTAGTCTTGCCAAGTTTGAGAAATTGAAAGTATCTATAAATTAATTTATATTATCTCAAACAGATGGCTTGTAGCTCTAACCAATACATGTTTAGATTTACATTACGTGACTCTAATTAAATTTAAAATATATGTAGCTGAGTAAAATCTAAAGTTTTCTACCTGACGCAGATAAACTAGACGTTACATGGCATTGCACTGCAATGCGCTACCCTAAGACATAGTTACACCTAGCGATTTCACTTGCTACAGTGTCTTTCAATCCTGAACTCAATACTCCCACCTACCTCACTTTAATGCATTACTGATACCTAGAGTACTTATTGTGTTTTTATAGTAAAGACAAATGAAAACTGTAAAAAGGGCATATTGTTAAGTACCTAATCTATGCTGATATTCCTTCAGTTTTTGAGTAACAGTTTCCAGTATTTACGAGTATATAACATTATTAGGATATTAGGATATATGGATTATGATTGTTATGATGAGATTTTTCTTTTTCTTTATGCCTCTCCTTCATTTTTGAAGTAGACTATGAAAAACTTATCAGTCTCATCCATCCTCCAACAAGGCAAGATCACAAGATTACAGCACTTTTACAATATTTGAAGACACTTGACTTTTACTTTAGAAGAAATGACGTTACTTATTGATTTATGATGGTAAGTCTCATACTCTACTCAATGACTCTACTAAATAGGTAAACTAGGAGTCCTATCTTTTACAGACACAGCATGGTAGAAAACTCTATAAATGTATTTCAATCAATATTGTAAACATTTCGTTTGCCCATATTCCTAAGGAAGATTTCCAATAGAACATGGGCATAAAGCTTCCTTATAAAATCGTCTTGCCACTCTATCGAACATCCAGGCGTAAGCCACTTGTTTCACTATAAGGTGTGTTATTCTACTGCGTCTTCTGTTCGGGATCCTATTTGGAGTTTAATTGTCTTAAACATACTACACAATCCCCCCACTGAATGAACCGATGACAGTACACCGGTCAATTCGGTGGATGGTGATTAAGATCTGTCGCTATGGCTCTCTTTGAGGCCTATGTCCAGAAGTAGATGTCTATTGGCTGATACGATGATGGTGATGATGATATATATAGTCCTAAACCAAATAGCACATGAAAGTTACGATATTTTTATTTAGGCCCTTATGATTGATGAGGACGTTATTGGCAGACTACACTCGTTATATTAACAGACGTCAACACACCGTCAGATATTACAAAACGTGCTATTAAAAGAAGTTATTCATTCACATCTACATTCCAAATGTGGTCGCATTGGACAGGAATACGACAAATCTGAATCACTGTTCTGGCAAGCAACTGTTCATAATTGATGCCGGTAATGAACCATGGTCATCACTGAAGTATTTTCTCGAAAGAGAAATATCTTCGTTAAACCCTCTACTCTGTAATTACCTAAGTACCTTGTTAAAGTTTGCAGCGAAGCTATAATTATCCTCTATGTAAATAACGTTCAAATCCTTTCAGTAGCTCTGTAACGGTAAATGATTGAAAAATCGGTTTGTGGTAAGTTTATCATCCATTATGCAAAACCATGAGAGAGCATATTATACCTTTTTTGACCCTGTCGTAAGTTTGAATTCAAAAACAAATCAGTGTGGGAAAGGATTGCATCTACATGAATGAATAAATGAATGAAAGATATTGTCCTGAAACGAATAAATATTTACACTAAGTTTTTACATATGTTTTATGAAGACACTTATCATTAGAATTTAAAAGTCCTCTAAATTATATTTAAAACATTATGTTGAAAATAACATGTTTACAGTCAAATAAATTTAGACTCGATTGTTTCCTTTGTGACTCAATTGTATCTCAATCGAAGATGTTACTATTGGGCGTGTTTTCAATCGCGACAGAAATAAACAAAAACATCTAGGTACATAAAATACGCTTACAATAGTCCAGGAGTCACATTGTGACAGAGCAGAACTCATGCCAATTTACCCGCACCTGCCCGTCTATTAATATTTTAATAAAAATAACTTGTATAGATAAATATTTTGTGCGGTGCGTATATTTTTTACATAGTAGGTATATACGTTGCAATAATTATGTAGCTGAGCAAAACAAGTTTCAAACAGTTGATGTTTTATTATAATTTAACTCAAACGTGGTTCAAACATCATGATCTGGAGCCATACTTTCAACTCTTATTGCATGGCTAGTTTTGTCTAACGTTAAGTTTAGTCCTAACTCTCACAAGCACCTGTAAAAGCTCTATAATTGCACGCACATAATATCACAAAAAAAACCTGACTTGGTAGAAAGGAAACTTTTTCTGGGATATTGTAAATCTTTAATGGTGTCTTAGCGAGATAGAGCCCCTAATGGTGGTTAACACTTAAAAAAAAAAATAACTAAAGTTACTTTATAAACAACGAAAACAAAATGACTACCTAGGAGAAGTTACTAGCTGACAATAAACGCAGAACGTAAACTAAACTAAGTAAGTTTAAAAGCCAAATATATAATATAAACTAAGGTAGGTAAACATAGGTTAATGAGAGGTTGAAGTTTGAAAATAACTACAAGGAAACGAAGTCGCGGACGTTATACTAGTATAATTTACGTTCGTGTGACTCACTGTAAAGGTAAACAATTTCATCATGCATCACCGCTAGACGGTTGTAAGTATCTTAGTTCTAAAATATGCTAAGCTTTGCCATACGTTATATTTATAACGTTGCCAATTTGATAATAAAGTATGAGTAGTCATAACATAAGTTGGGTTAATTTTAATTCTTCCTTCTGATATTATAATTCTTTGTATAGTATTATTTTTATCGATTTGAACAACGTTATTTCAGTTCCAACTCCGGTTTGGTTCTTATCGAGTTCCGGCTTTTAACCAAAAATAATATTTCCACCAAATAATTATTAGAGCACCGGCTGTTCTGTTAACAAAATATTTTAAAACTTATTTGTAAGGTGTTTTCTTTAGGACTTTACTTACTCACATTGTATAGGTTATTAAATCACAGCTGTTGTCAGGAAAACATTGAGTCACGAATAACGAGCACAGGGTTACAGAACATGCCTTTAAAGGTTCTATTGTCCAAGGTGGCTGCCACACAATGTTATGGTATTACCATTGCTAGACCTAAGAACAAATATAATTGTATTCTTTAAGAAGCAAAAACTTGAGAGGATTCATGTGCCTTATTGGCAACCAACTCTTGACTAGAAGGTTTCGCTTCGCTCGCTCGATCGCTCGAATAAGGTATGTCAGTGCTGTAACTAAACGATGAAGAAAAACATCTTGCTTTCCACCAACTATCCAATCTGAAGGTAAGTAAAAATAAGTTTGCCAGAGTCCTCGTTTTCATGACACTATTTTCCCAATTTCGTTCCAGCACAACTCTCCGCATTTCGTAACATCACGTGCTTACTTTCTCGGTATCTGCATTTAATTTGGCACTGGGTGAATGCCCTACTACGAATTCGTGTCGTACCATGCTGTTATTATTGGAATTTAGTACTTTCGCAACACAACCTGGCATTGATATAACAGAAATCCCTAATTCTGTTGGTACAGACGTAACGTCTGAGAGCATCGTTATTTTAGTCCTAAATTTTATCAGAGGTAACATAAATTTTATGGCCGTGAAATGGTCTCTAAAAAATTACTTGCGTGAAGATTCAACGGTCTGGCACGTTATCAAAGACTGCGTTCACACGGTGAGGTGCTGCAAACACTTCGTGTCAGTCCGTCCGAGATGTGCCGGACTTGTTTACATAAGCCGTTCTTATCTGATTTTTGCATAGACACCCATAATTATTTCTGCATCATCTCTTTGCAGGGCAAGCTTTGTTATGCCTGTTAAAATGTTTCGCAATCCAGTGCATTTTGGTGCTTTTGAGATCCAATTATGGGCCTTGCGTAACGTTATCCATGTCTGATATCACAATATTATGGGGACAACGTAAAGAAAATATATTTGTGTAAATATAGACTTATTTATTTTATGTTATCTACGTCACACGTGCAGACTGTACAAATATGCTACGGCTAGCTTTACGAAAAGAAAAACAAGTCGATAAAAAACGTGCCGTGTCCGTGTATTACCGTATGGTTCAGTCTCAACTCCCCGCAATTCTTTTGAAGATTTAACATTTGACGATGATGTTTTGATGTGAGCTCAAATATGATGGATGTAATTACCGAAGCAAGTAATTTTAATTAGTCATGTTTCTCTCTCGATTTTTCTAGATGACAGACTTATATATTGTTTCTAGGGATAACACATTTGGAGACTGGCAGGGGTAAAAAAAACCTTAGATGTAGGGTAAAGTCGGGCAGATTACGATGCTACATGATGCAAATGCTATTAATAAGATAAAGACAAAGATTTATTTTCTCTCAACACAGGTTACAATTTATAAAACAACATGGAAGTAATAGAGGTACCTAGTAAATAAAACAGTACATAGGCTGAAAACGGAGGTCATGTCATGTTTAGGTAGTTTTAGTTAACCTGTTTATGAGACTGGTGCCTGATAAAAGAGTAGTAGAGTTCTTTGTGATAGAGCTCGTCCTTTTCTGTGGTAATTTTAAATCTGGTTCAAAAGGGTGTAACAAAGTATCGTCCTTGTAAAGAAAAAGTACCTTCCTCGTCTTTCATTAAAATAATTCTGATAACAATACAATTTTATTATAGTTGTAATATGTAGTTATGAATTGTATTTTCCAAAAAATGATACAATTAGCCCGAAGCTCCTCTAATAAAAGAGGATTTTAGACTACCCAGTTACCTACTAGACATAATTCGATGTTTCAGCATGTGTGGGTGCTAATATCTAAATACACCTTGACCGCCGAACAAAATTGTTATTTCAACTCCACACTTACATAAAAATAAGCAATGTGTCTACTGTAATCATAAATACTCTTGGAAAAGTTTTAACATAAAGATATTTTTCATTGTTTGAATTTAGATATTAAATTTTATAGCTCAGTGACACTCAACCAGCCCTACCAGGCAAATTAAAATACTGAATTCTGAATACCGAATAAAGTAATTAATATTTTCAAAATAATTAAAAATAAAAATCTGTCGAAGATTTTCGAGAATAGGGACGCAGCAGTAACTGAATGTTTTGAAATAAATATTTACACAGTTTATAACTAAGTCACTTTCACCAGCCGTCTGTCTGTATGTATTTGCGCTTAGATATTGTAAACTAGGCAATGGATTTTAATGCAATTTGCATCAATAGATAGACTAATTCTAGAGGAAGGTTTATACGTATAGTTTACCCGTGCAAAGCCGGGTGGGTCGCTAGTTTACTTATAAAACATAGTATCAAACTCTTTTCACTAGAAAAATGTTTCCCGTTTAGTATTGAATAACTCCAGGTGTTTATTACTAACAGTCGCAGGTGCGGTATGTTAGCGCTCGTGTGGGCCGATGCTAAAATAAAATGGTAACCCAACTGGTGGTTACTCAGCTCTGCATACTCGGTATTACTCATGCTTAGCTGGTAGGTGGCTCTACCCACGCTACCAAAATTTCAGAGGTAGCACACACATTTGGACGGACGGACGTTTCTCTGAAGCCGTTTCACCTCGAGGTAGATGATAATAAAAAGTTTCTTTGAGCTGTTTTTTCCACTGGATTTATTGGACTTAGTTAATTATTGTGTGGACAAAATATACATAAATAAATTCAAAACTGCCCGGACTGCTTCCTCGTAAACATTTTCTGAGTGTATCACACTCGTAAATCAATGAATTTTCTTTATATTATATTTTTACATGGAAGATAATTATAGTCTTACCGATAAAACATTGTTTTCCATTCTGTTCTTAGGTAACGGAATAATTCAGTCACCATGTTCAGCTTTCTAATGTTCACGACGCTGGGATACAAGCCTATTCTCGATCGAGATGGATTACACTAACGCAAACCCAATGTGGATTTGGTGGATAGCACTATATCTTCTTCTATAACCATACCATTGGTTCACGACCAGGTTTGAACCCACGACCCTACTACCTACACCAGCAGTGCTCAGCACACCAACCAGTGCTTGACTCAACATTTCAGGAATGTAATATTGTTGTTCCACTTAGCTAGTACCTACCCAATAATGGCTTACTAAATTTATTAGGGGCATTTACGAATTCCATACATAACAGCCTAATCTGCATCAATATATTTTTTTGTACTTTAAAGTACGTAAGTAAATGTGAGTAAATGCCCATAATAATAAATTGTATTAATACCTATTTTTTTTTATAAGCCTGTTACGTCCCACTGTAGAGCAAAAGCCTCCCCTATCTGCCTTCCAATCGTGTAGACCAGTTTTTCTTAATATCTAATATCGGTCAAAATTATATTACAATACAATACAACCAGACCCCAGTCCTGTTTCTCAAGCAGGCATTCGCCAACCACGACAACTGCCCATGATTTGAAAATATGATTACCTACTTACTTTTAGATTTCCTACACTTTTTGTACCAACGAGTTCGTATCGTACTGTATTCTTACTCTACAACCCTGTTGCCTAGCGAAATGATTCAGGCCTAGTTCATAGGTCTGTGTACCTACACTTTTTTAAAAATCAGTATTTTGTACCCACACAGATTAGATATTAGTACTCCTGTACCCTGACAAATGTAAAGATGTGACTTTTCCAAGTGTACAAAATGTATCAAGATGGATTTAAGTGAATTGAAAAAAATGATAATTTTATCACTAGTTACCTACATAAACTTGTATTCATTAGAATTCTTGAAAACGATTTCGTAAAAATAATCTGGGCACCTGCAATTTGACACTGTTGACTTTTTTATGCCGTCCAGCGGTCGGTAATCATGAATCTTTCACTTTCACGCACAAAGTTGTTAACTGCACTAGGATACATAAATCAAATTTAGCACAACTGAATATTATTAACCTACTTGGCAATGTACGATTAGTTAGAACTTAGTCAGTTCAAATTATACGGCCTCAATTATTTTTAAGATCAATGTGCTAATTAATTAATATTTTCATATATTCAACTTATTAGCGACATGCTCATCTCGGACCAATAACACTCGATAATGTCTGGAATCATCTATGTATTTATCGCTACTTTATTAATGCACTAAGTATAAGCATATATCAGCAGCATATCAGCCCTTGGAAAATGGCACAATTTGATAAAAGTGAGACAAAATCAAGATCAAATTTAATACCTACCATATAATAACAAGCTATTGGGATCGCTGGTCATGCAGTGATAGCACCCCTTACTTTCAATGTTATAGTCGTTGGTTTAAATTCGGTCGTACCATAGAAGGAGTATTTTATTCGAATAAAATATGCGGTGCTCCCAAACGGTAAAACATAACATAGGTACAAAAATCGGCATTTTTTTTTTTTTTTTTTTTTTTTATACAACTGAAGTGGCAACCAAGCGTACGGCCCACAAGATGGTAAGCGGTTACCGCAGCCTATGGACGCTTGCAATACCAGAGGTATCACTCGCGGGTTGCCACCTTGAGGCTAAGATCGAAAGCCTCATGTGCCAGTAATTTCACCGGAAACCACACCCTTCACACCGGAACACAGCAATGCGAGCATTACTGCTTGGCGGCAGAAATAGGTATGGCGGTAGTCCTTCCCCGGACGAGCTCTATCACAGAGAACTCTACTACTCTTCAATTTTGCATGTCGGTTAACAATTAGAACAATTTAAAACAAAATACATAATATGAAATAGATACTCAGTTAAACCATCTAAAGACCGTTACAAACGATCTATAGATAGCTCAACCGATCAAGATCACTAGTAGACGAAAGCGTTCCCAAAACGCTGGCCATAATGCATGGCATTAGTTTATAACCTCTATTTAACTTTTCACATTGTTTGAAAGTTTCAAAGTACTTTTTGTCATTTTTCTATTACAATACCAGGTTATTTTAAATAATGTGTTTCAAATATAAAGCAATATTAAAATAATATAACACTGATGTCAGTGTTACATTATTTTATGTATGATAAAAAGCCTGTGATAGGTACACCAGTGAAGAAGTACCCAGTGATGTTTTCACCACGTCCTGAAAGATCAACGCTATTTTTCGTCGGAGCACTATAATATTACACCATTTGTGTTGAAAATAATGTGTTGCCAAGCTCTCTAAAGTAATAAATAAAAGCACTCAGGCTATTTTCAGCCGATTGCTGGAATAGATCATTCGCACAAAGATTTCCTGATTCCCGTTAGCTTGCTGCGATTCACTTTGAAATAATGTTATTGAATCAGCTGTTTTTCCCTAATTTATGAAGTTATTTACTGTGTTTTGAGGCGATAATTATCCGTGTTATGGTCTAATGTTGTGAGGAATTGGGTTACGGCATGTCAAGCGATCCAACGTCAGATCAGATCCTCCATTTAGAATCTAAATGTGATGCTACAAAACGAAAATAAGAATGCATGTTTCCTGCATGCGCGTTTTGTAACCGATGCAAAAGAATCGGAACCCATAAAGAACGATGCTTTGCGCTTTTGAATCTTATTGTTATCACCGTAGAGTTGTGTTACTTACTTTCTTCTTGCGAGTGATACCTACCGGTGTTATTTCTGACCGTGCGCGGGCGGCACTGTCCGCGCCTGGAGTCCGATCATTTCTTAGAAAATCCAGATTACATTACATACCACGATTTAATTTGGTAAGAGACTAACTGTAAACACCTAGGTAATAATTATTAGCAATGCAAGTTGATTTATTTTCAGAAGACTAGTTTAAATTCTACAAACTTTTTTTTCCGCAGCGTCTTCTGGAAATTAAGTTTTAGTAATTCCGCAAAGGTTTATATAAGACTGTACATTGATTGACATCCAATCAGTAACTCAACATTTATATTATGTACTTGGGTGTTATAAATTTTAGATTTTATGGTAGCCTAGTAGTGGTGATTCCGCCTTATGATCGTGGTCGTGGATTTCAAATCAGTGCCAACGAAAGTATATAATCCTATTTGGTACTCTTACTCGAGAGTATAGGCCAGTGTCCAAACAGAAGGAACATTAAAACGACCATGATTGTAACCTTTGAATAATATATTCAGAGTTCTGTGATTGTAACTATACCGTTCGAATTAATTATTTAAAGACCGATTCGGCTAATTTTGTTCTTGAAATATTTGTAGGAGACCGGGAATGGTTAAAACGGTTAGAAAATATGGAAAAATTGGGAAAAAAAATCCGCAAGTGAAACCGCACGGGTCAGCAAGCCAGCAGTCAATCTTCTTATATATAAAAATGAATCGCTGTCCGTTAGTCTAAAACTCGAGAACGACTGGACCGGTTTGGCTAATTTTGGTCTTGAAATGTTTGTAAAAGTTCAGGGAAGGTTTAAACGGTGAGAACATGTACAGGGTGTAAAAATATCTAAAAAAAATAGCGCGAGCAAAACCGCGCCGGGTCTACTAGTTAATATATAAAGAAATTTAGCTGTTTTGTTGTTTACTCCGATCACCTAGGTACCTACCATAAAAAATATCTGCAATAATCTGCTCAGTGTTTTATTTTTTCCAGATGATTAATAATCGCACTAAGCCCGTATTACATCATGTAGACAAAGATAGATGGGTGGTTATTTTGCCAAAGTACCTACATCTATACTAATTTATACTTATATACTAATATTATAAAGAGAGAAGATTACAATCTTTGTATATTTGTTTGTTACGAACAAAGTCAAAAAGTAATGGTCCGATTTAAAAAAAAATCCACCATTACCCTGAGTAACATAAACTATATTTATTACTAGCGAGTCGCTGGTCAGTAGCAGTAGCGACCCGCCCCGACTTCGCACGGGTGCAAAAGCCGCGGGGTTAAGTTTTTTTGCACCCGTACGAAACTGGGGCAGATCGGCTAGTTTGTTATGATTTAAAACAATTCAACGAATTCTAACATTCTAGCCGATGCCAGTCTTATTTTGGTGTACGATAAACAGATTTTCATTTTCGATGGTGGATAAACAAATTTTTATACCATGTGTAAGACATTTTTTTTTTATACCACTAAAGTGGCAACCTAGCGTATGGCTACCGTAGCCTATGTACGCATACAACATCATAGATATCACTTGCGTGTTACCAGCCTGAGACGTTAGATGAAAAGTCTCATGTGCCTGTAATTTCACCGGAAACCATACCCTTCAAACCGGAACACAGCAATGCGAGCATTACTGCTTGGCGGCAGAAATGGGTATGGTGGTAGTCCTTCTCCGGACGACCTCTATCACAAAGAACTCTTCTATTCTTAAAATGGTATAAAAATTTGTATACCATGTCTTATTGTGAAGAATAACGAATCATCAGTGCTTTATTCAACATCCAAAGATAATAGGTAAACAAGCCTCAGGTTACCATACAATATTGCTGCAAATAAAAAACTAGAAATAGCATTTACTTTGTATAATAATCATTAAAATAAACATGTTGTATAAAATAAACCAAGCAGGAGAGGCAAGGTTATGGGAGACTAAGACTAGCCTTTTAGTCTTATACCCACAGCTGGGACACTGGCCTACTCTCGAGTGAGAGGGATTGGGTCAATGCGGATTGGCGGATGGCACATGTAGAATTTAGTTTTTGAATGTGCCCAAGACGCTAATTCTGATTGTGACTTGTTTGTGGATGGATGGTCTTAGATTCTGTCGGTATGTTTGAGTTTTTGTGAGCGTAATGTATGACTGCGTGTCTGGTTATTAATATAATATTATTTTTCGTTGCGATATGATCAAATTGTAAATGGTTTTTAATAAATTTTTCGTTTACATTTCTTTTCTTTTCTATGAAGACAAATGAAGATTAGTAAAACTTACAAAATAAGAAATGGCAATTGCGACAGAATGGAAAGACAGAAAGGCGGTAAAGAATTTCTTTCAGATGAATTGCGCAACGGGTTGTTGTAGTGAATGTAGACATTTTGGCCGCGTTGAGGATAGATGCTATGTTCTAGGTGTTCTAGGCTTCTAACCTGAAAGATTCTATGATATTCATAGAATTTTCCCGATAAGCAGGCGAGTTCGTTGACAGTACCTCGCCTAAGCGCGTGCGTCAGCTTTGAATATCGGCTAGGCACAGACAAATACCTCAACAATTCTATGGGAACCTGCCAATTCGGAGTACGTCAGTCAGTTTTTGTCGTATTTCAGATAAATGACTAATCTAACTGGATTGACTAGAAAGAACAATCTTTGAGGTGACCTTTGGGAGTGATTTTTTGTTATTGTACTTTTGGCTATTTTCTTATTTTGTTACATTAGTTTTTAGACGTTTTACTGTCTTATTAGAGTTATGTTAGGTACCTACCTATATTATGTTTTTTTGTTACTACGGAATCTCTTTAGGCTTGTCGTTAGCTCCTGTTCTGAAATTACCTATGATTTTATTTTATTTATTTTGTAAAGCGAGGGCTAAGATTGTAGATGCATGAATAGTGTATTTTTCTTTGGTGAGATTAAATAATAAATATTTAATTAAATAATAATTAATAAAATAAATAAATGCTTTGAACATCCCTTTACGGTTCATGGTTTAGCTTAACCTATGACTGGCAAACTTAAGGTTATGTTGCTATTTTATGTCAACAAATGACGAGACTGTCATGTTCTTGGCCTGCGGGTTGATCACATAACTCTGTTAGCGACCTATCTTAAACTATCTATACAGTTTGACCTTAGCTTTACTGTCGTATTAGACAGTTTGAGACGGAGATCAATAGAGTTTAACAAAGCTATGTGATCAAGGGGCTGACCATAAAAGCGTCACCCAAAGCTTTATGTTTTAAAAGTTCTACATCCTGCGTTCAGTTCGTCAGTCATGGGTAAAGCTAAACCATGAACCTACGAGTCAATGATGTCGATTCTGTTGTAACATTTTCTAAACTAAACTAACTAAAATTGTGGCCGTCCTTTTCCAATGAATTAAAATACAAAAGACTGCGATAATTTTATTGATATATAGATATCTTAGTTTAGAAAATGCTACAACAAAATCGACACCAGACTGCCTACGGGCCACCTTACAAAACATATGTCACTCACTTACCTAATTCAGTCTCTTCGTTGCAGGTAGCTCTATCTAGCGGCGAAAGTGTGTTACTGATATTTTACTGGACAACCATTGGTTCAACTAGCAGTTCCATCTCACGGTGCCCAACAGAACTAAGTAGAATTGAACACACATTTGCGCCATCTATACTGCATGCGATGCGGTAGGCACAACGGCCTCCGCTCGACTGAATCAAAAAGCCTTCCGCAACCCTACGCTGTAATTGATACGGAACCTATTTCAAGCGTCGCGCGTCGTTGTAACGCCGCTAGCTGCTACGCGCCCGTTGGTCGTTATTCTCGTTAGTTCGTCAGCGTTAGCTTTTATGGTTAGCGCCGTTCGTCGTTATCCCACCAGATGGCGAGTTATTTGTGTTCTAACGACGCACATTGCGAATTTACGACGCTATCTTTACCGAGTTTAAAATAGAATAGCACATAATGTTTACGGCGATCTAATTATGACTACATTGCATTAAACTGCAATTACAGTGGTCTAGAGTTGTAAAAATTAAATAAACATTCAATCCAACGTGCATTCAACAGTAACATTATATTCTTAAAACGTGACCTCTTAAAGGATTCCATGTTTTCCGAGCTCCGGTTACTGGTAAGATGACAGGCACACTAACATTTTTTAACAATGTCTCAGGGATGATGGGCGCTCCAGTCACCCTGAAACATGCATTTCTACGTATATATAGCACATCTTAATCGGTCGTTCTCTAAGAACCGTGGTAGGTGCTATAGATGTTGTATGGGTGAAGCTAGGTACCGCTTACCGACAGATGGACTTACTGATAGCACCGAACCAGTGTTCTACAGGGCCCTGATTACGCTAGTTCTATGAGCCATACAGTTAAAATGCAGCGAGCCTCATGCAAACGTGCAGTATTGGCTAGAACACATAGTGCAATGAAAACTGAAGCATGCGGGCGAAGCCGGGACGAGTCGCTAGTAATAAATATAGCCTATGTCACTCAGGTATAATGTATCATCCTAATGGTGAAATAATTTTTAAAATCGGAGCAGTAGTTTTTGAGTTTATTCATAACAAACAATAATACAAAAATACAAATAATCTCATTTTAAATAATTGTAGGTGTCCAGGGAAAGTTTAAACTGTAAGAAATTATGGAAAAATTGCGAAAAAAAATATCCGCGAGTGAAACCGCGCCGGGTTAGCTAGTATTAGTATAGATATAAATATGAATAATATGCATTATATATCCAGTTTATTTTTGTGAAATAAACTGGAAAACCATGCAACGAAAGAAAGCGAAAACGGTATATAATTATCATAATAAAAGTTGTTTATGATGTGATCTTGTGTGGTTGTTGTGGTCCACAAACAAGTTCTGGCAGCGCCTGAACGCCTTATTTAATAGTGCTAGCAAATAGCGCATGACGCTTTGCTTGTAAAATAATATAGGTAGCTTTTCGGATACCTTCTTTATTTCTTTGCCTTGCCATTGCAATAATACATCAAACTCTTCTACCACTTGTTATCAATAATAGGTCGTTTTGATTTTTAGAGATCAGTTATCAATTTACTTTTCTAGAGACCGTTTGTAACGGTTTTTAAATTTATTTATTTATTTATTTATTTATTTTATTTTAGGAAAACCAACAGCTTTTACATTAAAATATACAAAAGATTATAATATCCCGATATTATAATCTTTAGTATTCCCTTAGTGTGATGGTTAACACTATAAAAACAAAAATAACCAATTAAAATATACATTTGGGTAGCTATGCTATAAATAGGCTATAAATGGCTCAAAGGTTATATTATGCATGTTTTTTATAACTTATTTGTAATATAATTATGTACTTACATACATATTCTAATTTTATTTTGTTAATTAATAATTTACTTTGTGTTAAAGTATAATAACGTGCCGTTCTGAGAAAAAAATATGAAAACAATGAATTTTCAGAAGCGATATGATTTATCCGTTTGTTGTTTATTTATTTTGTACAAGTTAATAATCATGTGTAATAATTCGATCTAAAACAATATATTAACTAATTCAAATTTGAGCTACCTAATTATATGCTGGCAATGTCGCGTCGCAGTAATTAGAACAACAGGTGTTCATTGTACATACCTACCCGGATCTAATCAATCATGGAGCGTCAACGGCACTGGACTATAGACTATATGTACGTTTCTACTTTTTTTTGTAGAAAATAATTATCTTCATGGTCTCCTTAAGCAAAGCAATCAATGCACCCATAGGCCCTGCTTGCTCAGACACCAGAAATTGATTTATTTTTTTCTAAATTCAATGATATAATGATATGTTAAACTCCTGTATTAATTTTTTTAGCTAGTGTGTGTGTATACCTATTTTAAGTACAAACTTGTAATGACTTGCTGCACGCGATGGTTATCACTGTAAGTGCAGTAAGCAGTTGAATTGTTAATATAGTGTTAATGACCCCATCTTCCGATTCTAAGGGTTCAACTCAGGGTCGTGTACCAATGCGCACTCAATTTTTTTTATTTTTTTTATTTGAAAAATTTGTGTGCGCACTGCCATGTGTTCTTACAAGATGAATGAAAACATCGTGAGGAAACCGCCATGTCCAAGTACTAATAATTCGAAAGACCTGTCCATCCACCAATCCGCATAGAGTCCGCGTACTCGCTTGAGAGTAGACCGGGACACTGGTCATTAGAAGGCTGTCATAATGATGATGATAATGATGGTATCCTCAATGATCACGTTATATCACCACACAAAATATTCTTGTTATATTTATTCTAAGCGCAGGTACCTAACGTAGTAAGTACCTAATCGCTTTAAAAAATAGTGTTCTGTAATGAAAGAGATCTCTATAGTGCACACAAATTTAATGAATAGTTACTACTACACCACTGAGCACCTAGGGTATCTTGCACTTAATTCTCGCTAAGTTCTCGCTAAAGACATCTGAATATCTCGCTTCTAATACACCGATCCCTAGAAACCTTAAAAATTTAAAAATTTAATTTTGAATGTTATTGCTGATTTATGCATGCTTTTTTTAATTATAATTTAGGTACCTACCTTTTCTAAATGAGAACACTGCATTGTCAACTCATCTTACTACATCTACGAAAGAGTACTAATCTCCTCAACACAGGATTTTCCTAGGGTGGAGAATAGTGCACTACCAAATCCATGTATCCAAGGTTTTTATGAAATTTACACTGTATCTATTAATATTGTTTTACCTGGGTCCAACTAAGTCCACTTATAATAATTTCTAAAAATGTTCTGGTTACAAAAATAAATTCATTTCATTTCATTTCATTTTACTGGTAAATTTAAGTTTACCTTTATGTAAGTACTAAAGTAAATAAGTTTAGTAATTTGTGGTTTTTGGGTAGCATATCATGCCTTTTGAATGTTTATAAGCCGAACTCCTCACGGTGTTTTCCATCCACAATTAAAAGCAGTGGCATTACGCACATTTATATCTACCAATGGTAAACCTGTGGCAACTACTGCGGTAGAATTGTTATAAAATTTACCAAATAATTTAAAAACTCCTGTCTTTTGTGTTACATCGCAAAAGTCGTGCAAAACTTACACTAATAAGAATAATTTATTGGATGTTTGTTAGTCAATAGACATAGATAGATAATGAAAAGACATAGACTCTTTATCCCGTAAAAAAGTACCGTATCAGAGTTCCACGCGAATGAAGTCGGGGGCTAGTCACAGTAACAGCTAGTCACACTAATTCTTAATAATATAATAAATTTGCCCTATTTATTTACTTTTATGCGTAGTACCTACGCATGGTTCTGTCCAGAAGTTGGATAGTTACACCGGTTTACAACTTAATTTGGTTACATAAACCTCGTAGCAATTGCTACGTGCGCTACGAAAAGTGCTACGCATTGTATGTAATTTTCTATTATTCTGTTCATTTGTAAGGATAAGGAAGAGTATTTGAGGAGGTGATAATATTATATGCAGGTATTTAGAAATAATTTCTCAGTGTTAAGTTTTTTAACTCTTTTCGAATTTTATTATAAAAGTTATAATAAAATGGAAATATATATAAATTCTTACAACTAAACACTTATGCACAAAATCATTGGCGCTATTTGGAATAAAACTAGGCATGGATAAATACTAACAAGGTAATACAGTGCTTGTCTAACTATCACGTTTGACTAGATATTCTCAAAAGCTTGCAGTCTCGCATAGCGTCCATACACTCAGTTTTGTACAAACAATACTTATAGGTAATATCACTTGTGGCACTTCACTTGCCGAGGAGGATTTTGCGACCGGCGCCCATGTTAGAGCCCGCCTGAGTAGCGCCCTTGTTGGAACCAGCCTGGAGACCGACGATGGTCTGACCAGCCTTCAGCTGTTCATCGGTAAAGTCACGCTTGCATTCGTCGGAGGGCTTGGGTCCGAGATTGGGGCCAGTCCACTCGGGGTGCCTGTAGGTCTGAGGACAAAAACGAAATTCTTAGTCGTCAATAGAGCCAAGTAAGGTTACTTCTATTTGCAGTGGAATGTAGAGTCAAACGTCGATCCCACTCGGCCTCCACAAAACCTTGGATATTTATGAAAACTGAGGTAATGTTGCGCGATACTCGTAAAGTTTGGCTGAACTTGGCGCATCGCCAGATCTAACGTTTCGACTAAACAATCTGTGAACACGATATTAGACGAGCCATTTCCTTTCGTGCCCACTTGTTTACAATTAAGTATTGAAATAGAATCATGTGGGCAAATTACTTATGTTTTTGCACGTATGAAAATAAAATTATTTTAACTGAACTGTAACCAGTTTGATGGAGATCTTAGAGTATTAACTCTAACAGAAATCCTTACCCACTCATGAGTAAGTATGAGTACCCACTCATACTTACCTTAATTTTTACTTCCGCCAATATTTAGAGTCTGATATATCAAGTCAAAACACATCTGTCCCACCGGTTCTGGTTCCTTATCATCATGGTCCTTCTAATCTTTCCCTCTGTTAGACATTACCCTACTAAGTATTACTTTCTACTTACTTCGATTGTAGATATTATTATAATTGATTGGCTTACCTCACGGCCAAGGGCGAAAAGTGTGCTGACAATCTGGGCGATGTCCTTCTTCTCCCACAGGTCGACGGTCTGGAAGACGTCGATGTCAGCGACACCGTACGCTTTGATGGCCGCTTGGAAGCTGCAAACACAATTCCGTAATTAGTACTACTAGCATTAGGAACTTTCGTTAATAAAAACACGATTGTTCGGCGCCGTTGATGTCGGTCGAGTCATTGTCCTACGGTTACTATTCAAAACAAATCTGAACTTTGTAACGTGATAAGCACAAACTAAGCATGTCCTTAAACAAGAAACATGTAATATATTATTTGTGTCGTTAAAAATTCTGTATCTTTGGAAAACCAAAGAGTTAATGAGCATTGCCAATCTTAATTTCCAACGAGTTCTGGCATGTTTTACATATTTTTTATTGAAGTGTCTTTTACGTTTTTGTCTTAGAAAACTACACATTTATGTTTGTATATTTTACGATTAAATAAACGTTCTTAGTAACAAAACACAGTGGTGTGTAAATTGTTGTGACACCACATACCTAGGTGTTTTAATGAGCGTTGCAAAACTGATAATACCTACATCTAGGTATATACATAGCATTTTTCTCTACTGCAGCTTTTGAATCTAAAGTTTAGTTAGACATATTTATCTCTGTCTACTCAACAATATACTTTGCAGTGTTGCAGTGTGTCTGATGCATTAGCAATCAAAAATTAGCATAAGACATAGATCGGTGGCTCAAAAGGGCAGAGCAATGCCTGTCCTTACTATAAGGGCGTTATGGTGGCATTATTATTATTATTAATTGGTTATGCCAGTCATCTCAGAGCCCATCAAAGAAAATAATTTATTTTATAAATTAAGTAGAAACGTTGTCGCCGTAGCCGAAATCGGCATGGATGACATCATCATCATCATCAAGGGCATTATGTATGGGACAATTTCAGTCTACTAAGTGCAACGTTAAGCAGTCAAATAATATATTCTTACTTGGTGATGTTCTCCATCATTTTGAACTGTCCTCCAGAGGTGTTGATTTTGCTGACAGAGCCGGGCTTGATCTTGTTGATGAGCTGGCAGAGAACGGTGCCGTCCTTGAGGACATCCTCAAAAATCTCACCGGGGGGGAACTTGGCTCCGAGGATCTCTTCGATCCAGCTCTGTGCTTCCTTCTCCTGTTCAGGGTTGCGCTTGGAAGCGAGCTAATGGTGCAAAAAAAATTATATTAAAACATATATCAAGATTATCGTGTCCAACGGAAAATGAATGGTTAAATCGTGTACCTATCCTGTTAAATCTAAAGCTAATTAATTATGATGAGTACTGAAACTGTAATATTACTAAAATTTAAATTATGTTGAATTTATTTGTAATTTTTTAAATTTATTTATTAAAATATCAGTCCCCACGAAAAATGTGGAGCATGAACTTTAAATAAGTTAATTTTTTTTTCTTTGAAACTTTGCTCTACTTATAAAAGTTGTGTTTTCTGACCTTAAGTCGGACTTGACGTTCCAGAGACATGGTAGTGTGTGTGTTTGTCTGTAGTGAGGAGCTAACGCGTCGCGAGCACAGCTAGACTGAACTCCTGAAAGCTGAGTCCACGTATTTATAGTGCGGCAAGAGGCTGTGCCCTTCTGGAAAACTCGGGCGCACACCGCACCATCGACACTGTGCTCCTGTACACAGTGATTCACCTGCATGCAAATAAACTTTGTCTGAACTCCAGCTTACAATCGCATTTACCAATATGACTAAAGAAGGAATGCAAACTGTGGTTCATTAGGTCAGAAAACAACTTTAATTTCGACTAGCTAAGTAGTTTTTAGATGTCCCTACATTTTTTATACATATTCATTTTCTCTTGCATACCTACCATAAATTAAATAATTTTACAACATGTTCATGACAGAAAGTTCTAGTTACTTTTGCATTCGTTTTGATAGTAGGGATATAGCACTTAAAATAAAATGTATTTAATCAATTGTTGTTTCTCGCGTTTGCAAATTTGATGTTCCTACTATTCATGTCTAGCAACATTGTTGTGACACCGGTAAACAGGATAGCCATCGAGGATCGTACCTGTAAAATAAGCATTATCACAAACTCCTTAGAATCAATGATTTTTATTGAAGTGTTAATTATTCGTGCTTCTAGCTAGGCAAACATTTGATTCATCACATTTTCACAGACACTATAAACAAAGTTTTGAGATGTGAGAGCAATAAAATTAATAAGTTTATAGAGTAGTTATTGAGTATTGTTGGTTGCGCATCAATCAATGTAATCATTGTTACGCTTTATTAGTCGTTACACAATGTAGGTTAAATGAAACAGTTTTAGTAGCAACGAATTCCCAGCGAGCCTAAGCCGTATTAGAAACCGAATTCGGTGGGTTGTCTTTTTATTATTATTTTTCAAATTACAAGTATATTATTCTACTGCCCGACAAAGCCTCCCTTTACTTTCTCTTTCTTTAGTTTTCTCTGTCCGTTGTTGCAGTGGGCCAGTTGTATAAATGCACATCCAACTCATCTTTCTAGAAATAAGAAAATCATTCCAGCAGCTGGTAGATGCAATTTGAATTTGCCTAAACATGGGAATGGGTATAGTTCTAGCGGCAGATCACGACCAACGTGAAGTAAGCCGTTTCGCCACGGAGCTTTTCAAACTAAATTGTTTTTGCGAAACACAAACAAACGGCTAACTTCACGTAAGCCGAGATTCGCCACTGGAACTAGGTATAACTCCTTAGCAGGGCTTAAGCTCTGCGTAGGAGGTGCTACGCTACGCCCCCTACGCGGAGCTACCCGCGCGGCCGCCACCCACGTCGGCGTCGGCGTCGCTCGGTCGCGTGCTATCGCGATGAATGTTGAGTTATCATTGTCGCCATTGCCCACGTTGTTGGACGGTTTAATCTCAGTTTCTCTTAGAGTTCCGTATCAGTTTTGGTAAACGAAACACTTGGTCGCTTTATTTTTGAGTTTTGTTCTAGAATGAGTCTGTACGTATTCTAGAAAGAAACGACGCTAAAGTATAAATTTTAAATAGTTTTTCTTTTAGAACTGTCACAAGAAGTCCATACTTAAAGCTCGTATTTAAAAAATGTACCAACATCAAACTAATAATCGTCTTGTGGAATGAAACCATTTTTATTTCGGTATCTGTGTTTGTCCGTCTGTCACCAGTTCCCAGAGTTAAACCATAACATAAATTAATCATCAAGAAAGAAACAAAAACAACAGCTGACGCATTCCTTTTTATACCTTTTCTTCAGAATAGTTCCTATATGAATATGTAAGTTGATTGTCGTGACAAACCCGTCGAATGAGTAATGAACCAGTAAAATACGAAGACAGTCCAAGACGAACTACACTGGCAGTAAAATAATTCCAGTTCACATTATTCTATTTATATGTATTTTATAGTCGTTGGAGTTTGGTGTTTATATTTTGTTAATCAGTATTTCAACCAAGATCTGTCGCTTCAAAGTTTTATAACCCACCACTCCAAAATGATACCTGGCAGACAAGCATACGGACCTCCTGATGATATGCAGTTACTTAGGCTATAATACTAGACTCCATCTAACCTGATATCTCATAAATGCGAAATTTCACGCTTTTGTTTGTCTCCGTATCCTCCGTATCAGATGAACTGTTGTGGGTGAAACTTATAATAACAGTATTGGATACGCAGACTACTTTTTAGTCTGGTATCACGTTGGTAGATGAAGCCGATAGAATAAGAGCACTATTATTTATTTTACCCTCTTCTACGCTATAGCGTTTTGCTGTCACTCTCATCCACAGAAGCAAAACAATTTAAAAACTGCATCTCTATTGGTCGTGCATAACACTGGTAGTATTATGTTATCTGTGCTGGTAGCCCAAGGCGGCGGGGCAGTGACCCCGCTTTCCTATCCTACGTTTTTTTACTTTTTATTTGGTTTTCACCTCTCCACTTCACTTCGGTGGATGGTCTTCTTTATGCCCTCATTAATTATCTCTTGGCAGGTACGGCCTCTAATTTCGTGAAAAATGAAATATTGTGAACTTGACCAATTTCCAAACAGTTTACCTTCAAAAGTGTCTACAAATAGGTGATGACAAGAAAGTGCGACGGCCCTTGCTCGGTGGCAAGGTTAGCGAAACAAACGCATGAAGATACTTCAAGGGCGAATATTTCAGTTATTTTACTAATATTATGAAAGCGAAAGTTTAGTATTTGAGTTTTAATGACGCTGAAACAACTGAACCAGTATGGATCAAACTTTATATAGTAGTGGTTCTGAACCTAGAATAGCATATTGACTACTTTTTATCTGGGTACCACGCAAACGAAGCTCTAGGCAGAGGCTAGTATATTTTCGCGCTATTTCCATTTTCAAAATAAGTTAGTACTACGAGTTTGCCTAGTACTTCACTTCATTGTGTAGTTCTGTTGGTTTTTTGTGGCCTGTATGGTTGTAAACTTGAATGTTGCCAAAAAATCTACTGCAATTTTAGAACCGCAAAATAAACACAGGTACCTACATGAATGATGCAAAATAAATAACAGCTGTATATGTAATAAAATAAGAACACAGATTCATAATTCACTTTATTAAAACCCTCGACAAATTCGTCAGCAATATCATCGATAATTACATACATGGGGTACAACACTACTTATCTTTATTATTTACATTTAATTTATTTTCCAATATCTAATACATTATTTACAAATTTGGTTATTTTGCAATCGAGCCCGCGCGTTTTTGCTTTTACTAGAAGGTAGGTCTATTTGAGTAACTTTTAAACTCAATAACCTACCTTATGGTAGGTTATTGAGTTTAAAATAACACAATAAACAAACTTATAATAAAATTTCTTCTGTATAATGACTAGAAGATGACTAGAAAATTAAAGTAATGCTAACATTTAGACGTATCTGGAATAATCTTGCAATCTAAGAGTTAAGTTCTTAATTTTTATTTCATCGTAGATATTTCACTCAATAGTATACTTCGTTTAACGTATACACACAATGTTTTGGAATGTTTATTTACAAACATATCACACAACACTTTAATTTCTAACATGCCGTATTTAATCACACATTTACTCTAATTTAAAACTATACAATACACCCTTCGTACCTGTGGAATGCACGTTTTACAATAAATACTTCTAAAACTTATAGTCAAAAGTTCGTTATTGCGATAACATTTAATGGACACGATTCGGCACTTAGTTCTACGCTCATTTCGAAGTCAATCTACAATTTCCACCACAATTTACAAGTTTACTTTGATCGTCACTTGAATATACACGTTTTCTTTTCACTTTTTGGACGTTTCTATCGGAAAACTCATTGATGCTTCTAGTCACGCATCAAACATTCGTGGCTAAAATAGTTTTTGTCGTTTGGACGTTTCCAATATATAGAAGAAAAACTCAGTCACTCACAATTCCTACAGGACACAGTCACTTAATGTTGCTCCAAAATGTGGTTGAACACCCGCATTGTACGAGTACGAACTGGAAACGATATTGGCATTAGAAGAAAAATGTTTTTAATTATAACGTTTCCAATGAAGAAAAACTCACAGTCACTTGTATAGTCACTTCTAGGACCTAATCATTCAAACGTCGGTCCGAAATGTGTTTGATTAGACTCCGCATTGGCATTGTACAAGAACTCCCAGCTTTGTTGGAAACGGGTTTGGCATTAGAAGAGATGGTTGTTGGACTTGGCGAGGGATCCTAGGTGGTCGGAGAGGAGGTAATTGGGGGGTGCGACGCCGAGGAGGGGGAAGCCGGAGGGCTGGCGCAGGAGACCGCAGCTGCCTGACCACTTGCCGCCCGCACTGCTCACCGCCGGCAGCCCGCCGCCGAGGTTGTTCAGTTCATCGCATAGCTTGTTCGCTGTAAAGAACACACCTTCTTGAGTTAAACAGTTTATCTTTTGAGGGAAAAGAGTGATCGGCTTTTTATTATGGCACGTGATAAGACGGTCAAGTCGCTTGCCTGATGTATGATAACCGTCACATATAACAGCTGCAGTGCCACGCAAAGCTTTAGCACCGCGCTTTCTCCCTTACATTTTTACTGGCATTGTGATGGTAGGTCCACCCAGACCAATTCTTGTAGAGGTAATTTTTTTCCCGAATGTTGTTTTTTCATATCAACGAGAAACTTTAGATGAAATTCCTAGACAAAATACCCGTAATTGAAAGTGACTTAGCGCGTGCTCAGTCTGCTGACAACCTGTAGATAAAAGGCTCAGCATAAGAGTGACAGGCACCGTGCTAAGTCAGAGCAAGCCCTGAGTAAATGTTAAGGGTCTTTTAAAATACACAATCATACTATAAACAACGAAGTGCTTACTTCATCAATGCGAAAATCCAGCTGTTAGCTAATGTATCTTTATATCTTTCATCGTCATTGTTCATTGACAAAAGGATGACAGGAAAAGACAAACCATATAGAGAGTCGTTAAAATAACAGTTTATTTTATGAATACGGGCGCTGGTCTTAAAGTACCTGAACTTTTTACACAAAATAATATATATTTAATTGTATGCATATTGCATTATTCTGTGCTAACGGTATTACTCAAACACCCACAAACAAAAAGCAAGTCAAGCTTTTGAATTGCGCTTTTGTTGTTGCAAATGCGCAAGGAAAAACTGTTTGAAAATAATAAGAAACATAAAACAAATGAATGTTCCGAACAATAATTAATTTATCGTTAGCCAACTGTTTTGCATTTGTACACAGACATAAAATCGTACAATACAAATTAAGTGCAGTCGAAATCGAGAGTGGGCAAATTGCACAGACAAATAAGCAAAACTGGCGCATTCAAATCTGACTAGGAAATCAGACTGGCTGGACGGCGGGCATGAAATAATCGTGGTAACGCAATTAAGCGGTAATCACCTAATCCTAGCGCGCGTTGTTTATTCAAGCCTGAGTGACAATCGCGCGCACAATTAGCGCAAATGAGCCGAAGTGGAAATCTGGCGGTGTGGCTGCTCGGTGGGCGGTAATGTGATTAACGCAACCACAAGTCCGCCATTATCAGGTGAACTGATGCCTCCGCGTAACCCTCTAACTGACAATCACAAAAATGCATCCGACCAATTTGGGAAATTGCTGCAATCCTTGCTGGTTAATTAATATGTTAAATCTAATCTTCTAAGTCCTCATAAAACTTAATGGATACACTGCAGTCTAATAGGTTTATTTTTGTATGTTCCATTCATTGTATACAACGTAGTATAGTTATTATGCAGCTACTACCTACCACATGATATAAATTACTTCTGTGCATAACTTTGCAGTTAGCTATAAACTCATTTAAACCATCTAATTAATCTTAAATATATTTTATTCATAAATATAAAAAAAACTCAAAAACGGCTGGCCGATTTGCTTAATTTGGTCTTGATATATTTTTAGGAGTCCAGGGAAGGTTTAAACGGTGAGACACTATGGAAAAACTGCGAAAAAATTAACGCAAGTGAAACCTTGCTAGTTAGTCAGTCAGTCAGTTATTATATCAAATTGTTATTGACTGACTGACGTTCGACGCATAACCAAACCGTCAGTCCTATAGCCTCAAAATTTGGAAATTAGTGTTTCTTTTATTGTTATTTTTTTTTGTTTAATTTTTTATATTACTAATGAGTGCACTAAGAATAAAATTCTCAAAAGTCAATCCCAAAAGTTGCAGAACGAATATGAAGTTTGTATGAATATAAAACTAAACTCAAAGAGCGTTCTACTAAATAAGTACGTAATGAGTCAGTGGCTAGCTCTGGTGACATAGTTAAAAGGCGTTCCACTATTCAACTGTAATATTATACGTACTTATTATAAGCTTCTAACTAAGTACCTATTGGTTCACAAGTTTATTTTTTGGCAAAATAAAATTATTCTTATTCTTATCTTAATATGATTACCCAGCACGAACAATTCCTGCAATAGCTAAAGAATTTTCTAAAAGATATGTTTTAATGCATCCGCTCAAAGAGTAAAAGAAACCCTTGTGTCTGAAATCCAAGCATTCCAAGGTTAATGAGATTAACTAACTAAAAATGATTAATATAAATATAATTTACCCACTTAAATTTGATACAATGTATCTTTCGAAATAAGGTAGGTATATTTATTATAAAAGGTCACAATCTTATTTATTCTTAGTCCAGTTCTATTTCAGTTTCTGCATTCAGCAAACTTTACTAAAGAAAGAGCTTCTAAATTGGGCACAGAGCAGGATAGTGTGTAATACCTATTATTACACGGATGAGTATTATGAAGAGTATTATTATGTTGTCGAAAAGAGCCTTGTTTTCGACTCCCACGCGAACCTGCGACTGAAATAGCGTGATAAAGCTCTCCATTGGTCGGAATGCATGAATCATACTTGCCATTGGTAATTTCAGCGATCAATGTAACATCGGGGAATTATGACTACTAAATATACCTACATGACATCACGTTTCAGTTAAAAATATCGCATTCAATTATTGGTTCTTTTGCGCTGCAGTGGTTTATTTTTAAAAGCTATTTTGATAACTTTTGGTAACTGATATCTTTGTTAACCTTTATATTTTCGCTACCGACAAGCTAACACATAATTCACTTTTGAATGCAGAAATAAATAGAGCGTACGGCTACGACATGCTTACTTTCTCGTATTATATATTATTACGATTTTACATAAAAGGCTTAATATCTTAGAACTTTTATAATTTATTTACTACCAAATTATGATTTATTTTAGTTTGTTGTAAATAAAAATGCCTGCTCATTAGATAACATGTTACTTATCAGCGAATAAGTAGCATCCGCCAATAAACGCGTGGCATTTGCTTTCATTAAAAAATGCTCATTTTTTAAAAGCACCGTCAAGCGGTTGCCAAAATAATTCAGCAGAAATAAATCCACAGCTCTAGAAACAGGTATTTACTTTCACCGTTCGGTACCCACGTCGGATTGTAAATCTACGATGAAAATGTTAAATGGATACAATTTATTTCATTGAAATTTACTGGCTGCCAGTCTCTATCAAAGAGAAACATACTAAATGATAATTATTTGATATTGTCTTCTATTTGCGATCTTTTTGTTTACCGCCTGCGTGTAATGTTATTAATTTGAGAAGTTTATCATATAAAATATAGAATCTTCCAATATTAGTCTAGATATTTTCATCATGTGATCTTTCATTTTGCTTTAAATATAGCAGATCAGAAACCGCAGTATCATTGCCGCTTTGTTTATGATGTCTAAGATAATAAAAAAATAGTAATAAATAATATTTTAATTGAGTAACAAAATTCAGCACACATACCGTTATAACAATTAAGTACATCAAGTACACAGATCAATAAATTATGTAGTTTTAACAAAGTAGGTATGTATACGCAATAGTAAAAGGGGGTGCATAGAAGTCGGACAAGAAAATTCTGTTTCCCGGCTCATAGCGACATAATACATATAATGACATCATATTAAGTAGACTTGGATTAAATACGGATCAATGCTGTACGATGCTTTTCTTATCAGATAAACAGAAAGTTGTAGAGGACAGTAAGTGAACACATACAATTATGGTAACCAGCACATTAAATTTATTCACCTGCTGAAGTGATAGGTTTGAGGTCAGGCGGGGAAAGATGTGGTAGAGCGTGATGCGCGGGCTGCGGCGCGGGCGCGCTCGGGGCGGGGTGCGGGGATAACGACGGCGATGTCGGCTTATCCCGCTTACCACCCTCGGACTTCACCGGTGCCTCACCCGCTTTCTGCTGCGCCAAACGCTCCTGCTTGCGAAACTTTGCTCGCCGGTTCTGAAACCACACCTGAAAAACCAACAAACAACTTTAAATCCGAGCATAAAGTTAAATGCAAATGAATAATATTGCTCGAAAATGTAAACGACTGCAGTCATCGTAGACTCGAACGGGCAAACAAAGCGCTCGTCCCGACTAATGGGAACGCATCCCATGCATCGCGCGCCAAATTTTAATGCAAACCGTTTTATATTCGTTCGGATGCGCGCAAATCCGAATTGATCATAATTCGATTTGCTGTGAGAGATAATTGCAACTGCCACGGGCGCTGATTGGGCACAGTTACGAATAAAAAAATGGTTTGTCAACGCTTGCCGGGTCGCCGGCACAATCACACGCACGGCTGTTTGCCCATCGCATATGCGCTGATGATGTTTGCTTATCTACATATTTCTTCATAAAATGTAGGCCTCGCAATCACGATTGATTCATTCGGCACTTGTAAATAATGACAATACATAGCAAACATTTAGTGAAGTAATTAAAAATCACTTAGGGTGACTTGCACTATATTGTTCGACGACGATTGAACAATTTGAGGTAACGTTAGATGGTGCAACTCACCCTTAAACATTGTTTTAAGATATTTTTAACTATACAACGTCCTTGGCAATGACCGTACTTAACCTTAATAACCATTTTACATTAACCAATATTAATGGCAATGTGTTACATTATTCAACGCCTACACCCAAGTACTGAAGCAGTTCCCGAAATTAATGATTGGGTTATAAGTTACATACAATGCAAGGTAATGCCAATTACAACATACCGGAGTACGGTTTCCGCAATATTTCTGTAATGAGCTAAGAAACATTGCCTTACGAAAACATTGACATTGAGGGTGGAGATATATGGGTGCTTCCTACGTTTGTAATATGTCTAGGTCGTCATGTCATGCGAGCACAGCTGCAGCGTGCTACATCATCTTTATAGGTACGCGGAAGAAGCTCCACTCAAACTAATATTATGACAAGTTGATATGCACTCCACACGACCCAGCTCCGAATATAGCTCTTTGTGCTACAAAATAACCAATATTCGACCGACGACACAGTAGTGAGTAAACATCACGGTATGCATTTATGATTGACTGATTGTGTGTGCCAACACCTGTGCACTTACAAACAACCTTACATCAGTATACAGGTAACTGATTGACTAATGGATCGTTGTGGAAAACTGTTGCTAAGTATTGCAAAAGATCATCTTTAGCAGCAAGAGTCTTTACAGAGCATTTAATTTATTTTGTGCTCGGCAAATGAACTCAAACATTGTTGAAGTTCATCATTTTACCGTAGAAAATCAGAGCTTTTGAGTGGAAAGGTCCCACGTAGATACGTGCCTGGGCTAACCAAGCGGCAAGGCGGGCGCCGGCTAACGAACACACCGGCTCGGCTCGCTTGATTGCAGCTCGCGAGCACGAGAGCCGATCGCCTCGAGCCCCACGCGCGCCGCATTATCTCTGAATTGGAAAAAATCAAAGCTCCCACAACGTATGCGGCATCCGCAAACAAACAAATAATACAAAATCCACCGCCAATACAAATGAGTACCGATACGACGCCGAGCGGAATGCGAAGTCTGTGAAGCCGAGCGTGGGCCCGCGGCAAATAAACGTCCGCCGATGTGTTTGTACGAATTTGTTGCGATATTTATCGAATGCGGTGCGCGCCTCTTAAATAAATATTCTTCAAAGAATCGAACAAAAACAAATTATTGCTTAATATTATTAAGGTATTGCTCAACATTAATAATAAAGTAGAGAAATATTAAGCAAATAATGTTCGATAAACAAGGGAAATTATGCACACAAATGACAATAATAAATAATGGCTCGCAATTAAGAGCAGGGTCGAACAATGGAGCGCGGCATCGAAATGCACTTTGCAAATGAGCCGATTGGCTGGCGAGGGCTCTGCGTAACTGCCGTGGCAAATGTAATTAAATACGAAACACAAGCTCTGCAGATGCCGTATCTGGGAGATGGACTAGAGATAAAATGACAATTGGTTAAATTATAGGCAGACCAAATAACTGAGTGAACGGGTGGCAGGTGTTAATAACTTCCCTGCGCCCGATCCCCGCGCAAACCTCCACGTTCGTCCCAATTTCACGCCCCGCGTCCCTGTAAAACTCGCAAGGAGACGTCCTAGTTCCGAACCAGGCTTTTTTCTTTATTGACTTTCTTAAAACATAAGTAGGTACGATTAATAATTAGGTACAAAGTATCAGCGGATCTAAGAAAACTTATCAAAATGTGAGCACTGGATTTACGTCCATAAAAACTATACCCCATAAATTCTCTCACTGCCAATTTTGATATCGGTGTCGATTCTGTTGTGGCATTTTCTAAATTTAGCTTACTAAAATTATCGCGGTCCTTTGTATTTTAATCCATTAGAAGAGGACGGCAACAATTTTTCGTAAAATTACCTTATTTTAGTTAAGTTTGTGTCAACAAAATCGACACTATCGCCAAGCTAGGCAGATTTGTTTTCAAAACGTTTATCAATTAAATTCTTAAAATAAATAACACAAGGGCAGTATTTAGCCAGAGATCAGCCGAGACAAATGGTCGTCCCGTTCCCTCGTCGTCGCAAGCAACAATGGTTGAGTATTAAAATAAACAAAGCCACATTGCCATGTGGCGCTTTGGGTAAACAGCAAACAGCGGTTAATGTATTCGGGTGCACGTCAACAAGCCAGAATTCCCAACTTCATGTTCAACTCCTGCTTCGACGCTCCTCGGCTACTCAACAACGCTGCAGAACTTTGATTTCCTAATGAACGTGCCAAAACTAAAGCGCACCAGCGTCCTACTGTTTTGTAAATACGCTGCGATAGGTATTACCTTTCCTTGGAACATTTTCGGGGTAAACAAACATAAAACACGATGTTTTCTTTTGCCCCGTTTGTTTTGGATTTGTTTTCCTTATCAATAACAATGAGATGAATTCTGAACCATAGATTGTTTAGCTGATCCGAGGTCTAAATTTATCGAACAAATGCCTTAATATTAATGTTATTACTATGTATTTGACCTTTAGTTTGGATGTCTTTAAAACACCGTTTATAATAAACCGTTTTTCAACTCTTACATTCCTGAAAATTGGGTCATGGCATAAAAATAAATAAGTCAATGGGACTATTCTACACTCCAGTAGTGTAAAAGATTTAGTTTACATTTTATTTGATTCAGTAGTCCAGAGTTTCCCAAATTATTTGTAAGGTTGACAGTCCAACTTTCCGCAAAACCGCGTGACTATTAGCTTAGTCCAAACCGTTCACATTATATACAAGGCTATTTGCCACGTCGAGAGTGGCTCGGAGGTTCCGAGGCGTATGAAAAACGTGAGGCCGCGCGAAATGATCTAATTGTATTCATTAGTAGGGGCAGGGCGCGCAAATATTGACTCCGCTCGGTCCTCGCCTCGGGCCGGCCTCGCCACGCTTTGATCTCGCCAGATATTACAGCTACCGAATTATTAACGTACCTAAACCTACTCTCGCTAAAGAATTGCAAGTTAAGTTTACGCTATAGTGAGTGGAGAACCTTGATTTCCGGGCTTTTGAGACTCTCTAATCTAATTATATTTTCAGTTCGAGTTTTCACAGCTTTGTAAAATAACTCTCGTAACCGTATTTGGTTAATGGTGATTGACTATTGTGGTTGGTACGTTTTGTTGGCTACAGATCATAGTATTTGATATTACCTACAAAAATACAAAATCAGTTGCAGTACCATCCAAAGTTTTTAAGTTTTAAAGTTCTGCATGGCACTGCACAGCGCTCATCACCCCGTGACGTTGTTGTTAAGTCTTTTTCTCTATTTTTTTTAGCCCAAGCAACCATGGATAACAGATCAAGAATTAATTTAATACAAACTTTTCAAGAGTAGCTATATCGGTAATAGAAAATAAATCAATCTATGGAGCAGCGGTCGAGCGAACACACCCCCCTGTTTATACTTAGCGGATGAAAAGGCAACACCAAACGCCCCGAAATAATATTAGCTACCCTCGATAATCCAGCCAATTCTATCACCTCAACCCACAACCCTCGCATCATTTAATAAGCCTTATTTTATACTCGCTAAAGTTAAATTTAGTTTGAAGCCGTTGAAGTTGTTTCGTCGTTTTCGAATTGCTGTGTTACTTTTTTAGTAACTGGTAACATGTGTTAACATTTGATGATAATCCTGGATTAACACATCATAATAAAGAGATGAATGCATCGTTTATTCAGGCCGTATGTCGGCTATTCGACAGCATTTAGCTCGCGAATGACAGGTGTGTTAACGCAACTCATCTTATTTGATGAATAAGTACAATAGCATGTTGTTTTAAATATTCAGCGTTTTTGTCGTCTCGTAGCTCGTGTTTTTGTATTAGGTATATCAAATTGCTAAGAATATTGAATAAGTATTACGAATATAAGTCAATGACCAGCTGATGTTAGTGAGTTAGGTAATTAGTATTTTAGTATTTTGGTACATAGATAACCTAGTAAATTGAAAGTTTTAACTAAAAAAACAGGTGTCGTAATTAGCTGTTGATTAGTTGAATAAGCTGTTATTTTTATACCAGTTTCCGTAGTATGCACCTATGGACGCTTATTACCTGAAGTATCACGGGTCTTACTGGAGCAATGATATCCTGAGACATAGATCAGTTCTCATGTTCGTAAAATTTTATCAACAATTAGAACAGAATAATTCCTTTACGGAAGGGCAATTCCCGTAATGTAAAATAGTCTAGTTCTAATCTTGTCTCGATGTCGTAAAATGACACAAATGGTATTCTCGTAAACAAAATCACAAGGTAATTATGACATTATATTGTAATGTGATCGAAAGTTGAACGAAGGCTAAATCGGTATTCTGCTAGCTTATACAACTGACAAATCTTTTTAAAATAGTAGTAGTAGTAAATTGGTATTCTCATCCAAATTAAGTTTGAAGGTTAACTGAAAGTAGACTGATATACGAGAATTAGCTTCAGGGCACAGGAACAATGCTAGCTTTCTTCAAGTACTAATACTTCTCCGTACGAGTTCATCACAAAAACTCTATCACATTTTTATGAACAGAACAATACAACAAAATTTCATTATTTTTGGAAATAATATCTAATTATTGAGGCATTCCTCGTAGTGCACACAGTGCACCAAAGTACTTCCACATAGCGCACTCGTTTAAGTGCGCTTCATTCAATAGGTCTCCTGTATTGTCAGGTTATTTTATCTTCATTTGTAAAAAAACTTGTTTAGTCATTGACAATGTATAAAGAATTAGATAAATATTAAATCTCATCGCAATGAATGTATAATGGTGCGTTGGCAAAATATCGCTCACGACAGATGTGTCCATGGCCCTACGCTCCATTACCCCGCAACCCCTCTCCTTTTATTCTCCTAAATAAAAACGCCTGAACTATTAACTCAAGATATAAACGACTTGTTGATTTACTGCTTTAAAAATTATACAGAATTGATTATTGTTTTAGCAGCATTAATCAAATGCAATATTTATTCTAATAAATGGTGTTTTAAAGCAGTACTTTCTATCAAAATTATTGTAGGCATAGATTACATCACTGTCAATCGAGAGCAAAGGCCAGTATTCCAACAGTCAGAAGAATAAAAGATTGGTCATGATAGAGTTGTACTGAAATTGGGTTATGATAAGGTAATAAAAAAAAACTTCTAGAACTCTAGAAGTCCGTTTTTTTCAACTGACAAAACTTGAAAATACCTTAACCCATGAGGATTATTATACATTTTATGTAATTATTGATATTTTCGAATAGCGCTGAATCAATTTTTCAACCTTTGAAGTATGACTTTACATTACAAGTACACGAATTATGATTTGCCAAAATAATAAAAAGAAATAGGCACAAGCTAAATCGTGTTAAGTCGGAACAGTAACACAGTAGAATAAATTATATAGCAATTCAGTTCATTCAATTAATCACTCGTAAGTCGTAAGTGATCGACATAGCACTTCGCAAAATCAGCCCCTTACACTTTCAATTAAAAATATAACAATTTAGAGCGATATTGATGAATCACCATGATCGGGCGATCGGTGCTGCTTCCGCGACAATACAGTAATCAGTTAGATCGGCACGCGACTCGACTAATCGTTGATACATATCGCCAGCAACGGCAGATGTCTCTATACAAATACTCAGTTTCTGTTACCTATTGGCCCTGCGTTTTGTGGCCATATCATTTTAAAATTTTCGTATAACGTTATGAGAAACTGATGTGACCGATGAAGCCATTATTTTTACCATGAAAGACATGATTGAATAACTCATAGTTTGTCCATATGTTAGACAAAGCCATAGGAGTACCACAGTAACTTTCCACCATCGATATAGTCAAGAATCCAAAATTATGCTGCTGATTGAGCTGGGACGGGTTCCCAGTGATAGAGCTCCAGAAAAGTATTACCACCATACTCTATACCTGCCGCCAAGCAGCAACTCTCGCATTGCTGTGTTACGGTTTAAAGATTGGTTTCTGGATAAATTACAGGCACTTGCGACTTCTGTCACAAAGTAGCAATGTGCTAGTGGTACCTCTGGAATACCAGCCATAAACTGTTACTAAATTTGCAATAGCAAACTTCAGGTGTGTGTGTGTGTTACGCTTGCATGCCACTATGCCACTTTTGTTGTATTAAAAAGGCAGAACGATAAACTTTAGAAAGGTTGCGATTACATAAACCAGTATCATCCAGTGTGGCGTGTACTATTGTAAAGCGGGCGATTATAAACACACATAAAAGCAAACCGAGTGAACATCAAACGAGTGTCGATCTATTGGATGATAAATGTCGCAGGGAGGAACCGACGAGTGAAATATTATTATATTTAATGCCGCGAGGAGGAAGAGAGTGTTCTATGAGGTACAGTTAATTCGACAATGGGCTCACTTGTCCCATGCACAATCGGTAAATGACGCGTGAGTGCTGTGCAGTTGATTCAAACAAATGTAGGGCGCTTTGTAATGTTACTTTTTGTAAAAAAATCCAAAAATAAAAAGAAAACTTGTATATGGTGGATTCGGTATTACCAACAAAATTCCGTAAGACGACATTTGAAATAAATTCTATGGTACTTTTTTTTATCAGTATAGAAGGAGTGTTATAGTATACTAGCGGCTCGTCCCGGTTCCGCACGGGTGCAATAAAAACTTTAGCACCCGTGCGAAGCCGGGGCGGGTCGCTAGTCATTCATAAGGTAGGAGCCGACCGCACGTTTTAGCCGCGCGGCTACCTATTTCATAGTTCATGTGCACGCCCCCTCTCTGGCCACGGCCGGCGCGCGCGCGGGCTTTTTTAGTATTTTGTTTAGACTGACATTTTTATAATTCGTCATAACTTTTGAATGAAATGTCTGATTTTAATAATTTAAACAGTTATCTACAGGTATTGAAACAGTCTTCAATATGAAATGATTTATTTGGATAAGGATTAATATAAAGGTATGGAATACATGGTCTGATTTTGGTCGGCGTTTCTATCAACTTTTAAAATGTAAAAAGTAGTTATAATTACATAACTACAATAGTTGGACATATGGTATTGCTGACTTTTTTGTAGATATCAATATGTTCTTTAATATTGTAGAACATTTTTTTGATCTATTATCAATAGTTTCCGCAGCGCATGCGATGAAAGACATTTTATGGCATTTTTTTTTACACCTTGGGTTACATTATTGAAGTGTTAGTAGTAAGGATCCCTATTATTTTCTAAAATAAAATATAGCTTATGTTACTCAGGAATAATGTAGCATTCTAATGGTGAAAGAATTTTTTAAATCGAACCATTAGTTTTTGAATTTATTCGTAACAAACAAAAATACAAACATACAAATCTTCTCTCTTTATAATATTAGTATAGATTTATACCAAACACAGATATCTATGAGAGCTTTGTTCTATAGTTACGCAGTCGAGTGGCTAAGTAATGCTACACAAGTATTTCCAAAAATTCGTTTCCGTTTTTGTGGGTGTAGGTAGGAATACAAAGTAACCGCTATACAATTGTAACGTTTTAATTTATTCTCCATTGAAAAGTTACTGTTCTCAAATGCTGCAATAAATGACTAAAATGTTAATTCAATGTTTGAACGCTGGCTAAATAATAAGTAAACAAAACATTTAGCCCCTAAATCACCCATTACCCACAGCGACATCGCAGGGCATCGGTTATGATGTCCATATATCGCGCTCATATGATAGTGTGTGACGGCCCGCCTATGCTCCCCCGCTAACTCCGATCGAAATGGAGCAAAGATGAACTTGCTTTTTCGTGCTATGATATTTCATATTGGGAATAACAATAGACAATATTTCATGCAGAATTATGATAATGCTGTTTTGCCTTACTTTTATCAAATCGCGTAGAAAAGAGATGCGTATTTAAAAAGTATTGAAGATTTTAAAATAATAAAACACATGTTAATGTAAATTATCTCGTCACGGTGGTGTGTTTTCAGCATACTGTTTTTTTTTCTCGTTCACTGCAACCTACTAAATATATAAAATGCGTTACTAACTGAGTAACAATCAATGATTAAGTAAAACAGTATATCCTTGAAACCTAACATTTTTAGTGCGATTCTTTAATGTGTAAAGTAGCACTAAGAAAGGAATTCAAAGACGAAGTGGAAAGAAGTTTGCAAAAATCAGCACAGATAAATTTGCAGGGCGTTCCATTGGTTCCATTAGTAATTTACAAAGGTTGTTGTTCCCAAAGATAATTTTAAACTACAAAATAACTGCCAGACATTTCAGTTGACGCAAGATAAACGAGCCGTGAGAATTGTCATCAAAACAATGTCAAACCAAGCAAATCCCACATTACAAATCCCACAGCACCCACGCACCGACTCGCTATAAAGTAATTTTCTCACATTCAAATTGTGCGTTTGAACTCCACAGGGACAATAGCTACACTTGATGCAATCCCTGGGGATCTAGCGACGAGTCGCGCGAGCTAAATGAAAAATAATTGCTCGGCAACTTGCTTACATTTGAAGGGTAAAAAGACAATCGAATATGAATATCACACGGATGAGCGAGATAGATGATTTGGCAGAAACCCTGCCGAATAATTTCTGTACTTTAGTAATTGCAGTTTTCTACGGGACTTGTGTGAGAATGTAGGGCGGTATGATATTCTCAAGATGTTCAATAATTTGCTATGGAGAGAAAAGCCTGCTTCAAACTATTTCGATTTTACTGTTGGCTGTGAAGACGTATCTTAAAATTTCAGCCACCGGCAATCAACAATTAGCTATTTTAAGAAACTGCGGCAACATAGCTTTAATTTCCTGTTTCAGCGATTGGCAACTTGAACTAAAAATGAATAGTTGCTTCAACTCAAATTGCTACGTCTGCACAGATTCGTGCTTGCAACAGATTTGTCTTTCAAATCGCAATTTATTGATGAAAGTCGGTCTTAGCATCCCATTTACTAAAAAAGTAGAAGGTATATAATACTCGTACCTATTGCTTTTTACGACGCCAGCGTGATGGCAACACTCCTATTCGCACTAATTAATTTTTGAGCACTTAACGTTACGAATAAACAAAATGTAATTTTCATTCCTTGACATCCTTCTTCAAGATGTCATTGTGTAGCATTACATTCGCTACACCCTTCGTAGACCCTCTACGGCGCCGCTACGACACAGAATCTTTCTAATCGCTTTAAGTGCTAGCCCGGATTTGCAACTTTTCTTTCCATGAATAGATCAAAAGCATGACGTGATGGAAAATTAATATTTGCATTTTAACTAATGTGATGCGATGCTATTTTTAAGATCATATTTGTAAATCAATTTGGTAAATTGTACCTACCCTTATGCAAGTGAAATAAATAAAATGTTCATGTTGAATTTGGTCATAAATTGTTTGTTTATTATCGGTGAATAAGAATATTTATTTCTGGCTTCGACATTTCTTACGAATAAAATATTTTAAGCAATACCTGCTATCTAATTATCTACAAATCTTCGAGTATTTATATTTTTAACTAGCTTAAAAACAAAGGATTCTTGACTGGGCACCTTATTTTAAAACAATGTTCAGCAAGCAATATTAACGCAGTACGGAGTAAAATGGTGCCTAATTGATTTCAGCGCGCATTGAGCAGGCGGTTTTGCTTTTCATCAAATTTAGGAACAATTCATTATTATTATCAATATTCATTATTTTGTTAGATTTTATTTAGCCATCTAACCAATACTTCAAAGAGCGTAAAGGGTGTCTGACCTGACACTTCTCTGGATTCTAGCTTGGAACAAAATGGTTCCTTTTTGAGTTTTAATTGAGAACTCTTCTGTTGAGTGCGATACTGGGGTAGAGTTTTATGGAATTAAATGACAAACTTTTCTAAGCTATTTAGATTTTCTTTTCGTCAGCATAAAAAACAAAAACAAGTGTTAAAATAGCCGTTCATATATTTTGAAATCATTTCTAATGTAGTTGCTTTTTTACATTAGAATATGAGATGCCCCAGGGTCACTTCATTATTCTGACTTTCTAATGGTCGTAATCGGTCACAATCGTAATTTATTTTATCAATGTACTGTAGGTACTTGACATAGTATCGTTTTGTTCCACTTATTTCACACGTCAGTCATCGCCATCGTGCGAAAATTTCATCTCGATGATAATCGGGTGAGACGAATTATCAGATGTATACCCACCCGCTCGCGCCCTGGGAGTGGGCCACTACGGTGCGCGGGCGCAATCAGTCGATCCTTCCCACGGTTCTTGTAATGCTCGTAGCGTATCGAATGTCCCGCCTCGGGCCATTGAATTATTGTGATTTTGGAGAATAATATGTCCATTTGCTATTAAATATTATTTTAAATCAAGGCCTTAGAAATTGTTCTACTATACAAAAAACTTTTATTATCTATCTTAAAATATGAAATAACTAAATATATCGTGTATATAATTAGGTACCTAAATACTTACATACATACTAACATCCAAGACTCTATGTTGCTATTGTGATAAAAATATACTGCATTGATAATTTCTCACTGAATGTTTCTGCAAGATATATTTTGGACCAAAATAATGGTTCGTAATCCTCGTCGCGAGGCGAGAGTCTTACTCACACTTGTCCGTATTTTGTTTTTGCTGGAAACTCTCCAATTATTACTGATATTAATTATTTTATGTACGTTCGCGCCTTTGACTGAGATCAGCGCTGTTGCTGGCCAAAAGGTCATTTGAGAAGTCAATATGTTTATTATACTTACCAGCACTTACACAGCTTTTACCCAGTAGGTACTCTACTACCTACTCTTCAGTAAGATATCTAATTGGTGGGTACCACCGCTGTGCCAAATATTCTACCTCCAAGCAGTAGTGTGCAAGCTTTACGGCTGAGTTTATTTAGCACTTTAGTTTATTTACTCAACTGATGATGAGATATAAACTAGAAACAAAGTGATTTTCGATGTCTGTCTCGTCGATAACCATGTAATTACTAGCGGAGGGACCCACTAAGTGATTACTTAATTCTGTTGTATCGCGATCGAGCCGCTCGCAATCAACGCGATTAACTAAGGGTTAACTAAACCGTTCCATTATTACAACAACGCTCTAATGTAATTTACGGCTCATATCTATTTATTATTAAAGTATGCGACTTCGCCAACCCAAGAGCAGCTTATCTCTGTGCCTTAGCTGGGTTGTTTGTGTTAGGTAGGAAGTGTGTTTTCTGTAAAAAATTGTCCTACAGCAGAAATTGAATCCAAAATTGAGCACAAGGCCACCGCGTCACCGATGTCGATATTATTTGTCGTCATTGATCGTCATATTTATCGTTATATTTTCTGATTTGTCGTTAACTTCTTGATAATGGCGAGATATGCGCCTTTTAGGTATAATTGAATTTTTAACAGTAGCGTTACAACAAATTTTTAACATGGTACTCCATAAAAAATGTCTCTAGTAGCGTTACAACAAATTTTTAACATGGTACTCCATAAAAAATGTCTCTATGTGACTGCCATACGGAAAAGGGTGCTAAAGTATTAATGAAAAGGATGTCGCGAGAAATTCTACAAGTAAATAAAATATCACGTGACTTTTGACAATCAGAGCAATAACAATATTATGGTTTCACAACTGCTTTCTCAAACAGAATACAATTCCCCTCATCTGATGGATGGAGCGACAAACATTTGTGGCAAGTGCGTCCGTTGGGCGGGTTGGGCGCGTGCGGGACGCGTGTCAGCGCGTGCGCCACCTGCGCTCGTGATCATGTTAGACAGTACCAGTGAAGTGCTCAAAGACCCTTGTTTCATAATAGAATTACTCGGAATTATCACTTGATATCACAAATTGTAATATGTGATAATCTTCTATCATAAAAAATAGTAAAATATTAAAAGTCATTGTTTGTGTGTTCGTTTCTTTACGTTTAACCTAACTTTGTTAGGTTATATATATAATATATAATAGTATATAATATGTATAATAAAGTAGGTTGTTGGGATTTGCGCGAAGGTTTCTAACTTTTTTTGCAAATTAAACCTTTTTAACGATAAGCCAGAGTTAACTATTACTGCTTAAACAGTGCTTAAACTAATGTGTCAGTTATTTCACCGGTACTATACCCTTCGAACCGGTATTAGGTACTGCTTGGTGGCAGAATTTGGTATATGTAGTGGATCTCTATTACCCTTAAATCGAAAACCCATCCCAGCTTTATTAGCAGCATTTATTTTTAATAATTTTGGATTCCTGACCATATCGATGGTGGATAGTGAGTAGATCGAGTCATTGTGGTAAGTTAATATTAACAATTTCTGGTTTCAAGTCGAGCCATCATGCACACAGCAATTATGCAAGAGGCAGCATCGCCAGACACGGTGCAGTCCCTATGGACTCGACCGGGATCTAAGATCGAGAGGATTGACATTGCAACCCCGGCGGCCGACATGTCAATCTTTATTGCTTAGCAGGCCGTCACGTGTCTGCTGACCATAGCTCTACCGCAGAACAGATAATAGTACCTACTATGCTCTGCCAGCAATAACGTGAGTAGATACTTCCTCATCATCTGTATTTTAATTTATTAGGGCAGTTTAATTTAGAACTAAACACTGATGGAGATTCAAGATTTTTGACCAATTTAAAAACTATCAAAAAATATAATTATCAAAGCTAGTAATAACGTGTTTTAATCAGCCATTTTTGTTATAGTTCCCCACACAGAATAAGTCTACTTATAATTGCATAAATATATTTACGAACTAAAAATTCTAAATTAATATTCTAGTTCCCTGTTTCAATACGAAGTCTAACTAATCTCTCTCGCCACACGGGAATAACAATAAAACCAAAATCGTCTGCGATAATATAGAATTTATTGACTGGGACGTTACCGTGCAACGGTTGATGGATTAAATTGCCCCATCCCTATGACAACGTGGCCAGAAAAAATACGCTCCGTATTAAAAACCAGCTGGTAATTTTTCAAGCGATTCCTTTTGCTCTTCTGCTGGACAGGTGGCCATTTTTTCAGCCACTATAAAAGGTATCTGAATTCTGGACGCATATAAAGTAGAACACACATAATAGTTATGTACCTCTATATAGCTAACAATGTTTAGGTAGTATGTGTTTTGTTTGATTATGTAATAAAAACTAAATGATGTTATATGGAGTTCTTTGTCGGAAAAATAAAAGTAACAAGAGTACCTATTAAAATGTCTGGAATTATCTTTTAGTAGGTTTATCAATATTTTTGCTTTGATGGTTTTCGGTTAATTTTACGTTTGTTTAACTCACACGTCGCGTCGGAGCGATGTTTGCGAAGAGCCGCTGATGAATTTGAGTAGCGTGTTGAATTAGGACACGTCGGTTTAAAACGTGTATTTTTAAAGTCATGAATAATAGGGTAAAATTATGGAGTTGTATTTTTCATTCGCATACCTACAGGTACCGATTTAGTACATAACAACGGGTCAGTATAATAAAATTTAGTACCGTCATCAAAACTTGCAAATAAATATATGCGTTTTTATGAAGTTTTTGAAATTTATTACAAATATGATTTATCAGAAAAAGTAAGCGTTTCGTGGAACACCATGAAAACTCAAAAATGGCTTAAACTTTTCGTAATATAAATAAATAAGGTTCAACATCCAGCTCACAAATCAAATGCTCTCCCACATACCTACCGCGCAGTATCTCCCAAAACATTGCAATATAAAAATTAATTTTGTATTCGGCGAATAACGGCCCACTCGTTGCAGTTACGTTTTAATTGTAATATGTGAATTCACATTTTGCAGGAGAGTTTTAATTATCAGGAGTCGTGCGCGCTTGAGTTACACGACCGCCCGCAGTATTTATGGCACCCCCGCCACCGCCATTCCAATACACTTTTTAACGTAATGAGCGCTCGTTGCCCTCCCCAGACCTCCCCTCCTCATACCTACAAACATGATTGTTTTTCCATTACATGGGTATGTATTCAAACTTATTTATTGTCGTTTAATTTATAACAATAATCTAGTACAGTGGTTAATACTTTGAACATGTAAAAGGCTCTTTTGAGTTTTGTAAAGAACTTTGTTTAATTAGTAGACACTCGTTGAATTATTTTTCACACTTAAATATGCAAAGTCAAGTGATGATAGAAACAAATTATCTTTCTTTTCGTCATAACTCATAGTTCAGGTGATTCTGTGATAGACCAACCTATATTCAAATGTATAAAAATAGCAGTGCCCCAGAACAGAAAAGTAAATTCGAGACAATAAGCAGCGGTCGCGTCGGGGGCGTCATATCCCGGAATAAACGAGTAGGTCGCGAAGTCGAGCCTCTTACGTGATCTGATAACAATAGGACCAAACCACTACCCGATTCTATTAAACATTCAGAGGAAGCACACGTCGCACTCGGCTCACATAAAAATGAGCGCTTATTATGAAATTAGCTAGACGCTCGAGTCCGCTAGGCTTTTTTTCGTAGGCCCGTCAGCCGCAGTCGAATTACTGGACACTAATTGGACTGTAGAAATGACGGACGGCGCGGGAAACTGCTCTTTTTTTCTCTTTTACTAAAATAATCCCCTAAATCAATTTTTGTAAGCCGAATAAAACGGCTTTTATGTTGTACGTGATTATCCAACGTACGTACATTTAGACAAACCAAGGAAAGATTGAAATTATACCGCAGTAGGTATATACTTTTGTCACAGCTCCATAAGAGTTCATTATAAGTTTTTAAATCTGCGAAAATCCTCTTTATAACCACTTTGTCTTTTAAAGAAGTCTATATCTATCTATCTATAAAGTTAGTATATTATATTGTAATGTTATGTTTCATAATGAGAAATAAATACTCGTTAAACTAGGATAAGATGATGTTTTAGGCTACCCAAAGATCTATAACACGGCTTGAGGACTGTCAAAGCCTGCAGCCAATCATGCCCTTCGCAGAAACTCTTTAAAAGTCAAAGATAAATACCTGTACCCTCGCTTCAGTAAGGTCTATCTTCATAGCGATCTCTTCCCTGGTGTAGATGTCGGGGTAATGCGTCTCCTGGAACGCTCGCTCCAGCTCCTTGAGCTGAGCTGACGTGAAGGTGGTCCGGATCCTCCTCTGCTTCCTCTTCTCCGTCAGGGAACCTTCGTGACCGCCGTATACTTTGTATGGAAGACCCGCTGTGGAACAATTGATAAATTTATAATTTGTTTAATAAATATAAATTTTGACAGACATTTTTACACAGCGCAATCTAGCCCCATCTATCATATCTAGGAAGATATTGGATTGATATTGGAGAGAGGCTTAGTATGGTGTATTACTATTTTAAAAATACATTTACATAGAATATGTAAGTACTACAATTAAACTGTCTTTTGTTATAAGAACATTGTCTTACGTGAATTAAGCGTGCAATTTAAGCAAAATGCAGGCTGTAGAAAGCGGCCATTTTTGTCTCCCCTCCGACCGACGTTCCCTCTTTACTACACACCTACACTGTGTACCTACCTACTGTCTTATTTACAGTACGATCCTCTGACATTATATTAATTAGTAATGTTTGAAGTAGAGAAAAGTAAAAATCTTATGAAATCAGTTTCTTAGGATTATTTACCAACCCAAATGACAAGTGTAACCAAAAAATAAATAAAAAATTTCGCGAAATTCATAAATAAGCGAAATAAAACTTTTAATTACCTATGCCATTTACATTTTTATTTATGCTTACTACAAAAAAAAACACTTTTTGCGAAGTTATTCAATCTTTTCTCAAAAAATATTTTAAAGATGAGTGCTTACCCGTTCGAGATCATTAACAAATTAACTAATTTCACAAGTCAACAGTTGTATGTATCAGTAAATACCAAAGCTACCAAACATAGGCAATCACACATAACCGCATTTACGAGCTATAAATATATAAAGTTAAGTGGAAAAACCCTCGTAGCGGTGGTTGTCGCGTAGCGTATCGATCGTAGCATTCGTAGCTCGCAGCTACGTGAGACCAACGGGTTCCTTTTTATTTCCCTTACTTTGTTACGTCTTAACTTTCTGTGATCTTGCGGAACAGGACAGTAGAATTTGAACTTGTCTTTTGAACAAACGTCATTTGTTATTCTTTACAGAATATACGAGATGGAGGTTTGTATTAGTTTCACTATATTTATGTACCTTATTACTTGAAAAAGATTAATCCGTGGACTAATAGAAGAAGAGAATATTGTAGATGTTTAATAAATAAAATATTAAGACTTTTTAAAAGATGAGCTGTAGACACGCCTAAAACAGTAACTATAAGTTTCATGTTTCTAAGTAGATTTGAGTCTGCATGTTTTGAATATACATCTACTAATTATAGCGTTGTTAACAAAATCCTTACTACGGCGTGGCTATGCCATTAAACCACTAAAATGTGATCCTCTGGAATAGCTGTGACGTCACGCATAATCGCGGTGTGGGCACCGCAGCGGGCCGCAGACCGCAGCCGCAGCGCAGCGACAATTACCTCAAATGAACCGGAATTAATCGAGACTCGCTTCTTGGCCGAGCTGCGGTCTCATTTGCATTATTAATAGAGGCAGCGGGCGCGGGGGCCGTGTCACTGCCCCCCCTGCCCCGTACCCCTAAAAGAGAGGAGGGAAGGGGCAATTTGCGGAACCTAATGAAGAGGATCCTTGCAAGATGTTTCTGTTCATAAGATGTTTAATTTGAGTTTGCAGTTCGTGGGTCAGACGGCTCCCGCTCATTGTTATTGCAGGGTTTATGTTTTATCGGGTTGGGTCGGACTACGCCCGGATAAAAATACTCAGGTAGGTATTTCGTGAGTTTGAGTTTCTTGTGCCAGTCATGCCGCAGTACGAAAATACGTCAAAAAGACAAAGCTATTCAATTTGATAATTTCGAGTCTGTTTGAGACGTCTCGTTAGCTTTCAAAACCGTATTAAAACGTTCCAAAACATTAGTTAAGTAGCGTTTCAGTATTCGCTCATAAATCTTCCAGTGAAAAGAAAATATTGTTTATTCCCATCTTTTCTTTTGAAAACTGCAATATATTTTTTTTTTTTATTCGGACACCAGTGTTTATCATCTGTCTATCAAAGAAATTGAATACATACTGATAGGCTAAAGTTTTTTGATTAATGACCAAAATAGCGCTCATTCAAAAGTTTGTGTGTGTGGGTAGACCAGGGTTTTCATATCCGAAATAGCAATTTTTCATACCACTACAAAGTGGCATCCAAACGTCCGGTCTCCTCCGTAGCCTATATACGCTTGCAACATCAGAGATATCACTTGCGCGTTGCCACCCTGAGACGTAGATCTAAAGAGCTCTATTTTAAAAGCATTCAATGCAACCTAAATGCTTATGTCACTTGAGAAATAAATTGTGCAATAGCTACGGGTCTAATTAATTAATCATCATAGGGCGTTTAATTCATGGATGATATGATCTTTGACCCCCACCCTCCCCTCTCAAAGGTTCTGTGGCTGTACTTACTAGATTGCGAGACTGCTTAAGACTCATCAGAAACATTATGCAAGCAACTTCTTAGGGACGTAATTAAAAGTAATTTTACACACATACAAGTTCCAAATCTGGTCCCAAAATTGGTTGCCTATTGGCAATGGTCTTCATCTTCGGAGTTGGCCACTAACTAATATTTAGATAAATAAGTTAGTATAAGTCATTCAAGACCATTAATTGATATCATTAATAATAAAAATACAATATTTAAAAACAGATTTTATTAGGAGCTGCGAACTTTGTGTAAGTCCACTTAAACCATGACAATAAGAAGCTTTTTTGTTTAATATGAAAACCAACAATCAAACAACACTAATTTTACAAAACACATATGTATTTCATCATCATCAGCATCTACTACCACTATGGGTTATTTATTTAATTTGTGGTTACAAATATTTTAAATCATCTTCCGTATATTTGGATATATAGCGATCCGTCTACGTTAGCTGTGGTTCATTTTTCACGCGTCACGAGAAAAGTTTGCCGGCATCCATAATACAGAGTGTCGACGCGTCATCGCGCCATATTGCCGAGCTGAAGGGTTGGAGATTAATGAAGCCAGTTCCACGATGGAAACACTGCTTTTTTAATAATATATTGTAAGGTCAAAGTAACCAACTTAGTTAGTCGGAAGAAAGGTGAAACATTGTGAAGCAAGCTCATTTTGTCATCATCTGAGCATATATGACTTTCTTGTACAAATTTAACTACTTACGTTTTGAACAAGTTTCATTGAATTGGTTTGGTGGTCTATGAACGGTGGTAGTGTTCCCGGCTTATTATCCTTAGGTTGTGGGTTTAAAACCGGTAGTGCACAAATGGATTTATCAACTCAAATAAATTATGTTCGTAAAACATTTGACATCCATTGGATCCGCGTTGTAGATTATATCCAATCACTTTCACTCGAGAGAAGCCCAGAACCCTCGTCCCACTGTTGGGACACTGGTCCCAAATGGGCAAACTGGCCTGAAATTTGGAGAGTTTGTTTTTTTTAACGTAAGAGTACAACTGCTAATAAAGGTACTTGCTTTTTCCCAAAAATCACCATCGAAACCGAAAGATGAAGTAATATAAAAACTAACTTAAAGTGCACAAAGTCGCGGGGTGTTCCACTAGTTATTTAAAAGAACAATACCTAGAATAGGTATAGGTACCTAGAATAGGTATTGTTCTCTCTCTTCTTACTAGATCTTTAGTTACCTTAGTTTAAGCATCAATAGTTTTTTAACAAAAATTGTTAACTAATTTCAAATGTTTACATAAATAAAACTTATTGGTCGAAGCGACGCGTGATCCAAAGGCTGGTTCATAAATAAAACTTTATTTGGTTATTAGGCAAAACAGGCAAGTACATTTTTTTATTTACCTTTTTATTATTTATTGATATAAAAGAGATATTAAACTGCTTCAAGATTCATAATGATAATTTATTTAAGTTATCTTCAGTAATAAGTATATTAAGTTTTGAAATTACCTAAAAGGGACGAAGCTGCGTGCATAGCGAGAGTATTAAACAACGGCAATATATTTTATATTTCAAATAAACATGTGGATAAATTTGCGTAATGCTAGCCGTAAAACCCAGTAATATGGGGCATTTTTCTCGGATGTACATTCACGAGTTCGTATCGTAAGTAATTTTGTATCTACCTAAGTGTTTTCATCTCTCAATGCCGTAAGTTAGGTTATAAGAACTTATTTTGGGACCGTTTGATAGTAATGTAATTTTGATAAAACAATACATGATCTGTATCACGATGCGCACAGTATAAACTACCTAGATCAAAACGTTTCCATTAGATTAATATTTGGTGCAATAAGCTCTTAGTAAAATAACAGGAAAACAATCCATGATTTCCAAAAAATATGATGCTTGTTAAATTATTAACATAAGTAATCTCAAAGGTTGAACACAGAGAACAACAATGTTAACAATATGTATGAACGCTCACGAAAACAATAATTTTTCTCTTCTAAAAATAAAAGTCGGTTCAGTTCGAATGTGCCGCAGTAACATTGTAGAAGTTACGATCGCGGCTCCGTCGCTGCTCAACTGTGAGATATTACCTTTTTTATGGCCCACTCTTCTATACTATACTGGAACAGAATAGATCACATGATGCGATAAAATATGGCCCTCCGTACTGCCGCCAAATCGAATTAACCCGTCCACTTGCATACAAAGCCGATACGTGAATACGAATTGAGATATTGAGTTAGGACACATAAACATTTACCCTCGGCACTAAGAATTTCTGAGGCGATACATTTCTTTTTTATTTTTCTGTTTATTTTCGGGTAGGTGTAAACAAATAGAACTTCCATACTATTTCTGGGAGATTTGATGTAGATATAAGAGTTCTAAAAACGTAAAGACGTCGGTTATAAAAGCTGAAATGTTCTCCGAAACAGATATAAACACCTTTTTAGATATAAATACCTTTTTCGGTGGCACACACACTATACTCATCTCTCATATCCACTTACGCGCAAAACAATGAAAGTGGAAGCCTACATCTTAAACGTAATTTTGTTATTGTACTGCAATTAATACGCAAACTTGTAATTAATTTCTGCGTGATTAACGGGTATAATCCGGATTTACTCGAGATTACGTGAGGTGCCCGAGGTGAGTTATTGTGTTGCGTGGGCGACAGCGGGGGGAGTACTTGCGGGGAAGGGGGGGTTAAGGAGCCGCAAGACGCGGAGGCTCGCTGTGTTGTCCTCCCTTCAAGATTCTCGCGGACGCCGCTGCCAATTAGGGGCGCAATAGCTCACGCGGCGAGGATTCCCTCCTCCCTCCCGCATCCCTATCTCTATCTCAACTACTCTTTGTTCCGCAACCGTTCGTCGCAGCCTCCCTTACACTTGTTCGCCAAATGAAAACGGTTTCACTTTAGCATTACCGAGTTAAAGCAATAAAGATAAAGTTTAAGGAAGGTGTTTCACCTTTTCTGTTTTGATATTCAAACTTTTTTTACGTCAATCGTTGTGTTAAATACAACGATTGACAAAAACAAACCATACCTAGGATCTAAACGCTTGCTCTTTTTGATTACAAACGTAGTTTTTTCAGTTATAGTTGGAATTGGAATTCATTTTGCCGTGGTATTTATGACGCGCTCCAGAATAATAATATTGTGTACCTACCTGTTTAAAAAAATATGTTTTTTTTTATTTAAGTTTCTAAGAAGCATGCGTATAGTTTTGTTAAAAAATATTTATTTCGTGGGGCGATCCGTTACCTGAAAATCTCAAATTTTTAGGGATTATTGAAGGCCTGTCAATAATCCCCAAAAATTAAAAACTATTGCTATTGCGTTTATTACAAATCGAATGACACAGTATTGTCGATGTATCAGATCCTAATGTAAAGGATGTAAGGCAATAAATTAATTAATAAATGAAATAATAAATAAGTATTTACATACAATACAATCTTCAAAATCGTTATTGATCTCAGTTTCTGTCTTAAACATGATTCTGCCTTTCTCGAAACATGATTGATGAAAATATAAAAACAATAAACTATGTTTTCTAAATATTTTGCTATTCAGATCATGTAGCAAAACAGTACAGCAAAACATTTTTTTGTGAATTTTGTTTTTAGGGGCCTAGAATTTCATATTTCTTCATACATTATAATTAAAGCGAAAATTACCAACTACCAGATTTTTGTTATGTGAGTAACAATATTACAAACAAAACTATTACTATCTCGGTACCTTATTGCATTATGTTTATGTCGAGCCGTAATCTACACTTATTACTTATAATATTTTATAGAGAGAAGATTTGTATATTTGTATGTTTGTATTTTTGTTTGTTACGAATAAACTCAAAAACTACTGGTCCGATTTAAAAAATTCTTTCACCATTAGAATGCTACATTACCCTTGAGTAACATAGGGTATATTTATTACTAACGACCCGCCCCGGGTTTGCACGGGTGCTGTTTTTGCACCCGCGCGAAGCTGGGACGAACTGCTAGTAATATTATAAAGAAAGTATTTTTGTATTTTTGTTTGTTACGAATAAACTCAAAAAATACGGTTCGATTAAAAAAAAATTCACCATTAGAATGCTACATTATCCCTGAGTAACATAGGCTATATTTTATGTCTACCCGTGCGAAGCCGGAACGAGCCGCTAGTTCTATATATTTAACTAAATTATTGCGCATAATGTGGTAATACTATGTCATACCACACGTGATGAATAAAAAACACAGCCATTTTACTTTTTGAAATACATATATACAAGTCCATAATAAGGTTTTGAGATTGAAAAAGAAACACGCTTTCTATTCAGAAACATTAAATACACAATATATAATGTAACTTTCTGTATGTATGATGTATGAGAGTAAAAAGAATAATAATTAAACTTCCTTGCTACTTTATGTTAAAACCAGTCTATTTATTAAAAACCTACCACGACAATAAAAATCAGTATTATCATTTTGCACATTTAAAATGTTATATTTATTTATTTTAATTTTCCAGGTCGGGTACATAAAACCTTTTAAAAGTTATCTTCGGTTTATCATAAACACAATACTATCAACGTCGATCCGTATAAAAGGTGTAAAAAAAGTACTCTTGAAAACTGAAATGAGCCGTTCAGATCATGCTTCCAAAAAAACATACATAGTTACATTTAGAAACCTACAGCGACATTGTCACAATGAGGTACGCGCGGTGTCTTGTGTCAGCATTCCGAAGAATTTTCTGAACATCCTTGCGACACCTCTTGATCAGAACCATGAATGTAGAGTCGATCAGTCATCATTATCACAATATATAAACTGAAATTTACATCACAGTGAGACTACAAGTTCAGGACTTTCATGGATAGGCGTGTATGCTGTTTCATGGACAGTGTGATGAAACAGAATACCGGCTGTGGCGGTGTTGGTGAACAATCTACAACAATCTGCCTCGACTTCCACGGCGTAGCGTAGGTACTCCTGATAAGCAGAGTTGTGGGTATCTCGTCACAAAATATAAGGTTCTGGTAAAGGAAACTGTCTAAATGTGCATGTGTTTCCCGTTTTCGGGACCTGTTTTTTTAAACTTGTTTAGATAGGATAGATATAAGTCGATTATTAATGGCCACTGACTCACACAAACTTGTTTACTTACTTACTTACTGCCATTTTACGTTAGGTACAAAAATGTATGCGTATCAACTAAAAACCATGAGCCATGATTACAAAACAGAAGTTATTGGAACAGCTACTCCGTAAGTAGCTTTCCTAAAGAGATAATAAAAGACCCTGAATATAAATATTGGCTTCTAATGCGTCTGGTGTTGTTATTGTACTAAAACTTTAGCTATAGCCAATTGCTATAACTAGCTGGCAGTAGGAATCATCTACTTTGGGTTACCATGCATATTTTGGAGCACCCTGCAGTGTAATTTGTTTAAAATGTATTAATAAAATAGTAGGGTCTGGCTGAAGCAATTCGCTGACAGAAGTTCGCACAGTTAAAACTATAGGTGCTAGAAACATGAAATATTGAGTGTTTTTTTTTACATACCCAGTGTTTTTATGTTATTCTGTCCGAATATCTGCGATAGTACCCACCAAATACGACTTGCTGAATAATTAAAAAAAATTCTTTGAACTTACAAAATATAAACCATAACTATAATATATATATAAATATAACTATAATATTATACTTCAATGCAATTAATTAAAGACTCTTCTTATCTACTATCAATTTTTTTTAACAAAAACCACAACTAATAAAAAAGTGCACAAGTGTGCAAGTATGCACCATACCTATTTCTGCCGCCAAGCAGTAATGCTCGCATTGCTGTGTTCCGGTGTGAAGGGTATGGTTTCCGGTGAAATTACTGGCACATGAGGCTTTCGATCTTAGCCTCAAGGTGGCAACCCGCGAGTGATACTTCTGGGATTGCAAGCGTTCATAGGCTGCGGTAACCGCTTACGATCTTGTGGGCCGTACGCTTGGTTGCCACTTCAGTTGTATAAAAAAAAAGGGGTGTCAAAGTTTTTATCCAAAATCCTCAAAAAACTGCATTTTAAAAAAAAAATACTCTTTAAAATACATCAAATTACTTTTAAAACGAAATGTCAACATTTTTATACATACAAGATTTTCAACGCGTGATGGCGAAGCAAACACATTACGCCCTTTTTTGACGGAGGACGGATTGTGACGGAGGCCAGGCGGCCTACTAACTGCGTCACCAGAGTTGGCCACTGACTCACACGACCTTACTTACCTAGAACGCATGATGTAAACTTCTAACTTCAAGGGACGTAATTTGACAATTATTTAAAAATATCCCTAAAAGAGGTTCAAAAAGGTGTCCAAGTTTATATGGGAGATTTTTAACACGTTGTACATTATACATAACTGCCAAAGAGGGTGGGGAAGGAGTAATTGGGATTGGCAAAGTAATAACAAATGAAAACTTTGGATGCGCGCCGTTCAAGTCGCGGGAAGTTACGCTAGTTAATAAAATGAATAAGTTGAATATTCGCCATTATGCGGTGTTCCGCACGTATCTTTTAAAATTTGTTTCGATGTAGCACTTTATGACAGATGTTCGTACTACGCAGCAAACGTTAACGTTTACCGCAATAAGCCCCAGGTTCTTTCAGCTGTGTGAGGTTGCCGGCGGCCGCTGAGAACTGCGTGATTTCTTTGCAAAAGGTTTAAAAAAGCCTGCCTGTCTGTTTGTCTACACAGTAATTTCTTAGGGCCTCATACTACAAGCCCATTATGTTAGCTAATGTGTTTTTCAAATCTATCATCGTCTTTGTTCATTGACATAATAATTATGACAAGGAAATAAGACATACGTAAAACAAGACGCTCTAATGGCAGTATTTTATATAAAAATCTACTGTTGATGAAATTAAGAACGATACCAGTTATCGTAGTAAAACTGATTTAACATTTGTGGTAGACTAGTTGACCCGCGTGGTTCACTTGCGTTATTTTTTCACTGTTAAAACCTTCTCACTTTATAAATTAAAACTCTCTTGCACTAATTAAAAACCAAAATAAGCCAAATCGGTCCAGTCGTTCTCGAGTTTTAGCGAAAGTGTATATTCTTTTTTAAATAAGAAAGAAGAAGATAACTTAGTACTTAATAGATTGTGTTACAAAGGTCTCTGACATTATGTTCTCTTTGCATTATATTTTTAGGAAGACAAATCTCATCCATCAGTAGAAGTAAAAAAAACTAACATCCAAAAAAGAAAAAAAAGAAAGTTCGGTTTAAATTATTAAATGTAAACTCCGTTTTTTAAATTATCTTTTACAAATAATTATTAATCATTAAAATTAGCTATTATAATTTATAGAACATAATCTTGAAATTTTACTACAAAATGCATTTGAGTGCTACGTGGTGCTACGTCGTAGACGTGCATATTTTCTTAGTCGTCTCTGATTTGTGATTTTGTATTTTGTTACATGGCATAACGAGTAGGTAATAAATAAATATATTTATTAATTATAATACATACATATTCATTTTTTTTATATTACATTTAAGTATTTGTGTACGAAATGGCTTGTTTACATAATCCTAATTTTAAGTAGCATATGAAGTTCTTAAAATGCGCATTATCTTAATCCGACGGATAAAGTTAAGCAATTTGTTTACATTGTTTACTTACGTTGCAAGTTCATGGATGGTGGGAATATGTGGTGGTTCCTCATCGATGCGTCCTGCGGGCGCGTGCACTGCGGCGGCGGCGGCTGGTAGCGCATGCCCTGGTAGCGGTAGGCCGCCTGCGACATCTGGCCGCAGGACGCCAGCTCGCCCCACGAGAGCTCGCCGCCGCCCGCGCCCAGGCAACCGCCGTCGAACCCGCCGCCAGCGCCGCTCAAGTACCCGTACTCCATGGCTGCAGCACCAGCTCCAGCTATCTCACCAGCTCTAACATTTGTCTATACCTATAAACAACGTGGGCCGGCGTCTGGCCGCGCCGCGCGGGGCGCGTGCGTCTTGTGTCGAAGACTCGAAGGGCGCGCAAAGGCTCACAGCCGCATAATTGGATGAGCCGCGACTATATCGAATTATGATAGCAGACGGTATCGGGAGCCGGTGATAGTTTTCGCCGGCGTGGAGGACCGCGCGCTCGCCCCACTCGAAATCGAATGATAAGCCTAATTCAATAAGGGCAAGCCTCGAGGAGGAGGCGGGGCGCGCACCCCATCCGCGCGGCCAATGGCCGGGCGCGCCGGCCTGGCCGCCGACCCCCATTGGTCTCCGGAGCACCCCCTCCGCGCGGCGAGCGAGGGGGTGCGTGTCACGACACTTGTCTACTTTTCTTTTCGCCGACAGTTCCTTTGTCATTGAGGAAAATAAAAAAGTTGTAATTAACGGCCCAGGTACCCTCCTTAACGAATGGCGGTAGGTATGTAAGTGCGTAATGCTAACCTGTAGTTATTAAAACACTAGAGATTAGTTTTTGCTGACCTACCTCAAGTTGGTTTAACTTGTTTTGAAGATACTTTTGTTGTTGTAATAATACCTTAGTTATGAGTGTCGCGCTTCTACAATAAAAAAAATTGAGCTGTTTATGTTTGTGAATATATTTTTAATTTATAAACTTATTCTCTCTGGTTCTTATATTTGATCTTATAATCTGATTTAATAAGAAAAACATATTTTACAAGTGTTTTGTCTGATAAGAAACCGTGCAATATGATTCCAATAACTACGCTTCAAACTTTTCCCATAATTAACTCGATTTTACCCCAAAAACGCATTCACAAATCATAGTAATGTCAACGCTCTAGGGATTTAAAACAAGTGCGCTGGATGTGTGAGAAACCAACGAGTATAATATTCACAATATTGAAATTACTAGCGTCGCGGCGGGCGGCGTGGCGGTGCGGTCCCTAGGGCCCCGCGGGAGTCTGCGGGACCCGAGTACCCGACACGCGTACGCGCCCGCGCCCGCTCGTGACAGCGCCACAGACCTTATTTATTATTTATATTAATTACACTTGCTACAACGCTTTTTTGCTGTTGTTTATTTATTGTCTTGGTATTGCAATATCAGCTCATAAATTCTGAATTTAAAATGTTGATGATTTTATTGTCTGGGTAAGATTGATGTATGAATGATGTAAAAGAATTACTTTCGTACTTAGTCAAAGACATCGTTTATTTCTACTAAATATATTGTTATCAATAAGTCAAATAAATTGTTTACTTACGTATGTATGTAGATAACGATTTACATTTAAAAAATCACGAAAATACGACTATCTGTGCTGTGCCTAAAGCACAAACAAACCTGTTACTTTGAAACAAAAATGAATAGTACGCAACTGTTTTTTTTTTTGTTGTTCGTATAATAAAGAAGTTTTCTTAATAATGCTGTACCTACCTAGGTAGGGTACCTCTCATAATATATTTTTGCAGCAAGGAGTTCGAATCACGTGGTTTTAATTCGAAATTTAAAAACATTGTAGGTACATACATATACCCTAGTTACCATAGGGTAGTAAAAGAAATGCCATAAAATAGGTTACGTTCATATGACTGTACAATGTTAGAGTAAAATAGTCTACATTATTATTTAGGTGGTGTCTTACTTTTAAAATGAAGCAAGTATTTTACAACACGCATTTACAGTTGAAATTAGAAGATGAAAAACAAGTCTACCCTGTGAAATATGTGATCACTTAGCAACCTGCAATCAAACAACACTGCCTCGTAGTTTTTCACTTTCTGGCGACAAATAGTGTATCCTGTTTCCTATGTTTTGGCAAATAAACCTTTATATCCAAGACAGGGACCAGTTCTGCTTATGCAAGAATAATAAAACGTTAAAATGTTTATGACCAGCCTAGAAATATCTCAAAGCTAAGGTACCTAATTCGGGTATTTTCTATTCATTAAATTGCCCCGCGAAAATTAATATCTGTATAATAACAGAGCTGATTAGGCATTCACAATGTATCTACAACTTAGAAATAAACATTTTTGGCAAAATTTTAAGTTATTCTGTAACGAGCGCCCATCCAAGTTACGTTTGAAATAAAAAAAGGCCCGCGTTGGAGTGATAATCTAAACTGAGAAGGTTTTTTTCAGCAAGCTAAGAGCGCAGGCTAAAAACTCTGTTATACTACCTAAATTACTGTCCTACCAACAATAACTAAAACGTATTTCAATATATTATGTACTAAAGTGTTTTTCCGACCTTGACCAAGTAAAATTAGAAGGCACTCGTCATCTAATTTGATAATGCGTTTGTTATGAGCGGCGTGCGTGCTCTGCCCATTGACATAGCCGGGAGCCGATATAACGGAGATAATTCAATTTGCACCCCCCACAGCCACATGCTATCCCACTGCATCGCACTGTCGCAAGTCGCCTGTTTTTAATTAACGATGAGGAGTCTTTATTTCAATTTCTTAATACGCGTCATGGCAGTAAATAAGATCGTATGCGCCAGTGGCAAACTCTGGTGACGGAGTTTGTAGTCTACCTGAAGCTTGAAGACTTTTAGAGTTAAGAAAGAACATGAAAGAATGGATGGAAGAATCATGGCCTAACAACTTTGAAAAAGCTGGCAGCGGAATTGACGTGCCCTCCGTAGTACGGAAGCGCCTAGTTTGTCACCCCAAGTCGCTTTCGCCCAGTACAGTAATGTCCTTAGTTTTAGCACAGAGGTTTTAGTTACGCTTGGCTGCTTGCAGGCAGAATATCTAGCACTGCGATGGAACCCACCAAGACGGACTTATTGTTGGGTTTTACATACTCAGCTATGTGAATGAATAATCGCTCTAATACAAGCTTCGATGATCAGCAGAAGTTTAAGAAATAAATATTTTATTGTGAATAAATACTTTATCTATTTATCTTTCTGGACCAAAAAATATTTAAAAAAGTTTAAAGTTTTTAAGTAAAATAAAAGTAAAATTGATTAAAGTAAAATTTTGAAAATGTACTTGTCACAGGACCTTTTTCCAAGGTTCTACAACCTCATGAACTACAGACGAAGACAGAGGGCCGAGGGGGTAGCTCGACTAAGGGGGGGGCGGTACCAGCACCTGAGACCGTGATTGATGAGCAGCCATCGCCATGATTGCGAGCTGACGTCATACTGCACATCCATTAGCTGAGATCTGAGGTAGATGCTGTGACGTTTGTTGAGAAGTGAGAAGGATCTATTTGTTGCTAATTTAGTACTTACTTAAATCAGAGGTAACAATAATCACTTAATAATGGTAATTTACTTGTGAATATGTATATGAAATGACTTAAAGAAATCTTTTTAGCAAATATTATTTATTTACTAGAATACAATAATATTATTGTGTAAAACTTTGTGGTTGTGAAGGTCGTGGGTTCGATGCCGTTCGTGTATCAATTATTTTTCTGTTTGATAAACTTAAGTGCTTTCATAAGAATACACCAATCCACGCCTGCCTGCCTGGATTATGACTCAATCACTCGCTCGAGAGTAGGCCAGTGTCCTAACAGTGTGATCATTAGAAGGCTGATTGTGAGGATGACTAGATATTTAATTTTAGGATACTTTTCTCTGAACAATCTATTTTTAACCAATTTACCTTTATAGTTCGATACTAGGTAGGTATACAAAGTCGGGTGTCATGTAAACAGACTTCTAGCGTAGGTATACAGAACGGTCGCGGGGACTTCAGCAAACATTTCCCAGTAACTACAGCGTATTCTGTGTTTGCACGAAAAACCCTCGACTCGGGGCGTTCAAATACACCATCTCAGGGGAGCCTCTCATTAGTTGTTCAAACACGCTGGCGGCCACTTTGACAAGCCAGCCGGCCTGTCGCCCGACAATCTTCCTCTTCACTGCTCTAACGCTAACGATAGAGACCTATCGGGACAGCCGGCAAATACGAGGTCGGTTTTATTTGCTCGGCTGACGGTCGAAAGCGATGTCTTTGAACAAAGCTTTATACACAGTTGCTCAGTTATCGGTAGTATTTAAAGAGTCACGGTCTACAGTTTGTTTGGCTAATATTCTGTGCCTCATAAATGTATTCACAAACTAAAGATAACAAACCTAAATGCCCAGAAAAGACAGCAATAGGTAATTTACCTACTGAATAAAAGTTGGTGCTAAAAAGGTTAAGATTATGATCTGAAGATGCGGATGAATTTGCAGCTATTTAAGTCTCCTTCGTCGTCCCCACAAAAAACCAAAAATAATATTTTTTATTATAATTTACTGAAAAGTGCCATTGACCATCACCCTACTCCTCAGATCCTGGTTACCAAGTCACAAAGTGGCAGTGTCAGTTTTAACTGAGCGCTCCCGTGCTTTTCCTGTCCGTGCGGCTGTGTCTCGGCTTTTTCAAAGTTGTTAGGAGGCCATGACAGAGGCCTACAAGCAGCCAAAAACTCTCACAAGAGTTGGCCACTGACTCATACAAACTTACTTCAGGTTCGATTCGACCAAACTCGAATTGGCACTATTCTCCAAATAAAATTTATTTATTTATTTATTTAAGTGCCATCAACACAATATACACTCATAATAATTAACTGATACAAGTTATGAGGGCTAAATCTTAGTGCTACTGTACTTAAAGACGACAGAGTGCATGCAATAATAAAAAACTAAATTCGAGCGAGTACTGAAAAAATAAAAATAAAATTGTAGTTATTCTCGAGTAAACTGGCAGTTTACTTTTATTTATCATTTTTTATTCCGCTGAATACCTAGTTATTCTAGAAGTTGTCGAATCCAGCCTAAGCCACAAAAACCCGAAAATTACTATGTAATGCCATTAAACAAAAATATCGTCATCGTTTATTTTATCTCAGGAAGCTACATGCTATCTATGTATATACGAAAATACAAAAAAAAAATACAAAATATTTATTATCTGACGCAATAACATGGAATTAGGTTACCATTGGTTCCCGCACAAGGCTGAGCCTGAATCGCGGGAAGCCGGATTACAATTAGAGATAACCGTATAACTGGAGAGATGACACAGTAACAGGGAGAGCAAAAATTATATATAAAAAATAATAATAAGTATCTATCAAATTAAAAATAATTAATCAACAACAAAAAAAAAACTCATAATTTTCTCAAAATATTATTACAATGTTGTTAAACAGTGTGTGTGTGGGTGTGTGTGGTTTAATGTGGGTATGTGTGTAGTATATTATGAGGTTGTGTGAAGGTGGGGTGTGTATTATGTAGGTGCATGCAAAAAAAAGGGTGTGGGAGAGTATGTAGGAGGAAATGTTTTGGATATGAGGGTAAAAATTAGAGGTTTCCATGTTTTAGGTCTCATGAGAACCAAGCATTTACATTGGTATATGTGCAGGTACCTTGTTTTAAACATAAACCTCAATTTTAGCCTTTTGAATGTTTATAAAATTCCTTCCTTCAAACCTCTACTAAACTCAAAACAAACACTTACAACGAACACTACCTTGAAATTTCAAGTTTCTAGGATCAGAGGTTTAGGCTTCGCGTTGTAGGTTATAAAATTATTTTTATATTATTTATAAAATAGTACAAAATTATTATATATTTATTATCTTAAATTGACCTACTTATTTGTAATTAAATTATTAATAATTTATACTTGGGTACTTAAAATTATAAGAAAGCTCTTAAGAAACTGCAGTGCTACGAGGTGCTACGAAATGCTACGAGATCAACATTATTATTACTTCCAATATTGCTATAAAAAAAATACATTATTTATTTAGGTAAGTAATACTATTTAGTATGAAGGATTAGATAAACATTAGTTAGTTGGCAAGAAGCTTTAAATTTAACTAAGAAAAAAAAACTATGATGTTGATGATCTATATACATAAGACTTCCTAATTTATAAAACATGAAATATTTTAACTGCAGTCGCCATCGTTGGATATAATTTTGAACTATCACACAACTTTAGAACCCGAAAGCACAAACTACACAAAAGCTTACCATCTATTATAATAGTTATGAGGTTATTTGATAGATGGCGCTGTACAAAAGCTTTTGACTGTTTGATACCTTGACAAAATAAGATAATTTTGAATTATGTACCCTAGGTACTTACTCACATTGACTTTGCTTCGGTACCGATTCACAAAACGTGTTTTTCAAAAGCTCACCCTTCGTTTTATTTTTAGAGATATGTGATAGATGGCGCTACTAAAAGGTGCATTCCCAGATCTAGAAAGCTCTTCCTCGACTTGACTTCTTTATTAGATGGCTTCTTTTTCCTCTTTTTATTTAAGTAATTTAGAATTTAATTTAGATTATTTTGCCAGTGCCAGTATTTTGCAAATAAATTTTCAACGTTGACGTTGAAATCTCCAAAAAGCTCTAAAATAATTTTAAGTACCTACTAGAAACTCTGTAACCAGAGTTGGCCACTGACTCATACGCATTTACTTACTTAGTACTTACCTACTTAGGTTGGCTGTAGCGAAAGTTTGAAACCTTTACTAAAGTAGCCACGGTTAAGTCGTTCACCTGATGTAAAGCGCTACGCCTGACCATGACAAAAACTTAGTCTAAGCTGCACTGTCATCCATAAGTAATGTATCACCCAAATTTGAGTTTAAAGTTCTGCGTGGCACTGCACTGCGATCGTCACTCCGGGACGTACCTTTCACCTAATAATTTCACATGCTACAGTGCCCTTCATAACTAGGTAAACACAATAATGCTTGCACTATCGACTGCTTGGAGGCAGAATATTTAGCATTCAAATTTTTTAGGACATTGTACAGTCAGCAAAAAATTTGGTCTAAGGCTGAGATTCATTTCAATGTCATAGGTTTTCAAAGACACTTTTCTTAAAAAGTGATAGACCCCTTTCTTTGCTGACTGTACCAATTAGGTAATATATATTTTTTTATTTTATCAACTGACAAGACGATCAAGATCCAAATACGGGAGTTTTGTTTACACCGTATTTTTATTTTAAAGTTACCCAAACCACCCACCAATATAACCTTATTAATGTACTCTGCAGACGACCTCTTGCTGAAGAGTTCTACCGCCAGGTTTTCACTCCAATTATCCACCAAAATAATTTATTTATTTTTTATCACTTGTTTTAGTGTTTTGCCATTCTTGAGTTAGACCAAGAATGGCAAAATTGTATTTTTTTATGGCAAAATTTTGGTGCCTAAACTTATACCAAATGAACGGAAAAATTACGATAACCTAAAATATAAAATACAAAATAGCGGGTATCTGTTTATTTAAGAAATATACTGTACAAATGAAACTAGTAAATTAGAACATTCATTCTTATTTTTACTTACTCTGTACCTAAGTACAACTACAATACAATAACAAATTATTAACTAACTTTTATAATATCAAACAAACAGGGTTTTTACTAATTTAACTAACACTGGAAACAACGACCACACAGCTTCTATGTCGGTGAAACACTGGAAAAAAAGTACTTAGATAGGTACATAGATATACAAATAAAAAATTTGGAAATATGCCTGATATAAAAAGCTCTAAAAACCGATGAAAAAGGTTACACTATCTCTTCAATATGGGTAGTTGGTTAATCAACTTAGAATTCTGAATTATTGGTCATTATGAGTCAGACAGGTGGTCACAGAGCACTGGTGGTCTAGTGGTAGTGACCCCGCCTTCCAATCTTAAGGTCGTGGGTTCAAACCCGGTCGTGCACCTATGGATTTTTCTGTTTCGAAAAATTTATGTGCGCAATGCCAGTGCTCTCATACGGTGAAGGAAAACATCGTGAGGAAACCGGCATGTCCAAGAACTAAAAATTCGAAAGACATGTGCCATTCACCAATCCGCATTGGGTCCGCGTGGTGGATTAAGACCTAATCACTCTCGCCTGAGAGTAGGCCAGTGTCCCAACAGTGGGAACATTAGAAGGCTGTCATGATGAGTCAGAACCTTTCTTTAGTTTTTTCGGTGGTTTTTTAACATAGGTTAGTTTAGTTTTTTGAACCTATTTTTAGTTTACGGTTTTTTCATTTTCTAACATTTTTTGCAACACATATGCAATACATGTTAAATAGAAAACAATGGGATACTTACATCGAAAATATTTTTTAAGCATTTGGTCGTTGGATCCTACTTCTAGATAACATAGAATTTATTTTTTACAAAGAATAAATCAAAGACAGTTTTTAAACTTTGTTCAATCATTCGATGTTGACTGTACACAACTTACGGCTATTAAAAAAGTTCCGATGTTGAAGCTCACTCATATCCTACTTCATAATTAGTTTAATTAACATTGTGTAATTCTCTACTACGGAACTGCCTTACACATTACGCGTTGCTAGTTTTCAACCTGTGTTATTACTACACTATCAAACCTGTTTGTAGGCACACAATAATTACATACGTGTGGGTAATATTCAATTACTTACCAACTTTTACTAACAGAGTGGCTTCAACCAAAACGGACGAAGCATCATCTTGGTATCTGGGTATTTAAATATGCATAGTTGATCTTAAAAAACATTACATAAGTTTTTTTAATTTTTACATTAATAAATTACAAAAAAAAAATTAAACTCGAGAGCAAGTCGATCATGAATTTATTTTCGTAGAAATATCAATTACTTGGTTACTTATCATCTCTTTTGGTTTGAAAGTCGGTTACAAACGAATTGGCAGATATTCGTTTTTATACGACGGACGACACTATAAACAAAAAAACTTAAATTAAATCCGACTAATAAGTCCAATAAGTATTTTAAACTTTTAATTAAGTATAAATTATAATCTAAAATCAGTTTGGTCGAAAACAGGAATGTGTAAAACGCGTGACTAGAATTTACTAAACTTAACACTCGACCTAATAAATATTAGATTAGATAACATTTTCCTCAACATCTAAGCTAAAGAAACTTACTTATTTACAAAGATATTTGGAATTTGCTACAATGAGATCCACACACAAACATTACAGATCCTAACTAAAGTGATAACAATAAATCTTTCTACATCTAAATATTATTACTTAATCTACAACCTCTGCCAAATAACGTTGCGGGCGGAAACGAAATAATATTTTTCTTTGACAAAAAATTTGGCGATCATTCTGACATGAGACAAAATTTACGACTTGGTACGTATTTTGGCAGTCAGTCTTACAATATTTTGGGATTCGTGGAGATCAACTGCACTATCATCTAAGTGGAAAGTCGGTGAAATAGGGAGATCTATTCATAATATACCTAAAAGTAATTCTATTTTAACTTACGTAATATTTTACATAAATAATTTGAGATCAATGAACAAATTTGTTTTTCTTACTTTCAAAGTCGATAAAACATCCAAAGAAACGTGTTTTTTCTGAAAGCTTTTTTCTTTATGAATAGATTTTTTTTTTGTACTTACCCAGGTGCGCAGAGCAAAAAATAAGTCTAACATCATAACAATGAAATATGTTTTTAATCTTAAATTTAGTTTGATTGAACTTAAAGTTCATATTCCAATACGGTATTAGTGTGATGCCCGAAATTGGAATTGTAGTGGAGCTTTTGGAGCTTCTGAATGTCAACCAAATAAGAGATCGATCCGTAAAACAGTCAGACTTGCTTTTGAGCTTGCCAACTCTTAAATTTTAAACTCAGAATAGTACATCTTGGACATCGGTGGGTGTGTTCGGCAGCTGTGTTTGTTCTGGTGTGGTTTGCTTGCAAGGCAAAGTGTGCCTTGACCTGGGTTCTTGCGGTTGAGTTTCCCTTGCCAATACCCGCTCCACGTGGCGAGCGACAAGTTCCGCCGCAGCGGCCGGCGTCCGCGTCAGAGCGCACAGATCGCTCACAGACATGCGGACGCGCAAGCCGCGCGCCGCTGCAGTTATGCACGCCGCCGCGATCAGCGATGGCGGCACGAGGAGGAACTCGGTTTCTGTCGACAAAGAAAGCTTTCGTTAGAATGAAAATAATAGAAACATAATCATTTTACTCTATTTATATATTCAATTGAGATAACTTTCCATCCACTGTCCAATTGGGTGCGCAAAATAATGTAATATCATTGAAATAACGAGGTGTACTTCGACATTCCTTGCTAGTAAATTATTTGCATAAATCGGTAACATGAAACCGCAGCTATACCGTTCCAAATATATTATAGGTAATTATGTTATACATAAATAAAGGTAGTATTTCTTTGAAGTTACTAAAACTACGCACTACATAACGAACTAATACAAATCACCGTCTGTGTTGAGGTCAATATCTACCAAAACAAGCCCGCAAGAGTTGTTTACGTTTTTTGTAAATTCAAGTTTTTGTCTTTAGCATACAGATGCAGCGCTCAGGTAGGACGCATCTGTTGTAAGATAATTATTGAAGCAGACAGGTGGCTTGGACACCTTGCATCCTATCGTCCACACACGTTTTATCCTTTCATATTGAACTGTGGTATCGAATCATTTTATTTAACTACGTATTGAATAAACTTTGAGGAGTCATCATTCAGTTAAAGTAAAGTAAGTTAGTATAAGTTATTAGTCAACTCTGATGACTTATAATAAATACTTTTTACGTAGACGTAGACAACATGTGCCTAACGCCTAATTACTATATTTATTTGATAACAGTAAAGCACAAGTATTACAGAGATTAAAAGAGAGTTATAGTACTAATTGTACTTAACCTATTAAAAGAGAGAGAGAGAACTGAGCTAAGACACCAGAGCATTATCAGGTCGTTCAACCCCTAAACGATTATTTTATGATAAGGCGTGTTTTTTATTAGTCGTCAACCTAACCACTGTTTAGAGAGTTGAAAAACTGAGTCTAATTTGTACCCAAATAATAATATGACCTAACTAAACAAACAGTAAGAGCTTAATTAAGGGTTTTATTCATAATCATACTATAAATCTTTTTCCCTTTACACATCAATGTGAGCTACAAGAGTAACCAATATACTATAAATAATAAGTAAGTATATAAATATTTATATAAATAACAATATATAAATCAAAATAGATGGTAAAGGCCTAGGTCCTATAACTTCACGAATATAGTAGACGAAAATAAATATTAGTTTCGGTCGAATAAGAAAAGGGTCCGCGCAAAAAACGCCATGTTACATTTTGCACAATACAAGACGCTTATTGTTCGAGAATGTAGTCGCACAGCTGCCTTGTGCATTTCGTCCCCGTCTGCATCTTTGTGTACCTACCCTTACAATAGCCAGGGAATAATGGTAATTTACATCTTAAGTCTAGCTAAGGGCGCAGCTGCGATTTCGCCAGGAATAAGGACCCTACTGTTGAATAGTCTTCGATCACAAGTCCACTAATCAATACTCTAGAAATCCGTTATATTTCGCACTTCAATTGCTTACTTGTTAACAGCACGCGGTCGTACACGTGACGCGCCGGTCAATTTTTATTGGCAAAACTATTTACTAAAAACTAAATTGTTTACTATGTTTACATTTTATTATTTTTTATTATGGTTTGAATTTTGTCAAGTTGTAGCAAAAGTTAGATCGCGTTAATTTGTACGTGTGATAACTTTTCATGTTTATCTCTGCGATCTGTAATATAGCTTAGGTGCCTATTTATGTAGGTAGGTACTTACATGTCATAACAAAATTTCGTACGTCAGCAGGGTCATGAACATAAATGAATGGCCAGCATGCCAGCATGTTATTGTAACGACGATTAAATAATTCTGCTTGTTATTTTTCTAACGGTGAAGGTATTGAAGCGAAACTGGCATTAAAGTTCCTTGGGTGTAGGCAGGTAAGGTAGGTCGGCGCGCGGGCGCAGGCCAAGACGGCAGATGCGATGACACCTGGCACGGCCCTTCCGCTCGCACCTACTTGCCTCCACCTACGGCTACCAGCAAGGGTCACTGCCATCTACAAACGCTTTACTCAAGTTCTGTGCCCTTATAAGTCTAACCTACAAGAAAAACATTCGCTACACCCGAGCGCGTCATAACTTTAATAAGAAAAAGTGCCCACACTTTAATTAACGTACTCGAGCTTACCAGCTCGTAACTGCAGGTCAATGAAACCCACTAAGATAGGGTGCACTTGATTTAGATCCCTTGCAAATGTTAATAAAGCTCGTTGTAACTCGGAATAACGACCACGAATCAGAACGACAGACTGTAGCATGCTGGTGTGTAGTCAAAATGAGGTTGAATAGTAAATGTGAGCTTATTAAAAATCAAAAACGATCGCGGGTCGCGTATCTGCGTCGATCTCGGCATGGCCAGCGGAGCGTCGCGTTCCGTTGCGCAACAGGTTGCCTGTCAGTTGGTACCGACATCTGCTGCCGAGACCTACGAACCCAAGACGTACTACACGGCACGCGCTTGCGCCCCCGCGTCCTCGTCTTACCCTTCTAATTACCCCACATGTAATGACGATCAACAGTCATCGAGGACCGTTAAGTTCCGTTCGGGAAACCTGTCGACCCCACCCCAAATAGTGAATCTCTATTATCAAAAGAATGCAAATGTCCCCTGCATTTGCGAGCGTCTAATCGTGCGAAAGCGGCTGTGATAAAATTTTATGAACTATTGAATTTGACGTCTTATTTTGCAAAAACAAGTTTAGTCGTATTGTGAGAGGTTTATGGTCGTTATAATAACTTACAGTTGCACTATTTTGTTGGCAATTTGCTTGTTTGTTTGCAAGTGATGCAATACAAATACACCGACATTTTGCAACCATATTATTGTCATCTGTCACCCATATGATTTTAACATAACAAAAAAAAACTGGAATGACTAGTCGCGTACAGGATTTACAAGCTTTTATGATAAGATCGGATGTTCAAAGCGGAAACGCGACGGTATCCCGAGATCTAGAGAATTGACGTATGATTTGAGAAGTCGCGCAGTATCGGGTTAGATAGGGTCCCGTAGTCCCGTTGGCCAGGTGCGCGTCGGGTCGTTTTCTTTCTGGGGCTTTTGTCGTAGAGTTTGAGACAGGGATTGCGCTCACAAAGGCCGCGAGACGTCTTCGCGTATTGTCCCGAATCAGCTGTCGGCTCCCCTTGAGGCCAGTGTCGCGAGTCAGAGCACCACATGGCATTTAGTTCAGGTATTTGGCCAGACTCATCAAAAGACAACCGGTCTTACTAGTCCCCTTAGCAACCATCGAACGATACAGTTATTAGCCAGGCAAATAATGATACTTACCTACTCGAAATATTTTTGTACTTATCTATCTATGCGCACATAATGTTAAACGATCATAGGACCAGAGTTAGAATTTCTAGGAATGGTACAGCATTTTCAACAAAAGCAAAACGTGGATTACTATGAAAAATAATTCTCTTTGTAATTGCATTTACAATATAAGCTATTTAGCTGATTGTAATGAGTTAAGCACCAAGCGTCGTACAATCGCCTTAAGAGTTTGACGCTTTTGTTTACAGCGATTACTTGAGATTGTAAATGAACCCAGTAATTATTTGTTATAACCATTGTAAGAAGAATAAGCTTAGGGTCAAGTAATGTTATTAACCCTTCACACCTCGGTAATGCACGATCGGTTACCGACAATAATTATACCACTTCCGTTACGACACCGACATAATTTGACGCCCAAATGCTTTTAAACGTTTCTCCTTCCGACTGTACATAAAATGACGGCGCAATAGTTTTGTTAAAGCCCTGCTGTACCGTATCGGTGAATCGTGACCTACCTGAATATTTGCTCTACATTATGTGGATGTAGGTAGGTACCTACAGCAAGTTTACCACCTAAGTGTGATTCTGATTGCAATTTGCAGAAAGAGAAGGTCTATATTTGATTGCATTTCTTCTAAAATTCGAATCCTTCTCAACCACGTTATTAACTTCACTACGATCACAGAGTCTACGATGTAGTTTCCTTAGAAAGTTGTAGGTAAATCATAACATTGCTTACTGATTTAGTAGGTTATTACGATATCATTTAACAAAAAACACAATCGTATAATATACCTAATTATTGTGGTCGTGTTGTGTCGTACGTTTATACATAAAGCATTTAGATATCAGTAAGACCATATGCGCATGAGAGCTTTAAATCTATTACCAATGGACCAATTAGCTGAGGGTAGCTCTATGGCATTGGGACATAAATAATCCTTATCAGGATCCGTGGGCCATACGGGCAGGCTGGGTTAAATACCACCACACATTTCGTATTGATTATGTGATAAGTCATACAAACAAAACGTCAAACGATGAACCAGACATACCTATAAAATGTTACAGTTATAATTATACCAGCCTCTGGTACCGCCCGCTGCGTCAGATAGAATTTTAGTATATAGATTCTAAATGCAATGCAACCTCATAGAAATAGTTCTGTCTACCTTAGGCATTCTAAAGGAAATACTCTTAGACCTAACAATTTCCCTCTCTCCTGACTGTGCATTGATTGTCAGTCAGTCACTAAAGCAAAGATTTTATCGAGATGTCGATGAGAGGCACTTTTGTATGATCAAAATTACTAAATATCATCAGTAACATGATGTAACCAATAAAGTCGAAATAAATAAACAAATGGACTGTCTCTATCTCATCATAAGTGAGTAGCAAGCAAGTTCAAATAAGTCAACGCCTAACTCTGGTGACTCTTCAAATGATGGTTATTTTGATTCAAAAGTTTGTATTTAGTTCTGGAATTCGGATATTTGCGCGAACATTACATGAATTGTAGAGGATGATTCTAATACCAAGCCATTTGTTATTTCCATAAATAAAAACGCTTCGAAACGGCTTGGTGGACATGCGAGGTTTTCTTTCATTTTAAAAAGGTCATTGAAGACCGGCAAGGCTGTTAAGAATGTGTTATTTTTTCTCTAAAGTGCTTGCTGCTCAGTGATCGTGCAAGCGCAACCCTTGGGGTTGTAAACTTGTAATACCAAGGGTCATTGTTGGTCAACATTCAACCGCCAATATCTAGTATCTACCTACTGACGTTCTATTTTAAAGTGATTTAGCTGACCTGCGCGGATTCAGCGTTATTTTTCACCTTTTATTTAGCATTGACGTTGTTGGAACGTAGCGTAAACTATCGAAAAGTTCTATAATCAAAAAAACTTTGTGTGTGGATTATTCTCAATGTCTTTGATGACATACCTATATTACAACAATCTTACTACTATTACAATGCAATGTCTATTACATGCAGTAGGTAGGTGATTATTAGAAATGGTTAAATATAATTGTATGTAAGCACTGTTTATTAAGCTGTATCGATTATGTTCTAAGGTCAAGAATTTTTGTGATTATGACAAAGAATAGCAAGACACCACCATACAATTTTATAAAACCATAAAGCTATTTTTATGACTCATAAAAATAAGTAGAAAGTGTCAAGCATGTTAATTCTATTTAGATCAGTTTTATTTTATGGTGTCCTTCAAATGCTCAAAGCACGTGCTCAGTTTAACGAGGCTGACATGGACAGGACAACCATTTGCATAGATTGATATAATCCCGCCGCCAAACTGGTTCCGATTGTAATGGCATGGGCATGACAATAACTGCTCCAGTTTTAGGTAAAAACTTTGCCATATTCGGAGGTAAAACGGATTATAGTAAATTACTGCGCAGTTACAATAGGAGTGCGAGGGGTCAGCGTGTGGGGTGCGCACGCGCAAGGTGTGCGCGATATCAGTGCGGCATGTGCGTTCCGATACACGCGGCTGCAAACACACACACCCTAAAAGCTTACATGTCCTGTTGACCGCACGCACAATTCAAAAACAAAGGGAGTCTCTGAACAATCTATACTTAAACCAACACGGAAAACGATAAAATAATACCTAGAGCACTTATCGATTAATGGTAATTAGCAACCAGGAAGCCGAATCGGCCCGCATATTACGCGCACGCTTTACCATTGGAAACGTTTGCGAAAATTATAGTACTTAGCTACTTACCGGTGTAGCAAACTGATGTCAAGGTCAAAGCGTGCGTCCGCACGAGGGGATTCGCTCTGCCCCACGGCACTCGCGCCAAGAAAGGCTCCACGAAGTCGAAAGCCGTCGCGATAGACAGCTGCCAGTTCAACCGTTGAAGAAGCAACACTTCCCATTGCTGCAACAAATGGATACGAACTTACAAATTGCATTAAACCATCCCCTAACAACCTCGTGTGAATATGACACAATTGCATGTTTCAAATGAATAATTTGCTACATTTAGGGCTTAAGTTTGAAGAAGGGACGAATAGTATTCTTAGCAGTTAAGGATCGTAACCGTCATACTCGATGGGTTCAAGCGGAAACCGCAAAAAGTCGCAAATAACATTGCTTGCTACAAGTAGTCTAAAATCAGAAAGTCAGTTGTGACTCGAACTCAAAAAGGGTAGGTACCTATACAGTTAATGTCTTTAACTATATTATAATTATGTAGTACATACCTACCTAAGTATTCAAAATCATCGCTAATCTCTTCCATAAATTAGGTTCTGAGTAGGTACATATACTTGAGTTGGTAGAGATACAAATAATTCAATGAGTTAACTAGAGGAATTTTTCGTAGCGGATCCAGATGAAGCGCACCAACATAGCAAACCCTTATTAGTACCTACGCTTCATTCAGTACCTCGTCGCGCACCAATGATAATGTAACATTCTTATGGAGGTATTTAATTATCAGAAACTCTATTTTAACATAGCACTTCGTCTATTGATTTGTTTTTTTTATATTCTAAAATTACCAAAAGTCGAACTGCTCCATATTCAATTGTGGAGTCACTGCCTCTTCAAATAAAAATGAGACCAAAAGTTAATCTCATCTGTAAGTTCAATGTGCTCATAAAGATAAGCTGTTATGATTATGACCCTGGCTGTGCCTAAATAAAAAGATTGATGTAAACAAAGAATTAGGAGATAACTTGTACTCGTGACGGGTGACTTCATACGATACCTAATGATAAAAAGTTAAAGCTAATTTGGGAGAGAGTAATTCTTACATGTTCAGAACCTAATAGTAGATATCAAATGACTCGACTAGACCTCAGGCTATATTACAAAGTGTGAGAGAAGAACTTTAATTGAACGCACGCCCTATGGAATTCAAACTGACTAGGGTAGAATTACAAAATATGTCAAGGTATGAGAAAGTGACCGTCCTCGAACCATATGACATCATTAGGTATGCGTAGTGCACGCATATCGCGATCATCGCCCGAATTAATTGCAAGGAAGTATGGGATGCCATACGGAAAAGGAACGCCTAAACGTTCACACGGTCTTTGTACTTTTGTAAGCCACATTATCGTGTTTTACATGCAGCTTATCAGATCAGAGCTGATACCTGCGGCATAAGGTAGCTGATGCGACATTCGAAAACGTAATTAACAATAAGGTACTTTCACCTGACGTGACGTATGACAGAGGCGTGTGAATTATGGGGACTATAGGGACAAAGTCACATTTCATGGGTTGCAAGCGCAATTGATCGAATCACACCTGTCCGTGAGTACCGCGGTCACTTTGTTATCATTAGCCCGTAGGTACTGTGGGAAAAGGGTAATGGTAGTCCAACCACACATTGAACCATCCCATCCGTCGGACACGTCACAGTAATTATGTAGATTTTCCTAAATGAGGACGACGAGATGCCTCCGAGTGCGTTACTCTCATTTAAAGTAATGTAAGTTATGGCCGGCACTCGAACTAAAAATACCAACACAAATTGTAAGTAGCTATTATAATAGACGGTGCCCTATCCGCTGGGTTACTCATATTTCCGTCGGAAGGATGTCTTGTAAGTAATTTTGGTCACAGGTAGTAGCTACATGAGGGTGACATCTTTCTTGCCCTGTTGAGTGTCTCAAGGAAGGAGTAATTGCCGGAAACTCACTTGTAGGAAACAACTGTTTGGGGTGAAGGAGTGACATTTGACTCGGCCAATCGGGTTCATTCACAGTGAAATCAAAACAATGAATCTTGCGGTCGATGCAGGATGTAAGTTGTGTGGCTGCTCGAGGGTATCGACTGATTAGCCGGGTTAATAGGCAATTATAACAAGTCCATGGTTTTTGTAAAACAAGCCTTACAAGGGAGAGAAACCTCAGGAAGTTTGGGTATTAGTCTTTTGTTTATGGCCGATACGTACGGTACGTTGGGAGATATAGTAAAAAAACGTTCACACGTGCAAAGTGGAGATCCTGTGGTTTCGAGCAAAACCTTATGATCCAAGCGGTTGTCGAACCATGTCATAGTAACTAACAACATACACACTTGAATACAAAAGCTTTTTGACGGAACGTAATATTTTTGGTGACTAAAAGTGTAACTTACTCTGACTTCTTGTGGGTATACGGAGTTGTCGGTGTAGGCGCAAAGCAGTTCAACAGACAGAGGATGGCATTGCCGAAACTTGGATGCTAGGAGCATAGAGGTGACCGCCAGGAGTTGCAGCTGCTGCCGTGAGATGGCGCGCTGTGTCAGGAACCGGTCCATGTAGCTTACAGCTAGAGGAAACACCTGCTCCTCGCATTGCTGTTCCTCGCACACCTGGAAGATTGTTGTTTTATAAAAAAACATTGAAAAAAAGAAATTGTTTACGATTATAATCCCCATACTTGATAGACAGATTCGTAGATCTCTAATAGAAACCCAAGATCCAATAGTTAGTCAGAGGCACTATCAAACATTATAATAGGCACATAATTAATATGCCAACTTTTTGCACCTACTAACTGTATTCCGTTAAGTGCGTTGCGATCGATTGATTTTTAAGAGTTGTTTGGTAATCTGCCAGATCATGATTTTGCAGGATTTTCTTCTATTTCGTGGGATCAAAAATTATTCTACTAACGTCTCTTCTTTTTAATTATTATATTTTTGATGAATTGTTATAGCAAGGCGTCAATATCAATTATGCATTAGGTATAATTGCGGCGTTGTGCCAAACGAATACACAGAACCCTAGCATAATAATTTTCACTTGCACAACATATTTTTTTATACCCCGGAGATTCTACGTCGGCGCGGTAGAACTAGAACGGATGTCAAAATAATTATGTGACAGAATCAGACCTATAATAAAAGTAAAATAAATACAGTCCCCAGAGAGCACTGATCTATATAATCCGGAGACACTCAATTACAGAGACATCTAGAGATAATCGAGCGAGACGAAGATGACGGTAGAAAACGCCGTACTATAATGCATTTACGATTTACCCGGCCCTTTACTACGCCAGATAGGTACTAGCTGTAATATAACTATTATGAAATCTACGTCTTCCATGATTCCCATGCTCACTGATGGAGGCCAAAATTGTACCGATGGATGCATTCTCGGAGAAAACAGGTTACACGGACAGTATACCAGTTTTTGAATCCGCACGAAGCTACGCACGTCTTGTAAGCTGGCTTATTAGAATTAAATTACAGAAGAAAAGGTATACATACCCTTAGTTTTCACAACATTCTAGTCAGTGACGAACGATAAGTTCCAGCCTAGATAGCCCATTCCGGATCACAAACGAAAGAATCCCAATAAATCTCATTGATCTCTAGAGCTCGCGCTAGCCAACGGAAATGATTGCTGGCCTGAATCCGCTTTGGATTAATATTTATTTCGATTGCATTTAACAATTTGATTTTGTTAACCAGATGCTTTTCAGTAACCGAGCCCGGGATACTCTATCTGCTTTCTATATGAAATCTACTGAAGAGATGAGGTTCCATTGCGTCACAGTGAAGCGAGGCGGTGGGGTCATTGTCATTGATGGGTAAAAGAAACTTTCTAAATAAGTAAAATGTTCTGATATGATGAAGACGTAAGGGCGTTACCTAATAGGTCGGGGATTTTTTATTTTTTATTTTGGAGGAAGTACCTACATCCCAGTATCTCCAAAAAGGGGCAAAAAGGGGCAAAAAGGGGGCTGCTACATATTATCTCCGCTTCATGAAATACATTTTCATGGTTCTTTTTTCATATGAAAGAGCAACCTTTAGTTGGTCTCATGATATTTTGGTGAAGATCTGGTGAAGATCTTTAGAGTGATAAGCCGAATAGCTCCTCAAAATGCAGTAAAATGCTCACTTAAAAGTTTGAACTTGCAAGGTCTTCTATTCGGTCTGAGAACTGCGCTAGTATTATCCTTGGTTTAATTTTATACGTTTAGATGTTTAGACGTGCCTCTGAGTAACCTTTTGACATCTTCTAAGGTGACGTCTGCCAAGCTTGGGAGATAAGATATACTTACATGGAATTCAATGCAAAATGGACCTGTGAAATTATCAAGTGACGCTAGTGCAGGCATATAAACGGTAGGTGACGAAAATGTGAACAGGGTAGACGTTACAAATCAGCTGAATAAACAAATTGTTTGCAGTGCAACGACCTACCTGCAACCTCCGTTGTTAGCACGGTATTATTTATGACCTGTGTCCGTAAGTGAAATTTGCGAAATTACAATGGTTTGTTACTAAATACATTTTGCACTAGTCTTTGTAAAATATTTGACAAAATGCACAGAACTATAAATATTACTTATAAGTGCAAGTCACAATAAAAACTAGTAGATTAAAGTATTACCTCCAGCATCCAAGTAGTGACCACCTTCCTCATGAAAGGCTGAATATCGATCTGCACGTTCTGAAAGTAGTCCGTGTGAATTGCGTGCGCCCGCTCCAGAGTAATCAGATTGAGGATGACCCTTGGATCCCTATCCAAAGCCCGGTCTGGACCAGCCACGCACATGTCTACAGCTCGACCACCGCTGCTGTGTCCCGGACTCTGCATATTCTCTCCACAAGACAAATCCATTGTCACTTATATCACTGAGTTCGCACACAAGTTCGTATTATAAGTATAAGGTTCGTTGTTGAAAGTCCGAGTTCGCGCAATTTTCGTTTGTTTACGTTCGAAGGTAGCGCAGCACGGTACAACCGCCTCGCGTGAGGCTCAAAGATAAGTGTCAAGTTCGGCGCTTGCACATGTAGGGTTCGCCTCGTTTAGCTGTGTATAGGCACGTCCACTCCCCACTTGGTCCCTATTGTACTCGTCGGTCCTATGGAGACTGTTGTGTATTCCATGCGTATAGTAGGTAGCAAGGGCCCCATTCATCGCGTGTATGGGTATTTTAAGGGAGTACCTACCTAGCCAAAATGAGTAACTGAGTAGAATACGACGATCAAATTGTTGTTCTTGTGATTATTGTAGTAAGCCTGTATTCTGAAAATAAATGACTTTTATAACCTTTACAATACAATGTAATATTTATTATTAATGCTATAGTAACACCAAAACGCATACGTTCTAGTTGTAACTAATAAGTCTTGTACATAAAGTCGAAAATTAAAAAGTCAAATAAAATTTATAAAATAAATTGAGTTTTTTTGTTGAGCATTTGAGTCTTTCTTCGTCTCGAAATTTCAAGTTACTTAACTTTCTTGTTTCATCTGAATATGCTATGCGAGTACAATAGTTAACCCCTACAACAATAATAATGTTGAAACGGAAAAATCAAGAACTTCCGTGGTTCAGACACACAAGGTAACTATACTCAGACTCAGTTCCCCCAAATCGTAATTTAGAACTAAATCAATTTATTAAACAAGTTTTCTATGAGAGTTTACTAAATTGTTTAATAGGTACCTAGTTAGAAAGGCAGTAAGTATGGTATGGGCACAAAACGGAATTATGTTATGGCACCTACCAAACTTTTGCCTGTTTTGGTTTGACGTAGAATGCGGTAATATGATGAAAACTTACGCACAAACCGTAAAAAACCAACTAGCTATGTTAATGTTAATCCAAATTACAATAATCTCGAAAAACCAGGTGCACATTCACGCTTTAATGGTTCAATTTTAACAAAAAAGTAATTCGTACTGACAAATAAAAATACAATAAACATAACAATACATAGAGGTCCTGTTTATCGGAGGGCGCTGGCCGGAGGGCGGAGGCAGCTGCGCACGCGCCGGCTGCAATGCCCAGTTGACATTAAAACACAAATCCGGGCACACCTGATCATGGACCAGTCAAAGGAGTCAGAGCCAGTCATTATTGTAATTCCTTTCTCTTCAGTTCCCTCTCGGTGTATAATTATCGACGCGTGCTTATGCCCTCCAGATTTGAATAACTAGTTTTTCATCACCTGTTTTTGACACAATTGAGACCTCAATTTTAAACAGCGTTTCGAAAAACATATTTTATGACTGCAATACAAGGCTTGGAAGGATTCGAATAACCTCTAGTCACATCCACCCCACTTAGCTCCTTTGAACTTGCCGTTGTAATAAGGAATGAATGTCACCACAGGCTTCCAATCCGTGATGTATGACATGCCGATGAAGCTGGCCAGGCTGAAGCTTATAGCGGTCATCGTGAACCCAGTTAGCTGTTCTAGTAGCTTCTTGCCCAAAACCATTGTTAATTACAGTTTGTTTAGCATTTGCTGGTAAAATGGCTGTAAACCTTTCGTACAACTTATCAACTTATTTAAATTTTGATACATTCATATTATTTTATTTCAATTTGGTACTTTGAACATAACCTATTCTACAAAAATGCACGTCAAAGCAAAAAAACAATGCTACCTAAGTAAGTTGGTAGTATATTTTGTTCATAAAAAAACAAAAAATCTAGCTTAACAAGTTCCTGTGCAAATAGGCGGAAAAAAGAGGTTTGATTCTAATTTGTATTGTAAAAAACTTTTAGTTACCGTGGACTTTTATTTGTACTCGTATACCTGATTATATTGTAAGCATTTCTAATTAGTATGACCTTTTAATGTAAATAAATTATGCTAGTATTAAATATTGAAATTAAATATTTTATATAATATTATATGTGGCAGCGCCCTCAGGGTTCATGTACTTACCTACATGTACTTATATATAAAAATATATAAAATATATAAAAATCTATTAATTAGCAACCAAATGTAATGTGAGCAATAAATAAATGAAATAGGTATGATTTTTTTTATTTTTTTTTAATATTATTTGAACCTGAACCCTCAACATTGGTCCTATTTACAAGTAATAAATACTAGGTATACCCGTGAAATAAAATAGAATAAAATAGATAGTTTTTTTTTAGAATTTGTAGTTCGATTCCTGCGTGAGATAAGCACATTTAGAAAATCTTTAGGGTATAAGATGCACTGACGTCCCGCATTTCTTTCACTAATAATGCATAATATTCAAGGAATAGGTTCCACAAACAAAAAAACTTAAGTTTTTTGCTAGACAATCTACATCTACATCACCTACTCCATCTACATCATCTAGCCCCAAGCTAGAGCTTGTGTTTTAAGTAGGTACCTACTACATGACTGATATACCTACATAATACAATACAATACATGGATAGATATTTTTTTATTAGACATCTATTTAAATTTTATTTAAGATTTCCTAGGTACCGTTTACCTACGAGTATATTGAATGAAAAAAATATGCCTACCTATCTCAATGTAAAAGCAAATAATAATAATAAAATTCTAATAATCAATTGGTGTAGGTCTAGACTGATGTAAACAACCAATATATTTTCTGGATTTCAACAAACATTTCAAGACCAAAAATAGCCAAATCATTCCAGCCGTCCTGGAGTTTTAGGAAGACTAACGCACAGCGATTCATTTTATATTTAGACTAAGATTATAATTGTAGAGAGAAGATTTGTATTTTTGTATTTTTGTTTGTTACGAATAAACTCAAAAACTAGTGGTCCGATTTCCAAAATTCTTTCACCATTAGAATGCTACATTATCCCTGAGTAACACAGGCTACATAAATTAGATGCACTTTAGTGGTTTTCCGTAAGGCAAGGTTTTTTTCAACCTGTCTAACTACCTACCTACATGTATTAGGTACTACATTCATAGGTAAATATAATATAATAGACATACGATTATTTTGTAGGTAAGGTAGGTACATAGGTACTTAGAAGGTAGGTAGTGTAGGTCCTACATAATTATTAGTGTAGGTAAGTACATAGTGAAATCTATCATGGATCTTAAACACGGTCTTACTAAGATATACTTAAACCTACTTGCCCACTACATAGACACGTAGGTAGAGGTACCTACATACATAATTCATGTGCAAGTAAGGTCCGTGTGCACACCCGGAACCAACATTTGGTATCCGTCTGGGATGCTCCTAGTGGGCAGTTCCCATCGCTCCGCGCTAAGCCACATGCCATCCTCGAATTATAAAGCCGCAAACAGCCACAAACCACTAATTAATGTTATTAATTTGACATTTCACATTGTGTGGCCGTAAGATAGGTTGACAAAAGCTGTGAGAAATCACGAGATAATTTATTTTTATTTATTTAAGTAATAATAATAGAATAGAATAGAATAGAAAAATATTTATTTAACTCCACACAATTAACATAAAAATAAAAATAACAATAAAATTAAAACTTAACTATTGTGACGAAAAAAAGGCAGCCACTCAGCATGTGCTGCAGACATAATGTGTCTGTAGCGTTTAATAACATAATGCCGTTCTAATAATTAGAACGGCACCAAAACAAAATTACACTAATTATTAAACACATAATTTATAGTCAAATTATCAATACTACAATTAATAACAACAATAATAAACTATAAAATGTCAATAAAATTAAAACCATACAAGAAAGAAAAGAAAAAAACCTTAAAATAATAATAAATAATAATAATAATAAATAAATAATAAATAATGCTGGACAATACACACAGCATCATCTAGCCCCAAGATAAGCTACTGTTAAGAGCTGTGTTATGGTACTAGATGACTGATATATACTTAATACAATACAATACATAGATAGATATTTTTTATTATGTATAGAAAATACCCAGAACACCCGGAACAAATATTTGTAGATCGTACAAACATTTGACCCGAGGCGGGAATCGAACCCGCAACCTCCGCGTCGCAGGCGGACCTGCGCCCGCTGCGCCACATCGGTCGTCATAAATTAGAAAATTGATGAAAACTAAAGAAAATATTATGATTAAAACTATACAATTATAACGAAATAAAGAACCGTCAACTATCTGCCTCACAATATTAAAAGCATACCAACATTATTTTTTTCCATTCGTCTGTAAAAATATCGAAGTCCGGGTGGTCGAGACGAGAGCAGTGAGGGTTTTAGGCTCAGACAAATTAGAACTTGTCTGAGGTTCTAGGCAATGGAGAGTTAGCGCGCTCTAGCTACTGGCGGGTGGGACAAAGAGTTTGTGTTTGGTCAGCTACAAAGAGTAGAAGTGACTCATTAAGCAAGTCAGGCGCGTCGATCGATCGTACAGTTCTCACGGCGGATCTCAGCCGTCGTGAAGTTAGCCGTTTCGATGCGCAATGGAGCTTTTTTAAAATAAATTGTCTTTGCGCATCACAAACGCTAACTCTAACTCGCGGAAGCCTAGATCCGCCGTGCGAACTATACCGCGGAACACTCTAAGTACATAGGTAAGCTTAGAACATAATAAAGTAGTGATCTGATCTTGCGCTCTTCTGGTTTCCAAAGAGTTATAGCTTATGCATTCCAAGAGGAATTTGGTCGGATACAAGAAAGGGTATTAACTAATAACATAACAACAAGTAACAAGTTTTGTAATGTATATCTATTTAGTACATTACAAATTTTGTAATGTTAGATTGAAGGTACAGTACAGACCTAACGCCTGGGTAGACCTACTATCAATAAATTACAAGTTAGTTGCATAGTATTTTTTACTTACCTACATGCATAGGTCATTATTATTATACTTTAATCATGCAAGGCATCCTTAGCCATATTATGGAGCCCAGCACATAATCTGATATTATTAAAATTCACTGAATCTTGGCTAACCCTTCCTTTGTAAGTCTCTGATACATGATGTATATCCGTTTCGTTTATAAACCGCGCCATAAGTATTCTTCTTCTTCTTCTATAATATGCCATAATTTATGGCTTCTGTGGCATATTGGCCACAAATCTGCCAGTGTCAAATAAATTAGTTTTAATTGCGCCAACTACCCTCGAGTTTTTTCTTTAACGTTTTTTTCTTCTTCTTTTAATTTGTGGCGTCTGATAACGTCAAATCCGTAATTTTACGGATTTGACGACGATTTGCACGTTATGTCAATGTCACATTGACCACTTAATATATATTTTTTTATGTCAGCAAGTGACAAGACAATCAAGGCGCCCACCTGATGTTAAGCACCACTAATATCTGCCATAGTGGCATTTTCTATAATTTCATTTCATTCGTGCGTTTTACGTAGTCTGGTAGAATTGAAGACAGTAGAGACGACCAAATTGATGATTGTTCAGGTTGCTTGGTTGCTTAAACGACAGACAGACAATATTTTTTTTTTTGACAAAGTAAATTGATTTATAAGGAATTGTTAGATAGACTGAATTTAATAGATAACTAAAGTGTGAATTTCATTGGGTCAGACGGCTTCATTGAAGTCAGTGCCGACTTTAAGAACTGACCTTTATTAATTTGTTCATTTTTCACCACTAAGGTAGCAACTAAGCGGACGGCCTACTTGATGGTAAGTGGTTACCGTAGCCTACGTACGCTTGCAACATCATAGATATCACTTGCGTGTTACCGCCCTGAGACGCTAAATGGAAAGTCTCATGTGCCTGTAATTTCACCGGAAACCATACCTCTGTTTACAAAGGGTTTACAAAGTCAGTACTACCCCGAAAGCGTTTGTTTGCTTATATTGATTGGGTCAATAGCGGTTCAGCACTGACTTTGCTCGAATTTTGAGCCAGCACTGACTTTGTTACTGTCCTAATATAAATCGTAGTGCTTACATTCTGTTGGTATAATCATACCAGAGAGAATATAAGCACTACGTAATCATACTTCAAACACAGACGGACGCGGACGCCATTAAATTTAATAAAAAAAAAACTTTACAAACAAAACAAACACTAATCACAAAATACTTTGTTTTGCTGTATTAATACGGAAAGAATCACCGAGCGAGATCCTATGAGAGATTACGGGATTTTTATTTTGCGTAGAATCGAAATCGATTGACTATCTAGGTTAGGCTATCTAAGATACTACATAATGGCTACAGAAAAAGATCCACTTGTGAGTGAGAGGTCTGGAACGGTTCGGGAAGTTGGGAATCACGCTATTTGGAGTCTTTCTTCTTGCAAACCGGGTAATTAACTTGCCATGTAAGCTTAGGTTATATTACTTTTAAGATCTTTTGTAACACTTATTTGTGCAAATAAATATCTTGAAATCTTGAAATCTAGGTGCTATGCTTTCTAACTGAATTCTTCAAATTGTAAATTTTATGTTTTTTAGGTTTTGGTATTGACCAGTTGAGAGACGACTGTATGGACACTTACTGGCAATCCGACGGTCAGCTCCCACATTTGGTCAATATCCAGTTCCAACGTAAAACAATGGTTTCTCATATCTACATCTACACAGATTATAAGCTAGATGAGAGCTACACTCCGAGTAGAGTGTCGATAAGAGCTGGCACACATTTCAATGACTTGCAGGAGATTGAAGTTATTGAGCTGATTGAACCTAGCGGTAAGTATGATTATTTTAATCTGTACTTTAAAACTTTATTAAAACAAAATGTTTTAGACATTATTTACTTTGAGCTTGCTTATTTTTGTGTAAGTTTCTTATGCATTTGGTTTCAGTAGTTAAGTCAGTTCACAACACCATTGAAGATGCTAGATGAAACATTGCTGCGAACAACCTAAAGTCCTCTATTATTTCAAGGAGTTGGGCTGGCTAGGGTCAGGTTAGCAGGGGGACAATGCACAATACACCCCAATGCGGGATGTCAGTGCAAATCTTATTCCCTCACTTAGAATTAGAATAACGGTTAATGTTTAAGGCAAGTTATTTACAAAGACTCAATTTATTTGTTTCAGGTTGGGAAATGATACCAATAAAAGACATTCATGACAGACCAATCCGAACATACATGATACAGATTGCTGTCCTCAGCAATCACCAAAACGGCAGAGACACACACATGAGACAGATCAAAGTTCACTCACCATGTGAGCCTACATCATTTGACATCAACAAATTTAGAAATTTCTCTACTGTGCAATTCCAGCAATATGCTACTATTCGATAAAATAATAAGTAATTTATTCCTATAAAGCTATAAGAAATAATACTTACTTACCAATGATTTACATAAAAACTTTTATTCATAAATTGTATGTAGGTATTGTATGCGTCTTATCATATTATTATACAAAAATATTTTCCTACATTTTCTTAGCAACTTATTTCTTTTTAATCAGACTCATCAGATTCTTCATCAGCTTCTTGTAGCCAATCAAAGAACTTTACAACACTGTGGTATTGCAGTAGTGGGCTGGTGTTTATCTTCAGGTCTTCATAGAATTCCAGTAGAGAATCCTCATCAACAATATCTGCATCATACAGCATGTGTAAGGCATGACCACTGTTGCCTTTCAGCCATTCACATTGTATACAAGTTTCCTGTAAGTAAACAAAATTTTATGTTAAAACTAGCAGGGCCCCACAGTGTTACCCGCGGTTAAACAGTTTTTATCCCACGGTAACATGGGATAAAAAATAGCCTATATTCTATTCCAAACCAGAATCTATTCCATATTCTATTCCTTTGATTCCATGATTAAGATTAAGATGTAGGAGACTTTTAGCCAACTACTTATTTATAATGGTGGTAAGACTCTGCAACAAGAGTTGGTCCACTGTAGTGCTTGATAATACTGCCTCTGCAGATTAAGTAGTACTAATATCTGTTCTGGGGCAGAAGTGTGCCAACATTACTGTATTTAGTTAAGGGGTGAATGATATGAGCAAATGAAATTACTGGGTGAATAAGACCTAATAACTTTCTTGTGAGAGTGCAGTGCAGCACTACATAGAACCTAAAGCTGTAGATGACACAGTGTTAATTACATTAAAAAGTTGCTTCCAACATACCTCAACAGCTCTCAAGCAGTCCATTATAGAAGATTTGCTTTTGATGTAATTCGCGAAAATCGGACGGAAAAACTTAATAACATCCCTCAAGGCAACAAGGAAGTTGTCTGATTTATAAAGATGTGGCAAGCTGAGCAAAGCTCGCACCACAAAAAAGTTGACTTCATGCAACTGGATGTTGTAGGCATATCTTGAGGAGTTGATTTCCAAAATTAGATAATCACATTTCAAGCGGTCTTCAAAGCCTCTTTTCAGGCTGTCAATCACTTCATTCAGGAAAACTGGAAAAAGACAAACAAAAATAGCTTAGAATAAGCAAGTTGAAATGGCAGAGGGCAGGCTGCTTGCAGAAAGATGATTAAAGACGAGCAGTTTTTGCTGATGTCTCTACATCACACAATGTTGGAATTGAAAGTAGTGTCTTTTTAAGCAATGATTTTTTGTTTCATAGCCAATCATTGAATTTGTTCTAGAATTAGTTAACAGAGGTGGCAGTTACAACTTCTCCTGGTAACATGTTCCAGTACATGGCCCTCCACTCAGTGGAGGTTGTTCTACCATTTTGGTTGTGTAATAAAATTGTCAGTCAATAAAGCAACAATTTTGTATGCATATTTATATACATTTAGATTAGGATAGAATTTAGATACTCTAATTAAATAAAAAAACTTACTATTAGTGTCTTCAGGAATAGGTGAGCCGGCAACAGAAGAATACTCGCTGCTATCTGACGAGTAGCAGGACTCGCTTTCACTCCACTCTTTATCAAATCCAATGAACTCATCGTCCCCGCTGCCGGCAGACTCGTTTTCCCATTCAGTGCCGGATTCAGATGTTGATGATTTGAGCAGGTTTTCTGAAATATAAATTTCATCAACCATCCTTGCAGAATAAAATTGCTTGCTTTCTTTTTAGCTGGCTAAGTTGTTCATAACCATCGTAACAGATCTATTTAAGTTAAGCACTGTTCCGCTGAGTCACCATTTGGAGGTGATCACCAGACACGTAAAGCTGTTGGTCCCGGCTTTTTCAAGGTTGACCATGACAACAGAGGCCTTTGACGACCTATTAACTCCGTTACTAGAGTTGCCCACATTCAAGAACTATCATTGTTACTATCATTGAAAAATATTGAAATTGGGAAAGGAATCATTAATATGCGCGTTTCTTATTTTCCCACTGCCAGAACACTGGCCTACTTTTGAGCAAGAGTGATTTGGTTTCAATCTAGCGCGCAACCCAATGCATTGCACACATGTCATTAAAATTTTCGGTTTTCTCACAATGTTTTCCTTTACCATTTAAGAGCACTGGCATTGCGCACATACATTTTTTGAATAGAAAAACTACAGTTTCGTATCGAATAGCAGGGTTACTACCATAATGAATGAAATAAATATATTCATAGAATCCCATGTAGGTACCTTTCTTAAGTTCTAACTTCCCCAAAATAGTGCCATTAACTTTAGTTTCAGGTAGCATTTTGAATTTCTGCGCTATAATCGCGCCATCAATAGTACAATCTTCTTGTATAAAACACTCCTCATCAATAAACGAGTTGGTAATTTTAACATTGTTTTTTATAACAGCTTTGTCCATGATATAGCTCTTTTCTATGGTCACATTGTTGCCAATTATTACATTATTTCCAATAAAGGATTTTGAGACAACTGTGTTATCGCCCAAGAAAGAATTACCGCCTATTAGGACATCTTCCATGAGACTACACAACCTGAAATACAATCACATCCCAATAAATTCCCATAGGTACATAAAGATAAAACACTAAAAAAAACTTAGATGTGTGATGTGAACCAGAAAACGAAGTATAGAACGCCCCCCCCCCCCCCCCCCTCCACTCGATGGACCGATTACATCAAAGCGGTCACAGAAAATCGGTGAATGGTAAAGGCTCAATTTCGGTCGTCATAGCGCTTTTTGGGGGAGGCCTATGACCAGCAGTGGATTTCTATTGGCTGATGATGAGATAATATTTAATTACAGGTATTGGTGTAATGTGCAAACATGCAGTATGTTTTTGGATTAGGTACATGAGTTTGTAGAGTGTTGTATTGGAATAATACCTATTTAATGTAGCAGTCTTGTTTCTATAAATATGCTTTCCCAAGTACACAAACTCCTTGTAGGCCCCGGACTCAATTGAGAGTGGATATGTCCAGTTATGTAAGATATCATGGCTGTAAAAGACATTCAAAACAAGTTAAATAAATTCTTGAATGGAAAAATTTCAATGAAGGTAATAAAACTCACACTGACAGCGCGATCTACGGTGGCTGTCTTAGTGACAAATAAGACTGCAGACTTGATTACTTCTTATGCCAGCAGTAGACACTTGGCCAAGGGTTGGCCCAAGATTTTGGCTACCAACTGTCGCTGTTACTACAGTGATTTAGTGATCATTTTGCATTGAATTTTTGGACCTAATTGCTTGGACAACTCCACAATGAAGAAAATGAAAATGATTTGTGAATATCACAAACAGCCAAATGTGTGAACACTGTAGGTGGAGCACTCCAAGATCCTTTGATGTTTGCATGAATAACCGACACTATTTCGTTTTCCCGCCAACATTTGTCGCCAGCTGCCACCACGCAAAGTATTCTACCAACATAGTCTCTACATGCTGGCCCAGCATGTTGGCCCAGCTCCTTGGCCAAGTGTGTACTGCCGGCATTGCATTTAAGCTAGCATAACAAAATTCTACAAAAAGCGCCATTGCAGGCCGCATTGTATGAGGGAAGCCTTCACCAATGATAATAAATACTTACCAAACAGTTTGATAGGTCTTCCAGTTTGTGACTGCGGCGGCATATTTATTTGACTTCACAAATGTGTAATACAGAGAATCAGCTAATATATCCTCTTGAATAAGTAGACCATGTATGAAATCATCACGGGTTTGGAAGTCAAAATTATCAGCAAACAGAGGTGGTACTGATGCAGAGCATACAGCAATATTTGGGTCAACCAAATTATGATGCAATTTCACCTCAGAATTGCTAAGAATATGTTTCTGAAATATTTTAATTAAAATTTAATTTAATAGGTTGATACAACCATAATATTAAATGAACATCAGTGATTAACTGATTACACATGATAGAGATTAAAAAATAATGCATACCGTAGGTAAGGCTATGGTAGTCTCATTAGATTTAGGCTTGAACTTCTGGTGAACCAAAACTTTCCTTGTTTTGCCGTTGACTGCCAAAAATACTGACTTATCTGATTTTAGCAATGAATGCTCTTGAGAAAGCTCTTTGTAAACCAGAGTCATTGCTGCACCTTTATCTTTTTTGACAGTTTGCCTAAAAACATTTATGAAGTACATAGATTAAAATTAAATACTTATTGTTATTACTTTATAGAGGAAAGATTTATATTTATGTTTGTATTTTTTATTTGTTACAAATAAACTCAAAAACTACTGCTCTGATTTCAAAAATTAATTGACCATTAGAATGATACATTATCCCTGAGTAACATTAGACTATATTTATTACTAGCGACCCACCCCCGGCTTCTGCTGCTGGGATGGACTGCTAGTCGATTATATGTATATAAATGTTGCTATTACTTATGCTGCTCCAACAATGAAACAAAATCAATGTTTGTGATAGTGTTGATACCCAAAAGTATGAAATCTCCTTTGACTAAAGAGGCTGCATCAATTTCTCTCATTACATCACCTATAGATTGGCATGTATCAGATGACTTTACTTGTACATCCATTGTGCATCTCCAAAGGCCTTTATTTTCTCTGAAAAGTGAAATATTAAATATTATTAGGTAATATTTTTTTCAATTATCAGCAATAAATGGTACAAAAACCAATGACTTACTTCACATAATCTCTAATCATTTGTGCATCTTGACAACAAAATAATATTGTTTCAGTAATTCCACCTACAGCCAAAGATTGTAAAGTGTATTCTATGAGAGGAACACCAGCAACTGAAAGAAGAGCCTGGAAATATATAAGTAATATACTTGAGTGAAATGTAATATAAATACCTAACTACAAGTTGGTTCGTAAACTGTTAAACTTTGGAAGACACAAAATTTATTGAATCTGTAATCAAACCCAGAACAAATATTTACTGCTGAAGTCTCAGACGTGATAATCAAACCCACAACTCTAGCAAGGGCAAATATTTTTTGGGAAAGAGATTAAACACAAACCATGGGTTTAAAATTGGCGATGGGAGAAAAGTTGTTGTTAAAAGTGTCCATCAGCACAATTGCTTGAAAAACATCTTCGTTCGCTATTTCCATTGTTTCTTGAAATTGCTAGCTTGTGTAGCAATTCAAATCACTGTATCATTTACAATTACTCGTTAAAAACAAACGTTAAAAACAAATGATTTATTACAACTCTCGCTCGCGAATCGCGATTTGGCCAATTTGAAGATAATTTTTTTGGTTAAGTTTCTTTTTTTTTTCTTTTTTTTTCCTTTTTTAAATGGCAGTCTGTCAGTTTCGACAATATTGCCAGTGTCAAGTAGTGTCGACGTATACATCATAGACGAACAAGTTCGAATTTTGAATTTGACTAACATTTTGAAAGAAATGATGGCGTCCTTTCAAAATTTTCTAGGAGAATCTTCGACCGAATTACAAACCAACATCACCCTTCCATTTCAATCACTTACACTTGTACCAAGACTACGAGTCGTATTTGTTTTACTGCCACCAAATTTACACAATAAAACTCAAAAAAGCTCGAGAAAAACAATTAAAATGGGAGGAACATGTCGTACCGGCAAAATGACCGAAGAAACTCTTCTTCTTCTTTTCTTTTATGGCCTCTGTGGCTAGTTTGCCACAATTTTGCCAGTGTCAAGTGATTAGTTTGATGGTCGCTTAGCAACGTAAACAAACGAAATTTGGAAAGAAACGATGACTTTTCTTTCAAAATTCTCTTGGAAAGTCTTTGACTAAATTACCAACCAACATCACCCCTCCATTTCAATTACTCACACTTGTGCTAAGTAAACAAGTTAAATTGGATAAACTGCCACCAAATTTACGCAATAAAACTTAAAATAACACAAGAAAAATAATTAAAATGGGAAGACCCATGTCGTTTTGACAAGCTAGCCAAAGACAATCCGACCGAAGAAACTCGTATGTTTCTTAACATGACATTGAAAAATGTAAAGTTTGACTTTGACACACTCATTAGTCAATAATGCGTAGACAGAATAAACTAGATTTATTTCAGATAGACTGGCTGCTAGAAGAATAATAATTAAATTAAATTACAGTAAGCGTTACATAATATATAAATATAAAATCCAAAGCAAAACAAAACAAACGCTAAAAGACGTCTAGTCTCAAAATAAAACAAGTATAATAAAAAAAATATTGTAAGTTCCTATAATAGGGGTTCCATCCTTAGCCATGGTATAATTGCCAGAGTGAGAAGGATTGAAAGTAAAATAATTAAGAGGAAGCAAGACGGTATTATGAGGTTTTTGTTTCAATTTGCATGTCGATTTTTTGTTTGTTTGCCAATGGCAAACAAAACGAAATCAATATGAAAAAAATAGTCCTAATCCTATCATTCGTTGATCTATCGCTATATCTCTTTATAAATAAACGCTGATGACTTGTCTATCAAGTATACTCTGTCTACGAAATAATGTCGAAAATGTTTAAAAAAAATCTCTATTATGTCGAAGTTCTCAAAAACCTTAAGGCTCAGCTACATATTATAGGTTACTGCTGCTGAATTTACGACGAAACGAAGTTGAGTTACCATGGTGAGCACATTGAAAACAATACAAAAACAAAAGTTGTTCATTATCTCCAGTATTCTTAATTTAAAATTATTGTGAAACGGAAATAATTATAAAGATATGGATTACGAATTTTACCGGGTTGACTATACAGTTTGTGGGGTTACTTACCCTGGCACGCTAAAAATTTTACCACCATCTGCGTCAAAAGCTGAGCAAAGGGTAATTTTTCTGTTCACTTTTCTTTACCTTTACTAGCAGGTTATAGTATACTAGTGGATCCGCCCTGGCTTTGCACGGGTGCTATTGTGCTATAAACCTTCCTCTTGAATCACTCTTTCTATTAAAAAAACCGCAACAAAATCCTTTGCATAGTTTGAAGATCTATTTTTTACGACCCACTTGATGGTAAGCGGTTACCGTAGCCTATCTAACTACGCTTGCAACATTAGAAATATCACTTGCGCGTTGCCACCTCGAGACGTAGATCTAAAGTCTCATGTGCCTGTAATTTACCGGAAACCATACCCTTCGAACTGGAATACAGCAATGCGAGCATTACTTTTTAATGGCAGAAATAGGTATGGTGGTAGTTCTTCCCCGGACGAGCTCTATCGTGGCGCAGCGGGCGCAGGTCCGCCTGCGACGCGGAGGTTGCGGGTTCGATTCTCGCCTCGGGTCAAATGTTTGTACGATCTACAAACATTTGTTCCGGGTGTTCTGGGTATTTTCTCTAAATAATAAAAAATATCTATCTATGTATTGTATTGTGTTAAGTATAAATCAGTCATCTAGTACCATAACACAGCTCTGTTTAACAGTAGCTTATCTTGGGGCTAGATGATGCTGTGTGGATTGTCCACCATTATTTATTTATTTATTTAATAACTCATACTTATAGACAGTACTTATGTATGTAGTGAATAGTGATACAAGTGAGAGAAATATTCTAATTTTACAGCTAGCTACCTACGTAGTTTGATATTTTTGTAGCAAATGCAGGTTTACCATAAAATTAAATGTTTATTTTATTATTTTGATAACATCTTATGCATTGTGATTATGTATTTTATTAAATTTCTTTTGGATTATGGTTTTGCACTCTTAGAGAAATAAACTATTAAATCAATGATTGCAACACACATTTGAAAGTAGGTTACTGCATTTTCTTACTCTCCTCGTAAAATTTTGAGATTTTCTAATTCTGCTGTCCGATTTATTAAAGGCCGCTAAGTGTTATTAGTTTAGTGACACTTAACGGTTTTTTAGAAAAAGTCTACATAACGGCTTTTTAGAAATTGGATGGCAGATTTACTGAGTTTTGAACTTGTGGTTGATAGCTGTTAAAGGGTAAAGTAATGCATGTATGTATAGTTCTCACAACGGATCTCGGCCGTCGTGAAATTAGCCGTTTCGATGCGCAATGGAGCTTTTTCAAACTAAATTGTCTTTGCGCATCACAAACGGCTAACTTCACGGAAGCCTAGATCCGCTGTGCGAACTATACTTACCTATCCTGGCTTCAAGCGGCCCTGCTCTATGTATATTTTTTTTTGTTACTGTCAAATTTTTTACCATGCCTTAGGTACCTTACAAGTTGTAGAGTCATCAAAAGCTATAAGTTCTAAAATTGTGTTACACAGGGGGTGTGAATCAAACCCGCAACCTAGAACATAGAGGGCAGAACTACTTTCTACAAAATTTGAACTTTGAATGAAGAAGAATTAATTGGAGAATAGAAATTATAGAATAGAAATTATTTATTTTGCACCACACATTGAAGATACAAATAACAATACCTACTTACAAATAAAAACTAAATTATTGTGACGAATAAAGGCAACAACTCAGCAAGTGTGATTTCTATGTGTCTGTAGCACTGGTTTGGAGCCTGCGAGTAGCAATGACTGCAACACAAGATACTCTCTAACATATACATTTTATAAAAATTTGATAAAGAACTAAAAACTAAAAAGAACTTTTCTAAAATTAAGTAGGTACCTAGTGTGTGACATTCATTAAAAATAAGATATTATTTTTAACTTTTATAATAACAATAAATAAATCAAATCAAATACTTACTTAGAAAATAAAATACCCGCTAACTCAAAACTCTTGATTACCTACAAGCATTTGAAATTACCAGAATTGAGTTATTTTACGAAGATTATAACAGAAACTACTATAAACGGAACAGAATTTTGAGAATTTGACAATGATTTGTTAGGAATAATTTAAAAGGAGCAAATAGCGTTGGAATTTCTAATGAGAGAAGAAATGTTGTTCCAGCACTTCGTGGTAGCATATCGAAAGCTGCCACGAAATGCAGTCGTTTTATAGTGATTATCAATAAAACGGATAGCTAAACGAATATTTTGAGCAGAAAAAGTTAGTTTTCGAAACTATAAAGGTAGGTACACCTCCTAAAGGTAATGCCAAAAAGTAGAGTTGCAAAGTGAAGGGTACGACGAAAGTCAGTTTAAGTATTTGATCTCGTACCTACCTATTTATTTTATCATAATATTGTTTGATACCCAATTGCATTTATTTAAGTGTTTCATTCGTTTGGTTGCATTCTATTTCAGTTCGTTGTTGGTGACAAAAATGGAGTTTTGCAATGTTTAAGCATAAAAGATGAAGAGCCAGTAATACAATTTAAAACTCTTCCTGGAAAGTCTATAACTTCGGTTCAACTTGCGTCTACTAACGGTAGGTACTAACAATATGTACAAACATGAAACTGTATAACGCATTGGATGTCTTCTGTAATGTTGTACATATGGTTAATAATAATATTGTTAATCTGATTTTACACTGACTGAATATTTTTACTTATAACATTACAGGTTGTCATGTAGACAAAATATTTGCAGCTTCTGAAAATGAAGTCAAGGGCTACACTAGGAAAGGGAAAGTATTTCTCTCTGTAGAAGCAGCTTTTTCGGAAACGATTACATCTATGTAATTATTTTCATAATTTATTTATATTAATTTTCTTGCGTACTTATTCAATTTTAAATTCTAAGGTATTATTTTTCCAGGTCTGTAGTTGGAAGTGATTTGATTCTTTGTAGCGGACGAACAATTACTTTCTACAGTGACTTGCAAGAAAGTAACTCATACACGTGTGAAGATAGAGTTTTGGACATTGCAGCGTTTGAAAAGCCAAACGTAAGTTTTTTTTCATTATTCAAAACATTGAAATGTTTTTTGTTTTAAGTAGGTAGTAAATCTCTATAAATACTTCATTATGACATAAATACCTACAGCTGGATTTTGCATTATTCTTGGCTGGTAAGCTATAAAATTAATAATATGTTATTTATTTTTAGAGTTCGAAACTTCGCCTTCTTGTGTTAATTGCAAACAAAAGAATAGCTATCCTTGAAAATGGTCAGCTTTTGACTTGTCTTGTAGTACCCTCTGGACCTTCTTGTCTTGCAGTTAATCCAACTAATCACACTACTGATATTTTTTCATTTTATGGAGCAAAAGATGGATCTATAGGATTTATTACTAGCGATCAGTAAGTGTAAATTGTATAATAAAACTTAAATATATGTTTTTACTGTAATAAGTACTTGTTAATAAAATATTTTTTATAGGTCCATACTTTCTAGTAAATGTTTAGTTGAAGGACAAGGCCTTGGTTCCGTAGTGTGTCTCGGCTGGTACCACAGCAGCGGTAATACCCATTTGGCCGTGGGTCGTCATGATGGCTCGGTGCAGCTCTATCTCATTGATGTTGATAATCTAGGCGATAAACCACGCCTGAAGTTTACCTATGTTCGTATTTTTATCAAAATTCGTTTTATGATACTATCTCACATCTTTTTAATTAGGTATTTTTTTATTTTGTTACCAATTTTTGTAGTTTTGTGGAGAGCCGGTCACTTCTATAAATGGAGGATGCATAGGAACAGAAGAACAAGAACTATTGGTTGCGTCATTTTCTGGGAGAATATTTGCACTTCGCTCTGGACATCTCTCAAGCGCAGCTGCTCTTTCCAAATTACCTCAAGATGCTCTCACTGCAAGACGTGCCAAACTTGAGTAATGTTCCATTACCTATGTAATATTTTATTTTAGGCAGCAAATAGACAATTACCTAACTTACCTTCAGAGTTATATTACTTACCTACACAGTTACCTACTCATTTTGGTTTTCAGAGCTGAAATAGTGCGTTTAGAAAAACAGACCGCAAATGAACGCGAGAAGTATCAGCGTAGCACGCGTTCCATCAACCCCACTCTTTCAACCCCACCTTTATTAGACGTGCAGTACGAGGTAAACAATTTTTTTTTATGGTGTCCTTGTAATCTCTAGATCCCTAATATTAGTTCCCTTATGCTACTATTACCATTTAAGTAATTTATAATAATAAAATCAAAGATTTTGTCGAACTTTTGAATGAAACATTAATTAAGCAGCTAAAAATAATTCAGGTATTGGGAGCAACTCAAGATGGTTGGCTGGAAACAAGGCTGATCTGTGCCGTCCCCTTGGACATGCTGTTTATTTACTGCAAAACGAAACTTATTATGCAAACGGATAGTGCTGCCGTTTTAAGTGTATGTCCTTCACAGGTAGATTTAAACTATTCTACTTATAAGTTAGAGAAATATTTAAGACAAAATAATATAATAAAATAACCATATAATTCCCTCTTTACTCAAGGAAGTGGCTGCAGATCTTCTAGCGACCATAAGATGTCAAGCGGGTACTAGACGATTATGGGTTCGAATGCGCAGAGAGTCTAAAATCTTCTTAACAGAATCTGCACTTGTGCACATATACGCACTTCCAGCAGGAGCGCCAAGAGTCGCTCGTCTCATCTCAGTTAGAATACCGGCTTTGGTTTATTATTCACAGCGTGAAGATTTGGATTGCGAAAAACAATCAAGGTAATTCTCCATGGACCTCTAAAAACTACGTGGGTTCTTCATCAAATCAATGTTATTGTATGTAAGTGTTAATTTTTTTTAACAATGTTTCAGGACCTGGTGTGAATTGCGAATATCCGGTAGTTTTTCTGTGGCTGAAATCACTTCTTGGCTTACTGAGTCTCTGCCAGGGGATTTGCCAAGACCTGCTACCGCTATAAGTATCGCACGATCTCATGCTCTTGTTGGAACTCTGCTTATTTGTCACTATCAGTGAGTTTTAATTTCAATTTCACATGCTGTTAAATTGCATAGAACTGCTTTTGGAAACCTTAAAAAAACAAATTGGGTAATTTCTTATTTTTACAGAAGAGGCTTAGCTGTTTTCAAATCTGATAATGTGTCTACAATAGCAATACTGAGAAATGTTGTTTCAAATTGTTCAGTAGGAAAGGGTATCAGAGCAGAGATATCTTATGGTAAGTAACTAAGTGATGTTTATATCCTAATAACTTCGCTCTGTGTTTTTGCTTAAATCAATTTTTAAAGATATGATATTAACTACTACCTAACCAACCTGCTGAAATTATTCTGTTTTTATAGATGTACCGCAAAGCTGTTGCATAAAATCTTTCGAACGTCTGGAAAGTCAATTTATGTTGGAATATCAAAAGAAAACAAATATCGACTTGAGAAAAGCTATTAGGTAAAGTAATGATGAAGTATTATATTATCTACGGATAAAGTTCATAACTTATTTATTTTAAAATATCAATTCCATACTAAAAGCTTTAAGCTAAAAGCTTAAGCAAAGCTGGGATTGGGGCTTTAATAAATAGCGAACCAACTTATTATCTACTTATAGGTACATGTCCATAAATTTTTTTTTTGTTAGGTAACTACATAGTTTTGTTTATTTGCAGTGCATTGGATCTGGAAATGAGCACAATGAATAATGATGGCCAAATCCTTTGCGATGAATACATGCACATTTTGAACTCAACGGTAGATGATTCTGAAGTAACACATTTTGACGAACTAATGGGTATGTTTAAGATTATTACATTTCTTCATACAGTCGTATGGCAGTACTTCAAAAGAGTTTTGAGATATTTTTCATAAACGCGTATGTAGTTACTATAAGTATATGTACTTATTAAGTACTAGATACGAAAGTGGTGACTTTAAATTTTTTACTTTACAACTATTAAGTACCCTCTTTGATAAATCATGTGATTACATTAAGTAGGTACTTACTAAGTTTTTAATCAGCCTAATCTGTGTACCTAACTCCACGAGATGTGTTTTTGAAACAAACTAGATAGGATAATCATTATGAAATTCCAAAATACTTTGCCATTGTTATTAGTCTCTACTACAATGATAGTTCTAAATATTTGCATAATATTACAGATATTGTGGTCCAGTGGAATGCTGATTGGAACATATTATCATTAAATGGAGACAACTACAACACCAAGAGTGAACAGTTGAAAATTGCATTGCAGAAATGTAATATTTCAGAAATTTATAAAATATTGTCAAATAGTTCAATATTAATACCTCAAGAGCTATAACTATAAATGAGCTAACTGGTTTTGAAGAAAAACAAAATAACTATTAAATTTTTTGATTGTTATGTTTTATACATAGGATATAATAAAAAAAAAGTAGGTATCAAGGTTAACTGATAATAACTAATAATAACTAATAATTGACCAGAAATACGTAGGTAATCGATTTACTTCAGTTTTTTAAGACAAAATGTGTAAAGTCTAAGTAAGTATTTTATGTGTGGGACCTATTCCTTAAATTTGTTGATAGGTAATAATAAAAGACCCCTTGATAATTATATATTTTGTTTGTATAACAATAATTTATTTTTTTCTTGACTAAACCACACGACGTTCACCAAAGAATATGCTCAGTGATGAATGGATTTTTCATCGTGTAGGAGCTCATTCGCACGAAAACTATCCGTCGCGGTAAAATCCAGCGTTGGCGGACTCTCGATGTGAAAACGTTAAAAATCCAACTCTCCCGCTCAACGCATTACGCTGAAAAATGTGCTCGTGTGAACGAGGCCTCACAGAATATTTTTACATGTTAGGTAGGTACCTAGTCATAGCCCGGAAATGTATGAAAAAAACGCGTCGCAAGCCAGCTACCAAATCTAGGTATGACTACGAGAGGGGTTAAAAAAGAAATCGCCCACCACATGCATGGTTTGTTTAAGTACGGCATGTGATCGGAATGAGATACGTAAAACCGGTAGGAGGTAGAGAGTGGCCATACTGAAAGGAGTACCTACTATTATCCTGAGCTGTAACCTAGTTATTATTCTGAGATTTTTTCTAATCGAAAATGAAAAAAGCGTACTCTGCATAATGAGTCGAATGCGTAGTCCAAATTTTGATGTCATAGACAAAAAATGGTTTTACAATGGGTATTATGTTATCTGTGCTAAGTAAAGCTTGTTCAAATTTCAAAGAGTAAAATAATGGGCTTGTTGGCTTGTTCGTATTACGGGTTGTACTACTTTTAGTTGACTTTGTGATATTTGTGATATGTAAAGGAAATCTTGTCCAGTGCTTTAATTCATTACTCACGCGAGTCACGCGTGTTTCCAAACTTATAAAACTTATAAATATATAGCTAGAAACACCTGTTTGTTGTGCTTTGAAGTTTGTACGGCCAAAGGTTTTACAGATTTCCTGATAACTGTGGTATGGAAGTGTTTTCTACTTATTGTTTTTTGTTATCCAATTAATAGGTAGACCTTAGTTGCAAATTTAAAGGACTTATTATTCATCATAATTATTCAGGTACTCCCGAATACCTAATCATCATTACATTATCATTAATGTAGGTACACAGTGATTCAATGAGAAATTCAGAGTAGGTATTTATATGTAAATAACTAAAGGTACAGTCATAGAAATCATTGTTGTTGCATAGTTGCTCAACATATCAGTAGATTTGGAGAAATTGTAATTTTTCTGTTCTATACATTTATTGTTTACAATGATTAGCTATTATTGATTGTGTTTTATATTTGATGTGTATAAAGCTACACTACCTACACTACCTACAATAGTACAATTCCCTACTATTATTATTATGATTACCATATTTCCTCTTCATTGATTACAAAATGGGAGATGCACTAGTTAAATGAGTCAAGAGAAAGTATCTCAAGTAATCTTTTACAATCTAAACAAATTTATTTAACAAACAACAAACAATTTATTTTATTTATTTATTTGCCGTATTCCAGATTTTCCACAAATATGGCTTTTCAGTCCCCAATGCCAAGCAGGGAGTTTCTATGGGATATATTCAGAAGGTAAAATCCCTAGGCCACCCACCAATGCACAAGCAAAATGATAAGACAAGAGCTGCTTTCAGGAAGCATTCCTTTTAATGGGGTGCACTGAGAATTTCAGTTCTTAATCAATAAAAGATGATAGTGCCAACATCTGTGTTCTACATACTGCTGCCATGCCACTACGCTCGCAATGTGCCTGACATGAAGGGCACTTTCTTTTTTATCTATACTAATATTATAAAGAGAGAAGATTTGTATTTTTGTATTTTTGTTTGTTACGAATAAACTCAAAAACTACTAGTTCGATTTCAAAAATTCTTTCACCAGTAATAGAATGCTACATTATTCCTGAGTAACATAGGGTATATTTTATTACTAGCGACCCGCCTCGGTTTTGCACGGGTGCGGTTTCACTCATTGCACCCACGCGAAGCTGGGGCGGATCGGCTAGTTAATTATATGCAGGTGATTCCTGCTGCTGGACAAATATTCGCTCGATCTGCTAAAATTTTAAGGCCATTGCTTCATTTTGATGAATATCTAAATGATAACCTAACCAGACAGAATAAAGTTTCTCTCATGATGAGTTCTAGTAACAATACTTACTACTATGAACCTTGTTAACTTCCAGAGTCGATAAGGACCGTAGTGGCCATATATCCGCTGATGAACTTCAACAAGCATTATCTAATGGAACATGGAATGCATTCAACCCAGAAACTGTGAGGCTCATGATAGGTAAGCTACTGTAGTAGATTAGGCTAGTTCTTCTTGTGGACTAGAAGATGTCACATCAGTGTAGGACTTTCACATCGCACACTGCATTATGTAAGGAACTGAGGTGTACCTTGGTGGATTGTCAAACTAGAACATTGTCATCCTTCCATTTATTTGACTAATAGTCGAGGGTAGATAGATTCACGCGTGTCTTGCTGCTACAAAGCTCAGTAAACATAATATACTAAAAATAGGGTTGTAATGGACATAATACGGATAATGATGACTAACAATAAAAAAAAAATTCATTGTATTATCGAGGTGTTTATTTTGTATGATGCTCCTATGAACCAACTCTGATTCTGGTGCAAAAACGTCAGTGTCAGAAAAAACAAGTCTTAGAGATAGATAGACCTTGATAGACTTCTAGCTATTAATGAACATCATATTATTTCTAATTTATTTATTTTTTAATAGTAAAATAAGTTGAGTATGCTGTGTTACTCAGTTTCATGCTAGACAAAGGGCTCAGTTGGGAAAACCATATAGACACACTGCACCAAATATAGCATGTTTTGTATGGTGAGTAAACTATATAGACAGTTACGAGTAAGTAAGTAAATTAGTAGTTTACTTCGCTCTGCTACAGTTTGGGGCGCGCCTGCAAACTGCAGAAGAAAACGATTCGAAACCTAAAAATTTGTATGAAATTCTTTTAATCTTATTATTCTATTCGACATGTAACAAAATTCTCTGTTATCAATGAATATTCTATAATCTCGCTTCTTTTTCAGGTATGTTTGATAAACAGAATCGAGGTGTCATATCATTTGAAGACTTTGGAAACCTCTGGAAGTATGTCAGCGATTGGCAGAACTGCTTCCGGTCCTTTGATAGAGACAACTCGGGGAATATTGATAAGCTTGAACTGAAGAATGCACTGACCGCCTTTGGATACCGGCTCTCTGATGAAATAATCAATGTTATGTTGCAGAAGTTTGATAGATTTGGAAAGGGTACCATCCTCTTTGATGATTTTATCCAGTGCTGTGTAACTTTATATGTAAGTTTCATTCACATGTTATACCAACATTTAACATCCATTTTGGTTTTAAAAGAATTCTTGCTGCCCTCGGCTTCGCTTGTGAAAAATTACAACGTGATTTTAACAAACAGACAGACAGACAGATTTTTGAATTCTTATATTATTAATAATATATAATATTGGCAGGATATTTATATTATGGTATGTCATATTTTATCAATGCAGTCTATAAAATAACAACCTATAAGTTCAATGCACAAATTTCATCACTATTATTCATAATTAAGTTGCGTGACTCATCTATTGACCGCCTCATGATGTGGTTATCTACCATTGAATATGTTATACTTACTATGTAGGCTCGATCCGCTTCGAATGTACTAAACGCAAATAATTTTTGTACTGACGTGTTTATTTCCAGACTCTGACGTCAGCATTTCGGCAATTCGATACAGACCAGGACGGCGTCATCACAATTCACTATGAGCAGTTCCTCAAAATGGTGTTTGGACTCAAGGTATAACACCTAATCTAATAAGATAAAGCATTACAAAACAATACCCTATTCCAGAACCAATATATTGATCTGATGATTTGTTATGTGGTAAAAAAGTATCTATGGTTAGACATTTAGTAGGTATAGTCCTCTCGGCGGATCGGCCGTTTCGATGCGCAATGGAGCTTTTTCTAACTAAATTGTTTTTGCGCATCACAAATGGCTAACTTAACGGAAGCCTAGATCCGCCGACAGAACTATAACACTCGTCGGCTCAGCCGCGCATTCGGGTGTAACTTTCTCATTCTGTAGCTGAATACTCAAGTTGGGCCTGACCTACCATTACTACCACTACTACTATTCTGTCTCTACTCTTTTTCTTAGGTGTATGTACAATAAAGATATATTCTATTCTACCCGGCTGTCATAAGCGCCGCAGTTTTCACTAGGGAAATGTACAGAAAAATTACAGTTCTCTTTAAAGCAAATGTAATTTTTTTCTACTCTTCTATAGAGAAAACCGTTTCCTACGGTGCTCTATGTATGCCGGTATAGTAATGCCAGTGGATCTCGGCCGTCGTGAAGTTAGCCTTTTCGATGTATTATGGAGCTCTTTCGAACTAAATTGTCTTTGCGCATCACAAACGGCTAACGTCACAATGGTCGACATCTGGCGGCAACACTACGTAATAGATCTTCTGTACTATTACTAGAGTATATCATACAGCTTCGAAAATTCTAACTGACTGTACTATTGAATGTGCTAGCTTTAACACATAATAATATTATAAATATGTTATGCCGCTTTCACTGCAGCGAATCCTGGCTTAGCCAACTGACAGGTCTTAGTTAAAACTAAGCCATGATTGGCTGGCTATATTTTAGTTGTTGTTTTTATTAATGTTAATTATTACTGTTAAACTCTGTGTTAAGTGAGAAATTTTCAAAGACATAAATTTATGGAAGAAGCAACTTCAAAGAAATTGTCTTCTAATAAAACTTTGTTATTGTTTGTTTATTACTAATCTCAATATTACAACATCTAGTAGATCATAGTTTTTTGTAATGTTTTTTTTTACATTGTAATTTGTATCAAAATCCGTCCTAATTATCAGGAAGGGTTTGCAGTTTTGTAATAATAGGAATATTTCTTTTCGTTTAGTGTTGGCCGTAAGCGACGCGAGCATTGGCCTGAATCTGAAGAAAGTCACCTATGCCTTTCAAATACATAAGTACTTATTATAATTATCAATAAAGCATGCATATTGTGTTGTGCCAACTAGCACTTTTGTAGGTTTTTGTAGGCACCTCATTTTTGTCATTTATGTTGTTTAAAATTACTGTGAATGTTAGAAATTTAGTGCCCTAAACTTTGATTGATTATTTTTGGATATACTTCTAAGTTGAAAAAAAATATCAGCTAACACATATATATAAGTACGACTCGAACTTGACACTTATGTTGGTGTTTGCCAGAGATTAAATAAACCTAAAATAAGGCCCTACGCAACCAAAAGATACCTTTAAATTGACGCATCTGCTGCATTTATTACAACTACTGTTCTGTGACATCACTACCTTGTCAGATCATTTGAATTGTTGAACCAAGATAAAACTTTATGATGCATATGCGTCGTGATTATCTGGTCTAAATAAAATAGGTTCATTCTAGTTATTCCTTTTAGAAATTCACTGTAAAACATAATCATTTATCTCTATCACTTAGGTACCTACTAATCTTTAAGTATAGATAAGTACCTAATTATGTCGTGTTTTTAGTCAAATAAATCATCACTCAAAATTACTCACTTTGGCCAAATTTTTCTAAAATATATTTTGACTTCTTTGCTCACTAAGAATTTTAAATACTTGCATATAATTATGTAAAATTGTTAGAGCCCTTGTGTAAATTGTTGGAGCAGTATAATATTGTATTCGTATTGATGTGCCAATGCCATGCTTGGCCACAGCTTATTTTTCTATATTGTATGGTACATAATAATATACCTAAACTGAATAATGTATGTTTGTGTACTCTTGGGGCGATTTTATCAATCACATTATTTCCACTGATGGGTATTTTTTGTAGCATTCTTTATTGCATGTTAGATATTTTCTACAAATCTTATTACCTACATTAATTGTAAGCTTTACATATTCTTATATCTAAATGTATTATGGTAAAATTATACTGTAGTGTTACTTATAATATTTCATGCATTTCCAAGCTAACTTGATAAAACGATTAAGGTGCTCTCTTATCGGGAGCATATGCCTGTAATATAACGTTACAGATTCGAACATTCACAAGTAAGGGAGGAAAACCGAGCATTACATTGCGCAATATATAATGATACAATCTGTAATATTTTGATAAAACGTGAAACATCAGGAATTAATTAATTCTTAACATTGAATTCATGTTACAGTATAGGCGAATGCTCTTGGTGATCGAGCACCTTTATGGTTACTCAAATGTTGGTGTTATACTTCCTACCGAAACATTAAAAATGTTACCTAATTATTTAGTTTGTATTGCCGTATGTAGGTACTACTGGCACTCTTATTAGTCTGATCTGTAGTTATTTGAACAAAACAGGGAGGATCTTACACTTTTTTATTTTCCTATTACCTTGCTAGACTAAGGCTTATTATACTTCAACAACGGGTTAGTTAAATCTGTTGCCCAATGCTGTTGATGTGACTGCACTATTAGGCTGCGTTTCCACCAGAGATGTGTAGCGAGGAAAATGTTTTTAGGGACCAATAGAATCACTTCGTTATTGCTGTCAGAGCGAGGCTAGGTAAATGAAGTGACTATTGATTCCTAACAAACACATCCTCGCACATCTCTGGTGGAAACGCAGCCTAAATCTGGAGATTTACCTGGCAATAATGGTCAACTTTCAAGCATTTGTCAGTTTTTGACAACTTGGCGGGTTAGTCTCATGTGTTGCCTTGTCGCCTTGTAAACCTCCGACTTTAGTTATTTTAATAATTTCTGGTTCTATTACTTAAACTATTAAAATTTATAAAGCACAAAGTATATATTTCAAAATGTAACTTTATAAAAATATTGGAAGATTATTATTGCTAATCAATTTCTAGGTACTGAGTATCTGAAATACTATATGGATGTATTTTTATAATAAAAAAAAGTTTCATAAAATATTTTATATTGTAATGATTTTATCCCTAACTACAAATTATAGTCCAAATTTTTTTTTTAAATACTTGTGCTTATTTTATTTCTGTTTATCATCATCATCATTTATAATCTTCCAGGCCCCAATAGTATATTTTAGCCATATCAGGCCTAAGTCACATCCCATTTGTATCCAAGATAGTACTGGGGTTACTTTGGAGCCTTCTATTTCAGTCCACCTCACGGGGATTTCTGCGATTGGAATGTTCAATGTTTGCGCGATGTAAAGTAGCTCTACATCAAATGCCCTGAGAAATGTTAAAAAAATTTGGATTATTCCATCTGTCACCCAGCTCTGTCTGTCTAGCTAGGGTGACAAATCGCACTTTCAGATCATCTTTTTGAAATGGGTGACGATTACACTTTTAAGTCTTTCCAATTCAACTTCAATTAGATTGCACTAAATATGTAGTGATTTAGTGCAATCTAAAATTTCAGGTCATAGTTGAGGTGCCAAATAAACTATATGCAAGCCTGAAAATGTATGCTTGCACATGAGGTTATTTTTGGCACTTGTTAAAGATAACAAAGATAAGAAAAATAATAAATAAATAAATAATGCTGGACAATCCACACAGCATCATCTAGCCCCAAGATAAGCTGCTCTAAACAGAACTGTGTTATGGGTAGGTACTAGATGACTAATATATACTTAATACAATACAGATATTTTTTATTATATATAGAAAATACCCAGAACACCCGGGACAAATATTTGTAGATCGTACAAACATTTGACCCGAGGCGGGAATCGAACCCGCAACCTCCGCGTCGCAGGCGGACCTTCGCCCGCTGCGGTACATCGGCTGTCATATTACAAAGTGTATTAAATGAACCAAGTTAATACACTTTGTAATTTTTTTGTTGATATAGCAACAAGGGCAAGTGAGGTAAACTTGCCCACACTGCAATTAATGTTACCTGTATACTTGTGTATCAACATAAAAATTACTAATTTATAATGCATACCATCTGTTGACGTGAAGACTTTGAAAACAGATGCGTGCAGCCTTTCTAGTGAATAGCTTAAATCCACACTGTGTGTCCTTGATACCCTTCACAGTAAACAGCCACACTAGGAAGTGGAATCCATACATCAGAATGTTTCTATAACAAATATTCAGGCATAAACTACTTCAATATCACGTATGCATGCAAATCATTCTTTTGTTTTTATTTTGATAGGAAATATAGTAAAAGAATTTCAATTAGTCTCTAAAATACAGACCTGAAAACACTCCTTGTTGCCAGAGATTCCTTTTCAAGGTGTGCTCTGGAACCAATGACTAAAGCTATACTATCACTGACTTCATTTGGGTGTGATATTGCATCATGTTTTATTAAGTCTTTCAATGCTACCTCCAGTTTGGTTAGGTCTTCAAATTTAGATGCACCATCAGCATCTGCAAATAGTATTGAGGCACCTCTTGCACTTTCAATACCCTAAAAAAATAAGTATGTAGCTGTAATTCAGTAAATAGTAAGTTTGTACAACAAGCCATTGGTTAACTCTGGAGACGGAGTTGAGAGGCTATATTATTATTATTACTTTTGGTCCAGTTGAGGCCTCATTGAGCTTTTATTACAGAGCTTGTTTAGTCAGTTTTATTAAGAAACAGCTTAAATTTTATGGTATAATAGAGCTGGTTGGGTCTTTGAGCAAAGTAATTAAACAAGTTATTTTATTAAGTATGTAAGTAACTTTGTATGAGTTAATGGCCATTATGAACATATGTTATAAAAAAATATTTTTTTATATGTTGTTTATGAAATATTTTTGGCCTAGTATATCAAAACTAAGGTTTAACATAAACATTATTTTTTCATTAAATACTTACAATACGCACAGCACCACCCTTTCCTCTATTCTTTATAAGTTCGAGGCACCTTACTTTCTCACTTCCATATTTGTTTGTGTATGACTCAGCCACATTGACAGTCTTGTCTTTACTGCCATCACTTACTACAATGATTTCATACTTATAATTGGAGTTCCCTTTAACTCTATCTTCCAAAAAAGCTAAGGCTTCATCAAGCATTGGTGGTACTGAAAAAAAAAAATAACATGATCCTTACTCTGCAGCTATGCTGCTAAGAACTGTGTTGACACAGTTGTGATTTATTGAATTTAGGTAGGTAACATACTGCACATTATTTACTCACATCTTTCTTCTTCGTTATAAGCAGGAACAACCACACTCAAATTGACACTATGATTATCTTCTAAACTTGGAAAATTAAGATCTCTAGATGTTTTTGGATCATAATACAATTCCTCCTCTTTAAACTTTTCTATGACAGGGTAAGGATTGGTTGTTAAGTACAGAAAAGCAGATAACTGAAAAAAAAAAACATTTCAGAATCAAACTATTTTTTCAAGATTACGTGTACATTTCACTTGGTAGGTATTTAGCATTCCTACATGGGCATTAATTTAACTAGTGTAATAAATGATTTTGCCCGACCGTTAAGTATTGAATGATAAAAATGAAATTGTTATACAGTCTGCTTATGTAGGACATAATGCAGATTGTAATAGAAAATGATATTAGAGTTGCTCACCAATAGAAGAAATGTTATTGCAGCAAGCACTGCATACAATAGAAGCGTACAAAACGTGAATATAATATCCATGGTGGACTGATTTTACTGTAAAGGTTCTATAAATGATTTACTTCTTGTGCCTGTGTTATTAAAACCATGAGGTACTTAAAACAAAATGTGATGAAATGCCGGTTTTTCCAACGAAATAATATAAATAAATAATCGAATCACTTTGAGTGCAGCAACCCAAGAGAATGTAAGCACTACGACGTGGCAGCACAGCAGCTGTCGCCTGTCAGATTTAAACGTAGACAGAGTATTTAAATCAATATACTCTGTGGTAGCAGCTGTCATCACTGACAAACGCTGCTGTGCGCAGTGTTGCCAGCTTACAATTTCGTTTCAGAACCCCGATTCTAAGTTTTTTAGCATCGCAGTCGTTTGCGATTTAAAAGTTGCTAAAAAACACAGAATCAGGGTCTGACGTGTTAAATAAACTGTAAAAGTTATGAGATCCCGCAGCGCGCAGTCCCGACTCTACGCGCACCACCGACAACACCGTGTGGTTTTAGGCGGTAGGCGTCCGGCATGAGGATTTCCACACGTAAAAAAAATGTTATGAATATACAGGGTCATTAATTATTAGTGCATTTTTAATCAAAGAATAGGTTCCACACAAAAAAAGTCTTGTTCATGTTGCTTCTTTTGTGCTTAAGCAAGAGTGTAATTATTGCAAAACTATATTTTTTTAAAGTTTTTTATAAACAAACAACATTGTAGTTAGCTTAATAATTAGAGTAGCCATCTAAAATGTAAATGCCAGTAGCGCTGCGATCACCAGAAACAGAAACTGCAGAAACTGCAGTCACACACACATCTTACGGATGATCGCGATGTGCACACGTTTTATAACGTTTGTGAAGATGAAGCTAAGCTTCAGGTATCAGCAAGTAAAACATGATATGAACAGGTACTTTAAAAAGTTTATTACAGATAGATGAAGCAAAAAATCAGTCTAGTTTCATTTTTCAGGCAACCAAAAAGTACAATACTAAATACATAATAATCTTAGGCTAACTACTTCCAGAATAAATCGTAGTTTTTATTATAAATTCTCGATTACCTGTTTATAATAACAGAAGCAGGTAGAATAAAAGGTTTGATCATAACCATCATAATTATAGGTAAGTATATATTACGATGAGCGGTATTTGCTGCAACAAAAAAATAATGAAACCACATATTAGGCGGCCTAACATAACATAATAAAGAACGTAGTGATTAAATTCTAGCTAAGTAAGAAATAAAAGTATGATCAAAAAAGCTTGATTTCAAATCAGAACGAAATAACGCGTGCCAGTGCGCGTTTGGCTTGTTTCTAAAACAAATGTCAAACAAAACAAATGCATTATAAGTTTCGCACGGGGACGCAGGTGCGAACAAATCAATGATTTGAATACAATACAGCCAGTTTATAAAATACAGTTTTTTTGAGGGTGTAGTTAATATTACAAGTATACAACCCACATTATACAGGTTGTAAAAATACTTCTACCGAAAACAGGGGGGTACAATCAGACCATGATTTTAAAATATTTAAAGAAAAAAAAACGCAAAAAAAAGTTGACTTATCTCAGTTCTTTTAATTTTTTTCTAGATACATACCTATAGTACAATATAATAAGACCACATCTATTTAATTATCTCATTAATAAAAGCAAAAAACAAAATAAAATTTAAAAACTTTAAAAGCAATGTACAGCACAAACAGATGATCTCGCGGATCATCGATCGAGCGCGCCAGTGACACGGGAGATTCCCGCACCACGGCCGCCCCTTTCAATCGCGTTGTCGCGGCACACGACTAATACATTGCTGGATACTAAAATAAACAATTTACTTCTGCTATATTTTTTTTCAGACAGCTGTTTTTTTTTTTGGTTAGTTTTTGGAGTCTATAAGGGGGTGTCCCTTTAGTTTTCAGTAGTCGTCTTTTTACATACTGTATGTACAGCAGTTTTTAAATGTATAAAAAAGGTTTTAGATTTTAGTACTTAAAACCAGTATAATTACTAACCTTATTAACCTGACAAATAAACAACAGTCATAATAATGAAATCATTAGATATAATTATAAGGTTTTATCTTATTTACATGTTTTGTACAAACTTTTAACAGTGTGTCACATTACAATATTATGGCACATTCAGTGATGCATTATGGTACTTGTAAATTTTAGATGCCCCAAATTACATTATTTTCACAACTTTTTCATAGATGATGATTGTAATGACTGTAGAAAATAGACAGTTCTTACTAATCTGTAAAATAATGATCTTAGTAAAAAAAAACTTATGAATCATTGTAAAACTATATTAATGATGCTTTTTTTCACAACAAATAACTTGAAATATATATTTTGTCAACATAGTTTTATAACTTCGCGTACAACCAATACAAATCAGAAATTGAAAAAAAATACGATTTTGTACCCTAAGTAATGTTAATTAGTTACAGTAAAATTATCAATATAAGTAATTAACTTAATACTATATTTACAATTGATATCTATAACTACTGAGGCACAAACAGTGATTATAGCACCACACTTTTCAGGAAACTTACCTAATTAATAGCAGTTTACGTTCAAGGTAACTAGCAGGATAAAAGCTATTGATAATGAGATCAGTCATGGTTAATCAGGTCCGGAAACGTAAACGCCCACAAAACCGCATTGAAGAGATTCAATCAAATCGACTTTCTGTGTACAGTCAGCTACAAAAACATGGTACTCGTAGTTGTACCAAAATACTGGGATTTCTAGTGTAGGGTCGGGCTGTATGTTTGTAATTTTTGGGTATGTAATGTACACTAAAATTAAAAAAAAAAAGAAAATTTGTTGAAATTGAAATTCAAACTCAAACTATAGGTCCGATTTCAAAAACTCTTTTACCTTTAGAATGCTACATTATCTCTGAGAAACATGGCTAAATTTATTACTCGCAACCCGCCCCGGCTTCGCACGGGTGTTTAAGTTTTAATTGCATCCGTGCGAAGCTAGAGCAGATCGGCTAGTAAGGTATAAGACCGTTTGATGCGATCCGTCCAATGCCAATCTGTGGGAGCTACTTTGAAGTTAAACAGCGCTTGCTCCTATGCGGTTTACCCATCTAACAAGCACCAAGTGAAAAAGTAATAATACTTTAAATCGATAGTTTCACATTTATAGAACACTTTGTCAGCGTGTCTTTACCTAATATAATAAATAATAATAATATATGCAGTGTGTTCATTAAATAAAAATTGAACTGACAGCTCTATATTTAAAGTAGATATTCCTTGTTGTCACTTGGTGCTTTTTAGATTGGGGAAACACCTTAGAAGGGCGAACATCATTTGTAATTAATTATCATAATGTAAACTTTACATTGTTGCTAATGTATAATTATGTTATTGTCACTGTCACTGTCCGGTGACAGTTTCTCGGCTGGAGATGGACTGATCTGCTAGTTACTTCTATTTATCTGACCCTAAGTGCCTTAAGTACAAACCAATTCTTTGATTGGTGTGCCAAAGACACTATTATTCACACTAATCGTTTTGATCTACATAGGATATGTTTGTAGAATTAAGATTGATTGAACACATAATTTTATCAATTATGTAGATAGTCTTTACCAGCTCCCCATCGATTACCTTTACAATTATACAACATTTTATCTAATTAACATGTAAATATAGTGTTGCAGCATACAATTCCGTTAGCAGTTTACTTTTAATAGTTGTCAATGTTTCCTATAACTATACTATGTCGAATCATCTGACATACTTATTTACAAGAGTTAAAATTATTCGTTCTACTCAATAAGGCTTTACAACAACCATTCGTTGTGAATTGTTCATTTTGTTTTCATGGCTTTCATATACCTACGGTAATTAGGTATTTGTGCAATCGCATAGGCTAACTGCCAACTTTGGTGAAAGATTTAAAATTGTGGATAGAAAAATCCATAATTACCTCCAAATCTAAACAAAAACCAGACTTACATAATAAATGCTTTAAATTAGATCATTAGAATTTGTAAACAGAACTAAACGTTAAACAAGCGTTGTGTTTCAAAATTTTTAAGTTTAAGTAATTGATTTTTGTTTCGAAACAAGCAAATACTTAGTTTTTATTCCAGACCGCGCAGCCGTCATAAGTGCCACGGCGAACGCATTCCAATTTTAATTCAACAATGTTATATGTATTAGATATGTTAAATGCAAGTGTCGATATAATTATTAATACGAACAGCAACTAAAATGCGTCAAGGGCGGCAACTCTGTCGTGACACTACTTTGCTTAGTAGAGTTCTGTCAAGGATAAAGGACGCAATAGTCCATAGAGATCTGACAAGGACAAAGCAGTTGCTACTATTTATCTATTATCATAATTTGTAGCAAAATCACTCGCCGACAGGCTTGTTTACTGGCGACAAATAGCTCATCGCCAGTCGCCTGCATAAGGGATGCAACTAGCCACGTGTAAATATGGCGATAGGTACGTTGTCTAGTAGAGCGGAGGCATGGGCGAGGGTGGCGGGGCGCGGCTGGCGGCTAGCGGCTCCGGCTCCGACTCGCAGGCGTCAGTGGAGGCGGGCGTGGGGGGCGGGGGGCGGTTGATGGCGCGGTAGTGGCGGTAGGCGCGCCGGCGGGGCAGCGCCGCGCCCGTGCCGCTGCTCGCCGTGGCCGGGCTCGGCGGCGGGTTGAGGGTCGGCCGCGGGTAGCGACCGCATGTGCTCTCTGTGGTTGTTGATGTGCTGGAACAATATTATATCCATTATAGGGTACCAAAAAAAAAATGGCGACTTAATGACGCAGAGCGGCAACGCCACGGGCCGTCGCCCGCGACAGATATTGGTATTACAGTATTGTATGTACAGTGAAATTACTGGACTGGAGACATAACAAACGTCTCGGTGTTATGAAAGCAGTGCAGTGCCACGCAGTACTTAAAAACTTTAAGCTTTGGGTGGCACTGCATCTGTTATGGTTAGGCGTGGCGCTTAACATCAGGCGGGCGACTTGACCGTCCTGTAACTTGCTGACATAAATAAAATGTACTTACTCGGAGCACGGCTGGCGAGGCGGCGGCTTGGTGGCGCAGAGCGGCAACGCCGCGGGCGGCGGCGCGCGTCGTTGCACTCGGCGCCACCGCCGCAGTAAGACCCACGCGCCGCCGGCCGCGCCCACTGCGCTCGCCACGCCGCAGCATACCACCAGCGCGTTCGATTGCCGAGTAGCCATCTCCTGGATAACAAATAGGTTTGAGACTGCAAGTAAAAAACCGACATAAGTCCGTCTAGACAGGATTCAAATTTAGACGGAATTCGCGCAACGGGCGATATAGATAAAGTTTCAAGTTAGTGCATGGTATGGTTCTTTGCAGATAGATTTGTAAGTTCGTATGACTCAGTAGCTAACTCTGGTGACGGAGTTATTAAGCCGCCCGAAGGCCTCCGTCATGGCAACTTTGAAAAAGTTGGGCCTGACTGCTTAATATGCCCTAAGCACTGATATTGACACTGGCGGTCAACCATCCAATATCAATATTGAAAACTGAAAAAAACAACGACAAAAGAACTGAATTTTGCCACTAGTGGTAATAATTGAAGGTTATTACCGGTTCCTTGTAGTAGCCGCAAGCAGCCGGCAGCTCATCGGAGCCGTCTTCGCAGTGTTGCCGTCCGTCGCACAGCAGTGCGGCCGCTAGACAGAGCCGCTCGTCGCATCTGGCAACACACAGCCGAATATACAGGATTATGGCTGATCGGCATAAGGGCTATTTATCTATCTTTTTTTTGTGGGGTCTCCCTTTTCCGCATTTGGAGTCGATATTTGGTTCATTATACGTGGTTTATCTATCTTTAATTTGATGTCCTTACATACATGCATAAAAAGAAACACTGTATCCCGTAGTGGTAGGCAGAGACCACGGATTTCCACTTGCTACGATCCTGACACACCTCTTTTGCTTCATTTACTCTCATCGCATTCTTCATATACGCTCGTCGGTTTAGGGTACTCTTGACCTGGCCTTTTTTTAGCACGTCTTCAATTTGATCGTAATACGTGCACCGAGGTCTTCTCCTTCCAACTGTACCATTCACACTCGCTTTATGAATCTGATTCGTCAATCTTCTTTCATCCATTCTCTCTACATGCCCAAACCCCCTTAGCATACCTTTTTCTATGCTCATCACCCCTTCTACTTTCACTCCACAACACTCTCTTATCATACTATTCCTTATTCTATCACACAGATTTACACCACACATACTTCGCAACGCTCTCATTTCTACTGCATTTATTCTACTTTGATGTTTTTTCTGCCATACCTAACTCTCTCTGCCATACATTAGTGTCCTTACAATGATTTTCAGATTCACCTAAGTACAACGCGATCGCAGCCGGGGGCAGACAGAAGGTGACATTTTTACACGTTACTAGAGGAACATTTCAAAACTTTGGTACTTGAAGGTATATTTAAACTTATGTTAAAGTAAGTAGTAACTACTACTACTGTTGCACTGTGTTATGTGTACTGTTGCACACACACTGCAGTGTGTTGATCTAATGTCTGACGTAGCCCAAAACATGTTTATATTAGTAGATAATTATTTTAAGAGGAGTTAAGTTTTTTTTTACTTTTTTTTTTCCCCTTTTGTCCCCTTTGTTACGTAGTAAGTAAGAAGTAGTAAGTATAATCTTCCCAACAACTTTGTAAATACTACCGATTGGGCGGTGTGGTCGCTCAGCGACATAGCCCTTTTTTTCTCAAAAAAATAATAATAAAAAAATGTAGGTAGTGAAGATACCGGAAAGCGTGCGGTAATGCGGCGTGCGCGCAGTAGGCGCCGGCGTCGCAGCCGCCGAGCGCGGCCGCGCAGCTGCCGTCCGCGCAGCGCAGCCCGGCCGCGCATGCGCCGCACGCCGCCTCGTCCGCGCCGTCCGCGCAGTCGCGCTGCCCGTCACATCTACAAACAATGCTGGACATTACACTGACCATTCAACACTAAACTAAAGTAAGTAAGTTCATATGAATCAGAGGCCAACTCTGATGACAGAGTTTCTAGGCCGCCCGAAGCCCTCTAACATGGCCCAACAACTTTGAAAAAGCCGGGACCGACTGGTTAACGTGCCCTCACAAAGCACAGAGCGCTCTGTTGAAATAACTACCGGTGGTCACTCATTCATATATATGGTATTGGTATAACAGATAATATTATACCTATACGGTAAATAAACAGTGGTATGCACTAATAGTACCACGGCAAATAAACGGCATCATGCCACTAGTGATGATTCATCATCATGACAGCATCTTCATGTCACTGGTCATCATAATTCAAAAGTGCCCTTCAAGCACGGGAGCGCCAACAGTGGGAACATCAGAAGGCTGTCATGATGATAGTTGAACTGACTTCCAATGCAATGGTATGCAGATAGGCGCGGCGGCGGGCGCCGTGTTGCACAGGAAGTGGTGCGGGTCGCACGCGAAGGTTGCGCCCGCGCAGCGCAGCGCGCAGCCGCACGCGCCGCCCGCGCCGCACGACGCCGCGCCCGCGCCGCACAGACCGCCGTTGAAGCACGGGTGATCGCGCGCTACCTGGGCATAAACATCGTATTTTACTTACTTAAGTATTACAGCAACAGCTAGTAATGTATATATTCCAAACTATGGGTATTTAATAGTATGTTGGTTGTTACCCTATAATGTACAGTCAGCAAAAATGTGGTCTACTACCCTAAGGTTGAGATTCATTTGAATGTCATAGATTTCACAGAAACTTTTGTCAAAAGTGATAGACCGCTTTCTTTGCTGACTGTACATTCCCACTTGTTGTAAAATTGATTTTATCAATAAAGCTATAGCATTGTATAACTTACTGCGTGTACTGGCAGCGTGTGCAGCACGCGCGCCACGTGCGGCACGGGCGCGGCGGGTGCGTCGCGACGGTGCAGCGGCACGCGCATCAGCGTGCGCTCCCCCCCGCTCAGGTACAGCCAGCCGCCGTGCGCCGCGAGCGTGCCCGCCCAGCCGCCTTGCCATATCACCCGCCTGGAATATAAAAAAATTAAGGTAAAGTGAGCTTCGTCGCGTTTGTGTTTAGAAGCACAAAGTGAACTTTGAAAGTGAGCAACATATTTCATTTTGAGGAACTATTTTGCTCTTCACGCTGAAGATCCTCATCAGATCTTCACCAAATATCAGACAAACTTATTAATACTTGCCTTTCATATAAAATAAAAATCATCGACTCAAATTACATTAGGCGGAGATATTCAGCAGCCCCCTTTTTGTCCCTTTTTGGAGAAAGTACGCCCCTTATCAAAAATCCCCGACGACAATAAAATTCTATAAAATCATAGAACCTGTATACCAAGTTTCAACCAGATTGGTTGAAAAATGCGACCTGTAGGCGAGAACACAAAAAGACCGGAAAAAATGACATCCAAAAGCATTGTTGGCCAATCTCGAAACTGAGACGCTTCGCTCGCTCGGTCAATTAGTCAGACGCAGACCAAATTCAAAATCAAAAACCCAAATCCATCCTCTTCGTATTTACCTCGCAACTTTGTCTGTGATTATTTTTTTTCATGCTAAATGTTTCCCGCTGCGTCCTTCTACAGTCAGTCAGCCTCGCCACCAGCACAGACCATATATTAGTAATACGTAAGAACAGCCACTCCCTACCTCTCACCGGTTTTACATACCTCCCGGTCGCAAGTGTGCCGGCACCACACTACACCTTTCGCCGGCACTGAAGATAAAGGTTCTAAAGCACGCGTTTATTTGGTTTTTGTGTAGGTCAACAGCGCGAGCGAAAGTTCGCTATCTCGATCTCGCTATAATTGGAGCCAACCATGACACTCACATTTACGACGGCACCGTTAACGTATACAAACCATGCGTGTGGTGAATGCGCGCGCTTACTTCATACATTTTATTGAGTGTCCGGGGTGTACCGCTAGCCAGCACACCCATCAGTCAGCCAATCAATCAGTCAGTCGATCGTCAGTCAGCCAATCAATCAGTCAGTCGATCGTCAGTCAGGCAATCATTACATTACCTGTTGGTGCCGTCGATCTCGACCGCGTGTATCTGTCGGCTGAGCGCGTAGTACACTGTGCCCGAGGCCTGGTCCACGGTGAGGGCGGACGCGTTGGCGGCTCTAGCTAACTCCACGCGGTCAGTGCCGTCCACGTTACTGCGCATCACCGCGCCCATGCCGACGTCATTCCAGATGAGGAATCTGGTGATACAAAATAAACAAGGTAAGATAGGTGTTATTGATCTCAAATAGCTAAGGTTTACATATTTTGAACACATTTTTTTTATCTTTGGGTATGCAGATGACAGCAGTTGATATATATTTTTCCAGTGCCAGGGAAAGTGCGGATGTCATCATTAACTTACGAAAAGATATGTTTTGTCCAATTTAAGGGTGACGCAAATCTGCAATGGTCGGGTTCAATGCATCTAAGACACATATTATGTGTATTCTCCGCTAAGTGTCCGGTACAATCAAGTGAGGTGGTGGTAGAAGACGCGTTGATCACAGAGGTAGCGTTGATAGAGTATTTATCCGCGCGAGTCCAGTACAACGTACGTCCTAGCGCGTCAAACACCTTACCTCATAGTCTGATGGAAAGCTAAATGGCGCGGCATCATGTTATCGCCTCTGATGACCACACCGGTGGAAGACGCGTTGATCACAGAGGTAGCGTTGATAGAGTCTTTATCCGCGCGAGTCCAGTACAACGTACGTCCTAGCACGTCAAAAACCATGTGGAAGGGCTTCACCAGATCTGTGACAATAATAGAATACATTTTTAGAGAACTAAGTGAACAGAGGGTCTTCTCTTGCGGACAAAAGCGATATATCGTGACAGTGAATGCTTTGAACTTAATAATTGTCACCGGCATAAGTTGAACTCCGATAATTGCTACGATAATCGTTTGTCGCTTTCAAGAGTAGCACTTCTGAGTAAGTAGAGCTTACCACGTCGTATGATTGCTAATCCATACCTAAAATTGCTGCATAAAATAATCCCTAATTTAAAGTTGCGATCTCTGTTTTCATTTTGCGAAAACTATAAGGAGTCCGGTATTTCTATCTATAGTTACTCTTACCTGAAACTACAACAGCAGAGTCGGTGATAGCGGAAGTAGCAGAGTACGAAAGAGGAACTCGTTTGATGCTGTGAGATTCATCGTCCATCCAGTAAAGTTGTCTGCAATGGAAGTTACGAACTATTAGTTGAACTCGAAGAGATTGAACTATTGGCACAGAACAGCCACTGCGCTGCTGGTTGATAAGAACTTTTTACAGAAAATTTGCACTCAGTCATTGTACGGGACATCAGTAAAAGTAAAGATGTAGATTTGTTTGACACTGCATTTATTTAACACTGAATTGAGGAGACGTTGATGAGTCGCGTGTTTGTAGCGGACTGACTCGCGTTGCCCGTTTTAGCGCTAAGAAACGAAAATGCTTGCATTGCAAAACTGTGCGGTACTTAGACAGTACAGTCATCATTAACATTAGTCATCTAACATTTACAAAACACTATGCATTGCATTACAAAATGCAAAAGTAATACTTAACACTCCCTTGAAAAGCCGTCAGTCAGTATTTTTGTTTGAAAATAGAACATGAAACGAAATGAGAAGAAGATTCAAATAAAGAACATGGGCAGATCTTTTGTACAATAAAAAAACAAGAACGAGTGAAGCCTAATTAAAATTGTTTTTGTAATTTTGGATTTAACCTTTTTATTTACTGTACTACAATCTAAATCATCATTTTTTTTTTATCTAAATACAATTTGATATAAAAATAAAACATTTTTCATTTACATTTTTATTTTTTTTCGGCAGTAGCCGACGGATCTTGGATTGCGCATTAAAACGACTAACTTCACGGTTACCAAGATCCGTCGAGAGAACTTTAGCTTTTTCAAACTTAGCGACGGGCGAGATGCGCCGGTAGAACCTTACTTACTTTTTAATAGGATCGTATTCGATAGCCTTTACATTCTTCAGACCTGTGAGCGGGATATACGCATCGTTGCACTCTCCATTCGTTATTGATATTCTACCAATGGCATTCTTTTGAGCGAATAATAAGAAGTCTTCTGGTTCTGCAAAGATAGAAGAAATAATACTTATTTACTTATTGTTATGTCTGGTTTAGGTTGCTTCTAGTGTTTTTCCGTGCTTCGAAGGGCACGATAAGCTGTCGGTTTTTCTAAGTTGTTAGGACACGACGGGGCCTTAAGTCAGTTAAATTAACTCCGTCACCACAGTTGACCACAAACTCATAAAAGTTTACGGCACCCTAAGACCACATAACAAATTGTAGTACCCTAAGATCTAAAGTCTCATAGTGCCAGTAATTTCACCGGAAACCAAAACCTTCGAATGAAACAATGCATGGTGCTTGGCGTCAAAAATAGGTATGTTGGTAGTTTTTTTTTTGAACGAGCTATTATACAAAGAACTCTATTACTCTTCTTTGTAAATTCTAAATTCTAAAGTAGTATAGTTTTCTCCTCACCCGCACACGAGACGTTGTCGGGCCGCAGCCGGTAGTGCGTGGGGCAGGCGCACTTGAACTCCCGCCGCGACTGACCCGGCGCGGCGAGGCACAGGTGCGCGCAGCCGCCGTTGTCCACGCCGCACTGAGAGCCGCCCCCAACTACCTTCTCGTGCACCCTCAGATCGGATATGTAGTCGAGAGAGTGATTGATCACGCGACGGTTGGAACCGTCCGATTTGTTCGCTGACTCCACTAGACCTGGGATTGTAAAAATTCCAGTTTGTAATTGGTTAAGAACAAGGTGAAACTACATTAACGACTGCCCCGGCGCGGCGATGCACAGATGTGCGCAGCCGCCGTTGTCCACGCCGCCCTCAACTAGCCCTGGGATTGTAACAAATTCCAGTTTATAATTGACTTTGTTTTAAAAAACAAAGTGAATCTAAATTAAGAGACTTTGTTCTGTTTGAAGACGTAACCGGCTGAATAAAATTAATTGCAATACGTACGGTTGTATGAAGTATCTACTATGTGGCACTGCATTGCGTCTATCGCCCTGAGACAAAGATGAAAGGTCTCATGTGCCAGTAATTTCACCGACACCCATACATTTCGAACTAGAACACAGCAATGTAAGCATTAGGTTGACGCCCTACAGACGAGTTCCAGTCGAAAAAAGCTGTACTACTCTCCACACCTCAGATGTATTATAGCAAAAATACGTCTGTGAACTACATAGATCAGTCTAACTTAATGCCCCTCCATCGCGATCTTCATAAATTTGAATGTGACAACAATAGCAATTTTTGGAGTAGGGTGTGAAGTGTTAGACTGGTTATCTTTTTTTTTTAACACTACTAAAGTGGTAACCAAGCGTATGGCCCACTTGATGGTCAGCGGTTACCGTAGCCTATGTACGCATGCAACATCATAGATATCACTTGCGTGTTACCACCCTGAGACGCTAAATTGAAAGTCTCATGTGCCTGTAATTTCACCGGAAACCATACTCTTCGAACCGGATTCGGTTCGTATTTCTGGATTAGTCTGCCAATGCACACTTACCGGTATTCCAATCGCCCCAAAACACTCGATCACTATGCAAAGCCAGTGCGTACGGCATCGGAACCTTGTCGAACAGCACTCTCCGAGCCGAGCCGTTTAAGTACGCGAACTCAATAGCCGGGGGGTCGAGAGCGGCCCAGTACAACGCGCGCGCGTCCAAATCTATCGCCAGTGAGTGTACGCGGCCGACTTGCTCCATGAATACTGTAGGCGATGAGCCGTCCATGCCGGCGCGTTTGATGCTCTTCGAACCGAGTTCTGACCAGTACATGAAACTGTAAGGAACGTTGTAGAATTAAGCATTTTATATGTAAGTATTGTTTCATTTCTATCGTTTTATCACCGTAGCGTTGAGAAATCTGTGTCGAGCAGTGTACGTCATCTGATTGATAATATGGAGATAAATAATAATGTTTATTTTGTTTTTTTAACATTAAAATCATAAATACTTACTTAACTTTTATCAAAATTGATGATGGAGATAATTAAGATTTCAAGATATTTATTTGCATAAATAAGTGTTACAGAAGGTCTTAAAAGTAATATGGCACTTAGAACTTATTTGCCCTTTTCAGGCATTGCAAATTATATGTAGGCTATATGTATTACATGTATTAACAATGTTTCCTTTTTTTTACATTATAATCATAAATACTTTCTATCAAATTTATCGAATAAGACCGGGAGTATAACTGTGGTGTAACTTTTATACTACCAAGGTGGCAAACAAGCATACGGTCCACCTGGTGTTAAGTAGTTACCGTAGCCTATAGACGCTTGCAATACAAGAGGTATCACTCGCGCATTGCCGACCCTTTTAAAAATTTAAAAACTCCCTTTTTGTAGAACTGTATGCCCAAATGAGAGGTTTGGCTGCAGACGCAGATTGTGCTGCGGCCTAAAATATCAGAATAGACAGTGACTGAATGTTATATTTCAGGAATAAACACGTTAGATCGGCCTCAGAACAATATTTTGATGTATTCTTCCACCTCGGGTCAAATGTTTGTACGATCTACAAATATTTGTTCTGGGTGTTCTGGGTATTTTCTATATATAATAAAAAATATCTATCTATGTATCGTATTGTATTAAGTATATATCAGTCATCTAGTACCATAACACAGCTCTGTTTAACAGTAGCTTATCTTGGGGCTAGATGATGCTGTGTGGATTGTCCAGCATTATTTAATTATTATTTATTTTATTTATTTATTCTACTAATATCATGCGAAAGTCGAATGCGAAAGTCTGTATGTTTGTTACCACGTATCTTCGTGACGACTTTACCAAATGATATGGGAATGTAGATGATTTAAGTTCTAGAATAACACATACGCGGGTAAAGTTGCGCGGGTTAGCTCGTCTTACTTAAAAAAGCTTACCCTTTCTTGTAGTCTAGTACTATACTCTTCGGCTTCTTGAGTCCTTGCCAGATGAGTGCGCGTCTGCTTGAGCCGTCGAGTTTCGCCACCTCGATGCGTTGCGTCGTAGAGTCTGTCCAGTAGATATTTTGCCCTGACCAGTCTATCGCTAATCCTATAACAAACATAAAACACTACATAGTCACACCCTGGACACTCAATAGATTTAAAAACATACGCGTCTTGCTATAAGTGGATGGGGCCAACCATGACACTCACACATACAACGGCACCGTTTACGTACTCAAACTATGCGTGTGGTGGTTGCGACGCGTTTGTTTCATACATTTTAAAGAGAGTGCCCGGAATGTTGAAAATGTTGTACCTACGTTTCTCAACAAAGTGTCGTCAAAATAAAACACGTAAGAACTTTTCATATCTTTTTTTTTTAATTTAACTTCAATCGAAACTGTGATCGGAACCCGACACGTATAAAATATCAGTTATCTAAAATGATAAATATAAAATTAAGTGAGCATTATTTTATGCACATACCTTCAACTAAGCCCATCCATTCCAAGATTTTCTCCGTACTGAAGCCGTTTATCGAACAACGATTGATGGTTTTCGTTTTGCTGTCTGACCAATACAGCTTTGAGCCGGGAGTGTGGACAGCTAAGGCACTGCAAAACAATACGAATATAAAAAAGTTAAACATGCAAACTAGCACTCGATGGACCGATAACATTGTAGCGGTCGCAAGAAGTCGGAAGTAAAGGTCAATATCGATTCTTCTGGCACTTTATGGGATAAGCATACGTTCAGCAGTGGACGTCTATTGGCTGATAAGATGATGAAAATACAGTAATAGGCAATTCAGATAACTATAGATCGGTGGCGCTGTGGGCAAGTGCCCAGCACAGGGGCGAGAGGAGCAGGTTCGATTCCCACTCAGGGATAAACTTGAAAGACCATGGTACTCGTAGAACGACCTAGAGCCTGGACTTTAGCATATTTTTATGGAGTAATATTAATATAAAATTATTTGTATTTTGTATTTATATTTATTTATTTACTTTAATTAACACGGATAAACCAATAACATCAATTAAAGATGATTAAGATTATTTCATACCTAACTTCCTTCAAGTCTTTGATGGGTAGTATATCGTCGTTCTTTTCGTTATCAATGCTGATTCGGCCAATGATGTTTTTTCGACTGTACAATAGAAACGCTTCTGGTTCTACGCATGTTTTACTATCGGTGCTTAGCTCTAAACCTGCAAAAATTTCAAGCCTGATAATTAATGACGTCAATTTGTACGTCATGCATGACACAAACACACTAAATTCTCACAAGGTCAATTGGGTAAAGGAAGGTCTCGACAAAAAACCAGCGCTTAGCTAACTCCTTGTGCTAACATTACTGTATTTAGGTTTGAAAGGCACTGTAGCAAGTGAAGTACCGGGTGAAAGAATTAATGGCTACACGTCTCAATGACATGCAAAACATGAAAACTTCGCAACGGATTTAAATGCAATTTATCATTTCATCGATAGATGGAGCAATCTAAGGTATAATTTAAACACCGTGCGAAGCTAGAGCTGGTCGCTAGTTAAAAACAAATAAATAAATAATGCTGGACAAACCACACAGCATCATCTAGCCCCAAGGTAAGCTGCTGTTCAACAGAGCTGTATTATGGGTATATATAAGAAATACCCAGAACACCCGGAACAAATATTTGTAGATCGTACAAACATTTGACCCGAGGCGGCAATCGAACCCGCAACCTCCGCGTCGCAGGCGGACCTGCGCCCGCTGCGCCATATCGGTCGTCAAATTATAATATAGTGATAAAATACACGAACGAAGTCACGGGCCACAGCTAGTTAAAACAAACCACAAACCTAGCGGACATCCACAGATGTAATCATCCGGCCGGTTGAAGCAGAGATGGGAACATCCACCGTTGGTGTCTGTGCACCGGTTCCAGCCCAACGGCTCTCCGATGCGAAACGCCTTTACGCCCATCATGTTGGGCATTTGTTCCACCACTTGCTGCCTTTCTGATCCTGAAATAATAATGTCATTTCCTTTCAGAACCAATCAAGTTATTTACGAAGGATTCCCCAGCCAGGTGACTAGTACCCGTGACGAGCGATTAGTTTAATAATAAGTGTATTTATTTCCACAAAAAGCAATGTCTTACAACTAATTTAGAGTAGGTTTGTCAGCACAAGTTTGTTACAGGTAGGTTAGTTTAGCAAAGGGGTAAAAAGTAATGCCCAAAATTTGTAATAGTCTTTTTTATACTTTCGCGATCAGAACACATAGGTTTTATAATATTTGACCTTTGCCCTCTGCGCCACATTGGTTGTCAATGGAAAACTAATTGCCACTTTAGTTTACATTGTTTTTACCTGAGTCTTTATTTATTCTGTCCAGGGTACGTTTCTGCATATCGGTCCAATATAAATGGTTGCCAAGGAGAGTCAGCCCGAATATGTGTAGAATTTCAGTACTCTGCAGTTCTTTTCTATTTGTGCCATCCATATTGGACATCTGATAAAGGAGCAAAGTTTTATTACTAGTTTTGCGAACAGTGAATCTCGCTTTTAAAAGTGAGCTAATTTCAGCGTGACGAAGTTCATCATGCTAAGTGTCAAAACTCAATTTAATAAATAAAATATACAAGTATATAGTTTCTATGGATTATGGTTTGTTCGTTCGTTCGTATGAGTCAGTGGCCAACTCTGGTGACAGAGTTTCTAGGCCGCCCGAAGGCCTTTGTCATGTCATGTCTGTCATGGTCATACGAGGGTAATTATTTACACGTTTTTATGATATATTAAAAACTAGAGGACCCGCTTAAAAACCTATACCACGAGTGCTATAAACCTTCCTTTTTAATCACTCTATCTATTAAAAAAACCGCATCAAAATCCGTTGCGTAGTTTTAAAGATCTAAGCATACATAGGGAGCGAAAGCGACATTGTTTTATACTATGTAGTGAAGTACAGAACCAATTTCCTTAAAATGTATATCACCTCTGAAGAAAATAATAATTGGCGGAGAAATCGTGTAACAAAACATACAGTCGAATTGATAACTTTTTTGAATCAGGTTAGAAAGGACACTTACTTCGACCTTATGTGTCCTAGCATCGCCCCAGTACAGTTTATTATTAACCACGTCAAGAGCGATCCCGTTGGGCCAGGCGAGTTTCTCGGAGACAATCAACACGCGTTTGCTTCCGTCGAGGTTCGCGCGTTCTATCTTAGGCTTCTTCTCGTTCCAATCGGACCAGAACATCCAACCGGCTGTGGGGTGGAGGGCTATAGCGCGCGGATCGTATAGCTCGCTGTGGATTACGATCTGTGAAAAAAAAACTTATAATTATGCCTAGTTATTTATTTATTTATCGGTTTCACTCGCGTTATTTTTTCGCAATTTTTCTATAATTTCTCACCGTTTAAACCTACAAACATTTCAAGACCAAAATTAGCCAAATCGGTCCAGCCGTTCTCGAGTTTTAACGAGCCTAACGCACAGCAATTCATTTTTATATAGATCACATAATTTAATTAGTAAATGCCTACGTTAATAGTTTTATTTTATATTTTTTATGAGTACATAAAAGTATCATTGACATTGTAAAAATATGCTTTTACTAACATTGGTAAATCATAATCAATACTTACAAGAAATAAACGATTGTATTGTATCACCAACGAAAGATACATAATTATTAAACTATCATAAATTTTGGTCACGGATGAACGATGAGGGAAATATCGGGAACAAAATCATGTGATAAATCTCTTTTCTGTAACTTTCGAGGATATTCATGTTTACTTAGGTTTCTTTGTGTGTACATAACATAATTAAACATAAATAAAAAATATACAATTATGTGAAGCTTCTAGGAAAAACATGTGGGTGGGATGAAACAGAAATAAACAGTTATTTACTATGTTTAAAAAAAATCGGCTCAACCGTGAAAACCATCACCTTTTTGACCTCACGTTGTGTTTTATAAAAACCAGATTTTTTGATGAACCCTCGTAATAAAGGCTTATTCCAGAAACCCTTGCAATGATTCCCTGCAAAGGCGATTTCTGGACTTTTAATAGCAACATACCTTTGTTGAAGAGCCATCCAGCCGAGCAACATTGATAGTGTCGATCAAGGAATCAGTCCAGTATATGTTACGCGCCAGCGGGTCTATAGCTATACTGTCGGGCAATCCGTTACTGTGGACCACCACGGATTGCTCGCTACCGTCCAGACGCGCTCTTGAGATAGATTTAGACTGAAACAATCATATTTTCTTACATTATTTCATTATGGTGATATATTTGATGGAATTGCACCCCAAACCACATTCCCGGATGAAATCTGATTATGGCCGATTGCAAATACATAAAAAAAAAACTATATTTCAATTCAATTTCAATTTCGAATTATATCGACGGTGGCTCAGTAAGCGAGTGCCCAGTTCAGTAACAAAGGATGATGGTCACAATTCTGTCAAATTCTGCCAATGAAACGCACGACAACCAATAATCGACTCAAACACACTGACATCTATACTAATATTATAAAGAGAGAAGATTTGTATTTTTGTATTTTTCATTTGTACGAATAAACTCAAAAACTACTGGTTCGATTTCAAAAAAAAAAAAAATTGCAAATGCTACATTATCCCTGAGTAGGCTATATTTTATTTTAGAAAATAATAGGGATCCCTACTAAACCTTCAATAATCTTTCATCGCATGCGCTGCGGAAACTATTGATGATAGAACAAAAAAATGTTCTACAATATTAAAGAACATACTGATATCTACAAAAAAGTCAGCGATACGATATGTCCAACAACTAATTGTACTAATGTGGCTCCTACCTTATGAATGACTAGCGACCCGCCCCGGGACGAGCCGCTAGTCATAAATAAAGTCGCTCTCCACCGTCTGTCCTTTTGTATATTTTATGCATGTACGCTTAAATCTTTTAAACTAAGCAACGGATTTGAATGCAGTTTCTAGCAATAGATGGATTGTTTTCAAGCGGAAGGTTTATAGCACCCGTGCGAAGCCAGGGCGGGTCCGCTAGTTTGGTATAAAAATAGCCCTTACCAAATTATCAGCCCAGTAAATATTCTCCGTAACAGGGTCAAAATCCACAGTAACAGCTCGTTTCAAATCCTTTAGAGGTAACGCATACGGAGTGAAGTCCGGTGAGTCGAGCGATATCCTAGAGATCATGGCACGCTGGGCGACTATCAGCATCGACTGGGAGCTGTTGTAGCAGGTTGTGTTGCTGCCTTCTATGAGCTTCACGCCAGTGGGGCAGGCACAGGTGTAACCTGAATGAAAGCAATAATTTTATTGACATGGCATAAAAGTCCTAAGCGAGCCTAAAAAAAGGAAAAAAGAATAAAGGAGGAAAAAGGAGGGTAGAAAGAGAAGGAAAAAGGAGGAAGAGCGGTGAAAAGAAGAAGAAAAGAGGGGTTGAAACAAGAGGAGGAAAAAAAGGAAGGTGGAACGAATAGAAAAAAGGGGATGAAAAGAAGAGAAGGAAAAAGGGAGGTGGAAAGAGGCGACGTTGGTAAAGACCTTATTGAACCTGCCAATTTCCTTACAATGTTTTCATCATCTGAGTGCAATGGCATTGTTAGTAATAGCTTCAAACTAGTATCAGTAGTTGGTTAAGCTTTATGCCAGTATCACCAACCTGGTTCAATTGGAGATAATAGGCACAAATGTGAGCACATTCCATTGTTGTTTTTACACGGGTAGTCTCCGGCTGGCATTTGTTGCCTACTGCTGCTGTACACCTTGACGTCTACAGGCACGACTTGTGCCTGTTTCAACAGATCCTTGACAGGACCGTGTGTTGCCATGTCCCAAGTGTGTATTGCCCTGTCAAATAAAAGTGTATGATTATTAATCAGTATTATCGGAACGAGCACTGGCACACCCCGGACGCTCAATAAAATGTATGAAGCAAACGCGTCTCAATTACTACACGCATGTTTTGTGTACGTAAACGGTGCCGTGGTATGTGAGTTTCATGGTTGGCCCCACCAAATTATAGCAAGAGCGAAGTAGCACTCTTTCGCTCGCTGGTATGCGCGCGCTAGGACCGAAATCAAAATAAACGCGTGCATTATTCCTAGCTTCAGTGCCGGCGAACTTGCGACCGCGGTGGGGTAAATCGGTGGGAGGTAGGGAGTGGCCATTCTGTACGTAGTACTAATATCTGTTCTGTGACCTAGGTGGCGCGGTGGGCGAGTGCTCGGTTGAGAAGCGAGAAGTTGCGCGTTCGATCCCAGCTGCGAGACATTTGTTCAGGTCTGGGTGTTTCTATGAACCTTCTTATTTTATGTCTAATTAAAGAAAAAATGGTTATCTAGTTCCCATAGTAAAGAATATGAGCGCTGTGTAAAATGTCGGCCAATAATTTATTTATTTTTATTTAGTGGTGGTGAACTTAGAGACTTCGCCTGCCGATCTTAAGGTCGTTGATTCATTGTACGCGACTGGTTTCAGACCATCGACTTATCAATAGATTACGTTCTGTTAATAAATCACAATGAGTAATGCTTACCATGTTTTCCAATCTGTCCAAAACAACTTATCATCTACGTATGTCAGTGCATAAGGGTACACTAGTCCAGATTTCACAATCCTCTTTCTCTTCCCGCCATTGAAATCGACAGCATCAATGAAGCATAACTTTGCGTCGACCCAGTATATAACATCTGTGTCGTAGTCTACTGTTATACCGTTAGGCCAAAAAATATCATCTTTTACTATAATCCTACGAGTGGCTGGGTCACCATTCATTCCGGCTCTTTCTATTTTGGGGACCTCACCCCAATCTGTCCAGAACATCAACCTGCAAAATAATACTTCCTGATAACAACAAGTTAATTGATAGATTCAGGCGTTACTTTGCGGAAATCCATTACATGTTAAAAACAGATAATATATCTCTAGTACAATTCTGCTTAACTTTTTACCTAATGAGGTTACACAGTTAACCTCAAAAGAAAAATATCGACACGTGTTTCATCCCTCCACGGGACATCATCAGGACCATCGACTTGTTTTCCAGCAGACGTGTTTCTCCGTCGAGCGCTGGAGCTAAAGTTTTTTTCACTTTCGCTCCAACGCTCGATGGAGCAACTGAATGGTTAACTGTGTAACCTCATTAGTTAACAGGTTAAGCGGAATAGTACTAGAGATTTTTCATCTGTTTTTTATAACAACAAGTGTAAGCGTGTCAAAGTCAAAGTCAAAATACTCTTTATTCAATCACTAGCGGCTCGTCCCGGCTTCGCACGCGTGCAATGAAAACTTAAGCACCCGTGCGAAGCCGGGGCGGGTCGCAAGGTAGAAGCCGACCGCGCGTTTTAGCAGCGCGACTACCTATTTCATATATTATGCACGCCTCTGTCAAGCCACAGGGCGCGGCGCGCGCGCGGGCGTTTTTAGTATTTTGTTTAGAGTGACATTTTTATAATTCGTCATAACTTTTGAATGGAATGTCTTATTTCAATAATTCAAACAGTTATCTACAGGTATTGAAACAGTCTTGAATACCAAATGATTTATTTGGATAAGGATAAATATAAAGGTATGGAAAATATGGTCTGAATTTAGTTGGCATTTCTATCAACTTTTTAAATGTAAAAAAGTAGTTATAGATACATAACTACAATAGTTGGACATATGGTACAGATGAATTTTTGTAGATATCAATATGTTCTCTAATATTGTAGAACATTTTTTTGTTCTATCATCAATAGTTTCCGCAGCGCATGCGATGAAAGACATTTTATGGCTAATTTTTTTACACCTTGGGTAACATTATTGAAGTTTTAGTAGAGATCCTTATTATTTTCCAAAATAAAATATAGGCCTATATTACTCAGGGATAATGTAGCATTCTAATGGTGAAAGAATTTTTGAAATCAGACCAGTAGTTTTTGAGTTTATTCGTAACAAATTAAAAATACAAAAATACAAATCTTCTCTCTTTATAATATTAAGTATAGATATCTCAAAGATAATTTTGTGTTTGGACTAAAAAGTGACTGTCTCATCAGTTTAAATATAGGATATTTAATTATTAGTGCATAATATTCAAGGAATAGGTTCTACACACAAAAAAATGACATGTTTTTTTCTTTTTGTCTTAAAAATCTCAAGTAAATTGATGAATAAATCACGAATTTCACAAGTGAGAGTTTTATGTGTGTTTGAACCTTTGAAAGTCTTATCAGCCTAAGAATAATACATTACATTCTAGTTATTATTTTATCCTTGTTATTCCAAGATTGGAAACACCAGTGAGGTTGATAGGTTAGCAGTTTATTATCTCAGCTCAAACTGCACAATAATTTAAAATAGTAATCAGTTGTTTGTGTTATGTCATGTCTGTGAAAATCATTTTAAACAAAGGCATAATATAATAGGCTTTGGCGATTGTTAATTGGGGTGTATTATATTATATGTGTATGCATTACAGGGTAGAACCAAGATTGGCGTCGTAGTGCTGCGCTAAGAATTTAGCGTCGTCGTCATCAGACTAGTGTCACAGCACTGCACTAGACTTTTGTAACCATTAGCTAACGTCGCCGCGAAATACTTTTTAACGCCAATGCATAGATATATTCGTCGCAGCGTATGCTACGCCGTATTAGCGCTTTACTCTGTGACAAGACTTTAAAAAATTAAATTCTTACCCTTTATCAGGAACAACAGCAATAGCACGAGCTAGATCCACCTCAGACCAAAATAATACTTTTCTATGTTTCTGTTCTATGCCAATTACTTCAATTCTATTAGTCTCTCCATCTGCCCAATATATTTTGTCTGTATACCAGTCTATTGCTATACCAGTAGTTGTAATCACACCTTCAGATACAATTGTAACCTGTGAAAAATAGTTTATTTACAATGAAACTTATTTGTCCCAGCCTACTCATTCGAGAGTGATTGGGTTTTAATTTTTAAAACCTACTAAGTCATATAAGACAGTACCTAGAAATTAAAAACAATTGTTTCTAGAATTACATTACCTAAGATGAGTTAAACAACCTGTACTTATTGTAGGTATATTGGTGGATGGCACATGTCTTTTTAATTTTAGGGATAGTCTTTTAAAGTTTATGGACACAGCTTTTAAAATAAGTCTAATCTGCAGACATTACTGCTTGATTATTGAGCGATTTCACTGTAACAATAAAATTCCTCCAGGCATGTAGGCTGTGTCGTAAACACTGTAAGAGTCAAACAAGTTACTTACTTTCTCTCCAATATAAGTATCATTATAATTCATGCACTGTATCAGTTCTGCACTCTGGTCTGACCAGCATATTAGCTGCTTTCTATAAAGGAAGTCTACAGCTGCTCCTTGTTCCAAGCTATTGACCACAGAGTTCACTTTGCTATTCCTAGTTGTGTTTGTCACTCGAATATCTGATGTAGTTGAGTATAACAATATTGGATTGCTTGGTAATGAGTAATACCCTGAAAAAGAACAAACAGTTATTGGTATGGGATGTATTATTTATGTAAAATGAAAGCTCTCAACTTTTTTGATACATAAATCATTACAGAGCTAAAATGTATGGTAACGGCAGTCTCACTCTGAGGAAACTTCCAAATATATCAACATAACATAGGTACCTACCAAGTTGTACTTACTGACTGTACCCGTGGATTGTACTTTATCAAAGATGCAGTAGGTATGCAGAGGTCTTATATTAGCTAACTTTTGGAGCTTGGTTTTGTATAACAGTTAACTTACCTCTTAGTTGCAGAAACATCAACAAACAAAACAAGTGAATAGCATTTTGGATTAACTTGTCAGCGTAAAGTATTCTTCGTCGCTTTGTCATAATGAAAACAAATGAACACGGTTCCTTGGGTATTGCATCTGTCTGATTGCTTGGGTTTACGTGGTCATTTTATGTAACTAAGATAAACCTATGTATAAGGCACATCGAAACGAAATAAAAAATTGTCTATAAGTTGTAACAACTCATTTCATTTTCTTAAACAGATCGAATTACAATTCAGCAGAAATTATGAATGAATTTATTTCATTCAACACACACAACACAACAAACAAACAAACAACTGCTTGGCTTGACTGCACCGCGCTGGGCTGCCTGCCTGCATGCTTTGACTTGCTTGACTACTGCGACTGACAGACATGACATTGACATGACAAAAGCAAAGTCAGCAAATTGCTGAAAGATTATTGGGCTAACGAGAGGGGAATTTTTTGTGGGGGTAGACATATATTATGATAGACTGGTTGGCTATTAAAAGAATAATAATTGCTAGAGTGAGAAGGATTGAATTTAAAATGCTAAGAGGAAGCAAGACGAAGTATGAGTTTTTTGTCTGTATTTGCGTATCGGTTTTTGTTTGTTTGCCACTGCACTGTCGTAGATGGCAAACAAAACCAAATGTTTTTGTTATTAGCTGCTAGGACACATAAATTTCGTGTTACATGTGGTTTAGAAGGTATTATAAAAAGTAGTGAAAAGTGGTGAATTGCTATAGTAGTTGACTGTAAAAGCTTTAATAAACGAAATGAACCAAACATAACCTATCATCGATAATTATAATTTTTCGGTATTAAACAGTAATTATAATAATATACGATTATTAAGCTAAAGTATATTAAAAGTGACTGATATGCCAGAGTCAAGATCAAATCAAGTATAATGGAAAAAAATCAGTCATCTACAACCAATAGGACGCTTAAGTCTGTGTGCGTGTGCGAGTCCGAGACCCACTTTGGCCCATTTCAGCTTTAAATTATTAGCCAACCAACCAAACAAGCAAAATAAAAATAACGCAAACACAACACAAAACACGGCTGGCGTTATTTTTACGCACTAAATGGCAGTTCAGTGTGTGTATTTTGCGTGATTGGCCCTGTCCGTCTGGTACATGATTGTCATAGTGGTAAGTAATGTCAAAGTCATACTGGGAAAAGTTACAAAACAAGAAAAAAGTTTGTCACTCCTATGTTATCTGTGCTCCGTTTTTGTTTCTTCTCGTGTCAAGCGGAAGGTTCATGTCCTGTTTAAGGTGAAATATTTTTTTCAATATTAAATTCCTAATCAAAAATTTTAATTCCCCACTCCCCCCGCTCGCCACTTGAGCTACCGCCATCTAAAAAGACAGCTTGAATGAACGAAAAATGAATGAAGTACCCTGCAAATACTAGCTGTCAGTCAATGTCAATCAATAAAAAAATGTTTTTAGTGTTGGTTTTTGGCGGTTCTTTCATGGCGGTTCCTATCATCGGTTATTTTATTTTGTTGATAATCGTCGTGGTAGTGTATGTTACGCAGAAAACGCAAAATTAGCTGCCCTCTGAAAAGGGAAGAAAACTTTTGCAGAAATTTTAAAATAATAAAAAATAAACAGATTATCTCTCTTTTTAATGTGACTCTATCTGTGTATTTTAAAAATTGGCTCATTGCTGACCAGTAGGTACAATCAAATTAAAAATTGGCTCATTGCTGACCAGTAGGTACAATCAAAGATTATAATGGTACAATAGCCGTATAAGTTACAACCCATTATTCTCGCACTGGAGAAAACAGGCTCAACGAGAAAGTCTAAAAAAGTTGGCTAGAAAGGATGCAGCAAATCATAAGCAGCAGTTCAAACAGGTCAGTATAGTTCTCACGGCGGATCTCGGCTGTCGAGAAGTTAGTCGTTTCGATGCGCAATGGAGCTTTTTCAAACTACATTGTTTTTGCGCATCACAAACGGCTAACTTTACGGAAGCCTAGAACCGCCGTGCGAACTAAACCTATTAATAATCATAATGGCTGTTGCTAACGTTAACTCGTCACTCGTTAACGTCTAACGAGTTGCTAAAAATCTCAGAATCGGGAGTCTGATGTGATGAGTAGGTTAGGTAGGTACCTATTCGGTAGAGGCCGGCCATGCTGAGAAGAATACCTCCTCAAAATGCAGTTAAGTTTGTGCCCGCGAGGTCTACGTTAGCAAAACTACCTACTAATAATTAAATAAAAAGTAAGCATAGTTCTCTCTGCGAATCTAGGTAGGTACTTATCCGTAAAGTTAGCCATTTGTGATGCGCAAAGACAATTTAATTAGAAAAAGCTCCATTGCGCATTGAAACGGCTAACTTCACGGATGCCTGGATCCGCCGAGAGAACTATATAGATGTAAGCTATGGATAGTGTAGATAGTTGCTCAGAACTTTAAAAAATTAGGTTGTTTATTCTCATTAAGGGCCTTTTTAGGTACTTACACCTAGGTTGGTAACGGGACTTTAATTTACCATTATGGACATTAACAGATATTAAACCTGCGATCAAGAGTCTCACTGAATTAATTAAGTACCTACCTAGGTAGGTAATATTATAAGGAAACGTTCATAAAATTTATAATGGTCGTTGACGAAATTAATAATCCCAAAAGAGGGGTGAGAGCTGAAAAGCGTCTCGTCTATTATTCGGGTGATGAAATTAATTTCCTTCATTAAATTTACATACTTACCTAGGTAAGAAAGTACCTACCCATTTACTACAGAGAAAATAATTACTAAGGTATCAATAGGTAGGTACTTTCGTTGCAAAAGGCGGTTATGTAATCTTCAATCAATGTCATTTTTGTTTCCAGCATTATAAATAGGTAAGTAGGTAGATACCTAGTCATTAAGAAAGAAAAGTTCTTTTATTTGACAGCACCACATAAACAGACCGGAAACCATGGACGTATATGGCGGAAACAGACTGGTAACGACTTAGGTATAGTTCTCTCGGCGGATCTAGGCTTCCGTGAAGTTAGCCGTTTGTGATGCGTAAAGACAATTTAGTTAGAAAAAGCTCCATCCTCGATCCACCGAGAGAACTATACCATCATCATCATCACGACAGCCTTCTAATGTTCCCACTGCTAGGAGACTGGCCTACTCTCAGGCGAGAGTAATTGGGTCTTAATCCACCTCGCGGACCCAATGCGGATTGGTGGATGGCTCATGTCTTTCGAATTTTTAGTTCTTGGACATGCCGGTTTCCTCACGATGTTTTCCTTCACCGTATGAGAGCACTGCGCACATACATTTTTCGAACAGAAAAATCCATTGGTGCACGTAGGGTTTGAACCCACGACCTTAGGATCGGAAGGCGGGGTCACTACCACTAGACCACCGGTGCTCCTATACCTACTTACATATTATTATTATCATAGCACTATAATACATACAGACCTACTACAAAACAAAAGACAACTAATTTTGATGATAAAATCGGTCATTTATTTTCAAACCTATCGTCCCATTGAAAGTTCATACTGACAAATCTGCGGTCGTATTTGAAACCATCGGGTGCCATCGGTCTGTCCGACTATCGGAAACTTCATAACGTTTTCAAATCTGCCATTCCAAATGACCTTACACCATTACTCGCTTCGCACTCTGACGTTTTATCTGTGTTAGATAGTCAAGCAGCAATGACGAGCAGACGTAGAATACGTCCTACTAACCAAACTTGTCAATATAAGATAGGTATAACTGGGTATAACAGATAACGTAGATGCCTCAAGGGCAGATGGACCTGTTCTGCTCATCCTGATATCCAATAAAGACCGGCTACATTTTTATAGTCCATTTGGAGGGTCGTCCTTCTGAATTCTTCAAGTTTGGCTATAATCTTCCACGTGGTATTGCTCTCAGAGCGAAACTTACCGATCGTTTTTGTAGGCCCCGGGCACAATAATTTACGACAGGTTTTGAACTCATCGTGATTTTGCAAAGCTGAATTAATTAAACTTTCCAAATAAACTGTCATGAGAAGCAAACCTGTTTATAACATAGCTAAAAGTCCCTTTATTCTCTGAGTTTCAAACCACCAAAAAGTAAACCTACTTTACCTAGGTATATAAAATAAATTATTATAGGTCATCGATTATAAAACCGTACATAGCTGACGACCTACATAGCTTGACGACCAATGTGGCGCGGTGGGCGAAGGTCCGCCTGCGACGCGGAGGTTGCGGGTTCGATTCCCGCCTTGAGACAAATGTGTAGGATCTGCAAACATTTGTTCCGGGTGTTCTGGGTGTTTTCTATGTATAATAAAAATATCTATCTATGTATTGTATTGTATTATATCAGTCATCTAGTACCCATAATACAGCTCTGTATAACAGCAGCTTACCTTGGGCTAGATGATGCTGTGTGGATTGTCCAGCATTATTTATTTATTATTTATAGCTCGCATTATACATACCTAGCTGCGATTTTACATTAGATACACCGCGCCAACCGGTGCCTTTTACCAGAATCACAAATAATAATACTAATTGTCCTTAATTATGCTTTCAATTTGTTTATTTTCACTGGCTGAATCAGCCCCTATTGGGTTCACAGAATGTTTTGGGATACCTTGTATAATATTTTGTATGCCTACAATATACGAGTAGTTTCCGTCTTTTTCCAAAGAGAATTCTTATAATATTCAAATTCCTCTATTGCAACTATCCTACCTAGGTATGTTTGCACACGAGCTTTTGAAAGCTACGGAGGGTTGTCTCAGTTTTATTTGCATTGCTGTTGGGTGCCACCGAGTTGTGGAAACTTTCTCATGCTAGGTAAGCTTTTACGAGCATTTGCTGTAGTGACTTAACTTGCTACCAAATAGTCTAATAGTTGAAATTGTTACCCAGGTGGAACATAATTTTTGTTTCTACATTTTTTACGCAGACTTTAGATTAGAACTTGAAACGTTAAGCTTTGGGTGACTGCTGCAACTGAGAAGCTTAACAACAGAGGAACGGCTTGATCGTCTTATATTTTGATGACAGAAAAAATAAAAATAAACCCATTCTACACCGTACCGCGATGCTGTAGCAGTTGTAAACAGCAGTGTGCTAGCACCTCGCACAACGCAAATCTCTTGTGTGTTTTTTACCATGTAAAGCAAACATGCACACGGCCAACTAATGGAAGGTGGTTATTGTACTTACGTTTACGTAGCATATGGACGATTGGATATCATTTGCGCGTTGCACCCTGAGATAAAAAAGATAAGTCTTTCGTGCCTGTGGTATTAAAGCTCGGGCTCTGAAAGCCAATTCCGAGATTTTTCATACTGTGAAATTTGACAGAACACTGACCGTTTACAGTACCTTTATGTAGGTACTGTTCGTAAACTATTATAATAGTAGATTTTAATAAAAACAACAGATTTTATTAACTTGATGCACATTGAGTAATTTATTATATACAGAGATAGCATCAGATACACTAAAACATTTATAATATCGTAATAATACCCAAAACTTTTCCGATTTGGCAACACGACCCGAGCTCACGTAATTGGAAATTTCTCACATAATATCTGTGTGGGTACAGGTGCAAATTACAGCCCCCCGGGGCATAAGGACCTTCGTATAGCGTCTCGCGGCCATTCCTGGATGAACTCTACCAAATTTACTAATACCTACGACCTTTTCGGCAAAATGGCTGTCGAGGGAAATAATCAAACGTGGTAAATGTATCACTAAGTACACTACTAAGTAAGTAATTTCGTAAGAGCCAGTGACTAACTCTGGTTACAGTTTTTAGACCACCCGAAGGCCTCTGTCATGGCCTAACAACAAAAATTTAAATTGCCACTGTGCACTGGCGCGGCGGTCACTCATCCAAATGGTGTCTACGCGGAACATTGCTTTACTTCGTTGATCTGTTAGAAATAACTTAGCCAGCTACGTCACAAGCGCTCCAGCTGCACTACATAATTGCATAGACACAGCACGAGTTTATAAAAACCATGTTGAGATTTTCCAGATTTAGAAATAATGCATCATTCACCGATTCCAATTTGAAACTTTTTAAAATATTTCTTCAACGAAGTCGCGGGTAAAACTAGTGTTTCATAAAGTAACATTCCATAAGTCCGTTTGATGTAAAATGCTAAATTGATGTATGTAGGTGCCACTACCTATCCAGATATCGTTTAACTGTGAAAACACTGGAGCGTTGTTCGATTACCGACTCAATACGCTTTTAGCAGAGTCCATAGCGAGCTTAGACCCGCTGTTTAAAATGAAAAGCGAACTAACGTTTTGTAAACGGGATTTGACGCGGTAGAGTTTAATGGAATTCTCGTTTTATATTGTATCCCGAAGATTTTATGCGGTGTCATACGCAGATGGTGTATGTACCTATTCGTTCTTTCACTATGAGGAATAGGTTTACATACCTAACTATTTAACTATAAAATGCCTGTGCCTGCGGCATGTTGAGAACGCTGACGTCTGGTAGTGATTTGGATCAGTTGAGGCTATGATTGTACGCAACAGTTTAGATGGTTCAACTGTGTCCTAATGTATTTTATATATTATGTGTACATTTTTGTATTTTAAATAAACTGCTTTTAATTGATTAATTGGTACCTAAGCGGTTGATAAATTCACGTGGACAGGGGGTTAAGTGATTATTAAATTTAATTAATTATAGAAACCGATCAAACTACACTTTGTGTATTCTGGAAACACATTATTAACATTAACTTAGCTGAGGCCTTGAATAATAAACAATCTTATGTGAAAATCGAACCTATGACCTATGGCTGTCTCTGTCGAGCTTGCTTACCTACCGCGCCACATAGATCATTTAAACATCATCACATCACATCACAAAATGTTATAATGATGTACATAAATTATAGTAGGTATACTTCGTGTTCATCGTTAAAACACGAAATACCGCTGTAGATAGAGATCAACGTTTCTTGGTACTTTGTTGTTATTGTTAGTAGTGGTAGGTAATTGAATTGTTGTGTTCCACTGAAGTTTGAATTGACCGAATTGTTGGAAACTGCGGGTAGCCTGCGGCCTCTGCGATGGAAATATTCCTTTCATGTGCCAAATTGTAGGTCACTGCGGAATTAAAATATCCATTATAATAGCAATTGTTTGTTAATATTTTATGTCTCGGAGACGTTCGATTTTACGTAAGTTTCTTTCTCTCGATACGCGTAGACAGTAAAAGCATCTTTCATTGCAATCAAAATATGATAAGTGGACCTATTCAAATTTCTATTAGAGTTCAATTGGTATAACTTTTGCTCCTAGCTAAAACTAACTTTAATAATAAATAAAGCAACATTATTAACAACTGCTAGACACAAGCCGATGCCCCCCCAATAATTAAAATTAATTAATTAACCTTTTCACTTTTCTATTAATTATCTATGTTTATATAACTTTAAGTAGGTACTCAAAAGATCACTAATGAAATGTTTTTTTTCTGAATTTTCCGGAGTTTAGCCCTCAAAAATCGTTGGTTTATTAAAATTAATTGATTGTGAAATAAAATAATTGTGAATTATTATTGAATTACTGAAATACTTGCCTGATGAAAAATCGAGTCAATAAAGTGCCAGTGTTTCTACACCGATATACGTGGTGGGCAACCAGAATGAACTAAAAATTCCCGTTTTTAAATAGAAAGCAAGTACACCTTTAAAATGTAAATTTAATCTTGCATTTCAGATGGCTTGTGTGAACGAAATAGGTTATAGCGTACAACGCGCTACGGAGAGAATTTCACATGACAAGGCTACTATTGCAGTGACCTAAATAAATTGAGGTCAGTTTAGTTATAGTGATGCACAAGAGACCATGCTGTGGTGAGCCATCTGTTGCAACTCATCTATCAAGCTAGAATTTTATTACGCTAACTATTTTATTCATCCCATTATGTTGGTCGAAAGAGAAATACCATACCTGACACTTTTGGAATTTTAATGCGTAATTGAACCATAATTCTTTTTTAAAATAAACGGTAACCCAAACTAAAAGCATCATGTAAGTAGAAAAAGAACCACAGATCCCTGTCTCTTCTTTAATATAAATTGTATAACTTGGCTAGTGAAGCTTCCCGTAAATTCGTTTGCCTGATTAATTTTTCACTCTTTAAAGCTTAAAATCCCAAAAGGAAAAAGCCTTTAAAATTGCAGGCTAAGGGCCTTATTCATAAATGAAACTTTAAGCTTCCGTTAGCTAATGCGTCTTTCTTATCTATAGCTAATCCTCTTTGATCATTGACATGAGATTGACAAGACAATACTTAGCCGCCGATATTACAGTTTTTTTATGAATAATAATACACTAACCGCTATAACCGCTTCTCATCCTCTTTCATCATGAGAACAGCAAAGGAGTGGAACTCTTTACCCGAGTCGGTGTTTCCTACCACTTATAATTTGGGTCTCTTCAAAAGAAGAGTCAATCAGCATCTTCTGGGAAAGCGTGACTAAACTAGGCCTCATCTACGCTTACCATCAGGCGAGATGTAGCCAAACGCTGACCCATTTTTTATTAAAAAAGAAAAGAGTATAAGCTCTGTTGGTTGTTCAGTTCAATCAGTAATGCAATAGTTTTTGTAATACAACTAAATAAGATAGAAATAAAGTCTGAATTATTACCGATATACCGAGGAATAACCGGTAATACCATAGATATACAAGCTGTAACACTAACCTTTCAAACAGTGTAGTGGTTCAGAGCGTTGGAGGCGATGAGGAAAACAAACCAATCTCTTGTCGCATTTGTGACAAGACACGCTTAATAAAATTAATATCGCGCAACTCGAACGTGCTACGTCTGCCTTCATCCTATATTTCTATTTTGTGGGCTCTAATAAAGTATTGGAAAAACTACCGATGTTATTATACCTACCCATTATTACCACTATCTTCTTATTCTTATATAAGGTCATTCATTAATAACCTGACCAACTTATGGGATAGGTTCCATACACAAAAAAAAATACTTGTACTTTTTTTTTAAATCTTCTTAACAATTAGTTATCCTTGTTAGCCACGGTTCATTGACCCGCGCGTCAATGAACCGTGGGTCAATAACCCGTGCGTCCTTGACCTGCGCGTGCCAATGAGCCGATAATGGGCGCGCACATTCGAATATTTCATTATTACGCCGCTTAACTCGATTCCCAACAATGATAAATAATAATTGAGCAGAAAAACGTAATCGATTTTTTTGTGTTTACTTGGGTTTTTTAAGACAAAATATACATAAATAAAATAAAAATAAAAATTATAGGTACATTTTTTTTTATGTGTGGAACCTATCCCTTAAGTTTGTCAGGTTGATAATAAATTACCCTGTATATAAAAATGAATTGCTGTGTGTTAGGCTCTCTAAAATTCGACAACGGCTTTTTGAAATGTTCGTAGGAGTTCAGGGAAGATTTAAACGGTGATAAATATGGAAAAATTTAGAAAAAATAACGCGAGTAAAACCGCGCCGGGTCAGCTAGCTTATTAAATACAAATGTTTGTTCTTTGAAAACTAGAAATATTTATTTTGGAACACTGTAGGTAAATGTATATGAGGGCGTTGATATTTGCGACAGTATTTCAATCCAGCATATATCCCCGCATTTTTGTTTCTGTATACCATGTTTAGTATTTTGTATTTGTATTTGAGTTCATTCATTCACTGGCCTTTACATCTTATTACAGATTATTGACGTGGCGTCAGGTTAAGGAACATCTAGATGTTGAACACTTTTATTCATGACTAAACAGGCCTATGCAGGAGTGCCCGCCTCGACCGCATTTGTATTTGAGTACTTATATAATTATCTACTCTCGTTTTTATTTAGTGAAGATGTTGTTTTCGACTTGTCTACGTGCAGGTACAATATAAATAGGCACGTACTACATACCTAATATCAACCTCATAAAGTACCCGCTTACAGAGTGTCGGGTTGAGGTAAACGTGAGGTTTCCTGAAAGGTTCGGCTGTCAGAGCTCGGTTATTGAAAATAAGGAATACTTACAGCAGGCGTCCTGCGGGAGTGAAATGTTTATCAAAAATGTCGCATACGTTGCATCCGGGGCATGGCAGCCGGATGGATTGCGTAAATAGAGTTTATTGTATTTCAATGCGGGTCCGGTTTATTTTTTAATTTATATTTATTTAACTTCTCAAAATAATAAGACACAAAATCCTATTTTTGTGGGTTTTTGTGGAATTTAAAAGGTACTAAAAAAAGTTATAGTTATATATAGTCTAGAGCAATGAACGAAATACGCTCTCTATTTTTAAAAGCACTTGATACCAATGATTTTATAATCTCCATCCATACCAAAGCCCAAAAATATTCAAATAAGTTTGAACTCTTGCTGGATACCTTATTTAATTTTTATTGTAATATTAAATGGTGGAAAACAATTAGCTACACTCTTATAGGTCCTATAAATACATTGTTAAATCCTTTGTTTTTAATTCTTCTATGACAAAGTCATCACCGTGACAGCCTTCTAATATTTCCACTACTGTTGGGACACTGGCCTACTCTCGGGCGAGAGTGATTGGGTCTTAATCCACCACGCGGACCCAATGCGGACTGGTGGTTCGCACATGTCTTTCGAATTTTTTTAGTTCTTGGACACGCCGGTTTCCTCACGATGTTTTCCTTCACCGTATGAGAGCACTGGCATTGCGCACATAAATTTTTCGAACAGAAAAATCCATTGGTGCACGACCGGGTTTCACTTCCACTAGACCACCGGTGCTCTTGACACAGTGTAGAACGGTATTTACAAGGTTTTGCAGTACCTACAAATCAAATTGGTTGACTGCTGCTTGCTGTTAACGTAGCTGTTAGCTGAGTAGTAATTAGGCAAGCAACTTAAAAAAACGCAATTATCGGCTAAACACAATCTCACCCAGTCTGGTTTACACAGCAAGGAAATGTGCTCAAAACGTAATGAAAAGCGGACTAACATTTTTATAGGGGTTTCAACGACTCGGAGCAAAGCGTTTTACATTTAAAGGAATCCTCATTGTGTGGTGTCGTGCCACATACTGTTAGGCTTATTGTCCACTAAAGTAGTCTATTGATAAGACTAATTTACTGAATTGATGTTTGAAATATCGATGATAATGGAAATTATCTTTTTAGAAGAAAAACTGTGGTGGCAACCAATATGGCGCGGCGGGCGAAGGTTTGTCTACGACGCAAGAGGTTGCGGGTTCGATTCCCGCCTTGGGACAAATGTTTGTACGTTCTGCAAATGTTTCGGGTGTTATGGGTATTTTCGATGTATAATAAAAAAAATATCTATTTATGTATTATATTAAGTATAGTATATCAGTCATCTACCTCTGCTTAGTTGGGGAGGGCTAGACGCTGTGTGGATTGTCCAGAATGAATTTAAATTATTTATTTATTATTTTAATTACTTCTGTGTTAATTACTTCTGTGATGTTAATGTATCACATCGCTTTCGTGGTACATGAATTAAAAGTATCCTATGTTTCAATTCTATGGTGTTTAGGTTTAGCTGTCGTGATTACATAAGTGATAAACTTCTATACATACAAACATCAAACTTTCGCATTTGTAATAGTGTTAACGAATACGTAATGTATTAAGCGTGTAGAGATAGATATAAATCTATGCAATCTATGCAACGACGGAGCGCTTCAGTGGGCTTTGTGTCATATGTGGCGTGGCGAACACCAGTTACTGCGACAACTGTCTTTATTCAACTTCACGTGTTTGCTCTGGGTATTTGCTTTGAGGAAAGATTGCCGGAGGATAGTAAAGTCGCGGATTTTATGGATTTCGTTTAGATGGAATTCTCAATTTAAGCACAAGTTTGGCAAAATAAACTTTCTTATTTGCTTAGGTTTTTCACTTTTCTTATTTGAATATAGTCATATTATATGGTATTAGTCGAAGCTAAAAATGTGTTACCATTGAAATTGTTTTTGAGTGGAGCGTAGCCGAATCAACTAAATAGAATAGCGTCAAAACTGCGACACGTTTCTATTGGTTGGCTAGGCTACGCTCCGATCTTCTTTAGTGCACCTTGCCTTAGCCTATTCCGATCCAATAGAAATGGTGATACATAAAGAGCTAGTTTTCAGAAAAACCGTAGAATCCTTACTTAGCTGCACATTAATTCCTTATCTTATAGTCCATATCGAGAATCCCTAAAGTACTATTTGTCTGGAGATAAGACCAACATAGCAAATTAAGTACGTGTGGCGTAACTTACCAATTAGATCAGTTTTACGCTCTTGGGAATGTTAAAACCCGATTGTGGCGATTACCTTTATTGTATCATATCTGATATTATGTTTGACGAAACTCAAAAAGCGTACATAATATAGAAAGTTTCTGTTCTTCATTTACTAAAGCAATTTTTACTACGATTATTTTACCGTCATGAAGATTTAAAAAAAGTATTTTGCTTCAATCATGGAACAAATAAATACTGCCAATATGTTATAAATTCCTTGGTTTCAACTTTCGATTACAAAACAAAATGTCAAATGACGTTATAAGAAATAACATTTTTTTATTACCTACGCAAACTGCCTTACTTGTTTAGGTTTCTCAGCAGTGTATTTTCATTATTACTTCCTTTTGCAGAAATATACTCTCTATAAACTTAAGCAAAACTTCTAATGGAAATGCTACTTTTGAGCACTAACAGCAAGATTTATAAATAAACTTGAACACTGTTCTTTGATATTCTGCACAAGAGCATCCAAATAAACCAGTACGCAGCTTGGTTCCCTTAAAAATAATAGGTAACCAAACTCTTGGCCACATGTCGTCGCAATATCCACTGGCGCTCGTAAAAAATAGAGAAAGAACCGCAAAATACTTTCTATTAGGTTTCTGTGTATGCTGGTAATATTGCAGAGATACATTACATATTAGGGAATATGAAATGGATAAGTAAATATTACAATTATAGCGACAAGATTTAGAAAGATTAGGCCACTCTATTATGACCTACTGTTGTGTAATGAATATGTTCTTATTAACAAAACTATTGTTGAAATCAAACTCTCTTTTTCTCAATGTATTGGTAAAACTGGTAGAATGATTTTGGACAGGAATCAATGAAAAGTGCCTTTATCAAAATATGAATTTACTAAGCAGTTCAAATAATTAATAGGTATTATAAGACAAGCTTAATATTAGTTTTAGGAACTACCCACGTGGTATAGCAAAAATACTTAATTTTAATTCATGCCCATGTAGTTTTCACTAAAACGGGATATTTATTAGGATGTGTGAGTTTTTAAGAAATATTGCCGATATTTAAGATGATAATATACAAAAATACAAAATACAAAATATTTATTGAAATTTTACAAGTTTTTCATTTAGGTGGTTTGGGATCTCCTCTTTTAAGTCGTAAGACCTGTATTAGAGGAGTCCCCTCTTTACTGTGGTTCAACTTAATACACTTGTAGTTAATCTATTGGACTAAGTTATAATCTAATTTAAGTAGTAAATAGAAAATATAAAAAGACAACTAGGTTATTATTATTTTAAGTTAGTGTAATTTAATGTTAAGGATAGTTCAAGATGAGGTTGGTAGATTAGTATTATATTATATAATATAAAAGTTTATAATCATGAAAGTGTTAAAAATGATATTTGTCCATGTTCCAACTAGATGGATTTAATTGGTAAGCCACGGTAAAGTAATTTCAGTATACTAAAATTAATTACAAAAATAGTTTAAAGTCATTCAAAGCAAAAAAAACCCTCTTCTCACCTCAGTTTCCTGGTCCACCAACAACGCAGTATTATTCTGCTCAAAATAAATTATACGGTTCGTTGCAATCAAATTACCCGTGCATACACGATTAATATAAAATTAAAGTGACAGCAATTTCACGAACAAAGCGTCGCTTTATGCAAATCGTGCAACTATTGTGCGGTGATTTATACATGCGGGCTACTAAGCATCGTTTAAAATGCTCATAAAAACTGCGACAGATGATGGTCCAGAAAGCCTAATTCAGATAAACGTTTCGACAGCAGGCGATGCTAAAACGCAATTATTTTGTATGTAAAAATTTTTAAGTAGTAGTGTATAATTTTAGTTTTGAGGAGGAAAAAATTAGGGATGATTGGGATATAGAAAATAAAACATTGATGTTATAGTTGGTAAAATTTCGAAGACGATGTAATATGTTTTTTGAAACAACAATGAAAGCACTGAAATTAACAATGAACAATGAAATTAATTCAATCACAAATTGAAAATTTTAAGCACTCGTTTACTCACACGCACAAAAAAAAGACAAATCTACACTACAATCATCATTTATGCACTAATAATGAAAAACCCTGTAGGTATAAATGGTTAGTGTTCTAGAGTCCTTTGAATCTTTGGATGATAAAAATAATATTACCTTCTTCCACTGTTTTTTATTATGTATATTCAGTTTTGATCCCAATGATTTACGCAAGTTAGAACTAAAACGCGTGAAGCACCTAGCTTTTGGGTCTAGACGTGTGCGCTAAGTGGAATTTAAAGTAGATACATCAAAGACAGGTGCGCAAAATATTAATGCTATTTTATGTGGAATGCCTCAAGTATTTTAAGCTAAACATGCTTACATTATGGAATTCATGCATGTTATATTTCTCCAACCCTTATGCGACACAAAGCGAGAAAAATATGTTGCTCTTATGACCACTCCACTCTGTTAGTTTTTTGTAAATTGTGACCGCACATGACGCAATCTTCACACGAATCTTATTTATTGAGCACATTACATCCACTTTATTTTTTGTCGCAATAAAAGGCAGCTTATACTATTTTGATAGAATCTGTCTGACGCCTGGATATTAAAGTTTTTGTGTTGGATTATTTCTTGTTGGACGTTTAGTTGGATTTTGTGGAAAAAGAAGATCAAGATTTCGCATTTTGTGGAAATATGAAAAGGCATGTTAGCTAAATGTAACCAGCTTATGTGCCTCTTCGAAAAGTTCGTAGCGAATTTAGGTGTGTTTGAAGAAATAATCTTTATGCCAGATTTTTGTTATAGGCACGAGTAGGCAAGGCAGTAAGTATCAATAAAAATAAATTGCGCAATACTAGCGTAGGTAGTTTCGCGGGATGTACCATATGTGGTGTACTGTGAATCTCTATTATCGTCATTTCTTTCGGAGTCTGGAGTTGCACAAAATAAGGGAATTGTGAAATTTTGTCTTTGGTCGGTGTCACCGACCACAAAATCGTGTAAGTACAGAAAGACACACACGGAAATCTGAGCCATTGAACAATTAAATATAAATGTTAATGAACGTTAATCGAGCCAAGCCGCGGGCGTTTGACCAGTATTAAACATACTTGTGTATTATTAAATATTCCAACGTTTTTTGTGAACAGTAGTATAATAATTTTTTTTATACAACTGAAGTGGCAACCAAGCGTACGGCCCACAAGATGGTAAGCGGTTACCGCAGCCTATGGACGCTTGCAATACCAGAGGTATCACTCGCGGGTTGCCACCTTGAGGTTAGTTTCGAAAGCCTCAGTTAAAATCTAAGCTCAAAATAGGCACTTATTAAAATGATTTTACCAGTCTCTCCTACTTACTTACGCTCGTAACATGGTTGTCGTTTCGGTAAAATCAACGAGCCTTTATGTAGAAATCCTGTTTATTGATTTCTAAATTGAAAACTGTTTGAAATTCCGCAACCTTCTCTTCACAGTTCACACTTCGTATTGAAAGCAGCTGTCGCCAGCGGCATTGTTTGCTCGCAAACATTGCTAAATTAAATTTACGTAACGTACTAATGAGATTAGCTCTTATTTAAGCTTTCCATTATGAGTACTGATCTTGTTAGCCGGTTAGGCGGGCGGGCTTTACAATCCGTGTTTAATAAGCGAGCTGGATTGGATTATTCTTAACCTTGCTCTGTATTAGCCTAAACGCCAAAGTATCCTGCTGCGGACTAAACTAGCGTTCTCATTTGACGGAAGGTATTTATCACGCTTTTTTCGTGTGTTTCTTTTTTATCTGTGTCAAACTAATCCTTAAAGCGTCAGCACATACTAGGCACAAGTATCTACGAAAAATTAAATAAAATGAAATAAAATGCTTTGTTTTGACACACGTACACAAAACAGACTTGAACAGTAGGATAGAACAAAGAGATGAAATTATATTTTGTTATTTAATACAAGCACTCGTTCAATACAAGTACCTACCTATTCAATTCAATCCAACTAATATTATAAATGCAAAAGTCTTGGTGTGTGTGTGAATGTTTGTTTACCATGTATCTCCGTGACGACTTAACCAATAATAATAATATTTAGAATGTAGATGGCTCCAGTCCTGGAATAACACTTAAGCTACTTTTTATCCCAATAAAATGTACTGTTCCTGTGGGAGCATAAAAACTGCAAAACGCGAGTGAAGCCGCGCGGGTCAGCTTGTACAAATATAGGTACGTATTACGTATTTACGGAAGATAGGAAATCAGTTTTTTATTTAAATATAAAACTGTAAAACTGATCGCGTCCGTGACGTCGCTTCTTTACTACACTTCCTCTTCTCGCAAAATATGATCTAAATATTTGGTTTTAGGTTTTAGGTAGCTAGGAACCCAGCCGAGTTTCTTGCCAGATTCTAGGCTAGGATTTCTAGGCTGGGGCGCGTGGAACTGGCGTAAATTCACCTAGCTTTAAGACGTTTCAAAATGATCCTTGTGATATTTTTGAATAAATATATTTTTTTCTTACTTACTTTTACTTAAAAGCAAAGATGGGAGGTTTGAAACTTATTTAGGGTAAACAACTAATTTGGTTAAGTATTTGACTAACTCTAAGCAAAACACGTAGGTTTTAGGATCGGTTAAGAATATACCACATCAACGCCAGAAAATCATGGATTTACATTAGCTGCGTTAATTAAAATATGACGGACACACAACAGTCCATATTTGTTCTCTAATTAAAGGCAGACATTTTTGCGCCCGACTGTTGTGGCTGTATAATATTTACTTCTGTGTTTTTGTGCAGCCCGTTTGTTTGAGGCTGGAATTTAAAGCCGGCAAAATTCAGGCATGTGAATGTTTAGAGCGGAATGCTGAAAGATATTATTATTAAGTAGGTATACGTTTAAAACACACCGCAAAGAACGTTAAGTGTTCTTAAAAAAAAGAACACCTATTTAAATTTCCCATTTTCATTAGCTTACTTGTTCCTGGTACTAGCGTTAATAATTGGAATTAAAAAAAACACTATCTAAATAGGAACCTTTCTATTAAATTGAAAATAGATGTATGATTCCTAAAATAATAAGTAGAGTTCTGCTTTCAATTCAACTTCGATTAGGTTTTCCTCAGAGTAATATGAGCGAAAAACCGTAAAATACCGTGAACGGAAGCAAAATAATCTAAACATAATACCTATCTACAAATATCAATCGACCTAACCAAATAGTTTAGCTGGAATCCAGTGGCGATTTGTCTTCGAGTAGTTTTCGAAAGTCCCATTTGATAAGGATTTTGCTGTTGCAACTGGCTAAGTTAGCTGTTACAAATTTAGTTTTCCATTTGGCAGTTATCTGAAATAATGATTCTATTATAATAAAAAAAGTTCGTAAGCTAGAGGAGTAGGTAAAGGATACAAAATCTCGTGAAATTTAAAACATAGATAAATAATGACCGGGAAAAGGACATAGGTTACTTTTTATCCCGGAAAAAGTACGGTTCCCGAGTTCCACGCGAGCGAAGTCGCGGGCAACAGTTACTTGACTGTAATTGACAGATTATTAGTTGACCGTTAAACATATTTCGTCCTTACTGTTCTAGCTAGGTTATTGCTGCTTTGATACGAGTGCTACTAGCACAGTTGTTTTAAGCCAAGCGGAAAATTGTACAGCAGAACTAATGAACGGAATGCTGAATTCGAGCGCGAAAAGTAGAAGCTTTGAACCGACGCCGATGTTACTGATAATGAACATTGAACATTTCGAATGCACATGCTGTGGTACATTCACTGCTGCTATTAAGAATATATTATATTGAACGTGGTTTATTAAAAGTTTTTAGCGGTGTGATGTCACATCGCGTTTATGTGTTTCGGAAAAAATAAGTAAACGTCTAAAATTAATTATCATCATGATAAACTATAAAAAGCGGCTGGTACATTATTTTCTAAGAAACAGCTGGCTTCATCAGAATTCCGTAGATAAAACTCAGCAGCAGCGAAACCATTATGAATATCTGATCCAGAAGTTTAACTGCAAGTTATTTAAAAAGTATTGAATAAACGCTGATACTCGATCTTCCTCGAACAAAGTAATTTTAACTCCGATAGCGATGAGTTTGAAATAAAATTCATAAAGCTACTTTGATAAGCTATAGATAAAGTACCACCGCAGTTGCAAACTAACTTAAGTCGCTACTTTAAACTTTCCCCGCTAAGAAAAATATCTTATATTTACATACCAATTAAAGTGGTAACATAAATAACAAGTAAGATAAACATTTTTATTGGATATATATTTTTGCAAACAAAGAATAGGGAAATTCAAACCAGCAGAGCGCAGAGATGTGTGAAATCAACAAATAATACCAATAAATATATCATTACATGACCACGGTTGTGTACTAAGGTATACAACCACTACAAATGGAAACAATATGTAAAGATATCACCCTCAAAATTTAGATCTCTGTTTAAGCACCTTTTATATAAATACCCATTAATATTGGCCCTTTTTCTCTCAGAGTCTGCGCAGATTCTACGCCGTAGAATAATACCACGCATTATATGGGTATTTAAGGTGTAAATCGCTTGTAATATCTGAGCAGTAGATATAAGCCGTCGCCTTAAATGGGAGAGTCACTGTCGCTGGCGTCGCACAGTGGATCGAAAATGCCCTTTCCATAGACATAGAACTTTTTTTTTGTAAACTTGCTTTTTTTTATTGGAAACCAACACAGAACCTTATTAGAAGCCCTAACTTTATCATATTTATGCACTTCTCGCGTATATGATGCAGTAAAGATTTTTCGAACTAAATAATGTATGGAGAAAAACATGAAAATCGATATTTTTCGGCTCTCGTGCGAGTGCCCGTTATTTCGTCTGGTATGAATAATGTCCATATTTTTTACTATTTTTTGACATATAGTACATACAGCGCACTCGATGGACTTCAGGTGAAAAAAATTTTTTTTAATTATTTTGCATTTAACTCATTATCCAAATTACATTGCGACCTAAATATAATATTTCAACTCGCCTCATCATTGTTACAGTTTTAATGCAATATTTCGCCTACTTTACTTTATAAATTGCCTGTTAACCCCTTATTTTATGGTTGTGTATTCTTTTTTTAAATGTACAAGGGGTCATTAAGTTAGGTAATAGGTACTCGACTTCATCATTGTTACAAATTTTACTGCGGAGGATTACCTACTTATCTTTATCTACCTGCTAACCCGTCACTAAATGTAATGATAGTTATCTATTCTAAGAATCCTTTATAAATGCTTTAAGCATAAGTGCTTACTTTTGGTAAATTTGTTGTTGTCATTTTCTTAAAACAAAAAAATCTATGATAAGTAATAAAAAATTAAAAAAGTTAAAAAATAATTAAAAATTTGAAATAAACGTATTACAAATTTTTAATTACAAGTTACAAATTACTAAACAAATCATTGTTTTTAAAAGAAACACGTAATAAGTACAAACTACAAAGTCAACAAAACAATTTACACATAATATATATTAATTTATTCTTAAGATTAAACACATATTTTTCTTATAATAATTATGTACCTACAAGTATAAAGTTCAAACAATTACACCGTATTAAAAAGACACATCCATATCAGAATCTGTGTCTGAACCCGTGTCTTCTGGATCAATGTTACTTACATCTATGAATTCTGTCTCAAAGTGTTCTGTATTAATAGATATAAGACCTAAAGCTTCGGAACTTAACTCTTTCCTCCGTGCTGCATTGAGTACAGGTCTTGTGGACGAAATATAGGGGTCTGATGAAAGAAGCAGCATATTTAAAATATCCTGATTATTATCAATTCTGCTAGTCTTCCGAGCATGAGCATGTCTTTATTTCTAGCCTCTGAGGCTTCTTCGGATAGTTTACCGATGGGCACAATCGATACATTGGCTATGTCAGCACCATGTATAAGAACCTTATGAACGGTTGCTGACTTATAGTACCAATTGTACAGTTCGGTGTACTTCTCCGCAGTCTTTCGGGCGTATTCCTTGAATTTTTCCGTGTTTATATTTTCACCCGATGATATGACTTGCAGTATGACTGCAAATCTGCGTATAAGCTCTTCATCAAGCCCAGTTATAGCTGCGGTTTTTTCAGGGAACTCGAAAAACTTTCTCGCCGTGTTCCCATCATTGGTTGTTCCCGATCCTTGCTTAACTACATCAATTAATAAACCTGTTTCTTTTCTGAACTTTGCTTGAATTTCTTTTTTCTTTTCTTCCAGTATTCGCTTATTTTCTTCTCCTTTTACGGACCACGTCTTTAAATCTTGTCTGTAGGCTATGTGCAATAGGCATTCCATGCAGTTTATGCGAGCGTGCAGTGAAGATATTCCGAACTTATATAGATCGGTGGCAACTTCTCTTCTTATAACTGATTCCAAATTATTCATTTGAGAAGATTTTGCCAAGCACAAATAGCACGTTGCAGGTGAGGTCGCTTCTGAAAGATAGGTGCATACCTTCCCATCTATCATGGTCATTATTAGATTGTGAGTAATTTGGTTTGTATCGCATTGAGTGTTACTCAGGGATCGTATTTCTTCTTCCATTGCGGACAGCTGTTCTTGTACAACCAATTTAGACTCTTTTATGAAGAGAAACTGTACAGGACGACAATATAACGCCGAATTAGGTTTCTTATTTTCCCATATTACTTCATTTCCAGCAGTAAGTTTTAGCGGGACCAAAGTGGTCATGAAAATTGATTCGTCACTTATTCCATCTCTTTCGAAACTTTGTTTGTATGTGCTCTGACTTGAGGCACCATCGAATCCCCATTTCGATATTAAATTCATTGATTTGTTTGTTATCTCTTCAGGTAAACTTTTTATTATTCTTGTAACTGTTATATCAAGTAGTGCTTGAAGAGCTACTTTGGCCATCGTTCGTATCAGTAACAGTGATTGCGTCTTTCGGAGGCAAGCAATCCATCTTAGCTTGCTGGACTTTGTAATATGATGGATACAAATTTTGAATGCCTTCTTGAATGGCAGATTCTCTCAACGTAATATACTGCCACTTTGATAATTTAAGTGACAGCAATAGGCCAAGTGCTTTGGTAGGGGTGAAAGCACACTTATTTTTATCTTTTGCTTGTTTAACGATTTTTTCCGCCTCTTCTGGGTTCTTTATAATATGATCTATGGCTGCTGCCAAAACATCTTTGCCCTCATGTTTCATGTTAGCTATTAAAACAAAGGCCAGTTCCGAACTGTCTCGGCCTTTATAATTGAAATCGTCAATCCTTCGTATTTTTTGTTTTGTTCCAAGGTCTGTGAAAGGTTTGCGCGGACTTGGAGTTGTTCTCGTTGATGTTCCAACAGTTGATGTACTTGTAGAGGGTAAAAACAATTCGCCAGCTTCACTTGTCTCTTCAGTTGCAGTAAATAACACTTGCGGTCGTATATTTTCACGTACACAAGTTGGCCACTCGATGTTCTGTTTCAACCAATCTGTATAGTGTTTTTTGAATGTTTCTGTGTTACATTTCGCAGATTTCCATCTTTTTATCACAGACTGACTAAATCTTCGACAGAATTCTTGGAGAATGTCTTCATCTTCATCAGACAAACTCAAATTCAACTGAAGTTTAACGCTTTCTAACAGTTTTAAATAGTTTCCAAGCTTGCCAGACTGCTTTAGAATCACAAATAGATCCAGATTGGTTATCGCACTTTGTTTCTCCATTTTTAACTCGAAAGTTCGCAATGCTTTACTTAGGGAAGTTTTAATATAACTAAAAATATTCAGTACCTACCCTCCTTATTTATACTAACTTCATACCGGCTAACGACTTCTAGATAAAGCTAGACAATGACAATTGTTAATTAAGTGCCTACCTAATTTACATCATTGTTTTAAGAAAATGACAATAAATTAACCAAAAGTAAGCACTTGTGCTTAAAGCATTTATAAAGGATTCTTAGAATAGATAACTACCATTACATTAGTGACGGGTTAGCAGGTAGATAGAGATAAGTAGGTAATCCTGCACAGTAAATTTGTAACAATGATAAAGTCCTATTACCTATTACCTAACTTAATGACCCCTTGTACATTTAATCCCTTATTTTATGGCCTATTGTGTATTCTTTTTTTTTACAGTTTATTTATAAAGTATGGTAGGTGAAATATTGCATTAAAACTGTAACAATGATGAGGCGAGTTGAAATATTATATTTAGGTCGCAATGTAATAAGGATAATGAGTAAAATGCAAAAAATAAAAAAAAAATAAAAAAAATTTTTTTTTCACCTGAAGTCCATCGAGTGCCCTGTGTGTGATATATGTCAAAAATTAGTATAAAATATGGACATTATTCGTACCAGACGAAATAACGGGCACTCGCACGAGAGCCGAAAAATATCGATTTTCATGTTTTTCTCCATACATATTTTAGTTCAAAAAATCTTTACTGCATCATAATCGCGAGAGGTGCATAAATATGATAAAGTTTGGGCTTCTAATAAGGTTCTGTGTTGGTTTTCAATAAGAAAACGCATGTTTACAAAAAAAAAGTTCTATGTCTATGGAAAGGGCATTTTCGATCCACTGTGCGTCGTCGCAGTTACAAAAGTAAGCGATGGTAGATAATTACAATATTTTAATATATTTATTAAAATTAACCATTGTAAAATGCTTTAACCTCATAACTGTGAATACAATCGAAAGACTGCACAGGCGATTCCCAATAATATTTTGATACATTAGGTAACTCTTATCGTAATCACTAGTATGCTATTTAAAAATATCAGTGAAATTCCATGTGTCGTGGGTTATACAAACTACAAGGACCTACTGTTGTACCAAACACACAAACCAAAACATAATTTAGATTGATCATGAAACACGATCAAGTAATCGATCGTTTAGAATATCACGCTAGTTATCTGTGCCCATCATACAATTTTAAGTATTTATAGTGAACTAATGATTATTTACTCGGAACCTTATCAAAACGCAACTTGTGTTTCAGCCTGCTAGTAACGCTGTGGCAGAGGTCATCATAAACTTAAGTTTTCGATTAGTTGACAACACTTAATTACTTAGGTTACAGACCTCTTAAAAGATGGTAGGTTAATCCATACGGGCAGTCAGTTTAGAAGTTGTTAATTACCAGCGCGCCAACAAAGCCAAGCATCCAAAGCCTTTTGTCGTCGGTTTTATCTTAATTGCTTTAAGAAACTCGATATCGTTTGGCGACAAGATGCTTTTTATTCCCGCACTCGGCTCCCAACGGCAAACAATGACTCAACTTTGAATTAGTTTTCGGTTTGATAACATTTTTCTTTCAGTTTTAACGGCGGTACGGTATAATGACCGATTTCGGACGATCGTGAGGTTTTATGATTTTTTCAATTTATTTTGCGGGGCTGTTCTGGTGAACGAGTTAACGTTTATTGCAGTAGAGGTCATATTAGGGGCGGATAACGGCAGTGGAACAATGAAGATAATGTACCAGTTATACTTGTGGCTCTGCAGATAAAACTATTTTCTTATTTTGGACCGGCCATCAGCGGCGCGGTACAACCGTTACCTACGTTATAAATGTTCATTCTATGTAATGCTGCTCATAAACAAGAATAATGTAACGTCGTTTTTACTTTCGCGGATGAAAAAACATGAAATTTCTAAAACGAAAATAAGTAGTTGAAGTTAAAGTTACTGGTATATTACGAGTAGGTGTAGATCTTTTTGATTATTGATATAGGGTTTGTACTGCAAGATTGTTACCTACAATTCTTATTTCTGTCACCAAGTATCTGCTGCTAATTCAAATACCTGAATTCATGGAGGATAACATCTACATAGTTTAAAATATTTTTTAAGTTACTAATGCATTTAAGTGATGTAGTACCTACCTATAGTTCCTACCTAGATTATAAGTACCTACATTGTAGTGTCCCAACGGGGCTCTTGTTGCGAACAATATTAACTAATAAGACTTATTTACCTACAAACCAACTTGAAGCAATAAATAAATGATATGATATGATATGGTATCTAGTAATGCGATGCTGTATTTGTTTGAAATGTGTGGGTTCTAGTGATAATATTAGTGTATTTCTTTTAATTAACGGTAGTGGTGAACTAAGATAGGATTTCCCAAATTCTTAAATCGTGGTCCAGTTAAATCAAAATCAAAGTATTAAGAGATCACAGCAGGAATAAATTCGTATTAAAAAAAGCGTTCCACCTAGTTACCAATAATGGAAAGAGATACAATCGGAACTGTATGTTGTTTTAACGCAGTTACATTAACGTTTGCACTTCAATAAAATTAGCGTGCGGCTTCATTTACCGTTGCCAAATAAGTCCGTTCATTAGAGCGAGTGATCTAAACTGGATTTGGAAGTCGGCCAGGGGCATAAAGTAAGCTTTAGTGCATCGTTACATGAAAAACGGTATTTAATGAAATTCGTTAATTTTATTTTTAATGCTTGAATGTTCCCACTGCGAATGCAAAAACTCGTGCGAGAGAATGTGCTGATGTATGGTAGTTTGTTAGTTCTACACGCATAAAAGCTGGAAGTATTTCCTAAATATTCCTAAAACTGTTTATCCATCGCGAGCGCAGCAATTAGCTCATAGAATAATGACATGTAAATAGTCTTTGAAAATATTGAATGTTACTTTTTACAGTGTATTACTATAATTTTAATTAATTATGTTTACTTATGTATCTAAGACCTTATTTAGTAGGTTCTAAAGGACTATGACGTCATAGAACTGCTAAAAAATTTTCCCAGTAGTTCGATGGTAGAACTGTTGATACGAAAACTGTCCTATTTGTTCTATAGAACTAATAATACCTTGTCAAGGTAAATCTAGAATTACTAACACTGTTATGACTGAGTCTGGAGATGTAGTTTTTTTTATATTGCAGAAATATCTACATATAGTTTGATCGGGTACAACTGAATCACATTGTGTATGTGAAAGTGGAAATATTTAGGTCAGTAGTTTCTATCGAATCGCCCTCGTATTGTAAGCTGTCAATTCGTATGAGATTTGTACAGCGCATCGGCAGTGCGTGAAATGAAACAAAGAAAAACCAACAATTTGATAGCTTACGTCTCATCATCTTCTTCTTCTTAAAATTAATTGCTATTCGTGAGTCTCGCTAAATTCCGATAACGATTAAACCGATTTGGTTAATCTTGGGTTTTTCCACCATTTTTCCGGGAGAAGTAAGAAAAAATGGAAAATAACGCGGTTGAAACCGCGCGGGTTAGCTAGTCTAAATATTTGTAAGTGCCTGCGTTCGCGCATTATTATTCAGAATACGATTGAGTTAAAACTTTGTATAGTTGTTGTTCTGACGGAAAGGTTTCTGTAATTTTTTTGTAAATTGACTTTCTTGTATGTGTATGAACCATTTATAACTGAACCCATTTATAAACCAAAAATTTCATAATAATTACCTACTCATGTTCATTGTTTATAGTAGTTTCATAACAAAACCGTAGCAGTTTCGTAGCAATGTCGTAGCTGTGCGCGTAGCAATGTAGCAGTATTTTTGTAAGGAGTTCCGTAGATGATAAACAAATAAAAAAATATTTGAATATTCAATAGAATTTCCATTTTGGATCTAGACAATAGGTAAAAATTAAATGACTGAATCTTACTATAACTAATATCAAATTATTAATAACATTAATTAAAAAGAGCTTCAGCCAGGTAAATTAATTTATAGTTAGACCTTATTTATTCGATACAATGATGATTGATGACATTATTATTCCAAATAATATACATAAATTTACTATAAAAAAATAAACCAAGATGCTAGATCTAAAGATAATGATCGATAAAACAGAGCAATTCTGTTTAAGCACCTATTTCTTGGTCACCTATGCATTGAGCACCAAAAGTATTCCCATTTGAGCACCAATTAATTTAATTTTATTTTTTTATTGGTTATAGACAAGCGTTTGACCACCACCTCACCTGATGATGATAAGTGATGGTGTGGTCGATAATGGAGCTCGCTTGCCTAGAAATAACCTGTTCACTCTAGCCTTAAAGACTCCTAAATTGTAAAAAAAAAAGGTCCAGAAAAACAGACCCCGGCAACGAGTTCCATTCTTTACTCGTGTTAATATTTGAACGTGGTGCTCAAATGGTGACCATAAGAAATTTTGATTTTATTTCCCATTGACGACCGATGTCGCGCGGCGGGCGAAGGTCCGCTTGTAACGCAGGAGGTTGATGTTCGATTCCCGCGTTGGAACAAATGTTTGTACGATCTGCAATTATTTGTATATATAATAAAAAAATATCTATCTATGTATTGTATTGTATTGTACTAAGTATATCAGTCATCTAGTACCCATAACACAAGCTATGCTTTGCTTGATGATGATGGTGTGTGGATTGTCTATCCTTATTTATTTATTAATTGAGCACAGCTACGCTACTAAGTAAAGTTGGAACTAAGTAAATATGAAAATCCAGAATGTGCAGGACGCAGGTAACTACGCACGTGAGCTCCGGATAATGGCTATCTCATTAATTTCCGTGTTATTATAGCAGCAGCTTAAGGAGCAAAATGCACGTAACTGAATAAAACTAGCATAACTAGTTACTGTTAATGCTGTATCTAAAATAAAGATAAATAGGTACCTACGTATTGTGTACGTATAGTGTTAAGTAAATAAGTAATAATAATTCGTATGAGTTAATGGGCAATTCTGGTGACGGAGTTAAAATTTCAATAATGTTAGCCGATGAATTATTATATATACAGAATCACGAAAGCATTTCGAAACAAATTATCATCATGCCAGTCTTTTAATGCTCTAACTGCTGGGACAATAGTAATAGGCCTACTCTCAAGCGGTCATACATCCGCCAATGCAATTCCCAAAATTCCCAAATCCCAATGCGAATTCGTGAATAGCACACGTTTTTCGAATATGTAGTTCTTGGACATGCCGGGTTTCTTGCGATGTTTTCCTTCACCGTTTGAGGGCACAGGCATGTTAATATTCTAATAAAAAAATCTATTGTTGCACAACCGGTTTTTAACCTACGACTACGACGGCCATCTTCTAGAGACCACTAGACCACTATTTTTTGAGTGTCGTAAACTATTTGCTAAATAAGGCAAGATACGAAAGTAAACTGAGTAGGTATTCTAGATCGTCTAGATCAGAGGGCTTAGTTAGTGTTTAAAAATATAAGTAATAGAATAAAAGAAATAGGCTAACGTCTGTAATCCCCAAGCAGACGTCTTCTCAGATCTTAAGATTCTTTTAACCTCCAAGATGTTTTAGAGCCTAGGGAACGCATTCTATAGAAGCTTCTTTTGAAAAATAAAATTTTCGGTAAAACCTTATTGTAGGTAGGTTTATTTCTTTAATACACAAGCGTAATACCTTTTCTTTTCCAGAGTCTTAAGTGGGCACATAAAACCGAACGTTTGTGGGGAAATAATGGTTTTCTCGAGAGGTGACCGAAGTGAATTTACGAGTATAGAAAAACAATAAATGTTGTAGCTACTTATAATTTATCTAAGACACAATTATAGGTTCTTAGAGTTACAATGTGTTTTATTTATGTGTTACTTTAGACGTTTTGGTTGCTAATTAGTAACAAATTATTCTTTGGATTTAAACTGTAATGTTGTATTTTACTGTTAAAATGATATGTATGACAGAGGCCTTCGGGCGGCCTAAAAACTCTGTCACTAGAGTTGGCCACTGGCTCATACGAACTAATCTTATATATCATCTTATTATACTTATATAATAAGATATGATTTATCTTATAATCAAACCTTGTAAAGTAAGTTTGTACAATATAAGTATAAATGTAATGTACGAGTATGTTATGTCAATAAATTTCAATTTCAAATATAATTATATTATGAACGATGGAACAAACATTCCAAAGTAGGTTAATGTAATCATCACAGATTAGCAATAAGTTAGAAAGCAGTGAACCCGATAGATGAATGAATACGGTCAACTGACAAATAACCCTCCTCTCATTGCTAGTTCAACCACGCCTCAAGAACTACGATTTATATACAGATGCATCCACTCTAGCCGGCCATATTTATTTTTCCGTTTCCTAATGCTCCTCGTGAAATATTCATAAGGTGACCGTGCCATACGTCTTACTGATGTCGCTCACAATCATATTATTATGTAATGCATCATGTAACTTGGTTACGGGACTTGTCATGCTAAGGTTGAGAAACAAATGGATTGAAGATGGCAGCAAAGCTTGGTGCCGTAGGGAATGAAAGGAATAAAATAAAGTAGCTATTCATTTTCTTGAATATCAAAGTAGCTGTGCGCCAAATCCTTATTTATGCATTAATGATTTATAAATACTTTACCTAAGTGTAAAAATGAACACCAGCGTATAACTAAAATAGGTACACCCACATATTCTTTCCCGCCATTCTCTCTTGCAGCAGATAACTTTGATAGTTCTCTACAGGGTTTTTTTATGTGTGGAACCTATCCCTTAAGTTTGCCAGGTTGATAATGAATGACCTTATATATAGAAATCTTTAAAGATGAGCATGCTTTTCATAGGCAGACCATTGCTGCACTGTTTGCATAGTCGTTACACTAACCTAATGTTTATATCGCGCTACGACAGTGCTGTTCAAATAATGGTCTGTGCATTTAGTGCTTTTACACTTAGACTACCTCAACGCCACAAGTCCTGCGTAGAATGAACAGATATCTTTTCCGGTATCTCTTCTATAACTTACACTTCAAACACATAATTATCTACAAGTGTTTTAAATTTATGAAAAATGTGTTTTCTGGTTCACATAAGAATTTTCTACATGATTGCGGCTGAATAGAGATTGCAGCGTTTTATGGCAAGTAATTTGGACAGAATCGACATTATTGGGAAAATGTCCAAACGACTCCCATTTTCTAAAGCTGGCACCCACCGACAAGTTCATGTAGGATATTGATGGCTACTATTATCCCTTTTTTCATTATCTCAGAAATATTTTGAGCAACAAAAAATAACAATATAAGTATGAAGATATAGTTCAGTGCAAATCGCTGTACTTTAGGCAAAACTTTTCCTGCTCATAGCTATTAAACTCAGATATATTTTAGAAGAAAGTCAACAATACATTTTAAATATTTTAATGAAGGAAAAGCGAGTTTGTGCTTCCAAGTCTATCGTATTCACAATCAAGGCGTTTTACATTCAGTGCCTGTTCGGAACTCAAACCGAATTAAAAATCAGTAGCTGTACTGTTTTGAAGTAAAAGGGTCTGCAAAACTTACTAAGAGCCCCAATTCATTGAGAATACCAATTTCATTTCAGCGGCGGACCTCATTCCGCGAAATTTGGTTACAAAACGACAGAGACAACGACGAAAATTAGACCGCGAAGAAAAATAAATGCGGCGAAACAAAGCAGCATACAAACGAGGCTGAGTCGAGATACGAATACTTCATCTTTATAGAATTAAAACAATACTGCAGAGTAAATAAATTATTATTTAAAAAAATGGTTTCAGAAGAATGATACCTACCTAATATTTGCCGCCAAGCTTGAGTATGACTGTTTGTTTTTTCGGAGAATAAAAATAAATTAATGAATTGCTGTATTCAGGTTCTAAAAGTATGGTTGCGCTTGCGAGTCCTTTACAGTCACATGATATTTTTAAATTTTTTTAATTTTTTGATTTGATTTTTGTTATGCAATGCAATGCACGTCTTAGGTAGTTGGGTTGTGGTTGGGTGTTCTTTACAACCTTTGGTAATCAATACATGTTATTTAATGACATAGAGTTGTAGATGTAATTTTACGAAAGTTACCGCTTTTAAATTACGATTATTAATTTATTATTAAATTATTAATAATTAACATACCTGATGTTAAATTACCGAAAAGTAGAGTAATACATCATAATTTCAATCAGTATAAAAAATGGTCAAACATCTTAGAATTATCACAATTTTATTACCACTACTTAGAATTTATCAAAAGATAGGATTGCAACAGAGAACGTCCGCGCGAAAGTTAGTTTGAACTTGTAGTTTGTTTGCGCGCGTTCGAAATATTTATATTTGTTACAGTGCACAAGAAGTACTAGGTATGCGTGCTTTTTGCGGTAGATTAATTCATAGCCAGTGTTTCAGAGGCATATAAAAACAGAGGTAACCCTGTCACTTGTAATCAGTTCTTCCCAGGATAATGATCGATTGCAATATTAAAATGGTGCCGCAGTCCCCTTCATTATTTATATTCACACCTCGGAGCTGTGTCGGGAGCATTTTTCATGCAAATATAACGGGTACCCGCGCCGGGACGCGATGAGAACAAAATGACGCCTCGGGACGAAGATTCAGAATGAATTAGTCTGAAGAATATAAGAAAAGAGACAAAACTTTACCTTACCGCTTACTTTATTTTATCCAGGGCTGATTCTTACAAAACCCCCATGGGTCGTGCAGATAAAGGTAGAATTATGCGTTGTTTTGTCTTTGCATCCATGACCAATTTTTATTTTTGTATTCATATTTCATAAGACTTAAAAACAGACAGCTTGGGGCTAAAACATGTACGAGTCACTAAACATACGTTACGTACGTACAACACTGTTTGTTGTTATACACTTAAACAATACACACAATCAATAAATATTATTTCATTTAAAATATATCGATCTCTTATTCTTACAATACAAGCAATAATAGTGCTGGAAAGTTAAAGTGCGTTCGCCAACGGAGCATATCGTGCAATGTCGGTGCGGATCAACGGGACGGCATTGCGGCATGTAATCGGCAATACCCTGTATAAATTATATTTTATTAGTGTATAAAATAAATAAATAGTGCTGGACAATCCACACAGCATCATCTAGCCCCAAGGTAAGCTGCTGTTAAACAGAGCTGTGTTTATAGGTACCTACTAGATGACTGATATATATTTAATACAATACAATATATAGATAGATATTTTTTATTATATTAAATATAGAAAATACCCAGAACAATACACACACTACTAAACACTACAACGTACAAACATTTGACCCGAGACGGGAATCGAACCCGCAACCTCCGCGTCGCAGGCGGACCTGCGCCCGCTGCGCCACATCGGTCGTCAAATGTCGTATGAATTCTATCATCAAAAAAATCCATTGCTCATACATACATCATGACATGATCATGACCACCCTTCTAATGTTTCCAGTGGACACTGGATTACTCTCGAGCAAGGATAATTAATTGGTTTTTAATCTACCACGCGAACCGAATGCCGACAGTTTCTCATTTCATTACTAGTTGCTATCGATATTTCATCGAATTAACGAGCTTGTACTTAAAGCGATATAATTAAAATTAAATTGATAGTAAGTGCTTACGAGTTCTCTGAATGGCGCTCCAATTATAATGTAACGAATCCAGTTTCAGCACGAATCACACGCAAACGTTATTACTTTATACAAAAAGTTAAATAACGGTGCACCCGTAATGAATTTGTCAACTGTACATGAAGCAACACGGCACAGATACTTGAAAATATATTGAAAATTCGTTCAAGCGTAAGAGGACACAAAAATATTGACACTTTATTACCATGTCATGATTGGTGCAGACAGGAGTGACGTCAGAGACGTGAGGTGTCATGTTACAGGAAGTGGAGGAAGTGATAAAAGTCAGTGTCAGATATTCTACCTCCAAGCAGTAGTGTGCAAGCATTACTGTGTTTAGGTTTGAAGGGCACTGTAGCAAGTGAAATTACTGGGCGGAAGAGAATTAACAACAATGTCTCGGGGTGATAAGCGCAGTGCAGTGCCACACAAACACTTAAAACTTTAAGCTTTGGGTGGCACTGCATCTGTAACAGTCAGGCGTGGTGCTTAACATGGGCGCCTTGATTGTCTTGTCACATGCTGACATAAAAAAAAAAAAGTGGCGTAGATGGCAAGCTGGAATCAAAGAGTGCTAGTAGAGCTATAAGAACTGTATGAGAGAATATTAAAGATACCGCTTTTCGGAACCAACCGTTCAAAGTAATGGATTACGTTAAGTGGTTCTAGGCGGTGTGCCTCATAATAGCATAAACAGCTTCTGACGTCATAAGTAGAGTCAAGCTACATACATTATTATCATCTACTGCTTCAGCATACGTTGTTATACTAGATAACAACCGGGCAAAGATAACGTTATAATAATATATTCCAAGATTATCTCATTAGATTTATTTTGAATGGTATTGGTACGTACTACAGTTTTTGCAGATTATATCGACAAAAGATCAATAATGTCCAGTGGGTGGGAACGCTCGTGACGTAGCTGGCTAAGTTGTTCCTAACAGATCAACGAACTTAAGCACTGTTCCACGTAGTCATCATTTGAATGGGTGACCGCGTGGCAATTTCAACTGAGCGCTCCCGTGCTTCGGAGGACACGTTAAGCAGTCGGTCCCGGCATTTTCAAAGTTGTTAGGCCATGCCAGAGGCCTTCGGGCGGCCTAGAAACTCTGTCACCAGAGTTGGCCACTGACTCATACGAACATACTTGGCAGTGGGTTTATACGATATCCTAGGAGATAGCCAGTACACTCTAGAGATAGTAGCTGTCTTACCCGTGCCGTGGTACAAACTGTTGGACCACGGATCGGTATAAGCGGTATCACTTTCAAATACACGTTTTTTTTTCTTTTATTCTGCCTGGGCTTTTGGCCAAATAAGCGTGTGCATATAAATATTTTCGTATAGAGGCCATCAATATCTAACACTTTACTTTAATTTCGTTTGGATATCATAGAACGTAGATAAGGGGGTACGGATGGCCACCTTTTCGCGTGACTGCCGAGCACTTTCGGCCAACGAGGAACTGACAGACAAAAAAACACTGCATCTACTAATAAACAGTTAACTTTTGGAGTAAGTAGCGTTACTACACTACATTCCTAAGTTACCTTAAGACGTGAAATCCGATGCATTTTGCTACTGAAAGTAGGCAATGTTTTCTTACTTTCGGTCAGTTTAAGCTTGGCTGTCAAACTCAGTGATATTTGTTAAAGTCGTGGTCTTGTACCGGTTTGGTGTCGGTAATAGCACACCCTACAGTCAACGCCCGTATTATAAGTTTAACGGATACTGCGCTGTGCGTTTGTAGGTCTCGTTCTGTTACCAACTATATAAAGATATAGCAGGTAATCGTGTCATTATACTCTTTCTAGAGGCGGGCTCCATCATCGACCACACCATCACATATTATCAGGTGAGGTGATAGTCAAACGCTTGTATAAAAGTCTTTTTATGTTCCCACTGTTGGGATACTGGCCCTATTCTCGAGCAAAAGTGGTTTCATAACCCACCACGCTAACCCAACGCGTATTAGTGGATGTTATCGTGTAAAAAAACGTCTATCAAAACTACCACCGCACCGCCATTCGCCACCTCTACTAATCGTCTCTAAAAAGTAAGAGTCAATAAGGCACAGTGTCGCCTTGAGAACAATTCTACAGGTTTCACATTTCAGATTATGCGAGCCGGAAGACCGTTTCCATTTATCCATTAGGGTTACACAGTTGATGTGCAAGTTAGTATGCGGTAGCCAACGCTGCGATTTCATTCAGCTGTTGCCCGCTTTCAGAGCATTTTACAGTTCATACATTCGTAACACCCGAGCTAAGCTGACTAATGCAACATGCAACGTGCAAGAATTTTTATTTTATTAGTTAGCTATGTTTATATACCAGTAGAACGCTCCACCGACTTTGTCCGTAACTTATTTTCATGCAAAATTCTGCGTCCTTTAGGAGTTGAATTTCGGGAATTCCTGAGTGCACTACATTATTAAAAGGAACAAACAGGACTTACCGTTTTGACTATGCGTTGATTGTAAGTCAGTAAGTAATGCAATTATATACAACTTTTGGATACTCAGTCATAGCATATCTTCAGTTTAAATTACAAAAATAAGTTTTTTGTAAGGTATTAGCCAACTTTGCTGACTGAAGTTCAAAAAAAATAAAAAAGATGAAAATAATAGCTAATCATATAAACAGGTCTACATAGTCTACACAGCCAGCCTAGATTCTACATAGTCTACACAGCCAGCTTTCGAGGGGCTGGTCTCTTTTCTCGACTTATAATTTTTTCACTCTCTGTTTTCATGTGTTCGAAAACAACTAAAAAAAACAATTGAAATAAACAGACTAAAAGTTATACAAAAAATACTTACGATCGCCGGAGACGTCATCATGAAATTAACAAACCATACGATCAATTTCGATTCAAAGTAACCAAAATCGTTTTAGACAAAAAAATACATGCAGATGAATTTTTCAATTTGTCTTTTCCTTCGAAAAGTAGGAAGAAAGCAACTGTTAGGGTTGTTTATTTGTTGAAAATAAATGTATTTCGTTTTTGGATAAATTACTCAAATCTCGATATCTATGGATATACTCGATATTATTTAATGCTAGCAACTGTTTTGTAACTTTGACGTTGTCGCTGGTTCTTTATCTGTCAAATGAAAAAAGGTGGATCGATGAGATAGAAAAATAAAGAACGAACGAAAAGGTCGGAGATTCATTCTGGCTTGGATCGTCGAACAAGTAACATTGTGAAAAGTACCTACGTTGGTCGAATAAAGAAAAAGTATTTCTGTACCTGAAACATCATGCTGTTCTTCTTTCTACAAAGTCCTGAAATAGTAGTGAAGTTTACATTTCAGAAGCCGGGATCGAGACTAACTTAAATAAATAGTAAGTACACGCCCATTTCGTTGCAAAGACTAAAAAATGTTTAGCTTTTCGGATTTTAAATTTTTGATGTTGAAACAGTCACCAATTTTGTTAGTAATCTGTGCTAATAGATTTAGATTCGTATTTTTCTCGAGTAACCTTTACCGGTAACCGTAAGTTTGGTTTACTATCATGATCGATTTTCATAAAATTATTATTCGTAAGATGCCTAGATAAGGCTAATTTATCTAGATTCTATCCTGTACCTAGCTAATATTGTTTTTCGTAGAATGATTTTCTAAAATATATTTTATTTTAGAACTACCCTCAAAATGTTTTATTCTAAAACGTGTTTTTTTCTGGGATTGCAATGCCACGCAATCCTTTTCAGACGATGAACGAATCAGATCACAGGGTCGATTTGAAACGCAGCTGCCGAATCGTCGGGATCGCCGTGTGCTTTCTCGAGGTCGATGCCGTGTTCGGGTCTGCGGCCCCGGCGTCGGCGGCGCTGAGCGGGACCAAGAGTGGGTGCGGAGTCAGGAGCTGGTCGAGCTGCTGGAAGGGGTGACTGCGCCGGCGACTTCGTGCATCGGAGCGGCATCGCCGTGCGCCACCAGCCATGGACGGCGAGTTTCGTCAGGGCAGGCAGCGACGCCACAATTCTGAGCCGCGTATCGACGCGGAAAAGCAAAGGTCACGTAGTCTTTCCTTATTTATGTACGGTTTCGAATCGAAAATAGAGTTTGATTTTTCAAGGCTGATAATGTTTGAATTTGGGAAGGCAAGCGAGTGTTGTTTGATAGGACGATGAGACACTACTGTATGCATAAAGTAAATAAATTTTATAAGTCAGTGGCTAACTCTGGTGACGGCCGATGCCGCCCGAAGGCCTCCGTTATAGCCTAGCAACTTAGGAATGTCTGGGACCGACTGTTTAGCTTTCCCGCTGCTAGCGATCACCCATCCCAATACTCTTAATGCTTTAGTGCGCGGAACATCGAATGTTTCCTCGATCGTAATCTTCCATCGAAGTCATTGTGTTTATAGTATAGACGTTTGAAGCTTTTACGCGGCGTTGCTCAGATTGGAAGTGTGTCTTGCTCGCGTGCTCTGTTAGATTATATTGTTGCATGGAGTGATTTCATATTTTCTATCGAGATCGTTATGTCAAATCGTGAGTGTCTGTCTATCAGGTATTTCTTAAGTATACCATTATGTTATATTACAAAACGAAGAACTGCAGTATTATCGATGTACCTACCAGATGGTCTTACTTTGGTCGAGGTCGAGGTCAATGTCGAGCTTAAGGTTGAGGTCACGATCAGGGCCGAGGTCACGATATAGGTAGAGGTCGTGGTCAAGGTCGCAGTTGAATAAGTCGAAGGTTGAATACGTCTCAGTTGAATAAGTCTCAGTTGAATAAGTTGCAGTTGAATAATTTGCAGTTGAATAATTTGCAGTTGAATAAGTCTCAGTTGAATAAGTCTCAGTTGAATAAGTCTCAATTGAATAAGTCGCAGTTGAATAATTTGCAGTTGAGTCGCAGTTGAATAAGTCGCAGTTGAATAAGTCGCAGTTGAATAAGTCGCAGTTGAATAAGTCGCAGTTGACTAAGTCGCAGTTGAATAAGTCGCAGTTTTAAGTCTCAGTTAAATAATTCGCAGTTGAATAAGTCACAGTTGAATAAGTCGCAGTTGAATTATTCGCAGTTGAGTAAGTCGCAGTTGAACAGATCGAAGTTGAATAAGTCAAAGTTGAACATATCGAAGTTGAATAAGTCGAAGTTGAATAAGTCGAAGTTGAATAAGTCGAAGTTGAATAAGTCGAAGTTGAATAAGTCGAAGTTGAATAAGTCGAAGTTGAATAATTCGAAATTGAATAATTCGAAATTACTTAAGTCGCGAGTTGAATAAATTAAAGTTAAATAAATCGAAGTTGAAAAAAAAATAAAAGTTAAATAAGACTAAGTTGAATAAATCAAAGTTGAATAAATCGAAGTTAAATAAATCGAAATTGAATAAATTGAAGTTGAATAAATCAAAGTTGAATAAATCGAAGTTGAATAAATCGAAGTTGAATAAATCGAAGTTGAATAAATCGAAGTTGAATAAATCAAAGTTGAATAAATCAAAGTTGAATAAATCGAAGTAAGTTGAATAAATCAAAGTTGAATAAATCGAAGTTGAATAAATCGAAGTTGAATAAATCAAAGTTATATAAATCGAAGTTGAATAAATCGAAGTTGAATAAATCGAAGTTGAATAAATCGAAGTAAGTTGAATAAATCAAAGTTGAATAAATCGAAGTATATTGAATAAATCAAAGTTGAATAAATCGAAGTTGAATAAATCGAAGTTGAATAAATCGAAGTTGAATAAATCGAAGTTGAATAAAACGAAGTTGAATAAATCGAAGTTGAATAAAACGAAGTTGAATAAATCGAAGTTAAATAAATCGAAAATAAATAAATAGAAGTTGAATAAATCGGAGTTGAACAAATCGAAGTTGAATATATCAAACTTGAATAAATCGAAGTTTAATTAGTTGAAGTTCATAATGTCGAAGTTTATATAATGACCAAGTTTTATAAGTCGAAGTTTAATAAGTCTTAGTTTAATAAGCCAAAGGTTACTAAGACGAAAGTTTAATAAGTCGATGTCGAAGTAAGTCGGAAGCTTAAGTAAGTCAAAGTCTAAGTAAGTCGAAGTCGAAGTAAGTCAAAGTCAAAGTAAGTCGAGGTCGAGTAAGTCGAAGTCGAAGTTAGTTAAGGTCGAAGTAAGTCTTAGTCGAAGTAAGTCGAAGTCAAAGTCGAAGTAAGACGAAGTCAAATCAAGTCAAGCCGAAAAGTCAAGTCAATTATAAGTCAAGTCAAAGTCAAAGTCGAAGTCAAGTAAAAGTCAAAGTCAAGTCGAAATCAATGTCAAATCAAAGACGAAGTCATGTCAAAGTCGAAGTCAAGTCAAGTCCAAAGTAAAGTCAAGTTCAAAGTCAAATCAAAGTCAAAGTCAAAGTCGAAGTCGAGGTCCAGTCAAAGTCGAAGTCAATGTCAAAGTCAAGTCGGAGTCGAATAAGTCAGAGAAGGAATAAAACAAGTCGGATCTGCCGGATCAGCTGGAAAAGTTGGATTAATCAGAAGTTATATAGTCTTAAATCGAATAAGTTGAATAAACCGAATACGCCAAATCAGTTAAATACGCCGAATCAGTTTAATACGCCGAATAAGCCGAATCAGTCGAATAAGCCGAGTCAGGCGAATCAGCAAATCAGTCGAAAGAGGTCAAAGAGGTCGAAGAGGTTAAAAAGTCGTAGGTCTTAGAAGTCGTAGCAGTCGTAAAAGTCGTAGCAGTCGTAGAAGACTCAAAAGTCGCAGAAGTCACGGGTCGAAGAGGTCATAGAAATCGAAGAAGTCGTCGCAAAAGTTTTAGAAGTCGTTGAAGTTGTAGAAGTCTTAGTAGTCATAGAAGTCTCAAAAGTCGCAGAAGTCACGGGTCGAAGAGGTCATAGAAATCGAAGAAGTCGTCTCAGAAGTTTTAGAAGTCTTTGAAGTCGTAGAAGTTTTTGCAGTCATAGAAGTCTCAAAAGTCGCAGAAGTCACGGGTCGAAGAGGTCATAGAAATCGAAGAAGTCGTCGCAGAAGCTACGGAAGTCATAGAAGTCGTAGGTGTCTTAGAAGTCACAGAAGTCGCAGAAGTTGCAGAAGTCGCAGAAGTCGTAATAGTCACAGAATTCGTAGAAGTCAAAAAAATGCTGAGGAATACGTGGAAGCCAAGAAAGCCGAGAAAAACAAGGAAGCCAAGAAAAACGTGGAAGCCGATGAAAACGTAGAAGCAGAGGAAAACGTGAAAGCCGTGAAAAACATGAAAGCCGTGGAAAACATGGGAGCCGTGGAAAACGTGGAAGCCGTGGAAGCCGAGAGAGCCGAGGAAGCTAAAGAAGCCGTGAATGCCAAGTAAATCGAGGAAGTCGAGGAGAAGAGGAAGTCGAGAAAGCCAAGGGAGCCGTCGCGAGTCGAGCGAGTCGAGGAAGTCGAGGTAGGAAGTCAAAGAGAAGAGAAAATCGAGGAAATCAATAGTCGAGAGAGCCGTGGGAGCCGAGGGAGTCGATAAAGTCGAGGAAGTCAAAGATTTAGAATTCGCATTACTTCGTAATATATTATGATCTCTTTTTGTGTTTAAGAAAGAGTAACACTGTATTCGATGTCCCGTCATGTTAGAAAGTCGTTGAAATGTATTCGTCTTTTTCTCCGTTAACATTCATTGCTAACGATCGTTACTCTATTGGCCAACAATATCGCGAAAATAAGTTTTTAACTCTACGCTCTTAGAATAGTACAAGCATACACATGTCGTGTTGTGGCGTTTTATCCAAAGTAACAATTATGTTCTTGGACTTTCTTCAATTGATGTTGAGGCCCAGTTTTTGGCTTGCTGTTTTTAGACGCTATAGCTATAGCAGATCCACCAGTCATCTTCGAGAAGTAGATGAAATTTGCAAATCAGTTTGTTATGCGTTAAGTTGTAAAACTTGTTAAAGACTGCTTCTATTGCTTGAATCGAATGTCTGATACAGTAGTTTCGAGATGTTTCGAGAGTTGTTGAAGATAGGCCAATTCTAGTGATGTGAGTACAATAGGGTAGCAAAAACCAAACTGGACACCGATTCGATAAAAGGTCATGGTTAGCTGCTCAAACGTTATTTTAAATAGTTTTGCTTACTGACGGCAATGCTCTGTGTTTAATGTTGTTAAAAAAAAAAAAACTAAACTCCTTCGAATCGTTATTCAGTTCCGTCACGAATGCAGAAGTGGATTTTACTCTGAACAAAGTAGATAAGAAAACCTTAGAGTAATAGGTTTTTTGATTTTGTTTGATTGATTTCAACTAGCGACTGTTAAACTTTAATGTTACTGTGTTACTGAGCATGTTTAACTACAGATAAGTTATTTCGTTGTTTCAGATCAAACACGAGAATCGATCGGTTCGTGTTTTGATTTGCCCATGCTGAGAAGAACCCTCCGTAATCGATCGTCTTGTGAGCATCAGATGAAAGAAGCCGCCACTGTTAATCCGGCGAGCGACGACTTGATGAATCGATAGTATTTTGACTTAATTCGTTACTTAACTGTCACAGAACAGAATAAGTCGGTCTGTGTTTGTTATTCTACAGCTTTCCTACAGGGAATCGATCGATTGATGAAGGGATCACCACAGGTGATCGATCGTCCTGTGTGTGTCTACTTGACGAATTGAGCGTTTTTTGATATGATGATTTGATAGTAAACGTGCAAACTGAATCAAACAGTTTTTTTTATGTTATTCTACGTCGTTTGTTACGTCCACAGGGAATCGATCTTTCTGTGAGCGTTAACTTGACGTCTTTTACTTAAGTTTTCAATACGGAACCGAATTGATCGGTCTGTGTTATTTATTTTACAGTGCTACCACAGGTAGTCGATCATCCTGTTTGTATCAACTTGACGAATTCGATTGTTTCTTACTAAGTTTTTTAGCGACCACGGGGAACCGAGTCGATCGGTCTGAGTTTGTTATCAGCGCTATCATACACACAGGAAATCGACCGTCTTGACCGTCCACTGGCCTGAATTGTTTTTATTGATAAAGTATGTACCTACTAGCAATTTAGTGATCAGGACTAAATAATACTAAAGTTGATAATATATGTTCTTATTTAGATATGTTTTATAAGTACATGAATATTATGTATAAGATGGTATAATTGTGGCCATGGCATTTAAGTAACTGAGCTAATGTATTTAGAGTAACGCTAGATTCATATAATATTTTTTCGATAATGTTGGCTTGTATAAAAATATCCGATTGTTAGGGTTCCACCTGGGGTCGTGTGCAGGGACGCACACGTTGTCAGAATGGACGATTGTTAGGGTTGTTTATTTGTTGAAAATAAATGTATTTCGTTTTTGGATAAATTACTCAAATCTCGATATCTATGGATATACTCGATATTATTTAATGCTAGCAACTGTTTTGTAACTTTGACGTTGTCGCTGGTTCTTTATCTGTCAAATGAAAAAAGGTGGATCGATGAGATAGAAAAATAAAGAACGAACGAAAAGGTCGGAGATTCATTCTGGCTTGGATCGTCGAACAAGTAACATTGTGAAAAGTACCTACGTTGGTCGAATAAAGAAAAAGTATTTCTGTACCTGAAACATCATGCTGTTCTTCTTTCTACAAAGTCCTGAAATAGTAGTGAAGTTTACACAACGATACCCTAAAACACGATTAGGGATGAAAGTAATACATTCTCATTTCTCCGTTTCGGTTCCAAAGTATCAAAACACCCAATAAGCACTTAAAAACATCACTGAAACTTCAGAACTGTAAAACAACGGCCTTCCTGATGATAATTAAATTGAACCCGCCTTCAACTGTTGAGTATTTTTACAGGGGTCGACGATGCCCCGGGAGAGTTTATTAATGGCCACCAAACTTTACACAGAAGTTGTAAGTAATAGCATTGTAGCGGAAAGAAAAATAATTTCAGAATACAATAATGAGGTGAGAGCAGTGTTCACCCAATGGGAGTGAATAAAATGTCAAAATGTCAGTGAAATTTTGTTTCGAAGGACTGAAACTTCAAATGCAATGAGGGGTTTTCGATTCGAGATTAAAAAAGAAAAGTAGTTCCGATTGCTTTGACAGATGGCGCTATCTGCCCTACTGCCTGGGATACTGAGAAAGGTTATGATACTGGGAAAGGTTATCAAAACAAGATATAAGTTGGTAACACCCTTTTTGGTTTGGTCTCGTGTAAAGCGGAAAGTTGTGGGTTCATGTCCTGCTTGAGGCAAAATAATTTAACTCCAGTACGACCAAAGTTAATGTACTACGTAGTACGTACTATGACTTTGACACCAGCCAGAGGTATGACAGACAGTGACAGCAGGAGCAACTAATGTTGAATTCCCTACACATTCACCATAGCTTGCCAAACGTAGTGCTTACATTCTCTTAGGCTCGCCAGTTGAGCTACCGCCATATAAATAGACAGCTTTTTATTTTAATAACTTGAGAAGAAAACCCCTAATTGTCTCAAAGCATGTTTGTTAATGCAAAAACATACAGTAGTTTAAAAACTTTGGACATTATTTTAGTCAAGTTATCTATATCTATACTAATATTATAAAGAGAGAAGATTTGTATGTTTGTATTTTTGTATTTTTGTTTGTTACGAATAAACTCAAAAACTACTGGTTCGATTTCAAAAATTCTTTCACCTTTAGAAGGCTACATTATCCTTGAGTAACATAGGCTTCGCACGGGTGCTTAAGTTTTTGTTGCACCCGTGCGAAGCCGGGACGAGCCGCTAGTATTTAGATAAACTAAGTTTAGAGTTAAACATTGAATTGTAGTTAAAAAAATTTTAAAACATTTATAATAAAAAAAAAATTGCATGCTATCGATTAAATTGTAAAATACATATTTTGAATTTTTCTAGATACGCCAAATTTGCTTTTCATCGTCGATATTATATTATTATGGAACACCATGAATACTGTGCAATAAAAAAAAGAACCCATGCGAGAAGCACTGATTTATTTCTTGTATAGTTCGCACGGCGGATCTCGGCCGTAGTGAAATTAGCCGTTTCGATGCGCAATGGAGCTTATTCAAAATAAATTGTCTTTGCGCATCGCAAACGGCTAACTTCACAGAAGCCTAGACCCGCGAACTATTCATATCTCTCTTCTTTCGGTTCCGGTGCTTTTACTATTGTAGATCTCACATACGATATTAACAAAAAATAACTTAACTCTTTAAAATCCTTGAAGCCAAAGAAAAAACAGGACTTAATCGGATTTTCAAATTTGTACTGTTTTATTTTTAGAAATAAAACACATTTGATTAGTCAAATTGGAAACTGAGAAGGACTAAAACAATTTGCATAGAACTTTTGTAAATAACACCATAGTAAAATTTCCGTCTCAAATGGAAGTATAAGTTATTTCCGTAAGTCCAAAGACGAAGTGTTGACGTGAGAACGAGCGGTGTGTGCCAGTTTCTAAAATTCGCGCGGTTTACTCGCTCAATGTACTTTTTACGACCGACAATAAATTTCTTCCCATCGACTAAAGAGAGGCATTATACGGCACATTTTTATGAGAAAAATTTTCTGAGCGGCATAGCAGACGGCGCAGACATAATATAAAACAGGCTGATTTTGTTATCGGTACACAAACTTTGACAGTTACTTATCTGTGCTTTGACGAATATTACTATAGGTACTGTCTGCACTTTACGTCCCCTAATCTTGTCTTGGTAGTTATTACGTTGTCTGGTAACAGCAACAACATTAATACCTACCACATGAAAGCAGGGCGGAATTTAATACGCTTGATTCTCGCTACTATGTATTTGAATTAGATTATAGTAAGCACATAATATTATATTCATGGACTCTATGAAATAATTATACCAAGTCATAAATTATTATTAAATAGTTAGTTATTATATTATCCATACCGCGTAACAAGTAGAAGGTTGCAGTTTCAAGTCCTCCTGAGTTGAAGAATTTTTTGGGAAAATATAAAAACTTTATCTAAAAATCGTTAGCAACGGCCGTCGATGGCTGAACTATACACATGAATTTTGTTTGTAATTTATTTTATAAATAATATGAATTTTCAAAATTAACGTTTTGAATTATGAAAAAATATTGTTATATTGAATGTAAGAATACTGTATTGGTTTGGTTACTATTAACAAAGAAAGTAAAAGTAACATGTAATGATTTAATCATCATCACATAATAAAAACGATGTATCCCCGTAAAAAAAATTGCATAACAATTGGGAGAGACGTGACATTCTTTATTATTTATTCTTAACTTAAATTCAGATGCTCACAGAACTAACAGCTTTAACCAAAACGTTCTGTTAGCTAGCATACTATTAATACATACATAGACAAATAGCATATTATTATACAAAATTAATTACTTACTTAAAAAACTTATACACAAGAATATAAATTGGTGTACGTTTGAATGTAACACATCTACATCCTGTACTTGAGTGGTGAATGCATTGAGTAGTGTAAGTGCGTGCGCCGTCGGTGCATATCTAGCAGTGTCTGTGCGAGCGGCGGGCGGCGCGAACAAACGCCGCGCACGAGCCCGCACGGAAGCCTCACGTACCGGTCGGGAACATAAAGCGTGCATTCAGCCAGAGCTGTACCATTATCTATCTTATTTCTCAAAAGTAGAAAATAATGCGTCATCAGTGCATATTTCCTTCTGAGTTCTAATGTATTTATGCCTAACATACCTGCGATAAAAAGAGATGGATACAGGTATGGATAATATCCATACAATTTTTTGTATAGATACCTATCGAACTTCTTTTGAACTCTTTCCAACATAAGCTTATATTTTTCTTCATGAGGGTCCCACACTACGGAGTTATATTCTATTTTTGAGCGCACGAAGGCGTAATATAATGAGAGGCTTGCTTTTTTTCCGCTGAATTGTGCCGACTGTCGCATAACAAAACCCAAGGACTTGTGTGCGCGGTTGCAAGTATCTGCTATATGAGCATTGAATGATAGCTCGCTGTCCAGCGTTAGACCCAGATCTCTTATCTGTGTGACGCGCTCCAGCAAGACACCGCCTATGCTGTAGTCATGTGAGTGAGGCGAACGGCGTCGCGTAAAAGATATAGTTTTACACTTCAGTGTATTGAATTGTAAATAATTACACTCACTCCACTCAACAATGTGTACTGTCTACTTTATTGTCTACTGGCACTATTTTAATCTCTGGTATTGTGTACTAATTTGCGTTTAGAGCCAGCTAGAAAGGCAGATTTATGTTTGGCACGGACAGACTTGTACCCCTTTGAACGTTTATCTCAAAACTAATAAAAGCTCCGTGCCTACAAATTGAATTTAAGTACGATTGCATCAAAATTAAACTTTACGAGTGTCAAATTAATATCGTTCGTAATGATTATTTTAATTACTTTTGAAATTGCTTTGGAACCCCAAATTAATGACCAATTTATAAAACAACGACGCCATTATAAAATATCTTATAATGCCGTCTTAATATCCAAGAAATACTTTTTAGCTAGCCAGAAAAAAACTTTAATCCATTTTGCTAAATAGGTTTTTTTTTAGTTTATTAATTATGAACCGCTCACAAACAAGTACTTTTAAACGTTTTAATACCCATATTTACAGAACAAAAGTTGTACCTTTTCAAATTATAGAATTTACTCAATTCTATGAAAAAACTTTCGTTAAAAAACATTTAAGTATGCTTACAAATACATATTTTATGAATTCACTTTATGTCAATATTTCAAGACACTGTGAATCAGTAATTGCTTATTTTTTTTTATTAATTATAGAATAATTTACTTAACTGCTGTAACTAAAAATCTATTGCTTTATAATATTTAATTGATAGATTCAGGCGTTACTTTGCGGAAATCCATTACAAGATAAAAAACAGACAAAAATCTCTAGTACTATTCCGCTTAACCTTTTAACTAATGAGGTCACACAGTTACCACAGTTAACCTCAAAAGAAAAATATTGACACGTGTTTCATCCCTCCACGGGACATCTTCAGCAACACGTCTGGCGGAGAACAAGTCGATGGTCCTGAAGATGTCCCGTGGAGGGATGAAACGCGTGTCGATATTTTTCTTTTGAGGTTAACTGTGGTAACTGTGTGACCTCATTAGTTAAAAGGTTAAGCGGAATAGTACTAGAGATTTTTCGTCTGTTTTTTATCTTATAATATTTATTTAGTACTTTATTCGCAAAACACTTCGTGAAAACCAGTTATCATAATAATTGTTCCTCATAAAATTACATTTTGAAAATTGTGTGTTTTTAAACTACAATTGTATTCCTATAGGTCTAATTCAAAAAATATTAGCGTCGTATATATCTGAGGTAAATGGCTCCTTAAAAATGTGTTATAAGAAGCAAGATTTACTTCTTTCTAAAAGTTTTATTCTCTCTCTTTTTCTAAAAGGGATTGAGACATAAATAACAAACCGTAAATACGCTTTAAAACGGCAGTAAAACTTCTAGCAATCCTTCTACCGTTTTACTAAATCAGGCCAATTTCAATAAGTGCCGATGTAGGTAAGTATGTGGAGCGCATTTGCATTTTTCTTCACCGCTATAAATCCTTATCTAAGGTTGCGTTTGTACGATCAATAAAAAGCATATCAATGTTATCATTTTTATAATATTGTTGCTGTCGTAGTTTAAGACGTTTGCCATCAATAATAAGCAAAACAATTTCACAACACAAGCACGAATATAATGAATGACTAAGTGATAAATTTATTGCGACCAAGAACATAAATACCAATTTTGACTGAAGGAAACGCTGCTTGACATATACGTCTATGCTATAAATAAAAAAAAAATATATCCTGGACAATCTACACAGCATCATCTAGACTAGCCCCAAGCTAAGCAGAGCTTGTGTTATGGGTAGATACTAGATGACTGATACATAGATAGATATTTTATTATTATACTTACACAGAAAATTCCCAGAGCACCCAGAGCAAATATTTGTAGATCGTACTGACATTTTTGTCCCAAGGCGGGAATTGAAGCCGCAATAACTTGCGTCGCAGGCATACTTTCGCCCGCTGCGCCACATCAGTATAATATTGAAAGATCGTTTGTATATAGCTAGTAGCCCAATATTCTACCCTAATTTAATACATCTTGCAATACCAATAACGCAAAGTTAAAAGGGTTTGCCCATTGTACTTAGTACGCCGTTCTCGGAAAGCACTTGGGTCCATTTGATCCGTTTGATTTCCGGTGACGATGACAAATCGCAATCCTTTGATGTTTATACATCAAAGCATTTGCTGGTAACAATATTGACGTCTACGTCCTTTGAATAAGCGTTTTATCAAGATGAAATGGTTGCAGATATATTTATGTTGTAGCACGATTCTCGTTTACGTGACAACGTCTCATTTACGACCTGGTCATCAATGAACAAAGACGATGAAAAAATTGCAAGACACGTCAGCTAACAGTAGTTAGTTTAGAGTATAATTATGAAAAAGCAGATTTAAATAACTTTTACCTACTATGTCTATGTCGTACTCGCACAAGAGCTCGCAAATCTTCAACGTAAATGAAGCCGTTTCGCTCGTATTGCTCATTATGTTATGCAGCGCCGCCGTATCAGCAAACGTTGAGGGGGGAATTTATGTAAGAAGTTGCACAATGCACAATGCAAGTAGTGGCATGTCATGATGTTGCAGGGTTATTGTCTTAACCCGGGTAAGTACCTATTGTTTGAATTTTTATAACTCACTAGGGTTGGTACTATGTAGTTAAGAATTACCGACGAAGTATTTCTAGACTGAAACCATATTCAACAGGATTCTTTCTCATGAGATCAGTGTTTTATGGCCTTATTCAAAATGTTGTAGAGCCGCGACGAGAGATTATAATGTTTGCTACAATTTTACATACGCGATTCAAAACCAATAATACGTTTGAAGTATTGCCCACTGATTGCCCATGTTATTTAATAGGTTACTTTGTGTATACGCACGTTTAGATTGCTTTTCGGCATCCGCTCACCCAAAAAGGCCTATTTTGCAATGCGACGAAAACGCTTTTATTGAAATTGGAAGGTAATATGAGAGGGATTGCCAGCTATTGGCGAACTGTAAAATCCCGGCTTACCATCCGATGTTCTCGCCGGTGTAATCTACATATTATTCGCAACCCGAGCCATTATGGGGATTCAATTACTTAGTATTTTATTTCCACTTTCTTTGTATTTATTGGGGTTTGGGTAACCGCGTGGTAACAATGATGAGAGTTTTTCAAGAGTTCTGGATTTACCAAAAATATACACCCAGGCGCAGAATAACGCATCATGCCCATAGATAATATTATTTTTACTATAAACCAATATTGGTTTATAGTAAAAATAATAATTAAATTTTAAAATTAAAATATTAATTATGTTGGCAAAGCATTTTATTAATATTAGTAACAAAAAATAATGGCAATAAGTTATCACGGGTCTGTTTCGGTGTTTCCCAGTCTATAAATGACGCTATGTAAAAATGTATGCCAATGTTTATATAAGTAGTTGTTGTGTCCGTAGCGCTTTCAGAAGCATCATTGAATAAAACTTAAAAATAATATCTGTAAGAAACCACACAATAACTCAGAATAAGAAAAATGATCCCTGCATAAGTGGCGGGAAATCTTACAATCGTCTCAAAGCAACAATCACTGTATCACAAACACAACACATTGTAAACGTATTTCACGTCTTGGGGCCAGCCTTTTGTGTCACCCGCTCGGCGCCTCTCCATTACTCTAACATAACAGAAACAGACTAAAGAAATGAGGGCTTGTGTGTCTTGTTTTCCTAGAATACACATTCATGTCTGTAACTTGCTCTTTGTGGCAGGCATGAAAATAAATTGTAAGAGTTTTATATAAATTTTGGTTTTAATATCAGCAAGTGACGAGTTAGTCAAATCGTTTACTTGGTGACAGAACTTTTCATAAAGAGCACGTGTTGGTAGGTACCACCACAGTGCCAGGTAATCTGCCTCCAAGCAGAAGTGCGCAAACATTCGTGTGTTTAGGTTTGAAAGGAACTGTGTAAATGGAATGAATGGACGAAAGAGACTTAATAACCACGTCACGGGTGAAGAGCGCAATGCAGTGCCACGCAGAATTTTATAACTCAAATTTTTGGTTGACATGCAGCTGATGTAGTCAGGCGTGGCGCTTAACATCAAGCGAACGACCTTATCATCACGTTAATGATGACATGATAAAAAAAAACAACGTTGCACCATGTGCCAATAGCTTGTTAAATAAATAAATAAATACGGTTTTTCTATTAATTTATTTACCGCGTGGTCACATTTGGATGGGCCAGCCAGCCTTTGGGCGGCCTAGAGTTGGGCACTTACTCATACGAACTTACTTTAATTTAATGAATCCCACTTGAACTTTTGATGAATAAATAAATACAAAGATGAAAGTCATCTGCTGTCTAGTTGCAAAGTTATGGATTATACAAAAAGACAATAGACCTGTTTGTTTCAATGTGTGCCGAAACGTGCCTCAATGTTTTTCACGTTAAATATGCCAGCGACAAACTAATGTTTGCAGTTTTCGGAGTTGTTCAGTTTTGACAATGGAACAATGGGATCCACATAATACTTGAAAGTACCGCTGTGTTAGCAATTTACAGTATTAATTTTGGAAATCAGCTTTACTGACTTTCTGTATAGGTAACATTACTCAGAGATTTTTCTGCGAGTTTTACATGGGCGCAGGGCGTGTAACGTTGATAACGCGTAGATTTTGCGGGGATTGGGTAGATTGATAGACGTTAGACTTTTAATTTTTTTATGTCAGCAGAAACAGCCTAAGCCTAACAGTTGCAGTGTCACCCAAGCTAGTTCTGTGTAGTACTACACTGCGCTTATTACCTCGAGACTTTCACCCAGTATTTTTACTTGCTACAATGATCTTCAAACCTAAACACAGTAATGCTTATCACTCTCTAACAACTGAGTGCCACCACCAAGTCGAGCTCTTGCATAAAGAGTCCTACCACCAGGATAGTTTGCGTATAAATTCTATGTTTTAAATACATGACATTGTTGCAAATTGTAAACAATAAATTCTAAACTGCTTTACCAAGGGCCTTCCAGTCGTTTTATTGTTATTTAGACGGCGGAGTGCGAAGAAATACTTGTCGTTAGTACGGTGTGAAACTAAAATGTCACGTCCCAAACATTTCACGCTCTTAGGTCATGGCCACTATGAAAGCGTATGAAACAGAAGGGCTAAGCAAGCAAGATATTACAAGTAAACTCTCACTCTGCACCTTGTTCTCTGATGATAACGCCATCGCTTGCTGTGGAACCAAACCTTTAGGAGTAGAGTATGTGCTATAACTTCGTCATAATGTTTTAATGTCAATCCCTCGTAACTTTTAAGTGTGGAGAAAACTATTTGATGTTCTCGCATATTCAGCATTTCTAATTGTGTTAGTTTTGGTTGATTGTTTATGTATTATCGTACAGCTTATTTGTTTGTTCTTCTCTCTGCAATTTAATATTTTATTTGAGTGTGCTTGAATGTAAATTATGATAAATGTAGAAATCATGTTAGTGAATTGATAATAAAAACTGATGGTTTATAACTATTTTTAAAAAGAAGGTAAATACATCAAGAAGCTATCAAAATATTTATGAAAAATTAAATGCATGAGTAACCTGACCTGCTAATACTGGTTGACCTTTAATTTTAGAACGATAATCCCCCCTCTGAATATTCATTCAGTCCTGATCACATTCAGCGTACAAAAAAGCTTTTTTCAAATCAGAACGATATGGCCGTAACGAACGTCGAGCCCAGCCTATTTGTACACTCGACACGTAACCCAAACCGAAGGGACCTTTTCAAAAATTATGATCAGGTTTCCAAATGTGCCTGCAAATTTCGTTACCACATTCAACTGACTCAATTTTGAATATTCAAACATAACTGTTTGTCTAATATACCTACTATATTTACGTAATCCAGCGACACATTATATTTTAGGTTATTTAGTATTACATAGAAAAACTTAGACCCAGAATAAATATTTGTAGATGATGCAAACATTTTGTCACTTACATGCTCAGATTGTCCCACTCCTATCTGTACAAATTGTAGAACACAACAGAATGAATTATCTTCTTCAGTGTCACACACTTCACAGAGCGTCTGCAGTCGTTTTTTAAACCATTTAGATTGTAACCGTTATCTCTCTCATCTTATATCTTATATCCCTTCACAATTCGACGCCACACATCTCACTCATTCGAATTGCCCCAATCTCGAATTCCTTTTAAATTCAAGTTTTTAATTATATTGGCATATTAAAATGAATTTCGGTTTTCACAGCAAATTGTGAATCGCTACGCTTTTTACCAATCAAATAATTATTTATCTCATAATAAAAACATTAATTTTTTGTGTGTTTTCAATCTTGTTATTAAACGAACCACAAAAATGTAAACACGTTCCCATGTGTTTTCTTAGTGCTTTAAAGGTTGGATGATGTTTCAGGCGAAAATATTATACAACCTTTTATAGGGATGGCAACTTATTTTAATTATTTTACTCTGTTCCAGTGTTGTTTGTTTAGGACGCTTGAGCAAATACTATGTTTATGTTTAATCCGACCCTGACGCGAGTTCGAATCTCGGTTGTTCACCAATGAATTTTTCTTCTCGAAAAAATAATGTGAGCACAAACTGTGAACAAAAATCAGTGTATCCTCCTCTAGCAACAAATATCTACAATTCGGATAAGCCCACTCCACAACTAAAAACTAATTAGGTAGGAGAGCAATTAACTTTGATGAACTTCGCCATTTACACTCATTTAAAATAGGCTGCTGGGGTGAACCAACTCGGGTCGGCTGTGGTTTCAACCTTCTAGCCCTACCAACGTAGTGCTTATATTCTCTCTGGCCTGGCAATCTAATCAACTCATGAACGCCAGGTCTTCTAACAAATTGTGAGACTTTTAAAAAAACTAACGATTTTGGAAGTTTAAAATATTTTAATGTGTTTTAGAAAATTAAACTGAAAACCAGCTGTCAATACGCGAAATATTGACCAGATACGCAGATACATAATATAATTATTTCAGAGAATGTTTGGCAAATGAACTTATAGCTTGTATTGTTTGACGAAGCCGTCTTGTTTCTTCAAACTCAGTAAGTAATGTACCATTCACGAACTCGCGAAATCGAGCCATCAGCAAACAAATTAAGACGCAGATGAAATTCAGCATTTTGTGAGCAACTCAGCAATAAAATTGCTATAAATTGCTATTAATGCCTTTGACTGTTGACTCGATATTGGCTCGTTCATTTAGCAATTTTACTTTATGTACTCCTCGTTATAAGATTATTGTCAGCATATTTCGATTGTTTTAAAATCAGTGGAATTATTTTTATCGATACTGCTGCGATTTGTTTGACAAAGTCTATCGGGGACATCACTTAGGGCTGGCGCGGAGCGGCAGATAGTGTGAAGAACCTAAAAAAGCGCAAATATACCCGACGTCCGTCTCGATAAACCTACTCATTTGAGCTACCCTGGGTCCGTGGGCGTCCGTTTCAAAATTTTTTTCGGGGTCTGGTCGAAGCGAAGCGCAAAGGCTAGTTTATATTTAGCTCAGCTCAACCTATCACCAGTTGAACTATCTCGACTCAACAAAATTATTATATTGTATAATACGTACGCATTCAACTGGTTGGTATGCAGCTGTTATTCATGTTCATTTATTTTTAGTGTGTTTTGTGGTTAGTTGAAGCTGTATAGCTAGAATCTTATAAATAATATCTTAAAACCGTACCCACGCGTGCACCACGTTATAAATAGGTTACTTACATATTTAAAGAACCCAACATGCATAGTGTTACACTAAACAACACTCCGCGCGGTGATGTTATGCTTTAGGATAAACGAGGCATAATAATTTAACCCACGTGGCGCATAAAACCCCTTTCATTCCTTGTCGTATCTTTTCATAAGATGAATCGCTAGGAATTTTACATGGAATAGCTTTTATGTGCAATATTTTGAACGAAGAAGTGCGATACTGTATGAGATTTTCTTCACATTTAACAATGGTTTTCAGTCATGTTGCAGTAGTGTGCAAGCATTGCATTAGGTTTGAAGGAGTAGCAAGTGAAATTACTGGGCGAAAGAGACTTAAGAACAAACGTCACGGGGTGATGAGCGCAGTACGTGCCACGCAGAACTTAAACACTTGCAGCTTTGGGTGGCGCTGCATCTGTTATGGTTAGGCGTGGTTCTTAACACCAGTCAGGCGTCTTGATTGTCTTGTCACTGGCTGACATAAAAAAAAAATATATAAATATGTTGAATTTTGCCCGGAGCGTGAGGCTAACCGAGATTCGAACGACTTCTTTTAGTGAGAGTAGCAATCAAAATAATTACGATATACATAATAGCACGTAAGCCGTGAGTTGGCACGTACGTGCACTAGGTTCATTTCATGTCATGACCACGTTCAATATATTTATGGTGGATATAATTATTTTATTATTATTGTTAATATATTTCCTTTCTACTGCCAGAAAAGCGATGTTTAACTAATAATTTTTCAATATAACATTTTAGTGAAATAGCAAGTTATATACCTACTTAAAAGAGTTCTGTAGAGCTAGAAGTATAAAATATATTTATTTAACTGACACGTTTGCTAAAGTTGTGGAAACGCGTTGTTTACGCAGCCGCCACAGATGCAGCACAAGTTACTTCGTTACGGCAGCAAGTGTCAGAAAAAGGATAAACTTTGTTTTCTGCCGAGCAGACGAGGCGCGCCAAAAGTATTGTTTTATCAAGTAATTTGCGGCTGTGCGGATGCGGGCTACGTTTTCCTTTACTGTTTGACTTTTAACTCGCGGAAAAGAAGATTATTAAGGCTGTGACGTAATATACAAAAATATACTAAAACTAGTGGAACGTCATGCAATTTAGCACACGTTTTTTTTCTTGTACAAACTTTATATTCCCGCTGCATCTTATAAGAGCTGAATTTTGGAAAAGTGCACCCACCCCTGCACCATAAGAGCAATGTATCCTCCAAACTTCACATTTCTAGGACTTATGGTTTAGGCGTTGATCTGTCAGTCAGTCACGAAATATTTTTTTATTATTCTATTGACTAATGATTTTCTTCTTCTTCTTTTTATTTGTGTTAATTAATGATCAATCAACTAATAGTGGCTGACTGAATAATAGACATGCATAAATTACGGTACCGAGGCTCTACACTTGAGTCTAAAGGCTGTTGTACTGTAATTTACTTAAACGAATTTACTCTAGAAAGTAGAGGATGGTTAAGGATTTGTGAAAAGAAAGTTCACTAATCCTTGTCATTGATGGGCAGAATCAATAGAGATTATTTTTGTTCTAACTCAGTTTTTCTATCGTGTAGATTTTCAAGAAGATTCGATTTTCTGTATGTTATAACGGTATTACGAATTTTGGAAACAAATATTCTATTTTCGCACCATAATATTATTTGTACCTACAAACACTATTACCATAAGCTATAAAAACCACCTTCAGGTAAACCGTTCAGCAGGATAATGTCTCTATCCTCTCAGCTTACGTGTTGCCATGAACCAGCGAGACACTCCGAAGCATTACTTTCTCATACATTTTAAATAAGAATTACCTTCTCGATGAAGACTCGCTGGGAAGTTAGTGGTGTCTAAACGTTACTCCGAGAAATGCCAATTTAAACTTATAACGAAGTTGTGGAGCCGCGGAACAGAATTAAAAACTGCAGAGACACGCTTCGTGACAGTTTTGGCGTTCGAGCCTAACTTTTGAGCTTTGTTTTTTATAATGTTCTACTCTACTTTCCATTTCGCAAGTACAAACAGTAGCGTATTTAAACGTAATTTTACTGTGCATTTATCCTCAAAGCTGTGAACTTACACAGCTTATTTAAGTATAATAACTTAACAGCACGTTACCTACCATTGTTAATTTGTATTATTCGTGTACTATGATGACCATAATGAAATAAACATTTATCTTATCTTACATGTATAACAGAAAAATAGAAGGTCTATTATTAGGCCAGAATAACCATAACCACTCAGGACTTTGTATGAGATGGTTGGATGTTTAATAATATTTTATTCATTACATAGCACCCCAGCCTGGTTTGCCACGCGAGTTTGTTTGCCAGCTTGGACGCGCATAATGAAAAAGGTTTATGGGTTTATGGCAGGTTGGTCGGAAGACCCAATAATGCTTATCCAGGCAGCTTAGTGGCTTCGCACAGATTTAATGAGATTATCCGTTCCACTACTATGAAAACCCAAGCCGCATGAAAATATTTTAAGTATTTTAAGTAACATAAAAGCATGCTGTGCAACAGAAAATATGAAAAAACGGATCTAATTACAACGAAGTTTTCTACTTTAAAAACTTTTTTGTTAATGGTTTGGTTTTTGATATACACGCAATAAAATTCATCTTACTCAAGTAAAAAGGTACTTTCACGTATTTTTCCATCAGTTCTTTTATAAATGGATTACCTATAAATCTTATTAGTGACTAGCGGCTCGTCCCGGCTTCGCACGGGTGCAATAACTTAAGCACCCGTGCGAAGCCGGGGCGGGTCGCTAGTCATTCATAAGGTAGGAGCCGACCGCACGTTCTAGCCGCGCGGCTACCTATTTCATAGTTCATGTGCACACCCCTCTCTGGCCACGGCGCGCGCGCGGCCTTTTTTAGTATTTTGTTTTGATTGACATTTTTATAATTCGTCATAACTTTTGAATGGAATGTCTGATTTCAATAATTCAAACAGTTATCTACAGGTATTAAAACAGTCTTGAATATGAAATGATTTTTTTGAATAAGGATTAATATAAAGGTATAGAATACATGGTCTGATTTTGGTCGGCATTTTTATCAACATTTAAAATGTAAAAAAGTAGTTATAGTTACATAACTACAATAGTTGAACATATCGTATTGCTAACTTTTTTGTAGATATCAATATGTTCTCTAATATTGTAGAACATTTTTTTGTTCTATCACCAATAGTTTCCGCAGCGCATGCGATGAAGGACATTTTATGGCAATTTTTTTTTACACCTTGGGTTACATTATTGAAGTTTTAGTAGAGATCCTTATTATTTTCCAAAATAAAATATAGCCTATGTTACTCAGGGATAATGTAGCATTCTAAAGGTGAAAGAATTTTTGAAATCGAACCAGTAGTTTTTGAGTTTTTTCTACAAACAAAAATACAAACATACAAATCTTCTCTCTTTATAATATTAGTATAGATAAAGGTGAACTTTAAGATATTGTTGAACAACCAAACTCGATGAACTCAGTCATTTCATGGTTGTAAAGCTTCAATTAAGTCAATCAAATAACTGCTTATTAACTGGAACATTTTATGAAATAATTAGTAAGTAAGTAAGTAATTAAGTAAGTATTTATTTATTTGACACAAGAATATTAGGTACTACATGATTTGTTTATGAATCCATAGGTTCCCAAACTAATAAAACTGTGTTTTAGGAACCCAGGCTTTTCCCATCAAAATGTAATCAGTTTTTGTGGTCTAAATAGTTTTACTTATATAATACTATGATCATCATCATCATCATCATCATCATCATCATGACAGCCTTCTAATGTTCCCACTGCTGGGACACTGGCCTACTCTCAGGCGAGAGTGATTGGGTCTTAATCCACCACGCGGACCCAATGCGGATTGGTGGATGGCACATGTCTTTCGAATTTTTAGTTCTTGTACATGCCGGTTTCCTCACGATGTTTTCCTTCACCGAAATAAAAGAAAAAGGAAACCTATATATATAATCAAAAATGAGTTAATCAACAATGCAGCTTCAAAACAACAGCTTATTTGTAGTGCTCCGCGACTTTCTCCGCACTATGTTTTTTTTATACAAACTTCTACTTCGACTTCTATTAGAATTCCAGGAATTTATTTCTTAGTGTTCAATTAACTCAAGAGAAATAAATACCAATCAGTCAGTCAGTCAGTACCTCATAATGTCTGTATATATAATAGCCTACCGCATTGATTTTATGTTTTTGGATTTAAACAATGATAGTACGAATATTTACTTAGTTAAATATAATTTCATTTAAATTCAGCTCTCAATTTTATTTATAATCGTTATTAAACCTAAACTATAATTGTTAGTTAAAAATCAATCCTGGCTTGCTTTAAATTTTAAATTAATTAATCTGATTTGATATCGTCTGAAGTGAAATATTAACTTCAGTTTATTTTATTACCGTGTAATATTAGAAGGTAGTTCATTGGCTCTGGGACTACATCAGCAGTAAGATAATCATTAGCATTTCTCTTGGGTCTACAATTATGTTTGATAATTATACACCAAGCAATGTAGGTTAATCAATAGCCTGCGGCTAAAAGCATACATTATATTCATTCCAACTCATAAATTAAGCTTATAATTGTGTCAATATTATGGGTTAGAGGGTTAATCAGGTTTCAGTTAATACTTGCAACCCACTTTGGTCTCGTACGTAACTCGCCCTATAATTATACCAAAAGGTCAATCAAGACCCTTATTAAATGGTATTACTCGCACAGTCTGAAATTAATAATTATATTTTCAAAGTTCATTAGGAAATTGAGCGCGAATGTAAAGTTAAGTGACGTTCTACGCAGTTATGGTTGCCACTGGCAGTTTCCGCCAGTGGCACATAACTTACCGCTTTCGTGCTTTGCAAGACATGATAAGCTGCCTGTTTGTTCCAGCTACCAGTTGCTTCAGGTGGTTTACAAACTACGTCATAATCGACGACGGACTCATGAATTTTATGAGGATTTTTCTTTTCTCTACCTACCTCTTCTGGTTGATATTCTTATAGAATATCGTCATCAAAAGAGATCTCCTTCATGTTATCTTGGTTGTCTAAGAAACCTATTAGAAACGAACTTTGAACACCACATAGTTTTTTCCTCGTTTTGTAACATAAATAATGATTATTTCAAGCAACATGAATCTTCTTCTAATAAGAAGAAGACTAGCGAGACTATAACACGAGAACTGCTGGACCGGATTGGTAAATTTTGTCCTTGAAATATTTTTGTGAGTTCAGAAAAGATTTAAACGGTGAGAAAAATAGCTCGAGTAACACCGCGTGGTACAGCTAGTAGAGTAATAAAATTTTGCTTACAGTAATATTAAAGCTGGCCAATTAAAATAAAGCAGTTTATTACTCTCTTAACTCTGGGCCTAACATTGGGTCATACGCGTACTCCTCATTAAGGTTAAAGGGGCATTAAATTATTCCTAATTAAAAATTAATAAGGACCAGGGTAAAGACTCGTGGCATAAGTTTCCCGTTTCGTTTGCCCTTTGCATATAAAATTAATTGAAGTTTTCCATATAAAACTCGCAACTTATTTTTGAAAGAGTTTTATGTGTATCACAAAAGCTTTAGCCAAACTTTAGCATCACATGGTTACTATAATTGTTATAAGTTTGTATTTTTTATTATAACTTGTACACATTCACTACGTCCTAAACATCATCTTGGTTAGCCAACTAATGTTCCTACTCGACCACATCGACGACCGATGTGGCGCGGCGGGCGAAGGTCTGCGACGCAGGAGGTTGCGGGTTCGATTCCCGCCTTGGAACAAATGTTTGCACGATATGCAAATATTTGTTCTGGGTATTTTTCTATGTATAATAAATTGTATTAAGTTTATCAGTCATCAGTACCCATAACACAAGCCCTGCTTAGCTTGGGGCTAGATGATGCTGTGTGGATTGTCCAGCATTATTTATTTACTAATAGAACATTAGCCTAGTCTGGACCGAGAGTGATTGGGTCATAAATCCACCACACGGAGCCGTTGCGGATTTGAGGGTTTCCTCATGTCGTTTTCATTCACAATTTGAGAATACAACATTTTTTTTCATCGTTTACTGAACCAGTTTGAAATCCACGACCTTCGGTAGAAGTAAAACGACCTAACCTATTTTAATTTTTACAATTTTTTTTTTTTTTTATACCACTAAAGTGGCAACCAAGCGTACGGCCCACTTGATGGTCAGCGGTTACCGTAGCCTATGTACACGTGCAACATTATAGATATCATTTGCGTGTTACCACCCTGAGACGTTAGATGGAAAGTCTCATGGGCCAGTAATTTCACCGGAAACCATACCCTTCGAACCGGAACACAGCAATGCGAGCATTGCTGCTTGGCGGCAGAAATAGGTATCAAATAATATACAAATCAACTTAGATTTAACTTGTGAATTGCGATGTTCACGCTGAAGTTGGGAGTTCAACAACGTTCTGGAAAGGCAACCGCTGGTGGGATTAACATAAGCATTTGGTCCCAGTAATTACAGAGCACTTGTCACACAGGTCTTGTGGTACTGACTTCGCCTTCTGATCCTAAGGTCGTGGGCTCGGAACCGGTCAGGGCAAAATATTTTCAGACGATAAAGGAAAACATGATGAGAATCAGGTATGTCCTAAAACTAAAAATTGAAATAAATTAACCAATTCATTGTGCATTGTGTCGACGTGGTGGATTAAGACCCAATCACTCTCGCTTGAGAGTAGGCCAAATTCCTAATAGTGAAAGCATTAGAAAGATGTCAAGATGAATATAATTTGTTACGCCATGACCTACCTGGTGGTTGGATTCTTTAACAAGAGTTCGCCGTGGGTACCACTGCAGTGCCAGACATTCTGCCTCCAAGCAGTAGTGAGCAAGCATTATTGTGTTTACCTGAACACACAGTGATTTCACTTGCTACCGTGTCCTGCAAACCTTTGAAGGAAACTGTGTAGCAAGTAAAATCACTGGGCGAAACAGACTAATAAAAAATAATAAATATAAAAAATAACTGCGTTTCGGGGTGAAAAGCACAGTGCAGTACGCAGAACTTAAAACTTAACAGGTGTAACACTGCAGCTGTTATGATCAAACGTGACGCTTAACATCAGGAAAATGACTAAATCACCTCGTCATTTGCTGACATAAAGTAGACCTTTCTATTAACTCTGTCACCAAGGTTAACCACTAACTCATACTGCCATACTTTTATAGGAACAGACTGAAACTTTTCTCATTTGTTGTTTTTCAGCGTTCGCAAAATGAGGTACCACAACGATAAAACGAGGGAACGTTCTGGAAGACAGTACTTGTAAACATCTGTTACGCCGAAAGTGCGACCAAAGACAGACGCAATTACTTCGCAACGCTACATCTGCGACGCTGCCTTGTAATGCAATAATGTTAACTTGGACAACCTGTACTTAAAGCTTCGGGTTCTTTTATTGTAAATGTAAATGGGATAGTTTGTATACTTATATTACTTATATAGATATTTGCTCTAATCTTGGCGTTTTAACTTGATGAAAATACCATCATTAACAAATATTCGAGCTCTTTTCGGTGCACCACCTATTGCTAGATCATGCGGTCTCTTTCACACCTACAGTATGTACTTTACGTGTGTAAGGGACGGCTAGACAGGGCGACAGACGAACGGGCGTGTATGTATGGTAGAGGAAATGACTTTATTCTTCCTCTTTTTATTTATAAGTGTGTAAAACACAGATGATTAGAAAACAAAACTGGTAGTCTCATACATAGTATAAAACAACATCACTTCCCGCCGTCTGCCCTCTGTATTTATGCACGCTAATTGTGCATAAATAGGTACGCTTGCCACTTCAGTTGTATAAAAAAAGGTACAGAGAGATCTTTTAATCTACGAAACGGATTTTAATACGATTTTCTTGTAAGTAATTTAAAGGTTTATACGTATAGTTTAACACCCGTGCAAAGCCGGAGCCGGGGCGGGTTGCTAGTAGATAATAATGCAAAGTGCTTTTTAATACCGATACGATACAGTCCACAACTACTATACCACACTGTCCTCAAGTGAACAAGTGATAATAATTTGAATGGCTGCACAAGGAACCTCACTCCAAATTCAATTTCCCATACTCAGACCCGAGGGGTCGGTTCGCGTTAGTGTTTCGACGCCTAAAATAACACAGTGTGCTGAACCCAGCTTGACTAAACGGACGGTAGATAAGTGGCTCGTTTACATGAGGCTGTTCCATCTCTTTTCTTACTTACTTAGGGTCTTATTCATAATGTACTTTATACGTTAGCTAATGTATTTTTAATCATAATTCATAAAAATGACAGAAACACGATACTTAGCAATTTGCTATAATGACTGTTTTTTATGATTAAGGGCCTCACTCTTTGGGATTTTCCAATATGTATTTTGATGACATCCAAGGTATTCGAGTACGCTGGTATTCGAGCAATTGCCTGGTTTGCTGGCTTAATGCAAAGTACGTGGGTTTGAATCCTGCCTGTTTAAATATTTAATTGCACTTTAAAGATGATTCTTAGTAATTACTTACCTCTTTTCTTTTGCAAAATTAAAAATAAATATACACGTACTACGTACACATAACATGTAGTAACAAAGAGATCAATAGCATTGGTTAGGTGATTGGGTGAGTACGAGTTCTGCAGTGAACGAGATACAACGAATGATCTAGTAGTCTAGTACGTATATTGCGTCAAAATTACTGTAAAAATATGTGTTAGGTATGTACCTTTATTTTAAAGCGTGGTTACCTAGCGTTTAGTTTGCAGCTAGCTTTTGCCGATATTTTAGCACTACGCAAAGATACACACAGTTTTCCTAATTTTCAAACAGTCGCAAACAAAACGCCACACAGGACCGCATATTTAATATTTTAAATAATTTACATGTTTTAAATAACAAAAATTCCTTTGTTCCCTTACTACACTTAAGCAAAAATTAAAAATGTTATATAAAAGCACGAGATAAGTTAAATAACAAAGTTTATGTTCAACATAAAAAACCTAAGCTAATGAATGTCGTCCGACGCTCGACAAGTTAAGTCTGCGGATCCGACCCAAATGCCATTAAAGTGTACTAACGAGCACTGCGTATCGAGGTTTTAAAAGGGTTGAGTGGTTTCGCGTTGTTCGAGTAGATCGTGTGAATGAGCCTTAGACGATTGAGTTGCTGTTGATTGCACGTCGAGATGTAATGCTACACTGTAAAAATTTTTTTGTTATTCTGTCAGGTAAGGCATCAGGGATGCAAAAAGAAAGTTCAATATCCCCAAGTTACTGTTTATTGTGCATGGAATTTGTGCTCGTACTTAGTTTCATAACGTAATCCTCACCTTCGATTGGACACACTGGACCTGTTTAATGAAGAGGGATCATCAAAGCTACAAAGACATTTAGAATAAATAATAATAATTTATTTCCTCTGATACATAGATAGATAGATAGAAAACTCTTTATTGTTACACCAAAGAAAAGAAACAGTTAAAACTAAAAATAAAATTAAATAAATTTGTGGTGGTACAATGGGCGGCCTTATTGCTAATAGCAATCTCTACCAGGCAACCTTAGGATGGACTGGATTCTGATCAAAGCTATGAACCCAGCCGAGCATGTTGGCAGATTCTTTAGGCTGGATCGCGTGAATCTGCACATTAATATACCTAACTTTAAGACGTTTTCAAGTAATCCTTTCAAAATACTTTGAACTTAGATTGAAATTAGAATTTGTGCTAAAAACTTTTCTAACCAAACTACGTGAAGTTTCTTTGGGCTAAATGCTTTGATATGCTTGGCTGTGTAAATGTATGCAGCACGGATCGCTGACTTTGAAGAATGCAGAGCCTTTTGTGGCTCCTGATAACGACCGCAACACGTACGAGCACTTTCCTTTATTTTTTCTTACATCCCTCTGAATGTGAACGCACAGTCCAACCATTACAAAACCTTGATGCTGTCAGCAAGTTTAGTTTAGGATAGAAATAAAGTATTAAAGATGCATAAGAACAACGTGAACTGTTATTTATGAAGGTGTTTTGGCTGAAAATCAGCATCAGCTCTACCTAGAACCCACCCAGCACAGATTTTTAAATCTCGCTTTAGCCTGTCGTATAAATAGTTTTTCTATTCTATTACTAACAAATACAGGACAAAATAAGTAAGTATAAATATTTCATGAAACTTATAAGTTGATTTCTCCGATCAATTGAGTAATGATGCAAGTAACAAACACATTCAACAGTCGCATAAATGGGTTATGTATGTCTACGCCTAAAAACTCGTGTGTCGTGGGTACACCATCACCCCAACACAAAATATGCATTCATTTGTGTCTCTCGGCAGTAATAAGACATGCACCTCTCATATTTTTAGCCATTATGAATCAAGATTCAAGATCCAAGATATTTATTTGCATTTATAAGTGTTACAAGAGGTCTTAAAAGTAATATGGCACTTAGAGCTTATTTGCCATTTTAGGCATTGCAAATTTTATGTAGGCTATCAGAATAATAATAATAATAATCTAGATCACTACCAGTCTAAAGTATTTCTAAGTTAAAGACGTCATTACCTTGTTAAGTGCATAAGCTTTATAACTCAGCAAAGTTAAATAAAATATAAACCTATTTTTTTAAGTTCAATAAACTTATACGGTCATGTCGGTTCATCCAACCGACTGTCACAGATCATTATGTTGGGCATCCCATGATAGGAACTTTTTGAGTTATGGCCTCTTTTTGTGTGTGTCATAATCATCTCCCTGCCTTTATCCCTACAAGAGGGGTAAAAATAGAGCTTTGTCAAAAAAAGTGACAAGAACCCTACACAAAGAGTTATGTGACAAACACTTGGCCAGCACTTTATTATAATTTACTCAGTTGAGTACCATATCGTGATTGCTATAACTTTAAAACTCGTTAAACTTTTGACGAACTCGGCACTTTCAATTCGAACAAAAACTTAGAGATGAAAGTTTGAATAGGCAAATTAATTTGCTAAAGTTCATTTTGACATTTATTTTGATTTCTTAAAAGAAAAATACTGAGAAATATGGCTAAACTATAAGCTAACTTAATATTACCTCTCTAGAGGTGCGATTTGTAGAGCATGCGCAGTGGAAATCTCACAATAGATAGGCGTTCCCCACTGTAATTCAACGTACAATGTAAAATAAACTTTGAAAGCACTTGCTTTAGATTGAATATCACAGTAAATATGACCACTTTGAAACTCAAAACAGAGTGCTGTGATAGAAATTCTTCTGGAAACATTCATGTCAACAAAAACAGAGTGTCAATAAAATAACGAATAAGATTGGTTACATTTATTTTATTTCCATACTGATTTCACTTTTCGTGCCTGCAACTAATATATCAAAAATGTACGTCGTCAGAGTGGAATTTCTTTGAAGTACTGTTATTTTATTCTGTGATGCAAGCTGGGAACAGTTGGGTACCTTTCAGTTCGAAATGGTTCAGCTTTCGAAGTACCAGCGCGTCGTTTGACTGGAATCGTTTTCGCGCGTATCGGATGAAACGAGATGTTGTCAATGTTCATCGTAACATACTCGCAACTTTAGTGAATTCTATTTATAAAAACATGCATGTGCTTTGTTGAGTTATAGAGTGATGGGTGAAGTATATAAATAGTTTGAAAAGTGTTTTGAAGTGAATGAAATGGATTTAAAATATTTATTGTGAATGGATTTTATAATGATTAGGTGAGATTTATGGAATTTAGAATTTTTATTTGGAGTAACTTTGTTAAGTTTTTTTATTAAGTATTATGAAAACGTTTTAAATAACGTTTATTACTATATTATAATTACAAGCTAACCTTACGTTTTGGCTAATGAGTAATTTTAAGTTTACCTTTAATTACTAAGAATATCCATTGGCACTTTTCCTACTGGAAAAGCACTTTGTTCATGTGTTCATTATAATTTGTTTACACTCTATGTTAGAGACAATATTGATTTGATTATTAAATAATAATAATCAACATTTTATCATATCATAACTGTTGGGCTGGGATACTTTAATTACATATATTATAAAAAAAAATAGAAAAATACTGTTAATTTGTACTATATTATTTTTTATTTCAAATCTAAAATCTTTATTTATTAGAAAGTAATCAAACAATAATTAAATATTCTTAAAAAAACACCTTTTGGTATAAAGCAGAGTTTTTTTGCGTGTAAAATTTCTGCGTCATCGTGATAAATAAAAATTTCTTATTTAGATTATTGTTTCCAAAGTATAGTTGCGAGTTCAAGTCCCGCCTAAGATTATTTTTTTCCGATATTATAAAACACAAACTGAAATATATAATATATTACGAACGCGCCGTATTAACCACCACAGTTGCGTGTTTAAGTCCTGCTAAGAGTGGATTCGACCAACATCTGGAATAACTAACAGAATAACAATGGGGAATAGGAAATGTCAAATACAAGTAAACTATCACTTTGCTCGCGAAAAACTACGATTTGTTTGGAGAACAGTGCCTAATCGAGACAAATCCAGCCTTAGTAGGATTTTTTACGAACGCGCCATATCTATATCTGGGTTGAAAAACTTCAAACAAAAAAGTCTGTAGATTTGTCGCTAAGGAGAAATTCCATTTACCTCGTATAATCACTATCGCAGAATAAATCGTAGTTATCTACAAGAGTTTCTGGTAATTGTGATTGTATTTGACATTACCAATTTCAAATATTCCATGAATTTAACTTACCAAATTTGGATTGTTGGGATTTTTATTATGATTCGTCTAGCTCTATTTGATATTGTAATATTTTTACAAGGGTCTTTTAAATAATTAATCATGATATCATAAAATTGCTATAATCTGGATCATGGCGTTCTCTAAAAGTAAAATGAGTGTATTTTAAAAACAAGTTTAATTTTCGTAGCTCGTTCGTAGCATCTCGTAGCCATTGCGTAGCACTAGATTTCCCGTTAGTCTGCTGTTGCATAAAATGACGTGCTTCTTGAAAAAGTCTTTGGCTTCATGGCATGCAATTGGCGATAGATTTCCGATATAGTACGAATCATAAAGTGGTTTTCAAAAAGTTTCTTAGCATACTGCCGAATTCTAAAACACAAACTCATTACTAAAATAAAAAATAACGAAGACAAAATGAATAAGCTTTTAAACAGAAAGCATTGTGCCTTGAATAGGCCATTGATTTGCCAGGATCCGGTACTTTTCGACACAATTATTTATTGTTTCCCTTCTGCCCTTGAATTTGTGGGTAAAGAGGCACGCCCCACATTTTGCCCCAACAAACGTATAGCCCGAGAGATGGCGGTTTTCCAAAATATGAAATATTTGTATTTATTAAAATCAAAGATTAATAATAAAATTTAGTAGTGGAACGCCAAGCTACTTTGCGCTCTGTGTTTTTTAGGAAAATTCTTTTTCACGCTGGGTTCTTCAAGAATTGAGTTTCAGGATCTCTTTTGTTAGTGCGCCTCTACATCCTAAAAATATAAGTTTTCAAGGACTGAACGTTTTGGCTGCGTGTTGATTGTCAGTGATTAAACATAGGCCTTCCCAAGAGTACCATGACGACTAATCTTAAATCTTCATCATCCACCGACTTCATGCAACCGCTTTTATACCATCAGTCTATTGAATGGGGAGCCATCTTACACTCCGTTGTCCAGTTCGCCACTATTCCAAGAACATTTTTTTCCTCAGCGGTTATTGGTTCTGCGAGCTATATGATCTGCCCACTGCCACTTCAACTTGCTTGTTTTAAGAGCTTTGTCGGAGACCTTCTACGAATTTCGCATATCAAATATCACGTTTCTAAGAGCTACGAGTATGTCGGTGACCTTCTACGAATATCGCGTAATACAAAATTTTTGTATGTGCTGCTTTAAAATCACTACTAGCTCCCGGTCAGCTACTACTGTGTAAGCTGTGCGTGTGCGTGTACAAGTACATCGCTGTGAACCCGTCACACGCGAGGACCTCAGCTTTGTACAGATTAAGTGGTACATTTTAGCGCGTTTACTGCACGCTGTACTGCGGGAAATATATACAAGTGGGTCACAGTTTGGGCAAAGAATGCTAAACCGTTTGATTGCTTTGCTGTTACTGTTTTACAATATTGATTGTTTTTCTTAAAAATTGGTGTGACTACTTCGGTGGCGCAGGGTGCGAGTGCCCGGTTGAGAAGCGAGAGATTGCGGGTTCGATCCTCGCTGCGGGACAAATGTTTGCATGATCTGAAAATATGTTCCGGGTCCGGGTGTTTCTATGTATTATAAATATAAAATAAACTATCAGAGGTCTGGCTCGTATAATACAAGCTTTGCTTAGTTTGGGGCTAGATGGCACTGTTTTCAAATATCTGCCAATATTTATTATTATGCGTTTTTTTTTAAGTATTGGTATACTCTACTTATACATTTTACAAATGGGTGTTTTCACGTACCGGTATATCGGTGAAGAGGTACCGACACTGTTTCAACTCAATTTCGAGAGTCTTCATCAGGGTTGAGTGACACGGCGAGCGTCCTCCTCCGCGTCGCGATATGACTGTGCATATATATATATGGACGCTCGCCGTGTCACTCAAACCTGATGAAGACTCTCGAAATTGAGTCGAAACAGTGTCGGTACCTCTTCACCGATATACCGGTACGTGAAAACACCCGTTCGTAAAATGTATGATATAGTTCACGATAGTTTTATGAGTAAAATACTCTACTTAGTAGATAATTAGTACAATTACACTTACCTACTGTTTGGGTATGAAATTGGTTAACAAAATTTCCTACTTTGTTTACCAATGAGTACGATTCTTTTCATAAAAGTACACTAAAATAAATAAGTAATGTTTTGTCCATGTCAACAAAATGTGGTGTAATTTTAGTAGCAGATTTAAAAAACATACGCAGTCTCTCAAGTATTCTCCAAAGGCTTTGAGATTTTCGGCTGAATATCAAGCGTATAAATTCAATAAACGGCGTCTATATTTCTAACATGCCTTCAAGCAAACCTTTGAAATTGTAAATTGTAATTTTTTTCTACAAAAATGTGATGGTGAAAATAAATTGAATCAGGCTTTATCAGATAATTTGGGTAATCATTGCAAAATAATAAAACAAAAAGCTTATTAATATTTTCGGCATACATTTTCTTTGATTCTCGATAAACAAAGAAACAAAAAAGAATATTATGTATTTACTCTTTGTCATACGAAACGAGTTGTAGGTACTTCCCAAAAGCTTTGGTAAAAATATAAACAAAAATAATTACTGTGCATGAGCAGTTTATGGACTGAGATTCTTTAAAAGACAGACTAAAGTATAATTGTCTATTCACTAAAGTGTAATCTTATTATTTCGTCTTATAACAATAAGATATCTAGGGTGAGTTGCACCATCTAACGTTAACGTCAAATTTTTCAATCGTCGTCGAACAATTTGACGTTAACGTTAGATGGTGCAACTCACCCTAAATCTTTTAGACTGAGCCTGAGCTAAACACAGTTGCATTTTGCTGGCCAAAACTTTACTTAACCTTAAACTACTTTGTTAAAGTCCTTTATACCGTTGCGCTAGTGACTGATTAGCTGACAATCACCACACAATCCAAATCAACCACAAATTAAAATTATGTTCATTTTGATGTTTTTAAAATAAGGACATTTCCAAAAATCTAATTGCTTTGGTCGCTTCTAAAAAATAAAAAAAACTTAAAGCAGACAAAGTCGCGGCTGTTCTACTAGTGAGACAGTAAACCTTTTATATCGAAATTAAGCCCAGTAACGTTTCGCTGGCAAAAATGTAACTAAACCGTAAATTATTTTGCAAACATCCGCGCTGGCGTAATATGTTGAAATATGGCTTATTTGCACCGAGTTTTCATCTACTTTACCGTTATATTACAACTGAAATTTAACACCAGGGGGCGCTAGCTCGTCTGCCAATTTCTTTTATATTTTTATTATATCAGCCAGGTTCGTACTTGAAATGTCGACCTCGAATTCCGCGTGCGGACTTTGTGTAAAGTAAAGGCCATGACACACCGGATGCGTATGCAGCACGTAGATGTAACCACGCACGTGTTTGCCTTGAGAGCTGTCACGCAAGCGGTGTGCCATGTCACACATAGTTTCATACATTGCAACGTCATGGTACACGCACGTCTACGCTTACGCGTACATATACGCAGGCGGTGTGACCAGCCTTTAAACGTCCACTCGTAGTCTCGCGTAATTTTGTTCCAAAATGGGGGATTTTCCAATAGTTTTATTTTTTAACTCAGGGAAGAAGGTAGCCGAGATACGAAGTATCAGATATGATTACATTATGGTACCTAAGTAGGATGTATATCTTTTGAATCCCCAACGCTTCTACAGATTGGAGAATGACCATTCAGAATACTGTCGTACATCTGTGTAGGACCTATAATCATAAAGCCATACATAGTTATTTAAAGTGGACCGTTACCAGAGTTGGTCAGTGACTCATACAAACTTTTTTTAATAGTCATAGAAAAAAGCTCGCCACTTCGCTCACGTTTTACCAGGATACCAAGTATCCTATGTTCCAGTGCCACTCATATTCTATAAAAGTAAAAAACAGTTAAAAATATACTTATTCAATCATATCACATCATCATCATTTTGTCTTATAGCATTTTGTAAATTTACGCCAGTTCCACGCGCCCCAGCCTAGAAGAATCTAGCAACAATCTCGGTTTGGGTCCTATCTTTTTTTTGATGATCCCTCTGCATCATAATGCTTCAGTGTGGTTCTATCCATTTATAATATTTACATATATAAAAATTTTGCGAACTAGACTGTTTATGTTTTGTGCTCGGGTCAAAAGTTAACACAATTTGTCACAATTTTATCCAGACGCATAGACAATTAATTTTAAAAACTTTAAATTAGTCTAGATTCAAGAATGGAGCGATTCTGCTCGAAATTTACGTGAACTTTGGGCAATCTGGTGAGATACTTTAGGAAGCAATTAACTAGAATTAGCGTTAGCTGACGTATTCGACGTTTTCAGGCTAGGCCTTACTCTTGAGTACGGCACTGTGCATCTACGCCGACAGCGGATGTTTAAAGGCATTCAGCGGCCTCGCTAACCTACTTACTTTGGTATAAAAATTACGAGTCCCCTTTTTGACTAACGATGTTCCCCGTTTCTCGTAAAGATCTTTAACTAAGTGTAAATTTTAATTAGGATATTGCTTTTCCGTTACTCGTTTAGCGACCCTCGGGAAATAGAATTAAAGTATCATTTTACTTAGCTAGTTTAGTTTCATATTTTTTTTAGTAAAACGGAGGTTATTGAAACGATAAACCAATCAAGAAATCTGTAATTTAACACTTTTAATTGCTACAAAAAGTTTCCTCTGGAATATCACTTTAACCACGAATCAATGAGTTGTGTGCGTTTCACTCAACTATAGTAGTAAACATAATTTTAGTATCCAGCTAATCCGCTTGGGGTGCTGTATTAGTTTTCATAATGTATTTTACGTTTACTAGTGGTTGAATAAAATGTTAACTCTTGGTAGAGGTTCTTAGTTGAATTTAATGATAGTTAATCTTAGGATTATCAATAGATTGCTTTTATCTAACATTGTTAGCGTATTAATTAGAGAATAGATAGGTATACTATGTTCAGCCTCTTGTATTTGTAGACTTATGCCTAATGACTGAGGCCTTCTTGCTTTCAATCTATTTGCAATTTAATGCAATTACAATTCATGATCAAGCTCATCTCGCCATTCCCTTCTGAAGAAGCAAATAAAGATAACAGTGTAATTGAACTCAGTTTATATAACATTTTCTAGTGCACTTTTGCTAATTTTAATTCCGGCTAAAGTTTTTAAACCGCTTGCTTGTATATTCTAGCTCTTTCATCACCATAACGCGGTTAAAAAGAGTATTAATTAAAAAGTTCTGATACGCGCACCTACGTGAGGTCGTGAACGGCCGCCTTTTAATGGGGTCAGTCCAATCATGCTAATGAAAACAAGCCATGCAAATCCAGTCTGTGTTTAGCCTCCTGAATATTCAGCGGTTATTTCTTAACGGCACTTAACATTTTGCGAAGCAATTTTTCTATTAAATTTTCTACGAAATACAGTTAATATTTTTATTAAGCGTTGCACCAGCAGCGTTTGCTTATCTAGAGAAGATTGCGCACCGAACCAATCAGGTAGTTGGTTGCCGTCGCATTGTGAACGCCTACAGCGGGTTTTTTAGCTGTACGGAAACGTTTTGGTTTTTGTCTAGTGCGTGGAGATAACATACATACAGGTGTATTAATAAATACATAGTATCATATGAAATACATCGACCTCTGGTTCCTGAGCTTTTGCTTGCGTGATAGTACGCAACCGGCAACACAATGATTGTGACCGTCCAATCACTTTTTGCTCCAATTCCAATTTAGCTTTGTTCAAATTCTATTGTATTCGTTGATCAAAATGATGATCGAAGCTTATAAATTCAAGTGGGATAGGTAAAAGCCTGTCCAGATAAGGCTTAGGATATTCAAGTAGCGCATTCCGCATCGTGCGTTTGTGAATTTGTGAGAATCTAGAAATATATACATTTAAATGGATTTAATGCATAGTATTCGAAAAAGTGCGAGTTCAACATTGCTTTATTTGGGCAGGCTTTTAGAGAATTTAGTCTATCATCTGTATTTAAAATCCAAAATTGATCTTATCTATCCTAAAGTTACGCTTTTACTTGCTTGTGGGAAAAAATAAAGGAATATCAGTAAGTCTGTTGGTAAATTCCCAGTGGTTCAACTGGTAGGACTACTCGGTAAAACTACTTATCTTAGTCTTAGTCCACCTTGGTCCAAAGGCAAATAATAATGGGCCCGTGGTTCACCCAGGTGAACTAATGTAATAATTTTCCAACCATGGTTTTATGAATCTGTTGGAATATGACCATAATTATGTAGCGTATTTTCAAACTAAATCCCCACGTTTACAAGCAAAAAGTAACTTTTGCTTGCTGCCTGTGAACGTGAGTCGAGAAAAAGTTGAGACGCGCGAGTTGCGGGAACCATTCCTGTACGGTGTAAATCTTAGTATGTCTGCTATTTTTATCTAGGTTTTCTTAGCTAATGTGTTTTCATTCGTTACCATGATGAGTATAGTTTTTATCATAAGAGATACTTGTATCTTTAATTTGGTATTCATAGTCGCAAATTTCCCCTCATCGGTGTGTGAAAATGTCGGATTGAAAACAAGAGTGAGTTCATTGTAACAGCGTTAGAGATAATCTTTTCTATTCATTCTAATTTAAACTAGCTCGCGTAACAATGATTTACCTAGTACTGTTCGAAATATATCGGAACTGAAAAAAAAAAATGTTAATTAAAATCCAATCAATTGTTTCAGATGCTGGAAGCGCTTCAAGTGGCCTTACCAGCGAAAGTTATACGTTTCAAACGAAAACAACGATGAAGTGTCATAGAGTACAGTGTCAGTGTCAGAGCGAGAGTATGTAAGATGTCGTGGAGAAGCCGTATGAGCCCTGGCCATATCTTGTCCGTGTGGACGTTGATATTCGGATACCTCTACATTGGACGTGAGTATTTTTGGTGGTACGTCCATATAAGAACCAACGTGACCGACAAAAAAATACCTTCATTAAATTGGTAGCCTAAGTTCTATTTTAATTTACTGAACACTTTGTGTAAAAGTGCAAATAGCTCTCTGAGTAGTACAGCTTGCAGCTTGCAACCTGCTGCAGTCGATGTCCGCAAGCATAAAGAGATTTTATGGCCACTCTCGCAAGCCACCAGTGGCATTGCTTGGAACGCTACCTTTAGATGAGCAAGTCGCCTTAAGTACAGATAAATAAGTTACTCACCGCTTGTTTATAGCACTCTTGCATTTCCCAGGTTATGGCTGATCCTAGTGTTAATCATACTTATTTATCTAACGTTTAAAAATGCCTGTTTTAAAATGCGAAAACTACAGATTATTAAAAAATTAAAAAGAGGACACTAGCGTTAAAATCTTACTTTATAAAATCGAATACTTTTTTACAAAGGTGAGCAGCTGTCTTCATCATTTTAATAATGTTTAATTATTATTTTTTTACCCATATTGTCCCACTGCTGGGCAAAGGTCTCCCCCAAATCTTTCCATCTGTCTCGATCTTTAGCAATTTCCCACCACTCCATCTCAAACACATCAAGGCCGTCCCGTTAGCGCTTCCGCGGCCGACCCCTCCGTCGCATTCCATCTTCAGATAAATCCATCCTTCCTTCAATCCTTCCATCCTTAAAAAATATAAAATAAAAAGTTTAAATAGTCAGTCAATCAATCAAAAAAACAGTTTAATTTTGTATTAAATGTAAGTAAACCAAGTTAATTATATCTATAACAAATGTGTCTTGCCTATACTCACGGATCACGTGGCCTCTCACAAAGGAAAACATGCATAAAATAAGAATAGCGCAAAAGGCAATGGAGCGTGTCTTGCATGCTCGGTATCTCTCTTCTCTAACCTGGAGATACGACAACAAAAGTTATAAAGGATCGCGAATCTTAAGTAGCATTGGGCGGGGAAACTTGGTTAGAAGAGTAATTTTACAAACATTGTAAAGAATCCAGTGAGTGGTGATATGAAAGCTATGATATGAAAAAAGTGGTGGCATAAAAGTGTGCGACATCCAAAAGTCACACCGCTAGTCTGATCCAGTCTGACCAACTGATTTTGTCAACGGCGTCCGGACCTATATCAAACACTAGTTTTTTATTATTTATAATAGTATTGTGTTAACAACACATATTTTCCCTTTTCTTAGATATTTATTTTTTTTACTTATTTTAGAGGCTGCCTTATATAATATAAGCTCATTCTTGAACGATTATCGGACAATTATGTATTGCGAAAACACGAGCTATCGTTTACAATATCAGATCAGTTTTTGATATACTGATAGGTATGTAACTATCATTTTACCTAAGAAAGTTACATTTATATCAGTATATCAAGGAAGAAGGTGTTATTTTATTACAAAAATATTTTGTATAGGTACTTTAGTATATTGCTAAGTAATAAATACACTTTCGCTACATTAATAAACCTTCTCACAAAAACATTAATAAGTAACAAGTTATTGCATTACATAATTCATAATTTAGTACAGTACTGTGACTAATTAATCATGTGTAATAAACGGAAGGGACATAGGGGGTGGCCTTTGATGATATTAACATTCTGATAAGGTCGTTCGTCGTGTTAGACGTGTGTTACCGGATACCGGCCTCTATCGGCGCCTACCGACGCCGACGTAGGGGCGCAAACGTTTAACGTAATAGAAACTTTTTAAGAGGCTCGCGGAAGGTGAATGTCCATACAAACGTACTACCAGCATATTTTTTTTATTGCAACCATATTTCCGTCATTTATGCTATAATTTGGATTTAAATAATATTTTTAATGTCTCTAGACTATTTTTGTTTCAAAATATTTACATAATGAAGTGTAAGCGAATCGCGTTTTGCATATTTTTACGACATAAATGAAATGTTTTCTTCTAGTTTGTTTTGTATTAAAAAAATTCTCAAGTCTAATTAGTCCAGGAATATAGCTTACAAAGTCACATAATTATTAAGTTGCAAGCGACGTTCATAGAATTCTTTAATCTAGTTCGCACTGCCTGGACTGCACTGTGTGCAGAGCTGTCATAAAAGTTACTAAGCCTTATTACGCATTCTAATCTTGACTTTTATTTAACGTTTGTATGTTCGAATTAAGAAACATTAGTGTTATAAAGTTCGAGCTTTGGAAGATACGCTTGACAATGTCGCTAAGGCACCGAGCTTAGACGAGCAAGAGCGAGAGAAAGCGAGAATGAGGAATATCGCCAACACTTTCGTGATTAAGGAACGGTCCGATTATATCGAAATCAAATCGTGGAGTAGAGGCCCAGGGCTTTTATCACATTTGTCAAACATATTTTTTAAAGTAAGTATTATGACTAAGAAATTAAACCGTTGCGTTGGTTTAGACGTCATTATTTTTTAGAAATAAGGTGAAAAAAAAAGAGTAGAATTTCAATAACGAAGTATGAATTGCTTTTTGTCAAACTATAGTCTAATACTAGTTTTTGTAAAAAATATTCTCTTTTGACGCAATGGAAAGAAGTGGAGCGCTAGATAGTTATGTGTTTTGAGCGAGAATAAAAGCGAATATTTTTTTATCGACCTTAATACAGTACCTAGGTATAGGTTATACCAATACAAACTATCTTAATACTTACTCAGGGTTACACCAATACAAACTATAGCAACTTATAACCCAGCAACAGAATGTGGTTATTAATTCATGATTGACCTCGGCCCTAGTTTATAATACAATTATAAGCTCTACTAACTCTACTTAAGACTAGAAACTAAATATAACTAAATTTAAGTTTTGGACTCATTTTGGTCATTATAAGTTGAACCCACCTTGGGAAGACTTGACGATATGTTTTTTAAAAAACATAAAAACGGGGTTTCCACAAGCTCCTAAAGCAATATTGAAATCATATTACACTGTTTTTTAGGTATACCGAAATGTCAGTGTGACATTGTTTCAATATTGCTTTTGGTTACCGAACCACAAGTTCAAAAGCAATTAATAAACCTGGTGGGTACCAAGTATACTTATTAGACTGGGTAACTACATTGTGTATTCAATTGGGTAAAATAAAAATAAAAAGGATGACTATATCATATAAATACATAGAAACACAGCGTTAGATCTTTGATTCGGTAATGAAAGGTAAGTCTAAATACATTTAGCATACGCCCACTTTATGCATGTTGGTCAATAACATAAGCTGATAACTTCGTTATATAATTATATTAATTCATAGAGATTCTTACAAGTAACCACGCCATACGCTTTTATATTTTCGGTAATTAGCAAAGAGTTTTCTCTTTGCTAATTACCGAAAATATAAAATATCTGGTATTGCGCACATGCCCAGAAGGTGAACCCTAGACTTTAAGGTCAAAATGCAGAATACCTTTTACTCCAACCTTAAAATGGCTCCGTAAAAGAATATGAGTAGTATTATCGTAGAACGTGCTTCATAAGAGTTGAGTTATGGCCCGTTCACAAGACTATTTCTCTTGCTTTTACTGTCGATCTGATTTTATTTGCAACGGAGGTTTAGGTACTTTGAATGATGTGCGAGTGAGATAGTCAGATAATAAAGGACTCCTATACAAAAGAAGATCTGTTTTGGATTACGTATAAAATGCTATCTACATGTTCCACTTTTACGATGAGTGTTAAAAAAACAAACATTTTGTGTAATGCAAATTGAATGCAAAAGTTAAAATATTTCAACTACATAGTTTATATTTCAACAGTACGGCTTATGAAAAAATAATCGGAACGTCAGTATAATTGATAAAACAAATGTTGAAAGCCGTTCATATCTTTCGAAATTATTTCATTGATTTTTCTACCTTCAAAGGTGGTTTTGTTAGTTTGTGATCTTTTGTCTGTTTTGATCCTATTAAAAACACAAAAGAACACGAGAATAATAACGACTCCGTCAATTATTAACCTATTAGTAATCAATACCTCAAACAAAACGTAATGCCTTGATAAAACGCTTCTAAAACTAAGCCGTATACCACGTGAATAGACCGTTAGCTGATAATACTTAGCTGCTAATCCTTGTATGTCTGGGAGACTAGAATTTATGGTTGTGCAAAGCTTCGTAGTCGTGCAGTAATGTTACACAATTTAAAAATAGCTTCTACAAGGGTAAATAAAGAATTTCTACACAAGTAGGTAAGTACGTATCAAAATAATCCCACGTAACACAAATTTAAAAACGAGTTTTGTCCACTTGAAAAGGTAAATGTTTGAATAACGCTCAATTCAATTTATTTCTTGCAAAATTTAGAAAGAGATAAGATCTTAAAAATAATAGAATAAGATAATAATTGAGTACTGATTCAAAGCACTAGTGGTCTAGTGGTAGCGACCCCGCCTTCCTATGCTAAGATCGTGGGCTCAAATTCAGTCGTGCTTAAACATCATGCGGAAACCGCCATGTGCAAGATCTAAAAGTATAAACCACATGTGCCATACACCAGCCCGCATCGAAGCCGCGTAGTGGACTAAAACATCGATCTCTCACTCGAGAGACTCCCAGTTGGAATATAATAATAATAATACGAGTTAATCTAGAAGACTCTTACCTAACCTAGTAATTATGACAGAAAATAACAATAATAACTGGTTATATATTTTGACACGCAGTGACTTTAACAAAAATGTTAGACTTTGGCCTCTTTGGCATTGCTGCGCGGAATGCTGTCATAATAAGAGTAGTAGAGTTCTTTGTGATAAAGCTCGTCCGGGGAAGGACTACCACCATACCTATTTCTGCCGCCAAGCAGCAATGCTCGCATTGCTGTGTTCCGGTTCGAAGGGTATGGTTTCCGGTGAAATTACAGGCACATGAGACTTTCCATCTAACGTTTCAGGGTGGCAACACGCAAGTGATATCTATGATGTTGCATGCGTACATAATCTACGGTAACCGCTGACCATCAAGTGGGCTGGACGCTTGGTTGCCACTTTAGTGATATAAAAAAAAATGCTACAGCGAAACGCATTATAACCTGCACTTTAATTTCACGTAGTATACACAAACGTTCGAAAATATGTTAAAAGATAACGATCACTGTAAAATTATATTAAAAAAAAACTCTGATCGGCCGCGACTGTGAACTCCCGACGCGATGCGAAGTATTTAATCTGTCACATTAACATGCCGCATCGGCGCGGATTCATGTTGCCCGCATGAATATTTATACGCGGCCCGCCGTGATATTTAAACATGCCTGTAAGCCGACGTGTATTAGAGTGCCGGGATACCAGGTTACAACTTACTTTCAAAGGTTACAAGTTACTTATTATGCTTAGAGGGTTACGTTTAGTGTTCATAAACAATTGTGAATGGCTCGTTCACTCTCACTAATTCTTATGAGATTAATTAGACTAGATTCTAGAAAGGCATATGAACCCCTATTCGCAGAGTTAGTTTTCTTCGCTTTATATAAAAGGCCTTAGGCCTGAAACTCAGTTTTTTTTTATACAACTGAAGTGGAAACCAAGTGTACGGCCCACAAGATGATAAGCGGTAACCGCTGCCTATGGACGCTTGCAATACGAGAGGTATCACTCGCGGGTTGCCACCTTGAGACTAAGATCGAAAGCCTTATGTGCCAGTAATTTCACCGGAAACCATACCCTTCACACCGGAACACAGCAATGCGAGCATTACTGCTTTGCGGCAGAAATAGGTATGGTGGTAGTCCTTCCCCGGACGAGCTCTATCACAAAGAACTCTACTACTCTTACTCAGTTGTCCAGTATACTCTAAAAGACTGTCATGGTAACCCATATAAGCGATATCAAGTGTGTATGAGACTTAATAAAACTTTGGGGGAGCCTATGTTCAACAGTAGACGTCTGATATGATAATGTTAATAGAGACCAAGGTCAAGGTGCAGGTGGCACGCTTAGTGGCAAGAGTTTGCTCATTGCTAAGTTGACTTATCCTAGTAAATCAACATAAAATATGTTATAGATATAGCCACTCTACTTGTCTTAGCCCATTCAGCATGCAGAGCTAACCTCTAAACATGCCATCTGCGATGCGACCATAACCGAAGTTTTAACGAAGTTATAAAGGTATTTTTCAAGTTATTTGCATACCAAATAGTCAGTCTGGGTTGTATTTGACTGCGCTTAATATACTCGTAAATAAAATAGAACTCTACCGGAACTATTCCCTGAACATTTGGCATCATTTATGCCCGTCTACACTAAACTTTGCCAGCTCCTAAGTTCATGCTTAACTTTAGGACGTATTTATTTTGCAACGAATTTTCGTGGCCATGCGCGCTTTTAGAGTCAAAAAGCTGACTGAACCTAAAAGCACTCAGACGAAGGCAATCTGATAAGCCTAACTTTTGTAGTATTCTGCGCTTTTCTTCCGTGCTTCGGAGGGCACGTAAAGCAGTTGGTCTCAGCTTTTTAAAAATTGTTTGTCTATGACGGAGGCCTTCTGGCGGGAAATAACTCCCTCACCATCAAGTAGGCCTTATGCTTATTTGCCGTTTAAGGCACTCGCCCACTGCTCTATTTAGGTCGTCAAGATTAACGAACTTATTAGTTAAAAAATGTGCGTGTAGCTAAGTATTTTAGAGTTGTTTTGACTTAAAAAAAAATAGCGTAATTTAATAACGCTATTTTTTTTATAAGGTCTTTATAAAGTCTGAAAATATGCGATCCAATATACCTACACCCTGCTGTGACGCTATGAAGGTTAACAACATAATCGTAGGCACTTCGTTTGTGTAGTTCATAGTGTTTCCGTAGAAACATTGCCTTGCTGTATGATTAAAATAATTAATAAAGGCGAGGTCAACAATTTTAGGGAAGGACAAGCTGAGTACTTTTCCATTTACCTCGTTTCCAGGAGCAATTAACTTAATAATGATAATTTTGTGTTTACTTTTTTTAAACATGTTTTCTAGCTTACTAATGTCTGGGCACAGACGTTTTCTTTGTTTAGGGCAAATTAGACGAAGTAGTTATAATTATTTATATATATGTGGGACTCGCTTTTCCACAATTGAACTCGTATTTAGGCCATTGTGCGTGGGGTTTAATCTGGCTACACGTGTAGCCAGCCTTACTCTTCCAAAAGCACGCCGAAGATTTGTGTGCATTGAGTGGCTACTGCCACGCATTCCAGAACTACGCGGGCTGCTGATGGCTGATTCTTCTTTGGCAAGACAGCATCTGCAGAGTGGTCTGTCGGTAGCTCTGATGTCGTAGAATGAAATGAAATGAGCTTTATTTGTCAGAATACAAGTAGGTACCTACTTTCATTCATTTCATTTCGTTTAATCGTTAAAAAGAAAAATTGCCCAAACTTATCCTATTTCTACAACATCACAGCTACCGACGTACTTACATAGGTTCTTAAAATTATTACATAGGTAATATTTGATGGAGGGACGAAATTGACGCTTACCTAAAGGACTGGTCCACAGTAGCCCAAAAATCGTGATGATTGGAGAGAAGGAAGGAAGGTCTTTGCCCTGCAGTGGGACACTACAAGCTCTTAATAATAAAAGCACCTAATTAAGTCCCTCAAAACAATAGACCTACCAGAAAATACTTATGCCACTATGCAAAAAGCGGCTATCTTAAATACATGCGAACTGTTCGAAAGTTTTTGCAAGAAGAAGCTTAATATCCTATCATTTCTTAAAAATGTTATTCACTTGGCTCTGGCCCGTGAATTTCATAATTACCGAAATTCTCTATTTCGTGAAAAAGAAAACACAAAATAATAATAATATTTGAAACACTGTATTCGACCATTTATCGTGCAAATATAAAATACTTAGTTTAATTTTATAAGTAGGTAAACTCTACGGCAGCCCGTAGGGAATACGTTTAATCATGGTTTAACCTATAACTGACGGCCAACCTTCCGTATAATGTGGTAATTGATGGGTAATTAAAATCGAATGAAATATAATTAGAATAAATTTACAAACTAATGGTCAAACCTATGAATGTTTGAGCGTGTATCAGCCGCCTAAGGGCCTAACTTGTGGGTAACTGTATAATAAACGTTTATACTCTAGAGAATAACACTGTAAGTTGATCTTTTGCTGTCAACTTTAAAAAAAAACAACGACTCTATGTTTTGGTAACTAAAATTCAAAGCGCAACACACACAGAACGCGGGAGCGGGACTGGTCGGGTCCGCCGCGAGCCCGCCGCGGGTGTATTGACTTCACACACTACGCGTGCGCGGGTCCGCGGCGGGCCCGCGGCAGATCCGCGGCGGCTCGAGCGCTGTCGGACCTCGTTCGACTGGTTTGCTACGAAAACGCAGTGTAGGAGCATTGCTTTTTTACGATTCGTCAACTCACCCCAGTTTTATGGTGTGAGTTGACGATCGACTCGTTTTATATAAAATAAAAAATAAAAATAATATAAAAAAATCTGGGAATGAAACAGATGCACACGTTAAGTTTGAGAGCATTTTTTTTATTATTGATTTTTTGACACTATTGGCACGTTTGACACATCTTTATTTTTGATGACAGCTGTCAAACTTCAAACGGTTATATCTCTGGATCTACTCATCCCAGCTGTCATTGAAAATAAAGTCTCAAAAATACCTTCATTTGAGTCAGGTGCGGCTAGCGGGTGGGATGAGCAGATCCCGAGATATAGCCGTTTGAAGTTTGACAGCTGTCAGTGAAAATAAAGGTCATAGAAATGCCTATCATTTGAGTTAGGTACGGCTAGTCTGGGATGAGTAGAACCCGAGATATAGCTGTTTAAAGTTTGACAGCTGTCAAAACAAGATGTGTCAAACGTGCTAGCAATGACAAAAAAATTATAATAAAAAAAAAAGAATGCTGTCAAACTCAAGATGTTGCTTATGTCCAACAGTGGACTGGCTGAAATGATGATGATGATGATTGTCTGAAAATATGAGTTTGGGTTTTGTCTCACATTCTGCTAACCGCAACCGTCGGGCAAGCTAACCGGACTATTACTGATAACAGGCCACCACCAAACATCCAAACTTTCCCCTTTGAAATATTTTTATTTAAATTCTTGCTTTTAAAACTGAATTTTTGTAGTTATGTTTATACACACATTCTATAATATTTTCATTGAAATCCATAGCGAAAACTATATGTTTTTGTAAATAATTACAACTAGTTCAAGAACCGCGCTACTCACGGCCCGCTCACGACCCGCGCCCGCTCTCAGTGTGAATGCCTATCGGAGAATACGTGTATTACGACGAAACCCGCTCCCGTGCCGCTCGGCCCACTCGCTGTCTGTAGTCGCGGGCGGCGGGAGCGGCTGCTGAGCTTCACCCGACCCGCGCCGTCCCGCTCCCGCGTTCAGTGTGTAGTCATCCTTGACTTGACCTTGATACAACAAAAAACACCCGCGGCGGATCTGCCGCGGGCCCGCTCCCGCTCTCTGTGTGTGTTGCACTTTTCTAAAAATACTTTTTTTTCTAAATTGTCTAAAAAGTCAGTTTTGCTAAAACAATGACACAAACTGTGTGTCTTTTATCGAATGTGCGTGTCAAAGTTTGACGGTCTAGAAACCTATCATGGCAAACAGCGTTTCCAACTCAATTTTTGTTTGCTTTTAAAATATAAAATTCCACAACAATAGTTAAGCCGCTTGTAGCTTTTTGGATCTATATTTTAAAGGAACATGGCGCTCTGGGTGCAGTCAGTGCATGTAATAAATAAATCCAATTCATACGAATACGTGCGATTTACCTCGCAGCAAAATTGCTTCGACAAACTAAATTATACACACTTGCTGATTGGAATTTCTAAGCCAGTTACTGACACTAGTTGGTTTATGTTTCTGTTTTTAAATGTCGGATAAAACTCTTTTATTTCTGCTGTTTCATGTCTTTGTGATGTAGGATAGAGATTATAAAGTACATTCATATTATATGTAGAGATTTATGAGTGTGACCTTAGTCGATAAATCTATAATATATTACTGTGTTTTCTAATGTTTCGAAATAGTATTTTACTAGACACTAACGTAAAATTGCTTAGAGTTCATGGTCTGTCCAGAGCGCAGAGCTCTCATAAAGTGCTACGCGAAATGCAATCTAATTTCTACTTAAATTTAATAATGTAGGTTCAAAATTAGAAAAGCGAGTCTCATAAATGTTCGGTACGTTCCTATAAATATGTTCATGCATCATCCAGAATTTTCGAGCAAGCTGGTATTACGATGGTTCCCTAGTTGGTTAAGGCATTTGCCAGCCCAAGGCAAAAAACACTAGATCCTTCCCAAACGAAAAATTTATATTGCATTTTAAAATTTGTAATAGGTTTCTTTACGATTCTAAATTAGCCCAGTGATGGCCTAGTTGGTTTAAAAATATATGCATTAAAATGTTTGTACATTCAACAGGTTTAAGGCCAGGCTTATCGAGTGTCAGCGCCCAGTTGCAAGACGTGGTGAAGGTGTCAGCAGTGACCGGTGGGGGCGCAGCCCTACCTTGCAACACTCGCTCACCGCTACCGGCTGATGTTCTGTTGCTTGTTGCTTGGTATAAAGACGACGTGCCAATGTACAGGTAACTGCTTCTGTTTAGGCAATTCACACTTTTCTTTTATCACTCACTTCAATTTAACTTTTGTCACGGTGTTAGATCGCGAAAAAATACGTGGTTTCAATAAGCAGCTTGCGTAAAAAAAGACAATCTAGTATGTACGATAGCTATATAATTTGGGTTCGACATTGCGGTAAGGTAATTATCATTATAACACACACATCCTTATTCCTCTAAACTCACTTTTCAAAGAAAAATTTAAAAATCCAGAGATGCTAACAGACTCATACGAACCTACTTTTTGTGGAAAAAAAGTATTGCTGTAAATAATAAAATAAAATTGTACGTTCAGCAGAAATGCGACGACATTCATACAGCTCGACAGAAATATCTTTGTTGACTTCGTGATTTTTCATGTTGTAGTCTCGATCGCGTGTGGTTCCACAACGTCGACCTAAAAACATTTTTGTACTTTATTCATCCTTTTTGGTGTATCTAACTATTGAACTCCATCTACCATCGTATTGCTTTGATGTAATTGTAGATATATTGTTAACGATGAATTTTATTTTACTATCAATTTCATACGTGTTTTACTCGTATCAATTTCAATTATACAAAGTTTTTTCAAGTTAATGTTTTTACTTTTACTCTGAAATCCTTAAAACAGTCCATCACGGCAGTCTGGGACATACATACGTTGATACGTTTTTACGTAAACCACTCGGTTGTACGAGTACTTCAGCATAAAAATATTTATGGCGTCTGAATCTTGAACTTTGTACTTTTTTTGAAGTTTGATAAAAAACATAATTACTGCCTATTTGCATAACAACCATAACCCGATTAAAACAATGCTTAAAATCCCTTGTCCGCAGTTACGATACTCGAATAAATGGCGCGGCTTCGCACTGGGCCGACGACAAGTTAGCCGGGCGAGCGTATTGGCACAATGCCGAACCCTCCACGCTACAGATACGCGACGTGGTATCCACGGATCGAGCGCTCTACCGATGCAGGGTTGACTTCAAAATATCACCCACCTTGAACCAGAGGATTCTCTTAGATGTTATAGGTAAGTCTGCGGCCTTGTCTAGTGTATTATCTATGGCAGGTTAAAGAAAAAATACAGTTTTGTTTGAAAAAAGAAATATTTGTGTTTACATTTTTATTTTTCGGCCGTTACGCTTATGGTGAGGGGTAGATTTCAAATAAGTTTTAGAGACGTGTCGTAGTGTACAAGCAAACACATCCAACAGTCACGTACTAAGTCCTGATCATACATACGGCACAAGGAATGGACTAAGGAAAGACAACGCCAACATCAAATGATAAGACAAAATTTGTCTTACAAAATTTGTCTTGCAGCGGGAACCAATCCCGTACCTCTTGATCTTCAGCTGATCAATTACCACTACGCCACCAAGGTCATCAATATTTTTGAAAAGGTTCATTACTCTAAAGTCATACAATTATATACTTTTAAAAAATTTCAGCATTAATTAAATGTAATACAATTAAATATAACGGAGTACATGTTTTAAGATTGAAATCACGCAAACATGCACCATATGACATGAAATTATTAAATGGATTTTACTTCTACAACAATTGTTTATACTTGTTAAAAAAAAACTTGTAATATACAGTGTAGGTAACCGTAAATATTGGCGAATACTGTTGCTTTGTTTCATTCATCAAACAAAAATTAAATGATGAAAGGTAGGTTCTACACAGTTAAAGCGTCATTATTTATCGCTGGCACTTGTGTCGGTTGTAAAATTTATGTTCAGTTTTACCGGAGCTAAGCCAGGGGTTTATTAGGCTGTCTTTTCTTCATGTAATTAGCGTTGATGAATGTTTTAGATTCTATAACCGTGTTTTAACAAATTGTTATTCATACATCATCACTATTTTACTCATAAATAATTCACAATTACTTTCCTACAATCGACTGGTATATCGAATATAATTTAGTGAATTCCGGTGAATTATAAATCTTCCAAACAAAAAATACATATTAGTTATATAGCCTGTTTTTGTTGTTTTTTGTACTTATAATTTGTTCTTTAAATTATTTGTGTTTTTTTCACAGAGTTACCAGAAAGACCAAAAATATTTGACGAGTTTAATAAGGAATTGATCGAATTCGCCGGCCCTTACGTAGAAGACATCAGTATAAAACTTACCTGTGTTGTAAGTGGAGGTAAAACTAGTGGGGAATTTAAATATTTTGTTTCGTTTTAATGTCATGTATACTATTGTATTTTATTAATTCTGTAGATATTTTTATTTATTGGCTAAATATCTCATTTAAAAAAATATTTTAGTGCCCTTGCGCGTAACACAACACACGTGATGTCAATTCTTATTATTACTACTGAAAACTGGCTGACGCATCATTTCTGCATAACTTTTTACTATCTTTACAGCAAAATATCGCGTCGTTTATCGTTTACACGGCAACCGTCTACATTTTTAAAAGGCTATTTTTCTACTCAGGTAACCCAATGCCTCGTCTCCGATGGTGGCGAGACGATAAAGTTATATCCACACTGCCTCCAATCGACGACGGATCGAGTCTCAGTATGCTTGAGTTACGAATACCCAAGTTGACAAGAGATTATTTCGAGGCTGTTTACTATTGCACTGCAGATAATACTGCATTGGTCCAACCTCAGAGAGTTAATGTGCAAATACAACTTTACTGTGAGTAAAAAGTGGTAGTGATAGTTTGTGATATTTAAGTTATTTCTGTTTCGACTAAAGTAATATTGTCCTACATAATCACTAGTTAAATTAATGTTATGTGTAAATTATAAAGCATCTTTTGGTAAAACTGTTATTGTTAATGCTATTAAACTTTATCCGTCAAAAATTTAAAACATCAAAATCAAAATGCTATTAGCTTTAAACGTAGTCCAGTATTTATTAGCTTTTCGTAGTATTGTAGGTATTAAAAGCAGCCATTAGGCCGTTATGGCCGTAAATAACGCTAAAAGGTCTTTAAATGTGAAAAGTTATTTTAGAGTACATTACCAAAACAATAACACTACCTTGGTAATGGAAATTAATTTCCTGTCGCGGTGGCAGTCACGGAGACAGGACAATGAGACGCAAATAAAAACTAATGGGTGTCGAGGGCTGCGTAGGCCACAAAAGAATCTTTATGGACCGTCATATTCAGAGATAATCGGTGTAGTCTATGTAGGCTTGCCTTAATCACAGATATCAACTGACAATGCGGAGATATTTTATTGCGGTATGTGGATATTTTCGCTTACCAAAACTGCCACGTGTATTATGATTTATCTTAGTGCGAACATAATATTTTACGTGGGTAAAACTTTTAGCAAAATTGAAAATAGATTCTATTGTAAGTATAATATTTAGTCAAACAAGTCTGTACCTATTTAATCTTGAATAACATCTATGACAAGGTCGTTCATATTTGAGTAGTTAGACGATTTTCTACTTGAGTTTTGATAATGAGGATTCTTTTACAATGAAAACGTGTAACATTATCACATAGTGGGCGTATTGCATAGTGATTCTTTTTTATTTTATGAACGGGTGTTTTCATGATTCAGCACTTATGAAGGGCGCCATATCATTTGGTCCTGATGAAGACTCTCGAACGAAATCGAGTCAAAACCGCGTCGGAGACTCTTTACCGAAATACCACCACGTGAAAACTGCCGTTTTTTAAATGAATGATACACCTAACGATAGTTTTATTAGGAAAAAAATGGTGAATTTTCTTGTATCGTTTGTATATTATAATTTTAATTGTTTTTTTAAGTTGTTCTTAACAGATCAACGAAATAAAGCGCTGTTCCGCGTATTCATCACCTGGATGGGTGACCGCCAGTAGCAAATTCAACTGAGTGCTCCCGTGCTTCGGAGGGCACGTTAAGTCGGTCCCGGCTTTTTCAAAGTTGTTAGGCCATGACAGAGGCCTTCGGGCTGCCTAAATACTCTGTCGCTAGAGTTGGCCACTGACTCATACGAACTTACTTACTTACTAATTGTTTTTTTAGTAAGGCCTCTCTCCGTGGAGTTGTTGACGAGGGAACAACCACTGTCGGTGCAACAAAAAGCTGACATCGCGTGTAAAGCTGTGGGTGCGAGGCCCCCTGCAGTGATCACGTGGTGGCTGAATAACGAGAGGCTGACTTCTTCAGAGCAAAAGGTAAATAAATTATCCAATACAGGTTTTACTTGCAGTTTTTGATGCATAGTATCGATCTACATACTGGATACTTCTACATTTACGGTATTTTGCACCTTGTTTTTATTTTGTATTTACTGGTACCCTAAGACATGTGTAACTTTTGAAAATAAATCTTATCTTATCTTAATACACCAAGCCGTAAGCTTGGTTGCCATTTTAATATTATAAAACACTACTAAAACCCAAACAAAAAAAAATACATCTGGGAAAATTTGTTTTAAATTTTAAATGTACTAAGTATAATATAAATATCTTCAAATAAAAGTTTCTAATAGTCTTAAAAAAATATTACAGGTTAAAACAGTGTAGAAAAAGTTTTGTAAGTGAAAAGTTGTAAGTAATAAATAAGCCCGAGGAGAATTGACATAAAACGTAATAAGTGGTCACGCAGACTTAAAGTAAGCATACAAGCTACGTTCTACCAGAGAGGCTGCCTTGCAGGTTTGCCTGCACAGGTCAACCGCACTTTGCCGCATCGGTAATGTTAAAAAATCTGCACAGGACTATTCCCACACACGCTCCTGTCTATCTGCGCAAGCATGTACAGATAGACTTCTCCGGTAGACCGTAGTGTGTATAGCTACCATTAGAAACTGCGATCACGACAAGCATTCTAGACCAGTTGTAATCGTGGTCGCAATCGCTAATGGCGGCCATACACGCTACGATCTACCGGAGGTTACTTGTGCCGGTTTGTCTGCACAGGTTAACCGTACATTGGTAGCGTTTAAAAGTTTTCACAGGTCTATTCCCGCTCAGGCATACCTGCACAAGTAGACTATCGGTTAGAGAGTAGTGTAGGCCGCCATAACTATTTGTAAGCATTTATTACGTTTTTCATTGGTTCTGATTAGGCTATTTACTAAAATCTTGAAAAACATGTATTATAAATTTTTTACGTTGCAAAAAGTTTTTCTTTAAAAATCTCTAAATTAGGCATGTGTGAGCTAAGTTGAATGTTCACACTTCAAGCTTCTGTGTCATGTCATGTATAACCTATTTGTACCGAGTACCTATCTGTAGATTAAGTTGGTCACAATTATGCTACAGGTATTCTATTGTCGCAATATTCAGTATTCAAGGTACAAAGACTAGCCACAAAACTTGGTCACGTCAGTTGATCCGTAAAATATCTAACAAGCCGCCACCATCTCAGCTTAGTTATATTATACTAGCCAATTTGCCCCAGCTTCGCACGGGTGCAATGAAAACTTAAGCACCCATGCAAAGCCGGGGTGAGTACTAGCGAGTAATAAATATAACCTATGTTACTAAGGGAGAATGTAGCATTCTAATGGTGAAAGAATTTTTGAAATCGGACTAGTATTTTTTGAGTTTATCAAACAAAAATACAAATATACAAATCTCTATAATATTAGTATAGATTATTTTAATATATGATATTTGTACCTTTTTTTTATACAACTGAAGTGGCAACCAAGCGCACGGCCCACAAGGATGGTAAGCGGTTACCGCAGCCAATAGACGCTTACAATACCAGAGGTATCACTCGCGGGTTGCCACCTTGAGGCTAAGATCGAAAGCCTCATGTGCCAGTAATTTTACCGGAAACCATACCTATTGTATATTTTAATTTTGTTGTGACATTATTTATTTTAGTACATGAAACTTGTGAAAAGATAAATAAATGAATTGAATAGTACGTATATAGATGAAAAAAATAGAGACAATTAAAAAGTCTACGGTTTAGTGGATAGCCTATAATTTTGTTATATTCAAACAAAGAAAAGTTAAGTCGTTACGTTATAATTTGACGACTGCTTAATTATACAGCTGATAACCAGGATAAAAATTGAAACAACCTACATAATATAATGATGTTAGCTGAATCAGTCGCACGCAAAGTTGCTGGTACATATAAGCCTTATTTAGTGCCCATACAGTTATAAAACTAAAGTTTAAAGTTTAAAGTAAAGTTTAGTCTCCTTGGTACAGTTTTATTACTTGAAATTACAGTGGCTTTATTATATAAAAATGTATTTTGCTTTTGCCGCTGCGGCTGATCACACCAACGATTTTACAAGAAGTCTTCTTCTTCTTCTTTTCTTTTATGGCCTAAGTCTATGAGTTGGCAGTATTAACTAGCTGTCAAAACGTCACACGAAACGCGGCACTTTAGATTGTCACTGTCATGCATGTTTGCACTATGATTATAACATTGACATATGACACACATGTTCATTCGGAAACTGAGCTCGAACATATTTATATGTACTAACCAAAAGACCACGCTATCATGTATTTTAAAGGCTAGGAACCAAAAATTACATCAGTAATAGCTGTAAAATATTTATGCTTTCTATTGTTTGCATTATTCTATAAATTGACTATTAGAGCTTTTTAACACTCACAGAGTTCTGTGAGTGTTAAAAAACTCTAATCTAATTTAGTTAAATACAACGTGTAATAACATAACATCAATAATAAAGATCCCAGCACGGTAAAAATAAAAGGAAGTGTGCAACTATTATTTACATTGCCAAGGAATGAAATGGAAGCGATGAAATTGTACATAGCATAACGAACTTTATGTCAATTGTATAACATACAAACTAAATACGAGCCAATTTACACCACCGCGGAATGCAATGGTGCTTCCTTCTATTTCCGTACTTTTTTCCGGGATAAAAGTCTTTATTCTGTTCTCGGTCATTACCTATCTATGATTTAAATTTCAGTATAATCGGCTTAGAGGTTGTTGAGTTACAGAAGAACAAACACCAATCCAAACAAACAAACATCCAAACTATCACATTGGAGGAAATATGTCTAAATATGTCTGTCTGTCTCTGTTAGTGATGGGGCGACAGAAGTTTTGTTTTTCTTATTTTTACTGATAGGGTGACAGATCGCACTTTAAAAAAAAAAGTACGAACTGTCACCTCATTGCAAATAGGGTGACAAATCTGTCACCTTATTGCAAATAGGGTGACAGATTTGTCACCTTAAGGGGACAAAACTAGGTGACAGATAGGAATAATAAATTTATGCAAATCATGTGAAAGTTCTAGCCAGATAAACGTTCGTGCCGATGCATCCAAGTGCCGATCCACTCGGTCAACTAAATATTGCTTTTTGGTATGAGAGCAGTGCGTGATAGTTAAACTGCCTCATAACATATTCATGCAAATTAAAGTCGTAATATAGTTTGTTTAAGGATGAACCAAACAAATATACATTATTCATGACGCAGTTTATTCAAATCAAATCAAATCAAAAATCCTTCTTTAGTAAAAGGGTCTTATCAGCATTATCTTATATAAAATTAGCAAATATTGCCTCGCAGTGACCTTACAACAGAACACCGCAAGATCTCAGTTTTGGGTGAACCTCTAGCATTCTTTCCTAAAGTTTGCTTCGTGTGGGATTACGACGCGCGAGGCTTAAGAGCCCCTAAAACACTTGCCTCTTCATACAATCGTATTGTATTGCCCAGTGCTTATCGATTTATTTCTAAATTAAAAGTTACCTCCATTGATTACTACATAGATTTACCTACGGCCCACCAGATGGTAAGCGGTTACCGCAGCCTATGGACGCTTGCAATACCAGAGGTATCCCTCGCGAAATAGATATGGTGGTAGTCCTTCCCCGGACGAGCTCTATCACAGAGAACTCTACTGCTCTTAAATATAAGCAAATATAAGCATAATTGCAGTTTTTTCGTACGATTTTACCGTGATTGTGATTATTAGCTTTGTAGGTAATACTGGTCAGGTAGCATAAGACAAGCCCCTGAATGCCCCTGAATCAATGAATATCTTATTATCTTGTATTAGAGCACCGGTGGTTTAGTGGTAGTGACCCCACCTTCTGATCCTAAGGTCGTGGGTTCAAACTCCAATGAATTTTTCTGTTCGAAAAATTTATGTGCGCAATGCCAGTGCTATCATACGGTAAAGGAAAACATCGTGAGGAAATTGGCATGTCCAAGAACTAAAGATTCGAATGACATGTGCTATCCACCAATCGGCTTTGAGTCCGCGTGGTGGATCAAGACCCAATCACTCTCGCTCGAGAGTAGACCAGTGTCCCAACAGAACCAGGCAAGCAGCCAGGGAACATTAGAAAACTGTCATGATGATGATCTTGTATTTCTATGTTTAGACGTCGGAGAACCAGAACGAGACGTTATCGATACTCCGCTGGACTCCTCAGATGCAGAACAACAAGCAGATGCTCGTGTGTCGAGCCTCGCATACGGTGCTCAAAAACGCTACCATACAAACTAATTTAACGCTCGACCTACATTGTAAGTATTTATAACTTCATTTCAAAATATCTCAAGACGTAAAAATATTCAGCAACCAAACGTCAGGCCACGCTTGCACATCAATGATATCACTTACGCGTTGCTACCCTGAGACGTAGATCTATTTGAAATCTCATGTGCCTGTAATTTTTTGTTAAGTTAAGTTTAAGTTCTAAAGTTAGTGTTCTTCTTTTTCTTCACACTCATTTCACTTTCTCACCCAAGACATTAATGTCTCATTTCTAAAAAAACTTTGCCTATGCCAGAAAAAAGGTAATTCAAGACTGTTCCTGAATACTCTTGTGTAATTTCTCTACCGAAAACGTACTCCACATATTTTACACCGAGCATTGTCAACAGATGTTCCCATCGTAGTTCTGAAACTGGGCTCCAAACTTAACCCCGAGGATATAGAGGAGGGCGACGATGTTTACTTCGAGTGTGTGGTGCAAGCGAACCCACCGGCTTATAAAGTCGTCTGGGAACACAACGTGAGAGCTTACCTTTTTTTTATGTCAGCAAGTGACAGGACAATCAAGGCGCCCACCTGTTGTTAAGCGTCACGCCTGACTATTACAGATGCAGTGCCACCCAAAGCTTAATGTTTTTAAGTGTTTGCATGACACTGCACTGCGCTTATCATCCCGAGACATTGTTGTTAAGTCTCTTCCGCTCAGTAATTTCACTTGCTACAGTGCCTTTCAAACCTTAACACAGTAATGCTTGCACACTATTGCTTGGAGGTAGAATATCTGACACTGCGGTAGTACCTACCAAGACGGACTCTTGCTGAAGAGTCCTACCACCAATAAAAACAAAGTATTTGCTACAAAGTAGAGTCCGTAAATCCGTCATTTAAATTATTATGCTTAATTACTTTATAATTACTTTGACATAAAACAAAAGACTGTAACTGTAGGTAAGTAGTATATATTTAAGTGTAAATCACGCATAGCTTTTTTAAACAGCGAATATTTGTAGTGAGAATTTTTTAGAAACTAATGTCTAGTGAATGTCAATAGCAGCGTCAGTTTGTCGCACACAGCTTTTTTACTAGCACTTTAGGAACAAACAACTTTTAAAAGCTATGGACTGCTATGCTACATACCTATGCTACGCAGTACTAATATCTGTTCTGTGGTATGACTGATCATGATAATTGAGCAGGCCTTAAAATAAAAATAACTGGTATTTTGTATACGTTTTCTAACCAGGGTCAGCCCATGACACACAATCAAAGAGCGGGTGTCATAGCTGGGTCAGCGCACTTGGCTCTTCAAGGGGTGTCGAGAGAGCAAGCCGGGGTGTACTCATGTACTGCCTCTAATGTCGAAGGGGACGGAATATCGACCCCGGTACAGCTACAAGTCGTTTGTAAGTACATGTTTAACCTCAGTGCGATTTCACGCACGATGTGACGCGAAAACGTTTCGCTGTTCGTTGCAATACATTTTTATAGTTTTAGGGTTCAACTCCTGAGAAAATAAGATAAAAAAGCGTAGGGACATGACGTCCATTGCAAGTGTCTACTATCTATTTTTATAGTCCTAGGGTTCTGTGTAAATATAAAATAGTAAAGTGTAAGGACATGTGGCACATCTTTTTTTTTTTTTTTTTTATACCACTGAAGTGGCAACCAAGCACACGGCACACTTGATGGTCAGCGGTTACCGTAGCCTATGTACGCATGCAACATCATAGATATCACTTGCGTGTTACCACCCTGAGACGTTAGATGGGAAGTCTCATGTGCCTGTAATTTCACCGGAAACCATACCCTTCGAACCGGAACACAGCAATGCGAGCATTGCTGCTTGGCGGCAGGAATAAGTATGGTGGTAGTCCTTCCCCGGACGAGCTCTATCACAAAGAACTCTACTACTCTTCATCTACCCTATCTATACAAATTATTTCAAATGCGTGATTGTTGTAGTTATTTCTGGAGTTCATAAAGCAAAACAAAAGCACGCGTTTCCTCACAAACACAATAACAGGCTGAAAAAGTATAACTTAAGGCTGTATATTAGTTTTTTAAGCATAACTTTATTTGTAAATTTCAAATATTTTTTTATTTGCTAGACAAACCAGCGTGTAAGATGACGGCGATGGCATTTGTCGGTGCTACCATCAACGAAAAAGTTGAAATCACTTGCGACGTCGACGCCTACCCTCGGCCTGAGAGCTATCAATGGGTCCTCAATAACTCCTTGGGATCCGTTGAACTGGAGCCGGTAAGTTCAAAGTACGTTTTGTTAATACAAACCAAGTGTAAGTAATAAAACAAACAACGAAAAGAATAGTAATCCAACGCGTTTGTAGACATCATTATAGTTTTTATAATATTTGCGGGATTTTATCGCGTTATTACTATTTAATTTCTCCCGACGTTTCGGTTGTGTTGCAACAACCGTGGTTGCGGGCAGACTAAAAAAAAAGTCGGGTCGGGTCGAAAGACATAAAAAGGTAATAACACGATAAAACCCCGCAAATATTAAAAAAAAAACTATGAATTCTGATCGCGATCACTAAACAACTGTTTTTTTTTGTTTTGATGATGATAAAAGACAATCTTATTCCGGAAATGGATATTTTACGCTAGCAGTTCCAAATATGATGTTTTTCTTTGACGGATTTCTCTAAAACTGTATTCGTAAAAATTACACTCAATCGAATATTTTCAAACATCTCCTAATCGATATTTTAAAAACCTGATTTAATTACATATTATTATGTATTACAAAATTCTCTTTATTCGTTTAACTTTTTTTATTTAACTATCCTAAAACAAACAAAATAACTAAAAGTATAAAGTATAAAGTCAAAGAAAATAACTGCTAATATAGAATGAAAAACGATGCTAATTGTATGTAATTTACTACAATTAAGCTTGATAGATACGTACCACACCTATATTGTTTAGAGTTACACTACCTCTACTCGTTATAAAAACAGATCAATACTCAATAGTTTTATTGCCATGATGACCTCGGTGGACCGGTGGCCAAGTGCCTGGTCGAGAAATGATAGGTTTCGGGTTCGATCTTCATTGCGGGACAAAATGTTTGCATGATCTGTAAATATTTGGTTCGGGTGTATGTCACAAATCCAATTCTAGTGATAGAGCTAATAGTCTGACTGAAGGCCTTTGTCATGGCCTAATAACTTTAAAAAGACCCCGGAAAAACCCCGTAGAACAGGTTAACTTCCTTGTTTTTGTTATGAAACAAAATAAATTTATGTGGGTGTGTCGATTCCAAGCGTTGTACAAAATACTGTCAGGAACATGAGTATAATATTATTTTTAGGACAAATTCACGATAGCAAACGGATCGATCCTCTCTTTCACTCCAACCTCTGAGGATGACTACGGAACAGTAAGCTGCAAAGCCTCCAACATGGGAGGGCAGCAGGTAAAGCCTTGTTGGTACACGCTGATAGCCGCCACAAGGCCAGACATGCCGTACAACTGCTCAGCTTCTAACATGACAGACGATTCTGTAGAACTGCGGTGCTTGACTGGTGAGTTTATTTTGTAATAAGATACCTTTATCAACATGACAGCCTTCTAATGTTGCCACTACTGGGACACTGTCTTAATCCTCCAAGCGGACCTAATGCGGATTGGTGTCTTTCGAATTTTTAGTTATTAGAATATTATGATAAAATTGTACAACATCATGCAAAATTTTTTCCCGTTGTTTTTTATCATGACAACTTAATTTCAGCTGCGTATCTAATAGTAATCGTAAAATACATATTACACTATCTGAAAAAAAAAAACATATTTTAATGATTTAAGCTTTACATACTTATTTTCTCAACTTTTCAAATCAATCGTTGTTTATTATATCAAGTCTAGTATTAACATTTCAACAGCCATCAAACGTATTAACTAATAGTATTGAGAAGCAACCGCTCGAAACTAGTTGCTACCAATCAATTTCGTCCACTTAAGTTACCCATCTAGTTAAGCTACGTACCACTTGGAGCGTTTGTCCACTGTTTTCGTAACCAAGAACGAGATATCGCTACCGAAGTAGCAGCAAAACTACTATGGCTGCGTGTCCACAGCCGGCGTCATCTCGGCACCGAGCGGTCCGAAATTATCTTGTTTCTCGGTGGCGAAGACTGACGCTCTCAGAATCACATGCATTCGTGATTGGAAATACAAACATCAATTTCATACTCAACAGTCAAATACTCTGATACATTGTCGCATATCTGTTGCATTCTGACCCCACGCTAGGATTTTATGACTCGTGGATGGGTAGGGTAATGAAAACTACGAGTACCAACTATGGTACCAACACACCCAGACTCGAACAATATTGTACTGCAATGGGAATTGAGCACCATCTCACCTTTATTTAATCATAATAAAAACATAATTAACTTGCATGTAATGATGGGTTTTATGTATAACTATTATTGGTATTTAATGTATATACCCTGTGATGTTATAATTATTCGGTCTGTGGATTTCCTAGCAAATAGAAAATAAATTTGCAAACGTTTTATTTCTTGTGTATACAATAATTTATAAGATTAGTTGAGTGGCAACGGTGAGATAACTAAGCTTTACAATAATATTGTGGTCGTCGACAGGTTACGATGGTGGGCTCAGAGCCGTATACACAGTAGAAGCCTGGGAGTCCGATGAGCTAGTCCTAAACATGTCCCGGCCTTCAGCGACGTGGAAGCTACGAGGGCTTGGCTCTGGGAAAGCTCTACGACTAGTTTTCTACTCGCAAAACGCTAGAGGCAGATCAGAAAATACTACTTTAAGAATTCATACGCTATCAAGACTAGCATTGCATACAGGTTGGAAATGTTTACCTTCTAGTTTTTCCAGCTGTATTTTTTTTTTGCTGTGGTCTTTTTGTAAACAGCATGATAATTTATATTGTTAAGTATCTATGAGCATATTAATATTTTTTTATCTGAGTGGAATAAATTGTTTTGATTTGATTGATTTATTTTACTCAATTATAATATACGATTTGTTTTACCAGAATTCGATTTTGTAATAGATACTGTATCGGTATAGTAATGAAAGAACTAAGTGTATTGTTGCATCTCCGCTTTTCGAAGCATTGCTGTTTGGTTTTCGATCGAGCACCAATTAATTTCCATTCGATTTTTTATGAAACTGGTTGGTTGCTTTAGTTCAGCTTTTATTTTGCTTTATACAGAATCAAATTCAACCATCGACGGAGCGGAATTCAACTGGATGTTGGGAGTACTTTTAGGACTGACTGCAGCTATCATAGTAGTCATGGTGATTACTCTCCTGGCGCGGAGACGGTACCACCAATCAGTACAATATGCAGGTAATAATAAAGTATGTTTAAGTGAAATGGTTTTCCAAGTTTTCCTTTCTTCATTGTTTTCTTTGATAAAATTACGGATTTTCTATTTATAAGACTGTTTATATAATATTAGGTCTTATTGCACGAAAATTATTTACAGCAGAATATTTAAAACAAATATCACGAACTAGTTTTGCTTATTTGATCGAGAATCATTGTTTGATCGTCCCGTTTTAGTATTTGGGAGCAGTTTTATTACAGTCAGTACGCAATAACTAGACTGATTACAGATTCCCTATATTCATAACTGTTTAGTAATAGGTCTTGTTGTACAGAAAGTCTGCATTTACAGCAGAAGATTTTAAACAAATGTATTACGAACTAATTTTTGCTTTGTTGGCAATTGATCAAAAATCGTTGTTTGATCGTCCCGTTTAGTATTTGGGAGCAGTCTTATTAGTCTTATTACAGACTTAGTAACACGCTAAAATATTTTTTTCAATGCCATTGCGAGCCTCAGATGTATCAGCAAAAAAACCTTTTTAGTTTTATCAATACCAGTCTGCAACATATTAGGAGTGAAATTACAAAAGGCAAATAACCATGAAAATATATTTTCCAGACGCCAATTTTCTGGGTAAAGCCAATATCGACACGATAGCATGAGAAACGAACGTCTGTAAGACACGATAGACGATAGTTTGAATTTTCATGACAACAATTTTGTTTTCTGAAACAACAAGAGTGTTACGAACACATCATGAAGTTCGGTGACTTTAGCAATATTCCTAATAAAATTTAACCAAAAATACGGACGTCGGATTTGCAAATTTAGTTCAAGTTGGCAATTTGCGTGAAACTAAGTCTAAAGTTAAATTAAGTACTCTCTACTGTGCCTATTTCAACCCATAATTTTTTTTGTATGTTTGTTACTTGATTTCTCCGCAATTTTGGTTTTATTTTAGTGATTATTTTTATGTTTGATACTTCAAAAGTGGTTCCATATAAATTTTATAAAAATAGGTATAAATCTTATGCCAATACCTACCTTTCTTAACTCAACAATCTATAAAAATATTTTTTTTAATTTCGAGCCGGCTTTTGTTTTATTCTATTAACTAATTATTTTTGTCAAAATCAAAACAGTTTAATTTGTCATACTTGTACATAAACGTCTCATACAAAAAATCACTTGCAGGCTTTGAATTGAATTTTCAAACACTAAAATAAGTAAGTTCGTATGAGTCGGTGGCCAACTCTGGTGACAGAGTTACTAGGCCGCCCGAAGGCCTCTGTCATGGCCTAACCACTTTGAAAAAGCCGTGTCCGACTGTTAACACTAACAGAAAAGTAGATATCGTTAGTAAGCTAAGGTCACTAGTTTTAATACTTAATAAGTTGCGCTCTGTCTGGCACTTAGATATTGGCTTTTAAAATGAATAGCATCTGCATTACTAATTTATCATATTTCAAAGCGATTTGGAGCAGGTATTCAATTTTTAGTCATTGGTTTGGATTTAGACGCGCTGGCTGACGTGCATTAAAGATTCACGGCTGATTTAGCACTTTTCATAAACGGAATTTCTAGTATCCTACCAAAAAGTGGTACTATGTATAGTCAAATAAATGCATTTATAAAAAAAAAAACAAATTAACAATTTTTACAAACAAGATATTGTATACAACAAAGCAAGAATCATTCAATCATTCAGTCAAGTGCAATTACCTGTGTAATATTATATTTTTGTGCTGCTTATCACAGATAGAGCTCATTGAACTTCGTCTCATTATAATGCGGCATCGTTTTTATTTGGCAACAGTCATAAAAGCAATATAAAAGATTGAACCAGCCGTCAACCCGCAAATAAATCGAAATAGCTTTGGAAAGGAAAGTTTACTGGCAGAGTAGGATTCTGCCGCGTGACCGGAATTTCGGAGCGCTGACCATTCGAACCTACTGCATTTGAAGTCTGATTTACGAGTACGTCCTCCCATTTCAAGTGAAACCGCAGATGTTTCGTCAAATGGCTCGGAAATTGATTTTTACTCCTTTTTTAATGATTTGCTTGACCGGCACACATAGTTGCACCGTTGAATAGGACACGTCGTCGGAGCGTATGTTATTGCTCAACGCGAGATATTCAAGAGTTAAAGAAATTAACTTTTCTTCAAGGTATATCTCAGTTGTTATAATGAAATCATTTTTTAAATAGGGCAAATATTAGGCATTATAGAATAATTTATAATAGGATCGTATTATAAGAAAAAACTGATTGTTTTAGCTCCAATTGGAACAAAAGCATACAGCTCTACGCTGAGCGGGAACCGCTCAACATTGCAGCCTGATGATAAGAATCCTGACGTCGTGCAGTTAGCTAAAGGTTTCTGTTTACTTTTTTAGTAGCATAGCTATTTATTTGTATTCCACATTTACATACTTTCCAACAACAATACATTATTACTACTTGTCAAAAAACTGCCGTAGTTTAGCAGTAATCTAACAGCTTTATTGACGTTTTATTTATAAATAAATAAATATGGCAATAATTTTATTTCAGTTTTCACTTTGAATGAAACTAAACGCTTTGTTATTCATACAAAAGGATTCATATTGTACAAGTAATCATTATTTCACTAATGATCATTAAATTGTATTGCGGTTGTTCCTGTAACTAAGCTTATTTGAAACTTACCACGGTCAAACTCAACTATACAATATGCTGTTTATTATAATTTAAATGAAAATATTTGCGGACACTGATCCTATTTTCTAACTAGTACTAACAGTAAATGTTATGGCAGTATGATAATATTTAAATTCTCCAAACATTATACAGCCGTAAAGTTTAAGGTCACCAAAGAGAGCCACATGTTTATAATAAAACTGGTATTCTAACTATATATATATCTAACTCTATATATATATATATATATATATACCTAACTTAGCTTCATATAAATAAAAATAATAATAAATACTGGTGGACATTTTTACACAACGCCATCTAGCAAAGCTTTTGCTATGGGAACCATGTAGCTGATACAATCCACAATAATATTTTTTTTTTTGTAAATATCTAATAAAATTATAGTACATATAGCAACACCTAGACCCGAAACAAATATTTGCAGATCATGCAAACATTTGTTTCAAATCCGCCTTTATACTGCGCATCGAAGTCATCGATATACACAATAGACTTGAGTTTGAGGTTTTAGTATTCCATTTTCAATTGGAATTGTTGTTTTTTTTACGGAAAAAAGGAATCGTTGTGCAGTATCGCGGCATGGCAATGATTCAAAGGGGCTCGAGTTTATTTCGTTTGAAACCCTGTGCGTTTATGAACGCTCCAAAATACCCCAGGTACTGGTTTGAATGCTGCTTTCTAATTTCGCTCCGCAGACATACTATTTACAGCCAAATTATACTGTACCTACATGCTGAAATGTGGCTACCGGCCACTCGTATAATGCTGCTGCTTCACTTGGTATATTGGCCCAAATAATTGCGTTTTTTTGTCAATACAAAGTCAACCCTGTGAAAGTAATTATACAAAGTTTAGTATGTATTGATGAAAAAACGCTAACGTTTGAGAAAATATGCCAATAATATTTCCGACATAACAGTCACAAGTTATTGAAAGCGGCAACACTCAAATAGCAGCTTGACAGAACTCGGAGTGGCAATTCTGCGTTTTTAACATAAATCAAAGTGAGCTCGATCAACGTCGTATCAAAATATACTTGAGAACTATGAGTATATAGTTTAAACTACATGTCTGGTGGTCTTACTCACAGCTCTACACGACCTTGAAGGGTAAGATCGTGTCTTTAAGCGTTGTCGTTGAAATTTATACTGTATTGTCACAGTGATAAGCTATGTAATGTAACATTATGGGAAATAAATGAATTTCTGAATTATTTGACCTTGACCGAGCTAGCTCTGTCTTACTGAATACATGGCTAAGTTAAAGAACTCAGAATCACCTTACTGTAGTAAAATCAGTCAGCGGCGTAAACTGCTACTTTAAGCTGCTCGTGTGTAAATCCTCTGAGTAATGTTTCGTTCTGACAGGTCTGAACTACACAAAAGATTTGGAAATGTTTCCAAAGCCTCCGCCGTACGGCGTGACGTCGCCTTTGGGACTCTCCAAGAGTGCCAATAGCTTTCAGCATGAAACATGCTCAGACGCGCAAACGCCAATCTTGCCCTCCGATACTCAGGTAATTTGAGCCACATTTTGTTTTATGTTTTTTTGATAATATAATTGTAGTTAACATGTGCAATTAAAAAGTCCTTGGTGCTATTCCATATTTTGACTCTTCTGCCCGTTTCACATTATTCCAGTAGTGTTATATTCCGAATACTAATTAGTATAGATTATTTGATCATATAGATTATTGATCATAATGCCTAGTTCACATTATAGTATATATTCTAGTTCTGCTTTCAATTATTTCAGTGGCATTCCAGTGTCAGATCTGGACTGGAATTTATATATTAAAAAGAAGAAAGATTTGTATTTTGGTATATTGTTTATAATGAATAAACTCAAAAACTACTAGTCCGATTTCGAAACTTCTTTCACCATTAGAATATTAATTATCCCTGAGTGACATAAGCTATACTTTATGTCCACCCGTGCAAAGCCGGGACAGACCGCTAGTTGAAAATAAAATTAATATCAAACGAACGATTTACGAACGCGTGACAATAATGTTGGATGATGTTGTTCGAAAATATTAATATTTTATACGCAACTACCTAATAATTTTGTAAAGCGTTGTATTTAACTGCTCCCCTAAATTCCGTTTTCAAATTGTTCGTCGGCTCGAAAAGCATTACTCCAGTGACATTTTCATCACACATCGGTACAGATATCCATTGAACCGATTTTTCATTACAATGAGGTTGGCCTACAAAATATAAGTACTTATTTTTGCCCACGCCTCATTGTCAGTTTTTTTAAACATAAAGTACAGGGTCTTTTTATATTAACCTAACTTTAAAAAGTCAAAGCTAGGAACCCAGCCGAGTTTGTTGCCAGATTCTTCTAGGCTGGCGCGTGGATCTAGCGTTAATTCACCTAGCTCTAAGACGTTCAAAATGATCCTTGTGATATGATTGAACAAAGAGATTTTTTACTTAGACATTTTTTCATAAAAAAAGGTACGTGTATTTTTTTATGCGTGGAACCTATTGCTTAAAGTCAGGTTAATAATAAAAGACCCTTTAAGCGTAAAGAATGCGAAGAATGCATTTATTGAAATATAGCGTATTAAAAAATGTGAGGTGTGTTATCTATGGATGGATCACGCCAGAACGTCTGAACGGATCTTAATAAAATTTGGTACAGACATAGATGATAGTCTGGAATAGCACATAAGTTAGTTGAAAAATATACGAGTCCCGTATTCCACACGAAGGAATCGCTAGCAACAGCGAGTATAGGTACTCGTATAATGTTATTTCCCTACTTGCTCTGTAAAAAAACAAAGTTTATATTTTGTTTCCGTAATACAAATTAGCACTTACACCTACCGACCTACCTGTAAAAAACGACATATAATTTTATTTGTCAACTCTTATAGTTATTTATTCTATTTAATATTTATCCTATTTTATAAATGTGAAATCTGTGTATGGGTGTGTGTGTGTGAATGTTTGTTACCACGTATTCATATTATTGTACAGAGCATCGGTTCGCTGGTTGACGACCGGAGGAGTGTCACAAGTGGGACTCTGCCTCGCAGACGCGAGGTCGTCACGACGAGGACGCCTCTTCTGGCGAACGCACGAGAGAGCTGTGTCTAGTCTGATAAGTACAAGTTTAAGAACTTTATTAATAAGTAAAAAACTTTTTAAAGTTGATAATACTTTTGTTTCAACAGTAATAATAAGTGAAAGACTTTTTAAAGTTAATTACTTTTGTTTTATCAGTAATAATAAGTAAAAGACTCTTTAAAGTTAACATACTTTTTTAATCATAATAACGGATATTCGAGGTAACCGAGCAGAAAATACAATAATTTTTGCTCTAACTACATATTATAATCCTAATTTATTCCTTCAAAATGCAGTTGGGCACAAAGTCACCAATAAAAGTAGTGTTTGGCTTGTCCCGACATTGCGGGGCACAACGTTAACGTAAATAATGAACGCAAAAATTCAGACACATGCAAAATATTTAGTGTTTAATTTATTTGATATTTGATATTTTCTTATGTTTAAAACCAGAAATAGGTTTTATGAAGTATCTATTGTAAACCGTATGGATTAACCTTTTGGTAAAAACCATTTGGTTTTATTATTTTTAATTAAAAAATCTATGTGATATTATGAAAATTTTACATCGACAAACTATTAGGTACCTAAGTGGTAGCGATGTAAAGCATGTAAGCAGCCCATTTCAGCATAATTCCAACTTCGCCAAGCAAATTGTAAAAAGCCGAACAATTTTCCTTTGTTCCACGAGCAAGTTTTACTTTCTTGGCCGAGAGACCTATATACCAAAAACTTTATAAAGTATTGCATAATAGTATCGCTAGGTATATTAAAACACCGTAGTACGAGATTTCACTTGCGAAATAGTTTAATGTTTAAAAGTGAGCTCTACCAAAATCGCATTATTACTTTATTGATCTTGCTGAGATCTTGATTAGTGGCGTCGAATTGTGAGGCGAGCCACAGCTCCCCCTGAAGTGACGACCACGACCGCTCTGTCAAGAGTGTAACGAAGAAGAAGAAGTACTTGCAAGCGAAGCAAGTTATCTAGCGAGCAAAGCGAGTGAAATCTCCGTATCAAGCTTTTTGAAGCAACACACAGATCACAAACAGTATTTATTGTTGCTAGTGTGTCCAATGTAAAATTTAGGGGTTATTATTTTACGTGTGCACATAAAAGTTATTAATTCCTGCTATACCTTGTAGATTAGTTATCTAAGAAATTGAAATTAATTTGATAGCTAAATCTTGGAGTGACAAGTGCAACGCAGTGCTAGGCAAGAAAAATTAGGTATTCCCGCGAACTGCACAGTTTTCTAGTGCACACTTTTTAGTCATCATCATCATATCAGCCGATAGGCGTCCACTGCTGGACATAGGCCTCCCTCAAAGAGCGCCATAACGACCGATTTTGAGCCTTCACCATCCACCGACTTCCTGGGACGGCTTTAATGTCATCGGTCCATCGAGTAGGGGGCCGTCCTACACTTCGTTTTTCAGTTCGTGGTCGCCACTCGATAACCTTTATTCCCCAGCGGTTATCGATTCTGCGAGCTATATGGTTTGCCCATTGCCACTTCAACTTACTAATTCTAAGAGCTATGTCGGTGACCTTGGTTCTTCAATGGATTTCTTCATTGCCGATTCGATCGCGTAGTGAAACTCCCAGCATAGCTCTTTCCATAGCTCGTTGGGCGACTTTGAGCTTTTGAACGAGACCTATAGTAAGCGACCACGTCTCAGTGCCATAAGTCATCACTAGCAACACGCACTGATTAAAGACTTTCGTCTTGAGGTTCTGCGGTATCTGTGACGAGAAAATATGCCGTAACTTCCCGAACGCTGCCCATCCGAGTTGGATTCGTCGGCTGACCTCTATATCGAAGTTGGACCTACCTAGCTGAATCACCTGTTCTAAATAGACATAGTGGTCAACAACGACGATGATATCGTTCCCAACATGTACCGGCATGGGTGCAACATGAGACACACATAAAGTTGACAACACAATGTTGAAATAAAATAAAGAAAATAATTTTAGCAGCTCTAACAAAATATCACTATTTTGTTTCGAGGAAAACTACATTGGACATAACTTTGCGTCACTTTGATAAAATGCACATAATCATGTTACTGTAAATACTTGGATGATGAATAATGTATTTAAATGGTGTATGGTTTCCATATTCACGATTTCTCGATATTCAATTTCACTACAACGAATTACGCTTTCAGGAAAATATATTAAAGTGAAAGCGCGTACGAAGAGTTTAAGAGGACTCGTTATTACACTACCTAGCTAATTAAAAAGTGAAATACAAAAATAAAAAAAAGAATTGCAGGTTGACGAAACGGTAATCAAAAATGCTTTAGGGTACCTCTTACAAGCATTTATTATCATCATCACAGCCTTCTAATGTTCCCACTGCTGGGACGCTGGCCTACTCTCGAACGAGAGTGATTGGGCCTTAATCCACCACGCGAACCCAATGCTGATTGGTGGATGGCACGCACATGTCTTTCGAATTTTTTAGTTCCTGGACATGACAGTTTGTTTTTAAAGCATTAAATTGTTTAAATTTATTTGTTTGATTTCAACATTGCAGGTACTGAAGATGTTTTAACTTTTTTTGCTTTTTTAAATGTTTCAATGCTCATAAAATTGTAAATTTTTGAAAATTAAAGAAATTAAACGAAAAATTAACCATGACAATGCGCTTTTATGGACCTTATCAATTTAAAACTCGTAAATAATGGTACTACGGTGAACGAACGAATGTTACATCATCTAATAAGAATTACTGTGATGCTAAATAAATACCATATTATTTATCAACTTTTGTTAATTCTCTATCTATTTGATGTAATAAATGTCGATGTAAATAATAAATAAATTATTCTTACGTACCTTCTCTATTTGTAAGAGAGGCAATATCAATTCGCTTTTAGTGAGTAATGTATGAGAAATTATGACCTATTTCAGTGTCTTAGTAGCATTACTTTGAATCAGTAAATCAAACTTTATTGCATTGTTTTTCATTGTTTAGATACAAAAAGCAAATACTATATATTTTATTTCTTAAAATAGTGCTTAGAAATGTTTAATAAGAGAAGAGTTGTCAGTCGCGGCATTTCGTTTCATAATAACGGATTAAAGGTATTTTTCTACTGTATTCAATAAATACAGCGAAATATCAACTTGTTTGGTTAAATATTTTTTTTGTTAGTGTTAGACGAGTAAGCTATATTTTATTTTACACATGGGTCAGCATAAACTTGTTTTTTTTTAATGATTTTGCAAAGAAAGCTATAGATTATAATTTTCACTAAAAACGGGATATTTACCATGATTTGTGAGTTTTATTGATTCCTGATATTTCGGCGCAGTTACATGCACCATGAACACGGGAGAACTGAAGTCTTTGCGGGTAGCTCTTATACCTATTGACAGACAAATCTGTCCACCCTCTTTCTTAGTCTTTTATTGCGAACGATACTACCATCGGTTTCAATCTCAATAGTTATAAGACCTACCCGCAAAGACTTCAGTTTTCCCGTGATCATGGTGCATGTAACTGCGCCGAAATATCGGGAATCAATAAAACTCATAAATCATGGTAAATATCCCGTTTTTAGTGAAAATTATGTTAATAACCATGATAGTTTTAAAAACTAAACTATAAATTGTCTGGAAAGGTTGTCTGGAAGAGATCGATTTTAGCAATAAGACCGCCCATTGTACTTCCGCTATTACGTTACCTTTCTGTTTGTATGTTTTTATATTTATTTTCTGTGTGGTGTGCAATAAAGCGTTTTCTATCTTCTATGTATAATTTTTCTATACACTTCTGTAGAAAAACCGGTGAAAATTTTTGGTTGATGATAGCAGCTCTGCAAGAAGGTCATGGATAAAGATAATTTTATTATATATTGCAACACTGATTCCGACAATGTAGGTTCAATAGTTCGTTAGTGTTAATTTTGATTTTCAGTTAAAAAATAAGTAAAATTTTGAAAAGTAAGTACCTATTGTCATAAAATTAAAGAACCTTGTAAATATTTAACTTACGAATAAGTTTTTGGTGTATCTACTTGATGTAAATTACTCAAAGACTCCTCAACTTCTTGACTAATTAATGTTAACAGGTAATAATTACATTGAGTTGTGTAAAAATGAAAAATAAAAATACTTGGTTTATAAATGACTTTGTTTTTTAAAAATTTTGGGCCATACAGGGCCTTTTATGCATATGTATTCTTTTTGTGTGTGAAAGCTATTGCTTAGATAGTATATGCACGTATTATATATATGTGTATATGTATACCCGTATACTCGTATTTTTGTAATTTTGATTTTTGAAAAATATTTTATTTCTATAAAATCGTGAACCTCTTACGCTGATTTCACTACAACGCTGTGATGTCGTCGGTCACATAGCATTAAACGTTATATTTGTGTGGTAATAGGGCTGAACTTCCTTTTAGCTTTACAGTGTCAGTTCATCATATTTAGTTTCGGAACTTTAGAAGATCCGATGTTTCTTTAGTATTCATACTCGTGATTTTAGTTACGAGTAAATCAGTGGAGTGGTATAAATCATAACATCTTTCTTACTCGTATATATAAAAATGAATTGCTGTGCGTTAAGCTCGCTTTAGCTTTAGCTAAACCAATTTGGCTGATTTTGGTCTTGAAATGTTTGTACGAGTCCAGAAAAGATTTAAACGGTGAAAAATTTTGGATAACTTACGAAAAAAAATAACGCGAGTGAAACCACGCCGGGTCTACTAGTATACAATAAATTCAAACACTTGTCTTGTTAGCGTGCGTACGCGTATAATATTTTGTTGAATCCTATAGTCATAAGAAAACTTCTTCAACTTTTTGATGCGTGCTTGTTATGGTGAAAAATGCCGTCATTACGAACACGCAAACCCACGCCAGCATATAATGGATATTGTGTATGGTGAGTGAGCTTGTAAATAAATAGTGCTATGTACTTTTTTATGCTATTTTTTTATTTACAGGCAACCGTACGACTCACATGATGCGGTTACCAAAGCTTATTGACGCTTGCAATACGAAGAATATCCACTGGCGTGTTGCCGCCCAGTGATGTAGATAGAAAAACTCATGTTGCCGTAATTTCGCGTGGTACTACCCAGCAGAACCACCACGTTAGAATCCGATCATTTATATCTTAAAAGAATGTACGTTAGACGTACATAGTGTATGTATGCCGTTTATTGCTGTACGTTCGTCAGGTACTGAGAAAATCGACTTCGCTAGTGGTCCTGCTAGGAAGCATGGTTCCCAGCAGGACCACTTGAAATTATGTATTTAGGAAAGATAAACGCTACTGTGTTTACGCGAAAACTGTTGTACGTATTGTGTTTAGTATGTACGTGTTGAAAAATATCATTATTATGCAGTGGTTTTATTTTTATAACTGATTTAAACTGTACGGGGTTGTCACATCGATGGCGACGTGTTGGTATTGATAGAATTCATCTGCGTCAACGAACTGATGTAGTATGTAGTAGTATGGTAGAAGATTATTTTTAAAAGATAGCATACAAAGTATAGCAAAAGCTGGTAAAGGTAATGTTGAACTTTTTGGTTTTACTAGTTTATATTTGCGGATCCTTCAGTTAATTAGTTTTTTTTTATACCACTAAAGTGTCAACCAAGCGTACGGCCCACTTGGTCAGCGTATACCGTAGCCTATGTACGCATGCAACATCATAGATATCACTTGCGTGTTACCACCCTGAGACGTTAGATGGAAAGTCTCATGTGCCTATAATTTCACCGGAAACCATACCCTTCAAACCGGAACACAGCAATGCGAGCATTATTGCTTGGCGGCAGAAATAGTTATGGTGGTAGTCCTTCCCCGGACGAGCTCTATCAGAAAGAACTCTGCTACTCTCCATCCTTTTTTCGGTTAGAACAATGATTTATCTGAAAGATCTGCAGGCGGTTTTACCTTATTGTATATCTAATTGATTTCTTACCCGAGGATACTAAATTGACTGCCTATTGACCTTAATACAAATAATTAATTTTTAATAAATAATTTTAAGGGCAGGAATCACACATCAAGTATTGGTATTGTATGCAAATCTGGCATAACAGACCATGACGTGGTTATGTTTGGCGTAGATTTAAATATTTCAAAATTGAAAAAACCTTTTCGTTATCTTCTAAAGAGAGATGTAAATGCTATTGCAGAAGATTTTCAGGCTGTTGACTGGCACAAGTTTATGAGCAAATACGATGATGTTAATGACATGACCAATGCGTTTACTGATACTTTTAGCGACATTCTTAATAAACACACACGCAAACTTAAGGTTACAAGATCTAAATATAATCTTAAGCCTTGGATTACACCAGGGCTTATGCGCTGCATGCGCCATCGTGACAAACTTCACATGCAAGTCAGACAAGACCCGGAAAATGATATAGTTCGACTATCTTATACGCGTTACCGCAATTTCTTAGTAAATTTATTACGTACACTAAAGTCAGAATATGAAAATTCAGAATTAAAAGCAAACAAAAGCAATCCTAGGAAATTATGGAAGACAATTAAAAACGTATGTAATTTGAATCAATCTAAAACGGAACCAGTTGAACTTTTAACACTAGCTGGATGTGGCAGCCCTGTGGAGTCGCTCGATAGATGCAACACACACTTTACTACTGTTGGTTACAATCTCGCAGACAAGATTTTGCAAAAATTATCAAAAACCGAGCAAGAGCTGGCAAGTTCAGTAAAAAATATTTCTTCTCCCGTTGATTCGTTTTTCATGAACCCCACTGATTGTTCTGAAGTCGAAGGTCTTATTGCGAGCCTATCGAACGAGAAGGCGCCTGGGATTGATACCATTGAAAACTCTCTGCTAAAAGACATAAAAAAAGTAATATCTGTACCGCTTGCCATAATCTTCAATTTAAGTATGTCAATGGGAGTTTTTCCAGATGCCTGGAAATTAGCCTTGGTCTGCCCTATTCACAAAGGAGGAGCAAAAGATATGGTCGATAACTATCGTCCAATATCACTCTTAGGTGCCTTCTCAAAACTATTAGAAAAAGTGGTAAACGATAGATTGGTTAAATTCATTGACGCTAAGAACCTTATCTCAGACAGACAGTTTGGGTTTCGTAGAGGGAAGTCAACAGAAAACACTGTTTCCCTGTTGACATCCATAGTATCATCTCGCTTGGACAATGGGGAATGTATTGTAGGAGTTTTTCTCGATCTGGCCAAGGCTTTTGACACTGTCTCCGCTCCAATTCTACTGCGAAAGTTGGAGTGCATGGGTGTTCGGGGAAGTGCATTGGGTTGGTTCAGCAGTTATTTAAAGGAACGGAGACAGTGTGTAAAGGTAGGCACGACTGTAAGTGGATCACAAACTGTACTTTTTGGGGTACCCCAGGGTAGCATTCTGGGGCCAACACTGTTTATATTATATATAAATGACATTCACGAACTCTCTCTGGATAATGCGGCCACTTTGTGTTACGCTGATGATACTGCTTTGTTGTTTGCTGGGTCTTCATGGGAGGATGCTTTTTCAGCTGCAGAAAGTGGATTATCGCAAGTACAAAAATGGTTACAGAATAATCTCTTAACCTTAAATACCAAAAAGACAATGTACACTTGCTTTCATAAAACATTGGCTTCGGCACCGTCGCCGTCTTTGCCAGCTATAAAGATACACGCGTGTCGGAAAACAGGTTTGGCATGTAATTGTGAAGAACTTACTAGGGTGGGATCTATCAAGTATTTGGGAGTCTTAGTGGATGAAAAGCTTTCATTTAAAATGCACATTAACGCCCTGTCCGGACGGATTAGAAAAATCATACATGTAGTCAAGCAGCTTCGGGATGTGACTAGCTTTGACACAGTGAGACTAGTGTATTACGCACTTTGTCAGTCGTTAATTATGTACTGCATCACCTGCTGGGGCTCTGCTGGCAAGACTTTCTTACTTCAGGCTGAAAGGGCTCAGCGATCAGTGCTCAAGGTCATGTTAAAAAAGCCACGCAGATACCCAACGGATGATGTGTATAGAGAGAGTGGCGTGCTCAGTGTCCGCCAGCTATTTATTTTGAAAACTTTTTTGTCAACACATAAATCTGTTTTATCTGCCGAAAGCTACAATTTAATGCTGATGCGTAGAGTTTTTAAACTTCCGATTCCCTCTGTCTCTACTAAATTCGCCCAGCGTTTTGGAGAATTCATTAATTCGCACATATACAATGGTGTTGTTAAAAATTGTAATGCAGATCTCAAACATTTAACTGTTCATCAAGCTAAATCATGTGTAAAACAGTGGTTATTGTCTCTTACGTATGCTGAAACTGAGAACTTAATAGAAGTCACCAAATAGCGTTTGTAGATTCAACTTTATTATTATATTGTATATATTTTATTACTAAGTTATATATATATATATATATATTTTTAGATTATTATAATCTGTTTATTTGATCGTTAATTGGTACCTACTTTTAGTATATATTTGTTTTTCTTTTTGTTTGTCAGCTGAGGTGTATAATGTACTTAATGCTAAATCGTATCCTGGTCTCCACGATTCAGGCTTTGCCTAGTGAGGAGATCGTCAGATAGATCTATTTAGTCATAAGCACATCAACATAAACAGGTTTTATGGTTAATAATTATAATATGTAATAGGTTAAGTGTACTGTTTATGTTGCAAATAAATATTTTTCATTTTTTTTTTTTTTTTTCATTTTTAATACGAATAGTTAGTATAAAATACGGTCCATAGACAAGCCACCATAGTTCAATTACAAAAAGTGTATCTAAACTCCTGCTGAAAACTCCAGTGATACAATACAACACAACTCTAACCACAGTACCTAACGACCATCGTAATGCTACCATCTGTAGCGTTGTATACCTGTCCAGACGGTCAAACTCCGTGCGGTTCATCGAACAAGAACTGTGAAGAAATGGCTGTTTTCTCATACTTCATAATTATTTATTTGCATAGAGAATAATGTGGAAAATTGGTGTCTAGTGGTTCTTGGAATTGGAACTCCAGTGATAGGTCTAAGTGTAATTTACGCCAAGAGAAATATATAGCTACTGAAGGTTACTGTTATAACTTTTATACATTATAAGAGTAGATTACACTAGTTTATAGCCGTGGTTTCGCTCGCACGAAACCGCTCGCAATTCGCTATCATAAAGCTTTATTTTAATTCAGGTCTAAAATTTTTACTATCCTAGTTTCATCCTAATTGGAAATTTCATGTGTACCTATATTTCCCAAACTTTCAGATTTATACTATTAGGGGGATAATCATTCCAGAACTTTCAACACTCGATCAACTGAGCTGTCTATTTAGAACGGTCACGTAAAGACTAGCCGTGAACCCAAAGTTTCTAGAAAGTACCGGCCGTCGTTTGACTTAGGTAACACTGAGGTAATTTAGCAATTACATGTATTTTCATCCATAATGCTAGTTTTTTTTTACAAATCAAACATTTGTAATGACACATAAAACAGTTATATTCAGTATTTCCTGTGTCGGTGTATTCCCTGTGTCAGGGCGAGTGCGTGGTGCGAGTAGCGATAGGTTGAGGGTTCAATGTCTGCTGTGGGACAAATGTTTGCATGATCTACAGTTTTTTATTCCGGGTGTGTCTATGTATTATTAGTAGGTATGTAATCAAAAAAGTATATTTTTATTAATTATTCTATCACTGTCACTCTTGACTGGTAATTGTAGTTTTTTAAGTACATATACTAATGTGGCAACAAAGCGCACAATCCACTTGGTGCAGAAGGAATGGTACTTCCCCGGACGAGCTCTATCACAAATAACTTAACTGCTCTTAGAAAAGGTTAAGTTAGGAACTCAAAAGACAGTACTACAAGTAACAAAACATTCCAGATGCCAAGAAAATACCGCACGTGATGTGAAACTTAAGAAACTCTCGGAGCTAATGTTGAATTTTGCGATGGGATTACGCTTTAATTCTAGTGCCTAATACTTACTAGAATTAAGTTCTTTTTCAAAAATGTGGATGTGAGAAATGCCAGTGCCATGCAGTGCTCATACGGTGAAGGAAAACATTGTGAGGAAACCGGCATTTCCAAGAACTAAAATTCAAAAGACATGTGTTATTAAACCAATCCGCATTGGAACTGTTTCGTCACAAATAATAAATTGATAATAAATTTAGTTGAAATACAATCTTGAACAAAAAAACTCACTTGCAAGAGTAATTTAAAGATTATGGATACCAAAGTAGACTAAAATTTAGCAAAAAAATACTGTAAGACCACAAAACAAATATAAGTTTGAAACTACTGAAATAAATAAAATTAATTACATTTTACAATTCAATTCATTACATTACTACTTTTTTATAAGCTAAGTACATTAACTGAAGGTTTTGTTTAATCAAGAAAAACGCTTAAAAAGATAAACATTCTTCTCGCTAACTGCAGTACCTACAAAATAAATTAAATTAAATTGTCGACACAGTAAATTGTACACCAACATTAAGGTAATTATGTAACGCTGTGAAATTTTCACTTTATTGAACCTATTTCACGAAGCAGTTGTTACACAGCGCAGTCGGTTTATCGTGTTTCATCATGCAACACGAATACTGCTACATGGTGTTCTGTACACACTCATGCAAGCGTCATTCAACTCTATCAGTCACGACTGTTGATATCATTTTAAAATTGATAATGAATTTATTCAAACCACTTGATTTTATAAGTGCGAAACACGGTTTGTGTCCGTCGCTTTGTCTGAAACATTATCGTGCTTTGTGCATGCATAAAGCCTTCGCAACGCGCGACTGCCTGTCACCGGACCGTGTGGGTAAGCCTTGCACACGGGCAAGAGGGCAAGAGGGCAGTCTATAAACGCTTGTTGATGAGGTTGGACGAACGCAGATACCAGACCCACTAGCATGGCGATTTAATCTCTACTCTACATTAGAATAGACAAAGCATTTTTTTGCAAACTGTTGTCTATTCTACTGTAGAGTAGAGATGAAATCGCCATGCTAGGGGGGCAGGTAAAAGCCGTGTTATGTATAAGCTTGTCAGTGCCTGGTAAAAACAACAAGTGACCCGCGACAAGCGCCTTTTAGGTTAAGATTAATATAGCAAATTGAGCGTCAGTCCTTTGCTAAACCAAGGTAATAGCATGAGTGTGTACGGGACGCCTGTGGTTTGACTGCTTTAAACATAATAGCTATAGCTGCGCCTATATTCCCTATGTAAGACATTCCTATAGAAGGCAGTCAAGAGGAAGTTCTAATTAACACATCAAGACTTGCTTTAGTTAATAGTTGTTATAGCTGTTATAATAGGTCTACGTGACACTTGGAAATTAAATCACTAACAAAGTCAAATTGTATCTTTTAGCCAATTAAAATTCTTAGCAAACCATAAATACCTTTAAATGTTTCCACTGCTGGGACACTGGCCAACTTTTGAATGAGAGTAATTAGATCATAATACACCACGTTGACCCAATGCGGATTGGTGGTCGGGCACAAATTTTTGGAATTTAGCTCTAGGACATGCCAGTTTCTCACGATGTTTTCCTGGGCCTATATATTTTTTACGATTGTAAATTCATACGTACATGACCGGTTTTGAACCCACGATCTTAGGATCGAAATTAATCATAATCATAATCATTTATTTAACGATACATGGGTTACAGGAGGTGACATCATATTTATAAAAGTTCAGCCATGATCAGCTTTACAGCATGTTAATTTTTGCAAGATTTGCACACTGAATGAAACATAATTTCGATTTAAAACAGTCAAACACATACCTAAAATAAATACTTAGCGTGCATACGTCAAAAACAATATGAATATTTAATAAAATTAATTATTTAACTAGATAAATTATAGATAAAATAATAAAGCATTGTGAACATTCAAATCAATTAAATATTGTCATTTAAATAGTCGTCCACACTGTAATACACCTTATCAATGTAGACAGATGTAGCTTCAAGTACACTTAGAGGTAAATGATTATAGAGTCTTGGAGCCATGCAGAATATAGTTATTATAATTCGGGGTCACTACCACTCGGCCACCAGTGTTTACGTGATAAATGTAGAACATGTATATTATTTTATTATAATGATGTACACATTAATTTCATTACATCATTCATTCTATTATTTTCTAATGTTTTTTAAACCCTGTCGTCGTCTTTCTAATTATTATTTCAGTAAAAGACAACATTTTGTAAAACTTTATTAGAAACCTAATATAAGTGCCTATGTATGTATATACCACAGCGAGCCGGCGGCGCGTCGCGGACTCGCGGCAGACCACGAAGATAGTGGTGCGATGAGATCGACACATATTATGATAAAGCCTGGCGAACAACTGCCCAGAATTGCAAATCCTGGGATCCAGAAGGCTAGCAGTAACAGTAACAGTAATAAAAGAAAGGCCTATAATTTCCAAAAAATTGGAACTAAGAAATAAAATAAATCTCCAAAACAGAGTTTTGAAAATGCAGAGAATGTGCACAAAACAGAATATTGTCGAAATTTAATTCGCTCGACGTAAATTCCAGCTAAACTGATATTTCAACTAAACACATCGTTTCGAACAAGGAACATCGTGAAGTGTCTTTTACGTAAACCTTAATTACGGAGTATTATCGAGGTAGTTACAAAGTTGAAATGAACTCCACAGCTTTAGGAAGTACGAAAATAACACTAAAATTGCGGCAGAAATACCTACAACCAGAATCATTATTTTCAATGTACTACACCCATTACCCGAGAACGAGGTTCATACGTCTTGCTAACCGCGTTTGAACATTATGAGCTGTGACAGTCCACTACATCATAATTGTGACGGTTGAGGGTGGCTCAAACCTCTAAAAATGTTGTAAAATGAAAGAAAATTGTATTTACGAAGAAAATGTTTGAGCATCGGACTTGTAAATCTCGTAATATCCCTCAATGTATCGTGTTCTCTAAGCAGAGTACCTAAAATTTTGTTAATGTCACTGTTGATTAAGGGGTTTTAGGCTTTACCGCAATAACCGAAGCTGTAGTACATCTACATCCATACATCGTTAAGCAGTTGGTCCCGGCTTTTTAAATGTTGTTAGGCTTTCGGGCAGTCATAAAACTCTGTCACCAGAGTTGGCCACTGACTCATACGAACTTACTTACGTAGCTGTGATCCGGGTGGAATTCTGTGTATAACGTGCCATTTGAAGCTCGAAAGCTCTCTGATTAAAATGCCACTCGATTTTACCCGTTTAAATAATGAACTCTGAAAACGCTGGTTACTTGATTTTCTAAGAGAAACAAGATAGTTTAGAAAACAATTTCTAAAATGAAGTGTATTTGTCTCAAAATAAAAAAAAACTGTCGCTGACTCATCTGTGGTGTTGTTGGTGATTCAACCCTAAGTAACTGTGTTATACTTCTGGATTATGATAAAGTCGTAGGAACCAATCAGAGAAGCGTAATTTTCTTCTCAGACATTTTCTTTCCCAGTAAAACAATTGACATACCCAATTACCCAGCCTGATGACAACCAAAAGGCCAGACGAGCCAGGAGGACTACTCTTGCGGACAAAAGAACCCCACAGAACAGACTTTTTTTTCTGTTCTGTGAAAACTCCTCATTAGTTTTGAACGAGACGTCACAAGCACTGCTTTGTCAACTGCCCTGCATAAATACAAAAATAAAAACTGAGCATTTTCTTGCTTTGAGGGATCGATTAACAGTACTTTTTATTTAATTTAGTGGAGGTATTCATTAACAGGGTTAAAAACTATGAATGAACTTCGAAAAATGCTATTTGACTATCTGACTATTCAAGGTCTCATCATGGTGATCAGCAATAACACCACCATAGAGCACATTGGACGGTATTTATATTTTATACTAATATTTTTATAAATTAAAAAACTACTGGTCCGATTACAAAAGTTATTTCACCATTAGAATTTTATATTATCCCTGAGTAACATAGGCTATATTTATTACTAGCGACTCACCCCGACTTCGCACGGGTGCTTAAGCTGGGGCAAATCGGCCAGTAGTGTGTAAAATGGCAGTTTACATGTATTTACTTACCGCTTATCGATTATGCTCTCTGTTGGATTGGGTAAATATTTAAACAACCGGTAATTTATATTTGCCACTACTAAATCATTTTAAATTATGACTACTAACTCTCATGTGAGTTTTGGTGTACCTACAAATTATTTACCGTAATAATTTATTGAGTGCTGTGGTAATCGATTTTATTGGTGTTGTAATAAAATTTTACATAAACTTCATCTCTTGAAAACATAAAATAAATAAATTAAATGTATTAGTTACAACTCACTGACAGATAATAACACTTACATGGTCAGCCTTCAAATTTCACGGTTAGGACACTGTCTACTCTCGAGCAAAAGTTATTTGGTACCTTGGTTATACCTACGACGCGGACCCAATGCGGTTTGGTTGATGGCACGTCTTATGTTGTTTTTTTGTTCGTGGACATGCCGGTTCCTTCACGATGTTTTGAGCACTGACATAATGGTGCACATACATTTTTCTAATAGAAAAAGATACTTATTTAATTGAATTCTGCTATCTTTTTCAAATCCTTCCATCAGCCGTTTGAGCTGTATATGTAGCAAACTAACACACGCATATACTTTCTCATTTGTAATGATTAAAAGACTTTCGCATTTCTAATGAATGGCTAAAGGTGGCTTGTGTCAAAATTCGGGATTTTGGTAATTTTAGTGTCAAAATCCCCTTTGAAGCTTCAAGCTCAGTCTAAAGGGGATTTTAACACAAAAAATCCTAAAATCCACTTTGATAGGTAAATCTCATTTACTATTACTAAGTAAGTCTGTCGCTGTTGTCCGCCTGTTGCTGCGTCACGCAGACTCTTCCACAGAGCTTCCACACCTACAATGCGTATTTTAAGTGAGTAAAAATGCCTGACGTGACGTAGTTATTAAGTATTAAGTAAACTTTTATGTTAATAATGATATATTTTAATTAAATGATAACCTTCTGCAGTAAAACTGCTGATTTTTATCGATATGTTTTATTATAAACCCCATCATTAGAAGCTGCCGCACCGTAGGTGCTCAATGGGGAATAAAAACAAATTTTATTTTTTGTACCCATTTGAGAACCACGTTAAAATATTGATTGGTGATCAAATGGGGATACTTATGGTGTTTAATGCTCAAAAAAGAGGTGCTCAAACGGGAATACTCCAGTTATGGTTATTATGCAATTAAGTAAATATACTATGACTGTAGCAGGCAATTTTTCACAGGTTATCACGCGAAAGAAACCGCGGGAAAAAGCTAACAGCTCATATTTTCTTACGAAATCGATTCATGTTTTATGAGGGATAAGCTATGTCATGATACTGCTAATAAAAATGGTTTCTCAACTATAAATTGCTGCCATTTCAGTTTACGACGTGTGTCCAGCCGGTCGTTATAGCAAATCTTACTTTGATAAGGGTACGTGTAAAAGTGTAAAAAATTAAGGGCGGGTATCAACTTGAGCGGAGCAGAGAGATATATAAAATCAACCCATAGAGTCGGTTCAAAATTGTATTATCTTTATGCGGTAGTATTGGTTGATATAACTAAGTTGATGGAGTAGATCGTGTGTCTGGTAAATTTGTAAGTTCTGCAGATGTTTTTATCTTCAAGTTGGATTGTGATATTAAAAAAAAGTGCACAAAACACTATAAGAATCATCATCACAGTGCAGAATCAGGGCCTATTGATGTTACTGGTTGGTGTTTATTATTTACACAATCACAAACTAAAAAAAAAATTGTTATAATATACATACGTCTACTTACTTATTTATTTATTTATTTATGTGGACTCCCTTTTCCGCATTTGGACGCGCATTTGGTCCATTGTGCGTGGGGAGCTGGCTATGCGTGAAGCCAGCCTAACTCCTCCCAGAAGCACAGAAGTTTCCTGGGGTCTTCGCAGGCTTCGAGGAGTGACCTTGGTGTACCAAGGATTTGTGTACGTTGAGTAGCTACTCCCACGCATTCCAGGACTACGTGGGCAGCTGATTCTTCTTCGGCTAGACAGCCTCTGAAGAGTGGGCTGTCTGTGGCACCTATGTTAAAGAGATGTTTATTGTACGTCTACTTACTTATTTCTAAACTTATTTCTGCCGCCGCGCTGCATTGCTATGTTCTCGTTCAAATGGATAGCGATCCATGTTGCTAGATTGATGGATTGCTAAAAGTTATATCTCTGGTATTGCTAGAGTCTACAAAATACGTAAACCATCAGGTGAGCCGTATGCTGGTTTACCATCTCGGTGGTATAAAAGAAAAAGTACTCTCCGACTCTTACTTGCCTTTATTAGGTGTTATTAAAATGTCTTCTTGTAGAGTTTGAAACGGAACACTATAGACACTCACAGATTTTTGTCCCTGTCGTGTTTTCTATACCAACTGTTTTAGTACTAACGCTAGCAAAATGACCTTATAATATAATTGAATTGATTGAAAATCTTGCTTGAACCTCTGGTATAGAAAATAAAAAACTATACTTAATTTAGGTACTTTTTTAATAAGCCGTGGTGAACGGTGTTTGTGGCACAATTATCTATAATGTATGCTAAGTCATCTGTATTCCTAAGCATACTCTATATTATTTTGTTACAGGTTTTATACAATAAATAAAATAATAAATTAATAAAACAGGTCTACCTATGTCACTACTAAGAGTCTATGTAACTCTATGTAGGGTATTCTGTTGAATATTGTTAGATGCTATCGGTTAAAATTACAGACTAATGTATGCAAACATCTGTCAAAATGATTAAGTGGCCTGTTAGCATGTCGGTGAATACCCTCCTATTCATAAGTCAAATTCAGCCACGTTTGTTGTTTAATTTCAGAAGCGTTACCGGCAAACGCTAGAAGCTTGATCGAAAATTTTGCATTATTTAATTATTTATCGGAAAATCCCTAACAGCTTATCTTACGGTTGTATAGTTTTAATCAGAAACATTTCAGCACTTGATCGTAAACCTAGTTTACAAAATAGCTGGTCTAAATTTATAAACTCTACACAGCGAATGTTTTTTGCAAGATCTCCATTTTATTATGTGCTGAATAATTACTCCCCCTGGGATACCATGTAGTATTTATAGTTCGGGAAACATTGTTTAAGTATTTAATTTAAAATTGGTTTTCGTTGAACAATCATTTGCCGTTGAACGATCATTCGCCGTTGAATAACATAATTGATGCTCATCCAATGGCCATGTTCGTAAGCTTTTATTATTGTCTTAGTAACCTCATAAAGCGCGGTTGTTTAAAAAGTAAATGGGGTGATTCGGTAGCGCAATCTCATAAAATTATTTAAATGTACCGTAATAAAAAAGGTCCATACGGCTATAAAATCCCCTTTAATACGCTTAGAAGGAGGTTTTACAAAAAACGGGCTTTTCTTTGACATTGCAATTATAACATTTCAAGTCAAGGCAATATTATTGCAACTAAATAAGGCGATAAACTCACCTAAGTGACGCGCGATCTGCATGGATTGCCTAATTCAAATGCAGTTCTTTTATGGTTGCGAATCGTTTATGATTTCAATCGATGATTTGCGATCGTGTATCTTATTCCGAACCAAAACCAATCACTTTCATCGTAAGATTACAATGTGAAGTCATCTGCATATCCGACCAACACGATCCCCTAACTACCTGTGAATTCAAGGTCGTATCTATATTGATAGCCTTTATTCTCTAGTGGTTATTAGTTCTATGAATTATATGGCCTGCCTATTGCCACGAGCCAGAACAGATAAGTAAATCAGATCACGAGTTACGTCACTAGGGTCGGCGCTTTATTTCAATTTCGAAAGGGTTTTTGACAGTATAAGCTCCTTATGTTTCTCTAGAAAGTTATTTAATTTAGTATGAATAAAGGTCAGAGCTCAGAAATAATTAACTCTTTTCACAAAATAGCCTCCAACAGTTTTAATCGTAAACGGTTTCAGTAAAATTCAGAATACTACTTAACTATAAATCTTGTAAAATGTAGCGAGCAGGTTCCAACTATCGGCGGATGAAGCCGATAGTGATTTAGAGGAGGTGTCGCCGATAAGACCCGCTGGCGCGTTCGGCCTCGCATTTCAATTACCACACCGGGAAGCTGCCCACTCAATAATACCATAACATCTACTGGAGTAGAGAAGTGAAACAACCACACAACGCCATGTGAACTGACTTAAAATATTTTCGTTGCATTTTTTCAGGACAAAATTTTGCAAGATCTGCAAATTTTGTTCAATGTTTGGTTCTTTCTGTACATTACGGGTATAAGTATGTATTTAAAAAACATCAAAATTGCTAGTTTTTGGATAAAAATGTAGCCGAAAATTCAAATGCAATAAAAAAAATCTAATTTGAAAGATCTTGAATCCGCATCTTTACCAGCAACGCAATGACCTATAGACCACCCAAACGTAAAAACTACTTACTTTAAATGGAGATTCATTTCTATATCTACTATTTAATTCAGGAAACTGCGCACTAAATAATTCATGGACTCCTTTGATTAAAGCGTTCATGTTGATCTCAACGCGACTCTAATAATGTAGCTTTTATTTAACTTATGTTTCGTCGTCGCTGATTATTTATGTTTAATTAATTTACATTTTATAAATTGCTGGAGTTTTACGCAAGCATTACCTTTTTTAGTATTTTATGGAGAAAATTGCCCGCGTACTCTATATTTGGTAAGCAACGGAGGCTAACAAGTTTGGGGGAAACGAACTGGAATCTTGCACTAATGTACTTTTTCGCAAGGACAATTACGAGTACCATATTCAGTACGATTTGTAACTGTAGAACAAACCGCGCTTGTTCAGTGTTTTTTGAAAGATTCTAGATTTTAAGTAATGCGCTTCTGAAATTGAATCAACAATCGAAAGTTTATTAATTATGGTTGATGTTTACATTTATTTTATCATCTATTCCCCGATGATTGCTTTCCTAATTAGGTAGTGTTTGTGTCACACGAATACAGTATTCTATTCATTTCCTCCGTGAGTAAATCTTTGTAGAGAGCCAATATATCCCAGCCTCCCGATGACTACCGCAAACCGCCAGGGTAATGAGCTTGTTTGTCTCGGTTAACGTTTCCTAGCACGTTCGGCTTCCCTGACACATGCTACCCTGAGGGTCTACTCTTGCGGACAAAAGCGATATATCGTGACAGTTTTCGTGGTTCAGCTTATGTCCGCAAATACTCTGAACTTTAGTTGTCACACACACGACGTCAACTGAACTACGCTATTTGCCACGACTGTCGTTTGTCGCTTTCAAGAGTCAACCCCCTGCCTTTATGCCGCCCTGGTACTATCGACTTATCGGCCTATGTTGATTTGAGAACCACTCTACTTAGCTGGTTTATGAACGAGATGACGATGTAACGACGACATACGACGGAATAAATTAAGTATTTGACTATAACCTTAAAACTATATCTAACCTTATTTCTTAAAAAAAATATATAAGTTTAATAGACACGGATACTCCACCTGTCGAGCTACCAAGTCAAGCCGCGCTTGATCGAATCACACTCACTTTGAGCCAAAAATATCAAAAGTAATTTTGAGCAGGCGAGGCTTGACTCAGTGGCTTAATTGCCGGAACATCTGCGTATAAAGCGAAAGGTTGTGGGTTCTAGTCCAATCTTAATAAAGCATTTTTGTGGTATTATTAAACTTAAACTACTTTAACACTATAAAAAACAAAAAAACCTACTTTATTATTATAGGTTCTACACCACACCAAAACATAAAATTATTGATTCAATTCGTACAGACCTACACCTACGTCTTGTTCGCGTGAAGTATTATATGTTGTTTGCAAACAGTATTAAATAATGAGCATTCTTTTCTTAGCGCACCTCCAAACCCCGAAAGAAAGGTAAGTCTTTCCAAATTTCATGTCTCATATATTCATATTACGTATGTTAAATTTATGGTTTGACACTGTACGTTTGTACCTACCCCATGACCATTAATTTTTGAGCTAAACAACTCGAGAATGGAAAGAATTATACACCTTCGTCACGTCCTATTTCAAAAGGTATACTCGTACTCTCATTTCCTTGTGACACTGCTTAACCATAAAGGATTTTATTCAACAAAAAGATTTTGTTTTTCTTGTCGTGTCTACACCAAAGAAAACTCGTCTCGTGTGGCAAGTAAAGTAACTATAGGTACATAGATGAGATCATGTTTAAAACATACCCTATTTCAATAGCTTTAGGCTACAGCTTCCTGAAAAGCGGTAATCGTAGTAATAAGATGGCAGTCCCGAAATATAGCGAGAGAAATCCTTATTTAAGTAATATACATGACGCGTTGTATTCCATAAGGGCCTTCACGTTGTTAGCTTTGAATGGACATGTTCTGGTTAGCGCAGACCGTTTTTAGTTTTTGTAGTGGGTATAGTTAGGTTTCCGTTTTGCTTGCTTTTCTAATTTCAATCATAAAACCGTGATATTAAAGTTAAGATTACAATGATTTTTATTATTTTGGAACTTAACTCTGCACACTGCGCAGTCCAAGAAGTGTGCGCAAATTTAACCTAAAATGTTTTCGTTACGTTATCGCGTACAGAAATAAGCCCCCTGTAAAAAGCAATTTTACTTACGACGTCAGGTGACGGTGCCGTTTTGTGGAAAAAGTAGACTTTTAGATCGATTTCTTTTAAGGATCAAAGACTTATCTAAAAGAAAGTGTTCGCTTGAAGTAAAAGTTATTCTGTCAGGTACAAACTGTGTTTTCATTGGTCTTATAAAAAAACTAAAGTTGGATTCAAGCAATCACCATACCCAAACTTTATCAGAATCGTTTTAGTTGCAACAGATGCACATAATATGTATATAATTTTGCATCCAAAAATATAAAATAGTTTTGTCAATGACTGAAACCCAAACGCTACTATTTAATTAAAAAATTTTGATGCTGATGGCTAACGGCGTGTCTGAAGTTGGTAGGATTTGAAATAATAATATATTATATAATGGTGTTTCAGTATTCTGGCGTGACTGTCTATCAAGACCCAGCATAAGCCATAAGTTCAAGAGACTTATTCAAGGTGTGTTTCTTTTAGTATATCGGTCACAAGGTACTCACGTTTTGTAGGTACTTACGTTTCGCAAGCCACATGTCGTTGTCGCATGCAGCTTTGGCAGCAAGTATCGACGCAACGCTTGACGCGTCTATACCCTCTCTCTATGCAGACATTGATGCATTCGACTGTACATTAAAGTTTCCTCACGATGTTTCCCAACAGCTAATATATTGTTGGTAAGTAAATACTATATGATGTAGGATCTAGTGTAGGTAATTCCTCTCACAGACACCTTATTGATATTGTACTTTTTATTCGAAACAAAGTGAAATTGTACGCCACGGTATTTTTATTTACTTCCCCGAAAGTATTACACCTTGGAAACGTATGTGTTCAATATCTCTGAAGTCAAGTTAAATTAATGTGCGCGCTTCAGCTGGAAGAGTGGTCGTGTTTTTAGGAAAATAAGAGTACAAATAGGTTTGTTGTGCGAATTTTGTGTTCATTTACTTAGAAAATAGTGAGTTAGATAGATTTAGGAATAGCAAGTGATAGCCAGAGAGCGGTGGATTATCTATCAGTTATTTGTAATCCTTAGAATACCAAGTCAAGATTAAATATAATTCGACAAGTCACAACGAACCGTTTCCTAATTCTGTCCCGTTACATTAATTTGACAGGCTGCCAAAATGGTTCTGTGCGGTACATAATTTTGTTTAAATTATGGCGGCTTATTGACAGGTTTTTACAAAGTTGATTGCAAAAGAGAGACTTAACTCTTACGTACGACATACCGCATTGTAAAAAAAATGCTTATAGTCAACGACTGTTTTAGCCAGAAATGACAGCTTCTCACCTATCCAAACAATGAGCGAGCATAAGAAGCTCAATTTAGTTGACATTAGCAAACTTTGCTACAGACGGAAGAAATGATTTTCACCTGAAAAATAAACGCAATCACGCTAAACTAGTATTCGTGCTAGTATCTTAATTTAGTTACCTTCAGTTTTTCTTTACCATTTTTCAAATAAAAGGAATAAGTGCTTTTGTAATGGAAGAATGATATTCAAGCGCATTACTCTCAGCCATTAACGTGCTCTGCTCAAATTCTTTTTCAAAGTATCTCGCTATTCTGTTCTCTTGCTGTGTTGCGTATTTTGTTTGGCCTTTTTCGGTCGTTTGTCTTCCCGCTAAGCCTGGCCCGTCCCAAAGCCCGCACGGCTCAATTTAAAGCTTTTCCAGAGCAATATTTTAAGTTCACTCATTTGTTGGACGCAAGTGCTAATCGCTTTTTATGTTTACGACAGCGCGTGAACATTTCCTTTTTAGTCTGCCAGAACAGTGCAGTGGAGTAAACAAATAAGCCGATTAAAAAGATCGACTACTCTTGTCTTATTCTTTTGTTTAGTTTACAGCAATACATTATAATACAGTATATTGTACTATATAGAATATTATGTGCTTTTAATTTTGTTTATTTTTACGTAGATATTTTTTAATTTTTTATGAGCTTCACTTAGTTTGATTGGTGCCACACCACACTGAAGCTTTATGATGAAAAAGGGATCATCGAAAAAAAAGCTAGGAACCCAACCGAGTTTGTTTATTCTAAGTTTGCCAGATTATTCTAGGCTGGGGCGCGTAGAACTAAAATAAATTCACCTAGCTTAGCTAAGTCGTTTCATGGTGAACCTTGTGACTTTATTAAAAAAATATAAGTATTATGAATTTGAAATGATGTCGGTGACCTTGGTTCTTGTACTGATTCTTGATTTTAGTAGTAGAGCTCAATCAGCGTTAGCTACTTATTAGTGTTTTAATTTAAAATAATACTTTTAAAAAAAATATGATATTACCACCAAGGTGGCAAACATGCATACGGCTCATCAGTGGTTACCCACTTAACATCTGATGAGCCGTATGCATGTATGCGTAGCCTATGGAGCCTATGGCAATATCAGAAGAATCACTCGTGCGTTGTTGACCTTATAAAAATTTAAAAACTACCTTTTTGAAACACCCCATACTGTAGTCTCTAGGGAAAACCTCAGTAGGGAGATCATTCGACAGCCTAAGTGTACGTGGGAGGAAGTTCCTTTGAAACCGTACTGTACTTGTGGTGAACAAATGTTTTCTATTAAGCGCCATCGCATTCGGGTCCTATCTACTAATAGGATTTCACTGAGTTACACATAGCATTAGCGGAATTTCAGCTTCCACATTAAGCTAGCTTAATTCCAGATGCAGTACTGTTTCCATTAGAACAACACTGTCACATTATCATCGGGAATAACAGTGATATTATCACGCGATTGTGGCTTACTAAGTTAAGCACTGTGTGTGATCACTATTTGGATGAGTGATGACTGTGGCAATTTTTACTATTTCGTTCCTTGGTCGGCACTTTAAGCTACCGGTACCTTATTAGGCCACGACTGAAGCCTCCAGGCGGCCAAGAGTTGGCCACTGACTTATACGAACTTTGTAATGCGATTTTACGCTAGCCACCATCCAAAGAAGAAAAAAACGGAGGTTTGAATCCCATCCGAACACAAACAAACTCGGGTCACGTTCAAACTTCAATGATGTTGACCATAAAAATGTTTACTTAATTCACTTTCAAATAAAAAATCACACAATGTTACTTTTACTTTCAAATAAAATTTTATAAAAAAGACAGAAAAAAATTTATCCAATAAGTATTTAAGTTTTTATACTCCAAAAAGGTTTCGACTCAGAGATAGAACCTAAACCCACAACCTTCTACTTGATACGTCTTTGATTGTATCTACCTAGTTAGTTACATAAGGCATACTGAAAAAACAAAACTGTCGATGAACAAAGTTATGATACCACCTGTATTCCGCACATTGCCCTCAAGCTTTGTATCCCCAAGTGTGTGAAGCGGGCAATATTAGCCCTTACTTCTATCAAAATATGAAACCTCAATGCCCATTTTAGCGTGCCAGTTTGATGGTAAGAATTTTCTTACAATATCGATACACATTTTTACGAGGGATCAGCTATGTCATCACTTTGCCAATAAACTTGCCTCATTCGCTTCCCCATTTGGTTTTATGATATTTGTTCATACCATGTATGACGAATTGGAAATGATTATTTGTGTATTTTGATGTTTTCATTCTTAAATTCAGAGCACACAATATTTTAGGTGTCATTATGAAGGTCATAAAAAAATCGAATAGTCCAAAAGGGAAATACTTACATTGTTATCAATGATCACCCTTTGTAAGTATAATCGGAAAACTCATTACAGTTAATATACTCACTCATACAAATATTTGGTCCCACAGCGGGAATTGAACCAGCAAAACTTATGGGTTAGTGTCAAAATTCCCTATGAAGATCCCCTTTAAAGGGGATCCGCGTAGCCCATGGGCCGTTATGTAGAAGAGTACGACTAATAATCAAATTTTAGAGGTTATTTTTGACACGTCTTCCGGAGAACAAGTCGATGATCCTGATGATGTCCAGTGGAGGGATGAATCACGTGTCGATATTGTTCTTTTGCGGTTACTAGAGATTTTTCGTGTGTTTTTTATCAGGTTATTTTTGTCGAGAACGACTATTTTTATTCTATTTTTATTCTATTTTTATCTAGCTAGGTATATAGATCGATATTTACACATTAATGCAGCGCCACAGAACTGCAATCATCTCATTGTTAGCTGCACTCAAAACGTTGCGGTTTATGCGTCATGGGGTTTATTATTATAATGATCGTGTGCTTTGACCAACGTTTTGTTTTAATCCATCATCATCATCATGACAGCCTTCTAATGTTCCCACTGCTGGGACACTGGCCTACTCTCAGGCGAGAGTGATTGGGTCTTAATCCACCACGCGGACCCAATGCGGATTGGCGGATGGCACATGTCTTTCGAATTTTTAGTTCTTGGACATGCCGGTTTCCTCACGATGTTTTCCTTCACCGTATGAGAGCACTGGCATTGCGCACATAAATTTTTCGAACAGAAAAATCCATTGGTGCACGACCGGGTTTGAACCCACGACCTTCGGATCGGAAGGCGGGGTCACTACCACTAGACCACCGGTGCTCTCAATCTTTAATCCATACTCTGTGGAAAATAATCCATTAAGTTAAAAGGTTGCTAGTTATTAAATTGGATTCAATAACTAACAACCTTTTAACCTCACTTGTTCCTATATTTAATTAAACCTGTTCAAAATATTTCATTTCAATCTTGGCAAGCAGTTTTTCCACTTCTGAGCTGAATTTTTTTATCTTTGAAAAGTTAATCTAAAATCGTCGACTATTTTAGACCAGAAAATGAATAACAGGATCTAGATTGCAACGTGTACTCTAATTTTAATGCAGTTTGTTTGTGAAATGTTGATGTTTGCACATCTACATTTCACAACTACTTTACTAGAGTTTAAGCTCCAGGGACTAATATAGTAAGTAAGTTCGTCAATGGCTTAAAAGTTAGGGTACAATGATGACTAGATGATAAATTAGGATTTAGGGAACAAAAAAAATGAAGTCAAATGATGGAAAGTTTTAATGTTTTTTTAAAAGAAAAATTAATTGGTTTGTTTGTCATGAAGCTTATCAGCGGTCTTGTTAGCCCTCTGTTTTCCAAGCAGAAATCATAAGGCAACCCTCTCCAAGTAGGCGAGTGAGCTTTCGACTTGCTATTAGCTCCACTTTCATGAATAGCGCTCTCAAATATTTGCAGTGCTTTATGTATCTGTGTGCACTGTACAGAGTTCTGTATCAGGAACTGTAAATACTGAGCAAATTTGATCTAACCGTTGGAAATGAGCTCAGTAAACACTGAGTTTAATAAGTATTTACCTACATGGTGTTCGTTTTAATTATGTGTTGTACAATGCAAATGCTTGTTAAAAATACTTTTTATTTTGAAACTTGTTAAACTTGCGATGAAAAAAATACTAATGTTTACTAAGCAAAAATATGGGACACTTTATTTTTTCTAACATATAACAAAATAAGCTTTGTTACAAGCTGTAGCAACTCAAAAAAAAATGGACCTAAATCTTGTAAGCATTAGCAAGACCGTATTAAAAAACTCGAACTATTCAAAGAATTATAGTTAGCGTCTCAAGTCAGTCTTTGTTTCTTTCCTAAAAATACTGATGTTTAGTAATACAAATGATTTCTAATCTTTTCGATAAAAAATGGTTTTAACTGATAAAGGCTTTGCAAACCCCACTTTAAAAAGCACTGCGCTATAGGAACGCTTTATACGCTTGTTATCAACAATAAGGAATTTAATATGTGTTCTTAGTACAGCGCTCCATGGTTTGTCGGCGTATATTTTACATCTGCCTACTTAATAAATCCCAAAATCAAGATGAAATAAGATACCATTTGGAAAAGTTAGAGCATCTTCTCATAGGGTGATTACTTTTGCGCCACCTGTTACTTGTCTCTGTCTCAAGAGAAAAGTCCACAGTAAAAACTATGGATTGTAGTTATTTTCTTGTTTATTCTCGTTGAGCCTGTGTGAAATCTATGTCCCTTAGCGCTCTCACATTAGAAGCCAATACTTATGTTTACTGTGAAACTGGCTCAGGAACGTAAAACATTGAATGGTCGGCATGGGACATTACCAACAAAGAACTATGTGAAACAAAAATTAATGGATATCTATTGAGGTAAAGTAAAAAGACCGGTAAAACGAAGTGAATGCGATTTTTCTTCTAATTATTTCAGGATAATAGAAGTGTTTTATTAACATCATAGAAACATCTTGTTTTACTGATCTTAATATAGTTTCAGCAAGTTTCGCGCAGACTAGCCTAGAAGAAAATATAGAGCAACAAATTTGGCGGGATACTTAACATTTTATAAATCCTATAAAGCTTCAGTTGGGTGCCAATCAATTGTTCTAGTTTTATATCGCTTAATCACACTGGTTTTTGGCTTTAAAATCATTTAACACAGTTTGAATCCATCATTAAAAGTTCCAGGTATAATCCTCTGAACCCTGGTCGTTTAGCTCTTTTGTGCTGCAAACCAGCTACTTTAAAGACGATTCCATCATTAACCAATATTGCCTTTCCTTATTTTTTTTAGATATTAGGAATAATTTGTGATAATAATACATAGGTAATGTAGAGAGTTGATCTCTTCGTAAATTGCGTATGTCACATTTTACCTTTTAGGATAATATAATGCCGACAAACAAATAATATTGACAGGTAAGACACCAGAGGATATGGTATAATTGGCTTCAAGGCTTCAAACGTACAAGTATATTATATAAAATTAGCCAAGTACGAGTAATCTTACGCGCCGTGGGTTGTGTAACCAATTATTAGTTATTTTATTTAGTTACTTAGTTAGTTTATACCATATTGTGCTTTAAATTTCGTGTGAATGAGTTGCACTATTAGAGTAGGTCACAAAGTAGTTTTACTGTAGACTAGTTGCCACTTCCAGAAGCTTTATTCAGTATACGTGCCAAAGGGGCACAGGGACGCACTGGGGCCTTGCAAATAAATTTCCCAAATCCCGATTACGAGCATGTTGATCTACACAGGGTCCCAACTGCACCAATATGTCGCGCGGGCTTTGCCGACCCGTTATTGTGTTTTGGGCACAGTTCGCTTTTGTAATGTTTCGCTTGCGTTTTTGCCTTTGTAATACAATTTTTGTGACACTACTATGTGTAAGGTTTATAAATTTTAGGCTTTAGATTAACTTTTAGAGTATTTTTACGAGACACTTTAATGGATACATATGAGACATTATAGAGGTAGTCACTTTAAAAATTATGATATATCAAACAAGGCACTTCAGTTCACGTATTTTATTTTATTGAAGAACGGTCTTGACAAACAGACAGGCAGACTGACTACAAAGTAATTCTACAAGGGTTCCTTTTTCTTTTTGAGGTATGGATCCCTAAAAACAAAATTATACATGAGTACTTTTTGAGTTTAACCACCGCTTCTTTTTATTCTCGGGGCCTACTTTTTACTTGTTTTAATATATATTTAAAGTATTTACAGGAATCTTGTTGAGTATTACTACCTTTGAATTTATATTAAGCTTTCATAGTTTTATTACTTAGATTGCTATCGATATGGCACGGCGGGCGAAGGTACGCCTGCGACGTGGAGCTACCGGGTTCGATTGGGTGTTCTGTGTATTTTCTGTGTTTACCAAAAAATATATATCTATGTATTGTATTGTATTAAGTATATCAGTCATCTGGCATCCATAACACAAGCTCTGCTTAGCTTGGGGCTAGTTTTTTTTATGTCAGCAAGTGACAAGACAATCAAGGCGCCCACCTAATGTTAAGCAACACGCCTGACTATTACAGATGCAGTGCCACCCAAAGCTTAAAGTTTTTAAGTATTTGCGTGGCACTGCACTGCGTTTATCACCCCGAGACATTGTTGTTAAGTCTCTTTCGCCGAGTAATTTTACTTGCTACACAGTGCCCTTCAAGCCTAAACACAGTAATGCTTGCACACTACCGCTTGGAGGTAGAATATCTGACACTGCGATGGTACCCTCCAAGACGGACTCTTGCTAAAGAGTCCTACCACCAGGTAAAATGGTAGATGACGCTGTGTGGATTGTCCAGCATTATTTATTTATTTATTATTATTTATACACACGTTGGTATAGTGCCGTTCAAAGTGCTTTATCGGTATACGTTAGGTAATAAGCAAAAACATTATAAACCAATACTAAAATCCTGGGAGCTGAATCTCTAAAGGGCTGCTACCCAGGTTTATAACCGCGTTATATAGAGCCGGGAGGAAAATTGAGGCGGGAAAAAGGTCGCGAGAAATATTTCAATATGCCATTCACATTTTTTACGATCGTCATGTGTGCCGCCTCGCGATTGCGAGAAACCACAATATTGGCTCGCACTTCCTATCCAACTTCTTTTCGATAAGCTTATTTGGAATCTAAAAGGTTTCATTATTATCAGAGAACTCTGGAAAGTGAACTATAAAGCTGCTTTCAGACGGTGCAGTAAAGCAAAATTCTGACTAAGTATTGATTTTATTTTTTATGGTCTTAGCTGAAAACTTTTAAGGTTTGGTGTGGCTTATTGCGGAGATTGAGACCATTTTGGTCCCACGTTACAGATTTTTTTTTCTATATTTTAAAACGATTAAATTTTATTCAAACGAAGCTATTGGGATAAACTAGATTTGTAGTTACTACTTTCTCTGGTAAAAAATAATGTGTTGTAAGTTTTCTAATTTACCAAAATTCCCTTAGAGGCTGGTATTTCTTTTTATATAATATTGGGCCGGGCCCTTAATGATGACTTTCATTAAGTCAGACTTCAATAGAAGCACTCATAGACTAATGAGTCTATGAATCTTCAAAGGAAGATAATATTATTTTCCAAGAAAAATCCAAGCTCATATTTACCACCCTCGTTCACTTTGTACATGGACACGTAATGTAATTATTAACGTCGTCGTATATTTATAATCTGCAAAAATAAAATTCAAACTGAAAAAAAAATTGTTCTGTAAACTAAAAAGCATCTCTGAAATCATATTTTTTTTTTATATAACTGAAGTGGCAACCAAGTGTACGGCCAACAAGATGGTAAGCGGTTTCCGCTGCGTATGGACGCTTGCAATACCAGAGGTACCACTCGTGGGTTGCCACCTTGAGGCTAAGATCGAAAGCCTCATGTGCCAGTAATTTCACCGGAAACCATATCCTTCACACCGGAACACAGCAATGCGAGCATTACTGCTTGGCGGCAGAAATAGGTATGGTGGTAGTCCTATCACAGAGAACTCTACTACGTTATAATACGTTATATACGTTTAATTGATTGTGCAATTAGCTATGGATAATACTTAGTGTAAGTTTAAGTATTGTATGTTGTGTATGAAATATTGTTACAATTGTTGGTAGACCAAATAAATAAAATAAAATAAAATTATTACTCACTTGAACAGGGTTGTTTTTTAAACAATTGTAATCCATTTTGGGCTAAACGCTCTAAAGCAACGGTTGCCTAAGCATCTAGTTCTAGTAGCTCGAGCAACTATTCGCCAAATAAGCGATAAAAACAAATGAATTAATAAATGAAGAGTTTTACAAGCAGCTTAGACAACAAAATAATGCTAGTGAGCGTCCAGCCTTTTATCTAGCTAGACCTAACCACCTAACCTAGAAACTGGAAAAAACTTATTTACCTACGTTCTAGCAGTTGTGTGTGGACGACCTCGGTGGCGCAGTGGGCGAGTGCCATGTTTAAAAGCGAGAGATGTTCGATTCCCGTGTGACAAATGAGAATTGGCGCTTAAGTTTCATGTGCCTGTAATTTCATCGGCATCCTACTGTAACACAGCAATGCAAGCATTAGGTTCTACTTGGTGGCAGAATAAAGTATGTTGAGAATATTTTTCCAAGGCACATCAGAAAGAGTTATGCTCCTATTCATGAAATAAATTGTAATTTTAGCAGTATTATCTTTTATAGTATTATCATTTTTTGTCAATGAACAAAGACGATAATAGATTTGAAAGACACATTAGATTTTAGGTTTAAAGCCCTTACCGTTCTTACTGTTTTTTGATTACCTAAGTAATGCAGGCTAAGCTGGTAGGAGATTTGCCTGATGAAAAGCAGTGATACTATAAATATGGTGTAAAGCATTGCCGATTGGAAAGTGCCCCGCAAGGCATTACCAAAAGCTCTGCACCATTGTGTTTGATTATTATTATTCTGTATCCAAGTTTTTGGGTAGACGCTACTAATGGGAGCAATACCGCCTCGCCGTCGCCTTGCCTCGACGATCAGCCATTCACGTGACGCAAGCACGTCACAGGATTGACGCGACAGGATTGACATCTTTATTATTTCGTCATACAAGCGCAAAAACCACGGAGACTGCCTTCAAGGCGCTCGATTAGACGTGTAAGCGCGGCGTCCATAGGTTGAATACTAGTTAACAATTTTGCCGCTTGGCATTTATCGAGACAATGTGATGCCAATAAGATCTTGATTAGTGTGCGTATGGTGTTTCAAGAATACTCAACTACAGTTGAGGTGACGCTGAGCTGTTGAAGAGGCGATATATTATCTGCGATAACCTTTACACATATCTGGTTTATGCATATCGTCTAAGAAATTCCTTTCCCGATGAAAGCTTTTATTGAAATTGGCTACATTACCATAATAATATTACAGGGATTGGCATCTCTTGCCGAACTGTAAAATCTCAGTTTACCATCCGATGTTCTCGCCCGGTGTAATCTACATAATATTCTGCTCGTGCTTTTGTAAGGATTCAATATGTAATGTTACTCTTGTTTTCTTTTGTCATGAGTATGTAGTTAAACATAGCCATTTTAGTAAAAAATCTTTGTTTTTAGTGAAACTGTCTATTTTTTTATTAAACCCGTTTATGCTTGCTTGGTCAGAGTTTGCTAAAGGATAATCATCAGTTATTTTCATATAAATATTGTACTTGTAATTTTAGTCTTATAAATAAGACTGGTAATTAAGCGCTTTTCTCAATTAGTTCCGTTTACTTAAAAAAAAACCGCTAGGTTACAGGGTTATTATGTAAGCCTGTCGCTGTCGTTAGTTTGTCGCCGCGTCGCGTCGTACATAAGGTATGAAACGCAGGTGTGAAAGAGACAACCTGACGTAAGAAAAAGCGAACGACAGCAATATTATTATTTTTTTACAAAAAAACTAGTAATTCTTTTCTTACGATTATCTGTCAGAATACTGTATTTTGACAATTGAATATATAAGCTGTAATACAAAACATTTATAAACTAAATAACGCGGAAAATGCTTGTGAACAGTAAAATTAAACTACTTACTTTGAACCGTGTTCAATTGGTTAAACGTAAGGATAACAGTTTTCTACTAATGCTTTAGTTTTCAAAGAAGTGGAGAATGAAGAGAAGTGGAATTATGACGGAAACGTTACTGAGTTCAACCACTTTTTTGAGTTATGGTGTAAATGAGATGTCCAAATTGCAAATATGTGACTTTGTAGCTTCAATCCTGTATAAAAAATAAAATATGTCAAGTCTTGCCAACATTTTTAATTAGCTAATGACTCAGAAATATAAATGGATTAGTTTCAAAAAAAGCAGCCTGTCATTTAACGGGCGTTAAATAGCAAGTTAAAGAATTGTTTAATCAATAAATTTGTAGTTAAATTAATTATTACAAAGAGAAAAACAGAGATTATTATAAATTAAATCATCAACATCACCCGCTGCTGGGGTAAAGGCCTCCCTTAGTTTTTGCCATCTACCGCGATCCTGCATCCGTGACTTTGACTATGCCGTCTACTCATCGCGCCAAAAAACTAATAATAAGTATATTAATATTTAACAAATAAATTTAATAATTTGTATTAATTTTTAGCGTGGTTTTAAATTAATTTTAAATACAGAGCTAACTTAAGCAATATAATGTGATAACATCTTTTGTTTTACGGCCTCTGCTATTTCAGCAAATCCCAGTTAATTTCGACATTGAGGTGAAACAAAAAAGAACTAGTGACAGCTGAACGAACGTTATAGTATCTTTTGTTTTTAAAACAAAGCAGATATGCGGTTTGAATAGTGAATTTTCAATGCTCTGTGCTTGGAATAAAACTTGGAGCGATAGCAAAATTAACTTGGTTTTGGCTTGTCCGGATCTGTGACAAAGGAACAATAGTTGACCCGAATGTAAAGAGAAGTATAATATTGTGGAGGGTTTTTCGGGAACTAAGACAATGTTCTGCGGACATGACACTTCAAGTAACATTGTTGAGTTGTTTGAGTTAGTATAACCTTTTTCGTGATAATAATAAAATAAACTATTTATTGAATAGTCGTATAAACTAATTGAATAAACTTTTTACGTTTATATCCAAACATAACAATTAATTCATTTTAAAACAAAAAACAGACTTCTAGGATAAACACATTCTTTTATGTTAGAAAAGTGTTAGATACCCGCTAAGGGAATACTTAAGTTTGTCATTATTATCATATCAGCCAATAGACGTCTACTCTGGACAAGGCTTCCTTCGTTTATTTTCGCTTAGCCGAATATCTCAAAGAATATTTCTAGCAAGATGCAGTACGCAGTGACTTAGGGTTGCTAATTCAATTACCGCCTCAATCGAAAAATATATTTTAGATAACATTAAATAACTTAAAAAAAATAGTTCTTGATTTAGGTTTAAATGGTTGGTTATACAAGTGTAGTTGTCTATTTTATTTTTTAGGACAACAACCATAGATAGATAGATAGATCTTAATTTTATTACACCAAAAAAAAAAAATTCTAAAATAAAACTAAAATTTACAAAAGTTTTTGAGTTAACTTATACATTACCATACCTACCTTTGTAAGAATGGTTATAAAACAAACTTAATCAAAGTTATATACTTTGCGGCGCTATCGACAACTTGTCCTGTCTATGTGGCCAATATCCAAAGTACTTACGAGTAGGGCAGTGTGTTCGTTAACAGTGTCGTAACGTATTTAAATCCTTTGTAAAAACCAGTCCCAAGTTTTGACCTTTGAGGAGTTTCCGATTTCGAGCGTACCCTTGAATCTTTCAACCTTAAAACGACAAGATGACTCTCGTGAGGCTTCTATCTGTTTTTCAGTATAATGGAGGCTGAAGACGTTATGCGGGATGTTTTATCCATTACGGAACCCTTTGGGAAGCAAGTTTGTTTACCACTGCTATTAGTCCATCTAGCTAACTGATTTACCCTTTTACGCCATTTTTATTAATATACGAGTAAAAACAGAAAGCTTGGAGTCTCTGAAAGATATAATACAAAGGAAGATCATCCATTAGAAAACCAATATAGCCGACTAAGCTCAAAGGATTAGCAAGCTCAAATGTCAGTAGGTCGGTCATTAAGGCTCAAATTGCCTGCAAGTTGATCACATAACTCTGTTAGCGACCAATCTCCATTGATCTCCATCTCAAACTGTCTAATAAGACAATGGAGCTAGTCAAACTGTCTTATTTACCCGCGCAGTATTTATAGGCCGAAGAATCGTTGGCCGCTAAGACAAGTGTTCAAGAATGGACACACATAGGCAAGGTAGGACGGTAGGATGCCCTCAGACTAAGTGAATGAGAGAGACGAAGATCGGGCTCAGTATCGGTTCTTAGGAGAGACCTATGTCTAAAAGAAGAGTTAGTCAAAGAGCAGATGACCCAGATCACCAAAACGATTGACAACAGTCAAATGCCTATCGGCCACTAACTCTGCTACAAGGAGCTTTTAGGCTCGATACTACTGACTAAAAACCAGTCGAGTAATTCACTATCAGCTACACGTCTCTTTTTAATAGGGTCTCCATTTATTCTTTACACAATGGAATGGTGTTCAAAGTCAGTAGCTGTTAGTCGATTCACAGAAAATGCACCCTTATGGTGGTGAGGTGAAACTTTGAGTGATAGAACAAGAAATGCACTTACAATAGAAAATATTTAAACAATAACGGTTTAGTATATTTATAATATCTTCATTTTATAATCTCTATTATGAACATAGATTTTGTAAATTTATTTCCAATACTACTTACAATCTCCAAGGAAATTAACATTTTATAGGAAAAAGCACGAAGTCATTAGAGCTCATTATTTACCTACTCGTCTTTTAAAAGCAGGTATATTTTAAATAATAATTCTAAGGATTAAAATCGTAAACGAGTACTTACTGCTTTACCAATAAACAAATAAACTGTTTAAATATTTAATAGATTATTCTTTGGGTTTTTCATACTCAAACTATAAACCTCTGTTTGCTTCATATGGTAACAATATGGTAGATAGATAACTGATGGATTTGAACATTTTTATCTTTCTTTCAAATCTATTATCGTCTTTGTTCATTACATCGTCTTTGTGACATAAAGAGAATACTTAGGAAGCTGCTAAAATAAAAACAGTTTTATTTTGTTTATGGGCACTTGTGTAATACATTGTACTATATACTTGGGCACATAACAAGGTTTACTTTTACGTTCTCGCAACGTAAAACTTATTTTTTTGCTCATGGTACATTTTGTCACTTTTGTCATATTATGACAAAAGTGACATATGTCGGTCGGGTCGGGTACATTTTGTCACTTTTGTCATATTATGACAAAAGTGACAAAATGTACCCGACCCGTACAAGTAAAATACACAATTTGTTTTAAAAAGTAACACAAGTACAACCAATAATTTTATCAGGTACTTTAGTGCTATTTTGCCGGTTCAGGTGCAAATTATTTTCATAAGATGGTATCTCCGCTTAAATAAACCTTCACAAAACGTTACGCTCGCAGATAATAATTTTAACGAGGAAATCTTTATAATTAATTATTTTAATTTGTGTTTTTACTTCAGATGCGAGATGCGTGTAAGAAAAATAATCTATGTACATCAATACAATACAGTACAATACAATACAGAAACTAGCTTGATATTATTATAATATTATTTTATCTTTTACTTTTAATGTTTCGGGTTTTTTGATTAGTAGTTAAGATCAAAGTAGTCATAGTAAGTCAAGTCAAATAATGGTTAAAAATATATAACGAAACAATTGGTCGAAAAAATCGGCCTATATCTTATTAAGTTTATATTAAGTATACCTATTTGCACTGGTGGTCTAGTAGAGTAACCCCGCCTTCTGATCATAAGGTGGGTTTATATCCGATCGTGCAGATGATTTTTCTATTCGAAAAATGTTTGTGCGCAATGCCAGTGCTCTCCTACGGTGAAGGAAAACATCGTGAGGAAACCGGCATGTCCAAGAACAAAAAATTCAAAAGATATATGTCATCCCTCAATCCCCGTGGTGGATTAAGACCCAACCACTCTCGCATGAGAGAAGGCCAGTGTCCCAACAGTTGGAACATTAGCTGTCATGATGATGATAATGATGATACTTTAGTTTGAAATTGATGAACTATTGCAACATCGTATTTGGCCTCGGAAGTAATATTGGCAAAAGACAGCAACGTCTGCATGACGATATCTCAAGAGATCTTCTGAGAATGTAATCGATACTCTAGCTAGAATCTAATTAGATATAAACTAAGGAGCACCAGTTTTCAGAATTATATATAATACTGATACTGATACTGTTAGCCTACTGGATCCCAGTGTTGGGCAAAGGCCTCCCTCCCATTCCTCCAGGATTTGCGATCCTGGAGTTGTTCGCCAGGCTTTGTCATATGTGTCGATCTCATCGCGCCACCTTCTACGTGGTCTGCCACGACGCCGGCTCGCTGTGTCAAAGCTCCACTCTGTGGTAATCTTTGCGCACAGCTCCTCCGGCATGCCAGAGACATAGCCATATAATATTATGGTAATATAATATTAGATACTGGGATACTGACTGATCTAGCAACTGTATAGGTACCACAAGCGCTTAGGTTTACAAGGTCTACCATGGTTCTTGTTTTTATAGTTTTTGGTTTTTTCACAATGGTTTTTTTTGATGCCATTGCAAAAAAGTCACGGGTACAGCTAGTTATAAAAAAGCTTCAAACTACGTCTTTTTATCAAAGGCAAAATCAAATATCTGTTTTTTTTTACTAATACTAAATTTACGCCAGTTCCACGCTCTCCAGCCTAGAAAAATCTGGCAACAAACTCGGCTTGGTTCGGTGGTATTTGTGGTTGTAGCCTCGCGACTATTCTTAATTACCAGAAACTACTGCTGAAGGCACTGGTGGTCACTGATCACTGGAGGTCTAGTGGTAGTGACCCCGCCTTCCGATCCTAAGGTCGTGGGTTCAAACCCGGTCGTGCACCAATGGATTTTTCTGTTCGAAAAATTTATGTGCGCAATGCCAGTGCTCTCATACGGTGAAGGAAAACATCGTGAGGAAACCGGCATGTCCAAGAACTAAAAATTCGAAAGACATGTGCCATCCACCAATCCGCATTGGGTCCGCGTGGTGGATTAAGACCCAATCACTCTCGCCTGAGAGTAGGCCAGTGTCCCAGCAGTGGGAACATTAGAAGGCTGTCTTACATACTGCTGAAGGCTCAGTTAGTCTAATCCTAACTAATCCTAGCTAGCTTCAAAGCGAGGAGATGAGAACACCGCTAGCTTATGCAAGCGTCTTATTAACAACTCGTGTCAAGCATTTATCAATTAGATACCTAGTTTAATTGTACGTAATAAAGTGAGGTAATAAATAAATCTCTAAAAAGGTTGAAAACTTGACCCAATTCACTTAAAATTTATTATACACTGATTGTTTCCTGCAACTTTGTTCGCGTGGAACTCGGAACCTGTTCTATTTTCCAGGATAAAAAGTAACCTATGTCCTATTCTCGGTCACTATCTATCTATGTTTTAAATTTCAGCTAAATTGGTTAAGTGTACTTGTAAGACGAGTTATAGAGGAACAAATATTGAAACATCCTATACTAGTATTATGTTATTTATTAAATTCTTTATTAAACAAAATAAAATATGTACATAATTACATAAAATTACAAAATGGTTTTATGTTTACCTATAATATTTATGTAGATATGATATTTGTTATGATGCACCCCGACCAATCTTCCGTATAAAAATAGACTCCTTTCCATCCAAAGGTTGTCTGGCAGAGATCGCTTACCTAGCGATAAGACCGCCCATTGTACGTATACATTTTGTTTTATCTTGTAGTCTTTAGTTTTAATTATTAAGTTTAGTGTAAGTACAATAAAGAATTTTCATTTATTCATTAATTCATTCATTCATTCAAAATATACAAAATACATATAAAACACCTAAAGACCGTTACTTAATATAATATTAGTGTGACTTATATTTTGTTATATTTACGTTTTTTGAAAACCCAAGCAAATTTAATGGAAATAAAGTCTTTTGCCTGATGTTAAACGCTACGCCTGACCATGATAGTTGCAGTGCCACACAAGCTTTACATTTTAAAGTTCTGCGAGACACTGCACAGCAATTAACTGTCATCCAAGACATTGTTATTAAGTCTTATTTACCAAGTAATTTCACTTGCTACGAGTACAATGCTTTCAAACTTAAAATAGTGAAGCTTGCACACTATAACTGCTTGGACCAAGACCATCTGGCACTGGAGTAGTACCCATCAAAACGAACTCTTGCCGTGGAGTTCCTTCACTAGGAAAACCACATCATTACAGCAGGCTTGTTTGTGGTTTAACCTGGCCTAGGCCTAGCTAGGATGTTAATAAGTTTGCTACCAGAATGTCAATATCTTATTAGACAACTTATCATCATAAAAGCCAATAGGCGTCCAATGCTGGACATAGGCCTACCTCAAAAAACGCCATGACGACCGATCATAAGCTCTAACCACCCAACGACTTCCTGCAAACAGCACTTAAATGTTATCGGTCCATCAAGTGGGGGGCCGTTTTCCATTCCGTTTTCCAACAAGAAAACTGACAAATTATTATTGCAAATGGTTTATGTTTATGTAAGTAACCGCAGTAAACACTAGCACCAACGGATCTGTGACGCGAAGTAATAATAAAGAATGAGTCAGGTTCTGTGACACGGATTGTTACGTCGACGAGTGGAGTCAAACGGGCCTTTTTTCGGCTTGCTAAGGAATCTGGAACTGTCGCCTCGACAATTTGTTACCCGAGAGACGTCTGACGACACAAAAAAGTATTCTGCTTTTATGCTAAAGGACAAACGTGTTCACAATAGTAACCTTTATGTCTCATTAGTGTGTAGAAACCAGTGGAGTGATTGTAAATACAACAAAATCGCTTCGTTTTTGCTCTTTGAATGTGTTATTTTATTATAATGTAATAATGTGGTTAATTCACCTGGTGGTAGGACTCTTTAGCAAGAGTCCGTCTTGGTGGGTACCATCCCAGTGTCAGATATTCTACCTTCAAGCAGTAGTGTGCAAGCTGCACTGCGTTTAGGTTTGAAGAGATATTTCAAGATATTTATTTGCATAAATAAGTGTTACAGAAGGTCTTAAAAGTAATATGGCACTTAGAACTTATTTGACTTCTTCAGGGATTGCAAATTATATGTAGGCTATCTATTCTGGGCGCTAAGCTGCACTGTAGCTAGTGAAATTACTGGGCGAAAGAAACTTAACAACAATGTCTCGGGGTGATAAGCGCAGTGCAGTGCCACGCAAACACTTAAAAACTGTAAACTTTGGGTGTCACTGCATCTGTAATAGTCAGGCGTGGTGCTTAATATCAGGTGGGCGCCTTGATTGTCTTATCACTTGCTGACATAAAAAAAAAATGTCTGAATGTTTGAAATTTTCAGAACTAAACACATAATTATGTTGGTTATTCTGTTTCTCCTAACGATGTTCATTTTCTTCACATTTTCAGTTACAGTTTGAGAGCACTGCACACATAATTTTTTTCGAAAAGATAAATGCATTTCACCATTGGTTATTACTTTTTGTATAGTAAATAATAATAAAACAATTTGTTTTTTATTTCTGATAGTTTTTTTACAGAATATGTATATAAAATGAAATTCCTTATTATAGTGATCGATCAGTCACACAAATTCAACTTATTTAATTTAATTAGTAAGTCTATCTTTATTAGTAAGTTAATAAAACTCTATAAAATACTTCAGTTCCGATTATGTAGGTACTTTTAACTACTTAGTGCCACGTCATTTTGCCATAATCCAAGCTCCTAAAATCAAAACACTGTTTAAACTCTACAAAAGCCGAAATTCAGTAACAAGTTAAAGAAATTAGTTAGAATTTATTGGTGCAAGTTGGGCGGAACTGGTTTAATTGACTTTGAAATTCGTCCGCGCCCTAATTTTGTTTGTCAATAATACGAGCCTGAGTGCAACTTGGTAAATACGACTCTATGACCCACCGCTAGCACTTGTCTGGCTCTGAATTTTGGATTTATTATAATTTACAAGTGAGAGCTACTAGTAAATTATAATAAAACAAAAATTCACGGCTCGACAAACTTTTTGGAAAGAATGTTTGAAAATGGACCAGTAGATTTGAGTTTATTCGTAACAAACAAAAGTACTAAAATACAAATCTTTCCTCTTTTTAATATAAAAAATGCAAAAAAACCTAATTAAAAAATGTATTTTATCTTTAATCATTCATTAAAAATATTTAGCTCGGTCATAGAATCGCTTTAATTATTGGTACAGTCGAGTTTAGCTCGATACAAAGTTTCTTCCCGATTTCGCAAAGTTTGGCTCATAATTTTGTAGGTTTTATCGATCTAGATAATTCATGTATGATACGAATATTATTGTTAGAAAGAATCTCTTGAAAAATGCAATTATTTGCAAACATGCCAGACAATAATTTTATAGCTTGAGTAAACTAATTCCACTTTTAAGTACTGTAGACGGATCTTGGCTATCAAGAAATTAGCCGTATGCACGCTACGAACAATGCTTTGTGTGTTCGTAGTATGCTCGTATGTGATGTGATGTGCAAAGATTTACTTCAATAAAGCTCCATTGCGCATTGTAACAGCTAACTTTACAACGCGACGGCCAAGATCCGCTGGCCGTACTAATAAAAAAAAATATAGAACTCGTGTGAGAATTGATTCAGTAGGTACGTTCTTTATAGGTACTTCCTACCTACTAGGTAGATACCTATTTTATTTTTATAATATGCACATAACGTTGGATTCGTGGAACCAGTTTATCCCTGCTTATCACCATCAGCAACTCCTAACAATTTGACAAAATAAACTCACAAGTATCGAAGTAAAATTTACAAAGTCATAAGACTCGGCTCAATTACATTTTATTAAAATCAGAGACACGACCGAGAGGTAACCCGGCGACTAACCGTTACTCCGAGAAATACCAATTTAAACTTATAACTAGGTTTGCCGCAAGTGGCTGTGGAACGAAATTAAAAACTCCACTGACAGCTCAGCGCGGATAGGGGCCCGCTACAGGCCTAACTTTCATGCTCGCTTTGTTGCCGGCTTCCTTGTGATCCTGCCTTTCCTCGTTAGATTACAAAAACTACAAGTTGTTTTCGAACTTTTTTGTCCGTGGCAATTATAAGTCTGAACCGAAGTTGGGTTTTGTATCTGCATTCTCATTGGTTCTCTTACAAGCCTAACTTTGTGATTGCTGATACCTGTTTCTCTTGATTTTGCATTTTCTGGATGGATAAAAAATCGATGCAGGAAAATTAAGACTTTTTTTATTGTCAATGTAGCAAGTTTCATGTCAGCCATCTTATTCGTGTTAGGAATATTTTAACTATGTAAATTGTATGGCTTTCAGAGACTAGCTACATTGCATCATCCAGTTTGTCTAATAGTCTTCAAAATTGTTTATAATGGTAAAGCGGGACGTAAAATATTATGGCGCTATTATAGTCTGAAAGGGGCTGCTGACATGAAAATTCCTGAAACAGCGACACCGAGGTGAATATAATCCAGTGTCACCTTGCACTTAGCTTCGTTCTGCAGTTTCTCCGCACTTAGCCGCAGTCTCCAATAGCCTGGTCTAGCTTTTACAAGTCTAAAAGCTTTTAACTTCATGAGACAATGACCAACAAAAGTTACGAGCCATATAAGTTTACCAGTAGTTCTCCATGAAGCTTCGGAGGGCACGTTAAGCTGCCTGTCCCGGCTTTTTCAAAGTTGTTAGGTCATGACGGAGGCTTTTTGGTGACCTCCCAGAGTTGGCTACTGACTCTTTTTGAACTTACTTGCATAAATTATTTTTAAAATATTATATTAATAGAGTAGTTTCTTTGAATATTTGCGCGAGACAGCGAATAGATCATGCTCAGGCAAATGGTGATACTCGGAAGTGTGAAAAATAAAATTATATATATAAAATAAACTGTAAATAGTGGTGTGAGCTTCTAAATTATCTCTAAACTATAAATATACTTGTCTACTATAATATTGCATGTTTTAACACTAGCAAACACTGCAAAATGCAGCTCAATAATTCAAAATACAATTAAAACAGCATACCCCGACACACTTAATTATGTGGTGGCGTTGGTAACAGCGCAACAATGTTAACCCTCACATAGTCGAAACGGTTCATAGCTTTTATTGCGTTACGTCACGCAATACTAAACTCGGGGTTATGTAACTTCAAATTCAGCTTAGTTTCAAATTATACTACAGTAAATTTAAAAAATGCCTCTGATCAATTAGGTGACAAGTTTATGTAGATAATATGAAATCTTTTGAACAAAACCTATAGAAGTCTTGAGAAAAGTAAATAGATTTATTTTTCTCGTAAAAATTTATACATGGTATTGATTTGTACAATACCTATTGTTTTTTTACCTGTTTCGTGCAATGCTTAGGCAACTTTTTGTAGCGATGCTGACGTGCGTTCGCATCGATATAGTCGCGATTCTGTCGCTGGCTGTGTATCTTCACCCACGCGACTGAAGCGTGATAATAGCGATAGTTTTTTTTATAAATTACACTTCAAGATTTAAAAACTGCGCTGACTTTAATAAACAAATTTTAATGCAGTTCAAAATTTTATTTTATTGCTTGAAATATAACTAAAAATAAAAATTAAAAAACATTGAAACATAGTTCAAAAAACTAATGTATTAACATAAGTAATGCAATGGTTTTAAAAACCCCTAGTTTCCCCATTTCCCCAGCCTTTGCGAAAACAGAAGGCAAAAGCTCTATTTTCCTTGCGAAGATAATTTACCACAAAACTACCTTCATTATTCTCGAAAGCACTGCTCCGACTCGGCAGTGCCGTTTGCGAGATGAAAAAAAATAATGCAAAATAAAGTGACAAACGAAGCGCCGAATGCAATCAACATCTCATTAGTGGAGTTCTTAATTCCCGTGTCTCCTGGGAAGCTCGCTTGATTTCATCGATAAACCGTTTTTTACAATTCTCTTTTAAGACGCCTCAGGGGACCGTCTCGGGGACGTTGTCTCGTGAATATCAACGCTCGATCAGCGATTATGCTAAAAAATTTAAGGCATCCCGATTGGTATCGACAAAGCATCTAAATTGAAAATGCTGAGAAAAGTTTGACGAACCCGCGTAAAGATATGCATTGTTTTTTTTGGTGCCAAAAACAAATCAGGTAAACAAATCTCATAATGCGAAAAATATAATTTATTTGATTTTATAGTTTTCAGTTTTTAATGTAAATATTTATGAATTTGCGCTTAGATATTCTGGTAGCATGGTCTCTAGGTAGAGTTTAATAAAATCTAAAAATTTAAAAGGTAACGTAACGACGTTAGACAACATTGGGACACTTAAGTAAGACAGGCGTCTGGCTTGACACTTTGACACAGCCGAAAATAGTTTTCTTTTTGTCTGTGTTTATTTGTGTTTCAATTGAAACAGACAAGGTAGGTACATAGCAAATTGTATTACTTGAGAATAACAAAATGTTTTCGGTCTTGTAAAATATTATTTTGTTTACTCTAACATTTTACGAGATCGAAAATTGATAAAGAATTTTATGATTTATGCTCTAAATTATTTTCAAAACACCAATGTTAAAGAAAAAACGTACTAAAAATCATCTTTCAAATTCAGGGTCTTTCATTTAGCGCATAATATTCAAGGAATAGGTTCCGGACATAAAAAATATACATGTACCTTTTTTTATATACATCATAATATGTAAACCGATAAAGTCTAAAAAATATCTAGTTAATTATTAGTTATTCTGGTTGAAATATTATGCGCTAGTATCAAAACACATGAAAATAATTAAAGAAAAATCTGTTACATCGAGCGAATAAGAATAAAATGTCGTCTACCATGACCCAGTGTGACCGGCTCTATCGTGTCAACAAATATTTGGGCTTCTGCGCATGTGAGCGCGTGTATACAAAACAATACAAAACGCTTAGTTAGTTTGCTACAAATACAGAGCTGCAGATAAGTTGATGAGTAACTACATATATAGACTCCCAGACTTCAAACAAATATTTGCAGATCATTCAAACATAATGTTCCGCAGCGGTAATCAAGCTTCTCGCTTTTCTACCGAGCACGTCCATCGCACCGAGATTGTCGAAAACATTTTAAGACTTTATGTATTTTTCACGGAAACAGCAATTTATTCGTAACACTAACTATGACAGTCATGTACTTTAGTGGGCCAGAATAAAGTACTACCGTAACCAAAAGGCCAATAATGATAAATCTGTTTTGTTAAGTTTGACGGGGCCTCATCATTTACCTACGTCAACTTTGGGGTAAAGCTATTTATTATATTGCGTAAGCTTTGTTATGACTGTTATCTCGCAACACCTCAAAACTTGTATAGATATTGTAGCTATGTACTAAAAGTTCAAAGCTTCCGCTTCGCTTTGGTGCTAGGCAGCTGTTTCAAAGTAACTGTTTATCATAAATACATACAATGTTATTTTATAGATAGCTACCAGGAATCCTGCCAATTTTCTAAATCAATTTACCATCATAATCAAATCAGTCAATAGTGGATACTTGTCCACTGCTGGACAAGCATCCACCAATATCCTGCAACCGGTTTAATCTCATCAGTCCAACGAGTGAGGAGCCGTCCTACACAACATAATCTGGTTTACAATAACCTTTCGATTTTTTTTATTTCTCAGCGGGTATCGGTTATGCGAGCTATTTGACATAGTATCACATCAACTTGTTGAATTATCTGCAGGTGCGAAAGTTGTTTTTTTTTCTAATTCACTAACATTTATTAACAAGAAATTTAATATATTCTCAAGAAAATGCAAATAAGAAATCTCTTAATATATTTTTTTACTGTTTACGCTGTGTATTCGTCTGTTAATTAGTTTTTTTAACTAAAGTGGCAACTAAGCGTAAGGCCCACAAGATGGTAAGTGGTTACCGCAGCCTATGGACGCTTGCAATACCAGAGTTATCACTCGCGGGTAGCCACCTTGAGACTAAGATTAAGTAAAGTAACTGGACAACGCGCGCAATTAATTAACATGCATAACTATAAAACTTAAAGTTTTGGTTTTCATTGCAACTGTTTAGGCGTGGCGCATTACATCACAGGTAAAAGACCAAAAAAGGAAAGAAATCGCAGGTGTCATTCGAGTTATTCTGTCTGCTTATAATCAACTCTCAAAGTAAGAACTTTCGTCATCTAGACGTCAACAAGTTTTCATTAAAAAGTGTTTACGAACTTTCTCGAAAATCTTGATTGACAAATTACCACTGAAAGGGTAACGAGCCTGATAAATAAGAACTGTCCGCCAGTTAACTTGACTTCCAAGACTTGGCCCAGTTAATTTGCGCTAAACAGTTTAATCAATCGCTATTCCAAACGAGTCATGAATAATTCGGGGTACAATAAGGGTGGAAAAGTTTTCCCTCCCTGACCCTCAACTTTGTAATGGAGGTACATTACGAAGTTGTGACATAGAGAACAATTATTTAGAGTTGAAACTCAAACAGCTAAAAAGTAAAAGTCCTAAAAACCCTATGATGCGCATTGATATTGGATAATTATTAACAACAATTTTGTTGCAGTTGCTTTCACTTGGTTTCAATTAAAAACTAACATATTTTGTAAAAATTATGTAAGCTTATTGACAGTTTGCTCATTGAAATAGGATTGCTACTAAGTTGCGTAACTTTTAGGTATGTATACAAGGTGAAAAAAGACAGCTCTAACAAAGTGAACTGACATTATTATGCACAGCTTTTCTTATGCTGGTATCCAAAATTGTTAACCAATTTTTCGTGACTTTTTTATTTGAATCTGGAAAAGACAACGAAGCTTTATTAGAAAAACTCACTTACAATAGTTCACGGCTATAAACAACGTAGTCCCTAGATTAAGATTAAGAATAGTTTTATCTCCACTCAAATGATGTTCAGTTTATGACTGTTTTAATTTGGTATCAGCTCTGTCGTACGAAATGATCGTATTTACAGGAGCTCTAGAATCCTAAAAAGTTATATGAATTGAAGGAGACTTATTGCATTCATTCAGATATCGAGTGAGCAAACAATTAACGAGCTAATACACCTTTTCTGCCATTTTTTGGTGTTATTCGATCAGAAAACATGATCAGGATGACCTATTGTGAATAAAAAAAAATAGTTACTTATGCCTGTAAAAAACCCTTCACATTTTCATGTAGATACAATTTTGTATTTATCGCCGCGTCAACGTCAACTGTACGATTTTTTAATAGTCTAATTTCTAATAAAAGTATTCAAATTTAAAATTAAGCTGTTTTACTATGTTTATTGATTATCTACTCTATGGTAAAAGCACCTAGGTATACCACCAACAGTAGCAAAACTCCATAATGTACTTTTCGCGATGTGACACGTCTTATTTAATTTATCGCGTTTTTGCTTTCGATGTTGGGGGGGAAATAACGAGATTTCGCACAATATCGGTTTTAGCTTAACTTTGAAATAGAAATTGTAAAAACATACCCGAAATAAGACATAAATGACTAGACCGTGTTTTACGTAGCTCTGCCTAAGCTCCGCCGCACATGGGAACATTCACATTGGTTATCACGAGTCTTGAGCGCGAAAAAATGTATACAGCGCGCATTCACGTTAATGTACGTCCCCGCGTCGTCACTCGAAGTCAAATACGGGGTACGTACAACGTAAATCCAAATGCCATTGTTGCGACGCACGCTGTTTTGAAAACAATTACAAACGCTGGCCCTTTTGAAAAACCGCTGTATCAAAGCCGCTGATTTGAAAAAATCTTAAATGTGGTTAGCTAGATCGATGATATGATATCAAAATTCCTTGTTTGTTATAAGAGTAGGTAGGTACCTATTCAAATCTATTGTATATTATGTACCTTTGGAAATCGAACTCAGGAACCTATTCGAATAGGCACTATTCTCCGAATAAATCATAGTTATTCCGCAGAACTGATGTCGGTCGAATGTGGTATAAAAACAATCAAAACTCATGACTCGATACAGATTCTTCACGAATGCAAATAAGATGCACGAATGAAAAACAATATACGTAGGTAACGTATATTGTTTTTCATGTGGAAATGCGTACTTCGAATATAAAAACTATGAATCCTAGTGGTAGAAGTTCCTACTGCTAGACTAGTTTACTCTCGAACGAGAGTGTATGGATATTAATCCATCACGCGGATACAATGCTAATTGGTTAATGGCACATGTCTTTCGAATTTTTAGTGCCTGCTCATAGTGCTCATGCCGGTTGCACAAACTTAAAATCAGAAGGTGGGGTCACTACTACTAGAATACCAGTGCTATAGTTTTGTCATAACTTGATTCACACATCAGATAATTTTTGTTTATCTGTAGACCCGGTCTAGGTTATCTTTGTTCTAGACCAAAGCAATATATCTAACTAATCTTTCCAATACAAAATGAATTAGCATTGTGGCCTGGTTGTAAGTGAGTGCCAAATATGTGTCTGTACATTAAGGCGAGTGACCAATGGCCTCTGCTAGCGATTTGGACGCCGGCCAGAGCATCACGTAAATTTTGTTTTCACAATTTAGCTCTAAGGGGAACTGTAAGGCTTAATTGTAAGGATTTACTATTGTAAAGCTTGTCTTTCATTTAAAATAATTATTTCCCTGCCCTTTATTCCACTAAGTGAATGAAGGTCGGAAAGGTTTGTTCGTTTATTTTCTTTTATCATTCATCAATAACAAAGAAAAGAAAGAAAGAAAGAAAGAAAGAACACTATATTGGGTACATTTTTACATACATTAGGTAGGTACTAATTGTACGTATCTACTTATGTAGATAAATCTCTAGAAAAATTAAGAAACACACAGCTCTTCTATTAGCAGCTCTGTATGTAGAGTGGTAAAGACATAAACCACGATCTCAATATCCGAAAATATTACTACTAATAAAAATGAGAATTCAATATTATTTTATTAACTTGTTTTATTTTTATTTTATTTTATTTTTACCAATAACTGAAAACTTACACCTAAGTTTCAACATAAATATGTATGAAACTAATATTACTACTATTATTTTAAATACGAACTAACTATTAAAACTAACTTACTTTTAATGGGAAAGCTTGGATGTTGGAAAATGTCTTAGCTGTTACTCAATCACATCAGAACGGAACGGATCTGGATAAAATTTGGCGCTTGTTCTCAGAAAAATGCGTTATAAATGCAAAAGTTAGTTTGTGCGATTGTGTTTAAGTTTGTTCAAACTCAACTCTACAACGGCTGAAAAGATTTGGATGAAATTTGAAATATACATAGTTCGTGACCTGAAATAACACATTGGCTATTTTTCTCGGAAAAATTTACGGTTCCTGTGGGATAGCATAAAAACTGTTTATCTGTATGAAACCACTGGGCGCAGCTAGTAAAAAGTAAATTGAACCGTACATTTAATCATAAAATATTAACGATCGTTCAAAGTATCGAAAAGTGGCAGTCATGTGATAGTTAGTGGTAGTTATTTGAGTGTGTCCTTAATAGGCGGATATGTACTGAAGCTAAAAAGAAGGCCTAGTATCAGTAGTCCGATGATTTAGTCCGATGATCGGACTGATGAGACTTTTTAGTCTCATCAGTTCGATGATGCTGATCAATACAGATCATCGGACTTCTGAGCCTTTTAGTCCGATATTTACACATTTCGACTTTCTCTAAGCGGATGTCACTTATTCATTAGATCGAAAAACAAATACTAAATTTCTGGCGCTTCGGCGGCCGCTGCCGCGGCACGCTCGCTACGCTCGCTCGCCTCGCGCGTAGTTTTTCACTAACCTAACATAACCTAACCTACTCATTTCGATCTAAGCGGATGTCACTTATTCATTAGATTGAAATCAGTAGTTTAGGTTATGTTAGGTTAGTGAAAAACTACGCGCGAGGCGAGCGAGCGTAGCGAGCGTGCCGCGACAGCGGCCGCCGAAGCGCCAGAAATTTAGTATTTGTTTTTCGATCTAATGAATAAGTGACATCCGCTTAGAGAAAGTCGAAATGTGTAAATATCGGACTAAAAGGCTCAGAAGTCCGATGATCTGTATTGATCAGCATCATCGAACTGATGAGACTAAAAAGTCTCATCAGTCCGATCATCGGACTAAATCATCGGACTACTGATACTAGGCCAAAAAGAAAGGTAACTCTTTATATAACTCACATGTTTATAAAACATCTATGCCGTTATAAACTCGTATTCTACCAACATTATTATTTGTCTTTGACTATCCTAAAACACCTACTTTTAAAAATGGTGCGAGTTGCAGAAAGGTTATAATTTTTATTTTTGTGTCTTTCAACTCACACCGGTAAGATTTTTTTTTGTACGAGTTGTTTAACGACTTTCCTCTCTATCAGGGATAAATATTCGAAAGACATGTGCTATTTAAAAATTCACATTAGTCGATTACCGCATACTGTACTGGAGACGGTACTGGATGCTCATGGTGGTTTACTGAATAGCTCTTGTTCGAGAGTAGGCCAGTGTATCAAAAGTGATAATGATGATGATAATAATGGTAAAATACATGATAATAGTCACAAAAGCATTTTCTTTGTAAACAAAATCGATTCCCAGTATTATTATAATACTTCAACTTCAAAGCCAAAGTTAATTTAACCGATCAAAGACAACCCTAGGGTTTTCAAGTTATCTAAAAATACATTTCCTTATTCGTTGTGGTGAAAGTTATTAACTTACCTGATTCACAAATGCTTTCTGGATAAAATATACCAGCGGCCATGGTGTGCTTATTAAAATTACAAGTTCATGTTATTATTAGTGAATTTGTTTGAAACTTAAGTAATTGTAGTATTGTATGATCACTCATAATTATTAGCTTGTACTTTTTTTTAGTTCATAACTTCAGAAAATTATTCGACTCGACCGTCTCAAGTCTTTCGCCTGATATTGAGCGCAACGCTTATCAGCACAATGTCACCCAAAAATTTAAAATGTAAACATCTGCGTCACACTGCACTGCTCTCGCCACCCCGAAATGTAGTTATTAAGTCTTTTTCACCCAGTAATTTCACTTGCTACAGTGTCCTTCACACCTAAATACAAATGCTGGTGCTGCTTCAAGGCAGAAGTTTATGCAATCGGCCCCAGATCTAAGATGTTTATATGACAAACAAGCCAAAAGTTCACTTGACGATATGTAGCTACAAATGCTATGGATGGTTGTAATACCTGAGGTAACTGCATATCAATAGCTGGTTGTCGTTCTAGCCTAAGAATGAAAACTCTCACCGGGACTTACCGCAATGCTTACCCTGCTGCTTGGTGGCAGATAGTCGAAGGATAGATATTTGTGGTGATAGGTGATAGTGGTAGTTAGTACCTACCTCGGACTAGCTAGTCACAAAGAGCTGTACTATTTCTAATAATCTGGATAAACTTTCACAACGACGTTAAAACTGACACTATAGTACGTACTACGTACTAACAAAGTCACAACTTTGGTTTTAGTATCGTTTAACCTCCTAACTAGAAGGTCCATCATAAAGGTGGCGTATACACTCTGTCTTCATTCTGTAGCTTGCCCGCAAAAGACATGCAAATAAACAAATAATTATTATTTATTATTATAGCTCCATCCTAGTAAGTAAGTAAAATAAATAAAAAATATATTTATTCAACAATATCACATGGATCATTTTGAAACGTTCTTAGAGCTAGGTGAATTTACGCCAGTTCCACGCGCTACAGCCTAGAAAAATCTTAGACCTAGGCGACCTAGTAAAAAGTTTGAAAAATGCAAGTATTAGTGATAAATTTTTGGTATGGAATGTATGGCGAGGGGAGAGAAAATGTCATACTAATGTGTCTAAAAATGGCATGTCGTTTCACTCTATGACAATGGCGTCAAGTTTAGTTTCCAAATCAAATTGGATTGCAACATTATTACACACGTACCGCTCTGCTTGTGAATCGTTTACAAACAATAAATTTTAATAATTTCACATTATTCTAGTTAAATAAAATGGCTTAGTAACATGTTTTTGAGTGAAGTTGATTGCGATAAAGATACACAGCACAACACTTATCTCTGCTCATCTATGTGTGTTATTGTGCAAACTACAGGCATGTGTAACATCGCCTTAAGTGTCATGGGAGTGAATACCTTGAAACACCCTAATTTGTGCCGGCCATGAAAATAATAAAACGCGCTGAACCTTCATTACTCATCTGATTATGACATAAAGCAACGAGAAAGAGGCTTTATCTACGAAATAACCGCGATTTACTCTTATACACTCGTTATGCTGGTATTATGTTGTAGGTACCAATGTTTTTGGGCGAAACGACCGCACTACCTAATGGATGTTGTTCGTATAGCATGAGTTATGCTTCTATTTAAAAAATCTGCAGCAAAACATATGCGCGCGGAATTTGGAAATAAAAATATTCCAAAACGTGCTATAGCGCTATCTATGGCCTATTTTTTTTTTGTCTGTAAGTGACAAGACAATCAAGACGCTCGCCTGATGTTAAGCACCACGCCTGAATATAAAAGATGCAGTGCCACCTAAAGCTTAAAGTTTTTAAGTGTTTGCGTGGCACTGCACTGCGATTATCAACCCGAGACACTGTTGTCTTAACACAGTAATGCTTGCACACTACTGCTTGGAGGTAAAATATCTGACACTGCGATGGTACCTACCAAGACGGGCTCTTGCTGAAGAGTCCTACCACCAGGTAAAAGAAAACACAACTTAAACGTCTGCCATAACGTATAATAATCTGTATAATATGTAAATTAGCATCTTGAAAGACTTGAAGAACTCTATGTAAAGATCCAGTCCTAGTTTTAAACTAGATCTAATGTTTTTGTTTATGCAAAACTAAAAAAAAAAGTCACCGTGTTTAATTATATATATTTATATATATATATTTTTTTAAGAATTGATAATAAGTTTTAAGTGATTTAATTTTTAGCTGTTGTCTGTAATTTTATGGAAAATGCTGTGCATGCCTGTAATTGGCACACATTTCATAGTATTTAAGCTGTACCTAATGTTGTTTATTATAATGTTTACTATGTACTGTTGGCGTTGCCTAATAAGTAAAATATAAATAAATAAAATAACATCAAAAACACGTCATCATTACAAACTGGATTACCATTACAGCCCTGTTCTATACTAATCCACTGAAAAAATCCATTGATAAATTTGATTCCATTTTCTAATCCAACAATAGATTCTATTCCGCTTTTTCAATATTATTTTTATCTACCATTGCATTCCCAGCTATGCCATAACAACCACGGTCCCGCATCTATGGGTCCCTTGAGAAATCTAGGCTCTCCCTATAACAGCAAAAGCAGATCAAGGAAAAATGTCTAGTGTCTTGATCAGTATGTTGTGCTATCAATTTCAATCTAAACATTTTAGCCTCTTTTACGAGAGTCGCTTACAATGTAAACAATGGCAATGATTTAATTTATTATTACCACTGGATTGGATCATTCTCAAGAGAAGGTCTGTGTCCCCATCCCAGCTGTGGGAATGATAGAAGGGTGCTATGATAATTGAATTGGATTTGAATTACCATTTGCTATAAAATAACTGGCGCTGAGTTTTTGTAACCAGGATGGCGTTTAATACCTAAGGAAATCCATCTTTTGTTGTTGGGTAAAACATTCCGCGTACAATTTCACAAATAACAATTTTTCCAGTTATGAAGCTGGCGCAGTCTTTAACAAAACTTTTGCGTGGCTAGATAAGTTTTGTATAAAGCTTCGGGCAAACCGACGCGATCAGCAAAGCAAAAAGGGCACTCACTATAACAAAATCTCCTCATCCTCACAGTCTGTCATTGTTGAGAATCGTGACTCCTTCCCACTTTGTAAATTATCGATCTCTATTTAGAGCGGTCAGTGGCTTGATGAAGTGCCCAAAACCATAACAAAACATAACATCGTTGAATTAATGTTGAAGTTAGAACGCGTTTCACTGTAGCACTTATGAAAGTTCAGTTTGCCGCTCAGCCCGCGCAGTCTGTTTCTTGTAAACTAGACTAAAGTAGTTTGAAGACAGTCTCAGCAGGCGACTGACATATTGCCCCGACACTTACATGTTTCCGTTAAGTTAACGTTTAGGGCAAAAGGCCCTTAGATAACCGCGACAGTGTGAACATAGCTTAACGTATGATAAACTGGCTTCTCGCTGCGCGGGAAACTTTAACTAGCGTTATCTTATCCATACAAAAAGCTTTTTCCTGCTTTTTATCTCCTCGAGCGGTTAACACTTCTCAAGTTATTATGCAAGAGTTTTATTATAACGAGATCATCATACATCTTATAAGAAACTGTTGTAATTTTTACGATCTTAATGTTCTTACAAGACTCTTCAGCAAGAGTTCGTCTTTGTAGAATATTCGGGTCGGAGCGCTCGTGACGTAGCTACCTAAGTTGTTCTTAACAGATCAACGAAGTTAAGCACTGTTCCGCGTAGTCATCATTTGGATGGGTGACCGCCAGTGGCAATTTCAAATAAGCGCTCCCGTGCTTCGGTGGGCACGTTAAGCAGTCAGTCCCAGCTTTTTCAAAGTTGTTAGGCCTTCGGGCGGCCTTAAAACTCTGTCACCAGAGTTGGCCACTGACTTATACGAACTTGTAGAATGTTTTACACTACGGTGGCTCCTAGCACTACGACAGTATAACTATGTATATTGTTTTATTAATGAGTACATCGGCATAGGCTAAAATAACAGTATAATTGTATTCTGACTTATTCTCAAGCTAAGACGTTTACTATTGATTTGGCATTGGGTTCTCGAAGCTTTTTTCAATTCAAGATGTCTATTTCATGTTGGGTCTATCAACAAAAATAGGCAAGTATCTAACAACAATCACGTAAGCACCCTTCTCCCTCCACATGGGATCACAATAAAACACGACAAGAGCAGTTTATAAGCCCTCAAACGGCTTTGCAAAACGCCCGTCTGGTAATATTTTTTCAGTTGCCAATACAACATACCTACCAAAACATAATTTACTTGCCTAAGTAAATATGTTTTCATAAGGTAATTTTCGACGGGAATACCTTATTTATTTACCTGGGATGGGTCTCTTGTCCTATTATTCATGTTTACCATCAAATCAATCAATCTTTGCTTTATATTTGCTGGTAGCCAGCGGCGAGCTCAACAGGAGAAAATAAATCTTTTGTAGAAAGTTTTCTTCGAAGGATAGGTATTATTCATGAGAATGCCAGCCCGCTGATTGATCGTTTCGCCTACTTTTGTGGATTACTCAAAATTGAAAAGTTGTTTTTTATTTTATAATAGGATGAGATGCGCCGATGAATGAGCTAATTAGATTTTTTGTGCTTCAGAAGCACAACAATGTACGTTATTACAATTTCTATATTCTTATCAGAATAATATAGAAATTGCTCATAATGGCTGACTGTGGTAAAACCTAGCTTAGAGTACAGAGGGTATACTCTGGCGGTCAAAAGCGATTGTATCGAGTCGTGAATCACGAATTATATTTGCATCACGACTCGTGATGCAAATATAAGGCAGCTTAGCGGCATAAATCGATCTAAAATGCTAGTTGTAAGTAAATAAAGGTAGGTATTTCAAGTTTTTGTCATAGCCACAACTGGAAAATAATAAATAAGTTTTCAAAAGCATGGCCCCACAAGGACTGAATAGACCCTTGAATGTGTCAATACTAACAATCGACCACTGCTGAGAGATAGGTAGATACATTGTTCCACTACATTCAGTAAGTAAAGTAACTATATACCTTCTCTATTTGTAGCAGTTCAACAATCGATTGGTGCACATTTCGGGAAGTGCAGATAGTAGATGCAATAAAACGCGAAAGTTAGTGCTGATTCGTCAACTCTACCAGAAAAGGAATAAACGCAAAAAATAATTTTTATTTTAAATAGTCATAATAATCAATATTTGCAACACAGAACAGAGGTATAGGTCTCTCGGCGGATCTAGGCTTCCGTGAAGTTAGCCGTTTGTGATGCGCAAAGACAATTTAGTTAGAAAGTTAGAAAAAGCTCCATTGCGCATCGAAACGGCTAACTTCACGGAAGCCTAGATCCGCCGAGAGAACTATACATGTGCACAAGTATGTACATAACATACACATGCTACGTATCACAGATATACGTATGTACCAAAACGGGTACACCCAAAACTGAGAATGAAAATGAAAATTACAGGCATATGAGACTAAACCGGCAGAGCATAGCTACAGTAGCTCACAGTAGTACAGTAGTCTGAGCACCGAAGACGTTTCTCTATACGAATGAATAGACAAAAAACCATTTATTTCAATAAAAACTGCTATTTTTCTCTACAATTATAAGATAATGTAGTCTTCTACGGCGCTCACACTAGCCGAGCCGGTATTGTAAGCGTCTAAAGGCCAATAACGAGTTACCATCAAGTGGGCCGTATGCTTGACACCTAGGTGCAGTAACTTCCATTAGCTATATGCCGTCACAGAAGTTATAAAACTTTTTATGACTCTAAGCTCGTTTAAATTAACTGTTAAACTCGTTTTAATGAAGTGAACTTCAAACAAACAGTGCAGTGCCGTAGAGGCCGTATCCGGAATAATGCTTTTGACAATCGTAAACGTTAACGTACCTATTTGTTAACGTATCGTCTAGCTGTCAATTTGTATGGGATACTCCACAGCGCCTCTTTTGTTTGTAAAATGAACAACAAAAATGCCATCTATATTGACAGCTCGACGATACCTTAACGTTTGTCAAACGGTTTCGGCAAATTGTCAACGGCAGCAATGCTCGCATTGCTGTGTTTCGGTTCGAAGGGTATGATTTCCGGGGAAATTACAGGCACATGAGACTTTCCATCTAACGTCTTAGGGTGGTAACACGGTCTACAAGAATTGACGGAATTGGGACCTTCTTATAATGATCTACTACCTTGAGCTACAATATCAAAATTTGTATCCAGCACCAAACATATGAAACAACTTACATTTTAGTGTATCCATTCTGTGTGCGATAAAAAAGTATGACCGAAAAGAAACAGACAAAAAAGTCTTGTAGATAAGTAATATAGGTACCGACTCCATAATGGTACACAATATTGCCCCAGAGGTTTCCACAACTTACACCGTGGACTCTACCAACTTAAAAGTAGAAAAGTTCAGATCGACTATCGCCAAAGTTTTCGCAGTCTGATAAAGATTTTTGCTCCGGATTAAATTTTGGATGTAATATTTGGGTTATTTTCTTTAACTGACATGAAAATTATGAATAATAAAGATGACTCCGGGTAATAAACGCCATGATGTCATAATGTGCTAGGAGCTAGATGGGAAGAGTGTCAAAATGTACAAACTAACCTAACATAACCTAAACAGCTGATTTCGATCTAATGAATAAGTGACATCGCTTAGATCGAAATGAGTAGGTTAGGTTATGTGGTTAGTGAAAAACTACGCGCGAGGCGAGCGAGCGTAGCGAGCGTGCCGCGGCAGCGGCCGCCGAAGCGCCAGAAGTTCTGTAGATCCAGAGATTACCCCTTACAACGTCACAAACTCACAAACGCTACTTCTTTATAATATTAGTATAGATATGTACATAATATAGGTTGGTAAAGTTTTAAATCACAGAACTAATGCGGAGAAATTACCAGAAGTTCTGTCATCAGATTACTCAACAAAACAGGTGGGAATAGTAAAGATTAAAAAAAAAAAAGTCAGGTGTAAAGCATAGTCTTTTAAGTCACAAAACTAATGGGGGAAAAATCCCATTAAATTCAATCCCATCCATCCATTCATCCATCTCCATGGCATTTAATGTATTGGCCATTTTATCTTCAATGTTTTTGATCATGTGTACATTGTGACAATTGGCCATTTTGTCGTGAGAATTTTGTATATTTTGACACTCTTCCCATCTGGCTCCTAGCACATTATGACATCATGGCGTTTATTACCCGGAGTCATAAAGATGATTTTACCTGAATTGCAGGTCTATTTTTCTAAAAGTATATACTTACCTATAATCTCAATAAAACTATTCAATTTCAGTGAACAGTGTCGTTCGTATTTCAAAAATCTACAGTTCTTCGCAATTCGAATTCTTACCAGTAGCACAGAACAGATATTAGTACTATAAAGATTTGAATTTCGAATAGAAAACTCCTAACAAGAGTGAGTTTACGACTTTCGTACATTAAAACTTACTTTTTACCAAAAAGGTAATGGGTTGATAACACGTATAGGTCTCGCGGCGGATCTAGGTTTCTGTGAAGTTAGTTAGTTAGTTAAAAAAAGCTCCATTGCGCATCGAAACGGCTAACTTCACGACGGCCGAGATCAGCCGTGAGACCTATACCGAGTAAAGTGGTGAGAGAGTGGTCTCAGCCGAGTACTCGGTTTGGTGTGAACCCTCTGACTCTCTCTCTGGCTGAGAGAGTTCATGGGTTAATACCTGCCGAGTGGATGAGCAAGACGTGCGGGGTATGCTGAAGGGAGTGCGGGGGCGCAATAAAAATAATGGGATCCGAGTGACTCAGTCGAGTGAGTGGTCGTGTCTCGCCATTTTGCTCGGCCGAACGTTCGGCCGAGTACTGTCAGAGGGTGCACACCAATGAGTACTCGGCCGAGAGCATTCTCTCGCCACTCTACTTGGTACGTGTAATCAACGAAAAAGCAAACTTCGTATGAAAACCTGATCAGGACGAGTAGGAAGTTTTTTTCCCATCGACCCCCAGTGGGGGCGAAATCTGGAGGTCGACGGGAATAACCCGCCAAAACTACTTTCTCGGCCGAGCACCAATTTGCTGTCTCGCCACTCTACTCGGTATAGTTTGCACAGCGGATCTAGGCTTCCGTGAAGTTAGCCGTTTGTGATGCGCGAAGACAATTTAGTTTGAAAAAGCTCCATTACGCATCGAAACGGCTAATTTCACGACGGCCGAGATCCGTTGTGAGAACTATACATGTAATCAACCCTTAAGGATCTATAGAAACCTTGGAAAATATTCATATTTTAAAATTGTATTACCTTTTAAATTAAGTTTGATGCTTTGTAGTATTTTTGTGTGGTGCGTGATCAATGAAACGTTATCTATCTATCTATCTATTCGTTTATAAACGACATTATCAGCCATTTATTAGACAATAACTATACAGATATATTTAGTTACTATTCAAGTGTTTTAGTTAAAGGAACAATAGGTTTATTGGTAACAACAAACACATTGTGCTTTTCAAAGCATGTTAGTCATTTGTTAGTCATAGTCGAATAAATTTCATCTTGACAAGCCTATCATAAGACATGAACAACGACACGAGTATTCCTGAGTACAGTCAGCGACATAGATTAATAAAACAAGAAGCTTTGAAATTATAAAAATAGATACTCAGGGTCTCATTCACAGGCATACTATAAACCTCTGTTAGCTAACAGTCTTTCAAATCTGACTGAAGCACTGAAGAACTCTAAAAAAATATCAATGGGTAACACTAAACTAATAACCCCTGAGAAATGTCGTTGCCCCTGAGAAGTCCCCGTTACCCCCCGTACCCAGAGTCGTCTAAGACCTGACTTAACCACCTCGGCGCGTTTAAAATCGAGAGGTTGATGGTTAAATCCCCACTACGGGAAAAAAATTGTCATCTTATTTTGTGTTAATATTAATTGTTCGTGGTCTGGATGTATTAAAAAAAAAGATTCTATCAGTTATCTGGTTCCCATACTGCAAGGTTTACTTTATTTGGAACTAAATGACGCGTGTAAAAATGTCCGCCAATACTATTATTATTACTAAGCTTTTGTAATTTTTAATAGGTAGGTAAGGTAGAGATCATCCAGTCTAAAACTGCACGCCCTTGCACCGCGTTTGTCATATATTATTGTGACAACAACAGATTTTTTTTTGAGTGGGGAGTGCAGTTTATCAATCTCTACGTGTAAACTATTTGTGACGACGGTGACGACTGTACCTTCTTCTTAATGACTGTTTTGGCGCATAAATATACGGAGTGAGACTGTTTGCCCCTTTATTATTCTGTGGCTGTACGCTGCTATGGAATTTTACAAAGTGCGGGATTTCAGCTTGTTGCTTGTTTTACAACAAAGCTTAAATGTAATAAGAAGTTTGAAAGCGTGGCACATTTTAAGGTATACATTCTGGCTAATCGTTGTACAGGTGTATTTTCACTGTACGTAATAAATTAACTGTTTAGCGTTTTATTCAAAGTGTAAATATGCGTTTTTTCCTCGCCAGATAACACTATAAAAAGGCGGTTGAGCTTGGGTAAAATAAGACATAGAATAGAAAAGAATAGAAAACTCTTTATTGTACACCGTAACACATAAGAAAAAATAAATAAACAAAGTATAGGAACACAATTTAAATAAGTAAAGCGAAGTACAATGGGCGGTCTTATCGCTGTGAGTAATTTCTTACAGACAACCTTTGGATGGACTGGATTTTAAAATGAATGGGACATTATGTTGCTGAAAGCTGAAAAGTAGAAAGTTTAAATAAAAATGTATTTTTTATTGCTCACTTATATTTTACTGTGGGTATTCAAACAAAACTAATTATACTAGTATGTAAATAATTTTTGTATTTAATTCTATTAAGATGATATAATATTTATTACAAAGTTCTTACAGAGAGTCTTCAAAATTCTTAAAAATAATTAAATTCAGTTTTAAACCATCACGAGAACCCGGATTGTTAAATAACACACTAAGTCTTTTGAATTATAGTTCTCTCGTCGGATCTAGGCTTCCGTGAAGTTAGCCGTTTCAATGCGCAATGGAGCTTTTTCTAACTAAATTGTCTTTGCGCATCACAAACGGCTAACTTCACGGAAGCCTACATTCGCCGAGAGAACTATACATAACAGTTTCTAGGAATGCCACTGGGTTCCTTCCAACTTTTAGTTTTTACAGTAGAAAACCTACTGGTTTACGACCTGCTTAATTTTACAAGTAGAAAACCTTGACCAGTTTCAAACCTATTCAAATATTGGACTTTTTTCATTGATCATCCTCCCATTATCAACTGTTAGTTTATTATTTTTTAACCACCCGACCAACCGTAAGGTTTACGTGAAAACCACTTCTGTCTAAGGCCAGGACCAATTAATTTCCTTGAACAAGTAAAACTACGCACTGCACCAGTTGCTCACACAGGAGCTGCCGTAGCACTGTTGGTTCCACAGTACGCATAGCAATCGCCTCAGGCGTTGAATCTTCGCACGTAGTTACAACCCTGAGTGTTGCTGGTAAGCCCAACTTATTGGTCTAACGATCAGTACCCCTGCTGTAATTTCGTTGAACAAGTAAAATTATGCACTGCAATAACACCAGTTGCTAACACAAGAGCTGCCGTAGCATCCTTGGTTGCGACAGTACGCAGAACAACCGCCACAGTCGTTGAAGCTTCGCACGTAATCACATTTTAGAGTATTACTAGTGAGGCCACAATCTACCAGATCTGGTACTCCGACAAACACCATGGCTCCTATTACTCCGAACAAGATAAATCTCAAAAATGTCATGGCAGGTAAACGAGTGAAGCAAACACTATTTAATAAACCAAGTTCCTATCACAAAGAGTTTAAATAGGTCCCACTCCCAAGCGATAACATAATGTAGAAGTCAAAGGTTATCAAACTTGATAGTAGTAGGGCATAGGGATTACTGCGCTCACCAAAACATGTGGACGCACAGTGCGCGGAACTTCCATATAGTGCTACAGCAAAACTCTTTCTAAATTCAACTTTATTTTAACGATGTTCGAACTCAATAAAGCAAGTATCATAACGTATTACGAATTTTGAAAGATCCCTCAAACGAAACTGCTATTAATAATAAATTCAGTGTAAATTTGGCTATTAAATATAAATATAAAGAGATAAAGAAGTTTACTTCTTGGAAATACATCTGTGAAGTATGAGTCTTTTTCCTTAAAGATAACAGCCATTTTGCTTCAACTACCTATGAAGACACAGCTCAACAAAAGCAGATCAATAAATTATTATCAAGGTTATAATAGATAGCGTTTAATAGACCTTGAAATAAAAAAAACCCAGTCTCGCTATAATACGATCGAAATAATTTAACCTACTACGGTCAAAAAGACAAGCAAAAAATGAACTAAGATGAACGACAAGAAATAGACAGAAGCAACATGCTAATATTACAGTCTATTAAATAAGGGCATACTTATAATAGGACTTTTATGTCAAATCCAGTCTTATAAAAATAAACTACAGTGCATGTTTTATTTATTTACATCATCATTATCAACCCTATCTTTACAGGCTAAAAACCTAATACGACAGAGAGTATTTTACATTCAATTAATTATTATAGATTAAAAATACATTAATTCCGTTATAACAGAATATAAAAGTAAGTAAAAAAGTAAAAAATGTTTATTTTCATAAAATGTTTACATATTTGCGCTTATCTCAAACTTATTGTAGATATGTTTGTCTGTTTACATAGGTATCCAGTTACTTACTTTCTTAATTGTTTAATAATATCACTTTACAAGACATGTATGACATGTTTTTTAAATGTTTTGTCGCTTGGAAAAACTGGTTCCTAGAGTAATCATACTGGTTCGCTCTAAACTCTGGTCAAGTGTCTCTGTTATCACGTCTTTACGTCCGCAGATGGTCGTACAGAGTCATAAGTTTTACTACCGCTCAAAGCTATTATTAACTGCACTCGTAAACGAAGGCAGTATAGTCTAGAGACGTTATTCTTGATAACACTTTTAACTCTTGATTACATACTTTAACTCTAATAAAACGTTCTAAAGCTCTTATAAATTTGAATAAGGATAATTCACGAAATCCAAGCATTTAAAAACAAAATGTCTTTTATTTTTATACATGCACAAACCTAAAATGTGCATTTCATTTATAAAATTCGTTTTGGTTATTACTGGGGCTATTATTTACCAGAACTGCCCCTTTTAGTAAAAATAACCATAAAATTTTCCATTTCGTGTCATGTTGGAAGTAGTTTGTGTAATCTAGACTCGTTTTGTGAACATTAAAAGAGTACTGCACGTACTGAATAAATAATAATGTGGTATACAGAGTAAATAGTTTTAATAGCCAAGAGTGGTAAACTTTTGGATGGGTGACCGCCAGTGGCAGTTTCTATTGAGCGTTTTTGGGCACGTTAAGCTGTCAATCCCGGTTTTAAGTATCTCATGACAGAGGCTTTCACTCGGCTTTTCTAAGAGTTGGCTACTGACTCACACCAGCTTACTTTTTATTGGTTTGAATAAAGTGAATCATACAATACCGACCTACCTACCGACCAACCTAGTTTATTAATTTATAGCTAAAACTTGTGTCCAATAAATTATAAATTACTTGTTTCATAAGGTTTATAAAAATTTATCGACTATGTTCTACTATTGGCCTAGCTAAATATCTACAATCCGGTCAGCCAGTGGTTGTGATTTCAAATCTAACATAATTGATAATATGTTCAGTCGTTACTTTGCGGAAATTCATTATAAGAGACAAAACAGATGAAAAATCTCCAGTACTTTTCCGTTTAACTTTAACTAATGAGCTCACACAGTTAACACAGTTAATCTCAAAGAAAAATATTGACGCGTTTTTCATCTCTCCACGGGACATCATCAGGAACATCGACTTGTCGAAAGTTAAGCGGAAAAGTACTAGAGATTTTTCATCTGTTTTGTATCTTCAAATCTAACGTCAAACTTTATAGCAAAACACAAGGCTGAGGGGTTATTGTTAATAAATTATAAATAACTTAGGTATTTCTACCTCTCCTCTCACACACGATTAAACTTTCGAAGAGGTAGCGGGCGATAAGACCTTTCGATAAAGAAAGTTTTAGGGTAGGTAGTCACTTACTTTACACTTACCTTTAATAAATATGTGATCCAAAGCTACCTTAAAGTCACGATTTCTAAGACGTTTTACTCACTGGTTTTTTTTTTGGTGTATTTTGCTTTAGATCAATGAACAATGGGCCCGAGCCCATCATTAACTACATTCTCAGCATTGTCATGATTTTTGTAAAATCTATGTCTGATGTTTTCGTCCTTTTTTAATATTGAGTTTTTTTTCATAAAACAGCCACTAATTTTTTTTTTTTTAATTTGCGTATAGGGTACTTTAGCCTAGACAATGTTTTAAAACTTGCGAGGTTCCGTTTGTACTAAAATACTAATGAGTTTTACTGACGACCTTAAAAATTAATTGTACATTCAAACAGTTAAAACTTGGTCCCGCCTATTAGTTTGGAAAATATGTGGTCCAAAACTACAAGCACGCATAAACATAGATTTGAAATAATTATTTTATATTAAATTTCTATAAACACTTCGTTGAATTTGTAAATAATTTGTTTAGTAATTTTTAATCAAGTCTCACAAGATTTTTACACGACATTTTGAATAAAAAAATCTCAAAAGTATTTTCTTCAAAAGGTATTTTTTAATGAGTTCACGGTTATATTCGTGCTCCGTCTAATCTTTAAAAAAGACTCGGATACTAAACAATGTTACAGGAATATAAAATTTGCAAGAAAATCTTGCCATATTTACTTAGTATTACCATCTATGCTATTAATGTAAATTACTATAAAGAGGACTTATTTGTATTTTTGTATTATTATTTGTTGATGACAGAAGCCTTCAGGCGACATATCAATTACGTCACTAGATTTGGCCACTGATTCATAGGAACTTTCTTTAGGGTGAAATAATCATTTTCAGGGCCCAATTGCACAAGAACTTATATTTTATTTTGCAATGGGCCACAGGTTGTATTTGCAGATAAATACTTGCTACATAGGTGTCATTCCTGACTCCTGAAACGCTTTTGATGGAATCAGGAAACGGATAGTCAGGAACGACACCGCCATAGTAAGTAATACGCGTACAACAGGAATTGTCCTCATCGTCGTCCTGCAAAAACTACGGATAAACATCAGAAACACTTTATTGCTCGTACACAGAGATAAGCTGTTAGGCCGTGTACCGTCCCCAAGAGGATACTTGTTATAAATTAAGAAAGGCCCCACTCATTCCAACCTTATCTTTATGAGGGTCCCTGCCCACTCGCCGTGGAATTAAGTAATCACATAACACACTAGTGAAATTGATACAGTTTTTTTTCTGGCGAAAAATATTTGAGCTTGGTGTAAAAGGTCAGTCAACTAGCTTTTATTGTATCTTTTATTATATTAAGTAGATAGGCAACAATAACAGTAAGTACGATAGTATGTGGTTACTCCTTGTGCTCAAACTTTACGTTGTTAAACGGTTTTGATGTGACTTAGGTCCGTTCCACATCACTCCGTTTCGTTGGTTACTATCTTTAGTTTGTCAGACAAATTACCAACATCTACCTGCCACTCAAACAATTTGTAATAAGTTTGCCGATTAATCAAGTATTTTTAAAATAATTTCTTGCAAACTTTCTCGCATTTTTATATTATTTCTGCAAGAATTTGCTTACATAGTATAATGTACACTTACTGTCCCTTAATATATACTTAATAATGAATGAGTTTAGTTTTGTATGTTTAAAAACTGATGTTCCTACAATTACATTAATGTTTCAAACCGGCAAGTACCTACAACATACCAAGGTTCCAACATTCATGATAGCGGACTAGTCATTGTTTCCAACCCTCTTGTACAAACTGCTATAATTGAATACCTAGTTGTGTAGGACCACTTTACAGAACCTCACTGACACTAATTGATGTGAGAAGCATTTTCATTATAAAGTACGAGGTAGAAGAGTTTGCTAATGAAGTCTTTTATAGTAGTGACTTCATTACTTCAAGGACTAACCTTCTAACCTAAATGCCACATTTTAAGAACTTATTGTAGGCAAACTTTTTACTTTCTATGTAACAGCAACCTACTCAGTTTAGGGCTTTTGTTTCTTTTACCTGTAAAGTTTTAAAATTGTTACAAAATATTAAATACAAACATTGGATAATAATATTGCAACTGATTTATGGTCAGGCTTGGCCAAGAAGCTTTTATTTATAAGCTTCTTGGGCTTGCCAAACGACGTGACTTGACGTGTCATTTGCTAACATAAAAAAAAAACTTTTCAGGATAATAAATATCACTATTCTTTGATAGGTATTATATTTATCTATTTACTAACTAAGGTTTGTGTACTTTATGTACTCGTATATAGATTTCTTTTTACGGATATACATTTTGATAAAATTAGAAAAGTTGAAGTTATTTGTATTTAACCTTTATGCATCTGCGTCCCCAAAAAAGGTATCTAGTTTAATAATATATTATATTAACCCTACCTTCACAAAAGTAAATGCAAAAAATAACGGACCCAACTAAATCGTTACAACCACCAAATCGCGTATTTGAAAACTCGTGAATCTGCCAAAAGAATTATTAGGGTCCAGTTTCTATAAGATGGCGTCCACAAATTTGGGTCCCTCGTCAATTTACATACGCTGTGATGCCATTACACATTTAAGATTTATTTTGGTTAAAGTAACCAATTTGTTTTTGTTTTTATTTGCTTGTGCATACCTATATAAAACCCCGACGTAGAGTCAAACTGTCGCTGTAAATAGAGCTCTGAGTTAGCATTGTCTACTTGCGTTCATTCTACTTGCTTCTCTATGAGCAATGACACATTGCAAGCGACACGTAAGCTGCTAAGCATGCTGAATGATCTAATTTAAGACAATAAATGCCCCTAGCAAGCCGTGTGGCCACGTCCATTGTGTGCTTGTTCACTAGGAAGAGTTATCCAAGGAATAAGCTAACCTCTTACTGTTAAACTTGCGACCTGCAGTGCGGCGCATAAGTGCCTATTTACTCGAGAACCTAAATAAAAAAAAATGTGGATGGTTTTTAACGTTATAATATTAAAATACTTGACCTACATCTCCTGGAATTTAGCAATGCGCCAGGGAATAAGAATAAACTTGCTGACAAAATGCCCGGGTGCGCCAAAAAGCAATATTCGCGTCTCGACAGCACATTCAATTATTGCAATTTTATTGTGTCACGTTATAAAAGGAATGTACTTGACTGTAAACTGTTTGAACTCGGGCTTTGTTGTATTCTTACTTGCCGCTATTTAGGATTTCAAGCTCAAAGAAGCAAATGGATCTTTTGTTCTTGTTCAATCTATTACTTAGTTACCTACTCTGCTGTCTGACTGTACGTCTTTTGTTTGGAATAAGTAAGTGCTTACTTAAATAAAATCTAGACTAACTCTGGTGACGGAATGTATAGTCTGCTCATATGAGTACCCAAATCAACCCTGTGTGCAGGTTTTTAGGGTACAATAATCTAGTGAGCGCTAGTTATTAATAGTTTTAGCGTTTTTTGTATAATCGAAGTAAGTAATCATTTTATTACTAAAAATATCATCGAAATTTCACAAAAAAAAAGTTTAATAAATGAATACAAAATAGAGTAAGTTTTCATACAGGTGCAAACTGCCAAACACCAACCTTTAACAGGGTACCTACCTACTCGCAGCCCACACGTTCTGTTTAAACCCTTATTTATCAACGGATTAAGGTTATCCCCGTGTACTTTATTTGTGCTGTCCCCGTGGGAAACTATTGTCCATTTACCAGATATACGAATACAGGGTTATATTGCACCATAGACTTTTAGTAACGTGTAAAAATCAACCGTTTACTGTTATAGCTTTGATAACGTTACTATTTCGTTGGATGGTTGGCGTAGGTTAGCTTATATAAAGTACTTAACTAATGTGAGAAAATAGGTTTTCGTTGTGGACTGTAATACCAAGACATACAAGAAAATAAATATGTTGGGTAAATCCAAATTGAATTGAATTGAATTGAACTATTAGCAATAATTAGGTTTTCGTTGTGGACTGTAATGTTATAGCCAAGTAAAACAAGAAAATAAATAAGTTGGGTAAATCCAAATTCAATTGAATTGAACCATAAGCAATAATAAGGTTTTCATTGTAGACTGTAATGTTATAGCCAAGTAAAACAAGAAAATAAATATGTTGGGAAAATCCAAATTGAATTGAACTAAACTTTATGCAATAATTAAATAATAAGCTAATAATAATAATAAGCAAAATTTATTTTGCATCATTTACATTTTCTAGATAAACATAAAGTATGATTTACATTGAATATTATCCATTATTTTTTGGTACGCGGCATTGTTTTTGCTTTTATCATACGAATTTAGATACCCAAAGTTGCAGTCTTTATCGGTTGTGCAATTTGCGTAAAAAAAAAAATATAAATTCAAATCCAATCTTGCTTGTCTTGATCTCGTAAAATTTTACAAAATATATGTTATAAAATGTTGAAATTATATAATTTTGTAATGTCAAAAGTTGAATTTCCCTTTTGAACCAACGTCTAATTATAAATTATACTTAGTAACTTTCGCCATTTCTATGAAATATATTTTTGATTATACAGAAACAGACAGGAAAACAACAAAGAAATCCTACGAAAAAGTAAAAAAAAGGTTTTTGTCTCAACAATAAATTCAAACTGAAATCAAAAGTTTAGTTTCATTTACTCGGTTGTGAATTCAATGTGCTCGTAGTATTGTAAGCTGTAGTTCAACTCTAAGGCCTCTTGGTCAGCACTAAAACCCAACCAGTCAGTCAGAGCACTAAGCCGCGGTCATGTCATAACCACAGAATTAAGACAAAACCAATTCTGGCTGACGACACCCACCCGGAACACGTTAAATTCTGGTTCGCTATAAACTGTAGCCGTTTTCTGACGGCCGTGGTTAAAGTTAAAAATAACTCTATTATTTTTATTTATTTTTACCTAAACAAATATTATGTAATGCGTCAATGTTATTTTGTTTTATTTAAATTTTAGCAATCCCTAGACTAGAGCGAGTTGATATTTGAAATTATTTTCTTTGTAAACCTGATTAACACTAACTTAACTTATCTCTAGAAGTTTTTTATTATTGATTAAGATAATGTAGATACGAAAAAACAAATTAACTATTTATCATTATAGATCATTGTTATATATAGAAAAGCAATTCGGAATAATAGGTAAATAATATTTAAAATGCTTTTTCAAAATGCAAAATAAATATTGTAAATATACGACTTATTTTAAAACAATAGATTTTTAGTGAAAAATAGATTATAAGGTACCAATTTTGCAACCTAGACAAACGTAAAAAGTGCTTGGCGCTATTTTTAGACATGGCTAAGGTCTTTGACACTGTCTCGATACCCATTCTCTTGAACAAACTAGAGAACATTGGAATAAGAGGCACGTCATTGAAGCTGTTTCAAAGCTATTTTTCTGGTAGAACTCAGCGTGTCTCTATAGACAAAAGTGTTAGCGATGAAGAAGCTGTCTCCTACGGCGTTCCACAAGGGAGTGCCTTAGGCCCAAGTCTATTCTTAATATTTATCAACGAACTGTGCATGTACTCCCCCCAAACGGTCAAATTTTTGCCTTCGCTGATGACACAGCTCTTGTTTTTAAAGGATAAACTTGGAAACAAACGCAGTGTTTGGCTGAACAGAGTCTGCGCAGCGTATTTTCATGGCTCTGTAAAAACCTCTTAACCCTTAATCTGCAAAAATTTAAAGCCGTATCATTTTCAATTTTAAAGCTCAACTCACCCTCACTCAATATACAGGCCAACACTTGCAATCAACTCCCCAACAACAACCGGTGCGACTGCCTGTACCTAGAGTAAGTATCCACAGTTAAATATCTTGGAGTCACTCTGGACAACTGAACTGGATACCCCAAATTAAAAATATAACAACACGCACTCGCACGCTCATTTGGATATTTAAAAACTTAAGACATGTTGCGTGCCTTCCACTATTAAAAACATAATTATGCCCTTGGACAATCTATTCTAAGCTACTGTGTCTCAGTGTGGGGTGGCGCGTCCAAAACACACCTATTAAAAGCAGAAAGAGCACAACGATCACTGTTAAAAGTTATGTCGTTCAAACCTTTTCGATATAGCACCACCTCTCTCTATAACGAATGAATGAATGAATGAATGAAAATGCTTTATTGTACACCTTAATAACTAAATTACACAATTTAGGAATAGTGATTTACCTAAATGCACAATGGGCGGTCTTATCGCTGAGGAAGCGATCTCTTCCAGACAACCTTGGTATGGAGAGGAGCCTAAATTGAATGGAAGATTGGTCGGGGTGTACTACAGTAATAATAGACATAACTATGATTTAAAAAGTAAAACAAAAATAAAAATAACGATACTAATAATAATTGTATATAATACACGTACATAAGCTTGCATAATATATATACATAGTACATAGTATACATAGTAATACATACAAACAAATTAGCGAACGAATCTAGACGACGACGACGTTTCAATACAAAGGGTACTTAAATAAAAATCTTTGACTCTAGTTTTAAAGACGGCTAGTGAAGAGGATTGTTTTATGGCAGCAGGCAATGCGTTCCATAAGCGGACAGCTTGGACAGAGAAGGAGTTTGTAGAGAAGCTGGTTCTGTGTACTGGAGTTTTAAGAAGAAGGTTTAGTAACATACATGACTTATTCAATAAATTTCAATTTCAATTTCAATTTTAAAAATTTTGTCAACTAGCCTTTAGTATTTCTGTATTTCGATTTAGAGGACAATCAGACGTTGCAAAGCATGAGCGATAGTGATAACTCCGGTATTTTGCAAGCTTTATTTGGCTATTATTAAAAACAACAAGGATTTAAGAGTTGAAATTATGGTGGTTAGAAATCATTTTTAATATATTAACGGCTATTTACCATTTGATTTCATACTTGAGCTTAAATAAAGATATAAAGATATTTATTTTCAAAATTGTAAGTACAAATTCTTTGTAACATACCCTAAAGCTGCATATTAGATCCTAGATATACTTAATACTACGACCTTGAATATTGCTCGCGAAGTAAGATAAATGACAAAAGCATGTGGTAAATAGCCGGTAATATATTTAAAACTACAAAGATCTTATGCTTGGTTGACACCGGTATTTACCAAAAGTCATCCATGTCTCCGCTAAAAGCGTTTGCTGATTTCTATATGAACTGGGTTTAAAGGCATGTTGTTCCAAATCTATCGTAATCCGGAAAGGTCTGGGAGTGGTTCGATAACCGCTAAATAGAGGTCGCGGTTGTACGACTATGATAAGGAAACATGACTGTAATCCCGTCTCGTACGGTTTGCGTTTTTCAGCTTTTATTTTCACTCTTGACCCTTTTGTCAATTTGACCATTGCATCAAAGGGTGTAGGTAAGAAACTAAGGTATCAGCATGTAAAAATAAAAACGTAAGCTTTAGTTCCGTGCAAAGATTTCTGTTCCGTGTTTTTTTGGTTGAGTTATAAGTGCGCCACGGTTTGATAGCCTTTGTGGACAAACGTGATGAAGCATGAATATCATTCAGAACGCAGAACACAGATATTAAAATACGGATGCTCTCTCTCTGCAAGATTTGACCATGGATTTTGAGCGTTTTATGATCAAATATAAACTTAAAAAGTATGTTATTCGTCAGTCGGATGTGCATAATTTTTAAAGAGTTTTAAAATTATATTATTTATAGCAAGTTGTCGGTCGTCGGTTGCAACAACGTATTATCAAAACGTATTAATCGTAGTAATGCACGAAATGCAACGCAAACAATTTTTATCTTTAATTATTTCAGGACAGTGCAATATCAACCTTTTTTCAATGCATGCAAGATTAATTTTGACTTGCCTACTAAGAAGCAGAAGCTTCAGAAGCAGTGCGATGGTGAACCAAGTTCTCAAGAAAATCATTGACTAAGTTTATACTTAGAAATTAAGCATAAATCGGTTCTTATTTTTCCAGACACCTGAAGACATATTTTGAAAATGAAATATAGTAAAAAATTACTGCCTATCGGAATTGATATTCTGAATTTTCTTTTGACATTAAGCGTTAGGGCTTTGAGTCTTATTGTTAATTTTTTATTTTTAAGTCTATGGATAACCCACAGCAAATACAACTTATGTGTCTACTATCTTATGAAAAGCACGAAGCCATTATTAGGTTTTCACGTTTAGAAAAATTATAGTGAACGAGCAATTCTCGCATACCTACTACTCGCATTGTGTGCGGTTGGGAATAAACCCGTATATTGCGTATTATGGGTACGAGCTTAAGTTATGGGTACTAGATAATACTACTTAACATATTTTTTTATTATACCTAGGAAATACCCAAAACATCCGGAACAAATATTTTCTGATCGTACATACAAATATTTTTGTCCCAAGGCGGGAATCGAACCTAACCTCCTGAGTCACATGTGGACTTTTTCCCGCCGCGCTACATCGTCAACTTATATTTTGTAAAAATATCAAAAGATATTGTAATTTTCATGCTAAATTCCTTACATTTTCATAAGCACCCATAGGTACGAATTTTCACGACTTTTAAACTCAATACCAATAAAGAGCAACAAAAAATGTAACTTATTTGCCATTACGCAAACAAGTTAAAACAGTCATTGTGCGCCATTATGAAATAAAGTTACTTTATTATGTTACTTTGATGTTTTAGGCTCCGGAGCGATCGGGAAAATTCATAAAAGGATCACGCTGTAACACTCAAACAGTTATTTAGGTTTTTTTAAAAATATTATTGTTAAATAGTTGCAAAAACTTTGTTATTTTTGCCGGAATAATACCTTACCCTAAAAGTTCGTATTATGAATGAAAGTTTTTCAATAAAAAACGAGACGAGAAACCGTTTGCCTTGTAGTTTCGTTTTGATTGAATGAATAACTTTCACAGATTACTCTGTATTTGATACACACTTTGGTTTTATTCCGATTGCTAATTTATTTGGGTTATTGTACGTTAACTAATTTATCGTATCTAACTGAAAATAAAAGAAATATGAGGTTGACTTCTTAATAATATTCAAATGTTTTTATTTTTTCTTGATTTTTTATTTTTAACCCGGCGCCGTGGGAGTCTTAACAATACACCCCGAGCGAAACTTGTGTTTGTTACATTCTAATAAAAAGGTTCCTTGCCTCACCTAAATTATAAATTACGTCAAAATCGTTACGAGTGAATTTCGAGAAAACTTGTTATATCACAACTTTATGTTTCACTAGGCGAAAACTATTGTTATCTAAAGTATTTTTTGTTTGCTACGTGAACCCTAAAAATATTAACTGTGGTTTTCCCATAAAAAGTCACGGTTTAACTTCGGCAAGCGACAGATGCGTCAATGTTAAGAAAACAATATTTCTTTATAGCTGAGTCGTTCAAATAAATTACGTACCTACTTATTTTTGTTCTGTGGTACCTACCTACTTAAATAATAACCTAATTTTATGCATCTACTGAAAATATAGAGTTCGTGTGTATTAATAATAATATTAATTTAAGCAAGTACAGCGAACCTTGGTTATTGGTTTTTTTATTGTGTTAATAACAAACTTTTTTATAATAATTAAAAAATACAACTATGGTGTCTTTCGATTGATACGCAGATGCTCTACCAGTTGAACCACTGAGTCTTACTTTCCCTGCTTGATGCTGGGCATAACACGCGGAAGGTTCAAATCTTGCCTGATTCCATTTTTTTGGAATATCAAAACAGAAAAATAAATCTTCGTGACTGATTCGAAAAGTCTTGAACTACGATAAAGTACTCAATTTATCTCTATGCTTATCATGTTTTTGGTAAAGCATTTATTTAAAACCTATTTTAGCAAATCGCTATTCGAGCTTTTTTAAGGGACTGTAAAAGTACATTTTAAAACATAAAATTCTATTCGAGCTCTTGACTAGTTTCCAGAACTACAAGAGCCATTCAACAATTTATTTCATTCCCAACAAGTGCACTCACTATCGAACTTTACTCACAGTAAGATAATTTCAGTCAGTTGCTAAAGTTTTTAAAAATAAAGTAAAAAAAAAAAAACTACTTCAAGTGTTTACAGAAAGAGTTGGTTTTAGTTTTATAGAAAAGCAACCAAGCTATACATTATTGAAAGTCCAATAACACTGTGTTTGTTAGTTCCCACTCAATTCCGTAACAGCTGAACGAATTTTGATGAAACAAGATTGTTATTAAATAAATAAATAATTCTGAACAATCCACAAAGCATCATCTAGCCCCAAGGTTAGCTGCTGTTAAACAAAGCTGTGTTATGGGTACTAGATGACTGATTATATTTAATACAATACAATAATAATATAGATATTTTTTATTATACATAGAAAATACCCAGAGCACCCGGAACAAATATTTGTAGATCGTACAAACATTTCATCCGAGGCGGGAACGGAACCCGCAACCTCCGCGTCGCGGACCTGCGCCCGCTGCGCCACATCGGTCGTCAATTTCAGTCATCTCAGTGACCTGAATTAACAAATACGCTATATCATAGCAATCATAGTACAACAAGTAAAGTAGTAGGCCGCAGCTACGTCTAAGTATAAAGTGTAAAAAGACTGGCTGTACCAACTCTTATAAAATTTACTTTACTTACTTATTTTACTTGCTTAGATGATAGTAAGTGGGGCTGGTAATGTGGGACTAGAATATGAAAAGGTTAGAAGAGTTTCGCATTCTTTCCCAGCGGGTTTCCGACGACTTTTGCCTGTCTATTTAATAGAATAAGAGGTTTTAGGGCTGCGTAAATGACACTCTTACCTAGTTTTGACTTGGGTCGAGTTTTTTATGGACATCTTGCCAATTACGACATAGGACCTCCCTCATTTTAATAGTTTTTCTCTTGTTATTTTAAGTTTTGTTGTGCAAATTTGGTGGCAGTTTATCCAATACTCTCGTTGTTTTAACACAAGTGTATAAGTAACTAAAATGGAAGGATAAAATTGGTTTGTAATTTAATTGAAGACTCTCCTTGAAACATTTTTGAAGAAATCGCTGCCATATTTCGAAGTTTTAATTATAAGTCTACGTTAAATTACATGACACTGAACTAAAAAAATGTTTTTGCTCTTTACGACGAGCACTTGTTAATAGTGTTTATACCTACCGACCATTGGACCAAGAGCAATTTCTTGCCACTATACTCGTTACGTTTAATCAAGCCACAATTATCAGTGGACACAACAAAGAATTGAATTGCCATACATTTAAAGCCTTGCATAAATGAACACTGATTCCCTTCTATTTGTATCGTCAACATCCTTTGAACTGGCAACAGCATTGAGAACGGAAAGAATTAGAACCAACATGGATCGAGATGGTTTGGGTCACGGAATTCTAAAATCTAATGGAAGTGACAAACTTTTTATGTTAGTGTAAACGATGTGAGTTTTTTTATGTTTGTTTAAAAAAAAAAATTTCAACTCCCGACGCAAAAAAGGCTGCTAAGTTTGAAGCCTTTGTGTCCTTGACATTTTAGTTCTGAAACGAATATAACAATCATTTTGTTTTTAATTTACAAACATCTGTTATTTAAAATTTTCAGAAAGTGTTGTAGGTTTGGTATAAAACCTACCATTAATAATGTAATCCGTTTCCAATTTTATTGTTCCACTGTAATGAGAGGGGGAGGCGAACATTTCAACATGTGACTTGGCTTCCCAAACGAAGAATACCAATACAATAACAATCACATTATATCGAACTTTTGCTTAAAAAATATATCTAATAATAATAAAATACTACTTAATGTATTGTAATAACAACCAATAATTTTTTTTGAACTTTAATTTATGAAACTTAAAATAAGTTGCCCAGAAACAGAATCTTTTAATCCACACTTGAAGTGGCGTGCAGTAACGTATTACTATTTATATCTGTTTTATATGCAACGCACAAAACACAAATGTCTCCAAAGTCTTTAAAATACTATATTATGAGATTGACTCATATAAATCATACGAGTTAAATATTTTTGAGAAAATGAATTTAGAATGATCGTTCACACGTGTATTATTTCAACGCTGTAACTGGCAATGTTCGCGTATTAGCTGCGGTTCTCATTAATTCTCAGCGCTTCGTTGCTTTCTCAATTCCGTGTTTGAGAGTTGTCTATGCATTATTCAGTGGGTAACATTCAGGGTGCGATAATTGAATGCGTCTAACGGTTCCGCACCGCCTCTTCGATGTTGATTTTTCGCGTTTCCTTATCACTAGCAATTTTCGAGTGGTTTAGATGTTTTGATTACTGATGCGAGTCAGTTTAATGTATTTTAGCTATTATAGTAGCTATATCTTAGAGTAGCAGGTACGCTTTTTTCAAATTAAATAACACTTTGTAAATATAGTGAAGCAATAAAAAAGTATAATAATAAATAAATTTGTTTAATCGTGCAAAGAATTAAGACAGTGATGTCAGTTTGGTATGGTATTTGACTTTGCGAAGAGCTAGTTCCTGAAAAAAAAGAAGAAGAAGATAACAAGATACAGGTTTGTTGAGAACCTGTATCATCATGGTCACCATGATCCATGGTGGTACTTCTGAGAAATCCTTGCTAGTTTTACGGTATGCAAGCGCTGGAACTGGCGTAAATTCACCTAGCTTATGATACATTTCAAAATGATCCTTCTAACTTTATTGAATAAAACTCTTTTGATTTGCGACACGTGGCGAGAAACTCAGATGAAGCGAGTGTTGCCTGCAAAACATGCAATGCACGTTTTTGGCACTTGCCACCTGTTTATACACTGAAGAAAGAAAGAAAAAAAAAAAATTATTGTCAATAAGCGTTACTCCACAATACGGTTAGCAAGCTGTGACTCGTCAACATCTTATATATATTACAGTTTATAGAGAGATCTCTGACTAATTTGGTTTGCCTATAATAAAACTGTGACGTATTTTACTCGAGCTTTAAAACAATACCACGAATTCAAAAGAATTCAGCGGCACATAACTCGGTATACGACTTTATCAAAATTCATTGAATAATTTCGATGCTATCCCGCTTGAAATGTAACTACTGGTTGAATTAAGATCTCCGCCCACTACATGCGACCGAGTTAGGTTTCAAGAGGGTTTCAAGCTGAGTAATAGATATCATTAGGATGTCTTTCTAAAGTCTAAAGGCACGTTTATACTGGGTCCGACAAATAACACATTTACTAATATTTTGCGAAAGTTTAGATGTTTGTTAATCAACCACTCTGTAACAGCTGAAACGATTTTAGAATGATCGAATGTAATTTATTTTGTTGAAAAGTAAATACTTTTATCCTCGTACTGTGGTACGTAATAATAATAATCTGAGCTTTAACATAGTTATTTTGTTCAAAAAACATTGCGTCATCGAAAACGCTTGTGGCGTAACTGGCAAAATCATTCATAACAGACAAGGGATGGGTGACCAATGCGGCATTTTCATCTGTGCTTCAGAGGGCCTGTTTAGCTTTCGGTCCCGTGTATAACGGCCGTTATGTTATGACGGAGGCTTTCCTCCGTTAATTGTCACCAGAGTACGCCACTGACTTATACGAACTTACTTTATTACCTTATTTAGTTTCACGAGATTGCTTTACTTACACCACTAAATTCAGCTTAAAACCCTCACGCATATTATGCCATCTGTTTTAATTTTTATTGTTTCAACCAATCACAGTCTGATGACGTAGATCTGAAAAGTTCCCTCGTAGGTAATAAAGATTTTTCATTTCATTATAAATTGCTGAATTAGAAAAACAAGACCATTTGATGGGATGTAGGTAATTACACTTCCGAATTTGAAGATGAAGCGTTTTTAACGAGTCCTTTGTGACGTGGTAAAAGTGCTGTGTGTAAATAATTTGTATCACCGCCAAACGAATTTCAAAGCCCGTGTTTATTATGTACCATCATTTATATCAAGTTGAGTGTATTCATGATAATTAACTTTTCAGATACATTAAACAAGTACTAACCAGTAAAACGTAGAAACGTTTAAACTAAGTGTATAATAATTTTGAATTGATGGATGAATGTTTGTTACTCAATCAAGCTAGAACGGATCAAGATCTGCTTGAAATTTGGCGAAGAGATAGATATACATACAGCTTGTAAAAACAAGACTACCGAAAACGAAAGGGGGTCCCAAAATCAATCCAAAAAAAAATCACTTGACTGAAGAAAAAAATATAAGTATGTTTTTATTTATTTTAGTCGTGTGAGGCGACCACGTGATTGAGAGAGAGGGTGTTAATTATCTTAGAGAATATAAAGAACCACATTCTTAAAAAAAACTACGCTGTCATTTCTACATCGTCGAAGCCCGGGGCAAGTACGTAACTCGCGTGGTGAAAACGCATTAGCGGTTGAATTGAAAAAAAATGCTTTCATTATTGCTTCTTAAAAATGTTTACCCTGAATTTTTACCTAAGTGTTTCACCATGATTTTTGTAAACAATGTTTGCGAGTTTAAATCAATGTCTTTCCACCAAACCTCTTATGCCTCCGCGCAGTCGGGTAATAAAGTTATGAGGTGGGAACGAGCGTTGTCTGCTTTTGAAATTCATGGTTTTTCACAATATTCTTTTTACAGCCGGCGATAAATTTCTACGCAGTCTAAGAAGACGCACAACACGCAATATTTTTATGATAAAAATTCTCAGCAACAAAAGCGATGTAATCAGTATTATTGTTTTACTGTCTTAGAGTATATATACTTAGCTATAGATCGGATCGCAAGTCGTATTACTAGCTAGAACCATTTAATTACGGCATAATACTGCCGTGCTAAGGTGGTCAGCCGTAAGTGCATAACTACTAGTTTTGAGAAAACGGTGCTTTGGTGAAAAAAAAGTTTTCAAAATGTTTTGGTCTACATTATTAACTTTTTTTTACATCTGAAACAATTGTATCATAGAGAAAATGATGTAGTTTTTATATGTGAAAGATGAAACTCCGAATACAATGATCACTAGATTAAAACATCAAAAAACTATAACGAGTTTTAGTAAGGCTGAGGAAGCCTGGTGTATTTTATAGACGAATACTTAGAATGAGCATCGAAAACTATAGTTCTTGACACGGCGATTCCGAATATGATACTAACTCAATTTTGGCAAAAATGCTGCTTACGGCTGACCCCCTTAGCACGGCAGAATAGTAATTATAATAAATTTATTTCTAGTCATACCAAAACTAATGTTTTTGTAATGTTCAATGGTTTGTTGCCTGAAATATTTTTTTTATTAATATTATTATTATTAAACATCTAAACGTATACATATAGGATATGGTTTAAATAGATTTTACTTTTCTGATGGACTATAATATATTATAGTCTAGGACTATATTAAGTCTCAGGACTATACCCACGACACATACAAACCTCGTGGGTATCAGAAACTACCAGTAATAATGTAAGAATACTCAGACTCGGTAGGTATCTTTTCATGTTTAGCGCCACGTCTGACCATAACATTTGCAATATAATATCTTCAATTAAGTTTATTAAAAACAAAAGTAGTATTTCATAAATAGAAAAAAAGAAAACACATTTTATGAACCCACAAAAAGAATAGGAGAAAAGTACATAGGTAGGTCGGTCGATTATCAAATAATTTGTTAAAAGTATTTGAGAGCCACGTTTATTCATTTGTGGTTGGCATCCCACTGATTACTCCATCTGTTTGAAATAAACTGGAGTTTTTTTAATTATATGTTTAGTTTTACTATAATAAATGGTATTTTTTTGTTATAAACCAACACAAATAATGCCTAGAAAATAACAAATGGTCCCGGCTTCTTCAAAATTGTTAGGCCGTGAGGCCTTCAGGCGGCCTATTCACTCCGTCACCTGAGTTGACCACTGACTCATACGACTTAACTATTTACATAGTCGCGGATTAAGTACTTATTACATTTGCAGGTTATTAAAATATGTGTACTGCTATTATACTACAAGTAGGGATAACCTGGTAGAGATTAAAAACAGCTCTCACTTCCTAGCTGACTAATAGCGTTAATAGTTCTGAAGGGATCGGAGCATAAAATATCTTGCAGAGCTATGCGTCTAAAGCAATTTACATCCTAAAGGCAATAAAACTCAAGGCAATCCTTTCTCACCAGTTGGAAATGTGATTAATGTAAATCAGCCAATTTCAATAAGTGCTGCTAGACGGAACAAATTTGCATTTTTTATCCCATCGGGCCTTAAATCTAAGAGACGGAAGGGCAGACATCTATATTGACATCGTAAATATTCACAATTGGCAGATTCCGGTCTGGTCGAAAATGTGTTGTTTTGTTCTTTGCGAATATTTCCACGAGTTTGAATGAAAAAACGGAGCAAAAAAAGCACGATGATGGTAGAATTTAAATTAGAAAATACTTAGTAAAAAGAGTATTACTTTGTATGGCATTCTGCATGGTACGTAGTTACTGTAGTCTATAGAGGCTTGTAATACCGTGGTGTCACTGAGTATTGCCACCTTTTATTTAAATTTTCATACTGTGTATGTAGTTTCACCGGCAACGAAACTAACTATTTTTGAATTATTGACACGTAAATGTTAAAAAAATATGAAAATAATTACTACTTATAATGCTTTGATCTTGAGGCATGAGACTTTTGGAACAACTTTTGATCATTATCCTTTGTAATAATAATAATTTATATCTGGAAAGTAAAAACTAAATAAGTAATTTATATTACATAATAGTTTGCTGTTATCCTGGTTCAAGTAGTAGTTACTCAGTTCAAGGACAATCATGAAATCACAAACACGCAAAGTCTAATTATAATTCTGAAATTAAATTTGAACATTAGTTTTTTGATAACAAGGTTCTAAATACTTTGGAATATTGCTTACTAGCAAAGACAAAATCTAGACATGCAACTATGTAAAATTAAACGACAAAATCCTAGAGGTCAACATACAAATTTAAATAAGCACTTTTTAAATACTTCACGTAATATAAAGAGTAAATACTATCGACCGCCCTCTGAGAAAAAATCTAAATGGCTTTAGTTATGGCAAATGGTGTCATTAGAGCGAGACACGGGTTCGATTTTGTTAAACTAAGAACTGCATTTAAAAAGTATTAAAAAGTCGTTTTGTTTACATTATTATGATATGCTTGGCCTCAAACTTTAAATCAATACTGCACATTCACGTGACGCTTTGTGTTTGCGTGAGGTCGTACACGTCATAGCAATAATTGAGTTGGGACCATAACTTACTGATTTACTCAAAATTTGCGGACTGTCTACTGTGTAAACTCATAAAGGTCATCTTCTCTTTGAGATTTACAACTGCAATAAAAAATACTATAAAACTCTGATGTACACAAAGCTAAAGCTAACATTTTGTAAAAGTTAATTTCTACGTGTATGAGAACATAATCGAACTAGTTTTGAAGTATTAATAGGAGGATTGCCAAAATTTTCGGGTCAAAAACGTATTGGTACAGAAAATACTCTGTGTTTCCAGTGAGTTGGTAATGAGCCCTTGTGGAATTCCGCTACATCAACCTGTGTGTTTGTTTTCATACTTTTTTATTGGTACAGTTTACGAGTGATTTATCATACAGGCAGCGTTGGTATACATGTTCACTTTCATTTGTTTTTAATTGTTTCAAAACAAGAATGTAGAGTACGCAAACAGAAAAAATACGCTTGTGAATACGGGCGAGTATTCACTGTATTTTTTTTTTTTTATACAACTGAAGTGGCAACCAAACGTACGGCCCACAAGATGGTAAGCGGTTACCGCAGCCTATGGACGCTTGCAATACCAGAGAGGTATCACTCGCGGGTTGCCACCTTGAGGCTAAGATCGAAAGCCTCATGTGCCAGTAATTTCACCGGAAACCATACCCTTCACACCGGAACACAGCAATGCGAGCATTACTGCTTGGCGGCAGAAATAGGTATGGTGGTAGTCCTTCCCCGGACGAGCTCTATCACAGAGAACTCTACTACTCTTAATAATGGAGTATAGCGAGGAGATGTGACAAATCAACGAATACTATAGCGTGAAGTTAACATGCAGCAATTTTTAACAGGAATATTGAAATTTATTTTACTTATTTGTTATCCTCTCCGCTCGCTTTGACGAACAACGGTCCCTTACACACTTTTAGGTTTATAAGTAGCCTCGGAAGCAATATACTTTCCTCGAATCCTGTTACACAAAACCCATGAAACTAGCTAAAGTTGCGTGGCCATTAATAATCTACATCGCGCCCTCGACCCTTGAAAAGAATATTTTTATTCTTTTGAAACTGAAACTGAATGCAATCAAATTACCATTTGAAAGGAGTTTGTATTACAGTTGAACGACTGTTTGCAGAACAATATTCTTAAGACCTTGTTACGCGAGATACACCTAGACAATATTTAAATATACCAAACTAAAATAGAGAAATATTTCTTGATCTATTCTGAACGGATGAGCTGATATAACCTCTGGGCTCTCGGTATTTGAAAAGTCATGACCTAAAACTGAACGAAACGTGAGATGCTCTCATTCGATGAACTGGTGACAAAAAGCGATCGCGAAAAGTCGATCGATGGCGAAAGCTCAAGTTGGGCCAGCGTGTTTTTTTTTATGTCCAGCATTGAATTTTTATTGGCTATGATGATTGCGATGATGAGAATGTACTGGTTTACTTACGAGTTAGTAAGCTAACAATAAAAATAGAAATAAAATTGTATAACTTTAATATCAATAAATAAGAAATATCATTTACTTGGGAAAAAATACCAAAGTTATCCAGTTTGAGTTGTTATTAAAACTTCTAAGCAAGTATTCTCGAAATTATCATTTCTATTTGCAAAATTAAAAAAAACATTGTATTCGAAGTTATTTATTTATTACAATCTCCTTGCTTTAAGAGTTCCACGTGCGTCATCTCCAAGGAATCTTTATCCCGTATTATGTCGTCAGCAAGATAAATTAAAAATAATACTTACAAATGCTATAATTCTCATCTTTTAATGAAAATTAATATAGATGAATGTAACATTTCGGCAAATGTTATGGTTATGATATGATTCCCTATATTACATATATTACAGCAGAACTGTCAGCATTTACAACACATACGTAGCGTCGTAGGCAGTCGTAGAGGTTACCGTAGATGGTCTACGCAAGAAAAAACTAATGAATACTCTTGAAATTATTAAGAAAAACATCTCAAGGTGATTCAATAGATAAAATGTTATCAGCGTTATCTATACCTTTATCAGGTATATTATCTATACCGGTTGTAAAAATGATGACCCCGAAAACAATGTTTCCCGTTAAACACAAACAAATTTCAGTGTATATTTTAAGCAAATTTCCTTAAGTTATGACTCGCAGGACTATTGCCAGGTGCTAAGGACTAAGACCAGGCTTCTATAAATACGAAATTTGTACCGCAAGACTCATACTAAAACAATACCTATTAAGCTAAATTTCATTAGGAAAAACACCCGGAAAAAATATTAGCGTAATGCCGTTGCTCTCATACAAAAAATCTATTCAAAAAATGTATGTGCGCAATGCCAGTGCTCTCATACAGTGAAGAAAAACAATCGGCATGTCCGAGAACTAAAAATACGAAAGACATGGTGCCATGCACCAATCCGCATTTTGTCCGCGTATATTTAGACCCAATTACTCACGCTCGAGAGTAAGCCAGTGTCCCAGCAGTGCTGCAGTGGAACATTAGAAGGATGTCATGGTGATGAATGCCCAAAGATGAAAACGGCACATTGAAGAACTAAAAATTAGTAGATTAAGACCCACTCTCACTCAAGAATAGGCTACTGTCCTGGCTATTAAATATTAGAAAACTGTTATGTGGGATGATTAGAGAATCCGTGTGTCAGTTTTTGAAAGCTGTTTTTTTACACCCTGTTGCTATTGTAGTTGGGATTTAATAGCAGTGGGTGTGTAATATAGGTAACTTATAGTTTTATGTCTATTATTCGTTTTAGTGGGAAAAATCAGATTTATAAAAATAACGAAGGTTGTCTTAAGGTCAATATTAAATGTCATCTATTGTTGTATACTTTCGATGCATTATAGAGGATACAAATATAGGGTCTACGTAATTTCCTAATTGTGATTTATGGTTTTACTATAGATTAACAACTCTCTTTTAGGTTGGATTCGAATAAGCTCTATTCACAGAGTAAATTGTAGATAATTTTTGTTTTTAGAGTGTTAACCATCACACTAAGGGAATACTAAATCCCGCTTAAGGCGAAATAATTTTTGGGATATTATAATCTTTAATTGTAGTTATTCACGAGTAAACTGACAGTTTACTTGTATTTGACATTTCTTATTCTGCGGAATAGTTATTCCAAAAGTTAGTCATAATCCAGCCTTACACAAATAAAAAAACGATCGTTAAAAGTTGTTAAATAATTTAATAATTGTCATTTGTATGTAAAGGTGTGCCCGCCAATATCTAAAATTACTAACCAATCTAATAAATATTTTTCTATTCTATTCTAATAAACAGCAGTGACGTGGTTCAACAACAAAAAAAAATGTTCAAAAAGAATGTCTAAACTTAGGTTAGCTTTTGTATTTTTATCTGTGTTTCTTTTAGTGCAATCAAATAGGAAAATAATTTTCTCTTACTCTCTTATCTTATTTAACTCTTTTTTCCCGATGCAAGGATACATCAACAGGATAGGAGTTAAAGGTATTTCCTTCCAAACGAGCTCTATCACAAAGAAATCTACTTCTCTTTTTTATATTTTTGTTTAACCGTTAGAACTGACGTGAGTTTCAGAACAGTGTGCGCGTGCGATCTTATAGCGCGCGATGCGATGCGATGTCATGGAACAAAAATGTTTTTGCATTGAATATTGAATGCATAAAACGAGCGGCTTTATGGCAGCTAATTTACTACATATTCTACACGTTACGCTATAATAATAACGTACACAGTAAGTGAATAGTTATAGTAATAAAGGTAGTTACCAAAACGCAAAGTCAGTTTGGTATTCGGCCAGTATTCGGCATTCATAAATCATAATTTAGGTGGCGTGTTGTTACTCTCAGTGGAAGCTCTAAACGCCTAGAACCGAACTAACAGAGTCGAAGCTATGTGTAGGTCGCTCTTTAGTATCTACGTAGTTTCTAAGCAACACAGATATTCGTATAATTCAGTTTTTAGGTCACTTATCTTAATGTAAAGTAATGACAAAACATTTATTTTATTTTATTAAATAAATTAAATAATTACAATGGTACAAAAACTATTACACTAATTATTAAGATTAAAACATATATAAAACAAATTGAAACATCATTAAAGTCAATATATCGATAATTACTATATTACTATTACGATTATTAGATACTAATTACGAGTAATTTCACATTTTACTGAAGTTATTACTTACGGTAAATAATAATAAAATGTCAATAAATTAAAATCATACAAATAAAAACGAAATGTCACTAAATCTATATTAAAATCCTTACCTGCAATAATATGAATAGCATTTCAATTAAAGCTCTTTTATGACACACACGGTGACGTAGTGGATTCGCCCAGTTGAGAAGGGAGAGGTTTGCATGATCTGTGAATATTTTGTTCCGTGGCTGGGTGATTCTGCGGGTGGGTTTACAAAAAAACTTATATTATCTACTGAGTGTATTCTATCTGGTACCCTGAGTACAGTACAAGCTTAGCCTAGTTTGAGGCTAGATGACGCTTTGTAAAAATGTCTGCAAATATTATATTATTATAGATAGTGTAACTCTGTACTACTTACTCTTGTGCTAGAAGCTCCAATATTAAATTCAATTAACTTGCCTTGATTAGATTCGCTGGCCATCTATTAATAGACCATGCATGCTGTCTCGTGCATTGCGATCCTATTAGCTAGACGGATATTAGTTTGCAGTGATGATTATGATGATTGCATTTACTGATTAGGTGTAACACTGGTTTATGTACATAAAATACGGTATACCAAATTGAATAATGTTATCAATATTGTAAATGCGTGTGGGTAAATAAAAACATGTGTCGATCATTATCAAAACAATTTTTTTTTAAACACATTTTAAGTTATGTTACATGTTACAGTGTTACACCTGTTTTCTATGTATTGACATGGAAAACCAGAACACAGCTTACTTGCCTCTATCATGGTCTAACAACCTGGAAAACCCCGGACTGATTGAGCATAGTTGAAATTCATCAATGAAAGGTGCCGTTATCTTAATTTTGAATGACTGATGTCAAATGGACAGCTGTCATAAAACTTAAAATGTGTCTAATATGTGATGTGAGTCTAATAGATATTTTCAGGTGAACCATGACCAATACATTTTTGAAAACGAATAATAAGGTAAACTAAAGGTTTTTTTCTTATCATGGTACACCTGGGTGTACTAACAAGGTGGACCACGGGTAAGGACCAAAATTAAAATGCCTGTGGTCCACCTTGTTAGTTCACATAGGTGTTCCATGGGCACATTTATTTGCCAGTGGAACACCTACCTCGCTATTGAAAGCGTTGCAAGCTGTCTAGCTCGCGCCGCGCGTTGCCTTCTTCAGACGTAGATTCGCAAATTCTCTAAGCAACAGTTAGCTCTAAGGCCCCGGTCTCGTAGCGGGAGTCGATCTTTAAGCATCGCTCAAACCAACGCGGCAACGCGGTAGCGAAGCGAAAGTGGAGCGGTTGCGTCAGCCGCGCGGCGGACGCTGCAATGACTTAGCAATGGCGCCTTGCACACCAACGCGGCCGCGACGCGGCAAGACATCGTTTCCAAAGCGAATCAAAAGCGAGATCTGACATGTGTACCAGTGTTGTTGCAATAGCGATAGTTTTTCTATCGATAGTTAACCTTGAAATAATAACCGATAGTGTGATAGTCCTATCGAAAATATCGAAATGCTGTTATACTACTGATATATACGATAGTGAAAATTAGGCGATATTTTTTAACTTATTACCTACCTACTATCAATACTATCGATATACGAAAAATATCGTGAAGAGTCGGTAGGTTCAATAAGACTATCGATAGAATGACTTATTTTCAAGGCTACGATAGTATCACTATACTATCGATAAATACCTCTTTTGCAACAACACTAGTGTTCAGTTTTTCGATTGTGTGTCTACACATACGGAAATATTTGAATTATTTACCGACTTCAAAAAAATACATTATTTTCCCCATTTTTTTTGGTAAGTTTGTTATGCGATTCATTTTTACGAACGTTGCCTCGAACGATCTGTACCTCGAAAGGTTTCTAACCAAGGTGCATTTTAGTTATAATTTCCCATAACATACATATTTTCAGACAATCTTCATCATCATCATATCAGCCCGTTCAAACGGCTGTATCTCGGAATCTACTCTTCCCAGACTAGCCGCACCTTACATTTAGGTGTACAAAAAAATTAAGTTCTCGGTTCGCGCTGTAGACGCACCGCCAGTGTGCACGTCAAGATTCGCTTGCGCTCTGCTTTCGCTCCGCTACCGCATCGCAGCGTTGGTTTGAACAATCCCTTACACCTCTCACGCCTCAGTCGTAAACCATACCGTCAGGTCACGAGGTTGTAGATTTTATTAAAAAAAGATCTCACTTTAATTATACAAAAAACGGTCTTGTATTTATATTTTATGAATAACGGAAACTTCAGAAGCCTCGATTATTAAAATTAATCTTGTCATAAGTGTCAGATTGCTTTTCTGTTATTAAAATAACAATTTGCATGAATTTGATTGAAATCCCTGAATCGGTGATATTTATAACTTTATATTATTATTGCTATTATTACGGTAATTCATATTATTTACTCTATTTCCACTGAATGACTCACTGACATGTGAGTTGATGCACTTGCTACAGCAAGGAAATTTAAGAAGGAAATAGAGAAAAACGTTTGCGGATTTGTGTAAACGGGTTTAAAACACCCCCTGTGTTTTGAACAGCGTTCGCAAGCTGCTTGCAGCGAGCACAAAGCGCGACCTTTACAGGACCACACCCCGCTTGCGAGTTGCTTGCAGTGAGCGCACCGCATGACCTCCACCGGACCACACCCCGTTCGCGAGCTGCTTGCAGCGAGTGCACCACGCGACCTCTACAGGAATTTTGCTCCCTCGCGAACTGCTTCCAGCGAGCGCACCGCGCAACCTATATTTATTATCAGTGCAAGTTAAAACCAACTTTCAATTCCTTTTGATTGATTTTAACTTTGTTTTCCTCATTACTCTTGCAAGAGTTTTAGAAACTTTTTTCAATTTGAAAATATTTAACGTCAACTCAGAGACTCAAACCCACACACGAGCTGCAGCAGAAAAAGAATCTTCTAAAAAAAGTCTTGCACAGCTTAAACAATTTATAACCATGATACACCCAATAGTTTACCTACCTACATCGTTGCTTACGAGTACATAGTTTGTCGTGGTTGGGACGAGTTTGTAAAAATAACACTAAAAAAGTGCTTAAAATTAAAACATTATCTACTCGTAATTTAAATTAAAATGCTCGCAGCAGGTTTCAATTTATGCAAAAGTGAAAACACTCTAAATGTTTTAGTTTATTTTTAGGGTTAGATCTGCAACTATTTTTGGTATTTTATGAAGGTATAAGCAGTTTTGGTCAAAAATATAATTAATTAAACTTGCATTTTAGGTTGTTCACACATCTAGAAGCACCAAATGACGTTACTCTAGAACTGACACTATGAATCATCATCATCATTATCAGCCGATAGACGTCTACTGCTGGGCATAGGCCTCCCCCGAAGAGCGCCATAACAATCGAACCCTTTTGAACCCTTACCATTCAGCGATTTCCTGTGACCGCTTTAATGTAATTGGTGCATCGAGTAACCACCTTATACTGCATTACAAAGTATCCTAAGCGCAAAGATAATTTGGTTGGGAAAAGATACATTTTGCATCAAAATGACTAACTTCACGACAGTCATAATCCGTTGGCAGTACTAAATTGAAGAAATACGCGAAGGAACAGCATGTATGTTAGGGCAAACGTGTTGCTCTTGCCATCACATGTTTGTTAAACAGTGATATTGTCAGTCAAAGTAAACAAACCCAGTGAAAATCCGTAGCATCCTTTAATCGGTTTGTTTATTTAACCGTCTGTTTTGTTCAAAGCTTTGTGCATAACTTAATCGTTCAACCCTTTTCCGAACCAAACTGCGTCCATTTGAACGCTAATGGACATAATGTTTAGTTAACCGTGAAAATAACAAGAACTTTGTATTTATGTTCCATTAAAAGTTTCTTTGCTTTGTAGCGATAATAATTATTGAACTGGGTAAAATATTGGTAATAATTTTAATAGCTTTGTAGGTTCAATTGTTTATTTTGGAAAACATTATATTTTGATTGATTTTTCAGTTTTTAATTATTTTGTGTTTTTGCAATAAAGTTTTAATCTATTTTGCTATAGCAAATTTTTTCAATTGCTAAGTGGGAATTACTTGGTTTAATTCTTATGAAATTAACCAAGCCACAGGACCTATTTTAGCTATGTAATAAAAATAACTATAGAGTGTATAAAAAATGGGATACAAAAATTTATCTAGATTAATTTTGTGTTATTTTCAACTTGAATGACCTACACCGACGGCGTTCTGAACCAAACCGTCCCAGTGGGAGTCATAATTTGTCATATTTAAAACTGAATAAAAGACCCTTCTACACCATTCATTTTGATTTAGCTGATGCCGCGCGTTCGTCTCCGGAGTAACATTGTAAACAAAAGTGTAAACTAAGTTATGAATATTCGCACGCTTAAGTCCCAAGGCGGGAGCATGCGCAGTACGTCAACGGTGGGCTTACCAGCTCAGTAATTGGCCAGACGCTGTTCGGTGAATGTTTATGTCACCTGTTTCCTCACAGGAATGGTTCGCGCACGGTAACTGATGCGTAAACCGCAGAGACGTTGAATTTGTGTAGGAAAATTCAGTGCACGGTAACTTTTGAGTGTGTTTTGCTAATGTGGTTTTGGAATGGAGTGTACCTAAAAGTTTAGAGCTATGTAAGTATTTATTATTAAGTTTTTAAATATTTTAAAACTGTAAGAAAGTAAGTTCGTATAAGTCAGTGGCCAACTCTGGTGACGGAGTCAATAGACGAATATAACTACATATTATGTTAAACAGTTAAACATTAATAAATATTTAAGGCTGATCTATTTTTACTAGATACCTTTAAAAAAGTTGTTCGGAAAACCCGATTTTGGAAGAACGCTAAATAGAAAAAATTTAATTGGTTGGAAATCTTAAATTTTCTTGGTTATAAAAATATATTATCAAATGGTGTTGCAGTGATTAGTAGGTCCTTAGGTAGTTACAGAATATTTTTATATCGTTTATTGAAATTATCATACTAATATTATTAATGCGAAATTGTGTGTATGAATGTTGGTTATCACATAATATCCATAACGACTTAGCCGATTGTAATGAAATTTGAAATGTATATGGCATACGAAATATCCTGAAATACCATGAGCTACTTTTTATCCCGGAAAAAATTACTGTTCCTGTGGGATAGCATAAAAACTGTAATAAAGCGGGTGAAGCCGCGCGGATCAGCTATTTCTATAACAAATGTTCATACCCAACATTTTTCTTTGATTCTTCTTACAAATAGAACTTCAAGTTTTGGTCGAACCTTGGAGGTTATAAAATTAGTTACAAATATGAGACACCAATTGTTGGGTTCAAACCCAACCGTGCACCATAGATTTTTCTATCAGAAAAAAATATGTGCGCAATGCCAGTGCTCTCACATGGTTGAGAAAAACATCATAGACCATTATATTAGCAGCAACAGTAGAAGGTCATACATCCATCCAAAGTACAGGGTGTTTGCAGGGTTCTTAGGGCTCTTGTCCACTGATCTTTACAACCCCGGAAGAACCTCTTCCTTAACTGTAGTGGACAATTTGGGCGTCGTCTAACTGACTCTGTATTCAAGTAAATGCAGAAGTAACATAGCCATATTGGGTAGATCCAACTCAAACACAAAGCAATTGTGGAGTAGGTACCTACCTAAGTGATGCTGTACTTGCTTACCCACCCTACTCGTAAGTGCCTAACCACCTGCCCCCAAGAGAAGCTAAATGAATCATTGTGTTATAGCGATAATATCATCATAATCATCATCATGGGAGTTTGCATCTTAAGATGATTCAACTATCCTGATTTGAAAATTATTAGCACTCAATTATTTATTTTGTATTGTATTTACTTTTTTTTTATACAACTGAAGTGGCAACCAAGCGTACGGCCCACAAGATGGTAAGCGGTTACCGCAGCCTATGGACGCTTGCAATGCCAGAGGTATCACTCGCGGGTTGCCACCTTGAGGCTAAGATCGAAAGCCTCATGTGCCAGTAATTTCACCGGAAACCATACCCTTCACAACGGAACACAGTAATGCGAGCATTACTGCTTGGCGGCAGAAATAGGTATGGTGGTAGTCTTTCCCCGGACGAGCTCTATCACAAAGAACTCTACTTTAATAAATACGGATAAAACAATAAAATTAATTAAAGGTACAAGCATACATTAAAAACAATTGATAAACAAGATAAAATACGGTTGTATTTTATGCACTTGCATAGACTAACACAATCAAACTATTAGCAACCTATTTATTTGATTGAGAAGAGTTTTAGAAATCACTGCTATTATAGGTGTCAGAAATCACTGTCACTAAAAACAAATATTTATTTTTAATAACGAGAACGTTCTTAAAAAACAGTAAAAAATACAGTTTTTTCAATTAAACTGCCAGTATCTTCTGACGGAATATTTTCATGGTTAGCCACGCAGCGTATTGTTGTGAGTTCAGTTAATTTACTCTGTTTAAGTAAATTAACTGAATTCACACCAGTTTCATCTGCCCTCCGAAGCATGGAGGCACTCAGTTGAAATTGTTACTATTTCAAGAGTCTTCATTGATTGGCATTGACACAGCGCTCTACCTCTTCCGCGTCGCATTATCGCGATTTGGAGAAGGAAGGGAAGAGAGAAAATATCGATATATTCGTAAACTAGTAGTTCTGTGAGAACAGTAGACCTCGCAAGCACAAACTTTTATAAATGAGCATTTTACTGCATTTTGAGGAGCTATTCTGCTCAGCACGCCGAAAACTTTCAACAGATTTTCATCAACTTTTATGAGACCAAAATAAAGTTTCTTACCTTTCAAATAAAATAAAACCATCCAAATCGGACTTCATAAGACTGAGATATCTAGTAGCAGTAGAGTAGAGATTTTTTTTTATTTAAGTATATAAATTATATTAATATAAAATTATAAATTTATAGAACCTGTACACCAAGTTTCAATCAGATCGGTTGTAAAATGCGACCTGTAGATGTAGGCAAGAACAGACTGACTGACAGAAAAAAGCAGTTTTGGCCAATCTCAAAACTTAGTTGCTTCGCTTGCTCGGGTTTTATGTTATAATATAAATATACTATTTTATATATATATACTCGTATCACTCACTCACTTTGTAAAATGGCTGACGTTCAATATGTTGAGATTATAAACATATTCTGAAACATTAATCTCCATAGCCAAGTTGCCAAATTGTTGTGTGCTCAAAACACGAAGTTAAGCCGTGTAGCATTATTCGATTTCGGGTTCCTTTGGTAAAAATATAGAACCTTTTGAGTGAACCTTTGTTACTTAATTCACAAGCCTGGTATAATGTTTATTCACAAGCCTGTAACGTGTGTATATAATTATATTATATATATTAAACATTATGTTTATAATCTCAGCATATTAAATTTGCAAGAAAACACAGTTTCTAATGGTATGCTGCAAAACAAAATGGCTTATTCCCACTTACCCTATGCCTGGTCTATACTGGGGACTAATAGGAAAAAAATCCCGTTCGTCGCCATTTTTATTCACTTGGGAATATTTTGCCCGCTCGGACCTACTATAATTTAAAGAAAGGCAAGCTGGAATTTAGTCTCCCGTTGGTCATTACTAAGATAATTATCATGACTTGTTTATAATAGAATCAAAGCAGGTATATGGTACATGTCAGCGGATCTCGGCTATCGTGAAGTTAGGCGTGTGTGGTACGCAAAAACAATTTAGTTCGAAAAAGCTCCATTGTGCATCAAAACGGCTGACTTCACGACAGCCGAGATCCGTTTGCAGTACTATATTTATATGAGTGACACGGGTGACACAAAACTTTTGCTAAACATATTTTGTTACGGTTTACGGTTTAAGAATATTTATTTCTCAAAAGATTTACATGAATCACTTACTGATAAACCTTATTGTTCTATACTAATAGTATTTGCCTAATAGTTATACAGTGAGTGAGTGTAAAAATTAAATTTTAACAAAAGCAAAACAAAAATCGAAAAAGTTAATATTATGAACCAAAGAATAAACACGTTAAGAGTTTTGCCGAAACTATTGATTTACAGAAAGAAAAAGGCCGTTTTTCAATAATACTTTGCAAAGTAGTTTTGCTCATAATATTATTTTATAGAGCTTTATTATACAACCACTAGAATGCCAATCGTTGCATGGACTACTTAGTAGTTTCTAAAAGTCCAATAGTGACCGGCTTCTGAACGGCCATGCTGTGGTTTAGCAATTTAGTTCTACCTGCAATACTACACACACACACACACACACACACACACACCCAACCTTGCTCTATTTTTAACCGACTATATTTATTTTTTTGTGATGTTAGTTACGCGATTTCTCCGTTAGTTATTATGAATTAATTTTGATAAATCAAAATTTAATGGAAATTGAAAAAATCATAAATCTTAACGTGTCAAAAACTATACCTCCTCGTATGAAACCGCTGAAACATTTTTTTACTTTTATTCTTGAACTAGCGCGCTGCCCCGGCTTTGAACGGGTACAGTAAACTTAGGCACCCGTGCAACCCCCCAAATGGGTTCTGCCTTGTCGTGGCTGGGGGGCTCAGTAGTCGTAGCTTATACGACGAAGCCAAATGAACCCGAGAAGGCTCGAACGGCGCCCTGGAGAATCCGGGTAGCGGCGTTCCGGGTGTAGGCGGCCTTGAATGGCTGCGGGACTCGGTCGGCGTCTCAGCCCTATGTTGAGTAGCGGCGACGCGAGTTGGAGAGGCCTCTCCGCGTGTCCCTCTGTTTAGCAGAGGGCGCAGCAGATGAGGCAGCAGAGGAAAGGATTTCCTACTCTGCCGGGAGAGGAGCGAGCTTTCTGAAGCTCGCCATTTTCGTCGATTGCTTCGACAGGGATGGGCCAAATCCCAATATATGGTTTTAGCGCTCGCCGAGGGGAGTACTCAGCTTGGGAGCCCGGACCTGGTCAGTTCTGAATGACAGTGTGGGTCCGGGTTCACTCGCTGAGTATGGTCGGGGGGAACCCGGCCGCTAGGGCGCTACATTACGGGGATGTAGTAGGACGGACTGGGTAGTACTAACACTATTGCCTAGTGCCGTCGGAGAGAGTCACGCCGTCTCTCCATCCGGTTCCATGCTGTACGCTTCAATCACCCCTTTTTAGGCGTTAAGGGGCACGTTGTGGCAGTATGGACCGAAGGGGATTTGCCTTAACTGGCCGGTCCCAGAGTAAGGAAAAACTTGAAACAAAAACCCGTGAGAAAACACGTTAAAACCTGCGGATACCTGGGGACCTCCGCAGTATGTACCCCCGCTTTTCCGGAATGGGCGTCACCCGGAGGCGGTCTTTATATCGGCCCATTTTCGTGGGACTAATAATGGAAAATTTAAAAAATAAAAAAACCGAGGATGTGGAAAGGAGAAGGAGTCAGGGTTTCTTTAGGAAACCTTTGCCGATCGAAGCGGCAAGTGATGGTGGAGAATCGGACTGTTCAGTTGTGTCCGTATCTTCTGCGGCCTCGACTTCGTCGAGAACCCGCGCGGGAAGAAAGCGGGCAATTTTGCCTGCAATGGATGTAGCAGATGGTGGCTCGGACTCTCAAGGGTCTAAGCGCACCATGTTTTTAAGGGACAACGGGGAGGATGAAGACGATGTCTTTAATCCACTCGTTGCTCCTAATAAAACTAGGGGAAAGGCCAAGCTGCCTACGGCAGACGACTTGGGTAAGGAGATGCAGGCGCGAACGACGGAGGAGCTGGGCGCCTGCATTAGGGTCGAAATGCAGACCGTGGAGAAAATCGCCGACAAGTCGAAAAACTTGAAGGGCGATTTTATCAAGGGTCTGCGTACGGCGGCTCGTAGGGCGGAGGCTGTGTCGGCGGAGCTGGCACAGCGAGCATCGACGGATGCCAACGTGGAGCGGCTCGAGCGGGAGAACGCCGAACTGCGCGCTGGGATGGCTGAACTCTCCGCTAAGGTGGAGAAACTGACGGAAGCCATCCGTCAGCAAGGCCGTCCTCAGGCTAGTGCGGACAACACGGCCAAACCAGCGGCGCCAACATCTGCCGCTGCTGCTGGAGGGAACGACTGGGAGGACCGGTTCATGCAGCGCATGGCTGCGATGATGGACCAGAAGTTGGCTTCGGCTCTAAGAGCCCAGCCTTCTTCTTCCTCCCAGGGCAGTGGCCCAACTCCTGCCAAGACAGGGCCGAAGGGGCCAACGGGAAAGGCGAAAGTCACGCCGGTGTCTTCCCAGCCACCAGTGCAGTCGCGACCCGCGGAGACGCACGTGCCAAAGGCACCTACGTCTACGTGGGCGACAGTGACCGGGAAGAAGACAAAGAAGAAGGCTTCGTCAGAGAAGGCCCCGCAGCCGGAGAAGCCCGCTCCGACAGCTAGCTCGAAGGCTGGCCCAAAAGCCGGTCCGAAGAGTGGTTCTAATAAGGGTGCTAAGGCAGGTCCGAAGGCTAAGGCTGCACCAAAGCCGACGCCTGAGCGGCTGCCAAACTCTGCGGCGATTACGCTCACGATTCCGGAGGGATCGGAGCTCACGCTCGCCGCGGTTATGGCGACCGTAAAGGCGCGGGTGAAATTGGCGGATGTCGGGATAGACACAGTTAAAGTAAAAAAGGCGATCACTGGCGGTCACATTTTGGAGGTGCATGGGCCTGACTGCATCTCCAAGGCAGACGCCCTGGCCGAACGCATGCGCGTGGCTCTCGCGGATCTGGGTGTGCGTGTGGCACGCCCGGTGAAAACGGGGGAGTTGCGGCTGAAGGATCTTGACGACAGCGTCACACCTCGTGAGGTGTTGGTCGCGGTCGCCGAGGCCGGAGGCTGCTCGACCGACGACGTGCGGGTAGGCGACATACGTCGCACACCCACCGCCCTGGGCACGGTATGGGTCCGTTGTCCACTAGCTTGCGTGCGCAAGCTAGCCGCGGCAAAGCACGTCGTCGTCGGTTGGGTGTCAGCGCGGGTAGATTACCTGTCCGCAAGACCGCTCCAGTGCTTCCGGTGCTTGGAGTATGGGCACGTACGCAGTACTTGTCAGAGTAAGGTGGACCTTAGCAGCGTGTGCTACGGGTGCGGCGAGTCCGGCCATAGGGCTAGCCAGTGCACAAGTCCGCACAAGTGTCCGCTGTGCTCTGACAAGGGCTGCAAGGCCGACCACAGGATGGGGAGTAAGAAATGCTCCCCTCCTAAGGGCAAGAGGAAGCCGGCTCCTCCTCGATCAGCCCCAGCACCGGAAGGCCAAGCGGCCCCAACAAAGGGGGCCGCTCAGTCGGGCCAAAGCCCGCCGCCCCAGGAGGCCATGGAGGCCTCTTAATGGACCACACCATTAAGGTCCTCCAGTGCAATCTGAACCACTGCCGGAGCGCGCAGGACCTGGTCCTGCAAACCTTCGCGCAGTGGTCGATTGCACTTGCTGTAGTCGCGGAGCCATACAACGTCCCGAACCATCCTCGCTGGTTCGGAGACGACATGGACTCCGTCGTTATTTACTGGGGTGGTGGCCAAGGTGACCCCCCCTGTGCCCTTATCGAGAAGGGACAGGGTTTCGTGGCCACGGAATGGGGTCGCTTAGCCGTTGTGGGCTGCTACGTCTCTCCCAACTGTACCCTCGTAGAATACGAGGCGTACCTGGACGCCGTGGGCAACTGCATTCGCAGGTGCTCGCCGCGTCCTGTGCTTGTCTTGGGCGACTTCAACGCGCACGCTCGTGCGTGGGGGAGTCCTCAAGATAACCGTAGGGGAGAGACCGTGCTGGAATGGACGGCGGGTATGGACCTCCGATTGTTAAATCGGGGGTCTGTAAGCACGTGTGTGCGGTGGCAGGGGGAGTCGATCGTGGACCTTTCATGGGCGACTCCTTCTGCCACACACCTGGTAACGGGATGGAGAGTTGCGGAGGAGATGGTCACGTTATCTGACCATCGCCACATTGTAATCAATGTGGCCCTCCGCCCCCCCGACCGTGTATCCCGCCGTCGTGGCAGCCCGCCGCGACGATGGGCTCTCAAGCGGCTCGACAGGGATCTGCTCGAAGCCGCCGCCATTGTCGCGGCCTGGCCGGATGGAAACGCCGGAGAGATTCTGCCCGATCCTGAGAGGGAGGCAGCATGGTTCCGGGCATCGATGACGTCGATATGCGACGTATCGATGCCCCGAGCCATGCCAACCAAGCTAAAGGGGGTGTACTGGTGGTCGGAGGAGATAGCGGAGCTGCGAGGCAGAGTTTTCCGCTCCCGACGCCGGTACACTAGCGCCCGAAGAAGGCGCCGAGCCCTTGCCGAAGAGGTGGATAGTGCGTATAGGGCATACAGAGACGCTTCCAAAGTGCTACAGTCGGCAATAGCCGACGCCAAGGCTCGGGCCTGGAGCGAGCTCCTGGACGGACTGAATAGGGATCCATGGGGGCGCCCGTACAGGATGGTACTGGGCAAGCTCAGACCGTGGGTCCCTCCAGTGACGGAAACCCTGGACCCTGAGTTTGTGGGGGAAGTGGTTAATACACTATTCCCTAGGGTCCAGGACAGTCCCTCGCCCCCCGTGTCATCATCGGCACCGACCATCTGGTCCGATGAACTGGGGGTGACGGAACAGGAGTTGGTCCGAGCCGTTAAGCGTCTCGGGGCCCGTAACACGGCACCAGGACCCGACGGGATTCCCGGTCGGGCCTGGGTGCTGGCACTGTCCGCCAGCTTGGGGGACAGGCTGAGACGGCTGTTTGACAGCTGTTTATGTCTCAGTGTGTTCCCCAAGCAATGGAAGGAGGCAAGGTTGGTCCTCTTGAAGAAGGAAGGCAGGGCCGCAGACTCTCCCTCTGCGTACCGTCCCATTTGCCTGCTAGACGAAGCCGGCAAGCTATTCGAAAGAATACTTGCTGTCCGTCTATGCACGCACCTGGTGCAGGAAGGTCCCGACCTGTCGGAAGACCAGTATGGTTTCCGGCGGGCGCGTTCGACAGTGGACGCGATTCTTCGCGTCCGATCACTGTCGGACCAGGTAGTGTCCCGGGGCGGGAGGATGTTGGCGGTGTCCTTGGACATCGTCAACGCGTTTAACTCTTTGCCCTGGAGGGCGATCAGGGAGGCGCTCATCTACCATCGAGTGCCCCTCTACCTGCAGCGCATTGTTGGTGCTTACCTGCGGGATAGGTGCGTGCAGTATGTAGGCAGGGATGGTACATTGCACGAGAGGGAAGTGTATTGCGGGGTTCCACAGGGGTCCGTTCTGGGACCGCTGCTGTGGAATCTCGCATACGATGCGGTCTTGCGTGTCGATCTCCCCGCCGGCGTACACGTTGTCTGCTACGCAGACGACACTTTAGTGTTAGCTGGTGGGGACTCCTTCGACAGGACCAAGGAGCTCGCCGAGCTTGGGGTGGCTTGTGTCGTGGACAAGATCCACGAGCTGGGTCTGCGGACAGCGCCTCACAAGACCGAGGCGCTGTGGTTCCACAAACTCCCGAGGAGTAGGGAACCACCCAGCGTGTCGATTCGGATAGGTGACGTGGATGTCCAGGTGGGGCGGTACCTCAAGTACCTGGGCCTCACCTTGGACAGCCGTTGGGACTTCGGGGAGCACTTCAAACGCTCCGTCCCCCGGATTCAGAAGGTAGTGGGTGCTCTGCACAGACTGCTGCCAAATCTCGGGGGACCACGGGAAGGAGTTCGCCGCCTGTACGCGGGGGTGGTGCGATCGATGGCTCTCTACGGAGCACCCGTCTGGTCCCACAGACTAGCGGGTGTTAGGCGCTACAGGTTGCTGTATAGCAGCTTGCAGCGTCCTATGGCCATCAGGATCGCACGGGGGTATCGTACGATATCCCTAGAGGCGGCAACAATCCTGGCGCGGTTCCCGCCCCTCGACATCTTGGCGGAGACTGACGCGCGTGTGTACGTTCGTCTCCGACATGATGACGGGAGCGGAATCGCGCCTTGTGAAGTGCGAGTGCAAGAGCGCCGGCGTGCGTTTGTTAGGTGGCGCGAACGGCTCGAGGAGCCGCGGAGTTCGCGCCAGCGCATCGTCGGCGCAATTGCACCCAACCTCGAAGCCTGGCTGGGAAGGGAGCACGGCAACGTCACCTATCGACTTACTCAGGTACTCACCGGACATGGATGCTTCGGTGAGTACCTGAGTAGGATCGGTCGCGAGTCGACACCACAATGTCACCATTGTGGGTGGGACCGAGATTCCGCGCAGCACACGCTGGAGCAGTGCTCAGCGTGGTGCCTGGAGCGCGGGATCTTGGTCACCAGGATCGGGCAGGATCTTTCTCTGCCAAGCGTGGTTGAGGCCATGTTGGCAGATGAAACGGCGTGGAGGGCCGTGGCCTCTTTCTGTGAGACCGTAATGGTTCGGAAAGAGGCCGCTGAGCGAGATCGGGAGAGAGCCGATCCCGCTCGGAGAAGGCGGCGGCGGGGTGACGGCAACGGCCGCCCCGCACTGCCTGCCCCATAAGGGGCCAAGCGGTATCCCCTGCCGAGCAGGGGAACTTTCGGGTTCGTGGGCGGTCTAGAGTAAGGGCTCTGGTCGTCCGTTTTCAGCGAACCCGGGAAGGGCGGTAGCACAGGGGTGGCCCTGTGTTGCCGCAGCACTGCGAGGTGCTGGGGCTGACTATTTTTTAGCCCCGGGAAGTGCTCTGAGCGCGATGCAAGAGGGGCACCACTGATAGCCCTAGGGGACCGTGGAGCCCCTTGGCATGCATCGAGGCTGGCCACCGGGGATGGTTTAGTGAGTCGTCGAGTCCGACAACCTCACACACCCCCGTCGTACCCTTATGCGACGGGATGTCTGAATGCAGATTCCTCCCCGTTAACAAAAAAAAAAAAAAAAAAGGCACCCGTGCAAAGCCGGAGCGGGTTGCTAATTATTTATAATAAAATAATGTTTTCCATACTAAGAAATATAAATGCGAAAGTACAAGTTTTGCTTAGTTTTGGGCAGAATGGCGCTGTGTAAAATTTATCACATGATACTATGATAATTACGAAAAAAGTTGTGTGACTAATGAAAAAAAAACAATCTAAAATAAAAAAAAAACTATTAACCAAGCACATTTTTAGCACATTAAATTATTTACAATGGCAACATTATGTTTCTAACGGGCCTATAAAGGACTAGGATCGTTGCCATTATCATAAAACCGTCCTCAAAATACAATGCTTAAAACATTTCGACGCGGCTTGAATAGGCCATTGATTCGTCAGCTTCCGGTACTTTTCGACGCAATTATTTATTGTTTCCCCTTCGCCCTTGAATTTGAAGAATAGTTCCGCTTGCGTAGAAATATGAAATATATTTAGCGGATACAAACTATTGTGGATTTATATATTTTTCCATATTCTTATATGAATCTTTTCTCTTTTACATGTTATAAAAGAGCTTGTCATACAAAACTTCCAAGAAAAATCTATGATAGACCAGCTAGGTAACCTAGGTATGTGTGATGTGATACAACCAACACAAGTAATAATCGTAATTTCTATTTTATTTGACGAACACTTTTACGGTATGTAGAGTTTTCTGCGCGTGTTCGCTAAAAGAAAATAGAACAAACGGCCATCGATTTAAAGTAGATATTCCTTTGTTTATAGAAGACCTTGGAGAGACCTTTGCTCAACTGTGGGACGAGATAAGTTAAATAAAGTTCTTTTGTTTGTTGTCTAGTCACGACTCTAGGTGCTTCTAAAATAGGAAAACCGACGGAAAAACGAAACTTAGTCACAATGTTTGAGTTTGTTATAATTCTAGAACATTGACATTCACAAAATAAAAGTCTTACCAGCTTCAGTAGAACAAAGTTTGCCCTACATGGTAACTTTTATGACATGGCTAGGGTTTGATGGTTATAAATTAAACCATTCTTTCATAAGTAAAGGAAACCCTATTATCAACGACTGAGAAAACTTTTATCATTTGATAAAAACAGTCGTTACGTTACTGTGCATCATCATCATCATCATCATGACAGCCTTCTTATATGTCTCTTGAGCGATATTGATTTGGTCTTAATCCACCACGCAGACCCAATGTGGATTGGTCGATAGCACATATCCTACAAAGTTTTAGTTATGGACATGCCTGTTTAGAGCACTGGCATTGCGCACTTAATTTTTCTAATAGAAAAATCCATTGGTGCACGACCAGGTTTGAACCCACGACCTTAAGGTTGCAAGGTCACTGGTATTAGACCACCAGTGACCATGAAAGGTGCGGTTATGGTGCATAAGCTTAAGGTGCATAGAAAGGTTAAATTTCATTCTTCACCTTGCGGTGTGTAGCAGTCGCCTCTACGAAAAGTAAATTTTATTTAACAGTCTCACTGGCTACCCTACATTTCTTTGAACGCGTGAACGTGGACTCGCGTGTGCCTCTCACACGCGAGCTGGCCTTTGTTCAGGAGTGGAGGGCACTTCAGCACGTGATCGCCACAATACTCAGTTAAACATTGTTACTAGAGTTAGTACAGTTTTATTAATGCAACGTGTTTTTAACAGACTTATTTTCCCTAGCAAGATGAGCGTCTTGGGTCTGAATTTTCCAGAGTTCAGTGTTTAACCCTGTTATTTATTTAATTACGTCGTCCGCCGCAACTTATTCCAACAATTTTTTTTTTCAACAATCCTTAGACACACTAAGGCTAGATTCGACCAACTTCTGGAATAATTATTCCGCGGAATAAGAAAATTCAAATACAAGAAAACTGTCAGTTCAATTAAACGCAAATAACTACAGTTTAATCGGAAATGAGCGACTATTCGAATTTGGTCGAGTCCAACCTAAATAAACAAGTTTTAAGTTTTCAACCTTTCTTTAAGATAGATAACACCGAAATACTAAACGCTATTTAAATATTTAAGATCGTGTTAGCTGTTTAATAGTTTGTTCGCAGAGTTTTGTTTCAGGATTTGGAAGACATTTAATTTTATTAGCTTCTTCAATCTCACACACAAACAAATAATAGAAAAAGTAATACATATAAGAAAGAAAGAAAGAAAGAAAAAACTTTTATTTGTGACAATAGATAGGTACATGAAACAAAAGGTTTAAAACTAAATAGTAGAAACACAACACAAACAAAATAATAAAGTTAGGTATCTAACTAAATAAAAAGACATGAAGTACAAATAACAAAAAAAAAAAAATATTAACCAAAACCGCTAAACTAAACGAATGTGCGTGTCAAGGCACCCTATCCACACCACGTCACAAATTGGCGTCCAACTCAGCATTTGTTGTGTCTTGGCAACACAACGCTGATCTTCCGTCATATTAATTTGGTATGTGTGTGATAATTATAATAATGTTACCAGAGTTGGCCACTGACTCATACGAACTTACTTTAATAAAGATATACTTAATATAATATAAGATCTTTATACAGATCAATAAAATCGTGAAATTGTGATTATTAGAGTTCTCACGGCGGATCTTGGCGGTCGTGAAATTAGCCGTTTCGATGCCCAATGGAGCTTTTTCAAACTAAATTGTCTTTGCGCATCACAAACGGCTAACTTCACGGAAGTCTAGATCCGCCGTGAGACCTATACGTGGTGCAAGACAACTAGTGAAACGTAGTCCAAAACGTAGTTAATCCCAGGTTAGCTTAATTAGTTAATCCTCAGAGTCTAGATGTCATGGTATTACGTATTCCGAACCTAAATCTATTTTGGGCTTAGGCTTTTAACTAGCTAGCTGGGTATGCTGTATATAATTCTGAGAAAAATTGAGGCTAACATAGGCGTGACTAAACTAGTTAAAAAAGGTTGCGCAGTGCAGTGCTTAGAACTTAGAGCTTTAAAATTCTAATTTAGAAGTTTAACTGCAGATGTTATAGTAAGGCGTGGCGCTTAACATCGAGCGAACGGCTTTCGCTCGTCAATTGCTGAACTAAATGAAAAAATAAAAAAATATGCATACCTAAATATTTATTTTTAAGCATAATTTTTTTTTCAAGTAGTAAAGTTAATAGTAAAGAAATCGTGTCGTTAAAGTTTAGTAAGCTGTTATCCTTACGTAATAGTAGTACTTTACATTCATACGTGAAATAAATTCTCTTTACTCCAGGGGCCCACAACCGGTAGTTCGTGTATAGTTACTACTAAACGATCTGCGGTTCCGGCTCATATTAAAAGCGTTATCGTACCATCTTAACTACCCTGTTCTCGAAACTACGGCCTTCACTGAAAATGATCCACTTAATTTCAAAATAAGCGGAAAGTACTCTTATTTACAAAACGATAAGGTATGTTTTCAAAACTCGAACCACATTATTGTTCCACATTATTAAATTGATAAGAAAAATGCGATCTAGCAGATTGTAAAATGGGCCTTTACACCTACACAATAAGGTGTATCATGACTCATTAAAGTTAGAAGTAGAAAGACCTTGTGATCGCGGTCGATTCAAACCAGAAAAGGGTATTTTAATATGAAAATTTGGCTTTAAATAGACACAAATACTTTACAAGTTGAAACAAATAAGGCAACTGTTCAAATTGAACACAATTTAACAATTACTTTACAGGTATCTATAACCATAATTCATAAAGTATCACTTTGTACAACTACCTACTGTATTTCAGATCAACGAAGTTAAGCCTTTTTCCGCGTAGTCACCATTTAGACGGGTGACCGCTTGTGGCAATTTCAACTGAGCGTTCCCGTGCTTCGGAGGGCACGATAAGCAGTCGGTCCCGGCTTTTTCAAGGTTGTTAGGCAGAGACCATTGCCTATGACACGGGTATTACGCGGGAATTGGACGACAAGTGCCAAAAAACGTGCCCTTAGCAAAAAATTTCTTTTTCAGAGAGTTTTTTCCTGGTAAAAAAGTTCCTCACAATATAATTTTATATTATGCAGTAACAGTTGTTGTGTGTGTAACTTACAATTTAACTTTAGATGGTATTATAAGCGTTTGAAATGACGACGTACAGCAATTTATCAAAGGCTTCCGTTTACGTTATTTGAATACAAACTTCAATGTTGTTGGATACATGAACTACACAAAATTAGTACTTATCTAGCAAAAATAAAATAAATATCTAGCAAATAAATAAATAAATTGCAATATTTACAATAAATTCTAAAGAGTAGTAGAGTTGAGAACCATCATTAATATAATCTTTTTATTCATCATTGTATTTGTGCAGTAATAAAACTTTCGTAACCAGCTACGAAAAAAGTTTATTTTTCGTATCCAGTTCGTTTGGCTTTGTCGATTTCTATTCGGTTTAAACTAAACTAAATTTTTTTTTTGTACCACTAATGTGGCAACCAAGCGTACGGCCCACTTGATGGTCTGCGGTTACCATAGCCTATGTACGCATGCAACATCATAATATCACTTGCGTGTTACAACCCTGAGACGTTAGATGGAAAGTCTCATGTGCCTGTAATTGCACCGGAAACCATACCCTTCGAACCGGAACACAGCAATGCCTTACTCTACTACTACTCTTACATTACATCGGTGATTTTGACCTTTTTTGCATGAACAATGTCAATATTATTTTCAATCTAATTAAAAGATAAGTGCCAAAGGCTTAACATCAGGTAGTGATTAGCTCTCACAAAGGCTTTCTACATAATTTACCAGTCTGCTTACGAAATTAAACAGTTATTAGTGATAATTACCAAGTTTAAAAATAATATACGTCTTATTCAAATTATTCAGGTCACAGAAAACTAATTACATTATAACGTTGTCGTGCCTGTATTACATTAATGTACTGGTATTCTTGTGGTGACCCTACTTTTTGATTCTAAGGTCGTGGGTTTGAATCCGGTCGTGCACAAGTGTGTGTTTTTATTTTTGAAAACTGTAAATACGCCATGCTAGTGCTATAAACTGTGAAATAAAAGATTGTGAAGATGCAGCATGTCTAAGAACTTTAAATTTAAAAGAAAGTGCCATTCATCCATCCTTTTGACTTGCTGTCGATTCGGTCAAAATGTATTGGGACACAGTGTCCCAGTCCCAGCTGACACTTTTGATTTTAATATTTTTTTTACTGTCGATTCGGACACCATTAGAAATAGCTGCATTGTACAGTCAACAAAACAGCAAGATGACAAAATAGATCAAAATAGATGCATAGCAAGGTCTATTTGGGTCTGCGTGGCGAATTAAGATTCGAAATTCAAAATTTACAAAATTCGAAAGTAGCTCGAAAGTAATGTGTTGTACTGTTAAAGCTATGGTAATTTTTGTAGAAACAAAAGTTTTACTGCTGGGAGTATTATTAATAACCAAATAACAACCGTAGAAATACATTTTTCCCAAAATTGAGTAGGTACTTACTTCTTGGGATGACACGAAGAGCTTTGACTCCGTATGATCATAATATGGGTGTGACATCAAGTATAATCAGACGCATGGTTCAGTACACTTCAGCGGGATCACAAGATTAATTTTGAAGTATAATTCTGAGAATATTATATTTTGATTTGGGATACCGACCTTAAGTGTAATGACATTGAGGATGACAGGCTTAAGTACCACGGTTACAACATACCTACACTATAACACCGTATGAGAGCACTGGTGGGTCTAGTGGTAGTGACTCCGCCTTCCGATCCTAAGGATGGGTTCAAATCCGGTCGTGCACCAATGGATTTTTCGCTACGAAAATGTTTATTTGCGCAATGCCAGTGCTCTCATACATGAAGGAAAACATAGTGAAAAAACGGGAATGTCCAAGAACTAAACATTCGAAAGACATGTGCCATCCACCAATCCGCATTGGCAGACCCAATCACTCTCGCTGGAGAGTAGGCCAGAGTCCCAGCAGTGGAAATATTAGAAGGCTGATGATGATGACACTATAATATAATACAAAATATTTTATTATTGCTTTATTACATTTCTTGTGCTTATATTATGACTTATTATCGTCTCACTGCTGGGACAAAGGGATTTCAACATAAAAGTTTAGAATTGCTTTTGCTACTCCTAAGCAAGAGACTGACTTTGTGGATATCATTATATTGCTAGATCTATATCTAACACTGCACACTAACACTCTAACACTGCTATCATTACTGTGTTTAGGTTTAAAGGGCATTTTAGCAAGTGTATTAACTGGGTAACTACGTCTCCGAGTGTCGAGCGTAGTACAGTGTTACGCAGAACTTAAAGGTGTCACTGCAACTAATATGGTCAGGCGTGGTGCTTAAAATCAGGCGCTAAGCCAGCTAATTGATAATTTGCTGCAGCTGGCATTAATAAAACTTTTGCAAAGCAAGCCATAGTTAAAATTACTATAAATAGTATACATTTTTACAAACGGGTGTTTTCACGTACCGGTATATCGGTGAAGAGGTACCGACACCGATATGCATATCGCGACGCGGAGGAAGACGCTCGCCGTGTCACTCAACCCTGATGAAGACTCTCGAAATTGAGTCGAAACAGTGTCGGTACCTCTTCACCGATATACCGGTACGTGAAAACACCCGTTTGTAAAAATGCATGATATAGTTCACGATAGTTTTATGAGTAAAATTACTATAAATAGGCCAAATGAAAACCGAAAGTGACAAGAACACAAAGGATAACTTGGTCTTCAGAGTAAATGTATATTTTATACTATTATCATAAAAAACACTTTTTGGTCTGAAGATACGCGAGATTATAAATAATAATACTAATGTTTGTATGTAAACAATAAGGTTCCGGGACTGGGTGGTCAACGCGACTCTATACCGTTTATTTTCGCGTTCTTTGGGGCTGGCCTATGTCCGGCAGTCGGCGTCAAATAGTTGATGATGATGATGTAGATCGCCGCGCCGAAACAAGTTCGCGTTCATAATTGATATGTAGCTTAGAGACGAATCAATTATTTATTGCCTACGGTGTCAGACCGAGACGAGAGTAGGGTGGAAATGGAAATAAACGAACTTTTCCCGCGTCAAAGTTGAAAAGCTGATATTTCCTGAACTAAGAAATTGGACTGGTCAGAGAAATATTATATAGCCAAGAGGAGGGGAGGGTGACATTTTGGCAGGTTTATCGAGAAAGTTTTGTCCGCAGATTGGGGGACCAATATTACGTTATCGGGCAGTTTAGCTAATGTTCATTGGCTGAGAGAAATCTGTGTTTAGTCAAAAACTTTTGACCCTTTGATCCTTAGAAGGGTTTCCTTGGTCCAAATGTAACAAAACAAAACGAAACACTTACTTGTATGTGTGCATACTAATAAAAATGTTTGATTTATATTGTTATTTATTTTTAATAATTAATAAATATTAATCATTAGGCCATGACAGAGGCCTTCGGGCGGCCCAATTACACCGTTCCTAGTGTTAGCAATTGAAACGTACGAACTAACCTTATTATATAATTCAAACATTTTTGTGTTCTACATAAAAAAAACTTACATAGGTAATTGTTTTGTACTTTTCTGTAATCTTACTTACACGAATAAAAATGAAGATGATGGTTTATTTTGTATATAGTTACTTTACTTGAATTAAGAACTCTTTACAAAAGTATAGTCATGTCACAATATATCTACAAAGCAAATTGCGATGTCGAGTGAAACCCAGCCTTACCGACTCGTAAGAACAGTAGGGTAAGTACACGCCCCTTGCCAATTCAATTTCCGTAACTTCTAGTGATCCTCCAGTAATGTACAAGGAGATAGCTACGTGAGCAAAACACGTGGCTATAACTCTGTGAAGACTCGTATTATCTATATTTATTCTAATATTATAAAGAGGAAAGATTTGTATTTTTGTATGTTTGTATTTTTGTTTGTTACGATTAAACTCAAAAACTACTGGTTCGATTTAAAAAAATATTTTACCATTAGAATGCTACATTACCCCCGAGTAACATAGGCTATATTTATACCTAGCTACCCGCCCCGGCTTTGCACGGGTGCGGTTTATTGCACCCGCGCGAAGCTGGGACGGACTGCTAGTAGATAATAAAGGATAATAATTAAATATGTATTTTTAAAAATAACATATAAAAAGGTTTTTAAACAGTGCCATCTAACTGTAAACTTAGCAAAACTATGACAATTAACTGATCTTGATAATGTGTTAAAATGTAAATACTTAAAGACAAATGATTCACAGAAACACCCCGTAAACGGAAAAAATATTTGCCTAACATGCAATTATTTGCAGATCATGCAGACATTTCTTCTGCACGTTCATTTGTTCACTTGTTTGAGAAACTATTATTATTATCTAAGTGGGATTACTCTAAAGAATTAAAAAAATATTATATTAAAATTACTTAGAAGCTTAGAGATCTTTTTGTCATTTACGAGCCATGATTTGGTCTCGCAATATTTTACATGAAAATGTTACGTGGGACTATTCTATCATGACTTGTTGTCGTTCAAAATACGAGTATATGAAGTGGGAAGCTTTCCTTAGCATTCAAACCTTCTATTCCACGCAACTTCAAACCCAAGGTCGTGATAAGAAGTCTGTGGTCAAGAGTAATGACACTTCACTTTGTGAGTTTACACTCAAGACACATGGGTTAAAGTGGCACAACCTTGTCATTTTAAATCAAAGAGGCTAGAACATGGAGCTAACAATTGTAGATCTAAAATTAATGGCCACTGATTCACGCAAACTTACTTCTTTTATTAAAATACGAGTACTTGCCTTAATTATTTTTTTTATACAACTGAAGTAGCAACCAAGCGTACAGCCCACAAGATGGTAAGCGGTCACCGCAGCCTATGGACGCTTGCAATACCAGAGGTATCACTCGCGGGTTGCCACCTTGAGGCATAGATCGAAAGCCTCATGTGCCAGTAATTTCACCGGAAACAATACCCTTCACATCGGAACAGAGCAATGCGAGCATTACTGCTTTGCGGCAGAAATAGATATGGTGGTAGTACTTCCCCGGACGTGTTATATCACAAAGATCTCTGCTTCTCTTGTTATCAGGTTATTTTTAGGGTGTTACGGATCACTGATGGTCTGATTTCTGGTAATGTAAGTAAGTAATAAATTCATAAGAGTTAGTGGGCAACTCTGGCGAATGAGTTTTAAGCCGCCCGAAGGCCTCTGTTTTTTTTAATATAAGGTCGTTTGAAACCAATATCATTGTTTTTTTCTATTTTAATAAATGGTTTGCTACGCCAGTTCTACCTAACTAACTACAAGTTCAAAAGACATGTGCTATCCATCAATCTACGTTAAGTTCACGCAGTCGATTATAACTCGCATGAGAGAATGTCAGTGTCCCAACAATGGAAACATCAAAAAGTTGGTCATGATAAACTAGCATATTTTTTCTTCCGTTTTTTTTGTAAAATTATAACCATTGGTAAGTTTTAGTTCTTGAATAATGACGACAAACTAGCGAGATATACTCGTCATTATAAAAAAAGACCCCCGCCTACCACTCAATGAGCCCATGACAGTTAACGGTCGTAGGATATAATAAATAAATAAATAATGCTGGACAATCCACACAGCATCATCTAGCCTAAGGTAAGCTGCTGTTAAACAGAGCTGTATTATGGGTACTAGATGACTGTTATATATTTAATACAATATAATACATAGATATATATTTTTTATTATACATAGAAAACACCCAGAACACCCGGAACAAATATTTGCAGATCCTACAAACATTTGTCCCAAGGCGGGAATCGAACCCGCAACCTCTGCGTCGCAGGCGGACTTTCGCCCACCGCGCCACATTGGTCGTCAGTGGATGATGACGGTTCTCGATCGTGGCATTTTTTGCGGCATCAGTAGAAGATATACATGCAGCATAAAAATTGTATGGAGGTCTACTCCATACTTAAGTCATTTATATGATGTCTACCAGTATGATGATAATGATTAAACAGACCTACAACGCTCCGCCTGACCCAAATGGCTAACCCAATCAAATAACCTCACGTAAAGAGGTCTTTGACATTCGTTCATTTAGTGGTTAATTCTGACTCGAGTCGAACGTAGTCCCTATTGAGTTTAGTTGAGAACATTGGCAATTGAGCTTCGGTAGAACTCGATATCCGGTTAATTTGATGTTTTCACACAGGATCGCTTCATTTTGCACTGAGATTGCATCGCATCGGCACTCGTTGCCAAACTTTGAAATCAGACCAGAAACAGTTATTAAAGTCATAGAACTTCGAGTTGTAAAGTTTGGTGTTGTTTTAGACGACCGATGTGGCGCAGCGGGCGCAGGCGAGTTTGCGGGTTCAATTCCCGCCTCGGGGCAAATGTTTGTACGATCTAGAAATATTTGTTTCGGGTGTTTTGGGTATTTTCTATATACAATAAAAATATCTATCTATGTATTGTATTGTATTAAATATATATCAGTCATCTAGTACTCATAATACAGCTCTGTTTAACAGCAGCTTACCTTGGATACTCTGTGCCTTGGGGCTAGATGATGCTGTATGGATTGTCCAGCTTTATATATTTATTTATTTATCAGGAAACAGTGTTTTCAGAGGAATAAATAAAATGCATTTTTCTATTGACTCACGCAAGCCTTCGTCGGTCGTTATCACGGCGCAAGCAAACTGCTGTCCCATTATGCAACCCGCGATTTAATCGTACGCAAGAAACTTGCGCCATGGAAGCACACCATAACGCTTTGATTTTTTAGATCGTTAACACGTCTTTATAGAAATTATTAAAAAAATCTCAACACCTTTTGAACCGCAGTTGTCTGTGTATACTGGCTCGGAAATATTATTATAGCCGGGCTTTGTCTACGGGTGTTTTAATAATGGCGTAGCTTTGAGCTTAATTTTATTTTTTCTTATAACCTTGCTTTTAAGGAAAATGTCAGGATATTCCGTACCTGTAATACCAATATCTGATGTTACCAAATCAAATTAGAATAAAAATTATTTCAAACCACGCCTTACGTTATGAAATCACTGGATTTACAAGTTTGTAATGTAAATCGTACCAAATCAAAATTATAATAATATAAATAACGTCAAATCTATCGTATAAAATAAATGGTAGTTGAAAATAATTGTGAGTATGTGTGAACTCCCCCAAAAACACTTACCCAAACTTCACTGATATTTTAGTTTTAGTTTTAAGTTACTTTATTGCTAGCTGTCGCTCGCGACTTCGTTTACGTGGAACTCGGGAACCGTACTTTTATCCGGGATAAAATATAGTCTATGTCCTATTCTCGGTCCTTATCTATTATGTTTTCCAGCCAAATCGGTTCAGTGGTTATCGAGTTATAGAGGAACAAACATCAAAACACCCAAACAAACATTCAAACTTTCGCATTTATAATATTAGTGTGATTTAAGTTTTTATAATTTTATTTATTTATATTTTTAAATGAATTATTTATTAAATTATATATATATATTTTAAATTTTTATATATATATATTATATATTTTTATATTGTATATATATATACAGGGTCATTCATTTTCAACCTGACAAATTTAAGGGATAGGTTCCACACATAAAAAAAATATATGTACCTGCAATTTTATTTTTTTATGTATATTTTGTCTTAAAAATCAAGATAACAAGGATAACTAATTATTAAGCAAAATTACGTAATTATTTGTTTTTATATAAAAAAAAAAGAAAAAAAAGTACCTACAAGTATTTTTTTTTATGTGTGGAACGTATTCCTTAAGTTTGTCAGGTTGATAATGTATGACATATTATTACTTGTTTTGTAACAATATAATCCACAGAACCAATATGAGTTCTAGTTATAGAAAAAGTAAGAGACTTCCATTATATTGTAGCTAATTACTTTTAGATGAATTAAATATATTCATACTGGTGGATTTTATTAAGAAAAGTGGTGTAAGTACAACTCCAGTAACATCACTCCCATAATAATTTTCAATTATTTAACTGACTATAAAAAAATATCTCTGACAGATTGCAATCACTGTCGCTCGAGAGTGTCTCTCTCAACATTGAGCACCATAGAAAATTGTGATGATAATGATGACTCTAACGGAAAACGATTGCAGGTTGTTTACAGCCTGTGTTAGTGAACATCTTAGGTGCAGTTAAAAATTAAAAATTATTCATTTAATTTTATATTGATGGTGTTAGAAAATGTTAGATGCTCCTACAGTTTATTTAAGCGCATTTTGGTTCAAATCAACGTGGGCATCTACATCGAGTCGTGGACGTCCAGCTATAATGGGGTCAGTCCAATCATGCTAATGAAAACAAGCCATGCAATCTAGCCTGTTTAGCCTCCTGAATATTCAGCGTGTTATTATTCTTTACAGCACTTTATATTTTAGCCACATTGAATTTTTGTCCGTGCCATCAGCGTATTCTACGTTTTAATTTTCCAATATTGGAGCGTTTTAGAGCATTCAAAAATAGATAACCTAAACTCACGGTACCTAAGAGTATAAACTGCAACTGAAATAATCGGAAAAAAAAAGTAAAAAAAAACTATAAAAAGAATTAACCTTATTAATTATGTATAAATAATTGGTGTTCACTGGATGCTGTTAGATTTAAAATAAATAAAAAAACAAGCTTTAAACATAAACAGTTCGGGCATGAAAGTGAAAACAAATTAGTACTGCTTTAATAAAAAAGATAAAAGTATAAACACATGCAATTTCACAATGAAAGAGAAGACCAATAAAAATAACAATGAATGTAAATATTTACATAAAAAAACGCTTTAGATGTTCTTCCAGCACCAGTTAGTAAGTACATACTGCATTCATATAATATGAAAAGCATAGGTGAAACTGAAATGCAAATCACAGATAGTGAAAATCCATCCGAAGGAAAGCAGTGATTTATGCGATATTAGTTTCAGTCACTGAACACTATTTCAGAATCCGTTTGCGATGGATCGTGAACGAATTTATTGCAAAGGCATAAAAGAAGCTAATGCTTCTTCCTTGGACACCCCACTGCTGATATAAACCAAACAGACTTAATATACTGCAGCAGGGTTTTTATTAGAACAAACGATAGGAACTAGTCAGTTCTATCATCGTGAAATGAAATTTTATTGGTTGTAACAGCGACACGAAAGAAGAAGTCGTACTTATATATTTTTCTGGTTGATGTAGGGCTTAAAACTTTTTTATTGGTGTATTTTTCATGTATCTACTATTTATTTGATATTATTTTTTAACAAGTGAGCAAAGCGTCTAGTTTCGATGCTTCGATTAGCCAAAAAAGGCTTTTGTCCGTCAGTTAGTCAATTTTTATTCGTCTTCAGGTCGCATTTTTCTAATAATCTGGTTGAAACTTGGTTTTATGACTTTTTTTAGTCGCCGGGGATTTTGATTGGGATACTTCCATCAAAAGGAAGCTACTGGATATCTCCGCCATAGAGATCATATTCCGATAGCTTTCTTTTTAGTTTAATTTAGTCTCATAAGCATTTGGTGACGATCTGGTGAGGATCTTCAGCGTGATGAGCAGAATATAGTTCCCCAAATTGCAATTAAATACTTTCAAAACTGAACTTTCTGTTTGGAGAACTACTAGTGTATTTGGGTATCACGTTGTAGCAGAACAAGAAACAGAACAAAAATCAAATTCTATTGATAAACAACGTTTGACATTCTATTCAGTTCCAACTCTAGTTCAATTCCTATCGAGTTTCAGTACTCCAAAAAGCTATTTTTAAATGACTGAGGGGCAAATTACATAAAACACGGTGATGGCTTGAGCTGGAACAGTTGTTCAACAGTGGAATACGGAAACACCCAAAAAAACGAAAACAGCCGTTCAACTACGATCCTTTAGTAACCTTTATTAGAAATTGCCCTTCAGGTAAATAGTACTACTAATGTCACAAAGGATACAGTATTTTTACTTACAGGTTTTCCATTTGCTGAGCAAATATCTACTTTTGTGAATTCACCAGGAAATTCATTTAATAAAAACTGAGATGAACAGAACGAAAGACAATAAGGTTTTATTATGCTAAGCTTATCAATTCGAATGAGAAAGACGACACATTACTTGTACCGCAACAACTCCATGTTTTCTGGATAAAATCAATTTTCGTGCGTCGACCTTGTCATTATAATATCAGTTTACAGGCCGATGCGTACAGCTTTGTCTGTCTTGTAACTGGGAGCTTATTCTAAATCATTTAACATTATAATAGACCTTTAATGTTCCCACTGGGACATGGACCTACTCTCGAGCGAGAGTGATTTGGTTTCAATCCACCACGTAGACCCAATGCGTATTCGTGGATGGATTGAAATGGATTCGTAATTTTGATCCTTGAATGAACATGCCAGTTTCCTCGCGATGTTTTCCTTCAATTTGCTTGCAACATATAAAGCAAAACCTGAGGAAGTATAGAAGTATATTTTATAATTAACTGATACTGCTAGGTAGTCTTTGTTTTTCAAAACGTCTGTTTTGGCTTTTTCATCTGAAATCCACTGAAATCGTACTATGGAAGATGCCAATGTAACCTAATCTATTTTTGTACCTGCCTTGTTTAATTAAGTGCTTGAATTTAAGACAATTAACACAGGGATCCTTGAATTATATTTCGCAATAGACAAACATACATACGTTAGAGGAACACATTTGACGTAAAAGGGCCAAAGCATTTTACAGTGACACAACATTTTAGCTTGCTCACTAGCGACCAATTTATTGATCAGTACATGAAGGCAACCATGATTTAAATTGATGGCATGCAATACATTTTCAGTTTGTGCTATTTTGAAGATGCCGCTGCAGAGTGAATTCTTAAAATTACTGGCTCCATAATAAAGTAAAAACCTAAAATTATTATCTAAAAAACAATGTTTACTCGTTTCCATGTTATATAAGATATTACATTTTGTATAAGTTAGATATTAAATTAAATGACTCAAGTATATTCTGTGAGCTATGATAAAAGGTAACCACAAAGTTATACCTATATGACTTGGGTTCGCTTGTTACGTTGTAAGGTACCCTCTGAAGTAACTTTACATCCATAAATAAGGATTACATGAGGATGGTTTTGTCAGTTTGTAATTCTGGCTTCCAGCCATTTAGTTATACGTCAACAATAGATAATGATATAGGTAGGCAAATGTATTATACCATTTTTGTAGCTAAATAAATCAATCTAAAGTAAAGTATTTAAGCGGCTATTCACCACTAATACTAAGGGCTCACAGTTTATATTTTTTTAATAATTTCTAACCACTTTAGCTTCTAATATATATTTTTTTAATCCAAACTATTTCGTGCAAGTAGATCAATACTTTTAAATTATTATTAAAATGTTTCTAAACTGGCACATACGATAGAGTAGTTTTATTTTGAGGCAATATTTTGATTAACTTAGGTTTATCTTTACTTAATATTATACCGAAGTCACCTTCCATCGTCTGTCTTTCCCCTCTTTATGTATTGTGGGTATGATAGTGGTTTTATCAATAAATAGAATGATTCAAGCGGAAAGTTTATAAATAAAGTTTATGGATCCATGCAAAGCCGGGGCGGGTCGCTAGTGAAAAATAAACCACGCAATAAGCAATACAGTTAACGTAAAATCTACGCCAATTGCCAAAGAGAATAATTTTTTTTATTGGTTTTAGACAAGCGTTTGACCACCACCTCACCTGATGGTAAGTGATGGTGTGGTCGATGATGGAGCACGCTTGCCTAGAAAGAACCTGTTCACTCTAGCCTTAAAGACTCCTAAATTGTATTGGTCCGGAAAAACAGACCCCGGCAACGAGTTCCATTCTTTACACGTGCTAATGAGAAAAGAAGATGAAAAGCGTTTGGTTCGGCATGGTGGGATGTCGACCAGATACGGATGATACGCTGCTGTACGCCTATTAGTCCGGTGGTAGAAAGGGGATGGAGGGACAAGGTCGTGAAGATCCTGCGCACAATCACCGAAATGGATCTTGTAGAATACCGATAGTCTGGCAACTCGACGCCTTTGTTCAAGGCTTTGTAAGTTGGCTTCAACAAGTGCATCATCGCCAATAAGCCTTACAGCACGTCGTTTAATCGAATCTAGGGTTTCAAGCTGATACTTGGCCGAGCCATCCTAGAGATCAATGAGAGATTTGCAGTGAATCAAGCTACTTTTCATCTTTTTATTCGACATTCTTGCCCACATACCTTAATTCAGTTTAACTAGGTTCTTAGAAAAATAACAGCGTTAGAGCCAACACTCTGTCAATGTCAGATCGTAAAACGTCATACGACGGAGTCAATACAATGGGGCGCGCATGAAATTATGGCAGAGTTTTGAACAGTGCCTATTGTTCTGAACAATTGAATTACGCCCCGTCCAAGTTAGGTACACAGTTCAATACTGTAAAAAAACTGATGGTAACTTAACCCTTAGTACAGACTCGAGGATACTATAAAATTCTGTCTCATAATGTAATTGATAATGGATGTTACATTAGTAAAACAAAACTTCCCATGACTAGAAACTACTCTATCATAGATACTTTTGGTTGAAACATTTCAGTATGTTAAAGGTATTTTATTTAAACCACTAAGCAAAAATAATACTGATAGGTGCTAAATATGGAACAGTATCGGTGCTATTAAAATAAGCGTTACAGAAACTGGTGCTGTAAGTAGAATATGTCATCGTTGTCAATTAGTCTGTCTTGTTTCGATAGGAGCACAAACGTGAATATTCGACTAACACATTTCATCCCCGATTCGTATTTTTTTTAATCGATAGAAAGGCACTGCCGGCAATTTAGCAAGACGAATGGTTATTGTCAGGCGTTCTTCGCGAATATAAAGATTGATTACTGCAAGTTAGGGGCCCATTCTTTACGTACTGACCTAGCAGGCGGGCATATTGTTCGAGTAATGGGTTTCATGAAAATAAACTCTTAAAAGTAGTCTGGTGTAGTAAAGATTTACGTTTACCTTTCATAATTGAGTTATGAATTGTGTAAAAGATATTTATTTTAAGTAATCAAACGACACGTTTGTTATTTACATTAAACATATACTGTAGAGCTGCTATAGCAAGAACCTTAGGTGGTTCGTCCATCTTAGAATAGACAAGTGACGTGACTCGACAGCCAAAACTAGCCTATTCCTATGCATCAGTTCTATTTTCATTTATAGAACGCTTTGCGAGCGTATCGAGTGACAATTGTTCAACGCAAAATGTTTAATAAAGGAAAACAGATCGGATTTAAAGAAAATAAATTAAATAATATTTATTGCCCAGCAGTGGGACGGGACACTAACGACTGATATAATAATAATAATAATAATAAAATAAAAATATATTAATATTATTTATTATATTTTAAAATAATCCAGAAATATCCTTTTGACAATCGTAAAAAATAATTACGTATTGTCTAGCTGTTAATTTGTAGCCTGCGTATTGATAAAGGTACAAACATCTATAAATAGTCAATTCGAAAGTAATTCAATTTGCACATTTTTAATATCATAGTTTAAATTTTTTACTTTACTATAGTGCCCGGTTTGCAAAATTGGATTTAATGGCAGAGCGGGACTCAAGCTTATTACAACTTGATTCATTTATTTAATAATGTCAGAAGCTATTACAATACATGTCATACATAATAAATAGGTATTGTATTGTAGTTTCAAACTGAACAAAATAACTCTTAAAATAGAAAGTCTACTTATACTTTTTAATAAACATTACTTTTCTTATTTCAGATGCCAATACCAAGAAGCTGAAGTATTTGTGAAATTCAGTAAATAACTTAGCAAAACATCTTGAATCATTTAAGTACGATTGATACAATAGCAATACTTATAGTTTTTTGAAAGAATGAAAACATATTTAACGCTCACAAGTGTTCTAGTTTTGATAGTCAAACAACATCAAGTTTTGTAGTGTTCTGTGTATTTGCTTGGTGTATGTGAAGGATGAACTCGTAAAATGGTGTGGGGTTTCCGCGTGAGTCCCGTTCGCATAGTCTCCCTGTGGACGCTTCTTCTCAGATGCTTCGATATCGCAGGTAATATTGCATTTTATTAAGACTACTTACTAGAGTTCCTTGTTGAAATTGAAGGGTATGGTTTCCGCTGAAATTACAGGCACATGAGACTTGGATCTACGTCTAAGGTGGCAGCGCGCAAGTGATATATGGTAAAGGCTACGGTAACTGCTTACCATCAAGTGAGCCGTACGCTTGTTGCCACTTAGTTGGTTTAACAAAACGTTTCAATACCGAGACTTTTAAGTGGTTTGCTATTGGCAATGCTACTAATAAAACTTACAAAGACAGCAAAGTTATAGTTTATTTTTGACATTTTGCCACTGTATTTTTTTTAATTTCCCATGCAATTTTTGCCAATCTGATTATTTTAAAACATAGCCAGTCTTCATTAATATAATGAAGAACTATAATTATGTTTATGGCGACGGCCGCGTGGAAGCCCAGAAGGAGATGGAAGGATGAACTTGACGTATACCTCAAAGAGTGGCCCCAACTAGCCGGTAACAGAGAAGTATCAAAGCTCATCCACATCTCATCGACACGTGGATATCTCGCACGAGTGAAGGGAAGGAGTGAAGGGAGGCCTTTGCCCTGCAGTGGGACACTACAGGTTTATAATAAATAATAATAAATAAATAATTATGTTATGCTGTCTGTAATGTTTTGTTTAGGTGGGTATATTGCCGATCGTTCGCTCGTTCGTATGAGTCAGTGGCCAACTCTGGTGACAGAGTTTATAGGCCGCCCGAAGGCCTCTGTGAGGCAATATAGTGTATAGTATATAGAGTAGTATAGTGCCGATAATTTTATTAAGCTTAAATTCACGTAATTTTCAAAATTATCCTTGTAATGTTGCTAAACATAATTTATTGACTTTGTAATTCGGAACTTATTTCGGCTACATATACATTTATATTAATACTACTTTGATATATCAAAAATAGTTTTCACTTTTAAAAATCTATTGCGCATATTAAACCATTCCGGGTTTTTAAAAGTTTTACGGGAAACGAACAACTTTTTCTGGAATGCCCGTCCAAACCATTGCAAACGGAATTATAAAAAGAAGTAGGTATCAAGCCCAACTAATTGCACGAGCACCGAGAGTTGACAACTGGAGTAGGATTTTAGAATGAAATTGCAATTTGAATCACGGACAAAGCAAAACTTCCTGCAATTGAGTAAGTAGGTAGGTACATAGTGGATGACTGCAGTTAAGTTTTGTGAAACCAATTTGAAGTAGTCAAAAAATATTAAGTAGATGAAAATAGTTCATAAATATATACATTTTGACATTTTTAAGGTATATCGTGCCTGTGAGCGATCAAAATCAATTTCAGTTTATAAATTCGACATTGTTGGTATGCTCAAAATATTTAACTTGTGTCTTTTGTCACTGTTCGTAATCAATTTGCCCAGTTTTTGCACATTGTTGATTAGAAGTAAAATGTTTGTCACTGCGGTGGTACCCAACAAAACAAACGTCTTCTACCATTATGTGAAAAAAAAGCTTCAAATAAGAGAGTATTTTTGGAACAAGCCCAAATTTAAACAAAATATATTTATCAGTCTGCACTATCTTACAACACTTTGCCACTCTTCCCTTGAGGGGACATAAACTAGAAAAGTTTGAGGTGTAGCGTCGTTAGTAAGTTAGTTTAAAAACAAGTCTTCCCAAGAACTATCCTGCTAAGTTTTACCGTCCTGCTTTCTGATTTTGTTTCTCATGCCAAGAAGCTAATCATTTCAATATTCTGTGCTAGAAGTAGGTACAAAAAGTAATCGTTATTAAAAATGTATGTTTTGCTCAAAATATAATCGTTTGAAAGTTTTTTTGACGAAACGTTTCACTTTGGTTTTAAAATGTATCAGTATGCAGTACTTACTTACTAATTATACAGTTCTTTTATTATTTTAAAATACATACAAATGTATCATTATTGTATTGACGGCCGATGTGGCGCAGCGGGCGCAGGTCCGCCTGCGACTCGATTTTCGATCTTTCGACTCGACGTTCGATTTCCGCCTCGGGACAAATGTTTGTACCTACGATCTACAAATATTTGTTTCGGGTGTTCTGGGAATTTTCTATATAATAATAAAAATATCTATTTATGTATTGTATTGTATAAAATACGAGTATATATCAGTCATCTAGTACCCATAATACAGCTCTGTTTAACAGCAGCTTACCTTGGGGCTAGATGATGCTGTGTGGATTGTCCAGCATTATTTATTTATTTATTAATTTATTGATACTTATTACAAAAAATTAAAAAAAAATGGTTTTACACTATGTACATAGGTACTTCTTATTATTTTATCTATTCTCAAGTGTTGAACTTCTTTTCAATTTTCCCTCCATAAAGGGGACAAAACATTTACCAACCTAAGCCCTCATCTCGATAAAAGGAGCCCCTATTACGAGAAATAGAGAAAATCTGAAAAGGGATACAAAACCAGAATACACAATGAAGTAGAAATAATCAAATAGCACATTGAGTAAATTGAGAAACTGAGGCAAGGTATTCGAGGAGTAAAATAGATTATTTTCACTAGGACGTCCAATCTATCCCAGCGTGTTTGAACTCTCCGATTGAAAATATAAAATTGGTAAATATCTACGTGTTACGTGTGTCCTGTGTGATTCACCCTGATACAAGTTGCGAAAATCAAATTTAAATGCAATAAGTTTTTTAACAAGCAGGGTTCAAAACTGCATCTACTTTTTGCAAATGAACAAACAAAAAATAAAATCACAAGCGAATCAAAATAATGGTCCAAACCAGTATTTCCCTGAAAATCGACATTCAGGTAAGCATCTTTTTCCCTAGCGCGGACTAAGTTTGGCAAGTGGAATTGGGATGACCAGAAAAATTCAGTGTCATGCAGAGCTTTGGAGTCACTGCAACTGTGTAGTCAGCTGACTTACAACTTGAGTATTCATAGAAGACATAAAAAATAATATTTAAATACTGTTAAATCTTGACGAGAACCTTACAAATACCCTAGTGTTCATTAAAAAAATGGTAGGTATAGGGTTTTTTTCTTCTTCTTTATACTGCTAAAGTGGTAACCAAGCGTACGGCCTACTTGATGGTCAGCGGTTACCGTAGCCTATGTAGGCATGCAACATCATCGATATCACTTACTACTCTAAGACCTTAGATGGTAAGTCTCATGTGCCGTAATTTCACCGGAAACCATACCCTTCGAACCGGAACACAGCAATGCGAGCATTACTGCTTGGCGGCAGAAATAGGTATGGGGGTAGTCCTTCCCCGGACGAGCTCTATCACAAAGAACTCTACTACTCTTTTATGTACTTCTATTTGTGTTAATAATGTTAAGAAAATATTGTGCTTCTTTTTCTATGAATTAGAATGTATTTTTTAACATAAATGTAATAAATACAGTACATAATAAAAATTGTTATTTTATAAAATACTTTTACAATTTCATGGTAACCTTACATATAACAATATGGCTGACCAAAACATAATTTATTGCAATAAGCATAAAACTGTAAGTAACTTTGATCCTGCCTGATTTTTTAGTAGGCAACCACGGAATAACAACGTACGAGACTCAATATAATATCACTAGTATTTTTTAAATAAAATAAATGAGTTAGCGCTAGTAGCAAAAATTCTGACCAAAAAAACAATGTTAAACTTAAAAAATATAGTTTTTATGCTATCCCACAGGAACAGACCATTTTTCCGGGATAAAAGTAGCCTATGTGTTATTCCAGGACTTAAGCCATCTACATTCCAAATTTCATCACAATCAGTTATGTTAATGTTTTAATTTTGTTTTTAATTTATTTGATTTTTGTTTTTATGTTATTAGTATTAGTATTGTAATTAATTTTAATAATTAGTGTAATTGGTTGTGCACCGTTCTAGTTAGTTAAATAAATAAATAAATAAATAAATGTCGTCACGAAGTTACGTGAAACATACACACACAGACTTTCGCATTTATAAGAAAAAAGTAAAAGCAAGGGAAGTGGCTAGGCCATGACGGAGGCCTATTCACTCTATCAACTTGGTCATACGAACTTACTTAGAATACATTTTCCAGCTGTTTAGGAAAAAGCTTGGCTATACATTGTGCAACTTTTGCTTTGTGCGTTATCGTAAAATACCAATCCTTTTTTTTCATTTCGTTGGATAAGAACGCAATTGTATTTGCGTCCCGATGCTAAATTGTTCTACACTGCCTTTCGTGTGACCTTCGGATAAGAGGTCAGCTGATATTTATGGTCACGTCATTTATTTCCCTTTGTTACGTGAGTAATACATATTCCTACCAGCAAGGTGAAAGTTATAAAACTTATGCCTGAAAATAAAATGTTTTGTTACAAGTTATATTCACATTATATTTTTAACATTTAAAATTTAGTAAAAATAACATTATGTACTGTTTTAAAATTATCTATGACTTAATTTTAAAACAGTTTCGAATTTGTTTTTGTACAGCTTATTAGATTTACAGGAGAGCATAATTTTAGATTGGCCTTGGCCTTAAAGTTGTTCAAATTGTTAGCCCTAGGCAGGTAATGGTTAAAGTAAATCATAATTTAAGTACCTTCAGTCCTTCCTTTATTAAACTATCAACCAGTTAAAGTTATATTTGTAGAGGCTTAACCTGTAGTAAAACTTTTAATTTTTAATTATGTCTGCTGGTTCTAAGACCGCATTAAATTTTCTTTTTTGTACTCAAATTAGGCCTTTATAGTTTGCACAAGATCCTCCATTATACATTGTTCAAGCGTAAAGGTACGAGTTAGTAGCCGAATGCAGGCACATACCAAACAGTAAGTAGACGACACTACGACACTATGAGGTAACGCGGCGTCACGTCGCGACGTCGCCGTCGTCTCTGTAGCTCCTGCTTGTGAACTGCGATCTTGACTGTCGTAAAGTTAACCATTTTGATGCGCAATAGAGCTTTTTGAACTAAATTGTTTTTGCGCATCACAAACAGCTAACTTCATGACAGCCGAGATCCGCTGGAAGTACTTACCAACTTGCCAGTGAGCTTGTTGTAATAGTCACTTAGATACTAGAGTTTGAAGAATTGTCTAGTTTATCGATCGCTACTGCACGTTTATATCGAAAACAACGAACTCTGTGAACTGATGCAATCCTCTCTAAGCCTCGCGTGGGGACCATTTAGCTGGAGTGCTCGGCACTGACCCCTCTCTGGTATTTCGCGGATAATCCATGTAACTAACGGGCTTAGCTTTGAAAATGTTGACGCTGGAAATCGTATTTGGCGTATCTCGAAAATACTCAAACATTTTTTACACTTTCATATTTAAATTGCTATAGTTTGTGTATTTGTAATATACATGGCACATAGGCATAATGCAAACTCATAGGCAAACTCGAAAAAAAATACGGTTCTTGTGGGATAGAATAAATACCTCTACTTCATAACATCAGGTCAAACTGCGGGGCGCAACAAGTTAATAACAACAAACAAGTTTTTATTCAACTGCTGCTGAAAATTGAGTAGTCTTTACTAAAATATTTTTTTCATTAAATAATATATCAAAAAAATAACATTGTTCATAAAAGGGGTACAAAAAAACTCGTTACTTTTGATAAAAATAAACAAGGTGCAAAATAATGGGTCCCGTCTTCGCCTCTGGGGCGGGAACGTCCGCACGGTCTTGTCAACGGACACGCAAGTGTCCGGGGTGTGGCGTATTCTTCCCGTGGCGACGTGGAACACAGGTGGTGATGAATGGTGTAGCTTGGTCAGGCAGCGCAAAAAGTCTATTCCACATAATAAGGGTGCTGACAGATTTGGTATTTTATGGTTTTAGTCAATAATTCATAGTGTAAATTGCAAATTGAAACAAACTTTTGTTTGCCAAATAATTTATGCAAAAATAAGAAAAACGGAAATGTGTCAGCACCCTTCCTATGTAAAATAGACTATAATACCGTTAATCTTATAGTGTAGTTGCATAATGAACTTTGTGTATTTAAAAAAAATAGTCGCACTCATGGTTAATAAAATATTAGTAAATAAAAAGGCGCCAAAGCGCAACAAGTCACAAAAACCGATACATAGAACTCAGTATCTATTTCAGGTACGAGTAAAATTTTTTAGAAAACATATTTTTTTTGTTTATATTCAATGAAAAACATTTATAACTTCACATTTCTGCTTGAATTCCTAAAAAGTGAAAACACAGTTTTTAAATTAATTTCGATAGAAAAAAAAATGAAAATAGTTGTTTTGAGCTTGTTTCGGTTTAGATCTCAGGAACCATGTGTTTCAAGATGATTATTACTTGGATGGGTAGGTAGTAACTATTTGATTAGACAAGCAAATAAGTAAGTTTTTATTCAGGACCGCGCGGGCGCCAAAAGCGCCACGGTAAAGCGCATTCCATTTTCAAATTAAATTCAACAACTTTAAGTTTGAAATAAATAGTTAAAGCGTTATAATGCTTAGGTTATGCTAATTGTCATTTTTAATAAGCATTAGCATCTTTTCGCATTTAGAATTAATTTATAAACACGAAAGTTTCTATGATGTGTGATATACTGTGATGGTTTGTTCTTACGTCTTAGCTTCGTAACTTCACTGAACGGCCTAATAACTCTGTCATCAGAGTTGGCCACTGACTCATACGAACGAACGAACGACTGAACGGATTCAGATGAAGCTTAGCACGGAGATAGTCTCAAATCTGGGGAAAGATGTAATGGTTTTACGATCTATCACGCGAGTAAAACCATGGACGGCAGCTAGCGTTTTGTCAATTAGTAGAATTAATAGGTAACCCTTCAGGCCTGATTGGTAAGCTAATCAAATAGCCAATAACCTAAAGCTGAAATTCTATTGGCTACACGGCTACTCTATTAAAATTTATGAACTGCTTCTAACATTAGATAGATGGATTATCGGAATCAATTTGATATTCAATAAACCAGTTTACGTAGGAAAACCATTGAAATATTGCATCGTTAGAAGCACAATCTTCCTCGACGAAGTCTCCGTATTGTTAATCGGAACATTTGTCACGGTTGCGTTTCTCGCTTCTACGGACAAAAATCGTGCCGAGAATGGTGCTGACTTTAGCGGTATTTTTGTTATTAGAAAAGTTCAGTTTTTGTAAAACTAGTTATTGGAATTCAGAAGACAATATGTACCGAAGTCCCGCAATCCACTATCTAATTCGCATTAGGTTCATACTGGATTAAAATTTAATCACTCTTGTTTAAGGGAAAACTAGTGGTCAAAAGGAAATATTAGAAGACAATATGATATGACACGTTGGTACCATAGGTTATTATTTTTTCGGCCATCGATTACTGCCGAAACCTTTTTATATTGATTCTGGGACGGGCTTAATTCTCTCGATGATTACCCTGCACAATTACAATTAATTCTTGTTGTAATCTTATTTGCTTACTATTCCTACTATATTTTTAATTCAGTTTACATAATCATATAATCTTCAACTTATTATTTGAAAAAAAAAAGCGTATAACGTAACATTTCAGCGCTCGTACAACACAAGTGGCACGTTCGATATACTTCAGTGTAAAACAATAAAAGTCTGCTGTACCAACGTTTTACAAACAGGTCTGCGCTCCGGCACCGGTGTAAAAGCGGAGCTTCTAGACGTGATGAAGATGTCGGCGGTGACCGGCGGAGACGCGACTCTCCCGTGCGACACGCGCCCGCCCCACCCTTCGGACGTGCTACTGCTTGTTGCTTGGTACAAGGACGACGATCCAATATACAGGTTTGCGTTTAGCATTTTTAAAATTTTGCTATATAGCACGGCGCCTGTGACTATGCATGAATCAATTTGATTTTTGTAGGGCCGTAATGTGATTTGAATGAACGAACGCCACGGAGGGCGGAGGCGTAAGTCATTATTTCTCAGGTCGTCATCAGTCGACCTAACAGCAAAATTTCGAAAAAAAAACTATAGGTATGTTTGTATTACACAAGATTTTCCCAAAAACGTTTCGCTTCAAGCAAGACTTGAACCCACAATCTTCCGCTTGATTGTCGCATTATTTTCTTTGTAAATAAGATGGCATTGGTTTATAAATGACCATGTTTACACGAATTACGATTAATACAAGAAATTTGTTACTATAAACAATACATGAATCGTTATCTGGCTTAATTTTGCTGTGTCGCTGAATATAATAATCTAACCCGGCTTGACAATCAAACCGTTTAGTCAACCTAATAGTTACGTAGATAAAAACCACAAAGTAAATTACTCTGTAAATCAGGTTTCTTCGTGTAAACCAATGAGCACAGAGTAAATTGATCTAAAGAGAAAAATTAGAACAAACAACATCATCTAAGTTTCGGACACTAAAAACTTACAAAAATGTTTTAGTGTAAAAAAAATACAAGCAAAAGCAAAAAAACTATAGCCGAAGCTTGAATTAAATTCTGAAATACGTACCTCGAGTCAAGAAGGATTGAAGGATAAAATAGTGTTCCTAAGCCAACCCAGGTGAGAGGCCGACAGGTCTACGTGCCTGCTTGAGAGTACTTGTCGACTCTCGACGCAATGAAGATGTCGGCAATACCCGCCGGTGACTCGACCCCCGGACGTGCTCTTGCCGGATCACAATTCAATTCATACGCAAAATGAAATTTAAACCTGTATTTCCTACTATAATTCTCTTGATTTATCAATATTATACTAATATTATGAATCCGAGAACTTTGATGTTTATATGTTTGTGGTTGTTGAAACTTTAAATAAGCACAATTCAAGACCTATACCTACAATAACGAAGCATGCAAAATAGGGCAGAAGCTAGTAATAATTATGTCAGTTCGTTTGTTTTAAGTGGTTTATAGTAAGCCAAATGCACGGGATTAAACACCACAACATTCCACAAAAACTCTGGCGTGCCGAAAAAAAAATAAAAAAACCGTGTTTACGATAATCCACTTTGATTTGAACGACAGGAAATGTTCGATTTTTAAACATTCAATAATATCAAATCCGACGTTTCACACTTTACAATTAACTCTTCGTGTAAAGGTTTCACAACGGATCTCGGCCGTAGTGAAATTAGCCATTTCGATTCGCAATGGAGCTTTTTCAAACTAAATTGTCTTTGCGCATCACAAACGGCTAACTTCACGGAAGCCTCAGATCCGCTGTGCGAACTATACTCAATGAACAATTCATTTCGCATTCCGGGAAATGGAGTGCAGTTAGCTGCGCGCCCATTTGAATGGAGTGATCGTGTGCGTGTGTATGCTCCATATTTGACCACCACTCTGCCCCGCACTATCGACATGTAACAAGAATAACAGTTTGTTTAAAATGTCTATATAATTTGCAGTAACTGAGTTGAAGAATAACAACCAATAAAATATGACTCACGCTAACCTGTGTCAGGCCCTAACCGAGCGTCTCGCCGCGTCGCTCGCGTCGGCCGGGCGTCGCGCGTCGGTCGGTCGCAACACTCGCAACATATTTTATAGTTCGCACAGCGGATTTAGGCTTCCGTGAAGCTAGCCGTTTGTGATGCGCAAAGACAATTTAGTTAGAAAAAGCTCCATTGCGCATCGAAACGGCTAATTTCACGACGGCCGAGATCCGCCGTGAGAACTATACATTTTGTGAGTTGTTTCCGAGTGCTGTTTGATGCTCGGCCGTCACTCGGCATAGCATGAGTGTGTCCATTCAAAATATAATGTGACCGGCACCCGGCCGACACTTGCCCGGACCCGGCACGGTCTACCGTGAGTCATCTGATACCTATTGACAATCTGCCATAAAAATATTTGCGACGAATTATGACAGACTCACAATTTCTACGTAATAAATGTCTAACTAAGCCGGGTTTGCTGCCTGAGGCCGCGTTCATCAGACACGGCTAATTTCTGTCCCAAGCATGAAATTGGATCAAACAGTCTGGTTCATGACACGTCTGCGTCAAAACTAATCCCGACGACATCCACTCGAGCCCGGGCCATGCATAACAAATACGCGGTGAGCGATTTATAAAATATGCACATAAATGTCGCATGGGTTCAGCTGCTAATCTTCCGTGACACAGTTTAGTGAGTAGGGTTGTACGGTTGTATTGCTCAGGCAGTTGTTTTTCCGATTAAGCTGATTAAAAATTCAATTTATTTGAAGCTTAGTAGAAAAATATAGTAGGCAATTAGGATGTTGAGTTAATTCGTTCAGACTGGCCGCTTGTTACAATGTATGAATACGTATTACGTTGATACTCTTGAGTGTGAAACTCCCTAAAGACCAAACGTCCAAACTGTAAACCAAACAAGTAATTATAGACAAACAAGCGTAAAAAAATACACTCGAATTTTGACTCTCGTATCATTTAGCACACAGGTAATCGAGCCATTTGAACGTTGAGACATGTGAACAGCCATGTCCTGTAACCCGATAATTTACGTTAGTTCGTATTTTACACTATCAGTCTCTTTGGGAGATTGATGAGTTTAATATTGTTTTTATTTTTCGCAGTTACGATAGCCGGTTACAAGGCTCAGCAGCGCACTGGTCAGATCTAAAAATGGCTGATCGCATGCGGTGGCATCCAGCCGCACCGTCGTCGCTGCGGATACACGACGTGGTGCCAACAGACCGCGCGTTATACCGTTGCAGGGTAGACTTTAAGATCTCACCTACGAAGAACCATAAAGTTCTGTTAGAAGTCATAGGTATTTAATCTTTTACTATAGACCCATATTTAAAATATACAAATAAGCTTTGTGCAATAGGTTTAATTCCTATTTTTATTGTAACACTGGTATTTATAGTCTTTACTCGCTTTCGTTCCGATTCTACATTATATAGATTAAAAATATGTTACTAAAATTAACTTCGAACATAAAAACTCATGAAAATGAGTTCACGACTCGATACCAAGGTAAGTATATCAATTTATTGATCTAAGTATCCCCTTTCGCTACTGATACCAGTAACCTCGTTCTAGATCCTCAAACCTCGGCAGGAGAGCATTATCAATATTTTGATAGCCCGTACTGTATTACACTAATCTTCCTTGATTATACCGTATTATTGAAAGCTAACAATCAACAATTATTTCAAGAACATAATGTACATTTTGTGTGCCGATTATGAGCAATGACAAAACTTTTTGATACCTGTTTGATGTCTGTTATATCCAATTTGACGACCAATGTTGCGCAGCGGGCGCAGGTCCGCCTGCGACGCAGAGGTTGTGGGTTCGATTCCCGTCTCGGGACAAATGTTTGTACGATCTACAATATTTGTTGCGGGTGTTCTGGGTATTTTCTATATTTAATAAAAAATATCTATCTATGTATTGTATTGTATTAAAAATATATATCAGTCATCTAGTACCCATAATACAGCTCTGTTTAACAGCAGCTTACCTTGGGGCTAGATGATGCTGTGAGGATTGTCCAGCATTATTTATTTATTTATTTAATTTAACCACCAAAGGTTAACAAACTCAGTGTTTTTTATTTTTGTATTTTTTTAAATTGATATGTCTAAGCTTATCAGAGCTTTTATACAAACATTATTATTCCTTTACATTCTTAATCTTGTGTTTTACAATGTGTTCGTCGAGGTGGAGTTGTGGGAGATTGCCAAAGACCAAGACAGATAGAAAGATTTGAGGGAGGTCTTTGCCTAGCAATGCAGTGGGACAACACGGGTTAAAAAACCTCGTGTATTTATATTATTTACTTTAGCATACAAATAAAAAAAAATTGAGTGGGCATTAATTAGTTGTTTTCTTAGTAACCCTCAAAATACGGCTTTGTATAATTATGAACTAGACCCTAAGGTTTTGCCGGATACGAATATAAAAATGTAGCAATATCGAGGTTTTTTTTAAATTTCAAGAGCAATGTTTTTTTTCAGAACTGCCTGAAAAACCGAAGATATTTGATGAATTTGACAAAGAGATCGTAATTTTTGCCGGTCCTTACGTAGAAGATACCAGCATGAAACTTACCTGTGTTGTAAGTGGAGGTAAAACTAGTGGAAAAATAGATATGAATTACTTTACGCTATATAGACAAATAAGTCGGCATTCTTTACAAATGTTTTAAAAAATTTTTAGACATTTGTTTTGTGTAAATTAGTAGAGTATTGTTACACTGGTTTCGAAGAGCTACTAAGATGTTTAAAGGGTATTTATTTTCTTCAACGAATTTTTGCTCGTGAACGCTCGTTCAGATAATATTTGAAGTGGCTGTGGGCAGATCATAGAGTTTGCAGAACTTGTAACTACTAGAAAATAAAGATTTTCGAATGGCTACCTTAGACTGTAAAATAAATGTCAAATCAGTTAATTATTTAGTCAGTTTGTCAGTCGGTAGTGTAACGATTATGTAATACCTAGATATATTTTGATAATAATAAGATAATTCCTCATAAAACAGTTTTATTGTACAGGTCGACCTATGCCTCGTTTACGGTGGTGGCGTGATGATCAAGTTGTATCTACTTTGCCTCCAGTCAACGACGGATCGCGAATCAGCCTTTTAGAGCTTGGGATATCAAAACTTACCAGAGACTACAGTGAAGCAGTGTATACATGCACTGCTGACAACACATTGCTGGCACCGCCGCAGAAAGTCACAGTGCAGATACAACTATACTGTGAGTATATACAAAATATTATAACTTAATTAATGGATCACAATATAAGTGTTTAATTAGTCACAACAACAATATAATAAAAAAAACTTAAGTGGAACCGCTGTGATGAGTTTTGCCGGAAAAGCTGCTTAGTCTCTCCGGAAAAACTCATCGCAATATTTAATTAATATTGTTTGCACGTAAAATTTATTTTCTATATATTTTTCATCAATTGTTACTAGCAAAATAGTAAACTATAATTGACAGTTATTAATTTTATATTAACAAAACTATAATTAAATTAAATATTAAATACTATCTTAAATGGCCTACCCGCTTACCATGCAGCATGTGTTAATTATTTACCTTTAGTCTCAGCATTTACAACTTAGACGTTTTTATTCATATCAAGGAGAATTTCGAGAGAAAAGGGGTCATCGAAAATAACCCGATATTTCACTGTTTCAGGTGTTCTAGTTTAGTCTGGTTTTAATTAATGAACGTGATTCCGTTCTTCTCAAACATCGATTCAAATCGATTCAAATGCAAACAGATTCTTGTTTACTCAGAATATAGCCACGTGCATTACAGATCAACGTTTTGCGTGGCACATTATAGCTCGCAAGTATACCATGTCATGCAAATTGTGATATTTCAGAACAAGAATTTAAATGAAAAAAGGCGTGATGACAGTAACTATGAATCACTAAACTTACGTCTTCACCATATGAAAAAGGATTCAAGGAATATAAAAACCATAGGTATTCCTTTTTACATTAGATGCGAGATTGATAATATTTTTGATAAAATAGAACTACAAAATACAGCAATCCGCCATAAAAAGTTGAACACATCAAACAAAAAAGCAAAATTTTTAACCTTCTAACTGAAATATTACATGTAAAACATACCTATGACGTCACTACTGTCACGCCGTGACTTAGACGCGTTTTGACGTGATTATTAATATTCAAATTTATATCGGATTTTTTTACTACTAAACTTAATTTCTGGAATATTATGTTTTTGCATAAAGTCGGTACTTCTGAACACAATAGAACAGTTTTTCAAAATCATTCATCATGCCTATTGCAGAGTAAGATGCACGAAATGTGACTCGCGTCCCAAAACTTGTTACCTATTGAAAAATCAGCGTAACTGGGCAAACTGCCTGCGTAGCGCGCAGAACTGTTGTAAGTGCTACAGCTAAATGCATGTTAATTTCAACTTCAGTTCAACCATGATGCTCAAAATAAAAAATGCAATCTCATAACGATAACCAAGCTTAAAACTAAACGTTTCTGTGCAAGATTAGCGCAGTAGCGGTCCTGATGTATTGGCCTAGCTTACTGAATTTCAAAATGTTTAATATCTATGAACTTTAAACAGAAAGTTAATGTTTCAATTGAAAATTTCTATTGCAAGAAACAATGTCTCGGAATTATTATGTACCTACTTTACCTACAGCTTTGAAACTTCGACTTGCAAATATAAATCTACATAATGTCGGGACCATAATTCAAAGTTTGGGATCATGTTGTCGTCCTAAAGTTGAGCATTCCACGAGGTAGGTGAATTTAACTTGAATCTTGTTCACTTGTGAGAATCTTGTACGTTCAACCGCTAACTCAATAATGTAAGTACAAAAGTTTCATAAAAGTTTCAAATTATTCGTATGCATTATTTATGTTTACCGCAAATCGTCGTAAGAAAATATATAAATTATCATTTATTATTGTTTCTATCAAACATTATTATTATGTTTGATAGAAATAACTGTAGTAAGTTGTATTGTTTCACTCTAAAATTATATTTATATTTTATTTGATTGAATATTTGAACGACTTTGACCTATATTTCAAACAATTTAGGCTCTATTTCTAACATAAAATCTATGCTTCGATCATTTTAATGATAACAAAGTTAGAAATATTTAATGATAGTGTTTAGGTAAAATGTTTGAATATTATTAAAGTTAAATAAAACTATCATTAGCAATTTATATCTAGAATAAACTGATGGATTAAAACTAGTTTGTACTACGAGTGTGTTTATTACGAAAATTATTTTTATGATTTAAAATTAAAAATAATTTTCATGCCAATAACATTAGACTTTTATAATTGGTTCAGTCCGTTGAACTCTTCCAAACTTTTTCTTAATTTTTAGATTGGCCATGACAGTTTTTTCAAAGACCACCGTTTATTAGAAAACCCGTTAGTTCTCGCTATCATAATATTAACAGTGATCTAATATGTATTAACAGAAATAATATTACTTACAAAAGACTGGGCGGTTTATTTCAAGCTAAATACAAAGAGTTTTAAGCTGAGGATGCGGATCGATTAACCTTTCAACTTACAGTTTAAAGCCGTGATTATCTCTGAAAGATGACGGTTCCTAAAGAATCTTTTGTTGATCATGCCCCTCGACTCCCATTAATTTTTATTTGTCACAATGAGTATTATGTAGGAGAACCTCCTTGACTCTACCGTAATACTCTACAGGAAATTATACTGAATTAACTTCGTTATTATATTAAAATATTTAAAAAAGGTTTTTAGTTAGTTATACAATCATGTGGGATTAGTGCATGATTTTTAAATGCTAATTAAGCAGCTAATCCTGATTAAACCTACTAGCGTATTTGTGAGCTTCAAAAAAGGTATTAATCGTAATCGTAATGCATTCATTAATCATATTTGGATTAGATAGTTAGATAACTTATTTCATTTAAAAACATGATGTAAATGCTATTTAATGTCATAAAACCTTTCTTTTTGTATTTACGATCGGTTAATGGCACATGCTTTTTTTATTTTTAGTTCTTGGACATGCTGGTTTTCTTACGCAATTAGTTTTTTACTTAGTATAATATATAAAATAAAGTCGCTTCCCGCCGTCTGTCCCTTTTTGTATGTATGTTTTTTTTTTTTGCTCGCTTAGATCTTAACAATTATGCAACGGATTTCGATGCAGTTTTCAGCAATAAATAGCATGATTCATGAGTTAAGTGCAAAGCCATGGCGTGTCTCTAGTAAAATTAACAAGTTAGTAACAGACAATAAACTGAAATCCATATTTCTTGTTTCAGTACGACCACTATTTGTAGAGATCCTGACAAAAGAACAACCACTGTCTGTTGATCAAAGAGCCGAGCTGACTTGCAGAGCCGTCGGCTCGCGACCGCCGGCCGTAATCACTTGGTGGTTGGATAATGCTCAGATTCCTTCTATACAAAAGGTAGATTTTTGCGAAACTCAGACCTTTTGTACTGTTTAATTGCACATGCATCGTGCGTTCGTTATTTTAATGATGATCGTTATTATTTTATTGTTTTTTTATTGTGATTGGGCTAGGATATAAGTAAGTTCGTGTGAGTCAGTAGCCAACTCTAGTGATGAAGGTTATAGACCTCCGCATCCCAATCATCGGCTGTATCTAATAAAATCTATTGGCATTACATTCGTTAAACTAGCTGTAGCTAAGACCGTTATTTAACGTGCTTTCGTCAGCATAGAAGGGTTTAGATGAAAGAGCTACTGGCGGTCACCCATCCAAACGATAATCTTGGACTACTAAGCCGGCTTTGCCACATTGGGTGAATTTCGGTACACAGAGATCTTTTGTATGTACACTACTAATATTCCATACATTTTGTGTTTAGAATATAGATGACAACGAAACGTTGTCAGTGCTTCGCTGGATACCTCGTATGGAACAAAACGGCAAGAGGCTAATGTGTCGAGCGTCACACGAGAAACTTGCGCAAGAAACTATAGAAACTGACATGCTACTCAACTTGCATTGTAAGTATAGTCTTGTGAGATTTATTTAGTGTAAAACCCAACCTATGCCAAAAGTCATAGATGCTTTTTAAATACATTAGTTTTCAAGTTAAGTAATGTTTTAACATTTTTATAATTAAAACGTATAAAACCAAAAAAAATGCTTATTTTTATAATTTAAATCCAGTTGATAATCATGTATATTTTATACGTTTTAAGTATGAGCTGATAACATTTGAATTTGTGCACAATATAGAACAAAATTAAGTAATTTAAACAAACCTAAGAAATATAATTAAGTACCTATACTTCAATATAAAATTTGTCAATTAAAAACGTGTAATACAATTATTACTCGTCTTATAAGCGATTAATGAGCGCTAATTGGTTAAAAGCATTGCTTCTATTTGTGGCTGTGGCATTAAAAGATCTTAATTTTGCCCAAAAAAGAGCAATTTTATCCCAATCACCCCAGGTAAAGCAAATTATGATAAGAAATTTTGTTCTCTATTTTATCATCAGCTTTGCAGTGGAAGAACTATTAGCCTTAGTTTGTATTTTTAACAAGTTGCTATTATGTTATGTAACAGAAAACCACCATATATAAGATATTTCAGATCTGTTTGGTATTTTGCGTAATAACTGCGCTATATGGTACGGAAAACATTATCAACAAAACGAACGCCACACAAAGTTTATGTCGGGAACGCGGTTTCCGCATGAAAGCTTAATTCATAACAATTGTCAAACCGGCCTCATGTTTAAAAGTAATTTAAACTAATTAGCGTAAAGTTCCACCTCTGGTTTCATTATATTTATTAAAACAATTTTACCAGCTCGCACTCATTTGAGTGTCACATTTGAGCCCAACGAAACTTCGCAAAGAAAGTGAAATAAACAGACATTCAAATAAAGCTCTTATCGGACCAATACGTGCCGGAAATACCTAAAATTGTAACGAAATAATGTTCTCAACAGATGTTCCTATAGCAAAGGTCCAGATAGGCTCGAAAATAAACCCTGACGACATAGAAGAAGGCGATGATGTGTATTTCGAATGTATTGTGGCGGCGAACCCACCGGCCTATAAAATTGTCTGGGAACATAAAGTAAGTTTCATCTAGCATCGATAAGTAGATTTTCTTTGTGTTTTAAAAACATAGTACTGTTTATAATAATGTAAAAAAATTAGAATATAATAAAACAAAAATCTTGACTGTCTTGTAAGGTAGTGCCTTGTCAAACTATACGTGTGACAGCGTTTTAAATTTCAATTTGAGTTCCGTCAGAAACTAAGTACAAAAGAGAACGAAACAAAAGCTAGTCTGCGGGCGTGCTAGCTAGTGTGCTTCTTGAGAAAGTATTCTAACTTTATCAACTGTCACTCGTTCGCTGCAGTGCCAGTGGTGAGATAAGTACGTACCTAAAGTAGGTAATTATTTTACACGTATTTCATTTACAACACTATTTTTTTTGTAATTGATAGCTCTAACACTATTTTACATTAGGCCCCGATTCTCAGTTCCTTTGATAAAATATCACATTAGATATTAAGATACTAAGCATTCAATTTAATGCCCCCTAGCACTTTTGCTATAAAAACAAAACTTTTATCAGTGACTCTAGTTTCAATAAAGACGAGCTTGTTAACGATGCGATATTCTCGGAAACTAGAGTTAAGTAAAGCACATGCCAAAAGATAAATTATTGTGAAATGGCTGTAATTTTTTAGGATCAATTAGTAACACCTAATCAGCAAACTGGGATCATAATGAGGTCACAATACCTGGCTTTACGGAGTGTGACGAGAGGTCAAGCTGGAATGTACTCATGTATCGCCTTTAACGTTGAGGGTGACGGAAGATCACCTCCGTTACTCATGTCAGTTTTATGTAAGTACTAGCTGTTGCTCGCGACTTTGTTCGCATGGAACTTGCAACCGTATTTTCTTCAGGGATAAAAGTAGCCTATGTTCTATTTCCGGTTTTATTATATTTATGTTTTAAATTTCAGCCAAATCGGTTCGATGATTGTCGTATTTTAAAGGAACACCCATACAAACAAACATAATTATGTCAATAAATAAATAAAAAATTAATATGTAAAATTCACGGCATTAATAATAGTCAATGCATTTGAAACAATATTTAATTATTAAGACTGACAAAAACAAAGCATTACGATTAGAATTATTTTTTATTACAAAATATTGTGTTTGAATTATAATTGCGCCTGTATTAACAGTAAACGAATAAAAATAAATACTGAAACACAATTGACTCCAGTGCTTTTTAAATCTAATACGAGTTAGGCACGCACTTGACTGTTACCTTGGTTATTCTAACTAATTTAAATGAATAGCATAATTACAAAGTACCTTCACACGCACAGAACCTTGAAATCAAAACAAAACTGCTGTCAACGAGAATTTATTGCTAGTAATAATTTTAAAATATCTGATTTATTAATAAAAGTCAGAGATACCCCTTTGTCGGACTGATGAATGATACAAAACGATGAAAAATCTCGATTTTCTGATGCGGCGCAATACATCAGGGGATGACTCTTGTTTGTGTTTCCGATGTTGGTATATTGTGTTTGTAATCATAGCTATGCTATTTTAACGTGTTTGACAGATCGATCGACAGAATTGCTACTATAACAATTCATGTTTTCCAACATACAAAACTTTATTAATATCGTTAGCATAGCAAAAAATACTGACTGCATTCAATTATTTTAAAAACATGCGGCATTTTGTAGCTCAAAGATAAAATAAACCAGTTATGTGCAATTAAATACCTTTTGCGTGGTTGTAGGACTTTTTAGAAAGATATATTCTTGGTACTACCACCACAGTGCCAACTATTCTGCTTTCAAGCAATAGTGTGCAAGAATTATGTGTTTATATTTGAAGGGCACTGCAATAGTAGTAAGTAAAGTTACTGGGTGAATGAGACTTGATAACTAACTCTCGCAGTGCAGTGCCACGCAGAACTTCACAACTTGGGAGACACAGCAGTCTGCAACTGTTATGGTCAGTCGTGGCGCTTAGCATTAGACAAATGATTTGACCATGTAACTTTTTCCTAGATAAACCAACATGCAAAACAAGCTCAGTGATGATCGTAGGAGCTCCTCTGAATGAAGTGACGCGGATTACGTGTGAGGTAGATGCATTTCCAAAGCCAGTAGAGGGTGAATGGCAATGGATAGTCAATAACTCTGCAGGAACGCTGGAAATTCTACGTGTAAGTATGAATAGTAATACGATACACGGTTTATTTCAATTTAAAAACATGATTAAAGTTATTTTTGTTTAACTTGAGAGTGCGTAGAGTGACGACTTTTTAATGCAAAATGATCGTTATATTTAAATTTATCAACCATCTATTGAATTAGAGTAGATAATCCTTTATCGGAAGTCATGTCACGTAAGTGCTTTCATGTCGGGGTCAGTGAACGTCGTTGATTTAGATTTTGTTTAGTTGATACATGGTTTTTTTTAATCACTATGATGTTTTATTCCTTTGTATTTTGCAATAATGTTTTAGTTTTTCTGTGTAAAAAAAGAAACGATCTGAATTTAATTTTATTATTGAAGAAATAAGGAGTTTGTCGATGACCACATTGCCAAATCGCTATTTACAAAGTTATGAGATTATTTAGAGTCGTAAACAAAAACAAATAAAATAAGCATACACTTTTTTAAAAGCATAAATTTCTTGCAAAATAATTGACAACTGAAAAATATAAGGGCTTCGTCAGACATTGGATCAGTCAACAAGTTTAATTATTCATCAAATATACTGCTTGTCTGAATGATTAAAGTTACCGCGTATTATTTCTCTAAATAAATAAACCCATTGAGCATCTTCATCGTAGTCAGCCTAACGTTCCCACTGTTGAGACACGGGCCTACTCTTGGGGCCAGGGATTTTTTATAATTTTCAACGTGTGGGTTTGCAAAAGGGCACATGACCCTTTCAAACATGTGCCCTTTTCGTTCATTCGTTTTTGATGATGGCAGTTCTCAATATTTTTGTCAATATATCCGTTTCAGAGCACTGGCATTGCGCATAATAATATATTTTTTCAAATACAAAATATAGTTGGTTTATGAGCAATTTAGACTAAACTTAATCAACACCATTGATAAGATAATACAAATTCTATTTCCATAACCCAGGAACAATTCAGAATAGCAGATGGACGATCCACTCTGTCCATCACCCCCAAGTCTGAAGCTGATTATGGAACTATAAGCTGTAGAGCGTCTAACATAGCGGGCCAGCAGATAGAACCATGTCGGTATTCTCTACTGCCTGCGGTACGACCAGACCCATTGTGCAACTGTTCCACTTACAACCTAACTGATAACTCCGCTGAACTGAGATGTACTGCTGGTAAGTTTTCAGCCTGTTGGATGATGCTATAAGCGGAGTAGAAAAAAACATTGTTGAGCTTTAGTTTTGATTAATGAGGTATGTTAATAATGTACAAACATCTGGTAAGTAGAAACCGTTACTTAATTTTTCTATAATAAATTATGTAGGAAGTATGTTTTCTTTTTAAAGATAAATTAACTGATAGATGCGAAGGCTGGTTGTACATTAAATAATCCACACAAAAGGGTTAAATATTAAAATACGTTTTATTTCTTGTCTTACAGCATCATATTATAGTCGTAGAATAAAGATTCCTGCATTACGTTGGACTTTTATTGGTTGTGCCATTTTTTATCTGACACAATTCATAATTATTAATTTTCAAATATAAATTAATCATTTATATTTATCGAAAGAACTGGTATCAGCTCGAATTTCGGTATAAGCAAACTTTGTATATCAGGTTACAACGGGGGTCTTCAGACAATATATTTTATCGAAGTGTGGGAATCTAACACCTTGATCTTGAACCTGTCAAACCCAACACCGGTCTGGAAGCTTCGTGGTCTTGGACCTGGAAAAGAGCTGAAATTGATATTCTACGCGTACAATGCAAGAGGGAGATCTGATGCAGTTATGATAAAAGTACATACACTGTGGCGACAAACGATAAACACCGGTAAGATTCTTAAAATGTACAAAAAGATAAAACTTATTTTTTTTTAAATTAAAAGTTAATGTTATGGTTTTTATGGTTTTATTCAAATGTGAACTATAAATTAATAAAATGATATTTTCTTTTCATATGACCAGAAACAAAACCACGAAGCATGGGTCTGACGATGAATTGGATGCTTGGCGTACTTTCTGGAGTCATAGGCACTCTTGTGTTGGTATTCATTATTGCTTTGACAACAAGGAAGTATTATCATCAGCCTATACAGTATGCAGGTGAGTACCCTTTGTGAACATTAATTTTATTTTATTTTTTTATTTAGGATTGCCAATGAGAAATACACAACACTTAGCACTAAACTTAATACATAAAAACACTCCCTGTGCTCACTTTTTGAAGGCAAACACAGCTAACGCTAGGTATAATTATAGAATATCGATAAAAGTCAATAAAATTAGATTTAGAATTGATTACCATAATTTACATAAAATTTATAGTGTGCAGAAAAAAAATATTTTTAAAAGTATAATACAGAATGAAATTAGATAGGTAGGCGGTACCTGCATAATCACAAAACTCACATACTTAATGAAATACATAATAACAAATAGCTCTAAATTATAACATACAATTGAAACAAGTTATATACCTACTTTTACATAATAACATTTAGGTCCTTACCTTCTCTCACCAGGTGTCATTTTGTTTAAGATTTCAGGACTATACCGGATATAAAAATTTGAATAGGGTCTTCTTTAAAACATATAAAACCTTTGTCAACTATGATGTATGAACCCGATTACGGTGTTCTTTGCTCAATAGACCCGCGCATTTTTATCACGAAAAATATCCTATAAATAAAAACCTTTTTGTCATTGTAGCGTTGCCGTCCCATCGATCACAACAAGGCCCATCCAATTTTAGTGTACCAAAACGAACTAACTTCCGATTATATTTTTTTCTCATTGACTTTTGATGTTGAAAATATTTCTCAAAACTCTCTTACTTTTATAGTACTTTTGTATAGCACGCTGCCGACAGAGATTCCACCAATTCGTACGAAACGGTTTGAATCTACCTTCATCATTCGCATTGCCAAAGAGTGGAACTCGTTGCCGGCGTCAGTCTTTCCAGAAGAATACAATTTAGGAATATTCAAAACAAGAGTGAACAGATATATTCTAGCCAAGCGTGCTTCATCTTAGACCGCATCGACACTTAACATCAGGTGGGATAGCACCCAAACGCTTGACTATCACTTATAAAAAAAAAAAAAGTCTTCTAGAACTCCACTGTGTACTGTTCGGGGTGCGAAAATAATATTTATTTTACGATTCGTCAACTCACACCAGCTGCCTTACTCTTGAATCCAATGGCGATTCCAATCCAATCTCAATTTCTATTGATTGTAAAATTTTTGTTCTCTTGAAAACAAGGTTGAGTTTGACGCTAAATATGCTGTCAAAAGTACGAAATGTCATATTCCAATACTTTTCCAATACCGATTGCGTTCAAGAGTAAGACAAGATTCATGGTGTGAGCTGACGAACGACTCGGTTTTTGGTGTGAGTTGACGAACGACTCGGTTTTGGATTAATGTAGTCAGCGTGGGTCACATGCACCATGTCAACACAGGCTTGCACATGACGACTTGTTGCTTTAAATATAGCTGCACAAGACCAAGAGACTTACGCTATACTGGCCGATTCAGTAGCAAGTTGAATCAATACAACGCGATTGGATCGCAACTGCATTGCTAATATCGTGCGGTGCAAAATACTGCAGCAAACTAACACATGTAAGGATACAATTACACATTTACCTTTTACAGCGATATACATAATAGGAATCTGCTAGAAGCACCTTGAAGTTTTTTCTTTTTGTCGTTTCCATACACAGATTGGAGTTTTTATGGCTCATTTAGCTTAAAATTTGCAATGGACACTAAATTTCCTCAGACGTTCTTAGGAAAAAAGATCTCAAAAAGACGAAAAAAGTACCGGTAGTTTTCTTTTGAGGTACAGATATCAAAAAATGTTGCAAGCTTGTCATGAATTGTTTGGTATTAAAATATTTGCTAATTTGTAACGAATGAGTTTAATATCAAAGAAGCCTACGAAAAGCTCAAACCAACAAACAACAAGCTTTTTAAGACTAATCTCTGTCTGTTTGTATGTCTTTCAAGATTTCAATCGATTCCCGTTTCTTTGCCATGAACATTTAATGTTTCCGTGCAAATTCCGAGTCTGTTAGTTAATATTAACGGAAAAAAGAGTAATTGAGCTTGGTCAGAAATAAACGTTCAATTTAAAAGATTGCCAACCGGCCGCAAATAAAATGCCACGGACGGCAACTTTACTGAGTGGGACGAATTTGGCGTGATTCGAATTTTTGGCTTCGTTCTGTTATTTTGCTTGAACTCTGATTTATTGTGGGCAGTATCAAGCAATCGTGCAATGGTCTCGTGGGTCGCTTGACTCGAAATATTAATTTCCTTTTTTTTTGTGCTAGCGGGATTTTTTCTCCTTTCAGTATCAGTACGATACAAACTTTGTATGGTTTAGTTACAAAGTTATTGACAAACATTATTGTCGAACGCCTTAACATAAAACTGTAAAACATTATTTTTTTTGTTATAGTACCGATCCAGATGGCGAAATCATACAAAAGCTCAATACACAGTGAGAACCGCTCACCACTGCCTCCAGACGATAAAAACCCCGACGTGGTTCCTCTTTCGAAAGGTATTTGAATACGAAAATTACTAAAAGCAATTGCTCGAATTAGCTGAAGTTCCGCTTGTTGTTTTTTTTTTTACAATTATTATAAATTATCTCATTTTTAGGTCATGCAGAGTATTGATCTTAATTAATTGTTTTTAGAGTTATAGATCTGCCATTTGTCTAAATCCTATTAAAAACGAGCACTTTTAAATTATTTTTAATACATAATGTTATGCAAAGTTCGTGTTCATGTTCATGCATTATACTTATATGCAATATGTTTAAAGCTAGATTTAAAAAGTGGTGTATTTTGTAATAAATCTGTTTATTTAAAAGACTTCTAAAGGCGCTACAACCTGCTAGTCACTTAGATCTTGAGTTGTAATGTGCTAGACTGTGTTTAGTTATGTTATTTTACTGTGCTTATGTTAAATAAAGAGCTTTTAAAAACAAAGAAAAAAAAATAGGGTTCTTAGCATATTATTAGTTTCATTAACTAAACAAGCTTTTATCAGTACAAAATATTGTCATCAGATCTGATCTTCTCCAGAGGCGTGGGGCTACCCCCCGACCCCCCACCGTACAGAGCTATCGCTACACCAAATTCTGGGATATCTAGAAGCGTTCACAGTTTGCACAGTGAGTCCCGGTCGGGGGCCATCACGCCGATAACTCCGTCTTCTGATGCTCAGGTTATTAGATAAATAAGTATTATATCGCTTAACAAAATGCTATCATAATTATCTTCTTACATATAAAAATGAATTGCTGTGCGTTAGTCTCGCTAAAACTCGAGAACGGCTGGACTGATTCAGCTAAATTTGCTCTTGAAATGTTTGTAAAAGTTCAGGGAAGGTTTAAACGGTGAAAAAATAAACAGAGTGTAAAAATTTACTAAAAATAAATAACGCGAGTGAAACCGCGCCGGGTCTACTAGTTGTTAGATAAAAAATAGATGAAAGATATCTTTAGTACTATTCCGCTTAACTTTGAACGGTCGGTCGGAACGGGTTGGTCACACACTCAAAAAAAAATATCGACACGTGTTCCATCCCTCCACGGGACATCATCAGGACCATTGACTTGTTCTTAGGCAGACGTGTTAGTCCGTCGAGTGCTAGCGCTAGCGACTCTTTGGCTCCAGCGATATTTTTCTTTTGAGGCTAACTGTACTGACCTCCTTAGTTAAAAGTTAAGCGGAATAGTATTAGAATTTTTTTATCTGTTTTTAATCTTGTAATAAATTTCCGCAAAGTAGCGCCTGAATCTATCAATTATCATAATTATTGTGTAATAAGACGTAGGTCAGGTAACCAACAAAGCTAAGTAGAAAGGATACTAAGGTAAACACTTTAAAAAATCACTAGGTGGTTAGTTGTTAGGCCATGATAGAAACCTTCGGGCGGCCTAGATACTCTGACACCAGAGTTGGCCACTGACTCATACGAACTTACTTACTTACTTACTTACTATAAATAATACTTACTAGGTGCTAGGATTTGCAAGAATGCCTAAAGAAATACCTTCAAGCGAAGCATTGTGCAGGCATACTGTACTTATTTTTAAATGACACTGTAGGAAGTAAAATTACTGAGCAAATTTTTTTTCTTCACAGACAGGTTCAAAATAAGTAATTTTAAAAAAGTTTTTTAAACTATTCTTAATACCATATTATTGGTCGCGTTCCTAATATTATGACGTCAGTTACACAAAGATATCGTGCAGAAAAAGTTGCAATTCACCAGTTTGTTTGTATAAAAATTAAACAAGTTCTCGTTTTCCTCTGGCTTATTTTCCTTTGTGCCAGTACAAAGTATACCTACTTAACGTTAATTACTTGTGATCTCAAGCGGTTAGGTGGTGTGAAAATAAAAACCACGTAGTATCACTCATACTACTGAGTTTCATACACCGTATAAGTTTTCTGTATTTACGCACACATTACTCGTAAATTTGGGTCACATTAAATTTGTCATGTACCAAAGCAAAAAATTAATTATCTCATTATGTAACTAGGTAATTACGAACACTCAACTTGAGATGATTTTATGAAGGTCTTTTGCTCGGTCTTTTTGCTGTCAAATTGTGTTACCTAAATACTTAATTTAATTTGAGACAGGAAAAATGTTGGCTAAATAAAATTCCAAAGTAATTTTATACCAACTTAAATTAATTATAATATATAATTTTACAGAGGCCTAAATTGAGAGTTTTGCGAGCCAGCTCGCTTTCGTAGATTAAGGTTTGGCTATCAATAAGCTGGACACGGATTGCTTTTATAAAAACGGTAGTAGCAAAAAAAAAAAAAAGCAACAGCGAGTATATGTTAACCAGAAGTCAGCGCTGGGAACGCTTATACTGTATTGAAATAGCTTGAGAGCTCGATCTACGCTAGCATACAAAACTTGCAATGAACCTCTTTATTGATGAAACTACTACTTTTTTAAAATTTCGTCATGTTTGAATCGTAAAGTTACTCATGCTATAATAAATAGGCGAACGTAATTAAAACTAACTCGACGTCAAACACGCTCAACAAAATAGAATTTCGGCCGCACCTTGAGTTCTTAATTAAATGTAAAGGGAGCATTCAAATTGCTCTGTGCTCAGGTCATTATTTGAATAAGCAGTAATCTTCTAATGCCCCCTTCATTTTAATTGGGAAATACGAATGGCTGGTAAATACTACTATTAAATAAAGTGCTATCTCCATTTTAACAAATAAATAACTCAGAATATTTTCCACGAGAAAGGCTAGTTTGAAACATGAAAATGAATGAGAAAGCGTTTATTTAATTAAGTTTTAATAAAAATAATAAAAGCTAAGTAAATAAAAGAAAAAAAAAGAAAAGCCTTTTTATTATATTATCGTGCTAAGGGAAACATTGGTTAGGTCAAAATCAAACATCTTTTTATTCAATCACATCACAAGAATCATTTTGAAACGTCTTAAAACTAGGTAAATTTAAGCCAGTTCCACGCGCCTCAGCTTAGAAGGTTTCTAGATTTTTTTTGATGATCCCTCTCATCATAAAGCTTCAGAGTGGTGTGAAACAAACTAAGTGAGGCTCATGCCAAGAAATAAGCAGATACGAAAAAATAGGCTTGAGCATTTTATCGTACCTACTTGTTAATGTTATCATCTAATAACTAAAAATACACGTGTCATCCACTGAGTCCACTTTATGGATTAAGACACCCGAGAGTAGGCGTAAGAACATTATTAAATTGATCATATAATAAAAATATATTGTTTTTTAAACAGAGTATTGGTACACTGGCGGACGATTGGAGAAGCATAAAGAGTGGGACGTTACTCCGAGCACGGGAGGTGGTGACAACTAGAACTCCACTCCTTGCAAACGCACAGGAAAGCTGTGTTTAGTCTGAATCATAGTATAAATGTGTCTAAGATTAATCTAAGCAATATTATAGTTATAATAAAATCGTTAGGTTCTTACATCAAAGGGGGTTTACCTATCTAATATGCACCAAATGACGTAATTCAACAGCTAAAAAAGGAATATCTCTATACTTTATATCGATAGTCGTTTCTTTTATTTTTATTATGACAAGTAAAATACAAGCACGCAATGTGTGTTCAATAAATAATAATATAAAGTATGCCGATCGAATTAAGGTACGAGTAGGTTTTTCTGTTTCAGTGGTAGAGTCACGCCAATTGGTAGTTCTAAGATGGGTAAACTACCTCAATTTCCACTAGCATACGATGCTGATATGTTGCAGGATTTATGTCAGACCTACTTTAATAAAATGTGTGTTTTTACAGCTTGTGCTATCTTGAATGGTTAAGATAAAAAACTTTCACCTAGGCAGACGAAGCGTTATTTAAAAATTGTAATGGTAACGATGTTATAGATAATATTTTGCGATGAGAGAAATGTAGCACTTGTAAATATTGAACTTTATGAAAAAAACACTTGTAGATTATTATTCTTATTTCACGTGCACCGATCAGTAAGTCATTTTTGATATTTTTTTATATTGTTTTATTACAATAAAAGTACACTTACATTTTGAAATCATGGGCTCGATTTTGCTTATTTTTTAGGACTCAAACGTGCATGCGCTTTCTAAAAAAAACACGAAAGCAAAACCGGGAGAAAAAAGTAATAATATAGAAACAAACAAGTACTTTATGAACTTATGTAAAAATAGATCACTTACCTTGAAAAACATTATGGCAGTTTGATGCAATGATGTATTAAAATATCCAGGTTCAAGCTAGACATCTTTTGAAACTCAGGTCATAGATACGCAAGTTATTATGATAGGTACATTTTGTATCACAATACATTTCAAGACAAACAATAAATCCCTAATACTTTTCCGTTAAATTGTATTTTGTTCAAAAGAATATTGACACTTGTTTGACTTTCCATGTAGCGAAACAAGATCATAAATTATTTATTTAGTCACGTTTGTAATATAAAATCACAGTATTGAAACACAACACATTTAAGTATTGACTTTTTTTGCCTCACTAGGTGTGAAATTATGTGATATTTTTGTTAATAAAAGTTCGTCTTGGGTACACACACCTACTCTGTAATAAAATTTTAAATTTTAATTTCTGTGATTATTAAAGACTTCTTGACATATCGTTAAAACGAATTATGTGAATAATAAAATAAACACTATGTCTATAAATATCATTGTTTTTATTCTCCTATCCTCACAAGCCAATAACAGTGGAACAAAGTGTACCTGCAGACAATTTATTATAACCCTTTGTCGACTTTAGACTTTACTTAGACTAAATAGAATCTCAAGTCATACAAGAGAGTTTTTAAAGTTTATGAAAAAGACAGTATTTTTTAATGTTTTATTTTCAGTACAAACGGCACAGAAATGTCAAGATTAAAACAGATGTTATGGTATGATAAAGTAGTAGAGAAGTCAAAGTGAAGTGACGATTCACACAAACAACTGAGTTTGGCCTGATGTATTTTTATAGTTATTCACAACGCAAGCCAAAGTTCATAAAAAAATTACAGGTCAAATTTAACAAACGCATCTTAGTTCATACGTTTATGCAGTATACGTATAATACCTTAATCTCTTTAGTCCGTCAAGGTTCACTTGAAATAAAAGTTGGTACCTGCAACCTAGTCAGACAAAACTAAGGGAAACTGTTCGTATATTTTGGCTGTAATGAGTTGGGTTCAATAACCCAAAAGTACTCCAACTCCCACTACACTATCCAGTTCGACGCTGTGGCAACAAAGGCCTGTCTGTGGTTGCTTTGTCCTTTTACCCGTCAGATATTAACCAGATAGTTGACAAAGTTTTTGCTGATTCTGACTTGATGAGTTTTCCTTCTTTAGGCCATTTACTTATACTTGCGAAGCATGTTGTCCTGTCTACCTGCAGTCAGTACTAGTACAAAAGCGTATGACCATCAAACCAGGCTTCGAACATTTATCCGTACTATGCCGGCTCATCAGCTTGACACGGTACGTGTACGTTTCTGTGGTTTTAGTCAAGGCAGACATTTACGAGTATTAAAAGAGACGTTTGAACTCCGTGTCACAACGACCTCAAGAATTTTAAATCAGAATTAATTGATGAGGTTATGAAAGTAAGTATTTTTTATAAGAAAATTAAAAATTTATATCCTCTATAAATGCACTGAACTTATTTTTTTATGGAAAAAAAAGTAGGTAGTTAATATTTTGTAAAAACTTCAAGAAAAAACATCGTGAAGAACCCGGCATGTCCAAGAACTAAAAAATCTAAAGATATGTGCCATCCACCAATCCGCATTGGGTCTGCGTGGTGGATTGAAACCCAATCACTCTCGCTGTAGGCCAGTGTCCCAGCAGTGGAAACATAGAAAGCTGTCATAATGATGATGAAAAACTTCAAGATTCCTCTTATGTTATTCCTGAGAAAAAAGGTCTTAACAGACTGACAGCGATCATAAAAGGGTTCCTCTATTTATTGTCCTACTTAGATTACGTTTCTTAAAAATGGTGTTGATTTGATTGCAGACTAATCATTAATTTGAAATACCCATTTAACTAAACCGATTGAAGTTCTACGAATAAAAGTCGTATGCAATTTAAAAAAAAATGCTTAGAATTATAAGCTAATTTTATAAGCATGAGCTGCGCACCATGAAAAAAAAGAAATCGGTTTTCTATGTAATTTCAGCCATCGTCACAGCATCACGAAAAGTGTTTCAGAAACAATGAAATCCCAAGCTTGAGCTTGTTGTTACAAAAATACAATAGAATGTTTCTCCCTCAGATGCTATCTCGTAATAAGGTCGAGTTTACCTGAAATTGTTTAAGTTTTACACTTCGAATTGTTTAAGTTTTACTCGCCTCCCCTTCTGTGTTTATTATTTGTACAAAGATTATTGCGCATCTGGTCGTGAAATGAAGAACTAGAAATGTAAATTCATAAGGAGTTGTAACTTCTTGGCAAGGTTTAATTATTATAAAATACCGAGAGCTATAATTTAGATTTTAAAAACTAAATAAAATATTCTCTGCTATTTATCATTCACTCCTACATTATTATCGATGGTAAATCCCTTTATTTTGCACTCAACACTTCGCAGTAATTTTTGACGTAGAGAGCTGATAAAGACTTAAAAAGTTAAGTTTAATCTAGCTAGCTATCTACGTGACGTAGCTGGCTAACTTGTTCATAATAGATCAAAGAACGCACTGTTCCGCGGGGTCATCATTTGCATGGGTGACTGCCAGTGGCAATTTCAACTGAGCGCTCCGGTGCTTTGGAGTTACGTTAAACAGTCGGTCCCGGCTTTTTCAAAGTTGTTAGGCCATGACAGAGGCCTTCGGGCGGCCTAGAAACTCTGTCAGTCAGTTGGCCACTGACTCATACGAACGAACGAACGAACGAACGTTCTTTAGATGGCTCAACTGTTTCATATGTGTTTTGTATTGTAGGTTATGTAATTATATACATATTTTAAATTGTTAAGAAGTACATAGTTTAATCTTGGATATAGTTAGTACATAGTAAAGGCTACTGGCTTAAAACAACTTGGCCTTGGCAAACTCTGCTCTATTAATAAAGAGCAAAGTAACTTGGGTTTTTCGAGAGTTAAAGATTAATTTGACCCTTATATACAAAAACTTTGGCACAAAGCAAATAAGATTATAGATGAATGTAATAAATAAAACTGAAACACATTTTCACGAACTAATAAAGATAAGAGTTGTACCTATATTACTTGGTTTTGAATTAACAAAGAAAATAGGTGCACAAAAAAAGCTATATGATTGCCACTAAATCTCTTAAGATGTGAAATGGGTCTCGTTCTGTTTAAAATAACTGTATTTTTTAAACCTAGATCTTTAGATCCTTAGATTAGATCCCCAAACTTTTTTTGTAACAAATGACTATGATATATTGGGTTTGTTCTTATTTTTTTTCACATTATTTTTATTTGAAATTATGTAAGTACCTTCCCACTTATACATAGGATTTTTTTTGACACAAAATGACATCACTAATAATAAAATGTTAAAGTTTAAATTGATGTTTGTTCCTTTATAACTCGACCGATTGGACTGAAATTTAAAACATAAATAGATAATGACTAGAAATAGAACATGGGCATTTTTTATCCCAGAAAAAAGTTTGGTTCCAGAGTTCTACGCGAACGAAGTCGCCGGCAACAGCTAGTTTCATAATAATACTGAGTCACGGAAACATTGCGAGTACAGCAGCGTGCTCTAATTATGTTTCCATGCTGATGGGACCCTCGACTCGATATCGTAGTAATTATGGTTTCGCAGTTTAGCAAGACTAAGTTAAGCGATTCCGTGTCTTAACCACTCTAAAGTGCACACAGTGAGTGTAAGAAAGTCGTTTTCAACGAAATCACACTGTTAATTTAAATGCGAAAGTTTGGATGTTTGCTTATTTGGATGGATGTTTGTTCTATAACTCGACAGCCAGTGAACCATTTCGGCTGAAATTTACAACTTTGATAGATAATTACCGGGAATAAGACATGAATCTTTATGAACGAAGTCTCGGGCAACATCTAACTTCTAACTAACAAACAGTTTTGATACCTATATAAAAACGTTGCGTAAATAACAAACCACGCACAGCTAAAACGGTAAGTCCCAAAGACCTGAAAGTTCAAGGTGTGCTGTTTTAATGTGTACCTAGAGGGGCACTAAAAATGTATTCCCATATAATATCTCAAAGGACGCAGCAAAATGAAGTTTGCAAGACAAAAGTCAACGAGGACTAAATTGGGGGGCGTTCTACTAGTAAAATATTACCGACTAGTGTTTCTATAATTAAATTTGATTTTGACGACCAATGTGGCGCGGTGGGCGAAGGTCCGCCTGCGACGCGGAGGTTGCGGGTTCGATTCCCGCCTTGGGACAAAAGTTTGTAGGATCTGCAAATATTTGTTCCGGGTGTTCTGGGTGTTTTCCATGTATAATAAAAAATATCTATCTATGTATTGTATTGTAATAAATATATATCAGTCATCTAGTACCCATAATACAGCTCTGTCTTACCTTGGGCTAGCTAGATGATGCTGTGTGGATTGTCCAGCATTATTTATTAATTACAGCATTAAAAAAATGTTGGTGTGGGGTTTAGCCAATGCCAAATCTCTTCGTAGCCAATGCGACGGCATAATTTGATACTAATTATGTTTAATTGCCACACGATATTGCAATTTGTCCCGACTGGCTGAAATGCTAGTGCACTCATGCAAGGCACAGCAGATTTGCTCTGGTCAATCCATCGCCTTTCGCGCGGTCTAGTACTTAGACTTTGCCTTGCTCGACAAATCGCTCTATAAACTTTGCAAAGTATTGTGTGGCAATTGAAGATAATTTAATATCAAGTTATGCCGTCGCATTGACTAGGAAGAAATTTGGCATTGGCTAAACCGCATTTTGTTAATTTTGTGATTTTATCAAAAATAAAGTAATCAAGTGCGCGTCGGACCTCGCATTATGAGCGCTAATAAGAAAAAAAATTTTTTTTTATTAATTAATAAATAACTGTCTGTTTTAAATTAATAAAACCAAAGACTTTTGAGTGGAAAATTATCTTTAATTGGCCACTGACTCATACAAACTAAGATAAAAGTTTACTTTTCGCGATCAGCTTGTTAGCGATTTAAAAAACATTTAAACAGATTCTTAACTTACTGTTCGGTAACATCTTTTCTAACATAAAAGTCTCTGACTTTCATGAACTTAGTAAGCCGAGACAAATACACATAACTCTAAAAAAGAAATACGACTTTGAAGATTGAACGATTCGAAAAATAAATGAGACTGTCGCTCACAGATGCATTACCTTCAAAACATGTTAGAGTTTTCTTTATGTATTTCTCTTTTAAACACAGTATAAGTACTTACTCTGTACTGAATTAATCAGAGAGCACCATATTGCCCCAAATTAAACAAAGTTGTTCAGCTAAGTTATATTTTCAGATCAACTAGTTTTCAGAATGTTGAAAAGCACTGGTAATGAAAACGGTAACATCCCAATCTTCCAGTTTAGAGATCATAGGTTAAAATTCATCGTCCACCAATAAAGTTTTTTTACCAAAAAACAATTTTAAGTCAATCAATTATTAAGCCCATGGTCCCATTTCAAAAATCTTGGTATTGTCATTTTTAAATTTTATATAAAAACAAAAAAACATCCTACTCTGGAACAAAGAATAATATCAAAAGGACGCAATCGCTAACAAAGAAAATACAATTATAAATATTCTTATTACGCGCTTGACTTTAATAAAAATCTCAGCATTTATGTCCGTAGCGGCTGCAGGTATATTTTTGCCAAATGAAAAGTTTGTCTAAATAACGACGGGACGAGGTAACGATCGAAAATGATGTTTTTAAAACATAAGAATATTATCATGTAAAACTGATTAAACTGCACAAAGTTTCATCTTTATCTTACCAACATAAATGAGAAAATTTGGATATCCGACTTTTTTTTTTGAGATTGATGTTTGTTACTATATCACACCAGGCTGAGGGATCAGGATGAAATTTGACAAAAGGTAGTCTAAAGTTTGGATAAGCACATTCGTTACTTTTTATTTAGGTGCCAGGCTAACAAATCTGCGAATAAAAGCTAATTTTGTAGATAGCTGATATTTATTGACTAAGTTATTGTAAGTGACTTGACAAAGAAGTTTTCAAAACTCTAGACAGAGTATTAAAAATAAATATAAAATGTACGTGAAATAACTGAACGAAAGAGCCTTAATAACTATGCTTCGTAGTGAAAAGCGTACTGCAGTGCCACGCAGAACTTTATTGTTGAATAAAAAAAAAACTTGCTTTCGTTTACTAATTTGTTATGTTTCAATAAACGCAAAATACTGTTTTATTATTAAAAACGTTGATTTCACTGTGAACTCTGCTCCGCATTGAATCCGTCCCGTGGCAACACAATCAGAGCTTACTGAAAAGGTCACCGTTATCTGTGACCATGGACAAAGGGGCTTTTCGCTCTCTTGTCTTAGGATGAAATGAGAGTACCTATTTAAATACGTTGGTTCTTTACTATCCAGCGATCTGAAGCTGCTTATGTACGAAAGAAGAACAAAAACGCTTCTTATCTAAATGAAAGCAGTTAATTATGTTTTGACTCGTCGGCAGAGTGTCTTTCTTAGCTTTTATTGCGAAATCCTTTTAACACCTATCTTGAAATGGAATTGAAGTTTGTGATAAGATTTTTAAAAGGATACCCAGTACTATTTTTAACCAGTCTAGTCTGTCTACAGTAAGAGCCATAATCATTAATGTACTTTAAATCTTTGTTAGTTAAATGTGTCTTTCATTGTCTTTGTCCATTGACATATAGATGACAGGAAAGACTGAGGTACTTAGCAAGCCGCTGAAATTACAGTACTTTTTTTTAGTTAAGGGCATAATGTGTTACCATTACTATAATGTACAGTGTTTCTTATATAGTAAGCAGTACGTTAAGCTACTATTCTTGGCCACTTATTCTTCTGTACTTACTTAATAAATAAATAATGCTGGACTATCCACACAGCATCATCTAGCCCCAAGGTAAGCTGCTGTTAAACAGAGCTGTATTATGGTACTAGATGACTGATATATACTTAATACAGTACAAAGTACAATACATAGATAGATATTTTTTATTATATATAGAAAATACCCAGAACACCCGGAACAAATATTTGTAGATCGTACAAACATTTGACCCGAGGCGGGAATCGAACCCGTAACCTCCGCGTCGCAGGCGGACCTGCGCCCGCTGCGCCACATCGGTCGTCAAACCTACTTATTAGAAGAATAAAGAGTATTTTTAAAATGAAGACAGTTTTATTGACTTTAGTAAGTTTAATAACTCTCCAATCATTCAGTTAAAATACTGGAAGAAGGAAAATTATTTTCTTCTGAATCAACAAAAACTAAAATTTTCGAACTATTCGCCGTCTTCGATATTTTTGCAGTGTGCGAGTTAAATTTCGTATTCCCTCTTGAAATTCTGACGCAATTATTTGTCTTTGAAATGCAGTCGGAGAAACTCTGGAGTACTTTAACGTTTGAATCTTAATAATGCTGTGACAACAGTTTTCTTTCAAACTTAGAACGTTTTAAATTAAAAACCTATAATTTTTTTTTGTATTACAAAAAAGTTCAAGATAGCTACACAACCTGCAAAAAAAGTATGCTAATACTTCGATTTTGTATTCAGGAGGAAAATCTACAATCTGAAGAAAGGTCAGTGACGTTGTAAATCACGGCAGCCGGTGGTAACGTGAAAATCCATACGTAGTGGGAACTGAAAGATTTATGTGATATTAGTTTCAGTCACTGAACCTTACTTTGAATTCGACCGTCGGGTTATTGAAATGTTACATGTTTGAAATAGTTATTTCATAATGCACTACAGATAAAATAATGTAGGTATATTAGAGCATGTTTGATTCTGAACCTTCAAAAAATGTTTTACATTACCGCTAAAGTAACAAAACAAAGCAGAAAACATTATAAATAAATAATTAAGATATTGAGCGTTATTTACATGGAGCAAGGCAGTATGTTAGTCACTTTATATTATGCAGAAACCATTTTCGTATGGGAATGTTTGCTTTGTGATGTGGTTGATTTGATTTCATTGACAAGAAGTGCTTGCCAACTTTGTGAATTACATCTAAATACAAATATTACACAGTTAAATATAATATTTATTAATATTTATATTATTCAATATTAATAAACCAGTTATAAAAAAAGGTTATGGTTTTTAGTAACTTTTGACATTGACATCCTGCAATTACTACCAAAACTGACGATATAAACAGCTCAAACGATTAAGTTTAGACGGAGTTCTCAAAACCCAAATTAAACTATCAAAATTCATTAAACTGCGGCGCGGTTATGACAGGAAATTGGGGTAAAACAGTTTGTCACGGACGCACGCTGGAGTTTGCGCGTCACTTCCAAACTAACTTTACCCATATCGGATACAGAAATTATAACAAATATCTACGCTAATTTCACACGTGACTGGGATGAGTTACTTGATGGCATACGCGGCGGTGATATATGGAGGTTACCTAAGTACCAAACCTCGATCATTTGACGAAGAGCTTGTTTGTGGTATCTGAACTTTACAAACAATTACTGTTTTCAAGACATGAAATGAGGCAATTAAACTTTCTGGAAGCTTTACAAAGTTATTGCCACGCCTTCCTATGCGCGAGATATTTAGAAAAGACTGATGGCTGGTGTAGTATAGAAAAAATATAGGAGCGTCGTAGAAGCGTGTGCTGGTTTACTTAAACTATTAATAAACGATCTCAAAGATTTTTAAGAGCATACGAGTATATTATCTACACTTTAGCAATAGTAATTTGATAGCTATGTACTTAGAGAAACTTTACAAATGGAATAAAATATGATAGGTTGACATACATGTAAAAATAATTTGACTCGTTTTTATTGACATGTGAAAATAAAATGTTTGCAACATTTATTGGGAAACACAATTTGAAGTTTGTTAAATTCTATTGTTTTCTTTCAGCATGTTTTTATGTTTCATGTGGCTTCACCGATATCAGATTTAGTGAAACATCTTCGAATATTCAGTGAGACAAATGGAATTGTCACTCGCAGCCGCTGAGTGACGAGCACAAATTGCTTTGATTTACCAACAAATCCCCGAATGTACTCGTATATGTGGCTTTGTTATATTAGAATACTTTTTTTATTTAAAATTGTATATACACACATGTTTTATAAGTATGTATATATTTAAAAACAGTATACAGGTAGGTATGTATTATATCTGTTAACTAGTTCCCATAATACAAGCTTTGCTTGGTATGGGCTGAATGGCGCTGTCTAAAAATGTCCGCGAATTTTTAATTATATTGTTATCCATCATGGCCTAACAATATTTAAGCTGGACTTAATATTGTTAGGCCATGATGGAGGCCTTAGGTCGACCCTTTCACTAAATTTGAAGTTGTAGTAATAAATTAAGCATACTTGATGAATTAGATAAGTATGTTGCATCTTTTGTAACCCATTCATGCACATCCTTTGTTATTTTTAGTGGAAAGGATATCTCAGCTTTATACCCAAAAACTACTTAGATATTTTTGTAACTTACATAAAAAAAGGAATATATATTTTTTAAAGCTTTAAGCTACAAACTACAAGCTACAAGCTAAAAACATTTTAAAATTTTACAAACACCTGATCTTATTTGAAATACCGACACGCCTCAACATGGCAACACGTTTAATAGAATACTATCAATACTCCAGTGATATGGAACTTGATTCCCGATACTGTGTGACGTAACGAGTCATGTCGAGCTCGTCTATCTCGATCGGCCAGACATGAAACATGTTACAAAACAACTAGTGTGATATCCTTTGGTCAAGCGATGTGAGTTTTGGAGCAGAATTTACCAGGTGGAGTTATATAGAATTCGCTATGAAAGCACTGGTGTTTAGTGTTTACCTACTCCCGTTAGATCAACGTAGGTACTCTTTAAATGTGCTCTGATTATTATAACTTACTCAGAAAAAAATAATTATGCATTATTATTATTACAACCAAATATTGGCGGATAAATTTACACACCGACATCTAGCCCAAAGCTTACTAAGAGAACCAAATATTGGTTCTAATCATTATTATAACACTGCGGCTATGCAAGCCTAAATAACCTGATAACTGACTTATTATTTTAGGAAAACATACTTACTCATAATACATAGAAACACCTTTAAGCAATGTAAGCAATTTGTAAAAACCTCGTTATGTTATATTCTAAGAAGAAAGCTGCACTTCTTAGCTCCATTTTCCGGTCGATTGCACTACAAATATAGCTACATCGAAGTAGATAAAAATACCTACTCTAGGATTTCATCAATTTCGTTTTACTTCCTGTTCAAAATTTTATGGCGTTCTTTTACAATGTAATTAGACTCGTAAAATATACTTTTATTAGTGCACACTCAGGGCCTTAATCTAAGTAATAAAGTGAAACAAAATTTGAGTGGCGAGGAGTCTTTGTGATAGAGCTCGTCTAAAGTACTAAAAAATGTAGTTAGCGAAAACATAGTGACTACCTATTTCTGCTGCCAAACAGCTATTGCATGTGATGCTCGCAATGCTGTAATCCGGTTTGAAGGGTAATAGTTGTCGTTAAAGTTACAGGCACCTAAGACTTTGATCTACGTCTCAAGATTGCAATGCGCGCACTTTTTAGTAATAGCAAACATACACTGGCTACGATAACTTGTTTGCAACGAAGTGGTATCTATGTTATGATATTAAAAGGACTCCAATTTTAGTAATATTTTTAATTATAATAAAACAGATTGACTGAAATGTTATTTATTTTTAGAGTCTTATCCTCTTTTAGATAATTAGTATTTTTGAATATTTATTTGACATAAGAATGACACGGAAGAACAATACTTAGCATGCCATTGAAATGTCATTTGTTTTTATAAGGACATTAGAGTCTAAAATTAATGTTACTAAAATTAATTTTCAGCCTCTGAAGATATGTAGAGTTTTACGTACAGTTTGTAACAAATATTATTTTTTTGTATCAATAAGTATCTTTAATTTGACTAAGTTTGTACTGTTCGCTTTTGAGGAATAAACGTTATTTCTTTCTAGAAATATGGGAGTGAAGTTACCGGGATGAACTTTAGTGTTAAATAATAAACTTCCACAATTAACTAAAATGTTTATTCCAGTGCCGTGGTTTGATTTCATTTGCCCGATTGCATCATACTATTAACCCTACGAATACGAGCACTACTTTGTTTTTACGGTTGATCTTACTTTCAATCTGTTAATGGTGATGGAGTAAGTAGAAGAGGAACGTTACTTTCAGTCAAAGATTGAGTGGTCAGTCAGTCTAACAAAAAAAACGTAAATTGAGATGCTATTTGAACTAAATTTTGTGTTTATTTACATTGTACTATATAAAACTAGTATATTTCTAAATATTATGATTGGATATTGCAATTAAGACTTTTTTTTTATACCACTAGAGTGGCAACCAAGCGTACGGCCCACTTGATGGTCAGCGGTTACCGTAGCTTATGTACGCATGCAACATCATAGATATCACTTGCGTGTTACCACCCTGAGACGTAAGATGGAAAGTCTCATGTGCCTGTAATTTCACCGGAAACACCCTTCGAACCGGAACACAGCAATGCGAGCATTACTGCTTGGCGGCAGAAATAGGTATGGTGGTAGTCCTTCCCAGGACGAGCTCTATCACAAGAACCCTACTACTCTTAAAACTTTTTTATTTTTTTAAATATAACTCAAGCAAACGCATTTTTTTAATTTTTTTATGTGGCTAATATGTCACTGCACCCATTTAAGTATTGTATTCGCCACTTTTATTGTCATGTCACCCTTGGTGGGTATTTACAGTTCACCTCTTAGCCCTGCAGATATTATTAAGAGCTGGAGAATTTGCTTGTGCATGATGTCTCTTAGTTCAATTTGTATTTGTTTACTGAACATTTCTGCGTAGTGTATTATCACAAAGATAATAAGTACTTTTATTATTATGCAGTATTTGTTATCAACGATCTTATAGCTGAAAGTAACAATTAACCGCTGCAAAGTTTATTAAATTCTTGACCATGAAGAAAAAACTCTGTTGTTAGGTTAAGCATGTTTGAACTAGTTATGAATTGTGGAGATCAATACCTATTGTATGCTCAACCAACTCCACAAACTTAGTTAAACAACGTATTCACACAAGAATCTTGAACTATTCTCGCTTAAGCACAGACAAACTATGGAAGCAAACAACCTGTGGTTTGGAATAAATAATATGCAACTAGCGTCAGCTTTTGCCGGATATAAAACAATTAGCTAACTTTACCAGCCATTTTTCGCTTGGAATGCTTCGGAATATAATTAAAAGTTTTTATATTTACCTATATATCACTTTCACGAAATATAAGTAAATATACGAAAATAAAAAAATATAGGTATACGAAATATCGAATTTGACGACCGATGTGGCGCAGCGGGCGCAGGTCTGCCTGCGACGCGGAGATTCCGGGTTTGATTCCCGCCTCGGGTCAAATGTTTGTACGATCTACAAATATTTGTTCCGGGTGTTCTGGGTATTTTCTATATATAATAAAAATATCTATGTATTATAATTGTATTAAATCTATATCAGTCATCTAGTACTTATAATACAGCTCTGTTTAACAGCAGCTTACCTTGGGGCTAGATAATGCTGTGTGGATTACTGTTACTGTTACTGTTAGCCTACTGGATCCCAGTGTTGGGCAAAGGCCTCCCTCCCATTCCTCCAGGATTTGCGATCCTGGAGGATTGTCTAGCATTATTTATTTTTTAATTAGTATTAATTATTTCATTGTAGGTACATTGAGTTGTTATTGTGCAAGATAAATTTTGTGAAATTAATATAAAAAAATCGAAAAATTAATATAAATCATCTACAATAAAAATACGAAGTCTAAATGTTTGCTATTCAATCATGTTGTAACAGTCTAGCTAAGTTAGATTAGATAGATTTACGATATAATACATATTTATAACAGTTTATCTAAGTTAGAAGATTTGATGACCTGGAAAAAATATATTTTTATATCCTTGTTGATCCACTTGATGGAAACCTCGGGCTAAACCAGTTTAGAGCGTGTGCAAATATTCTAATTATATAAAACCGATGACCACCCACAAACTTAATTCATATGCACCGTAAAATGCAACCACACACACACACAACGAGTGAATACAAAATAAACTAAATGAATTTGCTAAGAATATTAATACCACTGCTATTTTATAAGTTTTCTCAAAAATATTTTTGTATGCTACTGGGCTCGTTTCGAGCGCTCGGCACACACAAGTGTGTAATCACCCTAAGACTTATAAAACTATGCTACTAATCCTCTAAGAGTAAGTTTAAAGTCACTTAAGATCGTGGATTAGTCTCAACGTCGTCGTAGTGGCGTCATTCCGTTGAAACGATGTCTTCCTGCGCTAAAAGATTACGCTTACAAATGTTCCTAATTGTAACTTCGAAGATCTGCCTGTCCAGAAAATTTTAGAAAAGAAAGAAAGAAAGAAAGAAAACGTTTTTATTTATGAAAACACGCTAGGACAGCACAAAGTGATATTTAAAACAGTAGATAGGGTAAATAGTGAAGTAGAAAAAAAACAAAAATATTATGACTCTGTTCCACCAGAGGCTGTCTCGGGTCAAGCGGCTGCCTCGCCCGGAGGTCACGCAAGTGGAGACGTTGCCTCAACCCGAGGCCCGCCTTCAGACTGAGGCTGTTTGCTTCAAATCGAGGCTAATCAACTCGAGTCTGCCTCTAGTGGATACGTGGCTCTACGCTAGTTTAAAAAACAATACAATACCTACCTACCAGAAACTTTCAAAAAACAATTAAACACTTCTCTCAGTGCTTTACTTGATTGATTATCTTGTTTAAACAAGTTGTCATATATTTTTCACAGCGCTGCTGAAATAAAATAATTACCTACTGTAACCTCTTACTTTAAAATAAAGCGTAAATTGCATACTTACTTATCATAACATCAGGATACAGATCAAACAGCTATATCCAAAATAAAAGTAATTTGTCTTGGGTGAGCATCAAACCTCAGCTTCCGGGGCGCAGGAGGCAGGCACAAGCTGTGAAGCTGTATAAAATCTTTCTATCCAATCTATCACTATGATCATAAAACACGAAGCCTTTTAGCAGTAAAGAACATGAACAAAACACCTAATTTTAAATAACTCCACATAACGAACGCTTGCGTGCCTCACGTACCGAAGGATAAGCATGACGACTCACTCATTTCACGGTAATTTGTTGTGTCGTCCCCGGGGCACGACACTGGAACATTGTGCACGTATCAGATAAATGGGCACAGGGTCGGTTGATAACAATGAGCTTTGTAGCGACGACAGTACGACACGACACTCGGTGCGATACGACATGCGACGTGCGACGCGGCGGAATTACTTTGCGTGCTACGGCAAATGGAATCGTTTTAGCCACTTCACACAATGGTTTTATTGCTTTGTGCTCGGCTGTGGAAGACGAAACAGATCGTTTATTAATTAGTCTATTATATTTGCGTTATTACTACAACAAAAATCAGAGATGGTTTCCGGTGTATTAAGAGAAAATACGTTACATAATTTCCGGTTTAAATTATTCCAGTAGCAGTCTATTCCAGTATCAACCAAATTGACCAAAAGCATTCAAAGAACTAAATAAGTTTTTGATTAAAACCGACTGAAGTTTGTTTTATTCAATACCGCACAGAGATGCAGTGATGAACTGCTACTGAAATCATGTCACTAAAATGCATAGAACCATATGGAAGATCTACTTTTTAATTCAGTTTGATTGAGTAAACTATTAAAACTTTTGTCAGAAACTTTTCTAGATGTTTTACAATTAAATAGAAAAGCTACTAATGGAATAATGTCACCACAACCATATAGGTACCAGTTCATTACAGGATTCATCTTACTACAGCCAGCCACTGAAATAATGTAAACAGAACATAAAGATGATGCGGAGCTCATCTTGAAATAAAAATTTTGATCTTGAAAATAAAAGCACACAATGCATCTTTACGACTTGAGCTCCAGTCATAAAGAGCGTGTGATGTGTGTTGTCGGCTTTATTTCTGTTTCATACTCAATACTTTTTTTATTATATTTTGTCAAAAAATATTACCTAAAAAGACCGCCGTCTTCAATAAGGCTGAGGAGGTAGAAAAAACAGTGCTAGTCTGGTTTTTTGGTTGTGAGTTTGAAATCGGTCGTAAATTATGAAAAAATACACGTAAAAAATAACCGGCACATCCAAGAACTTAAAATCTATGATGCCATCGCACTGGGTTCGCGTAGTAGACAACTAAATGTTGCTCCAGAGTAGACAAGAATCTTAACAGTTGGTAACACGTGGTGGTCAAACATGTAGGACACTGACAAAACTAACATAGAAACGATTTGAAACAAAGCTAAATGCAATTATTACTCCAGAGCCTTCGTTCTATTGTGGTAGTTTCGCTATGTACTTCTCTATTGAGTTGGTCGTGGGCAAACATTCTTGCAATTTCATAATTAGATTTCTAAGGAAATGCAATCAACGCAGTTGAGTCGTGCCGGCTAGATGAAATAGTTTGCATAATGAACCAACTAAAGCTTGAATTCGTACTGAATGAAAACAATTTTCTAAAAAGCATAATACTGCTGTTTAATGCACGAAGTTTTTGAAGTTTTAGGAAAAAGGAAAATTGTTTATGCCATAAAATATTCATTTATGATTTAGAACTTATAGTTTTTGATTTGCGATGTTTTGCTAGTCAGAAACGTTTTTTTTTTTATACAACTGGAGTGGCATTCAAGCGTACGGCCCACAAGATGGTAAGCGGTCACCGCAGCCTATGGACGCTTGCAATACCAGAGGTATCACTCGCGGGTTGCCACCTTGAAGATCTAAAGCCTCATGTGCCAGTAATTTCACCGGAAACCATACCCTTCGCGAGCCGTTCCCGGACGAGCTCTATCACAGAGAACTCTACTACTCTTTAACGTAAATTGGTTATTTTTGTTTTTATAGTGTTAACCATCACACTAAGGGAATACTAAAGATTATAATATCCCAAAAATTATTTTGCCTCCCGCTTGAGGCAAAATAATTTTTGGGATATTATAATCTTTAACGTAAAATTTAGTAATCTTAAATAAACAGATTTTAATAGAAGAAAGCTAGTAGACATAGTATGAAAGTCAGAAAAACATGACTGTTCTAAACGAATTTAGTAACCGATGAAGAAAGAACCAATGTAGTGAGAGGGTTCAATACCCTGTGTAATAGAGATCCCTTTTTATAGAGGATAAATTGAAAACCAGTTGAAATGACCAAACAAAAAAGCTTCGAACGATCACCTAGGTACCCCGAGGAATAGGGAAGTTAATAGATTAATTAACCCGCTCAGTGAACCGTATGATTGAACCACAGTCCCGAGATATAAAGTGACAATTCGGGAGTGTGCAACACACCTTTTTTTCTTTAACTCCAATCGAAAGATCTTGAATAGAGATCTATGGCAATCAACGCGTGTGTTGCGAGCCCTGCCTCATGATTATGCAATTAGCATTGCATCATTTTTTTATTTAATTATAAAAGTTTTAAATTATTTACAAAAAAAAAATTACAAAATTTACATATCTATCTGAAAACATTGTTTGACGATGATTCACAGAAAATAAAATTCCTCAACAGCAAGTAAAATTGAATTATGAAGTGCAGTAAAAATAAATATTAATAATTTCAGAAAAAAATATAATAGTCTATATAAAAATATAGTAGTATGATATTTATTTGACGAGGAGGTTGCGGGTTCGATGCCCGCCTTGGAACAATATTGTTTGTACAATCTACAAATATTTGTTCCGGGTGTTCTAGGTATTTTCTATGTATAATAAAACAATATCTATCTACGTATTGTATTGTAATAAGTATATCAGTCATCTAGTACCCATAATACAAGCTCTGCTTAACTTGGGGCTAGATGATGCCGTGTTGATTGTCCAGCATTATTTATTTATTTATTTACTAGGCGTTTTTTGAAGCAAACAATTCATGAAAAAGTACTGATAGTGTCATAAAAAAATGGTTTTGTTTTTGTCTTTTTTTGTTTTCTTCTAATGTTTCCACTGCTGAGACACTGGCCTACTCTTCAGCGAGAGTGGTTGGGTCCACCATGATGAGACTGTGCATACCGGACGAATATGTTGGGCGTCGCAGGCGGCCTCCTCTGTTTGCAGTGCCTCGTGGTAGGACTAACCTGCTCGGCAGGGCGCCACTGACGACGAGCCCGACGACGGGCCCTACGAGCGCTAAATCTGGTGGCGGTCACAATAGATCTTTTCCACTGTCCAAAGAGCGAGTTCGTAGGAGCTACATTTATAATCTTTGCTATATTATAAATAGTTAATAATTTTATTATATTGCTACATAGGATTACTTAAGATTAGGATGTAAATTATGAATTATTTATTATTAAGAAGATTTGAATGTAATTATTTTATTTTATTATTATTTTTTCTATGACATTTGTATATTTTGTTAACAATTTTATTTTGTACCTATGGATATTTTTTTTTTTTCATATATTAATTATTTTTGTTGACTACTCTATTGTATTAGGTCTAACCTGTAATGATAGATGTAATGTTTTAAATAAATACAAATACAAAATACAAATACCACGCGGACCCAATGCGGATTGGTGGATGGCACCATGTCTTTCGAATTTTTAGTTCTTGGACATGCCGGTTTCCTCACGATATTTTCCTTCACCGTATGAGAGCACTGGCGTAGCGCGCATAAATTTTTCGTAGCGAAAAGTCCATTGGTGCACGACCGGATACGAACCCACGACCTTATATTTCGTCGTATTCGGGCTGTTTGTTCCGCTCATTACCTTGATCACTGCAGACCACTTTTTAAAAAACAACTTGTTAACATTGCCTAGTCTCTACATTAAACAGACGGCGATTTTCGTTAAAGAACACCCAGAGTTATATACGAAACACCAAGACGTACGTGAGCGACAGCTTAGAACAGCATCTAATAATAGGCTACTTTTACCATTTTGTAAGAAATCGATGCAAAAGAATGCTCTGTACATGTCAGCAAAAAAAATATTTAACAGTCTCCCTGAAGAATTGCCATTCAACCTATTTAAAATAAGACTTCATAGATGGCTTGTAGATAAATGCTTTTACATAGTTGATGAATTTTTTAAACTGGATAAAAAAGAACAATCACTTATATTTTAATAATTTGACAATTGTCTTTTATTTTAAATTCTTATTGTTATTTCTTGATACATTTATTTAGGGTTTTTATGCTTATGTATTAAATTTTTGTGATTATTGTTTTATATAAGTACTTTTACTGACATTCAGATATAAGCCCTTTTTTAATTACTTTTAAAATATTAATTAATTTTAACATGCAACTCGACCTTATTAATATTTAATATTTGCACGCTTCAAAACAGAAGCAAAAGTATCAGTACCTACTTAATATAATCTAGACCTTAGAACCACTATAATATTTCTACTTACCATACTTATAGGCAAATAAATTGACATTTGATTTGATTTGATTTAGGATCGGAAGGCGGGGTCACTACCACTAGACCACCAGTGTTCTCGTTTAAAAATACAAAGTTTAATTTTTAACTGGTAAATTGTAAATCGTTTTTGATTGAAAACTATGTGGAACCATATCAAAGGGGAATTGAGATGTTTCGTAAAGTTTTGTTCGTTTTCGCGTTGGTGAACCCGGCGTGGGTTCCTACGGTAAAATATTACCTGAAGTTTTGATTCTACATGAATTGGAGATCGTTATATGACGACCGTAAATTGAGAGACTAACTTTGATGATGATAAAGAAGGAATTGCATAAATTACATTGTACATTGTAGATTGATTGGTTTTTACATCTGTCCATTGAAACTATTGTTTTAATAATAATATGTCTTTAGATTGTATTTACATCTCCGTTAAAATTACGGTCGCATTGCAAACCAAACTTAACGTAAAGGTGGAGCACAAACCGAGTACTGTTAAGTAAAATTCATTGCATTTTAAATTGAACGAGATCCATTCCTTTTTTCCATTTCCGTTTTATCTACTACAGTTACTGCAATCAATTGAAGTGAATTCAATGATTTAGTATTTTATTTTGCATTATTAAGCATTGGTTGAGTGGTAGTGACTATGCATTTCTAAGATCGTGGGTTTGAATCCGTTCGAGAACCAACTGATTTTTTGTTCGAATAATGAGTGTGCGAAATGCCAGTACCTTTACACGTGGAACTCGGGAACCGTACTTTTTTCCGGGATAAAATGTAGCCTATGTCCTATTCCCGGTCATTATCTATCTATATTTAAAATTTCAGGCAATACGGATCAGTGGTTGTCGAGTTGTAGAGGAACAAACATGCATCCAAACATCCAAACTTTCGCATGTATAATATTATGTGTGATTAGTGTGATTCTACAACATCATATTTTTCCAAAGGAAAAAAAGGTTTACAAATAAAACTGGCCCACATTTATGGTTGTAGACATTATTTTCAAGATTACTTATTCCTTTTTCATTAATTTATATCCGAAGGTTTATTTAAAATTTTCTGTTCCTGTTTAATTCCGTAACAGCCAAATGGATTTGAACGAAACTTAAAAAAAAAAAAAACCTGGTAGAGCCCTATCCTTGACAATCCTTGAATTTTCTTGTAGCCCGTGAAGTTTCGAACACTATTGTGGCTCGTGTGTTGAAGATATTTTAACGAAAATAAAAACAAGTAAAAGCTTTATCCCTTTAAATTTAAGTCAACAGAATAAATATTAATTAGCTTAAGACACAACTGAATAAAAAAATAATTAGTAACGCACGATTCGTAAAATGAGCAAGCCCAGTCAGTTTTAGATCATGTTTTCTATGAAATAACAAAGTCTAACATATTTCCAAAAATGCAATTATAATAATCACAATTTTTAAATTTAAGTGAACAGAGAAAAATACGGCATGTTAGTTTAATATTTTTTTAAAACGACGGTCTAAAAAATGCGTTCTTTTCCCAATTTTACACTTGTTATTTCTGGTAAAGTAAGGAATTTAAAATAAAAATACACCTACTAAATTAAAGTTTTAGTTTTATTAAATAAATACAACAAAGAAAATAGTCTAATAGCATTGACTTTTTTTAATAATTTTTTAAAATCACACCTTAGCGCACTTATCATCATATCGATCGAAGCACTATTACTTATACTATATAAAGATACATTCAGGCGCACTTCATAAATTATATCGCTCAATCTTGGAAAAACCTCTTAACAAAACTACTCTATACATTTTGATCATGTGAAGCCGCAGCAAACGTGTTTAATATTATACTGAAACGCAGACAGCTAATTTGAAATATTTAAAAAATTAGCTTTTACATAGTATTGCCAAGAAAAAGTGAGTATCTCTCTCAATATCCCCCCAGCAAGGTGAAGTGAAGCTTCTACTCAAGGGAAAAATCCTTTGATATATTGCATCGTTAGTCGCGCCATCTCCTTCAACGGAGTGGGATTGTTAATCGGGCCATTTGTCACGATCTCGCCCCGAATTCACTAACAATTCGAATTCCGTAAACGACTTCGAAAGGATACCGTCATGGTACTCACTCGCTCTCAGTCTTGTTCGAGGTGTGACGTACCCGATCTACCATTTGTCATACTTTCGCGTGTAGTGAGTCTGGTAATTTTCTTTTATGGAATTGCGTGAAGGATGTCTGTCGTCAAGAGTCTAGCTAAAACAGGCGGGCAATCTCATAACTCAAAGATGAATGCTCGACAACCACATTACTCGGGTTATGTCATGAGCGAGCAATGTGAGTAAGGCGAGTATTGCAATTGAGCAATAATTGAACTTAAATTTTCGAGCTTTTTTTTTATTTATGCATACGAGTACCATAGTTGGCAAACATATTTTGATTCAAGCGAGACTTTCACCCGCAAAGAAGCAAGTGGTGCACTAACACAAACGACTTGTTTCAAACTCACGACTTTACAAGTTGAAAGCAAGGTCACTACAACTATACCGAAAATGCTCTTGGAAAGTATGAGTATAGAAAAATAGCAAACTATATATCCATCGATATTTCCCAGCACTATTAGCTAGGCAATTTCAGATTGGCCTAATTTTCATTCCCCATCAAAATTAATACAGTTTCTCTCATACACAACAAATTGAAAGTGTTCTGGCACAGGAAACGGCCATGTCGGGTGAAACGTGCTCATAATATCAGTAGCCAATTTGTTCGGCGTATAACGACAGGAACTGTGCATTATTGCATTTTGGCAGTCGGCCAATTGCTGTTGTAATACAGTCATCATTTTAGATGCCTTATTACTTTCACCCTGGTGCGCCAAGCTATGATTTTAGCACACATTAATACATTATGACACTTCCAAAGACCTTTGCAAGGCCGAAGAAAATGCCGTCAGCATAGCAAGATTCCTGGCAAATAAAATCTGATAATACCTACAGGGAACATTCGGAAAAAGCACACTACAGTAACTTAAACTAGCAGTATTTTAATCTATCAAAACCACTTTCGCTTGAGAGGAGGCAAGTGTTCCAGCAGTTGGCACATTAGAAAATAAGGAAAAAGAAAGAAAGAATGTAAATAAATAAAATAAAATAAAAATAATGCTGGACCATCCACACAGCATCATCTAGCCCCAGGTAAGCTGCTGTGAAACAGAGCTGTGTTATGGGCTTATATCATTAAGTGTTAATACTTAATAAAGGAGTATAGAGCGTATGTAGAAGACGGAAATCTTATTTGGAGAATAGAACAGTTAGTGTGAAGTAACAATGATTTGATAGATTTAGACTAGAATAGAAGAAATAAATAGAAAGATTTTTAGGAAAATTAATTTTTTCTGTAGCTAACAATCATTATCATCATTATCACTAGATTTACGCCTATTTGTACTTTGTTTATATTTTGTATTTACTGGTACCCATAAACATGTGTTACTTTGGAAATATAATTCTTATCATATCTTATCATCATCATCATCATCATCATCACATAAGGTAGTACTTAGTAATGCGTCTTCTGCGATTAGCAAGTTTTTGCGGTTCCAAATCGATTAAAAATACGATATCTAGACAATTCATTTGCTTACATAGGAACGTAAACTATTTCAGAAATCTAAAATTGTCGTCGTCTGGATACAGTACCGTTATAAACGTGTGAAGGTACAGATTGCGAGTTATTTTAGCAGCGAAGTCATTAGAAATGTTCTTGTCTACTGCTTGAATAACATTACTGAAATAAGACTTTAGAATAGAAACAATAGTGGTTTGAATTCATTAAATTTCAAAATCATAATATTATGTTAAAATTATTATGATATGGAAATTATGAAAACAAGTGGTAAATAATATTTTTAAATATGAGTGACTGTAGATGAGCTATTGTTAATGCTATTACATCTAGCCGTTTGCAGATTAGATTCCAAAAAAATGCGAAAGAGTCAGAAAAGTAACGCAAAATGCTTAGGCGATAGTTGCTGGTCCGCGGTCACACTTCACCATAAGCATGTTCAGCCTAAGGTAAGCTTCTAAGGTTCTCTCGAGCAAGAGTGATTGGGTCATAAATAGTCATAATCCACCACGTGGAACTAATGCAGATCGGTGAATGGAATAAAACATCCGAGCTTACATAAATAAAGCAATGCAAATCATTACAGTTGTAAAAATAATCAAACGTTCTCGAAATAGTAAAAATGTATTTAATATTTTGTCAAAGGGTCTGTAGAGAGACATTGTTTGGACAGAATGTTTCAGCTTAAACGGAATGCTACGTTCAACTGCTATAAATTGCTGAAATATGTTAAATACATTTGAAAGTTCCTAGAATACATAGTAGCTAGAATAAAATTATTAATACTTACCACTTTTTTATAATTACTTTTTTTACTGTAAAATCTAACAACATCTAAAAAAAAGAACAAAACTTACATTCCTTTTTCAAAGTTAGTTACAACTATCCCAAAAAGAGCACAGGCGCCCGAAATGAAATAAAAGCAACCAAAGACTGTTTTTTCCGCATTACAACTGTGGACTGCCAGACATTTGTCTTACTAACTGCTTTGGGACATTATGAACTACGACAGACGATACATCATCTCATACGTGCCTTGTGTGTAATCCTACGTAAGTTATGAGTAAGAATAATAGAAATAAACTGTAAGACACGTCGCGGAACTGGACGACGTATTATTTTTCTTTTAGACTTTTTTTTTTGAACGGCCACGGCTATAAGCAGTCATGCTTCAGGAATCAAAACCCTGAATAATTTCTGAAGGAACTGAGCGGAAGTTTCAAGTGTTTATGTTTGACTTTGATTTCAAAGAACGCGATTTTTGCCAAGCGTCAAAGAATAATTGCCTCAGTTTGCTGATTCACGAGTAATTTTTATGCTACCGAAACACGTTACAAAAATGATGTAAACGACGGACCGATAACTTTCTAGAAACTTAAAATTAGTTGGCATTTAAGTGAACCTTTACCAGATAACTTTTTTTACATAATGTTAAGCAGAATTTTAACTACAGAAATGAACATTACGATTATGAAAAAGTCAGAACGTTCCATATTTGTTGAACATTATGAGAAATAGTGAGAAACGTTCATAAAACTAGCATTACCGGGCGCCAGCGTTCATTCCCTGTTATTGCAAGACGCAATCCACGTAAATCCCCATGATTAACCTATATCAACTGCGGAGCGAAGCCGCGCTTGGAGGCTGATTCTGTGAACGCTAGCAACACCCAGTAGATTCATATTTTTCACTTAGTTGAAATGTCTTTGGTGCGATATAAATAAATAAATAAATAAATAATGCTGGACAATCCATAAAGCATCATCTAGCCAAGGTAAGCTGCTGTTAAACAGAGCTGTGTTATGGGTACTAGATGACTGATATAATACATATTTAATACAATACAATACATAGATAGATATTTTTTATTATATATAGAAAATACACAGCACACCCTGAAAAAATATTTGTAGATCGTACAAACATTTGTCCAGAGGCGGGAATCGAACCCGCAACCTCTGCGTCGCAGGCGGCCATCGCCCGCTGCGCCACATTGGTCATCATATGAGAATGTGCTGAGTGAAATAGGTTTTTTGAAGAACGTGCTGAGTAAGTGGGCGTCAGTACTAAAATTAAAGATATCAACTAGAGAATAAATTTCATTTTATGGCTCAAATTAAATATTTTTGAATAAACTTACAAATTGTCTCATTGTGTATAAGACTTTACAACTTCGAACTCAGTAGTTTCAAGTAGCTTTGGAAAATCTGTATATTACAAAAAAACAAGCATGAGAGATTTTTATTAATATTTAATACAGAATCAGGCTGCGAGATTATCTTTGAGTATGACGATTTACAGAAATTCCTTTGTTATTTTCACCTACAATTCACAAAGGCAATTTTCTATTCAACTCACAGGCACTAAGATATTTACAAAATAATACTTTTAGGTCAAAATTAATAAATAATATTATATTCTCTGAAGACAGGATTATAGTTTGAAGATTTTTGTAGACCTTTGTAGACCATTGTAGACATAATTTTGTATGCCTTCGCAGCTTTTTGTCAAGTCAGACGTTGAAATGATATAATTAATTTTAATAATTCACTTTTAAAGTATCAAAATTTTGTGTTTATAATTAATGATTTACGATAGTTTAAATCTAGATTCAACTGATCTCGAAATAATCGGTCGGTCGGTTCCACTTAATTTTGTACCGGTATATTGGATAGTGTTTCAACGAGTTTAGTCAACCCAACTCTAATTTGTCAATTATTGTACAAATTACGGTTGGACAATCACAAACCCCGAATACCATCATGTTTTACATACAATTTAGAGGCAAACGCACCAATTATTTCAATAGAGTTGGCGTTACATTTGTGCACAAATGACGATCGTTTGTTTTGGTTCACTTTATGAACCGTGCTTGAATTTTGTTTGTGCACTAGCATAGTTTGCGGTTTGGTTAATTAATTGTTTTTAGTTTTACAAACAAACTGTATTTATATATAAATAGACAACTTCAGGGGCGTGGTTGGCAAGTGCCCAATTAAGAAGCGAGATGTTTCGGGTTCAATCCTCGTGACGGAACAAATGTGTGCATGAACTTCAAGTATCAGTATCGAGTCTAATAAGGTATGTTATTTACAAAAAAAAAAATAGTATTTATCAGTTAACTGGTTTCTATAGGCTAAGCTTTGCATAGTTTGGGGCTATAATATATGACATTGTTAAATACCCACAAATATTTAAATGCGTGTAGATAGGTACTTTATACCGTTCTACAATTATTTATCTTTAAAAAGTCAAAACACCATATCTTTTGAAACACATCCTTAGATGTGCATACACAAAGGCAAGAGAGGAAATCTTACAGGTAACTGTTGTATATGTAGGTGAGGGTAGGCTTGGCGAATCAGTCTTGAATAAACCATTGACCGGGTGCCTGTCTTTTATTCTGCAGTGGCGAACGAGGACAAAATTTTATCATCGTTGGTGTTAATATTTAAGAACTGTTATCTAAAAATGTCGGTCGGGAAAATGAAAGAATTCGCAGTCAAAACGGGAAACTGGTCTGGTTATGTGGAACGAATTGAAATGTACTTTTTGGTGAACAAAGTGACGAGTGAACTAAAGCTACCTACATTAATTTCCGTTATGGGGGATGAAGCGTACGAATTACTTTCTACATTGGCTAGCCCGCTTAAGCCATCATCATTATCATACAATCGAGCTGTGGAACTTTTAGAAGCACATCTACAACCAAAACCTTCGGTGCTGGCAGAACGATACAAGTTCCGACAACGTCGTCAGTTCAATGAATCAATAGCGGAATATGTGTCAGAGTTGAAGAAGCTGTCCAAATACTGCGAGTTCGGATCGTCGTTAGATGAAAACATTCGGGACCAGCTAGTGTGTGGTCTGAAAAGTGAAATTATTCGCCAAAGACTTTTTTCCGAGGAGAAGTTGAACTACAATCGCGCGGTCACACTGGCGCTGTCGCTGGAAGCGGCTGAACGAGATGCAAGTGCAGTGGAGGGTAAAAATTCGGCGGAACCAGCAGCGGAACAACTACACAAACTGAGCGGCGGAGAATGTTCTAGATGTGGAGACAGAAGACATATAGCTACGAATTGCTTGTTCAAAGATTACGCGTGCAGTTGGTGTCATGAATTAGGTCACTTGAGACGGGTGTGCCCTAAAAGAGATTTTAAGGGTCAAGGATACAATACGAGACGGTCAGAGGGGGCGGGAACTGCCGGTTTTTATGAAGCAAGGTCAGGACGCGGGCGCGGCCACAATTTCGGCAGGGGAGCCGGTGCCGGCGGCGGCGGTCGAGGCGGGTCGGTGGCGCGCGGACGGCGTGGTGCTGCAGCGGCGGCGCCAGGCGGCCGGGAACGGGCGCCCTTGCACTTGCTGGACGAGGAAGACGATGGCGTATTCGGCGATAATCCGAACCAGGAGGACAATGAGTATGAGGAACGCGGAGACGAACCAATGTATCAGATGTCGTTAACTAATTACAAACCGGTGTGTATTACCATTAAAGTTCAAAATTGCTTGCTTACAATGGAAGTCGACACCGGGTCGGCTTTGTCGTGTATAAGTAGAAGTGTGTATGAACAATGCTTTAGAAATATCAATCTAAAATCATGTCACATTAATTTGAGGTTTTACGATGGTACCGTTATTCAACCATTAGGTTACATAGAAACGGTTGTCACCTATAAGGGGCTTAGTAAAATCTTGGACTTGTATGTAATCGATCGGGGGACAACCAATCTACTGGGTCGCCAATGGCTGGCTGAATTGAGCATACCTGTACAAATATTTAAAAATAATTTGCAACCCAACCACTTTGCCTATAACACAGCCCATAGTGTGTCGAACGCTAATACAATAGTCAATGAAATTGTTTCCAGGCATGAATCTCTGTTTGACGGGTCCTTGGGTCGGTACACGGGTGGTACGGCGGAGCTGGTGGTGCGCGAGGGCGCGGTGCCGCTGTTCTGCCGCGCGCGGCCGCTGCCGTACGCGCTGCGCGAGCGCGTGGACGCCGAGCTCGACGCCATGCTGAGCGCCGGCGTCATCGAGCCGGTGGACCACTCGGACTGGGCCACGCCCCTGGTAGTGGTACGAAAAGCCGACGGTGCCTTGAGAATATGTGCCGACTATAAGGTAACCCTTAACAAAGTTTTAGCGATCGATCGATTTCCGGTTCCAAAAATGGAGGATCTGTTCAGTAATCTTGGGGGGAATATGTTCTTTACAAAACTCGATTTATCACAGGCGTATAACCAGGTGGTGCTATCGGAGCGTTCTAGAAACTACACCGTAATCAACACGCATAGAGGCTTATTTAGATACTCTCGTCTAGTATATGGATTATCATCTAGTCCGGGAATTTTCCAAAAAATAATGGTCAACCTGTTTAAAAATGTTCCGAGTGTAGTGGTTTTCTACGATGACATTTTAATAAAGAACAGCGATTATGAAAGTCACGTTAGATCTATAAAGGAAGTGTTAAGCATTTTGGAAAAAAATGGATTAAAAATTAAGAAAAATAAGTGTGAATTCTTTAGTAAAGAAGTAAGGTACCTAGGGTTTATTATTGACAGGAATGGCGTCCGGGTTGATCCAGATAAGGTTAAAGCGATAGTTACGATGCCTCACCCTACGAATACCACGGAATTAAAATCCTTTATCGGAATGGTTAACTTTTATGGGAAGTTCATTCATAATTTAAGCTCATATCTGTCACCACTATATAATCTTTTGAAAAAGGGCAGACATTGGTCGTGGGGTAACGAACAGGACGCAGCTTTTAGGCAGGTTAAAAGCTTTTTGTGTAGTACAAAAACGCTCATTCATTTTGACATGGAGGGCGAGTCAGTGTTGACGGTGGACGCGAGCTCGAGCGGGCTGGGCGCCGTGCTAGCGCAGCGCGCGCGCGGGGGGGGCGCGGAGCGCGTCGTTGCCTACGCTTCGCGCTCGCTAACATCGCACGAGTTACATTACAGTCAAATTCACAAGGAGGCCTTGGCGATAGTTTTTGCGGTGGAAAAATTTCACCAGTACCTATACGGTAGGAGATTTGTATTACGTACCGATCATAAACCTCTTGTAAGCATTTTTGGACCGAATATCGGTATTCCTACCGCAGTAGCCAGTCGTCTTCAACGATGGGCGATTAAATTAGCAGCCTATGACTTTGAGATAGAATATGTTAAGACAGATAGAAACACGGCGGACGTTCTTTCACGTTTGATCGCGTCGCAGAAGAACGAGACAGCGTCGGAAGAGGCAGACCTACCCGAGCAAACGTATCTGCACTTTTCAACGGAAGCTTTGCTTTTAGATTACAATGTTCTGAAAAAAGAGACAAGAGGTGACCCTATTTTAAGTCGTGTTCTAAGCTATATAGTGGATGGGTGGCCAACGGAGGTAGCTATTAAGGAACTCAATCCCTACCATAATAGGAAGAAGGAGCTATACTGTGAACTAGGTTGTATTATGTGGGGTCACCGCGTCGTTATACCCACGTCATGTAGGAAAAAGGTAATTTCCGAGCTGCACGACCCCCATATGGGAATAGTAAAAACCAAAGCATTGGCTCGTAGTTACGTGTGGTGGCCGGGCATCGACGAAGCAGTCGAGGCGGAGTGCCGCGCGTGCACCGTGTGTGCCGCGGTCGCCGACGCGCCGCCCGCGCACGCGCCTCGCTCGTGGCCTTGGCCCTCACGCCCGTGGTCTCGGTTGCATTTAGACTTTTTAGGGCCTTTAGATGGGTTAACATATTTAGTGGTGGTGGATTCGTGCTCGAAATGGATAGAAGCGATCAAAATGCAGAGAACTACTGCAGGGGCGGTTATATCGGTACTTCGCGACTTGTTTTCAAAGTTTGGTCTGCCCAAGCAGACGGTAAGCGATAATGGACCGCCTTTCTCAAGTTTTGAGTTTCAAGCTTTCCTAAAACATAATGGAGTAGAACATCTTTTTTCGGCTCCTTATCATCCAGCCTCCAACGGAGCTGCGGAAAATGCCGTAAAAATATGTAAACGCGTTATCAAAAAAGCTTTTAAACAAAATATCAATGTAGATACGGCTTTGTGTAGATTTCTGCTAGCCTACAGGAATACAACACATGCTACTACCGGCGATAGCCCCGCCTGTATTTTGCAAGGTCGCAACCTTCGAATGAGATTGGATAACTTAAAGCCGGAACGAGAATCTCGTGTCGTCGCTCGTCAAGAGCGTAGTGAGCGGGACGCGGGGGGCTCGCAGCGCCAGCTCCAGCCAGGCTCACAAGTCTGGTATCGTGAATATCGGGGCTCTGATAAATGGGTCGCTGGAACGGTGGGCAGCAAGTTAGGGGGTAGCGATTACTGCATAGTATCTAGGTTTGGAACCGAAATTCATAGACATATCGATCAGCTAAAACAAAGAGCTACGAAAAATGACAATAGGTCTATCGCAGGCAAAAAAGTAGATATCGATATAGTGGCACCAAAGTTAGAATTAAATAGACATTCACGAAAATCTTTGGCTATTCCCATTACCAGGGGCGAGGGTCCAGAACAGGGTGCAGGTGTTTCGGGGGAGAGTAGTATGGGGGGTAGCATAGCTCCTAATAACCCCGCACTAGCGGCGGGGGCGGCACAGGACGTGATCACCGCAGTACCTCGTACTTCTCCGTTGAAGCCCGATGTGTCGCCAAACAGAGACTCATGTAACAGTAAGACCGAGCGTGGTTCCTCGAAGAGAAGCCGAAACCCCCCTGTACGATATGGGTTCGAAGAAATAGATTAAGTATTTAGTTGTTAATAATAAGGTTATATTCATGTAAGTAGGTATTATTGTTAAATAAGGGTGGAGGTGTTGTATATGTAGGTGAGGGTAGGCTTGGCGAATCAGTCTTGAATAAACCATTGACCGGGTGCCTGTCTTTTATTCTGCAGTAACTTTTACCCTAACTACAAACAAATAACCTAAACAAACACGTTTACAGGTTCCCCGCCATTTTTACTCGCGTAATGCACAGTCGAGAGGGAAATTGAGGTAAGGAAAAGGTCGCGGGGAAATATTTCAATATGCTCTTCGAATTTTTTACGATCGTCTCGTGGCGCCTTTCTATTGTGTCCGGTATAAGCTCTTATCATTCCTATTGTATATGGGCTTGTATATGGGCTTTGGGCGTTTCGAAAAATTTATGTGCGCAATGCCAGTGCTCTCATACGGTGAAGGAAAACACCGTGAGGAAACCGGCATGTCCAAGAACTAAAAATTCGAAAGACATGTGCCATCCACCAATCCGCATTGGGTCCGCGTGGTGGATTAAGACCTAATCACTCTCGCCTGAGAGTAGGCCAGTGTCCCAACAGTGGGAACATTAGAAGGCTGTCATGATGATGGGCTTTACATCTTTATAGTAGTGCACACGGTAACATTTGAACACGTTACAAGCCAGTAATATTTTGTGGTGCTGCAAACGCAATGGCACTACATTTCTATACAAAATTATGATAGCTGCTAATATTTTCAGAGTTAGGACACTGACCTATTCTCAAGCTTGAGTTATGATGACCCAAGCTTGTTGATTCCCCATGGTCATTGAGTGCACAGTTTTTAGTAATGATAAGGCCTTATATTGTATGTTTTTATTACATCATCTGCTAATCCGCATTATGTCTACGTAGTGAATTGAAGAGTAGTAGAGTTCTTTGTGATAGAGCTCGTCCGGGAAAGGACTACCACCATACCTATTTCTGCCGCCAGGCAGTAATACTCGCATTGCTGTGTTCCGGTTCGAAGGGTATGGTTTCCGGTGAAATCACAGGCACATGAGACGTACCATCTAACGTCTCAGGGTGGTAACACGCAAGTGATATCTATGATGTTGCATGCGTACATAGGCTACGGTAACCGCTGACCATCAAGTAGGCCGTACGCTTGGTTACCACTTTAGTAGTATTAAAAATATATATATATGTATAAAACTCGACCACAAGAAATTGCAGTATCACCCATAGTTCTGCGTGACAGGGCAGCTTTCGTCGCCTTGAGTTATATACATAATTAGTTTATTAAGCTTCATTAATCATTAGTTCCGTGATATAACTTGCTACAGTGCCATTCAAACTTATTATCAGGCATCAGGCATTAGTTATAAACACCACTGCTTATATCCGGTATCACTGAGACAAACACTCGCTGAAGAGTCCTACAACCTAGTAAAATGTATTCTGTAGTTAGTAAACCCTCTACAAAAGAATTAAATATTACTGCGAAAGACAGATTAAAAACTGGTTTAATGCAGAGGTTCTAATACTGTTGTTTTCATTATGCAGCATTAGTTAGCCTGCGTTTTTGCATGTTTTATTTTAATTTGACTTCTCTTATACCTGCTCCCTATACATTAGAAAAATATTATAATTATGTTATTCCAGGCTATTGACTACACACATGCCAAACATCCCCATCTGAGCGTAAATGAGTGACAAACGCACTAACAATCGGTCCTTACCCGTGGTCCACCTTGTTAGTTCACCTAGGTGTACCACGGGCACATTTATTTTCCCGTGGTTCACCCAGGTGGACTAAAGGTGGACCACGGGCAAATTAATTTTGGTCCACCTTGTTAGTACACCTTTTTTTTTTTTTTTTTTTACGGTCGGAAAATGCATTACGCATCCTCCTCAGTTCGGGGAGAACAGAGGGGGTAGCAACTGACGGTATACCGACTAAAAACCCACCGAATCTTCTGCGCTCACCTTAGTGCCAATGCATCGTCGAACCACTCATCACCAGATGATGTGTGATTCGACGCTGCATCCGCACCTGACAAAGCCACGGGGTCCCGGTCGGATTCTACCGCGACACTATCGGTGATGGTTCGCTTTGGACGAACACCTCGGGTCGCCTTGTTAGTACACCTAGGTGAACCACGGGCAAATCACAATAATTTAATGAACTTTTGCACTTTTACCAGCAGTAGGATTATGTTGCTCTCTTGTTTTTAACTTTACTAATATAATTCTCTTGCGGCTTATGATACGAGTAGGCTAGAAAATAACTTAGCTTATTATAACAGAGAAAAACGTATACAAGCCTTTCTCGAATAATATTATTACGATTCTATTAAAACGATGTAATAAGGCAATAATCATCTTGTATTATTACTTCCTTGTTGCAGCAAATTGATTTTATTTCGTACGTTTTGTGCTTTTATTGTGTCTGACTGACTGAAGCGGATCTAATCAACTTCTGGTAAGAAATATATACAAGTTTATCGTGACCAGCCTTCTTATTCCCACTGCTGGGACACCAGCCTACTCACAAGCGAGAGAGATTAAATTTAATTCCCCACGCGGTCCTATTTAGGTTTATCTTTCTTGAATTCATAGATTACTAGCGACCCGCCTTGGCTTTGTGTGTGTTAAAACTTTTAACTTATATACATTTCTCTTAAATCAGTCTATCTATTAATGAAAACCGAATTAAAATCTGCTGCGTAGTTTAAAAGATCTAAGCGTACATACATACTTACAGAAAGACGGCGGAAATCACATTTGTGCTACACTATTTATATATAAAGAAGATGAACATGCTGGTTTTCTAGATGTTTACTTTACCTTTTGTTTGACGTTAATTTTTCCACCTACTTGAGACTGACAGGTAGAAAACACGCTCACCCTAATAATGTCTGTGTGAAAATAAATAAATAAAATTAATAAATAACAAAGGAGTCTCTATAATTCATTAGATCTCTACCAGTATACTTATTTGAAAAGGATGGTGACAACAAGAGGGTTCTCGTCTCGATTAGCATCGGGTTGGACCGTTCGACGTATTTCAATTACCATTCCAAAGGTACCCACTAAATAATTCATTACTACACTGCGAGTGACTACAACCTTGATTAACGTTTAAATCATGATAATGGTATCTTTTAACATATTAATCAGTTTTTTGACTGACCAGTGAAATAAAAAATCTGGGTGTTTTTTATGACCTCGTTGGCGCAGTGTGAAACGCTCGGATGAGAAACGAGAGGTAGCGGGTCCTTGGTCCTTGCTGCAGTACCAATGTTTGTCGCTAGTTTGAACTAAGATATTAAAAAAATATAATCTAAAGAGTAGTAGAATTCTTTCTGATAGAGCTCGTCTGGGGGCCAGACTTATTTCTGCCGTCAAGCAGTAGTGTTTTGCATTGTTGTGTTCCGGTTCGAAGGGTATGGTTTCCGGTGAAATTACAGGCACATGAGACTTTCGAACTACGTCTAAAATTGGCAACCCGTTAGTGATACTTCTGGTATTGCTAGCGTCCATAGGCTGCGGTAACCGCGTATCATCTTGTGGACTGTACGCTTGGTTACCACTTTAGTTGTATAAAAAAAATAAAAATCTAGCGCCCGCCCAGTTTCGCACGTGTGCACTACGTATAAATAAAATCCGTTGTGTAGTTTAAAAGATCCAAGCGTACATACATACATACATACAAAGGGACAGACGGCGGGGAGCGACTTTATTCTATCTATGTAATGATATCGTTGCGGCACTAAATCCTACTATAATATTATAAATGCCAAAGTCTGGGTGTGAATTTATTTATTTATTAATTTTATTTTTGGAAAACCAATAGCTTTATTACATCATGACAGAAATTGAGGACGACGAAAAGATATACATGGATTTTACACGAAAAAATCATTATTGTCATCAATAGATATTGATACTAAGCTGTATAATAATAGGACGTAAAAGTGTTGTTTGAATATATTGTATTTTGTAAACTAATGTGGGTTTTGTCTTTTACCTGGTTCAATAGTTATATTGGGTGTATGTATGTTTGTTACCACGTATCTCTATGACCACTTTAACCGATTGTGATGAAATTTGAAATGTTGATGGTTTAAGTCTTAGAATAACACACAGGTTATTTTTATCCCGAAAAATGTACTGTTTCTGTGGGAAAGCATAAAAACTGCAAAAAAGCGGGTGAGGCCGCGGGTAATTTTGTTACTTATAAATCAATGTACCTATTATAGCTAAAAAGATAAGTCCGAGCTTCACCACTGACTCGAACAAACTTAACGTGCTACCGCTACTCTTAGAAACTCGTGATGTTGAGTTACATCAGCCTCCACATGCCATCTTGAGTCTGGATTCGGTTGTTATATCCAACAAAGCGAGCCCGAAACGTACGAGTGCGAAGAGGGCCCACTCGTAACCAAACACTTGTTCTATTTCGTTACCTTAGCCAGCTATAGTTTAACTTTTTATAGATAGATAAAAAATACTTTTTTTGCAAATTTGACAAAACAATCTTATGTATGGTATATGGTAATATAATATAATATGTTTTATCGATCGCTAAGTAGCGATATTTACCAGACAACTTTAAGATATATAAATATGAATGGTAGCTAACAAGGATCATCATCATGACTCATGATCAGGAGAAGGACTTATAAATTGATGCTAAAACACATATTTCAAGAATACAGTGGAATAATGGTAAAATAAACGCGTGAAAAAGATATATATAATAATTATGTATGATTGCATTTACTAAAATAAATTCATAGAGTCAGTGGCTCAACTCTGGTGACGGTGTTAGTAAGCCGGCTAAAAGCTTTTAAAAGTTTTTAATCGAATATTTATTGTCTACGTAACTCTAAATTTTGCGTTGTAGATTGTGGGTTCGATTCCTAGCCTGGACAAACATTTTGTTTAATGAATACTAATGTAAGGTTGTACCTGCGTGTTTGAAAGTACTATTATTAAAGTGCTCTAACACGTTTATAATTCTGTTTTATTTAATTATAAAAAAAATGTAAACCATCTGACAAACGTTTTATAAAACAAAAGTTTTATTCAGCCTCAAAAACAAGAGTGCCTTTAGGGTAACTTAGCACTTAACGTTTATTTAGAAACCAATATTAAATCTGTCATGGTCGTAGCCACGTCGCTTCTCATCTCTTCCCGAATTCAATTTAACACACCAGTAGTCACCGATATGGGTGACCTTAATCGTGGAAGAAAGAAGTTTTATTAAAATTTGGTTCTAATGCTCGACGCTCACGGACAACTTTACTGTTGACCAGCGAGTTGATTACATAACTCTGTTGGCGACCAATCTCCATTGATCTCCATTTAAAACTGTCTAGACAGTTTGACAATAGCTCTACTGTCCTATTAGACAGTTTGAGATAAAGATCAATGGAGTTTGATCGCTAACAAAGTTATGTGATCAACTTGATTTGAGTCTGAACTCTGAACTGTCACTTCTTAAATTTGGTAAACTTCTTAAAATACAAGCACTAAATTCAGACTTAAATGATGTAGATAAAGTGAGACGTATGAGAAGCTTACAACAATATGGCACAAGACTCTGATTACGAGGGTGGTTACAAGATTCCATTGCGCGGCGTAATTTCGGATTCCACTGTGTGTGAATGTCGGCACATAGAGCTCTTACCTTACATCAAGTGACATAATGATGTTACTAACCAAGTTGAAACGATTAGGCAATGATAACAATATACGAATAATTAGTTAAGTTTAATACATAGGCACATTGGGCATCCCAAACTGGTGTTAAAATCGTGAGCTGAGTAATTTTCTACTCACCTGATTATTTCAGTAATTTAACTGTGATGGTGATTATGATAGAGAAGCTATAATAGTGGCTGACCTCTTTCAAAATAGCCAAATTTATAGACTTATTAACGAAAATCATAAAGTGTGTGATCTATGGTGTGGCCATCACAATATGCTTCAGTAAAGTTTTTAGAAACTAAGCAACGCACGCTTTCAGCTTGTCAACTTGCTGACGGTCAGCGACGTGGATGAATTCAAATGAACCTTAAATATGACACATAAATAATGTTTTAGCTGCTACGCGCGAATGACCGTACGCGACTAATGTATTTTTTGCTTTAAATTGCGCCTAACGTTCAAATTTTTATATCATCACAAAAAAAAAACCCATATCCTGCCGCTTTTGGTGCTTTACTCAAACATTAGTATTCCCTTATTATGATGGTGAACACTGTAAATCACAAAAAACTAACCTACGATTGTTATAGCGCGCAGGCTTAATAATTTCACTAGGTGATTCGTTTGCTGTGACCAAATTGTGAAATACCCTCCACACATCAGTGGCGTAACCCGGTTGCACTACCATAGAGTTCTAGCGAGCTAGAACCATAAAGCAAGTTTCCGACCACCGCAGCATTGGCGAGTGAGCAATATTTGGGCAAATATTGAAGCAAGATCATTCGCCGACTGTCTCTTGTTTACGTGTATTTGTTTACCAGCGACAACTTGCTCAGCGCCATTCGCCCGCGGTAAGACACTAGCCTTCCTTTACCTAGTCTCGCTCTGACCGCTTTATTTAAGTGATTCTATTGGTTCCAACAAACATCTCTCGCTAAACATCCTTGCATATCTCTGGTGGAAACGCAGCCTGGAGCGCTCGTAACGTAGCTGGCTAAGTTGTTCTTAGCAGATCAACGAAGTTAAGCACTGTTCCGCGGGGTCATCATTTAGATAGGTGACCGCCAGTGGCAATTTCAACTGAGCGCTCCTGTGCTTCGGAGAGCACTTTAAGCAGTCGGTCCCGGCTTTTTAAAAATTGTTAGGCCATGACAGAGGCCTTCGGGCGGCCTAGAAACTCTGTCACCAAAGTTGGCCACGGACTCATACGAACGAACGAACGTAGCTTAAAGCTAAAACATGACATTGCTGACAATACCCAGCGACTACTTTACACACTACATAGGTACATACATAATATACGTGGTACTATCAAGTTTCACCACGTGACTCTGTGGATGCACCTGCTTGTATTTTCAGACATTCATTGTCGGGGCGAGGGAATTCAGCTTAGAACTTATATTATGCTCAGTTTTAGATATCTAGGGCGAGAATTTTAATAAAAAAAGTTTGCTTTAAGCTTAAGGACCAACGCAGGTGTAAGTAACACCTGCTTTGGCATAATATGAGTTTTTTTGTTAAATTACAAGTAGGTATATTATAAAAAAAAAAACTTTGCTAGGTTAGTTAATTAGTAGTTAATTAAATAGTTAATTATTAATTTTAATCTATCGTGAACCTGTAAGTATCATCATCATGACAGCCTTTTAATGTTCTAATTGCTGGGATATTGGTGCCTACTACAGTTCTTGCTAATTCTGAAAGCTATAGTGAAAAACATTAGCATAGCTTTTTCTTTTAGGCTGTGTAGAGCGACTTTTAGTTTTTAAATGATATCAATAAATAAGTATTCATGAGTTTCCAACTATAAAAGCTATGCCATAGCTAAAGATTTTTTTAATAACCGGGACTTCTCAACGTGCCCTCCGTAGAACGAAAGCGCTCATTTTAAATTGTGACTGACGGTCACCATGTCAGCGACTACGTATCATATTTACAAAGTCTTAATCCCACACTGTACCACTGAGTTGGCCGTTGATTCAATACGAATTTACTTACTGTACCAATATTAACCTAATCAGTCTGTGCTCATGAGTTAAGGCGTCGGCACTCACAGATACAAAAGAAGCTAAAGCACAACTTTCAAATAAATACATCCATCAAACAAACGAACTGAGTAATGAGCAACCTCTCAAACATTTCGCGCGAAATGTATTTATTCGGTTCACCCGACAAAATATTAATACGCCCAAGCCTCTTCTAAGGCGCCGTCAATTAAGTTGCTAACTTAGTTTGTCGTTTCGGGAGCAAACTCGAGTTGTTATCTTAGTTCTGCAGACGACACTGGCTTATTTATTTAACGTGGCAACGCGAGAAAATTTGAGTGTTTCAGCAATTACGCGAATTGTTTTGCTCAAAACGTCTTGGCCCTAAGTGGTTATTATTTTGGTTTAAGTAATTGGTCTTCTTCTTGACTAGTTTACTTTAGTCTATTAAATAAAAGTATCTGATGTCTTACCAGTTTAATCACCAAAGCATGACTCTAGAGTTTAACCACACGGAGCATTCAACTTTTAGACGTGTAACAAAGAGTATTTTACGTTTTAACTGCGCTAAAATAGGATTCAATGTTTCTAGTTTTGTTGGTCTGCGTGTCAAAACATTTTTTCTCAGGCTAAAAGTAAAATCTTGTGATCTCGAACTTATTTATACAAAATAAAAAGTTTAAAAGCAATTAGTGCTGTAATAACATCCTACTTCTAACTCAATGCATTAAACAATGTAGTATTGAATATCTGACTTTGCATCCAAAAGGTAAAAAAACAATCCTTTAGGTTACAATTTTGATATTTGGAATGCCTTCAAACCAGAACATAGTGATGCGAGCATTGCTGATTGATGGCAGAAATACGAGTAGCTATACTTACTTCTAGTGGTACTTTTCTCGGGCGTACTTCTCATAATAAGCTTTACCTTGTAATAAAATTACGCGATCGAATCCGGAACAAGAAAATCTTGACATAGCTCTTAGAATAAGTAAGTTGAAGTGGCAGTTGGTATTGCAGGCCATAATATGGCTTGCAATGCAAGTATATACTCGAAGCTCGTAGAAACAATAACGGCTTGGGATTAAAGGTTCTGGAATAGAACCACAAACAGAAAAACGAAGTACCTAAAGGATGCCCTCACTCGATGGACCGATGACAAACGGTCGCAGGAAGTCGGTGGATGGTGAAGGCTCATACCAGTCGTCATAGCGCTTTTTGGGGGAGGCCTATATCTAGCAGTATTGGCTATGTGGATGATGTTGTATGAAGTGTAATAAAACCTATTAATGAAACATGACAATTTAATCAATTTGCTACGTTACTTATTAACCCTTTGATTACCTTCATCGCATATGCTACTTAAAATTAATCTACGCGAACATCCTCGAAGCATAAATCAACCATGGGTTGTCGGGTTAGCGAGGGTAGGTATTCTCACGCAATACGGTGCTACATACCGTAAACCAATTATAGCGAGTGGCATAGAAGCGACACTCCATGATCTGAATACTTTAACACTTATAATATTTTTTTTTAGTTTTACATAGTATTCGGTCTTGTGATGTAGCTTGGTTTTATTGCTAACTAGTGGAATGCCCAGCGCGCTACTTTGACACTTTTTACACCTACGAACACGTTAACGGCAAGTAATGTGTGTTAGCCGAGTAACCGTAGAAACGCGGTCACTGGGTTCATGAAGAAGAGCTTCCAAATAGCTTCGAAACGTGAGCATAAATGACAAGTGGTAAATAGCCGTTAATTTCAATTAAGTAGGTATAAAAATAAATAATGATAAGCAAACCACATAACTGCGACGTCTCCTTTCAAATTTAAAGTAGTGCGAGGCGTGAAACGTGGATAACGCAAAAGTTTTGCGGGTGTTTCCAACGTTTGGAGGCGACTGCCAAATACATTGTCATTTGTGTGTCATTCATCAAGTGACGTCTCAGATATATAGTTCTTTAAATTTGGATAATGTAAGGAGTTTCGCTTCTAAACGGCAATTTCTCATGATTTTCTAACACCACTAACCTTATTAGATGATCCTGAGGAAGGGTTAAACTAGGTGTTCATAACGCAGGGAATTAACAAGCGCTTAGACTAGTACATATTGTAATTACTTTGTGATTTAACCTTTATTTAATTATATTTGAAAGGTCTAGACAACCACAAAATGTTGATGATTTGATGACTTCGGTAACACAATGAATAAGTGCACGGATTCATGAGTGCACTTGGCTACTCTGGTTTGACGTAAAAAAATATTTATGAAACAAGCTAAAGCGCAAGCAGTTAGACGCGGAGTTTCTCCGGCCATCTTGCCAATAAAACGTGGTCCTCCCATTTAGTTGTTTTTCTCGTGTATTTTATTGTGTAAATTTACTGGCAGTTTATCTAAGAAAACTGTTTTCTTAGCAGAGGTGGTAGGCAATTACAATTGAATGGGTAATGTTGGTATGGAATTCAGTCAAAGACTCTCCTCAACATTTTTAAACAAAGAAGGTGTAATGAAGTGAAGGTAACCTAGGCAACGATGCACATACTTCTACCAAATTGTAATAAAACACCCGGCCAGATGAAAACAATGATAATGTACAACAAGAAGCTACAATAGTTGGTCTACATAACACTTATTTAAACGTGTGCGTTGTACATATTTGTTACCTTGTTCGGTTTCAATTGAGTCGCTATATTGAAGCTATTTATAACTCTCAGAAACGCCGCATGACTTACGATTCTGTCAGTAGCAGGAGGTATTCGTGGCACTTTTACAACCACCTTGAAGCAAGTATAAATGAAGTTACTGAAGCACACCGTAGCTTTTTAAGACCAACGACATTTTTATAAGAAAAAAAAATCTGAAGAAACTGCTAACGATAAATCTGATGCAGAAAATCCACGCGTGAAAATATTGCATGCGTCCTTAGGTAACGATAACCATTTATGATATCCTCCGTATATATGTTTGTTTGAAGCGAAAGGAAGCCTATACCGAGCAGTTTGTGATACCCGGTTGAGAGGATGAGTTTGCCTTCTTAGAGTTTTTTTTTCACATAAAAACGTGCTAACGATTTATAATGATGCTAAAATAGTGAAAGTTTTCATTTGTCCAAATAATACTTTACCTAAAAAGGGTTTAGCTAGGTATTTATCAAAAATATCGTGTCGTACGTATTGAATACCACGACACATCAACCACAAGGCTCAGCGTGACGGAGCGGTTTCCAATCCATCACTTTCAATAGAGATTTTCATTTTCTACTCGATATCTTTAGAAACAAATCATTGACAAAACGACGCATTGAAAAAGAAACCGAACAAAAGCACCACGCCCACATTATTATATTTAATAAAAATAAAAATACTATAAATAATACTATTCAATGAAACCAAGCTTATTTTTATGGTTTCGAAAGTGTGATGACGAGATTGGATATCGCATAACTATGTCAAGTATAATGTTAATCAAAATGTAATTGTGTTTTTATTAAGTACCAACCTAATTGTTTTGGACCTTTTTAGTATAATATGGAATTGTTTTTTTTAGTTTATCACCGGTTTTTTTGTATTTATATTGCACTACATAGAAAACATAAAAATACAAATTAAAACAAAATTAAGTTGACGAAAAAATGGCAGTCACTTAGCTTATGCCACAGGTTTGCATAATATCTATCTGTAGAGCTGGTTTTCAGTGTTAAAAATATGTAACCACTTGAAAAAAAAGTTAAACTGATGAAATATTTCTAGGCATCTTGACAAAACAGAAATCACTCAAAAAATATCATGCTTTCCCTAAGATAAAGCAAAATGTGTGGCAAATACGTCGCGTCGCGAGTCACTTTAATTAGCACCTTACACTAATGGATTTCACGTTCTACATTTGAATTTTAAGAAAAATATTCTTTTTAGAATTTTTTCTAGTAATCACACCAACGGTTGAACGGAATTGAATGGACATCAAAAACAATTTATTTAATTGTTTTCGCTTTATACGGGAACAAACATTACATGAAACCTAATCATTAATCTAAATATGTAACAAATTACTATAATTTACATGTCCAATCCATCTACAATCTAGATAATCATTATGATAATTATCCTGGATTAACACGCTACTTTTTATCCCAAAAAAATCCAAAAACTCCTGTGGGATGACTAAAAACTGTAAAACTGCAGGTAAAACCACGAAGCGCAGCTAATTCAAAACTAGAAGGAGGATCGAGCTAAGTATCACATTATAAACTCGTCATTGTAAATCTATTTATTTAGGAGCCAATAGAGCTTATTGACTTATGACATTGCCGTCCCTTAGGATAGGAATTCGTTGATCAAAATTGAGAACTAAGTAGAGACCCCAGTCAGCCGAGTGAGCTGAAAGGAAATGAAGCTGTAATTTACTAGCATCACGTCGTTCTCGATGATTTTTTCATTTCCTGCTGTCAGCATTCGTTATCTCATCCCGATTTCAACAAATAATTTAGTTGTATAATACGATGAAAAAGTCTTGCAAAACAGATAATCTCTTGCTCCGTATACGTCCTTTTCTTTAGGTTTGTTACGGTGTTTTTTTTTGGGTTATGTCAAATTATTTTTTTCTAGCTAATGCAACGTCACAATTTACCAATAATTATATTCTTAATTAAGTCCCAACCAATGCGATAACTAGCAAGTATTACAGTCAGTAAATCGTTGCAGAATTATGCTTATGCTTAGGAAAATGCTTTAAATCAACAATAAACAATTTATAAGACTGAAGCGACCAAACAACTGCGATAACACAATACGATTAAAACTTTGTCGCATCGTTTTTCCTTGAAAGAAACCCAAGAAATTATTTTCAATCTAAGACAAAAATCCTCTTTTGAGCCTTTGTCGTGCTATTAAAAAAAAACCTCGAAACCAATATAACATAAAACCAATCACAGAAGTTTTATTCATGGAATGATTCCAAATACGAATTTACAAAAGCCGATATTTTTTAAAACATCATTTTATAAAGAAATGCAATATTAAGATCATATTTGAGTTTGAGTGAGTAAATAGTATTAATTAGTTCCAACAAAATAGAGTTTTTTCATTCAAACTAATGGTGTCAATAATAATAATAATAATAATAATAATCATCCTATCCGGTTTCGGCTACAGGGACTTGGCTTTTTTTTTGACTATATTTATGGGCTTGGGTGTTTATCCCGCATATGGCTAATATATCCTATCTTTGCGCTAAAAGTTCGACCACAAAGAGCGCATGTTAACGTGCCATTAACAAAATTATAATTTATATTGGCAGGCGATCTATTTTTAAGTCTCGCCTCCTTCCTTCTTCAAACTCGTTCACTTTGTTTTGAACTTGACGTCTCCACTCAGGTCGTTTTTCAGCGAGAGACTCCCAGTGATGAGGATCTAATACAGCATCTCTTCATGTGCCTCTTCTGTACGTCTTTAAAGCGTAGGAACTGGCCTCCACGTTTCCGCTTACCATATTCCAGTTCACAGAAGAAGATGCGTTTCGCTTTTCGTTCATCAGACATGGTGTCAATATCGGTAATGCGGAGGAGGCCACCAAGATGAACTTATTCTGAAGATTTCAACTTTTGATTCTTACACCAGGTAAACGATAGGTACCTACAGTGACATTGCCCATCAAAGTAACTACAGCACCAAAGGATCTCATGCTCAGATTACACTTTCAGATAAACGGATCGCCACCACAGAGTTCATAGACAAAACTAACAAACAGATATTGATCTGCAAACTACTTTATCGATGAACTCGAATCGTTTGAACTTATGTTTGAATTCGAATGGTTAGTTATGCGGAAATCAACTATTGCAATGAAGGATGGATAATATACATAGTGAAATCAACTTGCAATGGAGAAGGTAATTCTACATAATAAAACTCGGTGAAGTTAAGGTAGATTAACGTAGATACGCATATGTATCGGCCTGGCAACGGATCAACGGCATGGTTCAGTATTATTTATTTAAACTTTATTCTGCTAAGCACACTCATTATTTTATTGGTATCGCGTCGCTCCGTTTCGTTTTTGTAGACACAGAAAAAACAATGTTGAGTAAGATAAGTAAGTTGAGTCAGTGGCCAACTCTATTATCGGAAGTAATAGTCTGCCCCAAGGCCTCTAGTCTGGCCTAACGAAATTTTAAAGTCGGAATCAATAGTTTAGCTTGTTTTCCAAAGCACGAATGCGCTCAGTTAAAAATGACAATGGCGGTCACCCATGTATTATACTGCCCACGCTTAACTTTTGCTTAACTTCATCGATTGGTTAGGAACCACTAAGTAAACTACCTCACGAGCGCTGCGAATAAATATTTTAAAACGTTGTCCATTAGCAAAGAATGAGGGAATTTCATTTCTCCAAGAATAGTGTAGAATATGGAGCCTTCACTTGTAGTTCCGCAGATGAATGTAATTCCGAAAACGTGAACCGTTCAAATATTTACCTGACGCTTCACTGGACGGGCTCATTCGCTTTGCTGGAGCCGGGGAAACATACGGGAGACACAGATGATGACCGTTAACCAAATTACAATCAAACTTTCGTGTTTATATTAGTGTGTATAATATTAGTACTACGTCAACGTCAACGTCGTACGTACTACTACGTTTTTTCAAGAGTAGTAGAGTTCTTTGTAATAGAGCTCGTCCGGGGAAGGACTACCACCATACCTATTTCTGCCGCCAAGCAGTAATGCTCGCATTGCTGTGTTCCGGTTCGAAGGGTATGGTTTCCGGTGAAATTACAGGCACATGAGACTTTCCATCTAACGTCTCAGGGTGGTAACACGCAAGTGATATCTATGATGTTGCATGCGTACATAGGCTACGGTAACCGCTGACCATCAAGTGGGCCGTACGCTTGGTTACCACTTTAGTAGTATAAAAAAAAAAAAAAAAGTCATCCTCCTTCCGTCGTCATACTTTGATTGAGTGACCAGCAGTGGCAATTTCAACGGAATACGTTTGTCCTTCGGAGGGCACGTTAAGCAGTTGGTCTCAGTTTTTTCAAAGTATAGTTAGACCATGACGTCTTCGTCAGTTCGAACGAGTCCGACGAGTGGTCGGAGATAGTAAGCCGCCCAAAGGTCTTCCTTTGGATGGCTTATTTACTCCGTCACCAGAGTTGGCCGTTATCTCACACGAACTTATTTAGTATATTTATACATTTTAAAACGGGATATTTACTATAACTTTCGAGTGTTGTTGATTCTCGTTATAACCATGAAAGTTTAAAAAAATATATTACCTTGTACTTCTACCAGAGTACTGGTAAAGTCTCACGCTCATAAATTAAGCACTAATTTCCAACGCGACGCTACCGTTTGGTTTCTAAAACCGTGTGTTTTCCTCGTTATGGCAGGATAAACCGAATCTAAACTGGCGGAATTATTTACAAGCCCCATTTCCGAGCGGTTGCCCTGCCTTGTGAATTTTTGTCAATCTCCCTCGGACATAGCTTAGATTATTCCCAACAGTATTCTGTATATTTGTCTAGCCATATTTTACAAAAAAAAATGCTAAAATTAGCATAATAGCATAAGATTTTCTTTTTGATTTACTCTTGTTGTTGGATATTTTGATTGCTAGGTCAACAAAGTCATCATAAAATCAGCCAATGGTTGTCCACTGTTAGACATAGGCCTCTCCCAAAGAGTGCCATGACGATCGGTCTTGAGTCAGCAACCACCGATTTTTTACGTTTTAATGTCATCTATATCTATACTACTCGTAATAATATTATAAAGAGAGAAGATTTGTATGTTTGTATTTTTGTATTTTTGTTTGTTACTAATAAACTCAAAAACCGCTAGTTCGATTTCAAAAGTTCTTTCACCATTAGAATGCTACATTATCCTTGAGTAACATAGGCTATATTTTATTTTAGAAAATAATAAGGATCCCTACTAAAACTTCAATAATGTAACCCAAGGTGTAAAAAAAATGCCATAAAATGTCTTTCATCGCATGCGCTGCGGAAACTATTGATGATAGAACAAAAAATGTTCTACAATATTAAAGAACATATTAATATCCACAAAAAAGTCAGCAATACCATATGTCCAACTATTGTAGTTATGTAACTATAACTATTTTTTTACATTTTAAGAGTTGATAGAAATGCCGACCAAAATCAGACCATGTATTCCATACCTTTATATGAATCATTATCAATAACCAACTAAATCATTTCATATTGAAGACTGTTTCAATACCTGTTGTAAATAAACAATTTGAATTATTGAAATCAGACATTCCATTCAAAATTTATGACGAATTATAAAAATGACAATCTAAACAAAAAAGCCCGCGCGTGGCCAGAGAGGGGCGTGCACATGAACTATGAAATAGGTAGCTGCGCGGCTAAAACGTGCGGTCGGCTCCTACCTTATGAATGACTAGCGACCCGCCTCGTCTTCGCACGGGTGCTTAAGTTTTTATTGCACCCGTGCGAAGCCGGGACGAGCAGCTAGTAGGTCAATAAAGTGGGAATAGAACGCCCCCCCGTTCTATACTTTGCTTTCCAGTCAGCGGTCGACATTCAGTCAACAAAGCAGGTACCTACAATTTATTTCTCTATTATTACTATGGACTAAATAGTCTATCAACACCTCTTCATAAATTATGCAACAAATAAAACTGATAAATAAACATTTTAGGTGATAAAAACTGCTCTATCGTAAACAAAAATCTGAAGAAAAATATGTTATCTAACTTTTAGAAGAAAAGTTTGAGTTTTCCTGCTGATACACTCATAGATATAAGCAGGCCCTATCTCGTTATTTTATTGATGGCATCCTATTGGTAACTAAGTTAAGTGAAACAACTTCTAGCCAGCAGCCAGCTTTAAGTCAATAATTTTATGTGAATCAGTGAACTGCTCTAGTTACAGAGCCTAAAGGCCCTCGTCATACTACTATTAGCCAGCGGCCTTTGATTGACCTTAGAATGCTGAACGTGAATAAGATGGAAAATAAATTAGTAAGTCAGCGTGAGTCAGTGGCCAACTCTGGTGATGAAGTTAATAGGCCACGCGAAGGAAAATGTAAAGTTTAAATTAAGATCAAAACAAAATAAAACAAAAATTGTAATATTTTTCCATACCCACCTACAATATTTTTTGCGATACCTTGATTGTCGAAAATGACGGGCAAACAAAATTATAACAGGCACACCTGTATTTCACACAAAATTCCCTTCAATATCCCTGAATCAGCGCTTCACGCGATATTGGCTCCATCACCCCTATAAAACGTAGAATTGAATGCTCATTTTCGCGTGCCCTTAGATTGTATAGTGTTAGCGATATTTTCTCGCAATACTGATACATATTTTTAGAAGGTATCAGCTATGTCATGATAGTGCCAATAAACTTGGTCTGTTCAATAAGTTTTCGTCATTTCGTTTTACGATGTACCTTGTACGTTCAGAACCTTTGTTTTATAAATCTTTGTATTACATTAGACAAACTTATTCATAATTAAAGAGGTATTTATGGAGGTATATTAAGATAAATTTGACAAATGATAATACAAATAATGTAAGTTAATTTAGATTTAGTTGTAATACTTGGATTTATTTAATTTATTGCAAACATGTAAAGTAGGTAAGTAAGTAAAGTCAGTTCTGATGATTTGAAAATGTGACAATTAGAAAGAGCGACCATTTGAAAACCTGACCTTTGGAAAGTCTGACCATATGAAATAAAGCAAAGTTTATTTATGGGTTTTACGCATCGAAGAATTACCCATTCACTCGATGGTCTTACGTAATACATTGACCGATTGACATACATAAGCCCCGTTATAAAACTGCATTGTTGAGTTTGATCAGGTTGAATGAAATTTGAAAAAAACATTACACAAATATTTTATTATTATAGTCAAATGTAGTAGGTAGCTTCTTAGAATAGTAATTTAAAAAACGTTTCCGACGAAGTGTGTGACACAGAAAACCTACCTGCTATTATGTACCGCTTTACCACACTTCAAGCAAATAAATATTTCATTTCATTTAATTTCATTTATTTTAGACCCGAGTATGTCGCTATTAATTAAAGTTAATACCACAGGTTATTATTATGGGTCTTTAAATTTCGATTTCGAGTTCTTAGTGATAACAGAATATTTTACAATATGTTTTTTTAATTTTAATAACTACTAATCACGCATATTTTCATCAAAGTTTTTATTATAAGCGGCTACCTACGTCTTTAGATCTTTTCAGAGTTGACTAAACCAGTAATTATTCAAACAGGTATATTTCTAACAATGAAGCCATCAAGTTTTGTTACTATGAATAATATTTGAAGTTAACAAAAGCAAAATTTTTGATGATACTTATCAACCCCTAGTTTTTGTTCGTTCAAAATCTCTTGAAATACCCTCGTGATGTCGAAGAGTCAAGAACACTCTTGATGAATGGCATTTTCTTTGCATCGTCTAACTAATCTAGACATAGCACAGTAGTAGGGGTTTGCTAAGTGTTAACTCATAGTTCCTGACTGGTCTTACAACTCTGTTGGGAGTTAACCTCTGACTACTGCGTTGTAAATTGTAGGTTTCATTAACACGCAGTACAAATATTTTGTGAGATGAACACAATTATTATATGTTTTTCTGGCTGTTTTACTAGTATTTAAAAACATAAAAATGCGTGTTTGCTTTTCATAGTTCGTTAATTTTGGAAATAAATAAAGGTGTGTAAAATTTTCCACAATATTTACCTGTTTTGTATGTATTTTACATTGTCGATTAAATTAATTAGTTTAGTTTAGTGATGGCATCGCGTTATTTACATTATTGTTTTTAGGTAATTTGCCAACCTAAAATATATGATCAATATAAAATCTTGTTTACATACACTGAGCGTTTATTTAACTAGATCGTTTATAACCCAAACTTCGTTTCGCTATTTGTACAATTCTCATAAACTTAGTTTGTGACAACCATAAAGTATAAACTAATTTGTCAAACTTTGCACTGGCATTGCCGGAAGCAGAGTAGCGCTCACGTTTCAAACTGAGTATTCTACACTCTCGGTTTTCCGTTCGTTACTTGACATAGGTGGCGTACCCATGTTCTGTCGCGCATAGCATTATTCACTGTATTTAAATTATATTAAAAGATTTGTACGCGCAGCGTAGCATTAGCACGCTAACGAACTCGTGCGTTTATTAAAAGGGAAACTCACTAGGATACTAATACAATGTACAACGCGGCAATTCTGGTAAAGTGAGAGTTACAACTAGTGTCCCTATGCATAAAGGTATTTTAAGCCTCTGTTAGCTATTGTGTCTTTCAAATCTATCATCTTCTTTGTTCATTGACATAAGAATGATAATAAACTACTGTACTTAGCAAGTCGCTGAAATTTTTTAATGAGTAAGGGCACAAATTTATAAAAGTATTCGCCGAGCATCCATCAAACGCGGTCGCAAGCGGTGCTCATGAAGAAGAGCTTCTAAATAGCCAACGTCAGCATAAATGACAAATTCAAGTGATAAATAGCCGTTAATAATTTAATAAAATTTATAAGCCGTCTAAAAGCTTACGACCAAATACATAAAAGTTCAGGTTTAGTTAAATGCACTAGTCAACAAAAATGAGAGCTCACAACGTAGCACTTCTTACTTACTCCTTGATCTGTTGAAAAAAGGCATTAACTAACGCAGCGAACATTTCGATTAAAACTTTCGTCCTCAACGCGAGCGCGGCTGTGAGTCCGCGATAGTGCGAACTGGCAAATTGAACAAACTTGTGCAATTGAAACTCCAATGTTATAATCTCGGCTGCACTGCCACTTGTTTTTGCTACACTGAGCCATTACATGAGTGTATCTCGGGCGAGCACTCGGATACCAGCGTGAGAGGTTAATTTAATTCAGTCGGAACAACCCTATCGGGCCGCGAAAATATAATAACATGGGTTCCGCAGCAGGTTTTTGCGGTGTTTTGTAATGGAATTTTTTAACCTCTTTTTATTTTTTTATCAGTCTGCGCTATAATAAGTAATGTCCTGTTTGATACGAAGCGTTCATTCAACTGCTATAAAGTTGCTGTACCATTCCAAAAAGTAGTCCAAAAGACTCAATCAACCAAAGGTGCCAAACCAAATGCTGTTTTCTTTTTATACTGGTTTATTTAATTGTATGTTTAATCATATTACTTCAGTAGGATTATACAAACTTGCGTGTGGGCTTTTTTTTAAATATATGAAACTAATAAATACAATTCTTCAAATTGAAACCAACCTTACAAGAAATTTTTTTTATTTTTTTTTTATTTTATTTACAATTTATAACACCCAGACACCTAAACTCTCTTAATACACGATAAAGAAATGAATATTGTTTAGTAAAATCAAACACTACTCTTATGTATATTAGTTAAAAATTATACCAGCTCTTAAAATTTATAATAATACCAAAGAGCATAAAAGAGAGCAGATTTTTGTGTTTTAAAAATCATAAGGCATTTCTTGTGGAAAGATGTAGCATCTACAGTGTCACAGATTTTTAAGTGATGATCTATGTAATATTTAGTGGATAGTACTCGTATTTATAATAATGGAAAAGCTAACAATCATATAAATTTTTAATAAATTTAATTAATTTAAGTCTTATAATTTGCATGCCTATAATGGTAAAATACAATCTTATTAAGCTCCGGAACTAATATTATAAAAGTTTATAATCATTGTAATACCTACTTTCTGACAAATAAATATTATTAATTATAACAAACACTATCACAGATCTCACACATATTTATCCTGAGTGAGAATTATACCAACAGCATAGAAAGTCATACTAGGTAAGCTGTGAAGCCACTAAATGTCAAACCATACGGAATTCTATTACATGTTACACACTCACTGCTCCCTTGCTAAGTTATTGATGTAGTACTTGGTTGGTATTAATGAACTTACTTGTATTTATGACTATGCAGTTCGTTGGTTAGCGGGTGCGGGCGAATGGAAGTTTGGTACATTAGAATTTATGACACATGTTCGTGGCCGCACGGTAATTAAAAGACCCCTTAGAGAGATATAAACACTGAAGCCTTGTATTGCATAAAGCGAGCAGGCCTTTACTTATTTTGTAAAGGCGCGCTGCCACTAAAACTCATCCTTTTTTTTTGTCATTAGGTGACAAACAAGTAGACGAGCCACCTGATGAAAAGCGGTCCTCGTCGCCTATAGACATCTGCAACACTATTTTTGATGTTACAGAAGCGTTGCCTACCAGTTAGGAAGCCCTTAATTTTTCTCATATGCCCATGTTGAAACCCAGCGGGACGATATCAGACGGGAGCTCATTCCACATCTGGCAGGTGTGCAGGAGGAACGAACGAATGAAGCGTGCTGTATGGAACCTCCACGCATCCACCAGATGCGGGTGAGCCCGTTCGTTGTTCTTACTAGTGGAAAGACAAAAACATTACGATTAACGATAAACGCGGCGTACAATGAAACGGAAGTAAAAAAAGCGTTGTTATATAGAGTCGATTTAATATTAACTCTATTAAAATACGTTTAATTTTATTTTCGGTGATGTATACCAAATGTTTTTATTCCGTCATTTTCTATGCTTCATCGAAAATGAAATATTAACCGTGACAGCGCGCCTTTAGATTGTATACACAGTATAACACAGTCTGGCTGGGTTTGTGAAATAGGTACCTTTTTTAACTTGTGCAATTTACATTAATTTGACTAACACTATGCTAACGAATTTAACAGCAAAACCTGTTATTTATTTACGTTTTATACTAGTTATGTACTGTTTATTTGCTTTAAACATAAATGCAAACATTTATTTGAAAAGCAAAAATACCAGATTTCTTAGTATCTTGCACGTGAGGTTCAAATCTCGATGAAAGGTTTTCAGTTTACCATGTGTACCTATCGTGATGTTAAGAGTTAAGAGTAGTAGAGTTCTCTGTGATAGAGCTCGTCCGGGGAAGGACTACCACCATATCTATTTCTGCCGCCAAGCAGTAATGCTCGCATAGCTGTGTTCCGGTGTGAAGGGTATGGTTTCCGGTGAAATTACTGGCACATGAGGCTTTCGATCTAAGCGTCCAGGTGGCAACCCGCGAGTAATACCTCTGGTATTGCAAGCGTCCATAGGCTGCGGTAACCACTTACCATCTTGTGGGCCGTACGCTTGGTTTCCACTTCAGTCGTATAAAAAAATATATATATAAGTATATATTTAGCGGAAAAAAAAACGATTTGGTTTGTTGTTGATTGAGTATTTTCAAATAAATTAAATATACGTTTTGTGATGTTTTTTGTTTACTTTCGTGCTGTTTCAGTCCAAGAACTAAAACAATAGATAAATAAGTGCTAATAAATTCATAATACTCATTTATCAATTAGGAACTGTTCGTTACCAGGTCAGTTTCATTTCATTGTTATAAATATTGTTTCTAACGTAACACAGCCTTAGTAGGAGTACCTATATAAAACATTTTTTTTCATACATTTTGCAGACGGCGCCATCTGTGTAATGAACTTGGAACTAAGTAGTGCGTTACGTTAAGAGGGTTTCAGAGGGAACCTCGCATTTCGTCCTCCAGTCCTGAACCTCGTAGTTGGAACATTCTACGGATAGAGGTACCTACTGACCTAGTTTTTGGTTCAAATACTATTATACTTAACATGATTCAGTGCAAAGCACTAGACGCAAGCCAGAATCTTATTCTTCTTATTCACATTATCTGAAATTAAAAAGCTCAGAACCTATTTAGTGATGACAGTTTTCATACCTGCTTACATACGGATCTCGACGTTGGGACAAAGTTGGAACAAAGGTCAAAGACGTTGGGAACCGTATAACGGAACTAAAATGGAGTTGGGCAGGACACCTGGCAAGGCGAGGTGACGACAGGTGGAGTAAGGCGTTAACTGAATGGCGTCCGAGAAGTGGTTATAGGAACGTTGGTCGTCCAGTAGCGCGATGGGCAGACGATATAACAAAAATCGCGGGCCGAACCTGGATGAGACTAGCACAGGACCGAGAGGTGTGGCACATACAAAGGGAGGCCTATACCCAGCAGTGGGTGAAATCGGGCTGTGGATGATGATGATGATTACATACGGGTTTTTAAAATAATGTATTTAATTATAATATAATACCTATAATAATGTGATCCTATTAATAACTCATTATTGTCGATTCTGTTAAAGCATTTTCTAAAATTAGCTAATTAAAATTATCGCGGTCCTCTATTATAATTGATTAGAAAAGAACGGCAACAATTTCAGTTAGTTTAGTTTAGAAAATGTTACAACAGAATCGAAACCTATACCTTTCTGTAATTTATTTATAATACGCCGAAATAGTTGTTAGCACCCTATTACAGTAATTATTAGTACCAACACACATCACAGCAATACAAAGGAATGTCGTTGACTTACGTTGGGACGCGTTGCATTGCTTTGGTGTGTGTCAGCCCTTTGTGAATTACTTGTCTAAGTTTATATTATTATTTAAAATGTTATTATGTTTGATTTATAAAAAAAATCGCTTAATGCGGTCTGTTCATCGCAACTGATTTACTTTTTAATGCAGTTTTCATCAATAAATAGAGCGATTCAAGAATAAAGTTTAAACGTAGGTATACCTCGTTTTAGCACCCGCAAAGTCAGAGCGGTATGCAAGTTATTTATAAAACATTAGCATCCATAATAATAATATAAACCATTATTATTTTCATTATATCGTATGCTTGATCGTAGCATTTTTCGTAGAGGTTGCTACGCAAAATGCTACGATGCTAATGTTGTATTTCAGTTCTTAGTGTAAGTGTCTGATCGATCAACGAGCCGTAATACCGCGGTATCAACTTGACTCATCGTCGATTTGTCGCAGGTGCTGATTGACTGGAACGCCTTACTTACTTATTGACTTACTTACTTATTACTGGAGCGCCAAGAAGTTTATGCTCTAGTATTTGTAGCTGCAATTCATTATAACTGACATAAAAATAAAGAAGATTTCTTATCAATTCGACTATTTTATTTGTATAATTGTTTGCCTGCCAATTGATGAATTGATTTTGATGGTTTTTTTTAATGAGGTGGTTTCTTAAAATTATCGATATTGGTATTTATCCATTTTACAATATTTTTTTTGTAAAAAAGCATGATCCATAGAAACATAATCCATCGAAACATATTTTTAGTTTAAAGTCGGTTTTTATTTAAAAAACCGTTATTACGGTAAAAAAAATACGCGCGCACACTCAACCACTCATTACCGCTGCAAACAAAAATTGTTGATTTGTTTTGCTATATGCTATCTATGATCGAGAAACGGTTTTGCATGGCTTGTAGAATCAAATATCAAACATACTTTGTTTGGTTTGACGACTAATGTGGCGCGGTGGGCGAAGGTCCGCCTGCGACGCGGAGGTGGCGGGTTCGATTCCCGCCTTGGGACAAATGTTTGTAGGATCTGCAAATATTTGTTCCGGGTGTTTTGGGTGTTTTCTATGTATAATAAAAAATATCTATCTATCTATTGTATTGTATTAAATATATATCAGTCATCTAATACCCATAATGCAGCTCTGTTTAACAGCAGCTTACCTTGGGCTAGATGATGCTGTGTGGATTGTCCAGCATTATTTATTTTATTTATTTATACTTGACAAGCCGCAAGCAACTCAATGGTAAATTTAAGGCGCGGTAAGTTTCTAAAGTCAGAACAAAAATGGCTTAAAGATGTAAGTGGCGTTTTGATATTCAATTATTAATTTATTTTTAATAATACAATTTGTTGTAAAATTTACAAAAGGCATAGAAATTAAAAATATTTATAACCAAGAAGATGCTAGGCCTTGAAGTAATAAAATATTAAATAATTGTTGTGGTGGCTTTCAACAAAATATTGTTTTGTTTTTAAAATTGACCTTTCGTTGAATAGCTTGTGGTCTCGCGAAACATCGTAACAACGAGTGCGTTTTTCTAACGCTCCATAGTCACAGAAACCAATGTAGAACTTAGTATTTAGTCCAGGTACGAGTTAAATGTTTAGGTATTTTTTTTTTTTGGGTTCCTATAATGTGAAAACACGATTTGAAACAAAAAGCCTCGATATAAAAAATATAAGAAAAATAGTTGTTTTGAGCATGTTTTGATCCAAATCTCAGGAACCTTATAATATTGCAACATGATTGTCACTTTGATTGGTAGGTAATAACTTTTTGATCGGTTATATATGACGACCGATTTGGCGCAGCGGGCGCAGGTCCGCCTGCGACGCGGAGGTTGCGGGTTCGATTCCCGCCTCGGGTCAAATGTATGTACGATCTACAAATATTTGTTCCGGGTGTTCTGGGTATTTTCTATTTATAATAAAAAATATATATCTATGTATTGCATTGTATTAAGTATATATCAGTAAATATCTAGTACCTACTCATAACACAGCTCTGCTTACCTTGGGGCTAGATGATGCTGTGTGGATAGTTCAGCATTATTTATTTAATATTTATTAGTTATTTATTATTATTTATTACTGACAGTTTTTTTTTTAAACTAGCAAATAACTGAGTTTTTCTCTTATTCCTGACCGTGCGGGCGTCAGAAACACCAAGGTTAAGTGCATTTTAATTTCAACTTTCATTAATCAACGTTACGTTTGATATGAAAAATTCAAAGTGTCGAGGTGCTAATCTATGTTAAGATCTTTTTCTACACGATTGCAAACATGCTTCAGCTTGGTGAAACAGTGTTTTCAAATAATGTTTATAGCTTATCCCTGGTTTAATTACAAACCCATCAGAGTTTAGAAACAAGGTGAAAACCGTTGTAAATAAGGCTTCAACATTAAAATATATATAATGTCGGAGCCTTATTTAAAACGGTATAGCGAACCACGATATTACCCGCTGATCAAACAGGGCCTTAAGAACAGAGGGAAGAAAAATATAACATTTATATAAAACTGCTACCAGGTTGTGTGGATAATGGCAGCTGGGTCAAAGTGTGGGAGATCAAGTGGCTCTTGCGTGGAGAGATCCTTATCTCCAGTTTCAAGTGTTTCGCACCGCACACCAGAATTAATTCGGCCACCTCGAGCTAGATAATGAAAAATCGATTTGTTTTATATTGTGGCTCTGCTAAGTAGAAGTATTTCTATGAGAGTAGAATTCTTTGAGATTGTGTTCAGGGAAAGCACTACCATACCTATTTTACCAAGCAGTAATTCTCGCATTGCTGTGTTCCGGTTCAAAGGGTGTTTCCGGTGAATTTCAAAGTGATTCAAAGTCACATTGTAATTTGCTATGTTTAAATTACGCTTGGTTGTTTAATTGTATTAAAAAATGCTGTAATAAAATAATATACACAAACATGAATACTTACATTTTGTAGCAGGAAGCTTCCGCACCGTAATTTGAATCTTACTTGTCCAACGATGTCGAATTGTGCAGAAGTATATCCATACAATCTTGATTTCGTATTGTTGAAGTGGAATATCAAAAGCCTATCATAGCTACCATTCAAAGAAGTAGGTACTACTGACTATCTACCGACAAAATTGACTTTTTGCACTGCATAAAACTCGTGATATTTTTTAAGAATTAATGTAATTATGCAGTTCAGAAAACAATGGATTTTGAATTGGTGGGACTAACCGATCTGACAAATTTTATAAGGCTATATTTTAACTTGCTAAAACTTTTTGTGACAACATATTTATGTTGTTAGGCCCTTTGGTCTTTTACGCAAAACAAGAGGAAATCTCACTAAAATTGACGATTAATCAATATAACTGTACCTCTCTGTTTGCTCCAGGTTAGAAGTACTTATTAGTACAAATGTTTATTTTTAATAACTATGTTTTGCTTGAATATTGTTAAATATAAGCCCTTATTAAGCTGCCAGCTTTTTATTTCTTTCTGAAGCTACTGGTGGCTATTCACCTCTCATGGCAAAACGTTTAAACAATTCTGAAACTCTACATCGAGTTGCTAAAAGTGACGGTGCAGAATCTTAAGTCACGAGTCTAACAAACTCAAACAAACTTTTCGTTGAGTTTATCTACGACGAGGAAAACCAGGTTAAATAGTTGTATTAATTTGAATGGTGCAAAACGAAACTAACAAAGATACGTCTACACGAATAATGGGGCAATTTAATAGTGCAAACGTAACCACGGGAATCGCACTAGTGCTGTTTCTATAGCTGAAATGTTTTGTACCTTTTATTTATTTTCCTTGTTAATCACTAACAAAAGGTATCAATTAAAAACATATCAATTATTTCATAGATATTCCAAAGTGTTTTACAGGAATAAACTTATGTGCGTCTAAAGTTTGCTCACATTTCAGTTTTAATTATGAATGCGAATAGAAAGGGTTCAATCAGCATCCTAAGCACTGGTTTTCGTCGTCATCAAACCGCTAGTGAATCTAAATATTATATTTATATTTAACTTATTATATTATATTTCACTATCTATGTATCTATCTATCTAATAAGCTCGGATGTCATCACTATTTAATAGTGACGTACAGCTCTTTTACCTAGGGTTAAAAATGAGTTGGTTAAGAAATAAACAAAATCTAAGTATTATTTTCAATTCATTTTTATTTAAAACATTGTGTTTAACCAATAGATCGTTGTGTAACATGTTGTTAGTGTTACGAATTTACATTTTAAATTAGTAAGAGTTTGTTATTTATAAATAAACAATAAATTATTAAAATCTATACAACAATTATTATCTAATCAATTAATTATTTGGGTATCTATAATAATTTTACTTAATTAATGACACCAACTGATTATTTTACAAATTATCTACTAATAGCTTAGAGCTACTAGACAGTTGTGCCTCTTACAGAGAAAATACCTATTCTAAAATACTTATATCTAAGAAGTTATTAGACTTACTTATACTTAATTTCCTTTCACCAATACTTACATTTTAATCATCAGTCGTTTGTTTAAATTCTCTTAGTGTTACCCCAAAATATAAAAAAATGTGTTAACTACAACATAATTGTGCCAACTTTAGAAATATTTGCATCAGTGATAATATTATATGATTACGATTATACAATAGATTGTTTTAATAAGAATTACAAATCTAAAAAAATAAATAAAAGCTACAATAAACCATAGGGCAACAGGACGCAACTAAAATATGAAAGAATAATTAACTACAGGCAAATCTGACGTCTTCCTGAACATTTGACCCTCGCGTTATCCGCGCTTAAGGCTGCGTTTCCACCAAAGATGTGCCAAGATGTGTAGCGAGGAAAGTGTTTTTAGGAACCAATAGAATCACTTCATTTAAGCTTTAATGAAGTATTCATTCCTAACAAACAAACGCAGCCTTATCCTCGTTTCACCCCGCACTTTTGTAAAACTCACAAGGGTATGTACCTATTCAGTTTGCCTACAATACTTGATGCGTCCGCCACATACTTTAATTAATTATAACGCTGCTATAAATAATTCACAGTAGGATAAAAAAAAACCTTTCTGACGTTCTTACATTTTTCCAGTATAGACTCTACCGCATAAAATATCCACAACAACCCCAAAAATATTTGAAATTCCAATCAAACAAAACACTACATTTAGAATAAATAGTTACTATTATTGACAATAATTTAATGTACACTAATTAATTTACACACAGCTTTCTTGATGTGCTGCTAGTAGCGGTGTTCTTGTCGTTACGACTTCCCGATGAGATTTTCCAAGGCCATTGTTGATGCTACGACCTGAATCACTCTGCAACAACCATACAAATTGAAACTTGAAAAACAGGACCGTTGAATTCAGCATACCTATGTGAATTGTAGTGGAAAGTTCTAGTAATTTTATAAATACACTAACAGCTACTTGTGGCTGTTAAAAAAATTCTTATGTATATGTGTTTCCAAAGAAAACTGTATTTTTTCTTTTAATAATGCCCGTATAGAATACAGAAAATACTGTTGAACAGTGCTCATGTTAGCTCAGCTGATGATGATGAAATGTAACATTAATTGTTATTGAAAGTAAGGCAGACAAGCAAAACAAAAACGGGAACGCCACACTTAATTGTCATCCTATATCACCTGACAGTCCTAGATTATGTAAAAGGGATTAGAATCTAAAGCCGTTTGAATGAGTTTTAGACGATGTTTATTTAACGAAAGCGATGTAGTATATTCCCACCTGCCCGTTTTATTTATGTTTCAATAAACTATTCTGTTTATAACCTTACGCGCTTTGAAATAATCAAAGCTTGCGCGTATTCCGCTTGCCGTTTTGGGATGCCCCTTTTCACCCCTTAGCTAGAATAAATGTATAAAGAGCTCTTAATTCTTCAGAGAAATGGCACTAGAATATTTTGTCTTTTTAGGATATTCTCAAAAAGAGAACTTATCATTGTTTTAGAGCTTACAGTGCTTAGTTTAGTGTTCCTATGCACAAAATGATACAAAAACCTGATTCAGATATAATCAATCCCGCTAGGACGAAATCTGTTAGTTGATTTTCGGTAGATCAATATATGTTCTGTTTTGTGGATTTTTGGTAGAACAAAAGTATACTAAGTTCATAAGTCATAAAAATGACTGATGGAACGTCCTACGACTTTGTAAGCATTACGTTTTTTAATACAAACTTTCTTAAGAGTGGTAGAGTTCTTTGTGATAGAGCTGGTCCGTGGAAGAACTACCACCGTATCTATTTCTGCCGCCAAGCAGTAATGTTCGCATTACTGTGTTCCGGTTTGAAGGGTATGGTTTCCGGTAAAATTACAGGCACATGAGACTTTTAATCTAAAGGTGTACAGAAGCTACGGTAACCGCTTACCATGAAAAGGGCCGTACGCCTGGTTGCTATTTTAGTGGTATAAAAAAAATATTTTGTCACATTTTAGAGTGAAAATAAATTTATGCTTACTCTCTGATTTTTTGGTACAAAAAATGGAACTAGAAAAATCAGACACGAAATAAACATCATGCAAACAATTTGTGCCGCAGCGGGAGTCGAACCCGCAATTCTCGCATCTCAACCTCACCCATCGTGCCACCAACTGTACAATACTATTAACATAAAACATAGAGCCGTGTACATCTGCGAGACTTGAACAGACTACGCTATGTTGCGAAATGAAAATGCCTTTCAAAGGAAATTGTCGAATCGTAGCAAAGTCTGTGAGCGTCAGGTATGATTATAAAGGCCAATTAGCTAGCAACGTTTAAGACCCGGTATATAACGGTAATTGGCGACACGCATTGAGTGTGAACTTTAACCATGCTGCTGTTACAAAAAACGTAGCGTTTCTCGTAGTTGCTTGTTGGAATAATGCAAAATACAACCCTGCGCTTCAAAATTGAAATTGCGGATAACGCTAGGTGGGTAGATCTGTCGCATGTCAGATGAGCTGTAGGCCAAAAGTATCACTCAGTAGAGTCCAAAACAGCAAGTAGTAATTTAATTAAGTACAGCAAATATAATCATATCAAACTTGCATCATCACATCTTGCAGTAATATTGGCTGATTTTACACAAGGCTTACTCTCTCTAAGTCTGTTGATATTCGCCAGGTAGCTAAAAGTTTGCTCGGCAAAAGTTAAAGGCGATCCTATTAACCAGTCTTCGTTCTGATTTATGAACCAAAACAGGCATTTTAAATAAGACGACCATGGATATTAACTATTAATTACATACTGCTAATTGAAGCGACGTAAATATATGAGATCCACTATTGATTACAACATTCTATCAATCTTGGTTGAAAAAGAGTTTTTTATAGAAAGTTGTAAAAAATCTAATATAATTATTTTATATATCATTCATTCATGCCGTGGTATTCACCATGTAAAGAACTCTTGTAATTAAATTGAAACAGTGTCAAAACTTACCGGAACGGTACGTAAACTTTTTTATTTTATTATATTTAACCTATTCTGTCCCACTGTTTGGCAAAAGTCTCCCCCGAACCTCACTAAAACAAAATTGTTTTAAAAATTAAAACACATTCCACGATAAGTAGTTTTAAAATACCCCTTCTTATTTTTTTATAAATCAGAAGCAATCAAGATGGCTAACGTAAATGTCTAGATGGGAAGAGGTTAAATTAAATCAGAACATGCTAACCTGTGATTCAGTGTAATGGCCATGCGCTAATACCGGCGTGGTCGGTGATTGCGAGTGCAGTGTGTGAGCGCTTCCCGAATTCTTAGCCTGAGTGGCGACCACGGTAGAGTACGACGGCGGCTGCGGCGGACAGTCGGATAACCCTAGTGGAAATGAAAGCCTGTTAGTTTGGTTACACGGGTCCTAGAACAAAGGATTGTTGTAACAAAGGACTGTTCAGACCTTGGCGTGAGAGGTATTTGCTGCGGTGCTGCTGATGAGTTTTGCTAGTTAGTAGGTTACCTTAAATAAGTGACATCAACTGGCAACTGGCAAGTTAATTTCGATCCAACATTGTTGTGGTTTTGTAAGAAAAATCTATGCGTTTTTTTTTAGAAATTTTCTTGTCGTTTTATTAAAACAAAACATATTTCGCATAGATTTGTCTTAAACCTTGCGAACACTGGTTAGTGAAATCCGTCAGCTGTCTGGTTTTGTTGTACAAATGAGCGATACCGCATACCTAGCACCTAAATAGACCTGTTTTATTAATTACCACTTACTAGAAGAAAAAAAATTAACACACAATTTTTTTGTTATAATAATCATACTTTTTGTGTTGAATTGCATTCAATTTTATTAACTTCTAGTAAACCCGGCGCGGTTTCACTCGCGTACATTTTTTTTTTGTATATGTTTTCACCGTTTAAACCTTCCCTGAAACTTTATAAACATTTCAAGACCAAAATTAGCCAAATCGGCCCAGCCGTTGTCAAGTTTTAGCAAGCCTAACGCACAGCTATGCAGCTATACAGCATTTTTATATATAAGATTTGGAGGATTTTGATTTGTCTAATATATAATGAATTTTTTTATACATTCATTTGATTAAAATCCTAAAATTAAAATCGTTCGTGATTTCGTACCAAATGCGCCATGTATGTAGTTTCTAAATGATTTTGAACCTTTGTCTTTACTCGTTTTCAAAATACAATTCGGTATCTACCTGCATTTGAAAGGTTCTGAATCCGCACATCTCTAATTAGTAAATGCGAAAAGGAAATTAAAATTATATGGTTCAACAGAAGAAATTGTACATACTCGTAAATAATAATAGTATATTATGGTACTAGTGTGTAACATTGGAGATTACCGCTGAGGCGCCATTGAGACCTGAGCCGTAGGCGAGGGTCCTATGATAGCCGAGGACGGTAATCATCAATACACACGTGTATCATACGACGTTTTTTAACAGACTTGTGAATAAAATAACAAAAAAAACTCATAATAAAAAAAAACAAAAAAAAAATCTATAACTCTAGTGAGTAATAGCAGTGAAAAAGTCATAGTTTGATTATGGGTGTACCATAGAGCCACTTTATAAGCAAGTGTGTTGAAAAAGCTATTTATGTTATAGAAAATATTTTCATACGAGGTTTTCGTCCAGCAGTAAAATGGTAAATGTTTAGTAAATATAACAGAAATTGATAAAAAAAAGCAATTAGTTATTTTAGTCTATATAAGGTCATTCATTATCAACCTGACAAACTTAAGGGGTAGGTTCCACACATAAAAAAAAAATACTTGTACTTTTTTTTTCTAAACGTTTTTTATTATATTAAAAAAAAAATTACGTAATTCTGCTTAATAATTATTTATCCTTGTTAGAAATCGAAAAGGCAGCGCTCGGTACGTGTCAGTGAACAGCGCGTCAATGAACCGCGGGTCAATAACCCGCGCGTCCTTGACCTGCGCGTGTCCTTGACCCACTACGGGGCGCGCACACTCGAATATTTCATTATTACGTCGCTTAATTCGATTCCCAACAATGATAAATAATAATTGAGCGGAAAAGCGTAATCGTTTTTTGTTTTTTGTTTTTTGTTTACTTGGGATTTTTAAGACAAAATATACATTAAAAAAAATATTATAGGTACATACATTTTTTTTTATGTGCGGAACCTATCCCTTAAGTTTGTCAGGTTGATAATGAATGACCCTGTATAGTGTTAACCACCCCTGCCATCACACTAAGGATTATAATATCGAGTCGAAGACATACCAATGATTATTTCGTTCAAGCAAAATATGTCTCGATAGCTCAATTGGTAGAGCACCCGCGTATCAAGCGGAGGTTGCTGGTTCAAATTCCGCTTGAGGCAAAATAGTTTTTGGGACATTGTAATCTTTCGTAATTAATTATTCTGTTTATTCTGGCATCATTAATGTGAGGGCTATATTTTTAATCATAATGTAACTTTTTGTTAGCTGTCATCATCTTTGTTCATTGACATAAGAATGACAAGAAAATACAGTACTCAGTAAACCCCTAAAAATGGTCTGCCTGCATGCCCTGTCTCTTTTTTTTTCTTTTTTTTATGTAAGCAAGTGACAAGACAATCAAGGCGCCCACCTGATGTTAAGCACCACGCCTGACTATTACAGATGCAGTGCAACCCAAAGCTTTATGTTTTTAAGTGTTTGCGTGGCACTGTACTGCGCTTATCACCCCGAGACATTGTTGTTAAGTCTCTTTCGCCTAGTAATTTCAATGTCATTCATTGTCTGCAACATAACGGTACACGTAAAACTATTGAATATTTTCATAACGAATAGACAAATTCAATAATAATATACATAAATAGTAAATTAGATTATTGCTTGTGTGACTCAACGTAACACTAGAATCTGTCTAACTTTAGTGGATTATACCACTTTCAATGAGACCGAGTAAGTCTGTCTTAATTTACGACATTCATACACTAATTTGAAACGCGCTTACCAATTTACATAGAAATGTAATTAGCGAAACCAGTTTAAATCTTCAGTCTGGTTGGCTTGAACGCGCGATGCATAAAAAGGTTGCAACCGAGAAAGTTGGTCGGAGCTGACTAGCTTGCAACTTAGCTAATTATTCACGAACCTACCATCTTCAGTCAGGCGATAAACAAATCCAAATAAACGGAGTTCGGTTAACTTCTTTGGCTAAGCTACGGTTGAGCTAGTGATGGAACTTTCACAGAATTTTCTAGTTCTATTGGAATTTAGTACCATTATCTGTCTTGGAATCAGCAAAAAGAGACCGATACCTATTGTTTTAATAATATTGTGCAACTAAGAGTTTTATGACTTTATTAATTTAATAAAATGTTATTTTAGCGGCTTGCCAAGTACTTATTGTTTTTCCTTGTCATCCTTGAGATTTATAGCGGTCCATACCCGTGGTCCACCTTTCTAGTTCACCTTGGTGTACCACGGGCACATTTATTTTCCCGTGGTTCACCCAGGTGGAGTAAAGGTGGACCACGGGCATTTTAATTTTGGTCCTTACCCGTGGCCCACCTTGTTAGTACACCCAGGTGTACCAGGTAAATAAAAAAACCTTGTAGTTCACCTCATTATTCTAGTTCGTTTATGAATAAGGCTCTTACTATTTTTTTTTTGTGTTGATGATACATTGATACTTAAACATTGCGCTCCCTTTCTCTAACAAAATATGAGTGTAACGCTTGGATTTAGACCTTTTCAACAATGTTTATAAAAAACTCTTTTTTTTTTTAGAATCATTATTTTAATTTTACCCAAACACATGTTAAAATTAATAATTATATGAAACATATTATATAAAAAACTTGCATTAAATAACTTTTCGTCGCAACCCTAGTTAAGAAAAAGTTGCAAAAAACTTTGAATGTTGCTTTTAGCAAAGTAGCTGGTGACTAGTTGTGTTGTTTTAGGAGTAACCAGTTTAGACACTAGCGCAACAAGAAAACCGCAGCAACGTAGATTTCCTAGCGACACGGGAGTTGAATATTTTAAATATTACTACTAAAAAGAAAATTGGATAAAATGCACCAAAACCTAAGCACCTATTCCTATTTCCAATTTACATTTGCAATTTATAAAGGAAAATGTTTCCTTTTTATAAGGTTTAGCTTATATAAATTAATTTCCCAATTAGTTTTACCGTCTTACCTAGAATCAATTTCTTTGTTTCACATAATTTAACAACCTCCACCCCACGCAATTACGATTGTAATTGTGTGGCGAGGGTGGTTAATAGTATAACATTACCTTTACTTAGTGGTATTAAGTCTGGGTTCTTATCATCAGGCGCGTGTATGGAATTCCGCTTCGGAACGATAACTTTTTGATTCTTCAAAGACGGCAATGTTACTGCAACAAAAAAAGTATACGTATTAATTATTATAAAAAACGTAGTAGTAGTAGAGTTCTTTGTGATAGAGCTCGTCCGGGGAAGGACTACCACCATACCTATTTCTGCCGCCAAGCAGTAATGCTCGCATTGCTGTGTTCCGGTTCGAAGGGTATGGTTTCCGGTGAAATTACAGGCACATGAGACTTACCATCTAACGTCTCAGGGTGGTAACACGCAAGTGATATCTATGATGTTGCATGCGTACATAGGCTACGGTAACCGCTGACCATCAAGTGGGCCGTACGCTTGGTTACCACTTTAGTAGTATAAAAAAAAAAGTAATATAAAAAAAGAAAGGTATTCTAGTAGAAATAGAAATTAATAAAATATTAATAATCTGTAAAAAAAATATGGAAATATAATGGTATCAGGTAGGTGACCTATATAATAATTATCGCATCATTAAAAAAATAATGATTGCAACTTTATAGTTAAACTTTCTGAAGTCACCGTTTTAAAAAGTTTTCTCCTTTCAATGTGCTAAAAGGAGAAGGTAATACTTGTAAATAAGAAACATTTCATCCCCTGTGAGTTGGGAAAGTTCCACGGTAAAGAAGAAAAGTGCTAGTTGGCAACTCGCCAGCTTTTTCCCAACTTTCTTTCATTGTGACCTCGCAATCTTCATTCTATGAAAATTGAGTAGTCTTTGTTTATTTTATTTGAAGTTTATATTTTAAAATCTCAAAACGAAACAAAAACATCACATCACAATCACGTGTACTGTGAGCACTCATGGTGGTCTAGTGGTAGTAACCTTCCGATCCCCAAGTTGGTTTTAAAACTGGTCACGCCCTCATTAAAAAATATTTCTGTTCTAAAAAATTGTGCACAATGCCGCAATTTCATAGAGAAAAGGAAAACCCGTGTCAACGAATTAAAACTCACCAATAAATAAATAATAATAAATAAATAATGCTGGACAATCCACACAGCATCATCTAGCCCAAGGTAAGCTGCTGTTAAACAGAGCTGTATTATTGGTACTAGATGACTGATATATATTTAATACAATACAATACATAGATAGATATTTTTTATTATACATAGAAAACACCCAGAACACCCGGAACAAATATTTGCAGATCTTACAAACATTTGTCCCGAGGCGGGAATCGAACCCGCAACCTCCGCGTCGCAGGCGGACCTTCACCCACCGCGCCACATTGGTTGTATGACACAATGATAACGATGATACCTAGGGCTTATTTGTTTTATGCGATAAACGCAGCAAAGCTCTGAATTCCGTATTCAAATTGCTCTCTCGTACGTAGAATAATCTAGATCGGTTCTCTCTAACCTATCTCACCATAATTTAGCTCGTCAAGCGAGAGAGTCGACTAGCTGTACGCGTTACATGACAAGTGCGGTAACCACTACTTTATTGAGTGTTGTCCGATCTGTCATGATTAGTGCGGCTTTGCGATAGACAGTTCCATACTATTGTACGATAGATCTGTGTGGAGGTAAGCGAACTCGTTAGATTCAGAACAATTTTGAAATTTAGACTGCATTACTATTCATACTCAGAGCTAAAAGAACCAATATACATGAGTCATTATCATTATCTTGTTTTAATACGAATAAAATTAAAAATGACCACGGTGGCGATTTATAATGAGTTCTGTGTTCGTATTCTGCAATGCGTTTATTTGACAGTTTTCTGTGAAATAAATTGAGACTTTTATTAACCTAACCCCATTATTTACTCAGCGCCATCTAGCCCCAAATTAAACAAAGCTGTAAACATTATATTATTATAAACCAGATAACTGATAGAATGCATAAATGCTTACGAAAGGTTGCATTGCCCAATGTCATCACCTGATTAGAAGACACACACAAAAAGCTGGCGCGCGTACAAATTAAACAAACTACACCCGCAACGGGCCCGCGACGGACACGACCCGACACGCGCCCGTTCGCTGTGTGTTTTGAGCTTTATTGTAAAGTTTGACTGCATTGTTAGTTCAAAATATTTGATTTAGGTACTTACCCAATTTATCTGTTCAAAGGTTATCAAATCGTAAAGTAATTTGCTTTTTGTGATAAATTATAGAAAACATCATTAATAATGTAATATCATATTCGAGTAATTTTATTAACTTGAACTCTGAACGAATCAGGCTGATAAAAATGTATGTTTTCGTTAAGATGATTGTAAGCGTAACTTTTAGCTGCATCTTTGTTTGCAAAGGTACTCAAAAATACGTATTATGAAGTTCCAATTCACACACTATATTTAGGTAGTACCTATTCATAATAATCAGTTCAGCCTAATTACACTATGAGATGATCAAACAATTGCAATAAAAAAAAATATTAATCGTCACCAACCTACCTACCTTTACATGGTGGTAGAACTCTTCAGCAAGAGTTCGTCTTGGTGGGTACCACCGCAGTGTCAGGGTATTCTACCTCCAAGCAGTAGTGTGCAAGCATAACTGTATTTAGGTTTGAAGAGCACTGTAGCAAGTGAAATTACTGGGCGAAAGAGACTTAACAACAATGTCTCGGGGTGATAAGCGCAGTGCAGTGCCACGCAAACACTTAAAAACTTTAAGCTTTGAGTAGCACATGTTATAGTCAGGCGTGGTGCTTAACATCAGGCGGGCGTCTTGATTGTCTTGTCACTTGCTGACATAAAAAAAAAACCTACTAGATTTTACATTAGATTGCTTGGATTCATTTACTAGGAAAGTTTAACATTTCCAGAGCTCCATGCTTTCACGACGAAGGTACCTCTGCATGACTAAGAGCTCTTTATGAGCTCTAAATTCTAGTTTTATGTTTAAACTCTCATGTGTCTCACTCATATAAAAAGCTCCTAGTAATATTAAAACAAAATGAAAAATTCTAGAAAAACCGGTTCTGCCCTCATTTATTATTCTCGTATGATGCTCACGAATTTATAAAAGAAACGAAAATATTCAAAAAAACCTGTTTATTCTTCTAACACTTTTATTTTGCATTGTTATAAAACATAGCTAACTTATACTTTCTAGCAACCTTTTTACTCAACTGCCAAAGAAGGGATGTGGTTTTTATAGCATTTTACGAAAATATTTAAGCAAAAACTTAAAAAAATGCACATACTAAATTACCAGGGCTTTAAAATTTACACAAAGGGACAAAAAAGGTTTGAACTTGAAGGAATTGAACCCGCACCTTTTGCCTTGAGCCGGCAAACGCCATAACCACTTGACCGCCTGAATACCAGTTAGCTTAAATACCTGAATTATTATGAACATTTATCGGAAAATCCCAAACAGTCTCTAACGATCTATCGCTTATTTAGGTATACACATGTCATATTCTAAATAAATAATTATATAAAAAAATCGTTACCAGTAAAATAACGCCTGGGGGCATTCTCAGTTCCTTCGATAAAATATCACATGCGATAATAATAAGATACTAAAAATTCAATTTATTGATATTTTGACTGTTAATACGATATTATATTACCAAGAATTAATATCACATTCGACTTAAGAAAATGTCGTAAAAACTTTCAAAATAAATTGTTTTTTTCGTATTCTCAAAAAATCATTGTAGACAAGTGTAAAAACCTTCAAAACATCCATAAATTAAATATTTAGTATTAAAATAATAAGGAATGTGATATATTATCGAAGGAACTGAGAATTGGGGCCCAGAATCAATTGATTAACAATTTTATCAACAAGATGTTTGCCACATACCTTCATAATCTCGTGACCTGTGCCGTAACCTCGAAGCGGCGAGGGCTAGACAGAGGATGATAGAGACAGTCACAATAGCACCTAAGACGATCCCTACTGCCCAGTTCAACTCCCAGGCTTCTTGAGCTTCTGTCAATAAACAAATAAATATAACAATATTTGCAATTACTATAAAGTAAAGTTCACATGGTGTTAATCTTAAAACAATGATGCGCGTGTAGTATCAAAACCTACGAGTACCAATTGATAGTTACGAATTTTGATTTGGGGCCGATTTAGGGTTGAATATCGTACAGCAAACTGAATACCGCAGAAGGTAATAAGCATGTTAATTGGTTGGTATTGAGAATGCGTAGTACATAGGTATACATGGGTCTTTTATACACAGATCTACTAGGTTATACCAGTTTTGCAGCCAAAATGATTGGTATGTTTTAGTATAATACATAGCCGTATCCAAAATAATGGTTTTAACAATCGTAAACGGTGACGTATCGTCCAAATGTCAATGTGTTTAGGATTTTTTAAAGCTCTTCAAAAATAACTACATAAATCATAACATACAAATTAAACAATACGTTTAATTTAGGATTGTCAAATGAGTTTTTTGCAATTCGCTATAAGTAATTTATTTCGTCTAGAACCGTCAATGTATTCTGTACCCTAGAACTGGTGCTTCGTACCAGTTCTAGGTGAGAGTCTTGGTGCAGTCTCTACAGTGCAAGTGATGTGTTCAGATCGGCCTCTTGCATTCGCTGCGTACACTATCAGTTGAAGTTGCCTCTTCGAGCCAAGTCTTCGGAGATTCCACATAGCAGAGCCATTGGTAGCGTTCACTACAAGACCTTCTTTGGCCCATACTTCTACTATGTACACGCATTGAAGGCCACCTTCGTATCCTACAAGGAAATTCATTTGTGTAAAATTTGTTAGGTTTCAATTATTGTAATGTTATAACTAAAACCACACAAAGTTTTCTTGCAGGCGAATTTTATATTTAATTTTTGCAAAACTATGGTTTAAGCATTGAAACTTTCACTATAAATTATGTATAGAATAATAATAGTTATAGGTACTAATTATTTGATAACAATGTAAGTATACAAAATAATCAACAAAGACTTAAAATATAAAGGCCATGGTCTTGAATTTCAAACACACGTATACTAAGTTATACGATTTCGACCTAAGAAAATTCCAGAACCAGTTTTAACTCTCTAGTTCTAAAAACATAAATACGCACCTGTCAAACACAGCAGGTCCAATGAGTCGTGGGTAAGGTTGTAAATAGTGCAGTTTGACGGCGGATCTGGCCTCGTAGCCGGCAGCAGTGTAAATACACACGGGTTTACTTGCTGACCAGCAAGATTTGTCGCGCGACACGACAGCGTGCCGTAGTCGATTTCTGACACGGGTGTGTACGTTAAAATCGATCTGCCTGTACTTTTGTTGTTAAACATTTCTATCGTGAAACGGTCCTGAAAGAAAAAAGCTTGAGAAAATGTAAAACAGCAAAGTATCTTGCAAGTAGCAGAAGTTTAGTTAGAAGTGTAGTCTAGAACTATTATCATAGTAGGTAACTGTTAAAACTTGTGCTGTTAACACTTGAATGGCCTTTAGATAGTTTCTCGAGATTATAAGTAGGTAGGTAACTTGATATCGTAATGAAAAATGTATTATAAAACTATACTTATTTCAAAGTAATTAAAATATAAGAATATCATATTTTTAAGAGGCTAAGTGCCTGTTTTGTTGCTTGTTAAAAAGTTATAAAAAAATACTTTTTGCAGAATTAATACCTAACGGAAATTTTAACACATAGCTTTTTGCAACATCAATAAAGACCTTTCCAGAAACAATAAACAACCTCATAAATAGTAAGCTATTCAATAATAATTTAGGTACCTTTTAGCAAAATATTTTGTATAGAATTCGCACAATGATTAACTTTGCTAAGTATAATCTAATAAATGCTATCAGGGTTTGCTACTAGTTCAAGTACAAATTTCTGCAAAAAATAACTTACTATTCCTTAAATTAATATTTTGGTAGAAAAAAATGCAATTTTTAAAACGCGCTGAGTCGCGGAACGACAGCGGTGACGTAGAAATGCCAGTTTTCAATGTAACATTTTAGCAATAGGTTTAAAATTCTGCAATTTTGTTGCCACCAATTAGAGAACATAGATGCAATGATTGGTTTTATATGGCGGATTGCTGTATTTTGTAGTTTTATTTTATTAAAAACATTATCAATCTCGCATCTAACGTAAAAAGAAATATGGTTTTTATTTTCCTTGAATACTTTTCATAAGTTGAAGAAGTGATTTCAGTGATTCTTGGTTACTGTCAGCATGCCTATTCTTTTGTAGATTAAATAAACGGAATTATACAGGTATCGTATCTTTTCTTATATTCGACAATACCAAACCGGATTTCTGTATAAGCAAAGTTAAATTAGAGCATCTGGCTATAGTGATAAAGCTGATAATGGCATAGAATCTACATTGTCTGTTATCATACGCCCGCATTCTGATCGACGAAACGGAACTAACTCACTTCAAAATCACTGTCACAAGATAATTAGTAGAACTCTAGGTATATTTGAATAACAAGCATTTTATTTAATAATTTCATATTAAGTACGTCCGTATAAATCAGTGGTCAACTCTGGTGTCAACCGACAGCTTAACGTGCGCTCTAAAGCACGGAAGTGCTAAATTGAAATTGCAATTGCTATTGGTCACCCATCCAAACAGAAACAGTGCTTAACTTTGTTGATCTGTAAGGAACTACTTACCAGCTCGCCACAAGCTCTACAAAAATCTCTCTATTCAAATAACATCCTAAGAGTTAAGATAACGTTGGTAATACTTAAATTAATCAAGAGAAGTTACACAATACGCAATTACGCATTATGGCACAACTCTAATTATACTGTAGATAGGATAAATGGGACTCTGCGGAGCATCTTAATGGCTAGCTAGACGTCCTGGGCTATAATTTAACGGGTTTTGTCCCACTGGCTTGATTTAAGATAAAATATAATAGCAATATGAAGCTGCTTGAAATTTAGTCCATGCAATAGGTACAAAATGTAGATAATGTTTGGTAAATTCTTGAGGTGGCCATACGCTTGGTTGAACACGACGTTTATGACTGTGCAGTCTAACTGTTAATGCAGATATTATGCGTATGTGAGAGATAATCATTGTGGTATTTGTTACGAGACTTTGTAACGATCGCCAGATGTAAGCCTGGGTAACCGTTTTATGCTCTGCGCCAGGTTTCACTCTCTGCGCCACGTTTTACGCTCTGCGCCACGTTTCACGCTTTGCGTCAAGTTTCACGCTCTACGCCACGTTTCACGCTCTGCGTCATAATTCACGCTATACGCCCCTATATTAACTAGCTAGGAAAGGCATCTGAGTTATTTGATTTGCCTATAGCGGCGTTCATGTCCCAGTAAATTAAAATTATATTAAATTAAAAAAAATATATAGACTTTGAAAAAATCTATAGTCAAGTCCGATTTACGTTCGAGTAGCTGTAATGCAAGCTTAAATAGGTGTAAAATGAAGTTAAACTTACTGGATCAACTTTAATTGAACCTCCAGAGTTGTTCAGCGTCCACTCAAAGGTCTCTGGCGGTGGAAAAGACTCTACTTCACACACCACGTTTGACGGTTCTTGTAATGCTGCTCCTTGGATCTTCATTTCTTTCGCCTTGCATAGTGGTTTATCTATGATTGAAATAAAAATACATACGTTTTAACTTTACCAAAACAATAGAGCACTAATTTACAAAATGATATATTAATTAATTTCAGCCCCATCTAGTCCCAAACTAAGCAAGCCATTACTATGGAAACCAGATAACTATTAAAATAAACATGTACATAAGTATTTTTTTTAAATAATATTACTCATACGTAGAAATACCCAGACCCGGAATTATAATGAAAACATCCAAATATCTGACACTTAACATCCGAAAAAATTGCTCCGAAAAAATTGCTCAGTCATCAGCATAATGTAGCGAAGGCAGGTGGCGAGTGACCGTTTTAAGCTTACCATTGTAGATTTATGTATTAGGTACGAGTATGTTACGTTTTTAGAGTTTTTAATTTGCATTATTATTCTGTGCCTAATCATACCATACCACCTATGTTTGTTTTTGTTGATGAATAAATTTATTTTCTTTCTTTTCCTGTGAATAGGTTAAAAATGATCGTGCAAACTTCATACTGCAAATCGAAACCTCACTCAGCAAAACAAGTTAACTAACAAACTATTGACATAATTGTAGATGTAACTGTGACATCTTCAGTGGGATGTGAGCGCCCTCGAAGTTATACGTGCAATACAATTGTAATCTCCGCATAGAGCCAAGACACGTTACGAAGCTTCAAATTACGGTTTCTAGTTATTATCTTACAAACTATTGGCGTGAACAAAGAAGGTACATACAAACTATTGACATCTTCAGCGGCTGCGACCTTCCATCGCCCTCGACGTTAGACGCAATACAGGTGTAGTTTCCCGCTTGGAGCCGAGACACATTGCGGAGCGCCATATTACTGTTCCCAGTTATTATCACAGCGTTTGATGGATTGTGTTGGAGTTGTACGCCCTACGACAAGATATCAATCAATTATTGGAAAACAACACGTTATTCAACCTAAATTGTAGGTAACTGGTCGTTTCAACATTGAACGACAGCCGCATGGCGTTTATAAAATATTTTGAAGTCAACTAAAAAACTGTAGTGGTTTTTACATCAACTTTTCTTAACCTTACTAAATAGCTTTTTGAATTAAATAAAGTGGTTCTAGGAAGTTGGTGGATGGTGAAGGATCATGATCGGCTGTCATGGCACTATTTAAGTGAAGCCTATGTCCAGCAGTGGACGTCTATAAGACGCTGCAATGTTACAACTGCAGTTTTTCACATATTTTCTGACAGTTTTATTGGTATTTTTAATGGTTTGGAAACATTTGAATAGGCTTCTTTGGCTTTCTATTTTGATAGAGATGACACTTATAAAGGTAATATATAATTCAGAGAAGCTTTTAAGTATAAAAACCGAAAGAGTTCATTTATAGAAAATTTGGTGTACAAGGGCATCAAATACTTTTCTGCAAAATCTGTCAGCCATCTGTTGTGAAACAAAAGATAATCGATACCCTGATCAGACACTAGAGTAGTTTTTTATCTTTTAAAAAAAATATATTACAGTAGTAGCTACTCGTGCTCGTCTAAACTAGTATTTACTAATCATCATTTTAAAAGCTATTCAAAGAATTATCTGAAAGCTAATTTAATTATCTTAAATCCGGGTTAGCTATGTAAGTGGCAATAAAGTCAAAATCAAACTTATTTAATTTAGATTAATTTCAGTCTCTTTAAATTAGCAAATTAATTGAAATTAGGTAGATACCTGCAATAATTGTTGAATTTAATGCTAGTCTAGTTTTTTGTATCAGGTTTTATATAAAGTTAATGCAATTAATAATGTCAGGAAATTTAATAAATCGTTAGATTGAAGTAGTCAATGAAAAGCTTGGGAAAATGATTTTCATTGAAAACTTTAACGCTGACATCGGACTTCAATTCAATTGGGATATCATTTTTGACTGTGGGCTTCCCATATTGAGCTCATCGATTTTGCTGTTCAGTGCATTGAGACTCAGTAAACGTGTGAGTATGTCAGGCACAACGAATGGGCTGATCTCGCTGGATTAAGTATGCGAATATAGGGGAAGCCCGGGCGGCGCGAATAAGAATAAAAAACTTCAAAATTTTAAAAATCGTAGAACTATCTTTGTTCGCCAAGACCTGTAAAATACCCCTCCTTCGGGACTGTATAGACATTATGTAACACCGTGTATAATAGCATTAAAATAAATTGTATTTATAATTCATTTGATAACCTTGCTATTGCTTGAAACATAATTATCTGTGCTTAAAAAAAAAACGAATAGGTAGGTTGCTTAGCAATGTATTTCTATACTTATTACTCAAACCTAAAATATGTAAAAAAATAGTATACAAGTAAAATAAAACAATAACACAAATAAATTTATATATACCTAAAACTTTAACATAAATATATAAATATATTTTTTACATTTCTTATATCTTTAAATACGGTTTATTTTTCTCAAAGCACCAATCAGTCACATTATTATCAAAATTAAAACTTTTGAGATGCCATTATGTAACATAAACCAGTGAATACACACACAGTTCAACAAACGACTAGCTACCATTTTATTTTATATTTTATCTTTAAGACAAATTCACAACATTTGAATACATTCCTTATGCGCTAAAACAATTTTCATCCACATTTAATACAAAGCGTGGCAGATGTTTTACCAACGACTAACATTTTGAATAGTATTTTAAAAAATGAAGTCGTCCTCCTTGCCCGGATTTTCCTTGCTAATAGCGGTTTGCTTACGTTACGTATCTATAGTTTGACGTTCCGTTTATTTTGCTATTCATAATACTAACGACTTTAAAATGAATTACACGTCAAAGAGTAGAAACCAACCATACCAAGTATCAAATATCAACCGCAGCTGAGCGTGAGAAATGAACAAAACCTATTAATTGGAATCTTATCTTTTAATAATCATTATCTCTCTGTACAGCTTAGGCGAAAATATTATGCCTGAAGCTTGCAGAATTAGGTAAAGTAAAGGTATAAATGAAGATACCCACTCTAAAGTGAAAATATCATTTGCATGCCAAAAATCAAACTCTGAAAATTCATATGCATGCCTTTTGCAGGCAAGCTAACAAGCGCGTGTATCTTGAACTTTATGGATACTAGAACCTACCTTTTTACATTTCAATAATGAGCGCTTGGAATGGCATGCAAGAACAAGTTTCTATGCAAACTCAAACAACCTCTAAGGTGTATATCCTTGTTTTGCATGCTCCCGGGGTTTCAATGTGTACTTACCTATGTAAATTTTAAGAGCAACACATTCCACGTTACAAAATGCAAATACTCATTTTATATTAAAAAGTGGACTCACGTTATGCTCCCAGACAACTTTGTAAGCCGGCGGGTTCACGTCTACCTTGCAACCGAAGTATACGTCGTCGCCCTCTTCAATGTCGTTTGGGTTCATTTTAGCACCGAGGTGTATCGTTGCCTCTGGTATATCTGAGCGAAACATAATTAATTAAAACTAAGCTTAAGCTTTAGCGTTCGTAGAAGTTTCAGTTGTTAAAAACTGAGTAGACAAGTAGTCCAGGCAAAACTGTAGGAAATCAAAACTTGCTGCAAAAGTCAAATTGAAAATTAAAAATTCTAATCATTAAATTTTATTTATATGAATATATCAGAAAATGAAATATAATTTTTTTTTACTATACAATGCATGTTTCTCGTAACGATGCCACACTTGTGTCAGCTCTAAAAAGGTTTGTTCGGGTGTCGACTTATGGTGTTTATTTAAAGTATGGTATAATAAGCTACAATCATCATTTTTTTATGTGTACAGCCCAACTGAATACTTGTCATTTATAACAAAAATCATTAGAGTTTTAGACCGATTAATTGGTATTCATAGTCGTGAATTCATATAAGATGCTGTGGATAGTCAAAAGCTTACCTTCGTGAAACAGGTTTTCAATTTTGTATTTTAAAAAAGTTCAAAGCCTTAATTTTTTAATATTTTTTTATTAAATTAGTGCGGCTAATATAACACTGCGGCCATGCAGGCCTATTGTGTTCGCCACTTGTGTTGTCACCCTTAGGGGGCGTTTACAGTTCACCTCCAACCCCTGCCGATACTAAGAACTGGAGGATTTGCTTGGGGGTGATGTCTCTTAGCTCATCTGGCCTTAGATAATCAGGCTGGAATAAAAGCCTTACTCGAGAACGTAAGTTTATGACTATCGATACAAGAGTAATTTCTTTTATCATACAGTTCTATCAAGAGTGTAAAAATGCAGTATAAACACACTCACAATAAATATTTAGAGGCAGCTTGCTCTCAATGGTGGACCGATTGAACTTGGAATGCTCAGCTCTGCAGATAACCACTTGACTATTGTCCTCTTTTAAAGGCACCCACTGCAATAGCGATTGGGTTTCATTCGCATCTTCGAGACCCTGAAAGTTGTATCGTGTTATTGTTCGCTACCATGATATTAGATATCTGGTTTAACCCGGGGATATACCTTAGCTGAGCAGATATTGAACTTAAATTCGTTTTAAATCGAGTTTGCAACCTGACTTATAATTTTATTCCTAGGAAATATGGGTACAATATATGTACTTACTTTGTATGTTAAAATTTATGAAATCATTCTTTACATTCTGCCTAAGCAAGGCGTGCAAATTCAATGAAAATATAATAATAATAATAATTGTGAAAAAAAATACAATAATAACTATTGCCGTAATAAAATGTCAAGCAATATGTTTTTAATCATAATACTCCACACCCACCGCACCTAACATATTCGCTAGTTCTATGCAAATATCAACTCAAGTCATCAAGTTTTTGAACCACGTTAAAATCGTTTTCGTGGTGAATTTGACATTTGTAATGGACTTACTAACAACTCAAAACGTCAGCTTCAAACTACATGGACTAGGAATATGGAAATCACTCACCGAATATTTGGTAATTGACTTCAGTAGTTTCGCTCCGAGCCACCACGTTATGTTGGCTGGAGGGCGCGCGCCGGTCGAGCGACACCATAGGTCTGTCTTGCGACCGACTGATAATGGTTGCTCTCTTGACATTATCTCTACGGAGAGAGGTTTTACTGCGAACAAAACATTATCATTTAGTGTAATTTTGTATTGCTGCTTTACGCGCACCTCGGTGCTATATAAGGCCCCTTTATTTATTTTACAGGAGTAAAATGTTTTAGGTATAAGGCTTTGCACATATACACAAAAATATATTAAATGTATGCTAAATATTATCCTATTCAACTTACGTCTGAATAAAATAAAACCTATTAAAATAATAAAAAAAAATACTTATATATTTGTTTTACTGACTCATGTGTTTTTGTATAAAATAGGTAAGTATATTGTTTCCCCGCCGCAGGAAATGGATTCGGTTTCCGTCGCACACCCTAAGAGTAAAGTATTTTCCAACATAACAGAAACGCCATGAGTGCTCTTGGATCATACAACACCCTACACTTAAACTGAAAGGTTTTTGTAGATTCAATACAACAAAATGCCATCTCAAAGTAGAATAAATGAAACTCTTTGGATAAACTAACCCAATAAAAGAAAAAAAGTATCTATTTTAACTTTGGGGGCATGGTAGACGAGTGCTCGGTTGACAAGCGAGTAATTACGAGTTCAATTTCTGCCGCAGGACTGAAATGTTTGCATGTTATGCAAAATTATTATGTTCCGGGTCTGTTGTTTCTAATATTGACACTAAGAATACTAGTTTAAGGTCAGGACTATATATTTGACTATTAAGTTATGATGTGTTTATGTTAAGCTAGGTATTTGGAATTTTTTAATAGTTAAATATCGCGGCAAGTGAATTTTTCCGTGAACTCAAAAATTATTTTGTAAAATATTAATTTAAAAATATGGTTATAACATATTTGTTACTTAAAACAGGATTGTTACCCGTCATACTATTATCATAGTGCATGTAATTTCGCAGATTTCTGCGAAATTACAGACAATTACAAATTACAGACTGCTTTTGTAAGTTCATCAAATTCCCGATATTTATCGGGAATTTGATGAACTTACAAAACGTGGTAAATATTTAGTTTTTATTGAAAATTAGTATCGCGTTTCAATATTAAGAATCAATTATGTTTTGGATCATCATCATTATAATGGTGATCCATGTCCATGGACTGCCTTCGAATGTTCCCACTGTGGGACACTGGCCCAGCTTTTTCTAAGCCTACAGCTTCCCCGAGGGGTGATTATGTAACATTTCATCACGCATTCCAATTTTTTAGTTCTTGGACATGCCGTGTTTCCTCGTAATGTTTTCCTTTACCGTCTGAAAACACACAACTTTTAAAATAAAAAAAATACACTTGTATTTAGAAAGAGACATTAGAAATAGAAAAGTACAAAAGCTACGTTCAACTCGTTAAGTTAAAACACACTGTGATTATTTATACTATCTAGTAGTATAAAACGCAATTTCCAAGGCCATCACCCCAATAGCTGTTCCGGCTTGGTACTAAAAATGTAATAAAATTAGACTTACTCACACTTTAGCAAAAGAACAAGTTTTTGTGCAAGCGTATGTTTTCCTAAAGGCTCTTACAGCAGGTGCGATACGCTTTCATTAAAATGTTGAGAAATTAAAATATTCTACACACTATTTTACAAATATTATTATACCAGTAAATGCAAAAGTATGGATGTTTGTTACTGAATAGTGTCAAATCAGCTGAATCGATTTCGATGAAAATTTGTGTAAACACTGAATGAATATAGATAGAAACGTTCCGTAGTTTTCTACTGCGTTCTCTAGATGTTCATTTCGGAATTTTTTTTAAGCTCTTTCTTACACAATGATCAGCCCCTCGATTGTGTAATTCAGTTGCAATCGATTTCACTTGGTTTCAATCAAAAACTGACGTATTTTGTATGGATGTGAGTTTATTGACATTTCACAGATTGAAATCGGATTGAAATCGAGTTACGCAATCGGGGGGCAGGACATACTCTCCAAATTTCAAGTCTCTAGGACTTACGGTTTGGTTGAGCGTTAATGGGAGTCACACAGTAACGTTACGATTATAATTATCCAAAAGGAATTATTATCATTATTATAAACCATTGTTAATGAATGTGTCTTTCAAACCTGCCATCATCTTTGTTCAATGACATAAGAATGACAAGGAAACACTATGGAAATACTTAGCAAGCCGCTAAAATTATAGTTTTTTATGAATAAGAGCATTATAGAATATAACCTTGATTGAAACATACTAGGATACTTTTATATTCATACCAAGCGAGCCAACCCGCGAACGGCAGCCAGTAAAAGAAAATAGTTTCCACATATTTCAATAATTTTTGCCAGGGTTTAAAAGTATTCTAAGCTAAAAGAGAACTAATTAAATCACATATTTTATTTTATACATCTATATCTGCCCAAACTAACAAGCATAGACTGTTGAAAAAATGTCGATTATTTTTTTTTTGACATTACTTCTCCAAAAACTTTCGTTTTCTATGAAAACTTGATACTTCTCAATAAAATCCATTTTATCAAAATCGACAAGCAAACAACTTCTTATGATCGGTAATTAGGTACGATGTTTACTGCCCTTAGACGCGTTAGATAACATTATTATAGCTATTTTTATAGTGAACTAGCTGTCGCCCGTGACTTCGTTTCGATAAAAAGTATCGTATGTCCTATTCCCGGTCATTATATATCTATGTTGTAAATTGCAGCCAAATCGGTTTAGCGGTTGTCGAGTTATAAGGTAACAAACATCCAAACATCCAAACTTTCGCATTTATTGTTATAAATTAGTTGTTAGTGTGATTACAGAAAAGCAGAAGTTGTGTACAAAAACTGGTACGCGGTACCCTAAAAGTGAGGCCTCATTAGCGCGATGCGTTGCGTCGTCGCAGTGCAATGACGCATTTGCCACACCTGCGTTGCGACGACGCACGACGACACAAAGCAAAGGGCGACGCACGACAACAGTAGAACACTGTCCAATCCGAAGTCGCAACAGAGCTCCAACAGCGCAACGCATCACCCTCACCGCTGCGTCTCTCGTCTGTCGATCCGTTGAAACGTCGCATGCGACGACACATTGCATTATGTCGCATGCCATTAAAAAAATATAATGTAAAACGATGCAGCGTTGACGATGCGACGTCGCAACGCAACGTATCGCGCTTATGAAGCCTCACTATAAGGAGGAACAACCGTGTGATAATTGTATCGACTGAACTTTGATGTAATGAAAACGATTTAGTTCAGGCACAGAACAGATATTAGCACTACGTTTAGGTTAGCGCTGAAGCTATAAACAAAAAAAAAGAAAAAGACTCTATAGACTACGCAGTGCGCTGTCATAATTTAAACACATTCTAACTTCAACTTTAAATTTAACGCTAATAAGATTGAAATTAGGAAAGTGTTATATTTAAAACCTAACTAGAACAAAACGTTTTTGTTAAAGACTAGTGCTGTGACGGCCCTGGTTGAGCTGTCAACCAATAATATCGTCAGTTGGTAATCAGGCACGCCACTGCTTTCCAAACGATAAATAAAATTGCCCTTCACTTTCGCGCCTCGTCAGACAGGTTGACCGTGTGGAAATATGTCAAAATTGCTACCAATATTTTCCGCTAAACATTTTGCAATGCCCGTAGCACATATTTTTAACGTTATCGGTTTTATATCGAGATTATCACGCGTTCTGCGATTACAAAAATGTGGTGTTATGAAAATTCACTAAGCTTTATTTGTATAAGGTATTAAAGGTAGTTTAAGGTAGTTTGAGATGTTTGTCATTATTTTTGTTGATTCTGAGATTCCAACACATTCAATTATTTTAGTGTAGTAATTTCGAGTTCTGATTTTTTCTAGTTTTAATTTTAATTTTCGCGATGATCGTAATTAATCTTTACCTGGTAGGCACTCTTGAATCTTGAATCTTGCCAGGTTCAGCACATACTGAGTCAGGGTTCGTTTTGCAACTACTTAGTTTATTTTTACTCCATCATATTATTATTGTGAACACTTGTGTATTTTCTTGTGTAAGTTACAAATCAATTCTATTCAATTCTATTTTAGTGGCAACCCTATTCAGAAAAAAACTGTCATTTTAGCAGCTGCAGCTAAGTATTGTCTTTTTTGAAGTGAAGACATGCAGGTTTTTTCCTTCACTGTATGAGAGCACTGCTATTGCGCAAATAAACTTTTCGAATAGAAAAATCCATTGGTTAGAACCCAAGACTTTAAGACCGGAAAGCGGGGTAACTAACACTAGACCACCATTCTTTCAGTGTCAGTGTGTAAATTAGAGCTATGTTTTTAACCTTACGAGATAATACACAAAAGCTGCGTTTTGATAGAACAACTGAAGCGGACAATAGAAACACGCTTAAATAATAACTCAATCGGACAATATTCCGAATGAGCGCATCCATTGCTACTGAAAACGAATTGCAGTTGGTTTAAATTAATGAGCACACAATAATAATACTGGAGTAAGCAATCATGTTTGAAAAAAATGTCTGGAACTCATAGCTGGTTAAAAAAATGTTTACAGCTCGGTTGAATTTGTTATAATTACATGGTAGTGTGCTAACTACTTTCGCAATAATATGTCATAAAATATTATAACGAGAGTAGTTAGTAAAATATGTTATAATATTTTTTTTTTAATATACCACGCAGCCGCCCGCTACAGCCGTTAATTACTGATAGCGACGCGACGATCAGATCAAGATCAAGATCAAGTATTCAACTTGGTTCCTTAATAAGTAGCCTAGTATCAAGCTGGAATACTAACTAGCTACTAAAGCTACTTACAATAAAGGTCCACTCTCACGCTGGCCTTCTGCGGCGGTGCCAGCAATGTGTTATCAGCTGTGCAGGTAAACACAGATGAGATTTGGTCTCTGCTTGCGTTTTTGATCACAAGCACGAGAGATTTCGTTAACCCCACTGGCTGAAGGTCCCCCGCGCCTAATGATATTAGTGTCACGTCGTCTTGTTGCCACTGCAGTCTTGGAGTTGGCATGCCTGGAATAAAGGGATACGGTTAATTGATGATAATCAACGGTTGCCATTGATTCACACCACTGATTATTTAAGTAGAATAAAAGAGTTCGTCGATTTGTATGAAAACCGAGCGTGTAACATTTTGCGTAAGTATAATATGTATTTTACACACACATGTATTTTAATGATAGGAAACATAAGTTGCGCGAAAATGAATGATTTCAAAGCATCGATTAGCACGCGGCAAATTCTAGGCACTGCCACACCACTACACCGCCTCCGGTTGGGAGCAGACTGAGTTCCGCGGCGAGTAAAGAGGTTACTCAGCCCTTACTTAGGCTGACTTTTCGGCACGCGAGGTACATACACTCACTACTCACTCATTCTACTTAAATATAGTTCTGTGATTTACACGATGTTTCATATCATTCGTCTAGTAAGCCGAACTGGATAACCAAGGGTAAGATAGCCTTCCACTCGATGGATCAATGACATCAAAGCGGTTGCGCGAGTTAGTAGGCGGTATGGTGAATACTCAAGATCGGTCGTCAAAGCACTTCTTGGAAGAATTTATTTATATTTACAAGTAAATGAATTAAATGAGTTAAACGTAAAAAAGTACATTAAAACCTATTCCTAGAATATTATGCAATAAAAATGAAAGCCTTGTATATTGATGATACCGAAAGGGGGTCAATCTCTACATAATTAAAGAAAAACATTTCCTTTATAAAACAATTTTGGATAGTATTTTCATTGATTAAAAAGGTTTGTGAAGATGTACTGGAAGGAGAGTGTTTTGCAATAATAGAGAATAACATTTTCCTTTACGTTAAAAACTATTATACTGAGTTTTATGTACAAATCGTAGACGTTTGTGTAGTACTAGTTTGAGGTTGAGCATCATAACATAACAATCATTTGTAGATTAGTGTCGCTAAAACTTAAGAACAGCTGGACTAATTTGCCTAATTTTGGTTTAGAGATATTTGAAGAAAAATCCAGGAAAAAAAATGGAAAAAATAATATATGAAAATATTATGAAGAAAATAACGCGAGTAAATGCGCGGTTCAGCAGCTAGTGTGAAATAAAAATAATACCAAAAGAAACTAATAAATAAAGAAAAATAACCAAAAAGTCGTTTTTAACAAATGGGGAATACATACAGTTCTAGATCAACGGATAGAAACAACCCACATAATTTGTTACACGACAACGACAAGACCTTTCAAATTACGAATAACGACAGCCATTTTCATTATTGTGTTCTTTTGTAAGCTCAATCAAATTATATTTCACTACGGGGAGGGAGAATTGAATTGAATGTGGCAATATTTTAACAGGAAGAGAGAAATACTGGCAAAGTGTGTGTCAAGAACATGTAAAATGTAACGTTCTGTAATTACTTATCTTGAAAAAGATGTTTTACTCGATACTGAATATTTTTGTATTTAGTTTTTTGGGTAAAACATTATCATAGAGATATGAGTGCGACTTGGGATGCCCAAATGATCAATTCTAGTATCTTCTTGAACAGTTATCTTTAGATACAGGTGACAGACGATGACATAATACCATACTAAGACCATGAATCCTCAGAATGTATGCCGTGTTTCCAACTAATATGGAACAGAAAATATTATGAAATGTAATAATAATAAAAAAAATTGCAAACTCAAAACTTTTACTTTTGTAGGCATTATGGCAGATTTATAATGCCTACTAAAAATAACATAAAGTGAAATGACATACCTTAAACTGAAATGACAAACTGCATGACATAAACTTTACTATTTTTATGCTGTTTGCATGCAAGCAGCATAGTGTATTTACGCCTTTACCCTGAAGAAAACCGAGCTATATAACTTGAAAAAAAAATACTTGCATGACTGGTTATGTATATATTATGTATACTAATTATTTTGTTAAGTTATTAATGAGTTATTCTTATAATAAAAATTTGAATAGATTCGTAACTGTTTTTTTTATGTCAGCAAGTGACAAGACAATCGAGGCCTGATGTTTTAAGCACCACGCAGCACGCCTGACTATTGACGGCACTGCACATCACCCCGAGACATTGTTATTAAGTCTCTTTCGCCCAGTAATTTCACTTGCTACAGCGCCCTTAAAACCTAAACACAGTAATGCTTGCACACTACTGCTTGGAAGTAAAATATCTGACACTGCGGTGGTACCCACCAAGACGGACTCTTGCTGAAGAGTCCTACCGGTGTATTTTTTTTTTTATAATATATTGATTGATTGTCTACAATAAACGAAATAAAAAGATAAAATTAAATCCTAATTTGACACCGTTTAGCAAAGTGAGTAAGATCACTGTCCTGTTTGTACTTTATTTGTACAGTGGTTTGCAATAAAAGCATAAGAAAACTTGATACTCGATTACGAACTTGCTAAAAACTAGCAATTGAAGTATATTTTGATCCTGCAATATTAACATTCTTTTAGTGAAATAACTTTTTTGTTGCGTGATGATAACTCTTTCGTATACTACTTTACTCACCCCCCTTTACAGAACAAATAAGTTTGAATTCGCCTCCCTCGTTGTAAGGGCCTGCTATTCCGTGAATTTCTTTACCAAACTCGTCAAAGATAGCCGGTTTGCTTGGTAACTCTGAAAAAGAAAATGTTGTTATAAAAACAAGTTTAAATAACGAACAAAAACTTCAAAACTGAACTTGACCTGTGCAGAATAAATCGAAAGCTGTGTCTTGCGCAGAGATTTTTATGATTATTAAAACGATGATTTTTATATTTAGAAGGCAATATTGGTAAATTACAAGTACTAAGTACTCGTTTGTTTTATTAGGTTTATAAATTTTCTTAGATGACATACCAGCCTTTACGGCCTACTGTTATTTTAGCCTCTAATTTTAATTCTTAGTTCGGGGGGCAAGAATTGTCTGACGTCCCGCATTGGAGTGTATTGTACGATGTCCCCTTGCTAACCCAAAGCCAGTTCAACTTTTGATAATAACGGAGAGGGACTTTTAAGCACTATTCTTGCATCTTATACATTTGGCCACTGACTTATACGAACTTACTTACTTACTTACTGCAAGTGAGCACCTTTTGCTCGCGTGGTACAAACATCTAACTGAAGTAACCTTTATTTTATTCTAAATTAACATTATCTTTAACCTTTCCAAGTTTTATCCTAATTCGTTCCGTGGTGTTGCAGATAATGATTACTCTAACCTATCAAACTTATCACAAAGAACTCTACTACTAATATTAAAAAAATAATATACGAACTTGGATGAAAGTAGGCACTCTAATTAGTGACGTAAGTATTACGTAACCCAGTTTTCAACCAAAATCAGAAAAGGAAACCAAACCGGTTAAAACTTTGTTCAATCAACAGAACTTTAGTAGCTTATATTTCGTTAAATGTTTCGTTTCATTCAACTCTGTAACTTTTATTTACACTGAAATTTGATTTTTACACGTGATTGCTGTCAGTATTATATCAATTTGTGCTACTCTCACGTATTTCGCAATGGCTGACCTGGACAAATGAGTTGCAGTTTGATTTCAATCAGCAACCTGTCAATAAGCGGTCATTATTGTCGTTTGCCAAGTTAAGCCATGTTATTTGGTGTGTAAGACGGGCAAACTGCCTTAAAAACTTGAGTATTTCGTGGGTGACACGGGTGACGCTATAATGTATCGAACTTGTCAGTCATTTTTCTTCACACTAACACGATAGGTTGAGCATGAACAGTCATGCAAAACTGGATGAATACAAAAATAATATGTAGGTATGTTTTGCTAGATACATGTCTACTTGAACCCAACTTGAACTGTATCTACATTATAATTCTTACAGATTGGAGATCAGGTTAATTGGTTTTGTATTTTATGTAAGGATTGTTTACTTGGCACCTGCCAGGCTTGCATTGAAGGAGATCATTCGAGGATGCAAATGTGCATGACAGGCAGAACCATCAAGTTTACCCATGTTGTATGCACCTCTACTGTTTCGAGTGTTAGTGTGGTTGTTAAAGTGCGTACACAGCATTAATTTTATTTGAGAGAGTTTATGCCAAGTTTGGAGTTTTATAAATCACTCTGGAGTCCGTCCGTCTGTCATTGTCAAAAACACTTTTTGACTTCTTGAATGGAAAGGGAAAGTTGGAAGGTTAAATCATGAACCTTCCCAGAGGTCAAAATAAGAGTACCGAATACAAATCATGTTTTTTTAATGTCATTTTATACCTGCAGTATATTTAATGAAAATCTGAAACTTCCTGCCACTGCCTCTTTTTAACGTAACACTATTAAAATAAATATGACAAGTAGAGTATTTATCTCCCACATAAAATAACTCAAAAACTTTTTTTTTTTTTTATACAACTGAATTGGCAACCAAGCGTACGGCCCACAAGATGGTAAGCGGTTACCGCAGCCTATGGACGCTTGCAATACCAGAGGTATCACTCGCGGGTTGCCAACTTGAGGCTAAGATCGAAAGCCTCATGTGCCAGTAACTTCACCGGAAACCATACCCTTCACACCGGAACACAGCAATGCGAGCATTACTGCTTGGCGGCAGAAATAGGTATGGTGGTAGTCCTTCCCCGGACGAGCTCTATCACAGAGAACTCTACTACTCTTACAAAAAACTTGTGATAAAGTCATAACTAAATAGCAATACTTGTATCTTTTAGGTTATCTAGCATTTAAAGTCATATCAGAGGTCTCATTTAATGGCAAAATGTTTATCATTCACTGTTAAAACCATCATAAAACATAAAGTTACTTCTACAAATATCGTAAAAGTAACGATGCTCGTGAGATAAGCAGGTAATCCATTTCAACATTAGACTCGTTCCACGTACCTAAGATCCTCCAAGTTCTCATAAAAATTTAATTCCCAAGTTGACCCACATTTTTACTGTCCGGAGTAAACGTAAATCATCCCAACGCATTTTTGGACTTTTCCGAAGTTTCCGTGTTGATTCCACTAGGATAAGGAAGGGTCAACTTTACGATCGTACTAGTTTTTATCGAGATTGCCCGAGTGGCGGTGCGACGACGACTTTTCATAGCTTTTGTCCCCTCTGTTTCGGGTTGAATTATTTTATTAAAACACAAAAAAGGGGAAAACTGTACCGACGCGAGATTAGGTGAGAATTTAAGAGTTTCGCCTATCTCCGCTGAAGATCGTTTCTCAGATACGGAACATAGTTTTCAGGTATCTGCAATAAAGAAAGGGTCTCTATTTTATTGCTTCTATACTAAATTTTGTGAATTGCCTTCCATGGCTCTGCTAAATTATACAGACGTTAAACGGAAGGATCTCGTAAAATAACAGAATTTAATATTTGAAACATTTTGTAGGGATAGTACATAAAGCTTTTTCATTCTCACGGTGTGATAATGATAATAAATACAGCTGAGTTTACATAATAATATTTATCCTTTTATATAAAATCGTTGCATAAGTTAACCAACATGCATGCATCCATGAACTTTAACCCCTAATCCTTATCTAACCCCTAAATAACCAATAATGTCAAGGTGCAACTTTTTGATTTCAGATTAAAACAAAATATGATTACGACGTCAGTATTTTCGGGGTATTCCCGCAAACTGCAAAGTTTTCTAGTGCACACTTTTTATTCCCATAACTGCACACAATTTTTGCCGTTGCATTCGTGGAAATGGAAAATAAATAAATCAAATATATCCCATTACTGCACACATTTTGATAACGCTCTCTTGCCAACACTAAGTTATCGTAAGTATGTAAGTATAACAATAAATTGTTAAATAAGACATAATTTTTCATTAACGAACTAGAAACTTCTGTTAGCTAAAGTCTATAAATATATCATCATCTTTGTTCATTGACATAATAATGACAAGAAAAAACAGCACTTAGCCAGCTGCTACAATTAGAAATACGGATATTAGAATACATAATTTGTTTTTATATAACAATATTTTGTTCTGTTTCAAAAACAACATACCAATAACATCAAGAGCAATCTTATAATTTCTGGTCGGCGACACTTGGAAGTCAACTCTACACCTGTAGACGGCTCGGTCGCGGGCCTGAATGTCCTCCAAGCGAAGACCAGGTGATGGAGAGCTCATCCACCTTGCTCGTTCCCTAAGCGGCACTTCAATCCAATGGGCTGTGGGCCCCGCCACTCTCGTATCGTAACTGTGGACAAAAAACTCAAACTTGCAAAGTGTACCAACCGAGCACAATAAGCTTTCATGGCCGCAGTGTTATTTTAGCCACACCAATTTCATAAGTTTACCAACAATTTGTTTAATTTTATAGTGTTAACCAATCACACAAGGGGAATACTGTAGCGGCAAAGTTTATGTAAACAAATAAATCTTATACATAAAATAGTGCGTTAGTCTCGCTAAAACTCGACAACGGCAATTTAGCTAATTTTGATCTTGAAATGTTTGTAAAAGTTCAGGGAAGGTTTAAACAGTGAGAAAATATACAAAGTGTAAAAATTAGCTAAAAAAAATAGCGACCAGCTGACTGATTAACTGATAATAATTAAAGCAAATCCTAATTATAAATCTTAGTGACCTGAACTTGAAGTGTGTATTCATTATAAAGCGATGCACTAAAAAGTTGTAAGATCGCATCGGTAGATAAGAATAAGAGGAGTAGTGCTTTAAGTCTACAAAACAACGCTCTCCCTCATTTATACAAGTAAGACAAAAATGGAAATAAAAATGTCGCACAAAGCAGTGTACGAGAAGGCGTGAAATAGTTATTTACATATATAACGAGTTGCTAACTGAAGTCCCGGGTCTTTTAGAGCTATTTCATTTCTGAATACTACTCCCAAGTGTAACTGTCTTTAGATTATGTTCATAATTTGCTGATTATCAGAACCGGAGTCAGAATTACAGTCAGATTTTATTTATCATGTGCATAAAATATGCTTTTAATTCAAAGTGTCTACATGTTGTTCTCGTACTTGTTGGACCATAGATTATTTCATAATACCCTATTATTTATCAAACTCATTTATTTATGCATATATTTTGATTGAATATTGCCTTGCTTATGATAAAAGTGGTATTTTGATATTTGACCTAAATATTAGGCACAATTCTATCGTAAGTTGACCCAGTTGGCAGTCATTATCAGACCTTGAAAACATAACTCCAATCGGATGTCTGATGATTGTGGTTGATGAGTATCAATAAAATCTCAGTGAGTAAAAATACTAACTAAAATTATATTGACACTTCACAGCTTTGCTGCTGAAAATATCTTATATAAGCTTTTTCGACATGTTATGGTATGCAACTAATTTAATGTTTAAACCTGCTTTGTCGGCAGTTGATTATAGACTACTTTTCCGAATGAAATAAGAATTTCAAAGCCGTTGGATGAACTCATTGAATCTACGTTTTAGGCGACTATCCCATTAGGGATCTTGACTTGAACTGGGTACTTGACGCTAAGTTGGTTAAGTAAAGTTGGTGCCTGGAATTTAAATTACGAGACCATCTTCTTTTATTTTCATCGATAAAAATGAATACATTTTAGTAACAGTCTCCGCTCAAATCACCCAATTAGTTTGAATATCGACACCTTAACAAGTTTTGGAAAACTTCTTTATCTGAAGAGTTCTAGAATTTGTTCACGGGCTTGTTTATAATTTGATGAAAAACAATTAAAATTTCAACGAATGGGTACAAAAGTTAGAAGGGTAGTCTCTTTGCATAATTGGGACGGAGTTCCTCTGAAGTGTTGAACAGAGCCAAATTGTGTTATGAACTTCTTCCGTTTCGTTCTATCCGCGAGTTTACAAGAAAATCGAATATCAAACGTAGGTTAAAAAATGTTACAGCGTTCTCGCACAGCATACAACAATGCAAATCTTACTTCATACTGTAACTTATTATGAATTACTAGCTGTGCACATCCATCAATCCATCCATCTTATCCAAACTTTCGCATTATTTGTGTGACGTAACAGTAAAATTATTGTGAAGTGTGAAAGTGACAATATATTTATGTATACCATTATAAATTAAAATTATTTTATTATTAATACAGACTCAGAACAAAGGTTTGCAGATAATGTAAACTTTTGTTCCACAGCAGAAAACGAACCTGCAACTGTTCAAGGTCGAACTTCACTCTCAAATTTGTGTTTTCTCTATAGATACCTAATATCATAACATTCAGTTCAATTCCAAGTCGATTACGATTTTGTTTTATTCCAAAATATAAATTGGAAACTATTCGAATTCATTCAGCCGTTGATGCTGGTTAAATAGACCTGCGCCGATTACTTGACCCTTTCAACAACCCTTTGACATATCGAACTTCAAACAGATCATCAAACATTGCAATCAATTCTCAATGCACTATTGAATAGGATAAAGGTATGTACAGCAACGTCATCAAGTTAACTGCGCAGGTGACAAAGCACCACCTAGTTACAGGTAAGCAAGTGATGTATGAGTCAGTGACCAAGTTTAAAGACCGCCAGGAAGCCTTCATCATGGCTTAGTGATAAATCATTAAAATGCTATGATTTTATGCATAAAATATTAGCTGTACCCGGTGGTTTTACCCACAGTTTTGCAGTTTTTGAATAGTTATTTCGACATGACGATGACAAATAGCGTTCTAGAGTTGTAAATTATGTAACTAACACGATGGTTTTAAATATTGTTAAAAAACTTTGAGATATAGAAGGAACTATTTTTTCTTTTTCTCGTTTATAACAATAACAACAACAGGTACATTGGTCCAATGGTGTTAATAAAGTATGTTTTAAGAGTAGTAAAGTTCTTTGTAATAGAACTCGTCCAGGGAAGTACTACTACTATACCTATTTCTGCCTCAAAGCAGTAATGCTCGCATTGCTATGTTCCGGTGTGAAGGGTTTCCGGTGAAATTACTGGCACATGAAGCTTTCGATTGAGGCATAGCTCAAGGTGGCAACCCGCGAGTGATACCTCTGGTTTTGCAAGCGTCCATATGTTGCGGTAACCGCTTACCATCTTGTGGGCCGTACGCTTGGTTGCAACTTCAGTTGTATAAAAAAAGTAAGTTCGAATGATTCAGTCTCTCTAGTAACAATGTTTTTAGGCTGCCCGAAAGCCTCTGTCATGGCATAACAATTTTGAAAAAGTCGGGACCGACTGCTTAACGTGCCCTCCGAAGCACGGGAATGCTCAATTGATGAAATTGGCACAAGCGGTCACATATCCAAATGATGACTACGCCGAACAGTGCTTAACTTCGTTGTTCTGTTAAGAGAAACTTAGCCAGCTACGTCACGAGCACTCCATGGTATTAGTAAAACTTACAAACTTTCTTAGCCTAGGTTAGTGTTTTTTAACAATGACAGATGGATACAATCCATAATAATGATCTAAAGAATTTGTATGTTTGTATGTTTTTATATTTGTTTGGTACGAATAAACTCAAAAATTATAATGTCCGACTTCAAAAATTTTTTCACCATTAGAATGCTATATTATCCCTGAGTAAGATAGGCTATATTTATTACTAGCGACCCGTCCCAGTTTTGCACGGGTGCGGTTTCATTGCACGCGTGCGAAGCTGGAACGGTCTGCTAGTATAATATAAACTAAGTGCATACTTTATGCGCTAGTTCAGCAATTTCAGATCATTGTGCAGGTATTCGGTACGTAAATCAATACGGGTATGGCGCCTGCATCGTAAATACAAACCTCCTTATTGGTTTAGCACTGTTTGTACCTACTATCACTTTGAACCAATCGAGTAAATCAATTTTATTGTGCAGCTTGTAGATTTAATATGGCTCGAGTGCAGAGGAAAACATTATTAGCCAATTGCTTCAAAGCAAACACATGAAAACTATATGATGTTTGCTTTTTCTAATAGTGGTTAGAAATTATTATAGAATATAAGGTCTTTGATTATTAGTGCGCGATATTCAAGATATATGTTCCACACACAAAAAAAAATATCCTTGTTGGAAATCAAAAGGAGAGCGCGTGGCGCATGTCAATGACCCGTGCGTCAATCAACCGCGTGTTAATAACCCGCGCGTCAATGACCTGCGCGTGTCAACGACCCTATATAACCGCTACGGGGCTCACGTACTCTAATATTTTATTATTGTTTATTGTACGTGATTTCCAATAATAACGAATAATAATTGACCAGATTTACGTAATCGATTTACTCGAGATTTTTAAGAGAAAATAAACAGAACAAAAGAGTACATTATTTTTTTTAATCATGTGTGAAACCTGTTTCTTGAATATCGCGCACTAATAATCAAAGATATAGTTTTTTAAAACTATCATGGTTATTAACATAATTTTCACATAGAACGGGGTATTTACCATGATTTGTGAGTTTTATTGATTCCCGATATTTCGGCGCAGTTACATGCACCATGATCACGGGAGAACTGATAAAACAAAGATATTACACTATAGGCTAACCTTGCATGTGGTGATTACGACGCGTTTGTTTTATTCATTTTATTAAGAGTGTCTTTGTATTTTTTTCAGCGTACTGTTTATTACTCGAGCATTTCAAATCACATAAATTAGCTTTTCCTTTTTAGCATTTTCAAAAGTTAGTTTTTCATCGCATTTTTATCACCTTGAGGTATTTTAGTAGACATATTGTGAGTGAACAGTTGATGATGTTGATGATCGTCGTTAGACGTGTATTTAAAAGTTTGAACGTTAGAACGTTCTGATATTTGTATTATGTAGTTTATATTCGGTTCGAGGTCTTATTTCACTAAAACTTAATTGTATATCTAGTACCTACAGTTTATTTCCAACTACAGAAAAGTACTACAGTGAGCTTGATTTTCTTTATAACTATTAAACCAAACTGTCTTACTATCATATATACTTGAGCAAAAAGTTTGCAAAGCTCATTACTACGTTTCACTAGCAACCGACCCATGTAAACATCCACAATGAAAATGTGATCAAATTAAGTGGACAGTTTTGTTTGCGTTTCTACCTAGGAAAACATTGTTTTTATGCTTGTCACGTAATAAGCTTGGAATCAAGGAAAAGTAGTCCATTAAAAGGAAAATTTGTCAACGGTCACTGGTTACCAAACATTTGAAACTATTTCAATGAATAGAATACGACACTTGTTATTGATTTAAAGTTTGTTGATTATTACGTCACTCGTTTTTTATTATTTTATGCGAATACTACCTGTGTTATATTTTACAAAAGCCAAGCGTCAGATGAAACCTATTTAATACCCATTTGTTATATTTCTATATGAAAGTTCAGTAAATCCGCAAAAATGCAGTTCTCGGCATAAAATTGCTTTTCAACGTCACGTCCATCGTCGAGTTTAGGCTCCATGCACACTAAGCGCTTGTATTACATGCATTAAAGCACTTGTTGTGTGCAGACTAACGGCCCGCTTCCAACTAAACAATTTATGTAACTGGGATCTAGTTTTTTCTTTTAAAGCTAGTAGGAGGTTTTTTATGTCAACACTATAATATCAGCTGTAGTGTTATCAAAAACGTTAAGTCAGGAAGTTCTGCGTTGCGTAATACATCACTCTTGGGTTTCGTTATACGAGACGTAGTTATTTAAGTCTATTATACTCAGTAAATTACTTGGTACAGTGTCCTTCAAACAATGCTTGGAGGCAGTACTCATCGAGACGGAGTTTTACTGAAAATCTCTACCATCAATTATAAGATAACAAGTTGAATTATAAGCTTAATGATATCGCCAAAATAAAATTACTATAGTGAGATTTTATTGAAAATTTAATCAATTAAACAGTGTGTTCCTATCATGTTAGAATATTTTTTTTAACGACGCACGTCATTCATGTGATTGTTTGCTAGTTGCGCACGAACTATGTTATTCTCGACCACTTTTGTATTGCTTAATGTGCATTGTGCTTTACAAAAATCGTATTAAGGCTTTGGCACGTTGAATTCCTTCTTGAATGAAATTCTCTATAATCAATCATTTTTATTGACACTAAGTAGGAACGTAACTGCGAACTCTAAGATTTTTCTGCTAGAAAACCAATTTATTTTCAGTTACTAGCTTGTTTTTTTAATTTTATTAAAAACTAGATCTCGCCTGTGACTTCGTTCACATTGTGCACGAACAAAAATAGTATTAGTATTAGTATTAGTAGTTTTTGTAAATCTCCATTTTTCTATCTACCATTTCCAAATTTCATCGAAATCGGTTCGAGGTAACAAACATCCAACATACAAATCTTTTCTTTCAATAATTACTGGTTTAAAGTATGTTTTGTTCAATGATACTACCATCGATTGGTATCATGCAAATACACTGGTTGATGACGATGGAAAACGAACATAAGTAATTAGGTACCTAACAGGGAGTGTTTACTGTAGCCCGTTCATCACAATAAGAGCGATTACCTACTGAAGCGGAGCGGAGCCAAGCCAACCAATAGAATCCGGTCATAATTGTGTTACATTAAATTCGTGCTATTTTTACACGATTCAAAGGGTTGACTTGCTCTGTTCTGCCTCGCTTCGGTATATGATCGTTCTAAAACTTGACTTTTATAACAAAATACATTTCTTGCGAGTCAAAAGTTTGCATGATTTGGAAGTATTTGCTGATTTTGGTTTTGTAGTAAAATTCTAGTAGTTTCAAATACATAAAAAATGTTAGTGTAAGTGTTATGAGTATAATAGCTTTTTGTTTGGTTTTGGTGAATGATACTTCTAAAAGGCTTACTAAAGACCTGATAAGTATTCCTACGTTATCAAAATTGATTTAGCAAACCATTAAATTTTCTATTTATTTTTTATTAGAAACTGTTCAGTTTTATGGGCTGAATCATCCTCTTTTAGGTAAAATTACATTATTTTGAAACATCTGTATGGTGCTTATTACATGCTGTAAATGTTCAAAGTTTTCCATTTCATCTAGATACTTTAGAATGTCTGATACCCGACGGAGATACACATCAAATTTAATGGCTTTTATGTTGCGGAAATTTTACAGTGGCAATAAAATAAATAGTACCTACTCAATAATATTAGAATGGCAATTTATGCATTCGTCATTGCGTTGGTTCTTTCTAGGCTCGTTTGTGCTAGAAAGTGGAAAGCAAAAATACGAAATCGTAAGTAAGTTAAAATAAGTCAGTAGCCAACTCTGGTGACGAAGTAAAAAGGCCTCATGAAAACGTTGGATTTTGTCGTGGTTTAACAATATTAAAGATTGACGTGCTCTCTGAAGCACGGATGCACTCAGATGTGATTGCCACTGGCGGACGCAGGTTCGATTTCCGCGTTAATCCCTTTTTATAACCTTTTTATCTTGATGTGACTCTGCAAATATAATGCTCAATTTCAGAAGCTCCGCGAATAGGCTCGGCGTTGTCACAATATTTGCCAGTTGTGCCGCACTGCGCCGAGACTCATTGAAATTTTTCGAGGGTTATACAAAATTTAGACACGCGGCGTATGTGAAGTAGGTCAAAAGCAAACGTGTTTTGTTACAAACTTTCTGTGTTCATGAAAGTAGTAATATCGAATAAAGTTGTTGTGTAAAATCATTGGTTATAACTTTTACTTTTTTAGTTCATCTTAAGAAACCATGTTGCACTTACTAACCTACCCACTGTGCCCTAACAGCTGCATACTGGGCGATTTTTATTCAGCTACAGAAAATATCATAGACGTAGCTAAGTACTGGGAGCACAACGTATAAATAAAGATTTGTATCATAGACACGAAGAAGAAGTTCATCTATCATACCAACTTGAAAGCATCAAAAAGATGCAGTTATAGTATGCAGTTACTACTTTGCGTACTGCACTATATGCAGTACGCAAAATAGTAACGGGTTGCATTGGTATAATGGTTATAACTTTTTAAGAAACTTCATCATTGGTAAGTAAGGTCATAGAAGTTAAAACTGGCAAAAAGGTTGTGTTTTATCAGGTTATCTTAGAAACACACATAGAAAAATAAGACTAATGGTCTTATTCATAAAATGAACTGAAATTTTAGCAACTCGCTCAGTTTTATCTTTTCTTGACATTATTATATCAATTGACAAAGATGACAGATTTTAAATGATTTAAATTTTATGGGATGATTATGAATAAGGCCCCTAACAATTATATCATTTTAAATTAGACAGGAAATCGTACTATAAAATATAGTTCGGGTAAATGACTATGTACTCACTCATTTTATTATGATCACATACATAACAGAGTAAAGTAACAGTGTGGCTATTATTGCCCATTACCGCGCAATGATTTATGTATGTAAAGATATGTTAACAAGAGTACTGCCAGTGGACATGGACAAATTAAAATAAATAACCCAACAGATGAATGTACGACATTTAAAATCTCCGACAGCGCTCAACATTTGTCAAAGGGCTGTTTTGTTTTTGCAGCATTTTTTCGTTGCGCAGTTTGGAAAATTTATATCAAGTGTGTTTATCATACGAGTGATGTTAACATGCACTTAAAATATGATTTGGTTTGTCGGAGGTCAGATACACATAGTGTTTGTGTATATTTAAGAATAAGCAACGATACTTTACTCTCGTTGTCAGTCGAAGTCAAAGTCGTCATGGCACTCTGCTTATGCCTAGCTGTAGACTTCTTTATGCCTGATATAATGATGATGATGATGACATTATACTCGTATCTGGTTACATATGTGGTTTGTCTAATGGTAACGTGTTTTTTGATAGAGGTAGAACCATAAAACTCTTTGGACCCTACATTTTAATTAAATAAAAAAAATCTAAGCCCGTGGGGCTTAGATTTTTTTTATAAAATTATTATAACGTAATTTCATTAGTGTAAAGGTTGGTTTTATAAAAAAAGGAAAAAAAAAACAGTGTACCTACAGAAAAATTTGGCTTTGATTTGCATCATTTGGTAGGTAGTCGTCTTTAACAAAGAATATTTTAATTTGGCTAGAGGCAACCTTTTTATTCGTCGTACCTATTTTGCCGCAAAACTGGTGGCTTTGTTTCGACCTCAGTATCATCGTAGGCAAGTAGGTACTTGAGTTGCGAGAGATCGTGGATTCGATTCCTGCTGCAGGTATTGATGATTCATGTTTACATGATCTGCAAATATTCCTAGTTTCTAATACTCATCATAACACAGAAACACAGTATGGAAATCCATGACTCCTAGATAGGTAATGTTATGTGTCAGCCAGTTCTGGCCTAAAATACTTCAATACTTTTTTTTTTAATATTACTACTAATGTGGTAACCAAGCGTACGGCTCACTTGATGGTCAGCGGTTACCGTAGCCTATGTACGCATGCAACATCATAGATATCACTTGCGTGTTACCACCCTGAGACGTTGGATGATAAGTCTCATGTGCCCGTAATTTCACCGGAAACCATACCCTTCGAACCGGAACACAGCAATGCGAGCATTACTGCTTGGCGGCAGAAATAGGTATGGTGGTAGTGCTTCCCCGGACAAGCTCTATCACAAAGAACTCTACTACTTTTTAAATATACGTTCCCTATATTCCCAGCGCAAGCTATGAAAACTTACGTAATATAAATTGTGTTTATGTTATTAGGAGGTGAGATAAGCGAGGTCGCAAATAATTCATTGTTGTTGATAAATTCAAATTTAATTGACATTGATACATTGGGTCGGACAAAGCATAAAATATAGGAAGATTACATTTATCAGTGTCTATATATATAAGGAGATTTTTTTGTAGTTTGTTATAATTTGTGTGGCCACGGAGGCGTGCTAGTGTGTCGCTCCATTTTTTGTTTTAATTGACATTGAAAACCAGAAACATGGCTGCGAGAGACCTAGCGTCCCAACAGTTGAACAACTTCAAAAAATCTGTTGAGGTAAGGACTCTCAGAACTCTTTTTTTTACCCTCGACTAAAACAGAGATATTCTAAGAAATAGGCCATTTGTAGTGTGTTCATTTGTTTGCCTGTGGCATTGTAGCTCCGGAGCGGGTGCTACAATTCTGATGCGTTTTTTTTATTTGTGTTTGCGACATAGGTTTTAGCTATATATAGTTAAATTAGCGCAGCTGTGGTTTTTAATAATATCAGTTTTATACACTTTGTATAAGAGGTACTGAAAACTATTGTCACAGTTTGAGCTCATATTATTCAGTTTTGACAACATCTGACCAGAGTTTAGACCCTTAAGTTCATCATTTGCTGATCTAAGAGCACTAACTAACGCTAGAACTTATACTTTTTATTTAAATCATCATCATTATGACAGCTTTCTAATTTTTCTACTTGTGAGGCATTGGCCTACTCTAAAGCGAGATGGATTGGGTCTTAATCCACCACGCAGACCCAATGCGGATTGATGGATACCACCATGGATTATTAACAATGTTTGTATTAGGAACAAAATTACAGAAATCACCTGTATCATGAGAAGCCTTTTAATGTTTTTATTGCTTTCACTACAATATTTGATGAAAGTGATTGGGTCATCATTTTATTTTATTATGCTGATTTCTGTAATTTTGTTCTTAATATAAACATTGTTAAAACAAAATCATTTAAGTTTTTCACTGCGGTACAAGTCAATTAAAATACATATCAAGATGTTTTTTTTTTCAGGGGAAAACACTGCACTTAACTAACAAATCTGGAAACCCAGTTGGTCAGGCTAGCGGTCTTTTAACCGTTGGAGAGAGGGGTCCAGCACTCTTTCAAGACCTCCATGTCGTCGACCTCTTATCCTCTTTCACAAGAGAACGTATCCCGGAACGTGTAGTCCATGCAAAGGGAGCCGGAGCTTTCGGATACTTCGAAGTGACCCATGACATCAGCAAATACTGCGCAGCAAAAGTATTTGACACCATCGGTAAAAGAACTCCAGTTGCCATTCGCTTCTCAACAGTAGCTGGTGAAGTTGGCTCAGCTGATACCCTACGTGACCCGCGCGGTTTTGCTGTCAAGTTCTACACCGAAGAAGGCAACTGGGATGTCGTTGGTAACAACACACCTATTTTCTTCATCAGGGACCCGACGCTTTTCCCGAGTTTTGTCCATTCCCAAAAACGTAACCCGGTGACTCATCTCAAAGATCCTGATATGTTCTGGGACTACATCACTCTCAGACATGAGTGCGTTCATCAAACGATTTACACATTTGGAGACCGTGGCATTCCAGACGGTTACAGGAAAATGAATGGTTATGCTTCCCATACCTACAAGTTTGTTAACGATCAAGGCGTTTCATACTGGTGCAAATTTCACTTCAAATCAAACCAAGGTATCAAAAACCTGGACGCGAAAACGGCAGCTGAACTCTCAAAAACAGATCCCGATTACGCTATAAGGGATCTTTACAATGCCATTGCCAAGGGAGACTACCCGTCTTGGAATCTCCACGTCCAAATCATGACTGAAGACCAAGCTAACAAATCCAAATTCAATCCGTTTGACCTGACCATGATTTGGCCACATGGGGAATACCCACTTATTCCGGTGGGAAAATTGGTGTTGGATAGAAACCCAAAGAACTATTTCTCTGAAGTTGAACAAATTGCCATGAGTCCTTCAAACCTGATTCCTGGAATCGAGCCGTCTCCTGACAAGATGTTACAAGGTCGTCTCTTCGCTTACAATGATACGCACCGTCATCGCCTCGGTGCCAACTACTTGCAAATTCCTGTAAACTGCCCATACCGTGCCACGGTGTCCAACTACATGCGTGATGGGCCGCAAGCTTTGTACAATCAAGATGGTAGCCCCAACTACTACCCCAACTCTTTCTCGGGTCCTCAAGAGAACCCTCGTGCTGCTCGCCTTGAATCTAAGATCACTCTCAATGGTGTAGTGGGTAGATACCAAGATCTTGCAAACGACGACGACTACAAACAAGCTTCCGTTCTTTATTCGAAGGTCATGGATTCTGAAGAACAAAAACGTGTGGCTATCAATATTGTTGACCATTTGAAGGATGCCTCTGATTTCATCCAAGAAAGAGCAATCGCAATGTTCAGCAAAGTTCACCCTGAACTTGGCAGGCGGGTTGCTGCTGGTCTGAACAAAAAAGTACAAGCTAATCTGTAATTTTCTTTCTAAACTAAAGTAAAATTGGATTTTTTTGGGTTTGTTATTTTGTTGGGTTTATTCTTAATATTACTATCTCGTTTTGTATAATTATTTTTGTTATAATAAGCGTTATTTATGAAAGTTAAATTATTTTTTATAATATAAAGTTATATTATGTTTTTTTTTAATTATCACTATTTTATTTTCTTTATGGTCATGTGTTAAATAACTAACACAACATTTATTTCTACAACTGCTGATGCTGGCATTAATTTTAACTATAACTTGTTTATCACAAGGGCCGTAATCTCAGATGATTATAAAATTTCACAAAAATAAATTTAAAAACAAGTAGGTATGTTATAAACAACGTCTTAATAACTTAATTCAACACGCGATATTTTTTTTATTGATAGCGAGGTTATCATTTTGCGAAACATATCATAAATGATAAGTGGAGGGTTCAATATTAAAATAAAAGATAATAATGTTGTTGCGAGTTGTAAAAATAATATAATTATCTCTCATAGTTACAGATTTGTTTTAATGTAAGAAAATCTAGTTCATCATCATCATGACAGCCTTTTAATGTTCCTACTACTGGATTTCTGGCCTACTCTTGAGCGAGATTGATTGGGCTTTAACCTACCACGTGGACCCAATTGATTGATAATGGCATATATCTTTCGAATTGTTTAGTTTTCTACATGCTAATTTCCTTCAAACCTACGCTCATAAATTCAAAGGCAAGGAAACGACCATTAGACTACCTAGTCCACTAGTGCTTTAAAAAAAAATCTAGAAAAAAGTAACAAAAATCCATTGAAATCCATGTTTGACTTTTTTCTTAAAATAGTTCTTTCTTTAAATAGCTACCTTTTTTGTGTTAGTTTTTTTATCACTCGAATAAATTTCATGGTTACTTCTGAGGGTTACAAGTAAAACCTAGATTTGCGGATTTTAGTTTCGCCTTTTTCCACTAACGAAGAAAGCGTGGTTTATTCCCATTTGTCACCTAGTTTTGTCCCCCTAAGGTGACAGATCGTACAAAAAAGTGCGATCTGTCACCTTGTCAGTAACGAAAGGAGAGATGAAACTTTTTTACTACCATTCTATCTGTCCCCCCGTCACTAAAAGTGGGACAAATAAATACATATTTATACGTGTTTGTCTTTTTCAATGCGAGGCCTACGCAAAGTTATCGTAAGTGCAACTGCAAAACATATTCTAATTTCACCTATAGTTATGCGATGTTTATGTTCCAAATTATAAAAGCAAGTGTTATAAGAGTATGAGATTTGGAAGATACGCTCTACGACGGCTTAGATTTAGAGATCTTAGCTTTAGGATAGTTTTAATTTAAACGTAATAAAGATTCTAGATAGCAACACGGTAAGACTAGCTATCTAAATCAGGTAAACGCCATTATTTCTGGTCGTTTCGCCGATTTATGCCTGATATTATTCATGGACCATATTAAATCGCCTAACACATACCTAAAGTGGTATTTTGGCACCGTAAATCTTGACTAATGAGGATTTGTAACTCGAGTATCTGAATTCGAGAATAGGGTTGCATGCTTTGTGTACGAATGCCGTAATGAATTTCATTAGACCATTCCGCTGGGAGCACCCACTGCTCAGTGGGTTTTGACCTTACGTTCTAGTCGATGAAACTAAGGTAATGTAATACCCAAGGCAATTAGCGTAAAGGCATATTATCTATTAGGTTTGTTCATCTTAGAAGCTACAATTGACGTAAGTCGACAACAAACAAAGGAATATCTACTTTAAAGACAAAGGAATATCGGCTATAAATCGATAACAGTTTGTTAAATTTTCATTTATCGAACACTACGCTGGCTGACAAGTAATCACTGAACACGCTAAAAATAGAGTGCTAAAAAGTAAGTAAGTTAGATCGTGTGAGTAATAACGTGGTAAGGGCGGCCTAAAAGAAAGATTTTTAGGCCGCCCGAAGGCCTCTCTAATTGCCTAATTATAGACGGCAAATAACGGTTTTTTCTTTTGTTGAGTCACGTTTATTAGCGCTACTGGCAAACTACCGTAGAGTTTCGCATATCGAAAAGAAAGAAGTGGAGCCTAAAATTAGCAGATCAAGCTGTCCAGTTAAAAACTCTTTTTTTCTGATTTAAAACATTCATTACAATGGGTTTAATACTACTAAGCTTTTACTAAACCTTAACCATCTTATTGAAGATGATTTATTTAGCGCCTAGTAACAAGCTTGTTATTTTTGGTTGCTTATACTAGATGTGTGAAGTAGATACAGATGCTGTTGTGCCTGGGACAGGTTTTAGTTGAAATAGGCTTGCCCAGCACTTACATCATCCTCTTAGTTTATAGCCAGCCTAATCCACAGGAAAGACATAATCAATACGTGCAGTGCTAACAAAGCCACAGGTTATAAGCGATGTTTTCCTTCACCATATATTATGCACACATAAAATACCCAAATAACCAAATTATGTAGTCAAAATTCAAACCCGCGACATCTGGTCGGAAGTCAGGGTCCATACTACTAAGCCAACACGGTTATCACACGTTATCACGGGTTTAATACTAACGACATTTAGACATAATTAACATCAAAAACAACAATTAATGTATTAAACGAATTAGTAAGATATATTATGATTATCGTCCCACACACCAAGTGTGCCCCTTGTACCGATAAGAGTTTGTAATCAGATAAACAGAAAGTGCGTAAGCTTATGAAAAAAAAAACAAAGATAAAAAATGCAGATAAACACTGAAATTGCTTATTTCTAGATTGTTATTACTATCCGATTTCCAGCACTGATATCCGATAAAAAAGAGACATTAAAAGCCATATTGAATGTTGAATTCCCACCTGATTTTTGAAATCTATGAACTATGTAAATGTATCTTGGATGTACCTTGGTGGATTTCAGGCATGCATTGTAATGTAATTATGATGAACTCAGTAGCGCGTCGGGCGAGTTCCCAGTTAAAAAGCGAGAGGTTACAAGTTTGATCCCTGCTGCGGGTTGCATGAACATGCATGATGTTTGCATGATCTACAAGGTTTGTATTTCTATGTTTTAAAAAATTTAAATATACATGTACTTTGGTAGCTATATGGTTACCAAAGTACAAGTTTTGTTAAGTTTAGAGCTAACAAAATGTCCGCCAATATTTATTTATTTATTGCTTGCTTTTGATCGATAGGTTAGTATGGTACATATAAACATGTCATGCAGAGGGAAATAAATCTTGCTACAATAAAAACGATGGAGTTAAAATTTTTCCTGGCCAATTTTGCCATAATTCGAGGTGACGCTGGTTTGGAATTTTTGGGTCACTTTTCCCTTCCAATAAGTTAAATCACAACTTTGACTGCGCAATTTGCTTGTGGTTAGTGGTGCCCCGCCTCCTTTATTCCATTAATTTAATAGTGAACTGGCTAAGCGGATCGTTTAGCAGCGCAAACAGATCGACACGTAACGGACATCTGAAATATGGAGCTGCCCAGCCGATTGATTACAAGCAATAGCAATTAACTTCGATCGTGTGCGCGTAGAATACGATACCCACTAAGAATCAACTAGTCGTGCATGATTCTTATCGTGGATTTTTTAAACAGGTTAATCAAAAAACGGAGCATCCTTTTATCATCATGTGTTCTGCCCAAACCCACCAAATAATGTAGAAAGACAAAAATAACATCAGGCTTGGGCACAAAAAGGGTCCATTCCACTTGAAACAATTTAAAAATACCCTAAATTATATGGACATTTCTCGTTTAAATTACAAAATGCGTGTATTTTTCATTTTACTCAAAGGATTACCTACCTGCTATTCAAGTTACGGTATAAGATTTTCGAACAAAAGCCTGGCTATTCACCGGTTGGTTTACATTTTAGTAGGCAGATTGGAAAATTTCAACGAGTCTTTGAAATGTACGATGAAAAATCAACATTAACTAGGCATGGAAAGGAACATCGTGATTTATTTTGAAAGCCCAGTGAGGTAGGTATCGCAATGAAAAGCAACCAAGCCTTTGGAGAATCCAACCCAGGTACGCAATTATGTAGGTAGCAATACTTTATACCCATACATTATTTATCTGCCTTGATATTACAGTTCTGAGTTACTTAGGCTTTGGCATCTATTGAAAATGATTTATAGAGCGTATAATGTACCGTTAATAAAGCAATAAATTCATGAGAATTAAGATTTATTCCGGTAAGCTTTTCTGATGATTAAAAAGTTTATAGTGTTTTTCTTCATTAACTTCTTCTGCGTCTGCTGGAGGTAAGTTGTGCTGTGCATACACCCATATTTTTTGGGGAAAACCCTTTGCACTTTCCTGTATGCAAATGGTTTTCCGGTAGCCATTAACAAAACAGTTCCCCGGAATACATTATCATAGGTATGCTAATGACCAGCACGATAGAATGTAGATTGTTGCGTCCTAAACCGCTTTTACGTAAAATCACTTAGCGATCAGTTAAAAGGTAATTTGATTGTTTCCGTTCATAACTATTGAGTATAGTAATCTGATTTTTTTATTATCTAGAGTCTTAAACTACCAGTGAATTTCAGCCGCCGTAAAGTTAGCCGTTTGTGATGCGCAAAGACAATTATTTAGTTCGTAAAAGCTCCATAGCGCATCATAACGGCTAATAAGAGCTTCTGCAGACTTTTAATTTCCTATTCCATTTTGACATAGTTTAGCACTTTCCCACGTTGAGTTTTTTATTTCATACTAGCTGCTGACCTGTCTGTTTTAATTTGCGTTACTTTCTCACAATTTTAATCTTCCATGGACTCACACCAATATTATATGACCAAAACCGATAGATCCAGCTATTCTCGAGTTTTAACGAGACTAGTGAACAGCAATTCATTTTTTAATATAGGAAAAGATAATAAACATCGTTTCTAAGTCATCCATCGTGAGTTAAGTCGCGCGATGCGAGAGGGGCACCACTGATAGCCCTAGGGGACCGTGGAGCCCCTTGGCATGCATCGAGGCTGGCCACCGGGGATGGTTTAGTGAGTCGTCGAGTCCGACAACCTCACACACCCCCGTCGTACCCTTATGCGACGGGATGTCTGGATGCAGATTCCTCCCCGTTAACAAAAAAAAAAAAAAGGCCGTGGATGATGATAGATTTACCTGTACACTGGATCGTCGTCTATGTACCATACAACGAGAAGCAAGCTGTCGTTTCGCATGGGTGGTCGAGAGTCGCAAGGCAGCACCACCTCACCGCCCACAACCGCAGACACGCGGGTCACCGTGCCTGGCAATGGAGGCATGGACCCACCTGTGGGCAGAAAAATATCATCATAATTTTTATATTTTAAGACTAGTGACCCGCCCGGCTTCGCACGGGTGTTTAAACTAATAAACCTTCCTTTACAATAATTTTTTATTGCTGAAAACCGCATTCAAATCCGTCCGTAAATGATCTAAGTATACATACATATAAAGGTACAGCGGGGAGAGACTTTATACTGCGTAAAGATGATATCACGAAGATAGCGGGCAGCAACTGTAGGGCAGTATTCTCACTGCGCAAAACAGAAAAGAATGGAGGCATTCGAAAAAGGTCTACACCGGTTTACTGCTAAAGAATGGCTTAAAAGAAGAAAGAAGAAGAACTTTTTTTACAGATAACTTCTCAGTGAAAGTTGTACGGGCGTTTTCTTGTTTATTTTGTCACAATATTATGACCCGAGTACTAGTTAATACTTTTGGTGCCATTGCCATTTTGGTGCCTCTGGAGGCTCAAAATTGGTCATCATGGCGCTCTTTGGGGGAGGCCTATATAATATAAAAACACCCAACACCCGCTGTAAACTTATGGTTTCAGCACGATTTGTAAAACCTCAAATTTTATGATAATTATATAATTGTGGGTTAGCTATGAACAATTAATTTTATATCAGGCAACTGACCATTTATTTCTTTATAGCTAGCTTTCATAGAGTTATTTCAGATTTTATTGTACCAATTAAAGCCATTAGAATAATTTATAGCGTGTTTAAGTACTCTACTAAAAGTATTATTGAGTTATTATGTATCTTACATAGAAATACATAGCATAAGGTACCTAGTTTTATGTTAGTTATACCTACTGTCTAGTAAATCATCGAAAGCAATCGAATCCAAAACTGGGAAATCCAAGAGAATCAAGGTCACTGACCATGGTCTTAGAATAAGAAAGTTGAAGTGGCAGTGGGCTGGCCAGTTTGCAGAACTAATAACCGCTAGAGACAGTTCTGCCGTGCTTACGATAAGCGCACTAACTAAGGTTTTTGGCGAAATTGAGTTAGTTATATCAATTAATAAGTGTCAAAACCTAGTTAGTGTGCCTATCGTAAGCACGACAGAGTTATTCTCTAGCGGTTATAATTATAATTCTTAAATGGCGACAGTAAACTGGAAAACCAAGTGTAGGGTTGCCTCACACTCGATGGACGTACTACATAAAATCAGTTGCAAGAAGTCTATAATAATGATGATGCCTGAGCATCGGTCGTCGTCCTACTTTTTGAGTCCTTAGTTGTTGTATTGTTCAATTTGAAATTCTGTAACTTTTATTATTGGTTTATTAGAGTGATGCAGTATTAGAAATATTGAGAGAAAATATTGACAATGCTAATATATTGGTTTTAGATGGACAAAAATATACAACACGGCCTGGGTTTCTTAGAAGACTGCTTTATGGTTAACCTAAACACCTGACTTTATAAACTAACGTAGTTAGAAAAATGAGTCCGATTGTAATGAACTTTATTGTACACAGTGATTAGACGAAACGACCAATAACGCTCAAATTTTGTAGAGGTTAGGGGTAATCTTAGGATTAAATATTATTTACTGACTTCTAGTAGCACCCAAGTGACTTTATTACGATAAACAGTAGATAGTAACTATCTGGATGTTTGACTCAATGCCTAAGCATTATCATGTTACCGTAAAAACAAATTTGTTTATCAATAATTAGGGCTAACATAGACAGAATTGTTTTGTCTAGAGTACCCAAAACGACTTTATATCAAAACAACAGTTTCGTGATATTGTGTGGACGAATATTTAATAAAATACCGGTTGACATAACTAATTTACCCCTAAATAGTGTAAACGATTTTTTAAACTATAGTGAAAAATAATAATTTAATTTTTAAAACTTGACATTTTTATTATTATATAACTTGACATACTACTAATTAATCATTCTAAATTCTCGTTGTGTTCTTTCTAAATTGTATTTTTATTTTAAATTTTTATTTTTGCATGCTGAGTTAAACGGTGAAGTGTGTGACACTTATACTTACGTAAACAATAAGACCTTATGTAACCGTACTTGTAGCAAAATAAATCATTTCATTTCATTTCATTTCATTTCATTTCATACTAAATAGCTTGTACTAAATTTTGTAAACATCCAAATTTAAACTATACAGGGTCATTGTTGTCATTGGGGTCAGGTTAATAATGAATAACCTTACATAGTACGTAGCTGGCTGTAAAAAATTAGTAAAAAAATGAACTAAAGGAAAGACACAACTAAAAAAACTCAAACTTAGCAATAACAAAACATTGGTAGGTACATAAAGTAGGTAGATAGGAAAGAAAAGAACAATAAAGACACTAAAAACATTTACAATAACACTATATATACTATACCATATAACACAATAACACCTATCTAACCACATGAGAGTACCTCTAGATTTCCACACAACCCATTAACAGGCTCATAAGAGTAAACCTAATATTACTAGACTGTCGGGAAGGGCAGGGCAAGGTAGGTACATATGTGAGTAGGAAATGACATTTACATGCCAAAAAAACTTTTGCAGGCAGTTAAAGGCATGTATATTATCGCCCTTACCCTTATCAACTTTTAAGAACAGCTATAATTCCCGAAAACAAGCAATGACGGCTAATTATTGTGTTGGTACCACCTAAAGTGATTGGCATAATGCTAAAATAAATAAGGTACAAAATCACGTTGAAGCTAATGATATAGACATTAGCTATCAATCCATGGGAAGTTAGGCAAGTAGCGTTGGGTAAATGACTTTGACTCAAAGGTTTAAGACAATCCGTTCAAGGCTTATCACAGAAAAGACAATATTTTGACTTTATACCATACTTGTAGAGCTCGTCCAGGGGAGTAAAACTACCATATCACTTTTTACCGCCAAACAGTAATTCTCGCGCTTCTGTGTTCCGTTTGTGGAATGTGGCCTACAAATCAAAGCCTTTAAATCAATGAAATTCAAATACAAATCAAAGAATTTAATCAATTCAATTACAAATCAAATAATCTTTGGGATAGTAATTAGTAAGCTTTATAATAAAATTATACTGTAGCTTAACCCGCATTCAACACAAATAATTTCCAACCAAAATTTTTTACGACGAAAATTTGCCAACAGTGTTTTTGTACGTTGAAATCCTCAAACATTTTTTGTGACTAAATATAACGTTCCACCCTTGTTCATGCATGCACAGCAGCGGACAGGAGACCTCTGTTATGGCTTTTATGGGCTTTGTTTGACAAAACAGATGTTACCAACATAATAAGTGTCTAATAAAATATTAGGTACTTCAATAGAGGTTACTGAACGTAAATGGAGGTTCAAGAAAGTTTGTCGTTGTATTTGTTGATAGTCTAATGCTCCGTTATGTAAGGCTGCTTTAAATGTTATCGATGATGTGTTTAATGTTAGCTATTGTTCAATTTTATAAAAGTTTTAGATCAATGAACGTCTTCGTACATCAGTACATCAAGCCCGTTCTACGCATACGCAAAATTCAAGGTTCATTTTGCAGAACTAATTGGTTTATGTGAGTAACTATCTACTGATAATTACTCACATAAAAATTGGTTTATGTGAGTAACTATCTACTGATAATTACTCACATACACCAATAATCATTTTATTATTGAGTAGGTAGGTACTATAACAAAAAATATTTTTATAAAAGTTAACCGCCCGCGCTCTAGGATCCATTGTTTCATTATTGTTTAACACCACATAATTTGGTGTATTATATTCACCCGCTAAAGTCCAAGGTATATTTTTTACGCCGCGCGTGTCGCATGCCACGTAAAAAATAACGAGAATTATTTTTATACGTAGTTCAAACACGCCCTTCAATTTAAAAGTGTTATTGATGATATAGGGCGTGGTGTAAGCAAGTTTTGACCTCGACTATGGAAAGTGAAACCTTGTTTCATAATAAACAATTTTATGCAACTAAGAATTTGTTAACTTACTTTTATAATTAACTCAGTTATACCAAAGCAATTTACTTACCATCACAAATAACAATTTTTTTTTTGGATCAGAGAACATACGTGGAAAAACCTAATTAGTTGTTTAAAAAATATAAACGTATTATAATTTATGATACTAATCTAGGCCATTTAATTCTGTTACTCAGCACCAGTGTAAATAAATGAAATGGAAGGGTAATTTTGGTTTGTAATTAATTAAGCTTTCCTAGGGAATTTTGTAAGAAACGCCGCCATTTCTTTCAAAACGTAGTGCTTACATTCTCTTGGATTTTGTTTGTTTACGTTGCCATGCAAAAATCAAACTTATCCACTTGACACAGGCGAAATTGTGGCAAATATGCCACAGATAGTAATATAACACGAATACCAACTAAAAACAATACTTTTTTGTATTATTTCACTCAGAATACTAGTGGTCTAGTAGCCAATTTCCGATTGGCTTAAGTCGGTTCAAAGCAAGTCGTGCATTTTAGGTTTTTCTATTTGAGAAGTTTATGTGCGCTATGCCAACTATGCCAAATATTCGGAAAAATCGTGAAACCGGTATGTTCAAGAATAAATACCCAATAATTATGTGCTATCTACCGATACGCATTGGTTCTGCATAGGTAGTGAATTATAACCAAACTATTCTTGGTCAGGAATAAGCCAGAGTCACAGTAGGAATATAAAAAGGCTTCTATGATGATGATTATTTTTATTAAATTTCGTTTCACCCTATAAAAATAAAATTCTCCGAAATCTCGTTAGCAAGTAAAACTTTATAAAATAAACGTGTCATTATCAATGGTGCTGTGATGTTGTATCAGATACCAACATCAATAATAAAAAAAAAACAAAGAGCTTACTTAGTATGCATAGATATATATTAAAAGTGTACAATTTTATGGTAAACGTGAGTTGCTGATTATATTAATAGTTTTTTTTATACAGAAAAACAACTTACGGCTAATTGTTTTGTATAAATTCACTTTTTATTACAAAGTTAGAAGGAGGTGTTAGTTTTCAGGCGAATTTAGTTCATTGAACAACTAATAGATACTCACATAGGTTTTTTTTACGTAATAATGCTGGACAATCCACACAGCATCACCTAACCCCAAGCTAAACAGAGCTTGTGTTATGGGTGCTAGATGATTAATATATATTTTTTTATTATACATAGAAAATACCCAGAACACCCTGAACAAATATTTGCAGATTGTACAAACAAACAACTAATGGGACAAAAACTTTATAACAAGCTTCCCTTGCAAATAAAATTAATAGAAAACGAAGATAGATTTATAAAAGAAGTAAAAAAGCTTTTGCTTGACAAGACGCTATACAGTATTAAAGAATTTATCAATAATGATTATAGTAAATTTAAGTTAGAACCAGCTATACCTAGTAACTGATTAAATTTCCACCGGTTTTGTATTTGCCATGTTTTGACGATCTGTTGGTTTTATTATATTATATTGTTATTTTATATTGTTTCGCCTCTTTACAGCGAACGAATAGGTAGGTTCATGAACATTGTTGTAGTGTCGTCCAATCAAAAAATGACGAGTCATAGCCTGTTCACTTAATCTATGTATTTATATTGTACTTTAGTTATGTGTTTCACCTATGACAATAAAGATATTTCTATTTCTATTTCTATTTCATGTTTTCCATGTTCCGTTTAAAAAAGCATTTTGAAGCATTCCTCATGATGTCAATGTTATTCAGACTTTTATTTCCAGTGGCTACATGACCTAAAAGCTTAAGTATCTACTCGAAAATTTTGACGAAGCACCCAGACTACAGTATACTTTTATCGCGTTGCTACTTTATGTTTACAGTGAAACTAAATGGCCGCAGTGCCCGGCGCAGAGCCATTCCATTTACGATCTCAACATACATTACGTTTATTATGTACGATTTACGTAACAACAACAATTTGTTTCTGTTTCTGCTATCTACAGACCTACAGTCCTACACGTGTGATTGCTACATATTAGTGGAATGAAACAGCGCCTATTCTGGTTAGGTGAGATCGACCGTAAGACTCGACAAAGGATAAATATACAGCAAAATCCCACGCTTTGGTTACACACAAAAGGTACCGACACATTTTTTTAGGGATCAAACGGCTATGTCTTTGAGGATACCTTTAAAGGTTTTATCATGATAATGTTTGGAATTTTCATAACAATTAATTCCCTAAAATTGTAGACAAATTGTGTAGTCAACAAAAACCGCAAACTGAGTAGGTTAGAATTTTTTTATTTGGAAAATAGGATTAGCTACGCTCGAATACTTAAACGCTTTTTAAATATATCAGATCATGTTAGTTGTTTAAGATGTCGTTAGTTTTAAAAATCATATGAAGGAACGTCAAAAACGTCATCAATTAAGCTTAGAATAGTGAAGTTACGTTTCAGAATTCTTACTGTTTTAGGAGATTAGAGGTTATAAACAATGCGTAATAAACTCGTGTTTTTTTATTTACACAATATTATTTAGTACTGTGACTGCTTATATCTGTAAAAATTGAACTTAGCATAACAAAAACTTTTATCAAAAAAATACATAAGCATAATCTTTATATTACTTTTAATATTCTATCAGGTAACCTTTTTCAGCACATACGAACTTATGATTATTTTTTCAGCTACTCTATTTGGCTTAGTACGCATATAAGATGAGCTCGGAATATAAGTTAAGCTGGTTTGCCCATTTACAAAGTACTTAGTAAGTGTCATAACTCGGCAGCTAAGAAAAGAACACTGACTCATATAAACTGACTTATCGGACACTACACTGGGTAGGTCCAATTTGTAAGTAACAAGTAGTCTCACTATATTTATTCGCTAAGTGAGTATTCGGTAAATAAAAATAGAGCTAGCCGTTATTATTCTAAGGTAAGTTTACCTATGTCTGTCAAGTGAACTTATTGCTTCTTAGATAGGCAAACCACCTTACTACTGCGTTTTCTATGCTATACTTATCCCATCTTATAATGCTTAAGTGCCCCGTAAATAATGCTCTCTGACGATGCTCAGGTCAGGTCTTAAGCCTAAGGCTACACAAACTGGAGCAGAGCAGTAAAAAAAGATTCTTGTTTGAGAATCATTGAACTAAATAAGTGCAAAGAGCACACTTTGGGGTAGGACTTTTCAGCAAGAGTCCGTCTTAGCGGATACCACCGCAGTGCCAGATATTCTACCTTCAAGAATCACAATGTATCTCACAAGTAATACATATTATATTAAATAAGCGGACCCATCTCAGCTTCACACGGGTGCTATTAACCTTCATCTTAAACTTACTTCATTTTATACTGTGTAAGGATTAGATTGTTTAGTCCGATTACCAAATCAATCTATTTATTTAAAACATATTTATAAGATTTTTAATATTGTTATGGTCACTATAAGATGTTGTTATGTTATTTAATTACGATATAACTGAAGGCTGAAGGCCCCTTGAGCAAGTATTGAATACATTAACCGACTTGGTATAACATGGATCTCACAATTTTTTACGGTAGAAGATCTAAATTGCGCCACTTTTTTTTTCTTACAAGTTGTGTTTTAGATGGCATAATTTTGTCACTTGCTGATCCCCAACAACTTGTTTGGACAGCGTGTATCTAAATATTATAGTTTAAATACCATATTTGTATCAGCGCAACCAACAACTGTGAGGCTATTAGGATTTACTTTTTCAATAATAATAATATTATTATGATGACGTCATGCTCTGAAATATAATAAAGTTACAGCAAAAGAAACTACTGACTCGATCTTTTTTTTTTTTTTTTTTATTCACATTAGGCTTGCGCTTGTCCACTATCTCGCCTGATGTTAAGCGATGATGTGGTCTACGGTGGAGCACGCTTGCCTAAGAGCAACCTATTCACTCGTGACTTGAAGACACCCAGGTTATAAGTATCGGGAAACACAGACTCTGGCAAAGAATTCCACTCCTTGGCGGTGCGCAGGAGAAATGATGATGCAAATCGCTTAGTGCGCATTGGTGGGATCTCGACCATGAAGCGATGACGCTTTGCCGTATGTCTAGTCGTCCGATGAAGGAAAGGAGATGGGGGAATGAGATCGTGTAATTCAGAAGCACACTCTCCGAAATGTATCCGGTAAAAAACCGACAAACTGGCAACTTTGCGGCGATGCTCAAGGCTCTGAAGCTTAGTGTTGGTAAGCGTGTCGTTGCCAATGAGCCTCTTAGCCCGATCTATTTAATATTTGATTTTATGAGTTGATATACTAACACAGTAAAATACATGGCCATACGAGGCCATACGAAGCCATGACAAAGGCCTTCGGGCGGCCTAGGAACTCTGTCACCAGAGTTGGCCACTGACTCATACAAACTTACTTTTTTACTTTAGTACAATTATACATACATAGATATTTTTATTATACATAGAAAATAAAATAAATAAATAAATAATGCTGGACAATTCACTCAGCATTATCTAGCCCCAAGGAAGCTGCTGTTAAACAGAGCTGTATTATGGGTACTAGATGACTGATATATACTTAATACAATGCAATACATAGATAGATATTTTTATTATACATGCACCAGTAACAAATATTTGCAGATCGTACAAACATTTGTCCAAGACGGGAATCAAATTTTTGTAATTTACGTTATTTTAGAAACATTGTCTTCACATTCCACCATTTAAGATCACCCTGCGACTTGGTATAACAACGTCGTAACTTCCATCTTCTCATCTCCATTAGCCAGTAATGTGGCTGTACACTGATGCGAAAATGACTATAACAAACTTTTATATTGCTGTTCTATTATGTGTCTTGTTTCTTTGCCACTGTTTCTACAATGAAAATTTGCTTGTGTTCGCTTGAAGTGGGGAAACTTCTCATTATGAGTTAACTAAGTTAAAGAAGGGTTTTAAATTAATATTTGTACGCTCCCGTAGATACAAAATATCAACTTTCATCTCATTGGAGCTAAACTTTTAAGAACCACCTTACCTACATTACCATGAAACGCTTGTGGCATTAATTAATCTGATCGTTGCTAACAGAAAAAAAATTTTGAGCAACGCTTAGTGACTGTTGCTATAAAAGAAACCTTCGGGTGTTGGCTACGTCATACTATGCTACGATAATGCACCCTCTACGTCGTAGCGCTACGACGTAGCTGTTCTCTACACAAAACATAGAAATCCCAAAAATGCTCCATAGCAACAAAGTTATTTAAGCCTAGTTTTTTATTATTAGAAAACTTGCTATCCATTTGTCAAGATAGTTAAAAGTCAACAAAGGTCAGGTCCTTGAAAAAGTCAAGGAAATTATTATGACTAAAAAAAAGTAAGATCGTGTGAGTCAGTTGTCAACTCTGGTGACAGAGTTTTTAGGCCGACTGAAAGCCTCTGTCAGGGCCTAACAACTTTGAAAAAGTTTAAAAAAATATAAAATTATTATGACTGAAAGTGTCATCATCATCATCAAAGTTTACTTGGCATAGGCCTCTCCCAAGAAGCGCCATGACGACCGATTTTAAGGTTTTACCATCCATTAACTGACTGCGACCGATTTAATATCATCGTTCCATCGTTTAAATGTGTAGTTCGTTAATTTTGACAATTTGTTCCTTCATTTTACGTCTTGCTTGTGTGGCCAGCTTCTTATCTAGCGATCAATAAGCCTTGCCTTAGTTCCTGAAAGTCAGCCTATCGAATGGTTAATTAACTACTGGCTACTGGTAGTACTCAAACAATACTAGTTCCATGAAAAAACTATGTAGTCTGATTTGAATCTGTCTGTCTAATTGACCAATGACAGACCCGCGCTTTTCAGTAAAGTTTACTCAGTGAATAAATTAACTAGACTATTTTTTTAAATACCTACGCAACATAATTCTGTTAATTGATTAATATTTACAATTATTATTACTATTACGATAAGTCTGTTGTGTCCCACTGCTGGGCAATAGCCTCCCCTTGATCTCTCCAGTCTTCTAGGTCGTGTGCCAGTTGGTCCCAAGCTCTATTAAAATTGTCGAAATCGTCTCGCTATCTCTTTTTACAGTTATTATTATTATTTATTAATTTGCAAATATTTTTCGTTCAATGTTGTAATGAAAACCTATGTTGTACCTGCACATACTTGTAGATATATTTTTTACCTATTGTAAAAAAAAGGTACTGTAAGTAAAATAACCTAATTTGTAATTGCTAACCTATAGCTAATCAATTGCTGACGTGTACTATTTGAGTATTAGATAAATGATTATTGATTAATATGGAATATTACTGCGTTATGTTCAATTGTTCACACTAAATTACTAAAACTTTGTTGTGACTAAATTACACTAGAATAAAAACTTGGAATTTTTATGGCACTTAGTATAGTTTCACTATAACCGTATGTTTTAATCTTTACCGTAGCCTATGTACGCATACAACATGAGAGATTGAACCCAAAGCGTTGCCACCCACGTAGATCTAAAGTCTCAGGTCTCTGCAATTTTACCGGAAGGAAACCCTTTGAACCAGAATACACCAATGCGAGCATTACTGGTTGGCGGCAGAAATGGGTATGGTGGTAGTCCTTCCCCGGACGAATTGTATCACAAAAATAACTCTTTTTTTTTTATGTAGGTAGAGTCTTATTTCGTAAAATTTCTTACGCTTACCTTGGTTAACGTAATCATGAATAATATCCTAGTAGTAGTTTATTAACTGACCGTATATTCATGTTTTTAAATCCAAGTAGTCGTCAAACACAACATGTTTGCAAATGTTAAAAGCCGTTATCACGGCACGTATTAACAATTATAAAACCTATGCAATGCACAGCACATGCACAAACGTGCTTGAATTTTATTACTAGTGATCAGTTAGTGTTGATGTATACCCTGCTTCGAATCAGTAACATTAGCACTCTATAAATCAAACTAAGTAGTTGCGGCCTCATTAACATTGTAAAATACGTTCAACCTAGAAGCTAGACTGTCACGTTCATTGTATTTGCAGCCGTAAAGGTACGAGTTGGTAGCCGATTGCAAGCAGCAGTTGCAGGCGACTAGTCATCGTGCTACGCTCGCGTCATAGCTTCATACCGAGCAATAGACGACCGGCCCCCTTATTCCGTAGTTTATCGCTGTCGAATCGCTGTCAATCGCTAGCCGCGCCCTTACACGCTTATGTTACCGGCTATTAACTTGTACCTTTAATTTGACTTGCGTCAGGCACGTGGGTATAAATAGATACCTAGCTACTCTGAGATCAACCGTTTATTGATTGATGAAACTCAACACTATTCTTACTAGGAGTGTGCATGCCACCGAGCTCGTGACGTGACTGCGTTGTTCATAGCTGGATGGATTCATCTGACGCCAAAGCGCTGGTCTGACCGCTCGTGACTGGTAGAGTTAGGTTGTATGTTACGTACTTATGTAAGTTTGTTGCTGTCGTCCCGCCTAATTGCTGTGTCAGGTCATGTCATTCACATTTAGAATGTAAGTTGTCATAGACATAAAGTAAAGTAGTCATTTTTCTGTTAGGGTGTTATAATACTAGATGGTTTTTCTGATATGGACAGCTACCAGTGCGTACCATAGGTGTGTAAGAGACAAACTCACGACGCGACGACAAATGGACGACAGTAACGCTCACTAGTGTCATTTAGGGTAGAAAAAAAGGTATGGAAATTTGTATCAAGATAGCATTATGTATAGTATAGATTTTAGAATGCTTTATTAGCATCAGTTAAATGCTCAGTGATGCATGGGTTGGCTATTATGCCCTAGAGGCAGTGTTCTTCTACTGTTTACTAGATTATAATAGTTTGGGGTTGAATTGGTTCAACGTTTTCTTGCTTTTAGCAAAAACAGCCACACTCAATTTCTTGGTAAACAAACTATTAATTTGTAAGCAAACTCTAGAAAACAATTTCCAAACAAAAACGTTTCTTTGGGTAAAAACAGACGAACGACAGCAAAACATAAATACGGTTGCTTTTAGTTGCTTTCAGTTCACGCGTCAAAGCCAGAGCACAAGTTTGATTGCAAGATAAATACGAGCGTGCCCCACAAAAATAAAACGAAATGGCTACCATGAACTATAACTTTGCGGATTTCCAAAGTAAAAGTAAATACATTTTCTATTAGCAACGTTTATATTATTTAATGACTCGTGTAACTTGTCACGTCAAAGTTGCGCGAGAAACAAACGTGAAAACTCAAACAAGAGATACTCCAGAGACTTTTGTTTGTTTAAACAAAGCTGTAAAGTTAATGAATGACCGAACAGGGCAAACAGTTACCGGAAGTTGATGATGAAACTCAACATATTGTTATTTTGTTTGTACTTTTTGTTTACAACTTTTTGAATTCTGACTGTGAGTAAGCTGAAATAAATAAGTATTTTCAAGAATCAAAGCATTTAAAAAAAAGTATGCGCAAGTGCTTTCAATCATTGAAGGAAAATATTGCGAAAAAACAAGGTCAGCTAATAATTCAGCCGGATATTATGCCATCTTCCAACCCGTATTAAAGTCTTGTGTTGGACTACGACTTTTATGTAGCAAGTGAAATTACTGGGCAAAAGAGACTTAACAACAATGTCTCGGGGTGATAAACGCAGTGCAGTGCCACGCAAACAGTTAAAAACTTTAAGCTTTGGGTGGCAATGCATCTGTAATAGTCAGGTGTGGTGCTTAACATCAGGTGGGCGTCTTGATTGTCTTGTCACTTGCTGACATAAAAATATATTCTGGCTTCCCTAAAAGGAGCCCGAACAGTAGTATCAATTCATTTAGGATGCTAAAAAAGAACTTGCATTGCGCATCTTAAAAAAATGTTTTAGTAAGCATGGCTATTTCATTACCATACTTCCTGTGTACTATAAACATTGTTCAAAAACTTTGTGAAATGTTGAAGTGTTAAGCCTGGATCCAATAATTGGATTCTAAAACTTATCTAATTTTCTGCTCGATGCGGCGGCATTGTCTTATCTTAATCGACAAATCTCTTTTGGATTTCTAAACCTAAACGTTTCCAATTTGGACTGGTTTTGTAGAAAGTTGGAATTGAGGAACCCACTAAAACAGGAAATGTATAAAATTAAACAATAGAATTTTGTAGATGACGACGCCGACGCGACGTGAAACCACCCGGGAAAATGTACACAAGTGAACTGACTTTAGCTTGTAAAGGAATTTTGTTCGGAGCCCTTTTTGAAAAGTTTGTTTACATAGGTACTTTGCGCTAACACCTACACAGATGGGGTTTTAAGTGGTACTTTCGATGAAAAGGCCCGCAAAACTTTTCACTTCCATCTAGGTTTCTTTCGTCTAAGCCTTACTATTTTCAAACTGGCTTTTAGACAAGTTATTTTTTGTGCGGCTATGTACATCTAAATATATTTTGTCATTTACATAATATGCTGACGTTGCAAAGCTTAGAAGCTCTTCTTCTTGCATCGCCCTCAATCACGTTCAATGGTTGCTCTGCTTGCAAATAATTGCCGATCGACCACCACCAAGCCATACGATATCATTAAGCAGAAACAAAAATTTATCAAATTTACACATTTTTTTACGACTTTTGTATTAAAACATATTGCTTTAAAGTGCACCATTGCTCAATGCAATATTTTCAGAAACTGCACAATTCTATTTTAAAGTTGCCTATCGATTGCTATTGCATTTTAATTGCAGTAGATACCTCTTGTTTGGAGACCATACGATTCACTTAATAGACTCTACATTTTATGCAAAATTTACTTGAATATTATCCCAATCGCTGCTTTTGCCGGTTGAGAAGCCTTTACATTTTTTTGACCTTTTTTGTCAGTCTATGTCGTCTGTCAAGTTGTAATTCATGGGACCGGACTTTTGACTATAGCAAAAAAGGGCAGAGAGTTTTTAAACAAACAACTACTACCACTAGCTTGTTGCTAATCAGCCTACGCTAACAATTTCCATTTTCAAAACAGCATTTTTTAATTGTAAAGACGCGTCTCGACTTGATAAGTTAGCCAAATTGAATGAAATACTAATTAAGAAGTATCAACTTGTTAGCTGAATTGAATGAGTTAAGGTGCTCAAAAACGGACAAGTTTTTTAACAACTTTTTACTGAAACAGTTAGTGCAACAATTTTGCTGCAATCTTGTGTATAGATCGGTGATATTGCCAAGAATATTTCATAGAAATTGCTAGTATTCAATGTCTTGCCGGCTGGATAGCAACGTATTGCACAATAAAATTACAGCAAGGGTATAAGTTGAAATTATACTGAGCTATATTTGGTCAATAAAATTGAGAGCAAGATGCAACTTTGTAGCCCGTTTACAGGCCCCTTTAGGAAGCAGCACTTTATGCCCAGGCAATCTTATGAAGGTGAGCGGACTGTGCTGGGTTTAGCCAGGCGTGCATCTTTAGGTTCATTCTGTTTACCCAGGGTTAGAAATATCTACGAGTGCGCAGTCTGAACACAAAATGGCTTTGCTTGTAGTTTATGCTAAACTTGGCGGACGTAATTGGAGGTTAGTGGTTATTTTCACCATCAGTGCTTCTAAAATTAGTTCAAATAGTATTCGCACGTAGGTACTACACGTAGTAACACTAACATCATAGATAGGTAAAAATATACATGCATGCAATTTAGCGATTTGATTTTTGACAATTAATTATTAATTAGCATTTTAGTTTATGGTATTAGTTTAAACTTTACTTTGCAATAATGAGCTTTCTTTTACTGTAATTGCGTCACTATTATTATTTGCCGTATTAGACTCTTTTTATTGGAGTTGATCACTAGCTCATAGCTAAGCTAAAGCAATAAAATAAACAACCTATGGTCAATTCATATTGATTATTTTTATCGTTACTTTAATCAACTTAGGTTTATTAATCGTTAATCAACTCAAGTAATGGTTAAATTGACAGCTAGTACTCAACTTTCTGTCATATTCCCTTGAAGAATGGACAAGAAACTATTGGTAAGATGGTTACTAACATAACCATGAATAAAACAACAGAGCCTTACTTAGTTTAAAGTCTTTAATTTAAATTGTAATGTTGGAAGCTAAAGCCAAAGCTTAGTTTTACTTAGTACTCCGCATGAAAAACTTTTACTGGCCACATAAAGTTTAATCTTAGGTACGAGTCTCGTTGCACGTTACCTTAAAAATATAGCTACTAAAATGTGTTCTCATTTAAGGTTCCTCCACACAACTTAAATGTTAAGATCCAAGTGGGTTAAAACTTGGCGTTGAAGGTGTATTTAAATTTTTTGACACAGTAAATGGAGTGTTATAAAAAGCCAACGGTGTCAGTCTTCCCGGCCTTTCATGTTTGAAAATATTTTTAGAAGCATAATTTTTATAAAGTTGCTTTCTAAAATAGCTAAAATTATTTTAATAAGGAAGTCAGTTTGTATGATCTATCTGTTCTGTGATGATTAGCAGTTTCTCAACAGTGTTTCCACTGTTAAAACACTGGCCTACTCTCGAGCGAGATAGATTGGTTCATAACCACCACACAGACCCATGTGGATTGCTAGAGGCACTGTCTTTAAATGTTGTGTTTTTGGACATGCTGGTTTTCTGACGGTAATTCCCTTCACTATTTGAGAGCATGCATTATTTTATGTTATATTAGAGACCTGAATTGATAAATACGTTACTTTTTACCCTGGTAATATGCAATCCAAGCCACGGGCGGCAGTTAGTTGAAGATAACTGACGCGTGCAAACCTCACTTAAGTATAACACAACAATCTCAATGTCATTGAGGTTAAAGCGATAAGTTACTGAGGATTCCAAGTACCGCAAATGTTTGCTAGTTTGTTAACAAGACAACTTTGAATGCTTTTGGCAATCAAAGTTTCTAGAGTGGTCAGAGCCGGCTTTTCATAGTGTTCACGGAGGTATTCTACCCTTTTCTGTAAGCCAATGTGCTTGAAGCGCTGCTGGTTAAATTGTTTTTGCAGATCAATGAAGTTAAGCAGCTTTCTGACAGATCATTATTTAGATGGGTGACCGTCAGTGACATTTTCATCTAAGCGATTCTGTGCTATAAGGGATGAGTATTTAATTGTTGGTCCAAGCTATTTAACAGTCGTTAAGCCATGACGGAGACCCTCAGGCGGTCTATAAACTCTGGCGTCAGACTTGGGGCACGGACGAACTAGCTAAGTTTTGGCATGACAAAAAAGTCAGATATTAACTAAGAGCATGCGCACGCGATGACTTTTAAAATACTTTGACGGCGGGTTGAACATAAAAATACTAAGCACATAATGGAGTTGTTTGATATATGAGTTGGTGAAGCAATATTAAATTATTTCGATTGATGATTATATATGACGGAGGAGCAGGTCCAGGATGCTTCGTAGATAGGGTGACGTCAGCCGAGCTGACGTCACTAGCCTATGTTCATGATGGATCACCCATCTTGTTGAAGAAAAGGCAGAAACTGTTCAAGTCTTCTTTATTTCAAGTGTTTTTAGATACAGTATGTGATGACGTTATTGCTCCGATATATACAATAGAAAATTAATAACATTCAAATCCTGGTACTGAATCATAACAAGCTTATGCCAAAATTCAAGTCTATCTGCACAAATTTGGTATAAAGTAGTGACAAAAACACACTCACACTTACACACACACCGACGCGATACTAGAGACAGACTATTACGTGTTTAGTTTTTTCATTATCAGATTAAGGTTTCGTATTTGTGACATTACAGTTCCAAAAAACATATACGAGGCTACTAAAGCTGAAAGTTGTCAAATGAAAATAATTTTTCATTTTAGCCTCTCGTTAATATTGACGTCAAAAGCTCAGCTTAGTAGAGTTAAATCCGAAGTAACACAAAAGCCGTAAATACCGCTTGCCTTTATTTCGAGTTCAAATATTTAATATTGCGAAACTTTAGGGTAGACGCGCCTTAACTTCTTCCGCTGATAGAGATATAAAGTCCGAGCCCAGATGAAGATAAACTGTGGTTACGCCTTAGTTATAAATCTTTCACGAGATAGATAAGGTACGGTCACGTTGTGGCCGTTTTACTGATTAAATTTAAGAAAATTGTGTTTGTGACATTACAAGCTTGTTGATATTGATATAAAATTGTCATATGTAATTATAAACAAAAGTGTATAAAATAGTATCCTACTTCGTATATTTCGCTCGCAGGATTGATAACCGCTCTGGGGAATAAAGATTCTCGATTGGCGACCACGAACTGGAAAATGTATAAGCGGCTCCTCACTCGATCGGTCGCAGGAAGTCGGTGGATGGTGAAGGGTCAAAATCGGTCGTCATGGAGCTTTCTGGAGGAGTATGTCGTGTATTGGACGTCTATCGGCTGATATGATGATGATCATCTTATTTATTTACTAAGTATATACTAATCAGAACTTTGGATATTATATGTTTGTTTTATAATCTTTAAACCTTAGGCTGTTAGTTGGTTAGATTTCACTTATCTGCCATAGATGGTTTGTACAAAGCTCTATAGATATGCTCCATAGTTAAAAATATGTCAGTGTTAAGTGCTTGTATGGACCAGCGCTACGCTTTTAGGTCACACAACCTCATTTTATAAGCCCTCTTGATTTCTGCATGTAGCGTGCTTGTGTTGCTGTGGTAAAAACAATTTTACTCTCCATTTCCAAGCACATAATAACGTCCAATTAAGGGTATAATGATCATTAATTTTTACTTGAAAATGTGGTGATACAAGGCAGCCTTGTATTATCATTATACCTGGTTTTAAAAATGATTGAAAGTTATTGGAATTTTTAAAAAAATATAAAACCGTTGAGTTACTGATTGATTGAAAATCAACACACAGACAAAATGGAAATGTTTAATGAGACCTAATTAAAGATTTCAGAGTTGCGAACTAAGAAAGAAATTTCCAAAATTCGGCTCGCAGCAGTAACATAAACTTTATATAAAAAATACTGAACGCGTAGAAAACCGCAGGTTCCATTAGTTTATATGAGCGTGATTTCAATGAATAAGCTCAATACACCTTGCAATGACTCATTTCATTCGCAGGTTTTATTTATCTTCCGAGTAAATAACTATAGTATAACTTTCACAAAATTCCAAGAAATGAGCACGCCACCTCGATTTCTGTTCATAGAAATTTGCATTTCACGAATCGATTTGAATTATTAGTAAGAATGGAATGTATAATTGTATTAGGTAAGGCAATTCGCCCATCTTTAAACCATCAAATGAAGTGAATCGACAGCCGAAAACCTACCACTACATAAACTTGATAGTACATTTTGAAACATGTAAAGTGTCTACTTGTTTGTGCAATGTGTTTATAGAAGTAAGATTTAACATACAATGATCATCCTATTTAATAAGTTTCTGTATTCACAAGACAATTGCACAACACATAAGTAAAAAGTGTATTTCAAGTAAATACGAAAACTTGCGCACGTTTGTCCTATTTTCGTGAGTTTTTTTGCTGAAAAGGCTGTGCGGTCTGAAACGCCCCGTATTGGCCTGGCCGAAAGATTTATATCCAACAATGGCTGCAGACAATACGATTTCTGTATTTCTCTATTGGGCTCTTCAACAGACCAAAAAATTGGTTTATTTGCAGAAACACCTTCGGTTTTTCAGAATATATAGCATTACGAAAGTTTTAACTCAAATATATCGTTTTGCTGTGCTCGTAAGAGTTATTTGTTATGTTTCCAGCCATTACTTTTGAGGCACGTTTCAGTTAATGATAAAATATAGTATGTTTTATAGAATATTTTTATTCATTGTTTTGATCAAAAAAATTAAGCAAAAATTAAGTGTTATAGGTACTACTTCATTTAAAAAAATTAAATGTTTTTATACCGCAATTGGTAGCAACTACTAGGAACTAGTGCTACTTATAAGTTTAGAATGATCAAACAAAATAAACAATAAACATTATTTTACGCAAAGATTATTCAATTCAAAATAAAACTGTACATTTAGCTAGTATTAACACCCCGTATCTTTATAAAAGTTTACAAATGCTTTACCTTTTTATTAAACTCTCAAAGTTGTCTGAAAGCAATAACAAGTTAATTTAAAACTTACCCGTAGTAGGTTACAGATTACTTGATAGCAAACAAATAGTTCACACGCGATGGAAGGGTTACTTTAGGTGCCTAGCTAACCTTAGATTAGCAGATAACATTTGCGATTTCTAGGAATCTCTTTAAATTAGACTCTAATTACAATTAACTGCTAATTATTATTATATTCCTGTGCAATCCAAACTATGTTTAGTAGCTACATCAAAAATATTACAATTAATTACAGTTCAAACATTGTTAATAAACACCTATTCAACATCTATTGATTTTTTGTTTATCATTATTTTGTGCCCCTTACATTCAATTGTTCATAGCCCCTTTTGAATGAACCGACTTTGCTCCGTAGCACAAACAGCTTTATTTCTACTTTGTTTAGCTTTATTTTGGCTTGAAATAATAAACTTTAGGTCATACGGGTGGGTCAAACTACGAGTGTAGTTAATAATCTATTTTACTGATGGGTTTCAGCTACTTAGTTCCCACATATTCAAGAGTTAATATCACAAGCTTTTGTACAGATAATGTGTAGGTTGGATGTAAGAAAGTATGATTTTGTTAGCTTACTTTAATTTTATTATTTTGTGTTTGTAACGGTAGAGTTTTATTGAATTAGAATTTAAACGTTTACTAATAAGCTTAAACAAATCTTATAACATGAATTTAGTTTATTTATAAAACGGGCGTTTTCACCGGTATATCGGTGAAAAGGTACTGGTACTGACTCGACTCAATTTCGAGAGTCTTTTTCAGGGTTGAGTGACACGACGCGCTTCCTCCTCAAACACCCGTTTTTAAAATGTTTACGATAGTTTTATTAGTAAAAGTGAACTTAGTTATAAGGTTGTACATGATATAACATCATCATCATAATATTAGACCATCAATAGACTGCTGGACATAGAACTTCACCAAAAAGTGCCGAGATGATCTATCTTGAACCTTCACCATTCACCTACTTACTGCGACTGCTATAATGTTTGGTTTATAGAATAAAAGGCCGTCCTATTATACTTTGCGTAGGTCTATTATATTTTATATTAGCCGATCTGCCCCAACTTCGCACGGGTGAAATGAAAACTTAAGCGTGTGAAGCCGGGGCGCGTCGCTATTAATAAATATAAACTATGTCACTCAGAGATAATGTAGCATTCTAATGGTGAAAGAGTATATGAAATCGGATCAGTATTTTTTGAGTTTATTCGTAAAAAAACAAGTTCCCAACAGCAGGAACATTTAGAAAGCGTGCCATGATGAATATCTAAATACTTAACGTGGTCTGATAATCAATAAAAACAAGTTGCTTCTTAAATTAAACCGTATACGCATTGAAAATAAAGTATTTTAGTAGATTACCTGCTCAATTTATTTCATTACGACAATCGACCGTGTGTCTTAAAATAATTTACTAGCTGGTAAACCCAGAGTTATACTTTTAAAGAAAATTTCCTTTGTATTTGTAAAGAGGTAACATTATAGGTACCGATTCAGTTCGGTTAAAAGCCAAGCCAAGCTGTATGTTTACGCGCAAGTAAAATATATTGTAGACAGGTTATTTTACACAATAGTTTCTGTTTGGCAAACATGCTTTACTCGTTTACTATAGTTCAAGATGATAGTTGTTTCGTAGATGATGAGAATGATATTACAAATTATATATATAACAATTTTAACGTTACGGCTATACGTAACGTTAAAATTGGTTTTTTTTCTGTCATCTTGTCAATACGACATGAGCCCTCATAATGTAATTGTTTTTCTCGTAATTGCACTACGCAACAAAATGGTGTGTGCAGTTTATCCAATCCAATAAACTTGTTTTCTCGGCACAGGTGCAGGTGATTGAAATGAAAGGGAAATGTTGGTTTGTAATAGTCAAAGACTCGCCTAGGATTTTTTTTAAGAAACGCCGCCATTTTTTTTTAAATTGTTAAAGTTTAGTGTGTAACAAAATATTAATACTGCAACACTGGTGTGGCAACACTTGGCAATAAACCTTCTTCTTGTCTGTGACAACCAACCAAGGTGTTTTATTCTATAGGTTATGCGGCCCATGACGCCAAATAATAAATTGTCTAGTAATTTGCGAGTAAAATCATTGATAAAAAATGACGTCGAACTATATTGCGAACGTTCCAAAATTAAAAGGTCGTGAAAATTATGAAGATTGGTGTTTTGCGTCGAAAAATATTTTAGTCCTCGAAGGAATGGCGGACGCCATTGAAAAAAAGTTGTCGGGAACATCTACCACAGCTGAAAAGACTGAAGACGCTAAGGCTAAAGCGAAACTAATTCTTACTATAGATCCATCGCTTTACGTCCACATAAAAAACGCAGAGACGACGTATGAACTGTGGGATACGTTAAAGAAATTATTCGATGACTCCGGTTGTACGAGAAAAATCAGTTTGTTACGAAGTCTCATCAATATTCGACTTGAAAATTGTGAATCTATGACCCAGTATGTAACCCAGATTGTGGAAACAGGGCAGCGGCTACAAGGTACAGGATTCAAGATATCTGACGAATGGATTGGAGCATTAATGTTAGCAGGATTAACTGAAAAGTTCGCACCAATGATAATGGCGATAGAACATTCTGGGATAGAAGTAAGCGCCGACGTAATAAAATCAAAGTTGATGGATATGACGTGGAGTACAGAAAAAAATGGCACAGAATTGGAAAATGCGTTTTACGCAAAAGGTAATCAACGTCATAAAAATGCTAATCCAAAAGGCAATGGAAAATCTTCAGATTCCGAAAAGCCTGTCAAAACTGTAAAATGTTACAGATGCAAGCAAACCGGGCATTATAAAAATCAGTGTCCTAGTGCTGAATCTAGCAAAAGAAAACAATCAAATGCTTTCAGTGCTATTTTTTTGAGTGGAAAATTCAACCACCACAGTTGGTATATTGACAGTGGGGCAAGCAAACACATGACGGCGAAACAAGATTACATCGTGAATCCGCGCCATCAACAAGAAACGAAAGAAATCGTAATCGCAAACCAGACGAGTGTTCCAGTGCTGTGTTCTGGTGATGTAAACATTGTTACAGTTGCAAACAATGTGGAGTATGACATCACAGTTTCAGATGTATTGTGTATACCCAATCTAACCACAAACTTGCTATCCGTGAGTCAGTTGATTGAGAATGGCAACAGAGTTATTTTCAAAGAAAAAGCTTGTTATATCTACAATAAACAGAATGAACTCGTAGGACAAGCAGAACTGATTGATGGTGTATACAGATTATACACAGTGAATACAGAACAGTCTATAGCAGCAACGGCAATAGCATCGAGTGAGACTTGGCATCGACGGTTGGGACATATCAACAGTAGGAGCTTGAATATCATGAAAAATGGAGCTGTAAGTGGAATTTCATACCCAGAAAAGGCAAACATGAATAAATCAACATGCAGTGTTTGTTGTGAAGGCAAGCAAGCCAGACTAGCTTTTCAGCAGAGTACAACAAAAACAGAAGGTGTGTTGGAGGTGATTCATGCAGATGTGTGTGGTCCAATGGAAAATCTTTCTTTTGGAGGAACCAGATATTATGTTTTGTTTGTGGATGATTACAGCAAAATGGCATTTGTTTATTTCATGAAGTATAAGAATGAAGTGTTCAAGTTTTATAAAGAGTTTCAGTACATGGTTGAAAAACAGAAAGCCAGAAAAATAAAAATTCTAAGGACAGATAACGGAGGTGAGTTCTGTAGTCAAGAATTTGAAGAGTTTCTCAAGAAGCAGGGCCAAATACATCAAAAGACAAATGCATACACGCCAGAACAAAACGGCTTATGTGAAAGAATGAACAGGTCAGTAGTAGAAAAGGCCAGATGTTTAATTTTTGATGCCAGCCTAAATAAGAAATTTTGGGCTGAGGCAGTCAATACTGCAGTTTACTTGAGAAATAGATCTGTTGTTACGGGTCTAGACAACAAGACACCATTTGAAGTATGGACAGGCCAGAAGCCAGATTTGAGCCATCTACGTATTTTTGGAAGTACAGTTATGGTGCACATTCCTAAAGAAAAACGTCAAAAGTGGGACAAGAAAGCGAAGAAATTGATTCTTGTTGGCTACTCTGAGACTGTGAAGGGTTATAGGGTTTACAATCCAGAAAATAACTCTGTAACTACTAGTAGAGATATAGTTGTCATGGAGGCTCCGTCAGAAAGAACAGTAGACATACCAGTTGAATGCAAGGTTTCAGCGGACGTACTCAGTCCAGATGAAAGTTCTGATGCAGAAGAAGAGAAAATACAAGATAATACTTATGTTATGTCTGAAGCTTCTTCGGTAAGTAACTCAGATGATAGTTTTTGTGACACTATATCAGATATCACACTAGTTGATTTACCCCAACAAGAAACACCACAAAAGCGAACACGAAAACAACCTGAAAGGTTTGGCTACAATCATTTATGTCTTGCAGAATGTCAAGAAACCAACGGTGGAGATATAACGCTTAAAGAAGCTTTAAATGGACCTGAGAGCCATTTCTGGCGAGCAAGCATGAAAGAGGAGTTGGACTCATTTGAAGAAAATGATGCGTGGGAACTAGTTGACTATCCTCAAGACAGTACAGTGGTTCAGTGCAGGTGGGTGTTTAAAAAGAAATATGACAGTTCAAATAATGTGCGGTATCGGGCTAGATTAGTAGCAAAGGGCTTCACACAGAAAGCCGGTGTTGACTTTCATGAAACCTTTTCTCCTGTGCTCAGATATTCAACATTGAGACTATTGTTTGCATTAGCAGTAAAACTAGATTTAGAAATAAGTCACCTTGATGTCACCACAGCCTTTTTGAATGGTTTTTTAAATGAATCAGTTTATATGAAAAAACCTGCCACTTATGAATGTAAAAGTGATGATGACAAAGTATTAAAATTAAAGCGTGCCATTTATGGGTTAAAACAGTCCTCTAGGGCCTGGTATCAAAGAGTGAATGATCATTTAGTGAATTTAGGTTATATAAAATCTAAGTATGAACCATGTTTATTTATTAAGTTTGAAGCAAATGTTAAAATTATCATAGCATTATTTGTAGATGATTTCTTTGTTTTTTCTAATTGTAAAACTGCTACAGGTCAATTAGTTAAAGATTTGAATACTAAGTTCAAGATAAAGAATTTAGGTGAAGTAAAGCAATGTTTGGGCATGAGAGTAAAAATAAATCATAACAAAATAACTATTGATCAGGAACAATATGTAGATAATTTGCTGAAAAGATTTAACATGTCACTATGTAAAACTGCTGAAACTCCTATGGAGACAAACTTAAAATTAGAGAAATCTCAGAATGTTTGTGATAGCTATCCGTATCAACAGCTTATAGGTAGTTTGATGTACCTGGCGGTATTGACTAGGCCAGATATTGCATATAGTGTAGGGTTTCTTAGTCAATTTAATAACTCATATGATGAGACACACTGGAAACATGCAAAAAGGATACTCAAATATTTAAAGAATACAAAAAATTATGGTCTTGTATTCTGTAAGGATAACTCTTCTATTGAAGGTTTTGTAGATGCAGACAAGGGTTCTAACTCCATAGATAGAAAATCATACACAGGATATTGTTTTAAATTGTCAAATACAGTAGTTTCTTTTGAATGTAGGAAACAAAGAAATGTTGCATTATCCAGCACAGAAGCTGAGTATATTTCAATGTCAGAAGCAAGTAAAGAAGCAATTTATTTAAAAAGAATATTATGTGAAATTATAGGAAAATCAGAACCAATTGTTTTGTATAACGATAGTCAAAGTGCTCAAAAACTGATTATGAATCCAGTTTTCCATCGTAGATCTAAACACATAGATATACGATATCATTTTGTGAGAGAGGCTATTAGCAATAACAATATTAAGATAGCTTATTTAGAAACAACTGAAATGCCAGCAGATATGTTGACTAAAAGTCTAGGGTCAGTCAAACATTATTACTTCATGAAAAAGCTTGGCATTTTACCTGTAAGTTAGCTATAGATATAAAATAGATAGTAAAGTCTTGCTAGTTGCTAGTATGTACTTATGATTTTGTTAAGCGGACGTGTTAAAGTTTAGTGTGTAACAAAATATTAATACTGCAACACTGGTGTGGCAACACTTGGCAATAAACCTTCTTCTTGTCTGTGACAACCAACCAAGGTGTTTTATTCTATATAAATTGTGTTTGTCAACGTTGACAAAGTTTTTTTATAGATGCCATAAAGAGGAAAATTATCTTATACTTGTTTCTTTGGTCATTTTGCCAGTACGCCATGATGATCCTCCCATTTTAATTGTTTTTCTCGTGTTATTTTGAGTTTTATTGTGAAAATTAAGTGGCAGTTTATTCAATACGACTTGTAGTCTTGACACAAGTGTAAGTGATTTAAATAAAAAGGTTGTGTTGGTTTGTAATTTGGTCGAAGATTCTCCTAAATGGTAAAGTTTTTGAAAGAAAGTTATCTTTTCCTTAAAAATGTTGTCCGGCAAATTAAAACTAATCGTTGGTTTCTGTATACGTTAACAAACTTGACAATGACACATGGTCTAAACAGACAGACTGCCATTAATTAAAAAAAATACTTTGACATTCAAAAAAACTTTGTAGGTCGTAGTTTAGCAAACACGATGATAACAACAGAAAACTGATATCCATGACGACGCTTCCGGAAAATAAAAATTGTTGCCACTTTTTTTCTAAATTTAATGCATAATTATAATAGGTATCTGATAATATTTATCTCGCTAGAGAAAGGTTTTGTTCCGATATTATTAATACAGAAAGCAAAAAATCTGACGTTCAGTAAACAGTTTTTATCTCTGTAATTGAATTACAGAGATAGTATAACAAGATAACTGAGTCTACAGCTTTTTGTATTAAAAACATTTAAAATTACTAAATAATTATTCTTAGGTTGGATTCGACCAAACTAGAATAGGCGCTATTCTTTGAGTAAATCATAGTTATTCGCTAATAAACTGACAGTTTCCTTGTATTTGTCATTTCTTATTCCTCGGAATAGTTATTCCAAAAGTTGGTCAAAACTAGCCTTACTAAGTTAGACAAAACTAAATATGGTTAAGTACAATCATACTTTCACAGAAACAGCTCTGAGTGCTCATTAGGTACTTATAAACACACATTACTCTCGGGCGAGTGAGTTACGGGTAATCAAGACATCACTCGCCTTCGTTACTCTCTCGTTCTGGTGACATTTTGGTGTCTTACTACTCTACTCGTCATGTGTAATTAAGGCATTAGTTTACTAAGCTTAAGTTAGCAATTCAGCATAGCTTTTGTTGTGGTTTGCGCCAAAATGTTACTAGAAAATATTCTAGGACTAAATACTGAACGGTCGATGAGTATATAGGTGAAAAATAACAAGTTGAAATAGATTTCGGAAAGGCTAGGCTTAGTGAACCCATGGCAGTATGATTAGAGTGTCAAGTCGTTTACCTGATGTTAAGAACATAACAGCTGAAGTGTCACTCAAAAATACATACGCTTACTCATAAAAAATGTATTATAGTAATATATCTCTAGGACTAAGCAGCGCTTAGCAAAATGCTTTCTACTCGTTCTACAAAAACTTTATTCCAACTTTTGTTTTATCTGCGCTACTCAGTGAAAGATAAGCTTACGAGATTTCGTTTTCATTACTCTTATCTCCGTTCACTATCACTTTCATTAACATTTGCTTTTATTCTTCTTTCTATAGGTCGTTTAAACGCATTTTTTCGAGTCCGACCTTATCTGCCACTAAGATTTATTTTGGACCCTCCCCTCGTGTTTTACAACTAAAGGTCCTCTTGAAAATAAGACGCGTTTTTTCCAGAGTGTTTTCACAGTCTCGAATAATAATTGTACGCTTTTTATTGAATTGCGCAAAATAAAGAAAGATTTATGTAAACATTGATCAAAATTATTACCTACCTGCCGTTATTATTATTCATTGTTATCATGAGTCGGTTACAATAATACTGAACTCTTTAAAAAACAAAGGTAATGCCTAATAAAAAATGCATGGCTGGTTAGCTTAAAATATCATGAACTCTAATATGACTAGGTTTTCTATACGCATTCTAAAAGATTTTTATATTTTTGTAATCTAACCAACGTTTAATTAATATATGGAATAAAAATATGTAAACTATATAAGTATATAAACTTATATTATTTACAATTCGACTCCATATCAAAATGGTTTTTAAAAGTATATTGTTAAATTCAGACACCATTGTTAGATAACAAAAATATAAAAGCTTTTAGCTGTACTACTAGTATCTGTTCGGTGACCACGTTTTACTGTTTTGAGTTACATATGAAATGCGAGGTGAAGTGCGCCGTAGTTTTTCTATATGACTACAAAAGAAAACTTTAGAGATCTGCCCTTTTGCTGAGAGAGCTTGCTCTCATTGAGAGAATTTTTATTTAATACCCGTTTGCAAACTATTTCTCACATAACAAAGTTCCCTATTGTGTCTACTATCACAATAAATTCTGCCCGGGGACAGAAAAGGATAGGTGAAACCCCCATGTGCTCGATAAACGGAACGGTTTTCAAACTCGTTTTTATTGAGAACTAGCTGTTCCGTTCGCGACTTTGTCCGCACCTATTTATGAGGGTTTTTTACCCAAATACGAGAACAGTCACTTTTTGCGTAGCCAGGTAAGTACTTTACGGATTCTAGATCTTTTATTGTACTTTAAAGTCATCGAGTCACGCCGATGCCGTTTTTCAGGTAACGGTTTACCGAAAAGTTTTTTTTTTTCTAGGTATGCTAATATTTTTACCTGCGTAACTTTACTACGGGTATTCGTTGATGCAACATAATACGACGATTAGCTAATTTTGAAATAGTTTATTGCCAGAAATTTTTCTTTCAGTGTTTCGCTTAGAAAGATCTGGTTGCCGGAAAAATTACAAACATACGAGATTTTATCTACGTTTTATGTGGTACGTACGTACGTAACATACGAGTGTTGGGCTCTTACATCATCTGACATTGCAAGCGTGGTAAACCGTAACAGGTAGCAAACAATAGCTACCTGCTTGTTGTTGGCAAAATTCCCGGGAACCAAACCCGCATTTCAACTAAGTATCTCTGGCCAGCGTAGTGCACTACGCTATTAGTGTTCGTTAGCTGCGTCGAATACCGCTTTGTTTACTAGAAACGGTATCAAGTGAAAACAAGAGAATGTAGGCGGCGGTTAAATTAAACCGAAATTCGATTGTATTTTCCCATTGTTTGTTCGAATAACTTCCTATCACAATTAGTTGGAATAATGTTCGTGCTTTCGGGTCAATCTACGCTCTGTCAGTTTACTATTAGGAAATTTATGTATGGTCATCTTGCCACTGATTATTAAACCGAGCACCAAAAAACTTGTGAGTAGTAACATCACTGATCGATTTTTTGTGTTGGCGAATTTACATAAGCTAAATTTTTTAATGTGTTTTATTATGTTTAATTTAAATTGTTTTATTTACCAAAAAAATGTGACGCTAGGTAGTTTTTACTTTATAAATTGTCGTAGTTGAGGTCCCATTATCGGTCAAAATCAAAGACATAATAATAATTATTAGGACTTTTTGGTTGTATTTATTAGAATTGCTAGTTATTTCGTACTGTAGGTACGAAATAAACAAATAATCAACAACAACAACAAATAACAAAAACCCTACCTCACACATAGCACAGAGCTGGGTTGATGTTTTAATTTTTTGTATTCTGCTAAAACAATATAAATACGCGGTAGACTTAAGAGCCCTATCCTTGACAATGCTTGAATTTTCTTGTAGCCCGTGAAGTTTCGAACACTATTGTGGCTCGCGTGTTGAAGATATTTTAACGAAAATAAAAACAAATAAAAGCTTTATCCCTTAAAATTTAAGCCAACAGAGCAAATATTAATTAACTCAAGACATAACTGATTAAAAAAATAATTAGTAACGCACGTTTTGTAAAATGAGCAATTCCAGTCAACTTTCGATCAATTTTTCTATGAAATAACAAAGTCTAACATATTTCTAAAAATGCAATTATAATAATCACAGTTTTAAAATTTAAGTGAATAGAGAAAAATACAGCATGTTAGTTCAATATTTTTGAAAAAAGACGGTCCAAAAAACGCGTACTTTTCCCTATTTTACGCTTGTTATTTCTGCTAAAGTAAGGAGTTTACAATAAAAATACACCTACTAAATTAAAGTTTAAGTTTTTATTAAATAAATACAACAAAGAAAATAGTCTAATAGCATTGACTTTTTTTAATACGAATTTTTTAAAATCACACGTTAGCGCACTTATAATCATATCGATCGAAGCAGCGACTCTCAAACCGCGCTGAGCGTTTATTGAGGGAGGACGTATCGCTCCTCGTCGCGGGCGCTATTACTTCTACTATATAAAGATACATTAACGCGAACTTCATGAATTATATCGCTAAATCTTGGAAAGGCCTCTTAAGCATAAGTAGTGGGTGACTTATGCGCATTTTAACACTGCGCTATCATACACTAATCTTAGAATTAGTGAGATTTTTTCTCTGTTGATTAACGCAAGCCGATCAAACCTGTCATGTGACAAATATATTAATCATCATGACAGCATTCTAATGTTTTCACTGTTGGGACACTGACCTACTCTCGGGCGAGAGTGATTAGGTCTTAATATCACGCGGACCCGATGGGATTGGTGGAAGGCACATTCTTTAAATTTTTTGGCTCTTGGACATGCCGGTTGCCTCACAATGTTTTCCTTTACCGTATGAGAGCACTGGCATTGCGTACATACAGACCGGGCTTGAATCTACGACCTTAGGGTCGGAAGGCGGGGTCACTACCACTAAACCACCGATGCTCTAATAATCTGTACTAACCATTATTTTAATATTTTATTTTATTACGCTGTACTTTTTATAACCCCAAATTATGTTACCTTATTACAACCATACATCAACAACCCATTATAATTTTTTCTAATAAATTTTAATTGTCCATTAGTATTAAAACCATGTTTTAAATTTACCGGGATTTTTTTTCTTAACTAAAAACATAATAAACAAAAACTATACGTCAATTTTTATAAAAGTTTTCTAGTAATAGGTTTAGGATTGTTTCACTTTAGTCGTGCCACTTGCTGCTACAGACTCCTTAAAATCTAAACACAGTAATATTTGCACACTATTGTTTGTAGGCCGAATGGCATTGCCGTGGTAGCCATCAAATCAAATTCTTGCTAAAAATTAGTATTTTTAACATTAGGTAAAGCATGAAAAAATAAAACTTACCAGTTATCAAAGTGTTTTGTGTTGCTGATGGTGACGTCGATGCTAGAAGCACAAACGCCATGAACGTCCTTTGTACACACCTCACAGTAAACATTGCGATATTATCTATCTAATAATCTATAATAAATCTACGAAATATTCGCATCCGGACGACGGCATTTCGTTTTGTACAATACTTTTTTAAAGTTACTTAGCCGCAACCCGTCCTGAAACAAAGAAAACAAATATTATTACCTTGTTGTAAATGATTAGGCTTTAAACTAATAAGTATCACATCATCCAATATAACAAATATTTGTTACGGGTGTTCTGGGTATTTTCTATATATAAATAATTGTATTGTATTAAGTATATATTAGTCATCTAGTACCCATAATACAGCTCTGTTTAGCAGTAGCTTACATTGGGGCTAGATGATGCTGTGTGGATTGTCCAGCATTATTTATTGTAATATCTTAGAACTAGATATATAATATTTAATAAATATTTATTATGTCAACAACATAGCTTTTCGAATAAGCAAGTTGAAGTCGGGAATAAAGGTTCTTAAACACATGCACGTCTACGCGTGCGCAGTAAGTAAGTAAGTTCGTATGAGTCAGTGACAGTCAGTGTGTTTAATATTTTTTAAACGCTCTACAAGGTATGTATCTTCTAACATAAAACTACTCAAACATAAAGCAATGTAAATTGGCAATCAATAAATCTTTAAAATCTATGAAAATTTATAAGCATTTGTACAATAGACTATGTTACCGCTTACCAACAAGAAGGTTCTACCTATGCTTGTTTCATCATCATCATGACAGCCTTCTAATGTTCCCACTGCTGGGACACTGGCCTACTCTCGGGCGAGAGTGATTGGGTCTTAATCCACCACGCGGACCCAATGCGGATTGGCGGATGGCACATGTCTTTCGAATTTTTAGTTCTTGGACATGCCGGTTTCCTCACGATGTTTTCCTTCACCGTATGAGAGCACTGGCATTGCGCACATAAATTTTTCGAACAGAAAAATCCATTGGTGCACGACCGGGTTTGAACCCACGACCTTCGGATCGGAAGGCGGGGTCTACTACCACTAGACCACCGGTGCCTATGCTTGTTTGCTCCATAAATAATATTAAATACAAACACGAAAGACTAACCAAACCATTCTACATAATATTATTAATTCATTCCGTTTTACAAGAAAGAGCTTTCGGCTCATGCGAATTAAGCCTTTGCGCAACTCGATATTCTAAAACACAAATTAGAGCAAAGTGCAGCAATTTGGATTGAGCGCCCTTTACTTTAAAACTAATAAATACTAGGTATCGTCGTCTTTTTGAAAAGCTTACAAAAACATTTTATACTATTTGTATGCAACAAATTTATATAGGTAAATTAATATTGGTGGGCCTTTTGCACTTTTATAATTACATTAAATACTATAAAAAAAGGAAAAAAAAAACAAAAAATATCATACAAAAAAGATTATACATTATCTAGCAATGTTAGCGCAAACACCACTGTCTAGTCGTTTGCTTGATGTCACGCCATTTTTTTTTATACAACTGAATTGGCAACCAAGCGTACGGCCCACAAGATGGTAAGCGGTTACCGCAGCCTATGGACGCTTGCAATCCCAGAGGTATCTCTCGCGGGTTGCCACCTTGAGGCATAGATCGAAAGCCTCATGTGCCAGTAATTTCACCGAAAACCACACAACCTTCACACCGGAACACAGCATTGTCTATAATCAGTAGCAGTGTCACTTAGCTTGATGTACACGTCTTTCAAACTAAAACACTGTAATGCTGGTAATGCTTACACACTACTGCTTTGAGGCAAAACATCTGGCACTACGGTGGTATCTACTAATTAATGTTTTACTGTTTAATGTGAAACCGCATCATAGCCAGCGGAACAACATTTTGCAACCAAAATATTCACTAATTACGGTTCAAGTACCCTATTAAATATTATGAGAAGAGTTTAGATAGTCAAAGACCGCAAAATTCTTTATACATAAAATATACCTTTAGAATAATTAGGGGTTTTCGTCTCAAGTTATTAAAAAAAAAAGCTGTCTATTTAGATGGCGGTAGCTCAACTGGCGAGCCCAAGAGAATGTAAGCACTACGTTTGGCGAGCTATGGTGAATGTGTAGGGAATTCAACATTGGTTGCTCCTGCTGTCACTGTCTGTCATACCTCTGGATGGTGTCAAAGTCATAGTACGTACTACGTAGTACATTAACTTTGGTCGTACTGGAGATTAAATTATTTTGCCTCAAGCAGGACATGAACCCACAACTTTCCGCTTGACACGAGACGAAACAAAAACGAAGTTACCAACTTTTTTCTTGTTATAATAACCTTTCCCAGTATGGCAGTAGGGCAGATAGCGCCATCTGTCAAAGCAATCGAAACTACTTTTTTTAAAATCTCGAATATAAAACGTCTCATCCGCGTGACAGCAGCGCTTCTTTTCAAGAAAAGCAGCGCTGCTGTCACGTGGCATTAGCGGCGACATGTCATGTCGTCGGCATTGCTGGTGCAACCAAACCAAAACAAAGAAGTGATTGATATGGAAGGGTGATGCTGGTTCGTAATTTAGTCGAAGATTCTCCTAGCAGTTTTTTTGAAAGAACGCCATAAGTTCTTTCAAATTTGTTCGTCAAATTCAAAATTCAAACTTGATTCGTTTGTTTTTGTATACGTTCTCAATTACTTGACACTGGCTAAATTGTATAAACAGACGGACTGCCATTAAAAAAAAAAAGCTTGTCGTTGCATGCTCTTAGTTAGCACAGTTCCATTCAAAGTTCTATGTTTTTTATTTGGTTTGTCGGAAAAAAGTTGTGTACCTACTATTTTACGACATAGGACAGGTTTGTTTTATTATATGTAAACAATAATCATGCCTGATAAAGCGCATGTTTAAAGACCTAAAAAATGTGGCGAGAGATGGGAAAAACTGCGTTTTTGCGCCTATCAACTGCGTGCGATTTGTCAAGCTTAGTTAATTGGTACACGTGAAATGATTCCCCACGTTTTTCAGCAAAAACGCACAATTTTTTCCTTGAAAAAAAAAACAACACAAGTGTTTCGCGCAAAATACGACAATATAAAAAACTGGTATAATAAAATAACGTTGGAAGACTTTCCTATGCCCAATCCCGTACGCTTGAGAACGCGTTCTATAGCTTCTTTTTTTAGATTTTTGCGTAATAATATTTAAACTGAATTACACATACATAAAACTGCTATTAAGTTTCGATTACAGTAATGCAGTAAGTTTAATTAAAATTGTTGTTTGTAAAAATGTTGTTGTAGAAATTAATATCACCCAATCATTAGCAAGTAGAGTAGTCAAAATGTATAACTACTCGCAGTTACTACTACATATATTATTATGACAGCTATCTTAAAATTTATTTTATCTGGTAGTCCTACTACCTATCATATCCTTTAATATTATAAATGCAAAAGTATGTTACCACGTATCTCCGTGACGACTGAATAGATTGTGTTTAAATTTGGAATGTAGATGACTTAAGCTCTGAAATAATACATAGTTTACTTTCATCTGGGAAAAATTGTCTGGTCCTGTCAATTCGGAACGGAATGAATTTAGCATAAAAACTGCAAAAACGCGGGTGAAACCGCGCGGGTCAGCTCGTTTTTGAATAAAAAGATGTAAAAATTTAATAATAAATTTTGTTTATTATTTTTATTGTCAAATGTTTATTTATTATAACGATTACGCCATTACAACCGTTTTATCGAGTATACTGTTAAAAAACAAGATCATTTATGGTATTGAACGTTCAGTTCCACGATTGAAAACACTGAGATTTCTTACTAAATGATATGAATAATTAAAGTACTATATTATTATTTTTTAATTCAATAACTATCGAAAAATAAAAATATAGACAAATTCATAACATTATGCAAGTGCGCAGTTCGTCTGAAGGCGACTTACACCTGATTTAAGTCCGCTGTCATTGGACTCGACAATGATAGAAATTTTGCTTAGAATAGGTAATTAGGTGCCCGAGATTTCCAATCCTATGATGGAATTACGTTTTGTATTAGATTTGAATAACTTTGCATACTGATAATTTACGTAATGGGGTCCTTGTTTGAATTCCGGAATACAATTTGAAGATGAATTCAGATGATAACAAAGTTTAACTTCTGTGATGTTAACAATGATTTGTGTTTGGAAAATATATTTATGATTGGTGACTAACAGAGAATCAATGTCACAAAACCATAAAAAAAATACTAAGACATATTTTATGTTTGTTATTTACTAACTTAAAAAAGATTGCTATGTTTTTATTGTCTTTTAACCTTTCCTGGACTCGTAAAAACATTTCAAGATCAAAATCAGCCAAATAGGTCCAGCCGTTGTCAAGTTTTAGCGTGCCTAACGCACAGCAATACGTTTCTAGATTTATGAAGAAGATTAATATACTTAATATCCAATACCAATTCCTACTTTCAGTTGTACACTATGTCACTGGTGTCTAAAACAAATAATTATTAGACCTATGAAACACGAAAACGCGGTGGTAAGATTTATTATAATTATGCCAAAAATACATAAGATTATGTGAATTCCCCTGGGTTCATGTTATTCGAAGAATCTGGCGCCTGAGGGTTGTGTTTCAGTTTCCTAGTAAATAGGAAATTATAATATTGCTGTAATGATAATTTACGATGAGATTGGGTTCCTCCTAGACAGTTTGAGATGGTTATAGAAAGTAAAATAATTAATTACATGATACAAATTTCCCGCTGGTTTAATTCGAATTCTAGAAATAAATATAAAAATTTTTGACTCTTGATAGACACTGATCACACAAAAAATATATTACTAATTGTCGGCAGGATGCACCCTGATAAGTTGGCGACCATCACCACGCCATGGGTACCCGACGGACAGCGATCTCGGAGTCGGCCGAGAAAGCGTTGGCGGGACGATCTCGACACTTTCGATGAGAGATTGTGGAAGAAAGTTCAGGATAGAGACGTATGGAAGTCCTTTGGCCAGCAGTGGGACGATATAGGTTAGAAAAAAAAATTTATAAGTATTGTAAAATGCCTGGGGCTTAGGTAGGTACGCTTTAAAAACAATTGCAAATAAAAGCCAAGTTTATTATTATGTTCATTTTCAATGGATCTCGATGGTGACAGCATTTTTCATCGTTCATCGGCATCTTTTATAAAACTTTTATCTATTAGTACAGAATTTAATTGGAAGTTAACATTTTCATGCACCATGATTTTTATATGCACAAACTTGCAAGTTTACCTGGTAGTTTATTACAAGTTTTTGTATTTCACTAAAAAGTAGAGTTTCGACTTAAACCTGTGCTAACTCTACTTGCAGAATTATTCGCGTGATACCTTAACAAAACGTAGCTTAGATATTTTGCTATTGTAGGTCTATTACTACTCCAAATTTTATCCAAATCGGTTCAGGCGCTATAGCGTGATTGAAGCACAAACATAAAAAACTTTCAATCTAAAATTTTAGTATAATACAACACGATTTTAATAACTCTAGTGATTTTAATGAGTAGGTAAAGTTTTATTGATTCTAATCAGTCAGGTTAATTAGCAGGTCAGTGATTGTATCTTTTTTAACTGTTACATAAAATATTATGTAAAAGTTGGGTCTATTATTTAATTGAACTTATGTACCTATCTAATTAATTTAGTAAATTAATGTAATTTTTTTTTTTTTAAATTACGATTTTTTTTAAACTAAGCAGACTAGCAAACTTACACGACAAATTCAAATATTTTGTTTTATTTGACAATGGCATAACTAGCTATTCTTAATTTGTTTTTATCATGATACTACTTAATACAACTTTGAGCTCTAACCAGATAATTTGGCTATAACTAGT